>OY390737.1:11148403-13861851 GCA_959613385.1 Geotrupes spiniger | reverse complement strand
GTAGTACGCGAGTTTGCTCAATGTCTATGACGTCGTTCTACAAAGTGACGATTAAATGGGGACTTCATCCATACAACAATAGCAAACGACACTCGACCTAATTGTACGTTCCTATGATTATTATATGTACTAGACTTAATTCTCAATGTGAAAAAAATAATGGACCACCAAAATCTAGTCGCCCAACCTAATCAAAAAATTAAAACCCCCATCACCAAGAGACTAAAAATAAGTTTAAATTGGTTCTAAACCGAACTGGGGTTGCAGGAGGATATAAAAGAAAAACTGCAATTAACATTGTTACGTCAACCCAAACCAACTGGTATTGTTCCAACCTCAAAACCCCAACCAGACTTGTTTGTATGTTTGTACACCCATGCGTTTCAATTTAGCAACGTGTATCTTTTCAGCTTCAAAAACCCAACCTAAGTTTTTTTCAACATCCATGTAGTTGTGTTTCGATTTGCCAACGTGGAATTAAAATTGTTATGAAACTCAGCCCAACCCAACTTATATCTTTCCAACCTAAAAAATCCAGCCAAACCTAACCGAACTTGTTTTTTTTTAACATCCATGTAGATTCATCTAAATTTGCGAACGAGGGGTTAACATTGTTGTGAAACTCAATCCAGCCCAACCCAACCTAACTTGTCTTTGCAGCCTCGATCAAAACGTGCGATTCAATAGGTTTACGATGGCGTGGGACGAAATTATTGTGCTTATTTCACGAAATAGGCTTCTCTATTTGCAAAGAACAATTGTACGCCAAGATCTAGGTGTTCAACCTATTCCAATAAAAAAAATAAGCGTTGAATTAGATCAAAAACAATTTAACCCTAATTTTAAATTGGTTTTAAACCTAATCGGGATTATAATAGGCGTTAAATGGCAATTAAACGAAAAAGTGATGTTGAGCCTAATATTGCATTGCAATCTGGTTCAGATTCGTAAATTTTGTAAATTTGGAAATATTTTCGATTTTTCGCGATATTGATTTCTTCGACGTTTCTACAATTTATAACGATTTTCGGAATTTTATTATTTTCCACTTTTAATGATTTCCCTTGTTCAACGATTTCTATGATTTATGATTATTTGGCAGAAACTGTATAATTAAATTTATGATGTGTTTTATATTACGCTTTTAACTATATCTACATTCTTCCTACTTTTTCCATTTACTTTTTTCACAATTTATAACGATTCAATTTTTTAACAATTTAATTTTTTGCAATTTATTTAAATTTTTCGAATTTTCGATTTCGATCCATCGCAACGATTGATACAATCCGTTTCGATGTTTTAATTTTTTTGGATATGATACATCGATTTTGCGATTATTTCTTCGATTTTTAATTTTGCAACAATTTTTAGTGATTTGTAATTTTTATCAATTTTTGTTGATTTTTATTTGGATCAATCTTTTCGACATTTTTTTACTATTTATAACGATTTGCACAATTTTCATGCTTTTTAACAATTTTGTTTCAACTGTCAATGTATTCTAATTTTTTTTTTGTTTCATTTCTAATAATATTTTTACGTTTTTGCTTTAAATTCAATTGCAAGTATTTTTTTAAGACTTATGATAATTTCCAA
Source organism: Geotrupes spiniger (assembly GCA_959613385.1). Classification (NCBI taxonomy): domain Eukaryota; kingdom Metazoa; phylum Arthropoda; class Insecta; order Coleoptera; family Geotrupidae; genus Geotrupes; species Geotrupes spiniger. Next base: position 13,860,252 of record OY390737.1, on the reverse strand, counting down.
CTATTCTTGCAACGGTTTCGATTGCCCTCCAATTTTTCGCGATTAAAAAAGATTTTTATTTTTTATATATGTTCTATATATTTAACAATTTTCGTTCTAACAGAAACAATTTTGAGTTTCTTGAAAATTGTTGACAGGATTTTTATAATTTCGTCAATATTGCGATTTTTTATTTTTTTGTGTTAAAGGTAATATTGCAATTTTTGTTATTTTCTTCAAATAACATTTTGACTCTTTTACTAAGCTGTAAATATTATTACATTTTTTTTAATTTGAATAATTTTTACATATTTAAAATGTATACATTTTGGGTGATATTGTTAACAGTGTTCCGATAATTTGACATTTTTGCATTTCATACGTTTTTGCATTTCATATGTTTTTTTTGCATTTTCATAGTAATTCTGTCGTAATTTTGACTTTTTGGGCAATCATTTAATTAAAAGTGAAATATTTTTTTAAAATTGCAATTTGCAATTATCAAAAACGTGTACAATTTAAAAAATACCAAACTTTTAAATAAAAAATAATGCATAAAATGAATTGAATGATACAAAAAAATAATTATATAAAAAATGCAAAATAAATCAAAATTGCAACATAAAATTACTAATAAAATAGTCTGAAATACAAAGCAGTCAAAAATTGTGAAAAAGTAATGTAGACTTGGTCGTAAAAAATGCTTCTCGAACTAAAATATGCAAACTCGGAGGTCCCATTCAAAAATTATTTTTTCTACTCCCGTTTCTAAAGTATAACTTCACACACTGAAAGAAATGCGTGAAGTTTGATTTCACATACCGGGGCGTGAAATAAAATGCTATTCTTATGGGATTTATTTCACGCACCGCTGCCATAAGAGCCAATATAACTACTTTTACGCACTGACGCAAAATACATAGATACCCGTCCCTTAGTAACCACTTTTTTATGACGTGAAAGGTCAAACTCAATCATTCTTGTTGTTTGTATATTTTTAATCGTAAGGTCGTAGAAACAGTATAGTGTACAACACGTGCGTGAAGATTTTGTTACTCTCGCGCGATCGTTCCACTCGCTTCGCTCGTTTCGCAAACTCCACGCTTGTGTAAAAAATCTACTTCACGCACTTGATATACAATATACTATTGTTAGATGGAGATTGGGTTTAATTTGGATCCCAAAAATTCAATAAAAATCTATGATGGTTCTCATAAGCCGAATATTTTATTAGTTTAGTTTTCTACGGCGATGAATCTGTCCAGTTGAATCTGTAAAAAATGAAACCCTTGTTTGATCAGGTTGGGTCACATCCTCTATTTATTTGACTTGGAGAGTTGGGGATTGAAGATTGGGATGTAACTCCAACCTAAATTTAAGTTGGTCCAAACCGAATGTAATTGCATTGGATATTATTAACAGATTAACACCTTGATTTTTTTGTTTTCTTTTCATTGTAAATAAGTTATAATTTTATACCTAATGTTGTGATATAGACGTTTCTTCAATTTTATTGTAAACGCATTTTGCTAATTGTTTTTAAATTATATTTTGGGATTTTTTTTTTCAAGCGATATAGGTGCTTCACACACAAATATATAACAATTAACTTTGTTATGTTTAAGTTATTGTTTTTAGAATTTAATTGGCGCAGTCGGTAGGATACAAATGCGTATTCTTTTTAACTTTATTTTTACACGTTTATTCCCATCCTCTCCTACTGAAGCTGAAACGGAAGCTCGTCGCCCTAAATCATCGATATTTTATAAGGCTTTGATTTTCTTCTTTGTTCTTAAAAACCCTCATGTCAAAATTAAACGTTTCAAAAGCGGCGAGGTGCTTGAAGTGAGGCGTGCAATGGTCGTATAATTTTCATTATATCTTATTTTATTTGCACTAAAACGCATGCACGTATTTTATTTTCTGGGTATTACGTAATTGCAAACTCGCACTTTTCAGTCTCTCATAATTTAGCGGTGTATTTTATATCAACTAGATGTCTGCGCGCGTAACAAAACATAGTTTTTATGTTTATGTTTTTTAATAGGTTATTTTTTAATGAGTAAACATTAGTTGAAAGTAATTGTAGTTTCAATCTGTTTACTAATGTAACTCATTAGCAGATGATATAACATAGTTAAACTCATGGTGATCCAATAATCGAATAAAAATGGTTCCAGTTTTCTTGTCTTAATGCTAATTGTTTCCTGGACCAAAAAATTCACTATTCCAAACGACTCATTAAAGAAATTCCAATATTCCAATAGGAGTGCTTTCAACGAATTTTAGTATTTGCGTAAAAAATGGAGATGGAGCAAAGGAAAAGTAGTGTAGCAATGTAGAAATGAAACAGCGTTTTAAAATGTAATACACATACAACTGTTTATTGAGACATATATAAATCAGTCCTCTCAAGATTGATAATTAACAATTCCAATCGAAGCTCCACAATAGCTCCGCGAAAAGACACCACTACTTGTAGTAGTTATTTAGCAGTATGTAAACATTCGTTTATTCTTATTTATTATGTCAAAATTTATCGTTACCTACATCACACTAAATAAGGACAGTGTTACAATGTGTAGTAAGTAGTAGTAGTAAATAGAGGGACATAAATTCGGGGAAGCAAAAGCAATTAGATTAACAATCGTATCGTAATAATAATAATAATCATAATAGTAGTAATAATGACGACGACATGATTGTAATACAAATAATCGACAGACAGTGGGGTAAATTGTGATAATAATCAATCCATAATTGCAAATGAGATGAGTCTTTTAGCTGTAATGTAATCTATGTATACTGTGTGTATGCCGGAGCTAGTCAGAGTTTTCGTTTTCAATAGTTTTCGAACCAAACGTAGAAAACAGAAGTATGCAACTCCTTCCTTAAATTACCGCTAAAATACATCACAATGCAAAATGCATTTGCAGGAATAAAATATAATATTTATATTATACATATAATAAAAATCACTCGGTTCATGGACAAAAAAAAACTTGAACATGAAACGAGCGTCGTCCCTCCATGCCAGGCCATCTCGGTCGGCGCCGCGAAGTGCGCCCCTCCCCACCTTCGAATGGTGGCAACGGCGCACGTCTCCGACGCCGCACCCGCAAGCTCTCTCCGTGTCAAACCCACAATACCGATCAATTGCAGTGATGTGTTGTGACACCTGGGATGTCGGGTAAGTAATAAAAACTCAATTACAATAACATAGCATATCAAGACTATAACGTGTAGGCGGCGCCCCCGCGATGTAGTCTCCAGAACTAGGGGCGCAGACACCCCAAAAATATTATCAACAACACAAAAAACATCCTTTAAAAAAACTTACACAATTTAATTTGCTTTACATTTCAATGAACAAATTACAATTTAAAAACAAAATTTTGAAAAATCCAACACGTACGATATATATATCAATGAACCAAATCAACAATATAAAAACGACGAATGCAGAAAGGTATGGGGACACCATCAGCTGTTATACACACAATAGGTTCCACGTTTTATAAGGACAGGGCACGCACCGGGGCGTACTTCTTTCAAACCGTCGTGCCGCACCCGCCCTCACTGCCCAGACGCAGGGCCACTCGCACACTCAGTCCCACCGTGGGCTGCACTGATGTCACTAGTTTAGCTCCAGGACGAGTAAGAATCCTGGTACCACTGCTGCTCTCCGTTGACTCCCGCTGCCCCCAGAGGCTGCTGCGCCAGGGGTTGGTTACCCCAGGTGCTTTGATATCTGCGCTTTGACTCCCCCTGGTTCTGGTGACCCCCGTCGAACTTTCGCTTACCTGCTACAAAAAAATATATTTAACAATAAAATCAAAAGCATCGAAATAATCGAAACCATAAATAACAATTCTATTACCAAAAGAAAAAACAATGTAAATGTCAATAAGTGTAATAGCAATTGTAAATGAAATCCAAATTTGGGAAATGTGTGTCAGAGTCTTCATCTTGGTTATGTAAAACTGGTGATTTACTTGGCCTCTACCAATTTTATTTATAAATACTAAACGAGTCGTGTGGTGTAGCAGTGATCAATGAAGGGAAAAAAGGATTGGAGGGTACCTACGATTGCAGAAGGAACTTATCCTAACTTCACTCGCACTTCAAAAAACTAAGCAGTAGCTAACAAAACGGCTGAAATTAAACAAATTTAAAAAACGATTATAATCGAGAAATTAAAACATGTAAATAATAAATAATGAAAGTTCTCACCTGGTAAACTTCCCTTGGCGCGGGCCCCCCCACGAGCGGGTTGCCGTGCTGCCCCACGCCCCCCTGCTGCTCCGCCCCGGCCCACTCTGTTGGCCGCCGCCCCACGGGCTGGGGGCCCACCGGCCCGGCCACGTGCCACCACCCCACGCCCACGGCCAGCCTGCTTAAAACATCACACATATTATAGAAACACTTAACCTAACGTATTCGTTGCATAAAAGAAACAAACGTCAATAATTGCGCGTTCGCGCTCATCTTCATCGACACAACGCGCAATTATTACGTCGCAATTCCTTTTAAAAACAGGATCACAGTAATCATTAACTAAACATCTATTACGTATTTGTCATCCCTTTCTACCCTAAACGGAAGGTGGAACGTGTTACAATTACTTTCGACATGATTTCAACATTAAATAACGTTAATTCAAACAAATGCAATTAAAACACGTTAGTAACTAGTAACACCGGTTAGTGGGGGATAAAACGGGATGCTTGGAGAAGGGAATTTTCAGGAACACACGAGTTTACGTTCCTAAAAATTTGCGCGAGACAGAAATTCATAGGAGGACATCGACGACACTTGCAAATGTTAATAACAAGTCGAAACAAAAACAAAGAAAGCCACGAAAGCGTTGGGTACTATGAATTTCCGGCGGTTACCTTTCGTTTCCTGAAAATGTTTTAGGGTCGGTTGTTCGTTGGCGTGTAAGGTTCGTTTTAGGGGGATATTCGGTAGAAAGGCATTTAACAAACCTGTGTCCCATTATCGTAGTACACACTGGTAGCGCTCAATGTGCTTGCTTCTTCCAGTTCCTAAGTGTTAACATAATATTATTATTCCAGCCTATGACAACACTTAAGCACTGGACATTTTTTACACTGAATGCAGCACCGAGGCTTTGAAAAAAAAAGCTACCACGCAGGTTTATGTTTTTAATTAAGGCGAGCTCCGAAATACGCACATTTTTTAATTAAGGCTGAACACACTGAAAAATTCGACACATTCAGACATCCAAACAAATTAACTGGGATTAGTTAACCACGAAACGTTTAGTAAGTAAACAAGAGTAAGTAAAACAAGATGAATCTAAACACCAAAACCAATCGAAAAATACCTGCAATAATTTGTTAAGTTGTGTAAAACAAGATCGAAAACTCTGAAGAATTTCTATTTATAAATTTATTTGAGATAATTACCAAAAAAATCAAACCATAGATGACGATGGCGATTTATTCATTTCATTTATTAATTGATACGAAGGATAATTACAAAGTAAATCATAGCAAAGATGGAGGCCAACAAGTTTTTTTCATTTTGTTTTTTATAAATAGATAATTACGAAATAAATTGGACCAAAGATGAAATTAGTGACGACGTAAGATCAAGATTTTTGTGCCTTGGTGAAATGTGAATGAAGTAAAAAAAAAACATTTAGATATAAATTCTGCTTACATCACACATAAAGCCGATTCTTAAAACAAGATGTTACAATCGTTGAAAATTTGATTCATTGCAAATCCAGATTGTTGATTTTCTTTTTCTGGGAATTTACCTCATTAAACATTTTTAAAAAATAGACTACTGATGAGAAGCTCACAACACCATTCCATTCGTTTTATCATTCGTTCCAATTTTTCATTGTTCAGTTTTACTTATTTTCTTTTCATGGATGACTATTTCAATTAATTTCAATTTGCTTTCAGTTAAGTGTAATAACACCGACAGACAATTTAAAAAAATTCTTCACAACAAAATCTACATTTAATTAGAGCAAATGTAAGCTCGTAAATAAAATTCTTGACTGAAATGTGAAAGTAAAGCCATGGACACAACCAGACAACAAAAACATGAAATAAGAAAGGCAATGCTATTAATTATAAATGTACTAAATGAGGGCGATGCAAATAATTTTTTAAAAAATCTATTAAAATGTGAATATTATTCTTTTATGTAGTGGTACTAAGATCTAAACTAAATCAGACAATCGAGATTTGCAACCTGTATAAAAAGGCACATATTACATATATAAATACGATTAAATGATTTTCAAAATAATTAAAGCTACTACACAAGAAGATAATAATACAAATGACTGCACAAGAAGCTTCGCCTTAATCAAAAATACTACCTGTGTGAAAACAGGGGTGCGGGGGGACACACCTGTCCTGGATTTAGTACGCCAAGTGCTGCATCCAATGCCGATATAAAATTATATCTATATCTGTTGCGGAAGCTCTAGAAAGGGTTATCCAAAAATATAATAAGGGCTCTGCTACACAGCTGGGGCTGTCTACAGCCAAGCAAAGCAAAAAGCAAAGCTTCTAAAAGCACTATAAGCATTAAGCGATAGACAAAAGCAATTTCGGCGGCCCCCTACAAAAAAAAATCGATTTAGGGGTCGTCGTTTTCAACATTGCAGTGTACACGGACAACATGGACATGGACAAGCTGCTTCTTCTAGACACATTGCGAGTAAGCAACTGGGTGAAAAAAGTTTGTTAGTTCGGCGTGGCGGCGTCGTCCCTCGCCCCACTTTTGGATAACCCTGCAACTATAAGAGCACATCATATCTGAGCCAGCTGCTGAGCTGGCGCTCGTCTGTTGGCGTCCTGACTCATCTCTTTCCCGGCGCTGGCCAATTTTGAGAGTGAACGCGATTTTTACTACATCGATAGTCCAAAAAGCCTGATGGCTCAGATATGATGGTATTTGAATGTGGCAAGTGTTTTTTTTTTTTGGGGGTTAGTCGACCATGCAAGCGGGCCGGGCTGTTATGATGTTAATTAAGAGAGTGCGGCTGTTAGTGGCAGCTGCCAACACTATGCCACAATCAAACTACCGCATAGTCACCAGACGGGCCAATTAAGAGAGTAATTGTGAAGGCCACCCACCGGTTGTGGCTGTCGGCCTCTCCCTCGAGCTTGCGGTGGCGCCGGTGGATAATCATAATAGTAATCTTCGTACCGGTAATAGTCATCATAATAAGGGTCACTGTAGCCGCCTCGATAATCCCCGTACCCGTAATAGTCGTAATCATAATCTATAAAACACACAATAATAGTCCCAATTTAGCCAACTTGATCCAATTTGGAGGGCCATGGAAGATGTACGTATTTATAATATGTACTACTAGCATGCCGGGAAAAGAGTCAAGTAACGATTCTCGCCAGAACCTAGCTCATACTTAAGTCAGAGACCCCACACCACAGCACTGTACTTACCCTGCTCCTGGCTGCAAGCGAACATTACACAAACAAAAGTGACAAAGAGAGACAGAGAGCATGCATTTATTGTTAGATCGGAGCGCGTGCATTGCAGTACGATGCCCTTGCCTCGCGGTGCCCCCGGCAGACGCATGCCAAACACACTCACACTACGCTTCCGGTAGTATGTTATGTTCGTCTCAGCGACTACCACTATATCGAAAACATTCACAATCACACAACACGCGCACTGCAAATTAGTATCAGATTCAACATCAGGTCATCGTGATTTATCGGGACTTTGTGATTACATAGGGGATCGTTTGAAAGGTACGGTTGATACACCTGTGTCACAGACCTGCAAGAAATCTTTTAAACACATTAAAGCTCATACAAATCTAACTATGTACGAAAATTTTACAAAATCATTTTGACACCTGAAACCTGAAAATTATCGCTGTCCATATGGAAACTCGCAAATATTATCAAATGAAATTTTACACAACAGTAATTAATGAAACGCACGCACATTTCAATAAAACAGAAAAATCAAAACATTTTAAATCTCCCATTAATTTTCTCACAAGCAATTTTTTTTAATTCAACACCAAAATTTAGGAGAAATAAAAAAAATTGATCCATACATTTTATCAAAGATGCAAAATCGGCAATTAAACAGAAAAGTCTCATTAATTAAGCAAATCTTAATTTACATGTTCAGGAAGCACATACGCGTTTAAAAACAGCACAAAAATATGCTCCACCAACGTAATTTGAAGCAAAGTGCCTGATCCTTCATCGCCAAATATTTATAAATCCCAGCGACTTATTTTTTTAAATAAAAAATATGTTTGTTACCACAGAAAAATATTTAAAAAGCACCGCATATTTTCACCCATTTATTCACTTTATTTATCCAGTGAACCGGGTTTTAAACCAAAGCCCACGTTAAACTCCCGTGACACGATTTCTTCAATTAAGTCACAAAGACAAACAAATTTACCAAAGATAACTTGTCAACACCCAAATAATTGCGTTTGTCATGTAATTTAAGACGCACCCATAATAATCCATTTTTGAAATACCGCCGACTTCCAAAACCAGTCGCTTTAGATTCAACGGATGCAAATATTAAAAATTTCCTTCACTGTAAAACAGGAGTGTGTTAGTCGAATTGTGCTCGGGAATTTGTTATTTTCAACATACACAAGATCATAGCGGTTAGAGATTATGACCAATTCAATACGTAAAACTGTTAATTCGATAGTTATATTAATATTTTCATCTCGAGCTGTCGTTTACATTTATTACAAACAATTGCGTCGGTTTTCAAACGAGTTACACCTAAACCTGCGACTACACCTCAACCTTAGTTATCTACATGTTGTGCCTACGTGCTGGTTCACACAAAAAAAATTATCGTTCGTAATAAATGTAAATTGTAACAGTTGTATGCCTGAATCAGCGAAAGTCTTAGCACAGTAGAATAGTTACTTGACTAACAAGCAGACTAAGGACCATGTTGTTGATTAGAGAACATGGATTCAACAGGGCAAACTCTGAGTCATCGGCAAACTTACCATAATCCCCTCGGCCCATTGGTCCCCGCATACCACCGGTTCCCGTTCTCGGACCTTGTCCCGGTGGACCTCTGATAGGCATCGCACCAGGCATCATTCTATTTAAAAAAAATAATGTATTGGAGGAAACGATAGGTTGCTAATCTGTTTTGTTGAAATAACCAAACTAACAAAAACAATGAAATTACAAAACTTAGTCGTTCACAATGGGCATAAGCATAAGTTTCGTCCGTAACAGACTCAGAAAGATAGTTAAACCAGGATATTGCTAAAAGTGTAAAAATTCTGTTTCAAATATATTTTTTAAAGGACAATAAACAAAGCCTTGTTTTATTTTCATCAACAACTGAAACCTTGTTCATGAAGACTCGTGCAATATAATTATAATTGAATTTGTTTCATACAATTTCCAACCTTTTAAACTATATATGTAATTTTAACAATTTTTATTAATGGTGGGACTTAATATTTTTCTTTTACATATTCCTCACATGATTCTTATGCTTAGGATGAACGAGTCGATATTAATTTCATACAAAATATTTTCAAGTAAATTGCTTTCTATTTACATTATCTATTTATGTACGACAACAAATAAAATCTTACCCTCCACGGACTTGCATCATCTGCATCATTCTTCTTTCCCTCGCACGCAAAATTTCTTCCTTTTTTTTCTTATCAGATGGAGGCTTAGCTAACGACACTTCTATATTAGACCCGCCCATTTCTTTTCCATCTAGTTCTTCCATTGCCTGCGGACACAAAAACCACGTATGAGTGCACATTTTTTCAAATATTTACCTTGATTCTCTGTTTGAAACAAAACAAAAGCAAAGTTACACCCGCTTCTTCAATTACCCATTAATTCTTCTTACCAACGACCTATTAGAAACGCACACGATTGGATTTTTTTGTCGCAATTAATAAACATTATAAAAGCAGAAAATCCATCCTTTAGTAAAGAATCCACTTTGCGTCGCCCAATTAACTCAACCACCCTCTCACACAGCCATCGCCACCGATTCTCACCTTAACAGCGTTCTCGCGGTCCTCGAAATGGATGAACGCGTAATCCTTAATTTTTTTAACACGTTCCACCTTTCCGTACTGCTCGAAGGACTCCTTCAGCTTCTCCTCGGAAATCTCCTGGGTGAGATTCCGCACGTAGAGCACCTTGACCTTCGACATGGTCTGCTCGTCGGGCTCCTCCTGTGGGTCGGCCCAATCGACGATTATGTCGCAGCCCCACACCTTTATGCGACCCGTGCCGAGACGGCGCTTCGCAAGTGACGCTGCCTTGTGCGACTCGTACTCGAGGAAGCAAAACCCACGGTTCTTCTTTTTGTCGTCTGGCGAGCTGTATATGATCACCTCCATTAGGCCCGCTGCACAAAAGATACCGTTAGAATCGAGCCGATCGGATGGCGCAGTGAATGGACGAGCACCAAAGTCCAACGCACACCGTGCTTGTCAACGTCTAAGAGTTAACGGTTTAGGATCGATTCACTCTGCACAGAACTTTGTACGTGACAGTCGCGGCAAAACGAACTCTACTACGTTCGCACCATTGATGCGAATCTAATACTAAGGTCTAAATGGAACAAATACCAATTGAAAATCATGTACAAATGTCAGTTTAATTTCGAAGATGATTGAGACACTTCTAGATGAACAGTCGTATAATTTGACACAATACAGTAAATGAACGAAGGAAAAGTTCTCAAATCATGGTTGATCACAAAATATGATTACAAACAAAAAAGTGCGTTATTTTAAACGGAATCTATAGCATAAAAAATGGGACTCAGTACAAGTTTCATCATCTTAACCATCAAGTCATTACAAAGAAATTATTCGAGCAAATTATAAGGTGCCTTATAGTTTTAAATGCATGTGGTAAAAACGAAGGGGAAAGGGGACTGGAGAAAAAAATAGGACATTTTGTTATTATAATTAAAACAAGCTGTTCCAATTATCAATCAAAATTACAGTCAGTACTAAGCCAGTTGGGAGTTCATTTTTCAACAAATGCTAAATCATTGAGAGAAAACACAAAAACAGAAGCAAAACGACGAGTTGCATTGTGCCAACAATATTTTGTCACAATACATAGCGAAGGTCCTCACATGCATCCTATTTTGCAAAACCCTTACTATTAACATTGTTGTAATCAACAAAAGCATTTCATAGGATCTATATCTAATGAAGCATCAATAAAAAACAGGTGGCGTTTAGATTCAACAATATCTCGAATAAAAGTTACAATAAATATCTCACGTGTTTAAACCCATTCTTTGTGAACCAATATTTAGAATCATAATCACCTTGTTACAAAAGCTGGTGCTTGGAAAAATGAAATAAGTAATATAAACCATAAAAATCTCCACACATTCTTTGAGTGGTGAAGTTTTATGTTTGCACCAGTAGATTAGATAAAGTGTTGTGGAAATAGTATATTGTTTTATCGTGACTGTGATGTGTTTGTTTATATTCAGTGTATAGTGAATCGATCCAAAAATATAGCAAATAGGAAAAGCATTTGTTCGCTAAAGAAATAAACAAAAAATGCTACTAGTTGTTGTTCAGCACACTGGACCTTGCCACCCTTCCCATGCTCGTAGCGGCCCTGCCCTACCCATTGCTCAGGCGCAGACTAAACGCATTCCAGGGATATAGGGTTCTCAACTTACGTGCGTGTTTGGAAAACTCTTCGAAGAGATCGTCTCGATCCCGGTTCTTTGGAATATAGCCCACAAATAACCGGTGATTGTTATAAGATATGGTAACGCCAATCTTTTTGCCTTTCCGTATCTCATAATCATTCAGCTGCAAGAACAGTGGAAGGGTAGCCAATTATGCCTTGGGCAAGGGGTGAGGGAAGAGAGATAGAGTGGGGCGGGGGGTCGAAGGTGGCGGGTGCGGGTGTTCGAGGAGAGGACTGAGCCCGGCAGCCGGCCGCCACTAGCTACTGATGCACTTTACCTGTTAATTTACCGAACTCTTCCAGTATCTCCTCTTTGCCTTTAGACTTTGGTATGTTGCCGACAAAAAGCCGAAGGTTCGGAACGCTAATGTTAATTTTCAGTGTCTTGCCGGGTTTGATTTCATGATTATCGAGCTGTGGGTCAAGAAACAAAAAAAAACATGCCAGAATTTGGTAAGCCACATCAGAACTATTCTTATTATCATTAATAGTATCATTTATTAACAAAATTTGGTCAATCAAATGTATAATTTTGCACCAACAAACTACTGAACGGGCATGCTTGCTAGTTTTTAGAAATTAACCCGTCAACGCCAGCCCGGTCCATGGGTCGCACACTTGGTACAGCTACTCCCAAAACTCCCAACACCTGCTACTAAATAGGTATATAAAATTTCGAAAAATCCTCAAAATCATCAGAGCACGGTCTCAATTTTGCCCCCTTGTGCAAAGAGGAGACCTGTAAAACAAATTATTGCCTTTTAATTCCAGCCAAACACACCAGTACTTAAGAGCCAATTGCGACACTATTTCGTGTCAAAAACATCTCAATTTGGTCACACATCGAGGGCTCTCATGGAGGACAAAGCTACAGGGAAGAGAACGTATGCTCCGTGGTCAGAGCCGCTGCAACAAAAGTTAACTCTCAATTGCCGGCTATGACAACAGTTGGCACACATCACTATAATAGAGAACGCCAATTAGAGTGCAATTACAGAATGAGCAGTAAAATAAGCAACACTTACGGATTTGTCGCGTCCATTTCACTACTCACCTGTCGACAGAAATCGTCAATGCTTACCCAAAGCACAAACTCGACAACTCGCGGGCGACATGGGTAAACATGTACAATTTCGGAATATAAAATTTTACAGGTGAAATTTCAAATGTCAAGGTACAAGGAATAAATTTCTTTATTTTGGAAAAAATTTACCTACTAAACAAAAAACTACAACACCGGGAAACCATCTCCTGGTGTTCTCGTCCCACTATTTTTACTTTTTAGAACCAAAGGAAAAATGACTCGGTAGTTTATCAAAAAAAAAATTAAATCAAACACTAAATAAACTACATCGAAATGACCCCAACATCATCACCGCTAACCAAACACTTGTCTTTCTACCATGGGCAACATTGCTAAAAGAAATATCCTTCAGCGCCATCACCGTCCCACTTACCTTTTGGACGGCCAGTTGAGCTGCCTCTCTCGTCGTAAACGTCACAAACGCATACCCCCTATTGGTACCCGTCATAGGGTCCATCATTAGCCTAAGATCCCAAATTGTTCCGCATTCTTCGAACAGCGGTATCAGCTCGTCTTCGTACATGTCCTTCGGTATCTTTCCGCAAAACACCTCGCAACCGGCACCCGGTGGTGTACCATCACATCCAGGCGGTGGTCCTCCATACTTCCTTTGACCTAAGTCACATTGCAATCAAATTAGATGCTATACAAAAATTTTATAAGTAACTATCACACAATCAATTCTTAACTTTTTTGAAATTTCCTGTGTGTCTGCCTGTATGTCTGTGCCCGCTCTAACGTCCAAACGATTATAGCTAGAGCTCTAAAACTTTAAACTTAACATTTGTATGTAGCAAGGAGGAAAACGTCCTATTTTGAACGCAATCTATCAACCGGAAGTGATGGTTTACTCTTATCACCTTTTTCCATATCTCGAAAACGGTACACGTTACGGAAAAAAATATTCTTACATAAATTATAGATATTGATATTTTTTCTTAATTTTTCACATGATTTTTTTTTCAGTTTCCTATTTTGTGAATTTTAGCATTTTGACGATTTTTACAATTTTGAAATTTGTTGAACGTTTGGTTGGGTTGGATTTGTATTTTGGACATTTTTAGTACTTTATGATTCAAACTGAATTCTATTTTGTTTCGTTGTTTTTTTCGAATACTTTTTATTAGATTATTTTATTTTTTAGCACTTTGAACAACAGTTCACAATTTTGACCTTTCTAGAGTTTTATAAAACTTTGACAAAGTTTTTTGAACGTTTGATTTTGTATTTAAAAAAAGAATCGCAATTTTTCCACAATTAAGTAAAACTTGACAATTCTTAATTTTTCACATTTGAAGACCCAACGACCAAATCTGAAAATCTCAATATTCAGTTCTAATTAATTTTGCTTCAGTGCAAAAATATAATCTTTTTTAATCACATTTATAAACATTTTTTTTTTAATTATAATAACACTGTATTTAATTCTCGCATTATTTTAATTAGCTATGATAATTTTTGTTTTTAATTGCATTCGTAAACAAATGTATTTAATTTGTAATAATTTGTGAATTCTCGTTATTTTTATATAAATTTTATTAATTTTTATCAATGTTTTTCCTTTAATACAACTGTTACCTGGTTATTAAAATTAAAATTAACGCCATTAATTAATTAAATACTTTATATAGCGGCAACATTAAATTCTTCATCTGAATTAAATTTTATTTCGAATATTTTTCACATATTTTTATTAATTTTTTTTTAATATAAGTATAAAATATAACTTTTTATTTCTCCTTTAAAAAATATTGTAGATCAAACGATTAACATTTTCAAACCCTGCAATTATGACACCTAAATGTGATGCAAATGAATGTAACAAAGAGAAAAACTTTTTGGAGGAAAATGTCTATTATGGAATTAATGCTTCCAATTTTTCCGCCAAATGTTCTTAAACACATATTTTAATAAAACCAACAGGACCAGGACAAAAAGGACTTTAAAGTACATCAATGTCAATGTCAAAATTTACCACTCACCCTTAGCATTCTTAAGCCCAACAAAAAAAGTGTCAAAACAATTTAAATTCAGTTTTCCTACACAATAGTTTAGGTGAAGCTATTAGATCTTTAAGTTTGATATTGGGAGCATGCAACCATAATAAAAAGGCCACTACACAAAATTCATTTCAAACAATGTGTCAATCGTGTGCCAATGTGTCAAACACAATCTACACAGAGAAACAAATAAATATTTGTTCCAAATTGCATCTGATGCTTCCCAACAACAAATTGTAAGTGATAAGGAACAGACAATATTACATACACAATTTAGACTATGGTACATCAATTGGTTACAAAGAAACGAGGCCCCCTTGTCATTAACACTTCCCCTTTCCACTGAAAGTCAAGTACGTGATACTACTTGATACAAAAGGCAAGTCTGAATTATTTGCAGCGTTATGAAAAAATAACAAACATTTAATTACTCTCTGTAATTTAACCACCCTTTCAGGAAAAAATCAGAGCTACATTGCTCATCAAATCCTTGTTGTTGTTATTCATAAAATTATGTGTTGATGACTTTGAATCTAATTTTGATGTTAAGATTTCATAACAAAATTACACTATGGAAGATATATTAACATAAAAATTTTGCTACAAAGCATTTGCTGTTGAAAATTTCGGTTCAATGGAAACATTCAAAATACCTGTCGTAACGTCTAGTGTATATCCTGTCCTGTCTAGAATTTGTTTGATTTTCTCTTCGTCGGGTCCTTTGACTGGAGCGGGCGCCGGGGTTGTCGTGCCTTGACTCGATCCTGCTCTGCTCTTCTGCCGATATGTTTTCATAACACCGCACAAGTACGCGGATTTGTTAGATACATGCTCTAAATTGGAGTCGAGAAATTGGCCGAGCACATTGAGAGCCCCATCGACAGGAAACTCCTTGAGCGCGTCGAGAGCCCGCTCATCTAAATCCACATGTGCTAATTTACCAGTCTTGTATATTTCGTCTAACTTCGCCGCCACTTTTTCATCTAATCCATATTCAATTAACTTATGATAGTCTTCAGTTCTCTCCGTTTCTATATCAATCTTCATAGACTCTTCAATCAGTACTTCACCATTACCTTCTGCCATAGCTGCAAACATTTCGAAAATATAACCTTAACACCTCAAAACACTGGGATAATTGAACGCAAGATAATTTATCTGCATAGCGACAGGAAGTATTTACGTACGATTGCGAATTCAAACGACCGATTACTGTCAACCCGGCAACCGTTTTGCGGGAAAAAGACGGTTACGCGCCGGCTAGGGAATTCAAATTTTCCCGCCAATTTCGGCGAATAAGGTGCAAACTTCTCCGTGGTAGGTGCGACCGAAGCCAGAAACCGGCGTTTGCAACATGAAAAAAACCCTTTTCGAGGTGTAACGTTTGCCAATCATACGTGAAAACGATATCACGGTATACTTCCAGACGTCCAGGCGTACAACCAACGGGTTTCTCTAACGCCAACGAAAAAAAAAACAAACAAATCGTGTCGGTTTCAATCGGGGAGTGTTAATAAAATGCGGCGTGCGTTCGTTCCACCAAAGGCTGTGCGTGAAATTTGTTAATGACGTGAGATTCGTTCTATTAAGTTAGGTACGTACCTAGGTTGTATAAAAATTAAAATTTTGCATTAAAAATGGCCGCCGCAGCACCAATAGACGACGTCAACGTGACCGCCAACTACGGGGTTCACACTGAGACGCGCACGGTTTTAGCCTCGAACCCAATGCGCAATTTACCGGCAATAGAGCGAGAGAAAAAAGAATTCAAAAAGAACGCGATGCCAAAACCTTTGCCAATTTAATTTATAAGTGGGAATTATTTCGCCAACCCGCCGCGCCGGTATAAAATTACACATTTAATTTAATTTAACGTGCTCGGAAATTTCATCGTACGAGATAACTACAAAAAAAACACTGGATACCTACCACTCACTTGTTAGTTTTCATTCACTTAATTACACTTTAACAAACACAACAAACATATTTATTTAAAAAATAGAACTATAATATTAACAAAATTGGATTTAATTAAATAATTGCGTTAAATGTTTTAAACTTAATTAGTAATAAAAACAAACACATAAACTTAAAACGTAATGTACAAATAACTGGTATAAAATATAGTAACGATTTTGGTGTAGTACCGACTCCCGCGGTGTAATGCAATGTGCACTGTGCAGAATCCGTTGTTTTGCAAGCCGTCTAGTCGGTTCGGCGCGTCACTTGCATTCAGGTTGTTAACTGCCAACGGACATGCGCCCTCCTTACGTTAGGACTCGCAAACCAGTCTGGCATTTCATACATTCTTTACAGCAGCATATTTTGCTTGCTTTTAACGACCACGACGTCGGTACCCAAAGCTACTCGCGGCGTCCCGTCTGCTTCGCTTCCTCTCCTGTGTTAGAACGCACGCACATCTGTTAGCCGGAGTTTATTTTACACTTATCAAATATCAACCTCCGCATCAACGAACCGAACAGCTTTTGTCGTCTCTGCCATTTTCATGGAAAAAACAAAGCGTTTTCTCTCCCACACGCCGCGAGCAAAACCGACGCACTAATTAAAACCGCAAACAAGGGGGCATTTATAACCTATAAATAAATACACGTGAAATAAATCGATAACGAACCATGGCCTCACCACGTCTCACAACTCGGACGCTGTGCGCCCGATACGAAATACGTTGGGAAAGGTTATTTCGACACACTTATTAAAAATCCCGTTATTTTGATTTATTACCCACACACAATGTTGAAATTTATCGCGATTACTTGAAAGTAAGCAAACATAAGGAAAACAAATACATTTATCGCTGAACAATTACAGATGCATTCATTGTATTTAAAGCATATATCAGCTGATAAATTTAATTGCAAGTTCGACATTAATTGAACCTTTTTTTAAAACGAGTCGAAAATGGCAATTTTATTAATGGGAAAGCGACCGAACAAATCAACGTTGTCGGCTTACATTGCCAAATCATATTTTTACGCATAAACGTAAACGAAGTGCGTTATTGGCGAATAAACGTCACACAAATCCAGTTCTCGCGGTGACCTTGAACATGACGACTTAACTGCCGATAATTAAAGCAATCCGCAACGGTTCGCACAATTACATATTCCAAATATTGGTGCAATATCCACATCATATACAGCCGTTCGCGCAAGATCGTGTGAATGTGGTCGTCGGCGGCGGCGGCGACGTTCCGCGAAATCCGTTGTAATTCGTCGCGTATCGGCGACGATAAAGAAAAGCTCCCCGACGACATGCGATGATTTTAATGGAAAGAGATGTGCGCGGGTTCGCGATCGGCCGAATCTTTAGTCCAGGTAGCCGCGCGTCGCGTCGTCTGAAACGCCGAGGCGTAAACAAAGCGGTGCATCAATGAGAAAAAATCAGCGCGGATCAAAAACATATGACGCGGTGGTTTTAAATAGCGCTTGTGAGTAATGTAACGCGCGATGTTCGACTGGGAGTGCACGATTTTCAATTAAAGGACCGAATCGTAGCAACGGCGGCAATTCGTAAAAAAATCATAAATGCCACCTTTAACATTAAAATAAGACCTAAAAAAAATCACGTCACTCAATTTCCGATTACGTTCTTTGAAAATAAATTAAATTTGCAGGCATTTTTTGCGAAGCCAATTCCTTTCTTTCAATTCTTTATGTATCCATGCTTGCTAATTTCGACAATAATATTTGAAACACACATAACCTATATTCGTTAAACCGTTAAATCCACGTGTCATTACGATCTAAGGAATTCCGCGATATCTTACAACTTTCTACATCTTGCAATCTAGTTACTTCTCGTGCGCAATTTGCATTGGCTATTTAGCATTTTGATTGAACCAGTCATACGAGTACAGTTATGACACGCGTAATTACGCCGATCGGCATAATTTAATCGAAAATAACCCAGCGGCGCACCTTGAAGGTCGCGTTTATTTAATTCTCAATAATAAAAAAAAAAACGGGTGCTTCCCATAAACGCAAATCGAAACAAACACGTTGCAGTATAATTTTGGGTGCAAAAAATCCAGCGATTTATTTTGTGTAAAATTGATTCGTTTTAAATATTCGCTTTAAATATATAAAACTTGCGGCGCGTGTGCAACGGCACCTTTTATGTACCTACGTACCATTTAAACCAGAAAACTACCTGACTTATCACCTTACGAACCGCCACTAGAAAAAAAACTGCTAGATAAAAAAAGCTTGTAGATATACAAGTGCACTTCACTTGACTTGAAAATTACGAAAATTACGTCCGATTTAATGTCAATTTAAAGTCGAAAGGAACGTCAGTTATCAGAAGTTTGTCTAAAATTCAAAAACTCTGAATTGCAAAAGATATTAAAGTGGGAAAAAAGACAAAATCAAAAATATCAAAATTATCAACAAATATTAAAATCGTTTAAAATACATAATTAATTGGAAAAATTGTAAAATTATCCAAACGGCTAAAAAATAATTTCTCTGTCCCGAATCAATGGATTGAAAAAAAATAGTTGAAAAAATAGACGTTAAGTTACTATAGCACTATTTTTAACCGTTTAATGCACAAAGAATGCGATTCAAGTGTTAAAATATTAAACGATTTTCCAATTATGTGTATGGACGACGAAATTCTGGAATACATCCAACGATTTACATTTACATTTACCTTGTTTACAACACAGAAATAAAACAAAAATTTCGCACGTTTGTGAATCGAAACTGACTGGCGCGAACGGGGCGTAATTACAACACCCACGATCGCAACGTCCTAAAAAATTAATTGCATTTCATACGAAACAATGACACCAACCGTTGAGTTGCTTGGCAAATAGAGACGTGTGATTGGTGCAATTGGAATTGGACCAATCAATTAATAATTTAAAAATCATTTAATTAATTTAATGATAAATCAACATGACTGGATCAGCATTAAAATATATATATTGCGTTAAATAAGGCAATAAATGCATAAAAGCGCTCAACATGGACGTCGTGAATTGGGTCACAACTTTCACTTCGGTCATTATACGCCACCTGGTTATCGGACGTAAAACCCTTTTTTTGTTGGAAATAACATATGTTGGTAATTAATTCACGGGTTCAACGTAACTTCTCACGAGGGGGGTATCGTGAAAACGACAATTGTTCCGCTTTTAAGTTTAATTGCATGGAATTATTTACGAATTTACGTCAATTTAATCAAATCACGAATCGTTGTGCGAATACAAGCGAGCGATAGAAAGAGCTAGAGAGAACCGACGGCGAAGAAGCCAGTAGTCTATGGAAAGCGCATACGTCCGTTAGGGCCTCCTTTAAGAAAAAACTACACTGGTCGTAACGCCTGTTCTTTGTTCTCGCACCTCCTGATTACATTCGGCAAGTGCTACGCGACGGCGCGCGGGGCGCGGGACGCTCACAACGAAGGGGTGAAATTTGCAAAGCAAGCAGCTGGTAGCTGCCTGCCCGCCAAAGCGTAAACGCGAAGAGTCCTCTCCGGCCGATCGTCCGTCCACCGCTCATTCTTTCACAGATAGATGGTACCCGTCCGTCCGTTCCAGAAACCAGTTCGCGCAGAGTTTTTTCAACCGCCTCCGCCCCCTTTAGAAACGCACTCTTTGATCGCCCGGGAACACGTACGTGTGGATCTAGAATAACCGGTTTCGCGTCGTCGTTTCGGCGGGAACCTAAAACGACGAGCGGAATCCGAGACACATCACTACGGTTGCGATTTTTAAATCTGTCCGGCTCCGACGTCGTTTCATCTTCCCCGATGACAAACACGTACACGCACACAGACGCACGATAGAAAAAAGCGCGAACGTCCAGTTTCGACGGCCGAGGGGGGCCGGCTAATGACAACAATACAAAACAAATCCTTTTCATTTTCTTAGTCTGTGTTTATTTAAGCATTGAGTGCATTACCCATCAATAAAATATAAATTCGCCAAAATGCTAACAATTCGTAGTTATTTGCGCAAGTGAACGAACAATAAACACGAAGTTAATAACTGATATTGTCATATTCCAGGATTGTAATATATCAACAGAGCCCCAAAATACTGAAACATCATATTTAATATTTACACAAATTTAATAACAAAAATTACCAAATTACAAATTTATAATAAATATTTTTTTTCTTATTTATACCGATTCAGTGATTAAAACTGGTTGTACCGGCAAAAACGAATAAAATCGCAACACATTAAAGAGTGAAACGAAACGAAATTGAAACAAAATAAACTAAATGAAAAAAAAGTACAAAATAAATCAACGAAAATTAACCAATCTTGAATTAACGATACGAATCAAATAAAAACAAAGCAAATGAATTTTTTGGTCCACCGTACGAATCATTTCGAAAAATTAAACGAAACGAATCCGACCCTGTACTCCACTGTATTGCACACACGCAGCCATATCTGTACGTAGTAGGTTAATGACAAACATACTCTTATCGCCCGGTAATGCAATTACATGACATCCTTGCCGCACAATGACAAGATACCGTTGAAAAATTCGACATTTAGGTTAATTTTCACCATACGAGCCAACGTTTATTTCAATCGGGCAATTTCGAATTCCGTCTATTAAAGTTCAAAACATCGACCGGTACCACTGATGGCGTGCATTCGACCTTAAAATCGATTAGTATAATTCAAGCCGCGCAACGAGAACTTTACACCAATCAACGATGCGTTAAAGCTGGCAACTTTGACGTTTTTTAATTGATTTACGAACGTGCCCAATGAGGGGAAGGGGTAATCAGTAAATGAATCCCGCGTATTTTTTAACGAGAAAAGGCCAAATTTTCAAAATTGCCAATCAAAAATTTCCAGTCCAGTATCATTAATTTACCTGGAGACTACTTCAATTAACGTGTAGTGTTTTTTATTTTATTCTTTAGTTGGTAAACTGAAAAAAAATGTTCGAGTCAATTATATAACAACCCATAAATTTAACGAGAAAAACGATTTATTTAATTATTTTAATATGAAAATGCTAGGGGAAAATCACACGAATTATCATCATTGTAAAGTAAAGCCACACCGACCCACGCAGCATCCATCCATTTAAATAAACGTCGTTAAATTACATAGAAACAAATTACGGGTCTCGGACGCAAGCGTCCAATAAACTCTCCCTTTTCCAGCCATTATTTTCAGACGCTAATGACAAACAACGCCTCGCGTACTATTTCTGTGCAAGCACATTTATCGCCGCTCTTGCAGCGAGTTTTATTTTTAGAATTTATTTTTAACGATTTTGAAGTTAATTCGCCGCCCAATCCTCCAATTAAACCGTCAGACGTCGGCGCAAAACGACCAAATCCGCCAATTAAGCAAATTCCATGGCGAAAAACCGTTACAAACGAGACGCGCCGCGAAAGGCGCCGAGATTCACGAAACGCACAAAAGGAATCCATTTACGTGTTGAAATATGCAACGTACCTTGCGACATAAGTTTAGAAAAGGGGTAAAATACGTTTGGACAAACTAGGGGAGACTCGACACTTGCCGGACTAAATTACGACGTTTAATGCACCCCTTTTTTCATTATTTAATTTTCAAAATCGGCTTTAACGTTTTTATTTGATCAATTTAATCGATAATTTCGATCACTCATTCAAATCGCAGTGATTAATAAATAATAATAAATGGGGACGATTGATTGCCCTAAACTTGAAAAAAAGAGATTTCGCTGGCAACGTGGCGTTGGTGAACGCAGCCACCTTCATGCGGGCAGTGTTAGGTTGGTTGCCTATTAACTTGGTATATTTGGTTGCGTAAAAAATGATGTCATGCCACTTGTTGATGATCGCCTACACAGGTGATGCCAAGGAGCGCGGGGGAAAAGGGGTGGATTATGACTGTTTTGCTCGGTGGGTTGGGTTCGACGTAACCTATGAATCTCGTTAAAACTACTTAAAATTAACATTATTTTTTAGCGTTAAAATGATTGTTTAGTGAGTGAATGAAGATTGAAATAAAAATGCCTGCGTTGTTTACGTTCGGCGCGTTTTGCGCCTTTGTTTTGGGCGTAAACGCCCAATACGATTGGCAACCAAGGGATGCTTTCGACGAAATCAAAGTCAAATTCGATAAAATCAACATGGAGAACTGTGAAATCCACGACGCGCGGAACCTGAAGCTGAGCGACGACGTTGTCTCGCACAAACCCGACATAAAAGACGTGAACGTCAACCCCGTTTTCCCCAACAGGACGATGCTGTTGCACCTCCACAACATGGCCCTGAGTCGATCGTTCTACTGGAGTTACATCTTGCAGAGTCGTTTCATTCGACCGGCCATAAACGACACCTACGATCCGGGTATGATGTATTATTTGCTGTCAACCGTAGCCGACGTCTCGTCAAATCCGTACATAAACGCCAGTGCGATTTACTTCTCCCCAAACGCTTCGTATTCCCCATCGTACTTGGGATTCTTCAACAAGACTTTTCCGCGTTTCGCGCCGAGGACGTTTCGCGCCGACGACTTTAATGACCCCATACACTTGGAACGAATCTCCACGTTGAACACCTTCACCGTGCAGGACTTGGGTGCGGTAACACCGGACACCAGCTATGATTACACGTCGCCTTTTTACAAAATCAACGACTGGTTTAAGGCATGGTTGCCTGATAATGTCGTTGGGAGACACGACACCAAAACAACCTATCAGGTTAAGATAAGATACGCGAACAACACAAATGAGACGTTTACGTTCCACGGACCTCCCGGGGCAGACGAACAACCCGGCCCCGTCAAGTACATTCGACCGTATTTCGATTGCGGCCGTTCCAATCGGTGGTTATTCGCCGCCGTCGTTCCCATAGCCGATATTTATCCAAGACACACCGGTTTCAGGCACATCGAGTATCCAACGTAAGTTACACATTGTAGACTCTGATCAGAGTTAATTAACAAACGTTTTAGGTACACTGCCGTGTCCGTTTTGGAGCTGGATTTCGAGAGGATCGATATCAATCAATGTCCGCCAGGGTTGGGTAACGAAGGGGAAAATAAGTTTGCAGACACGGCGAGATGTAAGAAAGAAACCACGGAGGTAATTATTTATTTGAACGTCAAATCAAATATGTAATAAGTTTATCACAGCATTAGATGTCTATGAATTTATTTTTATTAAGTGTGAACCGTTGGATGGTTGGGGATTCAGAAGAGGGGGCTATCAATGTCGCTGCAAACCTGGTTGGAGGTTGCCGTTCTTCGTCAGACGGCCATTCCTAGGAGAAATTGTCGAAAGGGCCAGTTCTGAAGTCTATTACAACAGCTTTGATTGCCAGAAGATAGGATGTAAGCATTTTAAACATTTCAAAAAGTGAAATGTTAAGATTATAATACAAACACGGTCCCAGACCCTATTGCAGCCGCTGGTTATAGATACAGACATTTTTATCAAATAGAAAAGTAATGTAACTTTGTTCATTAAATATACAAGCAGCAAATATGCAGCAATTTCTACAATACTACTGCTACTACACATTGTTTTTGGGCTTATTTTCCAAACTAGCTGATTGAAACTTTCGTTACTGTGTATTTATATTGCAAAAAGTTTCCTGGAGTTTTTAGAAATTTTTTTTCAATTTTTAATATTTCGTCATTTCAGACATTTTTATTTAATGTATTATTAATTTATTACATTTTTGAACGTTGATGAAATTGTGAATTTATAAATTATTGCTAATCCCTTAGGACATGTTAAAAATAAACAATAAACATTTTTAATAAATATGTCACATATTTTAATCATCTTATTAATCGCAGGGCTACAGAAAGATCCAGTCGTGTGGGACAAAGCCGCCCCATTAGTCCGTGAGCATTACATGAGTCTATACTCTGAATACAAAAACATCTCGTACGGCGTAAAAGCCCTCCACCAAAAGAAACTCAACATCCACCAAGTAATCGCTTTCATACGCAGCGTGCGATCAGACAACTGCCGAGACATGAAAGCCCAAGATCTCACCCTAAACGGCGACATACACTTCGGCGCGAAAGAATTCTTCGTAAACGAAGCTCGCATGGCTGTCCGCCTCGCAAACTTCATCAGCGTATTCCTGCAAATATCCGACCCCAACGAAGTGTTTTCAGACAAACGTGTCGCCGACAAGCCATTAACCGAAGACCAAATGATCGGCGAGACCTTGGCCATAATCTTAGGCAACAGCAGAGTCTGGTCGGCCGGGACGTACTGGGAACGAAACAAATTCACAAACAAGACATATTTCGCGCCCTACGCCTACAAAACTGAGCTCAACACGAGAAAGTTCAGAGTCGAGGATCTCGCCAGGCTGAACTCGACGAAAGACATATACACAAACACCGAATGGTTTAGGTTCTTGAAGCAGCGGTGGTCGACGAACTTCGACAGCCTCGAGAAATACTACATGAAGATGAAGATCAGATTCAATCAGACCGGATTGAACATGAGAAAGTTCGAGCACTACCCCAACTTTTACCGGGCCGCGAATTTGGATCACGGCTATTGGTCAAAGCCGTTCTTCGATTGCTACGGGAAAGTCCCAATGTGGAAGATTCAATACGGCGTGCCGTTCTTCGGTTGGGATAGCGTTAAAGCCAAACTCGAATTTAAGTAAGTCGAAGTTTTATTTCGTTTTGAGGATTCATAAAGTGTTTCTTTCAGAGGTGCGGTGGCTGTGACTATGGATTTACTCAAATTGGATATTAATCAGTGTCCCGATAAATATTACGTACCAAATGCTTTCAAGCGATCGGATAAATGTGATAAAAGGTCTTCTTATGTAAGTATCGGCTGCAAATAAATTGTAAACTGTATGAAACGTGCCATTCACATTTGTTCACTGCTATGAGTAAGTCAGTCTATCAATGACTGTGACTGTGACTTGTGTGCTTAGGAAAGTCTCAACGTGATTTCTTTTATCCTTCTCTGTCTGAATAATTCTGGGCACAGTTTATCCAAAGCAAAGTGTTTCCCTTTACAGTTTCATCACTGTTGGAGGTTGTTTTTTTATGATTTTCTTCTTGCACATATGTCCATAATGCAGACACCCATGGCATAGTGTTAACGAAAATTTATGATTTGACACATAATTTTATAATCATTTATTATATGTAAACAAAAGCTGATGGATATCAAGCAAACACACGAGGACAATCTAACAAACCGTTTAAATTCCAGTGCGTACCAATCTTAGGGAGAGGTTTCGAAGCGGGCGGCTACAAATGCGAATGCAAACAAGGGTACGAGTACCCGTTCGAGCGGCTCATAACGTATTACGACGGGCAGCTCTTGGAAAGCGAGTTTGAAAACTTGGTGGCTAATAAGGACACGCGCTTCGACATGTTCAAGTGCAGGTTGGCGGGCGCCGCGAATTTGCACGTGAGCGTCGTGACGATGGCAATCATGCTCTTGATATCGATCACTTTCTACCGGACGAGATAAACTCGTCATCATTAAAACTCGTATATTTTAGTGAAAATTGTAAATTACAGGACATGACGAGGTTGCCAAAGTACAATTTCGTAATTAAATTTACATATCTTTTTGGAAAGATTTACTTATCTTGCGTCATGAGTTAGTTAGTTCTAAATTTTAATTTTCTTTAAATTTTTAAGAATGAAAATGCAATATAATTGAATCAGAGAGAAAAGAACAAATCAACAATCACTGACTACGCGCGACATAAGATAAGTATCTTTCGAAATGTTTTACAATTGAAAATTTTTACAATAGTTATTTTTTTACGTATGCATGTACAGCACTGTTTATATTGTATAGATATACAACTAACAATTATTTGGCACAAAATGACACACCGGTGTTACGATTCAAAGTGCACAGGATAATTTTTAAAAAATCAAATAAAACTACGCTACGTTTTAGTGTAGTTGACAATTATATGGTAAGATTTAAGAATTTCACATCGTGAGTCTGATTTGAACGAAGAATCTCAAAGAGTTTTAATTTTGCATCGTCGCATCATGCGTTCAAAATAATGTACAAAAAGATGCCGACTTGTTAACTTTTAATTAATTTAATTAGATTTTTTTTTGGAAAAGTCTGTTCGTGATCTATGCGCATTTACAAATCGCACTGATTTAATTTGATTAATTCATCGATGTAGATGTTTTTCCACAGTTCGATGGGCCGAGACGCAATTTAAGTACGTTGATGCGTTTGTGAAATTTTGTTGTTTTATTAACGTTACGTTTTATTATCTTTATGAAGTGCCTTTTAAGATTTTCTACATGATATTTTACAAGATTCGTATTATTTCCGTCCATGAATAATTTAATTTTTTTATGAATGTAATGTTTATGTTTTTTTATACAAATATATTGTAATTGGTACGTTTGTTTTAGTTTTCGGAATTATAGGAGCAAAAAAATATGTATATGTTGCTGCAAAAGCCTGAACTAGATTACCAGTAAAATCTAAGATTTACAAACTCTTAATGGTAAAAGTCCATTGGTAAATCTTAGGATTTACTTCAAAGACACAGTAAATGTTGAAAAAGACATATCACAACTTGTCATACTCGTGAGCAGTTTGCAGCGCCCTCCCTAACCTGTACCTCCTTTGCACGCTCAGACGATCGTTTGACACATTTGAACATATACGTTAATTTGATTTTTGTTTGTGTATTGATCTCTAAAAGTAATTTATGAATCAAAGTTGGTGTAAAACATAAATCTTATGAAATGGACGAGCTTCGTAGCAAGCAAGAAAGATAACTTTTATCTCGATAAGGACAAAAACGCAGTGTTTAGACGAAGTAAAAACTGCAAAGAACATGAAAAAGTAGGAAGCTGTTCATTACAGACATATAAAGAGCTATGATATTTTGACTATAGACGGTGAAGAAAAGCTAATTACGCCGATCAAGGAAGAGAATGGCGAAATCAAATATTACGTTTGTTACGACGACTTGTTCAACATTCTCTAAGAAACACTTGGACAGGGTGGAAGGACAAGGATACTTGAGGAATGTAAAAAAATATTAACATCAAAGATATAATTGAACAGGACAAGGAAGACAACGTTGTTGAAAATGAGTCAGAAGAAGATATGCACAGTGACAATGTGAGGAACTAAACACAACAACACCAAATTGAATTTGGAAAGAAAGCTGAAAAAATGAAAGCCATGTTCGCTGATAAATATCCAAATGTGAAAATTGGCCAAAATGTAAGACTGAAAGTACAGTAGCGGCCAATTGATTCTCATATTTGAGATTTTCGGCGGTAACTTTTTTCTGCACCCGCTTCGAATCCAAGTACATGATTCAGACAGTGAAGCAAGGTGGCAGACCCTTCATTGTGTGGGGTAGCTTGTCCGCCACTGGAGTTGGCCCCCTGCGCCGCCTTCAGGGCATCATGTACCACCACATCTATCTACATCGACATTCTAGAGAAGACGATGCTGTCACATGCGTGCTAAGCTTGGCTGCGACTTCATCTATCATCAGGACAATGACTTCAAGCATGTTTCTCGGGATGTGCGGGCTTGGTTCAATCGTCGCCGAGTGACAGTGATGAAGTGGCCGAGTCAATCACCGGATCTGAATCTGACACTGCAAAAGGCCAAGGATGCCGATGAGAAGTTCCAGCAGCTGGCGCAGGAGTGAAAGAATATCCCGCAGGCAGAGGCACACAAAATGTTCTGCCTGCGACAGTTGGCATCAAAAGCTGAATGATGGTAGGTGTGCTTCGTAGACCTTCGTACGCCATTTAATATCATTCCAAAAAAGGTAATGTATCAAGCACTTCAATAAAAGGAATTGGCGATGAGGAAATTAAATCCCTGCATCATAACTTTACGAATTTTTTCAGATCCAATAATTATAAATCAAAGCAATTTATGAGGTACAAAAGGCGCAAGATAGGGAAGCATTTAAAGTCATAACTCATAGTTAATGCAAGAGGGGAAAATGGGGAGAGGAGCTAGTGCTGGAGTGCAGGGATCAAAACTAAGAACGATCACTTGGGGACATTGAATGCGGATTCAACAGCTGGATAAACAGAGTTCAGCAAACGGAAAAATGTTTTGTGTGTTATAACAAATACATTAATACGGCTCGTCGCGAATTACTTTTAACGTTGCAGGGTGGTTTAACCAGGTTATTTGTAACTTAATTTACGTACGAATGAAAACACGAACTGTCAAAGTTATATTCGTTACAAATCGTTGTAACGTAACTGTTTTTCTAATTTACTAACTTATGATTTCGTTCATAATTACCCCCGCGACGATTTTGAAGTTAAGGAAACGACCACGCCGGTCAATTTCAATTCGCGTAAAATCGAAGGCGCTCGGAAGCCGACGCGTCAACGCACAACCGCGGATAGAAAAAACGTCGGGCGGCGTGCCCGCGCAGTACCCAAAACTACAAGCGAAGCGTAAATCGAAACTGATACTTACAACAAACGACCATATCATAAATGAAATTTCTGGTGGAAAACTTAAATTTTCAGTTTTTGAATTTACGATCCTCACCTTCAAAACTGTAAAAAATTCAACAACTGTTAGTGATTTGTTTCGTAGCCGGGACAACCGATCGGCGACGTTTCCAATCGCCGACGAAAATTACCGATTTTCCTCGCTTGAATTATTCCTGCCCTGCGCGCACCATTTGATTAATCTGCCGCAGGACTTGCATTACGATGAGAACTAGCGAGGCGTAGAGCACACCGTATGCGATCAGAATCCAATATAGCAATCTCATGCACGACTAGATGTTGGATCAGAATGCGTGAGCCGTTCGTTGTTTGCGTGTAATTTCCAAAGAAATATCTTTAAAAATGTCAAATAAAAAAAAACGGTAATCTAACCTAAGGTTTTTGAATCGATGTTTTTGTATATTTCAGCTGAGCTATGTGGAAAACGAGCAGCAGTCGTTTCGAAAAAACTGAGAATAAAACTGAATTTAATTTAAAAACGTCAAATGTCATGAATCAAACATGAGGCCGTAAATTTATTTAGGATCATTTAGGGCGTTCAGTTTCATTATATTCTATTTTTAAATCAAAACTATGCTATAGCCCAGCCGCTGAGTACTTGGCTTCTATATATAGCCATAGGTAACGTAATTGAAACGAACTCAACGTACTAAGAATAAACCATAGGTTATAGAACAGTTATAGATGGCGCTCTTGCTCACTGTTCGTTAAAGCGCCACTATGAATCAATGGCGCACTGCGGAAACACAAACGATTGCGATACCTATGTTACCGACTGAATCCTGTCACTCAGTGACTCAGTCGAACGATCTTAGGAGTGAGTTTTCTTAGCCCGTGGAAATTCATACAAATTCTATGTTATTTAATATCAGAATCTGCGCAATCATGCTACAATCTGTGCATATGATCTAACACTATTACCAGTTTTCATGGGTACTTCGTTGTAACTGATAACCGTAGTTCAAGGCACAATCCTATCTCCGGATTTCAATTAAAAATGTCAAATTACGTGTTATCTAAGAATTCAATGTTTAATTTACTTTTAAATGTAATTTTCAATTATGATAAGCATTCGTGGAATTTCTGTAATTGAATGCAAAGTTGATAAAACGTAATGACATTTGCATGACAAGGTCATCGATAATCTTATTCAAATTAATTCCATAAAAAACAACTTTCAAGGAACATAAATCGTATATAATACGTAAACATGATATGTATATAAATAATTTTATTTCAATCAACAGATCTTATATACAATCGGATAAAATGTTCTAAAACCGTAAGGTACAAAAATACTTTGCATGAGGTAATATTTGTATGTACACAAAAACGACGTACATCACTTGCAAAAACAATTAAAACTAAACCCGCCACAAAAATTCGTCTAGTTAAACTAAGCCCGTCGTCATTTTTCCTCCTCTTTCGTTCCGTATGCGTGCAACGTGTACCGCGACAGCTGCACCAATTGGGCGCACTCGTTGGTGAAGTGACAGGCGAACAGCAGCATGTTCTGCGGCTGGACGATCCACGCGAATCTCATGAACATCGCCGAGTACATGCACAAGGCTGTAAGAATTTTGTTCATTTCATGAAACGCAAATACGTGCGCTTACCGAAAGTCATCCGGGGGCTAATGTACTTGGGGTCTTTGGAAAAGTCGGCGATCGCCGCCAGCGGTATGCCCCAGTTTGCGACGGGACCCCAAAAATGCGTGCTAGAGGTTAAACATATTTCACTGGGTTAATTGCGATTTTGCACTAACCTCATTAAATACGTCCGGAACTCTTTGCTTTTGACGTGGTTCACTAGTTTCTTGCCCAGAGACATTTTTGCGGCGTTATCGTGCACTGGAAATTTACTGCGCGACCACAAGACGTTTCGATGTCCTTTCCCTTGACTGACTTGACATTCACATTTCGCACGCGATTATTGCGATAACCCGGGCGCGGGTGACGGGGAGGCGTGTTTTCGATCGAAAAATAATCAAGCCCCGCTCTTTACGAATAAAATCAGGTTAAGTAATTCGATAGATAATCGAATACATTTTTTCGTTCGTCTTACAATACAGTTTTAATAAATCAAGTAGCTAATCGTCGGATCATATATTGTTGGCAACATTTGATGATAAAGAATTCGCCAATGAAACGACAAAAATAGATTTATCTTAAAATGTATGTACCAATTTGACGAAGCCTCTACGATTTAACGAATATTCAGATTTATGACTTTACATAAAGAAAAAAATGTATACCAGACTCATTTTAGCACTCAAATTTTCATTTTAATACCTCGTTTGCAACGTGAATAACATTTATTTCAGAACGCATTCAAATGACAGAATCAAACCTCCGCTTTTCTCGAACGCACCCACTTTGACAGTTTATTTTAAAATTGTTAGGTTAAAGATATTTACATGTGACCATGTGCCGAATTTCAAAAACTCATTCATTTAATTTCGTTTCAGAAAGATAAACATGCCGCAAGGCAGCAAAGTGTTTTTACCATGCCGGGGCCTAGGCTACGTGAGCAACCACATACCCTTGCAAGTACGCTACATCAAGAGCAGAAAAGAAAATTTAATAGTAACATGTGTAGGAAAATCGTTCCACACGTACGGAATATCCCATTTCGGACTGTTAAGCGTAAGTGGCTTACACCCCAGCGACATAACCTGCATGACTTCAGACGCTTACCACGTATACACGGCCTGCGAAAACGTCATTTTCGCGTGGAGAAGAGGCACCGAGTTAAAACACTCGTATCAAGGACACAAGAAACCGGTGCATCTGATGCTAACGTTCGGCGCGCATCTGATTTCGATCGACGAATCCGGCGTCGTCATCGTGTGGGACATTAAAGATGAAACCGTCTTTTTGGAGCTGACGTTCAATAACAAGACGTTCCACATCACGACGATTTTGCACCCGGCGACGTACATCAACAAGGTGTTATTGGGGAGCGAACAGGGGGGAATGCAATTGTGGAACATCAACACCTCCAAGTTGATTTACACGTTCGACGGTTGGAAGTCGCCAGTTACTTGTTTGGAACAAGCGCCGGCGATCGACGTCGCAGCCATTGGATTAAGCAACGGTCGGATAATTTTACACAATTTGCGGTATGACAAAACCATCATGGAGTTCACGCAAGATTGGGGTTTGGTGACTTCAATTTCGTTTAGATCTGACGAACATCCGATCATGGCTACGGGTAGCGTGAGCGGTCATATAGTCTTTTGGGATTTGGAGGAGAGACGCGTCGCCACGCAGTTGTTGTCGGCGCACGACGGTGCCGTTGCCGGAATGATTTGTTTACCCAATGAGCCGCTCGTGGTGACTTCATCGCCAGATAATACTTTAAAGTTGTGGATTTTCGATATGATTGACGGTGGGGCCAGGTTGTTGCGGTTACGAGAAGGTAATGCTCGCTTATGCGTTGTGCTTACAATTATGATTGAGTTTTAGGTCATTCTGCATCACCTTCGTTTATTCGATACCACGGCTCGAATGGCCACAACATATTGAGTTCAGCGGGTGATTCCACCTTACGAATATTCAATACGCAGACGGAAATGTTCAATAAAAGTCTTGGCAAGGCTTCATATAACCGAAAAGTGAGTAAGAGAAGGGGGCGACACGTCGAAGATCCTTTAAAGATGCCACCAATCGTTGATTTTACTTCAGAGACGACCAGGGAGAAGGAATGGGACAACATAGCTGCTTTACATTTAGGTGCGTTTCAAAGAGTTTACTTTCAACACAATTAATATTAATAGCAATAATAATTAAATGTGTTTAGATATAATTCATTTTTGGTGAACTAGCTTCCAGTTCTATTTCATTGTTCTTGCTTACAACAGTTTCTAAGTTTGTTTTTATTTAAGAATTATCAATTTGTGTAATATCATAGTAAAAAGTAACTAATTAGAAGGATCACTACAAAGACAGATAAAAAGAACGCATTAGAGAAATCAACTCCAGAGTATATTGTTAGGCAAGAGACTATGAGCGAAAAGTTAGGCAGCCGAGGCAGTGGGCAGGGCGTTGAGGTATAAATTGATTAAGAGAGAGCGAATGGAGTAAAGTTTGGCAAGTATGGCAATATACGAAATAAGGAGCAGGGAGGATAAGGAAAATATCTAAGCGGAAAGAAGGAAGGACAAAGCTGCTGGAAAAGGCAGGAATCTCAGGGGGGAAACGTAGAGAGGATAAGACGAAAGGGGAAACAAGTAAAAACAGAGATAATAGATAGATAGGAGGCAAGTGGAAGCTCAAGAAAGAGAAGGCAAAATACATCACAAAATACAAAGAAATAAAAGTGGAGGGAGGGGAACCAATATATTTGAGTGAAAGGAGGACACCGGAACAAGAGAGAATTATTGCAAGGTACAGGTGTGGGAACGAGGAAAAGACAAACAACAAATACTGGATGAATGAGAAGTACAGGAAATCCAAATTCTGTGGGAAAGGTGAAAGAGGGGAGGAAGAGCCGGCAGAAGAAAGGGGTAGGCCGGAGAGAGCTAGGAGGAAATACAAGGATTGAAATATAATTATGTTTGTAATTAGTAGGGTTATGCCAATAAAGGTTTCTTTGCAAAATAAAATTAATTCGGGTTATTTTGAGTTGGGTTGGGTTGACTTATCAACAAATCGCCGACAATTGCTCATTCAACAAACCCTCCATAAAGTGAGCCCCAAAATTCTGAGATACTATTCCGTACATGAGGAATACCGCCTCGATGTATATTTGCCTTTTTAAGCACTTCAAACTTTTCTTCATAGTACTAAGTTTGTTCTTTTATTACCGATTCAAATTTCGATAGCATTTTATCATTGCAGGTATTCCAATGGTGACGACGTGGTCTTACGATAAATTGAAAATGGGAGACTTGAAACTTTTACCCGAGCGTCTCTACAGCAAGAACAAAGATCACAACGTCGATGTCATATCAACTTGTTTGTGTCTGACGCACTGCGGAAATTTCGTATTAGTCGGCTACAGCAGCGGACACGTCGACAGGTATACATAATTTTTCATCTTCCATATTTACATAATTTAAAATTAAAAACGATATATATCGTAATTTTGCGACTTCAGGTTTAACATGCAGTCGGGATTGTGGCGTGACAGCTACGGCGATCCGAAAGCCCACAAATCGGCAGTGAGGGGCGTCGCCACCGACAGCTTAAATCAAATCGCCGTCACGGGCGGCAGCGATTGCAAAATTAAATTCTGGTCGTTTCAAAACACAGGTGAACGAAATCGCACGATTTTTTACGCCGGTAGTAACGTTCGTATGATTTCAGGGACTGAACCGTTTAAAACTATCCAATTAGAAGAAGCTGTGAATTTCTTCAGGTCGCACGACGAGAGCTCGATGTTAGCTGTTGCTCTTGATGATTTCAGTGTATTAATAATCGACGTGGATACGAAAACTCCCGTTAGGAAATTCGTGGGGCACAAAGCGCAAATAACCGACGCGGCATTCAGTCCGAACTCACGATGGTTATTGACGTCGTCGATGGATTGCTCAATACGAACGTGGGACATACCGTCCGCACAACTGATCGACCAATTCTGCACTCAAGCGGCTTGCGTGTCATTGAGTATGTCGCCGACCGGCGAGGCCTTAGCCACCGCACATGTCGATTATCTAGGGATATTTTTGTGGAGCAATCGGACTTTATACAGCCACATAAGCTTCAAAGCTCTATCGCCGGACGACGAACCGACTTTAATGGCGCTTCCAGAAGTACAACGCGACGTAACGAAAATCGAAGAACCGGACGAAGCACCAGAAGTCGAGTTCCTATCACCGGAACAAATCGGCAAGGAACTGGTTACTTTATCGGGTTTATCGACGTCACGTTGGCAAAATCTCCTAAACATAGACGTAATAAAAAAGAAAAATAAACCAAAAGATCCGCCTAAGGCGCCCAAAGCGGCTCCTTTCTTCCTCCCCACGGTGTCTGCCTTAAATTTCCAGTTTGATCTCACCGAGAAAGATCGCGATGGCTCCAAGTTGATAACACCCGAGACTTTTTTAAATTTATCGGAATTTGGAAAGATGTTGCATAAAAGCGCCGATGATAACGAGTTTCATGCGGTTATCGAAAAATTAAAAAGTTTTGGCCCATCGATGGTCGATTTCGAAATTAAATCTTTGAGTCCAGATGGCGGGGGCTCCGTCGCCGTCATGTTGCAATTTTTCAAGTGCATAGAATTTATGTTGAAATCTAATCGGGATTTCGAGTTGGCGCAGGCTTATTTGAGCGTGTTTTTGAAGTCGCATGGTATGGTTATTGCCTCGGAGGAATCGTTGAGGAATTATTTGCCGAATATACAAAGTTGCTCGTCGGTCGGGTGGAATAGGTTGCAGGAGAAGTTGTTTTATTGTTCTTGCGTCGTGCAAAACATGAAGACCATGTAATTGTTGATTAATAAAGTGTTTTATAAATTTTTATTTGTTGGTTTTATTTTAAATCTTTATTTAGGTTATTTATTTTGATTATTGGATTAGAACAACATTAGGCAAATGACGAGGTAAATTTATGTTATGTTCATGAATCTACTTATTACCTATAAATATATTTTATTGTAGCATATCACCAGCACCAGAGAAAAAATTAGAAAAGCTACATTTTCACAGAAAATGCAACTTTAGAAATTAATATTTTAATATTGAAGAATTATATAAAATATATAGAAATAAAAAACGCTCAGTCAACGATTGAAAAAAATATGCTACGGAGCTTTTAAACTGTCACAAAAATTTGAATGAATTAAGAAAACTATTTATAATGGTTCTAGGAAAAATATTAAGTAGGAAATATATTTTTCCTCTGGTGTATAATCTTGTTATCTATTACTGGAATATGTAATCGACTATTCGCATTAACTTCTGTTCATTGTGTGTTTCCCGTACATTTTAGGTTTACGAAAATGCAGGAATATTTTATGAATTAATATATATTTTTTAATTACGTTAATTGAGTAAATTATACACAGAAATTATTACAAAATTGCCAGAAGAATTTAAAGATAATACAAGTGGTAAATCGGACAGGTTAAATACAATTCATATAAAGTTTTATATGAATTCTATCTAACCGGTCCGATTAGAAATAGATTTAAAAATACGCTTTAAAATATAAATAGTACAAATAATACACGCCCACAATACCGTTAGAAATACTCATTGTGGTATTTGACACACTTGAATTAAATTATCTCGTAACGTCTCAATCTGGCGTCGGACAGCGGCGTCCATCTCGGGGAACTGGGACAAACGCAAACCACCCTTGGGTTGGATGGAAATGGTTGTTCCATTTCTTAGTGGTATGTTCACGTTGGCGTCAATGCTCACGATGGGGTTCACCATAAGCGGACTCCCCTGCATGGAAATCGCTGTTTCACCCATTTTCGGATGGCGCAACACCACATGTGGATCATTTGGTTTGAGCTATTTGAAAAATATTAAATTGGGAATTGGTTTATTAAAATCGTTTATGAAATTAAACAAAATCACGACACTTACTTTAGGAGTGACGACTGGATTTGAATTTGTTCTGTTTCTGGTTAATGGAGTTTTATAAGAACTCTGAGTGAGGGCCGACAGGTACGTGTTTTGCTTGGAGAGAGACCTTGAAACTCTTTTTGGACGTGGAATTGCCCTTTTCTTCGCACGAGATTGTCGCGATTCCGTACTGGATTTGGTGGTTTCAGCTGTAAGATAACCTAGATAGCCCAATACCGGTTAGAGATGATGTGGAAGCGTTACAGCATTAGTAACAAAAACAAAGATCAAAGATCAAAGATACATACAGTGTAACTGAATTTTATTGCAGTTCAATATGAAATAATTGACTATCTTATGGACTATTAGCTAGTTACATTCGAATAAAAGAGATAGACGTAGTTTGAAACTATGTCTGAGATATAACCCACACCAAACATTCTCTAAAATATTAAAATTAAAACGATGTTTACATACTGTAAACATCATAGTTTCGAAAATTTTCTAAAGCCGACGTTCAATATCTATCATAAAACAATTTCTCTCCCCTACATCATTAAACAATGCGACTAAAACAACACTGGGAAGGTCCCAAACTTTGCGACTTACTTAAGAACAAGCATATATTAAAAAAATTATCATCATCATCTTCCACCATAAAATTTCCAATTTCCACAAACTTATTAATAAGAACAGAACGTTAGTGAAAGAAAAACGAAACATCGACAACAACTAAAAGCATGAGGACCACCCATGAGATCACATTTACCTTCGTCGTGCGTGACAGACATGCTCCGTTTCTTCGTGATGCGGCTGATCGAACTTGTGACTTCAAAGGCAGTGCAAGCACCCATGGCAGTCGAAGACATCAATTGGGTCGACGTTTCTTTCGGCTCCCGCTGAGGAGAAATTAACATTAATTAAATCCATCGCTAAAAAAAGGCTTAAAAAAAATTAAGGCACTCACGAGTTCTCGCAAAGTCTTGTTCCCAACGGCTTCGGGTATCTCCATTTTCATCTCTTGGAAAAAAAAGTCTACCGCCGTAAGCGTCTCCGTGCAATTGAACCTCATCTCTTGCAATTGTCGTTTACCTGAACCACAAAAATCTCGAAGTCACGTTGTTAACCACTACATTGAAAAACTCACAAATAGCATCGTAGTTTTTTATATACGGATTGATTAGGTCGACGCCGCTTTCCTTGTTCGGATCGGTGTTTTCGTCCACCTTTCTGCTGGCTCGCGTCAGTCGCTTCGTTCTCGGCATCTTGGATAAAAAAAAATTGGTTGAGAGTTTGGATTTTGAGGGGTTGTAGAAGCAACACCCGAACTCATTGCTTGAGGAAACCGTCTAAATTCGTTTGCGGCGTGTTTCGCACGGAGTTAAAGGCGTAATAACGCGTTGTAATGCCTGTTTTTGTGAGCTTCCGACCTAGTCGTTTAAATCTCAGGGATCGCGTTTTTCATCTGCGCAATTCATTCGAAACGTTAAAGTAGTAATTATTACCTTTAAACAGCACTACGAAGCAAATAATATACTTTACGTTAAAATAAAATTGAATCAACTGTCCGAACGACACCAAACTTGTAACGGTCAAATAACAGATTGGCCAACAATATTTCACGAAATATCCCCACGAAGCTTTTTGATTCTATTTATCGCCGTAAGGAGCATTAATATATGTATATGTCAACATGATGTCAACAGCCTGTCAAATGACGTGAACGCCGAAATGAATTCCAAACATTATTTACACATAACCCATGAAAAATGAATATTTTACCAAAGAAAAGGTTAGAATTACAATGAATACGGCATTAATAACCTGTCAAATTTTAGATGGCACGTCCGAACGAAAGAAAACATCGCCAGGGTCCGCCGGGACGAGGCAAAAGCCGCCGAGGAAGAAAAAGCGAAATCGGACCGCGTCAAATTAGCCGTATGACCGAGATACCCAATGAAAATCGCATCACATAACTTGTACAATTGCAGGAAAGGGAAGCCCGAACCGATTTCTTACGTAAAAAAGCCCTCGATAGAACCAACGAAGAAACGACCGACGCATCGCACGATCGCGCCGAACACATAAACTTTTTCAAGGACGCCGAGGAAGGCGTCGATGGCCACACGAAAACCAACGAGGAACACAACAAAGAAAAGAAAGAGGAGCAGGAAAAATACGAGAAACAAATCGGCTACTTGACGTATCTGGGACAAGATACCAACGAAGCTTTGGGCAAAAAGAGTTGGTACAACGTTGTGCCGGAACGTTCGAACACGGATAAGCAAGAAGTTAATTTGAAAAGTAAGTTGTTGATCGATCCGATTAGCATTATAAGGAAATATGCCGGTGGGACCGGCTCGAAGAAAAGCGATGAAACGATTTCGTCGAAGGTACCCGAACGTGTTTCGTATACGAGCGTTTTTAGCGGTGAAGGCGACGCGGTGTTGAAACGAAAGAGGAGTAAGAAGCACAAGAAGAAGAAGCGTAAGAAATCGGCTAAAGTTGACTGTTCGTCGGCGTCCGAGTCTAGCGATGAAGGGGATCGAAACTTTGAGAAGCGGAGGAAGTTGGAACTGCTGCGAATCGAGCGGCTGAAAAGGGAAAAGGAGGAGCGTAGGAAAACCGAAATGCTTTTTGCTAAGTTGAATGGGGAACCAGAAAAGGAAGTCAAGTTGCCTGTCATCACGGTCAAGCAGAAATATAACTCGCAGTTTAACCCGCAGATAGCGAAACAAAATTATGACACCAAGCGGTAGATTTCAAATGTAATTTAAAGTATAAAAGAGTAAAAAGTATAAATTGTATACAAACGGATTTTTATTAAAAAGTATAAACTATAATTGTCAATAAGTAATTAAATTGTAAAATATGTCGAAATGGTAAAAGTATAAATATGTCACAAAGGCAACCCAGCCCAATATGTTAAAAGTGTGCAAATGAAAAAAAATAGTATCCAAAGTGTCAGTCTCAAAGATAATATGAAATGTCACTCACAGATTAAAAATATGTAAAGCACACACCACATCACAAACCACCCAAAAAGTAAAATTAATAATAAAAAACGTTCCAACATTCAAAACACCCGTTAAAGACAACATAACAAATTTGTACATAAAATACTTAACAACTAAAGCGTTAGCTCAACTCGTACATAATAAATGCAGTCGTCACACTAAAAGACTACCCCAGCAAGTGGAAAACAGTCATAATCATATCAATAAAGAAGTCAGGAAAACCATCCAATCAACTGGCCAGCTACAGGCCGATCTCACTCCTTTCAACACTGTCAAAAATTACAGAAAAACTCATATATCAACAAATCAATGCACAGAAGAAAACGAAATCATACAAGAACAATTCAGATTCAGAACCACACACAACCGCACAACCCATCAACTACCAAGAATAACAACGGACATCAAAAGAGAGTACAATAAAAACAAAGTCACAGCTATGACGCTGCTGGATATAGAAAAAGTATGGACTCATGGACTGGTATACAAACTGATTGTTAACAATTATCCTGCGAACATCATAGTACTGATATACTGCTACACCACCAACAGAAAGCTACAGGTCAAAATAAATGACGAGTTCCCCAAAGGTCCATACTCGGACCACATCTGTTCCACATTTACATCTTCAATCTAGGAAAAAAAAGCATCTCCACACAAGTGCGCGAAGTTTGAATAGAAGTTTTCTATTGGTGGAATTTCTCAATCCCAAAACACGCAACTATAAATTTTTACATAATGCTAAGTGGTTGCATTTCAGTTAACAGTTTTATGCTCGTAATTTATTTTTCCGTAATTCCAAAAGTAAATAAATCGGTTCTTTTCAGAACTAGCTGCTTCATATCGTGAATATTTTAAAGTATATATATATTGTATACCATATAAGTTTCGCATCAGTTTCAGGTTCAGTGTGAATATGGCTTTTCAAATTACTCCTAGTTTAAAAACAAGGTATAGAAATCGCTACGATTTTCGAGGATTTGTCTCCTTTACGTTGGCAGATTAGTGTTGAAGTCAAATTTTGAATTATTACTGGATTTTCCGGGTAAAAGTATAATGTGCTACGTTATAAATGGTGCATGTAAATGAAATTAACTGACTTTTGTGAACTCTAAAAGAAAGACGAAATTTTAAAAAAATGGATCCTAACCTGGAATTAAAATGTCATGTGGGATGCAAAGAACTCCTACTGAGGAAATTGTCGTACGCGGTGACCAGCAGTGTCCTATCGCAAGTTATAATAATCTCGGGGTTTTCGTTTGTAGTCAACTTCAACGTCCTGCACCCCATGGAATGGTTATACCAGTCGTTTTCATCGTTAACATCGATAACCACCTGGCTGTTCGTTATACCTTTCCTAAGCATAATATTCGCGCAGAGCATAATTTGTGCCAAGGACTACGTCGTGAAGTCGAAGTATTACCCGACGAGGATACAGAAATTTTTTTCCGTGCTCTCCCTACACAATTTACTACTCTTAGTGTTGCATTTTGTAATTGGCGGAGTGGAAGTGTGGCTGTTCTTGTCGTTGGCCGGTGGAAATCACGGGAGTTTATACGTCTCATGCAAAACCGAATATTGCTTAAACACCGAGACGTTTTATTTAATACTGAGCGGTTTCTGGACCGGTTTGTATTTTTTTTTAACGATTTACACGTCCGAAAAGAAAATCTTGTTCCCGGTCGTCCCACAAAGGAAACTCCTGCAGTTTAAAACGACTTTGTTTCCACTGCTGAAGCAGAGCCAACGAGCGGCGTTGAAACCGGCGTTTTATTACTACGTTGTGTACTGGCTGTGGGGCCAACGGCTGCAATCGTCTTTTACGTCGTTTTTCGGGTTGCAGACAGACGAGGAGGCATCACTTAATCTGATTCGAACTGCATACGCCTGGTTCTTTGCTTCGTTGTTTATCTTCAACATGAATTTGATGCGATCATTCTACGAGATGTTCCTAACAGAACCCATACAGTTTCCCATCGTCGCCACCGCAAAAGACGACTTCACCCTCGTTGATGCCGTCAACATAACCAACATACCGATCATACAACAATTAGCTTGCCTGGACTTATTTCTCTTGTCCAATAATTCAAAGCAAAGACGTGAAATCTTGTACATGTTATCACAGCCAGGGAATCACCCGCACAATTGGAATCACTTAATCGAAAACGTCTTAAACATTATTAATAATTACACGGAAATGTTGAATAAGTCGGCGGTTGTTTTAAACCCTGATCAGATTAAAAAAATCGAGATGGCACCACCACCTGTGATTAGCCCATTGAAGAATTACTCATTCATGCGAAACATGTCCTTGCAAAATGAGCAGATGCCGTTTGACATTGAGGTCGTTCAAACGAAGCGACAGTTTCCAGTGTCGGTGGATTCGTGGACCGCGAAGATGGCCGAGAAATTCAACTTTGTGGTTTCTACAATTAAAACCGCGCTGGGTATCAACTTCTTATTCGGCGAATTACCGGTCGCTAACATCCAATCTTGTTTGAGCAACGGTCAGACGATCATCTGGACGACGCAGGGGCTGTCGAGTCTGGCGGTGGCGTCCCTGACGGAGGATCGTTTCGGCATCGTGCAGAAGGACCTGCCGGTGATAATCACGAGTTTGGTCGGGCTCAAGCTGAGCGTCGATAAATTGAACAAAATTCCCGCGTTGACTCGGCAGGGACACACTTTCGACGAGTTTACGAACAAGATGAAGATCAGCGTGAGCTCTGCCGTCAAAAGGAGTTTGTATAATATTTGTAACCATTTCGGGGAATATTTGAAAGACTTGCCGTTAAATAGCGACGTTCTGCAGGTTTTGCAATGTTTCCTTAATAATAGGAGCGTTTGATTGTTTATTTGTAAGGTTTTGTATCGATTGAAATAAAATATTTAAGTTTATGGTTTTTATTTTTTTGTATATTTACGATGAGTAACAAAGCAAGGTTGTTACATAGATTAAATAATGTCAGATATAATCCTGATGTAGAAATATCCACTGCTATATTTCTTTCGAAACTTAACTGTATGCAATAAGCATATCTGATATTACACGTCTCCAATAAATTAACGCACCACATTGAAATTTTGAGATAACTAAACAAAACAAGCTTGGCCTGGTCTTATGTTACATTGGGCATATAGACTCTCACACGTCTATCATTGTTAAACAGACAAAATCTGGACTCGCCTGTGAACAAGACACAAGCCCATTCGGGGTTAGTCCAGTTGATGTGATCTCTGGCAAATTGTAATCTTATTCGGCGATGTTCTGCCGTTAAGACTGGACCTGTGGCTGGAATTCTAGGGTGCAAGTCGTTTGCAGCAAGACGCTTTATGTGTGGTTGCAAGCTGGATTTGTAAACTTCTTGAGGTAGTAAATCTCTCACGTAAAGCACAGAGTAGCAAAAAACGATATTCTTGGGCGGTTGTTTTGCGCCTTCCTTGTCCTGGGTTCGAATTTGTTTCCCAGAAACGGTGGACAACACGAGAGATTGTTGAATGGCAAACACCATGTTTTTGGGCAATGTTTCGGTAACTCAATCCTTCATCGGCTAATGTTACTGCCTGAACACACTGATCACGACCTAAATTGTGCGAAACACGGTACTGACTGCAAAATAGACCTAAGGAAAAAGGTTGCAGCACTTAATACATCCTAACATGATACGCTAACATCCATACATGTGAAAATTTCAAACCATTTACACATGTACATGATTTTTGATAAAACAGTAATGGTGCATTAATTTATTAGAGAACTGTATTTATTCAAACAGATTTTTCCAAGAATTAATTTCAAATTAATTTTATTGGTACACCAACGTTATAACTTTATTATGCGCCTTTACAGCAATTAATAACACAAAGTTAGAGGCCTACAACCAATACAACAATTCACATTTAGAATTTGCCTTATTCTAGTAATTAATACTAACTTATCGACACAAAGAACAAACAAGAGATTTTAACAATGTACTAATATTTACGTTGCATTTATACAGCAATTAATTTATGAACATAAATAATATAGCCCATGTGCATGTTAGTAATTAATTGTTACAATGTGTAATCATCACCGAATTCCTCTTCATATCACAGAGCCTTTCGATGATATTCCGGGGGAGCGTTGATATAATCCTGCAAATTAAACAACGTTGAGCTATTCTTAATAAGATACTTCAAGAAATCTTGTATATTCTGCAGCAATAATTGTATACTTCGCTCGTCGAGCGGCGTGTACGCCAACATCGACCCCAACTTAACAAACAATCTTAATAAATGTATTGCGCCGTAAACCTTCGACATCGGCTGGCCCGAGTGATTCTGCAAAACCTCGGCGTATTGTGGCCGCTCGAACTTATACAACAACTGCGTCCCCAGCATGACGTTAAAGTATTCTTTCAGACCGTTAACAATCTCAATCGTCGCTGACTCCTTACTCGAATTATTCGACTTGATCGATTTCTTGTAAGTGATGTAATTTTCCAATATTTCGTCGACGGTGACCTTCGCCGGCAAGTTCATGAGCTTCTTCTGCCGTGTTATCACGTCCCAGTCGTCCACCAACCACGGCTTTAACTCGTCGGGGATTTTAACCTTGACTTCAACTTTGCTCAGGAATTGCTCCTCGGATTCGACGGACGGGTCCAAA
This sequence comes from Geotrupes spiniger, assembly GCA_959613385.1. Lineage (NCBI taxonomy): Eukaryota > Metazoa > Arthropoda > Insecta > Coleoptera > Geotrupidae > Geotrupes > Geotrupes spiniger. The sequence goes on along the minus strand of OY390737.1, from coordinate 13,815,806 downwards.
CGGCCGCGTTTTTTCCGTGGGACATCCGAGCTCGAATCCTGACTGCTCGATGGCGTGCTCGGCAACTTGTTCTTGATGGGGCGCGCGATTTCGTTATTCGGAGTACTCGCTCGCGAGTCAGTGTCCTTCGTCGGCTCGGCTTTTGGTTTCTTATTTGCCTTTTTGGTTTTCGCCGGCTGATTTGAGTGTGCCTTTTGCACCTCTTTCTGCCTCGCCACGTTCGCTTCGTTGTACTTTAGGACTCTGCTCTCCGGCACCCATTCGTCCCAACTGGAATTTATTCGTTTCTAGTTAACGTGCGATTATTGAGACATTTTACTTACTTCTTGTTCCATCCGGCGTAATGTATGAAATATTTGATTTGTTTGTCTTTCGTTACAGTCGACTTTAAGCATTTGGCTTCGTAAATCAAAGGCCCATGGAAGCACAAGACTTTTTCGCCTAAAAAGCGATTCGGTGAGTAAATACTCAGGTGAAATTGCTGAACTCACCTTCTGAGAACTTCAATTTGGGCGGCATCGTTGTTTCCGCAACATTAGTGCCTGTCCAAGAAGTTCAAACACTGATAAGCGCGAAATGTACACAACTTTGACTGCGATGAATCGAATTCAATACGCAAGATTTTTCCACTTGATATATACAATTAATGCGTTTTTTATTTATGATAAACCATCGGTCGTTTTTAAATGCCCAGTTCACTATTATTTCATTTCCATGTCGTTTATTAAAGTCCCATAGACTTTAAAATTTGCAGACGAACAATTTGATCGGGCATTGCCAACTGTTACACTGCATTATTACGAAATGGTGCGCACTTATATCTCGTTTAACGAACAGATGCAGAAAAGGCGTGGTCTCGGCGTCAACAGCCAGTTTCACACGCTACATACAAATTAAAAAACACCGGAACGCAACCACGATTGCCGAATTCTGTAGTTGCGTGTTTTGGGATTGAGAAATTTCACCAATAGAAAACTTCTATTCAAACTTCGCGCACTTGTGTGGAGATGCATCTAATGGGTAAACGGGGTATAATTTAGTCCACACTCCTTTCTGTATCTTAATATTGATATTATAAAGTTATAATAATATATGATCGACTAATTTTTTAAACTGAACATAGATAAAATAATAATTGTTACAAACCGACAAAATCAAATGATACGTGAGAAATTACATTTAAAAAACTTATTTGTTTCGTTAGAGTGAAATAAATTTTATGACGCCCAGTATTGACACTACACGCCTGTGTGACAAGTTCTGACAGTTTTTTATTATGAATTTTTGAAGGTGTCAAAGTCTGTAAACGCAAATGAAAATTTCAAATCGATGTAATATGCAATAAATTTAATCTTGCTACAAAATAAACACGAATACGTTTCTGTAACCCACCCGACGATGCTTCAATACGAATCACTTTGAATAATTTGGAGGCGGCTTTGAAAATGGAAACGGAGATGTAAAAAAATAAACGTCAATTTCGTTGCCAATTTAATAATTATTTAATAACTTACACGGTTGGCAGTAATAGTTTCGATGCTTATTGTACGCAATTTCCATAAAGTTCCATAAATATCGTTCGTCAAGATAAGGGGTAATTTTAGTTTATTTTAACAGCGTTTACTTACGCGAGGCATCCTAACAGTGATGCATCTCGTTCTGAAACAATCATAAAAAAAGTATTTTTTACCAAGGTGGGTATTTAGATTAGTAGGTTATATGTATTTATATTTACGTTTTTTTAAGAACTTCTGTTTTCAAATCTCTTTATCGGTGGCATTGCCACCGAATTCAGCGAAAACTGAGTCATTATTCGCGAAGAAATCGCCCGAAAATAAACGAATCCCTTCATATTTTGGTTTTTATTGCCCTGATTTATTTACAAACAATGAAGCTTAGGAAATAAGTTTAGGTGTCTTTATTTGTAACCAAGTGTACTTTATTGTTAAGAAGAGAAATGGATGGGCCGACGTTGAAGATTTTAGACGTGTCGGATTTAATTTCGAAACTTCGACACGAAAAACTGCTCGTTTCGGAGGAAAGAACGACGATACAGAATCTAAATGAGAAGGTGCGTCGAGTAATTGCCACTGCGTTGATTTTAATTGCATTATTTCAGTTAAACAACTACGTTGATAAATTAATTAGGACGGCGTGGATTAATTCACAACAGAAAATGAATCTGAACGCTTTGGTTAAAACGAAGGATTACACGACAGATCAGTGCTGTCGAAGATCGAAGTTAATAGCACGGAGCACGTTTGTGCAGGCTAAGGATGTTTTAGATTATCAAGTGAGACGATTTTTGTGGATGTTATGTCAGAGTGTTAATTTATTTCGTTGCAGGCTGTGATGCATTACAGTGATTTTTTACGATTGCTTCGCAATCAGCCGGAGCAGCTGGCGCATTGGCTCGTCACTGGCGAGCGCTTGAGCGACGACTCTTTCGTGTTCCACGACATATTGCACAGCGTGGTCACCGGGTTGTACGGATCGGTTATGTTGCCCGAAGATGCCAACTACATGCTGCGGTTGTTGAAACAACTGGCCTATTTGCAAGTCGTTTCGCATGATAATCCCAAGAGGTAATTCGAAATAACATTCATGCCGTATTTATTATTTGGTTAATTTGCAGGTTGCTCAGTCAGGGTAACTGTGCGTTTGCGAAAATGTACTTTTTATTTCACGAGAACTTATACTCGGCCAAACTGTTCTTAATCGCGGCTTTGCAAGGCCCGGTGATTAAATTAATAGCACAGGCGAATTTTTACCTCGATATTGATCCCGATACGACGATATTGCGGTGAGTTGCGTCACGTCGGCGATAAAACCGTAAATGACGATTTTTTAGATTCACATTGGATGAGAAGAATGAAAAGTTCGGGCTGTCCGGTACAGCCGAGTACAAGACGCGAGTGTCGGAGTATCGAGCGCGCGTCATCAAAACTTTAGTTGAGTTGTCTACGTCGTTTATATTTTCTTTGCACGAAACTATCTTCTGTTTCCCGAACTCGTTGGCGTGGCTCATCTGGCAGATCGATAAGATGATGACCAAGACATTTGGACAGAACTCAAAGGAGGTAAAAGAGAAAATACAAAGAAAATGTATTTTAATTTAGTTACATTTTTTTAATCGAAGAAAAATTAATAGTAAAAAATTGTCTGTATTTGTAGTAGAATTCCTGCTCAATTGTTCTTGTTATATAGAGGATGGGATTAAATTATAATATTGCAGAGCCAAGTAGGTTGCATATCTTTGAGATGCTGCGCTGTTGCACTTTGGAATCTTTATATGTTGATTTTTTTCGCCCTTGTCTTGTGTTATGACTTAAGTACTTCTTTTTACGTACTTATCGTGATGCACAAATGACACAATTCTTTTTTTTAATGTAAAAGATGAGATGAAAAATTAGTTTCTGCTACTCTTTGCTTTTAATGCTTCAATGTATTTCTTTGTTGTACACTTCATTATCACAACCGTTTTGCTCGACTTACCTATGTTGATATAGAATACAATGACAATAAGTTTTAATTTACAGGCGAACGCTGTCGTCACCGATTTGATATTCAACTCGTTCATTTGCCATGCGGTCGTGCACCCGGAAAGGTACGGCATTTGCGACGCCCCGATCTCCGAGATAGCGCGTCACAATCTGGTGCAGGTCGGGCAGATTCTGCAAATGCTGGCGCTGTTTCGGTTCGAGTCTCCAGATCAGAAGTCGTCGGACTTGTACAACATGTTCAACGCGAATATCGTCTCCGACATCGTCAGCGTGTTATTGCGGAACATCCCCGATGAGAAATTACCCGAGCAAAGAATTCCCGGGATCCCGAAAACTGTCGCTTTGTTTACCGAACAAGATTTATACAATTTGGTAAGTTAACCCACAATAAGACAAAGAATAAAAAAGAAAGTATTTCAGATTTGCTGTGGTAAGGTGCAAAGCAGAATTTTGCTTTGCACTTGCCATTTTTCACAAAATTTTATATCTTAGGTTTGTGGAAGGGCCACTGCCAAATTTCTAAGAACAAGTAAACTTACAGAAGCTTCAGTTTTTGGATCTGTTTTTTCGCATCAGATTTACAAATTTCATTAATCAATCATTGATTATCATGTTTATATAATATTGATAATTAAAGTAAAAGTAAAAGGAACTAAGTACCTAGATGTTGTAATTGACGAAAATTTGAGTTTTCCTTAGTCATCTTCGTCACACTTGTAACAAGTTAAATTGTAAAGTTAATTTAAGAGGTAGAATAGACTTTGTAATGTTCTTTAGCTTAGCTTAACTACATATTTCATGAGGAGAGCTGTATTTATAAGTTTTATTATAATTATAATTTGCAGGTAACATTCCTCCACCGTGTCCATTCCATTAACAGCTTACATTCAGGCACCAACGGCGACTCAAATCCCAGTTATGGCAGTCAAATCGCGCTCACCAACATATCGTCTTTGGATCATTTGATTGCGTTGTTTCTCAGCCTGTCTGATTCGCAAGGAAGCAGTTCACCACCGGCCACCTTGAAATCCATACCAAGTAGTCCAAATGGCATCTACAAGCGTAACCTATTGAACCGAGGTGAGAAATATATCCTGGCCTACTTGAAAACTAGAAATTCTCCTACCTTAGTTGTAAACATATCGTCGAATATATTTAATTTTAGTAACCAAATCCCATCTGGTGAGGTCGCAGTCGTTCAATTGCGAAGCGGAATTATCGCCGACCAGCACGACGGTGTTAATCATACCGTTGCAGGCGGACGATGGCGAACCAATTGGCCTGCTGTCCGAACAGAAAGTCCTGAATCTCCAGCTGGAATCGGACCGCCAGTGCGGCAGCTTGAACGAAAAGCAGCTCCCCAACGGCGACTTGAATTCCGGGCACGAGAAACGCACCCGCTTCTCCAACTCACACGACGACGGCTCAATAGGGAACACTTCGGATAACTTGGAGGCGATCTCTGAAGCTGCCAGCAACCACTCAGTCGACAGCAGCATCGAGATGGAGAACGAAGACCAGAACGACAACGACAATCTGTCTGATATGGTTTCTGCGAATGTTTCCGGTCGTGGGTCCCCGAACATTTCTGGGAGGGATACGCCCAGCTCACAGGTAGACGTAATTAGCTATTTGATAAACTTAATATTTGATAAATTCATATGCTAAATGAATTCAAGGATCTTACACGTATAATAGGATTGGTCAACCGCGAGATCTCGTTCAAGTTCCCCTACCCCTTTGATGTCACCACCGGACCTCTATCTATCTATCTATTCGGTGTTTAAAAAGTATTATTTATTCGAATAATAAATAATTACCTATTTATCAGTATTACTGTCACAATGATACCTTGCAATTAACTTCTACCTACAAATTTGCCTAAAACGTTTTTAATCGTTAGATAACGCTAATGAGTATTATTTAGATCAAGAATTAAATGAACGTTTTTCTCTTAAAAATCTAATTAATTATAATTAATATATGCAATAGTTAAATTATACGAGCATTCAATAAAGAATGAACAAGTACTAAGTATTTATTATATATATTCTTATATATTTCATTTTATGTGACAGTTTTATTTAATTTTCGTTTTTTCTTCCTAATTGAGTCAACCCAACCCAACTCGCCTTTTGTTTTCTCTTTTCTGTTTTTTTGAATTCTATTTGAAAGTTACTATAGTTGATATGAATAATTGCAGAAGTTGAAGCTTGAGGTTCAGCGTGACGAGCAATTTTAGTCGCTACTATAATTTCAATTTCCTGTTTTCATGTTCTTTTCAACACTCTTTCCTCTCCGCTGGCACCTTTAACCCGGCATGTTGCTATCAAATTTTAATGCAATATTAAATAAATACCAATAAATTAGACATAAATTGTATTAAATTAATCACTACAAGATTTTTAACAACACTTTATAATAGTTTATTCAATATATAACACAGATAAAAACACGAATTTTAACACAAAAGTTCACTATAGTTTATCCAATATACAACACAAAACAGATATAAACACAAATAAAATCGACCACTCAGGCATTAACCATTGCTTTGAGTAAGGCGGGTGATCCGGATGTGATGTCAGACATGCGGTGAGAGCAAGCTAACGTTCTAGCATAGGGATTGAACTATCCTATAGAGTTAAGTATCCTTGAAATGAATTAACGGCAGTATAAAATATGGCGACCAATATGTTCTAAATTACTTCAATGACCCTTAAAACAAAAAACTCCACACCTTTATTTGCAAATAACAACTCCAGTAATTAAGGAGCAAATAATATTTGATTCATCAAAGTATAAACTGCGACTTAACGACGATGAAAGAGTGGTTCACAAATACAATTAAAAAAACAGATTTTTCGACAACACAGACACTGTACACATCAACCATGACATCACATTAACCTCGTGCCGGTCACATTCCTTGGGAATTAAAATTGATGCACTAAAAAATTACACATAAATCTCATTCTTGATTCTAACTCAAATTAGTTTAAGTTCATTATTGAAAAAATTTATTACCAAGACAAGTTTGTCATTTATTTTACACACAAGATAATGTAATACCAAGATTCTTTCAATAGTTTATTTATAAATAGAGAACTGTCGTGAATTCTGTAAAATGTCTTAGGTGACGGAAAACGAAGACGCAAGAGCACAAGCAGAGGTCAGGCAGCAGTTCCTCCAGCAGCCCCACCACATGAACAAACAGATACGATCGGAGATCGACGACAAATTCTGCAAGTTCGAAATCAAAAAGCTGATGGAAGGCGACGAAACGATCTCGATCATTTCCGACACTTGGAGCACCGACGTCTTGGCATCGGACAGCGAAACGATAGACGCGACGGACAGCCGGCAAGAGCACCAGAACTTTTCAGCAATCGTCGAACAGCCCCTCGATCACATATCGAATCCGCTGTTGGATATTTCGGAGACTCAGAGCGAGAGTGCCTGGTCCATGGACGTTACGGCTTCCGACACTGAAAGATTAACAGAGGTCGACAACGATGATTTGGTACGTATTTAATTTTTCGTGCCTATGTTTGTGAGTTAACAAGTATTGGATATTTAAATTGTTTTTCGTTAAAAACTGTAAAAAAACCTTTGCAAATGGGCATAATATTATTCGTGTTATTTAATATAATCTAATTTAGAATTTTGAATGATTTCTATGTAATTATAGCTAATTAATGGCAAATTTTAGAGAATTATATCAAAAACACATAGTTTTTTATAATAAACTTTGAGTACAAAGATTTCTTGAATGAACTAACCGACAGAAATTAACTAGAGGCGACCAAGTCTTGCATTTGCCATCAAAGACAACAACTAACAAAATAAGCGACAATTAATAATTAATTTGAAACATGAAATCATACAATTTTTATAGAAAAATTTTCAATGTAGGCGAGTGTTGCCCCATCTGATGACACTGCCAGCGTAGCAAGATCCGACGACGCAGCTAGCGTGGCCCCATCGGACGACGCAAGTCGTTCCGAGTTAGAAGAAAACGCAAACATAAACGATAGGAGATCGTCAGCGTCGTCTAACCCGTTCGCGAACAATGAGAACTACAACTCGCCGAACTACGAATACAGACGCCTGGATGCACGACAGGACACCAACTACAAAGTCGAGCAGAACGAATACAACAACAACGTTGTGCATGAGTCCTTGACCGAGGCGCACATGATGTGCAACCACTACGTCGAAAACACCAACGGCCTACAGACGACCAGGCACATCACGCGTCATCAAGTAATCGATTCGAACATCTCGAAGATAAGCGAACTGCAGACAATCTTGAACAAGCGGGCCGCTAACGCGGATATGGCCGGCCCGAGCGGCATGAACAAGAGCAACTCGGAGGAAGCGGTCGGGTTAAAATCTACCGTTTTGGTCAGCAAGAGCATCAGGTCGCACAAATACGAAGATTCGCAGGACATCCAATTGAGCAACTGCAGCTTGAACTCCAGTTCGAGCGGCAGCAGCAACGGGTCGGAAACACAGAACAAGAATGCATACGGCGCCCATAAAAACGAGCACTGGAAGGGGAAGGTTTGGCTAAACGGGTCGGAGAGCAGCTTGAATATAACGTCGACGCCCTCGGAAAGCACCAGCGAGTTGTCGGTGTTGAGTGTGAATACACTGATGTCGCCGGTCGGTAATTCGAATTTCTTGGACCGAAAGTCGGCCACGTTGAATTCAAAAGTATTGAAGACAAACAATGTGTCGACTGGGGCTATTCCGAAAAGTATTAGCTTTGATATGAGCGCCGATAAGGGGTACAAGGAGCTGGACGACGATCACAAGAATAAGAGGGGTGGCGGGTTTTTTGGGAAGTTTAGGATGGGGTTCAGGAGTCGTCGAGGAAAATCATTTAGGGGGAGTGATGAGTTCAATTTAAGACTCGGCGGAGACGAAGAGATCTCACTAAAGAAGGGATTTAACGAGTTTCCAAGTAAAATGAGTAATTATGCAACAGGTAAGAAAGCACACTCTTCTTAACATTTAACCCATTACTTTTAAACCAACACATTTTAGACAATTCCGAAGACATATTGGCGAAGTACCGAAACAAAAGCAACGAAAACGGCAAAATCTTAATGAACCACACCAAGCAGACCAAATCCCCCGACATCGTCGACGGCGACTTGAAACTCGAGTACAACAACGCGAACGGCGACTTCGTCTTCAGCGATTGCAAGCGAAAATTACGACTGGTCCTGAGCAACTCGCAAGAACAATACAAGACAATCCTGAAGGTAAACTGAGTAAAATTTAGCAAAGCGATGTTCACGTTAAGTTTCAGAACGGTGGTAAAGACGTGAAGAATTACCTGGAGGTGTTCCTGCAGTTGGAATTGGCCAAGGCGAAGAGCTTAAAACAGCTGTCGGTGGTCGCTCGAACCGCCGAAGCTCTACGTTGCATACAAATGCTGGATTCCGTTGGCTGTCACAAATTATTTGAAATACTCAGGGACGATTATTGCCAGAGATTCGTTTACACTCAATATTTGCTGCGTTCCAAGCAGACGTTGTTGAATACACAAGCGTACTTAAAATTGTAAGACGGTGTAATTAACATTGATGTATCTGATTTCATTGTTTTATAGATTAGAAGAGCAACAGAAGAGCGATAGAGATCTGTGTGATGCATATTTCGTGGAAGTTTGCATTGGGTTCTTCTCAGACAGCAGGGAACGAGAAATACAAAATTTCTGCGAAGAATTTCAGGCCTTAACGCTGGTCGATGAGAAAAACGACCTTCTGTCTAGTTTCCTCAACAAATTGCATCTTTGGTTGAGCAGAGATTCCATGTGGCAAGGTGACTTTCCGATTCGATGTTTTATTGGTACTCAACTGTGTAACGTTGTAGATGCAATTAAGGGACACGTGAAGCTGGCGCACATCGCCATCGAACAGTCGGTGATGCTGCGAGTTTATAAACATGCTTTGTATCCGAATGGAGATGGAGATCGGGATCGCGACAGGTAATTAAATTCGAATAGTCGAATAGTCTGCCTCTTCATTTCAAATTTTATTGAATTTCGTACAATTTCTTCAATAATGATGATTAAGACAATATTGGAGAATTTTTATGTGCATTCTTAATCATTTCGTCAATTTTTTATGATTTGTGTGAATTTGTTTGTCCTTCACTTCGCCTTCTGCTGATCACTTCATTCTAATGTGTCCATGGTACTCAAATTTACGTGTTAGAGCTCTTTCTAATTTAAAAATTTAGATAATTGTTGTTCACATTGTCAATTTTGTAAATTTTGAAATATTTGTTACATTGATCTATTATTCTTTTAAAAATACATCCGCATGTCGCCGTTGTTTTACCGAGACTGCTGCTGACGTTTCATAAGGATTTTTTTGCGAAATTTGTACTACATTTACATTTTTATTATATTTCAGTGTTTTAAGTGATCACTTAAAGAAACTGTCTAGTATTATAACGCCGAATCACAAAGATCTGTTAATAAACAAGATGTACCAGAACGAATGTCCCTGGTTACCCGCTCAAGAAGCCCTTCAAGCGATGGCGGCTTATCGGACACCACGAGATAAAGTTCGATGTGTGACGCGATGCACGACATCGATCATGGATTTGCTTTCGCTGGCCCAAGAAAGAGGGTCGACGACTGCCGATGATTTCATACCCGTACTCGTTTACGTTATCATTAAGGTAACTAAGTATCAATTTCAATTTCATTTTCAAACTGTGTTATTCAATGTCTTGTAGACTAATCCCCAAGATCTGCTTTCGACGATTCAATATGTAAATAGCTTTTATGGCACGCAAATAACCGGGGAGGACGCGTACTGGTGGACGCAGTTCTGCTCGGCGGTGGAGTACACGAAAACGATGGACTACTCCTACTGACATCTACTCATGCTTAAAGTAAACGACATATGCGTGAGGTGCTGTGAATACGCCGGACCATGTTCATGATTACGTTTGCGTCCCTTTCTTTTAAATGTGAGTCGTTCGATTTCGTGTAATTATCGAAATAAGTTTCTTTTAGTAGCTTTAAGTGGTCATAATATTTATAATTTACGTTTAATTGATATTTAAGCCAAGGTATGTTTGTATTTAACGACTATTTTTACTCCGATCTATGCCTTGTACCTGTAATAAAGTGTATTAATCAACGTATTTTCATTTTTAATTATTTTTGTATTAAACAATGCTATTTTTTAAATTGAGCACGTAGAATTGTTATTATATTTACCAATCGTGTACATAAATATTGTTTTTAGAAAATAAAATTGTTACTATGTTGCTTGTGTTGTTTTCATTTTTGTTGGAACTTAAAACAATACGAAAAGAAAAAAAACACCGTTTCGTGTATACTTTATTTGTAGAATACAGTTTAACAAAACAATATAAAACCATTGTAAATTTCACATACCCCAATTTAACTAGATAAAAGATTTAAACCCATCTTTATCAAAAATAAATAAAACGTTTCAATGAACTCGTCGCGCGCGTTTACTTGAAGCAATGATTTTGTTATAGCACACCAATAGCACGACTTGATTTGCAAGTTTCACACGTTTGTAAAGGAAATTTTCATCACAGTAACTGAATACACCGTTTAAATGCATTAGGATATAGATTGGAGGAGTTTTGCAAGTTCAGACGTACAGTGCGTGTAACATGCCACCAATATCTGGTCCCGTAAGGATAAAATTAATTTTCTTCTGTGGCAATGACAATCCGTGTTAAGATTAGATTAGATTTTGAAGCCACTTGGGAATTTTTTTTGTTAAAGAACAGAGTGGGTAAGACGAACGAATGTATGTATGATGCAAGAGACACTTTATTAATGAGACTGGAAATAAAAACGATAGATGAGCGAAGCTAGAATGCCGAGAGCTACGGGCAGAATCCAAGATTTGAAATTCCTGCAACAGATAATAAAATTATTACTGTAGAACACAAAGGTAAGACGAATGGGGCTTCAGTGATGACAAATTTGAACTTACATGGAATTTCCAGATGGATTAGGATTATCGGTAGTCCATGTGTTCGTTTTTTCCTTCACCGGTTGTCGTTCGCTTTCGATTATTTCACCGACCTTGTATTTCAACATGAGCTCCCTGGCGTCACTGGAATGACCGACATCTTCGAAGGCTTCGCTCGCTACTTTTCCCGCTTGTTCCAATAAAACTTCCTCGCCACCAGGATGCTACCAGAAGAACTTATTAGAAGAGTTTTTTTTTTCCAAGACGGAATCTAATTTAAGTTTTTTTGTATTAAACTCAACACAAATCAAATACGTAGACCAAGGAAAAACTTCTCTGGTGGAATAATTTCTCTATGTGTTTAAAATTATTTACAATTATGATTAATCTTGTGTTTGAAATGTTTGAGTTTGAAATGTTTCATCGAATTTTATACAATTTCGTAAATTTGTTGTGAATTTAAACAATGGTTTAATTTTAAACAATTTTTAATAATTTGTTTACGGATTTTTATATAATTTGATAAGTTGTTGATGTTTCATTGAATCTTATACAATTTTGAATTTTTTTAATGTTGGAAATTATGACATTTCTTTGTAGATTTTGTTAATAAATCTTTTATGCATTATATATAATTTTGACAATTTTTAACACTTTTGTCAATATTTTATATATTATAATACTCATTTTTTTATAAATAATTTTTAATTGTAAATATTTTTTATTTTGTTTTAAATTTTAATTTGAACAATTTTTGATATTTTTTTTACTATTTTAAAAATCTTTTATGTGTTTTGGGCAATTTTGCGATTTTTTTTACATTTCTATATTAATTGTTTGATTTTAGTCACAATTCGATTTGATAAAAATGAACGAAATTAACAAATAAATGACATTAAAATAGGTTGGCAATCCTGAACAAGACTGGTTAAAACTCAAACTATCTAAAAACCTCAATGCAAATTTTTAACTTTTTTTATAAAAGTGGAAAGCCTTGGATTTTTAAGCAAGTCTGTAAGTTTTTTTTAATCAGTTTTCTAATCAAGTGATACGGCGAACATTAACTTCGTGTTCAGAGGCCGTCCACAACTTAAGGTTATCATTTGCAGTGCAATGACAAGCAACATTCTGATAAACAAATTAAAACTGAGAGTCACCAAATTTTGCAAATTTTATTTCAGTCAATGAATTAAGGTTGAACATGAAAATAAATTTGTCCAATACAATATAATCCAGATAAGGCAACAAAAATTTCACTGATAGATGAAACCATGTTGAAGTAATCACCAACGATTACTTTCAAACTCCACTTTCAAAGATAATAAAACGAAAAATCATCGCGATTGCGTGGAACAAACATGCATTATTTACTCAATCATTGCATGCAGATAATTAAATAGGAAAATAGACACGAATCGCGATATTTACAATTATTTATAGTTAATCGTACAAACATACATTTATGTACGTGATGAAATAACGAATAAATACATTTAAAGGTCACAGTTAATCATAACACAATTAGCGAATTGCACGAACGGCGTAACACGTACCCATCGTCCACGTATGTAACGAAACGCAATAAACGTTCGCTTACCTCGTTTAAAAATTTGGTCACATCGAAAACGCTGTTGTGTATGACAATCCACGACGACTGATTGTTGTTGTGCTGTTTCACGTCGTTCAGCGTGAACTCCTTGAATTCCTTCGACATCCTATTAAATTGTGAGTGTTACGCGAAACTTCGACGTTGAACACACCGACGGACGATCGTTTGTGGGGTCTTGCGAGCTTCTGATAAAATGCGTCGAGTATTATTAACCTTGATCTCGGTGCGATTACGTCACCAAGTTTACGACGTCCAATGACGATGCTCCTTTGCCGGCAATAGTGCCAACGTAATTTCGCGCTTTTTAATTTACGTTTTTTTATACGGGCGACCCGTGCAGGTTCCCAAATGTGATGCGTCAAGGACTACGTGTTTTATTTTGTATAATATGATGTGCCGATATGAATGTCACGGTCGGTCGAGTCATTCAGACTTTGTAAATTGAGTATCGGCTTGCGTTTTCGTATGGAGTTTGTAAGGTGGCGCACCAGAGGGCCACAACAGCGTGACTTATAGATTGTGTAAGCGCACTTGTATTACGTAACCTTGAACACATCAATTATTTGCAACTCATGTTTCATTTCATGCATTTAACTGCTGTAGGAAGCTAACGATTTTTCGTGTTAGGGCTTGCAGAGTTTCAGCAAGTATCGCCGAAATCTATCAAACCCTCTATATACTTTGTACTCATGTGTGGTACCTCAACATGTTGATACTAATTATATTTCGTATATGTGAAGGTTGAGATGGGTTGGGTTGCATTACTTGTGAGTTTTAACAACTCTGGAGCAAAGGTGTTAAGTCGAGAAATTCTTTGAAATTAACCCAATAAAAGACGCTGGTACTGTGGAAATGTACCCCTCTTCTAGTCGCAAAGCCAACCCAAAATCGTTGACGAAACTTTACAACTGTCCTTTAATTTTATTTAAGAATTTCGATTTTAACCCTATCTTCTCGTATACTCGTAATTCTCTTCATTTCGCTATTCAATTTTCGTAATTTATTTAAAGATTTATAATTTACAATTTTTCTATGGGTTTGAAAGACGTCTTGGGTTGAGTAATTCATTTATATTTTCCGACACTTAACTTAGGTTGGGTTGATTTTGGAAAATGTGTTCCTCCCCTATTCGTATCGAAATAAAGCAACAATACTTAAGGAAACAAATTTTCTGTGGGTTTGAACAAAACGTGTGGGGATAAGTAATTAATTTTACTTGTTCTACACCAATACTTCACATTGGGTTGGTTTTGGAAAATGTGCTCCACTTTTATTCATATAAAATAATACCATCCAAAATATACCTAAGGAAACAATATTTCTCTGGGTTTGAGCAAAATGTTTTCGGTTGTGTAATTAATTCCTAGACCAACATATAACTCGGATTGCGTTGACTTTGGAAAATTATATTCGCATAAAAATAAAGCAAAGCCAACATTGCAATTTGTCTGTTATATATAAATGCTACATAAATTGGAAGATTCAATTCACAACGAAAAAACAAGTATATAACGTATATTTATTACAAATTTCATAATTACATATATAAAAAACTTTACAAGAAGTACGGCGTAACGTTCCTATTAGGTATAATTCTCTCAGAGTCCGGCACCGCATTGAACAACTTGGCGCTCATCTTGTCGGACGTTTCGAATTCTAAAATACTGGCTATGTTACCGCACCTATAGCAATAGTTCGGCGCCGACCACACCGTCACCAATTTATCGTCGAACATGTACTTGTACCCTACAAATTTAAATTTTAAATTTACGGCACGTTCCACCCCTTACTCCACTCACCTTCGTGAACCAACTGATGTGCACGACATATAAGTGACAGCGCGTTGATTTTCATGAAATCGTGGGTCACCTTCGCGCCGAAGAGATACCCAGCACCCCTCGGGCTAGTCGACCTAAACAAACCTAGCATTTACATTCAACACGTCTTTGAAATCTCCACACCGAAAAAGATCACATCTGCTTTATTTAAGTCACTAATTGAGCATAAAACATACCAAGTTTCGACGTCTTCGGGATCCGACCAAACGAGATCGCAGAAGGCACCTTTATGTGGGATTTCCTGGTTCCGTTCCAGACAGCGGATTTGGTCGACAGTCTTGATCTCGGGACTTAACCCGCCGTGGACGCACAGGATTTTTTCATCGATGAGCTGAAATGACGCAAATTAAGCCCTGATGTGTGGGACAAATGCGGCGAACTTACGGCGGCCACGGTCAGTAAATCGAAGACGCTGCAGCAATACTTCCAGGCGTTTACGTTCCCGTACTTCGTTAAGCACTCGTCGTAAAACCCGTACACCTGCGTGATCTGCCGGCTCTCGTGGTTGCCTCTTAACAGTGTGATTTTCTCCGGATATTTTGCCTTTAAAGTCAGGAGACGTGTGAACGTTTCCAGGCTGTAGTAACCTCGGTCGACGAAGTCGCCCAAGAAGACGTAGTTGGTGTCGGGGACCTGCCCGCCCTTTCGGAACAGCTCCTCCAAATCGTAAAACTATTTTTGGTTTTAAATGATTGACTGCATTTACGTTTCCGACTAACCTGTCCGTGGATGTCGCCGCATACGGTGACGGGGGTGGAAACCGGCTGGACGTTGGATTCCTCGAGGAGTATTTCGCTCACTATATCGCACAATTTTTTCAAGTCGTTTTCCGGTAGGTACTTACATTGTTTGGAGATTTCGATCCAGTTGTCAAGTTCTGCCATGTTCGCGTTTTATTGGTGATTAAACTCGTTAGTTCGCGTCTACACTGTTGAATTTGTTATGAAACGTTCATTTTTCATCGGAATTGCGGACGTACTTTTACTCTTATCGATGAAATTTAACGGAATGTAGTTGTGCAGGTTTATTTACGAAGGCGTTTTAAACCACGATGACATCTATAGGGAAATTGAACATTGAACAATGGTATAAACAAGGTGGCCAAACTAAGAACATTTTCGATTGACTGCACATATACATATACTCAAATAGTTTTTAACGTTCGATTTGTTTGTATCATGTGCTTTTGTGTACTATTCATGCACAGCTTAAAGAGTTTCAAACTACATTTCATGCAAATATTTCAAACAACTAACTGTCAAGCGGCTGTCAGTCAAGTGAGTGCCGAAATATTGAATATCGCCATCGACTGTGCTGCCGTTTTAGTAAATTTTTGATTTTATTCCCATTGCTCCATATTTAAAAAACGCAAAAACTTGTTAAAATCTTAAAAAAGTTTGAAAAACTTAAGCAAACACATTAAAAAAGATGGACAAGTCAAAAATATTAAATTTACTTAATTTAAATATTAAAGTTAATGTATTCAAAAATGCGAATGTCACACACAAATAGATAGATAAATAGAATATAAAATAAAATAGATTCACGGTGTGCAAAAAATCTGGAAATCGAAACTTTTTATGATTATAAGAATGTAAAAAGGACCACCACACGTTCTGGCGTCAAAATATTTGTATAAAGATCATATTTCGCATATTATTGACCACTATGTATATTGTCAGTTGGCAGCATTGTTCGCATGGACTGATGCGCAAGCTCATGACGCTTTGTTATTATCAACTGACGTAAAATGTAATTAATTTGAATTTAAAGTGAATAATCATAAAATGTCGTTAATTTAAGTGTACAGTCTCATAATTTTAGTGTAAAGTGCATACAAATCGGAATAACCGATGTCGTTGAATTCGTTCAGCGAACATATCGAGGTTAGTTCGTCGTTGTTTACAATTTCCTTCACCTTCAACATTTCCAATTTTAGGACTACGAAGTTCACAATTTACTGGGCAAAGGCGGTTTCGCGTCGGTCTACAAGGCGAGATGTGCGAAAACGCACTTGGACGTCGCGATAAAAATGGTAAATGTTCATTCTCACGAACTAACCGATTGGCCTAAAACGCAAAGTTTCAGATCGACAAGAAGCTGATGCAAGCGGCCGGCATGGTGTCGCGAGTGCGACAGGAAGTCTCCATACATTACCGGCTCAAACACCCATCGATATTGGAACTGTACACGTTTTTCGAGGATCAAAATTACGTTTATTTGGTGCTCGAGTTGTGTCACAACGGTGAACTGCAGCAGTACCTCAAGAAGCACACGGAGGTATAGTGAAGCCAAATACGTTGTTGGTTTATTGGACAAGTGTTTTTAGTTTCAGGTTTTGTCTGAACATGAGGTTAGCGATATTATGCGACAGGTCGTCGAAGGTGTACAATATTTGCATTCACACAACATCTTGCATCGCGATATGTCGTTGTCTAACTTGTTGTTAACGAAGGACATGCAAGTGGTGAGTTCGATGGTTAAAATTAATCGAATTTAAAATTAATCATAATTGGTTGTAGAAAATAGCGGATTTTGGATTAGCAACACAGCTGTCACGACCGGACGAAAAACACATGACGATGTGCGGTACTCCCAATTTTATATCGCCTGAAGTTGCGTCACGAGGCCTGCACGGTTTAGAGGCAGATGTCTGGGGGCTTGGATGCTTGCTGTACACTTTGCTGGTTGGGACGCCGCCTTTCGACACTCAGGCCGTCAAAAGCACTTTGACGCGAGTCGTGATGGCCAGTTACCAACTTCCTGGGCATTTATCAGCCGAAGCCAAGGATTTAATCAATTCGTTGTTGCAGAAGAATCCGAAAGATCGCATACGACTGGAACAAATCTTGGAGCATCCGTTCATCAAACGAAATGTGGTGCGTTACGGCAGTTTTAAAACAAGTAGAAACCAAATGATTTTAATTTCTAGGTATTCGGTGGGATAGCGAATGTGACTCAAGATAGCGGTGTCCACACAATGTCGAGTAGACGCGACAGTGCTTTAAACGAAGGTTTGTTCAACCACGTCGTCCCTGAGACGTATCGTGCGCCATCGACTCATTGTCATAGCGTGCATTCGACTCGAAGCGTCGATCAATTATCGGCAAGACTACAACAGTCGCCGATGTTGGACAATCGTAGCAAACACGATCAAACATCCGTGTGTTCGCAGCTGAGATCTGCGTGTGATTACGGACGGAGTTATCCAGAGCCGCAGATGATCCACAGCCACTGTAGCCAGAAATGTTGCCATCCAGTTGATCCCGGAGGGGGTTACGCCGTGCAATGTCGCGCTGGATCGCAATGCCTAGAATCCCAGTGTTGCAATCCGGACGTTTTCGTCTCTGGACAAATTTTGCAGGATTGCAAAAGAAACAACTTGCCGACTTTGGATTCCCACGTCCAAACGCACTCGAATCAAAATTCTGATCGTTTGAGCCACAGGTCGTCGGAAAACGTACGGACGAGCTCCAAGAATTTACAGCAGCTCTGCGCGTATCGGTTGCTGCCCACTCGGCACCAGACGAAAAACGCCATTCTGAGCATCTTGGAGGGTGGCGAGGTGTGTGTCGAGTTTGTGAAAAAGCGGGGGCATTTGAAGCGCGAAATGGTCTGCGAGGTCTGTCGTATTTCACCGGATGGCGAGAGGATCATTTTGTACGAGCCCGAGGGTGGGAGAGGGGTCGCGCCCAACGTGACGCCTCCGGCTATACCAGCACAAGGCACCGATCAGATATTTAGCTTTGAGAGCTTGCCCGAGAAGCATTGGAAGAAGTACATGTACGCTTTTAAATTTGTCGATCTCGTCCGGGCCAAAACTCCTAAAGTTACGTATTACACCGACAAGGCTAAATGTTTGCTCATGGAGAATCTCGTCGACTTTGAATCTTGTTTTTACGAAGGTAATTAACGATAATCTATTACATTTACTCCAATTTGTACTATTTTTTTGTATTATTTCTTTACTGCAGTTGATGTTTGCTGTTGACATCGAAAATAAATCAGTCGCGCCTGAGGTCTCAAGAAATTTTTGTTAGCATGTTGAGTGACTAGAGCTGTCATTTGCAATTGAAATTTCTTGATTAGTTATTATGCAAATAATTACTTCATTTAGAACTGTTAACAAACGTGGACGGCATGAACATAGACTTTGTAATATCACCTCCCCCTTAGTCTTATTGATTTTTATATCCTTGGGTAGCATTCCTTTTATTTATTTAGAGATGACTGCAGAGATAGTTTTATAAAGTTAAAAAGCCTTTACAAGCGTCCTTTTCATCAAAAAGAACTATAAATTTTAAAACTTACGAACAAATTCATACTTATGATCTCGACAATACAAACATTTTTCACAATAAACTAAGAGCTGTTTCTAAGCGATTATAGAAAGCAAATTAAAAAATATTTGCTCGAAAGGGCTTTTTGTAGTCTAAGTTACTTGATTTATGTTAATTATCGAGGACTAATGATTATCATTATTGAAGGTGGTAAGGTGACGCAGTCCACATCTGAAGGGATAACATTAATCGATACTGCGGGAACGCGCCTCAACGTACGCAATCAAGATGAGTGTCGAGATCTGCCTGCTTCTCTGGAATTGTTGTGGAGTCACGCGCTGGAAGCGAGAAAGCAGTGCCTGTTATTGGAGAGCACAGTAAGTCAGCTGCCCGGACAATGTAATTTTCCAATCATCGTAGGTCGCAGGCCGGTCGCTTCAGCAGCAACACCCGGAAAAGAAAATCAGACCCAAAGCACAATGGTGAGTATATTTATGTCGCAAAGACTCCCCATTAATTAATATGAGTTTAGTAAAATGTTCCATGGATAACAATTTGAAACAAATATTATAAAGATATTTTGACTTCTAGTTCATGCAACCAACGTTAAGTATATATTCGTCGTTGTTACCACGCATTGGTGTAAGGCATTAAATTTCTTTCCACTCTGTCATTCAAATTTAAATAAACATATAAATTGTCTAAATATGAAAAAAAAAAATCGTTAAAACAAATAAATCAATAAAGAACTAAAAAAATGTCTTAATTGGCAAGAATGTGTAAATTTTAAAGAGCTCAGGAACTGTTAAGATTTGATAAACATTATTCCTTCACCAGTACTTTTATTTGCAGCTCCTTATCCTTAACGTTTTTAATTGCGTTTCTTATTTTTTTTTTTAATTATCTTCTATACGTTCCGCCAATTATTTCTATGTCAAATCATTTCTCTAATTGTAGCCATCATTTACCGTCTCGGTGAACAGTTACAATCCATCGCCGACTCAACTCAGCTCGTCGAAAGAAAAACGAGTAAACGTTCCGGGGATCGGCACGGCAATACAGTTATCGACGGGGGAGGTCAAGGTGCGATACCCGGATGGTTCCCAGCTTTGGGTTGACGGGAAGCACCACGTGCAATATCAATACCCGGATGGGCATGTGAGCAGTTACAGCGATTCCGATAACATACCCCGGCAAATCATGGACAAGTTGCAGCATATGCCGAAGGTGCTACGGCATCTCATGCCGAGTCCTACCGTCACGCATAAAACTCGTTCCATTCGGTGATGTGTGAACTTTTGCTGTGTATATAATTATTTTAATGTACGGTTTATTCGACTGTAAGGATAAGTAAATTTGTCAGTTACGTTTGACACTAAAAGAGGATTTATATTATCGGTTATGTTATAGAATTTTTTTACTTAAAAGGGCCATAGTGGATGGGGTTTTCAATGAATGTACTGCGTCATCATGTTCGATGCAAATAGGTGTAATTTGTATTAAGTACTATATATATATCAATGTTTCTTTACACTTTGTTATTAAATTATGAAAATAAATATTTTAATAATAAATTATACATACATATATGTGTTTCTTGGTTCTCGGTCCTTTGAAACAAAAAAACTATTTTTTTTCCTGATCTATATGAGTGTAGTTATCGCCCGAACTAGAACTAAGCAAGTACAAATATTTTTATCGAAGTGGCGGCTGTTTAAAATACAAAGATCAATTTTTCTGAAAAATTTTCAACCGAAACATCAGATATTCAACTTATCAAAATAATCCTAGTTCCAACCATAAGTGAAGGTTCCTTCAATATATGTGCCAAACCGCAAGTCAATCGGTTTAATAGTTTTTGGGAAAAACGTACGCCCGTCTTGAAAAATGTCGTTCATTTAGCACTGATGCGGCTGAACTTACTGTGAATATCAACTGATTTGAGTAACTTACCCTTAATCAGCTATACCGGGACCATAGAGACCATTTTCCTCAGCGTCAAAAAAAGAATTTTGAGCCCAACTCGCTTCTCTTCTGGCGATCCGTGCCTCTTTAGATGCGGTAGACGCCCGTCTGTTGGACCGTTCTATACGCTTGTTGTACTCTGCGTATTGTTTTGCGTTATGGCCGATTTTGATTCCTAAGACATCCATGATTTTTAGGATTGGCTTGAATCCTTCATTGAAAATGACGACAGCTAAATAATTAGCAACGTCTACGGTGCATTTGCCACAGTGCAAATGTTTTGGGGCAAACATCTGTGTATGAATCACGCAGTGAATGACCAGTACCTCAGGCTGATGCCGCTTTAAGTGAGCTATAAAAACACGATGATGACCAACCATAGATGGTGAACCATCAGTCGCAACAAAAAACAAATTTCTTCCATGGAATACCTTTGTCGGTAAAAGAATGTTCCACGGCCTAAAAAATCAATTCTCCTCTGGTATCAGTGTCTAAATATGTAGCAAAAGGCAGCCTTGGCACATATTTTCATATTTAATATATCGAACATATCCTAACAACAGAGCTTCATTGCTCTCCCAACTGGAGAGAGAATCTGTTGGTCTGTAAGAAATTGCATAAAATGTTTTCCACGTCATGACCTATCTCGTCTCTGAACAGTGGTATTGGTCAAAGGAATTCTCTTTATAATATCATGTGCGGGCTTGTGCAATACATTGTTGAGGACCTCTGCAATGGTTGGTAAAATAAGCTGCTCTTCAATTGTGTGGGGTTTTCTCGACTTCGCTATTAGTAAAGATATATTATAGCATGCTCGTAAACAATCAACGTCTTGCATCGATCATGATGCAAACATCGCTTATGGATGGCGTTTTCTCTAGTTTTTCTTTAAGTGCTTGAAAGAATGAGAAGGGCTTACTTTTTGGTCAGCATGTACTTTAGATACTTGGTCCTCCATTTTTGAAGGCTTCATGGCATCGTTAGTGAACACTTTTTCACATATGAGACACATCGGCAAATGTTGATTTGATAGAGATGGAATAAATCCAAACTGTATTGTCTGCATTTTTTTCGTGTCTGTCATATAAAAACTCACAGTAAACCTGCAAATCAAGAAAAAAAAATGTTTTTCATCTTGTACGAACTTGTGCACACTTATCAACTTGTTGAGTTTTTTAAAAGTACAACAATGATACTTCCCTAAAATTAAAATATTAGTCATTCTTATAACAAGTTGGTACACGTAACACAACTTGTACAGTCTCAAATAAGAACTTGTGTTAATTAATACGGGTTGATTTTTAGACCTCGTCAACCCCCCAAAATCAGTTTTTGTTTATGTCGGCCCCTGGGAAACCACTTTGGGAATCCCTGGTGTAGCATTTCAACAGCATAAGTAAAGAGTAAGTCTTAGCGATAACTTTTATGTAAATAATTCTACTGTAACGTTTAGTACATTTTGATGCATTCATTGCGTCTTCTAGGACTGGACCAATATGTTTATTATTGTTTTGGGATTTTAAGCCTTGTGATAGAAAATTTATATTTGCTTTCGGATTTATATCATCTGCTCATAAAATGTGGTTGGATTTTGGAATAACGCTTTTTTTTTATTTACCACCTTCGTCCCTTTACAAAGCAGTGTTGCTAGCGTTTTCTATAAATTTATATCAGGCGGTGCTCAAAATTCGAACCACTTTCACTATGCTGGGTCGAGCTCATATCGACCATCACTGCTACATACACAAATGTAACCCATCAATTACGCTTTTGAGACAGCTCAACTTCTGTTGCCTAAATCACTTTTATTTTAGTTCATGTCACCTCGAAGTAATGGAGGATGAAGCTAATAATGTGTCGAATCCAATTGCGGACTTTGAATAAGTTTGATTGGCCCAACATTAAAATCTCAGTTGCCATCATAAATCCTTTAAATACAAAGACCTAATTGATAATATAGACATATATGCAATGTTATCACGAAGTAATAAATATGGTGTAGTCTAAATTACAAATTTTATTTGTAAAAATATAAAATAATTAAATATGTACATTTCTTACAACATTTCCAACAAGTATTGAGGTATGCATCCTATTCTATATTACAAATTAATTGCATAAGAAAAATCCCAAATGGGTGTCATGAAAAATTAATATGACAGACACTTACAAATCCAGCAGGAGATGATATGAAGGAAAGAAATTTTTAAGACAACCGTCCAACCTATACCCACACATCATGGAAATATACAAGGAATGTCCCATAACTAACACGAAGACACACGTCGTACGTTTCCATTTGACATTCACCTTTAATCATAACAACAATTTATGGCTGCTGCCTCTGAGTTACATCTGCCAGAAAAGGATTGACTTGGAATGAGTTAGGTCCTTTGGCGTAGCTCGGCCTCGACGCGTTATCCAACGGAAAATCATAATCGGGAATTGCGAACATTTTCCTCAAATCATTCAACACCTTTTCGCTGCTCTGCCGCGTGGTGACTTTAACCTTCTTGGTGTATTTCGTCGACGACTCGCCGGTAACAGAAAACTTATTTTCTTCGGTGGCGCTGTCCGAAAAATTCGGCTCTCGATGCGGCGGCTCGTAATACTTCGACGGGGGCGTCGTATCAACAGCGGCGTTTCGATTAAAATGATCGAGCAGTGGCGGCGAGATTTGCAACTGTAAATCACCGGCGGGTGATTTCGCGACCTTCGGGGGCTCCAAAACGTCTTCGTCCGCGGCCGGCGTCGTTAATTCCTCGCGTGTCGGAAACACCGGCGTCGTGTTCTTAAACAATGACTTGAAATTGACTGGGACGTTTTCCTTTTTTGTTTTCTGCTGCTTGAAGCTGTTCGAATTGGCGTTGAAGTCGATTGCTTTGGCGCTGGGAGAAGTACTTTTGTTGTACGCCTCGACAGTAGTCGGTTGAAACTTCGGTGGCTTCGATTGCGCTCGCACTGGCTTTCGAGTTGCACTGCCTTTTACGTACTCAGTCGACCAGTGGCTGGGTAAGTTGTACGATGGTTTCCCAGTCGAGCCGTTGTTTCGATCGAAATCGGAGACGACGCCCACGATGTTGAAGTCGTCTTGGCTTTTCGTTCGACTGGTTCGATAGACGATGTTGTATTCGGCCGCGGTTGGTTGGGACAATAGGTCCGGTCGTGGAGTTCGGTGGTAAGGGTGTTTTTCCGAGTCCTCCACGAAAGGCTTGTTCTGGCCGATGAGTAAATTGGCGTTGTAGTCGGTTTCCGAGCGGCTGCAGTTCACCATGTACCAGTGGTCGCAGATCAGCATGCGCTGTTGGAAGAGCGTTGTGTTGGGGCACGAGTAACTGAACTGTCTGCCTAACCCGTCGCACATGTGGTAAATCTGCAAGGAGATGGTCAATGTTTCTTTAAAATAAATATTGTAGTAGTACCTGGCAACCGGAATCCACATCTGCATAATACCCGGAGGGTCTTCCTTCGCATAGAAATTTATTCTTCGGGGCGGACTGTAATAAAAATAATTTTTTTAAGTAAGTATAGCGTGTGTATAAGTGTCCTTATGAGCTCATGAGACCACCAAAGACACAGTCGCCATGGAAAGTAACGGATGAGTATAGAGAGAGCGTACAAGCGCATTAAAATGATTAAATACAGACCAATCAGTAACAGCTGCTGATCAGTAGGAATGAAAAAAAAAATATTCAATATATTTTATAAAAATAGAAATCAGATCAAGGTGCAGCTATTTACTAACATCGCCTTACTTATTACGTCAAATGTACTTACGTTGAGCGAAGCCCTTTTAGAGAAAATCTAATTAATAAAAAACGACAAAAATTAACAATTTTATCATTTAAGAAAAAATGTACTGAAGCAAACTAAATGCAACAAAAATACGAATATATGCAAAACAACTCCCCCTCCAACTACCATCATTATTTCAATTCTTTTCCACAAAATCCACCATTCGTGTTATGATTATCCATTCCTCCCACATTTGAACCTCAGCATCGCATTTATATTCAGCGTAAAAAACTGGCAGATTCACTGGGTTAAAAAATATACAAATGAATGAAAAGAATACAACTTACGAGAGTATACGATACTGAACTAAAGAAATGGAGTAAAAGTACAAGAAAGAACAAACTGGAGCAAGTAAATTTCAGGTACGTGAGAGTAAAAGTGAGCAAAAATAAAAAAAACTGGACACCGAAATCAAACAAAGAAAAGAAAGATACTCAAAGAAGTGGCAGTAACAACATATGCCAGCGAGTCGTGGGTAACATCAGATAGACAGGAGAGCAGACTAAACGTCATGGAAATGAATTTTCTTGTAATAAACAAAGAGGGAATGAAGTATACTTATAGACACTAAAAACGCATCAAATAGAAAACAATATACAAACTAAGGTGGTTAGGACATATAAACAGAATGGGAGACAAATTTTTGAAGCAAGATTTGAAGCGAAGAGAAGAGGAAGACTGGGAAGACATGGCAAGATAAAGCAAGAAAAGCGGCAGAAAAAAAGAAAGCAATATGGAATAACACATGGGAATTGACATCCGACCGAAAGAAATATGGAAGAGGGAACCACTGGTAGCCCAAACCAGTGAAAAGTGTGTCAATTTTGATAATTTTTACAATTGTTCTGAACTTGTTGAACAAACAGATCAAATAGTTCGAAACGGTAATGATTTGTATTAAAACGTGAATTAAAAACTTCAACGAATACGACTTCCGAGACTTGAAAGTCTATTTTAATAAAACAGAATGTAATAAAAATAAATTTTAGCGAATGTTATCGGTGGCGAGGGCCGATTCGCCCTTACGGACTCATCAGATCATCAAAAAAACATTCGCTGTGGAAAGTAATGAATGAGTAGAGAAAAGGTGGAATCATCTAAGTTAATAAAAAAACACGAACTTTCGGTACTCTCAACATTTTGTCGACTTTAATAAAAACAGTCGATGTAATAAAAATAAATTTCAGCGAATGTTATCGGTGGTGAGGGCGGTTTCGTCCTTACGGACTCATCAGACCACGAAAGACATATTCGCTCTAGATGAGTAGAGAAAAAGTGCAAGCAATAAAAAAACAACAAAATTTCCGGTACTTTCAACATTTTGTCGTGTACGGGTATGTCGTAAAAATGAATCAGTTAGTGAAATCTCCAAATTTAGGCACAAACGTTCTTATTGCACAACGGCACCCACACAAAATCACGAAAACGTTCGATCGAATTAGAAAGGCACACAATTCACGAAATGCATGCGGTAATCCACTTAATCGAACAATGCCTCGTACTCACGTCAATTAGCGATAATTAAGAAAGTTAGTTGGCGACGCCAATTATCTAATAAAACTTTTATATTCGTTTGCTTTGCACGCGGCGTGGTAACCCCACACAATGTTTTTACCTATTTCACTCCATATATAATTTAAGGTCTGGGGTTGTGCCAAGTGTGACAAATTTTAAGGGCTGATAGTATGGTCCAAAATATACCGAAAAGTCGTAATGAACATGAATCCGCAAATGGACGGTTTCGGAGTTATGATTTTTTTTTTATTTCCACAATACGCACGTGTGCGCCCCATGCTGTTATGGAATCCATACATCGTTTTTCATTGATCATTTGGGTGGGAATTTTGGGCGACAGATTACTATACCGATTGACAGGCGCGCTGCTTATCTGAACTTTCTGCAGAACAAATTTCATAGACTTGTCTTTACAATTTAGAGAAAATAATTTGTTCAATTTGTTTCGTTCTCCCTGAGCTCACATCTTTAGCAGATGTATGTGAGGTGGTCTAACGAGCGCAGAGAGAGAACTGAAACACTGTCGTCACCTTAACACTTCGCTGAAATTTACTTTCAATAAACTTAGAATAGCCGATATTTTCCCAATCGATGCAAACATTCACTCGACCTATTCATAAATTTAGCAAAAAAATATATAGTGTTTTTTAACAATTGGTTAACACTTACCAAAAAAATCGAACACAGTGTATCTAAAAAAAATAACCACGAGCATAACTGCGTTAATTCAATTTGCGAATTTTTTTTTAATGAAAGACTCCATTATCTCGAATCTTTTCCCGGCAAAACAATCGAAAGCACTGTATTACCACAGCGCCGTGACCAGCCGTTCGTTTCGAGTAATCCGCCGAGATGAATAATTTAATTGTTAACGCGGTTACATGAAAACAATTCTAAAGTAAGCGTGGCCCATTTCTCGAAGTTGCGCAACGCGAGGAAAACATAAACAAAGGGGGCGATTTGCGCCGAGACAATGGCAGCAAGCGGAATGCAAAAACGATGCATCGATTTCGGTGTTCCGTTCATTGTTTACATCTGGTAAAAACGCCGCCAATTAGCCAGATAATCTAGCGGCGAGCGTTTCCATTAGCACGGCCGGGCGGGCGTTCGATTTAATTGTTTAATTACGACGAAGGACGGCCGTAAACAACGTCGGAGACAATCGAAGTGAATAATTGGGTCTCGTTTACTGACAGGTATTGAGACGTGGTGGGGGCGTGTAATGAAACGTTTGTGGTGTTATTAAAATAATTGATTAGACTCAGGGTCGGGTTTAAGTATTTGCAGGTGTGCCTCGGCGAAGAGGCCCATCAACTGCACCCACCCCAATATTGCTTGTTATTTTTAACCAACGAACTTAGTTGGTTAAAAAGTTCATTTCAGTTATAAACAAGCGCACTTGGTATAAAACCAAATAAAACAAAACAATAAGAAATCACTGCAAGCGTGGTCTCAATAAAGTAAAAACAACGAAAATACGTCAAAAATCACCAATTGTGCAATTACCTTCGTTCACATGAAATGTGCTTGTATAATAAGGTGAGGGCATTTTATCGATACGCGAAAATTATTCGCGTTGTCCGTAATAGATATGTATATTTTTTATGTAAATATTGTGCCGTTTTAGTATTAACAGAAATATGTAAAGATTACTGTACATCAAAAGATGCAATGAACAATAATTAAACAGGTGTCAATAATTAACGCGGTTGGACCTTTCGATGATTTATTATGCCATGTTGATGTGCTGAAAAAACATCAAAACGATATTCAATGAGCCAAACTCTTCTTCTTTCTATAATTGGTGGTAACCGGAAGTATTAATAAACAACTTCCAGTTATAAGCGATATATTGTCAAACATTGCATGAAATGTACATCTGTAATATAGGGAGTATTTTTTGGCGATGCGTAAAATATTTCATTTTCAATATTTGTTAATCTTTGTTCTTATAAATTGATACAATTTCCAACTATCGTTAATTATAATTTAAGTAAATTTTGTAAACGTACTCTTCGTGCCTACGTAACTAAGTTAAATTAAAATAGATGTTTTGTGTAGATTATTTCAATTTTTTTGGCATTTTACACTTTTTGTATTTTAGAGAATTTGTAAATTTACGCATTAAATTTTGGCAGTTTTCCAAATGTGGGCATCCTCTTTCGTTTTTGCATTTTAACACACATTTTGGAACTTTAATGAAGTTAATTAAATATTTTGACATATTTTGGTATTTTTAGACAATTTACATTTTTGCATTTTTGAATTTTGAAATTTTTCTATTTTCGGTATTTGGGATTCCCTTTAACATTATTTGGCATTTGGATCAGGTTATGTTGGGTTGGACTGGGTCGGGTTCGATTAATTTGGGTTGGGCCGGGTTCGAGTTGGCTGGGTGATGTTGGGTTGGGTCGAATTCGATCAGGTTGGGTTGGGTTAATGCATTTTAGACAGGACTGTCAATATCATCATTTTTAGCAATTTGGAGCATTGTATTGTATGGAAATGTACACTCACAAATGATTTATAATTCCTTTTTATAATACAGACAAAGGGCAGGTGCGCAACTTACACAGTTGGCTAACCCATTGGAAGCGTTACAATTTGTGCGTTGGATTTAATCCAGAGGGCCTATACTCACATTATAAATACAGATGGGACCGAGTTAATGTGTCATCGACGTGAATCATCAACGACTAGTTATTTTTGGCTATCGATAAAAATTACTCACCTCATTATATATATGAATATTTCATATACACGAATATAACAACTTGCGCAGTTGATAATTTCACGCGTAAACAATAAAATCGAACCA
Organism: Geotrupes spiniger; assembly: GCA_959613385.1. Lineage (NCBI taxonomy): Eukaryota > Metazoa > Arthropoda > Insecta > Coleoptera > Geotrupidae > Geotrupes > Geotrupes spiniger. The sequence continues at coordinate 13,786,498 of OY390737.1, read as the reverse complement.
TAAATGTACTAACACACAATAGTCAAAGCAGTTTTTGAATTTTTAAACAATATTAAAAATAAACCAAATCAATTAGTTTTTGTTACGTAATCGTATTGTTTTGATATAAAATATTAACATTTTCACAAACTCAAAGTATATTAATATTTTTAATTAAATGCCTAAAATGCCAATGTCAAATTTTACAAAAGCAAAAATTTTGAAAAATCTAAAATTGCATTTAAGTTTAACATTTATTTACTTTTTGAACAACGATATTTTAGAAGTTTTGGCTTGGGTTGAGTTGGTATTCAAAAAAAACAGCAAATCCCAAAAATTTTTGCGTTTTTTTTGCAGTTAACGTTTTAGGAATGCAAAAATCAATTCTTTTTGTTATGTTGTTGTAAAACGTCAATGTTTTAAAAAATTAAAAAAAGGAGAAAATATATAAATATTTTATCAAATAATTTAAAAACAACAATGAGTAAATTTGGCAAAAACGAGCAAACATTTTAAATGTCAAACAATCACGTTGAAAAAAATAACCAGTCAAAAACTATTAAATTATTGGAATAATTTCCAAATTATTTCAATTGTAATTTTTGGAAATGTTCAAGATTTACGTTTGAGTTTTGTCTTTTTTTGGAATTTTTGAAATTTCACATTTCTTAATGTTAATGTATTTTTTTGCTAATTTACAATTGATATTTCCAAAATTTTACATTTATTTAAACCAAATTTCATTACTTACAGCTTTCGCCATTTGTTACAATTTTTATAGGTTTACAACATTAATAATAAAGGCATTATTTCCATTTTTTTAATTTTTCAAAATTAGTAGTGGAATTTGTTATTTTTGATATTTTAATTTTGTAATTTTTACATTTCCGATTGTCTGAAATTTTAAAAGTCTTTGAGGATTTTGCCAATCTTGGCACTGCAAGCAAACATTTTTTTGCCATAATTTTGATAATTTCGACATATTATATATATATTTTTCGTACTTTGTAAAGAATTTGCCACATTTTTGCACCTTAGGCCTTCCGATTTAAAATAACGTTGAGAATATTCACATTACTCCAATCTACAAAACGTATTTCAAATTTCATTTAACTGAATAACTAGAAAATAATATATTTATTTGTTTCTACGTCATAAACAATATTGAAATAAATACATAATTTCAAACTAACTTGTAAATAATTATTCCATCCTGTTTTCCTTGATTTGTTCGAGCCAATTTATCATTTCCCAGTCGTTTTCACGTTTTGCACAAAGTACATACTAAATAAACTGAATCCAACCCAATTGACAGCACCGACATTAATTTTCAAACCAATTAACAACCAAACCAAACCACCCCAACCCAATCGAACTCAACCGAACCTACCGAACGTGATTATTAATCCAAACGCAAACAATAGTAATTGTTATACCAACTTCGTTGGTCGATAAAGACCTGTGCAATTATGTAGCAGTAAGAAGGCGTTAATACCACACATAAAGTCATTGTCAATCCATGCGTTCACGACTCGCTGCAACTTCAGTGAATTGTTTTCGTCTTTAAACCAGAAAAAAATCGACGCCAATCCATTATTTCTTTACATTTTTAACACTAACAAAATAAGAGACATCGCAGCTACTGTCAATTAAAAAAATTACAATTCCAATTAATCGAACCTTCATAATTCAATTTTTTAGAAAAATAAGGTACGGCATAAAATTCATCATTCGGTTCGTATTTTATGAAAAAATATATCTTCGTTTATATGAAATAGCCATGTATAATAAGGTGAGTATTTTTTTAAAAGCACAACTATAAAGTGTGAAAAAATATATTTGCAGCGTAGTTTACCAGATATATCATCTGATGGCAGTAACATCAATAAAAATTTTACAAATTACCCAATAAATCATTCGTCTTATCCCATCAATCACTAGCGACGACCCTGGTTAATCTCGCGATTTTTAACGACGTAATTACATATTTTATAGATCGTGCGTTGCGTTAAAATTTTGTAATAAATGAAGTCGTTTTGTAACGTGTTGCTGTCACGCGATGGAACATATCGAGCTGCTCTAATTTTTAAATTATTTCCATTTACATTCTTACGTACCGCATTGAAATTAAAAATTTCCCTCACATAGCACTTATTAAACATTACATAAAAACCAAGGTTAAATAATTGAGTGGCAATGTCAACAGTTTTATTTACATTACGAGAATCCATATGAACGATGAACGAGTGAAGTGGGTTGCATTACGTTTTTTTTTTTAGTTCACCTTACGTTGTTCATTTGCTAGGAACTATATTTATTTAATTATTGATTTAAAGTTACGATTTATAGTAATATTTAACCCAAATGACATTTCACATTAAAAGTGCGCGTCGGTTGAAAAATTTACACGAAATGCAATCAACACCTGTCAGAGATTTAAGCCGACGTCGTTACTCAAACATTTACTTTGGGCTTGGTCGTTTGAACGTCGAGCACTTGCAAGCCACGGATCTTTCAACGACGATTTTTCGCGCTGAATTAATCGAACTAATTCTTCTAATTTCCAAGCCTTGTGATTTGTGTGCAATTCACACGTAGTTGTGAATTGAGTAACGGCGAATGACGCCGTATGTCTCTAATAATATCCTACTCATTTTTATTATTATTCAAATCCCAGCCAGTGATTCGAACGCAAATAAGAATGAAATAAAAATGTGAAGTGGTCGCTAATCAAATTCAAGAAACTAATTCAACAATTCATTTATTACGACGATAAAAGCGGATACTGTCACGTTCGACACTTGGAGAAACAGCGGGTAACACCGGTAGAAAATGTTATACAACTTAATTATCGTGCGCATTGAGGATTGTTTACGATTTGTTTAATTGCTACTTGCGGAAACATGTGTAGGAATTAATTGGGATTTATGCATCCTCTGGTGGCTTTGTGTACGTTTATGGCAGGAATGCTCGGTAAAGCGGCATTGTTCTGGCTCCATGCGTTTAATTGCGCGTCTAAAATGGCAAGGTTGTGGGAAAATTGTCGTTTGCTTTGAAAATTTGCTGCGCGTCATCTTGAGGATGAAATGGGTTCGTATTTTTTTCTTGGACAGTTTGAAGTACGAGGTGGATCGGATGAATTGAATTGTAAATGTGGGAAATAAAATAGGTCGTCAGGGACATGGAGATGACTGCCTTTAGTAAAATTGTTGGTAATTTCAAGTTTTGAATTTTTGGCGGTGTTGACAATGTTGTTATTTGGATATTTTTTTTCTTATTTTCGATTATTTGGATTTTAGAAGATTTAGTCAATTTTGACTATTTTGTTAATTTTTGATTTTGCTTTTCATTTCAGAGATTTCGCAAATTTTGAATAATTTCACATTTTAAATAATTTTGGCCAAGTACTAAATAAATTGCAATAAACCTCCAAACACCCGACCCCTCGAAACAACCAAACAAATATTCCTACCGCACCACGCACACAAAACCGTTTAATTTGCGTTCATTATTCGATATTATATAACAGACCAACGACCTTCACTGAAAACAAGTAAACGAGCCTGCAATGTGCAAGGCCTACTTGGGCAAAGCTGGGGCAAACGTATACTGACATTTCGCTTAAACTCCACTTTACCTATTCTCTACACGTGAACGCGTTGAGCTGCTCCCTCAGAAATGCAAAATGTGCTCGGTGTTATTGAATTTTCGATTTTTTGCGATGGTAAGCTGCGAGAGGGGCTAGAGAAGACCTTGGTCGCATTAGTTTAATATTCTCCGTGACTGGCCCACCCAGAAACACGCATAACTTAATTAATTTAATTCATTGTTATTGATTGGACAGTATTGTTATTGGAGCAAGAGCGATCTTGTCATAAATGATATATTTAATGCACAATTGCTTTGTACAAGTCGTGCAGGAGACGCCAGGGTCTCAATTGTACGAGTTCAAGTCGTGGCATAATTGATGATTAATGTAACGATGATCGTTTAGTGACTTTAGTGTATTATCGGAGCATTAATCAATAATGCATTAATGTTGAATACATGCCAGACAATGATCAGTATGATCTAAATTGCAAAGAAATGAAAATGTGTTAAAATTTCGAAAAATGCAAAAGGTAATAAATTCAAACAAATTTAAAAATAACAAAAATACAAAAATTATTAAGACAATTAGCTAATAAAATTCGAAAATTTGTATAAAATGCAGAATTAACAAAAAAGTAAAAATTTCAAAATTGCCGAACGATATCAAAATCGTCAAAATTGACAAAAAAATCAAAACGATAAATTGGCAATATTTTCTAACAAACCCCTTCACCCCTTTTCATCAAAGCAGACTTTCGTGCCGATGACTGAGGTACGGATGATGACTGGACACATATTTGTAATTGCCTATAAATGTGAAAAATAAAATTTTATAAAATACAAAATTGCCAATTTGGACAGTTTTTACAATATTTATATTTGGGCAATTTTGCATTTTATAAAATTCCAAAACTATAAATTGATAGCACAGAAATAAACTTTGTATAATAAAAAATGCGAAAATGGTTAAAATAGCCAAATAAATTTGAAAAATTAAATTTTATAAAATACAAAATTGCCCAACTATAAATATTGTAAAAACTGCCAAAATTGCAAAAAAAATCCAAAACTATAAATTGATAACAAAAAAATAAACTCTGTATAATAAAAAATGGAGAACATGTTAAAATAGTAAAATAAATTTGAAAAATAAAATTTTATAAAATACAAAATTCAATTTGATAAAAACTGTCAAAATTGCAAAAAAAATTCCTTGTCAACCGAACCCAACTCAAAGTCAGTAGCTGTAGAATTGCAAGCAATCCAAATAATTCCAAGCCAGAGGTGACCAACTGCCAATAATTAAAATCAAATACGACATTTAGATGTTTTATGTCTCATAGTCCAGCTATTACAATGACGTGTTTGGTTATATTTAAAATTGATTTGGTATAACCTTCACTGCACCTTCTGTGACATATGCATTTTTCTACCTTAACTGCACAAGTGGTCACCGTTTCTTTCGTCTTAACTTTGTTTCCTCGTCAATCTAGCCCAACTCAAAGCCAATAGCTGTAGAATTCCCCAATCCAAATAATTCACATTTCAAAAATTTCTGGCCGGCTTATAATTTTCTTCTGAGCTGTTTTAGACTCACAAGTGGTGGGCTGAGACATATCTGATTTCGTTGGGAAGGTTTTACAATTCACGAAACTACCTTACTTGGTATTTATTTTCAAATCCATAAAAAAATGTGCCTCAGATAATTTGCAAAACTTATTACATATTGTTTGGTAGTGACGAAGCTTAATTTTTAGCATTTTAAGGCATCTTTAATTCGCTTCGAGAAAGTCCATAATATTTTTGTTGCACTTTTGTGGTAGTACAAGCCATTGTACTTTTGCGGTCATGTCTTCTTTGCTATCCATTCGTCGTTCACCCAAATCAAAGTCAGAAGAAGTGAAATATCCAAAAACTAAACCCAAACTTATTTCTATCTAAAGCTAAACAGCCCCCAATAACATGGACGGAATTCAACGTTTGATTGTAGTGAATCCAAGATATGTAGTTGAAGTCAAAACGGTACCAATTTTTGCAGAACATTTTAATAAAATGGAGACTAACAATCAAATGCAACCCTACATTAAGCATTCAATTGGTGATATGTATAACGTTCACTGATCGTAGTCAACCCAACTCAAAGTTACTTGAATTTTTTTAAATTATAGTTTTAATCTCCTTCCATATTTTTGACTAAAATCAAGTCTAGTCTTTGGAGCCTAGACAGCCAAGTTATGGTTTGCGAGCTAGGTGAATTTAGCATTTAGCAAGGGATGAGGTAATAGTAAATCTGGCAGGATCGCCATGTAATACAATAATTAAATAATGCAAATATGGTTGGCCTTCATCTTAGTAGTTAGTAGTTACAATTGGGTTGATAATAAAAATCGTAATGACTATTTATTAAAATGAGCACCACACCACATCTTCACATATTTATACCCATCCATGCGATCCTGCAGAGACATTTATTAATTTTATCAAATGGTCATTCTACCAAAGCGTTTATTACACGCCTTGATATGAACTAAGTTTGAGAGTAGATAGATATATAGATAGTTTATTCGTCTTCAAATGCAAATAAAAATATTTAACTATTAACTATAAGCTAACTAACTATAAATTGATAGCAAAAAAAAATAAACTTTGTATAATAAAAAATGCAAAAATTGTTAAAATAGCCAAGTATATTTGAAATATTTTATAAAATGCAAAATTAACAAAAAATTGAAAATTTTTGAAAATATTTATATGAAAATTGCCAGAAAAAAATAGAATGATAAATTGAAAATTAAACCTTGAAAACATTACAAATGCAAAAGTTTTTTGCGTTGTTTTCTGTTTTTGTATTTTTTGTTGAATTTTAACGTTTCATGCATTTGTATTTTGAAAATGCTTTTTTTTCTGTATTTCAATATTTTTACATTCACTCGTATTGTAGTATTTTTCAACAAATTTGTTTTTTCAAAATTTGAATTTTTTAAATATTGAAAAATTATTTTTTTTTTGATTTGCCCTTCATTGCATTTTCGAACATTTTTAATTTTGTCGTTTTGGTGATATTTCTACACATTTTTCTTACTGCATTTTTAGATACTCGTAAGTTGGGATTTTGACTTTTTTCATTTTGAAACATTTTTAAATATACGTTTTTATTTTTTATATTTTTGAAAATGATTTTTTTAGTAATTTTTATAAAAATATATATATATAAAAAAAATATTTTTCCGATTCCTATCTAAAACAATTTTTTTTTATTTTTGCACGATGTACAAATAACTTATTTTTCTTTATTGAATATTGAATATCGTTTATTAATAAATAATCTATATAGTGTACAAAAATACAAAAAGAACCACTTTACACAGTCCTTACATAAATAACTATTAAATTGCAACTTTCGGTGAATTTTTTTATCAGCTAGTATTCTTGTGGCATATTTCGTTAAATACCATTCAGTTATAATGATTTTCTCCATGACTCAACAAAGCTACTGCAATGTTTAATCATTTTTGTAACCTTTAAGTGCTACGCCAAAGGATGTTTACTATCGCACTTAAATCTAAAGTAGCCATTGGTGGGCGATGTGGAATAATGGAATAAGTCGTAAACCCGTAACTTTTCCATTACCGATAGTTTCGACTTTACGAGCATCGAAATGTCAACCCCGATTAAAAAATCGACATTGTGCAAGAGACCCGAAGAATGCGTCGGATTTCAAATTCGCTTCGTTCGTCGCCATTTCATCGCAAAACGAACGCATAGAATTACCATTCGATCCGTTACGTCAGGGTAAACGTAACACCTTGCGGTTCGTGGCCGGATTAATTTATGTATTAGTTACAAAAAACGAAAATCTACGGGAAAAGCGCGCGCGCGAGCCAGATTTAAAATTCACAGTTCAAGGATTTCGTAGGAAAATCGTGGGGCGAAGCTCCAAGTTGGGTGCCTCGTAAAAACGCACGCGGTCACCGATTCCCAGGAGTTGGTTTGCTCGGTCGTTAAAACTAAGTGCCTTCAAAGCGACGCTTAATGCTAATCTGTGGAGGCAAAGTGGTCGGCCAGATGGTCGTAAACGCAAATGCAACCTTATGGAGTGCCGCCGTTGGTTCTTCTCGTGGTTTCCATAAAACCATGTAGGAGATTTTTGCGTCACATCAATTGTGGCAATTAGGAAAAAAACGAGGAATTTCGCAATGCATGCTTTTTAATCGTATGGTGTTTATCGGCGTTTCGTAAGCGGTTTGGAATTAAAAGAGAATCCTATTCAATTGCTCTGCAAACAACTGCACGTTTTATTTGTGATAGTAGGATTGTTTGAGTTATTAATAAATGTTCGCGTAATGTTTCACTAAGTTTATTTTGCATCGAATGGTCTGTAAAATATTATATTCTTGGTTGTACACAAATATAAAATTACTATAATGTACACCAGACAGAACCGGACTTGGTGGGGGTAAGGGGTTAGGGAAAAAATGTCTCCTGCCTTATTTCATTAATTTCTGCAACTGTAACAATGACAACGACTCAAATTTAAAAAAATGCTGAATAATGTAAAATGCTAAAAATATTTAAAAATACAGTTTAAGTATGTGAAAATTTACATTTAGCAAATGTCATCAAATGTCATAGTTTTCATAACATTCGTTTAGACCAAAACATGTCTTAGCAACACAAAGAAAAACACATTTTCAATTTTTTTAAAAACATTGATTCTAACACAAAATGAAAATGTCAAATCTCAACATTTACAAATACCATCAGCTACAAGTACAAATGTTATAAAAAAAATTAAAAAATCAATAACGTCAAATTCAAAGGCAAAATCGTTAATTAAAATCAATAAAACGAAAAATTTATAAATGGACATAAAAAATATTAAAAGGAAAAATGGCAATCTGAAAAATTTCAAAAATGCAAGCCATACGAACTGTAAAAATTGAACAAATTTGCAAAAAATGGAAACCTGACCAAATTTTCAAAAAATGAAAATGCCGAAGAATTTATATTTTCACAAATTAGATAAATGTCACTATTTTAACAAACGAAAAAATACCAAAGTCAAGAACTTTCAAAATCAATCCTGAAAAAATAATACATGAAAACATGTTAAGATTTAACATTTCCTACAAATGTTAGAAATATTAAAAAATGCAAAGTCTTAGAAAATTTACATTTGGCAAATATCTTCGAATGTCATAATTTTCATATTGTAATTCATAGAACACAAAAATGCTGTTTCATAAATATAAACAAATTAACAAAAAAAGGGAACTCGGAATAGTAACTAATTAAAATTCAAATAAATTTAACAAAATGAAAAATGAAATTAAAAAAATGTGCGACAATAAAGAAAAATCAAAAGTACTAAACACCTCAAAAAATTTAAATGTAACAGTTAAATTAAAAAAAAAACAAAACTTAAGGTATACGTTTCAAGAAGAATTTTAAGTAATTCTAAAGTAGAAAAAATTAATTAAAATTGAAAAATTTCAAAAACGCTAATTTCAAAAAATTGTGCAAAACGTTCAATTTTTCAAATATATAAAGATCTGAAGAAAATAAATCCAAAATATTTAAAAAAATTAAATATTGCCAAAATGTAATGTAAAAACTGTTAAAATTGCAAAAAAAAAACACAAAAATTAAGTAAAGTAATCAATTTTTAATTTATTCTAATTCGTAGTTTCCTTGTCTAATTGTTTCGTGTTGTGCCTCATGTTTTTGATGTTGTGAGATTTTTTTGAAATTTTCATTTTGTCTATTCGTCTTACCATCTATGTCAACTTCAATACCCTCTTGACAAAATAAATTTGTAATCCAACTCAACCCAATACAATCAATCAAAGTGCTGAATTTTCGTACTTAAAGAAAATATTGTCGGTTGGTTGGGTTGGGTTGGATTAGACAGGGTTTTGTTGGATTGGGCCAAGTTGGGTTAGTTAGTTTGGATTGCCCAATTTGCTAACTTTTCAAATTTACGAAAAACATTTAAAAAATACAAAATACTGAAAATGTTGCCTTATTATTTTCTTCATCATCACCAAATGTCATAATTGTTAAAATATATAATGAGCCCAAAAATACTTTTTCAAAAACGCAAAAAAAACAAAAGTCATCAAAATGGCAAATATTAAAACATTTCAACATTGTCAAACTCGTGACTTAAAGTGAAGATTGCAAGAAAATGCGTCCAACGAATATCTAAATGTGGGTTAGGTGGTTTGTGCAGGGGAGGGGAGGGGGGTTACCCATATAGTAACTAATAAATAAACATAAAAATATATACAAATATAATGTAAATAAATTAAAAAAAAAGAAGATGAAAAACGTCAACATTTTCAATAAATGCATCAAGTGTAAATTTTCAAATATCAAAAAAGAACTTTTCAAAATTTCAAAAATACACATACGTTATAAAGCAGTATATATATATATATATATATATACTGCTATAGCAGCAATAATATAAACGAAATTAGTTTAATTTTAACAAAATTACTTCAAAATTTATACAATTCACAAATTTTGAGCTGTTTTAGAAAAATGACAGCGATAACGTTTCATTCATCCACTCGATAATAAACAAACCTTCATTTAAGAAATTGTTTATTTACATCTTTAACAACAAGCATTCAAAGTGGACGTTATTTTTGGTAATACACTAGAAATCACCCACAACAATTCTCAAGCGATTTAAAAACTACAGTTACCAACAATCACCTTACCCACTTACGTAGCAAATTAAACTTTCTTACACATCCATTCGCAGAAGTGTTATTTTTACCAAATAATATTAACAAATATGTTTTTCTTTAATCGAGAACACGCACACGATTTCACAAAAGCATATTAATATTTTCGCAAATTTGTTAACACTATTAAGTCCAGGGTTGGGTTCGGTTGGGTTCGTGTGTGAGTATGTATTAGATTAATTATTTTATACCATTTAAAATATACGCGACTGGGTATATTCCTCATATATTTTTCATGATCTACTGCCCTTTCTCGATCGATCCGATACGCGATAGATATTGCGAAACTGTCACCTTTACGTGCCTACTAGATGTGGGAAGACGGGGCGCGTAATTGCGCCACCTTGCATTCGAATCACGGTAATTAAATACAACGCAAGAAAACTTTGCTATTAAAATCATCAAAACCAATTTCTATAATTGCAAGAACCGCTCTCGTATTTTCCATTGTTTGTGTCATTGGCCAATCTAAAAATTTCACACGTGACGCCATATAGCAGGCTAATGACAAAACAATTGACGACCGATGCAGGCATCATTTGCGTGTTGTTGAACCCGAAGCAGCGTCGATTACGTGAATCCAAACGGTCTCGTCGCGTTACGTTTTCAATCAACTCTGTATGTCAGCGGTTGTGGAAACGGCCGGTGATCGGCCAGGTCGTAGGTTTTAATTGGGAGAGAAGGATTAAGACGTCGAACAAAACCCGAGTCATTCAGCGATTGTTTGCATTCCTTTACAGGTTTGTAATACTTTCGTCGAGTGCTTAGGTCTCGCTTGTACGGCACAGTTTAGAGCGAGCGTGGCCTAAGGGGGTTTCGCAATTACCATTGATCGTGAATTTATTACGGTTTTTTTCGTTGGCAGCGTTTGTAACTGGCGATTTGTATGCAGTCTCCTTGTACGCATGGACATGAAAAAATAAACGCGACATGTGATACGATTAAGTTATTAGTTACGGGGTGAGGGTATTTATTACGTCCAGGGACGTTTCAAGGGCGCTAGAAAATCTAAAAATTCACAATGCGGAATTGCAAAAAATCACAGTTTCAAAATAAAATAGAAGATTAAGAAAATTTCAAAAATGTTAAATTCGAAATTGAAAAAATATCTAAAATGCAAAAATCTTAATAGTAAAAAGTCAAAATTGTCGAATATTTTAAAGTAGTCCAAAATTACAGAAATTGACAAAGTCACACACGTTCATAATTATCGAAAATGAAAACTGTCACAAATGTATAGCCGCCCTTTTTACTTCCCACGAGTCTTACTTGCAATGTTGAAAATGAATAAATTGGCGCAGTTTATAGGATAAACTTTATACAGCCCTAGAAGTCTGGCCCTTCACTCCAGCCAATGGGATATTCCAATAACCGAATTGCCAATGCAACGAAATTGGGGGGATCGTTTGTATATTTGATATAGAACCTCATATAAGAGTCGAACAGAACAAGTCGGTCAGACACAACAAAAAGAACTCGACAGAGCAAATCCAAATCCATGCCAAGTCAATCAGTGCTTATTGGCGCTCGGTCAATTAATGGCTTGCGAAATTCTCACTTTCCAACGTAATGAATACGATCCTGTAGATGGGGGATGTGGGAGGGCTTTACGAACAGCTCTTCTTGTGTTCGAGTTTACTTTTCGATTTTCTTAAAATTTTATAATAATTTTATAATTAATTCTAAAGTGACAAATATGCCAATAGTTAGTGAATCCATCTGTCAATTCTTGACAATTAAGTCAAATGAAACAACATTTTTGTATATTTCTGCGAAATTTCGAAAATGCATCTCAAACAATTTTGATGTCAATTTCTTGTACTTTTGAAAATGTTAACATTATTTCTTTTTGTATATCATAGATTGTTTTGAAAACTACGTTAAACTAAACTAATTTTTTTATATTTTTGAAATTTTGTGAATTTTTGTAATAGTTTTGCACTTTGAACAATTTTTTTATCGATGATGACGTAAATCAAATTAAATTATTTTACATTTTTAAATTTAAAATTTAACATAAACCAAATGAAGCTATTTTTTTTACTAAATAGATTGCGTTAACCTACGATTTCTTATATTTTGACATTTTTATAAATTTTGCATTTTTGACAATTTTAAATGTTTGTTCAATGAAAAAATACATTCAGCGGATTTCTCAGTTAATGATAGCTGTTTCGTCCTCCAGGAGTCATCGGATCACCAACAATACATCAGCAGTACATCTAAGGTAGCATGATTTACGAGACATTCGTGTGACTGTACTAACGCCATTTAGACATCGTAACCGCACGCTCGAGCTGATGTGATCTTATGTGACTTCGCAGTTAATACCGCCTTAGTCGGTCAAAGTAGACCTATGTGATCATATAGCAGCAATGTGAGGATATTGACGTCAAGATAGCGTTAGTATTCTCACACAAATTCCTCGTAACTCATGTTTGCCAGACTACATGCTCCTCAGTGGATGTATCGTTGGTGATCTGATGAGTCCTGAAGGACAAAATCAGGGTCATCGCCAACAAAGCGGCATCTCGTGTCAACGGCGACGACAGCACTTGACAATCTCGACAGCATCGCCCTATTCGGTCGAAGCAGACTTCTGTGATCGCGTAGCAGCTTGAGTGTGAGGGTTCAAGGTTTAAAATGTAATTTTTGCTGAAAATGTTGACATATTTATCAAATTAAAGCAAGTTACAGTACATTTTGTAACGACGAAACACACTGAAACCAAAGTAACCCAAATTTAGGAAAGCTTATTTAGATATTTTCGAAATTTTTACGTTATTCGAAAATTCCAAGAATTTAATCAAATCAATCTAACTAAACAAAAATAAAGAACATTTTTCATACAATTTTGTGAATTTCATTTGCATTGTTATTACAATTTTTATACCAGCCCAACTCAACCCAACCGAATCCAATCCAACCAGTCCAATTCAAACTACGAGCGCTTCCAAAAACCGTGTCCATTTAACGATTGCATCTTACACTACGATATACGCCAAAAAAAATACGTCGATCAACGTTGACCTTTAGTCCTGTCCACAATTGAAGCAATTCATATCATAATTTTGATCAACTTTGGACGACAAAATAAACAAACCTATTTTCATATATTTTCTGATTTATATTTTTGGTCTTCTTTGAAACGATTTAACTATTTATTCCATAAAGTCAGTTTCGTTTAAGACTTAAAAAGCACCCAGGAGAATCGCTTCCGGCTCCACTGGCCGTTTGACAACATATTTTAGATTTCCCAGTTTTCTCTCAGCTTTGAAACTAAAATCTCAGAATATTATGGATGTCAGTCATACCCAATCTAAGAAATTAAAACTCACTAAATGTTTTTTTATATCTTAATATTAAATTAAATATATTAATTAAAGCGAAATAGAAAAAATAGCATGTAACACTCGTTGCAGAAGACATATTTGTCTTGGATTGAAAAGCAATGCATTGGTAATTTGATAATTTAGAAAATTTTGCACCGACCCGAAATTTGATTTTGTTCCAATGTGAGTGAATTCGGGTTCTGTCGAATTTCAGTTTTAGTTACCAGATGAAATGTAATCAAATGTGGTTTGTGGCAACTTAAACTTAAATTTTACAAAATTCAACACAACCCAATCCAATCGAACCCACTGCAATCCAAACCAACCCAATCCAACCCAATAACACCCAATTCAACACAACACAGTCCAACCCAACCCAATCCAACTCAAACTTGAAGACTACGAGCGCTTAAAAAACGTGTATATGTATTTTTATAAAGAAAAAACCAACTCCACCTACCCTAAACTTAACGACTTTGTATTCATGCTCGGAATTTAAAAGAATTTGCACTAGACTACAAATTTCGAATTTGGTGGGGTCTGCAATTTTGCTACGAATCGCTATTAAATTTCGCACCTCCGAATTGGTTATTTAATTTTGCTTTCACATCTAACGACAGCATGATAGACTACGATACATGCCAAAGTTAAAGTACAAGGCATAACGTTGAAAGTTTGTTTGATAAAATACAATTATCATAAGACAGTCTTCGCTACCATGGACTCGATCGGTCATCACATGGCGATCCTGCCATGATTCGAACCTGGCATCTTCTGATATAATGAATATTCAAACTAAATTTAACCAATGTAGAAACTTTAGTCCTGGACACTATTGAATAAATCTATATAATAGTTTTGACCAACAAACAATATTATATAATATATTTTCAACAAGAACTAACAATCCATAAAAAATAGTCCACAATTTTGTTGGACTAAACTATAAAGATAATCTACAAAATATGCATTTAAAATGACACCATCCGAGCACGAGAGGCTACAATACATCGACACATTTTTAGATAATTCTTCTCTTCCCCCCACATTGGGTTGGCTTGCACTCGTGTTGTATCTCTGCAAAGTTCTGTCTTTTTTATCACATGACCCATATTTTTTACTACGCTGTCAAATGCACTCTCTCATCAAATGTTTGACAATTATTTTTTTTTATTATTTTGTCAAATTTGCATCATATATTAAATAACTTAAATGAATGAAATATTAACCCAGATGCGTGGATGGGAGATTACACCAACAGCTTTCGTTGGATAAAACAGTCGTTATTTTATAATAATTTTATAAGCTTTCGTTATTATCAAGTTTGCATTACCATTTTATTAAAAAATGTATAATACAGTCGTCATGTTATAATAATTTTATAAGTGCATTTAAAGTGACAACTACGCCAACAAGTCTAACACAAGTCATACAGACACAACAAGAAGAACTTAAAAAGTAATCAACGACAAACACTAGTATAACTCAGCTAACATAGTAAAGAAAGGGAAAAATCTCAAAAAATCAAATTTGATAATAACACAATATCCAACATTTTAGGAATGTCAGTCCTTGCCTAAATACTTTATTGCTTGATTAACGTTAATTGCTGAAATGTTTTTTACATTTCACATCTTCCTGTCACGATTGACATTTCATTTTATATATTTTTACGATTTTACTCGATGATAAAACGACATCGTTTTTAATTATCCTTTTCAGTTTAAATCCTTGGTTAAAATCATTCATTTACATATATTTTTCCTATCAATGTAAACATATTTCATTTTTTTGCTTTGCTTTTATTTATTATTTTCTTTCAATTTGTTTCGTTTAATTTGTTAAATCGTTCCATTCAATTTATTAATAGTTTTGTTGAATTTTAATCTTCATATCAGCAAGTAAATATATCATCAATATTCACACAAACATCTCACGTGGTTAATAAAAAAGTAGTTTCACCAAAGAAGTTTCTCGTTTAATTAATGTAACTGTGGTTTGCGTCGTCATCGTTGTTTTATTATCTATTAAAAATAGAATAATAACACAGTAAAATTAAAGCATATATTTGCTGTGTTATTTTTCAGTAACCCATCATTTTGTCGTAAAATTTGCAGTTGATTTATTTATATTTTTTTTATTAACTGTAAGCAAAAATCCAGTTTCAGTTTATTCATAATCGACATCGTTTTCAAGTTGTCATGTGCAAGTTTTGAAAATCTTCATGACCGTCATGTGCACGATCGCCAACCTACTTCAAATCCGTTAACTATCGTCGTATGTTACAGTTTACAAATTAATTTATCCAAACGCGACGAGTACCTACCTGCGACGTTCTTAACGCAAACACGATCAAAACTAGTCCAAAAAAACTGCGACGAAACATTGCGATTGATTGGTCACCGGCGCGAACACTGCACCACGAGATGTGCACTTGAACGACCCAGGACGCGGACTGTTCGTCGACACCGAAGTTACCGCACCTGGTGGGATTCGACGACGGGTCCGTGCGGAGGTCACCAGGTCACGAGGCTTCTCCGAACGGTCCGGGGATCTTCATATGCCGAATCGCTCATGTGACTAGGATTCGGCGTGGGCGTTAATCGACGGGGAAATATTTCCAGTCGGGTGCTCGCGTTAGGCGACCGATCGGAATTCGCACGCCAAGGAAAACTGACCGAGAGCGTTTCGTAATAGGCGGTGCGGGGGTCTGTGACGGTGTATGTCGTTTCCCGTAGGGGGTGGGTGGGGGATTGGCGTTTTTTTTTTGTAAAATAGTAAACTTTTAAATATTGTAAAAAAGTCAGAATTACCAAAAAGTACAAATTGAAAAATCAGGTAAATGTCATCATTGACTTGTTAGATTGGCGTTTATTTCGTTTACTTGATTATTATTAATAATCAAATGGATCCAGCAGAATAATTGTCAACTCACCCTTTATCGCCAAACTGATATCATCTCGTCATAAAAAGTACTAGAGAGGCGTTCTTACATCCATTCAGCGGTAGCACATTCCAAACGCAATACACACATCATGGCAAAAGCAATGGCAACAATGGCACCACATGAAAATATAAATAGCACCCTTTACAATACAACGGTTACGATACATAGAGTTACTTACAGGGCCCCTTTCGGGGGCCCGCCCGGTCCCACGTTGCCTCTAGTAGCTATCCTCGAATCGGTCATGTTATCAGCTTTGGACACCTTTACTATTTTCCGGATATCTTCGCATGCTAGTGTACCTGAAAGATGCACTCGACATGCTCGTCGCTCTCCTGTAGAGTTACATGAGAACCAATGGGCGTCAGCCCCCATGTCGCACCCAAGAATGGCATGGGCGTACTCGACAGGGAACTTTGGATATTAGCATACCTTGCCTTCTGGACATACGGTTCCAGAATCACTGTCCCCATTACTTCGGGGACGGGTCGAGGCTTGCCGATAACCACGCCTGTTATCGGTTCACCAAGAACAATGACATGTCATTCCATTCTGACTAAATGATCAGCCGACCCCCGTACCACACAGCGGGGGCCCTCACTACTCGACTTTCCACAGACATCACAAAGGTGACTGGCAACACAACGAGATATATATCCACATGCATATATATATATATCCATAATAACACAATGGCTATCACATAATAAATCGTTCAGATGTATACAACTCTACTTTACCAACGCTACATTTGCCATATATATAAGCTTCGCAAGATCTGCCTCGCTACTGTTTTGCGCAACTCATCACTTCGCACTCACTAACTACGCCACTGCATTCTAGACTACCATTGTCTACACGTGCATCGACTAGTTAAGTCCGCATGCCATTGTCCGATTACATCAGTTCTAATCTTTATAACAATTGTTAAAAAAGTGATCGAGAATAATGTGAAAAATGCTAAAAAGTAAAAATGGTTCAAATTGACATAGTAAATATTTGATATTATCTGCATACAACGATTGTCAAAATGTCAAGTTTGAAAAATTCCACGCACACAAAAACATCACTTTGGACACGTGTTGCATAAATAACTTCGTCAAATTGCAAGTATTTCAAGATTTGCAATAATTCATTCATTTTTGTCGTTTACGTCTTGACTTCTGGAACAGGGAAACCGTACACAGGAAAACTACATCGGTTTTTTTTCGCAAATCTCAATCCGGCTCTGAGTTGCAAAACCAGGAAACGCGGTCCGACAAACGGCACCGCCGACATAAATTTTTGCATAAGTACAAGTTTCCATCAAAGCCGTCCGTTTGATAAATTCGTCGTCGCTTGCGTTCGCCATATAATCAATAAAAAGCAAAACTGGTTATCGAAAACGTAAATTTCGTCGTTTTGCCACTTACGAGGAGGATTTGCATTTTTTCTGCGCTAATCATCGAATATTAACGGTGTTAATGTCAATTTTATCCACCCACCGCCGACAATGACCATAAATTACGAATTTTTGCGGCTATTAGTGTGCGGTTTTAGTGCGTTGTCGCTAATCGAACTATTTGGTTATTTATGTTGCTACCTTGAACGGAAAGGTCAACGTATATTCCCAGGAAGTGAGCCGAAAGATTAAGAAAATATGCGATGTTTTTCCTGCATACGGACATAAGTTTACAAGACGATTTTTGGAGACGAAATTACGACTACTAGAATGCAGAATAGGAACGGACTGGCACATTAAAGCGGACTTACAAATTTGTTGGGGAGCGATGTAAGTGAGTCACATCCACATTATAAAAAAATGTGAAAATTACTTTACTGGTCTGCAAAGACAACGCTGTACAAAATATTGTTTCGGTGTTACTTCACCCCTTCAACAACGAATACCAGCAACCTTAGTTGTTAAAGTACATTTATATGTACTGACTGTCAAACATTCTTGAAAAATTGTCTGTACCACCTCGAACCACCAAACGAAAGAGTACTCTAATAGAAATCGACTTTGACACATTTCTTGGACATGTCGTGAAACGAACAATTAGTATTTTCGTCGTAAACCAATAAAATAAAAAACGAGCGTAAAAATCACTAAAAATGTTCAGAAACGTTTGAAAAAATGTCAGATTTAACAAAACTGCAAATTTTGCACAAATGTGTCCATTATCAAAAAATGTTGATGCCAGAATCCACACAAATTTTCAAAAAATTGTAATATAAATTTACACTAACTTTCTAAGTGCAACCCGGACATTCAAATGTGGAAAAACCCAAAGTTTTTGGGCAAATAACAATTCTATTAGCAACGTGGTATCTTCTACAAATAACATTCTATTCTAAACGTTTCAACTAGTTCAGTTATAACTTCAATTTATTTGTTTCGCCAGCTAAAATATTGTGTAACGTTGATGAAATGTTATGAAATCGATTCGATTAAATAAATATAAAAAAATCGAGAAACAGAAGTAGAAAACAAACACCAAATTATCAAAAATGTTAAAATGTCCAAAAACGTTTTACAAAACGGTCAAAATGGCGAAAAAAATCCAAAAATGTAAACAACAGAGCCAAGTTGCCAAAAATGTTAAACATACACCTAAACCTAAAATACAAGACGTGAAAATAACAAAAAAAAATTCAAAAAGTTTATAAAAAATTCAGTCAAAATTGTAGAAAATGACGAGAATTAAAAAAATCGAGAACCTAAAACTAAAAAAAAATATAAATAAACTTGCAGAAAGTACAAAATCAAAGTTGCATACAATATCACAATATCAAAATCAAGAAAACTGAACCTAAAACAAATGTCCAAAAAACGTCAAAATTAACAAAATTGCCAAAATGTCAAAATTGCCAAACAACCAAAATCAAAAATAAAAAACCAACGAGAAATTACGAAAAATGCTAAGGCATTTAAAAATGCTTTGTAAAAATTTCAAAATTAACTAAATAGCGAACAAAATATCAAAATTGCCGAAAACATCAAAATTAAATTACCCAAAAACGTTAAATACCCAGAACTTAGAATAAACAATAACTTGAATTACCGAAAATATGTTAACATTTCCAAAACCCTTTTGAAACAAAAATTCAAGCCGATAAAATTGCAAAATAAGTCAATAATCTCAAAAATACATAACCATAACATTATTAGATTATTAGATAAATTATCAAAAATGTTTAAAAATATTGAAATGAAACAAAATGTGAAACCAAACCAAAATCTAAAACAAAAAACAAACTTAATTGACAAAGCTGTCAAAAATGTCCAATTGTCCAAAATTTTTTTGCAAAAATGCCGATACTTAAAAAATGTCTAAAATGTAGAAATTCAGCACAAAAAATATAAACTAACGTCAAAGAACTTCCAAAAACGATTTGTATAACTGTCAAACTAAAATACTAAATTAAAACCAATGTGAAACTACGTGTTTAAAAAATGTTTAAATCCGTTTTATAAAGCTGTGATAAAATAGCGAACATAATAACAAAATCGCCAACAATGTCAAAATTAATAACAGAGATAAATTGCTGAAAACGTTAAATAATACCCAGAACTTAAAATAAACGAACCACCAAAAATATTTAAACATTTCAAAAACTTTTTGAAAAAAATTCAACATCTAAAAGTTATAAATAAGTCAAGAATCTCAAAAATCAAAAACAGAGAACGAACAACAAAAGTAAAAATTACAAAAAAAATGTTCAAAAATATTGAAATTAACAAATCTGTTCAGTTGCAAATAATTGTAAATTTACAGAAATGTGAAACAAACCAAAAACTAAACAAAAATCGCAAAATTGTCAAAAATATTAAACTGTCCAAAAATTTTTTCCAGAAATGTCAACATTAAGGCATAAAATGTAGAAATTCAACACACAAAAAACAAACAAACGTCGAAGTTATAAAAAATACCCAACTTCCCAAAAACATTCAAAAAAATCAAAATGCGCAAAAATGTTTGCAAAATGCCAACACGCCCAAAATATTTTGCAAAATTTCTATTCAATTCGTTTAACATCGCGCAGTTAATTAATCAACGACAATTAGCTCTCAGGCAATCATCAATAAAATTTCCACAAATGAACTCACGACTCTCCATGCCGTTCACGCGGCACACGTCCGCAAAACAATCGCAAAATTGACTTTCTAATACACGCAAACAAAACTAAACCAATTGTCTCGCCCGTCGCTCGCTTATAATATCGCAGATCAAAACGAACGTACTGAAACACCGAGCGATAAATAACAATTATTAGTCGGACATAAATCACTAGAAATGTGGCCGGGTGTCGCAACGTATGTACATACGACCCCGTGATTCGCAACGTTTTGCAACTTGAAAAATTCATGCGGCGAGGATCACGTCGGGTTCACGACGCGGGCACTTGACAGTAGGCATTAAATACACCCACGAAGCCAATTGGGCAACGCATCTCGTGCGTTCGTCGACTTTCCTATTATTCCTAATAAGGAGAAGATTTTTTTGCGTTGCGTACGTGATATGTAATTAGTGAGATGTGGCATTTCGTGCTTTAGCAAAAATCGCATTTAATTGCTCAATGGAATTGATAAGACTCGAATCGTTAATTCCGTCGATTGTTTTAAAAATGTTCATTGTTTCTTTTTAAATAAATGTACACACGTGCTGCGAAAAACATCGCGGAAACGCAACAATTAAATTTTATGCACGCTCACAGAAAAAGCGGTGCAGAATCGTTACAACTCTTACATAAATTTACTACGTATCGTCGATTTCGTGGGAAACATGTGTTGAATGCATCAAATTAATTATTCGATAACGTCTATTTGTTTAACCAATCGGAGCTGTGAGCACGTAAATCCACTTATTTGGATGTGTGAATGGCGCAGTGAAAAATTTTGAATTATGTTTAAAAAATAAAAGATGCCCAAGCACGTTCTTCACATCACAATCATAAATCATACATAAAATGCATTCCATCGAATTCTGCGCTTGTTATAGAACTTGGAATTTAACGCATCTATGAAAAACAACATTCACAAACTACAATACGTCATAATAAAACCATCCCGAAATAAGATAAAAACCGAACGCGATATACAAATAAAATGAAACCGAATCAACTCGAATAAAAATGCAAACGCGATTTGTTTACACAACAATCATTAAGAAATGTCTCAATACGCACGCCGAGCTGCTAAGAAATAAATTAATTGGACGTCAGATCTCGCCGATAAAACCATAATTCGTGTCGGCGATCATTACATCTTTATGTTCGCATAATCGCTACCGTTGCGTTGCTCGTGGGCGAAGCTGTGCACTAAAATATTAATCTTAAGAATCCCATGTCCTTGTCGCAACATTTCGAACGAAATAGTTTACATTTTAAGCAACGAAATCGCTTTTTCGAATAAATTTAATTTGCAATTATAATTCTTACGTTTCGATTTCGCAAGGCGCTTGGTCAACCGCGACAATTTGCGTCTTTGAATTGTCATTCGGCGATGACGGGCGTTATTGAAGTTACAGCTTCTTCGACAGTACAAAATTTATCAAGGTCGTGTGAAATTTTTCATGAAAGATGCCGATAATTATCTTTAACATTTACGAAAACACACGCGTCCGGCCTTCGGGTTGGTTTGCATAATTGAAATTAAAAACAGATTACAGCTTGTGGACATAATTGGCGCTGTTTCCTCTTGCGGCGTTGCGATAATCGCCGAACTTTGACAGCTTAATGAAATTAAAATCGTTTGCAATCGAGAACCGTTTTGTGGAATTTAATGAAAATTACATGGACGGAACGAAGTTCCCACGCGTATCACTTACTGGCGTTTCCTGGATATTAAATAATATAAATAGGTGTACTTACGAATAGTTTGCAGAGGAGCACGCGATGCCCATTTTGAATAATTGTGGTGACACTGCGTGTCAAAGTTGACAAGGTTGTGTTAATTGTGATGCTAACAATTATGCGACCATTAAGCGTCCGAGATTTTTTCGTTTCCGATGTTCGAAGTAACTGAAAATAAATAAAAATGTGTATTTTTCATGTCAAGTTCGTAAGCTATCAAAGTTTAAATAAATATATCATATATCAAAATATACTCAGTGACATATAAACTGCACCACCTAGAAGGGGTGGGAATTTTTGGGCCAACTTTGGCAGAAACATTGGACTAGTCTAAGGTAACAATTGATTAAAATTTGATAAAGAAAAGACTTCATCTTTTTTATTTTTCTTTAATAATCTGTTGGTCCGCCCCTATTTCTGATACACTCATTGACCCGCCTTGGCATTGATTCCAGCAGGTGATCAATGTCTTCTTGGGGTATGGTATCCCAGGCAGCCTGTACTTCATGCCGTAGAGCTTCTATTGTCAACGGTGGGTTCGGTAGATTCCTCAATCTTCTACCCATCATGTCCCACACGTGCTCAATGGGCGACAAATCGGGAGATCTTGGCGGCCAAGGCAAAAGATTAACATTGGCCTCTTCAAAGAAGTCAAGAGAAACCCTTGCTACGTGAGGTCGTGCTTTATCTTGCTGGAAACGTGGGTCTTCCAGCCCTCGAAGATATGGAAGAACATGTGGTTCTACCACTTCGTCAATGTAGCGTCGGGCGGTCATACTGCCCCGAATGAATAGCAAGGGTGACCTACTGCCGTAAGCAATAGCACCCCGCACCATCAACCCCAGTTCGGTGAACGTGCCTCACAATCGAAAAATCAGGATTGCGCCTTTCTCCACGTCTTCGTCTAACAGTCATCCGACCATCATGCCA
This sequence comes from Geotrupes spiniger, assembly GCA_959613385.1. Classification (NCBI taxonomy): domain Eukaryota; kingdom Metazoa; phylum Arthropoda; class Insecta; order Coleoptera; family Geotrupidae; genus Geotrupes; species Geotrupes spiniger. The sequence goes on along the minus strand of OY390737.1, from coordinate 13,763,132 downwards.
TTCCTAAAAAAATCGCGATTCGTCACTAAAGACAACTCGATACCACTCCAAGTTCCATTGAAGTCTTTCTGTGCACCAGGCCAAACGTTCCTGACGATGTTGAGCAGTGAGGGGTAGCACAAGATGTGGGCGGTAAGACAGCAAGCCAAAGGTTCTTATTCGACGATAAACTGTTCGAAAGCCTATCGGACGACCTTGTTCACCTAACCATTGATCAGCTATTGATCTAGTTGTAGAGAATCGGTCTCTCAAGGCCATTAGTCTTAAGCGGCGATCTTGACGTTCATTGGTTCGTCTTTGAGCCCCAGTGCCTCTTCTCCGACGTTCAACCCCATGTTCAGACCACGCTTGATAAGCACGCATTATTGTTGGGTGGTGCCGTTCGAAACGGTTGCCGATTTCTCTAAACGAAAAGCTTCTCGTAAACCAACAATCCGCCCTCGGTCAAAGTCACTCAACTGCTGGTAAACTTGAGGTCTCCTTCCTCTAGGCATCATTAAACACTTGAAACACTTTAAACTAAAGAACGGGATCCGAAAAAGTGGAACAAATTCAAAAAATGACTCGATAATTGCTTGTCTATCACCACCTCTAAAAAATGACACAAACGTCAAAAATCCCATGACTACTTGATGATTGAGTTTCAAATTTTAATCAACTATTTCCCTGGACTAGACCACTATTCCTGCCAAATTTGGTCCAAAAATTCCCACCCCTTTTAGGTGGTGCACTTTATATGTCACTGAGTATATATATGCAATCTTTTAATAAAACTATTCCCGCGATGTACGTCGCGTTAATTTACATTTACTGCAAACCTGGGATCGGATTACATTCTAACATTTGCTAGTAACTGAAATAAAATGCGTTATAAAGAACGCGAAACGATGAAGCGGACCATTTAAAAAAATGTCAAGGTTGAAACATTGCTCCTCTTTGCGTTATGAAGATATTGTGCAGTCACGTTCACGTACCGTATAAACGTTCTTGTTTTTAAATGACAGAATGGGAGTGGACTCACGCCTCCGCGATTATATTTCGTCGTTAGAAAGGCTTTTATTTTTGCAAGTCGATTTATGAATAATCAAGATTTAGATGCTTGGTAATGTAGTAAGTTAGGCAATCAAATACATGCACTTGTGGATGACACATGACGTTTACGTCTGATTCGACCTCTAACGAATGTCAAGAGTGACATTTACAGATTTTATGTACGAAGTGACATCTGTGGCGTATAACTTGCAGCTAATTAGGTTTAGGTGTATCGAAGAAAATATACTACTTTCGTCATTATATCAATTTATAATAAGTTTATTATCATTCAAGACGTAGGCAACCAAACAAACAGGATTGTATGTATACCTCCGGTATTGACAAATCTCCCGTCGATTATACAAGTGAACATGGCAATATACTGGAACACAAAATGGATCACAGATCCTTACAAAATGAAACCTCCCAGATTCAAAGTGTTTTCGCCTTTTTCACGAAAAATTGGTTTTACTACACATTTCAATAAAGGAAAATGTATTTTAGCAGATTAAAAGCATTTTTTTAAACTGGCAATTGTTGTAAATTGTAAAAATTATCCGACAAAGAAAATCGTAGAAAATTGTGAAAAACGGAAAATGTAAAAATTGACAGATATAAAAAATGCAAAAATTGTATATTAAGGCGGCTTGCCATCATGCAATATGGAATATTGATGAATGCGCATGAGCGGTTTGTTAAAAGTAAGTATTGCATGCAATTATTTTGTGTGTTGCATCGGTTTAGAACATGTTCTATTTTTCTGGCAAGATGTATGCCATTCTGGATATTTCTTTGGTGATTTTCGGTACTGCCAAATGATACTCTCGGAGAAAGCCTCGCTTCAATATGATACCTATCCTCAACTTCCGGTGACTTTAGTCTTTTTAGATTCCTTGCAGTGTACCCATCAAAATTGCATCAGTGTCAAACCAACACCTTTGTATTGCATGTGCAATCCATTGCATTAGAAAAAGAGATTGCATAAATGGCAAGCCCCCTTCACACTCGTTTAGTCAGACAATATTGTCGCACTCCTTCCATTCCAAACCACTCTGTGACAATATGTTGCCTTATTAAACTCATATATTTTATCTACTTTACTTTACTAATTATTGAAATTTCGCCTATTCAAGTTTTCGACATAAGTAGTAGCCTTGTATATGTATACCATAGTAAGCCAACCTTTGGTTAAAATTTGACAATCGTTTTTGAAGAGCTTTGGCAGCAACCGCATTAGTGCGCCACCGTCGATTTGGCTGCGATTTTAGGGCCATTGCTTGCCGTTATTTCTATCAAGGCGCCACTGGCAAATTTCTACTCAACGTTAAATAACTTAATTAATGGTGTGAATCTTTACTATTTACAGATTACTAATGCCATTACGTTATCATGCACTTAATTAATTAATGAATATGAGATATTAAAAAATAATGATAGAATGAAAATTGATGTATAGTTTAAAATAACATTTTCCAACACTATCATTTACAAATATATAATAAAAATTTTACAAATAACATTTACTGGTGGGGTTTATCGTGAATATTTATTTATTTGTTACAATCATGTGTAAAAATAAGAATTTAATTTTGCTGATTTTTACATGTTTAAATTTAAATGCAATTATAAATTTACAGCACTGTTTATATACGTATGTATCATAGTTTGATAACGGGATGACCGATTCTAACTAGCAAAAAATTACCAACTCGACCAAACAAGTTGTGGACTTGTATTGCACTTCAGGCAATACAATTCATTCTAATTTTGTCGTTGCAAATTCGATTGGGCGATTGTTTTTTCGTATTTCGTTTTTGTAGTGATATCTACATTAACCGGTCTCCCGCTTTGACGCCGAAGAATATATTATTACTTCCTCATACTTTATGTATGTAATTATGAAAAATTTCAACCTCGAGATTTTAACTGATATACGCGTTTTGAGGTCCCCTGAATCGATCCTGATTATTTTTGGAATCTGTCCCCCGTTTACCTATTAGATGCATCTCCACACAAGTGCGCGAAGTTTGAATGAATGAAACTTAAGATTTGTATACAGCAGGAAAGAAAACGTCATATTTTTAAAGCAATTGCTGAATCGAAAGTGATGGTTTACTCTTATCACCTTTTTCGGCATCTCGAAAACGGTATCGGAGTTATAGAAAAAAATGTTCTTATGAAAGTTAATGATACTGTAATTTTAAACAACTTTCAATTGAAAGGCTTTTTCGGAAAATGGAAAATTTTGAATTTCAAATATTTCGAATTTAAAAATTTGTATAACTGAGTATAAGGAAGTTCAGTGCGGGCCACTGCAGATGTTTTCTGAATGCACTCACGACGATGAAACGATATTATGCATAATTATTTGATTAGTCTAAAAAATTATTTAAATAATTAATTTCTCTTGTAAAATTTATATTATTTGCCACTCTTGACACGTATACATAGATGTACTATAGTAAAGTTTCAAATTTAAAGGAATGGTATTTAACTTCGCCATAATTTTATTTTAAATTGCCAAATGTTACCGTTTGTTAAGCAGAAGAAAAATACGTAGAACATATAGAGCGCGATGTATACAACTGTATGTTAATTGTACCAAGTTATTTAAATATTTCAATGCAACTCCAATCTGTGACTCTGAATATAAATATCAAATAATTTTAGTTTTGGTTTAAGTAGCAATTCCATTTACAGACATTAATTTGGAAATTCTAATTTAGTTGTCAACCAAATGCGTCATTAATTCGGGTCATGAGCAAACTATTGGTTTTCCATCTGAGATAAAATAATTATGTATTTGACCGGTAAATATCACATTAACTATTGGAAAGATGAATAAACAAATTTTTGTAGAGCACTACTTAAATTGCTCTATAACAGTAACATAAGTAATTAATTAGTAATTGCAGTACATATTTCGTAATTAATTCGGAATCAATCTTTCAAGTATTGTGTTATTGTAGTGCCGTTAATTATTCAGTAATATCATTAGGTTGAGCCATTTGAAATATACAATCTACGAATTTATCATTTACCGTACTCATTACTCAGCTATGAGTAAATTTTTGGAGGGAAAACCATCCACAAATAGTAATGCGTATATTACCGAAGGTTCAAGTCGAAACAATAGTAAATGGTTAGAGGATATAACAAATATACCTGGCAGCAGTTCTGTTTTTAAACATCCGAATTACATTTTGGGGCCTCACATGTAGTTCCTCGACGGAACAGAATAGCATCTTGTTTGCGTGCACGAACAAAACAATTGAAATCAAAAAGGGCTCAGGTGAAAAAGATGAAAAATAAAAGTAGTGAAAGTCAAATATTAAAAACGTCTTCGAATCTGTGCATTTAGAGCTCGCAAAACTCCAAAGCATTCGTACGAATGCAAGTAATGCATAGAAATAGGGGTGCTTGGAAGAAAGATGGGAAAGACTTTGCAATCGCATTATATTATAAGTCACCTGCAGCATACAAACATCTAAGAAAACAAAAGATCATTTTACCGTTGGTATCGACGATAAAGAGTTGGAATTTGTAAATGTAAACCAGGTTTCAATCTGAGATATTTTCAACAATTAAAATCTAAAGTGGAAACGATGCAATTGGATGAAAGGGTGTGTGTTATCAGCTTTGATGAGATGACACTGAAGAAACGGCTAAAAATTCTAAAGCGATGGACTTGATTGAAGGGTTTGAAGATCTTGGTCGTGGGTCTAGAATAGGTAAACAAGCTTTGGTATTTATGGCAAGAACTTGGAAAGAACCTCTCATGTATTTTATTAGTGAATTTGGCACAAAGCATGAAGAATTAAGGAAATTAATAATGGCAACATTGCATGAAATCCCGAAAATAGGGTAATTGTATGTGACCAGGTGATCGAATAATAGAAGTGCATACAGAGATTTAGGAGTGTCACTGGATATACCATATTTTTACAGCTCCGCGAAAAAAATATTCGCTATTTATGATGTTCCATCTATTCAAAACCTTGCGGAATAATATGCTTAATGCAGATCATGTCCTTGATGTTTTAGTGATATAAAGTGAGCGTAAAGCACCGTCGGTAGTCGGCAACCAATTGCGAAGTCGACGACGGCACATATATGACCATGGACCAAGATGCAGGGGTACAGGTAAACATTTCCACTACGGCATTGTGTGAAGAAACATTACCATCGTCAACGTCGGATTCAACTGCTGATACTTCCTCATTGGAACAATGTGCCTTAGTATACCTCGCCGGTTACTTGGTTCAAAAGTGTTTAGATAAGTTCTGCTCAAGTAAAATTGCGATAAATTAATGAAAGGAATACTGATTCTGGTAGATGAAAAGTACCGTCAGATTATGCAAGAACAATTTGCAGTATTTCAATGGACACATTTCAAAAAAAATTCAGCAAACATATGCATAAAATTAAGTTGAAGGAAAGAATTTTAAATAAAATCATCTAAGAAGTAATTTTTTTAATTACAAATATATAGTGTGTTTCACTTAAGGGTGTAACACCATCATATCTTTTTTATTTTTAGTCCAATTTTAGTATTTTTTTTTCTCAAACGTAGAATACTTATTGCTCTATTTACTCCGAAAAAACCAATTGTCTTCTTTAAATGCAAAGCAACCTACGATGGCAAAGTAAATGGAAAAAATCAAGAAATCATTTTAGGGATTTTTTTATCGATAAATTTTACTAGTAATAATTGTTCAGAATTGCCCAAACCCCCGTTTAAATTTTTATTAGCATTTTTGTTTATTTTCTGTTAATAGTTTACTTTACTTTTTGTTAGTTATTTTGTTTCATGAACAACTTGGTGGGGAGTTCAAACCAAGGAATCTCATGTTTTAAATTGAAGCACATAGTTTTATTTTATTGTGAAATATAAAATTTGCAAGGAGCAGGTTGCTCCCGGTGAGTGAATTATCGTTAGTTTAAGATTATGTACCTACTCACAATTTGGTGTCCCTTAATCTTGTGTAAAGGTGACAATATACCTACATAGGAATAGGAATGCATAATATCCGCCTCGTAATTTTATGGGAATTTTTTCGATAAGCACTAAAGTACCTAGTTTATCTTTTATCTTAAATATTTTCGATCAATACAAATAAAAATCATTTAATATTTACAAGCAGGACCTTGTACATTACACACATTTGAGTTTGCCTCCTCAAGTAGCAAACCCACGAGCCGCCACTGATATATATATATATATATATATATATATATATATATATATATATATATATATATATATATATTAAAAGTGTATCTTGTCAAATCTGACAGCAAATATATATATATATGTTGGTGCGTACGTTCTGGCGGCTCGATTCAATTCTATTGGTAAATTCGTTCTTGACAACTTTGTTTATATATTTTTTTCACACGACCGACAGTTTTCGCTGCATGTCGAGTTTTGTCGCGCCGGGCGTCCATTGCAATTGTAAGGTAAATCGTTTCCCTAAAATATATCTCAAAATAAGACAAATAAAATATTATTAAATTTATATCACAGATGCAGTTGATAATGTAATCAGATCGTTAATCTAAAATGTCGGACAAAATGTTTTTTCTTAAATTTTTATTTTATTTATTACATTCATATTCATATTTTATTAAAATCAAAAAAAAATATATTGCTTTATATACATAAATCGTTCATAAATCTAAAACACCGAAATTTCCATTCATAATCTAATATCGTCCAGAATACAGACGTTTTCCTGCGAAGGTCGTCGAATTTCTCGGAAGAAACAAAAAACTAAGGTCGTCCACTAGAAACAAATTCGTACTTGACTCGGTCGAGGTCGTCTAATTTCTAGGAATCTATAAAACAATTCCACGAAAATCGTATTTGTTTCGTTCGTACCGTAATTGCGATCGCGCCCGCTGTGGCGCTTTTTTGTTGGTGTGCAGATGGCGCTTCTCAAAAGCGGGGTCGGGCGCATTTGTTAACGTCGATACCCGCCGCCGACTCGCACATTAATCGGTATTTACGTACGTATTTAATTTCTTTGATTATTTAATTTTTTTATGTTAATAGATTACGTTACATGTTCATGTAATTCAAAATTTAACGCCGGTGTAAAAGTGGTGCGCTGGTCGTAAAAGTTTGGGAAGCAACGCTTTTATTTTGATTGACATCTCCGACTTCTAATTCATATATCGTCAAAGCCATAATCAGCCTACCATCATGATAGGTTTTAATATTAAATAATATGTATCACGAATCTGCCGTTTATAATTATATTTGATTTAAAATACGTTAAAATGGTAATGATCAATGAATTGTTACATTACACTTTATATTTCGTACGCTTATTAGGTTCCCACGTCGATCTGCCACCTTGTATATGTATACTGGGCTACAATGACAAAATATTGTTGAGTTCCTTGCTAATTTAAAATTTTATCAAATACTGAATATTAATCTAATAAAAGATAGAGGGCCAATGCGAAAATGCTTAATATAAACCCTACAAACTATGCAACCGTCACAACAAGCCGGTTTCCAATCGTCCCATAAGCGTTGTCTTACTATAGTATATATATACAAGGGTATATACAAGGCTTTCTACAGTTAATGAATAATAAAAGAAGGTCTAAAACATGTGCAACAATAACGACATCAAATCAAATTAAAAGAAACCCAACCCAACCCAACCCAACTTAACTGCAAGCGATATAATAAAATTTTATTTAGAAACAACACAATATTTTGGGATGTTCATTGATGCGGGGTATAGAACTGAAATTTCAGATGATTCAGAGGGAATGAAGAAAGCATGCAAATAAATTTAGATAGCATACTACTTAAAAGGAATGAAACGAAGATCAGTGAAAATGAAACCAAGGGAAAAAACCTGAGCATATAATTCGATGGAATAAAATAGAAGAATAGTCAATAGAAGTAAGAGATTAAGAGAATAAAAAAATAATCACCAACAAGAAATAAAACATATAACAAGAAGAGAGCAAGGGATCATGGAATTAAAACATTTCAAATTATTGTTATTTGTTATAAAATTACAAATATGCTTTAATTTTTAATGTAATCAAACATTTGCCATTGCTTGAAATGCTAAAAAATCAGATGTGATGTTAGAAATGGTAACGGCAACATTGGCAGGAATGAACATCGCACATCCTAACCTTAACTGGCCATCACCGGATTTTGCATCACCTCTAACAACCAACAATATACTGGCGCTATCTCTAACAATGAAATTATATTCATCGAGTCCTCGAATCTAAAACAAAAATTACGATAAATCCCCATATCATATTAACGCATTATGTGATGACAAGTGACTAGTTAGCAATTAATTTGATAAAAAGGAAAAGTTATGTATTAAGATACATGGTGCCTGAGTTAACCAAGCGAACGTACTTCGAGCTTAGCAACAGCGAAATCAGGCACAGGTGGTTTAAAAATCTCGGACACGTCGTTCTCCCGCACTGGCTTAAATAACTTCTTATCGACCGGCTGCCCCTCGTAGTTCAACATTGAACACAACGTCTCGACATCTTTATATTTCGGTGTTAAACCCGCTCGAACGACATTATCAGAACAAGCCATACATTCGACGCAATCTACAAATAAAGTGAAAGTTAAGACGAAAATTATCAACACAATCTTCACATGAGATGTATATGTCGATTAATAGATTTATAAAGCACTACAATCAAGACCTGATGGCTGATGTGACTTTAAATGTCTTCATCATTCAGATTTGTGCTATTTGCAATCAATGTTTCTGTTTTTTAGATCTCTTCATAGTATTTTCTGTACGTTATTTAACTTTAAGTCATTCTATAAGTGAGTACTAATTAAATTTGTATTAAATCGATAATAACTTAATTTTTCTTTCATAGCTCATTTTTAATTTTCTTCTTTTCTGTACTCAGTTTTTACTTCCTTTGATGTTCTTTCCATTGTTGTCCCCATTACTTCTACCATTTACATTATTATTTATTCAAATTTTTCATGATTTTCAGGACAAAAAGAGTGAACTGTTAATGACACATTCGTGAATGTCTCGCACAATTATTGTTTCATCATTTATGTTTCTAATTTCACTGACAAAATTACTTACCACCACTTAAATAAGCATGTGGCTCGTTGGCCCCCAAATAGATGGCCTCGTTTGGCTGCAACTTCACAAAGTTCAAGAAATACACGGCGAAGCACCCGACGTCGTTTGGAAATTGTGTGTACAACCGCTCGACCAGCTCTGAGCTCTGCACCGCACGTTCCTCGCCGGCTAAAACAGACTTCGTCAAAGAAACCCAAACAAGGCGAACAACTCACATAGGTTTCTAAACCTCCGCATGGCCTTCTCGAGTTCCAACACGACTTTCTCACCAGGACACGTCACGAGCGCCTTGAAACTCTTCCGAAGATACATTTCCTCGTCGGCCTCGGTGCAGTGCACGAAACTCTCGGTCAAGTCCTCACCGACGATGGCCCGAAGTTCAGGTATCGCTGTGCGATTTTTACGATTAGTTAAACGAATTTTTCAACCGCATCGTTCACCTTTGACGAAATGTTTGATTTCAGACGGCGGCCTGAATCCGCAAAGGGCCTCGAACGGCGTCAACGCCACGGCCAGTTCCGGCTTGTGGTTGGGATCTTTGTAGAGGTCCGGTCGTTCGGAATGCAACTGTTCGGCGTGTTCCTGGAAAATCGTTCCTTAACATAAGCAATTTTCGATATGCCTCTGAAATGAATGAAACGTCGTGAAACGACGAATCGGGGTACACGCCGAAACAAACCTTTGCGGGGTGGACTTGGATCGAAAGGGGTTTGTTTATCGATAAGACCTTGAATAGGAACGGCAGCTCGCAGCCGAACTTTTCGATCACTTTCGCACCCAACCATTCTGGATTTTTTTGGATAACGCTCGACAAGGATTCGCCGGAGTGTTTGATTCGCGAGGGGCCGTTGACGTGCGTTCCCATCCATAATTCGGCGTACGGGGTGTCTTCGTCAACGACGAACTCACGGTTGACGTTTTTGAACAGACTCGCGACTTTGCTATTAAGACCAAGCTTGCCCCATTCGTATTTTTGCATCGAACACGTCAATTCCAACATTTTGCGCGCGTATCTGCAATAATAGGAACGCAATAACATTAAATCGTTACTTCAAACACAATTTGCTATCAAAAGCAAATAAGTAACCTACATTTTTTATCCGGACTGACACGTACACGCGGTGTTGCCAGACGCGTTGGAATGAATTTCCGTAGATCGGGTCGTAACTTTTCGGTAGATTCCGCGGAAATACGGTAGATTTAAATTTTTTTGCCATTTTACCAATTTCCCACAGAAAATACACTTTTTCAATATTTTTCAATAAAACACTAACTTTTATTTTAAGTATATAATGTTTATTAAACCAACAAATAAAAAATAATAAGAAATATTTAGCAATCAGTGTTTTTTTGAGTACAAATTATAGGAAGTCATACGTTGTACAATTTTTTTTTCCACGACAAAGTCGTAACAATTATTATCACCGATATAACTTTTCGTATACAATAACGCCGAAATAGTTTCACTGTCTAATTTATTTCTTTGTTTAGTTTTCAATAAATGTATCTGGGAGGACACACTTTCGACGTTTTCCGATGAATGAGGAAAAATTAAAACATTGCAATCAAAATTTGTTAAAGTTTGAAACATTGCAGTTCCATCACCACTTTCAATTTTTTTAACCGCATTCCAAAATAAAACAACACCGTTAGGGAGGTTTTCAATTTCGTACATATTGCGTAGAAGTCGCCACTCATTATCTTAAAGGTTGTAAGTTATTTACAAATAGAAATATACTAGTTACATCCGCAAGTGAACGAGATTTTACAACAAGGGGGTCTAGAAAAATTATTTTTTGTTTTTTAAGGGAAATCTGCGGATTATTTGTGAACAACCCTCAACATAAAAATCTAAACATATTAATCTAAAAAAAATGTAATTGATCTTGACTTAAATTTGCCTCTAACATAGTTTTTGAAACATTCCCTCCAAAATATATTTCTTCAAGGGGCAAATAATTTCTTGGGTTATTGTAATCAATATTTTCAAGTGATGTCGATAATAAATATTCTCTTTTAATGAAGCAGTCGAAAATTGTTCTTAAGATGTTGCAAATGTTACAGTACAGTAACTGAATTTTTCAGCTTGCAATTCCCAATTCAAATTATTGAAGAATGGCAATGCAAAATCCAAGAATTGCAAAAATAATTTTGTAGTAGGATTGGTTAATTTATTCAATTTGTTTTCTGCTGCCAATATTTCGTTTTTACGAACAGCGTCGGTGAAATAGGCCAAAATTCAACCGATAGCCATTTCGTTTGAGAAGGTTGCAGAATTTTGTGCAATTTGACATTACAGAAGACTTGGAATTCTTTAAATTCCGTAAATCGCGTTGGACTAGATCTGCTTCCATAGGCAATGGCACTCCAATACCATTACCCCAACGCAACAGTGCGATTCACATGCCGTTCTATCGCAAACTCCAGGTTGCGGCGTTCTCCTCTTCGTCTTCTGACCCTTGCCTTGCTTTGAACGACGACTGTGGAATATCGAATGAAATAGTGTCGTCTTTAGTGACGAGTTTCAGTTTGCTTGGGAGTAATGGTATGGGGTGCCATTGCCTATGGAAGCAGGTCACATCTAGTCTCCCCCCCCCCCGTTCACTTAACCTATCACCAATTGAGTATGTTTGGGATGTGATGGGTAGGCAACTCACCAATTTAGCAAATTCTCCGCAGACGTTAGATGCTCTGAGACATGGGGTACAAGTAGCCTGGGATGAGGTGCCTGAAGCAAATATCGACCACCTGATTAGATCCATGCCTAGACGGCTCAATGAGTGTACGCGGCTTCGAGGTGGTCAAACACTATTAATAAAAACTCATTTGTCTTTTGATTTGGTAGCCCATTATGTGGTGTTAAAATTATTAAAAAATTCCAAATTTTTCTTGGTGTTCGGATTTCTATGTCACTTAGTATATATTTCGTGGTACTTCTGTCAGGGGATTCATCCACGATGAGGGAAAATTTGTTTTTCTGAATATGTGCACACACACAAATCTTCAAAACTGTGATGCCCCAATATATTTCTAACGATCCATGTGGTTTTCGTTCTTCCACATGTCATCCTATTGGCAATCTTGGAATTATCACAAATGGTGGCCACAATTACGTTTTCCTATAAGAAAAATATTTTTATTTTTCGACGGAATCATTGAGTTAAACTTGCCTTCTTTGACTCCGTCTTCTAGTTGTTTTTGAGAAGATAGTCCGGAAGTTCCAACTTCCTGCAGCGTCCTTTGTTTTCAAACCGATTTAAGTTTTTGAACATCAAATTTGCCAATAGAGTGTTTTGGAAGTGCATCCTTCCCGCTTGCGACATTTACGTCTTTGTCGCAAGGTCTGCATTTCGCATAGTGTTTACCTTTTTGGGTTTTTGTTATCCATCCTTTAAAATCTGGCATTTTCCTGTAAAATGTGAGTTTGTATCACAACATGGACACAACTCAGGGGAATACCAGAATACAGGAACCTACTTAATTAGACTAGACCTAACTAGAGCTAACCTTGATATCACGGAAAGTCAGTTTGACGTCGCCCCAGCTGAAAGGGAATTTGAATATTGCGCTGCTGTATTAGAGTAAATGATAGGTGTACTACGGTTGTTTCACTATACAGGTCTCCAACTGGTGACGTGGATATATTCTTTATCAAGCTGGAATGCCTATTGAAAAAAAAAATGTTTCAAACCACAACCGTGTAATTCTATGTGGTGACTTTAACATTGACCTGTTTAAGGTGAATACAGTAAGTAATCAGTTTAGTGATATTATTAATGCCAATGGCTGTCATTTTACAACATCTGAGGTTACTAGATATCAATAGCAGCACATTGGTTGATAATATAGCAACAAATCTCGAAGAGTACTCCTAAAATCCAATACAATAAACGCAGATATTTCGGATCATTATGCCCAACTAATCACTTGTTATAACTTTCGTAAGAAAGTTATATCAAATGATTGTGAAATTACTAACGATCCAACAGTGCTGTGTCAATTATTCAGTCAGCATTTTGCAACAGCAACTTTGAACAACTCAATCAATAATAATTCGCCAGTCACTAACATAAACACTGTTGAAAATAAAACGATGTTTTTAGAACCTGTAACATCGTGAGAGGTATTTAACATCTCGGTGCCCATATCTCATAAGTCATCACCAGGAATTGGTGAAATTCCATGCAATTTGTTGAAACACGTTGCCGATTTAATAAGTTTACCTCTGATGCTCCTGATTAATCAATCATTTCAAGAGGGAGTTTTTCCTAATAGTTTAAAACTTGCCAAAGTAGTGCCGAAAGGTGTAGAAAGGTGAATGTTTTTCAAAAGTGTTCGAAAAGGCTTACCATAAACCACTTCGTTCTTGAACAGTAATGGCTTGATTGCTCCTTGTCAATTCAGTTTCGTTCGGTCAAAATGTAGTGCAAACATTGAATCTCTTATCTTATTTTATTACGCGCATGTAGTGTCACACCTGCGATATGGAGTAATGTTCTGGGGAACTTCTTCTGATTTCAACAGAGTTTCTGTTCTACAAAAAAAATTATACGAATCATATTTTCAATGAACAAGTTAGATACTTGTGAGCCTGTGTTTAGGAAGAATAAAATAATGACACTTCCTTCCCTCTATCTCCACGAATGTGCCTTATATGCAGGGAAAAACCTCGATTCATTCACTCTCGCAATCGAGATATCAATAAACACGCCAAGCATCGAACCTCACTTTACGAGAAAAGCCCCTATTATTCGTCTTTCAAAGTTTTCAATGGCTTGCCTACAGAGATTGCTGAAGTGCCTGACTTTAAAAATTATAAAAAGGCTCTTACACTGTAATATTTAGTCCAGTCTTTTTTTTAGCCAATTGTTTGTCTGTATTGCAACTTACTATATATTTTGACAATGTCTATATCTATTGAGATCAATTGACAATAAAAAAATATTATTATTATTATTATTATTATTATTATTATTATTATTCGTTGTGATTTTCATTGAGAAGGTCGACGGCATTGTGCTCCTGGTTTCTGTTGAAAGTTTGCTTGTTAGTGAAAGTGAAACGGGATAAAACCGGTATAGGCAGATAGAAAATAATTTTGCGGTTCTAGTGTAATTTGTATTTGTTAAATTGGTCTAGACGTTCATAATATATAAAAGGTTTAAATGATTTAAATATATAAATCGTCCAGAAAATAATTTTTGCCATTCAGTGTTTACGAACTTTTTTTACGTTAATCCGTTTCGGGCCGGGCTTCGTGCGCGGATTGAACATTTTTCTCCGTGCCGGTGACTAATTTGTGTTTTATTTTGCCAATAAAAATTCGTAAATTGTTAATTTAAGAAGTTAATTGTACAATTAAGTAATAGTTGATCTGTATTATTGCCTGATACGAGATTTACGATAAGGAGCCTGAGTGCGTGAAAAATTTAGAAATTGTTTGCTATAATGAATGAAGATAAGCGAACAAAGTGCGCGAAATGCTATCTGGCATTACCATCCGACGGAGGCTACGTACCATGCAGAGGATGCGATGGTAACTATCACTACGACTGCTCAATTTCTGCAGCTGCGCATGAAAGTAAGGGGCGGGCTGGTAAGGCAAAGTGGAGATGTGAGCGCTGCAGAAACGCAAAGAAAATTCAGGAGGATGAATTAAAAGAGCCGAAAAGAAGTCAAATGGAAAGGGATATAGGCGAGATGAAAAAGATGATGTCCGATATTGCCGAGCAAATGAAAGACAATATAAGAGGCCAGCAATTCGTATCAGATCAATACGAGGACATAAAGAAAGGGCAACAAGAATTGGTGGCGAAAATAGTCAATTAAAAAAAAAAAAATTGCCCAGCTGGTGACTTCATGTGACGAGAAGGATCGAAAAATTTCATCGCTAAATGCAAGAATATGTGAACTTGAACAGATAACTTACGCAAAAAATTTTGAAATACATGGAGTAAAGGAATCAGAGAGAGAAGATATTAAAAAGATTGTGTGCAAGGTCACGAATTTGATAGGGGTAGAAATGAATGATAAGGATATTGATGTCGCCCAGAGAGTAATGAAAAAAGAGATGATTTATCAGGACGTATTGCTCCTATAGTTGTACAAATGTTCTCAAAGGTCAAGCGTGATGAAATTATGAATAAACGAAGAACTACAATATTGAATAGTGAGATTATAGACCCTAAAGCTACGGGAAAAATTTATTTGGTAGAACAACTCTCTGCTTACAACAAAACTTTATTATGGGAAGCTAAGAGGAAGGGGAGAGATGCAGGGTGGAAATACGTTTGGATACGAAATGGAAATATCTTAGCGAGAAAAGATGACGGATCTAAAATCTGGAATGTGAAAGGCTTGGAGGACCTGGATAAAATAAATTAGATTTGTGCTAAGATTAAAACAAAAATTATTATATTATCATGGATCTGGAATTCATTGATATCGAAGTAGAAAAGGAGGTGTGGTGTATGGTAACAAAATCATTGGATGACTGGACAAATTCGGTGAGTGACGTTGACACTTTCTCAATATTACATTTAAACATTCGGTCATTGAAAGCACATTTCGATGAATTTATCGCGGTAATAAAAAACAATTTCAAAATTTTGGACATTTTAGTGTTGACTGAAATTGGACAGAATGAAGATGACTTTGAAGTGGTAAAAGCATATTACGAAATTGACCAGTTTAACATGTTTCACAAATGTAGGGTTAATCGAAAGGGTGGTGGAATAATAATCTATGTCAAAAAAAAATTCATTGTAATGGAGTCGTGTTTTTGTTTTGATTCTTGTGAAGCAATCTTATTAACAATGACAACGCAGTATAATACTGACATCAAGTTATTGGCGGTATACAGGCCACCGAGCTTAAATGTGAATCTATTTATAAAAGAAATAGAATCATTCCTCGCATCAAATAGGGGAAATAAATTAGTTTTAATTGGCGACATTAACATAGACATTATGAGTAACACATTAACTACCCAGGAGTATGAGAACGTGTTAGTTTCTCATGGACTGGAAATTAAATTCATGAAATAACAAGAGAAGAATTAAGAGATGGTGATTTAGTTAGTTCCTGCATCGATCACATTTACCTAAGCAAACAAATGGGAGAAACTTTCAGTGCGGTGATCCAGACGAAAATTTCCGATCATTATATGATTGTGTGCGCAGTAAATAAAATAAAAAAGAAGAAGATGGGTGCAAAAATGAAAATGGTTTCGAGGACGGATAGGAAAATGCTGCAGTCTATGCTAAAAGATTCAATGACATTTGATGTTACGCAGGAAAGACAAAACGTGGAGGAGTTGTACGAGAGAGTAATTGCAGTATATATAGAGGCGTATCAAGCAACGACAACAGAATTCGCCAGGAAGGAGCGACGTCCCACTAAACCATGGATCACACAGCTATTATGCGAAGAGATTCAAAGGAGAGATAGACTCTTCCAGTTATGGAAAAGATCGGGGGTGACCACTCGGAATGGAATGATATTAAGAATTGAATACAATAAAGCGAGAAATTCTGTGAGGAATAAAATAAAAATAGCAAAGAAGGAATACTTCACTAAATTACTGCTGAGTCATAGAAGCGACATGAAAATGACATGGCAAGATCTAAATGCTATTTTAGGAAGAGAAAAGAAAAAAGCTGGAGATGAGAGTGTAATCCAACACTTCAAATTGTCAGAGTCGGTTATAGCAAACAATTTCGGGGAAGAATTTCGCAGGCAGAAATTGCTAGAAATACTTGAGAGAATCGGAATAAGAGGGAAAATATACAACTGGTTTAGGAACTACCTAACGAATCGAAAATTCGTGGTGAAGATCGCGGATCAAATAGGAAAAGTGGAAATTGTAAACAGGGGTGTTCCTCAGGGCAGTATTTTGGGTCCGTTGTTGTACCTACTCTATGTTAATGACATCGATCAGTGTTTCGAGAATTGTGATTATTGGCTGTACGCGGATGACACTGTTGTTGTGTCGATAAACAAAGATATAGAGGCAGCGGAGAGAAACCTACAAAGGGAGTACCACAAATTTCAATGTTGGGCCCATGATAAGGAGCTTGTGATAAATTAAAAAAAAACCAAAATATTACATGTGTGTCCGCCGAAATTGTGCGGTAGGCGTCCCATAAACATTATCCACCATGGGCCAGTCTGTCTACATGATACGTCAAATGGAATAAAAACTAATTGTGGTTGTGAAAAGATAGAAGAAGTGACATCATACAAATATCTAGGTATAGAAATAGACCAAAATGTTCAATGGGGTCTGCATATTGAAGGGGTGGTGAAAAGACTGAGGCATTTTGCGGGAATGTATCACTACCTTAAACATATAATTCCAAAGGAGGCTTTACGAATCGCATATCATGGTCTAATAGAGTCTGTGTTGAGTTACGGAATTTCGGTTTGGGGTTCTGCGTCTGATTACCAGATAGACAGACTACAACAACTGCAGAACAGAATTGTGAAAAATATGGCATCCGAAGGAACAAGCAAGGAGGAATTGTACAAATCGGTGGAAATTTTAAATATAAGGAATTTACATAGGTATAAAGTGATTGTTAACAACTTCTTTAAAAAAACACACAAAGAAGACATAATTCATTCGTATGAAACAAGAGCTCGTGATGGAGGCAGATTCAAAGTACCTCGTGTTAACAATAAGTATGATGCAAGAACTATGTCGGTTGTGGTGCCGAAAATCTGTAACAGCATTCCTGAAGAAATCAAGAGCCTGAAAAATTTCAGAAAAATCAAAGAAGAAACAAGGTCGTGGTTAATCCATTCAGATTAAAGAGTAGTATTTTGTTTGTTTTTTAGGTCATCTTATCATGCTGCAAAGTAGATTAAATTTGTAAAGTTATGTTACAACGAATAATGACTGTGCCACTGAAAAGCTTTTGCTTAGTGGTGTTGATATTTTACAGTGCTTCAAGATCTTATTTTGAATTGTTTTTTACTTTTATTATCTTAGTTATTGGTACATTTTTACATTATATCTTGCATACAATCAATTTTTTATTAAAAATGTATACATTACTCATTAAGTTGTAAGTTTATTTTTTTTATTTGTGAAGGTAATAATAATAATAGAGGAAAGTTTTCTTCTTTTGTGGCTTTGCATCCTTTGGGGGCAGAGACCGGAGTGAGGTGTTGGGGCAAGAAAAATATATATAAAAAAAAATTATTATTAAGGAAGAAAAGGTGTAAATACCGCATTAAACAGCTAGAAATTTATTTGCATTTTTCTAAATTTTAATTAATGATCTTTTCGGTAGATTAACAATTAAATCGGTAGATTGGTAGGCCGATTTCAAATTCGGCTATCTACCGAAAATTCGGTAGATCTGACAAATATTAATCAATCGCATTTTTTCTTTATTAATTTGAACTGCTATCTATTTGAACTAATCTGCGTTTTAGCAACAATTTTTAGTGACAATTTCAAAATGCAAAATTAAAGAAAATTAGCAACACCATACACATGTGTTGGGAGCACCCCATCGTCTTATCTCATTACCTTCAAAATGACATTTCGCGAACACTTAACCGAGAACGTACTCGTGCTTCAAAATCATCTAAAAAGGGTTTGTCTTTTTAAGCATTTTGACAGTAATTCGACTTGATAGTAATAAAATCTGGTTTACAAACGCTATTTCTCCAATTTGGACGTTGAAAATAAATAGCTATTGACACTTTGGTAAGCGCCATCATTTTTTTATATCACGCTTCTTAAATTAGAAATTTGAAACACATTGGGTAATAATTTAAAAATGTTAATGTTCGTTTCAAAAAATGTACAAACGATTCATGTATACGGTACATTCGCGCATTCAAATAATGCGTTGGATCTTTATACTTCAAGTCATGTAAATACCATAAATCGCACAAAGTTGTTAGACCTGTCAGTAACTGTCATCGAATTTTATAGAAAGCATGTGCGAAGACATTTTCAAAGAAATGTCATAAATCATTGAAAATTACTTATTTCGAGAATTCAAGAGCAACAGATAATCGCTTGAATACCAGACTATGTTAACGGTTCGTCTATTTTATTTAAATTATTATGAAATTTGCAATCTTAACCAGACTTTTTGGTCCTGTTTACGTTGAATCACCGATATGAAGTTATCAATGATGTAACGATGTGACAGTTTTAAATTAATTCAAATAATAATAAAATTGTCAAATTTAATATAATTTCCATACAACCCTCGCCGAGGTGATCCGTTGCCAAACGTTGCCTTCGTAAACAATAAATTTTATACCGGTGGTCGATTTATCTCGCCGATTGAACTCGAACCGTACAGCAGTATTCATGTTTATTGTATCGCGCGTAAGTAAACAAAATAAATCGCCTTCATTATGCGATTAAGAAAGAATGCGTCTGTATTTAAACGAATCGTTTGTTTTCCTCTTAATATCTGATTATAACTCGGGTTCTATTTTTATGCCTGAGATATGCTGCCATTGAACTTGCGCGGTTTGCGGGCGTCTGTTTTTTTTTTGAGCTTGTAATCGCGAAAGTAATTTTAGATATTTTTATCGCGGATTTCGGTCGTCCTGGGTGCATGTGAATTTCGTCGGAAACGAACTGCAATGTGGATAAATTTCGAATGCGAGTTGACAGCAGGAGCAACGAACTTGGACGGGAGTTTTCGCCCGGTTTAGGACGTTGCTTCGACGAAACGCGGTTTTTATGGCGGCGATTTTTGTTTTTCGGTCGCGAGAAGAGATCTGTCGTTGTCGATCGGCGATGTTGTTGTTTCTTTACTGAGATCTTTACCTGCTGTTTTTTTTTAAATTTTTTAATTCGTCGAAATTTTTGATAATTTTATTAGACGCATACAATATTTTTATTAGTATTTACTAACATAACTCTGATATAAGTAAATACGAAAATAAAACAATACATATTAGTAAAACACAACCTGCAAAGTTCGCGTCCTCGAGAACACCCAATCACTACAGGTACGCGATTGTCACCGCTCTCGCTGAGAGTATCACCCGACATTGCTCCTGGTGGTATCCAACTCTTCATTCGGTCAACCGCAACTACATTTCCATACTGCTTACGCCTGCTCCATGTAGAGCCATGCATGTCTTCTGTGCGGTACCTATCGCTAGGTAGCATTTCCTTTATAACCATGGGACCGATAAAATGAGATTTCAACTTATTACTGGTCCCAGGAGATCACCAACCTTATATTTTTTTGGGGGCTTTCGCCGTTTATCAAAATCCTCTTTTCTATTGATTGTCGTTAATCCGTTTGAGCACTTTGTTACGAAGCTCCTGTAAATCGGTTACAATTACGGGGTCTCGGATCTCTAATAGCAACTTCGAGTCTGATGCTGGGAGTGGTTTATAACCCAGCAGTAGTTCACTCGCTGCCTTCTTTGTTGCATTGTGGACACTATTCTTTATGGCATACTGAACCTTTGAAACGTATGTGTCCCACACATCGTCGCTGATAGAAGTCGCTGCCAGGGAATTGAGGATTGTTCGATTGAACCGCTCAACTTGATCATTAGCTAGCGGTGTTGCCACAGCATTCATAATGTGGGTGGTACCATATGATATATAAAACTGTTTAAATTTATTCTATGTAAACGCTGTACCTCTGTCGCTCACTAGTTGTGGAACCAGTAATCGGTACAAAGTATCTGTAGTGCTTTCTCCACAGAAAAGTGGCTCATGTCAACGTGCGCAACTCTGATGGTTCTTGCCGCATACCCCTTGGCACAACCCACTGTATGCCACGAGCTGTGACTCGGTACACTCTTCCATTTCTCAAGACATAATTTCTGTATATTTGCTGTTCATACGGATTTTGTGGCGCACGTGATAGCACTTTACGGATGTCGCTAATTTTCTCGTCCGTTAGCTGGCCCGATAGTACCCAATCGGCAGCCTCAATATGCAGAACTTGATGTTCTTCTGAAGTTTATGGATTAGCCACTGGGTTCCTGCTAAGGGCATCAACATGCGGCATTTTAATACGAGGTCGATATTCAACAGTAAATGAAAATTCTTGCAATCGGAGCCACCATCGCCCAATTCTTGGAATTAGGTCACGCTTGACGCAAGCCGTTTTCAAGGCATTGTAATCTGTAACTACCCAACAGGTAAACCCGAAACTTCTGTAGCGTGTCCACAACTGCCAACGTTTCTAGTTCATACGAATTGTATTTCTCTTCAGTCGACGTCGTTTGTCTATAATATGCTACCGGATGTAGTAGCCCTGCGTGTTCTTGAAGCAGAATGCCTACAAGACCCAACTGGCTTGCATCGGTATGTACCTCCGTGCATGCACTAGGATTATACAATGACAGCAACGGCCTCTCCACCAAACGGTCCCTAATGTCTTTGAATGCACGGTCCTCTTCCACTCCCCAACTCCACTGGGCATCTTTGCGTGTACGTTTAGTCAATGGTTTTGCGATAATAGAGAATTAGGCGTAGGAAAATTTTCAACTGCCTTTATTTTTTCTGTGCCGGGCCTTAAACCTTCTTCAGATATGTCGAAGCCAAGGTACGTAATATTGGTGGCCACAAACCTACATTTAGCCATATTTAATGTAAGTCCTTCTTGGCGAAGGGTTTGCGGTACTCTTTCAAGACTCCTCAGATTATCATCTATGGTTGCAGAGGGGATGACTATATCATCTAAATACACTGCAGCGATGTCACGACAGGGCCCCAAAATCTTGTTCATCATTCGCTGAAAGACACTTGGTGCGTTGGCCAGTCCAAAAGGCATCCTATTATAGTCGTATTCACCGTCAGGAGTCACGAATGCAGTTTTAGCTTTCGATTTTTCGGCAACAGGAATTTGATGATAGCTTGAAGTCATGTCCAAGGCGGTAAAGTATTTACAGCCTTGTAACCTGTCGAGCTGGTCGTCAATGTGTGGAAGGGGAAATCCATATTTAATAGTTAATGTGTTCAGTTTCCTATAACCTACACAAAGTCTACACTCTCCACTCTTCTTCTTCACGATCACCACTGGAGATGAATACGGAGAAGATGATTCCCTTATTATACCATTCTCTAGTAACTCTCCGACAATACATCGGAGCTGATCGCGCTGATCGGGTGAATTTTAAATTTATTTTTTACATTTTTGGTAATTTTAATTTTTTTTACTATTTCTAATTGTGAGAGTTTTGGCCGTCGACATTTTTTTACATTTTTAGCGTTTGTTATTTTTTATGACAATATTCACATTTTTTAGACGATACAGTTTTTACAATTCTTATGCCCGGTTTCACAAACGTTAATCGATCGTTAACAGCTTGTTAACGAATCGTCAAAAGTTTGACGATTCGTTAAAGAGTCTTTAATCAATCGTCAAATACTTGACGATTGATTACCTTGACGAACCGTTAAAATCAAAATTACCATTGTTTTGTATTTCACAAATAGTAACTAGTCTTTAAAGGCTTGTTAACTAATTCACCATTTGACAATCGTTTGTGAAACCGGGCATTAAAATTTCAAAAAAAATAAATTTTATAAAATGTAGAAGATATTAAAAATCAACGTTTTCTAAATTGTTAAAACTTGTAAATATTAAGGATTATAGTCTAAAATGTATGTTTTTTTTTTGGAAACATGATTAATTAAATTTATTTTTTACATTTTTGGTAATTTTAAATTTTTTTACTATTTCTAATTGTGAGAGTGCCGTTGACATTTTTTTTACATTTTTAGTGTTTGTTATTTTTTATGACAATATTCACATTTTTTAGACGATACAGTTTTTGCGATTTTCCATAATGTTGATATTTTTTCCATTTTTCGATTTTTTGATTTTTTTAAGTTTTGACCACTTCAGATATTTAGCATTTTAGTGATTTTTATCTTTATTGCCAATTATCACATTTTTGTTTAGACGAAATGGCATTTTTTAAATGTTTTTAAAGAAAAAGGTTTCCACGATAATTTCTCATCCTTTTTCATTTAGATTGTCATTAAATTATTTATATATATCAATCGCAAAAATTCTATTCCTATCCGCAGTTACACTAATTTGGAATTAGAAAAAAAGTATGTAATTATGCGTCCTATGCGACAATTAACAATTCAACAAGTTGGCGACCACATCCATTTACCATCGCGGTCGCCGTTTAACGTCGGGGACGCGCCGTGCGAACGCGGCGCGATGTGCTGCCGTGCCGCGCCGAGTCGCGAATTGACTTCCGACCATGCGCCCTGTACTGTTTGAATGTGACGTCACCGAATACGTACAGGTCTCTGAACCCGTTTAACAAAAAATCTATATTAATTCCGTCCGTGCTGATACCGGCTTATCGGTTAACGATTTAGAAATCCAGCGAAATCGCGATAAAGTTGGGCACAGCCGGCCGTTCGTTTCGTCGATTTTTAATCGAGTTTTTTATGCGAAGTTTCATTGTCGCGGGGGCTGTATTTAATAATGTCGTTCGTGGTGAATTGAACGCGGAAATTATGAATTTACGATTTTCGAAAAAAAAAAAATTCCATCAAATGTTTAAAAAAATCGTTTAATTGGAAATGAAATACCTTTGAGAACAAATGTGGCATATTTGGTGTCGTGTTCTAATACTCCCCCCCCCCCCCCAGGACATTAAAACATTTTTGGCATTTTTTGCAATTTTTGGCAATTTTTGACAATCGTCAATTTTGACGTTATATCTTTTATAAAGTTTACTTCCAATTACTTCCAGTTTAGCATATTTTACATTTTAGACAATTTTTGCCAATCGTCAATTTTGAAGTTATGACAAAACTTTGACTATTTTGATAATTGTCATTTACAATTTAGACTGTAGAACTTTTTGGAAATTATTTTTTAAAACATTATTGCATTTCAACAATTGACGATTTGAAAGTTTTGATATTTAAAAATTTGACTTTCTGATATCCACCCCTTGAATTTAAAATTTTTTGTATTTTCAATCCAATTGGTCAAGAATTTGACATGAATTTCACACATTTTTATCATTTATATTCATTTTCATTGAAAATGTTAACACTTTTGTCAGTTTTTTTTTTATTATTTACAAAATATTTTTAGGCAATTTTAGCAATTTTGTCATTTTCTATTTTCATTGGCATTGTATAATTTCTTGGCTATGTCGACCATTTTAACAATTTTACATTTTTTGCATGTATATTTTTTGTCAATTTACTAAATTTTAACAAATATGTTTGTGAAGTTTTTCAGAATTTTGACAAGTTTTGAATATTACTTCAGCCATATTTTATATATTAATTTTTTGGATAATGTTTAATTTTTCTGCAGATTTACATTTTAGAAAAAAAAATATCAGCACCTTTATTTTGTCAACAATTTTTACATTTCCACAATTTTTTTACACTTTGAAACTTTGTGTCTGTAACCAATTTTCAATTTGAATTTTTTTACAGATAATTTTTCATTTTAACTTTTTTTTTTAATTTTCGACAGTTCGGACTTTTTGAACACTTAGTAATTTTTCAAATTTTAGAAATTTTAAAATATTTGTCATAATGTCTCGTTTGAATTTCCAGTGGCCTCGAAATGCCCCCCCCCCCCATTCTGATACGTAAACATGTTCAGTATTTTATATACATGTAATGTTGCTATTTTGGGAATCCATTAGATTTTTGCATTTTGTGAGATTTCAATTTTTCTGCATTTTATCTTCGGCACTTGTCGTCTATAAAAATTGAATTTTTTAAATTGAATAGGATTTTGAAAATTGAATTTGTTCGTTCTAGTAATTACGATTTTAGCTCAATTTCATAGCCGTCATTTGCTTTCAAACTATTGTAAATTTGTTTGACAAACTTGATATTTCTTGACATTGACATTCCCATTTTTTGAAAATTGTATAAGCAAGCAATGTAACAATTTTAATTATTTTAAGAAGAAAATTTAATTGTAGACAATTTTGCATTTTTTCCAGCGTTGTTATTCGTGATACATTATACGACCACTTCAAATCATTACACATTTTTTAACACGTTCCCCCCACTATTCCGATTGATTATTGACAATTTTTACAAGTTTTTAATCTTATTCTATTCAGATATATTTTATATTTCCATTTTTTTGATATTTTAGATTTTAGAATTTGTTTATCAACCCAACATTTCAATATTTGTCAACAACTTTTACATCTCCAGAATTTTTGATTTCTAGAATTTGTTACTATTTTGACAATTTTGACAAATACAATATTTTTTATTGTTTGGCAATTCTCATGATTTGGAATTCTCGACAATATCGCATTTTCAACATTTTTCTTTAATTAATTTTCCACCATTTGGACTTTTTCAAATTTAAAAAAAATGTCATAATGTGTCATTCTCGGCAAGTTTGAGTTATTATCATGCAGACCAATGGAGGGGGGATCATTGGTTCGTAAACATGTTTAGTATTTTAGATAATTTTTATTTTTTTCCAAATCAATTGGATTTTTACACTTTGTGAGAATTTTGATTTTTTTTCTGTATTTTAGTTTTAAATTGAAGAATTTGGGGTTATTCCTAAAACTTAGACTGTTTGTTTCACATACTTTTTTTGTATGTTTAACCCATGCCATTGACTTTTACACAATTTTTATTCTATTTTCGAATTTTTCATAATTTTTTGGAATTTTCAATTTTGCGTTTTTGTATATATTACATTTGTGTACCCCTTTCCATGGAATATTTGTCCAATTTTTCGTTTCAGTGATTACGACTTTAGCTCAATTTTATTTGCATTTAAACTATTTAAACATTTTTTGACGAACTTGATATTTATTGACATTGACATTGAAATTCCGTTTTTTGACGTTTGTAGATTTATTGACAATATTGATTTTTTTAGGCACCATTTTAAAAAGAAAATTGAATTGTAGACACATAACGTTGCCATTTTTGATGAATTTTAAGGCCACTTCAAATCATTACACATTTTTTAACACGGCCCACTATTCCAAGTCAGATAATCCCAACTACTTTAAGATTGAATTCGCTCGTCTTAAACAACATTGTAGCCACTACTACACGTCCCAGCCCAGATTGTACAAGACGACATCTACTCGGTCATTAATTGTCCATTTTCCACCGCACCTTGCAGGAATACCTCCGAGCACACCCCGTGGGGCGATTACGGGCAAAAATGAAACCATAAATCAAGAAAGCCGACCGAACGCGCCGGCTATAAAAAGGAATGTTTCAAAAATGATATTTATAAGAACGCGTGTTTTAATTTTGGCAAAGGTCAATGCCTCATCGAGCGAGTCCCTTCCTAGGCCACACACACACGTATGCACGCACACAAACGCACCCGGCGCATCACGCACCGCGTCCATACTCTGATGAAATAATTGAGAATAATACAAGGATACATTTCTTGGCAAGGGTCATCGGATCATTTCGTCGAAACTGGAACAACGTCTACGCACTAAAATTAAATCCGAGTGGCCCAGCTCGCTCGACAGCAAGGAGACGCACGTTTGTCTATACTGAAGTAAATACATTTCTGGTTTTTCTTTAATTTTTTTAGTTTTTATTTAATGACCAACTTTAATTTTTCTTTACCATATTACCATTTTGTGTACTTTTTTCATCGTTTTATATTTTTCGTTTGGATGCGATCGCTATTTCTTGTTTTCTATTCCATTTTGTGTTTTTTATTTACCTGGGCCGGAAGAATAGAAACATTTTCAAAACTTCAAATTCATCGAAAGTGCTTACAACTGTCAAGTTTGTCGAAATAGCGCAAAAATAGTCGAAATATGCAATTTTGACTTTTTTGTTTCATATGTTTTTCATATTTTAAAATTTTACATTACGAATTATCCCCCACCCCCCACCACGATAAATTTCGATCAACTGTGACATGCAAAAATGATATATTGTCATTCTTTTAATTTGCCATTTCTTGAAACCATATTTTTTTCAATTTTTCGTCAATATGTTAATTTTAAATAATTGATAATTTTTCTAATTTTATTTCTAATTTTCATTATTGAATTTTCTATAGTTTTACCCCCCCCCCCCATCAAAATATATTTTTTTGATGTTTCCAACAATTTTTTCAACAATTGAACCAATGACATTATTTCAATTTTACACAATTTTAATAATTTTTGGGTACACTATTGCAATTTGTCAATTTTAACATTTTTTAACGTTTTATACAATTCTAGCCATATTAATGTTTTAATTTTGACAATTTTGAAATGTCAACGTCCCCTAAATTTCCCCAGAAACGTTTTGCATTATATTACATTACATCTCGATTTATACACATTTTACCAGTTTTCATTTTTGTTGTTGTTTATTTTTCATTACTAATTAGTAAGTGTCCAGAAAAAAACCATAACATTGAATTAGGGCGCCACGACGATTTCTCATTAAATTTAGGGGTGACGTCTATAAAAAATTGCGCAGCCCAGTATAACAGGATCTGTTCATGTATGCAATGCGTATTTCAATATCGCAGGGGCCGCAGTAGTAAATAGGTTGGTCACCAGTGATCAACACGTTAGTGCGTTGCTTTTCTACAAGGCGATAAACAGTTTAAATTTGCACCGAATTATATGGTGGGTGCGATCGCGTTCGGAAGTAATGATATAGGATAATAAAACTGTGAATTTCGATCAACTATCTCGAAAAAATGTAATTGCAATAATTTTATCTTTTATTAATTAACCAAATTACACAAATATCAAAATTTAAAAAGTCAAGTGAGTGCATTCATATAAAAAAATTAAAATGGCAGAAATGCAGACTTATTAAAATTGCATAAAACAAAACATTTTAATCTCAAAATTTTAACGTTTAATTTTTGACGTTTTTAGAACCGGGGGTGTTTGACAATATTGTCAATGAGAATAAATTTCACGGGATGAACTAGGTGATAACGGCCGTTTCGTTTTCCTTGCCTCATCAGATCACCATATATCTATGCATTCGCTGAAGGTATGCATGCAAGCGTATGTGACAAAGAGTTTGTGTGTGAGTATTAATGCCATCTAGATGTCAATACCCCTACTCGTACTGCTACGCAATTGCAGAGGTCTGCTTTGACCGACTAAGTGGGTACTGTCCAGATTTGTAACTATGGGCACAAAAGACCGCCTTGTTGAAATTAAATTTCATGTTCATAATTTTTGAAAATTTTAACATTTCTCTTAAGACAATTTTTTTGAATGGTTACTTCTTTGCCTTGGACAAATCAGGGGATTATCAGGGCAATGTTGACGTTGTGCATTTTTGAAAGATTTAACAATGTTCAATTTTCCCAATTTTTATAATTTATTTGATAAAAAATGCAAAAAACAAATAATATTTTTTACTCCTTGGACAATATTTAAAATTTTTCAAACATTAATAACTATTTTAGGAGCATTTTTTTCCTTTAATATTAATTACGTGCAAATAATTTTACTTTCACAACTTTTAATTAATTCACAATTATAGAATGCAAAGATGGAAGTTGAATAAAATGCCAAAATTTAACATGTAGATTTAAAAATTTTACAAAATTATGTACATTAAAAATTAAAGAAGCAAAAATAGTAAGTATAAGTAACGACCCAACCCAACCCGCCCTAACCCAACTCAACCCAACCCACCTCAACCCAACCCGTCTCGATTAAATACCAACTACACCGAAATATCCAATGTTATTGTTGATCCAGTTATTCCAGAAATGAGTATTGTATAAAATTCATAAATCAAACCTTGGTTTGCAATGCGAGAATTAATTTAAATCTGTACCCAGTTTGTGTGGATAAATTAATACTGGTTGGATTGGGTTTGGTCCAATATTCACGTTTTCAAAAATTCAAAAATTGCACAATAATAAAAATTCTCTAACTTATCAAATATGTGAAATTTATCTGCAAGGAGTGTTAAATTGTCGGTAACTATCGGACCGAGTTAATACACCCATACATACTGTGTGTTCTTCAGTGAATGTATTTTTGGTGGTTTGATGAGCCCAAGTGCGAAACGCTCCGCCACCAGCTATTACATCGCTGAAATTTATTTTCAGTTCTAACTATGACTAAATCGTCAAAATTGATTGTTAAAAAATGACAAAACGTACAAAAAATTATTGTATAAATGCAAAAAAATTAAATAAAAACTACGATACGTTTTTATAAATCATCGTTGAACAGTATAACATTTTAGAAATTTTTAGGATGGCCTTTTTGGGATGCGTTTGCACGCAAGTCTCGACAATTCATAACATAGAAACGTTGAAAAAAAACTGTTTTGAGAGATCCTCCTTTTCGACTGATTTTGGCCCCACCTAATTTAATATTAATATTTTTTAGGTTTAAGTATGTCAGGTAGGCGTTATTTCGACTATTTAATTAATATTAGTAATCAAAGTTATCGTTAATTGGATATCATTTACGATAAAATTCACTAGGGGCACACGGTTGTCCTGTAGCCATTCATTGACAGAAAGCTCCCCAAGCAACACATATACATTGTAGCGACAGTAATAATGGCACCATTTAAAAATATACATAGCACCCTTGACAATACACCAGATACCTCATGGCTTCTAGAAGTGATAATTGAATATGCCTTGTTGTCAGCTTTGGACAAATTTACGATTTACCAATACTTAATGTACTTGAAATTGTGTACTTGTCGTATCTCGGCGCTCATCTGTGGAGTTACAGAGGTTACAGTGGGTGCTAACTCCAATTCTGTGTCCAGGAATAGTGGGCATTGCTGGGCAAGCAGATTTGGATATTAGCTTACTTTGCCTTCTAGGCATGCATTCCCTGAATCACTGCCACCTTCTCATGGACTGGGAACAGGTCGGCGCTCCCCGATAAGTACGCTTGTTATCGGATGCACAAGGCTTATAACAATACAGTAGGAACCAAATTATACATCGACTATAGATAGTCAACACTATCTTACCAAGTAAGTCACACTCAACTGTTTATTCACTGCTGCGTGCCTCTATGCCCTTCTTTATTATATTTTCGTTGTAATATAAACGATACGCTTCGGTACTCAACCCTTAGCCAATTGCTGACAAAACATTGTGTATATTCGTAATATACTCAGTGATATATAAACAGCACCACCTAGAAGGGGTGGGAATTTTTGGATCAAATTTGGCAGAAACATTGGACTAGTCTAAGGTAACAATTGATTAAAATTTGATAAAGAAAACACTTCATCTTTTTGATTTGGCTCATTGACTCGCCTTGGCATTGATTCCAGCAGGTGACCAATGTCTTCTTGGGGTATGGCATCCCAAGCAGCCTGTACTTCATGTCGTAGAGCTTCTATTGTCAACGGTGGGTTCGGTAGATTCCTCAATCTTCTACCCATCATGTCGCACACGTGCTCAATGGGCGACAAATCGGGAGATCTTGGCGGCCAAGGCAAAAGATTAACATTGGCCTCTTCAAAGAAGTCAAGAGAAACCCTTGCTACGTGAGGTCGTGCATTATCTTGCTGGAAAAGTGGGTCTTCCAGCCCTCGAAGATATGGAAGAACATGTGGTTCTACCACTTCGTCAATGTAGCGTCGGGCGGTCATACTGCCCCGAATGAAGAGCAAGGGTGATCTACTGCCGCAAGCAATAGCACCCCACACCATCAACCCCACAGTTCGGTGAACATGCCTCGCAATCGAAAAATCAGGATTGCGCCTTTCTCCACGTCTTCGTCTAACAGTCATCCGACCATCATGCATTTCTAAACAAAATCGCGATTCATCACTAAAGACAACTCGATGCCACTCCAAGTTCCATTGAAGTCTTTCCGTGCACCAGGCCAAACGTTCCTGGCGATGTTGAGCAGTGAGGGGTAGCACAAGATGTGGGCGATAAGACAGCAACCCAAAGGTTCTTATTCGACGATAAACTGTTCGCAAGCCTATCGGACGACCTTGTTCACCTAACCATTGATCAGCTATTGATCTAGTTGTCGAGAATCGGTCTCTCAAGGCCATTAGTCTTAAGCGGCGATCTTGACGTTCATTGGATCGTCTTTGAGCCCCAGTGCCTCTTCTCCGACGTTCAACCCCACGTTCAGACCACGCTTGATAAACACGCATTATTGTTGAGTGGTGCCGTCCCAAACGGTTGCCGATTTCTCTAAACGAAAAACCTGCTTCTCGTAAACCAACAATCCGCCCTCGGTCAAAGTCACTCAACTGCTGGTAAACTTGAGGTCTCCTTCCTCTAAGCATCGTTAAACACTTGAAACACTTTAAACTAAAAACGGGATCCGAAAAAGTGGAACAAATTCAAAAAATGACTCGATAATTGCTTGTCTATCACCACCTCTAAAAAATGACACAAACGTCAAAAATCCCATGACTACTTGATGATTGGGTTTCAAATTTTAATCAACTATTTCCGTGGACTAGTTCACTATTCCTGCCAAATTTGGTCCAAAAATTCCCACCCCTTCTAGGTGGTGCAGTTTATATGTCACTGAGTATATATCATAATATGCATTTCAGTCTGATTTATTTAGTAGAACGAAATTCGATTGTGACTGACAAACTTGTGATAATGGTTGTGTTGTTGCCTTTTGAGGCGCTCGGCCCTAAAAAATGTGTTTAATATATTTATTACATAGCATTTGAATTAAGAATAAGTTTTCACGAAATTAACAAAGTTTTATTATAAAATTAAAATATTTTTAAATGCAAACTTTTTTATAAAACTTGATATTTGCAATTTCTGATTCTTAAAGCGGATAGATCGAGGTGCCACAGTTTTTGTTATGTTACGACGTTATTTATGAACGCGATGGTACGTGTTGTTTCGTTATCTGTCAAATATGTAGTTCGTTTGCGGTCGATGATTGTGTAAACACGCTTTTATTGAATCATAAATTGTTACTTTACAAGTGCGGAACCGATTGCTCGGAAAAGCGTCGAGAGCGTGCGTTTTCGTGTGTGTCGATAGCGATTTCGTCGGTGGTGCAAAATGGGCGATCGTCGCATCCATAGTTACCGGGAACAGTTCCTCGGCGGACGTTTTCCTTGGAGCATCGTCCGCGTGTGCGTCCACTCCCCGGGTCAGCGCGTGTATCAATGAATCGATGGCTTCGTTTTTCGTCCGACCCGATGCGATGGAAGCGGAAACAAGATGCAATAAGCGCGCGGCGTGAGATTCTCGCGTTGCCTCCCCCCCACTCCGGGCCCTGTATACCGCAGGTCATTCAACCCGGCCGCGCAGTCCCGGCTAACAGCAGCAAGACTCGCCGTTTTGTACATTCGTCCTTAATTCACAGTTACTCCGTTTCGTACGCCGAATTTTCCGTTTTTTTTTCGCGTCCACCATTGTCGCTCGCGCCCCCGGTAAAACGCGTACGTACGCGCATTACGCAATACGTGCGTTCGTCCCGCAGAAGAGAAAATTGCGGCGCCTGCTCGCGTCGTCGCCGTCGTCCGAGAAACGAAAGTTAAGTGATTTTTCCTCGGCCGAAATTTCGACCGAAAAGTGTCAATTTTTCGATCGTCGCGAAGTGCGAGGTCTTCGTTTCGACCGTTGGCTTTGATTTGCGAGGCCGCGTCGCGGATCGGAGACGTTTTTCTTTTGATTTCGCACACGTGCATTTGACGCCCACGGGAATTTTAATTTTTCAGCGCCGCCGTTTCACTCAAATTAACGCGTTTAACTCTCGTTTTTCGCTGGACGTTTAACGCAGTATATTCAGTGTTTATTTCCAGGTGATTTTCATTCAACCAGTTAACGAGTTGTGCTTTGAAGAATAACTAGTGGCAGTGACTCGCACGACAATTTATAAAATCTGTGTGTTGTTGTTGTTTCTGTACGGATAATTTCAAAAACTTTAGTGGACTGCGTCGTACTTAAACGTAAACAATGTAAGTTTTGACGCAAACATATTTTTCAAGTGGTTGTTTTCGTCTCCAGAGACGTTAGTGAATTGGTAGTTATGTCATGTTTATGTCGCGATGGTGCGCGTTAGATTATCGAACAATAAAATTTATTATCACAATTGAACCGTGCTCATAACAAGATACACTATCGCAGTAGGTACACACATTTGTCACTATTCGGCAATTACCCAACCGCGGCGTGTGCGTTTACTTTGCTATTTTTTTCTTATCACACCTAAATCCTGCCTTTACTGTTTACTTTCAAATCATGGTGGATTTGTTTACAATTTTCATAACACGTAATCGGGTCCACGTCAGAGCAACACAACACAACAACCATATTGCTATTGCTTTATGTTTTTCTCGAAGTAAAAACACTGAAATTCAACAAACACAAATAGACTTATCCTATGAAGTATACTCCTCCAAATCTACGAATTTACATATCCCGAACTTGAGAAGCAATACGGCTTTCTCAGGCATAGCATATATGAAATTACGTGACTTATTTTACGACCACTTAATTAATTTATGATGATATTTTTATTAGATGATGCGAAATTTTATTACAAACAAATAAGTCAACAATTTTTTTTACCAATTTCAACATGTTTTTACACTATTTTGCGGTATGTATTAGACACAAAAATACAGTTTTCGTTTCGTACCCTGAATGTGTTGGCTCGATTAAAGCATTGAAATTAACTTATTAATAAATCTGACTCATCTTTGGTTGAAATATCTTCACATCTTCAAAATTTCAACTTAAATAAAGTGTAAATCCTTTTGTATACATGACTCTACTATTTAAATTTTAACTTTTCTCCAACCAATGATATCATCAGCAAGCCAAGTTTAAATGACAATTGAAAAAGTATAATAAAACAGATGGTTGTAGTTGCTATTCTACGTTTAAGAAAAACGAACAACTCATTATTCATAAATCTAACCTAATTCTCGCCGTAACTGCTTTATATTTTTTAAATTGTAGCTTAAATAAAAAGTTAAAAGTCAATCCGTTACTGAATATCAAATAACGTTGCACGTTTTCACCAAAATGATGTTCGACAGCTTGTCTAGCTTGACATTTAGGCTCTCCTTTTTATACAACTTACCTCTTTTCTCCCACCAATGATATCATCGAAAAGACAAGCTTAAATTACAATTAAAAAAAAAAAAAACAGAATAAAACAGGTGTCAGCAGTGGCTATTCTAAGTTTAAGAAAAACGAGACAGACTTATTCACAATCTAATTTATTTGTCGTCTGCATATTTTTAAAATTTCAACTTATATAAAGAGTGAAAAGTCAATCCGTTACTGCATATTAAATAACGTTGCATATTTTCACCAAAATGGTTCATATACAACTCTACAATTAAAATGTTAACTTTTCTCGAATCCAAACCACATATTAATTCTTGTGTATTTTGTCAATTTTTCGTATATGTCTATTTTCACGTTCTCGACGGTTTTGACATTTTAGCATTTATGGAATTTTTAAAATTTGTGGTAATTTTTAAATTCTTCTCATTTGAATCTAATTCAATGTTTTAATTATTTATGTTTTCGGCAGTTTTACAGTGTTTACGTGACTATGCATCGTACGGTTAATCTAAATGCCTGGAATATCTTTGCTAGTTAGTTATACCAGGAAAGAAATTCTCACATTTCGATGCAGGCTGCTCAAGCAAAATGTCAATCCAATTAAATACATAAAATTTGTTTGTGCATTGTTTGTTGTGTCGTGACCTACAGACTGATGGTTTGAAGTCTTAACAAAACTTCCCTTAAAAATATTTTCGTTGAATTTTCGTGCAACGACAGTGTACCAATTAAATTTGCTTACTGGGTTGAAAACAACCACTTTTATATTCGTAAAGAGGTGAACTGTGTACGTAAAGCTAATTGCGAGTTGTCAACCTATGATGCAAGTAGTGACCGTACAATTTTTACAAGGGGGAGGGGGGTAAGAGTGTAAAAAAAATGTCAAAATCGAACGTGTGTGAAAATGGGAAAAATCTTGAAATTGTACAGCGTTCGAAAATTGTCAACAAAGCTTTCAAATAAAGTGTATCAAAATTAACTATTGTAATGGTGTCTCATCTTTAGTCTCATTAGCGGTAATGAAAGTAAATATAATTAAATAAATAATTAATATAATAATTAATTAAATAAATATAATTAAAATAAAAAATACGATATTTCGACTCTTGATCTGGTATTGTTGCAGTTTAGTTGTAGTGTAGTTGTGAGTTGTCGAAACGTTGTATTTTTTATTTTAATTGTAATTTTGGTTATTATTATCGACGCAAAGCAAAACAGGGCAACAAATGCAAAAATGTTAAATTTGGACAATTTTGGCGAAATATTTGCGAAAAAATATCAAAATTATCGAAATGTTCCAATACAAAAATTAATAATCACAAACATTCTAAAATATGAAATGTTTGAAAATGTGAATCGCTCAAATTCAATAAATGTCAATGGGTAAAAATGGTTAAAGTTGCTGAAATTTTCTGATATTGAACATTGATAAAAATTTCAAAGTTGTCTAAACTGCAAAAAATCCCAACAAATTGACGAATTATCATATTTGCCAAAGTGGTCAAAAATAATGGCAAATGGGCAAAATGCAAAAATGACCGAAATGCAAATTTTATAAATAATATGAATCATGAAAGTAATTAAATAGTTTGTATGTGCAAAAGGAACACATCTTGGATACTTGGACGATCGTTTGGCCTTGATTGTGAGCTCCTTAGCGATAAATATTAAAATAACTTTTTATACAATATTGCGAAATTTCCAGAAATACGAAAAAATCAAAATTGCCAAAAGGTGCGAAAATTCCAAAATTATAATTTTTGTAACAATTTTCGCAATCTGATTATTTACAAATTTTAATATTTTTGCCAATTTTGGTATTTTAATATTTTGAAGAATTTGTACTACAAAATGTTGTGTTGCATTTGACATTTTCGCCCATTTTGACTATTTTCGACCATGTTTACAAATTTTGAAATGTTTCATAAATTATATGTACTCTCCGGCATGTTCATAATCCATGAAATGCTGTTAACATTAATTAAATAAGTTGGACGTGCAAACAAACATTTTTTTTGTTTGGATCCCTTGACGATTGTTTCGTTTTTATTTCGAGCTGCCCGACGCGAAAAGCAAAAATAGTTATTAAAAAAGTTAATAAATAAATCTATAAGTCAGAAAGTCGCATTGGTTGGATCCAAGCAAGTAAAGATCGAAATTCCGGCGGGGGATACAAATTTTAAGAAAAAAAAAAACTGAAACAATTGTCAAATGTCAGGTGTCAAACTATTTGTTTATTTATGCATCAACACAATTGCGTAAAGTGTAAATATTTAAAATTGTCTAAAATTGTAGAAATTGCTGAAAATGTCATAAAATATATAAAAATTGTGAATCTCAAATTTGTCTAAAATTGAAAAATAAGCATGGTCAAGAGAGTCGAATTGGTAAAAACCAACTCAATTTGTCCTAAGAGTATGTAACATTTGCTGCTATGCAATTACCAGAGTTCTACTTCGACAAACTCGGTAATGTCGTGTTTGTTGCATGACCTTGCACCTTCAGCGATTGTATGTGTTGGTCTGATGAGCTCATAGATGTTGAAACGACCGTCATAACCTGCTACATTCGCCGAAATTTACTTTCAATTTGTACTGTCAAATGTCCACCTTTTTTTCTGTAGATCCAACGTAACGATTAATATGAAATTAGTAATTTTTATATATTGTATGTTGGTCAATTGTGTGTAATTTATATTAAATGTCAATTTAATTGATTAGCTGTCTATGATTTGATACTTGACATTTGAGAGTAGATCAATCAGATAGGTAGCTTTATATCGATTCAGATTTGTTATCTTAAGTGATCGGTTAATGACAAGCCGTGCAAATGGTGATTGCATATTTGGCTAATCAGGTTAGTTATGCCAACGTTTAATATCTTTTGCCCAGAAAGGGTGAAATTTCGTCCAAGTATGGTTTTTTTGCAAATTCAAACAGTTTAATTAATGTTCGTTGCATTGTATGTATGCGTAACATCTTGGTGTCAGAATTGATACCAATCAGTTTAAATGAAATGTGGAAAAATTGTAAATACAAAAAGTATCAAAATTGTGACGATGAAGTTTCCTAACAAGAGTCAAAATCAAAAAATTTAATTATATTAAATTGTAACTAATAATATAAAATATAAATGTCATGATATATCTAAGACATCAACCTGTTTGAATAATTGAATTCAACAAAGATCGTTTTGTGTTTTATGTTTAAGAATTTCTTTGGTATTTCTTAACTTTAATTAACGAATTTAAATTATTGGTTCGATTGTACACTGATGACTAATGCTTCAACAATACATTATATATACAAAATTAAAATTTTGCAAAATTTTCTATATTTAAAAATTTACTAAACATTTCAAACCGACACAATTTTGATGTAACTGGCGATTGGGTAAAAAACCTTGAAGTTTTTTATCGTTTCGCCCTATTTGAGCTCTTTTGAAAGATGTATCTAACATAAACAAACATAAACAACTCAACCCAGCACAGATCACATGCCATTTTAAGGGGGGATCCTGCTTTAGAAGGCTCAAAATTTTTTTTTTATTGCTCAAATCTATGCCTAATATATCTAAGAATATGTATAAAAAGTTATAGCGGCTAATTCGCAATATTTTGAAAGATACAGCACTAAACACAGTGAGGTGTCGAGAAAAAAATATACAAACGCATGAACGCTCGGACAAACGAAGCGCGCCCCCCTTCCCCAGACACATAACACCGAACTATGTACTGAAAAAAGTTCAATCGGTCGTTCGAAACAATAATATTTTGAATTCGTAAGAGCTATAGTAGGATTATAACGCGATATTCCGTAAGTAATCGACAATTAACATTTTTCCTGATCGTAAACTTTAGAGCGCGATTTCTCGAGTTTTCGTTTTTACAATTTTTCTAAACTGGTGGACGTGATTGCGAGAAAACTAGACAAGCAATCAAAACGAAACAAAACTTTTGTTAGCTTCAGTAGCATTCTATTTGATTTGAACTAAAAAGATTAATGAAAAAAAAATTCTAAACAACTTTTTTAGCAAGTTGAAATGATTTTCTCTTCCTGCAAAGAGCACATTTATTTTCAAACCTGAGAAAAATCTTGAATTTCAAAATTTTGGGTTTTTTTTAGTTCACAAAGAAGAAAATATATGAGAATTACAATTTTCTTTGGTTTTTTTGTTTCAAACAAAAATTACGAGCTACATCTTTCCCACCGATTGTAGACTGCAATTGAAAGGTGTTGCACAAATGTGCATAAAAATCGGTTCCGTTTAAATATTTTTCTCTCGAAATATTTTTTCTTTAATGCTTAAATATGTAATAAAATGCTCTAAAAAGTTCACTAGACTCGCTCATTTTTTTCTGTCCTAAAAAAATTCCCCCAAAAACAATATTTTAAGTCCTCCTAAAACAGGATCC
Source organism: Geotrupes spiniger (assembly GCA_959613385.1). Classification (NCBI taxonomy): domain Eukaryota; kingdom Metazoa; phylum Arthropoda; class Insecta; order Coleoptera; family Geotrupidae; genus Geotrupes; species Geotrupes spiniger. The sequence goes on along the minus strand of OY390737.1, from coordinate 13,724,595 downwards.
CCCTTAATAGGATTAGGCCAAAATAATTAGACGCGATAGATTTATAGACTTCGACTCATTGACGATATCCTTTCGTTTCAAGATTGGGAAACGATCGAGATCGTACCAGAGTCCCAAAATATATGTTGTTCATGATCAATGTTATGCATTTAATCGCAATTTAATCGACTTCAAGTCCATAAACACCGAAAAAAATCAACAAGCATTTGTCGTCATAAGAAAAAAATAATGGTTGAAAAAAAACATGGCATCGAATTAAAACCTTGAAATTGAATCAAGTCCATCGTATTTCTACATCACGTTAGATTAGTATTTTTTAAACATTTAAAAAATAATAATAAATTACGTCATACGTTAGTACGGAAAAAATTGCAATTAAACTTTTGTTTTAAAAATTCTTTTATTTGAGTTAACCGTTGTAGATAGGGAAGGTTATCAATTACTTTTTGCACTAACGGTCATCTACAACGAAATTGTTATCATCGTCGAACAAAAAAATTCATTCATTGACGACTTTTTAAAATCACGTATTGATTAGGACATTGCTTTAAAATAATCTCGTGGGAAAAGTTTCTAATAATTTTCTCTGTCATCGACTAAACTGACATAGATTTTTTTTTTATTTTACGAAACTTGACCCTGCATTATTACATAAACGACGTAATTTCAATCGGTGCTGTTTTTGCGATGAATAAAAAAGATTTGGTTACACAATTGTTACATAATATGGATTCTTTGTATTTTGTGCTATGTTTTTTAATCGTTTTAATTAACATCTGCAAACTTGATTGATTCGTGTTTATTTATTTTTTTGTTTATATAGTTGATATGGTGGCTTCGTCTTAAGTTTCCATTTCCAATTGATATATTTAATTATTTTTTAAAATACTTTTTACTTTTTCTATCGAGTTTCGTTGAATATTTTTTAATTTCTCTTCCTACTTTGTTCCAGGGTGACTAATATCACACACCTACACTGAAATGGAACAGGAATTCTACGACCAGAAGCTAATTAATTCGTGGTACTTGAAATACAGACTCCTTGTGATCGATGTGCGGACGTAGACCTGCAGTTCAAAAATGTAAGTTATTTTGAAATAATTATCGACAGGTTCGATTAAAAAAAATAAATAAAGGCACATCGTGGTGGATAAGGATGGGAATGAGCTAGGGAAGGGGGTAAAATTATAATATCAAAGCAATGCCATGAATCAGATAAAAATTACGAGAGGACGTGGACTGTTGTGGAACAAGGGTGCCCAATCTTTGTAATCTACGTTTTAATTTTTATGTTTATTAAAAACGATGCTTGATGTAATTATTTGGAATGAATCTGATTAGAGCTAGGGTTTCTAACTACTTATTCTTAAGTAAGAAATGTTAGGTTGGGGTGATTTTCATTTATACGCTATTTCGAATGCTCCAATTGGCCAAGAGTGGGGGTTCTAAATAGAATTGGTTAGTTGTATTCTTAAGATCAAGGGAGATTGGATATGTTGGGTTTAATTATTTAATATGTAAAATAAAGCGATAATACGGTATCGTCGACGAACGCTGGAGTAAATTGGTCTAAATTTCCGTTCAAAATGAATTATGACAATTTAATTGCTTCCCTCAATAGAAAAATAATTACGTCTATAAGAATTATGCCTCCGCATGACATATTAATCGTTTCTTTTCATATTTTAACTAAAATCAGTTGATTTACTGCTGGTAACATTTCTCACTACCCACAAAGAGAAAATGATTTCTTAAACAATCAAATAATTATTCTGTATGTTTCGATATTGAATTTGACAGATTAAGAATAAACTTGCTGGAAATGTAAGATAATGCCCACAATTTTCAATTATTCCAATACAATATATGCGAAATATTAATAAATAACGAGACACAGGGATATTTGGGCAAACATGGGCAATTAAAAAGAAATAATTTACGACTTTTCTACGACAAATGCAAAACGAACATACGCTGTATCTATTTAGGAACATCAAACAATGGCTAGAAGTTTAGCATTTAGCGACCGATTTTTTTTCGTGAATCCTGCATAGTTCGGCGTAGCTGACACAACCAGAAAACGCGCAAACGAGGCTGTGGTTTATCAGCTGAGACGGTTGAATTAGACTAATAATTCAAGTTCAGATAGTGGTAAGAAAGTCCAGATAACGAACTCACCATGGTTTAAGAACAATTTCGTTTCGTTTCGGACATCAAGCACGCAGAACATTAATAAAATTCGGATGTGTGGAAAAAGAAACTTGGTTGCAAGCGTGTGATGAAACTAATCTAAACAAGTCAAATCCAACCCAACTCAACCCAATGCAACCCAACCCTTACTAGTGGAGTCTTAAATTAAATTCAAGTAAAAGTATTTTTATTTTATATTTTATTTGTTTTGCCTATCTTGTGATGAAAGAAAATACGACTTACTAGTTACGAAAAAACCATTCAAACTTGCAGATTTTTAAATATTTATTTTATAAAATAATATAATACAATTATCTCGAATTAAGGAGTTTTGGAATATGAATCAGATCGTGAACAGATTGGGGGGGGGGCATACATTACCAATTAATGGGACGTAATGGCCGGTATTATGCTTTTCTTAATTTAATTACTCAATCTTTACACAAATTTTTTTTTTAAGTTTAATGGCTCTTGCTTTCATCGAAACCTGAAAACGTGTATATCCGTTAAAATCTCGAGTTCAAAAATTTTCATGAATACTAAACTTTCTTATACATAAAGTATAAGAAAGTAAAAATAGTTCATTTGGGTTGGTTTGGACTGGATTTGAATAGTTTGGATTGGAAGTGCAAATCAGTAGAAAATATTTACGCCGCTTATGTTGCACAGTCCTAGCTGTCAAAATTCAATCCAGGTTCACAACCCAATCCAAACCTTAGAAATTAATTTTTGCACGAAAATCAAGTTTTAACTGAAGACACGTCAATTAAAAATCGGGCTATCACCACTAATGACGTTCTGTACGTTCTAGCAAATATATGATTTTTATTATTAAAGATAACAAAAAATATGCATAGAGGTTTTGGTGTTTTTTTTATGTTATCTTCCTAGCTATGAAAAGAATTAGTTAGACGACAAACAACATTTTATTTGTCAACGCTAGAACCTTTAAACCAATAACATATTTACTCCAACATTTTTCTAATATCGTTATGGCTTCGAACAAAAAAATAGTTTGTTAATTTTGTAAAATACGACTTAACAGCGTTTCCCAAGTCGTCATTCGATAAAAAGCGATGCCCTCTCAAGTGGTTATCGTATCATGGCTTGGACGCTTTCTAAACCCACTTCTCTAATTTTTCGATAAATCAAATATTGTAAACATGTTTCGCGACCAAAATATTTTGCCGATGATGATTACATATTTTGGCCTTATCTTGCATCATCGCATACACTCAACTGGTTGGGTGCCCATCACATACCGTATGTCCCTAAAAATGTTAATCCTCCGAATGCCCCTCAGGCAAGGCCAATTGAAACTTTTTGGGGCCTATTAGCAGGAAAAGTGTATGAACATGGTTGGAAGGCCCATAATGAACAAGAATTGCGACAAAGAATTTAACGAAAAATTAGAGAAGTGGATTTAGAAAGCGTCCAAGCCATGATGCGATACGTCAGACGAAAACGCCGTCACATTGAGGATAGAGGACCATTAGCAGCAATCTAACTTATAGGTGTTAACGTCTAAGGTCAATTAGTTATTTCCATTTTATGTTTCCTTAATAAAGGTTTCTTTCGTTTAAATTATATCTTGTTAAACTTTTCCCCAAAACTTATGAGATAGGTGTTACTCAATTAGGAGAATACTCAGCGTCCCAGAAAACTGTGGTCATCACTTTTTGTGATTAATTTGTCGTCGTCTTCTTCGATGGTAGAGAGCCCTTATGAACCCATTGCATTGACTCTTGTTTTGTGGGAGGATCCCAGTAGTATCTCATCCCCGGTTACAATTCTATAGAAGGTCTTCTGATAAAGCAGTCAAATTCTCCTAGCAAATTTGTTACCTACACAGTTTTTGTTCGCTACTGATCAGCTTGGAAATCTAACACTTTGCTCATTCCCAAATCTCTATGTATGAAAAGAATTTCTCCAGCAATAACTAAAATCTTTATTCGCTGGTTAATCAATATCAAGTTTTCAAATTTCTTGATGATTTCATTAGTTCGTGCTTCCAAAGGTTCGTGCTCTTTGGGTTATCACAAATGGATTCCCTTCCCCATTTTAATTGCTGGCACCAATATTTGACTGGAAATAGGACGGGCTATTTTCTTCACACATTGCTACCATTCTCGGGCTACAGCTTTCTTTCGATAAAAAAAATCGTGACGTTTCTGTGTTCAAATTCAAATAACTCATTTTCGCCTATTTGAACAGATATAAAAATCACAAGCGTTAAGCCTTTGTAACCGAAATTGAAGATGACTCTACAAAATGGCACAAAAATTTTACACAAGAAAATAGTCGCAATAGGATAGTTTCCATAGCTAGGTAGATAACATAAAAAACTGTCCCCGTATTTATGAATAAAACCACTTGACGTGTCATTACATTTTTACATTTTGGATGATTTTAATGAGAAAGGCAACGGGTCTTTGAAATAGAACTGCGCCACTATGAATTTTGGACGAGGTTCCTGTCAAGTGTAACAAATTGTTGCAATGAAATTAATTCACTACAACTTACTTATTTGTAATTATGTTCATAATAAATTTGTAATAGGTTTTCAAAAATATGCTTCTTCAATAAGCTTTTGAACGCGGTCTCCAAACAAACTAATTAGTTCTACAGATGTGGCCATTTTTTATTCAATTATTTATCATTTGATTTGTTGGGAAATGGTTGGCCTCTATCGTTTTAATTTTTTCATTTTTATTTAAAAATGCCTTTTAAGTTACAATTGGATTAGTTTTAGTTTATCATTTTGAAATAAGAATTGTGTCCGCTTCTGCCAATATGAACATAATACAGTAAAAGCAGGTAGTAAATCAATCACTCGATTTCGTTTAGCGGATGCAAGTCGTAAAAAGCATTTAAACGTAAAAGTAAGATAGTTAAGGAATCAAAATCCGATTCAACATTTACAATAAAAGTAATTCGCGTCAACGAGAACTAAACAACAAAAATAAACACATATATTCCGAATGAATAAAAAAAAATACCTGGCTGTGCCTGGACGTCGTTATTTAGTTTTATTTTCACTTCCAGTAAAAATAATCGATGTTAACGACAACTGAAAAACCGTGGATGAAAAAATATTCTAATATAACTAATAATAATAACTAATGAAAAAAATTAATTAAGTTAATTAATTAATTGTGTCTTCTACGTGAACAAAAAAGTCTAGAACAGAAATACTTAGTTTTTGCTCACATTTGCAATAAAATAGAACTTTGTTATTATTTGTTATTTTATAATACAAGGTCGACGAAGAATATTATTTGTTAGAATCTTGGGACACTTTTATATGTTTCGAATATATTTATTGATGAATTATGTATCAGGAAAGATATAGGAAAATAGTGCCACTGGCCCATATTTGACACTGCGCATGTGCGTTCATATATCACGAACATAAACCTAATATGTTTAGAATGGACGCAAACCTAATCTGTACAGTGTGGTTGCAACTTAGTTTACTTTTTAATCCAAACATAAATTTTACACATAGGAACTTCGTTGATATTTATCAATTTCCATGAAAAGCTGATAAGACATAATTTGTCTTGTTAACTCGAACAGGTTATACAGGACATATTCTTCTTTTACGTTGTAATCCAAAGTTTTGTTAATGCACGATTTATTGAAAGCATTGAATTCAGTGGGACATTCGAGTGCATTTTTTATACCACACACGAACTTTGTTGCTATTTATCAGTTTTAATGAAAAGCTGATGAGACACCATGTGTCTTATTAACTCGAATAGGTTATAGAGGACATATACTCAGTGACATATAAACTGCACCACCTAGAAGGGGTGGGAATTTTTGGACCAAATTTGGCAGAAACATTGGACTAGTCTAAGGTAACAATTGATTAAAATTTGATAAAGAAAACACTTCATCTTTTTGATTTTTCTTTAATGATGTGTTGGTCCGCCCCTATTTCTGATACACTCATTGACTTGCCTTGGCATTGATTCCAGCAGGTGATCAATGTCTTCTTGGGGTATGGCATCCCAAGCAGCCTGTACTTCTTGCCGTAGAGCTTCTATTGTCAACGGTGGGTTCGGTAGATTCCTCAATCTTCTACCCATCATATCCCACACGTGCTCAATGGGCGGCAAATCGGGAGATCTTGGCGGCCAAGGCAAAAGATTAACATTGGCCTCTTCAAAGAAGTCAAGTGAAACCCTTGCTACGTGAGGTCGTGCATTATCTTGCTGGAAAAGTGGGTCTTCCAGCCCTCGAAGATATGGAAGAACATGTGGTTCTACCACTTCGTCAATGTAGCGTCGGGCGGTCATACTGCCCCGAATGAAGAGCAAGGGTGACCTACTGCCGTAAGCAATAGCACCCCACACCATCAACCCCACAGTTCGGTGAACATGCCTCGCAATCGAAAAATCAGGATTGCGCCTTTCTCCACGTCTTCGTCTAACAGTCATCCGACCATCATGCATTCCTAAACAAAATCGCGATTCGTCACTAAAGACAACTCGATGCCACTCCAAGTTCCATTGAAGTCTTTCCGTGTACCAGGTCAAACGTTCCTGGCGATGTTGAGCAGTGAGGGGTAGCACAAGATGTGGGCGGTAAGACAGCAAGCCAAAGGTTCTTATTCGACGATAAACTGTTCGCAAGCCTATCGGACGACCTTGTTCACCTAACCATTGATCAGCTATTGATCTAGTTGTAGAGAATCGGTCTCTCAAGGCCATTAGTCTTAAGCGGCAATCTTGATGTTCATTGGTTCGTCTTTGAGCCCCAGTGCCTCTTCTCCGACGTTCAACCCCATGTTCAGACCACGCTTGGTAAACACGCATTATTGTTGAGTGGTGCCGTCCCAAACGGTTGCCGACTTCTCTAAACGAAAAACCTGCTTCTCGTAAACCAACAATCCGCCCTCGGTCAAAGTCACTCAACTGCTGGTAAACTTGAGGTCTCCTTCCTCTAGGCATCATTAAACACTTGAAACACTTTAAACTAAAGAACGGGATCCGAAAAAGTGGAACAAATTCAAAAAATGACTCCATAATTGCTTGTCTATCACCACCTCTAAAAAATGACACGTACGTCAAAAATCCCATGACTACTTGATGATTGGGTTTCAAATTTTAATCAACTATTTCCCTGGACTAGTCCACTATTCCTGCCAAATTTGGTCCAAAAATTCCCACCCCTTCTAGGTGGTGCAGTTTATATGTCACTGAGTATATTTCTCTTACGTTGTAATCCAAAGTTTTGTTAATGCACGATGTATTGAAAGCATTGAAGTCAGTGGCACATTCGATTGCAATTTTTTATATCACACACGAACTTTGTTGTCATTTATCAGTTTCAATTGAAAAGCTGATAACACACCATTTGTCTTGTTAACTCGAACAGGTTATAGAGGACATATTTCTCTTAGGTTGTGATCCAAAGTTTAGTTAATGCACGATTTATTGACAGCATTGAATTTTTTATATCACACACGAACTTTGTTGCTATTTATTAGTTTCAAGGAAAAGCTAATAAGACACAATTTGTCTTGTTAACTGGAACAGGCTATAGAGGACATTTCTCTTACGTTTTGTTAATGATTTATTAAAAGCATTTGTTATATTTCTCTCAAACGTTGTTGTTTTATTATCTCGTGGTATCAAAGCTCATTTTTTTGATAAAGCACCGTTATGTACTTATCGCTTTACCTGTTTATTACTTGTGGTGAAGTTATGAATGAAACGTTGAAATCGCGTCGGCGGATCTCGACGCAAAAACGCCGGTTCCAATTCGCACTTGTGCGAAGGGCGACGATATGAACGTGCGTGTTCGTTTTCGCATATAAATGATAATTGCATAGAAGTCGGCCGGCGACGAAAAGGTAAGAGAAGGCGACGTCGACGTCGTCGACGTCGCACCGCCGTAGACAGAGATCGAACGGGGAAGCGACGGAGAAGGACAGCTCGCCTGTCGACGTTCCTTCGGTGCCGACCGCTGTGCGCAGGGCAGGTTATAAGACTACGCCCACCATTACTGACCTACATTAAGCTCGGGGTTGACGACCGCTGGAAGCCGCTACTGCCTCCCCTCGCGCTCGCGTCACACTTCACACAACGCCACAAAACCTCGGAAATGATTTAGTGTGCATCATCGACAATCGTCATTGTCGTACTTATTGTTTTCGTTTTCGACCGGTTAATTTAAGCACTCGATGCGTTTGACACAGTTTCGATTTGCGCGAGTCGCCGCTGCGTTGCGACGACGTAAACGCGCCGCAACGCAATTTATTTCAACGAAGCGTTTGTATTAAATCCCACCGGCAGAAAAACATATTTAAATATTTCCTTACAAGCGTGTCTCAAAGTTAACGAACAATACACAGCTTCAAAATCGCGTAAATGGAAAGGAGCGGCTTCGTCATTGTATCCAAGGCCAAGAAAATATTTTACCCTAAAAATTAAGTCAACCCAATTTTATTTATTATTTTAAGTATTTAAGTTGATCACATCAAGTCATCTCTTCGATTACATATTTGAAGTTGTTTTAAATCGCAATGGGTTGACCTTTGCTTTTCTGAGTTGGGTTTAGGTTGCTAACGTCAAGAATGAAATAATCCCATCGACTAGATTGGGTGTTGATAAGAACAAAGATTGGACTATTTCATTTATTCCTAGGTTAAGCGTTGGGTATTGTTTTATATCACAGTTGTTTACATTTGGCCGTCCTGTGTTGGGTTTAGGTTGTTGAAATGAAAAACGAAGTTGCCTCTTCGATTAGATCAGATTTTGATCGAAACAAAGGCAGTGCTGACTCATTCATTGAGGAATTACGTATTTGAAGTTGTTTTAAATCGCAATGGGTTTAACTTTGCTTTTCTGAGTTGGATTTAAGTTGCTAACGTCAAGAATGAAATAATCCCATCGACTAGATTGGATGTTGATAAGAACAAAGATTGGGCTATTTCATTTATTCCTACGTTAAGTGTTGGGTATTGTTTTACATCACAGTTGTTTACATTTGGCGGTCCTGCGTTGGGTTTAGGTTGTTGAAATGAAAAACGAAGTTGCCTCTTCGATTAGATCAGATTTTGATCAAAACAAAGGCAGTGCTGACTCATTCATTGAGGAATTACGTATTTGAAGTTGTTTTAAATCGCAATGGGTTTAACTTTGCTTTTCTGAGTTGGATTTAAGTTGGTAACGTCAAGAATGAAATAATCCCATCGACTAGATTGGATGTTGATAAGAACAAAGATTGGACTATTTCATTTATTGCTACATTAAGTGTTGGGTATTGTTTTATATCACAGTTCTTTAGATTTGGCCGTCCTGTGTTGGGTTTAGGTTGTTGAAATGAAAAACGAAGTCGTCTCTTCGATTAGATCAGATTTTGATCAAAATAAAAGCAGCGCTGACTCATTTATTAAAGAGTTACATCTTTGAAGTTGTTTTAAGTCGCAATTGGTTTAATTTTACTTTTCTGAGTTGGGTTTGATCTTGACCCATTAGCCAAACAATTTTTTATTAACTCTCCCACTCATATTTAATTTTTTGACAATGACTTACTATTATTATCATTGCCATTAATATATTGCAACTTTCGTCATGAAAAATAACCGATGACATTTTTGCATCTCCTTTTAACCGAATCAAGTTAATTTTCACTACCACTTCAGCCGTAACTTGCAACCGTCGTCGTCGTTAAAAAAAATCGCAATTAATGCCTAATTATGCGCGAAAAAGTGAAATGCAAATGCGTACCGACACACGCAGTTACGTCATGCAAGCAACGTATAGACCCGTTCCACTGACTAGGAAGAGTCGTTAGCAGTGAAAGTTGAGGAACAGTTAGCGGTTTGTCGTGACTAGAAATCTTGCGGGGCACACGTCATCGCCGGCATAGCACTTCGTATATGCACCGGTTAACGTTACGCGGAATGGCAGCCCGGCGGAACAAGTGAAAGTGTTGATGATGATTATGCTCCTTGCCCGCCGGCCCCCTGCGTCGCCCTCCGAACCGCTAGATCTAATCCTCGGCCGCGAGCGCTGCAACGGCCACTCTAATCGCCCCATGACCGAGACAGATGCAGGAAACGTGGTTAATGCACTCGTCCGACGTATCTGTGTTAGAAAGGTAAACGTACTGCCCGTAAGTAATGCGCATGCATCCATTATTTTATCGGCGATATTGGGTAATCGCGGGCGACCGTGGGAGAAACTTTCCCCCGCTGGACCGTCGAAGAAACGACGTGACAGTGCACGAAGGTCGCAATTAATAAAAAAAATTATAAATCACCAAAGGAGTTATGGTTTTCCACTGCTCCAGCGATTGCATTCGTTGCTGATATACATCTTGTTGAGTTAACTATACTTAGACCACAGTCCTATTTTAACATTAACATCGAAGGTACTTTCATCCCGCCCAATTACAATTTATTCAAATTTACGTATACAACTTTGTGTTCCAGTTTCACTACCCCCATGATTAATTTATAATTAATTGATAAACAACTGATCGAATTCGTTAAAATGCACTTTATTTACACAAACCACTCCACGCGACGTTTTAACGAATGCTCCACCAAATGCTCGTTTCGTTTAAACCTACTGCTTAGGTGACATCTAACCGTGCATACTTTCAATTATCACCTCGTTCACCAACACAAAACACCGGCCACGTTAATTGGTTGGCATGACTAATTTCGGAGATCCAGGTCAAGTTTAACCGACTATTTGTTTTATAAAGTAGCCTCTGCAATGCAGGAATGTACGAACCATTCTTGACTGGAAGAAAAAATCAGCGGCGGCGCTGTATCAACATCGTAAACTTTGCGTCGTTTAATTAAAATGGGAATGTTTCCCGTCGTGTTATTTTCGCGAATATAGAAAAGAAGTCATCAATTAAAATGTAAAAGCACTTACAAGGAAATGCATAATTATGATGAAACGTCAAAAACGAATCCAGTAAAAACGAGCTTGAAAACGCTGTCAATGCAGAAGACAATGTTCGTAAAGTGTAGAATAATGTAAATTAAGCGTTTGAATGGTGGAAAATTTTAGAAATTTACGGAAAAACGAAAAACGTAAATTATTTTCAATTTATGAACTGACAGAAAAATGTTACGTTCGAATATTACGTCGAGTTTGATGGATCTATATTGAACCCATGTGAACAAGTAAAGGTTAGCGCTAGTTGAGATTTGTTCGGAAAACTGACAGGTCATTGATGCTGACCTAACCCAACCCAACCCAATCTAATCTAACCCTAACTCAACGGAATACAATCCAACCCGATGTGACTCAACCTAATCTAACCCAACTCAACCCAACCCAACACAACACAATGCAAATCAACACAAACGAAACCAACCCAATTCAACCCAACCGAACCCAGCCCATTCCAACTCTGAATTTATTTGTGTTTCATAGGGTTGGAATGGGTTGGGTTGAATTGGTTTGGTTTGGGTTGGTTTGCAATCAGTTGAGTCTGTTTGGGTTGTGTTGGGTTGGGTTGACTTGGGTTGAATTGGGTTGGGTTCAGTTCGGTTCGGTTGGGTTGAAATGGTTTGGTTTGGTGTAGTAAATGCCAACAAGTCAAATATACGCAGCCAAACAAAAAAACAGAGGAAACATATGTCAACCAAAAATAAAAATAAATTAAGGCGAGCCAACGAAATAAAACCATTTTATGAAGAATCTGTTCAATTACGTTACGACTACGATTAAAAGAAAATAAATTAATAATAAATAATCACAATATAAAATGTAAGCAAACAAACAAAAAAATCAATTATCTGTTGACAAAATAAAATAAATTTAAAGTAAGTAAATTTAAAGTAAGAAAAAATATATAAAAATATTGAACATGAGAACTGAAGCGAACCTTGAAATAAATCACTCCAACTCATTCCAACTCTACCAGAATGAAAGCAAACTAAGACGAGGCAAAAGAAAATCAATCCATTTTAAGAAGAATATAAGAGTTCTCTTAAAACGCCAAAGAAGATGTATTCGAAGAAACGTGTTTAAAGAAATTGCATTAAAATTGTGAAATTCGCACAAAACCATAAGAAACTGCAACGACGGCGACGTTTCGCACCAAGGTTTCAAATCAGGCATTGTGGAAATAACAGCGTTGTGGCGCGTTGAGCGTTTGTGGGGAAAAAATAATTGATGAATTTGAATACATATAATTAGAAAATAAAAAATTTCCGTTAGGCAATTTTCTACAATTTTATTTATGAGCAATTTTGATGCGTACCATTTGACCGGCGGAGTGTCGAAGAAATATCGCGATGCTCTATGTTTACTGAAAAGCAGAAGATCGACTTCGCACGCTTGCCATCTCTAAACTATTACAGATAGACATATGCCGGCCGAACTTTATTTGTCATACTAACATATGAAGAAACTATACATTTCTATCGGAAGCATACATTTTAAATGTTAGTGTAAATGCTAGATTTTTATGTTTTGGAAGACGCGCAGTCTCTAATATAAGATCGATGAACGACTTAAAACAATTTAGCTAACTTCTAGAAATATTTTCTTCAGAAATGACTAAAAATCTTATCAAACTAAACATGCAGCTTTGCAGATCACAAAAATTTAACAACACGTTGCAGTAACTAAGCAAATAATACAAGAACTCGCAATTTTTCCGAATTTAATCATTTTTATGTTTAAGTAATTGACCGCTACAGCCTACTTTGGCTGCATGCTGGTTAAAATGATTATGTAAAAATGTTCGCGATATCGCGGTATTGGCATTAAAACCCATACTAACCCAATCCAACCCAACCCAATCTAGCCCAACCACAAATTATGGTAGAATTTTCACTTTTATTTCTTAAAATATTAAACATATGGAAACAATTAAGTAATTGGCAACATCTTGATTTTTTTATCAATTTTCCACATTTTATCATTTACAGTTTTGTTAATTTGATATTTTATTTCTAGTATTTTTGAGAATTTAGTTTTTTACGTTTAAGTAAAAGTAACCATTGTAGCCTACTCGCGCTGCGTGCTAGTTTATATAATATTGTGAACGTGTTGAGTATTAGCATCGATGTCATAGTATTTGTATTAAAACCCATACTAACCCAAACCAACCCAACCCAATCTAGCCCAACCACAAATTTAGGTAGCACTACTCATTTCGTTTATTTCCTAAAATATTAAAAATATGATAACAATCGATCGTTTACACCACTACTTGGTAACATATTGATCTTTTATCAATTTGGACATTTCTTCACATTTTGCATTTTTTTAATTTGATACGGTTGTCTTTGTAGCATTATTTCGATTTTAGTAATTTTTAGTAAAACGTTCAATTCTTTAGGATTTTATTTATGTGAATTTTTTTCATTATCTCGTACCGTTTGTGCAACAGGAACGTAGCGGCGTCTAGCGGTTTCGCCTGCTTTGCGCTGCAATTTCTTGCCGTGCGCTCACCCGACATTATTTGAAACACTGCAAAAACCGCTCAATATAAAAGAAAAAATGTGCAGAATTAAACTGCGTAACGTTATATAGCGGGATTGACGAAGGAGGGGCCCAAACTCGCAAAATGTTTTTGCGAAGCATAGAGGTGCGAATCTGAACGCGTCCTATTTCTAAACTATAATACATATGCGCCGCCTCGAGCTATCCGTTAGGCAATTTAATTCTCTACAACTTCATTTATGAGCAACGTTGTCGTGTTTTGCTCCGCGCAAAAAAACCTAGCGACGTTTCGACCAATTGGCCAGACTAAAACGCCTAGACGCTATGATGTGCCTAGATATAAGAAGATCAGATGAACTAAGTTCGTTACCAAGTCTTATCTCTAGTGTGTTAACAGTTTGAAAAAAAAATGCTTTTGAACGCTTCCCATTGCTAAACTATTATAGACAGATATATCCTTTATCACAAAAATTCTAACTCCTCTCAGCCAAACCTGCCAACCCTTCTTTTCACTTTCTGCTAAATCTATTAAAAATGACTGAAGAGTCAGATTTAGGAGGGGGTTGCAATAGAACTGTAATTAATTACACGTCTGCAACAGAGGAAATTTCTCATTTAATTGCAACGTGCGAATTTCGCGCATTCCTAATCATGCCAGGCCGTCGTTTATATCATTTTTATTGTCACTTTAGCCTCGTTACTCTCCATTAGAAGTGACCTTGGGTCTCGTGACACAGACTATTTGCGAACGCAGATTGTCTTCGTGGGCACCCAGCCGCCGAGAAAAGCGCGAAGCCGTCGAGCGTCGTCTGCGAGCTCGCACGGCCGACGTTAACAGTCCGCGATGATTGGGCGCGGGTTTTACATCTCGTATCGATTCGATCGCGATTGATTTGCTCTTGTTCGACGGTATGTGTCAGAGAAAGCCGGGTCCAATTAAAACTCGAAAAGTCAAGTGAGGATCGCGGAATCGCCCAAATGAAATTAACAACACCGATAATACGATTGCTTGGACGACTAAAGCAAATTCATTTAGTGAGATTCAAGGCCCGTTTTTTCCACCTATTGTCTGGCGCTCGGTATCGCAGATGTCCGCGAATTTTCGGCGGAGTCAAGTTCAAAGTCGTGTGCTGCGAATTCCTCTCGTCATTGTAACGCATAAAAAAGATAAGAGCGCCGCATCGGATATAAATAACGCGGCTTTTGCCGCCTAATGAACGTTCGCAATTTTTATCAGCGTGCGGTGACTTGACCCAAATAAACAATTGTATGCGAACGACGTAATGCGAATTAGCTTGCTACATATTCGGGCGCAAGCGCCCAATAACCGCCGGAGCTGTTGGAATGGCGATTGCGCAAGGAAAAAATATAAGAAATAGGACGTGCAATAAAGTACGTCGATACCTTGCACCAAGGGCGATGCACGAGTTCTCGTGCGATATTCTTTCGATCATCTTTAGATTGTAATTGATAACGTGCCGAGTACAGGCCTGATATGTATCAGTTCGATCTTTAATTGAATTGTGTCATGTAGTCCAGTGGGTCCTTGCAGACACAACTGAGTTTTATTATTTTTGGCAAACGTAATTGTAATCGTAATCGATTTTTAAACATGTGATTGAAAGCATCTTAGTTTTGTAATGCAACTGCACGCGCGTATACTATTTTATCTACAACCATAAATATTTAGAAAAATATGATCTTCTATAATAATTTTAGACGGCCGCCGTTAATGTAAGTGGGAGTTGACTCGTGATATTTGTAGAATACGTAGTCGTTGTGCACGTTTCAGTATGGTAGGTCGTATCGTTGGAGCGTCCAAGACCGATCATCGACCATTACTTCTTGAATATAAAGACCCTCATGTTAACATAAATGCTGTTCGATACAGTGAAACTTTGACTCGTTTGCGTACAGCCATAAAGAACAAAGCGTGATCCTTCTTCACGATAACGCCCGTCCGTATATCGCTAACATCATCACGTCACAGATAGCGCGGATCAGGTGGGGTATTACAGCACCCCCTTTACAGCCCGGATCTGTCACCCTGTGACTTACATGTCTTTGGACCATTGAAGAAGGCACTCAAGGAACAGCGATTCCAATCGGACGCTGAAGTCCAGTAGGCAGTTTTGACATGGTTCCATCAACAGCCAGAGGAGTGGTACGACCCCGATATACAGCGTCGTGTGAAGCAGTGGGAGCCTGCCGGTGTAGTAACGGCAATATTGTTTAGTTTAAATAAACCGCATTTTTTTTATGTTGAAAAAACGTCAAAAATTGAAAAATTTTAAAATGCAAAAAAGTGTATCAATTACAACAACACTTAAAAGTTATAATTTTAGCATTTTTTTTTAAATTTAATAGTGTTTGCATATTTGTAATTGGACCCAACCCAACTCACGACGTTTGTCTCCATTCCTGAATGGATGAAATTTCCAACGATAGGCAACTATTTAGGTAATTTACTTATACAAATACACCCCGCGTTAAATAATAATAAATATAAATTACTAACGTATTTATATCTTAAGTATTAGAACGAAATATATATATAAACTAACCGTTTTTTTACAAACTTGTAACGAACTATTTATTATGCAAAATATATTGTAGGTTTGACGTTACGATTATTGCTAGTTAAACAAATAAGAATTTCCTTCTCGATAAAATTATTTACACTGACTGTCTTATAAACAATAATGCCTTACCGTTCCCAGGGTTTGCACAGATTAAATTATACATTGATACATATTTTCATAGAGTTGTGCTAGGTGCCCTAGTGCGCCATACATATTCAATGTGGACCAGATATGTCTTCTTGTAGCTCGAGCTTCAAGGGCTGGGATTCTTTATTGATATGTCGACATTTACCATATATCTTTTGAAAGTCATTAATGACAAAAAAATGTGACTGTAAATTATAAATAAACTAATGATCTTAGCGTTTTCATATAGCAAATTATAAATAATTATTTCTGTCACCGTTGTAAGTGACTTACATTGACTAAACTATAATAGATCTTTAACATGCTATTTTTTTTGTATACTTAGTGGAAAAATTTTAGAAAAAGTAGGTTATAAATGACAATAAATGTATTAAATCATGAAGTTTGTGTTTTTATTACATTTATCAAGGTTATGTCAACGCGGAAATAATATATGTTGCTAACGACTAAAGTGTCACTAACGATTAAAGTGTTGTTTTGTGGGTTGTATTTATTTGAGCTATCGGCGTTTGGTTGGGTTGGGTTGGGTTGGGTTGTATTTATTTGAGCTATCGCCGTTTGGTTGCGGTCTTGGTTGATTGCAATCGATAGATAAATTACACCGTATAACACAATAAATTCTATTCCAGAAATTACTTTGCGTTGGATTAATTTGCATTACATTGTGTTGGTTATTTTTCAAAACAAATATACAAAGTTTTTTTTACTTGCATCAATCATTTGCAAAATTAGAAGACACAAAACTGCAATTCTATATTTTGGATTGTATTTGTTTTGCGTTGATCTACTTTGACTGTTTGGGTTCAATTGCATATAATTTTTGATTTGGAGTCGTCTCGATGCTGAAATATTTCTTTTCCCATTCAATGTAATAAATGTCAACGTCCTACCTGTAAACTTTTCAGTTTCTTTACATAAGGAGCACATTCAAATTGAATTGTTTGGTTAGGACTGCAGTCACAAAGCACCAATATTTCAATATTGGCGCTTTGCCTCCAGGTTTGATTTTTCGTTCCATTTCGAAATTTACACCATCAAAAATTGCACTATTTGAATTTGTTTCAATCAGTTATTATGTCGTTGGTTAATTTGGTTTGGCTCCTTGGATTCATTTGCATTTATTTTTGGTTTGAATTTGTGAATGATTATTGAATAATTTGGTTTTGGTGGGATTTATTTGAATTATTGATGTCTGATTCGAGTTGTGGTTTAATTTTGTAGTCGGTTTGTATCATAACATATACTCAGTTTTTTTACACCAGCTTTGATTTATTTGGTCTAGGTTGGGTTGGGTTGCGTTTGGTTTAGTCTGGTTGGGTTGTCTTACGTTGCATTATTGGTGTTTGGTTGCGGCCTATCATCTTGGAATCAGTTATTTTTCCCTGGATTAATTTGGTTTGGGTCGTGTGAAATTTTTAACAAGGATATCAAAATGGTCAAAAGTGGAAAAATTGCCATCATTGGTAACATAGTTAAATTAGTTCGTTGGAAAAAGTCAAAAATGGAAAAAAAAGGATAGTATCATTTGCAAATTTCAAACATAATTTTAGCAAAAGAATTCTGTGCCTGGTTTTTTTGAATGTTGCATTTTTTTGCATATTTGTAACCCAACCCAACCCAACCCAACCCAACTCCTGATGTTGTGATGTCATTGTATCTAAATTGTTTACAGTAATCGTCTTATAAATTATAAGTCCCCACCGTTTCCACCATTAAATTATACATTGATGCATTTCTGTGTACAAGTATAATAGTCGCAGTCTAAGAAATACACAATGACTCATCAAAATCTGCGCCAACAAAAATAACCATAGGCGGAGGTGATTAAAGTTTATACGGACGTTATCATAAAATAAATAGATATCGCAATTGAAATCCAGCAAAGAAAAAACGTAAAATTGCGACGTATTCACTGTACACGCTATTACGAGCAATTGTCGCGCCACTGTGATTATCAAGGGGGATTAGTCACAATGGACTCGCATTTTGCGCATATTAATTGATGTGTATTTCTTACACCGCGACTAGTATAGCGCTCCTTTTCATGGAATTGTGCTACGTGGCCCAGTGCGCCAGAGTCAACGTTGACCAAATATGACTTGTTTTACCCCGAGATTCAAGGACTGGGATACGTTACAATACACAATGTATATCTTTTGAAAGTCTTTGATGACAAAATATACAAAAATTGGCTGACGGTAAATTATAAATAAACCAATGACGTTTGACTTGGCGTTTTCGTAGAGTAAATTATAAATAACTATTTCTATCGCCATTTATGTGACTTACATTGAGTAAACAACAATACATTTTTACTACACAATGGATCATTTCTTTATCGATAAAACATTTTGCTCTGACTATATTATAAATAATTATTTCTTACCGTTTCCAGGAGTTGCACAGATTAAAGTATAAATAAGCTAATTATCCCAACGTTTGCACAAAGTTAAATGTTAATAATTATTTCTATTATAGTTTTAAATTATTTGCACTGGTTTAACTACGATAGATATTTACAATACAGTTGTGATAATTTCCTTATATATAAAATCATTTTCACTGACTATCTTACAAATAACTATTGCTTACCGTTTCGACTGTTTGCACAGATTAAATTATAAATAAACTAATGACTATGACATTTTCACGGACTGAATTATAAATAATTATTTTGAATTTGTTCGGTTGGGTTGGGTTTGGTTTAGTCTGGTTTGGTTTGGTGTGGTTGCGTTTGGATGGGTTGGGTGAAACTGTCATCTTGGAATTTGTTATTTCTCCATGGATTAAGTTAACTTGTGGCGTCTTTTTTCGCCTAGTTACACATACACTACAAACTAGTCCATGAAATATCAACAAGACCCAAACCAAATGAATACAGGGAGATGTAACATAGAATTTAAAGTTCCGAACCAAACATCAATTATTCTAATAACGAACCCAGGCCGACCCAAACCAATAAATTAAACATCGATAAAATTTTCAAAAATGTAAAATACTAATGACAGCAGGTTTGTGTTAACCTGGTTTGGTTGTTTGGGTTAGTTTGCATTTTATTTTTGATTCAAATTTGAAAATAACCAACTTATTGCTTTTACCATAACGTCTTTTTTCAACACCTGTTCATTTCTTTACAAAAGCTTTGATTTATTTGGTTTAGGTTTGGTTTGGTTTGGTTGGGTTGGATTATAGTAAACGAAAAAATGTAAATGATTTGTCAAGTGCAAACAAATATCAAAATCGATAACTGTAGCCGGTTCCAAAAACGTCAAATTCTTTTTGTTTAATTGCAACAATTGCAACATTTAAAAAATGATAATTTTGACATTGAATTTTTTTGCAAGTTACCTTTGCAATGTTTTTACATTTATGTATTTCCATGATTTTTTTTTTGAAAACGTCGACAACTAGTCAAGTATATGTGACACATTTGAGAGAGGCATTGCATATTTTTTTATTTACTTTCATTCGACGTATTGTGTAGTACTGATGATATTTGTACTGAGGTTAATAAAAAATATATTATTATTCACCAGCGCTATATCACCACTACTGAACCTCTGTAAGTGTATCGGAGAGTTCTGTGTCGGACAATCCTCGCCCGTCGATGTGAACTTTCGGGTCGACGCACACGACCCGAACGCAGGTATCGCGGCTGAGCTTCCCTCGTCGACGCCGTAAAAATCGATCGCCGGTGCGCCCGAGCCCGCCTTTAACGCACGAGTTCGCCGTGCAAACGCCGCGCGACGCGTCATCCAAGTTTGTGGTGCAGAAGCTCGAGGTCAATGCCCGTCCTCAAGCGTCGGTGCCGTGCCGAGCCGCGCGTTTACGGACAGCGAACACACACACGCTGGCAACGGCACCGTGCACACACACACACACACACACACATACCACTGGAGCGACCGAAGGCGTCGTCGGTACGTTCGGGTGACTTTTTACGTTTTAAACGTCCAGGAAACGGTTCGATTACATCTTGAATAAGGGGTGATCGTTAAAATCCTCTTTGCAATGGGCGACGTTGTCCCGATACAATATATTAACACTCGGTATGTCCAGAGCTCCTTTTGCTATTCTTAAATCGAATTATTTACACTTTTTTTAATATTTAATATTCGTGTCGATCGGAAACGTGACTTCCGTTACTTATATGCGAAAAATATAAATCGTTTAAATTGTTAACTTCGTGTATATGAAATATACAATTACAATTGAGTTAGTAAATGTTATCGGTGCGCAAAGATATTTGGCCATATATTCCTTGCATATGTGATGTTTATGCTCTGCGGTCTAAATATACTCAGTGACATATAAACTGCACCACCTACAAGGGGTGGAAATTTTTGGACCAAATTTGGCAGGAATAGTGGACTAGTCCAGGGAAATAGTTGATTAAAATTTGAAACCCAAGCATCAAGTAATCATGGGATTTTTGACGTTTGTGTCATTTTTTAGAGGTAGACAAGCAATTATCGAGTCATTTTTTGAATTTGTTCCACTTTTTCGGATCCCGTTCTTTAGTTTAAAGTGTTTCAAGTGTTTAATGATGCCTAGAGGAAGGAAACCTCAAGTTTACCAGTAGTTGAGTGACTTTGACCGAGGGCGGATTGTTGGTTTACGAGAAGCAGGTTTTTCGTTTAGAGAAATCGGCAACCGTTTGGGACGGCACCACTCAACAATAATGCGTGTTTATCAAGCGTGGTCTGAACATGGGGTTGAACGTCGGAGAAGAGGCACTGGGGCTCAAAGGCGAACCAATGAACGTCAAGATCGCCGCTTAAGACTAATGGCCTTGAGAGACCGATTCTCTACAACTAGATCAATAGCTGATCAATGGTTAGGTGAACAAGATCGTCCGATAGGCTTGCGAACAGTTTATCGTCGAATAAGAACCTTTGGGTTGCTGTCTTACCGCCCACATCTTGTGCTACCCCTCACTGCTCAACATCGCCAGGAACGTTTGGCCTGGTGCACGGAAAGACTTCAATGGAACTTGGAGTGGCATCGAGTTGTCTTTAGTGACGAATCGCGATTTTGTTTAGTAATGCATGATGGTCGGATGACTGTTAGACGAAGACGTGGAGAAAGGCGCAATCCTGATTTTTCGATTGCGAGGCATGTTCACCAAACTGTGGGGTTGATGGTGTGGGGTGCTATTGCTTACGGCAGTAGGTCACCCTTGCTCTTCATTCGGTGCAGTATGACCGCCTGACGCTACATTGACGAAGGGGTAGAACCACATGTTCTTCCATATCTTCGAGGGCTGGAAGACCCACTTTTCCAGCAAGATAATGCACGACCTCACGTAGCAAGGGTTTATCTTGACTTCTTTGAAGAGGCCAATGTTAATCTTTTGCCTTGGCCGCCAAGATCTCCCGATTTGTCGCCCATTGAGCACGTGTGGGACATGATGGGTAGAAGATTGAGGAATATACCGAACCCACCGTTGACAATAGAAGCTCTACGGCATGAAGTACAGGCTACTTGGGATGCCATACCCCAAGAAGACATTGATCACCTGCTGGAATCAATGCCAAGGCGGGTCAATGAGTGTATCAGAAATAGGGGCGGACCAAACACATTATTAAAGAAAAATCAAAAAGATGAAGTTCAAATTTTAATCAATTGTTACCTTAGACTAGTCCAATGTTTCTGCCAAATTTGGTCCAAAAATTCCCACCCCTTCTAGGTGGTGCAGTTTATATGTCACTGAGTATATTTTTTAAATACCATATTGAACCTTCAAAACAGATGAATTATTTCTTATCGCGAACGGGACGCTGTTTAATGAATTTTTTCGAATATATATTAATAAAGACGTAATAGCCAGGAAAAGAAGAAAAAAGATATTGCAATTCATTTTTGGTAATTGATAGAAATGTATAAGTTATAATTTAATGTTTTTAGTCTGTCATAAAAAAATTATAAAAGTAACTAAATCCATTAAATTATAATTTATACGTTTCTATAAATTATCAAGAATGAATTGCAACTTTTCTCTTCGTTTCCTGCTTTATTTATATTCGCAAAAAAAAACTTATAGTAGATATGAAGTGTTGTATTAATAGTACAAATATTTTTCGCTCAGTTTGGAATAAAAATAATAAATGTTTCCTCATTTACTTTTCTATACGTAATTACATTACAGGCGCATTTATTTAGTCGTCGCAATTACTTTTCGGCCGCTAAGGGTGGAAATTATTTTTAATTACAAAAATAACAACATTAGTGCATATTTTCAAAAATGTACCCAACCCAACCCAACTCAACTTAACCCGACCTAATTCAACCCAAGCCAACCCAATCCAACCCAACCCATGCCAACGCAAACCGAACAACCCAACCCAACACAAAACATGTATGTATACTATAAAAAAACAGAAAAGTTTCAAAAATTCTACAAAGTAAATTTATGGAATTATTAAATAAATGAAAATGTGAAAAAATATACTGCATGTAAAAAAACAGCCCCATCCAACCAAATTCAACTCAACTCAACCCAACTCACCTCAAAGCCACCCAATCCAACCCAAATTAACAAATCTGTTAGCTATACTGTTGAAATAAAAAAAAAACTGAAAAATCAAAAAAATTGTAAAAATTCAAAAATTTAAAAATTATGTGAATTGTTTTAAAAAAATGCAATTATTTCTACTAGATAACACTTTGGATTAAGAAAAAAGAATCCTGGAAACAGTTTCATCGTATTTAAAAATGTCAAATATTCAATGTGTGCCAGTGTTCGAGGAAACCATCAAATATTTTCAATAACACTCAAAAAATTAAAGGCAATTAAAAGTACCACAAATTGAAAAAAAAAATACTTTTACGAACGTCGTTCCTGTTGCTGTTTTTGCGAAACGCAATGTTGTGACTTTGAACTTGTCCCCCTTCTTAACTAAAAAAGATAGACATATGCCGTCTATGCGATTCCGTTAGGAAATGTAGTTCTTCATTTATTTGTAATTTTGTCGTGTGCCGCTCTGTTCGGACAGCCTTTCAAAAAACGTAGAGTCGCGCTCGTTAGCGTTTAGTCATAAAATTTTGCAGATATGTAGGCACTTGTGCGATTTTTCATATTTAGATCAGCATTGGTTAAGAAAGTTAAATTGAAAAACTATCAAATGCGTGTTCAACAAACTAAACCCAAAACTGAATAAATGTGACGTTTAAACTCAAAAACAACATTTTTGTTGTTATTTATTGCTAAAAGCTGCTAAAAAATAAACAGCAGCCAACAAATGAAAGTTTGAATAAAAAAAATGTGCTTATTTTTTGCTAAAGGTAATTAAGAAAATTAAAAAAATCGAATAAAAAAGTAGAAATTGTTTCGCAATTCTCGTGCATCATTCGCACAAATTTCGCAAGGATCGATAAATTAACGAACCAATCGACTTATTCAAGAGTTCACAAGAAAGTTATGAAAGTGTGAGCATGTTTCGGTCCGTTTTTAGCATCGATACGAAACTGCGTGCGTTGCCACCGATTCGTCGGCATTCCTCAAATTTTCCCGCGTTACGTAAGATCGCGTTGCGCAACACGACGCCGCGGCCGCCGCTGTCGTCGCGCGAAAATTTCCGGTTCGTTCGGGCGACGTTCGGTCCGCGAGTGAGGCGAGCGGAGTCCTGCGTCGTCACGCACGCCCCCTGCCGGGAGGACCGTCCGCCTCGAAACTACTTTAATAGGGCGCTCAGAACGAATTGATTTAATGCACACACAGTGCAACGATCTCGAAATCAATATTGACCTACTTGCGCCGTTTTGCGATATTATTTCGACAAGTGCCGCATAAAAAACGACGGAATTTCGACGATGCCGTTGTGCCCGGCGTTCGGGGAATCCTCACCTGACGGTCCGTTATTGCCTTTTCTTACTAAACATGGCAAAAAATGTATAAATATTGTAGATCATCGTTTGTATAATGATGAAATACTGTTATGCTTACAGGGTTTATCAAATCCAGGACAGAACCAGGACGAAAAGAAAATTAAACAAAAATTTGATAATTTTTAAAAATGTATAATGAAAAATTATGTGATATGTAACAGGTGATAACAATTAGCAAAAAATATCAAAACTTTTCTACTGAAAAAAAAAAAAAATTACTCACTTGATGCATAAATAACTACTAGGAACTGTTTCAAATATTAGATTATAATCTGACAGTTGCTTACGTAATATTACGTCCAGTAATGTCTGGCCTGTCTATTATTGCAAATAAAATATTTGCAGAAGCTTCTTATTTTGTCTTAATTACCGATACATTTTTAAAATTTTTGATACATTTTATTTTCTTAGACTGGTTGCATTTATGGCCAACAAAATCGTATATCCTTAGATGTCTCCACTTTATTCGGGCTATCTATTTTATTATGGATTTTTTAAAACAGTAAACTGGTAGGGAGTATAATGCAACAATATTTCCATGATGATAATTTTCAAAATATTTTAATGTTGCATAAGAGAAACTAATCGAACCTCAAACCCGAGACGATAGTAAATGACGTAATAAATTAAGTTGAATTGGGGTGATTTTCTCAGCACTATTGTGGTTTTAAAACAGTAAACTGCTAAA
Organism: Geotrupes spiniger; assembly: GCA_959613385.1. Lineage (NCBI taxonomy): Eukaryota > Metazoa > Arthropoda > Insecta > Coleoptera > Geotrupidae > Geotrupes > Geotrupes spiniger. Next base: position 13,699,669 of record OY390737.1, on the reverse strand, counting down.
ATGTATAATGCAACAATATTTCCACAACCCAGGGTTGGATTCGGGTAATATTTTGAAAAATTTTAAACATGAATGCAAATGCAAGAAAATTCTCAAAACTGACAAAACTCATTCTTGTCAAACTAGTAAAATGCAAAAAATAAAACTCATGTAAAATGTTTTAAAATAGCCAAATAGTTAGATAGTTAGTGCTTTGGATTACGTCAGTACCTGGTATGTAAATGCTTGAAATATGAAACTTTGGATTGAAATAATTAGAAAACAATTTGAATTTGTCTCGTTTCCGTTCACAATACACTGATGTGTATGTAGGGTTGCTGTCTGAACTAGTTTATTAGATATCTACAGGACATGGCGGTAATTGCTGTGTGAACGTTAGCTTGTTCTTTTAAGACGGTTGAAGGCTTAAGGGGGTCGTCTAGTGTGTCAGATCAAAAAGTTCGGCCTTGCATCACTTCTTTGAAGATGAGGAATGTGCACTGGACGACCCCCTTAAATCATTGCTATCTATTGCGTTTGCTGTAAACGTAATTATGGTTTTTTTCGGTTAATTCGTCTACCGTTCATTTGAGAGATTGTCTGGTGTCCCGTCCAAACTTCTTGATAAGGATTGCTTTGGCCATTCCACATCGTTGCGTATTGTCATAAGCTCGTTGGAGCTGTGTTAATGGCTCATATTTTTAACTCACAAAGAACAAATTCAAGTGTGACGTCACAATTAGATATTACAACAATTTAAAGAGCATTTGGTATCAAAAATTATCCTCTCACAACTTCTCTCTTGCTTATGTGTTATGATCTACGCATATAGTTTGCCCACCAACGTCGAATGTACTTCCATCTTGTTCTATGTACGAATTAAAAAAAAAAATAATAATAAAGAAAACAATTGGTTTAATGTTCACAAATAACTGCGTGTGTTGATTCCATAACATCGTTCTATGTTGGTTTGGATTTTAACGTTTTCCACAATTCATAATTTTCAAAATTTGATATGTTTTACATTTTTTTCCAAATGACTATATTTGTGAAATCGGCATTTTCAATTCTGAATTAACAATCAATAAGTTGAGTGGACGTTACTCATGGAATCCTAGACGCTCTGGTTTTTTCACGTAGCATTTATTTGGCAACCCTACCTATTGTAAATCACCCCCCTAATCCGAGTTTAGCGAACATGGCAGCGCCTACAGATTTAAATTCTCCAACGTGGTGGTATGAATGGGGATCAACAGGTTGGCGTTTCGTAGGTGCGGAGAGAAATTATCGCACTTCGTCCTCCCAACGCAGATCGCTCCATGTGCACGCATTCACCGCCGCCGGTTGAATAGTTAATCGTTAGATGACGCCACTCAGTCGTTTGGTGGGATCGCCACCGAAAAAAGAAACTATGAACAATCCGATTAATAATCGCTTCGATGGCGAGCGAGCTGTCCAGATGAATCGCAAACGATACACACTGGTGGTTAATGGGCTGCATAATTCCATCGTTGATTTGTTTTGCTCAATTTTTTTTTAATAAACTTATTTTATGTATTTCATATTTTGTTTCATCTTGATAAATAGGTGCAGACGAGAAATCGTTCGATTGTTAAGGAATTGTGCCATTGAAATTAATGACCTAGTGTTGCGAACGCGTAACCTACGTCATAGTTGAATTATTTTCACGAGCAACGGTTTTAAAAATCGGGGCACCGTATAAATAACGTTATTGCAACTGCGCGTTATTGCAACTGCGTGTGCGAAATTAACCGATTACGACGCAAATATGTCCAATTGTTCAGCGTAAACTAACCACTCCGAAGAACGCTCGCTCTTGCGAATTTCACCGTACTCAGTGAATTGCACAGTCGGTAAATGTTGGTGCAAAGTTCAAGGTTTTTAATTAAAATTTTGATAACTTGCATACGGGAATTTAGCGCACATTTTACACATCCCCGGGTCTGGGAAGCCCGTACTGCAATATAAGTAATTAAGTTGTTGTTGTATTGGTTTATTATATGTCGTTGATTCATGTCGCGACCCTGGACTTACTGCTAGATTTTAGAAAAGCGTTTTACATATCTCGTTGAACCAGTCTTTTAACGCCCGACCCACCTATGCTCGTGTATATATATATATAAATCGTTGAGTAATTTACGAGCTCTTGTTTAAGTTCTATTGCCGAACGGTTTTAAATGTTACGATCGCCTTCCGGTTTATACAACAAGATGATTGATTTATGAGTTCCACTAGGCTAGGTTAGCATTTTGATTCCAGTCACATCCAAATAAATCAAAAAATCCACAGTTTATGAACAAGAATACGAATGAATTTCACAGATTACAAATTAACTTGCACTAAACGTAAGATAATGCCAAAAATGTATAATTATTTTACGAAAAATGTATATTGATCGCATTGTGACGAGACAGGTAGTCTTCAGTCAAGCATGAAACGAATCCTGTTCGCGGTAACTATCCGATGTCTCTAAATTTCAGGAACGCCTGTTTATACAGTAGGATGATTGATTTGTGAATTCTGGTTCCACAGGAAGTTGTATCGACTTATTCAAAAGATTGCTATTCGAACTACATCCACTTTCTTCGTGGCAGTTCCTGGCGCCAAATTAATTAGTACGCTTGTGAGATCAAAAGTCAACATGCAATAAATGTAAGATAATGCCAAAAAATTTCAATTATTTTACGAAAAATGTATCTTGATCCCTCTATGTCGCTATGTCGTACATTTTTTAAGTCTTTAGCAGTGTCAAAGTGAACAATACAATACGACATGTCTTAGGCAAGACCGTCGTTAAACACAGTTAAAGAAGGACCAGTTGGTTTCACACCACCAGTATGGTGGTGTGAAATTCGGTTTGGCAACGATGATTTATAATAAATATGAAATCTGCAAAACTTTTTTTTTATTGTTTGTCATTTAATTAGTTCAATCTTTACTGTCAATATTTTTTGTCATTTAATTAGTGCAATCTTCGAACGAAAAATTAGTTTGTTCAGGTTGGTTTGGGTTGAGTTGAGTCAGTATGAATAAGGTATTTTTTGCATTTTTAATAATTGATTATTTTGCATTTTGACAATTTTTTATATATATTTTGCTATTTGCGCAAATTTTGCCCTTTTTCAGTTTTCCCTTTTACGATTAATTTAAATTTAATTTATATTATATGTTTGGCATTTTATGCATTTCTATTTCTTACCTTTTTCCCAATTTGATTTTTTAATCGTTCACATTTTTTTTTATTTTTTTTTACTTTGATACTTCTTGTGACAATTGATATAATTTCTGTGTTAGATATTTGCATTACCACAATTTTGCATTTTAATAGTATTCAGGATTTTTACATCTTTGTCAATTTACACTTTTACGATTATTGTGACATTTTAGGCCTTTGATTTTTCCATCTTAAACGTTTGGCTTTTGGACCATTGTTTTGTATTTTTAATATTTTTGACATTTTTTGAATTTTTTTGAAAGCAATTTCGGTGTAGTTTTTTGGCAATTTACTGCATTTGTAATTCTTGGGGATAATGTAATTTTTGATTTATTTGCATTTTGACAAAATTAACATTTTGACAATATTCGGTATTTTTGTTATTTGGTAAGTTTCATATTTTTATTTTTTTTTAACGCAAGTTATAATATTTTAACCAATTGTTTGCCAGTTTGAATTTATTTTTTAGTTGAAAAAATGTTAATTTGAGAATTCTCAAACCATTTTTGCATTTTTTTGGCAATTGTTAATACGATTTTTGTCACTTTTGGAAAATTCTGGATTAATTGCATTTTGATAATTTTATATATTGACCATATACAGTATTTTTGCAATTTGACACACGTTGGTCTTTGGTGTCGATGGCTGCGAAGTAGTCGCAAGTCTGCACTACACTTACCTAGTCGGTCGATGGAGATCATTGCAATTAGGTAGCAGTAGCACAAACTTTTCTTCCATCTTTTTGAATATTTTGGGAAAATTTTGAGATTTTATGGAACTTTGACATTTTTATCAATTTTTCGTATATGTTCATTTTTACGTTTTCGGTTGTTTTAACATTTTATTTCATTTTACATTTTAGCAATTATTAAATTCTTTCCAATTGACACATTTGTCATTTAGACAATGGTTGGTTTTAATTTGCTTTGCACGATGACTCTGTTTACCAATTTTAAGATTTTCAGATAACACATTTATGCATTTTCGCATTTTTTGATATATGGAAAACTTTCTCTGAAATATTTGCATTTTAATTTGGGCATGATTTTTATATATTGCGACAATGCTTGGTATTTTTATAATTTGTTGTTTTGTTGTTATTTTAACCAATGTTTCATATTTCCCCAATTGAACCTCGTCTTGCATTTCATAATAATTTCTAAAACATTTTGGTTACAATTTTTTGACGGTTTTGCTAATGTTTCGACTGTTTTATTATAATTGGGTATTTACGTCACTTTAGACAATTTTTAAATTATCATTTAACTCATTTATATTTGCATTATCATTTTTTTTCACAATTTTAAGATAATGACATTTTATGAAATTTTATCAATATGTAATTTTGACAGCTGATGTTTTTGAATTTTTTGCCTTTGGACAAGAACTTATTATAGTTTTAACAGTGTCAACATTTTTTTGCATTTAGCTTTTTGGAAACATTGATACTTCCAGAGACATTATCTATTTTCTGAGTTATCTGTACTTTGACAATTGTTTCAGATATTCCCAATTGGTTTTCGTTTTGCATTTCATAATATTTTGTAAACATGTTTCTTTACAATTGTTTGCCAATCTTGACAGTTTTGATGACATTGCAACTATTTTATAATAATGTATGCAAAAATTTAGACAATGTTTTATTTATATTTGCATGATGACGATTTGACAATTTTAAGATTTTGAAATTTTAGTCAATCTTATCAATATGTAATTTAACATTTTTTGACAGGTGACACTGATTTTTTGACATTTAGGCAAATAATTTGTAGTAATATTTTTTTGCGTTTTGATGATCATTTAGCTTTTTTGCAATTTTGATACTTACAATTATCTGATTTCTGAATTATTAGCAGTATTTTTGTAATTTGACATTTTAACCAATATTTTGTACTGGTTAACCAATCCAACCCAATCTAACCCAACTCAACCCAACCCAACGCATATTTGACGTTTAAAAAAATATTTTTAACATTTTCGATCATTTTGTAAATTGTGTGATTTAGCCAACTTTGATACATACTATGGTCAATTTTTCATATTAATCAATTTTCTCGTTTTTTTGATAATGTTTAATTTCTTCCCATCTGACGCGTTTAAAATTTAGACGATGGTGTTGTTTTTTGTATTATGCAGTAATTTGTCGATTTTAAGATCTTAACCATTATTAACAATATTAACAAATTATATGCAATTTTATTAATATATAGTTTCAACATGCATTTTTTGTATTTTTGGAATGAATTTTAGAATTCAAACACAATCAAATTTACTGAAAGTTTCACGGTTTTAGTTGTCGAGTAAGGATTTTACAATTTTGATATTTTCGAAATTTATGAAATTATCGTTTAGACAATTATTAGAGAGAGCCTTTAGATTAAAACATGAACCAAACTATAGCCCTATTTCGACTGGTGCACCTTCAAATGAACCCTTTGCACTGTTTGTTATTGTTATTTAATAAATTTTATTTATTTATAATCGACGTACATAGCAAAAAAACGACTCGCGTGCAAAAATTGCCGTGCCATTTTAGTGCATGTTCAACGTCAACATAAAAATGCTAATACGCGAACATGTCGAAAATGGGGTCATAGTACACATCGATTTTTTACGCGAAACGCACAGAAAAACAGCGAGCGCGACCGGCGAGCGCGGCGTCGTTTTCTACCTCGCCGTTAATCGGTCGTCGCATCGCGAACGCACGAACGGAAACGGAAAAAATCCGAAGGAAATAGTCCTTCGGAGGGTGGCGGCCGGCGTTAGAACGATAAGTCGCCTGACCTACATATTCCTAAAGGATACTGACCCGCGTGAACTGCAAATAAACGGACGTAAACTCGCGTTATGCATTATATAGGTTAATACGGGCAATTGTTGGAAACGCGCCGCTCGCTCGCTGCGCGCGTACACCCAGCGCCGTCGAACCGGACGACGGGCGCGACGAACTACGAAATGAAATCATCGATGATGGCGACGGTGACGCAACCGACGTAACGCTTTTCGATTTCTAAAGTAGGAAAAAATATATTTTTTTTTGCAATCGCAAAAAAGCTAAATGCATTTTCACGGATGCGAAGTACGTCGATAAGGTGGGGGATTCCAATTTAGTTTACTTTCGTTGATTTTATTCCAATTAAATTTCGTTATTACTTCTACCCATTTTTAATGTTTTTCTCGTTATGTAATGTCATCGATTAATTTTTTTCACCTCGTTATTTTCATTATTTTGTTTTAAGTTTGCTTATTTCTATTTGCGTTGAGATGAATTAAAATCAAAATAAAATGAAAATAAAAACGTGACATTAATGGTAACGGAAATATTTTGTTTATTTTCTTTTCATTCGTTTCTTTATTTAGCTTTACATTTTAAATTGTTCCACTTTCATTGGTTAAATTATTTGGTTTTTATGATTTTAAATTTGTTTTCATTTGTTTAATTGTACAAAAACAACTTAACAACTTATGCTGTAGAAAATTTGGTCTATAAGATAATTAACGTTAAACTCGTTTTGTACAACCGGTCGTTAGCGTGGTATCTGACATTTATTACTTGCAAGACAGCGCAGCAATCAAAATAGCAGGCCCATTGTCGTTTCAGGCACACTTTCATAAATTCGTTATTATAGCACGACAACTTTGCGATACGTGAATAAATTTGCAAAAAACTATTGTCTAAAATTTTAATCAAAAAAATTTATTAATTTAATTTAAATGATATGAAAATAACATGAAACGAAGTGAAGAGAATTGAAAAAAATATGGAGAAGGAAACGAAATTCGGAAGAAAACTAAACGAACGAAATAAAATTTATATATACCCCAAAGTAAACACAAGGAAGAGACTAAATTGAAAAGAAAATAATTTAAAAGCGAAAAGCTAGCATATATATGATCGTGAAATAAACGAAATTAAAACAATTACTTAAAACGAAATCAAGTAAAATAAAAACAAAAGCAAGGGAAACATTAAACGACTAAAACACAATATATAAAAATATCTGAAAACAAGAAACCAACGTCAAAAACACAGTAAAGGAATATTTAACAATCGATCATGAAATAAGTTAAACAAATATAATTAAAATTAAACAAAGTGAAGAGAAATGGAAGAAAATTGGTGAAATGGAAACAAAAACAAAAATTAAACAACTACACAATATTTTAAAATATCCGCAAACAAACAAGAAAATACAGCCAAAACAAAAAATAACAAATATAAGCGAAATTAAAACAAATCAATTGCAACGATAAAACGAAATGAAGGAAAATTTAACAAATGATCGTGAAACGAAACTAAAATAACTAAAATGAAACGAAATGAACAGAAATGAACGAAAATTAGATTTAGAAATAAGATTTTTTAAAGAAAATAATTTAAAGGCCCCAAAAAAGTAGGAAATATGACAGAAAATGATCTTAAAATAAACGAAATAAAAATGAAACATTTTGAGTAATAAAAGAAAATAGGTGAAACCGAAAATACAAACAAAAATATGTGGAAAAATAAGTAAACATTTTTTTTTAAATGACCGTAAACAACAAAGAAATAGAAAAAACTGACGAGAAAAAAACCAAAATTAAAATGAAAGCGATTTTTAATGTTTACTTTTTATCTCTTCGGGGATCTTTATAAATCTTGTTGATTTCGTTAATATTTTAATGTTTTTTGTTTTTCTCATTTATTTTTTTCTCCACTTCATTATAATTGTTTTTTAATTTTTATTTTAATTAGTTTTATAATCGATGTCTCTACATTTCAATTTTATGTTCATTTTGATCAAATTAATTTTACTTTGTAGTTATTTTCTATTTTTCTAGATTTTTAATGCGATTTTGTTTTTACTTTTCATCTCTTTGTTTATTTTTTTAAATTTTGTTGAATTCGTTTACATTTTCTTTTCTCGGTAATTGTTTAAATTTGGTCGATGATTTTTATAAATTGTTTTCGTTTATTTTTTTGTCTAGATTCCATGTTTTTTATATTTTTTTCATTTCACCAATTTATTTACCTCAATTTTTGTGTCCTTGATTTCCCTGTCAATTTTTATGATTTTTTAAGGATATTTTTATTAACTTTGTTGGGTTCGTTTAATTTTTTTCTTGTCTCGATTCCATTAATGTTTTTTATTTTAACTTTTTCATTTCACCAATCTTTCTCGTCAATTTGGCTTCATTTCAATTGTTTTAATTTCGTTGTAATGTCGCGATCATTACATTTTTGTTCATTTAGTTTTCGTCATCGATTTTCTTGTTTTCATTTCTGTTAGATTTGTTAGTTCATTTGGAATTGAATTCATTTCATTTTTTGTTATTTTCTATTGTTTCGATTTTTTTATATTTTTATAAATTTTGTTGAGTTGGGTTGGTTATAGCTTTCTTGTCTAGATTCCTTTAATGCTTTTCTATTTTTTTATTTCACCAATTCTATTCTCTGCATTTTTTGTCATTGATTTCCTTGTTTTTCAATTATTTTGTTTTTATTTCTGATATATTTGGTAGTTTATATGGATTTCAATTCATTTCATTTTGTAATTATTTCTAGTTTTTTTTATTTTTAATGTTTTTTTATATTTTTATAACTTTTGTTGGTTGGATTCGTTTATTTTTTATTTTTGTCTCCGTTTCAATAATTTATTTTTATTCACCTTTTGTCATTGATATTTCTGCTTTTCAATAGTTTTGCTTCCATTTCTGTTGTATTTGTTATTAATTTTTAGTTGAACATTACTAAATGTTTTTAATGTTTAATTTTTATTTTTTGAGATGTGTGTTGGGTTGAGTTAGTTAGTTTTGTTTTTTACATTTTGATTTTCATTTTTTACGCCATTTGCGTTTGACCTAATTTATATTTAGTTCTAGGTAGGTTCATTTTTCATTTGTTTTCGTTTTGATTCCTTTTATTTCGGATTTGTTTCACTTTTCTACTTTTTACTTTACCTTCTTTCAATTAGGAATCGTGTAATAGCGGTCCTTTTAGTTTTTTACCAATGTAATTAAAAAAAGGTGTTCGAATGTTAATTTCGCCCAAGATCTTCGACATTGAGACCCAACCGGAGTGGCACAAATTTGACTGGCAACGTGCTTAAAAATCGCTTACGAATAACACGTCGATCGCCTGTCAAATTCGACGCCGACCAACAAGAAGAACAAGAAATCGAATCTTCCGTGCGCGCAGTTCGCCGGCGTCGCGGTCGACTTCCCGCATTATGCACTCGGCGAAGGCCCTCGCGCTAATCGCCCGGCCAATCGGTGGCCTGGACGTCGAGGAAAGGCCGCCGATTGGTCGGAGGAGGGAATGCGGAGAGAATCCCACCGTACGACGAACGAGAACGACCTTACATTTCGATTTCAATGGGAACGCTCTCGCAACATAGCAATGACCTGCATCTAGGTCGTATGTTGCAATGCGCGAGGCGAGCGCGCGATTAGCGTGGGTATTATTTGCAGCGGGCAGCGGTGGAGCTGTTGTTACTAAACCCCGTGCGCGCACGAAGTGAAACTCGGAGTTGCGAGCGGCGACGCCGCCGCCGCGCCGCTCCACGTAAGTGCCGTTACACACTGGGCGATTTTTACCGCGGCGGTAAATTTGCCGCTGCCGCCTACAAAATTTGAAATGCTTTCACATTGAGCGGTAAAAGTGCCGCTGCTTATTAGCGGCACAAGAGCAACAACAGAAATCACTTGTCGTACGTGACTCTGCACCTTTGTTTTAGTTCCCTGAGATTTTTGTTCACGTATTTTATTTGCGCTTAATTATTGTGATTAAAATTTAAATAGTTATTTTGAAAAATATAAATGAACCGGCAACAAGTTATTGCTTTATTACTTTTTCGTCGCTTGTTTTAGTACAGGGACATTATTTCTGTGCATGATAGTACATATGTACGTGTGGGATCGAAGATATATTCAATCTAAAAAGCAAATAACTTCACAAATTGAATTGATCAGGCGGTAAAAAGCCGCTCAATGTGAAAGCGGCGATATGTTCCCATGCGCCACTGACAACACAGCGACGGCAAAACTACCGCCAGCGCCAGTGGCAGTCGACGGCTGCAAAGTTACCGTCAGCGGCAAATCTTCCGCGCGATATTTTACCGCCCAATGTGTAAGCTCCCATTTGTTTCTTCGCGCCACTAACAGATCGGCGGCAGCGGCAAATTTACCGCCGCGGTAAAAATCGCCCAGTGTGTAACGGCACTTAAAGTTAAAGTTTTCGACGGACTGAAAAAATATGCACTCGTGGACACAAGAACTGAAACAGATGGATCCAATTAGTTGGTCGATCGAAAGATTTTATATCTTTTAATAATCATTGATGTTAAACATGTATAAAAAAAGTTAATTACATTTGCCTCGTTTCGTTCTTATTGTGAATTCTTCAGCAAAAACTAGCAAAGTTCGTTTGGTAATATTCGCATGTTCAACGATGTTCTTTTACAGACAGCACAATGTCAATGATTGATTATATATTTTTCTTAATCTTCAACATTGTGAAATTTTTTAACTACATTGGTGCATTTCTGTGCATTTTAATACGGGATTAACATCTTTAGTTTAACGCGTTAATCGTTCGTTTTACATTTTCACAAAGAAATGTAGCAAATCACTCCGATATTACAATTCACGCCTACGCCTGCTTTAAATAATTATAACTACTTTTATTTGCAATCTAAACCCATGATCATAAATACTTACAATAGCTCTTAATATTTTTCATCTTATTAAAAGTTCTGTGCCTTCTTCAGGCGAATGAAAATCCCGTTGAAATAACTTTGTTCGTGAAATGATAAACCCAATTCGATCCAACCCAACCTAACCTATCTCAACTAAACACCACCCAACCCAACCCAAACCACAAATATTTCGCTTAATTAAATGTCTTGGTGCCTTTTTTAAGGACGTTTGGACATTCTGTCCTTGGAAGGTCGATTCAGTAATTTGTGCCCCGAATATGGAAACGTTCTATTGTTTCCTTTTTGTAAACCGCACACACCAAATAACGCGCAAATTTCAGCGAATTTATTAAGGTGATGATAGCTGTTTCGTTCTATCTTGAGCTCATCAGACCACCATACATACCTCACATACATCCGCTGAAGGTGCATCAAGCATGACTGACAAAGACTTTGTGTGTGATATTTGCATCAATTCCGTCACTGCTACGTAATTAAGTGCTCTTTATCAACCAACTAAACTGGTTCTTAATATTGTAATAGTAAATGTCATAAATTACTTGATATTTCATTATGGATTGTATTGCCAATTTCATTGATAAGTTTATATGTAATTAATTTATTAATTATTTAACAAACCTATACCTTTAAATTTAAAAAATCTGAACAAAAAACAGCAAACGTAAGCAAAATATTGTATTATTAAAACGCAGTTGAAAATTTTGAATTGTCACAGATTTAGTGACTAATACAATAAAACCAACCCTAAACCAGACCAACCCAACCCAGCCATTGTAAATTATTTAATGTTTATTTACCACTACGAGTCCTTTAACTCGTAGTGTTTAACTGGAGTGATGTCCATCACCCCACAGCAATTCCAACGTTGCAAACGTTGGCATGTTCAAATTTGACATTTTTGGTTTGGTCAATTTTAACATTTTGTGATTATTGATAAATTGGTAATCTTCACAATGTTTTTTCATATTTGTTACTTATGTTGGGGTTTTGTGGAGCTTTTATATTTTTAAAAAATGTATTGAATTTTCGATAATTTCATCATTTTGAACGATTTAACAATTATTTCTGATATTTCTTATTTTATATAAAAAAATTTCTTTTTTTTTTTGAAAATATTGAAATTTAAAGTTTACACGATTGTGATGCTTTGGAATAATCTACAATTTTAATTTTTTACATTGTTTTCGTTTTTGCAATTTTGCCAATTTTGCGTTTTTTTTATCAATAACGATACTTTTAATTTTAGACTAATTTAGCATCTTATCAATTATCACGTTATTGGTTATTTGTACAAATTTTGACGTTGTGTCATTATTGACAATTGACATTTTAGGTAAGTTTGTAAAATTTTAGAACTGTTGAACGTGCTTACTTGTATAATTAGTGCAATTTTAACTTCTTGAACATTATCAAGACTTTCTGTGAACATTTTCAGTGTTTCGACAATTTGACCTTTTCTAGTTCGGTATTTTCGATAATTTTCTACAAAGTTTGGAATTATTGTCAATTTTTATTCTTCGAATTTTCGTTATTTTACTAATTCGTTGCAGTTTTAGAATTTATTGTACTTTACAATTAATCTTTTTGTAAATACGGGCGTCTTTTGATTGTTTTCAAATCCTTCGCCTTTTTTGTCACAAATATTGCAATTTTTGATTATTTTGAAGTTTTTAAGAATTATGTCCATTTCGATATTTTGAACATTTTCGATGAAGATTTTCTTGACAATGTTGACATTTCATGTGTTTAACTATTTTGTTTTTTCATTAACATTTTATTTTAGACAAATTAGGGAAATCCCAGTGGCACTGGTCGCATTTTAAATAATGTTTGCAAAGTACTACAAACATTGTATTGTAGTATTAGTGTATTTTATTGTATTACAGTGTACTGCAGCGCATTGCATTGTATTGTATTTGATTGGATTGTATTGCATTGTATTGCATTGCATTGTATTGCATTGTATTGCATTGTATTGCATTGTATTGCAGTGTAGTGTAGTTTAGTGTATTGTATAGTACTGCATTATACTATAATGCATTGTATTATATTATGTTGACAAATTAGTAAAAATAATTTGTTTGAATTTTAATTTTACTTCAATCAATGATGCGTTTATTTGCCATAACTATAAACATATCAATTATTGCCATTCGATATTTATTACATTATCAACAAAGAAAACCATTCATTCTTCTCCAATGCAACACATTATTAACGCAACATCGCTCCTTCAACGAAACCAATTTTCTCAACTCGGCAAGTGCTCCTTTCGACGAACAAAGCGTCGCGAAGCCGTGCAGACAACGCAGTGGAATCCGCAGCAATCGAAAGCAACGGTCACCGTAAGTTTTGATTGGTCCTCGTACACCGTCACTGCTCACAATACCTGCGTATTGGATCGCGGCGCCCTTGAAATCATTTCGCGAACAAATTCCGCGCGGAGCCCAGCGCAAAATACGCGCCGCCATCGCGAAAACGGCATCGCGTTTCGCTCGAAGCGGCCTCGGCCCCCGTTCGGCCGAATCGCACGGACCGATAAGATAAATAATTTGCGAATGCGTCGGCTCACATCGTCGGCCCGGTGCGGTGCCGACCACGGACCGGCGAATTTCGCGAGTCGTAGAAGATAACGACACACCTTTGTTGTCTGTTGCGTTTCTCAGACTTTTAGAAGATTTAGAAGACTGCCTCAAATTATTGGGTTGAGTTTGTTCCGTTTGTGTGTCTTTTGGGCTACTGTTGTCTCGTATTTGTAATTTTATAATCTGTCCATAAAAATTTTACAAAAAAATCGAGAAAAGTAAAAATCCAATCCAACCCAACCCAATTCGACTCAAATCATAACTTGCCAGTTATCCTTAAACTGACAAAATCAACATGGTGTTAAAATTTTAAAATTGGACAAATGTCCATAAAAATTTTAAAAATCGTAAAAAACTAAAAATCCAATCAAACCGAACCCAGCCCAAGTCAAACAATAACCTGCCAGTTATCTGAAAACTGACAAAATCAGCAAGGTGTCAAAATTGCAAACAATTACAATGTTTGAACAATAAATTTCTAAAATTCAAGAACACGATAAAAATGGACAAATTGCTAAAATTGCAAAAAAATAATTCAAAACTGTCGTCTATTTTGAATGTTTCCAAAATAACAAACGAGAAAATGTCGAAATAGTGTGTTAACACCATCCAGACGTCAATACCACCACACTTGTGCTGCTACGCAATTACAGAAGTCTGCTTCGGCCGACTATGGCGGTACTGTCCAGACTTTTAACTGCATCGCAGCCGTTATCACCGAAAGTCCACTTAGTTGAAAATAAATTCCAGCAAATGTAACAGGTTTGACGGACCGTTTGGCTCTCTATAGGCTCATCAGATCGCCGCCAATATACTTACACCTGGACTGCTACGCAATAATAATAATAATAATAATAATAATAATAATAATAATAATAATAATAATAATAATAATAATAATTTCAACTATGTATTTGCTTCCCAGATTGCATTTGAATGAAATTTAGCGATCTTTCGTGACGGCTGCAAAGTAGTTACAGGTCTGGACAGTATTGACTGAATCGATCAGACCTTTTGTAATTGCGTAGCAGCACGAGTGTGGCGGCATTAATGTCGTTATAATTATACTCAAATTTATTTTAGTTATACATGATTTCATGACTTGATGCATCTTCATCGAATCGCATTTGTGGTGATCTGATGAGCCCACAGAGGGCGAAACGGAAGTCATCACCCGTTACATTCGACTAAAATATTTTATATATTTATTAAAAAGCTCACTCCTCATACATGCATAAAATTATGGAAATTTCTTTGAATGACTTCAGCAGCAAATTAAACATTTATCGCACCACGCGTTTTACAAAAAAATACAATTATAAATTAAAATTACTATTTTTTTAATTTATTTCCACTTTCAGGTTCACCATCAACCGAATAACAAAGAAATGGACATAACATGGTAAGTAGACTGACGTTTGAATCTGTCGCAATAACCAAATCACTCCTTGCGAGATAAACAGCACGTACGGGGAATTACTTTGAGGAAACGCTAACGATTTTCTTTTATTGAAATCGTCGATGCGCATTTTCTCGACCCCGTTGGAACGTTCGCGGTGTAAATAGTTATCTAGCGTCAGGGGTCGGTCGCGATCTGGTTTGCTGAAAGGGGGTCCGACCCTCCCGATACGTCCGTGCGGATTTTACATTGTTTTTCAAGTCTGTCTCCCGTGCGAATACGACGAGTGGGCGTGGCATGCTTCGCAAAATTATCAATTTCGCCAAAATTAAAACGACTTAAATATTATTACAATTTTTATATTTATTGGAATAATAAAATTAAATAAAAATAAGCGACAAGAATTCAAATAATGAATAATAATAAACTTGTTGAAAACTATTGTTGGATATAAATATTTGTTTATTTTCAATGATATTAAATATTAATTTCAAAAAATGAGTAAATAAATGTATTTTGCAAATAATTGTATGAAATTGAAATATAATTATTTACATTCATCATAATTATAAATTAGATGATTACTTAGACCAACGAATTAAAATCTACGTTAAAATCTTAAAGAACCGAGAGCACGCGAGAATACCGAACGCGTATGTAGGTAATTCGTCTATAGTAACTAATCATAATTTACTATTGTATTTAACTAACGCTACGCGTAATCATCAAGAATTTAGTTATGGAGATAAAACTGCAACAAAAAATATTTTGTAAGAAAACATTTAAATACTATTCAATATTAAATTGCTAACAACTTTTAGTTCCCCATACTTTGAAACGTTGTGCTGTGCAATAAACTTGCAAGTAATTACAATTTATGTTTGTATTTAACCAACCCCAATAAAGAGAATTTTTTGTATCAAAAACGCGAAATGTATTAAACTTCACGCTCGTGATGTAAACAAAATTTGGCTACAACCCTATTACGATATTCAAGCGCGTAGTTAGTAAATTTTGTCGTATAAAATAATTAGCTTGAAAAACGATGTATACCCAACCAACTCAATCAAACCCAATGGAACACAACGCAACCCAACCAAACCCAACCCAACCCAGCCCAGCACAACCCAATTCTAGTCGTTACAAAACGTTTGCAAAAAACGTCGACATAACAAAACAAATCGTAGTGTGGTTAAAAATCGTTTAATCGATTACCAAAACTTCGGTCGATTCAATTCCGAAAAGCTTTATAATACTATCGGTGTATTCCGGCCTTGCACAATAGAGTAAAATGATTTACGACTCGACTCAATTTTTCGTTTTATTACCTTTCTGGGTATATTATAAGGGTCACACTTTATAATTTAGTTTCCGCGAAAAGTCGTTAAAGTAAATACTTTGCATTCGATGCAGATTATTTATTTTAACGACTTTTCAAAGAAGCTATATTACAAAGTTACTTGGAAGTCTCAAATCCTTATTTTTACTAACTAAAAAGACAATAAAACAAATAATTGTGAGGTGAGTTGTAAAATATTTTACTCAATAGATTAAAATGATTTACGACACAATAGTGCAACACATCCGTAGCATTTTCATAATTAAGTTCGGCCGAAACTTCAGGATCGACAATATAAAATTAAGTCATGTCGAGGAAGAAAAGTGACTTGAAAAAAGCATCCATGTCATTATTAATGTAAAATATTAATTGTTATTAATACCAGCACGCAGTAAGGTAGGCTGTATCGGATTTAATTCATTTATTTAAAAGATTGCTAAGTCTTTCACATAGAAAGGTAAGATGTAGTGGATTAATTTAATTTATTTAAAATATTTCTAATTGTTATTAATACCAGCACGCAGTAAGGCAGGTTGTAGCGGACTAAATTGATTTATTTTACATTTCTGATTGTTATTAATACCAGCATGCAGCACGATATGCTGTAGAGGATTATTTTGATTATGGACTTTACTTTACCATTGTCTTTACTTATCAAATCATTTATTTTCTTTCATAATGCCGGGGAGAATGATTTAAAAATCTACTTTTAATGAGCACTGAAAAATAACGCACCACAGGCGCCATGTGACTTTTTTATTATCTGTTTATTATAATAAATAAGTTATAAGTTATAATAATTTCTTTTTATAGATAACCACCTCAACCCAACCCAACGCACGTCAGCATTTATATTTATAGTTTTTGGTTGTATTTGACTAATGCGAAATGTGTATGTTATGAATGTAGTCACTTACTTGTAATTTATGGTTAACCACCACACATACATGCCCTGAAGGTGCAAGCATACAATGAGTTTAAAGCCGAAGACACAAAGCAAGTCCGAATTGATTTTGAAGATAAGTCACTCGTATATCAACGCACGTTTCACAACAACGAGCAGAACTATTTTTTGATATTTTGAACCATAAATTCAAACGAAATTTATTGAACTTGCATACTTTACCTGCGCTTCAACAACCTAACAAACATGTTTCAAAACTTCTTGCTTTTGGTATTAAACACGAATATCTCAAAATTATTGAATATAAACTAATGCACCAGATTGATCGCCTTAAAACTGTACAAAAAGTAATAATATATAGCTAGTGTTTGATAGGGTGCATCCTTTTATGTATTTTTACACCCTGTACACTTACTTACACCCCGTATATTCCAAGGGTAAAGTATACGCCTTGCTGAAATAACGCAACGTGCGATAAAGCACAATAAATTCAGTTGCGTTCGCCAACAATCGATTGCATTGCAATGGTACAGCGTCCAAGTGGCCGAGATGCCGGAGCGGCTAAGGTCGAAATTAACATGAAGGTGGCAACGACGATGGTCGCTTCCGCTGCAACCGCATTCGTCTTTCACCCACACGCGGTTCAACCGGAGATGCGAAAAAACGCGGAAAAAACTGACTGCAAATCCTGATCCTGATCGATGCGAGAATTATTGTAATCGCGTTGGCAACATGGCGATGCAATCCAACGCTGTCTTTATTTATGCGTTTTGCGCATTAAAATTCCTGCCGTATATTGTCATTTGCGTCGCGCGGTGAGTAACGCGAGAAACGCTCGGAGATTGGAATCGGCGGCTTGGAGTTCGAAAACCGCTCACGCGTTGTTCAATTTATCGGAGATGGTTGTCGATTTTATTTATTTTCGCGGGGTGTGAACGTAAAAAAAATGATGAGTTTTGTAGTGGGAATTTTGTGTGTCATGGTATGTTAGTAAATGTTGTAAAAAGGGGGTGAATGCATTAATTTAGCAACTTAATTCTTCTGGCTTTGTTGGTTTTTCAATTATTTTTATTGTACTTCGTACTGCTCTCTTTTTATTTATATTTGTCGATACTTGTTTGTGATTTTCATACAGTTTTGTTTCTATTGCTATTTATGGGTGTTTGCTATTTTTTCGACTATTTTGACTTTTATTAACTTAAACGTTTCGTTTTGGATTTTTTGCTTTGTGTTTACTATTAGTCCTATTTGCAGTGACATGAATTTGTTACTACTTATTGTTGTATTTGATCAAACTGCAATTATTATTGTATATATTTATTATCGTAGTTAACCAAAAATTTGTTTATAGAATTATTATTAAGTTGGCAAACTTTATTTTGGTTTATTTAATTAAATATTTTTAATATGTCTTTTTTGGGTTTTATTGTTTATTTATTGAAATTTGTTTCTTTAACAGTTATATCGATTTATATTACGAATTTGCTAATATCGTTTATAACTAGTTATAAATTATTTTTGACATAATTTCATTTGCAGTAACCCTTTTTAGTTTTTTTTGTTGGATTTGACCAACGCGAAACGTGCACGTCAGAGATTTGGTCACAAGTGTTATTAACAATTTACGATTTATAGATCGAAGCTAGTGACATTATTATTTACCCCCTTTAATATTTTTCAACGTATTCTATACGTGTTTTCTATAATTTGTTTTCGATTGTTTGCTTTGGCTCTTTTAATAGTTCTGTTTCATTGTTGTGAATATGTAAAAAAATATATTTCTTAAACTTTAATTACGTATACGATGTAATAAATGTAGGTCCTTTAATCCTTTTCAGCGCACACGTGTTTCCTTTGAGTGTTTATACGCCTTTATTTTTTTAGATTATTTGTTTTTATATTGTTATGTTTTTATCTATTATCTATAGTGGTAAGGCATGAGGTGGGGGTGAAGGGAAAGGGGGAGAAGAGTTTGGGGAAGAAAGTGATGAAGGAGCTAGAGAAGGCGGGGATGTCGGTGGGTGACAGGTGGAGAGGTGGTGTGAGGTGGAAACCCAGGAGAGGGAAGGAAATATAGGGAGAACAAGGTATAATGGAAGATACAAGGAGTTGCAGGTACACAGTAGGAGGCCGGCACATCTGGGAGGAAGGAAAACAGCCGAAGAGGAAAGACTAGTGACTAGTAGAAGATGGAGGGAGAGACATATAATTCAACAGTTGGTGTAGATACAAGGACAGGATGATAGATGGAATAGAAGGGATCCACCAGAAGTAAATGGAATCGAGGACCCAGGAAGGAGCACGAGGTTTTAGGATGGAGGAGGAGCGCAGGATTAAGTTTATAATGTTTATATAAATTTATATAAATGTAAATCGAATATAAAATGTGTTTTTGTCAGCATGTGCGTGTGACTATGTCAATAAATATTGTTATTACTACTACTAGTACTACTTGTTATCTATTTGACTTGATTTGTTTGTAATTTATTATTGTATGTGACAAACATGAAAAATGAATGACGATGATTTGTTCATAGCAGTTATTTATAATTATAAGTAGCCATTAATGAATGTAATCTTGTGAAATTAATTGACCCTCTTTAACAATTTTTAATGTATACTTGTTTTTTTAAGTTTCTGTATAACCAAAGGTTGCGCGAATATTAGCGTCATCTAGATGTTAATACTCTCACACTTTTGCTGCTACTTGCAGTGGTCTTTATCGACCGATTAAGTCGATACAGTCCAGACTTGCATCTACTTTATCGCTCACGCTTGCAAGACTTATGCGCTTTCAGCAAATATATTTACGGTGGTCTGTTGAGCGCAAGCTCAGCGAAACAGCTGTGATATTACCTTAATATGTTCGCTGACAGTTATTTTCAAGTCTTGTCTCGTATTATAAATTGTTTGCTTTGGGTTTCCTATTAGTCGTAAATTTCATCGTACATTTATATTTTTTTGTTGTATTTAACTGATGCTAACGGCTAAAGGAAGAAAATAAAAAATTATACATAATTTATATTGAAAATAACCCGGCATACATTTGGTGCTGGATTTGTATGTTATTTTTAATATTAATTATTTATAATATTAATACGACGAAAGTTTTATTTTTTCTTTAGTATTTTTCTATCTGCATGCGATTTGGGTGCTTATAGGTTGTTCATTTGTTGTAGATTTTTGGATTTTCTATTACTTTTTATGTTGTTACATTGCAAGTTGGTAATGTAACTGTTGCGTTATTTATATTATTTATTTTAAAATTGGTACGGTTTTGTTGAGATTTACGTTCCTGGAAGAACAAAACTTATGTACTTTAGCTCGAGATCTTTGTTACTAATCATGTCGTGCAGGTGAAGTGACGTTGCGCTTATTTACAGTTTACATGCATTAGACGTATGTTGTTCGGGTAATTGACAAATATGTTTCGTGTACTTTTAGTACTTATTCTCGATTTTGGATTTGCAAGAGATGAATAACGTGAATTTTCATAAATGGTATTTTCATAAATTCCAAAAATACCAAAATTAAAAAGAAAATCAAAACATTGTCCACAAACATAACAAAAAAGGTTAGAAGCTAATTTACACGATCTTTTAGACATTTTGTAACATTATTATTTGTAAACTAGTGTTATCAAACTTTCCTAAATCGAAATATGTAAGTTGTACTAAAAATGTAATTGTAAAAAAATACAAATTTGTCGTTTTGCAAAAGTTTTCGTTTTATTTTTTTCCCAAATCACAAACGATAATAAAATTGATTACTTTGAACATTTTCTAAAATGCCAAACATATTTGAATCTGAATTTGACATTTTTCAATAATTTCCATTGTATTTTTTACTTTTTTTCTAAATGACAAACTACTTAACTTACTTAATTACTTCGCTAATTTTTAAATGACAATAAAAGTAATTACTATATTAATTTTCTTAAATTTAAAATATGTGCATTTCTATAAATACCCAAACGTGTCATTGCAAGAAATACGAATTCGTCATTTTGTCCAAAAAAATCCGTTTTGTTTTAAATAATACAAATTTAACATTTATTCATACATTTCGGATTTGTATTTTTTTTTTAATTTTCTAAATGACAAACGACAATAACATTTAAAAGTAAAAGAGGGGGAAATTGGTAACGACCATGAACTGCAAGGGCTGAAAATTTTAGTGAAAACAAATTAGAAAAGTGAAGGAAGAAAGTAAACGAAAAAAAAACAGAATTGAAGGCAGCTGTACAAAAAAATGTCAAGAGTAAATAGAAACTCTAAACGAAATAGGAATAGAACATAAGTGGACCAAATGTAAGGAAATATATAAGGATATATGAATAAATAATTAAGAAAAGAGAAAGAAAGAGAAACGAAATCACCGATGACCGTAAAAGTAGAGGAAGAAGACGACAGTTCGTAAATTGGACACAATATTACGGTAAACTCTAAAGATAAATATGAGTAAAATTTCGGTAGAAAATGACGGATAACTTTATATACAGGGTGTTAAAAAAGTATCACAAACTACTCTTTGTACCCTAAGAGTAGTTGGCAAAAAATACCATAACCAGAAAAGTTACATTCGACCTTGTCCCAAGGGTGGTCCTAGAAAAGAAATCAGAAGGACTAGGAACAAACGGAAATGAGAATCGAGAAAATATCCAACTTCCTGCACACAAAATGAAAAAAGTTGCCTTCCCAATGAAGAAGTGCAACGACTATGCCATCATACGTCAGCAACGATGTCCATGATTTTGAAGAATCAAACGAAAGTGGTGAAATACATATCGCATACAGAAATGAAGCGAAAGAAAAAATATGGGAAGGACTTGCTATCCAGCTAAGAAAGGATATGAAGAGAAATTCTTCAAGAGATGATTTCCTCCAGCAATTTCTCAAAAGAAAGCTTTCGTCCTTAAATATTATATTGTCGAAAACTCCTAAATCAATCACTGATACAAGGCCGGCAGTTTTCTTACTTGTACAGTGAGATTTGTGGCTTTAATATTAATTTTTAAGATTGACTAATACTAATATTGAATTAATGTTTGAGATCCACAATTTTTGATAAATGGTTATGCATTTGCGGGTTAATTTGTTTCAATGGTTTCCTGAGTTGTATTGTCATGAATTAAATGTTGGTTTAATTTTGTTTGAGTTTCTAGAAAATCTACCATTTACTAGAAAACGCTGTTGAAACATTCTTTGTCCTTGTAAACGTTCGCAATTTCGCCTGTCATTGTGATCGAATCAGTTTGTGCGAAATTTATCTAAGTACAAGGTGGCACAAAAATCATCACCCCATCGGAAGATGCTATATTTTTTTCAAATGGCGGTAAATGCCAGTTCTGCTTTGACATTTGTGAAGTAAACAGATACAAAATATACATTAATAAGACTTGAATCGCTATAGTCAAGAACGCGGAATAATTGTTTCGATTTTTTTTGGGTAATAATTCGGTGGTGATTGGCACAATGTGAATTTAGACGTAGATTTCCCGGTCGTTCGACACCAAGTGGGCAAACACTACTGCGTTTAGCTGCTCGCCTAGAAGAGTATGAGATAACACGAGATGCTGTCAGGTCTGAACGGCCCCTGAGCAGCCGTTCTGCTTAGAATATCGTGGCTGTGGCTGAAGATATCGCAGAGGATCCCGGAGTATCGTCCAGACAACGTGCCACGCACTTGGGCGCCAATAGACGGTGTTTACAGAGAATTTTGGTGAAAGACTTGAAGATGTTCCCACATAAAGTACAGACAGTGCACCAGCTGCTAGCCGTTGACCGCCAAGCGCGTGTAACCTACGTTCAAGCCATTCTGAATCTCAAACATGAAATGACTACTGTGAACGGTGAGCGCTAGAGAGCCATGCTTAATGACTTTATTTTACCTCAACTGGTTGAATTGGGATTGGAGAACATGTGGCTCCAAGAGGATGGAGCAACAGCGCATACTGCACGGCCCACAACCGAAATTATCGTTTTTGCGATTTGCACTTGTCGGCAAGATCGCCCGATTTAACCGTTCTAGACATCTTTTTGTAGGGTTTCCTGAAGTCACGAGTCTATGTCAACAAGCCACAGACTCTTGAAGCACTCAAAGAGAATATCCGGGAACCTATCGCCGGAAGTTCTGGCAAGAGTTCTGATGGAAAATGCCATAAATCGGTCCCGTCGGGTCATCAATTGTGGCAGCGGCCACTTGGATGATATCAAATCAAATAAACCCGACACCGCGTTTTCATTTAATCGCCACTAATTTAGTCACTGGGTTCGTCCAAAAAGTCCCGGAACCGACATAATAATCTACATTAACACGTTAATTATAGTGTCGTTTGCTAAATCGCGAATTTGATGCTAAACATACGAAACCGTTTTAAATTCGCTGAATATAAACATTTTACCGTTTAGAAATCACATGGTGCTAGGTCAGGGCTGTTTGGTAGAGGATTCATGGTGCTAACTTTTAGGGCATTCAGATACTCAGTTGTTAGTTTTGCTGTATGCGTTGACATGATGTAAAATTATTTTTCCTTTTGGGCGTTTTTCAAAAATTTGTGGTAAACAGATATTTGTAGCAATATATTATCTTCTTACCAGTACTGCGAGTTCGTCGGACTTTTGTAGTCTTCGGTTCTGTTCGAAAGACCCATTGAGCGGATCGACTTTTCTTTTCAGGATCATAACAATAAATCCAAGACTCATCAAAGTAATGATATTCCAAACAAAAGTACCGCTTTGGGATTTTTCAAGAGTTTTCTGCGCCATTCAATGCGTGGTTCTTTTTGATCGGGAGTCAGTTTATGTGGAATACATCAACAACAAAGTTTTCCCACGTTTAACTGTTGATGTAAAACGTTTTGGATTTGAGTCATATCAATGCCCAATGTCGCCCGAATATATTCATAAAATGTCCGTCGATCTTCTAAAGCATTGCTCGAACAGTGGCAATATTCTCATCAGTAACAGCAGTTCTTGGGCGTCTTTCACTAAATTTCTTTTGAATTCGCCGAACCAATTATAAATTTTTATCTTAGATGGGGCTTCTTCGCCAAATGCATTTCTAAGCCGATCTTCACATTGTTTAGGCGTTAATGATGATTTAAAATCTTAAAAATCATAGACCGGAAATGTTCTCTTGTCAAATTCATTTTTGGGTGAACACAAAATTTTTAAATTATGATAATTAAAACACTATTAGAGCAGATCGAACAAACTGAACCATCGCCATTGTAAAAAATAAGAATTTCTCATTAGTACAAAAAAGATAAGCGACTATAAAATTTATTACTTCGCAAATTATCTTAAACGCAAAATATGTGAAGTTCCATAAATACAAACAATATTATTTTGAAACACACGAATTTTTCATTATTTTAAAATTTTCATTTTGCATCTTTAAATCACCAAATTACAAATGCTTTGCTTTGTCCCACATTCCAACCACCAAGGCAAGAGTCATAAAGCCGCCAATGATAGTTTGACAAGCTAAATGCCGATCGATGCTAATCAATTACGATCAACGTAAGCTTAATTTCGGTTTCACATTTTTCGTAAAATCGCGGCCTTTTGTTGTCGCAACGCCTGCTTCTAACGAGGCGCGTCGAGATCGAAAATTCGCGACGTTGCCCAACGTCTGCCTTAATGAATATTAATCAACAGGAAAATAACGCGTGACTAATTAGCTATTACGACTCGAGGAAAAAGGGGGACTATTAAAGGCGCATTATGTAACAATCCATGCAGTTGCATAAGGGGGCGTGCGAACGGTAGATGGAAAATTCTAGCCGCCAGCCGTCGATCTTTGCGAATCGATCGCTCCGATCTATCGATTACAATCAATATTGAAAACTACAACATTAATACAATAATTTAAGAAATTATTTTAGCTTCCTGAATTCCTGAAAATGTCACAGAAAAGGATGGAGGATATATTTTTTTGACATCCTGTTTTTCAGTTGCACATTTGATTTTACATTGCAAGTTGTAACAAGAGATCTTTATAAGAATAAGATTCTGCAATACGGTATTTTAATTGTTGTGCTAGTTTTATTTTCATTGCATTTATACAGCGTGGTCGAAAGATTAGTCAAAGTTGACCATGAGCAAAAATACGCCCATCTTTTCCTAATATTACTTGCGAGTGTCAATCTGACATATATTGACACGAGAAAATGTTGTCAATACAAATCATAGCTTTTCTTGTAGAATCATATTTTATAAATGAAGTCAAGTTGGAAAACTGTGAAGGGCAAAATTCATATGTTGCCTGTTATGAAGAGTTTCAGAAGGATTTTCCGGCCGAAGCAGCCAATCATTCGTATGACGATGTTTATCTAGTTATAAAGAAAACCATGAAAATATTTAGAGAAAATGGAAGTGTTCAAAGAAAAACAGGTAGTGGAAGACCAAGAAAACGAATAGTTGAGGTGAATAATGCGAGGGAAATCATGGAAGCAACTCCATCTACATCCATTCGAAGACTGGACCAACAATTAAATTTATCCTTTGGTACTACACAGCTAATTAAAAAAAGGATTTACAAATGTATCCGAATAAAGTTCAACCTAGAATAAATTATTGTAACTGGTTTGTGGAGAATCTCGATAATGTCGAAATTTTGAATATAACGTACTTTACCGATAAAGCTTGGTTCCATCTTGGTGGGTACGTCTTGGTGGGTACGTCTTCATCTAGTTAAACTTGGACTTTGGGTTGCAATTTTAAGAAGGCGCATCATACCATTTTCTTTTTCATAAGAACGTTAATGTGAACCTTTACGTTAATCAAATTCTTACACCATTTATCGAACAGTTGGATGATCAGGAACTACCAAATGGATTTCTCCAGCAGAACAACGCTACTGCTCATACAGCAAATCAAATTTTTGATTTTTTCAAATCAATTTTTTTGAGGGATATTAATTAGCAGAGATTTATGGCCACCTAGGTAGTCAGGTTTACAAGCCCCGATATTTTCTTGTTTTCTTATTTAAAAAATACTGTCTACAGGAACCGACCTCATAATTTGCAAGAATTGGAATTGGCGATGACAGTTGGAAGAAATCACACTTGAAATGCTTATCCGCGTTACTGAAAATATGAAGCGACGCGTGCACTTCAAGTTTGACTTGTCAGTGTCAATAATTATTTTCAAATTTATGAACTATGAAAAGATATGCGGCTTTTTTCCATGATCATTGCTCTATTTACTCCAAAAAAACCAATTGTCTTCTTTAAATGCAAAGCAACCTGCGATGGCAAAATAAGCGGCAAAAATCAAGAAATCACTTTAGGGATTTTTTTATCGAAAAATTTTACTAGTAATAATTGATCAGAATTGCCCAAAAACCCTAAATCCAAAATTACATGAAAATTAAAAATGTTAAAATTTTCCGTAAAAGTCCGTAAATACTTATTATTAGCTGCGCCGAAGAAAGTATGCTGTGAAAATTTTGTTTGAAATAAAACCTGAACTGTCAAAGTTGTTTAAAGTTGTTGTTGTTTAGGTGCAGCCACCTCTGCAAATAATATTAACCGATTCGGAATTGCTTTTGAAGAAAATTTTAACATTTCAAATTTTCATGAAATTTTGGATTTAGTGTTTTTGGGCAATTCTGAACAATTATTACTAGTAAAAATTTTCGATAAAAAAATCCCTAGTGATTTCTTGATTTTTTCTATTTATTTTGCCATCGCAGGTTGCTTTGCATTTAAAGAAGACAATTGGTTTTTTGGGTTTAAATAGAGCAATAAGTATTCTACGTTTGGGAAAAAAAAATTACTAAAATCGGACTAAAAATAAAAAAGATATGAGGGTGTTACACTCTTAAGTGAAACACACTGTATATACGAGGGGAGATCATTATTTAGCATCCCTCACATTGTAGGAGTTGAGTGACGTTTAATCCATTAATCCATTTGACATATTAAAGTATTAATCATTTGTTGTTACGTTGGTTTAGTTGTAGTTTTGTCACCTGTTACCTGTTCAAATAATTTAGAATTTAAGTAAACAAGTTTAGAGAAATTCTAAGAATTGAAAAATCAGAGGTTCGTGCAGTTATAAAATACTTGCAAAAGAAAGGGTTGTCGCCAAAAGAAATTCATGAAGACATGGTAGGTGTATTACATGACGGTGCTGGTTCTTCTTCGTTGGACCAAATGCATCGACGTTCAGGGAGATTATGTAGAAAAATAAACGTTTGATATTCCTTCTATGTTAGGGGCCGTAAATACTGATCTCGCCTCGTAACTGGAGATCTTTATAAGAATAAGATTCTGAAATACAGTATTTTAATTTTTGTACTAATTTCATTTTCATTGCATTTATATGTATTTTTTATTCTTTATTACTAGAGGCCAATTTAGTAAGATTTCTCCAGCCCGCCATTACTTCCTTTTCTTTTTCCTTTAAAATTGAATTTTTTGATTTCAATTATTTTTTATGAAAATAATCGTAGAGGATTTCGTTCAATTATACTTATTTCAGTAAATTTACATATTAATTTTTTATTGTTGCGAGCAGCCAATTATTCTTGTCCATATTTTCAGATGTATTTATTTTATTTCCAATATACTTTGATAATTTATTCTGTTACGATTCCTAGAAGTTTATATTTTCGTCAGTTTCTGTGATTTATATTAATTGTGTATATTTAATTTTTTACTAGTTTTATTTTCATGTTAAAATTTAGTTTGTGTGACTTCACCCTAAATCATTTCCTTGTTTTTTGTTAATTTTCATAGACAGTTTTTGATATTTTTTACGAAAATAATCCTATGTTTTTCAATTGTATTTATTTCAGTTCACTTTCATATCTATTTTTTATTGTTGCGAGCCAACATTTTCTTGGGTAGTGACAGTCACTTAAATTCTCGAGACATATTTTTCACCACTTGGTAAAAAATAGCACCATCACCTAATACACCTGCTATGTTTTCATGAATTTCTCTTGGCGACAACCCTTCCTTTTGCAAGTATTTTATAATTGCACGAACCTCTAATTTTCCCATTTTTTAAATATCTCTAAACTTATCTACTTAAATTTAAAATTATTTGAACAGGTAACAAGTGACGAAACTACAATTGAACCAACGTAACAACAAATGATACTTTATTTAATGTGTCAAATTGATTCAACGTCACTCGACGCCTACTATGTCAGGGACGCTAAATAATGATCTCCCCTCGTATTTTCATCATTTTCTATGATTTCTTTTAATTGGGTTTATTTAATTTTTTACCAGGTTTATAATCTCCCAAGCTGGCAAAGTTCCATTCTAAGTTCGATTTGCATAACAGAACCCACAAAAATAGTTTTCCAGAATTCGTCGAACGAATCGAACAAAACTCGA
The DNA here is from genome assembly GCA_959613385.1 of Geotrupes spiniger. Taxonomy (NCBI): domain Eukaryota; kingdom Metazoa; phylum Arthropoda; class Insecta; order Coleoptera; family Geotrupidae; genus Geotrupes; species Geotrupes spiniger. The sequence continues at coordinate 13,671,175 of OY390737.1, read as the reverse complement.
CGAAACGGTGTAAATAGAAAATTTCCGGAGTCGTCGCGCTGCGCAATTTCAAATTAATCAGCGTTTCGGCGCAATCGAAAGCCAATGTCAATAAAATTTGGTTAACGCACGACGCCACTGACCGACCATTGCGAAGGTAGGCCGGGGATCGTGATTTCTCCTCGTCATTGTCAATGTAAAGTTCAAATTAGCATGTAAAAAATACACGTTTTATATAATCGGGCCGCGCCGTCTCTTTTCGTACACTTTCTCCGCCTTGTGGGTCACACAGCGTTCGTTTTTTTCCATCCGATCCTCGAAACTATTGGCAGCGACTCGTTAAACATTTCACCGGTTTAGAAAAAGTTTTTTCGTACACATTATCCAAACTAAAAAAAAAATGGAACGGTAGGTGGCTTACGTTTGCAATTCGGTGTAATCTCGGATCGAATTTGCTTTCTATTCAATTAAATCGGATCGCAACACCGAGACGTCGACTTGATTGTTCGCTTTGTTTTTCGACCGTTCGGCGAAATGAAAAAAAAGTGTGTCGTTTGGGTGCCGAGTGAACTGTTCATCTTTGCCGGCCGCCCCGCGCCCTACCCCGGGGAGTACCGTTAAATTTCACTTTCAAAAATAAAAGCGGTTTCGTCATCGTCGCCGCTTCCTACTTTCACTCGCGGACTCTTTCTTTCGATGTAATGTAACGGAGATTAACGCCGTATGCCGACCGTTAGATAGTTCGTTACTACCGCATGGCTGCAACAAAAGTAAAAATGCGGTTATGTAAACGCACGTCCAGATGCAAGGAGTGATGCGAGATCGTTATGCGAAAATCGATTTTATTTCGTTGGGTTTATGAGATTGATTGATTGATACATTAAAATATTAATTAAAAATGTGGGAGTTAACTGGAAGAATACACAGGGCAGGGAAAGATGGGGAGAAATATGTAAGAAGAGGACACAACCCAACTCCAAAATGCCTAACACCCGACAGGGTAGATAAAAAAGAATTAAGGAAGTAAGTAAGTATCACATAAACTGAGAAACGCTGGATGGTTGAATATGTGGAGCAGAAGAAAATTCGTTTGAGATCCAGGTTCAGTGGGCTAATTTCTTCACCCACACATAAGGCGAAGCTTTCTCGTATTAGATTTACTGTAAATATAAAATTGTTGATGTTGATGAACTTTAGAAATGAGCCATGTGTGGTAGTTTTTTTATCATTTTCTTTTATTTTTTTATTGTTGTACACATATATTTTGTTGCCTTAACTAATCTTGGGTTCTTCTCGTATAATGGCACGATGCCAGATCCGGCCAGAACATAACATCATTAACATGATGCGTTTGAATAAAATCCACCTTTTTGGGGAGGCATCATCGAATATAAATGTCCGCCTTTACAGCTTCGCCCCTAACTCGCCCAACATAAGGTCTTGAAAAACCAGCTTCCGAAATGGCGCGCCACACTTACCTTACGTCATTAAGAACATCTTCAATATTTTCTGTATAAAAGCCTGCGTTTCCTTTTATTTTGTAAATATAAAGATTGTATTAGAAAATGTAAAATATTTTTCGTCGTCTAAAATTATCGTTTAGGCATTGTTCCAATCTTAATTGTCTGCAGCATCTTGGAATCCTCTCTAATTGAACAGCCGTGTATTTTGAACGTTTTTGTCGCTTTTTATTTAAAATTATTTCTGCTAATTTCCCTCTTGGCTGTCACGTGGGAAGTGTGAAATCTTCAGCTGAATCTTCTCGTAAAAACTCATTTTCTATTTCTTGCAAATTCAATGAAGTTCTGAAGCCTTGCGTGATTCAAAACTCGAGGGCGACCCGTCTTGGGAATATTCATACACGGCAAACCTCCCTCACATTCCTTAATGACGCGGTAAATTGTCTTAGAAATATTCGGTTGATATAAATGGCGACAATGTGACGTTTGGGCATTTGGTCAACCAAATTGTAAATACCTTTCCGCAATTGTAGGACATTTTGCAAAACTTTGTAAACACAAATGTACTGTCAAACTGCAGGAGAAACTTGACAGATCCTCAATATTCAATGGTTGCTTTATTTTTAATAGGAAAAAATAATAAGAAAAAAATTCCCAAAAGTTAAACGATTGTACAAAGTTCTAATAGAAGTAAAATCTCGAATATATGACACAAATGAGTTTTTTACTTCACTTGAACGATGTTGTTGTTTTTCGTTTGATTTTTCGCATTTCGACATTCGTCGTTTCCTTGTGTACATTTTTATTGAATTTTTTAAATATGTAACGCATAAGAGTATATTATTGTTGTTATTTTCATTTTTTATTTATTGTTTATCTATTGTTTTTATTAATTTCGATTGTATTCTTTTCGATATTTTAATTTTCCATTAAAATCATAAATTAATTATTATTCATCATAATTAAAACCATTCCACTAATTACAAATACACAAGAAAAATGTGTCCCAAACAAATATGAAAAACAAGAGTAATGCACTAAACAAAATACTTTTATTGCATTTTTAATTTTCAAATAAAGCAATTTATCAAAAAGTAATTAATTATAAATAACGTAAATAAACTAATTATCAAAGATATATAAAAATTAAACAATTAAAAATGGTAAATTAAAAGGGCCGAATTAATCCATTCATAACCAATCGAGTCGTGTGAATATATTTGTGAATGAAATAAATCTCGACGTTTCTTGGAACCAGAACGACCTTCACCGTAAATTTGTAGTAAAAAATATCGAGGGTTTTTATTACGATGGACGATGTACGCTCCATTTTTTCTAGGAAATTAGAAGCGCCGGCTGATCTATTAATAGAATCCATTATTTCGGTGCGTATATGAAAACATGAATGAAATCAATCTCGACGATTCCTGGAACGTTTTTTTGCGTTAAACCTCGACCTCTAGTGGCGCTTCAATTTCACACATGTCCGCTTAAAAACCATCAATGAAAATAATTATGAATGAAATCCTTACCCGATTGCTCTTATCCGATATTGAAAGACGAACGGAAATCGGCGAGTCAGCGTTTCTCAATTCTCTTATTATTTTAACTGCTCGCGTATTGAAAATCAAGTTTCAAAGTCGATAACGCATGACATAAATACAGAGTAATATACGTGTTAAGTGAAATAATTAATCCTCGTCAAAGGGTGTTCAAAAAAAGTTTTCAGAAGCGCTACGTTACCGAGGTGCGAACTTGGACTGCAATTGAATGAAATAATTTTTAACTTCTTCTGCGAATCCCTACGATCTTTAGCGTAAATCTAGTAAATATATCGTAAGGAATCACCGATGAAAATGTGCACTTGTTGATTATGAATGAAAAAAATAGTTTTGGACGTTTTTTTTAAGATTAATTTTTTGAGGTGAGATATTTTTATTGGTATATTCAAATTAGAAAGTGGTTGGAATAGCAATTATGACATTAATTGATAATAGAAAAGTAGGAAATAGAGACAATTAAAAAATAAAAAATATTAACGTTGTGCAAATACCGGGAATATAATACAAACGCAACCGAATAAAATAAATCACGTTGTAAAATAGAATAATTGTGAAAGTAAAAAAAAGATGTGCCATGGAAAACGTAAATAAATCTAAAAAATCGTTACAAATTGTAAAAATGTAATTGGAAAATATTCAAAAATGTTAAATAAAAAATCGAAAAAAAATTACAATTGGTAAAAAATAGAAATTGTTTAAAATAATCATAAAAATTCAAAAACAGGTAGTAAACAAATCATTAGAAATAGGAAATAATTGTTAAAAATTGTAAAAATCATAAATAAATCAAACAATAACAAATATTGAAAGAATCCACATTAATTGTAAAAACCATCAAAAACGTTGCCAAATTTCGGTAGCAAATGAAAGAATCATTAAATATTATAACTTTATAAACAAATTTCAGAAAAAATCATTAAAAAAAGAGATACATGTAAAAAATAGTTAATCAAAAATTGATAGAAAATTGATGAAGTGCAACATTTTCGATTGAAATGTTGGGAAAATTGTTAAAGATTATCATAAATCGTTAGAAATTAGCTCAAACTTACAAAATCGGCCAAAATATTTAATCTGTAGATTTAATGTTTGAGGACACAATGAAGAAATTATACTTATTATTTATTATCATTGTTAAATTCTACTGAAGATGGCAACTTTGTTAAAAATCAAGTGTTTTGATTTTTGGACGAGCGTTTCGCTCTTATTATGAGCTACTCAGCAAAATATAACGAACGTTGCACACAAAATGTACGTCCTTAAATAATTTTTGTACAACATTAGACAAACGTTCAACTTCCGTAACTTGTCTCAAAGTAATCATCGAACACAAGATATATCTACAGCAGAAAACGACCTCACGTGTCACCCCATTTAAGAAAATATTAATCAAATGTTAACAAGAAAAGTTTTAAGATTATTATTATTGTTATCTCAGTAGGATACGAAATCGTTATTAATCATTGAGAAACGAGAAAGTCAACCAAAATTTAATTTTAATTAAAAATTAAATAAAAATTATTAAAAGAAATGCAAACTGAATACGTAGAAAAAAATTGATTGGAAAAGAACTAATTCATCATAACCAACAGAATACTAATAGGAAAAACAACAAGACTATTAAACTTGCACAAACAATTTCTATATCAAAATATCCCTTTTTAAATTCAATAACCCACATTTTTTGGAAATATAAAAAACAAGAAATATTCATTGAAATAACGGGGAACAAAAAAAATGCGTAAAATATATTTACAATACAATTGAGAAATAGCTTTTATATCCGCATCCATAAATATACCACAAAACGTATGCTTGTCATAGTTTTAAAATAAATTGCATAAAAAATACAACATTCACAATTTTGATTTTCCTTCACTTGAAAGTTGCGATTTTTCTTATCTATAAGATTTACTAAACATTATTGTGGATTTTATTTTCCTTGAATTGGAAGCTACTTATAGGGTTTAATGTTGGTATTATAATTTACAATTTACTTAAAACGATTTTATTTGACCCTACTTTTATTTTGATTATTTTAAGTTGGTGACTATTTAAGCTTTTTGAAGGTTTCTGATTATAAACTGATGGTTTCAACATATTTACATCAAAATGCATCGACACTTGTTTTTTTGGTTTATATTTTTCTAAAATTTGGAATAATTTTAAATCATCATCACGTGACAGAGTAGGTACAATAGTTTACAATCGTTCGTCTAATCATACACACAAATCCTCGTCGATACTTTTTCCATATCATCTTCGTCATTATTTTAAAAATATTTTGATTACACTGACATGGAACCATTTTTAATTTTACAAACATCGCAAAGACACCAACTGGTAATTTTATCAAAATTTATATATTCTTTGAATTACGTTCGGATACAATTTCCATCAATAAATATTGTACACGCTCAATAAATGCATCAAATTCTTCAAAGTTATTTTTTATTATGGTAAGTAAGATTTACAAAATCTCGATCGCCTAAAAGATGAAATAAATACATCGAAATCGCTTAATTTTGGTTATAATTTTAATGCGCAAATCTTTTTATGCAATTTAGATCAATTTACGTTGTGGTTTGGTGAGCTCACGACGGAGCGAAACAACCATAAACTTGCATTGGTTGTGGTATTCAACTGTTTTTAGTAAGAAATGAAAATAAAGAAATTGTAAACCTTCAGACAATGGCTAATTCTTCAAAGAGATAAATTTTTAACAAATAATTAGGTCAACAGTAAATCTCTTTCAATTGTTCATTAACTGGGTATTAATGGCTTTGCTTGTTGTTTATATTATTCTAAAAATTATCCATACGTATCACAAATAAAATCTATTCTAGACAAACAAGATGAATTTTCCACTGGACAATAACAAATTGACAAATCCAGTACACGTCTCACACTTAATCAGACCATAGATGAGACGTCTATATTACTCTTCTCCAAAGAGAGCACATGTGGATTATTGGAGAATCGTTTTGTGCCTCTTGTGAGCTCATCCAAAACAAATATCAAACTAGTTTTAGACAAACTTTCGTGCAAACATCGGAAACTCAACGTTCGCACAGCTTGTCAGTTACCAGTCAACCAATACAGAAAACTAATCCGATATTTACAAATAATTGCCAAAAAAATGATAAATAAGAATTAAAACAGTATTTCTTTGCAGATTCATTCGATCTCATTAAATTTCAAAGCATTTTATTGGCAGAAATACGAGTATAATAATTCTTACATATTATATATATATGTTCCTGACGTGATTTTAATTTTACAATTTTTATTAATTATTTGAAATTAATTGCTTGATTTTTTGTCATTGATTGCAATTTTGTTGTGAAACGTATCCAAATGTGCCATCGTCAAAGTCAATTGGTGTAATTGCGAAATTTCAGTAAAATGTTTGGGGCTGGGTTGGATCTGGTTGGGTCGGGTTGTGTTTGGCTGGGTTTGGTTTGGTTGGGTTTGCTTGGGGTTGGGTTGGGTTGGAGTAACTGGTCATTTCTGTGAAATGTTTATTGCTGGATTGCGTTGATTTGATACAAAATTTTATTTTTCTCATCGAATAGAAGTTCTTCGATCTTGTTCTCGTGTATTTACCATATCAATCGATACTAAAACAACAATCTTATCGGTGTTACAAGTTTTAGTTTGGAACACGCCGATCTTGGTAAAGGAACTAAACTTGTTGAAATGACATGTGTGGAATACAAAGAAAATCCCTAAAAAGTCCATACATCGTTTCGAGTTTGTTACAAAAAAGAATCAGGATTGAATACCAGCTATGTCAATTGAGACAAATAAAAATGACTCATTTATAGAAAATGCTACGAACTATAACAAACAAGTTGAGTTTTCCAAAAGTACAAAAGGCAACTCGCCAGTTTGTTGCCATTAATTAAGTAGTTATGGCACGCTTTGAAACTACTTTGTATTATAAACAAACTAAAGATCATTTTTTACAATTTAATTAATATTATATAGTAATAAATTATTACCCAGTTCCAATGTTATGGCTTTTAATGAAATAAATATTGAATGTGATATAAAAATGTGTAATAAAAATACCAATTTTATCCATCAACTTGTAATTATAATTGGAAGCCAAACCATAACATTGCAATTGGTTAATAATTCCGAGTGTCTAATTGAAGAAATATAATCAAGGCAGCCCAGTCCAGCCCAACCAAACCTAACCAAACCCAATTGAATTTTATTTAAACTTGATATGAAATTTTGTAATCGTCGATATAAAATTATTTATGAATGTGACGACTAATCAAATTAATTTTTTATGAGGATATTGTCAAATTCAAATTCCAGAGATCTCAATTATATAAGAAAATTAACGTATTTTTCAGGTCTAGTTTTTTTTGTATACATGCAACCTCTAAATGTTTTGTACTAACTTTTCTCATGAGGGCATTTAAAAAATCAATTTACGTTTATTCTCAGAGAATATTTCATTCGTATTAAAAATTTGCGAAATTGCGACCATCGACAGGGTTCTTGGGGTTCCCTTTAACGAAGCCGTGCTATTCTGGGGATGATTTTTTGGTTTATCTTTATTCCCTTGTAGATAATATATTAATATAATATTCAAATCGAAATTAAATTACATTAATCCTTATATTTAATTATTTTCTACGACGTATTTTTAATATAAATAATTGATGAAATTTTGTGAGAATCGTTTGCTAATGGATCTCAATGCTCTTGGACTCGCCCCCGTATCGGTTCGCGAAAGAGAGGCGAGCGTCGCCATTGTGCATGTGCACGCGGAGTGCACCTTAACATTGATTACGGCAGGCCGGGCCGCGATTTCGTAAGCGGCAGCCAGAGCCGAGCGCGTACGTCGTGGCCGTACACAAGCAGCGACATCAGCAGCAGGAGGAAGGACACGCGATCGCGAGGGCAACAGTCGTTACGCAACGCTGCCCCGCAAATACAATACCACTGCCGCGCGGAGCGAGCAGGTTATTCACCTGAGAACCGCTGTGCGAAAAATCAAACGGCGGTTTCACTTCTCCGGCAAAGAGAAAGTTGACCTACATCGGGTTTAACGTGTGCCCGTCTGAATCGAGTGATGGTAAAACTGAAAGTTCACCGGTGGAAAACGATTTAACACTGGAGCGACCGGAGGCCGTCGACCCGCGTCCGCCATTTACCGGTAGAGTCCTTTGCAATCGGCGACAGTTTAAAAGTTGCTCATTGCTAGACCAGTCAGTAATCTTCGCGATCTTCGAACCGTCGAGATTTTATGATTAGGTGGACAGGGGCGTCAAGCAATAACTATAACGTGGCCAGGTGTCGTGTACAGTTTCAATATTTGATTTAAATTTAAATTTAACTTAGCAAATACTGTTATCTTAACGGTGATGGGAAATTTTTAATCGTGTTTAATAATTCGTATCATGGAGGTATTCAAAAATAGCTAACAGTTTTGATTATTTCTATGTCAAGGTTCCAGTCATTTCAAATCTACGAGATTATTTCATCCAACTTAATATAATAACAGTAACAAATTATTCCAAATTAGACGAATTGAATCATAAATATAAAAATAAGCTAGGCTACAATGAATCTAAATAAATTTCTATTTAAAATTGGACGAATTTCCAAGTCTAAAGCAACGAGCAACAATTTCGACGTTTTGACATCAACTATTCATAATGATGATTTTAAATGAGTTTGAACCTTTCCGACAAATTCTTATTTTTTTTGCGGCACAACCCATTCACAATCCACGACGAATCTCAAAATAAATTTCTATTAGAATTGAACGAATTTTCAAGTCTAAATCGACGAAAAACAATTTCGACGAACTGCCACACGAACCAGCCAACGACAAAATGATCGATTTGATTTATTTCTTATTATTATTATTATTATTAGTATTAGATTAACTTGCATTGTCACCCAACCCAACCCAACCCGATTTTAAAGCTTAATGATAAATCCAAAAATAAATATTTTGTTTTGAAAATTATGGGAACAACATACTTCGATTTTAACATTTAAGAATAAACTTTATAATTATAATATAATATTATTATTATTATTATAAAATAATATAATATATAGCTTTATTTAAATTAAATCTGTAGTTATGAAGCAAATTATTAACTTTGAAATATTGAAATTGAAAATTGAAATAATTTAATTGAGTAATATAAAATGTTTATAATAATAAAATTTTACTAATTACGTTATTGTATTGTACGACTTGTTTAAGGCTCACAGTTAACCCAAAGCAATTAAATTCTTCTCAATATTTTAATGTTACCAACTTATTTTCTTAACCGAAACTCATTTAATGTTATCACTTAAAATGAAGCGCGAGTTAATGAATGGGGTGCAAAAACCATGGAATGCATTGATAATCGAATATGAATCGAATTAGCTTCGTCAATAAATAATTCGACCACAACAAAGTTTTGCTTTATTTGTTGCAGATGACAGAATTATGTGATCTGGGCTGTTGCGATGAAACGTCAAACGTGAAGCGTGTCGTAAATCAATAATTGTATTGTGTAACGTCATCGATAAAATAAAAAGTTTTTAATTGTCATCTGGGGTGTATTTGTACGTGGCAGCTAGATTCAGCAATGTTTTCTACGACGAAATCTCAAAATCGAGAAAAAAATTATTTCCATCAAGGATCGAATAATTTGTGATTGTCTTATGTTTAGGTCAACGAAACTTGTTCCGACGAATAGAGATTCCAGAGAATTAGGTTCAAAATAACATAATTTTTAATTTTAAAGACGTTGAATTTAGGAAAATATCTGCATTTGATTTTACATAAATAAGTGATGAAATGGAAACTCTTCACATTGTGCTATTCTACAACGAAAAGTTTTGCCTCGTAAATCGGTCATTCTATTGCGTAAGACTGGAACATGCCCTTTAAATAACAAGCTTTACATTGTCTTTCGGTGGCTGTATGTAATTGGATCTCGGGGCAAGAAGATTTAGTTCGAACGCGACCAATGTGTCCAACCACGAGATCTCTAGATAATTTCCATCAAACATCGAGCAGTTCGGTATTTTGAAAATTTAGTCCAGGCCGACGAAACCTTAATGACGTTGATATTGATGACATTGAATGTATTTCATTATTTATTTAATATAAAAAATTGTAAGAAAATTACACAATTATTGTGTTGAATGTGTGCGTCTTTTCTACGTGAAAAAGTTAGTAAATCAATCATTCTATTGTACAAGGCCGGAGGATGCTCACAAAATTAAACTTTTTAAATTATCATCCAGATCTCTGGACAGACAAATTTAGGTAGAATTTAACTAATTTGCGTCGCCACGAAATCATATTAATCGACGAAAAATATTCTATTGTGACAAGTTAAAAAAATAACATAATTTAGGCCTGATGTGGGAAGTTTAAATATTATAATATAATATTATATAAAAAGGAAATAAGTATAAGTCGAGGTGGACGAAACTTAATCCGACGAATATTAATTCCAGTGAATCAAAGTGGCGATACATCAGGTTCAAAATAATCAAATTGAACTTTAAAATTATCTGTATTTTATGATAAAGTACGTTTAATAGAAAAAAGAAACTCGCGTTGGCCATGGCATTTTAGCAACACGTGTTTTTGAACGTATGTTACATCTTGCAATTGTAACGAGCAATGTAAAATGTAAACATGGCAGTTGTAGTTAACGACTTACGCTCATAGCCTAAAAATCGCTCATAGCCTATCTTAGTTTTTTTTATTGAAATTACGATAAATGTGATATAAATAAATGTTAAAAAATAATTAATACAATTATGTTGTGAAATAGGAAATCGCAATCACTTGAATTTTACCATTCTACGTCAAAATGCTTCCGTAAATCAATCATTCTATTGTGTAAGGGCGGAAGTCCCCCATAAAGTCAAAAGCTTTTATCGCCCAGGGCATATATTTAAACATATCTCGGGACAGCCAGGTTCAGTTCTCCAATTCATCTCCAAACGACAAAATTATTCTATTACAAGGATTCCCATGAAATATTTAATTACAAATGGCTTTCTAGTTAAAATATTTTGTAACTTTAGTTTTCAACTTAATTTAATTAATTTATCTAGCATTCATCCAACGGTTGGTTTTCCAAGTCTGGCAACACCGTTTGGTATTATTATTATTATTATTATTATTATTATATGCTACGAAGTGGTTTTACAATTTTTGGCGCAATTTTCCAGCAATTACACTTAATTTGCAGCCAAACGTTGACTATATTGGTCGTGTTCAAATTTGTTTAAAATTTTCGTGCTGTTAAGATTGTATCAATGATTGTTTGGTTGGGCTGGGTTGGTTGTTTACTATGGCCAACGTTAGGTTGGATTAGGTTGGCTCAACCCAGCCCAACTAACCTTAAATTAAATAATGCTGGAGATAAGTACAAGTTCGGTGATAAGACGGTGTATGGATCGACGTTTGCGAAATACAAAGCTTGATGTTTTCGTTATATTCAGCTTTTATCCAGCGCATCTCCAGCATTATTGCATTCCCAGGACAAACATTTATCTTGCTTTTATTTATAGTATAGTTTTCATATTCTCCAGCATTACTCACAGTGGAGCAACAACAATATTTAATTAAGTGTAGTCTTCCAAGAAATTTATTTATTTTATTATCCCGCATTTCTCCAGCAGTTGATTCTGCAAGTTTTGGAGAACTATTCGGTCCCGGATTAAGTGATAATTTTTCAATTGATTTTAATAATTATATTTAACGTCCAGCATTTCTTTCTTCATCAACTATGCTTTCCTCCGGCAAATGCACTACCTTAAAAATATTGTGTTTGTACGTTTCGATTTTGTTACAGCAAATAAGTTCGATTAAAAATATATTTTCCGTTATCGATATTTAGAAAATTGTGCACTTTCATATTTTATTTCCAGAAAGTATCTCTTCCAACAAATATATTCGTCACATGTTCAAATTGCATGACTAACATTTATTTGAGGTTTTCGTTGTATAATTATCTATTATCCAAAAACAAAAACTTTTTTCTTCCAGCAAAGTTGGTACTTGCAAAACATTTTCGTCCAGCACTTTGACGTTTGACGTTTTCTCTCAGTAAAGTTTTTCATTAAAATTTGTCGATGTTGCACGTTCATAATTTCAGTGATTTTCAGGAATTATTTTCTCAAATTAAATTGTTCTAGTGATTTTCAGGCGGAAAATAATTCAGATTTTGGTTGGTGTGGATTGGATTGGATTGGATTGGATTGGATTGGGTTGGTTTGAGTTGGGATGGGATGGGATGGGATGGTATGGGTTGCGTGGGGATGGAATGGGTTGGGTAGGGTAGGGTAGGGTTGGGTTGGATTTGGCTGGTAATTAAATTATAACTTAAATATATTATAGGTTTGAAACTTGCAGAATGTCTTAAATACAATTTGTAAGTAAATAATAAAGAATTATGTTAGATAATAATTTGGATTTGTGACTTTGAAGAAGGTCTTAGAAATATATCTTTGTTTAAGTGCGTAAGAAATTAAATGGCACACATTTTTTTTGTTTCTTCATCCAAGTTCATCACTTGTAAATATGGCGACAATTTATTAACCACTTTGAACTACTTTGTATCACATTCTCATGTGACCTTGTAAAAAATGTGTTCATACTTTGAAATATTTTATTTGAAGTTGATTCAAACAAATATTTGAATTTGTTTAAAATAATTAGCATTACGAACATTTTAAAAAAGTTTAAATTACGCCCCACATATTATTTAGATTTCAATAGGACTATGTTTGAAGCATTCGAAGACATATATTTGTTTGTCCTGGAACTATTTCTGTGCCCGCCCATTAAAACATCGCCCAACGGACCTCATATATCGTCTCCGTCCGAAAATCGCCGACGGCCAAACGCCAAAATTTCCGCCGGCGCGGAAACAACAGCTGGCGCACAAGTAACATCTGCCGTGCGTTTCGGCACAAAAGAAAACGGAACGCCCGACTCTTGCAATTCGACTTTTCGAGGCGCAAACAAAAACGACGAGCGCGCGTGCAATTACGAAACAATCGAATTAATTTCGCTCGCGACGCGGAGCAATTTGTTTTCCGTCGCGCGCGCGGCGAAGGGGGTCGCCGGGTCGGTGCGTCAAGGTTAACGACACGTTGCGGTCCTACCACCTGCCCGGCGAAACGTCCCCCCGAAAATTTTCGAAAGGGGGTTAGGGGTCGACGCACTCCGGCGAAGTTCGCGGACGGCACCCTTGAAACCGGACGGGACGCGACGCGTGCGCTCGGATCTTGCGCCGAATTTCGAATCGGGCGACTTTCGCAGCTGCGTTGCGTCACCGCGGCGGCGGTGGGAGACGACGAAAACCGCTGGATATCGTTAGGTGAAATTAAACGCTTTTGTATTTGCGGATTACGGCTATTGATATATTTGAATGTTTTTTTTTTGTTAACAACGACGTTGGTAGATTTAATTATAAATGGATGCCGAACGTAATAATACAATAATAATAATAATAGTGAGTCCAATCAATTGAAATAAAATGTCATAATTCAAATTATTTTTCGTTTCGTTCTGTTGGCTACTGTTTGTCCACTAAACGAACGAACGAGAGACCCACGACTGCATTCTAAAATCTTGACTTTTATGACTTAATTGCGCCTCACAAAAGAAACTCAGTTTCAACTTCTTACATTTATAACACGCTTGGGTATTTTACTTATGATCGCATTGAGATTTTAACCTATCGATGTATTATAGGTCGTTCTGGTGAAGTTTTTTGCCATTGTTTGTCAAGATTTACACCAAATTTATATTTTCGACCGTTTCTTGATAACCTGCTAGAATGAAATCGCACTGATTAAATGATTAAAATATGAAAATGTTTCCTACGTTGAGCTACTCTTCCTCGTATTCGTAAAAATATCATGAGACGCCCGTATAAAACTAATAAAGTACGTAGATAAAACTTTGGCCAACTATTTTGCACCATTGTCGGGGTTTCCCGAAGTTACGTGCGAGTATATGAGTCGAGGGCACTGGGCGTTCGGTTCGTTGAACTTTGTGCCGTCTGCTGTCCCAGTGAACGAAGAGCGTACAACACGCATGAAGTGCGTATCGATTAAATGAAACGCCAGGGCCAAGGACGACGCGTCTCCCCCCTCGGATAGACTGCGTCAAGTTTCATAAAGGCGTCTCGGCGCCACATTTAGTGCCCGAAGCCATGATATTTAATTTTCTTTCATCTCTAAAAATATATTTGTTTGCCAAGTCAACCTTGCCGTATTGATGAGAATTAAGTGCGATATTGACGAAATTTATAATTGAAATTAGGGTGGAATTAGTGTTCGTCGTTAAGGAAATGTTATGCTATATAAGAATATACAGGTTGCTCTATTAAAAAATATATATTTTTTTGTAATGACGGTTTTGTTTTTTTTTTCGAGCTACTTAAGAAAAATTGAAATAAAAAGCTGTAAAATTGCAATTATTTAAATTGTGGGTTGGGTTAATTGTGTTGTAAAATTGGGTAATATCATGAAATAAAAGTTTCCCCATTGTTAACATTTTGATATTGTTTGTCCTTTGCATAATTAAAAAAAAAATGTTTTCCGTTTTTTGTATAGAATTTTGACTTTTTTTTCCTAACTGTTACCATTTTGACATTGTTTGTCATATTTGATAGTTTTTTTAACATTATTTTTTATATAATTTCACATTTTTTTAATTTTTAAATTTTCCCACATTTTTGGATTTTGTACGATCTTACATTATGCACCAAATTTTAATTTTAATAATTTTTGATTTTTGCAACAATGTCGTCGTCATAAAATATTTACATTTTAGACAATACTGGTATTTCAGAAAATTTTCATTTTCGTATTTTGACAATTCAATTAATTTTTACATTGTGCAATTAAAATATTAAAATCTTGAGGCATTTCCAATTTTGATAATTATTCTATTTTCCGATATTGTCAACCCGCCGTTGGGTTGGGATGTGTCGTCAACCCAACCCAACCGGGAGATTTCAAATAATATACAGTGTGTTTCACTTAAAAGTGTAACACCCTCATATCTTTTTTATTGTTAGTCCAATTTTAGTAATTTTTTCCCAAACGTATAATACCCATTGCTCTATTTACTCCCAAAAATTGTCTTCTTTAAATGCAAAGCAACCTGCGATGGCAAAATAAACGTCAAAAATCTAGAAATCACACCAGAAGTGATGGTTTACTCTTATCACCTTTTTCGGTATCTCGAAAACGGTATGAGTTATCTAAAACAATGTTCTTATGAAAGTTATAGATATTGTAAAAGTTTTTTTCGAAAAATGGTGTATAACTGAGTATAAGGAAGTTCAGTGCGGACCACTGCAGATATTTTATAATTCGTATTGGCCCAGGTTGCTCGTGAGTGTCAATTTTGACGTTTTAGACAAAGTTATAAATTTTTAAATTTTGACATTTTTACAATTCAAGTGATTTTAGACAAATTTTGTATTTTATTTGACTCTGATGAGTTGAGTTGGGTTGGGTTCAGTTACAAATTTTAAGATTCTTTACAGTTCTTTACAAGTCTCTCTCACAATTCCAATAATTTTGATTTGTTGCATTTTAGAAATTCTTACTATACCAGGTTGGATTGTTAATTTTTACTTTGTTTTAACATTATTGCCATAATTTTTAACATTTAACATTTTTGATAAAGTTGACATTTCTGATAAATTAGTCATAGTGATAATTGTGACACTTTTGACATATTCGAAGACAATTTTAAATTGGCAACAATGTTGATATATATTTTTTGCATTATACGAATATTTTATAAATATACCCCTTTCTTCACCCGTGGCTTGAAACGTCCCTGAATTTCATCGGCAATATCATCATCATCATTAAGCTGCCACTTCATTCGACTCCGTTTCTTCCAAATCTTTAATTCAACAATACCCATGATAACTCATTTTCAAAGAACGCTCTCTCAAAAACAAATGGACGACGCACGTCGCCTATCAAAGACCACAACGAAAACTACGAAGCCAGCAATGCAAATCGTTTGGCGAAGGCCGAGCGCCGATTATGTATTTCAAAAGCGAATATTTCGCCGCGCCAAAGTGCATTGATATTTGCGGCGAAAAACTGGTGCAACGCTAAAATTGGAAGGGCATGTGAACAAATTTCTAATATTAAATAAAGTGAACGGAGCACATACATCTGAGAGATTTCCTGCAATACCATAATTAACGGCACGTTATTAAAGCATGGCGATTGCATCACCTAAATAACAATTTCCTACGAACGACTGCCGGCGAACGTCCCCCTCCCCCCCTGTCCCCTTGGTCCAGTCGACGCCGACTTTGCCATTCGATACTAATGATTGTTTTTAGATTCGCGTTTGTCCCGTCCGTGCGTTTTTCTGTTTATTTTTGATGAATGGATATGATGACGGTGGTAATAATGGGAGTGCGATCTCGTACTTCCTTCGAAATGATATCAATCACTTGGTACAAAAACTAAGATGAGTAAAAAGCTTAAAGAAAGTTCGTATTTTGTTTGTAATAATGGCTCCTTATTCCAGAACACGTAAAAATGATCCATTTGTAACATCAGAATAATCCACACCTGGCCAGAGTCGAAGGTCGAATTCAGAAATGGTTTAAACTTTTGCAAGTTGCCAAGTAATTATATAAAAAAGCAGCAAAATATTTTAATTTAAATTGTTTTGATATTAATTGTGTTAGGCGTTTATTTCGTTTACTTGATTATAGTCTACACGTGCATCGACTACTTAAGTCCGCATGCCATTAGTAACTGTCCAAAAACTAACACCCCTCTCTACATCACATGCAATATCTTAGTTATCGCTCAGACACAATAATACACACAAAACTGTGTGTATTCATATGCATTTTAGGGAATGCAATTAAATATTAAAAATATGCATTTCTATAAAAATATCTTCGCTACAATTGTGAATGAGCATGTGTTGATGGATGAAAGAGTAGCTACAAAACCTTCACAGGGCGGACCTTTATTAAATCCATTATCGATTGTTGGGGGTTGAAGTCTATTGAGCAATTTAGGTGAACGCCTTTGAATCCATCCCTGGCCAGGGTACAAAATCTATTTGTTGGAAAGTAGTTTCATACTTGCATACCATTTATTTAGGATATATTGTCGAAAAGTACAAAAGTACAGCGGAAGCAGCAAAAAATGATCGTCGAATTGCCATTTACGACCGATTTAGGCGTATTTTCATATTAGTGCAAAAAATAATCGTTTGAATCGTTGTGACGTAGACACCTACCCAGGTTCTCTTCGGAGTAATAGAACCTTAAAATAAATTCACTTCATAAACGTTTATCAATGTCATTGAATGACAATATTTAATTGTCAATGAACCAAACGAAAACTATCAAAGATTAAACTTTATTTTAATGGCCTTTTTATTGTAGCGACGTTGGGGGGGTATATTTTTATTAACGAATTCACAAACATTTGTGTGAGGCTGGTTTGGCAACCCAACCTACATCGGCTAGCGTATAGGGGGCGCACCGTATCGGCTTGAAATAGTCGATGTGGCGGCCGCGTGAGACGGCCGACCGTCAAAAACAATGCGGAAATCGGGATCGACGACGCGCGGCGTAGAGAATGCGAGAAAACTCCGAAATGGGCCGTCGGCGTGTCAATGACCTCCTGTTGCCTGGATACAAAGCGTCGACGCCCCCGTATAGTAAATATAGATCACGCGCGCACACACACTTGATGCGCCACCGGCGTTCGGCGTGACGCGGCGCGCGTTTGTTTGTTTCGAAAAATTCCATTCATTTCGGCGACTCGGTGGGCAGCAAAAAAATCCAGGAAGGAAATTGCTTTATTGGGGCAATTTTTCTTAATGCAATCCACATGCTAGAGATCTTGGATCCCAACTGAACGCGGTCTTCATTATTGTCATCAGGTACAGTTATCAAGTAAATTTTGTTCAGTTTTCCCTCCTTAATTGCCCAACAATTATAAACAGTTGAAAAAAGCCTTTCAATCAACAATTCGCACCACCAAGTATATGACCAGTCATCATCAGTATGAATTAGTGGCCTGGGTTAATGTTGGTCTTTTGGTCTTTATTAAAATTTTCCCAATTGAGGTAATAAGTTTTTAACTTTTGGGACGTGTCGATCTTCACCCTATATGGTCGCAAGGCGATAAATAGGTGTCTTAAAATATTAATGTTATAGTTTTCCGTCACTAATTTTAAAGTTATCCACACTCAAAAACATTATTTTCGTAAATCCTATAACACTCTCCTAAAAATACCAATTAATTTATGTTTGATCGTCAATCCCTTTTTAGTATTTGCTGGTGACTAATTTTTAATTAGATTTAATTAATTTTTCGAAATGATTGATTCGTTTCGAAAAATTAATTGGGTAGGTGTTGCAGTTGGGATTCTTCGTAAAACTAAACATAATTCTAAATTAAAATTTGAGGCGCCAAAATTCCCCTTTTTTCTCAAATGTGCTTCGTGAACCACTTCAGATATCAGAGGTTAAAGCCAGCTCCACAATCAGAGAGCGGATCAAGTAATATTGACAGTATATAAGATGTTAAGGTAGGACGCCACCGAAGCGGGGGGGGGGGGGGGCGAAAAGAATTGTAATTAGTCTTATTCACGACGGTTCTAACAAATTAGTACGTCTGGGCACGCTTCGAATTATAGTTTTGTTTTGAGTCTTACACATGTCACATGAGTCTTACTTTCTTGTAAGAAATAAACGGATTTTGAACATGGCCTTTTTCTACACAAAATATCTACACTTAACATAAAATAAACGCATGTATTTATAAACCTTGTGGTAATCTAAAATAATCACATAGATTATGGAAAGCAGTGCACTGTTTGCAAATGAAGACACACGAATAGTTGTAAATACGTCACCGAGGTCGTATAGGTGGACCATTCGGTCTCTGATGGTCGAGGTGCACGCTTCTTGGTCAATGGATTAGGTTAGGATGGGATGGGATGGGATGGGTTAGGTTGGGTTGGGTTGACGAGTCCAACGATCGACGCGTCTATCAACGGTGATGCGACAACAGCACTACCCTTGCGTCTTATAGCCGGGGATTTCTCTGGGCTTAGGCATGGTCGGTACAAATTATGTACCTATCAATCATGACAATTCTACAAAATTGCGTCCCAAAATAAACTTGTGGTTATAACGAACAGAGAATTTTTAGCGGAAATAATCAAATTTCATGGCAAAAATTCGATCAGGGTTTCTTAATCCGTACTCAATACAGAGATTGCAATACCAAAATCTTGGTATTCAACATCCAACTTATCACAGTCACCTCGTAAATCAAACCGTCTCGAACGCTTAACCATAACATAATAAACAGTCTCAGTCTCAGTCTCGGAATGAAACTAGCCACGCAAATTCGGAGTATAACATATTTTAAGTAAGCTTTGTTGCGATCACCTTGGGCTTTAGCAGTACAATTTTTGTGCAATATTGTTTACATTTTTTTCATTACAAAGCCGCCATGTGAACATTTTAATCGTTATGATGTTAATTTGTCAAAGAAGCAATTTTAAATCTGATAAACAAGTTTGAAAGAAAATCTGTTGGAGGGTTAACTATACAACGCATTATACAATAGAATTAAGGATTGTAACACGTCGTCCTTTTAATAAAGTAAAGCATTAAGTCGATCTTGTATGTTCGAGAGTTTTGTTCATCATCTGCCACGAAATTCAAACGGGAAATACATTTTCGTTAATGTATTATAAACGCAAGCACATTTTTATAAAAAAATTTCACTTGTGTTTTATGCCATGTCAGTCATATTAATTCTTCTATTTATATTAATCATTACATCATTAAACATTTAATAGGTGAACAGTAGTTTCTTTGTTTTGTGATCCTACTAAATCTAACTAAAATATATTAAATATAATAATAATATAAATTTCTTTCAATCGAACTGAATTTTACATCCAATTTTCATGATTTAATCGTTTAATTTTTTAAACACAACCCCCTAGAAATATTACCCAGACTCCAAATGTTATTACAAACGAAGTTTATTTGAAAAGCTCCTTCAACGATTCCGCGAAAATCCACACAAACGTGCAGAGATAAGGCTTTCCGAGTAAAACGCCCGCAATCTCCCCGTTTTCTTCGTCACTGTTTCCGCCCGGCCAATAATCATAAGACGGTGCAGTTTCGTGAAGTTTTTATGACCCACTGGGTGTTTTCCTAACTTACTTTTTAACTATGGCGGTCAAGGTTGTTTTCGAGCAGTTGAATTCGCTGATACGTGTACACCGATTGCGGTGGATTTCCGGTCGTGGTTAGGACAAAGTCTTGTTGAAGTGAGAAATAAATAAATAAGAAATATTTTTATTGCAGAGCAGGCGTTTTTTTGTGGTAACGTAAATAGTTTTCAGATCAAATTTTAAGTTTTTTCATGAATCGAATCGATCGTTAGGTTTAAGGTAAGAGTTTGAGCTAAAATAAAATGAAAGACAACTAATTTATCGAACTGGCATAACTGCGTTTAAAATTAAACGTTGAAGATATTTGAACATTTTTTTCTGGATTTGGCTCTGCAGATATTTTTTTACTTTTCGTTCCAATTATCAGGTCATCTGGAATTTAATTGCCTTTTTTATTTATTTAGATTGCTTTTATGTGGATTGGATTGAGGCTTAGAGTTATACATAGAGCATCTCATCTTTGAAATAAAACTCGAAATTCCTGAGTGAAGACTTGAACCTGTGAGCTAGACCACTGGATTACCAAGCCTACGTAAAGTAACAAAATAATTACCGACTTAAACATAAATCAGTCGACTTCAACGCAACATTATGCGGTCAAATCTGGCAAATAATTGAAAATCATGGCCAACACCTCAATTACGTTCGATAATGCTAAACTAATGCAAACGAAACGCGGTCGACCGTTAATTAGATCTGTCGAAACGTTGAAAATGCACCACCGGATTATTTATTCCTCGACGAATTGTTATTATTATTGCTAGTTGGCGCGCGCGAACTATTTTTATCTGTGCATCCGTCGCTTATCACGCGGGAAAAATGGATCTCTCTCTTTCTGCCGCTTCGACTGAATCATGTAAACATGTGCAAGGTCTTAGTCTGTCGTTATCTGCGCGGATAGAAATGTCGTCATTAGCCTTGTCGTTACTTTTATTTCGAATTTTTTCAACTAGTTAGTTTTTGCGCGCGATAAACGACGCATTTCCCTAAATACGTGGCGTTTTATCGGCGCGCGGCCTTAACCTTTTTTCGCTGTGCGTCTGATTGGGTTTGTTGCGTTCGATGGATTTTAAGCAATTTTACACAATTACATTTTATGGACGTAATTTTCTATGAACCACTTAAGTCACCGATGGCGACGAGAATGTTATAAAATAAGTCGTCTAAGAATAACAAACAGTGGTGGAATCAACATACGACGTTGGGGAACACCTTAAACGGCGAAGGTTGTCACTTTGTCAAAACAACTCTAAAAATAACTCAAAACAAACGAAAATCAGCAAAAGATTCGAATAAAATAAATGAAGTGAAATTGAAACAAAAAAATCGCAAACAGAATAATTTAAAAAATTAAGTAAGAACTATTTTAGAATAGTTGATTTAAAACAATCGTATAGAGAACATATTTAATAAAAACTGAATCTAACAATAGCAATGAAAGACAAAACGAATGAAACAATAAATCAAAAAAAATGCAAAGTAAAACAAATAAAAATTATAATGATGTTAACAGTAAAGAAAAAAATAAAGCAACTATATGAATAACAAATACTTATTTAATTATCGATTCTTATTGCAATTGTTTTATTTTTTCATCTTCTTCGGCTTCATTACATTTAGTCAAGTTTCAGGTGTATGCACAAAATATGGAGGGGTAAAAATACGACTTTGAGGAACCCCTGAAGGTTACCTGGAAGTCAATTTAGCGTATCTGCATATATGTTTATATTTCATTAACGATTTTATTAGCATTTATTCAGTGAGGGGGTTACTTACATTATACCTTTTAACAAAATGTAAAGGAGTCAAAATACCACGTTGAGGAGCCTCTGAACGTCGTCTGAATGTAAAATTATCAATTAATGATTCTCATTAATTTTATTATCGTTTTGTAATTGCTTTATTTATCTTTCATCTTCGTTTTATTTCATTTCCTTACACGAATTTAATGAAATTCGTATTTCGCACGTAGTTTATTTGTTTTACGATCAGTACTTGCATTTTCTACAAATAATGTCCTGTGAACTAATTAAGGAACGAATCGTTGGCATAAGGGCCATTTCGTTAAATAACTTGGATCGTTTTTAAGATTGACAAAACGTGTAGGAGTCAAAATAGTACGTTGAGGAACCCCTGACTTTCATTTTAAAAATGCGAAGGTTGGCCGAAAGTCATTTTATTGAAGCAATTCTCATTTAGTTAACTTTAAAATGCTTCTATAAATCGTTGATGAAATGATTTAGGTTGTTGTGAAAGAATTGTAAAATTAGCGATTCCCATTAATTTTTTATCCCTTTGCAATTGTTTTATTTTTCTTTCACATAGATATAATTTTCGGTGAACCATTTAAAGAACGAATCGCTACGAGCACAATTGTGTGAAATAAACTCGTCGTTTTTTAGACAAATAAAATGTGAAGGATTCGAAAGACGACGTTGAGGAACCCCCGAATATTGCTTTTATAAACGACGACGGTCGTTCAACAGTCGTTGTCATAATTAATGATTCATGTTTGATGTTAAAAGTTAATCTAAAAAGAAGTTTGAAAATAGTAACGTAAAAAAATAAATGAAAATGATTAATAACGCAACCAAAGCTAAAAACAACTCAATCCAAAAATTCTACACCAACCCAACCCAACACAAAATACAATGATTCTGAGAAATTACGTTTTTCAATTTGAAACAGACTTGGGTTGGGTTGGGTTCAAATTTGTTTAATTTGAATTAAAAATCTAAAAATGACTAATATTCATTGACACCTCCGCGATAAATAACACGAATTAATTAAATGAGGAAAACTAAAGAAACTTAAAAAACAAAACCAATAAAATAACGCAAAACATAAAATCTATTAAAATATTTGAATGAACATTGACATGAACAACACAAACAATTGAAATGAAAAATTGAACCGAACCAATTGAATCACATGAATCGAAAAAATGCAAATCATAAAATCCTATTAAACTATTTGATCGCCCTCTTATCAAGAAAACTTGTATTTTCTATTCGTAATTAAAGGAAGTTGCAAAATATTATCTAAAAGGTAAAGGAAAACGAATGGGGCGAAAAAACAAAAATAGAACGAAAATTAATAACGCAACCAAAACCAAAAACAACCCAACTCAAAAAATCTAAACCAACCCAACCTGAAATTAAAATTATGTTTTTCGATAATTTTTAACTGAATTAGGTTGGGTTGGATTGGGTTGATTCACGATTTTTTTTAAATCGACGAAATTCGTTTGAAAGAAGTAATACAATCTGTGATAAAACAACACATTCTCCGTCTATATGTATATATGTAGCAAGTTGTTGTGGAGCACATTTTGCTTTAAAATTCGATGCAGGTGGAAACACTATTTGAATGAATGAACAGTTGTAATTCTTGCTCGATCGTTTCGCCATATTTATGAGCTCCGTAGCAAAACATCAAAAGTCCTGCACAACTATGGCACTCTATCTTAGTGTATTAAAGTAAAAATTTGAATTTATTATTTGTAATTAAAAGAAAACTTTTGAATAGTATCTAAAGCAAGTGACAATGAATGGGGCGAAAAAACAAAAATTGGACGAAAATCAAATAATAACGAAACCAAAACAAAGAACCCAACGCAAAAAAATTCAAACCAACTCAACCTGGCACAAATTAAAATCGGTGTGAAATTTTTTCTATCAACGTTAAACTAAATTGGGTTAGATTGGGTTGGGTCGATTCTGGTCCAGGATTTTTTTTTCTAAATCGTTTGCAATAAGTAACATAATCGGTGATAAAACTACCCTTTCCTCCTCCATTTACGTACCAAGTTGTTGTGTAGTACATTTTCTTTTATGAGTCGATGCAATTTGAAACACGTCCATCAATAATCCAATTAAAAAATTACACAGTGGGGGTGGTTACAATATAGCTTTTAACAAAATGTGAAGGAGTCAAAACGCCACGTTGAGGAGGCTGTCTGAATGTCAAATTGTCTGAATGTCAAATTGTTAATTTATTTTAGCTGCGCAAATGTATGTTTAGATTTATATCAACGATTTTATTAGCATTTACTCGTGGGTGGGGGGGCTTATTTGGAAGAAATGAAAATTAATGATTCTCATTAACTATCAATTGTTCCATTTTTCTTTCACCTTCGTTAACTTAATTTTTTATTCGAGTTTCATTTGCATGTAGTTTATTTAAGTTGGCGATATTTGTTTGTTTTACTTTCATTACACCTTTATATTTTATATAAATAATGTCCTATGAATTAACTAAGGAACGAATCGTTGGCATGAATTCCATTTTGTCAAATAAATAGTTTTGATTATTTTTAAGATTGACAATGAAATGTGAAGGAGTCAAAATAGTACGTTGAGGAATTGAAATTCGACATTGACATTGATGCCTGAAATTCGTTTTTAAACTGCGAAGGTTGCGTCACTTTATTGAAGCTATTCTCATTTAGCTAACTTAATGTAGCTCATTAAATGTACAATGATTTAGATTCTCATCAACGATTCTCTCAGCATTTACTTATTGGGGGGACTCTTACGAAGAATTATAAAATTAGCGATTTTCATTAATTTTAGTATCGTTCTGTAATTATTTTATTTTTCTTTCAATTTTGTGAAATAAATTCTGGTCGTTTTTAGACAAATAAACTGTGAGGATTCAAAATACGACGTTGGGGAACCCCGGAATATTGTTTTCTTAACGATGAGTTGCTCAACAGTCGCTATCTATTATTATTAGCTATTTTCATTAATTTTATTATCGTTTTGTAATTGTTTTAAGTTTCTTTCACCTAGACGCAATTAAGGAATGAATGGTTACGTTTTTGTCAAATAAATTCTGATAATTTTTTAGACAGATAAAATATGAAGGATTCAGAAGACGACGTTGAAGGGCCCCCGAATATGGTTGTTAATCTAAGATAGTTGCTTTACGTACAATATGTACAATTGTGTATTTAGATTTTCAACAACGATAAAAATTCATAATTAATGATTTTTATTATTTTTATTTTGCGGTTGCATTTACTTAATTTTTATTTTATTTTTTGGCGATTTTCATTTGTTTTCTGTTTAACTGTTTATCGCATTATCATTTCTCGTTTGTATGCAGTTTTCATTGCGTTTATCTTTCATTCATTCATTGTTTCACGTTTTGATTTAATTTGTTCTCTTTGGGGCAGTTTAGGTTTAGTTATACGATTTTTATTCAATTTGTTGTTCTCATTGGTTTGACTTTAGTTGATTCATTTTCATTTGTCTATTTATCGTTTATTCCCTCAATTATGTTCATTACTTTCAATTTTTTGTGCAATTTCTTACCTTCGATTTTTTGTTTTGTTGTTGCTGGTTTACTTCCATTTTTTTTATTTTAATTGTTTAATTGACTGACTTTTCTCACGCTTCTCACTTTTCCATTGACTGTACTCATTATAATTATATTTTTTATTTGTTTTACTTCTTTCTGAGTTTTCATGACATTTCAATGAAAGGTCTATGAGACGTTTGAGACATTGCATGAAATCTAAGAAAGATAAAGTAAGACAAATAAACAATTATAATGATTATACAGTCAAGGGAACAACATGAAGGGAAGTGAACAAATAAAAAATTGAAACAAAAAATAACAGATTATTGAAACTAAACCAGCGATAACGGAACAAAAAATTGAACATGGAGAACCGCACAAAAAATTGAAAGTAATGAACGTACTCGATGGATAAACAGTAAACAAACGAAAATTATGTCTAGGTGAAAAAATAAAATAAAATAATCACAAACAGATAAAAACCAGCACTTTGACTAAAATAAATTACAAAGGGGGGATAAAATTAAACCAATGGAAACGCTAAATTGGAACAAAGTAAAAATATTTTAAATAATACAATAAAAATTATTTGAAAAAATCAAAAAATTAATAATAATGGTGAAAAATCCTTTGAAATAGACTATAACGAAAAAACTTATTAATTAAGATTAATGCAAAAACAACCACGATTTGAAAACCGAAGAAACAAAGTAATACACAAAAGAAATGAACGAATGTAGCGTAGCTATTTTTGCAGAAATACATATTTCCGCTTTTTATTTAGATTCCGTAAAATGTATACGAATGTGCACAGATTTGTGTAGCCGATCAGTTAAGAGTTAAGTAGGGGGCGTCTTTTAAATGAGCTTAAGAAAGGACACAGTTGGGATTGGTAGTCTGTATCATAACGAATATTTGTTACCACTTGCAGTGGCGTGCATTATAAAGCTGCGAACATAGAGTTGTATGTAATTTCGTATAGTTTTGTAAGTTGTGATAATGGACGACTCATATGTTAGATATGTAGTGGCGTTGGTAACATAGTTGTCTGTATATTATTTATGTATTGTGTGGTACCTGTTTTATTGTTATATAATGTTGTGACGGCGTCACCTGTGTGGTGAGGCGGGCCGTTACCCGTGACTGTGGCGAGTCGGGTACTGGGGGTCGGCTGGCCATTTAGTCAGAATCGAGTAGCGAGCTATGAGTCTTGTGCCTTCGATAACAGGCGTGGTTATCGAAGAGCAAGATATGTAATGGGTGTGCAGTGATTCTGGAACCGTATGCCCAGAAGGCAAGATATGCTAATATCCAAAGTTGTTGGTTCACCTGCAACTCCGCGGGTTGAACGCCTAGTACGGCAAGTGCATAATATTCCAGGTTTACATTAGCATGCGAAGATATCCAACAATGGTAAAGGTGTCCAAAGTTGATAACATGACCGCTTCGAGGATAGCTACTAGAGGCAACGTGGGACCGGATGGGCCCCCGGAAGGGTCCCTGTAAGTATCTCTATGTATCGTATTAGCTGTATTGTAAATGGCGCTATTTAGATTTTCATGTGGTGTCATTGTTACTAACGCTACTATGTATGTGGGTGTGCGTGTTGAGCTTTCTGTCAATGAATCGGTACAGGAAAACCGTGCGCCACTGATGCTTTCTAGCGGGGATGATATTGAAACGACGATAAACGGCGAGTTGACAATACTTCTGCTGCGACCCTTTGATTATTAATATTAATCAAGTAATGGAGAAAACGCCTATCTAACACGAAGGGTGGATGGATTAAATTAAACAACAAAATGTCAAAAACATAAATTAATACAACGTGAAAATTACTCCAATACAATATAAAAGAAAACAAATATGAGAGAATAATACAATTACAAAAGCTAAACAAAAATAAACAATAAAAAAAAATTAATTAACAAGCTAAACTAAAATGTTACGGTTGTGTTTTATTTAAGACATTTAAGTATATTATTCTATAGCAAATATTACATATTTTACGCTCATTTACTTATAATAGGGATGAGTATATTTATGAAAACGTTGTAGAGGTTTATTACTTTCCCCCATACCACACTAGCCCTAGCGGTGGGGTTGTTTACGGGAAGGACCCATTCGTCATCGTACCGAAAACAGCGGGTTTTGCTCTCACAGCGGCGTGTGGGCGCACGGCGAGTGTTGGGGCAGTAGTTGCGTTGTTGTGATATATGTGTTATGGTCATTGGTGTGAACAATGACTAGTATTATTGGGTGGTTATTGAGATGTATTAATGACAACTGCTTTGAGTACGTTGCAGGTGAGCGAGCGATTGCCAGTGGAGTTGTGCAGACTGAATGCAGTGGTGTCGCTGTTGATGATGTGTTGCTGTTGATGCTGTGTTGCTGTTGATGCTGTGTTGCTGTTGTTGTTGTTGCCGTTGTTGCGGCTGTTGTTGTTGTTGCTAGATGCAACTGGGTTCCCGGTGTGAAGGTTATCGACATAGCTAGCTATATACCTGTGTCATGGAATGTGATGGTAGATGCATTCCTGTCAGCGTTGCGAAGCGGGATCGCACTGGGGCACATGACACAATTCGAGGAATTGTTGGTACGTGGGCTGTCTGCTGACGGCCTGTGTGCGCAGGCATGCAAATGCAACCAAGCTAGCGATACTGCAGCACGCAGGTAACGGCGTGATCGCTTGACCTGGACGCAAGTCCAGTGGTCCATTGTATCTGTTCTGGTCAGATAATGGGCGCGGGCACGCAAGTGCATCGGACGTGACTTGACTATATGTTTGACTATGTCTAATAACTATTCTGTTTGACGCTACGAACAGACGTTAGGTGTACACGAAGATCACCATTGGAGGAGCAATGGAGAGACGGATAAAGAAGGTGTAGGCACGATCCGAAGAGTGCTAAAGCAAGGGTACTGGAGCACCCGCTATGTTAATACTAATTATGGTCGGTATTCATAATCACTAATTGCTGTTTGTCTTTCATGTTGATTGCCGTATTATTTGGTTACCCGAATGCACGCGCATGTGAGAGCAACATCTGTCGGTCCGCGAGCATCGTCCGAGGACAGGAGTTTGGTAATGTAAACACATACTTGACTTGCATTGGGCTGTGTGAGAGGGAAAGCAATTATATTAATAGGCGCCACTTATTAAGAGTGCATTAGTTTTGGTCGCCGGGCGTTTTCTAGTATTCGAGATATATTGTGCATCTTGCTCTCCGTACAATTAACATGCAGTTTTATGCATCGCTCCCAATCATCGACGTATTTACATAATATGCCCCGTTCGAAATTTTCGACCTCCTAACAAAAATGAACAAATTTTACACTAATACAAAAACAAATAAAACCAATCCAGAAAGTCAACAGTACATGGAATCCAAATACACGAAATCAAAAAATACAAATAAAACTAAATAAGAAAGGCGCAAATTGAGTTAAATAAATATAAACAAAATAATCCATAACTTAATCAACGAAAATTAACGTCGATATTTAAGGTGAAACGAAAACAAATCTAAATTAAAAAATCCGTATTAATTAAGCACAAATGCCACCAACTCTAAGAAACTTAATTAAATGAGCTGTTTAATAAATAATAAAAATAAAGACATAAATTTAATGAAACCATCAATATATTATATTTAACATAACAAACAGTTTTAAGAACGTAAAGAAATTAAATGAAAGTGTTAACACCTGAAGGCGCGCGAGCTCAACATATTTTAAAATTAGTGGGGGGAGACACACCAAATACTCGTGGACCTGCCACGGACAAAGTTGCATACTTTGCATAATTTTTAAAAATCCATCGTAAGTGGAACGAAATCGAAACTCGAACAATCGTCCGATTGTAACCGTAACCTTTCCGAGCGGTCCCGACGCGACTGTGGAACTGCCCTCTTGACGTAGGTGCGTTTCGAGCGCGCAGATTTGACCATGAACGCGCAGCGCCATTACCAAAGAGTAGAAAGCGTAATGTTCATTTGGGATAATGAACTTGTAAAAACGACCCCCCCCCCCAGCGCCTCGTGAATTTCTACGTTTGCGTATGGGACACGATGTCGCGTGTCGTGTTTTCACTTCAAGTTCGGAGAGGTGACTTGTCAAAAATTTGGGGACATGATAAATTTTGGTCTTTTCTATTCGATCCCCGTTGCGTATTTTCTTTTATGATTTATTTATTTGATCTCTTATTAGTTTTATTGCACTATTTGGATTTTGTATTTTTACATTTGCGTTTCTGTCTACAAATTTTGACATATTTTGAAATGTTGACAGTTTGATATTGTTTTATTGTTTTCGTACATTTTAAAATTTTCTGCTTAGTTTAGCTTTCCTAATTATATTTCTTTTGCCATTCGCCCTCTTTTATCTTTTCTTGAATCATTTTGATGTTTGAATTTAATTTTTTCAATAGATTTGTTACGCCTTTAATATTTTTCTGGCCTTTAAGCTCAAACCATCTTTTACTCCTACCTTCATTTGTTTATATTTCAATTCTGATTGTTTGTTACGGAAGTAATTTTACATAAATTTTAAATCGTCATCCATCGATCAATTTCCAATCAAATGATCTCGACGTCAATCATCACACACGATCGCTTCCTGATGACCGAAATTACCGCAAACGACTTTAAAGTGCCCCGGACGATGTCCCCGGAGGCCACTATCGCGATTATTACGCCGACTTCTGGGAAACCGAAACGCTGAGTCAAGAAGGCAAATTCCGCGACGCGCTTTTCGGAAAAATCGTAACGCGTCGAACGGCGTTTCTCCGGAAATCGATTTAATTAAATCGCCGGTGATTTAAGAGCGACGCGTGCGGCGCTCGCTGTTTGCGTCGTGTGCACGTAATTATTTAATTGTAGAGTAATAACGGCGTTTTTTTAATTGCATCCGTGGCGCAGAAAAACTGGCGCATGCGAAACCCGCGCGGGGCAAAATGAAAGAAAGCGATAGTAGAAATAAAAAAACAACTGTGTCATTGTAACGGTAATTTTCATTGTTTAGAGTGTAAATGTTTGGTTTAGAGCGACGGGCACGGCGTTTGTTTCGTATCGTTTCCTGCTAAAAGTGACACTTGTTTGGTTAGAGGTCATTTAGTTTGTTTAGAAAACTGCGTGCGATTGATGTGGGTGGTTATGAACCAGTTTTAGTCGATTCAGGTGGTGCAGTTGTCACTAAAAATGAACTAAGATGGAGGTGTAATTAATTGACGTAAAATTGCATAAAATGCAAAATATGGTAAAAATGTCTTAATTGATGTCAATGACGTGAAAAATCTCATTGCAGGTTGAAAAATATCTCAATTATTAAAATTCACTTAAAATGAATCAAGAGTTATATCATTGACGTCAACAGTAATTTATTTCAGTTCATTATTTCTGGTTGAACGAATCGGAGTCCACGTCCGAGATTTACTACTTATTCTTTAACTGGAAATCACTGTCATTTTTGACTTCTTTTTATTTGACGCCCGACGTTATATATCTACGTATTCAACCATACCCAACCCAACGCAATACAATCCAACCCAAACCCACATCATATATCTATGGAATCTTAAGTTGCAACCGGAAATTTTTGCCATTGCTGACTTCTTTTTGTGAAGAACCTTCATATGGAGCCCAAGTTTATTTACGAATACTTCTTCCTTAACCAGAAATAGCTCTTGTTTTTCAGTCTCCTACCTTTCATTTGATACCCAATCATATATTGATAGATACTTACGTTTCAACTTGAAATTGCTGCACTTATTGACTCTGTTTGCAGAGACCTTTTATTTGACGCTCGATGTTGTATATCTATGTACTCAATACAACTGAACCATGCCCAACCCAACTCTACATAACCCAACCCAGCCCCACATCATATATCTATGGATACTTAAGTTTCAACCGGAAATTCTGTTTGCAATCCCCTTTCAGTTAATGCTCGACGTTGTACATCTACGTACCCAACCCAACCCAATCCAACTCAACATGATATATCTATAGATATTTAAGGTTCCATCGGACATTGCTGCGTTTGATTTGTGCTTACCAAAGACCTTTCGACGTCTACCGTTGTACATCTACGCCTACTTCTTTTTTAAAAGGAAATTCGACGTTTTTGACGTTGATTTGAAACATCTTTCATTTGACATCCAACTTAATATATCTATTGCTACGTCTGCTTTAAGAAATGGCTAACATTTTCGACTTCTATTTGCAAAATTCTTTCATGTGACGACCGGCGATTCAAAAAATGTCATATACTCGTACATTACACGACTGTGTTGAAAGAAAACTGCCATAATTGTTTAAAATGTCCAAAAAGTGTCAAAATTGTGAGCAATATGTCAAAATTGCCAAAATTGTAATAAAGTTAAATTCCTTGAAAATACCAAAATATTGGCGAATAAAGACATTAACTAAATGGTTGGGGTAATAACATTGTGGACAAGTTAAAATTGTCGAAAATGACAAAGAAATGTCGACAATTCCAAGCTCTAAGTTCTGATACGTAAAAATACATAAAAAAATTGTATGACTCTCAACAATTTAAAAATCGTCGTCAAAGCTATCAATATTAATGACAATATCGTCAAAAAGATTTTCTTACGAAACATTTCCTAGCTATTAAAAATTATCAAACATGCTGTAAGAAATAAGACCATTTTTTTTGAAAATTGTCGACAGGGTTAAAAAATTGTAATAGTTAAATTACTTACCAATTTTCCAAAAGTTCTAAAATGCCAACGTTCAAAAGTTGTGGAACCTGCAAAAATGAAAAATGTGTAAATACACGAAAATTCTTAATATTGCAAAAAATGTACAAAAGTTGCAAAGTGAATAGTGTCAATATTGATGACGCTGTCAAATGTAAAATGAATTAACAAAGTTATGAAGATACTTATTGTCAATGACATCAACAATTACATAAATTAAAATTGTGTACAAAGTTAAAAAAAGTGTCAACATTGTACAGCTCGCCTTAGCAAACATGACAGCTGAGGGGGCGTGAAACCTTTGTTAATACGCTAAAATTGCAATGAAAGAAAAAAAAAATTTTACACCTTTTCTTTGAAACTTGAATTGATAAGTATTTGCAAACAATTAAAAAAATGTGGAATTGTGTAAAAGTGTAAAATTTGTCAATACGTAAAAATTATCAAAATTCAATAAAATATTAAAATTTCGGATATATTATTAAAATATTATGTGGAATTTCGAAAATGCATAAATTCCAAAATTCGAACCTAAATCCAGTGTATCGTTTTATGTTGAATAGGATGGACACCCAATACAACTCAACCCAACCCAATCCAACTTAATCGAATAAGGTCGAACAAGTGATGAATGAAAATATTACCAATTCACCAAAATTTTACAAGAAAATGTAAAAAAAGTTGTGATAACTGTCAAGATTATTTACTATCAATGACGTCAAGAATTACATAAATCAAAATTGTGCACAATGTAGTATACAACGCATACAAAAATTCAAATTTTGACAAAAATTCAAAAATTGTGTAATTGTGTAAAAAATGGTAATACGTAAAAATTATCTAAATAAAAAGTGAAGTAAATACAATAAATGCAAAAACTTGTCGAAAGGGTTAAAAAAAACTGTCGAAATTGCCCAAAAATTAAATTTCTTCCAGATTTTCCAAAAGTTCTAAAATATCAAAATTAAATTCAATGGTTGTGGTGAAAAATGTAAAACAAGTTGCAGAGTTGTGAAAACTGTCAATATTGATGACAATGTCGTCGAAATATGTCAAAATTATGTAATCAAGTTATCAAGATTATTTATTGTCAATGAGGTCAAGAATTACATAAATCAAAATTATGCACAATGTCGTATATAAGGTATACAAAACATTCTAAAAATTTCCAAAATTTAAAAAATTGTGTAAAACCAAGAAAATTGAAAAAACGTAAAAATTATCAAAATGCAATAAATGTAAAAGCTTGTCAATTAATTGGAGATTTTCAGTAAAATATTACGTGGAATTTAGAAAACGCATGAAATCTAGAATTCGAACCAAAATCCAATTTTACTGAATAGCCTGTTTTACCGAATAGGTTCGATACACAACATAACTCAACCTAACCGAACCCAACTTAATCGAAGTTTTCAAACGAAATAATTTTATTCGAAAAGTGACAAATAAAGAAAATAGTTACGGATTAAAAATATTAATGATTTAAAATACATTGCTCAACAAAATTAGACTTTCTTATAAATTTTCCAGCAAATGATGGAAGCAGGATTTTTTCTTGTTAAATTCTAGACCTTTATCGATAAAGTGCAAAAAGAATTACGGTGATTTGTTTGCTCGTTTTCATCGTAGAAGCCAAAATGCAAAGAAAGTCTAAAAAAAAGTGGTTTTTCACCACAAAGCAAACATCTGGAACTCATCAAATTAGTCACTGGACACAGTAAAACCGTCAGTTTTGTCATTTTCAATGCTTCTGAGTCCAAAATGCATTGTTTAAATGAAATTGAAATCGCGAGGGCTGTTGCTTTGCTTGAAGATGGTCGATCTATGCGATATGTAGCAAACCAGCGCCATTCGACTCCATCTGTTATCTGCATCCGCTCAGGACGACCGCTATATTGTTATTTCTTGTCTTCGCCGATGAACTGCTACTGCTCAACGACTCAAAGAAGTAAATATGACTTCTCGCAGGCCTGCACGAGCTCCTCACTTGAGCAGGAATCACAAAGTTAGCCGTCTAAACTTCGCCCGTGAACATTCGCAACTTCGACACTGGAGGTCTGTGCTTTTTACAAACGAGTCGCGGTTTTGTCTAACTCGTTGCGATGGTCGTGTACGAGTGTACAGACGTCCTGGAATATACAGGAAGTGCACCGATTCGGAGCTGGATCGGTCATGGTGTGGGGTGGCATTAGTATAGACGGCCGCACAGATTTGGTTGTCGTTCCCCAACGTCTCAACAAATTTATGTTGAGACTATTCTTCAAGAGCATGTTATGTCATTTACAGACACTTTCCACCATAGCTTCATCCTACAACATGATTATTGTAGAGTTCATACCGCTAATTTAACAACAAACTTCCTCCGGGAATATGAAATCCAAGTGGCCAGCCATGAGTCCAGACTTAAATGCCATCGAACACGTTTGGGATTTACTCGACAGGCGCATTAGGAATCGTCTTGCTGCACCTCAGACTCTTCGGGGGTTGGCTGAGGCCCTTGTGGAAGAATGGCGAAATTCAAATTCAATTTCATTGTGTTAAGTAAGTCAATTACTTTTTACGAAATGATGTCATTCGACTACTACGCTTTTTAGGTAGTTTTATCGACTTCTATTTTTAAACGAATGAAACAATTTTTTTTACTATTTTTAAAACATTTCGAAATTTATCACTAGATCGAACCCTATTTTACCCATAATAAGGTTTCAAAATTATAAAAACATAAACAAAAATTAAAATGTTGACAAAAACACAAATTGCAAAAATTTCAAAACCTTTAAAGTTGCTAAAACGTCATAATTATTCACACATAATCTGAAAAATGTAATAATTTTCAAAATGGTACAAACTCATCAACTTTTTCATTTGGTAAGTCACTGATTCACGTATTCACTCGTTCATTCATCCATCGATTCATTCTTCAACTCGACCATCCAGTCATAGATATTTTACAAATATACAGCACAGGTGAAAAACTTTATATTATTAGTTGATCGAAGTAAATTCGACGTTGTAGTCAAGTTGAAGTTTGTCTCTGAAATAAAATACGAACTACAACGTACCAGATTTGAACTGAAGACAAGATTACTGACTGTCTAACCTAGTTCGATAGTAGATGAACAAAACTGCTAATATTTTCAAAGTTGCAAAAGTGACAAAATGTCAACTTTATGGAAAATTGAAACGATTTCAAAAAATTTACAAATCTTCTAGGGGACGTCTAGAATAAATATAAATCTCCAATCAATTAGGTAATTCGTCCAAAACGAAAAATTCCCAGTAACGTGAAAATGTTCGTCAAAGTCCAAAACGTACTGCTCAAGATGTTATTTTGAAAATGTAACAATTGGTTACGTTATTAATTGCCCAAGAGAATAAAAAGTTACAATTTCCAATTCTGTTACAATTACTGGCAGCTTTAAACGGATCTAAAATGCAAAAAAATATTACGAATTGTTAATGCCTAGATTTTGGTGAATGTTTTGGTTCATGACACTTTATTGCCATGGACATTTCAGAAACTGACTGATAATAATAATTTCAATTGCAGCACAACAATGCATAACATTTTGATTTTCTTTATACTGACATAAT
Organism: Geotrupes spiniger; assembly: GCA_959613385.1. NCBI lineage: Eukaryota > Metazoa > Arthropoda > Insecta > Coleoptera > Geotrupidae > Geotrupes > Geotrupes spiniger. The sequence goes on along the minus strand of OY390737.1, from coordinate 13,635,283 downwards.
GTATGTAAGAGTTTATAATTCAGCAAAATTAGGTCGTGATAGGTTAACAAAAAAGAACAAACTAATTGCCCAAAAATCTAAATAGCACATAACCATACATTTGATTAAATTCCATTGCGTATCACGCACATTTAGCAACATATCGATATCTCAATTGATCCCAAAGCAATTGAATTCCAAACGTCGCCATTTTGTTCTCGGCGCGTTTCGTTCTTTCGGACTTCGACCGCGCCGGCGGCGGTGCAGCGGCCCAAGTCCAAGATTCGGTTCGGTTTTCTCGCGCGCCGAGGGAGATCGAAGGAAAATAATCGATCGGCACTTATCTCGTCCTAAGTTCGATTCGTCGCTCTGTTTGCGGCCGAGGCACGTTAAAAATCGTCCCCTTATCAACGTGGCGCGTTTATCGCGTGAACTAAATTCCTTATCTCGTTTGCCCGTTGAAATGGCGCGCTCAGTGTGCGCGCTTTTCGATACTTCCTTTCTGGGCAATTTGCATTTTACTTCTATGTCAACAGTGAATACGACTCGACCAAATCCGACAGGTAACGGACGGTTTGAAAGTCGAAGTAAAATCTCCAGAGTAAAATCGAAATATGTGGATATGCCTGGAAAATTCATAAATTTCGTAATTATTTAATTTTTAGCGTTATTTAATTTTTGGTTGTAATTTGTTTCCATTTTATAATTTAATTATTTATTATTTTGTAATGAAGAATTTTATCCATTTCTATCAATTAGGAACAAATAATAATATGGAAACAGCTAATAAATCAATCATTCTATTTTATTTACCGGATGCAAGTTGTAAAAACATTTAAACGTCTAATCCTCTACAATGGGGAGGCACACACAGTGAAAACATTGTTATTCAGTGTGTCAATATGACAAGTTTTCTTACTGAATAATTTAGACTTTGTGATTTTTTCGTTTTATTTTAACGTTTCATGAGAGTTTGTTCGTTCATATTATTTTTCTTTTGCGTATGGTAATTTAGAATTTTAATTGGAATTTTATCGATGGGTTGTTATGCTTTTCGATTAAACAGTTACATAATTTCTGAATATTCTCAAAAATTTATTGAACACATTGACAGCCATCATAAATATTCTGAGCACATTTGTTTTATTTAATGTGTTTTTGCAATCAACTTTACTTTTACAAACTTTGAATGATTTGCTGCAAGGAATTTGAACTTTTGATTGTAAATTTGGAACTGGAGAGTTTACAACTAGATTGTTTGGCTCTTCACTATATTCTGGAGTGGTACACAATCACGAGATTGCGATGGCCAATATTTGTATTTCCATTGTTGTTATTGGTTTTCAAAAAAATCTATCACGTCTTAAAAATGGCAAAATAAATTTCATAAGGCTTCATCAACGTAACTAGGAGTGTTGAAAAAATATCAAAATAGCCCGATGAATGGTTGTTTGACGACATTCGATTATGAAGCTATGTATACAGTTGCTAAGTTATTTGGGAAGTTACTATTTTTTAGCTGTTTTCGTACTGAAAACAAAAACATTGCTAATCAACATAATGACTATATTGTAACCAATATCGATGTATTTACAATCGAAACTCGACAATCGAAATATCTGCATGTCGAGTTGTCGATGTTCTTTTCCAAGTCGAAATATTATTGAAATATCTTTAGATGACGTTTTATTACATGGGATGCTAAATTAGTAAACTGGTCCATATCTAGAGTGAATTATAGTTCATGTTGGTTATACTAAATGAAGATCAAGTTCACGTACTTCAGCTTAATAGCCTCTCACTGTTGTTGAACAGTAAAATCATTGAGTAGGCTAAATTAAAATACTAAAGCAATAAAACGGAATCAAAACTCATTAAATAAAAATTAACAGCTGTAATTCAGGTAGGTTGTAGTAAATGAATGGGCACGTCATCTACTTCAGGTTACCAGCCTCCGATTCTTGTGCAGCAGCAAAATATTTCTGTAGACGAAATAAATACGAAAAAATAAAACTAATTAAATAACGACGTCGAACCCATTGGCTTCACCGATTTCGCCGGCCTCACGTCACGTTATTCGAAACGCTGCCCGAACCGTTCGATATATGAACACAATCAAATAAGCAAACTTGTAGAAAATTAAATTGCGTAATGCAAACCCGAGGAATATGTCTAAACTATAATAAGTAGATATATGCCGTTGCATAATTTATTTTGGAGAATCTCTAAACCTTTTTTTTTGAGCATTTGAATTTTTGTTTAGATCATTTTACATTTATACTGACGTAAATATTTTGCGACTAACTGTTTCTAACAGAACGTTACAGTTTTACACTGGACGATTTGCTTTAGTACATATTTTTTACTTACACTTACAGTGTCGCGGAAAACAAAATAATATAACATTTATTGAACGCAACTAAAGTAAAAATTACAAACATACATTTAGGAATAAAAATAACTTTGGAAGATGGTATAGGTCCAGGTCAGAGTTCATTGAATAATTTTTATTTCTTTATATAAAAATAATTTCCAGAACCTGTGATTTTTTACAATTTTGTACATCGTTAATTAATTGAAGATAATCTGATGGTAGTGCATGACCTGTTTCTAAAATACGTTGACAAATCAATTTGAAACAGAAATAGATTTATATTTACTTTAGACTTCTCAAACCGTTCAAAATTGTTTTAAATTCTTTTTTTTATATAATTATATATTTCATATATTTCAAACCGTTCAGATTATTTTTTTGTTACTCAAGTCCATAGATATTGTTGATTTATATCTATATCTATATATTTATATCTCCACAAATTGGTTTTAATACGAAATTTACGTAATTTTGACATTAAGGTGTTTTCATCCGAGTCAATTATTTTCAGCTTATATTTTGTTTGAAATTCAAATATAAGACTGTTGTAGGTCCTTTCTAATTATTCAATGGTATTTGCTTGTTAAAAACCTATTATTAGCCGAAGTTGTGTGCCAGGATCGCATCAAGTCACAAATATTGTTTATTACAATCGACTCAAATTTCGTTCAAAACCCGGAACTAACATATTGCTGTGATTCCAGTCTTCATTACTTTATCGCACTAATAATTTTATGCCAATATTCGTCACGCGCCGAAATAATTGATTTTCAATGGAGCTGCTCATGAAACGTTATGTTAACCTTTTGAGTGTTCAAATTTTTGAACTCATCATTGGCTGTGGATTCTTCATTAATTCTGCATACTGAAATTAAAGGTTTTACTAATTTGTTCCCACTTTGTCTGTGAATATTTTTCGAAATTTTTAATGATCATCGTTATGTGATTTTACTCTTGTGTGTCTGATAAAAGATGACTAGAAATATTTTGAAATTTTAGTTAAGGTGACATTTAGTGCTGAAGTATGTTTCTAAGTTTTACTAACAAATAAAGTATGTATACTCATTGGTATTAAAATATATTTTGCAATGTTTTGTCACAAATATAGTAATGAAAAATATGTATGTGATTTTTTTTTATAATTTGCACAGAACACGTCAATTAAATTTTGCGTGTCGTGGGTTCGTTAAATCTTATTTTTTCTAGTTATCATGTTTTCGTATCATCGAACAGATTAATTCGGACTTATCTAACTCCGACTAACGTTCGCCGTTCGCGTTAGTAGTGCGTTTCTATTTTCGAGCGATGCACCACGAAAAACACGTCCTTATCAAACAACATGGCGCTCATTAGCCGGCCGAAAGATGCTCTTATCGCGTGAACTAGATTCCTTATCGGTCGTGAAAACTTCGAATCTGTGCCCTTTTTCGCGCCCCGACTCGAAAGTTCACTCCGTCGACGAGCCGCGACCTCAGAGTGGTGCATTTGACATTTTCAATGTTAACCGTTCGTCCAAGACCTTCTTTCGGCGCTTTTCGTGAAGAGAGAGGGAGCACTTTCACCGAAATTTCGCGTGGAGTCGCCGGGCCTCTCTCTCGTCCACCGTCGGTACACGCCATCGCAGGTCCACGGAACGAGTGCGAAGAACGCGTGATAGTAAAGGTAGGGGACGACGAGCAGCGTGCACTGGAGATGGCCAAATGCCCCACTCGCTTCGATTCCGCCACACTACTGGCTCTAACAATTGCAATCTTCTGTCTGGTAGTCCGTGCCCTACTTTGAACCTGGGTAAAGCGGCTCCGAATAGCTGTATCTGTAGTACTACAACTACCGTTAGTGTGTGCGGTTGATCGCGGCGCGTCCTTTCTTACCAACCGTCGTTTTTTCATCGCGATCGGATTACCACACGCTACTCCGTCGTCTTCGGCGGACGAACGCGCCCGTCGACCTCCGTCCGTCCCAGTGACCCAGTGCAATGCGATTTTCGACGGGACCCGTCAGAGCGCCGCCCAGTGGATTTTAAGTGCGTCGAAACATGCATTTTCGAAAAGCGAGGAGCACGTAACGTCCGTCGGAGCCCGCAGGACGTGCAGGAGTCGGAGGTTCCCCGATGTCAGATGGATGGACCGAAATGTCTTCGTTAGGTAGGCGATACTTGCGCCGCGACCGGCGCGAATTTTCGCGGTTTCTCGGCACGGCCGGTGGGCACGTTTCGGTCGGTCGTTTTGCTTTTTCGTGGCCGAAACGCATTATGCAAACGGCGTTTCGGTCGACCGCGGACAGGTGGCGCGAGTTCTCGGCTCTCGCATGGACTTGCATTTGGAAATTTCAGGAAATTACATCAGAGGACAGATAGACGTGGTTTTAATGCGTTTTTGATTCGTTGAAGGTTGTTTACCAACGTTACGTGCTGTAATTTGTTGTGATACCGATTGGTAAAACCTGCTGGTGATTTGTATTCGTTTACAGCAGGGCGAGCGATCGACGACAACTGAACATTATAATTAAATTGAAGATTAAGATTCACCGCATTTGTTTGGATCGTACACATTTCTGATATAAACTCAAGGAAAAATATTTTTACCATGCAATACTTAGTGACAACGGTGACTAAAATCAATTTATTATAATACAGCGACCTGTGGTAAAGACATAGAAATGGCACGAATTTCCACTCACACACCTGAACACAAATAATTGGCGAAAACGCACTTAATTTATGATTTTTAATATTAAAATAATAATACGTAATTTTATTAGTTAATATTTATCAAACAAATTATTGTTACAAAATATTGTGTGGAAGTTAAGGGTCGTTTACGAGAAGTTGCCATAAAAATAAATCATATCAAGGCGAAGCTTGGCGCAAGGTAGTAAGGAATAATTCAGGACCGTAATTGCAAAAATAATGGAAAAGGAACCAAACGTACATCGATTGTATTATATTATGTCTGAAACGGTGTATAATTATTATGCTAAATGCATAATTTTATTGTATGTTTAAAACTTGTTTACAACAAAGCACTGTGTCTAAAACACATACTCAAAAATGTGACTGTTAACTGGGTCAACAGTTGAATATTTTGCCCAATAAGTCCCTGTTGCAGACATACAAATAATTCAAATAAAAAAAAATGAATGTGGGACAATCGAAAAATATCAAACGTTTAATTCAATGAAACTTGGACAGAAATGTGTGTGTGTATAGCAAGGGGACATTGGGGATTTTGGAACCCACGCCTTATATTTCATGACACGTGGGAACGAGGGAGGGGGCATGCTTGTAAGTATATATTTGTTATTGTCAAAATACAAAAAAATCTAAATTGCCATAATTTACAAAGTTTATTAAAAAAATTGTAAACTTCGTAAATCCGAAAAATGCTCAAAATTATTGTAGAAAAAGCCAAACATGGAATTAAATTTGGGGAAAATGTCGAAACTAGACAAACGACAAGATAATTTGATTTCTTCGAAATCTTTTTTAAAAAATCAAAAGATTTCAATTCCGACAGGTTGATCAAAAATTTGGAAAATTTTTAGAATCCCCAAAAATGTTTTAACATTTTCAAATGTGAAAACATTTTATACGTCAAAATAGGTAAAACTGATAATATTTGTAAAATGTTAACGTAATTTTTTTTAGAGATGCTAATGTGAAAAAGGCAAGGCCGTCAAAAATTCCAAGAAATGTCGACAGGACAAAAAAAATGTAGGTAGTAATGTAAAAGGTTAAAATTGTCAAAGAGGCGAAACAGAAAAAAATGTCAAGGGTGTAACAAAATCAAAAAAATTAAAAAATTCACAAAACTGCCTTAATGATAAATGGACATGGTACGAAAAAATATTGCACATGTAAAATTGTAAAAGTTGAGGTAAAAAAATTGAAAACTGTCAAAGTTTCAATTTATTAATTTGACTTTTCCTCCAAGAAATACTCTTTGTTATTATAACGTAATCAATGTTATAAAAAACAAACTTCATAGAACTATCAATATTGCAAAAAATGAGAATATAAAAATTAAAAAAAAACTGTTTAAAACTACAAACCGCGCAAGAACCGTCTAATTTGAAAAACACTGCGAAAAGGAAAACAAAATCAATATTGTCAAAAAATGCAACAGTGCTTCATCCAAATTCCCATAATTTCCAAAACTTTCGCAAAGATATTGAAGTAATCAAAAGTATTATCAAAATAGCAAAAAATTCACGGTCTACAAAATTGTTAACAATACAAACAAGCCAAATATTTAAAAATTATCGCAATTGTTCAAGTGGCAATATAGAATTGCTGTTAAATTATAGCGAATGAAAAAAAAATGTCAAAATGCAAAAAGTATTGTCCAGGTGATACTATATCAATAGCAGTAACTGTTAAAGTGAATTAGTGAATTAAAGAATTACCAAAATGCTAAAGTCTCATAAACTTAACAAATAGCCAAATGTCCAACAAATAACAACAAATATAAATAACAAATCACACGCTTCGGTTGGGTTGGGTTGGTTAGTTTGTTTTATTTAAAATATCGTTAAATTAATTAAAACGCAAATATTGATATAAGTAGCTATTAAAAGAATAATCACAAGATTTTGATGACTTCGCGAATCTGACCGTGAATTTCAGGCATTTGTAAAGCTGGTGGCGATGCATCTATTTGATGTCAACAAAAATGCATAATCTCCATAATTTGTCAAATTTCTTGAATAAATATTCTTATCCGTTTTTCGACACACGAACCGCAAGTATTAGGTATAATTTATTTCGATTGCTCCCCAGACCGATAAACTTAGACTTTAAAATTCCATAAATTCATTGAACTCATTGAAAGATCATATGATTTGATAAATGTTATAATCGATACGTTTCCTTGATAGTTTGTTATGTTAGCAATAAACATTTTATTTTCAGTTTATTTTGATTTTAAGTTATTCGATTTTCAAACTCATGCACACCATAATTTGCTCCACACAAATTTAGCAGTTTTGTAATTGTGACGTCGCATAAATTTCGTCAAGGACCTAATGAATTTGTAAAATAATGTTTTTAATAGTTTGTCGTAAGAAATTTTAAAATTTATATTTTAATTTAGTTAAGAAGTTCATTGAAATAAAAGAAAGATATGTCATTGATATGATTCTAATAGAAATATGATAAATAATATAAATTGCAAAGCTCTCTTAGCTATCTCAAAGATCTTTTTACTGTCGAATTTTTTGTTATTTGTTACTTTTTTATTTTTCAAACACGCCAGCGACATAATACGCGTTAAATAGGTGACGAATGCCTGTTTGTAAAGGCAAAGTAAATAGTTAATCTTTTTGATAACGCAACGGAATTGTCCTTATGTCCTTTAGTAAAATTTCAATTTCAGCAAAGATGAAATACATTTTGAAAAGATTTTATCTCATGTACAGTCCAATCAAATCGAGTTCTTGAAATCCGAGCAATTGCTATAAATTTTATTTAATAATATAATCCACCGCTTAAGTGCCTATCACCGTTATCGCATTAAATGAAGATTGATAAGCGAACATCGTCATTTATTGGCTTTCTAGCAGATATTTAAAATGCTTGCAAAATATTTCTTCGGTAATGTTTTAAGTTTTTTTTTGTTTGTAATTAGCAAAGAATTTCCAGTCAACTTGAATTTGTTAGATAATATTGAACGGTTGATTTTTAAGTTTTTATGGTTTATGTATTTTAAATATGTTTTGTTTTATATTTTGTAAATTTTATAAACAATCGTGTAGCTATTCCCCTTTGTTGTTATTTCTTATGAAACGTAATAAATAATGTCTATAAACGTTATAGATGGCCACGTGTAAATTAAAACCTTGATATTCTTAAATAATTTAATGTATTTTTCCTCAAACTTATATACTCTATATGTATACTAACATTACATAGAAAGTGCATAGGAAATCAAATGGTAATAGAACTCGTTGTGGTACAATTTTTTTTTTAATTTTAAATTCGGCGATTTTTTCTAACACTATTTCCTAGGGCTTCGCCTGACTAAAAGTCTCTGGCGGAGCCAGATTTGCAAAAATGCTTTTCATACAAAGATATAACATATTTATTATCATTATTATTATTATTATTCGTTCAGAAGATTGAAAACGTCAGCCTTGTATTTGTATGTAAAGTAAGAATAAAATAAATAATTAATAAAAATGTTTAAATTAAAAAAATCGTATAAGCTTTCGATGCGAAAAAAATATATAGAGGCAACAAAAACAAAACGAATATAAATTTAAAAAAAAACAACAAAACTACAGAAGAAATAACGTCTTTTATATCAAAATCTCACAAAAACTTTCATTATACTTAAAAAATCATGAATAAACGAAGATGAATAAATACCATGAAAGCTCGACTTAAAAACCTCGTCGCGAACGCCGTACAAGCAGAAAGATAAGGCCCCATTCATTCAACTCACGAACAGGTTAATTCATATTTAATTACATTTTCAACTTTCCGCGACAACAAGCTCCCGTTCCAGCAGAAAGATAAATCGATTATTTTTCACCCAAACGACCAGCATTATACCTCAAATCCAAATTCAAATTCAAAATAATAACAAACAGCTCGCGCAAATTATGCGCCGACATCCTCCCCTATTTGTCCACGTCCACGCGCAATTTGGTTATGCCTTTATTTAAGTAAATTGGTCTCGATGCATTATGCAACGTTTTCGCGGAAGCAGGAAGGAATCGGCAGCGTTCGAGTCAATGTCGGTCGGCGACGTATTCGTAAAATTCGTAGATAAAATATGGAAATCGAGAACTCGAACAAGCCCAGATGCTTTCTAAAAGTTTTAACGCAACGATTGTGTTTTAAATTGTTTTTGCGCTGATACGGCATTTTTCCATTGTCCGGTGTTGGAATTCGGAGTTTTGCAAGACGCCGCGTGAATTGCACGCTCTCGATCGTTGTTTCTATTTCTAAATTAATAAAAGCCACTCGCGTGGAAAATCGCGTTTTTTTATGTGGATGTGTGGTAATCATTGTTGATAGAGATAATGACAATAATGCAATTACAAACGGTTTACGTCGATAGGTATTTGATAAGGCATTCACTTTGTAATATAAATCAATAAAAAACTATTTTATTTTGTAATATTTTGGATGCCGAATATTATTACGTAATTTGTTTAGGTTATAATCGATGAGAAAACTACGAAATAAAAACGTGGTCATTTATTTATTTCTAGTTTTTTCACTCTTTTAAATACGTTTTGGTTGCAGTGATAATATTGATATTTAATATAATTAAAATAAATGACAAGCAAGTAACATTTACTTCATACAACAAGCATGAAATTAAAGTTTTATGGAAAAATTCAATAAATTTGTCAGTGGCCATATTTCATAGCAATTAAAAAATTAGTTGATTTCATGCGAGGCTGCAATCAAATTAAAATTATTATTATTATTACTTGCGTTTATTTGGTGGGATGCATGTATTCTTCCTCGTTAGCCACTCCCTTTGACTTTGTGGTTATACTTTAATCACATTTTAATCACATTTTGTTATAGGGTGTACTTGTAGTCACATCGGACACAAAAAGATGTGTTCCTTTACCAAGCAAATTTACTGCTTTCACAAAAAAATCGAAATCAAACATTCATGATATCCTTTGCCATGACAACTACAATCAATTTTGATACAAAATTGTACATTTTTTTATAATTGCTACGCCCACAATGAAGATATCAAAATATTCACAGCAATTGCTATAATATTTTGAATGAACTGCTTGCACGCGAAATTTGCGTTTTGAATTTTTACTAAATTTTAGTTATTTTCTAATTAAATCGCTTAAAACCCTAATTGCTTGTTTCACAATCAATTAATTTGCGATTATTTTATTCAACTACGTGACTAGATTTATACCATGTATAAGTACGTTAAGTGATTTTAACCTAACATTTTGCCTTTTACACTTAAATCAACTCCTACAATTTTTAAACTATGCTCCTGCATTTGTTATAAAATTACTCGTTATGATCATATCGAAATAGTATTTGTAGACCAATTGGACCAATTTTATATTTTTATTACAATTTACAGAATAAATTTCCTCAATAAAACAATAAAAATATTCAATTGCTTCTAGCATCGTTGTCTAGATAATTTTATATAAATTTGCCACTTTGTATTTACATAAAATAAATCAATAATTAAACATGGTTTTACACCCATTTTTTCTAAGATTGTCACCATAAAAAAGCAATGTCCAATGAGCTTTTAATTCGGGACTAGTACTTTGCGAGAGCTTTCAAGTTTAAATTAAAAATCATCAATTTGGTAATATTTCTTGTATAATTTCCTTTATGTACTCGAAAAAAGAGCTTTCAACGTTTTAAATTTATTTCAACCAACTTAGGATACAATCAGACGTGCGTTCCCTGAAACTCCAATAAAACTGCATCATTCATGAGATCTTTTGCCATAACAACTACAACTGTCAATTTTCGTGAAAATAATTACGTTCAAAATATCAATTTGGTAACACCTTGTGTTTAATTTCATTTACGTACTCGAACAAGAACGAGCTTTTAAATTTGTATCGACCAACGATGTATTTATTAAAAAGGTACAATAATAACTTACAAGGTTTTGCAGTTAGCGAGTTTTAAATTCGATATATTTCTTGATAGATACCAAAAACCCCCCTCCTAGATGAGCTTTTGATTGTAGGCAGTGTATTCTTGCGAACTTGGTACATTTAGTAGAGCTTTCAACTCTACGTTTGCTTCTCTTATATTTTAAATATGTTATATATGATTTGGGAAATATTTTGGCATGTTCCTAATGTTTATGTTGCGAGTGAACGAGCTTCATCGAAAATTAAAAAAGGACCAAAGTACGAGTATTTAATAAAAATATTGTTTGTACTAAATTTAACGCCCCACAACCACCACTAACTCGATTAATCCAAAAGTTTTAAATCTTCAACGAGCTTTTGATTCGGGGAAGTACTTTTTTAATAGATTCAAACTTTTGGAATATTTTGTAAAAAATCGCTTTGCATTGAGCAACGGAAACTTTCATTCATGCCGTCAATTCGAGACTGCACATTCACCAAACGAGCTTTTACTTCGAGATTGTTTTCTTTTAAAAAATTGAACAACTAACGAAAGCTTTCAACTCGCGCGCGTGCTTTTATGCCATTTCAAATATATTAGACATAAAAAGTCAATCAATTTGGTAATTTCTTTCAAGAGGTTTGAAAGTTTCTTTTACGATAGTGAACGAGCTTTCACAAAAACTTTAAAAATCCTAGAAATTTTTGGTTTTTTGTAAAAACTATAGTATACTATACTATACGAAAATTGAATGAGCGCTATAACTACCCCTAAATGCATTAATCCATCCAAATGTTTTGCTTGAACTTGAGTGAGCTTTTAATTATAAACTTTCGTACATGCTTCTAACTATTTCCTTACAAACGAGCTTTTAATTCTAGACTGATTTCTTGAAAATGTACCAAAAGCTTTCAAGGTGCGCCTGTTTTATGATATTTTAAATATATTATACTTAAAATGTCAATCAATTTGGTAATAACTTGACATGATTTAACGTTTTTTTTGCAACGATGAAGAAGCTTTCATCAGAACCGTAGATTCCAAGGTAGATTCATTTTTTTTAACAATGTCATGTTCAGTAAAGATCCCCCTCCTTCACCAGGAATGATCTTTCAGTCATGTGCTTTTACGACATTTTAAAAATATACATTGTCGGCATAAAAAATCCTCGCCGGACGAGCTTTTAATTCGAGAGTACAACTTTGCGAAAACATTCAAGTGTTACATTACTTTTATAACACTTGCATTATAATTACATTAAAAAACATCAATATGGTAAATTTTCTTGCCTAATTTCATTTATGTACCAGAAAAGAGCGAGCTTTCAACATTTTAAATTTATTTCGACTAACGAAGGACACATCCAGACGTGCGTTCCTTTAGCAACCAAATTTACGATTGCACTCACCAAGACTCTAAAAAAGCCTAATTGAAATCAGAAATGCATTAGATTATTATGACATTTTAAACGTCAGATTCAAAATATCAATTATTTTTTGTAATTTATGCCGAATTTCCTTTAAATACCTGAAAAAGAAAGACATTTTTCAAAAATTTAAGTGTGTTTCGGCCAACAATCTACATGCGCAAATGCCTACAGTTGTCAATCTTTAGGTTTTGCATCGTCAACGATCTTTTAGTTCGATAGAGCCATTGATAGATACCAGACCCATCCCCAATCGAGCTTTTCATTCAACGCAGTGTATTCTTGAAAACTTAGCACATTTAGCAGAGCCCTCAACTCATAGCTTCTATGCTATTTTAAATGTTTTATATAATTTGCGAAAACTTTTGGCATGATTCTAATCCTTTGCGAGTAAACGAGCTTTCCTAAAAAACTATATGACCTAAATGCATTAACCAAAAGGTGATGAATCTTCACCCAGCTTTTGACTGAAGAAACCACTTCGTCCTCCAAAATTTCCCCTTGCACTGAATCCTGCAAACTTTCATTAATGCTTTTAATTCGCATAATTTCTTGAAAAATTTGAACAATCAGCGAAAGTTTTCAACTCGCACATGTGCTTTTATGACATTTTAAATATATTACACATAAAATTTGATCAATTTGATAAACATTTGACATGTTTTAAAGTGCCATTCGCTATGCTGGGCTTTCATCAAAACTATACGTCCCAAGATGTTTTTGGTAAAAAACGACCTATATTTTTACGAAAATTGAACGAGCCCTAAATTCACTAATCCGTACAAAGGTTTTGCAAAATTGTACAAAATTGATAAATTTAATGCCCCTTTAGGTACCCCTCGTTCTTAGAATTTGCATGAAAGGTACAAGCTTGAACCTACAAACGAGTTTTTCTTGAAAATTTTTAGCGAAAGCTTTCACCACGTACTTGTCCTTTTGTGACATTTTAAATATATTAGCCTTAAAATATCAATGAATTTTTCAATAATTTGATATAATTTAACGATATCGATATCATCAACATTTGATTTTTACAACCAAAGATTTATTAAGTGAAACTATGCTCGCAAATTTGGTGAACTTAGGAACACAGTACCTAGTACAAAAATGTAAATTTAGATTTGTCTTAGTCAAGGAGCTTTTGCTGCGAAAAAGCACTTGAACGAAAAATACAAGATTTTGTTGTCCTCCCCCCTCGGCCCACGACAGGGGTTTTAATCACAAAAATTTGTTAAAATTGAACGGTATCTTCATAAATTATTTTCGAGTATCGTATTTCCTGTTTCCTTTATATACCAGAAGCAAAAACGCGATCAATTTAAGAACAATGCATTAATGAACTAATTGAAAACTGACATTGAATTTAATATTAATAATAAATTGTGTTTTTTCAGTGTTTGCGATTTGACGAGACCTTTCCATTCACAGCTACGATTTTATGCAATTTATGAATGTACTAGAAAAATGACTGCATTTTAAAAAATGTACTCATTTACATTTCGCCTGCGAGTGAGCTTTAATACGAGATCGTGCTTTATTTTAAATTTTAAAAAAATGGCAAACTTTTGAAAATTGACATTGAATTCAGCGAATTTTTGTTTCTTTTTAAATTTAACGAGAGCTTTTAATAGGCACCTGCTTCTAAATTTGAATATGCAGTGAAAGCTCCTTTAACGGACACTCTGTTGAGCGGACATCTGTGTTCTGTGGAAATTTTTTAGTTCACCAACTTAATTCATATAATATTACTTATAAAATAATTTCTAATAAACGGACATTTTCTAGAACGGACGCAGATGCCGTTTTGTGACTTCACACGTTTCATTAAGTTCCCTTGCGCGGACGCGGCGCTCTCTGATATCTCTCTGATATTCCCCGGTTTGTGTAGTTATGGGGATTCCACGCGATTTTTAATTCGGTATTTATTTAGTTTTGAAGAGAGCGTGTTAAACCTTAGTGCTGAAAATGAATGTAAAAAGCACAAGTATTTCAACTTTGAAAGAGAAGATGCAAGTAATAAATACATTTGATGAAGAAAAAACTTTAGTACGTGAGTTGGCAAAACGATTTCATATTGGAAAGACACAAGCTGCTGAATAATTAAAAAAAGGGAAGACATTCGAGCAAAATGGCATACGTTATAATGGCATAAGTTTTTTTAAGACTGAAGGTTTACAAGTTGACAAGTTATACTCAACATATTCAACAATTTTTTGAAAAAATGCCATCCTTGCTGTTAGGATATCGACCTGAAGATCTGTAATGCTGACGAAACCGGACTTTTCTTTCGGGCATTACCGAACAAAACATTGGCATTTAAATCGTAAAAGTGTGTAGGGGGGAAAATGTCTAAAGAAAGAGTTACCATTTTACACTGTGTCAGTATGTCAGGAGAAAAAGAGACATTATTAGTGATTGGAAAAGCAACGCGACCTCGAACCACAAAAAAATTAATACGAATTCCTTACCAGTAAGTTGGAAGTGTAATAAAAAATCCTGCATGACACGTGACATTATGACTGAATGGTTGCTTCAGTTTGATAGAAAAATAGGTATGAAAAATAGAAAAATTTTATTATTCTTGGACAATGCATGTTTCCATCCTCAGAACTTAAAGCTTAAGAATATTAAAGTAATTTTTTTGCCCCCAAATACAACCTCGCTCTGCCAACCTGTAGACCAAGGTATCATAAAGAAAGAAGTGTTTTATAGACATTTTATATTAAAACACATTCTGTCAAGAATGGACACTGATTTTACAGTCGAACTATCAAAATCAATTGATTTGTTAGAGGCCATATATTTCATGAATAGTGCATAGAAACAAGTGTTACCATCAACAATAAACCACTGCTTTTTGAAGGCTGGCTTTAAGAATTTGAAGCGGAAGATGATTTGCCTCTTTCTACAATTGCAGACCTATACAAAGCTGCGCAACTGCAACACCCCGCCGAATGAACAACTGTTTGTGTTAATAAGTTTTTAAATATTGATCGAAATGTTATAATAGAAGATAATTCTATTGAAATATCGGATATAAATTTAATATCAGAGAACGAAGAATTGATGGACGAAGATGAAGAACCAGATCCACTACAAGATGTAAGTGAAGCTATAAATTCATGCAAAGAAGCACTGCTGGCTACATCGAGTTTAAAAGGTTTTGTAAAGAGGTGTGAAGATTTTACAGCATTTCAATTAGTAAAAAACGTCGAGGTCTACTTTGAAAATGCCTGCTTATCCCAGAAATGTGAAAAATGCATCAATCTAGTTTACTTGACTTTTTTACAAAAATGTGTTTATAATAGGTATTCATGTACTATTGAAAATAAAAACCTTGTAAAATTAATTATAATTTTCCTAATTTCTCTTGAACGGACAAACCAAAATATTTCTCTGGAAGGGACAAAATCTTTAGACCAAGGGAACTTTTACTGTATTAAAAAAATTCATAAAAAAATACTCATTCCTATTTCGCCCCGAATGAGCTTTTAAATATGTTTTCTATTAAATAAAAAAGTTAAAAGCAAGTTTTGGCAAATAAGTTCTTACTTAAATCGAGAAAGTTTGAAAACTGATATTGAATTCACTTTATTGTATTTTAAGCTTTCAATTCGCACCCGCGCTTTATGCAAATTTGAATATATTAAAACGATAAATGTTACCGAACTTCTGAAATAAGTAATTAATATTGCGTCCCGGATGAGCTTTTAATTCGAGACCGTGTTTACTTTTAATTTCAAAAAATTTCAATTAACCACATATTTAACGAAAGTTTTTGCACAAAACTTTTTAAGTCGTGGAAGTGCTTTCATGGACATTTTAAACCTGACATTGAATTCAGTGATTTTCTTATGTTTCAGTTTTATTTATTTAACGACGTTTTTCAATTCACTCCTCCCTTTTCGTTTACATTTCGACCGGAATTAGCTTTTAATTCGAAATCGTGCTTGCTTTAAATTTCAAAAAACTTAACCACATATTAAGTCGAGAACGTGGTTTCAGGATAATTTGAAACCTGGCGTTGAATTCATTGATTTTTAATTTTAATTTTTTATTTAACGAGAGCTTTTAATCCGCACCTGCTATGTAATGAAAAACTTTAATATATTGGAGCAATACGTTCGTGAATTTATAACAAAATATTCAATCACAATTTCACCTAGAATGAGCTTTTAATTAAATATTGAAAAAAAAAAACATAGAGAGTTAAACTGGATATTGAATTTTGTGAATTTTGTAAAATTTTATAATTCAGTTTTATTTATTTATGCAAATTTGAATATTTAAAACGATGAATGTTCGTGAATTTACAAAATAAATACCTCATATTATGACCCAGATAAGCTTTTAATTAGAGATCGCGTTTCAAAATTTCAAAAAAATCCAATTGTCTTGGATTTCACAAAAGGTGAGGTGTATAAGTTTTTAAATCGAGAACGTGCTCTCATGAAACCTTTAAACATGACAATTCAGTTTGATTATTTTTTAATAATATTTTTTTTTAATTCAGCTCGATTATACACGAATTTTGAGCTTTAATATCAGTTGGATTATATTTTAGTGAATCATGAATTTAGAAAAAATCATTATTAACATTTTCTTCTGAATGAAGAAGGAGTTTTTAATTCAAACATGTGCTTTCATGAATATTCGAAAGCTGATAGATAATGCAGTTAATTTTGTTTAGTTGTCTAATTTCTATTGATTCTATTTGGCGAGAACATTAGTCACTTCCGTTTTTTCGAACATTTGAAAATGCCAAGACAAGCCCGTGAATCTTCATTTAACAACGATTTTAATAACAGTTTCTTAGTCGAGAATGTTTTTTTTTTACAAAAATTTCAAAATAGCATTGAATTACTCAAACTTACCCAGGTTGAGTTTTTGATTCGAAATTATGTTTTATCACATATTTAAAAAATCTTCAAATAACTATAAATTTTACAAAAATTTACAAAGGAACTTTTGAAATCAACGACATGGCGAAAGCTTACGCTCTCTTGTAAACATACGGCATGTTAGTGAATTGAGCAAAAAGTTTGCCTTTTACATTTAACCTAACGAGCTTTTAATCCAATATTGACATTGAATTCGGAGAATTAGGATCTTTTCAGTCGATTTAGTGAAAGCTTTCAATTCTCACCTGCGCTTTTGCAAATACATGTTAAGATAATGAATTGGGCAAAAGTTTGCATTCTCCATTCAACCAAATGATATTTTATATTTTAATCAAACAGACATTGAATTCGGTTAATTTTGATTTTTTCAATCAATTTAGTGAAAGCTTTCAATTCTCACCTGTGATTTTGCAAATGTATGTTAATTTAATGAATTGCGCAAAAGTTTGCATTCTCCATTCAACGAAATGATCTTTTAATCCAATATGATTTGAATTCGGTTAATTTTGATTTTTTCAGTGAAATTAGCGAAAGCTTTCAACTCACACCGACACTTTTGCAAATACATGTTGGATTGAGCAAAATATGCATTTTCCATTTAACCGAATGTGCTTTTAATCCACAGCTTTTAAGTTCGATGGATTATCATGAAATGCTGGAATCCAATTGAACAACTGATGATTTGCAAACAAATATTTTCTATGAATCTGCACACATTTCAACTATTTATTTATACTGCCTCGATTCTGATTTGTATACTTAACACAATCATGGCGCACAAGAAAGTTTCACTTTCACCACACACTTACGTAAAGTCGATAGCTTAATCGTAATTATTATCAAACTTTGCAACGTTCTCTAGGCATTTACACACACACGATAAAATGCTGTAGCAGTAATGTTTAGTGTTATTACCGTTTCCTGTTTTACTGCGATCAACAACACAGCGGTACATCGACATCGTTTAACGTATATGTTAATTAACCTTTATCACATACTTTTAGTAAAAACGTTTAAAAAATTTCCAATTGGTAACACATTTTCACGTGGTAATCCAAGTGGCTCCTGGGAATAGTTTATTGGCTAAACACAAACTCCCGTTATCAGTACTACCTATAAAAATACACATCCGATTATTTAGGTTTTTTGAGTCGTATCGCTTTAATCGAAATTACATCGGTATCAAAGTTCAATGAAATATTTGGAGAGGGTGTGATTTGCATGTGAACGATTAGTTTTAAATGGCGTAGCGAAAAAAGTATTAAAAAGGTCTTTACTTTTGTGCGATTTATTAACGAAAACGTCAGTGATGAAACGAAACTAATTTCAGTCAGCAAAATACATGCAGGTGTCCTCCCAATTCCAACTTCTTCGCTGATTTGCATCGTTCGAACAAGAGCAGCGCTGACTAAAAGATGGAAATTGACAAATTTTATATATGTATATACTCAGTGACATATAAACTGCACCACCTAGAAGGGGTGGGAATTTTTGGACCAAATTTGGCAGGGAATAGTTGATTAAAATTTGAAACCCAATCATCAAGTAGTCATGGGATTTTTGACGTTTGTGTCATTTTTTAGAGGTGGTGATAGACAAGCAATTATCGAGTCATTTTTTGAATTTGTTCCACTTTTTCGGATCCTGTTCTTTAGTTTAAAGTGTTTCAAGTGTTTAATGATGCCTAGAGGAAGGAGACCTCAAGTTTATCAGCAGTTGAGTGACTTTGACCGAGGGCGGATTGTTGGTTTACGAGAAGCAGGTTTTTCGTTTAGAGAAATCGGTAACCGTTTGGGACGGCACCACTCAACAATAATGCGTATTTATCAAGCGTGGTCTGAACATGGGGTTCGTCGGAGAAGAGGCACTGGGGCTCAAAGACGAACCGATGATCGTCAAGATCGCCGCTTAAGACTAATGGCCTTGAGAGACCGATTCTCTACATCTAGATCAATAGCTGATCAATGGTTAGGTGAACAAGGTCGTCCGAAAGGCTTGCGAACAGTTTATAGTCGAATAAGAACCTTTGGCTTCCTGTCTTACCGCCCACATGTGCTACCCCTCACTGCTTAACATCGCCAGGAACGTTTGGCCTGGTGCACGGAAATACTTCAATGGAACTTGGAGTGGCATCGAGTTGTCTTTAGTGACGAATCGCGTTTTGTTTAGGAATGCATGATGGTCGGATGACTGTTAGACGAAGACGTAGAGAAAGGCACAATCCTGATCTTTCGATTGCGAGGCATGTTCACCGAACTGTGGGGTTGATGGTGTGGGGTGCTATTGCTTACGGCAGTAGGTCACCCTTGCTCTTCATTCGGGGCAGTATGACCGCCCGACGCTACATTGACGAAGTGGTAGAACCACATGTTCTTCCATATCTTCGAGGGCTGGAAGACCCACTTTTCCAGCAAGATAATGCACGACCTCGCGTAGCAAGGGTTTCTCTTGACTTCTTTGAAGAGACCAATGTTAGTATTTTGCCTTGGCCGCCAAGATCTCCCGATTTGTCGCCCATTGAGCACGTGTGGGACATGATGGGTAGAAGATTGAGGAATCTACCAAACCCACCGTTGACAATAAAAGCTCTACGGCATGAAGTAAATGCTGCTTCGGATGCCATACCCCAAGAAGGCATTGATCACCTGCTGGAATCAATGCCAAGGCGGGTCAATGAGTGTATCAGCAATAGGGGCGGACCAACACATTATTAAAGAAAAATCAAAAAGATGAAGTGTTGTCTTTATCAAATTTTAATCAATTGTTACCTTAGACTAGTCCAATGTTTCTGCCAAATTTGGTCCAAAAATTCCCACCCCTTCTAGGTGGTGCAGTTTATATGTCACTGAGTATATTTACCAACAATGATTTGAAAATAAAATCCAATTATTAAAATTTGCTAATTTAATAAAATCAAATAAACAAAATATGAAAATAAAAATATCAAAGCAATGAAAATCAAGAAGATCCACGTTATACAAGGAACTTAAAAAAGTAAATGAGGGAAATTAAATGTTGTATAAAATTAGAAGGAAAATAAATTAATAAATGACATGTTGAGCAACACAAAAAACAAGGGGCAACAAAAATTTATTAGTAAATTGGAAGTGCCCGTTGGTAAAAATAGAAAACTGTAAATAGAAATGAAGCAAAGAATAAAACAAATAAATAATGCGAATAGTGTAAAATAAAAAATGTAAGAGAAGAAAATTTGAAGCGGCCAACTTGGAAATAAATAACAAAAAACAACAAGGAATCAAACTAAACCAACTAAAAAATACTATGAATAAAAATTTAATAACAAAAGTATAAGTATAAAAATAAGTGCAACATGATGACAAAAGCATCGAAAAGGATTTAAATAAGCACCGAATCTGTCAAAAACTCAAATAAAAAATAAAAAGGTTAAAGTAAAGCCCCGTCATTTTTCCTTGGCACAGTCGCGCAATATTGAAATTAATTTGGCATAGTAGGAGCATGTATTGTATATCCACGTTCCAAAAAATCAGTCATCAACATTCCGTCTGCGTCGCCATAACTTTACTAGTGGATGACAAAACACGAAATTTGCGTGGTGGCAGGGAACCTCGGCGATGCCACTCCATACTTTGTTGTTTGTTGTACTTGTTCGACTCAGGATCGAAGTGGTGCACCCACGTTTCATCAACAGACAAATCGAGAAAGAAATTCATCCGGATCTGCTTTAAACTTTGCTAAACTGGGTTCAGAACGTTTCTGATCAGGTGTCAATATTCGCGGGACCCAACATGCAGACAACTTTTCAGCCCCAAAATACTTGTTAACATATTTTCTATAGTACGTCTATCTGACATTACCATATCGTGTATACGATTAGTATTTTCTTGGGTAGTGACAGTGACTGGTCATCCAGCACCCTTCGCACGTTCACATGTTTGTTTTCTCAGTTTAAATCCTCGATACATATTTTTCACCACTTGGTAAGAAGCAGCACCCTCACCTACCATGTCTTCATGAGTTTTTTTTTGGTGACAACCTTTCTTTTGTAAGTATTTTATAACTGTACGAAACCTCTGATTTTCCATTTTTAGAATTTCTCTAAACTTTTCTACTTAAATTCTAAATTATTTGAACAGATAACAAGTGACAAAACTACAATTGAACCAACGTAACAACAAATGATTAATACTTTAATGTGTCAAATTGATTCAACGTGACTCGACTTCTATGTATGTCAGGGACGCTAAATAATGATCTCCCCTCGTATATTACTGGTGTTATAGTTCACTGCGATAATTTGTATAAAAATCCCAAGTAAAAGTTGCAATTCAACAACCTTTTAATTGTTCGACCGCCTTCGTTTTTTTCGCCAAGGAACACCGAAAACTCTGACGCGCGCTTCGTCGTACCGTACGCACCCGCGCCATACATCAAAGTTCCACAGCCTTAGGTGAGGCGCGCGCGTGCAAATTAAAACTTACGGTTACGCGGAGACCGAGACCGAGAAATTCAACCGACGAAAGCGAAAAGAACGTAGGTATACATGTGCGGAATTAAAAATTGCGCACATTCCGCTGCAAACTTAAGTTCAAGGTCGCGCCTAATGACTACATCGCGACTCGCCGGACGCCCGCCCCCCGCGCGCGCCACACACGCCGTCGCTCGATCGCAAACGAAAATTTGCAACGGCGCGGACGCCGCGTCGGGGCGCGGACGCGTCATCGGCGTTTGCCGTGAACATTTGAAAGTTGCTTTCACTCGGCGATTTTATCATCGCGATAATTGAAACGACTGGCTGTTTGGAAGCCAGTTGTTTGCGCTAAAAGCGGGATTACAACACGACAGATCCTGGTGGACCTCACGGTTGAATCACAATGCCTTGTGCAGTGTGCACGCTTTCTAATGCAGCGCTTCTAACGGTTCGGCGCGATACTAATCGAAAATAATTTAACGTAACAAACAACGATTATTTTTTATTACAATTAAAAACATTGAAATAAATTATTAACGCATTTTGATATAAGAAATTTTACGGACACGCAACTTTAAATAAGTCTAATTTAAATTAGTAACCAATGGACGCAATCGACGGCATAACCGTTGCATCGTTTCAGCAACTGTTTGAAGTTCGGACCAATCGAACGTCTTCATAAACTCGACGCCCGTTGTTGTTAATTTAATCGCTCGAACATGATGTTAAGATTCGTTAAATTTAATAAATTTTAATCAATTACGTTATTCAAATTCAAATTTATGAATTGTCGAAAATTCACGAAATGTCAAAAATATAAATATTTCAAAATTAAAAAAGTTTCTAAATTCAGAAACTTACAAAAAAATTATGTATTGTCTAAAATTCAGCAAATGTCAAAAATATTTTCAAAAATGTAATTTGTCTAAAATGTCTAAAACAAACATTCAATTAAAATTTATGAATTCACGAAATGCCAAAAATATTTTCAAAAACGAAACGTTTCAAAATTGTCTAAAAACTATAAATTTACTTAAAAAATTCTAAAATGCTTTTTTAGCAAAAATGACTCAATTGTATAAAATGAAAATGAAAAAGGAAAATTAAAAAAGTTTCAAAATTTACTAAAACAAAAAAATTATGAATTCTCTAAAATTCAGGAAATGTCAAAAATATTTTGAAAAATGTAATTTTTCTAAAATGTCTCGAACAAAAATTCAATTCAAATTTATGAATTGTCTAAAATTCACGAAATGTTAAAATATTTTCAAACATGTAAATATTTCAAAATGGTTTAAAAACTATAAATTTACTTAAAAAAATCCCAAAATGTTTCTTCAGCAAAAATGACATATATAAAACAAATGTAAACAATACGAAAATGAAAAAGAAAAATTAAAAAACTTTCAAAATTGACTAAAAATACTCTAAAATTCAGGAAATGTAATATAATTTTTCTAAAATGTAAATTACATAATAATAAATTATGTTAAATATGTCAACCCAACCGGCGTTTATTAACGTCGTTCAATATACCAACCCTTTTACATATAAAATTTTACATGTTTACAACGTCTGTTCTGTTAGTTTTGTTTTTCTTGTTATCGTTATCGAATCACCTTTCCTTCGATAAGTCCGTATCTGTGCCACAATCTGTTGAATGTGATATAGCGTCGTGGTCTTTTTGCAGTAGTTAGTTGTGCGGTGATTTTCGTCTGTGTTCGTGTCGACTAAAAACATCATGAATATATTGTTCTACAGTACGAAAAGCGACACTCCATTATATGGTAAAATTGTATGCTTTATGTCAATATCACGATACACGTGCCTCACAGTTGGAATCCATTATTGATCCCTCTTATTTAAAATATCGAAAACAGATGCAAACGTGGGCTACATATTGCGAAAATACATATACGTATTTGTATATATATAGATTGACCATAACGGTGTACCAATTATTTTTAAATTTAAAGCTGGAAATATTTATTCCTTTGTACTGTTTTGGATGTTTGTTGCTCGACGTTTTTAGATGAGATAATTTTTGTGTAAATCCAATCAGTTTTGAATGTCATTCATTAAAATTCTAAGAACATTAATTGAACTATACAACACAATACGGTTTGGATCCTTGGACGATTTCCTTATTACAAACGCAAGTTACAAAAATATCAACATTGCACATAAAAGTTGTTTTTTGAACAAAATTTTGCGAAAACTCGCCATTCGTATAGTTTGCCAACAATCCAAAACAAAAATCGTTTTACCAGCCAATTATCAACGCGAATAAAAAAGTTGTAGACCACATATTATGAAAAGTCAATTATCAACGCGAACAAACATGTTGAACTCGTGATAACAGCGAAACGATTGTCCACAAATCCAAACCAAGTCATCAATTTATTTCATGATTAACATAATGTAGTGATTTTCGCAAAAAATAATAATAATAATAATAACAACAACAATAACTTGCAAATATACAGATGCAATGGGTTCTTTATCAAATAAAACTTTTAGATATGATTGTAATTTTTGGATAATTCTGACTTTGGCATTGTTACTAATTATATACGTTTCGACGATTTTGATGTTTTTTAACGTTTCCCACAACTTTATGTTTGAAGGCGAATTACTTTTGTTCCTTTTTTGTAATTTTCAATTTCGAAATTTTTTGATAATTTTTGATATTGGGAGTTTTACTACTGTTTTGGCATTTGTGTCCATTTTTACATTATGATATTTTTGGGATTTAAATTTAAAATTCGCAAATTAATTGTTTTTCTTTCCTTTTTGTGATTTTCGGCCAAAACCAAACCCAACCCAACCCAACCAAACTCAACCTAACTTACTCTAACCGAACTCAATCCACCTCTACTCATATTTGTTATTTTGTCTTCAAGGATTCATTGTGGCATTTTCAATTTTTATTTATTTTTTTAACATTTATCATTTTACGTTTCCGTTTTTATTTAAAATTTTGTTTTTTCCAACGTTTTCAACAATGTTAATTTTCCGATCCTTGACAATTGTGAACTTGTGGATTTTTTTAAGTATCTGTTTATTGTGTTTTTCTTGTGTTATATATTTTTTGTTGTTGATATTAATCAACGCTTTCGACAATGTTGTGATTTTTGTACAATTTGTACAATTGTTTTGACAATTTTAAAACTTCTCAATCGCGCCAACTATTGCATTTTCAACTTGTTGGGCATATTGTATATTTAGACACACTTTTTGTAATATTTAGACAATCTTGATTTTCAAAATGCGGATTTGAAAATATTTTCAATTAAAACTTTTTAAATACTTTCATCATTTCTTGAATATTGCGGATATTTGTATTTTAGCCATTTAGCAGACAATGACACAATTTTACCATTTTGATTTTTTTTATAAATTGAATCATTTTTTGGATATTTTTTATTTTAGACAAAATTATTTCACAATTTTGTCGTATTTGCATTTTTGAACATAATTTTACTCAAATTTTGATTTTCACATAGTAGTTAAATTTTGGAAATTCCAAGTTTGAACTTGTTTGCTATTTTGACATTGTTAGACATATTTTTATTTTACTTTGACTTTTTTGTATTGTTTTGGCATTTTATGGTTGGGTTTGGTCGCGTTATTTTTGAGTGATTTTATAACTTACACGATTCTGTTAATTGCTGCACTTTGAAGTTATATTTCCACTTTATTTGAGACATATTGTATTTTAAACAAATTTGTTGTTGCCATTTTTAGAGCTTAGGGCATTGTTGATATCCAAAACGTTCTCAATTTTAGAATTTTTAATTTTGCCTTTCTTAAGTAATTTATCGGACCTTTGCACTATTTTGTTCCTTTTGTAGAATTCTCAAGTTGGACTTGGCTGATAATTGCGAAATTAATGAAAAATATTTTACATAATAAAAAAAATTACTTTTTTTTTGATAACTTTCTTTTTTTTTAGGTATTTGTAATTTTAAGGACCATTTTCTTCACATTATATTTGGAAAATTTTTACTTTTTTGATAATTCTGAAATGTTTTGGGTATTTTTAAATTTCGAAATTTTTTTTGGTTTTTTGACAAATTTAACATTTTCAAGTTTAACTTTCTTTATATTTTCTGGTATTTTCATAATATCGGTAATATTGAAAACCTTCGCTGATATTTTAGGCAGTTTTTCATTTGGGCCTTCAATTTTTTACGTTTTTTGTTAATTATTTGTCATTTTTTGCTACATTGCATTTGAAGGTTCTTTTGTCTTATGTAATGGCAGTCAAAAATATACTTTGCTTTGATTATCTAGACATAACCTAACCCAAACCAACCATTTGACAATTAAAAGGTATTTATTATTGGGTTTGATCAAAAATACAAATTTAAAAAAATTGTGGCAAAATCTACATTTTAAAAAACGTCAAAATTGTAAACCAAATCGTAATGGTCATAACATCTGCAGTGGTCCGCACTGAACTTTCTTATACTTAGTTATACTACATTTTTTGACAAAACTTTTTAAATGAAAGTTGTTTACAATTTCAATATCTACAATTATTGTAAGAATATTTTTTTCGATAACACACGCACACACGTACGCACGCACGCAAAAATTGACGATCTTGGCGACAAATATAGATTTTATTTTGATAATTTTGTCTTTGTCAGCTTTATTATATCAGGCAACATATTTTTTCAAGCTATGATTTCCAGACAATTTTGAAAATGTTCTCATTTTTGAAATTTTCAATTTTAACAATTTGTTTATAATTTTGACATAATTTGTGGATTTGTTATTTTTTTTAGTTTGAAGTAATTTCAAAGCCCATTCTTAAAATTCTATGTAATGCATGTCTAACGTTTTCTACAATTTTGCATTTTTTGTCTTGTTTGTTCACTTTTGAGAATTCTTAGACAACGTTAAATTTCAATTTTTGGACAACGTTGAAAAAATTCATATTTGTGTCACTTTCAAATTTGAGTTTGAAGATAATATTGACGATTGCGTAAAAATCAAAACATTGACACACTTAAAACAAAAGCAAAAGCAGTTTTTGTCACAATAAATTTCCAATAGACGTAAAATCGAATGCCGAAGCTAAAGTGCCCGACTACGGAATGACTTGCATGAATCGCACAAATTACATATTAATTTTACAATTTAAGTTCCCTGCAATAGCAAGATCGTTTCGCAGCTATTTTTGAACTCAAACGCTAACAACAACTTTTACATGTACAGTTAGTTCTTCAAAACGAAAAGGATAGCCGGGACATTTGCATATCGCGAGTTTTCTTTCCACGGGCGAAATCGCAACGCGCGGTGGCCGCCGGTGGCCGCGTAAACGATTATATTTAGTTTTTCTCACCTCAATGACTCACTAACTCGCATCGAGAACCGGTATTTTTAATGCGCCGTTCCGATTGGCCCCGACGCGCGCAGGTCCCGTCCGTGTTTTGCGATTTTCCTTGGACTGACCGACCGACCGTCTCTCCCCAACGCAGCGGCAGAAAATATGCGTCGGAATGTTTCATCAATGCTGATAATAAGGAAATGTGCATAAATAAATTCTGCTTCGTTAAGGTTAGATGCATAATGTTCAAGGATCTAACATTGAATATCGAAACAAAACAGCGATCGCTATGTTGTTTATTAGACGAGATAAGGCGGCATTGGCGGGCGCCTTTTTTCGCGTCGGCCGATGCGATTACTCCGATTGATGGCTGTTTGCCCGAAAAATCCTCAATGCAACTCCGATTAGGCACAGCACGTTACGCAATTGTTTATTCGAAGCGAACTGAACGATTTTTATCCGACTCGTAGTAAAATTATCGTAAATCAAACAACCTTCGTACAGGCGTCGACAAGAGTTTTATCACTTAATGGGGTTTCAATTGAAATAAATAGCCAAGGTTTAACGAAAAAGGTGCTCCCAACGAAGAATTGTACTGTTCCAAATTTTTGACGAAACACTGCAAGGCGACTAGGAGGAAAAAAAATATTTGGCACCCTTCGTTTTCGTGACCATGACCCAAATCTAAACTTGTCATAATCAGACACAAAATAGCAACGGGGAACGAAACTTGTGCATGAAAATAATTCTGAGAAATTGCATCAATGCTTTCGACTGCAGTTAAATATCACGAGTGTTTGGTTAGGGTGGATTTGGATCGATTGAATTTGATTTTCATATTGTTCATGTCGTATTATTTACTTACACTAAGGCGATAAGCAAAGGAAAAATAATATGAACCAACACAATCCCACGAAACGTCAAAATAAAACGAAATGTGCAAAAAATCATCAAATAAAAGTTATTGGAGAAAGAAAACTTGTCATAGTGAGACACATAATAGCAACGAATTAAATTAGCGAGGAACGAAACTTGTGCACGAAAATAATTGAAATGTCTTCACTGCTTTTGACTGTAATTAAATATACTCAGTGACATATAAACTTCACCACCTAGAAGGGGTGGGAATTTTTGGACCAAATCTGGCACGAATAGTGGACTAGTCCAGGGAAATAGTTGATTAAAATTTGAAACCCAATAATCAAGTAGTCACGGAATTTTTGACGTTTGTGTCATTTTTTAGAGGTGGTGATAGACAAGCAATTATCGAGTCATTTTTTGAATTTGTTCCACTTTTTCAGATCCCGTTCTTTAGTTTCAAGTGTTTAACGATGCCTAGAGGAAGGAGACCTCAAGTTTACCAGCAGTTGAGTGACTTTGACCGAGGGCGGATTATTGGTTTACGAGAAGCAGGTTTTTCGTTTAGAGAAATGGGACGGCACCACTCAACAATAATGCGTGTTTATCAAGCGTGGTCTGAACATGGGGTTGAACGTCGAAGAAGAGGCACTGGGGCTCAAAGACGAACCAATGAACGTCAAGATCGCCGCTTAAGACTAATGGCCTTGAGAGACCGATTCTCTACAACTAGATCAATAGCTGATCAATGGTTAGGTGAACAAGGTGGTCCGATAGGCTTGCGAACAGTTTATCGTCGAATAAGAACCTTTGGCTTGCTGTCTTACCGCCCACATCTTGTGCTACCCCTCACTGCTCAACATCGCCAGGAACGTTTGGCCTGGTGCATGGAAATACTTCAATGGAACTTGGAGTGGCATCAAGTTGTCTTTAGTGACGAATCGCGATGTTGTTTAGGAATGCATGATTGTCGGATGACTGTTAGACGAAGACGTAGAGAAAGGCGCAATCCTGATTTTTCGATTGCGAGGCATGTTCACCGAACTGTGGGGCTGATGGTGTGGGGTGCTATTGCTTACGGCAGTAGGTCACCCTTGCTCTCCATTCGGGGCAGTATGATCGCCCGACGCTACATTGATGAAGTGGTAGAACCACATGTTTTTCCATATCTTCGAGGGCTGGAAGACTTACTTTTCCAGCAAGATAATGCACGACCTCACGTAGCAAGGGTTTCTCTTGACTTCTTGACTTCTTTGAAGCCAATGTTAATCTTTTGCCTTGGCCACCAAGATCTCCCGATTTGTCGCCCATTGAGCACGTGTGGGACATGATGGGTAGAAGATTGAGGAATGTACCGAACCCACCGTTGACAATAGAAGCCCTACGGCATGAAGTACAGGCTGCTTGGGATGCCATGCCCCAAGAAGACATTGATCACCTGCTGGAATTAATGTCAAAGCGGGTCAATGAGTGTATCAGAAATAGGGGCGGACCAACACATTATTAATGAAAAATAAAAAAGATGAAGTGTTTTCTTTATCAAATCTTAATCAATTGTTACCTTAGACTAGTCCAATGTTTCTGCCAAATTTGGTCCAAAAATTCCCACCCCTTCAAGGTGGTGCAGAGTATATATCGAGTGTTTGGTTGGGGTGGATTTGATCGACTGAATTTCATTTTAATAGTTTTCCTTGCATGTTATTTACTTACACTTACACAAGTCGATAAAAGCAAAGGAAAAATAATATGAACGAAAAAATTTCATGAAACGTCAAAATAAAATTAAACGTCCAAAAAATCATCCAATAGAAAATTGTTCATCATAATGAGACAAAAATGGAAATAAATTCTTGTCATTATTTTGAGTATTTTAATTAAATTGTTATATTAATAAATAAAGTCATTCTAAGTTGCAATGTTTAAAAAAAATCATCTAATTCCTTAACGTTCTTTATCCGGCTCACAAATTTTAACTTTCTCGCAACGTCCACAGCTGCAATTAACCAAACCTACAAAACAAAGGCAATAGAAACGTCAGAAATTCACATTTGAATAAAAACGACGTAAACGACACCGAAAGCCTTGAAAAATCTTGGCCATGGCCATATTTTTCTCATACAGGATACAATTTACCGGCGGAGAGGTATTTTATGTGCGCTCGCAGTAAATGACGGTTTTTACGAGTCTAACTGCGCGTCGGCAACCCGTTCGATTGTAACGTCGCGTTTTCGGGCCGGCCGATTGTCGCGAGAAAGGTGCGAGCAATTCGAGTCGAAAACATCCGAATGCATTAGAACGTCCATTTTATTTCGAACGCCATAACGGTCGGCACTTGCATAACGCACTTATTGCAGGCCATTAACCCCACTTTCTCTAGTTACGTAAATTTATCAATTTGAAAAGCCACACTTTCGCTGTTCTTTTTCAAGCGCGCAGCGAACAGGAACAACCTTCACTTTTGATAGATGCGACTTCATGCGGAAAGGAAGCTCGTGAATTACGCCGTTTGCTGGATGACGTTCGTTCGATTAAATTTCGAGGCAATTCCATTTGAATCGTCGTAGGCTATGGAAATTGTAAACTCAAAGCAATTTATGAGAAAAAGTTGTGAACTGTGAAGACCAGTTCAAAATAATGTTTTAAATAAATTTTTAATTACGCACAAAATTTACGAGGGGAGATCATTATTTAGCGTCCCTGACATAGTAGGCGTTGAGTGACGTTGAATCAATTTGACACATTAAAGTATTAATCATTTGTTGTTACTTTGGTTCAATTGTAGTTTCGTCACTTGTTACTTGTTCAAATAATTTTGAATTTAAGTAGACAAGTTTAGAGAGATTCTAAAAATGGGAAAATCAGAGGTTCGTGCAGTTATAAAATACTTGCAAAAGAAAGGGTTGTCGCCAAAAGAAATTCATGAAGACATGGTAGGTGTGCATGGTGAGGATGCTGTTTCTTACCAAGTGGTGAAAAATATGTCTCGAGAATTTAAACTGGGAAGACAAACATGTGAACGTGCGAAGGGTGCTGGACGACCAGTGACTGTCACTAGCCAAGAAAATGTTAATCGTATACACTATATGGTAATGACAGATAGACGACTGATCTTTCGCCGGATAGCTGAAATTACGAATTTTTCTATGGTACTATAGAAAATATTTTAGCAAATATTTTGGGGCTAAAAAGTTGTCTGCACGTTGGGTCCCACGAATGTTGACACCTGATCAGAAACGTTCTAGAGTATTGCATTCTGAAGCCAGTTTGGCAAAGTTTAAAGCAAATCCGGATGATTTCCTTTCACGTTTCATCACCGTTGATGAAACGTGGGTTCACCACTTCGATCCTGAGTCGAACAAAAGTATGGAGTGGCATCGATGAGGTTCTCCGCCACCCCGCAAATTTCGTGTTGTGCCATCCGCTGGTCATATCACGACAATTTTTTGGGACGCAGACCGAATTTTGATGACTGATTTATTGGAACGTGGACATAGAATAACAGGCTCCTACTTTGCCAAGTTAATTTCAAGATTGCACGATTGTGTCAAGGAAAAAATTCGGGGAAAATTGAGCAAATGAACAACAATCAAGACAACGCTCACGTCTACAAAAGCCATGTTGCCATGAGCGCTATTCTGAACGCAGGATTTGAATTGTGTGAACATCCCGCATATTCACCAGACTTGACCCCTAGTACTTACTATCACTTATTTTCAAAATTAAAAGAATATCTTCGATGGACCAGATATTACGACGATAATGAAGTAGTGACAACGGCCGTAGGTAGTCGCTTTGGCGCGAATCAAACGCCCACTCACTCAGGTCAACTGATGATCAATAGCTGTCGAAAGTGATTAGTGCTCGCTAAAAATCTTGAAGTTTAAGACATAAGCGAGTCGAATCGTGTGAGTATTTGATTTATGCCTCTGCTTGGCACACTATTTGTCTCGTTTACTATTGTTTTACAAATGTCTTTATTCGACGAAATTAAACAAAAAAAAATCATGGGAATTAATTTTTATTATTTATTATATATTTAACCTAACCCAACTGACTTTTTGGTGAATTACTTTTTGTATCTGTAACACAAAAAATCGACGTTGAGAAAACAACCGATTGAGTTGCAATCGAAAACGTTTTGCTACTAGTATCAAAAAAAATTGTCGCCATCGTGAAAGGAAAACAGTTTCTGTCGCACCCATTTTCCTTGATTTTTACGATTCAATTGTACAGCGCTACTAAAAAATAATCATAAACGATTTTGATTTGTGACGCTGAATAACGGAAAATCTAAATCGTTTCCACGACATGGTATTTTTTAAATATTTCCAATTCAAAGTGTTACACATCGAACGTAACCAATCCCAGGAAACTGTATAATTTGTGCCTTCAATCAGAAATAGCAAAATCAGAAAATATATCCATCCAAAACTGGTTCAGTGATCGCTTATCCAATCCAGCTAGATCCAACATAACCAAGCCCAGGCAATTAAATAATTTATGCCTTCAATCAGAGACAGCAAAATCCAAAAATATATCTATCAAAAACTGTTTTAGCGATTGCACGTCAAACCCAACTTGATCCAAAGCGACCAAACCCAGTCTATAGTATAATTTATGCGTTCTATCAAAGATAGCAACATTCAAAAAACTACCCCTCAAAAACTGATTCAAAGCAACTCTGTAATTTATGCCTTCAACAAAAGTCAAACATTTTTAGGGTAAGCTCAAATGACGAAGAATATTGGCTTCGAAAAGGAATAAACGAGTTTTACTGTTTGTACATCTAACCTAACTCAATCCAAGTCAGTCACACTCAAAAAATTATTAAACACAATCATCACAATAAAGTCATACATTTTTCTACCAAAATTGATTAACTTCTACTTTTAATGAACAAGGAGACGAATACGTTTAAGGTAATTTCAAAATTTATTCAAAGGACGAAGAACTTAAACATCAAACCTAATTCAATCCAACTCAATCACAACGAAACAAGTATCTACTTTGCGCGAGTTCCAAAACGAAGAAACTTGAATTTCTATCACGTGGTGACTTTAATTGGTTTTGGTAGCCTCTAGGCTTCGAGGAGTTTCGGTGCTTGAACATCCAACCCAACCCAACTCAATCACACCCAAACATGTATCTATTTTATACTTTCAACCTAACAGAACAAAATCAAAAATCCATCCACCAAAATTAATTTATGATTGTGCTCAGTAAACATCAATTGAAGATGTCACCTGTCCCCAGTTCATGTCACATAGTTCCGAGTGGGTTGGATTGGGTTATTAGTTCATTATGCACTATTTGTAAAAAATTGATGATGACAGCCGTTTCATCCTACTAGATTCATCAGATCACCGACGATACACCCGTTGAGGTAGTTATGCAAATATGAGGTATTGACGTCTAGATGGCGTTAGTAGACTGAGATAATCTTGACTAGATGCTCCTCAGTGGATGAATCGTTTGGACATCTGATGGGCCTAGTAGGACGAAACAGCTGAAATTTATTTTCAACAAAGTAGTCTTTCGTGCCGCCTGCGAAATAATTACAAATATCAACAGTATCTGCGTAGTCGGTCGAAGTCGACTGTAATTACAGAGAAGCACGATTGTAGGATATTGATATCTAGATGGCGTAACTGCATCGCACAAACTTTCACATGTACTATTTGTGTAATCGAATTTTCGTGAATGTAATTTTTGTATCTGTGATAATCTATGCGAATCGATCTATCCATCCTGAACCAGACTTCCTTAAGTAGATTTGCATGACCCTCCTCGATAATTTCAAATGTTAAATTAAGGCGGTATTACTCCCTAGAAAATTCGAAAATTCGATTATTTACTTATGGTTGGAACTTGAATATTGCAGTTCCAATCTGATGTTTTGGTTGAAAATTTTTCGGAAAATTGAACTTTGATTTTTAAACAGCTATTCTTTACCGTGTGCGTTATGGTTTCAGATGCTTCATTATGTTGACATTTCACGATTTTTGTACCTGAACAAGAAAATCTAAGTCTGATTTATATCTCGGCTTGGCACGTTAATTGTCTCCTTTGAAAGAAACGCTAAAAATCACGTTGAATTAAACCGAATAAATATTAGTGGAGAATATTTTCGGGGCCTGGATCATTTTTTTCCAAATTACGAACACACCAGCCTAGCCGGTAATATTGTAAAATTATCCCACGCAGGTAAAGTAGACCGATAATAAAATTCAGCCGGTAAGATAGATCGTCAACCAACGGAGTTATAAAGTCGATTAACCTAACCCAATCTGTCAAGTAGACTGGTATGCAAGCAGAACAGACATACCGATATACAGACAAATTGGTAAGTAGACAAATTGGTATATAGACAAATAGGTATACAGACATACCGATTAGGTTGGATTGGGAGATCTTCCCTACCTAGGTTATGTTAAGGATCTACTTTATCAGATGGGTTAGCGCACGCACAGTGTCTACAAAGATGATGGCGGGGAAGTACCCAGACTCGTGAGTATCCTTTAACAACTCATCAGGTCAATTGGGATAATCAAAAACATAAAATGAATTAAATTTTAGATTCCTCAACATTTTAAAGTTCCACTTGTTCCT
Organism: Geotrupes spiniger; assembly: GCA_959613385.1. Lineage (NCBI taxonomy): Eukaryota > Metazoa > Arthropoda > Insecta > Coleoptera > Geotrupidae > Geotrupes > Geotrupes spiniger. The sequence continues at coordinate 13,600,755 of OY390737.1, read as the reverse complement.
AACACGTCATTAGTTCAATTAGATTAGTGTGACCTAAAGCAGATTTGATTACAGCGCAGTCACTTAATTTGTTCAATTGTAGCGTTAAATTGATATAATTGAGGCCCTATGAGATATGTATCTTATCTCTCCTGTCAAGTCCGGCACTGCAACCTTTTCAATACAAACAGCTGTCCAATAAATGTAATTTAAATAAACTTAAATGGGCCAAGCAAAAATTTTCCAAATTGTAAAAAATTGCAATATTGCCCAAAATTCAAATAAAAAAACTTAGATTACCGTAAAAATCTCATAAGATGGAATTGAACCTTCATCATTTGTCATAAATCGATTCTAACGTCAAAAAAATTGTTAAAAACCCAAAATCGGTGGTAAATCGAACAATTTTTTTCAATATTTAATTTAACGTCGCGCGCCGTTTCTGTGTGTCACTCCGCGCGTGCATGACTTTAAATTGTGAGCAATTTCACGTTTTCGGGCGACATTGGCCTTTAAATTTTCAAGAACGATTTCCCAACGTAAATAAATCGAAACGGCGATTAACCTTCGGCGCTTTTCAAGGCCGGCCGTTTTTGAAGATCGCACGGTCGAATGTTTGACGGAAGTGTGATAGAAAGTTACTTCCGCGTCGTCGTTGCTCGTCGCTGCTCTACTCTGTGGGCAGTGCAGTTGATTAATTTCAATCGATCGAAGTTAATGGTCTAGTATGTTTTATTATTTAGTAATAAAGTTATTAATTAACATTTGATGATATTAAATCATTCAATTTAGTAGCAGTTTTTAAATAATAAGTAATGCGATAAGGAAACTCACCATTTGTGCAGCTTGTCATGAATTAAATGTGTGACAAATGAACATGATAAATATTTTGCGTAAAGATTGGTTAGTGACAAAGTGTGCAAATTAATTTTTTACAATTTATATTAAATGTAAATTTAATTACTTTTATTTTAGTACTTTGACATTTGGCAGTTGACCAATAAAGTGTTCTTTTATGTAGCAATACGTCGGTTCGGTTTCTCTTGTTAAAATGTCTTGTCTTAAGTGATTGATTATGCAAAATTTGCTAACGAGTTCATGTATTCCTTAACTCTAGGACGTGTGTCTGTTTTGTTGGCGCTGTTTTCCTGCCAAATTTTATATTTGAGGATGAGCTTTGAGTGGGGGTTGGCTGGCAAACGATGTCATCGTTCACCCCTTCGACCACCAACCCAAGCCAACCACATCATATGACTAAGTTTAATAAGAAAATTTCATCCGAAGTGTAAATGTATATTATTTCAGTATCTGGTCCAGTTGAAGAAACTTAATTGTCTTTATGTCAAGCAAAGAATGAATTTACGTTTTCATAGCATTTTACGATAGGTAGTTAATAATAATTAAGAAATAATTAAAAAATAATATTGAGATCAGACGAGAAGTTAATGGGAGTGGAGAAAAAGGACACTAACAAGAGCAACGAGAAAAATATAAAAAATAGGGCTTGGAAACTGACGCAAAATATAATGGAAATATTTATTCAACTTGCACCCAATAGGTTTGAAAAACCTGGGAAGCGACAGAAACTTCGTAGAAGACCATTAATGACAAAGAAATAAAAACACGATACCTCATTGGTTCTATCCAATAATTAACTTGGGTTGGGTTAGGTTGGGTTGGGTTGGGTTTGGTTTGGTTTGGGTGGAGTTATGTTAGGTCGGTTGCAAATTTTGTGGTCCTTATACAGGGTGAGTCGGGAGGAACATATATAGATACTTTTTTTATGCAAACTATTAAATCTTTTTAGAACTTGTTGAAGTTTATTCTAACTTCTGGAGTCAATCTTCGATAATGTCTTTAGGTTATGATTTTTTTTTCAACTGACACAGATACGACGCTGTTCAAAATTGTAACGCGTCATTTTGGAAATTTATTATTCCAGGAATCGCTAACAATTTTGTTTTTTTTTTTAGGTAACCTACATTTTTTAGCATTTATTTAATTACTGATGCAAGTATGTAAAACAAAATGTGGTCACATGTCTACAATGTTACTACGACTCATAATTTATTGACATGTGCAACGTTGAGTGTTTGTTGTTAAACATTTTTATTTTGGGTGTTGGTAACAAATGTATGTATTTTTTAGCAATAAACAGTAATTGATAAAACTCATCGACGCACGATATTTCCCGGCTATATTTCACCTTCGCGGTTTCTACGAATGGTACACAAATTTGTGACGTCATCGCTTGACATTGATTCCAATTTACTTTAGATGCAGCTTTTATGTCTTTGTTACGACAAAACTCGTTTTAATTTCGCAAATAAATGTTTATTACTTTATTGTGTGTACGAGGAAGCGTCATTCCGCTATTTTCTTTAAATCTAGTCACGTGAGCTATCATTTCATTCCGCTGGTAATTTTATTGCGTTTTAACGGTCGTTTTTTTAATAATTTTCTTAGCGACGTAGATGTAGTCGGGGGCAATCTAACGTTAATATTAAAAAAAACAAATTTATTTTTTTTGTTATATATTGTCCGAGTAATTCGTACAATAGATTTAATATATACATTTACAATAATAATTTTTTAAGAATTAATAATTGTCTTTGGGAGAGCCCACGAAAATCCTACGCCACTGGGCCATGCAACATTAATTTGAATTACAAGAAAACAATTTTATTGTGTCGTGCTCGCGAAAGACGTCCGAGTGGCCGAAGCCGACGTTTCTGTCCTGGATTCGTGCAGATGGAGGTCCGTTGCGTAATTTCGCGTTTCTAATTTTGTCAACGCCGGTTTCGAACCCCGTGCCCGCCTGGCTGTTGGTAACCTAACACCTTTTTTATTGCTAGCGCCGCCGGGTGCTCTGCACGTCTCGATGGAGCGCTGCTAGTGACAGTGAACGGTGCATCGCGCTTTCCAAAAACTGGAACGAAAAATGCCGTCGGGCGCCGTCGTCGCGAGATCGTTCTTTTGCGCCATTAACTCTCGGATGGCTGCGAAATAACCAAAAGTACGTATAGTTTGTCGTTCCCGAAACGGCGACGTCGGCGTTAATTTGTGTGTTCGTGTGTGTGTAGTCTGAGTACCTGTGGCGTTTCAGAAAAAAACCGATTACGAAACCGAGAAGTTGGATAACGGACGGACGGTTTTCGTGAAGGCGGAAAGTCGACTGCAATTTTGATGTGGAATTGAACTTAACATTTAATGCCGGCGTCTATTTTTGGACCTCGGGTGTTTATAAATATTTCGTGCCACATTTCCGTCGTGAGATAAGTGCTCAAGCTAATTCGCGTTTGTTTTATTCGGTTTGCGGACGTTTGGACTAAATTTGGCAATATTTGTCTGCTTACGACGGGGTGGGGGTAGGGGATACACATTATACACACACACACACACGCATGCGTCACTTCAGCATCTGTCACAATCTAGATCGATTTTCACCAAATTTCCAACACAAGTATGGAAAAGGAAAAACAAATACAAACAATTCGAAGTAGCTGCCCTTTAGTTTTATTCGAAAAAAAAAAAAACAGAAAGCTTCTGAAACGTTTTAAATGCACTTAAAACAACATTTCTAAATTAAATAAATAATCCTGCGCATAACAACAACTTGAGAAATATCCTTGACGTTTTCACGTCTTGAAGTAATTACAAATAACTGAACAATACAACAAATAATAGTATTTGTTGTATTGTTCAGTTATTTGTAATTACTTCAAGACGTGAAAACGTCAAGGATATTATACTTATTATAGAATAAGTATTTTCTTAGTCAACTTCGTAATAGTTCGGGCCTATTACTGAAGTCAAGGAAGTCAATTTGCTGAATAAAAAACAAAAGCTACGAATGTATCAAGTAGTTAAGTTCTACGCTTCGTGCTCTTCGTTCGAATCTGCACTTTAGTGCTTTATTTGCCGATTTTATTTACTCGTTTGATATCAAAATGTTATCTAGACATTTAGAGTAAAGGTTCAGAACCGCTTTAGACGCAATAAAATTCATTTCTAAGTTTAAGAACCAAATGAGGCAAGGACTTAAGAAACATCCTTGACATTTCCACGTCCTGTACTACTACTATATAAAGAAAAACTTAAACGTTGTTCGAGCAATAATTACAACTAATTTAAACCTTGCACGTCTTAAATAATAAATACGACTAATAAATACTTTGTTAGTCAAGTTTAATTTGATGTGAAAATGTTGTCTAGACAACATCTAGAGCAAATTTTAAAATCGTTTGAATGTTTTTAAGACCAAAAACATTTTTCAATTAAGCAATCAAATGACGTATTTACTTAAGAAAAATCCTTGCCGTTTCCACGTCTTATACTTCTATATGTACAAAACAGACGTTGTACGTCTTAAATCTAAACTTTAAATAAATGTCCTCAACGTTTCTCAGGTTTCGCGCACAATGATTTAATGATCATTGGTGTTTTCACGTCTTGAGCAGTGACTAGGAATTAAGTCAAAGTGCATTTCCTGATTGGAGAACAAAGTTGTCCAGTTGTCCATTGTTCCTATACATTCTGTGTATGTCTCCACTTGTTTATTTACCGATTTCATTTTCATATTTAATTACAAAATTTATAATTATTATTATATATACCGTACCTGCAAAAATGTGTGTTAAAGTAGTTTGTGATTCTATTATATTGCTTTATAATATAATCACAGCCTACTTACTATAGAGAATTATTTAAAGATCGGTATTTCTTGTATTTTTTCTTGTACGATCATAGGATTAAATCTTTTTCTATTTACATAGGTCATTGGCATTGATATATTAAGTATCATGATGGATTCGCCAACCCAACCCAACCCAACTTCTTGATTTCAATGTTAAAAATTGTATTTCAATATTTATTTGTATAGAATTATCTCCTTCTACCTATTTGTAGTCACTAGCCCACTTATCGTCTAAAATACAGATGGGCGTGTGTATGCACGATGGATCTGTCACATTTGATTGATGCGTGCACGTGGTTTATATTATATATATATATATATATATTATATATATTAAATATCGCAAATCACATCTACGTACATTTGCTATGTGAAGGATAAGTGCGAAGCTTTCCGGATTACCGGGCGGTTAGAGTGTATTTTCATATATTACTAGAATTCCCCAAAAAGTGTACAAGTGTTCAATTAATTTCGTTGTTTTTTTCCATATCCAAGAAAATTGTCAATTAATTAATTAATGTCAAAATATCAGAAAAGTGGAAATTGGTAATGGACAAATTTCACAAAGCAATTATCTACAAAATTTATCAAAAATCTCAAGATTGATGGCAATTTAATTCACAAAAATGACAAATTATAGAAAAATATAAAATTGTCTTAATTTCTCGAAATATCAAAACTTCAAAAATTAAATAATGTTGAAATGGAATAATTTGCGAAAAATGTGATAGATACTTCAATGGCAAAAACTGAAATCAAAAAACTGACCAAAACAACGTCGAAATCGAATGTAGTGACAAAAACTTGCCAAAAATACTACAATTATTTAAACGCGACCCGAACTTTCAATTTTCAAGCATCGGGCATAAATTGTAGAAAATCGTCTACGGTTTCCGTTCGTCTCAAAGACGTCATTATTTTTGGAAATTCTCTTTTCGTATTATTCTTGTATTAAAGTTTCGACCGGTACAAAAAAGTACCACTTTACGTAATCGTTGCATGAATTTCTATTTTTTTTTAATACTTTATTTTGTCTGCATTTTTTTATGAAATATTAAAGAACGACAACTCCTTTAAATTGTTAAAGTTTTTTTTCATCGATTTTTTTTACAAAAATGAGACAATTGGTGTAAATTTTAAAAGTTTACTTCGATTAAAAATTAAACCATACAAAGACCACACACAGAAAATAGTGTATGGCTATTAGAAATCGACTTCAAAATAAAAAACGAGCAGAACAAGAAAAATTACAAAAGCAGAAGTAATATAATAATTTATGTAATATGTAAAATAACACGTTTTCAGATTAACTACAGAGTTTGGTAGGTTACGTTTGATGATTGGGTTGGGTTGGGTTGGGTTGGGTTGGGTTGGGTTGGGTTGGGTTGGGTTTGGATGGGTTGGGTTTGATTGAGTTTGGTTGGGTTGGGTTGGCCAATCTTTCGAAATTCAAAAAATTAATAAATAAATAAATAGCAAAAAAGTGAAAAAGGAATCATCAGTTGAAGGATAAAATAAAAGTAAAAGGAAATCGCAAAAGAAAATATTTCGCAAAACGAAAAGAATTAAATAATTCAAAATAATGACAAAACGACAGCGATGCATATAAAATATTTAAATTAAATTTTTCTTAATGTTTCATACATATATTAGGCGCAGGTTATTATTGATGTCTTTAATCTTAGGAATTTTGTTAGAACGGTTTTGTTTACATATGAATGTACTCAACTTTCGGCAGCGTATCCAAACCATTCTAAACAAATTTATTTTACTTGCGTCGATTTTAATTTATTTTAATGCAGTGTTTAATTGCTGGTTTAATTTGACAGAAAAATATTTTTCCGGCAACGAAGAAGTGACGTAGACACGACGAGCCAACGTCACATCGATTTTTATCCCTAAACCCAATTGTTGCGTCGGTTTTTGTTGCTCGTTAGAAGATTCATGAATAAAACCACATCGACGCTGATCCAATTAAAACCACCCCCAAACCAACTTTGGTCGAGCGAACCCAATGGAACACCAATCTGCATTATGTTTTTTAACAAGAATTACGTCGGGTTTAGAAATTTTTATTTTCAGACCCAACATAGGAGTAGAATTGTGTTGGATTTATAGAATTGTATCTAACATAAATTCTAGTCCCAAATTGATTTGGTTTTAGAAGAATCCGAAATGAAATCATCTGGAACATTCATCGTGTAGATTTTAAATTGTTATTGAGTTGGGTTGGGTTGGAACGCAAGAAAAAGAAACAAATCCAATCACGTTTCTTAAAGTGAGTTTTTATTTTATTCCAGCAACTTATACAGATTATGGGACGAATAAAATTATTATAAGTATTTTTTGCGTTTCATTTTCCCGGAGCAGGTATCTTCGTTTTGACGTTTTCCGGGTAGACGTTATATGCCCGGTTTCACAAACGCTAATCGGTCGTTAACGCCTTGTTACCGAGTCTTTAATCCATCGTCAAATATTTTATGATGGACAGGTCAAATACATTTGGAATTTGACGATGGATTAAAGACTCGATAACGAATCGGCAAACTTTTGATTATTCGTTAACAAGCCGTTAACGACCGATTAGCGTTTGTGAAACCGGGCAATAGTATTGTAATATGCAGTAGGCTAGGTGGCTAAGTTTTATTTGCATGCTAATATTAGTAAGTTAACAATTTGAATCTACAATTAATTTGAATTAAGTTATCATTAAAAATAACCTAATTACTCCATAATTATCACATGTTGAGATAAGACACAAACCGCTAACTAACGCGAAGTATAAACTCGTAGCGCTATATGATTCTCTTGATCGAGTTCGTCGATATTTTGCGCGCGATTCCACCGTACCACATGAGCCGCGTATCTGGCGCACCGCCCGATATTATTCGAAACGCTGACCAAACCGTTCCACATGTGCAAAAATTCAATAAACAACGGTATCCAATCAGGATATACATTTCTGCAACCAATTTGAAGCGTGAGGCGTATATGATTTATTTTTAATTATTAATTTTGTGGCTACGTTCACCGTTTTATTGTAATTTATCGTACCTGAAGGAAGTCGTTTACTATTTACATCTTTTGGTTTCAGGAATAATGACTCTTACGCGTGCCCCATGTGAGCTCGACAAGATGAGCCTCTTTCAAGACTTGAAACTGAAACGGAGAAAAGTAGATTCAAGGTGCAGCAGCGACGGTAAGTTGATGACAACCATGGACTGACCATTATCGCTATAGTCAAATCCGTAAAAGTTTACGTTACCCAACCTACGTTACGAGTAGGCAGAAATCCGCACAATCTGTTTTTAGGCAATGTCTCTGTCCGCTTCTAGGCGAATCGGTCGCCGATACAAGTACTTCCTCGCCAGATCTCGTCGGCCCCGTTTCGCCTAAGATGGAACCGATCCACAACCCCCCGAGTCCGGATTCGACGCCGGGCCGATCACACATGCCTGAACCGCCACACGACACGATCTCCGGCCGCCTGGAGGAATCGGGCGTGTTCGACGGCGGAGGCCTGATGGACAGGAGCGGCGGCACGAGCGTCATAAGGGCGCTTCCCGTCTCGAGGTCGCACAGTCCACCGGTCAGGCCAGCGCCGACGACCAGCCCGGCCCAACCACCCCGACCGCACAGTTCACCCGGTCGGCCCGCCAATTCCAGTCCGGTCATCAGGCACAACCCGTTGATCATGTCGCCGCCGACGAGCTCGCCCATCCACCATCCGACCAGCCCCATCATCCAACAAGCGTCGTCGACGCTGCGCATGCAAGGAGTCATCACCAGCCAACAATCCACCGTCATACAAAACCAACTCTGGCTGCAAAATTCCCGCATCAATGGCGTTAAACCCGAACTGATCGGCGGAAACTTCAGCGGCAACGTCCTGCTGAGTCACCCCAGTGATATTAAACCATCGATAACGCACAGGTCGACGCCCATCCGGCAGACGCCCACGGTCATAATGGGCGAAGCCGGCGGCGTACGGACGATGATCTGGTCGCAGCCGACGCTCAACGTCACGCAAACCTCCTCCGTAGAACCGCAGATCATGCCGACGACCTCGAACTGGAGCACTGGTAGCAGTTCGAATTCGGCGCAGGGCCCGAATCCCGAAGAGAACGCCGCCCAAATGCTGTTGAACCTCGGGCAAGACCGACCGAGATCGGCGACGGCGAGGCCGGCGGCCTCCGTGCGGTCGCCGACGTCGACCTTGCCACCGTCGCATTTCACCAACGTCCCCTTGAACATGGAGAAGCTGTGGGCGGGCGACCTGACGCAACTACCCGCCAACCAGCAGCTGCAGGCGCTGAATCTCTCGTCGCCGACGCTGACGCCGTCGATAATCTACGCAAACACTCGGACGCCGGACTTTCGACCGTCGGAGGTGCCCATCGTGCAGGAAACCGCTGAAGACGAAGACCAACCGATGATCTGCATGATCTGTGAGGACAAAGCGACGGGCCTCCACTATGGCATCATCACCTGCGAGGGCTGCAAGGGATTCTTCAAGAGGACGGTGCAGAACCGAAGGGTGTACACGTGCGTGGCGGATGGAAACTGCGAGATAACGAAAACGCAGAGGAATCGATGCCAATACTGTCGATTTAAGAAGTGCATTGAACAAGGGATGGTTTTGCAAGGTACGTATCCTTTACAGTCAATTCTCAAAGAGTCTATTGTACTGAGTTGACTAGAACTCTTTTAATGTTAGTCTAGGATCTCGGGTTGCAAACCGTAGAAAAGTTCCCCGAAGGGCCGCTTTGACGTTTCGGTGTCACTGACAGAAGAACTGAAGTTCTTGGTTTTAATATCAATTCAGGATAAAATTTAAAGACATTTTGCCACCTCTATGGGAGTAAATAAATCTCACAATGCACTGGTCTGGGTCGAAATGTCTTTGTGGTTTTTTTGTAAGGAAATAATTGTAAATTTTATGTTACCTTACTAGTAAATAATCACATTTTTTGTTAGCGGTGCGTGAAGATAGGATGCCGGGCGGTCGAAACAGCGGAGCAGTCTACAATCTCTACAAAGTCAAGTACAAGAAACACAAAAAAACTACAAGCAAGCTGTCCGGCGTGAAGATGGAGAAGCCGATGCTGTCGCCGCAGATCAAATCCGAACACCACCAGCAACAGCAACAGCAGCAGCAGCAGCAGCAACAACAGCAGCAGCAACAACAGCAGCAGCAGCAGCAACAGCAGACCAGCATACCCGCCCACCTAGTCAACGGTACCATCCTGAAGACGGCGCTGACGAACCCCAGCGAGGTGGTGCACCTGCGACAGCGACTCGACAGCGCGGTGAGCAGCTCGAGGGACCGCAACTACTCGATCGGGTACACGTTGTCAATGATACATACGCTGATAGACTGTGATGAGTTTCAAGACATAGCGACGTTGCAAAACCTGGACGACCTCCTGGACCACAAGTCGGACTTGAGCGAGAAGCTCTGCCAGATCGGGGACTCCATCGTTTACAAGTTGGTGCAGTGGACGAAACGGCTGCCGTTTTATCTGGAACTGCCGGTGGAGGTGCACACCAGACTGCTGACGCACAAGTGGCACGAACTGCTCGTGCTGACGACGTCGGCTTATCAGGCGATCCACGGGCAGTCCCTGAAGACGACGGCCGTCGCCCCCACCACCGAACTGCTATCGGCGCCCACAGAACCGGACTTCATTCAAGAGGTGAGATTTTATTAACTTTTAAACGATTGTCCAAGAACTCTTGGACAATCGTTACGTCCTTCTTCGTCCTCATCAATAAGACCAAACCAAACGAAAAACAATTAAAATTAAATTAAAAAAAGTTCATAATAAACCAAATTGAACAAAGTACAAGTCGTAAAAATTGGAAATCGAAACCGGTTTCAAATCTAATTGTTTAAAATAAATCTAACAACTTTTAAACACAAATTGAATCGACACGTAACCAAAACGACCAAGTAACGTAACATCGTTCCTTTCGCGAAAATTATGTCCATGTGACGGAAACGATGGCAATTTAATGAGTTATGCAAATCGCCGCGGCGCGACAAACATGACAAATATAAAGGTAGACGATTTACGCACACACTCGCACAGTCGTTTATTTATAGTCGACCTAGTTCTGTGGTCTTTATCGCGTTTTGACGCTACAAATTTAGATAAGCCGAGGCAATGACATTAGAAAAAATGCGCAGCAAGGAGATACTTGAATTATGTCTCAAGTTCAACTCTAATTTGTACTCGTGTCGCGGTTTCGCGAGGATTAATTATCATCGCGGTTTCCGTGTGTGGAAATGCAAGCCGAATACGATTTTTCGCTTCGATAAAAATAGTAACACATAGCTGCTTATAATGAGCGTAACTTTGTTCGCATAAATTGCAGATGTACTTCTCTATTACTAATTTATTTTTTAAGCGATAAATTAAGGCGAGATATCGCGAAAGATAAAAGGTGGATGTTTGAGAAAGTAAATGAAAAAATATTTGAAGTAAAATAAATTAATGGAAGATAAATTGGAAATGCAAATAACAATTGTAGCGGTTGAGTTAAGTGTGGTTTGGTTGGGTTGGGTTGGGTTGGGTTGGGTTGGGTGGGGTGAGAATAAAAGTACATTTCATTGGGAATATACAGAAATTGACGTAAAAATTAAAGAAAATGCAATAAATGAAAAGAGGAGATCAAAGAAGCAAACCATGAAAAACAACGGAACGATATCAAGGTGTGACTTAAGTGCGAGGGAGTATGCAAAATTGTCTAAAATATAAAAATAATCAACATCTCTAAAAGGATTAAAACGCTGTGCCATGAAAAATGAAAAATTAACAAAAATGGCCAAATGCCCAAATGACCAACCTAACCCAACCCAATCTGAAAATATTGAAAATGCGAATTATGGACGCGGTTAAAATTTTGTCAACTACAAAAAAACTCTAACATTTTAAAAATGTTGAAAATGAATTCAAAAAATTATAAAATTTTCGAAGTAAAAATGATCAACGTAATCCAACCCAAACTATCAAAATTATAAAAGCTGCTAACTTTGCGAAATAATTGTTAAAATCGGATAAACTGTCAAAATTGTCGATATGCCATATACAGAGCACCATTTTCCGAAAAAGGTGATGCAGGACAAGAAGAACCCTGAAACTAAAATTGAGAATACAATATAACAACAAATAGGCGAAATATCTAGCAAGTGAAAGCCAAAGTTTAAGCAAAGCAAACGAAAAAGAAAACTAAAATAAAGTACACTGTTGAGAAACAATAAAAAAAACAAATAGTTTGAAAAGAGGTGAAGGAATCGAATCAAATGAAAAATCGTTTAAAATGTCAAAACAAGTTCTCAAAAATAAATTATCGCAAGTGATAAAATAATTAATTAATTAAATGAAAATTATCCGAAAATATTAAAAATGTGAATTAAGGACAAAACAATCTAAACATTTAAAAAATGTTTAAATGAATTCAAAAAATTGTAAAATTTAGATGCCCAAGAAATCATACAAAATGACCAAACAAACACAACCTAACCATACCCAACCCAACCGAAACTGTCAAAATTGTAAAAGCCCCCAACCTGGCGAAATAGTTATTAATTGTTAAAATTGAGAAGACAACGAGGTGAAAGAGTAGAATCAAATGAAATGGATTGAAAAAATGTTTAAAATGACAAAATAAATATTCGCAAAGAAATATCAGTGTTGAAAATCATTCGAAAATGTCAATTAAGGATCCGGTCAAAATTTTGACAAATACAAAAAAATTAATTAAAATTACTAAATGAATTCAAAAAATTGTAACATTTTCGATGCCCAAAATAGTCCACAAGATTCATTTTTAAATTCGCGAAGCAAATACACTTTATATTAAAGTAAACATTTATATTTTAAATAAAATTCAATACATCAAACTAATCAAATTAAATAACAATAAACAAAGTGACTTCATGTACAATGAAAATTCTAAACCTTTTGATCTGACCGAGCATTTTTTGTCCAGGTGAACGGCAACCTCCAAACGTTACAAACCTGCCTGACGTCGATGATGGGCAGACCGATCACCATGGACCAGCTCCGCCAAGACGTCGGCCTGATGGTGGAGAAAATCACGCACGTGACGCTCATGTTTCGCAGAATAAAGCTCACCATGGAAGAGTATGTGTGCCTTAAAGTTATTACCATGCTTAATCAAGGTTAGTATCGTACGTCGAATTTCCCACAGTTCGTCAAACGCGACGAAGGCATTGCCATGCCAGCGCGGCGAAATGTACATTCACGGCGTCCGCCGCGCGATTACTTATTCATTCAACATTGTACTTACTCGCCGCTAATATGGTACAAGGTGATTCGCGATGAATGACAATAAACGGCGATTGAAATTGCTCCTTTGTTTGGGAAAGCGAACAATCGCGATGTTCCAATTGGCGCCGCTCTTAGAAAGACGCTTTTGTGTGAGCTTTTCGAAATTCGTTTTTGTGAAACTAACCTTCAAAAGGTTTCGGTTAGAGCCGCACAAATTTCGTTTTAACGATATCACCGTGTGATAAGGATCGTAAATATTCAAACATCAATACAGTACATGAAACGCAAAATTCTAAATGTCGCTTAGACACTGTTAGTATTGCTACTTATTGAATCTGATCAATTTGAAAATTTAATATAAACAGGTACTTACCTTACGGATTCTCGTTCAAAATCGAAAAGGCATTTTTCTTCGTTTTTGAGCAGCACAAAACTCGATATTTAAAAAAATTAGACATTTAAAATATCTGTGGCCATAATGACAGTTCACATAAAGTTGGCCCTCTCTCGGCGGCTTTACTTTTTCAGTAACATTTACGTACAGGTTCCTACAATAGGGTTGTGATAAAAGTATTATTATATGGTTGTGGTTACCGTTGCAATTAAGGCGATTTTTTGTTTGCTTTTGGCTATTAGCAGAAATCAAAAAATACATGTCAAATTACACGTTTCTCTACATTTTATTTTACATTGATTACTTGATCGCGTTTTAACGCACTTTATTTACAAACATATCGTTTCGAATAAAAATATTGCGAAGATGGATTTGAACTTTGTGTCTAGTTTCAGGGAATGTTTTTGATATTTAAAGGAATAATGCAGAATTTTTCAACGTTGAAATGAAATTTTGTAGGGATCTGTAATTGCGTCGAATAATGGCGGCACTCAGTGAACCTGACATATAATAGGTGGCGTTGTATCAATGATGTCCTTACTCAAATGACTTGTGTTCCACATTCAATATTTGATACCAATTATCAAGATGACACGTAGCATATACGTTTGAAAATTGATTTGCGACGATTATTGTTTTTGTGACATTGTATTTGTGTAAGAGATCGGATTATGTGACGTATATGTAACGTTGTATGTCGTAAATTATATCAAATGTGTCACCATGACGTCAAAAATATTTCAAAACATAAATAAATTATCGAAATGTCCAAATTGTAAAAACATCGAAATTGTTTAAAATAAAAAAAATATCAATTGTTATAATTGTCAAAAATGGCTAAAAAACAAAATGGTTAAAATGTCAAAATTATAAATATATCAAACTTGCAAAAAATATGAATTTTCAAAAATTCTCAAAAATATCTGAAACTGAAAAAACAAAACTGTCATATTTGAAATTCGCTCAAAAATTTGTTAAAATTTTAAATGTCCAAAGACTGACAAAAATGCCAATACATTTAATGCAACAAATTCAAATTGCCTAAAATGTCAACATTATAAAAGAGTTAAAATTGTCCAAAATTAAATTATTAATTAATAAAAATAAATAAAATAAATAAAAATAAATTATTAAAAATAAATTCAACAATTCAAAATTGTTGTTCCAGGAAATGTCAATTGTCGAATTTATAAAAAATTGTCAAAATTACACAAAATTCAAAAATATTAATTATCAAAATTACAAAATTATTCAAAATATGTAAAAATTCTAACTACCCATTGACAAAGCAATTTTGATCATTTTCATATCAAACGTGTGAGGTGCTCATCAGATCAGGCGTTAATCTGCAATAAATTATTTTACTTGTTTCAGCGAGACCAGGTGTTTCCGGCAGTAGTGAGTTAGAAAACATACAGGAAAGGTACATGACGTGCTTACGGGCATATACGCAACATATCTACCCTCAACAGTCCACTAGGTTTCAGGAGCTACTCGTGAGATTACCTGAAGTAAGTGCGAATATATAAATAACACACAAAACACCTCTCTTTACAATTCAATCCAACCCAACCCAACCATGTTCATTCCTGAATGCATTTTCCATTCTATCCCATTTCCAATCACTTTATCCCAAGGGCTCAAGGATATTCTCTGATCTTTTTATTTAACTTTTACTTGTCACGTAATCTTCTTAAATATTCAATTCATCAGTTCGTATTTTATTTTATATAAATATTTTTTGTTTTAGGTACAATCGGCAGCTGCTCTTTTACTGGAGAGTAAAATGTTCTACGTTCCTTTTCTTTTAAACTCTGCAATTCAGAGATAGTACTAATAACGTTCACGTTTTTAATCATTTTTCATTTGTATAGACGCAGACTAAAGATTCTATAAAGTATCTGTAATTAATGTACATATTTAGGTTATCATCTAACTTTATAGAACTTTCGAGTATTTACGTACAAAACGAAACTGTGGACTCGCCGTCCCGCGCCCGGACGAACCCGCCGCCTATTTATTTCCCGCCGGGACGAACCCGAACGAACAGCCGGCGACGCTCGTCTCCGACGCCGTTCGTGATGAGTGTTAGATGTGAAAAATTCAAAATTAACCGGACCGTCGGAGACCACCGTCACCCACCTAGACGGCCCCACCGGCCGGTTCGCCCGCGCGCGGCCACGGCGACTCCGAGTTCAAGTGAGCGAGTTACCATATTTATAGAAAGAGAAGATTAAAGCGAAACCATGCGAAGTCTGTACAACATATTCATCGTGTTATTGAGTTCGGAAGTGTCCGAAACGAAAGTCTGAATGCGTTGCCTTCTATCCATGTTGCAAGTCCGGCGCAGTCGGGTTGTAGAGCGAACCCCAAAAGCGAAGACTTAAATTTACCACTGCCAGGGTTTTTTTTGCCAACGGAACTGTATCCTACTGCCAGTTTTTGACAAAGAACGTCCATCTAGTCTTTTTTATCGTCGGTTTTCGTACGATTGGATATATTTTTTTCTTGTAGAGTTTTACGACGTTCGTCGGTTGCTTCGTTGTTACTGTGCGGTACTTCTAATCGAATTTTGCAGTATTTTAATTACGCAGTCTGTTGTTCAAGAAACTCGGTTGATGAGCTTCATTGCCTGGATTGTTGAGTGATTTTAGAGATTATAATAAATTGTAAAAAATGTTAAAGGAAGAATGAATTAGATTTATAGAACAGTTTCTTTTGTGACAGGTTGTGCAAGACTAATCATTGAATATACATCACTGCCAATTCAGCGCCTAAATCGACGATACTGAAAATTATTAGTTATTCACGATTAATCGTTTGTTTGTAGTCGAAAGTATCGCCGGTCGAATCGAACTCGAATCAAATTTTCTACGCGCATTCATACAAAGTTATAGTTACCATTATGCCATTTATTATTAATTTTTGTTACTTGAATGTGTTCACGATCGCTGCCGTTGTTTTTAGTCGTCGTCGTAATTATCAGCGTCATTTTTGGTGGACGGCCCGTCTGCGTCGGAGTGCAACATGTAAACATTCTTAACGTTAGTTAGCATAGATATATAATGAAATATTGTGTTATTTTTGTGGTTAAATCGTCGCATTATGAGGACATCGTACGAACGCAACCGCAGACTGAAAATTTTTGTATATATCTCGTGCTATTTGGATTTATGTGCAAAGGCATTTTTTTAAACGTACTTGTAAACGTTCCGTGTCCTTATAATGTCTGAGAAGAGGGCGGTTCGTGCATTTCACGTTCGATTTGTAATTTTTAGTTTTCTTCGATTAGTCGTAATTTCTCTCGTTCGCTTTCTTCCGTTTTTTTGCTGATATTTGTGGAAAACATGGCGAACGTACGTTCTCAGCGTGGCATTTTGTGAAGTTAAAAAGTTGGAAACATTGACTGAGAAATTACATTCCGATTAATTCATATCTGTAAAACAAAAGACTTATATTGACTTTGGTGGAACGTTAGGAATACATTTGCATCAGATTGCGGCCATGGCGTTTGCAGCGAACGCAAACATCTCAACAAATTTTTCAATTCGATCGCACTTGAAATGTAAAAATCGCCCGCAAATATATATAAATATATGTGTCATTGTATGACCAGAATAAACGTAAGTTACCAGTATAACCAAGAATTGTACAAAAAAAATTACGTTCCTTTAAATTTCGGTTTTCGATATTTCGATTTATCCTTTGTGTATGTCGAATGATTTTAATTACGTACCGTTGCGCCCACTAAAACCGTTTTCACCGGCGACACTTGAAACCACCGATAAATGTGTACATTGAGCTAGCTACCTGATGTCAGTATATTAAATAGTTTATTGAATACCCCGTATGAAAGATTGTACTTATATTTGATACGAAACGTTTATTTCGAAATTTCAAATTTCAAATTCGAACAATCAGACTGCATTATTGAATGACATGGATCTATTCAAGAAAAAAAATGTGATTATTAGATCTAAATGGTATTTGATACTAAAACCTTGTAATGGGTCGGCGGAGCGCGAGTTCCACGATTCACAAAAAAATTATTTATAACTTATATAAAGCGAAATTCTTAAAAATTCGATATTTTACATGACATTTCGACCTCTCGACGAAAAATGCATTTATAAGACTTTTAGATTACGCGATTTTAAATTAACTTTAATTGTAACGAATTATTTTGAGCACATCTTAAACTTACGAGCGGACGTCGCGAAGCGACTCCAAGGAGGTCCATAATTCTTTTTTTTTGAAACTATATATGTTACTGTGTTTATAAAATTTTTGTATTATTGTGTAGTATAGACTATATTGAGTTACCGTTATTATTATAAAAGAAGTTTATTAAATTTTAAGATTATAATTAAATGAGCTTGCGTATTATAAAATAAATAAATTAAGAAATAATCGAGTTTTATTTAATGTAAATACCCCTAACGTAGAAAAAAACAAATTGAAGAAATATCAAACGTTTATTTTTCTACATAATCTCTCTGAACGTCGATGCATTTGGTCCAACGATGCTCCAAACCTTTCATTCCTCTGGAAAAAAATTCTTTCGGTTGCTCTTCCAACCAGTCGTTTACGGCCGTCATCACTTCATTGTCGTCGTAATATCTGGTCCCCCAAAGATATATTTCTAATTTTGGAAATAAAAAGGAATCAGGGGCCAGGTCTGGTGATATGCGGAATGTTCGAACAATTCAAATCCTGCGTTTAGAATAGCCCATTGACAACATGGCTTTTGTGGATAGGAGCGTTGTCTCTTGATGAAACAGAATTCCTTTGCTCAATTTTCCAATTTTACAAATTATAAAAATATAAATGTGTTTCGTTTGATTCGTTCTATTTTAGTTGAATCAAGTGAAATGTTGAAGCAAGCTGGGTTGATTAGCTAACCAAACAACAAAATTAAATTGGACAAATCAAAACAATTTAATGACAACTAGCTAAAAAGGGAGAAACATGAATAAAATTTGATCGCATGTTTATGTCGATTGATTGCATGTTTATGTTTTATATTAATTAGAAAAAATGACACCCAGCTCAACATCAGCATTTAGTTTTCCTTAATTTATTAAATGCTCATGTAGGATTTAGATAGGTCGATTAGCTTCAGTTTTATGATAAAGACGTTCAACGAAAGCAATTAAAAAGAAAAAATCAATCGAAATAGGGTGCGTTTGATTTGTTTTAATTTAGTCAAACGAAATGAAACGCATATCAAAATGTGTAATTGGTTAATTCATCTTGATGTTGGGGTGGATTCGATTGGATTGGGTTAGGTTGCGTTGGTCTGGTTTGGTTTAGTTTGGTTTGGTTTGGTTTGGATTGGATTGTATTGGATTGGGTTGAGTTGGGTTTGGTGGAGGATACGTTGAGGTAACCAACCCTAAATCAAAATTAAGTTAATAAAACCACTGCAAATGTTAATGTTAAGTTGATTTATTTTATTTTAGATGTTTATGTTTTTTATGTTCATCGCCACAAAAAGTATTGATGTTGGTGATTAATTTTATTGTAGTTCAAAGAAATCAAAACCTAACCCAGCAGTTTTATTAATTATTTGCATTAACATAAACGGTGTGCTCAAAATGCATTTGGTTGAATTAATAAGAGGAGAGATGTCGAAAAATCTTTAAACTAAAAACAAGCAGAATTTAAGTATGTTGATAATATAATCTTAAACTTTTATTGAATTAATTTAAAACACTTTGCAACTTTTGACATTTATGAAGTTTTTATTTGGTAAATTTGAAAACCTTTAAATTCGTTGTTGGATTATTTAAACAGTTTTTACATTTTTAATAATTATTCTTATTTTTTTCGTTTCGGATCATATTAAGTGCATTCACATTTTGGTAGTTTTTGCGTTTTCGAGCATGTGGCACTATCGAGAGTTTAATATTTTGTGATAGTTTTATAATTTGTCCGAATTGTGAAATTGATCAAATTTACAATTTTAAGATTTAAAGACAAAATATTTGGGCAAAGCAAAAATTACAGTCGTTAAGTGCGGTAAGAAAGTAATAATTGCTCCATATAAGGTGACAGCTATCAACAACATTAATGAGCTACAAAATGAATCTTTTCTTTGAATAATTTCATCAACAATTCTACAAAAAGCGGCTTGAGATGTTTCAGGAAATAACAATTTTTTTTGCTGCAAAATATGCAAATTTTGGGTACTTCATCCGTTTCCGTATTGGTTCCATCGTCTTTTACAACGACAAAAGAAAAAAATTAATCAACCAAATTAGGTAATTTGCTACAATTCGGCTTCTTTGTTATTCATTGACATTTACTATTATTTATTATTAGTTTTATTATTCATTATTAATAATTTACTATCGAATGTATAATTATTCGTCTTGAGGATCGTTCGCGATTACTCGAGTTGACGTTGGCGTTCACATGTCATGTAAACAATATGCGGGACAGAAAAAAAAACTGTCCATGTAAAATAATATTTTAATAATCACAAATACAAAAATCATTCACTATTAAATGCAATCAGTCTTTAGATCATCCTGTCCTAGGACATGCTCCGTAAAACGATATCGATATCACTGCAACGAAAACAAGTTGAAAAATTGCGTAAATTTTCACAATTAACTTACTTTTGCCACATCGTTGTGCGCACGACAACCTCGTGGGGTTGCTGTAGGTGGTGCCGTCGGTGCCGCAAATGGGGTTATATTCGGGAGTCGCCGGACAGTTCTCCTCGCATAGTGGTCTCCTCGTCCCCATTCCAGGCACCGCAACTGTCGATGTGGGCGGCGTCGGCGGCGCCGACGTCACGATTTCATTTCGTATCTCGTTGGGGTTCGGAAATTCGTCGTCGTCCGGAAATATGATGCGGCCGCTGTTCGGGTTGTTGCCGCCGAAGTTGGGTCGCATGCCCCATTGGAATCCTCCGGGGGCCTGTCTTTGTGGTCGACGGTCTTGTCGCTGAAATCTGTCGTAATTGGCGTCGTCAGGGAAAACAAAGTTGTAGGAGACGGTGATTGGTATTGCGGATAGGAGAACTGAAACGAGAAAACGGCACGTTGTTAATTACACTCAATTTTTTTTTTTTGAAGAGTTAAAGTTCATTATAATCGTATTTCTAAAATCTAAACTTGCCATTAGCTGATCATTTAACATAAGACATGTTTGTGTTTTCCTCTAAAATTTAACACGTAGCGGTCTTTAGAATCGATGTATGCAGAAGCGTAACTTAGGTGGCTATGGAAATGTTTCAGAAATAAAATGAAAAACGTATGTACTTATTGATGACAAGCAAAGCATTATTTGCAACAGTTATTTCGAAGATAAAGATTTAAAAAGCAAAGCTGTTAGTCAAGTGTAAGGGTTTTTTTCTAGAGCAACGAAATGTTTCAAGAAGGTAACTCTTATTTGTCGTAAAGAAGAAGAGTCCACCGTTGGACAGGATATGATTTAAGTTTATGGTAAGTTTTACTTAGGAATATTCAGGATCAGATTGATTGCGAGAATTAAATAAATTAAGAGTGCATGGAAATTTAATATTCTTAAGTCAACTTAAGCCACACAGAGGTTTTTCTTTTGTATGAATTAAAAAATCTTTTAGCAGTTAGAGCTAGTTAATAAAAAAAATGTAACCGATATTATTTAAACAAACAGAATTATCATAAATTGTTGGTATTGGGCATTTTTTCTTTTTTGGTAATTTTTGTCATCTTTACAATTTTGTCAATTCTGCCTCTTGGACAGTCTTGATAATTGTCAAATTTGAAAAGATGGCAGAAATTATAAAAAAGGCAAAATCGATTTAAAAACATCTTAATGAAGAATAATGAAAAATAAAAAACTGTCGAAAAAATGTTGACGATTCTTTGAAATTTGTTGTATTTTGCTCCCCTCCCCCTCAAAATTTGGCATTTTAAATTTGGCAGTTTGGCCATTTTAACAATTTTGGATTTTTTTTAATTTAGACATTTTAAATTGATTTTTTAAATTTAACTTCTGCCATCTTTACAAGTTTGACACTTTTATATTTATTGTGCCCCCCCCCCCCCCCCCAACATTTCCAAATTCCAAATTTTCCAAATATATTTATTCAAATTGTTCTTTAAAAATAAAAAATAATAAAAAACTTCACCATTTATACTTACGTTTTTTGATGCAATTTGGCTTTTTTTACAATTTTTACATTATTTTCAATTTTGACATTTTAAAATCGATTTTGTCTTTTTACAATTTTGAAATTTTGGATTCTTAATAATTTCGAAATTTTATGAAATTTTGGTTCTTCTTTGATATTTATTGTATTTTGAATAAATTATTTCTTCGCTTTGAAATTACCAAAAAATACCAAACCGATTTTATGTTTATTCAAGGAAATAGTTTTTTTTTTAAATAATTATTTCATCTGGAACAAGGGGATAAAATACTTTTTAAACAATATTTTTTTCGAAATTTTAAGATCATTGGACGTTCATTCATTTTTTTCTCCGCTGTTTATTATTTTGTATTGCATTACCAATATTATGAGAAAAATAAATATTGAAAATATGTAAATGTAAAAGTTGTCGTCAAACTATTAAAAGTTATAAAACGTCAAAATTGCCAAAAAGTCTACATTTTGACAAAATATCAAAGTTCTAATGCTCAAAATGTTCAAAGTTGTAGAGTATTTCGTAAATATGAAAATTGTAAAAAAATCGAAAAAATGTATTGTCCAAAATATCAGAAAATGCTACAATTGCAAAAAATGTCAAATTTGTTAATAATTCCAAACTAAAAATGGCCAAAAATTTGTTAATAATTTCAAACTAAAAATCACAAAATGTGAAAATGGCAACATTTTTAAGAAGAGAAATTTGCAAATTTCTAAAAATTATCAGGATTATCAAAAATGCATGAAATCATTTAACAAAAATTGTCAACATTTTGAAACTGATGAAGTTGCTTATTAGACAAGACTTTTCAAAATTTACGTAATTTACCAAAAATAGCCACATTTTCAAAAATTCAATTATATAAGAAATATGACGTCACTATAAAAATAGGTGAAAATTACCAGAAAAGTTAAATTGATTAAAAATATAAATTGTTAATTGTATAAGTGTCACATTGCCAAAGTTGACTATGACAATGACAATGACAAATGAAATATCCTGAAAAACATCTAACTGAAAATTTGAAAATTATAGAGACGATAAAATTTACAAATTTGTCTACAATTTTTACAATACATAAAATTGATGGAAATTCTAAATCAATAACAACAAATGCGAGAAAAATATAATTAAAAAACTAACCAAACGAATGTTCGAAATTGTAGAGCATTTCGAAAATAAGAAATTTGTAAAATTTAAAAAATTGAAAATAAGCCAAGTGGCAAAGTTTCGAAAATTATTGTATTGTATTGTGTTGTGATGTAGGGTCTAAGAAGATTATGAGTCGACCTCACGAACTCTCACAACCGCAAATTGGAATCCAACATGTTTTCTCATTTAATTTAAGTGCCTCCACATGGCGTCGATGAAAATCAATATTTCAACGATAAAGTGATTTATTAAAGACGGTGAAAGAACGCGATTGAATGATTGATTAAAAAATCTGCAGTGGTCCGCACTGAACTTTCTTATTTTCATGTTTCAAAGTTACTTAGGTTACTTCTTCGAAGCGAATCGAACATCACTGAATCGTTGTGTTTTATGTAAATAAAATGAATCACACGTTAATTTAACCTTAAACTACCGGTTGTAAATAAACAAAAATCACGTGTGATGGTTACGAAGTTACGTGCGAGTTTTTACGTAAAATTCACGTGCGTCTTTTGCCTAACAAATTAAATTTTTAAATATTTTTTTATTATTCTATTTCCATGTCGAAGGCTGAAGTTAATTCAAACTTAAATCACGTCCGACGAAAAAAAAGCGATATCGTCCCGCGCAAGATTGTTGTTATTCTACGCATCACTGTAATAAATTTATTCGCTGGAACTTCATTAACCGGTATTTAAATTATTAGTTAACCTTGCACGTAGTTCCAAACAAATCCCGCAATAAATTTATACCGAGGCAATGTCACGGACGTTGAATTGCACAAATTAAATTAATTAGACTCGACGTCGTCGACGAAATCGTACTTACGTGCCAAAAACAACTGGTATATTCCAAGCATGGCGGTCCGCGATTTTGAACGAGTCGTTTGTGTTGTTTGCGTGCGCACTGCTAACTACGAAAACTCGAAGAAAACTGACGACTGCGACGTCGCCGGCCACTTTATATGTTGTCTTGGTCGTCTTTTTTTAGATGCTTTGTCCATATTTCATACATTAATGATCGATGAATCAATTCGTTTCTGGGAATGGGCGCGTATTTCTAATGTTAACCGCGGTTATTACGATTTTGCACAATGGTTTGGGACTGGGCGGCACCACGCGGACGCGGCGGTCGGTTGTCTCGTGCTAATTGCGTGACTCCTTTCGTATGTTGATTAACTAGTTTAGAGGATTTTGAGTGGTCGAAATTTGCATACGACGACAGCGTATGCAAATATTAATTGTCGGTGAAAAGCATGAAAAGGAGGAAGAGAAATAAAATTTGATTTATTTAAATTTCCACAACAAGGCGAATATAAATCAATAAGCGAAAGAAAAGAAAAATAGAAAAAAAGAAATTAAATTCATAAGAGAATATTTTGGTTGGGTCGAGTTTGATTACGTCGAGTTCTTGATTCTTTGCTATTTTAAATTTGACTGCTTCATTTTTCGAAAACTTTTGTTCAATTTGTTTAAAATAAAAAAATGTAGCATTTCTTGTACTGAGATCGTTCACAGATAAGAGAAATTAAATCCATAAGAGAATCTGTTGGTCGGGTTGGGTTTGATTAGGTCGAGCTCTTGATTCTGGTAACTGACACATATTCAAAATAATTCTTTATAACTACAAGCACGGCAGTTTTGCTTGCTCTATCGTTATTTTCATACAACTTTTTAATTTTCTTACGACGCGCTCGTCCCTCGTATTAGGTGTGACTTATGGTCGTAAAATCTAAAGTAATTTAAAATGAACACGAGAAGCTCATTACTTTCATAAATGGTCAGCTGAAAAGGCACAAAGAAAATTAAATCCGCGTTTAACGTGTTAGGGAATTAATTACCCATTTTGTTGGTGTATGGAGTTTATTGGTTATGGGTCGTAAATCATTTTAATGGCCAATTTCTACACACTTAAATTTAAAAGTTGTCGGAGGTCATTGCGTGGTCATCTCACGTAACTTTTAACTAAAATTTCAGTTTACTTTTCAAAACATTAAATATCTGTGCCCTAGTAACGCGTCGTTTTTAATTAGAACGAGGTAGAGTCATACTCATATAGAATGCAAGAAATTAAAAGAAACAAAATTGTATGGTGTTGAAGTTAGTAAACTGTTAAACAACATTTTTCAAAATGCAAAAAAATTAAATTGCCAAAGTGTGCTAAGAGATGTCAAAATGTCAAAGTATATAAATGGTCGAAAATGCTGTAAAAACATTTGTAAAACATTTTGTAATGTTTGAGAGATTACTGTACATACAAGGATATGTTTATGTTGTTACGTGCAAATGTTTTCTACACTGCTAGACAAAATCATGAAGAATTTCAAAGCTGCATGCGAATATTACCAACATGCGAAAAAGTGAACAATATCAAAATCGCTGAAAATTGTGAAAATGATAGAAAAAATACAAAAAATCACAAAATTGTGGACTTGGTATGGGGGCAAAGTTTTCCAAATTTCCAAATTAATAAAATTGCAACGAAACGCATTTTTTTTTTTAAATTATCATAGAAAGCAAAATTGTGGCAAATGCAAAAACAAAATTTGGTTAATTTGCAGAAAATACCAAAAAACTTTGAAATATCAAACAATGCAAAAATTGCCGAGAGAGGAATTCTTAAAATTATTGAACCTATGGTTCTTCTAGAAATACATTTATGCAATCTCTCTTACGAGATAATTTCGATTTTTTTAATTTACGTTTTTGTAAATTTACGACTTTGTTATTGTGGCATAAATAATTTTCTGTGTTAATTATTTACGACGATTGTTTTTCAAATTGATTTATTTCGTACGTTTTTGAACACGACGTCACGACTTAACTAATTCCGCGCGTCATTTACTTGATTTGCGTCAATATTTACAAAATTCGAACCGAACAATCTTTCTATCTGGACATATTAAAAAATTACAACTAAATATATACAGATGTCAGTTTGGATGGATTTAATCTCAGACGAAAAGAAATGAATTGCCCCCTACATCAGCGCACCATAAAACAAATATTTTTATTTATTAATAAATTTAATAAACGTGCAAAATTCCCCTAGTTCTTAACGATCGATTAATACATCGTTAGTAAAACCACTGGATGTTTTTCTCTATTAAGTCATATGTCACCGATGAAAATTTTCGTTTCAAGTGAATGGAGATGGTGACTATACGTTGACCATGGCCTTGCAGAAACTTTCCCCACACTTCGCTGGCTGAGTAAATCGGAAGAAATTTAAATAAACGTACGTCGATTCCAACGGTGAACAAAACACCGTTAAACGAATTGGTTGCATCCGAAATATTATAAACTTTCTGCCTATTTATAAATATTGTCATGATATAAATTATAAATTTAAAATATGTGCCGTTATAATTGTGAATTATTATTAAAAGATTTGTGTAACAGTTATGTACAATGAAAACTATGTAGCCATGATTCATACGTACATCAATGTCAACTATTCGACAGTTTTATGTAAAATACACAGACACACATGAATATTTGATATTGGTGTCCGTGGTGATGTATAAATAAAAAAGTAATATTTGGACGTTTGAAACGATCACACGTGTTTCAATTACGTCCAAGTAAATAAACAATTGTCCACATTTATAAAATAAAGACGCATCAGAAGGAAGAAGAAACACTAAATAATTGGCAAACAACGTGGGACAACACTTCAAATAAAAAGAAGAATCATTACAATATATTATAAGGAGAGGTGTTAAATATTTTTTTTACTTTTATAAAAAATAACAAAAAAGACGCTTATTGTTGTTTATTTATCTTCAATGAAATCAATTTACATAGGAAGTAAATGTAAATTATTAGTGTTGCAGTGTCGTATATGTAACTTGCATCTACTTACTTTAACTGTGTAATGAAACTGTTTTTAATTCGCGTGGGCCAAATAATTGTTATGAACACGTTTTACAGCTCTTTGGACCAGTGGACAAAATAATGGTCAGTAAGTGCCTTGTACCTTCTGACATCTGGTAATAAGTCGCTCAGCCCACTAGTAAATCTAAAAATGGAAATAGAGATACTCTAAATGTATACCTTCCAATGGGATCGATTAAAGGCAGCACTCGGTCAGTAGCCGCGTAGTTGACTAATCTGAAGGGCGTAGTAGTTGGAAAGTTCTTTGAGGATAGAATACGAGTACAAGAGGGGGCATAATTGTCTTTTATCGAAAAATCGCTGTTGAAAATTATTAGTTAGTCATGGTCGATTAAGTATAAGAAAGTCCAGTGCACGACACTGCTGATTTTGCTGTGTTGTTTTACAAAATGCAATCATCTGACATAAAATTACATTTGAATTTTGAGCTAAGCTAAAATATATTTTTTAACAAGTCTTCCATACCTTGCATTACAATCCCGTTTCGTTTTATTTACATGACCCTCGTATTATTGGCACCTGTTATGTGTTTGTGCTTTTTTTTAATTTCATATGCTTTTCATTGCGTTCAATTTGCACCCATGTTAATTTGCTGTGCTTCCAAAATAAATGGTTTAATGTATGCTCACAATATTTTTCAGTTCAATTGCTCTTTGTTAATCGTAAGCACGTATCTAACTACGCTTAAATTTGACTCAAACTTAAATGAAAAATATAAATCAGTGAATGAGTGAGCATTTAATTATTTTTAGGTTTGAAATTATATATTAATTATATATTAATTATATCTTGATTGCATAAGGTGTTAATTTTTTATAGATCATCTTAAAACTATGGCGTTTTGATGATTGTATTGTAACCGAATTGGTAACGTCAGGATTAGTTTCATAATATGTGTCATACGCAGCACCACAATATCGCATATTTATTTCAGTAAGAATGATAGAATATCACCTTCAATTGATATATTGCGCTTCACTATATTGCTGATCAGCCACTTTCACAGATTGTGACTTTTTCAAGATGAAGAATGATATGTTTACTTTACTTTACTTATTCAGGTCGCACGATCGATTTTAATTGTGTCATTGTGTAAAATGCAATTTTAACCTAAACATTTTAGGTAGGTTTGCTATTCTTCACCAGTACTACTAGGGTACCTTTATTTACAAAATGTTTTATAGCATCTATGACTAGTCGCACCTAAAATGTCGTTTGATGTCATTAAAAAGTATCCAATTTAAAACTAAGGAAACGCGACAAAAAATAACAAAACGTCAACATTTACGTGATGTATAAAAATATACAATATTATTTTTTATAATATTTATATAGTATTTACATTTTTATATGACGTCGGCGTATGAATCGTCACCACAAATCGAAGCAGATAAGAGACTGATACAATTTGAATCCTACGAAGACTATTTAACTTCCTTGCTGTCTTTAGATGACAATTGCTATCTACAAAACACGTCAGTGTCACGTAGAATCGCCGAACTGGGATAAAGGACATCAGGTGAGACATTGACCAGAGAACAGTTCGACAGTCGATTGGCCGCCGTAAAAAATTATATCTATCCTACATTTAAACCCTACATCCTAGCAAGCGAAGGTGTTCACGTGACCGATCAATTTCTCATTGAACTGGCGCTGAGAGAACGATCTAATCGATTAGGGATCCTTGCGACAATTATATTTTTAAGACACTTTACGGCGAGCGGTTTCGAAGTTTCCGGGTACATAGACCACGATAGGATAACTAACGAAGATTGGAAGCCGATTTTTAAAGGGACCAAAGAATTGTGGCCCCTATCCACTGATTTGGGCTTCTATCACTGGAGAAGCAATCAAAGTATTTGCAACGAATCGAAAAATTACAAAGTCATCAACGATCCGAACAAGGGGTTGCTTTTTCAAAATCGATACGATCGAAAAATCGTGTGCGTCGATCCAGCTCAGTCGCCGGGAAGTAATACGATCCGACTAAGAATTCATACGAATCTGTACGAAAACGTTATCTTATATGATCATGTGGTTATGCAGAGAATTTAATTCGTACGTAAATAAATACAATGTTAAATATCTCTGACGTTTTTTTTTCATTAAGTAAACTATTTTTTCGACAAATTCCCACACACTAAAAACAGTTCCGAATATCGCGAAAATAGTACATAATACGTCGTCTTCAAAAATGCGTCTTCCTGCGAAAACAGTGTCCTTTCGGCGAAAAATAGAAGTAAATAACTGATTGAAAGCTAAAGAAATTGACGTTTTACAAAACTAATTCAAAATTAATCAAAAAAATCGCTTTGGAACGAAATCTGAACATGAGCTTGATGAATTAATCAATCAACAGAAACCTCAGAATACCGTAATTCTCACAAATCTATTTGGAATTAGTTTTGCAAGTTTTACGAAGTTATGAATTACAAATTGGAGAAAGATACTTCTAAGCAAGAATTTGCGAATATTTTAAGAAGCTGGGCACTAAATGTGCGAAAAATGAACGGAGAAGAATATAAAGACTACAGCGTAAAAACAATTTGGAATACAATTCCTAAAATATTGCAGCAGAAATAAGAGACCTAACTCCTTGACTAGTAAGGACATTTTCAAGAATTAGTCAAATACATTGTGAAAAACTGTTAGAAATGCAAGATAAAAACATTCCTGTACTACGCAATTTTTAAATTTTACATTTAATTAATTTATTCAACTTCAATGAATCTAAGTAGAATAAGTTTTCCAAATCAATGCGAAAATAAATAGTAACTAAAAGCCATGTGCTCACGTCTAGAGTTTGACATTTAGAATTATGTAAGTAAATTATCTGAAGGTAATCACATTTTAAACATAACGTTAGTCTTATGATGATGATGATGAGTGGATTGTATCAATTTCTAATGGAAAATATTATGGAACAAGTACATAAAGTTCCCTTTTACGCGAGTGTTGAGTTTGCGACGAACCGAAGGTGAGTGGTTGGTGTTGCAACCGTACAAATGCAGAAAACGGTTTTCCATATTAGCTGCGTACATAATTTTTTTCTACAACCTTTCATTTAAAGAAAATGTAAATTCAAAATGACCGCGGTACGTAAAGTCCATAATAAATGCTTCGCATTTATGCGTCGGTACCATAGATTGTCGTTATTAAAATTCGAGAGTTTATGTTCTGCGATCTGTGTGAAGTTGGCACATACATATATACTACTTCGCGTATGGAGCAAAAAGATATATTTGACTACGTTTCGCGTGTCTATCCTTAAGGGGGGATCCTGCTTTAGAAGGCTCAAAAAATCAATTAGTTTTTTATTGCTTAAATCTATGCCTAATATATCTAAGAATATGTATAAAAAGTTATAGCGGCTAATTCGCAATATTTTGAAAGATACAGCACTAAACACAGTGAGGTGTCGAGCAACAAATATACGAACGGATGAACGCTCGGACAAACGAAACGCGCACCCCTCCCCGCAGTAACATAACACCGAACTATGTACTGAAAAAAGTTCAATCGGTCGTTCGAAACAATAATATTTTGAGTTCCTAAGAGCTATAGTAGGATTATAACGAGATATTCCGTAAGTAATCGAAAATTAACATTCTGATCGTAAACTTTAGAGCGCGTTTTCTCGAGTTTTCGTTTTTACGATTTTTCTAAACTGGTGGGCGTGATTGCGAGAAAACTAGACAAGCAATCAAAACGAAACAAAACTTTTGTTGGCTTCAGTAGCATTCTATTCTATTTGAACTAAAAAGATTAATGAAAAAAAATTCTAAACAACTTTTTTAGCAAGTTGAAATGATTTTCTCTTCCTGCAAAGAGCACATTTATTTTCAAACCTGAGAAAAATCTTGAATTTCAAAATTTTGGGTTTTTTTTTTAGTTCAGATAGAAGAAAATATATGAGAATTACCATTTTCTTTGGTTTTTTTCGTTTCAGACAAAAATTACGGGCTACATCTTTCCCACCGATTGTAAATTGCAGGTGTTGCACAAATGTGCATAAAAATCGGTTCCGTTTAAATATTTTTCTCTGGACATATTTTTTTTTAATGCTCAAATATGCAATAAAATGCTCTAAAAAGTTCACTAGACTTGCTCATTTTTTTCTGCCCTAAAAAAATTCCCCCAAAAACGCTATTTTAAGGCCTCCTAAAGCAGGATCCCCCCTTAATCGGGCCCTTACACGTGCTTTTTTCAGGTAGGGGTGAGGGACTTTTTGTCTATTACACATGTGAATCTTCAAATTGGTACAAGTTAGGTATTTTTTAAACCACATTTTAGAAAAACATATAATTCTAAATACCATAATAATCTACAATAGTTAATTAATTTAACAATTGACTACGTCGAATAAATAACATTTGGACGCATTACTTCAGTGTTTAAAAAATATTTTGCAATTGCCCTCCATTCTACAATAGCCCACGAGTTTCTGTCTCTGATTTTTGATTCGTGGCCTTCGCACAAAAAGCTAACCACTATTATTTTTAGTAAAAATTGCACACTAGTGTTATTTGCATGTACGAACTTTGTACCGAAGAACGTACTTTCGCGAAGAGTATTTGTGTTATGTAACCGTGACCCCTTCGAAACTACGATTTGACACCTATCTAGTAAACGCTTATAACATTTATGTTTTTTAAAATGGCAACCGGCAATGAATTCCAACAGAAAATATGCCTTACTTAATTAATTCGGCCAATTTAACCCAATTTGTATCGAGGGGTATGTTTGCTTTTTGTGCAGAAGGTTTTAACCTTTTAACCTGTTTTATAACATCTACTTTCATGTATAATTTAGAATAGATCCTTTCACTATTTCAGATTTAATTTACATAGTTGTATTTGTAAATTATATTATCTTCTCAAACATTTTATGAATTTTTTTGTTGAAGACTATAACATTTAATTAGCGAATATTGCTTAATGATGCAGATTAGTCCATAAACTGCATTGTGGGGATACGTGCATTTCCTATATAAACGCATTACACGTATTGAAATTGAATTAGTTTCTTGAATCCTCAAAGTGAAATGAAGTCGGTATGCTTTATATGATTATTTGCATGACATGTAGACGTAAATAATTTAAAATCGAATAATTAAACGTGTGTTTCAGTTGCTGCTGATTGTTAGTTTCGTTGCTGCAACGAATGCGGCACCACAGAATTATCCTGGCGCTAATATACTCAAATACGCGTTCGATGCTTTCGCAGATGGCTATAATTACTTGTAAGTATTTTTCTTGTACATTGATATAGTCCTCGCGTTATAGGATTGCGAATCCCTACGTATACCGAGTATTTCATCGGCAACTGACGGGTTTAAGCGGGCTACTCACACACCTGGGGCAGGGGCAAACAAGGGTATAAAAGTGGGGATGACCATTAATTGCCACCTTAATTGTGATGTGTGTGTGTGTGTGTGTACAATTTTGTAGATTGGCCCTGCGGCAGGGCAGCAGGGGCGCGAGACCATCATTGGTCCCTATATTCGCCATCGTATAATGCGCGGATTTATATCAAGAATTGTGCGAACAAGCAAAAGGTTATCTACTATAAATAACTTAACATTTTTAAATTGGTATCTGAAGGTCTTCCTATTTTCAGTTATTAGTAAAAGATAATTACTGTAAATTGCTAATATTATATATAGGTTTGAATCGAGCGATGGTACAAGGAAACGGGAGTCCGCGCGAACGGAAAACACAGGAAGCGACGATGAATCTCTAGTGGTGATGGGATCGTACTCGTACGTCGATTCCAACGGTGAACTAAACACCGTGTTCTACACGGCTGATAAAGATGGATTTCGTCCAGAAGGTGACCATCTAGTTGAATCCGCCGATGTTAAACGAACCCCCCCACTGGGTATATGCGATGCGGCTTTAGCATCCCTATGCGGAGGATAATTGAATTGGTTGCATCGGAAATATTACAAACTTGCTGCCTATTTATAAATATATTATAAGGAGAGATGTTAAATATTTTTTTACTTTTATAAAAAATAACAAAAAAGCTTATTGTTGTTTATTTATCTTCAATAAAATCAATTTACATATGAAGTAAATGTAAATTATTAGTGTGCATCTACTTACTTTTAAGAGTGCAATGAAACTGTTTTTAATTCGTGTGGGCCAAAGAATTGTTATGAGCACGTTTTACAGCTCTTTGGACCAGTGGACAAAATAATGGTCAGTAAGTGCCTTGTACCTTCTGACATCTGGTAATAAGTCGCTTAGCCCACTAGTAAATCTAAAAATGGAAATAGAGATACTCTAAAAGTATACCTTCCAATGGGATCGATTAAAGGTAGCACTCGATCGGTAGCCGCGTAGTTTGCTAATCTGAAGGGCGTAGTAGTTGGAAAGTTCTGGGAGGATAGAATACGAGTACAAGAGGGGGCATAATTGTCTTTTACCGAAAAATCGCTGTTGAAAATTATTAGTTAGCCATGGTCGATTGAGTATAAGAAAGTCCAGTGCACGACACTGCTGATTTTGCTGTGTTGTTTTACAAAATACAAAATCTGACATAAAATTACATTTGAATTTTAAGATAAGCTAAAATATGTTTTTTAACAAGTCTTCCATACCTTGCATTACAATCCCGTTTCGTTTTTACATGACCCTCGTCTTGTTGGCACCTGTTATGTGTTTGTGTCTTTTTTTAATTTCATATGCTTTTCATTTCGTTCAATTTGCACCAATGATAATTTGCTGTGCTTCCAAAATAAATGGTTTAATGTATGCTCACAATATTTTTCAGTTTAATTGTTCTTTCTAAATCGTAAGCACGTATCTAACTGCGCTTAAATTTTATTTAAATGTTCTTCATTACTATGACTCTTTAATATGCTTTTCATGAATGTCGTTACATATTTTCGGATCAAATATATTTAAACGCGGAACATTGGTACAAACCCTTTTCCCCTTTAAAATCCGCATAATAACGAATTCATTACGTAAAACTTAAAGATCTACATTACGTAGCCTCTACCAGATTGAGTAATCATTATCCGACGTGGAACGTGAGGCACACTTATTACATTTCGTCAATAATTCTATAACACAGTCACCATTGCGTTTCACATACATGCGTGAGAAAGATGTCAAATAAAATCGCAAACTGCGCTATTAGGTAACGAATTCTTGTGAATGTACAATACGATTAGGTCGATGCTTCAATGCGCAATTATTTATGTTCAATATAAATCAGTGAATGAGTGAGCATTTAATTATTTTCGGGTTTGAAATTATTAATTATATCTTGATTGCACAAGGTGTTAATTTTTTATAGATCATCTTAAAACTATGGCGTTTTGATGATTGTATTGTAACCGAATTGGTAACGTCAGGATTAGTTTCATAATATGTGTCATACGTAGCACCACAATATCGCATATTTATTTCAGTAAGAATGATAGAATATCGCCTTCAATTGATATATTGCGCTTTACTATATTGCCGATGAGCCACTTTCACAGATTGTGACTTTTTCACTAAGATGAAGCAATCGCTAGTAGACATTATTACTCAAAGACCAAAAATGATATGTTTACTTTACTTTACTTATTGAGGTCGCACGATCGATTTTAATTTATGATTACACATAATGAAAAATGCAAATAAGTCATTGTGTAAAATGAAATTTTAACGTAAACATTTTAGGTAGGTTTGCTATTCTTCACTAGTATTACTAGGGTACCTTTATTTA
Source organism: Geotrupes spiniger (assembly GCA_959613385.1). Lineage (NCBI taxonomy): Eukaryota > Metazoa > Arthropoda > Insecta > Coleoptera > Geotrupidae > Geotrupes > Geotrupes spiniger. The sequence continues at coordinate 13,566,472 of OY390737.1, read as the reverse complement.
CAAAATGTTTTATAGCATCTATGACTAGTCGCAACTAAAATGTCGTCTGATGTCATTAAAAAGTATCCAATTTGAAACTAAGGAAACGCGACAAAAAATAACAAAACGTCAACATTTACGTGATGTATAAAAATATACAATATTATTTTTTATAATATTTATATCGTATTTACATTTTTATATGACGTCAGCGTATGAATCGTCACCACAAATCGAAGCAGATAAGAGACTGATACAATTTGAATCCTACGAAGACTACTTAACTTCCTTGCTGTCTTTAGATGACAATTGCTATCTACAAAACACGTCAGTGTCACGTAGAATCGCCGAACTGGGATACAGGACATCAGGTGAGACATTGACCAGAGAACAGTTCGACAGTCGATTGGCCGCCGTAAAAAATTATCTCTATCCCACATTTAAACCCTACATCCTAGCAAGCGAAGGTGTTCACGTAACCGATCAATTTCTCATTGAACTGGCGCTGAGAGAACGATCTAATCGATTAGGGATCCTTGCGACAATTATATTTTTAAGACACTTTACGGCGAGCGGTTTCGAAGTTTCCGGGTACATAGACTACGGCGATAGGATAACTAACGAAGATTGGAAGCCGATTTTTAAAGGGACCAAAGAATTGTGGCCCATATCCACTGATTTGGGCTTCTATCACTGGAGAAGCAATCAAAGTATTTGCAACGAATCGAAAAATTACAAAGTCATCAACGATCCGAACAAGGGGTTGCTTTTTCAAAATCGATACGATCGAAAAATCGTGTGCGTCGATCCAGCTCAGTCGCCGGGAAGTAATACGATCCGACTAAGAATTCATACGAATCTGTACGAAAACGTTATCTTATATGATCATGTGGTTATGCAGAGAATTTAATTCGCACGTAAATAAATACAATGTTAAATATCTTTGACGTTTTTTTTTTTATTAAGTAAGCTATTTTTTCGACAAATTCCCGCACACTATAAAACAGTTCCGAATATCGCGAAAATAGTACATAATACGTCGTCTTCAAAAATGCGTCTTCCTGCGAAAACAGTCTCCTTTTGGCGAAAAATTGAAGTAAATGAATCAAGAAAATAGCTTTGGAACGAAATCTGAAGGTGAATTAATCAATCAATAGAAACCTCAGAATACCGTAAATTCTCACAAATCTATTTGGAATCAGTTTTGCAAGTTTCACGAAGTTATGAATTACAAATTGGAGAAAGATACTTCTAAGCAAAAACTGGCGAATATTTTAATAAGCTGGGCAGAATATAAATACAAACCGCAAGAAATCACAAAAAATGGGAACAGACAGGTTCTTCAGCATCAATTTGAATAACGTAAGATGAGTGTGGCTGCTTTAAATATCGAGGAATTGAACAAAATTATAGAAAACTGGGCCGAAGAAACCCCGGAAAGGCTTTAGGTAAAGTTCTTTCTGGTTGCTTGACGGGTCAACGAGAGAGTATTTTGTTTGACCCAATATTTTAAATTAGAGAAGGCAAGCGATGTCTAGGTAGAATTGAATACAACCCCCTGGTTACAAAAACATGTCAATGCGGTTATCGAAAATATGCAGATAATAAATGGTTGGTATTCATATTTTTTATACCTTTAATATTTTTTTAATTAATTTAAATTTAAGGCTGTCAACCATCTAAATGTCCTGTGCGATTGTTCCACAAATTAATAGAAAAAAGAACTAACAAATTACCACCGACCGATTATTTTTCCCCCAAATCCGCATTGGATAAATAATTGATCGACTTGGTACAAGAACTTCAATTGGCAAAAATACCTTTTTCAAGTAGAACAAGCTGTCTGCTGAAAAAAGTGGTATGGATACGAAACAAAGAAAGATTACCAACCATATTAGTAGATCAATAATTGTTTCTCATATGGTCAAAATTGGTGTCCAAGATTAAGAATTAATTAAAATTAGTGGACATAACAGTACATCTTCACTGAAGCCATATCTACAACTAAATAAGCATCATTCGAATATTGTAAACAAAATTAGGTCACAATTGTCAGTAGGCGTCAATGATTCTCAAATGCAATGATTGTCAAATGCACCTGCAGGTTCCAACAGTATCAGTTCTTGTGACTCTGCTTCTAAGTTCGCGAATTGTGTGTTTAATAATTGTACATTTCCTTTGATTTAATACTTACCTAATAAATTTGTTTTCTTGTTCTCTTTTAAATGTTTGGTTTGGGAATATGTCTAAATGAATATAACTCGACTTTTTGGAAAATTTTGATCATATTCAACTCAAAGTTTGTGGCTTTAGGCAAAATTGTTGCAAAGCAACAAACCTTTTATCATATGATCAAAATTTTCCAAAAAAGGGAATATTATAATTGATAATTAGGACCTCCTTCCATTTTCAGTATGTTTCAGTTTATTATTCAAGCCTGTCTTTTTTACCTTAAAAATTTCTTTACCAATTAATTCTCGAATACATTCTCCAATTAAATTAATTCATGAAATTTAGTGCGTTCACATATATAAATTTGTTGATGATTTTTGATGACTTAACAGAGTACACAACTAAAATAAATTAAATAGATGCGTTATAGATGCGTTATACATTTCCACACAACCAAACGAAAGTTAATTACAATATTAAAGAGATTCGCACTTTATGGGCTTTTTATGATCATATCGTGTTTGTGGGGTTTTGGGGTTTTCAAAAGTTGGTGCTATTTTAAAACTAGTAACAAATTAAAATTTATTCTATATGGTTAATATTCTCGAATTAATTCATGAATTTATTGACATAAATTTATGTATTAAACTTGAAAAGTATATGCCCGTGAATTAACTCATAAATAAATTAATGAATGTGCTATTTTGATGTGTAGCCACTACCCCGAAAATGGTTAATATTAAAAGTTTGATTTAATCATAATAAAAGACTTTTCAATTGTACTAATAAATACCTATACATAAGAATAGGTTGTTATATTTTTTTGAAACCATGATATACTTTCATTCGACAAATTAAAGATCAAAGTATAGTAAAATAAAATGTATAATGTCTGCCCAATATGTATTTCAACGCGTACATAAATAATTATTTAGCTAATAGATGTCGCATTTTGTCGTTGGCCACGTAAAAGTTTTGTTATGACATTGACGAGAAAACTAATTTATAGTTTACATGACGTCGGGCGAGTTTTGTGATACAATTTAGAAGTAAAACCACAATTTGCGATGGACTACATAAATTGTATTATTATTCTCGTGCTCACGGTAATTTTACGAACGTCATGTGGAACAGAACTAACCTTCGAATTGCCGGACAGCGCCAAGGAATGTTTTCACGAAGAAATTACCAAAAACACCTCGGCGACGTTAGAATTTCAGGTACATTACACTTAAGTTTTTTCTATGGCTGCTCATGGTTTTAAATTTAGGTTGTGACCGGAGGCCAGTACGACGTAGATGTTACGATACAAGATCCAAAGAACGAGATCATTTACACACAAGTTAAAATGCAATTTGATTCGCACACCTTCACGGCGCAGCAGACAGGAGTTTATGTGGTTTGTTTCAGTAATGAATTCTCAACCTTCTCTCACAAACTAGTGTATATGGATTTCCTGGTAGGCGAAGAACAACCTTTGCCCGGCATTGGTGAACACGTCACAGTAATGACCCAGGTTTGTTTCAACGATCTTACGCTGTGCATTTCAGAAACACTTGTGTTTTAGTTGGAATCGTCGGCTCAGGACATCCACAAGGCGTTGTCCTCGATATTAGACTTTCAGACGCATCATCGGCTACGCGAAGCTCAAGGACGAAAACGTGCTGAAGACCTGAACGAACGGGTTCTGTGGTGGTCGCTGATGGAAACGATGGCCGTTTTATTAATTGGCATAGGACAAGTGTTTGTATTGAAGAACTTCTTTACTGAAAAGAAACCCTTTCCAGTTAAATAAACCACACGTATAGAAAATTATGTACAATATGACTAATGTAAACTTGTGTCTGTGCGTCAAGTGACTTAAAATGTGTACAAAAGGTAAAATTGTGAGGGATGTTTGCTTATTTTAGATAGTACAAGTTTTTATTGAATGTTACAGTATTTGCAACCTTTTCGTTTGTAATGATTAGAAAATCGATGATACGTATGTATATACAGTCTTGTAACACGAAATTTAATCTATATTTGTGCTTTCTGAAAATGTGATGTCTGAATACTTTTAAGAAAATACAATTTCAAATTGCACCCACAGTCTTTATTTTTAGTGTTTAGAAATGTAATATATATTGATAAAACAATTAATGTTGAAATTATTGTTAATTTATTGAATGACGCCATCAATTTATAAGATTTGTTTTCTATTATTTTCTATTAAAGTTGTTGCAGCCTGTTTGTTATAGTGTTAGCGGGTTGTACTGAGTTTTTTTTGAATAATCTTTATTTTATTTGGGACACATGCAGTCTATATGCTGATGTGAAACTAAGCTTTATGGTGATCAGTTGAAATGATGAATATTATTATATCTGATCATCAATTTAAAGGCTGAAAATTCGCAACATATTTGCTGCAAATGCTACACAAACAATTCCTGAGATTGAATAAAGATTTTTCATCAGGATGTTCTACATGACAGATTTTTTGCAAATAATCAATAATGATATCAAAAATCGCCAAAAGTGACTTATTGAAGTTATCTGTGTGAAATTGTTCTTGGAGTTACGATCTTACAGAAACACTACAATAATGGCGAGTTAGTTGCAACACTGTAGTAATGTGTAAAAACATTTCTTTAGGCATTGGTTTAATAATAAATTAAATTGATTGTTAATTCGTTTGGGTAATAATAGAATGTTTGTTGAAAGTAAATTGAGCATAAAATTAAATAGATTATTTTAATTGTATGTGAACATTGTTATGTACAATTTGTTGAATTTTACTGATTATGCTGTAGGTCTAGTGGAGAAACCACATTAAAAAAAATGCGCTTCACACATTACCCCTTGGGTGTTGCGCAAGTGTGACCCCAATTCTGATTTTGCCACGAGCCGCCACTGCTTCCCACACTTTTATGTGTGTGGCAACACTTGTTATCTTTTTGTCAGTCTTGTCTTTCCTGTCATAAATCGACAACATTCAATAAATTTTGGTAATTAAAATAGTTTTGTAAACAGATAAAAAAATGTCTGGGTATACTGGTAACAATACATTCTGGAATTTACAGGAGAATCCAACAATGCAGGTCTATTACGACAATGACACTGAATATAATAACTTACAGTCACAACAATTGGGTGAGATGTGCAAAAGTATTTGAACACATTTATGGTACAATTTTTAATCTAAATTCGTTTATTAGATTTTCAATCGTTTGGAGACACGGCACAAAATGAAAAATCGTACTACGCCCAAAACAACAGTCAGTTCGTCGAGTCTTATTCCTCCCCGCAATACCCCGAACTGTTCACACCTGATTTTTCAAACGTAAATGACAACGGCACGACCGAATTCGACGAACCCCCTCTGCTAGAAGAATTGGAAATATATCCAGATCGCATCTTGGAAAAGACACTCGCCGTTCTAAACCCATTTCGTAGTCATAGCCTGGCAGATGACGCGGAATTTTTGGCAAAAGACACAGATTTAGCAGGACCAATAACGTTTTGCCTCATCTTGGCTGTTTCGTTATTTTTGTCGGGCAGTAGGGCACCTTTCGGCTATATTTATGGGTTGTCGGTGGTGTCCTGTGTTTTAATGTATTGCCTGTTGACGTTAATGACAACGGCGACGGAAGTGTTTACGTTGGCTAGTGTCGCTAGCATATTAGGTTATTGTATGTTACCGATTGTGGTTTTGTCAATCGCAGGAATTTTCTTTTTTTTGCACGGTTCGGTGGGAATGTGCTTGGCGATTTTGGCAGTGTTCTGGTCGAGTATATCCGCATCTAGGTTATTCGTCGCCATGTCTGGAGATAAAGAACAACGGCCATTAATTGCATATCCTTGCGCCATGGTTTGTGGGGTTTTCGCTCTCTTAGTTGTATTTTAATCGTTATTTGTATGTAATTATTCTATAAATATCTTTGTGCACGTATTTGTTTGTATTAATATTGATTACTTAAATATTATATAACATTCTCATTAATAAATATTATCGATTTTTTTTAATTGATTAGTTATATTTTCTTCATCTATGATACTCTTGCCAATAATCCTATTGTAACAACTTTGTAATACAATGAGAAATATTCTTATGAGTCATCGACTAACAATAATATTGGATGTGTGAATGCAAATGATGCACAAGGAAAGGATGCATAATAAATCCATTTCATCAACTTTCTCGCAAAATTATATACATATGTTTTATTAATTAATATAAAAGTTAACACATTAAAATTTTACAATCAAAGATTTATCAAATTATTGGATCAAAATTATATTTGGCGTATTAAATCAAACTGGGCAGCTGTAAATATTAATTGCCCTGTCTTCAGAAACTGATATAATTTTATTACTATCCGGGTTGTATCTCACTCCCCAAACCTGTAAATATAACATTGCATGAATTTTCACTTCGATTAGTTCTTCATTGCTTTTATGAATTGTATTTGTTGATTACATTACAAATTACCTGGTCGTTGTGTTCATTAAACGTATGAATACACTGTTTAGTGGCAACCTCCCAAACTTTAACTGCTTTGTCTGAGCTGCCAGACACGAAATGCGTCCCATCTGGAGAAAATGCAACACTAAGAACCCACGAAGCATGCCCCGATAAAGTCCCCACGACATTTGCGTGTTGCCTGCAAATAAAAGATTTATCGTGTTCTAAATTAAATTATAAACATACACATCGTAAAGCTTCATGTGTCCGTCATCAGACGCCGTCAAAAGCAATTGCGAATCTGGCGAAAAACACAAAGATCTAATCGGCATGGCGTGTCCTTCTAGCGTATGACACAATTTGTTTGAAGCCACATCGAATATGTTAATGATACCATCAACAGCTCCACTGGCAATGTATTTTCCATCTGGGCTCTAAAAGTTTACCTTGATTTGCCCATATATATAAATAAAACCACACACTTACATATGCAATACTTAGAGTAAATTTGCCTCTGGTGTCTAATGTCTGCTCCGCTTTTGCATTACCTACGCTGTAGAGTGTTATTTTACCTCCGTGAGATCCTGAAATTATGAATTTATCATCTGGACTAAACGCCACAGTCCACAGATCTACCGGCCCCACTTCTATCGATGAAGTTTTTTCACCACTTTTCAAGTCCCATATTCTCATACTAGAATCCAAAGAACTTGACGCACAATCTTAAATGTAAACAGTCGCTGTTAGTTGTACTTATGATAAATGGCAATACATACACCTTCCGTCATTGCTAACTGCTACAGAAACAACACCTAGCGAATGCCCTTCCAATTTATGCTTTAGTTGTAACTTATCATCCCTTAGTTCCCAAACTTTAACCAAATCATCCAGACCTCCAGTTATTAAATAATCAATTGGAGCATCTTCAGATGTAGTTGAATCTCTGTTGACAAATAATTATAGGCTCAAAAACGGGCCAATGAAATACATTCTGGAAATTATGACACACAGGACTGTGAACCGGGTTTTTGATTGTCGCATATTTTTGATCTACCTCCTACCCAGTTTACACGTATAAGTTCTTATAGTACCAAATCCGGATAAATATCACACAATTGCACCGTAATGCGATTAATTACCGAGAATTCTCACCGTCTCCGTCGTTATCTTTCTTTTCCTTGGCGAATCTACCCCATGCACAACTCCAGATACTTTCTTCGTGGGAGTTATCTCTTCTATGTAAGAGTGAATACTGAAACGATCACATTAGTAAAATATGCTCTTAGATACTTAACTTTAACGTACCATTTTCAATTAATATTTGTATATTCTTCCAGTATGAAGAGGTTAAAGTAAATCCATACGGATATTAGCACCAAACGCACTAAAACTTCGATCAATGATGCCAACAATGCAATGCCAAATGGCCTCAACTTACCAGAGATATATAAACTATACTCTGTGTTTAAAGTATACTCTGTTTTCTAACTAGAAGGAGTGATTTAAATTTGCCGCGCTAAAACCTACACTAAAAGTTGCCTATGTTTCGATATATCAGCTATTCCAAGTGGTTGCATTTCAGTTAACAGTTTTGTGCTCGTAATTGCTTTTTTCGTAATTCCAAAAGAAAATAATATATATATTAAAATATGGATATTGTACCCAATACAAGTTTCGCGTCAGCTTCAGTTTCAGTGTAAATATGGCTTTTCAATTTACACCTCCTAGTTTAAAAACAAGGTATAATCGTCATATTTAGGCAAATTTGGATACTGAATTTTGTCCCTTTGATTTTTTGCAAACCTTTCTGTTTTAGTGATACAAAATAGCAATCCCTTACGTGATCGGTAGGTTCTCTCCACACCATAGGAACAGCAAACGGTATAGAATTTTTCTTGGGATGCATCCACTGCACTAAGTTTATATGACAACTCACACAGCAAACATGAGGAGCCCAAGTTTTACCTTGATCTCAAATTTGACATTCAAAATATAAAAAGTAGGCACTGTTGACTTCTTTAGATATAGATCTAGATTGTGACTTTAACATAAATCGTCCGCATATATAATAAAATTTATTTGTTGGATTTTTGTAACCAACGGTGACTAGCCATTTTATATAAATCGAGTTAAACACTTGACTATGTTCAAATTATTGTTGTTAAGTATGCACCTACTGTAGTTTTTCTGTACTGGCGGAGTGATTCAGAAAACAATTTTACTTCTCGTGGTACATATTTCGTTCCAACGTACTTTGAAGGGGTGAAAAAGGTGGTTCAAATTGTAAACCGACATACTTCTTCTCTTATCCTTAGTACTTTAATTATGGCGTCGGGTTTCTTTCTTCATAATATTCTATCCATTTCTTCCACTTCAACCGGTCGTTTGCCAATATTGTCATTCATTTAATGCCCTTACCCATATTTATGCCAATCTGTGATTCTATCTTCCCATCTCTTCCTCGGTCTTCCCCATGTATTACTTTCTAAATATATAACACGTACACGGCAGCAAGTGATACATTATCTACGTGAACTGTCCTAAATTAAATTGATATGAGACCTTATCAGTTGCTTTCGAACAATTGTTACATATTTGTCTAATAACAAATTTATTAAATGTATTTATTTCAATTAACAATGTATGCCATAGCGGCGCAAATAAAATTTGAGCATCGACTGGGTAATTCGTATCTTCAAGTAATTTTCTGAAACGCCAATTCGTCCTAATAAATATATTTACACTTCATTTGACTTAGTCTGTAATAAAATATCGGGCATCTACTGAAGAAACAACCATAACGTGATTACTATAACACTCATCAATGTTAACATCCTGCCAACGGAGCATGCGTCCGTAATTGAATTAATTCGTGAATGAGTCGAAAAACATCGTTGCGCAAACGTATGACGATGGTTGTAAAATATTACAAGATAAATGAGAAATACTATTAGACGCCTTATCATTGATATAGCACGCGAGCGCATTTTTTAGAGATAATTTGTTGGCGCAACCGCCGATTTTCGAAACGTTTAGTTGATGTAAATATTGTGTATTTGTGCTAAAATGTATATATAACATTATGCATCAACGTCGAACTGTGAAGTGTCATAGCAATTAGACAAATGTTTAGTCAACGAATGCTGATTCATTAATTGTTCATTGTCTCTATGTGCGCGAAGCAATGAGTAAAATAGATCTTTTAATTTTTCTATTAGCTTTAAGTGGTGTTCAATGTAGGGGTGTTAATGGTGGGCTGGATTGTGCAGGTATGTACGTTTCTTCTCACACAAAGTATTAATCTGTAATTAGTGTTTGTCTTACTAACATATACGGGATTTTTCATGTTTCTATATAATCTTACGTTTGTAATGTTTAAATTAAATACACCAAATCAATTTATTTCCCGCAAAGTATCCGTATTAACATTCAAACTTCAATGATATAATGATACACATATTTGCACCATGCTGCAGGGATAATCATTTCCCCATTTTTAGATTTGTCCTCTTTTTCTATTATCATCAACAACAAATTTTGTGTTGTGAAGTAATTATTGCCAGATGATATTTTAATATAGTCGAAATGAGTTTTTTGTTCAAACTGGTTTTATCTGTAAATGAAATAATAAAACATTGAAATTAATATTTGAATTTATTAACATATTATTTGAAAAAAAAGTTTATTCATTTGATCTCCAAGATAACGTCGAATTATTAAAACAAAAACTTAAAGCAGTTTTAGATGACATTAACCAAATCCCCATAACAACTTTAGACCCAGGGTAGAAAATATGCAGATCTTTGAGGAAGTTAAATAGAGTAATTTTAATGTTTTGTTTTATTATGTACGTTTTAATATCTTTTTAATAAAAATACTCTGTAGAAACAAACGGTTTTTTTAGTTAATCTTTTTCAAATATTGGATACGGCCATACTTTCAAATTCTGGACAACATTTCAATAACATTTATGTATTCCTGAAATAATCTAGTAGTTTCTAGTGTTTCGACTGTTCGTAGGAATAATTCTTGCGATACACATGTTTGCAAATAAATTTAATAACAATTGAAAATTACCCTTTAGTGTGCACCGTGATTATGGGAATTGCGACTCAGGTGGCTGAAATTCAGGAAGAATCATTGTTGAACGCAACCGCAAGACTGTGCAACTACCTCCCACGATGGGCCAGCAATCCCTGCCTTCGTTTTGTCGATAGTTTGGCACCCTATGCACATGATATGTAAGTGAATGAAATATTCTGCGATTATACTCACATGAGAAATTAGGGAACTTGAAACCAAGTTATTTATTGAGACTTCGCTGGAAATTCGGTGTTCTTAAGTGCTATGACCTTTAGCGAATTATTGAAATTGAAAACAAAAATCGATTAAGAAACATGCTGAGCAGCTTATGAAATGGTTTGGTTCTTATGGTAACGAAACTTTCGCTTTTCATATATTTTCTTACTTTATCATGGACTTTTTCGACATGAAGTCGAGAATTTCTACTTTCAATATCGAATCATCGACTTAATCAAATGTGCTAAATCATTGCTAACGTCATGTGCTACCTTTATGTCCACGAACTTTTCCCAGAAGTCATTAACAAGACATAGCTGAACAAGTGTTGAAAACAAAAGTTTAATTACTAAGAAGAATAGAACTTCCGGCCTTTCGGTTATCGGTGCAGCCCAGACTGTCCTCTATCACCCAACGAAGTCTCAATACGTACCTCGATTTCAAGCTCGTGTACATCCCTTGTTAGTTGGCCAAACTGATGCGCTAAAGCGACCTATCACGATCGAAACTATTAAACACAATCAAACGCCTAACGATCTTTAATTTAAATTATTTCATTAATCTCATATATTGTTATGGTAGTTTCAGTTGAGTGGTGACATATTTTTTTAATTTCTATATTATTCCATGTTATGGGAACGAAAATCTTACTTTACATGATGGGATAAGGTAAACAAAATAATTTTATTCCTAGCTAATATACTGCATTATTGTAGGCATTATCTGACTCCGGATTTAATTTGTTTGACATATGGATCTTGCACGATCGACGAGGGACAAAATTTGTGCCATTTGTTTCCAATTGTACCAGACCAGCGGCATTTCATTAGGAAAATCAAACGGGTAAGGAAAGTGTGTGTCTAATTCATCATAATAATATTGTTACGTTATTTAATATTTAATACTTATTCTGCTGAACTGGAGAAGATTTTGGGAGAACGATAGGATGGAGGAGTAGTAACTTTTGCGGTTGACATAGCGGCGTTATCGGTAACAGAGGCGAGACTAAGATAGATGTCAGAGCGGTAGGAGAGGTTCCTGGATGGAAGAAAGCTCCAGTTATAATAATAATAGCATGTAAGAAAGCGAGTGGGAATTGGAGAGGAATGTGAGTGAAATAGAAGGGAGGGATGAAAGAAGTGGACGTACTTAGATGTGTACGGAAAATCAAGCAAGGGAGAAGAAGTCGTAACAAGCAGTCTGCGGAGGAAGTGAGAATTTAAGTTTGAGAAGATGATGATAGTACGGAAGACTGGGGAGTGAAAATGGGGAGTGAGAGAGGAGAGGATGTTGGAGAGAATGTTGCAGGGGCAGTTGGTACGAAAAGGCAGGGTAATGACGGAGGCGAAAAGGACGAGAAGAGATGTGCAAGAAAGAGAAGGAAAAATAACAGTAGCGAAATATATCAATGTTTAGGGACATATGTATGTATGGAAGAAAGATTGAATATTTGACTAGTGGAAGAGCAGGAGATGAAGAGAGAGTGATAGCGAGGTTTAGGTGTGGCAACGAGGAAAGAGGAAATAAATATTGGATGGATGAGAATTGCAGGAGGTGTATGTTTTTTGGAACAGGGATGGATGCATGGTAGCACTGGATGAAAGAGTAAATGATGTGTGGAAGTGAGGAAGGGGGAAAACCTGGAAAACTGGAGGCGACGTCTAGGTAATATATTTCGCAGACATAGGAAAGAGTCATCATGATTTAGACGACGTCACTTTGTAATTTTACATTTTTGTAATTTTACATTTTACACTTTAATTTTTCTTCAATTTTTCTCTGCTCTGCTTTATTCTTCACGGTATTTATCTTTTGTGTCCTTCTCCGTTAGTATCAATCGTGTTAATCAAGGACCAATTCATCCTAACATTACATAACTATATTCATAGCTCCACTCTGCTTTATTATTCCTCATCAACCGTCTCATCATTACAATCCCACATTAAGACTTCCAGGTAAAACTACAACCTTTTTTCCGCCAATTTCAAATTTTCTTATATTTCGTTCTACATTTCTGCCCGACATTTGTTACTATACTCGCGACATTGTATGGCCTCATCATTATTCCACTGTCTTCTAACTTTTTATTAACAGCCACAATTGTACGTCCACAATTTGGTGTAATATATTAAATATCAAGGATATTGACTATATTACTTTAAAATATAAATGCACAGTAGTATATTTATTTTTCTATTTAGTTAAAAAATCGGACCGAATATCGCATTCCGATCATAAACCCATGCGACTTACCACTGATTGAGGACATCTGCGACATCCTTAACAATTCCTACACGAACCTCTATCCAGCCCAGGATGATGACGGTGATGGTCACAGCCTTCTCTCGACCGTAAGGTAACGTTTTCACAATCAACTCGATCGGTTTAAGCATACCAGCTGATTTTTCCAGGGGATCGGACTGGACCGGAAAAGACTGTAACGACTTTAATGGCGACGTACGTCCGGGTAGAAAACCCGATGATGCAGATAGATTTGTCGATAGTACGTTAATTTTTTAAAATAACTACCTAGAAGGATGTCATGGAATCCACAATCTATATGTGTCTTTTAAAATGATTACTGGCAATTAATCAAATTATATAGTTTGTGTTGTCCAGGTGTCTATCGTGGTAGTTTTGACAATTGGAAAACTGCATTGCAATATTTCAGGTAACTGCAATGGTATTTACGGAATAGACAAAAGCACTGGGAGATCGTGGGAAGACGTCTTGTGTGCGGATTCTGATCGCAGAGGAGTCATATACATTGGAGACTCAGTCGGTGCGCACTTTCACATGCCCGAAATTTGGATGAATCCTATCGACTTCTCCCTTGTGAGTTATTAATTATTTACCGGTTACGTATTACGGAAAATGTTTCTTTTCACGTCGTAATTTAGCCTGCATCTGACGGACTAAACGCGATATTGGACGAATTAGATTGGCCGCAGTTTGGTTTCGCGACTGGTTTCAAAAACATCACCACGCCCATTCTTATTAAGGTAATCGATTTTCAATCGTCCGCAAATTTGGTTGCAGTTAGGCATTTATTACGTAGGGCGCGACAGATTCGATATATCTACGCCTTCGAGATAGAAATCTGTGCAACCATCGGGACTACCAGAACATAGCAAAGAACGGTGCGTCAAGTTACGAGGGATCATCGTTTGTGAGCCGAGTCCTTAGAAATACAAATGAAGACGAATCGGCGATCGTTTTCTACGCCATGGTCGGAAATGACATATGCAACAAGTATGTCCAATTGTTAATGATATATAATGTCGTGTTAATTAGAAATTTTAAAATGTTTGTACGCACGTTGCGCATCAATTTATTACATTTCAAAGCCATTTCTCTATCCAAATACAAAAAAAACAGAACCTTTCGCTACAAAAATTATTTAGATAAATGTGCACTTCAATCAGTTTAGCCTCAGATGCGACTGTCTCAGGGATGACCACACCCGCATCATTCAAGGCCAACTTGGTCAGTACCTTGATCATTTTGGATACCAAATTGCCACAGAACAGTCACGTAATATTGGTCGGGTTGGCCGATGCCGCCTTTATATACAATGCAATGGCTGAAAGAATACATCCATTGGGTAAGATGCAATTGTTACTTGCGCGGATCATCATATAAAAGTTTCTAGGAAAGCTCCATAACAACGTTCGATACAAGGACGTGTATAGTTGGTTCAATTGCATGCAAATCGGACCATGCACGGGTTGGCTTAATTCGAACAGCACCTTACGAAAATTGTCTTCCGAGGTAAAATAACGTTAACATATAATTTTTATACGTATAAGGTTAAATTTAGAGGGCGCTTGAACTTACCAATGTTCTAAAAGACGTAGCCAGCAACGAAAAATTCAAACAATTTTCTTTGCATTTCATCAACAATCCAATAAATTCTGTAATAAACAAGAGCACAGTCGATGTAACTGCGTTACTGGAATCTGTTGATAGCTTTCACCCCAATCAGGTACTTATTTTTTACAAGATAATTTATAATTTTATAGTAATAAATTTTAGATCGCTCAACCACTGTTGGCGCAGGAAGTTTGGAACGATCTCGAGAGGAATCTACCAGAAAGTGTACTGGGCAAAGTAAATCCCAACAATGCTAGGATAAAAGAATTGTTTGGCGACCAAGGGGGCCACTAATTTTTTTTTTAGTATTTGATAACTTGTCCCGATGTACAAATTTGTTTCATAACTTGTTAATGAATCGGTGGTGATAATAAATCTAATGCGATTGGGTGGGGATTTACATTTTACATGTATGCTCAGGAAAATGAACGACGAATGCCGATGCATCATCTTTATAATTTTTGTTTTATGTTAAAATTATTATTTCAAAAAACAATACATCTACAATTGTATAAATGTATAAATTTGTAAGAATAGTAAGATCATATATATTATATTAACAATTTGTAGCATTTGATTTATCATTAAGCCAATCCTCAACTTTATCTTTGACAACGATACTATCCGTAAATGCACTTGGAGTATTTCGCTGTTGGGATTCGTCGACGCTTGTTCTTACGTTTGTGAATGCTGTTGTTCGCCTCCTGTTTAAATTCGTTACGTAATTGATCCCATATCTAGATTCCAAATGCAAGCGTAATTTTCTGTACGAGTTCTTTATTTCCCTTTGGACCTGTAAATACTATTCATTACAATATACTGTGACGATACATGAGACCCAAGTAATGGCTTTATTGAAATACTCACGTCTTTATTCAAGTAACAGAATAACAGTGCAACTAGGACTCCTTGAGCAGCTTCAATCAGGTAAGTCGACATAAAGTAGATATCACCGGCTATGCAAGTGTCGGTATTGAACAAACTCCGTTGGCTAGTGAATAAAAGAGGTATGCCGAATAAAGGAATGAGAACTATGGCTACTCTTAATGCCGATCTAAAAAGTAAGAAATATGTTAGGAATGATCTGAAAAACGAATTAATATCCATGCGAAGTGTTCTTACTTGTTTTGTTTTTTATTTTCACCAGATCGTTTTGATAATATCACGCGGAGTATATCAAACAACAAAATTGTGTTTATGACGAGAATAAAGAGTTTAAAGCCATCTGAAATCCACTGGTACCACGACGCAGGGTCAACCATCCAGCAGTGCTCACTGTTACTCGTCGCCATTAAAATTGCCCATATTGTTGAAGGAATAATCGCCAAAACTAGAAGGTACATTGATTTATTAATTTGCAGGTTCCAAGTGTATTCTCTAGCTAAGTTCGACAATAATGAAAACTACTCACCTATTACAGAACCGTACATGAAATAAATATTTGGATCGGGACTGAAGACTCGGGCGATAGATTTATGAAGATAAATCCCAACCATCAGCATGCAAGTGAAGACCAAATTCTTCGAGACACTTTCCAAATACGCCAGTATTTTACATCCCGCGCCACTATTGTTTAAAACGTTATTCGTCTCATTTGTAGGCCTCAAAGAGTCGAGAATTACCAAAGTTTTTGACATAATTGTCAAGATATTTTTGATACTGATCGACAGAATTAAATTTCTATGCAAAGCCATCCGTAAAATGCGCAGTTTGGGATACACCACGAATATTATCACCGCTGGAAATGACAAACCAGTGGAAACGGCCAGGGCGTTGACGTGAAAATTATGTCGCCGTCTAAATACGGGTGCTGCAGCACACCTCAGGTAATTAGTTTCGTGATTCCATGTTCCATTCTCGTGGCAATATTTTTCACTATCCACTAAAATTGGAAGTCGTTATAATGCTCGAATGTGGCACGGGGAATGTATATTAAATGCAAACTTACTTAAGCACACTATTTCACCAGATGTGTATGTAAAACTGGGACAACGCACCCGCGTTGTTGTTCCAGCTGCTGCCGACGGGTAGCAACTCAATGCATCCCATAGCGCTGGACACGGGTGCTCTTCCGCTAAAATAGAACTTTTAAAATAATAATAAGTGGAAATGAGTGTTTATTTGAAACAACTACCTAATTTTCTTTTGGGCTGCTTTGGCGTTTTATAACTCCACGACAGCAAATTAAGAAGATGAAATTGCAATGTCTATGTCATCTATGCCTCCATAAAGATAACATTAGTTTAATTAACTACGGGATTAAGATTATAATAAAAAGAAAGATTGTACCTAGAAACATTCTTTAAAAAATATAAAATGATGTACCTAATCTGCAGCGAAAGTACAACAAAGTCCACCTTGTAGAATGCAGTTGCAACATATTTTTGAAAGAAATTTGGAATAAAGCTGATCGAAGGTGGAGGAGCGATGTTTTATTAATCAGGAGACTCGTTATTGTTGTTGTGAAATAAGTGTAATAGAAATATGTGAGTAGACTTTCCAACCTTCTATGAGTTAGCAGTAGGAAGCTAAAATGTCTCATTAGAAATGATGAGCTGAAGACTTTAGATGGGTGTTTCAAAATTCAAATGAGTTTGAACATTTGGAATCCATGCGGCTCTCAACTAGGAAGAACCTAATGGCATTCGAATGCACGATGGGGGCGGTATTATAAAAAGATGCGCAAAACCAATAGATCGTCAATTAGTAATTTATTGTTTAATAAGGCATGAGATCATGCTTCAATTTAGGGAAGTCATTTCAATTTCATCCGCGATTCAGTTCAGTTTAAATCTCGCAAATCGACGAGGAATTAATTACTTTTGACTTAGTTCATAAATCGGCGAGGATAGAGTTACTTAGTTATTTATTGTTTATATCGTAGAATCGATAATTTAATTTATCAATAATGACTCTAAGTCGGTTATTTAAATAATTATATTTAACGAAGGCATGTAATGTTTTAGGCCAAGGTGCTAATAAATTCCAAACATGAATAATTGATATGCGGCGGTCACAGAGAACTGTATCTGCGTAATATTACTAACGCAGCTTTTTGATAGAATCATCTTGCAATACTGTGTACTGTACGTGTACTGTTATAGGGAAATTAGATTATAGGTGATTTTGTAAAACATAATTGACAGTTACAGTTTTATGACAGAAACAGTTATGCAGTTATTTTCTTTGATTTGCAATATAAAGTTGTCGTATAACATTTGTTATTATTTCTTTTGTCTGTGACATAAAACATGTTATTTGGAATCGTGCATTTTTTAACTTGAAGCTATTTCATCATACGTTTTTCATCTAAGTGGTTCATCTTTTCATGCTAAAAAAATTTAAACTTCTGTTGACGAAGATGCATGCGAGGGCCCTTCCCGCATTAAGTGAATAGATCGGCAACTCAACCCATCAGATGACTATGCAGTATGCGTAAGTCGATCGTGACGCAACAACAATAAAATTATTAATAAAATACAGTATCTGCCAGTAGTTAACAATACTAATTAAGCCTTACTTGGATGAAGATTTTCTTCGTTTAGGAAATCCGTACAACAAATGAAAGCTTCTTCGCTGCATTGCTTCCATTTCCGGACGAAATCTTGTGTACTAAATGATTCAGATATTATATTTACATACTTTTCATTGGTGTAGTCAAAATATATCGTAACATCATTTAACTGAAATACAAGTTAGAACGATTGTGTTTGAATTCATTATTTAGAATTGTTAATAGTACCTTTGCACAAGGTATGGTATAATTAACGCCATCTATACTATGCCGACACGCGGAGACTTGTAATTTATTGACAAATCTCCCGGGCTGAGTATTAATATAGCAATGGCCGCCGGACACCATTTTCCATATAGACAAAGGGTACAAGGGTTCATGATCTCGATATCTACAGAACCTTTCGTCCTAAAATTTTTAAACATATACACATATTATTTTCGTAGTTGGCTGGAAAATTATCGGTGCCACAACAGTTACTCTATAAAGTACTATTTGAATAGCTTCTAATTATTTTTGTAAATATCTCATTACTTTCGATTTTTTATTTTATTATCTTATCCTGCTTAGTAAACGAAATTTCTATCACCGACCGCTTTTTTAAATCTTAATTATTTTAATTCTCGCAACGGATGTGTCCCTCTTGTTATTGTAGATAAACCGACACGTATTTTCTTGATAATTACAACAATGAACTCCAGCAATACTGATTTATTGCGTTAACGATAGCGATAAATCGAGATAAATATTTAAAAAACATAATATATCTGTACTGCGGAATGTTTAATACTCCTGCATTAACAGTAATTATGTTCATTTCCTTTCGAATATTGATATTCTATTGATTAGAATTTAAAAAATTTGCATTGGTCCGCACTGAAGTTTCTTATACTTAGATAAATTAGAAGCAAACTGCGGATGCGAGGGCGTTAGTTATATTTGACAGCCACAGCAACAGCGTATCTTAAACGGACTATAAAGAATTGTTCAAAAGGAATTTTCGAGTAAATGTAAAACCCGCGTGTTCAGCCTTTGAACCGGTTTTCGATGGTATGATAAGCCAGTCTAAAGCATTCGCTTAATGAAAATATTTTTAACATTTTAAGAATAATACAAATAAATATGTATTAAACTGTACTTGCATCAAAATAAATAATTCCTTGCCAGTCAAAAATTCCCGAATATATATCAACATTAAGACCGCTTTCGTCTCCAGCAATAACGTGAGTTCTATGGCGGTAACCGCTCAATTTAGTCAACAATAGTAAGCTGTATTCTGAATTATTCTTTATTACTTAGAATGAGAGGCATATTAAAATTTATAATACAAATATTTGTGTGCTCAATCAATGATGTCCCATAAGCAAATCAAGATCAAGGTTTGTACTATCAATTACATCATCAATTACAGTTAATGTTTGGAAGCAGTCGTATTTAGAGAAAATATAAAGAGAAAATATGTATTTTGGAAATTCAAAGTGACAAGGAAAGGTACCGCAATTATTTTTCTTGGACCTGTAGCATAGGTATTTCTGTTTAGATGGTCAACACAGAAAATATTCGACATTATTATCGTGCAATAGCAATTGAAGTATAAGAAGGATAAAAACTTATGATAGAATGAACTGATTATGAAATGCATGTGATTTTCCCTGATCTGAGAAAACATTTGTGAATAATATAAATAATTTACATGTCGTATAAAGGCACAAGCTTTCACTAAAACTTTACCCACAAAAGTCAACGAAAAGTTGAAAAGCCGGTTGGTTGATACTTCAAGATCAAATCGAAAACATTCTTTGGATATTGAAACGTTATACCGACAATAGGAAGGCTTTTTTTGCTTTTAAGTTAAAATATAGAAATGCGGTTAGGATTGTTAAACATTTCGTATAGGAAGATATCTAAATAATTTATGGAGGCAATTAAGAAACGTAATCTATATCAATTTAATGTACATATAATGTACCCAATGATATTTTCTATTTTGCAATATATTTGGACAGGATACAATATTGATGTTTTGTTATATGTACCTACTAGTCTATTTTATTTTATATGAAATGGCATAATAGTGTATACAGTTACTTACATTGTATAAATAATTCTTTAAAGTATTCGCTGATGACTCAGTGTACCAATGCTGCAACATTATGGTGCAAAATTTCCTCTATCTGGGCGTCGATCTACTTACACAATTTACGGCGATTGCAACATTTATTAATATGAATGCACATGCACAAACGGCTTTAAACATATTTTAGTTTCACTTTACACGAACTCGGGAATATTTGGCACTGTTCTCTCGATTTAGGAAGCGTACATTCACGCGAGGATTTTCTTTTTCATTACAATAATCGATCACAATAAATTCATTATCGTGCAAAAATGCGATAACGCTATTTACTAGTTATTTCTTACGTTTTGTAGAAGTATGTATAGTTTCAAGTAGCTGTGAAACATATTTAAAATTAGGCTTAGGAAAGTCCAGAATATGTTAAATTTCTGACTAAATGGCATGTTTTTAATTGGTTTAATTATGTTACTGATTTTAAATGTTGTTAATCCAACACTATGAGTCTAACCGAACGTCCAGCATGGTATCTATTTGCCCAGAATGATTAATTTTATCATTGAATTTAAATTAATACTTTGTAAATCAAATTGATGCATGTATCTGAATGATGAGCATCTTATAATTAGCGAAAGCCAATACTTTAATCTGAAGATTTACGGATTCGTTGTGTGTATATTCTGTTTAGTTTCTATAGTCAGTATCCTCTGTTATGTTTCGGTATATCTTTCGTCCGCCAAATGAAGTTATATCGAAGTAGAAACACACACAATAATAAAAGTTTGATCAAGAGTGGATTTGTGGAAGTGAGGAAAGGAGAAAAAACAGGAAAAAATTGGCGGCGATGTCTAGATATGGAGGTATTGAGGAACATGAAGATATTACTGGACGATAATAGGATAAAGAAAGCTAAGACGTAAGGGATGGTGGATTAGAGATATATTAATTTTAATAAATGTCCATAAAAGATTGTTACTACTCATTACAATATTGTTACATGTCAAAATATTTCGCAGGGATAGTTTATCATCATGATTTAGACGACATCACATTGTATTTTTTTAGGTGCACATCTTTATATTTACTTATATCACAGTTTTACACTTCTTAATTTTTCTTCAAGGTTCAACTCCAATGATCTGAGTCTGTTTGGAACCATCTCGAATCTACCAGACAGTGTACTGGGCAAAGAATATCTCAACAATGCTATTATAAAAGAATTGTTTTGCGACCAAGTGACCACTAACTTCTTTTATGAATGTTTGCTGATTTGTTGTGACGCACAAAAGTTGTTTCATAACTTGTTAGTGAATCGGTGCTAATAATAAATCTAGTGCGATTGGGGATTTAAATTTTACATTAGGAAAATGAACGACGAATGCCGATGCACCACCTTTATAATTTTTGTTTTATGTTAAAATTATTATTTCAAAAGGCAATACATCTACAATTGTATAAATGTATAAATTTGTAAGAATAGTAAGATCATGTATATTATATTAACATTTTGTAGCATTTGATTTATCATTAAGCCAATCCTCAACTTTATCTTTGACAACTATACTATCCGCAAATGCACTTGGAGTATTTCGCTGTTGAAATTCGTCAACACTTGTTCGCACGTTTGTGAATGCTGTTGTTCTCCTCCTGTTTAAATTCGCTACGTAATTGATCCCATATCTAGCTTCCAAATGCAAGCGTAATTTTCTGTACGAGTTCTTTATTTCCCTTTGGACCTGTAAATACTATTCATTACAATACACTGCAACGATACATGAGACCCAAGTAATGGCTTTATTGAAATACTCACGTCTTTATTCAAGTAACAGAATAACAGTGCAACTAGGACTCCTTGAGCAGCTTCAATCAGGTAAGTCGACATAAAGTAGATATCACCGGCTATGCACGTGTCGGTATTGAACAAACTCCGTTGGCTAGTGAATAAAAGAGGTATGCCGAATAAAGGAATGAGAACTATGGCTACTCTTAATGCTGATCTAAAAAGTAAGATGTGTAAAGTAAGAAGAATATGTTAGGAATGATCTGAAAAACGAATTAATATCCATGCGAAGTGTTCTTACTTGTTTTGTTTTTTATTTTCACCAGATCGTTTTGATAATATCACGCGGAGTATATCAAACAACAAAATTGTGTTTATGACGAGAATAAAGAGTTTAAAGCCATCTGAAATCCACTGGTACCACGACGCAGGGTCAACCATCCAGCAGTGCTCACTGTTACTCGTCGCCATTAAAATTGCCCATATTGTTGAAGGAATAATCGCCAAAACTAGAAGGTACATTGATTTATTAATTTGCAGGTTCCAAGTGTATTCTCTAGCTAAGTTTGACAATAATGAAAACTACTCACCTATTACAGAACCGTACATGAAATAAATATTTGGATCGGGACTGAAGACTCGGGCAATAGATTTATGAAGATAAATCCCAACCATCAGCATGCAAGTGAAGACCAAATTCTTCGAGACACTTTCCAAATAGGCCAGTATTTTACATCCCGCGCCACTATCGTTTAAAACGTTATTCGTCTCATTTGTAGGCCTCAAAGAGTCGAGAATTACCAAAGTTTTTGACATAATTGTCAAGATATTTTTGATAAGGATAGACAGAATTAAATTTCTATGGAGAGCCATCCGTAAGATGTGAAGTTTGGGATATATTATGAATATTATCACCGCTGGAAATGACAAAGCAGTGGAAACGGCCAGGGCGTTGACGTGAAAATTATGTCGCCGTCTATATACGGGTGCCGAAGCACACACCAGGTAATTCGTTTCGTGATTCCAGGTTCCATTCTTGTGGCATTCTTTTTCACTATCCACTAAAATTGGAAGTTGTTATACTGCCAGAAAGCGGCACGGGAAATGTCTATTAAATTGAAACTTACTTAAGCACACTATTTCACCAGATGTGTATATAAAACTAGGACAACGCACGCGCGTTATTGTTCCAGCCGCTGCCGACGGGTAGCAACTCCATCCATCCCATAGCGCTGGACAAGGGTGCGCTTCCGCTAAAACAGAACTTTAAAAATAACGGTAAAGTGGAAAATGTGTGTTTATTTGAAACAACTACCTAATTTTGTTTTGGGCTGCTTTTGCTTTTTATAACTCCACGACAGCAAATTCAGAAGATGAAATTGCAATGTTTATGTCATCTGTACCTCCATAAAGATAACCTTAGTTCAATTAACTACGGAATTAAGACTATAATAAAATAAAAAATATAAATTGATATACCTAATTTGCAGCGAAAGTGCCACAAAGTCCAGTTACAACACATTTTTGAAAGAAATGTGAAGCCAGCGATGTTTTATTAATCAGGAGGCTAGTTATCTGTTGTTGTGAAATAAGTGTAATAGCAATATATGCGTAGACTTTCCAACCTTCTACGAGCTAGCAGTAGGAAGCTGAATTGTCCCATTAGATATGATGAGCTGATGACGTTAGGTGGTTGTTTCAAATTTGAAATGAGTTTGAACATTTGAAATCGTGCAGTTGCTGACTGTCACTCAACTAGGAAGGACGTAGTGGCATTCGAAATATCTACGTGATGGAGGGGGTAGCGTAAAAAGACGAGCGACACCCAATAGATTACGAATTAGTAATTTATTGTTTAATAAGGCACGAGATTAAGCTTCAATTTAGTTAAGTCATTTCAATTTCATCCTCGATTCGAGTCAGTTTAAATCACACGAATTAATTGCTTTTGACCTCGTTTATAAAAGGGTGGGGAGTTATTTAGTTATTTATTGTTTATATCGTAGAATCGATAATTGAATTTATTAATAATGACACAAAGTCGGTTATTTAAATAATTATATTTATCGAAGACATGTAATATTTTAGGTCGAAGTGCTAGTAAATTCCAAACATGAATAATTGATATACGACGGTCACAGAGAACTGTATCTGCGCAATAGTACTAACGGAGCTTTTTGATATACTCATCTTATAATTTATCAATTTATCGTGTTTTGTTATAGGGAAATTAGATTATAAGTGATTTTGTAAAACATAATTGACAGTTACAGTTTTATGACCGAAACGTATAACATTTGTTATTATATCTCTTGTCTGTGACATAAAACATCGTGAATTTTTTAACTTCAAGCTATTTCATCATACGTTTTTCATCTAAGTGGTTCATCTTTTCATGCTAAAAAAATTTATACTTCTGTTGACGAAGACGCATGCGAGGGCCCTTCTCACATTAAGTGAATAGATCGGTAAATCAAGCCATCAGATGGCTATGCAGTATGCGTAAGTCGATCGTGACGCAACAGTTATAAAATTATTAATAAAATACAGTATCTGCCAGTAGTTAAAAATGATAATTAAGTCTTACTTGGATGAAGATTTTCTTCGTTTAGGAAATCCGTACAACAAATGAAAGCTTCTTCGCTGCATTGCTTCCATTTCCTGACGAAATCTTGGGTGCTAAATGATTGGGATATTATATTTACATACTTTTCATTGGTGTAGTCAAAAAATATGGTAACATCATTTACCTGAAATACAAGATAGAACGATTGTGTTTGAATTCATTATTTAAAATTGTTAATAGTACCCTTGTACAAGGTATGGTGTAAGTAATGCCATCTATACTATACTGACACCCGAAGACCGGTAATTGATTGGCAAACCTCTCGGGCTGAGTATAAACATAGCAGTAGCCCCCGGACACCATTTTCCATATAGACAAAGGGTACAAAGGTTCATGATTTCGATATCTACAGAATCTTTCGTCCTAAAAATTTTAAACATATACAAATATTATTTTTAACAGTTAGTCTATAAAGTACTATTTGAATCGCTTGTAATTATTTTGTGAATCTCCCGTTACTTTCGATTTGTTATTTGATTATCTTATCTTACTTAGTAAACGAAATTTCTATCACCGACCGCTTTTTGAAATCTTAATTATTTTAATTCTCACAACGGACGTGTCTCTCTGGTTATTGTAGATAAAGCGACACGCATTTTCTTGATAATTAAAACAATGAACTCCAGCAATACTGATTTATTTTGTTAACGATAACGATAATTAATTTCGAGATAAATATTTAAAAAATATATTTATATCTGTACTGTGGATTGTTTAGTGCCCCTGCATGAACGGTAGTTATGTACATTCCGTCCTGAATATTAATATTCTATTGATTAGAATTTAAAAAATTCTGAATTAGTCCGCCATGAACTTAGATAAATTAGCAGCAAACTGCACAACCGCGTGCGTGCATGCAATCGCGTGGGCGTTATTGCGACGTGTATACATCTATATGGGTTAGTTACATATGACAGCCACCGCAACAGCGTATCTTAAACGGACTATAAAGAATTGTTCAAAAGGAATTTTCGAGTAAATGTAAAACCCCCGTTTTCAGCTTTTTAACAGGTTTTGTTCGATGGCATAGTGATAAACCATTCTACAGCTTCGTGCATGCATACATAATTCAATGAAAATATTTTTTACAGCAAAGGTTCGTCATTGTAAAAATAATAGTAATAAAAATCAAATTATACTCGTAAAACAAATAATGCACACATAACTATTGTGCATTCAAGCGTCGTATAAACAGTGCCGGTTTCTAGAATTAAGGAATAAAAGCAACTCCAGTGCAGTTTCTTGAGGAACGCCATTTTTAATTAACAATTAATTGTTAATTAAACACTTTGAATCCCCAATTCTGGTCAATTACATTTTGTTGAATACGTATCCCCGACACAATTTTAATGAAATGCCTCACCTTGAATATTCAACTATTTAAGTAAAACTGCATCATGTGGATTTTGCGAGGTCTAAGAAAATAGCTTCGGATGTACGGCGGTGTCATTATGACATTTCTATATTTAGTTAGCTACGCGATAGTATGATTTGTTGGTTTATGGTAAAACCGTATCGATTCAAAGGCTCGTATGAAATTAGTTATGTATCCCAATTAATCCATCCCAAAGTGCGAGATAATCTATGTGTGTGTCTTAACATTGCGAGTTGTTGACGTATTTATTTGCAAAAAGAGAGGATATTACGTTCATGTATCTATTTAGTATTACCTTATCACTTGTACATACGTGCATTATTAATATTATAAACTTAAAATTTCAATTGGTAATGTACAGTATGGTGAATATAATTTTCCAACAAATCATGTATCAAAATCAAAATTAAAATTTTGCCTAATAGTGTGTAATAATTAACATTACGGTAACTATACATTAAAGTTATAATTTATATTATTATTTATAAACAAAACTACTTCATCGTTTTCATTCGGTGATTTGTATTGTAGCATGCTGCGTAGCTCGAAATATCGACGCAGAGAATCGCAAGCATGTCAAGTTTTCGTTAAAATATTAACATGAAAGGAATAATCTATTAATCCAAGCAAAGATCAAGATTCTTAACGTGCTGCTAATTCTAATTCTAATTAATCTTAAATGATTGACGACTCGTAATTTCCTTAATAAAATGCTTGAAAATATTTATACATTTAGTATTATAGTATCACTGCCTAAATCTTCATATTAAATTTATCATCTTAGGTACTAAATACCATCAAAAGTCACGTACATTTGTCAGCATCATATGTCGCAATGGAACCAGCAGTTCTAATAATGTCTCCTCTATTTAGAAATTCTCGAGGCCAAGCAATCCCTTTTTTTAAACAAAAAAAATGTTCTTATGCATCACATAACTGTATCCAGGTTCCTTTGCCTAGATTTTCGTCATGGTAAATGCGTATGGAGGGTTTTGACAGGGGAGAAATATATGCATGTACGACAAAGTTGGGATCTGCTATGATTTGGTGTAAGGCTGAAAGAGGGAATTGATATGACATTGTTATTTGAACAATCTTCTTTGAGAACTTGGTCAGGAAGTCTTCGACACCGTAGGTTATGTGGATGATTTAGCAACTGTGGTCAGTGGGAAATTTGACGATGCAATCTGTGAACGAATGCGGATGGTCTTCAAAATAATAGAATTATAACTATTCGCAAAAATGAGGATGGTAACGCCGTAGGCGCCAATTCTGCTACGTCGACAACTTCAATTTATTACTGATGTTAAATACTTAGGTATAATCATGGGGAAAGAATTGCATTGGAAATCATACCTGGACAACAAGGACAACAAGGTAAATAAAGCTACCAGAGCCTTTTGGTAGTGTCGAAAAGCTGTAGAGAAAACCTGGGGGATGATACTGTGATAAATCCGATACAAACGTATGTTGGCTCATGGCATCAAATTACACCAATAGAACAAATTACACATGTTCGGAGGATCGCCTGTCTAAGCGGTACAGGTGCTATGCATTTACGCTCATAGCGACAATGGAAGTAATGGTGCGTATCTCGACCTGTACATCGAGATGGAGGCTGCATACTTTGCCTGGTATACTCTGCCTCCAAAGCGCAGAAGTATGAAAGTATAACGCTTGTGGGAAGATAAGTTGTCATCCCTGGTGGAAGGCTTATACATAAGTCCCAGTCCTAAAGGTTGACATGGATAGCATTTCCCACTTGTTTTTCGCAAATAATAAGCTAAGGTTTCTCTTTATTGTTACAACTCATTGGAATCCGCAATTGGAAATAAGGGAAATATAAGAAAACAATGCCCATTGGATGGAGAATGTGACCAAAAGGTAGAAACCAAGAGCCCCCTCAAATATGATGGTTAAATATAATAGAATAAAGAAAGAGAAGAAACCGAAGCAAAGATAATCCATAAAGTAAAAAAGAAAAAATAGATAAAAGAGACAATGACGGAAATTGAAGATGGAATGGAAAGACATGACGAGGTCATTGTACATATACGTGAGTGACAAGATTAGAAAGATCAAATTGCGAGAATGTTGAACAGAGGGAATTAATAATTTCAGTGAGATTTTCTTCGGTTGTACGTGGAAACGATGCACGACGCCATAAGCCTCAACAAATAACTATTTGCTCGCAAAATAACAAATACATATTTCAATTTTTTTATTCTGTATCTAAGAAAAAAATTACCCGAAATTACCCGAAATAAGAGCTAAAAATATATAATAAATAAGACGGCCCATGTATCGACGATTTTATATGGTTTCGAATGAGGAGATTCCTCTTGGGATCTAACGAACTGTAGGCTACAGAGGTATTACGTTGTTATAAAGTTGGCAAAGGAGATGCATTATCTGCTTTACTATTTATAGTGTCATTAAATGCTGGAATAAAAAAGATCAAAAACTTGCACGAAAATGCATGGCCCGATCACGTAGCAATCTCGCAAAAAGTAGAAAAGAGCTAGAGGAAACTGCCATAAGCCATAAGAAAGGGAATGCAAATACATGTAAATATTGTTGCAGACAAATAATGAAGACGTATACAATGTTGAGGCCAATATAATGTTTAAGAATGATGCAAATATCTGAAAACGTTACTACACAAAAATATTGAAAGGCTATATATCTGGAGAAGAATAGAGGCGGAATGTAAAGTGTGTTACTCTCACAAGCAGTTGCTTGAGGAGAAAATCCAGAAACTAAAAAATGTGAAAGAGAAACGATACAATGGTGATATAGAACATGTATATCAAGAGTGTGTGGTTGGAAAAACAGAAAAGGATAGAAGAATACGGCAAGGATGGCTAAAAAGGGCATTCAACCTGGAGAAGTCAATGTCACATTACGAAGTGAGGCAGGATACAGGAGCGAAAGGATGGGCGGAGAAAACAGTGGTATGATACGAAATGACAGCAAGCGGTGGGCAGAACAAATCCTAGTGAAAATGGTCTTAGAAGAGTTCAAGAAAATGGAGAACATGAGAAAGTAGGATAAAGTGAATGAAAAGGCAGGGGTACAGTGGGAGTGGCCGAAATGAGAAGAGGTGAAGGGATATAGGTGGAGAGGGAAATAGTAGAGACATGCTTCCATCTAGTAGAAGAGCATGAGACGGAAAGTAAATCGGAAATGCAAGGCATAATCTTAAACACAAACGAATTAAAACATAGAAAGCGAAGATAATTAAGTGGAGGGGGATCGACAGAAGAAGAAAAAATGCTAACAAGGATTCAGATGTGAAAGTGGTGAGCCAACAAATATTGGATGGAAGAGAAATATCAGAGGTGTGAGTTTTGTGGAAAAGGTTGGAATGAATGGGAACATTGGGTTGGGAGATTGTGGAAAGATAATCTTGAAAGGACACGCAAAGGAGAAGTAGTTTATGGAAAACATAAGGGACGAAGGAGTATATAAAATATATATAAAAAGAGGGAAATGGAACAGCAGGATTAAGAAAAAAATAACAATAACAATGAAAAGAGAAGAAAGAGGTGGACCTAGTCACCTGGAGGAACATTGGCAGAGTGGAATTCCGTGAAGGAAAGAAGAGGGGGCCTAGAGCAAGATGAATAAGATATAAGAGCTTTGGCGATGAAAACTGGATTTGCCTCAATGCCGACCATGTGAGTAGCTACTGTTTCTACGAAAATCTGCAACTTTGTAATATCATGAAACATCAATCCAATAAAAAATATTTACAATGAATATAACCAATACATCGTCCAACGATGCGTTCTTTTTGAAAACTTGGTTAAATACTTCATGTAAGACGTATAAAGCAATTGCCAACTTACATTAACGAAAATGAGCGGCAAGAAATAAAATTCAGGTGGACAAGACAGAAAAGATTTGAAGGGCGTTCCAATACAGGAGATTATATCCTGATATGATAGAATGAACTGATTATGAAATGCATGTGGTTTTTCCTGATCTGAGAAAACATTTGTGAAGAAATTATTTACAAACCTGTATAAAACACAAGTTTTCACTAAAACTATAAGATATCTAAATAATTTATGGCGGCAATTAAGAAACGTAGTTTATATTAATTTAATGTATATATATAATATACCCCATGACATTTTCTATTTTGTAATATATTCGGACAGGATATAATATTGATGTTTTGTATAAGTGCCTACTACTCTATTCAATTTTATATGAAATAGCATAATAGTACATATAGTTACTTACATTGTATAAATAATTCCTTAAAGTATTCGCTGATGACTCAGTGTACCAATCATGCTATAACGTTAAGGTGCAAATTACAATTGCCTCTATCTGGGCGTCGATCTACTTACACTACTTACACAACTTACTGCGATAGCAACATTTGTTAATATGATTGCACATGCACAAACGGCTTTAAACATATTTCAGTTTCACTTCACACAAATTTGGGAATATTTGGCACTGTTTTCTCGATTTAGGAAGCGTACATTCACGCGCGGATTTTCTTTTCTACATTATGATAAAATTGATAATTACAATCATCGATCACAATAAATTCATTATCGTGCAAAAATGAGATAACGCTATTTACTAGTTATTTCTTACGTTTTGTAGAAGTATGTATAGTTTAAAGGAGCTGTGATACATATATAAAATGAGTCTTGGGAAAGTCCAGAATGTGCAAGATTTCTGACTAAATGGGATGTCATTTAATGGGTTAAATTATGTTAATGATTTTAAATGTTGTTAATCCAACACTGGGAATCTAACCGGACGTCATGGTATCTATTTGCCCAGAATGCCAGAATGATTAATTTTGTCATTGAATTTAAACTAATTAAATAAAATTGATGCATATATCTGAATCGAGCATCTAATAATTAGCGAATGCCAATACTTTAATTTGAAGGTTTTGGGATTCGTTGCGTATATATTTTGTTTAGTTTATATAGTCAGTATCTTTCGTTTCGTATAAAATGAAATGGTGTACTTTGTGCGGCTATATAATACTTCTGTTGATTGTTTTAAACGAATCTTGAGATTTATTTTTGGTGGTTGGTGGTATTATTGTTAGATTATCTTTTTGATATCAGCACATGTGCAGCTTAATCTGTATTAAAACGCGTGTGCTTATTACGAACTTGTCATTTTTTAGTGGAAAGTTCGTTTCATGGTTTATAGCAGCCGTTCCTAGATGTCCCACTAATGAAAAAGGACGACCGGCGCATCGGCCACACAGTGTACCGTAAAAAATGCTCACCACCCGCTATCTTAACGCAGAATCTCATCATCATCCAGACCAAATGTATTCCGTTATGAAAACACTTATCACAAGGTCAGAAAGAATAACAGACGACAACAACAAAACCAAGGAAGTGGACACCATTCATAAAGCATTGTTAGCGAACGGCTATTCGAAACGAGAAGTATACAATGCTTCCAAACCTAAGCAACGTGAAATGAAGGACGAGGCAAAGAAACCTATAGTGATAGCCTTCTTACCTTATGTAAAGGAACTACCGACAGAATCGGTAGAATTGTACGCAAACAGAACATCGACACCCTTTTTAAACTATATTTAAAAATAGAGGCTATGCTCAGAAACTCAAAAACCAAAATCCTGCTGGAAGAACAAGGCGTATACGATATATATATATATATACTTGTGACAGTCCGTGTGAAGATTTCGCTGTGCTTCAACGAACTCTCTCAATCTTATTTTGAAAAAGGCCACATAGTTGACCAAAACGTAAATAAATGATCTACCCACTACCAGTGATTATTTTTCCCATTTCAAAAAACTGTCTACCATCCCAGTATACTACTACACCGTACAAATGTTGACAGAAGAAACTCAGGAAAAAAAATTGATATTTTTTTCTACACCACTATATATATATATATATATATATATATATATATATGTTCTGCTTTTTTCTCGGGTAATGAACCGCGTTGTAGAATTATCCCTGTAAGGGTTGTTCCGACGTTTCGGCAATGTCACAATTGCCATCTTCAGGTTGGTCTTCTCGGTCTAAGCGATCTAGAAGAACTGACGTTAGAAGTTACTGCTCCGTCTTTATATGCTGTGGTTTCGTTCCGGGTCGATGTGCATGCTTGGTTTCTACTCTGGCTTCGGGTCAGTGGGCCGTGTCGTTCTTGTAGCTCAGTGGGTGGTGATATTTTCTTTTTGTCTGTCACGGACTTGTTATTTGTCCGGCCAGCAAGTGCTGGTCTCCATGTTCTTGGAAGTCTTTGAGCATCATCCCGTTTGTTCATATTTTGTGGCTGCTTTTCTATTTCAATAGCTTCCCGTATTATCCGTGTCGAGAAGTGTGGTATGTTAGCTATGGTTTTCGTGTTCTCAAAATCTATGTTGTGCCCCGTGTCTAATATGTGCTTCACTAGAGATGATGATGTATCCTTTTGTTTCACTGCTCTTATGTGTTCTTTCTTTCGGATATCAATTCTTCTGTTAGACTGCCCAATGTACTTGCTGTCACAGTCTTTGCATGGAATTTCATACACACCTTGTTCCTCTAAGGGAATTTTACTTTTCGGATTCCTCAATAGCGCTTCTATCTTCAGGTGTGGTTTAAATACCGTGTCGATATTTTCCTTGCGCAAGATTCGACTAATTTTGTCCGTAGTTCCCTTGACATACGGCAAGAAAGCTGTTGCTATAGGCTTCCTGTCTGCATCTTCAGTTTTTTTCCGTCTTGGTTTAGTTGCTCTTTGTATTTCTCGTTTGGTGTAGCCATTTGCTTCTAATGCCTGGTGTATATTCTTCATTTCTTCGGCCTTGTTGGTGTCGTCTGCAATCCTTTCCGATCTTGTAATGAGCGTCTTTATCACCGAGTGGAGTTGTCCTGGATGGTGGTGTGATTCGGCGTTGAGATATCGGTTGGTGTGGGTCTTCTTTCGGTACACAGTATGGCTCAGGCGATGGTCTTCTGTCTTCGTAAGTAGGACGTCTAGGAACGGCAGCTGATTGTATTCCTCCACTTCCATTGTGAATTTAATTTGGTCGTGTTGTTCATTTAGATGGTTGAGGAAAGTAGCTAGTTCTGTTCTTCCGTGTGACCATATTACGAAAGTATCGTCAACATATCTTAGCCATAGATCAGGTTTGAGTTTCGCAGTGTGCAATGCTGTGGTTTCCAGGTGATCCATGAATAAATTTGCAATTACTGGTGACAGCGGTGATCCCATTGGTGCTCCTTCCATCTGTTTGTACCTTTGGTCTTCGTACATGAAATAAGTATTCTTCAAACAGTGTTCTGCTAAATCCATTATATGTTTAGCTGGTTTGTGCGTCTGTTTGATTATCTCTATGGCTTCTTTGACCGGTATTTGAGTAAAGAGTGACACGACGTCAAAACTTACTAACAGTTGGTCTGGCTGTACTACCTGGTTCTTCAACAGTTCAATCAAATGATCTGCATTTTTTACATATGACTTTGATTGTTCAGCGTACGGTTGGAGTTGTTTTGCAAGATATCTTGCTAGTGGTTGAGTTGGTGATCCTCTGGAACTCACAATTGGCCGTAATGGTACATCCTGCTTGTGGATTTTGGGTAGTCCGTATAGTTTCGGGCATCTTGATGCTTTTTCTCTTGGTATAAGTAGCTTCTTCGTCTCTGGGTCGATTGGTGATGCTGCAATTTTGTCCTTGGTGGTCTTCTCTAAATATGTTGTAGGATCTGTTGGTGTCGGTTTATATGCAGGATCTTCTAATATTGTCTTCATTTTCTTCTTGTATTCGTCGGTATTCATGACGACCGTAGCGTTGCCTTTGTCAGCCCGAAGAATGATGATGTCTTTGTTTCCTCGTAGACTTTTTAAGGCAAGATATTCCTCTCTTGTGATGTTTCTTTTTGGAGGTGTGCTGTACCGTAGGACTCGTGATACCTCTTGACGAATTATCTCAGCTGTGTCCTTGCTCAGTTTTTGTGAGGCTGCTTCCACATTGCTAATAATCTCTTCCACCGGAATCTGATGTGGCGCTACCGCAAAATTGAAACCTTTGGCTAAAATGTTCGTGGAAACAACAAGGCCGAAGAAATGAAGAATATACACCAGGCATTAGAAGCAAATGGCTACACCAAACGAGAAATACAAAGAGCAACTAAACCAAGACGGAAAAAAACTGAAGATGCAGACAGGAAGCCTATAGCAACAGCTTTCTTGCCGTATGTCAAGGGAACTACGGACAAAATTAGTCGAATCTTGCGCAAGGAAAATATCGACACGGTATTTAAACCACACCTGAAGATAGAAGCGCTATTGAGGAATCCGAAAAGTAAAATTCCCTTAGAGGAACAAGGTGTGTATGAAATTCCATGCAAAGACTGTGACAGCAAGTACATTGGGCAGTCTAACAGAAGAATTGATATCCGAAAGAAAGAACACATAAGAGCAGTGAAACAAAAGGATACATCATCATCTCTAGTGAAGCACATATTAGACACGGGGCACAACATAGATTTTGAGAACACGAAAACCATAGCTAACATACCACACTTCTCGACACGGATAATACGGGAAGCTATTGAAATAGAAAAGCAGCCACAAAATATGAACAAACGGGATGATGCTCAAAGACTTCCAAGAACATGGAGACCAGCACTTGCTGGCCGGACAAATAACAAGTCCGTGACAGACAAAAAGAAAATATCACCACCCACTGAGCTACAAGAACGACACGGCCCACTGACCCGAAGCCAGAGTAGAAACCAAGCATGCACATCGACCCGGAACGAAACCACAGCATATAAAGACGGAGCAGTAACTTCTAACGTCAGTTCTTCTAGATCGCTTAGACCGAGAAGACCAACCTGAAGATGGCAATTGTGACATTGCCGAAACGTCGGAACAACCCTTACAGGGATAATTCTACAACGCGGTTCATTACCCGAGAAAAAAGCAGAACAGATTTTACCCGCGAGAATCTACGTATCAACATCATATATATATATATATATATATATATATATATATATATATATATATATATATACACGAAAGATGGTCTAATCTTACACCTCAATGGTGTAGTGAACATTAATTAAAACAGGTCCATGAAGACTAACTGGTGGATCGCTAGACAATATTGTTTCTGGGTTATTACCCTTCGTCAGTAGCGATTACCAAGAACCTTAGTTGTTGAAATACCTTTACATGTAGTGGCCATCAAAACTTCTTGGCGCGAGCCAATCACTCCTAATGAACCACTGACAACAGAACACTGACAAGACGATACCTTGTCTAACACCTCGCGGCGAGTAAACAAGACGACTGTCAAATGTCCAGTGTCAACATATAAAAGGATTGCTGCAATTAAGTTCAAAAACAATTCAAATTGAAAATGTGTCTTGTCAAATATGACAGAAAAATGTAAAATTTACACGAAAGATGGTCTAATCTTACACCTCAATGGTGTAGTGAACATTAATTAAAACAGGTCCATGAAGACTAACTGGTGGATCGCTAGACAATATTGTTTCTGGGTTATTACCCTTCGTCAGTAGCGATTACCAAGAACCTTAGTTGTTGAAATATTGTCTAGCGATCCACCAGTTAGTCTTCATGGACCTGTTTTAATTAATGTTCACTACACCATTGAGGTGTAAGATTAGACCATCTTTCGTGTAAATTTTACATTTTTCTGTCATATTTGACAAGACACATTTTCAATTTGAATTGTTTTTGAACTTAATTGCAGCAATCCTTTTATATGTTGACACTGGACATTTGACAGTCGTCTTGTTTACTCGCCGCGAGGTGTTAGATAAGGTATCGTCTTGTCAGTGTTCTGTTGTCAGTGGTTCATTAGGAGTGATTGGCTCGCGCCAAGAAGTTTTGATGGCCACTACATGTAAAGGTATTTCAACAACTAAGGTTCTTGGTAATCGCTACTGACGAAGGGTAATAACCCAGAAACAATATTGTCTAGCGATCCACCAGTTAGTCTTCATGGACCTGTTTTAATTAATGTTCACTACACCATTGAGGTGTAAGATTAGACCATCTTTCGTGTAAATTTTACATTTTTCTGTCATATTTGACAAGACACATTTTCAATATATATATATATATATATATATATATATATAAATAATAAACAGAAATGTACTTATCTTGTGTTGCCAGCAGTCAGTCGGTGAATGACACACTTTTATGAATATTATCATTTGTCATATTAATGTTTATTGCTTGATAAGGTTTCCAAAGCACCTTACTGCAAAAAAGGTCACAATAAACCTTAGTGATGTTAAAAGTATTCCATTTACCGACTGACTGTTCACGACACAAGATCCTTTCTAAGATGACAGTCGAATATATATAATAATCCTTCTTCTAATTCTGGTGATAATGCAGTTAAATATGATAGCAGTATAAATAATCATAATGTGGATTACCGTCTCACACCTTTATTGGCGCTATGCGGGATATTATATTATCTCTGCCACGTTGTAAACACCTTACAGATAATGATTAGCCTTTACAGTATTACAAATTAATTCGAGATGTTTAAACAATGAAAAGTACAATTCAAATCTTAGTATTTTTTATACCGTGCAATGCAGTTCGCGAAAACGATAGAACGGTTGATGGTTATACTTACCTGGGTTCTGGAACTTACCATATAATTAGTTTTATAATGGAAAACCAAAGCTTTGAAGTCGATGAAAATGACTACATCTTGGCCATGACATGAATTGCATTAATGGTCCATTTTATTTTTTTGAAAATTTTTATAACACACATAAAAGCCGTTCTAAATAAACAGCTTCATTACTTCATTGGATAAGAAGTGAATTCTCTCTTATATTAACAGGAACACTCACATCGCGCTGCCTGGTTTTCTAAAATCCGGTACGCATGCACTCTCATCAATCATCAAACAATTCATTGATAAAATCCAATTTTTGTAACCACATTACGTTATACCACAGCAAACTATTTAGTTAAACTCCTCTTATAACCACTAGTAGTACAACCGAAATTTATGTTATTAGCGACGTCCATGCGTGCGTCCTTATGTACAATAATCAATCATTAAAACAAATAGGGATATTGTTGTTCATTTTGAAGAAGATATCAGATCGAAAAGACGTCTCGACGAGAATATATTGTCAAGGGTAGAAAATTGCCGTGATCCACCGATGTCATTACCCCATAGATTACAGATAAACATTTCTAAAATATTAAAATATAAAAATATGAAATATTCATCAGTACAAAATGCTCACACACTGTTTAACATGTCATCATAGGGATTTGTTTCATTTTATTCCACTATTAAATTACTGCCTTACATATATTAAAAATCCAACGTCCTTTTTCAACTCATCTTAAAGGGGATTTGTTGTTTGTCCATTGATCATTGTATTATCACTTCAATAATTGTGACTTGTACTTGCATTATTTAAAGTGTTTTATAATCGAGAATGCTCCGTCTAGTAGTTTCGAATCGTCTTAATTATATATCGTCGCGCCAACCCAGTTTTCCGCAAATGAATCAATTCCATGCACGTTTCTCTGTCTTCTATTCAGACAGTCATCAGTATGAAATGCAAACTTCATCCGACCTCCTATTGCAATTTGCAATTCCACTATTGTGTTTACCTAAGTATAATGTATTTCCTCCATCTATTTTCGTAGAATTCCAGCCGCTGTGTCCATTAAAACGGAATGTTTTTCGTTTTACTGTAAAATATTTAAAGTTGTTTTGTAACTATCTAACGGGTTGGTGCTTATAATAAATATAGTACGATTTGAATTTTACTTCTATATGGTTATGTTAATGACTGTCGTATGACGTATGACGTTGAAATATCCATATAATTTTTTCTATATTTAAATGATGTTAATAGGCAGTTCATCTACAATTACTACGTTACATTAACTATGTTATTATTGTATTGTTATGTTTCCAAATCAAATATAAGTCCGTGGAGTTTGTATTTACATTAAGCAAATCATCAACATCGTTTATTATAAGTATCTTCTCAGTAACTTATTCTGATATTTCGAAAATCTTAGATTATGTTGAGCTTTCAGAAGCATTTTCACCATGAACAAGCTTTAGGGTGTCCGGAGCTGCATTACTAGCGTAGCTTCTTTTTTATGTAGCTCTGTGAGACATAATTCAATTTACGATAAAGCTTTTTGGAATTTTTTGAATATTTGGAAAATTTTGAACTGCGATACCCATTTCCATTAATTAAAAGCAATAGGTTTTTGTTAATGCAAAGCTTTCCTAAATCTTTCCACAAAGTATTTTAATGAAAAGTTACAGGTGCAGTTTTTTTCTGTGTCGTTAAGCAGATCAAAGTGTGTACGTCAAACTTAAAACCACGTGCGAAACTACCGACATCTGCATCAACAATGCCCTTTTATCGTTCAAGTTCTCATTATCAATTGAGAGCCGTCGATCTAACCAAAACAAATTTATAAGTAGTTAAAGACTGTATAAAAAATCAATCTAATAATCTTTTAACCTTGATGATTAACTGGCGAAGAAGAAAAAATATTGTTGGTTAGCAAGGTTTTATGGAATTGCTTTAAATATCTACAGAATAGTTCAAACACGTCATATAATTTTATGTGCGGTCATTTGCGTTACTCTAATATATAGTAATGTCAATCGATAACCATTTTTATATAAATTGCAATAATAGTCGTCAATTAATCTTTATAACGTGCGGCATGAGGCAGAAAAAAATAAATATTCAAGTTATATAACAACGGAATTTTTCATTTCCTTGAATGTATTGGTTTTTATTAAGTGGTCAAATGTCCCCCCCTCCCACGTTCGTTGGTCAATGTGACATCATTGATTAGAACGACATATAACAGAAAAATCATAATCACTCGTTTTAATTGTCCTTGGGGGAGTGATTGTGTAATTGTGTAATTCACATCAAAGAGCAGGTATTTATTAAGGCTTTTAAATGCGGAATACAAAGAATATTACATTGCAAACAAATGTTAAGATTGTTAACCGGCGATGTTTCACATTAGTTTGTTGTTTAGATTGCAGTCTATATCATTCGAAAAATATTTGTAAGACGGAGTGGTCTCAGAGCTCGAGGGCCAATAAAATATCACTTTAGTTTGAGGCATATATGCTATTTTTTCCACTTCCCAGTAACATAAATTAATTGAATAATAATAACAATAATACAATTAATCATTTTGATTAGTTTGTTGTATGAATATGGTGCTATTTGAATTTAAGTGGTATCAACAATTTTTTTCAATGCAGTGTCATTAAGTTTAATTTTTAACTATATGTCCCTATGGATTTGAAATACCACTTTATGTTCCCAGGAACTAAATTCACTCGTCGCAAAACAAAAACGATACAGTGATTCGAGGGGTTTTAAAGTAATGATGTGTAAGGTAATTCAAGAACAACAACGTTCGGATTCGGCACTTTTGTCAGCTCACTTTTCCAATTATTTTTGACTTTTTTGACCTATTATGCTTGACATACCACATTATGCTAATAATTTGCTGTATATGTTAAAATATTTACAAAATTACAATGAAGAAATTACAGCAAACAGAAAAATTGCAAGGAATACCAAAACACAAAAATATAGGTCCGGCTCTGTGCGTATACTGAGAACAACGCCGAACAGCGATCCACCTCGTCAGCACATAGTCAGCATATTTTGCATGTAATTCAACATTTCACTATTTTACTTTTCAGTCACATTATTGTAGTTGTCCAAAAACTTTATATCAAAATTAGTTTTTAAAGAAAGCAAAAATATTCTTTCGTAAAAGTACAAGCAGTCTCTAATTATTATATTACCACTATCGATATTGTTATTTATTATTTATATAATTTATAGATAAATGTAATATTTAAATAGTTTTTAAAGATCACCATAATAATAAAGTTTGAGACGATTATCATCTATCTGACGGAGGAACACGTACATACTTTTACATGACCGGATTTAAAACTGCTAAGAAATTAACAATACATTTGAAGCAATTCGTGTTGAACAAATCATTTTGAGGAATTCATTTGCCATATTTCGCAGAGGTAATAAAATCATTTCGTTTTAGACATCAGTGTAGTAGTAATAATGAGACATATTTGAATTTTCTACGCTGCCATCTATATTTATTTTAGCACACACCTGTTTTAAGTGCCGGTTATCAAGTTACCAGACGGTCGTTTACTGCTCCACGTAAGTACATATTTTGTGTAATGTTTACTGATAAAATAATAACGTTATTGCAACTATGAAAACAACGAAACTTTTAAATGATAAGAATCATCATTAAGCAAATAGTCAACTACAGATGATATATTATATATTGTTGCAAATTTTGAAACAAAGCTGTTTCAGTTCAAATTTAACAATATTTTGTTGTGGATAATTATTTTTTTTGCTTGTTTAACGATGGAAATTTGGTATGCATGACATTGTCGTCGACGTGTCGTGTATATTTCGCAGTAGTAGCAATTAGTATTATCTCTTGGTTATTTACGTTATTGTTCACGAAACGAATATGTCGAAATTACCCCATGCATCCACGGTGCTGAATCGATGGTTTGCAAGTGCGTTTTCGATGTGTTACACCATACAGGGTCTGTGCATATCGGGTTGCCAATTATCAGCAAAAAATAATATTTTGAGATTGCAGATATGGTTTATAATATTAATTTATCTGGGTGCTTTTATTGCTGTTGAGTTCCTCTTCAACCATACTTGAATTTCTTTGTCAATGTTGTGTAACCATTTTATAAGCATATTAGTAGCCTGATTAACCTTTGTTGGCTGCGCTACGCTTCTCTCTTGATTTCGTCGTTCCAAGGGTTCCTGTTTGCATCAAATTCTTCTATTTTCTTACTGCACCCCTAATCTGTCGACATAAGGAACCATCTTCTGTTGGCGATGTTTTAATTGAATTAATTGCGATAATATATTTGATGTAATAAATACGTTGTTTACAAATAAACATCGACAGGAATATTTTAAGCGAATTAGGTTAAAATAAAACGGTAGATAACAAATAAAAGTTAAAACTTAAAATTATAAAATTTTATTCCGCTAACAAAAACTTTAACGAGATAGGCATAATTCACCTGTCATCGTGCACACTGTATTATTCAACAAATAAACCACGTAAAAGTTATAACTTAGCGTTATGTCACTAATTCGGTTTTGTGGTATCGAGAGCATATTTTTCCCATCAAAGATTCCACGGAAATATGCAATTGGTTATCACGATTAGTCCTTGATTTTCTACAAAATTTCCCCGTTGTGTAATGCACTTAGCGCGAACAATTTGTTCATGCAAACATTGCAATAAAAATTCATTGCGTCACATCGTCTTTTGCATAACGAATACGAAACGAGTGAAGACGAATTTCATGTAGCAAATAACCGGAGGCAAACTAATGTTTTAGTTGCCTTATATCACTTCAGTGTATTTTGATAAAATGTTTTATCTACAACTGTCGAAAAAGGCTTCGCGAAGTGTACATTTTTTTTAACGCGAGTGCGAGTACACGTTATCTTAACAACTATGAAAAATGTAGTTTGATAAAAGTTTGTTAACGGCCTCGAAAACGTTTTTTTATGATAATAATTTTAGACAACCAAAACTTAATACAGAATGACAGTAATCGAATTTATTGCCTTGTCCTTTGACTGATTATTTTGATTATTTTTTTTATGATTGTCCTCATAAATTGTAATGTTAGATAACACCTAAATACATTTTATCACAAATGTGGAAAGTGAATATTTCTAAAAAATGTAAAGAGAGAAGAGCAGTTTGGAACATCACGTCATATATGTAGGGAAAAGTCTAGAGTAGTATAATAAGAAAAAGAGGAAATTGAAATATGATAGATGGGCATGACACAATTTGATCTGTGTTCAAGTATGTGGAGTAAAAAGTGGTGAAAGGATTGAAGAGTTCGCTCAAACCTGAAAAATTAACGCCAAGTTGATGAATCAAGGGCGGAGTAGAAATAAGTAAGTGAAAGAGGAAAGGAAGTGTATTAGGTGTGGTGCCTGAAAATATAACGAAGGACGAGCTGGGAAAGGGCAAGAATCAAACACATGAAAATTTTGCCATCCACAATTTTCCATCCATAAACCTGATGTCTAGCGATATCGGATGAATTGCGTTAAGGATAAGGGAAGAGTTGAGGACCAAAGAAGAATAATTAAACTGTATATTCGTTATATTCAGAAGCTCTGGTGGAAAATTTGGAAAGACGAGCTTGAAAAAGGAAGAAGGCGATAGGAAGTCACTTGGGACATGATTTTGTGATGCAGGAAAGGATTGGAGACATCGAGAAAGTTGAGATTGGAACGCAGAGTATAATTTACCTATCTAAAGTTTGTTTGTCGCAAAATATCGTTTTACAATTTAAATTTAAAGTTTGATTTAAAAACTATATTCAATTGATTTCTTTGACTTTTTATTTCCTTATATAGATGCCATTGTATAATTTTTCTCTATTTACATTGCTAAAAGTGTTTCATTCACCAACTGACTGCAAATTTGTAAAAATTCTCGACACAAGCTATCTCTATTGCATGTATTTTCGTAAAATTTTTAGTCAAACTTCTTGTTATTCCTTTATATTTAATTCAAAAATCTCAACAATATATATATACACTTTCATGTCACGTTGTTTCGATTAAATAAATTTCAGATTTATATCTTACTTAACTTAAAAAATCTATGCGAAAGGTTAATTGGTTTAGCCATTTATCTGAAATATATATCAAATATAACATAGCATGAGGACGTGCAGTACATAAATAGATTCAATTTTTTAAAAAAATTCTTGAATATTTTATCTCAAGTCTGTATTTTGAATTAATAAAATATTAGCAACACGATAAATTTATTTGTTTAGTTGTCGAAGTCACTAGAGTAGTCATCCTATTTTGAAGTCTACTTCAAAACTATAGATTGTAATGATTACACTTACGAATAATATTTGACTCTAATAAGTTTGTTTTTACTAGTCGATCGAGGACGCACATCTAAAATCATGAGACAATTTATAAAATTGGGTTGGGTGTTGAGATTTAATCAGCATATCCCTCTATTTTGTAATTAATTTGCTTTTGATTAGTTTTAAACATATTCCCACCGATACAAAGCAAATTTTCTTTACGTGTACTTACTAGTTGTATATCGTTCATGAACGAATCGTCCTTTTTGATCTACTCACCAGTAAAAATTAACCTGTTCTTATTCTAGGATTCTTCGATTCTAGAACGAATCGTTTACGTCGGTGTGTGGCGATCAATAAATCAGGAACGACGGTTAAATTAGAACCTGTCGGCAGTTCCTACAGCGACCGTACAAAGTAGTCGTACATAATGCAAGCTATATTCGACCTTGTTTTAAATTGTTTCAAAATTCCATAAATAAAATAAATTGCGCATACTGAACTAAAGCATTTACATAAACTGATGATAAACAATATTTTTTAATATTAGCAAGTTATCAGCAATCTGTAGTGGTTTACAACAAATTGGCATAGTCGCTTATTTTTCGAAAGAGCGTTTGAAATAAAATTGTTTAAAATTTCAATATCTTTAATCTTTATAGGAACAACTCGTACCGTTTTCGGGATATGGAAAAAGTTGATAAGAGTTGAGATCCGGAGATATTGCTTTCAAAATATCAGGTTTTGTTCCTTGCTGTTCAAATCTTAACTTTATAGCTTCATAATTTTAACTTCAATAGTTTAAACAAATCTAAAAAAACCTTCAGTGAATTTGGTAAAACTTAATTTGGAGCATGCACAGTTTATTATAAAACAACAAAAATTTAAATGACAATAAAATAAAATAATAAAATAGCGTGTGTGGTATATATAGTTTCAAGTTGTATGAAGGAGACATAGACTACTTCACACCAAAATCAGAATTCACTCAGTGAATTATCTATTTATTTGTTATTACTGTAAGCACTTTATTCTGAACAGGAAATTATAAACTATTTGTAGGTGTAATAGGGCATTCGATAAATACGTACTTACCTAATTCCAACAATTAGTCAATAACGATATTCCATGGTAGAATTTTTATAATCCTTCGCATAGATTCTACTCAATTGTTATTAATTAATTATTATCAGATATAATCAATGCTATACCATGTTATATTAATTAATTATATGTTTCTCATCGGTCAAATGTGGTTTTACGTTATATGAATAAGTAAAATTAGACATTTCAGGA
The DNA here is from genome assembly GCA_959613385.1 of Geotrupes spiniger. Taxonomy (NCBI): domain Eukaryota; kingdom Metazoa; phylum Arthropoda; class Insecta; order Coleoptera; family Geotrupidae; genus Geotrupes; species Geotrupes spiniger. The sequence goes on along the minus strand of OY390737.1, from coordinate 13,522,077 downwards.
ACGCTAACTGATTTGAAAACAAATCTGAAAGGGTTTGTTACAATCAAGGAAGAAGATATGCAACTACGAGCTGGTTCACTGATTTAATGTACTCCATCGAATAACAATTGTGAAGTAGCAAATTAAATTTTCGAGTCGGGAAAAAAAATATTTTCAAGCGTCATCAGGTTAGGTACAGGGAAGGTCAAAACGTGTATTTCCGTTGAAATCTCGTGTAATATTTTCTTCTAATTCTAGTATATGTTGGCCAGATGATATATTGAGCAAATTTAGGTATGCAATAATATCCTCCTTTGCTATTAATTGTAAAAAAAGTAATTGATGTTTTGATTTTAATTTTAATATAAAATTGCAGTGCATATACGGATGGAGAATAAAGAACCGTGAACGATATGAATCGGAGGAACTCATTGATATTTTACTTAATCGATACGAATCGAACGAATGCGTTTTTTAAAACAGAAAAAACAGAATTGATCACCTCTGGTTCATATGTGGTTTTGGTTAATTTTGAAATGAATCTAATATAATTCGCTGTTGAACTTGAATCATCGTAGCAAATCTAATTTTTTAAGGGGTGATGGACAAGGTAGTACGTATTGAAGGAACCATTCTTGTCTATCTCTTTACACAAATGGTTCCCTTTCTTCTTCTTCTTCTGTTAAATTTGTTATTTGCACCGAATGTATTACCATGAGACACAATCTATATTCACAAATTCTCATTGAGTATTTACTTTCAAGAAGGTTTTGTTGAAACTGAAATATTTGTATCGCAATTGCATTCTTTATCTTATTCAAGTTCTTTAGTCAGTGTATCATGATATCAAGTTATTTTATCCTCTTCACTTTTCCAATCTATATGCTATGGTTGTGAACCTATTTGTCATGTTATTATTCCTGCTGCAATACATTTATTTTCCAATCCACGAAAATAGACATAAAATAAACCAATTGAATGGACGAAACTAAAGTACGCCCTCATCCCAAAAGAATATTTATGATTAGAGATCGATGCATCAACATCGTCGGAGCACGCGAACGACAGTCAAAAAGTGCGAGCGTCGCAATAATCCAAAAAGTTAATATCGTCCAAAGCCCAAAAGTCCAAAACGAAGAGCTAAGATCGAAGCAATCACCTCTAAAAAAAGAAAAGGGGAAGTCAACGAATAACTCTGGACGGGTTAAAATCATTGAGGTACCGCGCGAACGTGCTATCGGTTCTTAAAAAAACTGTTTAAAGTTTAAAAATCGGAGTAACCATCTCTAACGGGGACATAAATGTTCGGTCTCGAAATAATAACAGTTGGCATTAGAACGAAATTAAGTAATTTAGCAGGTGATGTCAAGAATTAATTAAATGAAACTTCTATTATTAACGTTTTAAACCCTGTTACTGCCAATTTGAAGTAATACTCAAATAGAAAGTGAAATTATGGAAACATTCCGATTTTCTAGAGTTCTAGAACATTTCAATAATTCAACCAAAAATGCTTCCAAGTCGAACTAAACGTCGATAAGGAGTATCAATTGGAATAATGGACATTTGGCATAAAGGGCAATAGAAATGACGGATGGATACAAAATAGGACATGGACATCAATTTGAGAAGGTAACCATGATACAATACGTGGGTGCAAAAATAGAAATTCGAAAGGAAACGGGAAACATGAATCAGAGGGCAGAAAATATTGTTTGTTAGGTAGAACAGTAAAAGTAAGGCACTCATGACGGATGTTCTTCACCTGTGCTAAGTATGTAGTGGTCAACTATGGTCCGATAGTTTTGGGCAAAATTATAAAGTCTTATAAAAATAGTTATTTTTAAGTTATCTCTCTTAACTTACTCTATTATAAAACAAAATTTAAATAATCGACAAGGGACCGTTATTTTCGATTTGCCCTGACACTAAACTGCCTCAGTTTTTGAACAGAGACTGGTATGACGCCAACGTCATCAACTTTGTACCAAAAATAGACAATCAATGACTCAGACTCGTCAAATTGAGTTCTGGGCAATATTGAGTCGGAAAGTGTATAATAATGGATGCGAAGCACAAAATGTGGTCGTCCAAAGGATGTTGTAACAAAAACTGAGTCAGTTTAGAGAGACGTCTTTAGATTAGATTTAAGGATTCGCGCTGAACGAAGCCAATATAGGGCTAATATAAGAAGCCAGCTTCAGAAGTTGCACACCATACCAAAATTTGACCTCAATTTTCTTTGCTTTAAGTGTCAAATCATTAGGCATTCTTCTAATCGTCCGTCTGGAAACCATTATTGACATTCATCTCATAGTTGGACAAAGTTAAATAATTTTTATCGTCCATAGCCTTAAACCACGGCACTCTGTGTATTTTGGAGCTTTCCTTCTTTTCCCAAAGACAATTTCTCTTACTTGAGAGGGTCCTAAATACCGTAGTCTTTCCAACATTCAATTTCCAGTTTTCGCTGTGAGATCCCAGTTTTGTGTTTAGCTTGAATCAGTATCGCCTCTCTTAATTGGTTGAAAATCCGCGGCCGACCACTTTTAGGCAAGTTCACACACGGTATCCTTTCTTGACAAATTGACGATTTGCTGATGTTTTGATCGCGATAAATATGGGCAATATGTAGTTTCGACATTCGCGCACCTAAATTAAAAACACGTCGAAGAAGATCAACGTTATAAGACATTTTGCGAGGCAGAAACCAAAAACTTTTGCATTGCTTATTTAGAGGACATGATTGGTAGTGCCTTGACCTGCTTCAATACCGACATTTTATCATTGAATCAAACCAGGTGATTTTTTGCCCAAAATATTCGGATTATATGTTAATCGGCCAGGTGTCGTTAATGAAATAATGTAATAGACAGTCACAATCAATGGAAATGATCGTAGATAAGGCTTAGTTGTTATTGTTTAAAATGGCATCGGCTAGCGAAAGCCTTATCGATAGCTGCGTTTTCTTGACGAATTTTTTGTGTCGCGATACCATAACTGGACTAAGCTGGACTAATCTGGACTGATCTTCATGGGGAAAATTTGCGTGTACAGGATGCTACCTGGATTTTGGGTTGATTTCATGTTTACTGTTTGAGGTTAGTTACTATATAAGACTTGAGCTACACAAGCGTACGTACTTTTCCATAAGTTGATTCCTTTTGATGGTTGGCTTTATACGTACTTGGAATTATAATGTATAATTATGGTATTATACGTGACCATAGATTTAATGTGAATATTTGCGGGTGTTAGGTTTTTACATGTTCGTAAATCAATGGGACATATTCGTAAATCCCAGCAGTGCGTAATGGCTTTACATAATTCGAAGATTGTGTGTATTTATACTTACATTGACTACAAATAAACACATATTTTAGTACGCCGTGTTAAATATGTGGTCAAGTCATAAATTGGTGTAACTGCATGTTCCTGATAGTAGCGTTTCAACTGTAGGCGTTCAATGTTAAAATACCTATTATGAATTTGTGATGTTCTTGATGAGATTCGTGGACGTGCTGTAAAGTAAGTACACATATTTTTATCTGTTATTATTTCTTTGAAAACTACTCGAGGAAATGAACGTGACTATATAAATAATTAATATTTTTATGTTGTATTAATAGCATCGAGATTAAAAACTGAATAAATTCGCCTTAATATTTTAACCGATTAATTGATTATATACCGTATGTTCAGAGACTATAATTTGTTGTTGTTGTTACTTAGCTATAACGTTATACTAAATGCAATGTGACTTTATTAGGTTATTAGTACGTAATGATGATTTTTGTGTTGTTTCATTGGTGTATTAGAGATGACAACAGAGCTGTAAAATGTGCAATAACAATTTAAGATGCGGTTATTTTTAAATGACTGTCGGTCATCACATTTAAGTTTCAAGCGTTTTTATTGGAATTACAGAGAATTTCATCGGTTTCTGTTTAAATAAAAATAACATGGCAAATAAAAACAGACCACAACATTATTTTCTTGTGTTAGCTAATTCAGAATCGATTAATTTTAATTATATAATTTTCTTTGATCCATAGTTGGATGGATAATTTTCCATGGTTATAAAAAATATAGTTTCCAATCTGTTATACCAGCTCAAGGAGTTAAGGATCAGAAAGCACAACTGCATCACTCGGTATACCTTCAGATGAGATATAACCTGATTGAAGATACGATACACCATCCTCAGATTTAATTTGAAGATCCAACGATATCTCACACCGATGATAATGATTCTCTTGACGCTAAATAATTATTTTAAAATTATGAAAACATCCTTTGACGTCCGTGATCAAATGATAATTAAAATACAAGTGGGTTATTTTAATTCGAAATTAGTGCTATCTAATGGAGAGATTGAAAAAATGCTTTAGCGGAATTTTTTTGCAACGCACCTAATTATCTGAAACGAAATATAATCGATTACTCACGAAAATACTATATTATCGTATTATACCGTTATTACATTACTCATCGATTTTTACAAACAAAATATCAGGTGTGTATTTTCTAAAACACTAGTTCGTAAGTTATTTTATTTACACAGTGAGGCACGTTGTTTATTAAACGCGTTGAGTGTTGAATATTATCGTATCGAATCGGATGTAAGTATGTAAGTAAATAACAACGGCGCTGCAAGGTTGCATGGTCAAGCACCTCTGAAACAATCTAGATCTATTTATAAGATTATTTAAAAAATAGTTACATTTAAACACATTTCAACTAGATAATTAGTAAAACATTATAAATGATAAGTAATATTACAAAAAATATATACTGGCATTAAAACGTACAATTAAATTTTCAGAATTTTTTTTATCTTTACCCTGCTTGTCCCAAAAAGCAATACATCAGGTGGCATTCAGGGTCATTAAATTTAAATTGAATTTTAGAAAAAGTGTAACCGCGAGTAAATCATATTCGAAATAAAAGTTTCCCAGCGTAATTCCCTACAAGAAGACTTATTGAAAATAACGTTGTCATAAAGTTATTAAGTGCGAATCTTTTGCGATCACTGCAAGCTGTGTCTTATCATGACAAGGTTTCTCCATGACACATATTTAAAAAAAAAAACAAGAGTTGTATCAATCTCCCAATCTTTTGCATTCTCACGTGGAATAGGCTTTTTGGTGATACCACGTGAAAATTCACCTCTGAAACGATACTACGTGAAATGCACAAGAATTAGTAATATAAGTTTCTCATGTTAGCTGCCTTAGAAAGGAGTACCAGATCAGGAATATTGCCAATGTTGATTTTATGACTTACTCGACGCCCTGACAACAAAACCGAAACAATATTTTTTTTGCATCGAACGTTACCTGATATTTGTTGAATTGCGACGAGAAAATAAGATAATTCACAATAGAATATCTCCCATCAATATTACACAAACGATGAGATACAATTTCTCCCAACAGATAAACTTTTGCTATCGTACGCGTAACGATTAAATGGTCCCAATTTAAATCCATTTCGATTAAAATCAATTTGTATAACTATGTACTTACATTTACGTACTTACGTACTTCGGACTTTGTTTTTTAAATGAAAAGGATGCAATGTAAGCAATGAAAAATTTTTGCGAATCATACAGTATTAAAAAAATATTAAATTCGTGCCGACCAAGCAGGAATCAATTAATTAAAGAATCGTAAACAATGAACGTATATGACGATTTCTTAACGGAGTCTCATAATACTTTGTTTCGCACTGTTACCAAAAAAGATTTAAAATTCTTTTTTAGTTTTTTCCCTTTTAAACAAGCTACGCCATTTCACTAAATTTATGGTCTGTTCAAAAGCCCAAACGAGAAATTATAAACAATTATATATAAAATTAGAATAATCATTAAAGCAACAAGGGATTTTTATTAATTGTGTACATTGACTACTTTGTCTTCTAACACTAAATACCGTCGATTTTTAGAAATATATTTCGTTTACCTTGAAAATACTTTCAACGAGTTTAAGAATCGCGCGAATATTTTTTTTTCTAGTTTCCAACATTTCTTACGAACAAGAAAAAGTAATCGTTACAGTATTTGTCGCAGGTTCGATTTTCAAGCAGATTGCACAACCTCATAGGAAATCAATTAAAAAATACTATCGACGGTAATAAGGTTTCTAAGCTTATCTCTACATGAATGGAGCACATTTTTCCATACCTTTATAAACGATGTCTTGATAAATGTAAGTAGTTGTATTGGACAGGTGGATGTGTGAGTACATCGAAATATACATTACGTGAAATTTCGTGTACAAAATTGTCGCTTTGAGGTATGTACTTTGCAATGCAATAAAGGCGGCCTTGAGTAATATGTTATTGTTACCGGAGATTGTTATTTGTGGCTACAAAATTCGTATAATTTAGAAATTACTTTACGGAACGTATGTGCGTCGACTTTGTGCATTCACGCATTCGATTTTTTTATTAGTTCACAGTTACGAGTTTCGAGTTTTGAGTTTTGTTTGCCGGTTCTGAATCGACGGTTTGAGATTTAATGCAAGTTTGTGATTGTCTTGGGATTTAAAGTTTTATTTTATTATTATTTTTAGTAATTATTATTAAGCGATTTATGTATGCTTTACTTATATATACTAAATTGAAACACACTTGCCCTTACCACGCAGTATTTTATTAAAACTAGTTGTACATTTCGACAACTAAGTTCACCTTCAGCTGTATACTGCTTAAGATGACAACTTAGTTGTCGAAATGTACAATTAGTGTCAATAAAGTACAGTGTGGTAAGGGTAAGTTGCCAACCACAGTCTCCAATGTACTATTATATATACTAAGTTTTTATGAACGGGGAAACAACCCTATTTATTTTTATGTTAAAAACAATATTCGAAAGAGTAAGTGTTGGAAACTTTTTAATTGATCCATTTTAAATATTTTATATAGATATTTATTTACGCGATGTAGAAGCCCAGTTACTAATTTTATCGATTTCAAGGAATATAATTTTGAGATCTTGCCAAACTAATTGAATATTTAAGTTGATTTTTTAATCGTGTGTGGATTAAATCATGACATCGATTTGGCGCAATAGATTTACCCTCTAAGGTTTACACCATAGCTTAAATATATTTATCTCATTAAACCGTACTAATTTTAATTTTACGAGATTATTATTATTACGAGATTGCTGATTATAAGAAAGTTATATTATCATAAACTACGCAACTAATGCGCATTTCACGACAATTTAGATTAGTTTTAAGAAAACGAAAGTCGTTTAAAAATTGATGGATTGTCATTTATTCAATTTTGTTATTCTATTTTGTTTAGAATGACGTTTGCAGTTTGTTTTTAGAAAATTGTTCTTCATTGTACAGAGCTTAGTCATTCATTAGAACCTGGATGCTATAATAGCACAGGCTTAATAAGGGGTAGGAGGAAATTTATGGTTTCATCTGTTATGTATATGTACATATAGAGTACATAAGAAGTTTGAATCAATGTTGACGTGTAAATATATATAGAATTCCTCTGTTATTTATCCTTGTGCGATTATGTTTACTTTTGCTCTTTCATTGTTTCCATTCAGTTCAATAATCCTTGTAATATTATTCATTTCTTTTAGTCTCACAAATGTCTTGTCCTTTATTATATTTTCATTGCCTGTACCAAACTATTCACTTTATTTTATCACTGGTCCAGTTTTCATTTTTACATTTTGTATCATCATCTATCTTTTTACAATCAGGAGATATTTATATGATATTTGTATTAAATCTTTACCCATCACCAATTTTCTTTCATATCTCCTGCGAGAATTATTGTTCTATACGTAGGAATCTCTTCACTTTTGTAGTTCATCATATAATTTATTATATTCCTCATTTTATGACACTTTTCTTAATCTTCCTGTCCACCATGAAAGCTGTGGCATTGCTTGTTTGTTGTATGATGGTACTTATTTATTCTTATTTCGTTCTCAAAAATCTTATTTCTGCATTCCAATAATATTCCATCTGGTAACTTTTTCCATTTTGTTTGCCATCAATATAGTCCTAAGATACATAACTCGAAATACAAGTTAATTTTCTTCGTCCTTCTTTGTTTGTCGTCGTTCGATCTACTTTCCTTATGTCATATCATTTCCATTTCGGATTTTGGCAGTTGCATCTTTTTTACTTTTTCTATTACTTTCATTTACCACATAATCAATTCTCATTTTCTGGTTCCCTATTTTCACTATTTTACCATTATGCTTTTATCTCTTTGTTCCTTATTATTTTAATAATCATTTTCTACAAAAACATAAGATCCTGTCAGTTTATTTTTGCCTCCCATGCCGCTCGAAGGATCCGGCATGTATGACCTCACCCCACAAAATGTCGATTCGATGTAGTATATGAAAGCTGTATGTAATATTTCATCCATGGTCTTGTCAATTTTGTCAGTTCGAAAATGTTCTTATCATAATCACGAAATTTCACTTAGCTCCTCTTAAGGTGGACAGAAAAAAGCACATAACTTAACGATTTTTAGCATTCCTCGTTTGCATTGTACTGCGCAACATCGATAAGAAAATTTAAAAAAAAGTAGAATAAAGTAATAAAAATGGGCCGTAGCTTATCTACACGTTTCTATTAAACCAATGCTTATTATTTGATAGCATTGTCTAATTATTTGCAAAGGGCATTTTTCTGCATCGACATCTATAAAGATACGCACGACAGACTAGGATAATGCGTGCAATTAAAATATTTCTTTAAAGAACTTAGATTAGTGACGTTGATAAACCATTATCCATATTATGATCCAAGTTAAGGATGAGCTACTTTTTTTGATTTCGGGCATTTTGTTCGGTCGTTGCACAACGCCGATAAGACAATTACAAATTTATTGGAATAGTGCATCGGTTAATTCCTTTTCAAAGGGAATTTTTCTAGATCAGTATCTCTAAAGATACATACCATAGACTTGGATAAAGCCTGCAATCAAAATCATATAATTTGGATTAATGGCGCTAATAAAATATTATGCATTTTATAATGGAATTTAAGGAGGCAGGTCAGTGTGAATCACCATTATATCGCCAGATTGGTGAATAATATGAAAACATGTAAGCGAATAGACCACACCCTGGTAGTAAAGGAGGCCCGTATGTTTATGATGACCACTATGATGACCACAGAAAACTGAACGTCTATGAAAACATTCAAAAGCGATTAGAAACTAAAGAAAAGACTACATACAATAAAGAAGTGATAAAAATAAAAGGAATAGTTCAGTAAAGACAGCAAAGAAATAATAGAGGACAAGAAAGTTGCGAGATTAAAAGCAACGACTGATTATTGAGTCGAATGGATTGTTGAGATGATGATGGATATACATCGGAGCAGCAAGAACTGAACGATAAAGAGAACATTCAGTACACGATACCAATAGAAAGCATAAATGGGTCAATTATTTCAAAACTCTGCTGGTAGATGATGAAAAACAAAGCAGACAATCGTTGTCAATTGTGGAAACATGTTGGACAAATGCAGAATAGAAGTGAATTTGCAGCAGCCGAAGTAAAACAATGGGACCTAGAAATAAATGACCATAAAACGATTTTCATGGAAATAAATAGCATATTGCATAAACAGAATATCGAATTGAAAATTCGGATGTATTAAATAGGTAGGCATCGCAATAAGCAACAAAAATGAAACTAGTATGGAAATCAGCCAAGAAATACAGTATTTCTTATTATATTATTATTTAAGTATTTATCTATCATAAACTTTTACGTTTGTAATATTTAAAAAATGAAATGTTATCAAAATTATATAATGAATGAAATTGAAAAAACTAATTTTCGAGATAAAAGAATACATTCGTTCAGGTGTTCATGTTGTGGAATCTGAAATTGAAGGACTAATATTTATTTCAACGCGTTATAGGATATTGTAAGTAATTGAATTAAATACAATACATAATCATCGTCAAGTATTTTGAGGTTGACCTAAATAGATTGCTATGGACCTTCCAGGTATAAATAAATGAACGATATTAAAATAGCCTTAAGTGTCGTGGAGACAAAATGTGTCAATATTATTGTGAATGTAGATACGGGAATTATCTACAAGATCAATATCGTAACTAAATTTGTATAGTCTGGTTGTCTGGAGTAATTTTTTTTTTCAGGATAAAGTTTATACATTCAATGTAACTTGTATATAAAAAGTGTTGTACATTGATCTATCTTCAGTTCTTACCCAATTTTCGTCAGGTTTCGATAGTTTTTCTGTTTTTATTTGCTATTGCTTTACTGATAAACCTACACCTTACAAGTTGTCGTACTCTGCTCCCCAGCTATTTATAACCACACGCATTTAACTATACTTCCCATTACCTCTTATATTTATCGATAATAATATTGATTCAAATCTTGGATAAATTTTGGATACGATCTGTTTAAATCTGTCATTATTTTCGTATACATATTTTGCACTATAACCATTTTTTTATTCCGGGAATGTGACTCACGTTATCATATTAGCAATACTTACGCCGAGTAATTCGCATCAATATTTTTTGTTGAGATTGGTGCGATACTGATCAATTATTTTTAAAAAGGTTTATAATAGTTAAATCTGATAAATAAATTCATTAAAATTATTCAATCAAATCAATTTTCTGGCTATGACAGTTATGAGGGACAGTTTACGACATTGCATTTACAGCCCCAAACCAGTTTTTGAATTTAAATGCGATAAAAATAATCCGGGACATCTTTGACACGTGCAAAGATAACGAAGCCATACGTCTGCACCCACGTATTGACTATCGGGGTTAAGTGCTCACCCATACAAGAATTCTTTCCTTTATCACAATAGCAGCGAAAAATCTGAACGAGTCGATGTGTCGTTTGGCTAGAAAACATAGTAAATCGCGGCAAATACTTTTTAATCAATATTTGTTTTGTGATTGATCCTACACTTCAGTTGCTGCGTATCTTCGAAGAATATAGATAAATCATGGATGTTATTTACAAGGTCACAATATTTCGCAGCCATGCTCGCCAGGATAGCTTGAATTGCTGATAAGATATTTGTAAAGTTTGAGAATTAAATACAGACATATTAGTGGAAGCTATATATTTCCGGTAAAGGGTGCTAGTCATTTAAAAATATTAATAGATTATTTACTATAAAATCAAAAAATATAGATCGTAATAGCACTACAACTCTTAAAAGTAAAATGTGTAACTACATGAAATATTTGTTAAAGTATTGATATTATATGTATTATATGTATATTAATTGCAACCAAATATAATTATTTTATGTTAATGAAACCTTATTCGTAATTAAACTGCAATATATATTTTAAAATAATGTGTTTTTGACACATTGACACAATGAAGAATTGCGTTCAGATAGAAGTAAGAAATTTTGCAGTATTATTGAAATAGTTTTTTCATTACAGAAGAAGAAGTTTGTCAAAATCTTTGAATATTAAAATAGTTCCACTAATGTTCACCTCAACGTTAGGCGAATCTAAAAATCGTATATTTCGAATTAATTAATTCATCTTTCAAGTTTTTTCTTTTTTACGCAATCACATAACATAAATATCAAATAAATAAATAATGAGACTAATGATCAACAGAAAGGCAAAAAACGCCATTATATAAAGTCGATTTCTAACCACTTGAGTTGTGTGACTTCATACAACCGGTATAACTATATCATGCTCATATTAACTATTTGAAGCGTTGTTTTAACAACTAATTATATTCTTCTAAATGTTATGGTAATAATAAAGTTGTATTTCAACGATGAGTGTCACTTACCACCTTAGTCTGTAAAGTAACTTCAAGGACGAGTCTCACTCACCCCACTATTACTTGCGTTAATTTCAACGGTGAGTCTGTTACCATTCGAAGATGGCAATGTGATGTAATTGTTTCCGATAAAAACAAATTGATTTTGTCAATTTACAATTATACTGCTTTTTAAGAACGAGGTTGCTTTGAATTGCAATAAATATATGATAATCGTATTATATGGTTAGCATTAGCATTTAAATTTGGTACTACTTCGACTACTCGAATGTAAGCTGTTGGGTTGGCACTCTTCTCAGAAAACATATATATTTTTAGATTTTTATTAAATATTAATCAACAAGCATTGCAGGATGTAAGGTCAATTCAAATTAAAAAATGGCGAAAAATGGTTTCGAAGATTAAATAACGCACGCAACATAAAATGATAGGAATGGGACGTCATCTAGCAATTATGGTTAGATCGTGTGCAGGATTGACGCGTCAAGGTGACAGCACTTGCGTTGCGTCATATCGTTCCAAGTTGGCCGGCATTTTCCTGGATCAAGGTGTAGCTGGTGTTAAACTTACGTACCTACAAACACTTAATTTCAACATTGGCAGCCAGCTGTTAATTTGATCGGGTTTTCTTGATCTATAATTAATACGGGGAATGCAATGCCGAGACCTTGGTATGCAACATCCAATTTAGCACAGTGAAAATTGAACCCATAAAAGGAAAGTATAGAATACAGTTTTATATCCAAGGTCTCATTCTAGGAGATGTGATTTTATCAGTTGCTTCAATTCGATCGATAAGATTATTATCTCTATCTCTACAGTTGTTGTTAACTTTTTAGTTGGGTTTAAGAGGCCTCTAATATATAATTTCATATGACATATCTAGTGTAGTACAAATACACGGACATTAAAATTGCAACGTAGATCTCTAGATTATGCAAAAGCAATAATCATGTTTGACGGAAACCCAAATGTATCAAGTATGTTGTTATAAATAAACAACGTTTTGTTATAAAAGTTATAAAAGGAGCCCTGCACTCGTACAATCTACATATACATATATTTAAGATTACTATCCTTTAGTCAAGTTAAGTGCTTGATATTGTTCTCGTTCTTGATTAGAGTAGTTGCCGAGATAATCGTCATACAATCACGAATTGTTGAAACCTTAGGGGCACTTTTAAAATAACTTAATGTTTATCTGTTGCCTACGTATCAAATGGTAGCCGTAGCAACAATGATAGTGCGCAGTAACATTGGCAAAGATTTTTAGAACTTGGGTTGAAATTTTGACAACCATCCCAAATAAAAATAATACGTTAACACACAAGCTTACATTTATATTTAATTTAATATCGTCTTCACAACATATGATTTGGATTTCGTCTCGATTTGTCTCCATTACAATTATTTAATAAATGAATCTGATAACTGGTATCTGGTAACTAAAACTTATTATCATTTCAATTAGTCCCTCCAAAGAAAATAAAAATCTAATCTATTCACAACTCTCGACAATTACAATTTATATATTATTTCGTTTCAGATACACGGCGATGTAACTCCAATATGAACATTTCATGTTGCGATAAAAGGCAAGTAAAACCGCCTTGTTGCGTACAACTAATTTCGAATTACTTCAACTTCCAGGTTCCTATCCGAAAGCGACATTTGAACGACACCTTCGAATCATTAGTCAGCAAGATGAACGCGCCGAACGAAAAGGACGCCAAAATATACGAAGGGTTTTCTAACCCTGTCAACGTGAGCACCGAAACGTTGGCATGCAACGCTATCATATTTACGACGACTTTGGGGATAGTCCATGATCGCAAAGATTCCTCGATATTAGAAATAACAAATGGTGAGTCCTTTAACATCCGCTCCTGTCGAGCTATACTAATTGCGTGCCTGTTAGGAGTATGTAAAGTTGAATCTCATTTCGATAACGAGATTTCACCTATCAAGTTTTCGACCCCGCCGCAAGAAAGGCTGTATTCGGTGGCTCTGCAAATATTCATACCTTTTATGATCGCTGGGATTGGTACGATCGGAGCCGGTCTTATTCTCGGAACCGCCGAGGTAAGTTTGTACAAGTATTGGATTAACATTATTTTATCAACATATTTAACTTTAGAAACTGCAAGTGTTTAAAGACATCAAAGCCCTTTTTATATTAGTCCCCGCTATTATGGGGCTGAAAGGAAATCTCGACACCTGTTTGGCGTCGAGGTTGTCCACGCAAGCGAATCTGGGTAATATGGATATACCACGTGAATTTGCTAAAATGGTCGTCGGAAACATTGGTTTAGTGCAGGTAAATAAATTATTTTAAGGTATCGGCTGAACGGCGTCTTTTAATTATTCGATCGTAAGAACTTAATAATCAAATTATATATACTCAGTGACATATAAACTGCACCACATAGAAGGGGTGGGAAGTTTTGGACCAAATTTGGCAGGAATAGTGGACTAGTCCAGGGAAATAGTTGATTAAAATTTGAAACTCAATCATCAAGTAGTCATGGGATTTTTGACGTTTGTGTCATTTTTTAGAGGTGATAGACAAGCAATTATAGAGTCATTTTTTGAATTGTTCCACTTTTTCGGATCCCGTTCTTTAGTTTAAAGTGTTTCAAGTGTTTAATGATGCTTAGAGGAGACCTCAAGTTTACCAGCAGTTGAGTGACTTTGACCGAGGGCGGATTCTTGGTTTACGAGAAGCAGGTTTCTCGTTTAGAGAAATCGGCAACCGTTTGGGTCGGCACCACTCAACAATAATGCGTGTTTATCAAGCGTGGTCTGAACATGGGGTTGAACGTCGGAGAAGAGGCACTGGGGCTCAAAGACGAACCAATGAACGTCAAGATCGCCGCTTAAGACTAATGGCCTTGACAGACCGATTCTCTACAACTAGATCAATAGCTGATCAATGGTTATGTGAACAAGGTCGTCCGATAGGCTTGCGAACAGTTTATCGTCGAATAAGAACCTTTGGCTTGCTGTCTTACCGCCCACATCTTGTGCTACCCCTCACTGCTCAACATCGCCAGGAACGTTTGGCCTGGTGCACGGAAAGACTTGAATGGAACTTGGAGTGGCATCGAGTTGTCTTTAGTGACGAATCGCGATTTTGTTTAGGAATGCATGATGGTCGGATGACTGTTAGACGAAGACGTGGAGAAAGGCGCAATACTGATTTTTCGATTGCGAGGCATGTTCACCGAACTATGGGGTTGATGGTGTGGGGTGCTATTACTTACGGCAGTAGGTCACCCTTGCTCTTCATTCGGGGCAGTATGACCGCCCGACGCTACATTGACGAAGTGGTAGAACCACATGTTCTTCCATATCTTCGAGGGCTGGAAGACCCACTTTTCCAGCAAGATAATGCACGACCTCACGTAGCAAGGATTTCTCTTGACTTCTTTGAAGAGGCCAATGTTAATCTTTTGCCTTGGCCGCCATTTGTCGCCCATGGAGCACGTGTGGGACATGATGGGTAGAAGATTGAGGAATCTACCGAACCCACCGTTGACAATAGAAGCTCTACGGCATGAAGTACAGGCTGCTTGGGATGCCATACCGAAAGAAGACATTGATTACCTGCTGGAATCAATGCCAAGGCGGGTCAATGAGTATCAGAAATAGGGGCGTACCAACACATTATTAAAGAAAAATCAAAAAGATGAAGTGTTTTCTTTATCAAATTTTAATCAATTGTTACCTTAGACTAGTCCAATGTTTCTGCCAAATTTGGTCAAAAATTCCCACCCCTTCTAGGTGGTACAGTTTATATGTCACTGAGTATATAATGTTATTGTCGTTATTTTTGACTTAACTTCTAGAAGCATTCTCAGCACTCGATTCACATCCCATTGCTTTAAAATACTATCACGGGTTGAGCAGGATATTGCACTCAATTATTACATTCTTTCAGATACAAGCCATAGTTGCAGCGTGCATAGTATCAGTATTTGCGGTTTCCGTTTCAGCCATCATGTCAGGCGACTTCGATTTTCACGACGCTGTGTTATTGGCATCGGCAGGTACACTAACTGCTACGTCTTCGTGTTTTATCCTAGGTAAGATCTTCTACTACACATATAAGGAGCTTTCTAATTTATTTTTTTCAGATTTCGTTTTAATAGCTGTGATATTTTTCTCTCGCAAATGCAACATGAATCCAGATAACATTGCTACGCCGTTAGCGGCGAGTATTGGCGACTTGGTTTCCCTGTTTATTTTATCGTTTTCTGCGTCGTTGCTGTACGAAATTCACGGTAAAATTAATTTCATGTTAAAATCGTTGTATAGTAAGTGATATATTTTTAGACACCCATTATTACATAATGTTTATTATTATGGGAGTGTACATACTAGGATTATTGCCAATGTGGATTTGGGTCGTTATTAAGAATAAATACACGAAATCCGTGTTGAAAGAGGGCTGGATTCCTGTGATAAGCGCTCTATTTATAAGCGGGTAAGTAATTTGTACTTAACTCATGCTGAATCAATAGCAACATTGCTTTGCAGGATTGGTGGTTTGTTTCTGGATTCGGCCGTTGATAATTTCAGAGGCTTCGTCCTTTTCCAGCCACTCATCAACGGCATTGGTGGAAATTTGGTGTCCATACAAGCCAGTAGAATATCGACAATGTTACACCAAACGTCGATTCTTGGGATTATACCACCACACACTAAACAGTTCATCGCACCATGGACAGCTGTGTTTGGCAAATGTAATTTGACCCACGCGCACTTAGTGAAGTAAAATAATGAATTTTCATTTTGCAGACTATTCGTCCATAACTGCACGGTTACTAATCGTAATGTCGCTTCCTGGCCAAGTGGTATTTTTACTAGTCGCTGATGCCATATACAATAGCGGAGAGTTGGCAGTGACGCCAGTATTTATATTAACGTATTTACTGGTGTTTTTAATTCAACTAACGATGCTACTATACCTCGCCCACTTAATAATTCATACCGTATGGCGATTTAAAATTGATCCGGATAGCTCTTCAATACCATATTTAACATCGATTGGAGACCTGATGGGCACGGGCTTGCTTTTCTGTGCGTTTGCGTTCTTGAAGTCGGTTAATAGGCCGTATACGCCAATTGAGTGATATTAATGAGTATGTCGTATTAATTCTTAAACATCTTGTTATTATTTTTCAGTTATTTTATGAGATTAAATATTTATTTTATTACTAGTCAGCAGGCATTTTTTAGCATTAAATGATTAGCACAAACATATGCTAATTATTTTTTTTGAAAACTAACGACATTTTAATCAATTTTTCTATTTTAAGAGAATTTTAAGAGAAGTAACATAAATATGAACGTGCCGAAGATACAAGAGAAAATTTTAGTTATACTTATTTATAAATAAGGTATAGAGAAATGCAAACAAATTAGCAGCAAGCTTACTTAAAAGCACAAACACACAAGTACTAAAAAACTTGGATTACAGATATTCTGATCTTGTACGAAAACTGAATTGAGGAATTCCGGAAACAAAACTTTGGATGGAACTCCGTGTACGATAATGTTACTTAAAATAACGTTGCGTTGATTATTGGCCATATACTAAAAGAAATTAAAAAAGTATTCACACTTGATTCCATTTGTATATTTTTAAAAATTTTCAAATGCTACTATTTCTTTTGGTTAAGATTTTTGAGATCCGTTATTTATATGAGTTTACATTCACAAAGCTGCTCTCATGTGATTTCTATTGCTGTATTCTTCTACTCAGTTCTTGCTTAGGGACCTCGAGATCGAATCTGAACTGTTGTCTCAGAATGGCAACGTATTAAATTTGGTTTATACGCATGGTTAAAAAAATGTTCTGCCAATTCATGTATTCAAAATTATTATAGTAAATTCATTTTATAATAATTTAGTATTGAAAGCTGAACACAAAATTAATTTGTTCCATCAGGGAAAATATTTCATTGATAAAGTTTATTGAGCAGAATCAAAGATTGTAATGTGAAATTATATTTTAAATTGTTAGATCCAGTTGTATTGACTGGAGTAGTTTCGTTGTTAATTTCATAAACACCGTAACGCACAACAGGAGGGATCTTTGAAGCACTTTTAGTAAGTCATTGAGCGTCAGCTCCTGATAGATTATCAAATGCTCCTGTCATGTTCGTATATTTGTTCATGTCGATGAGAATATTATTAAGGTCACATACCTGATAGTGAAGTAGATTCGAAGCACCAACTTGGAGTTTCCCACGAATGGTGCAACAATTGCACCATGTTCCCGTTTAGTCAACAATTTTATTACCCTACGTTTAAATTGTAAATAGTTGTTGTATCAGAACATATTTGAACCCAAAATGTACAAAATAAAAAAGGACTATATTTTGTTATTATATAAGGAGTATAAAAATGTAATAACTATATCATTAACACATTTTTAAAGGGAGGTTCGTCAATTTACTTCAATAATTATATACCTGCGTCTTTGGACCCTAACAGTTAAAAAAATCAAATCACATCATTTTGGAGAAAAACCTCTTCGATCAAATCGGGGAAATAAATCTACTCTTAGTGATGATCGACAAGTTGGGAAAAATAATAAAAGACTTGCAAAAGGCATTTGATTGCGAGGCCCTACTAGACTAGGCATAACCAAACATATAATTCATTAACTCTTGATAGTTTAATGTGATTTGTTAATGGTTTTGCTAAAGAAAAAAAAGGTATGTATCCAGGATTCCGGGCATACTATACCACAATGGTGCTCTGTTTGACAATCCACATAGTATTGTGAATGTATTTGCAGTATTTTTCTAGCCTATTCCAATGTAATGTTACTACACCTCATTACGTCCATACTAACCGTCCTCCCTTTGCACTCCAATATGACTCTGAAAATGACCTGCTCAAAGTGATGGATTCCTTTGCTATTAAAATGACAGTTGGTTATGATTTAATTTCACATTAATTAAGGATGCAAGATTTGTATTGGCTAAGCCTCCTACAATATTTATTAATATGTCCATTAACTTATATGTTTTTTCCTGATGTTTGGAAACAAGTCATAATTATGCCCATTCTGGAAAAAGGTTAAAAATAAAAAAATTATCGTCCAATTAAAAATTATAAAAACATAAGACAACTGATCTATAAATCAATATTAAATCATTATTTGTCATCGCACCAGCACGGCTTTCTGGGAGATCTCAATCCAATCCACTAAGTTGTATAAGTGAAACTTTGGATCGAGGCAACATTTTGACATACCTCGCAGTAGCTCCGATCTCTCACCAGCGTTCAGTTTCCAATATTCTCTGGAAAGCTCCATTGATGAGGATGTCTGGCTGTACTGATATTCATATTATAATGATATATTCTTTAATCCATTGGCCAAAATGAAAAATTGGTTGTCATTTAGGACAAATAATATACTATGTCAATCCTGGCTTAATGAAGGCATAAATCGAAACTGGCTCTCAAAAGGATGCTTCAGAGCGCCAGTTTGGCCGCTTAATTGCAATGATGCAATTTTTTTCTAAAAGATTGATCAATGGTTTTAATAAATACGGTAGAGCCATCTCACTTAGATCTGTTTATCACAGAATAAGTACATTTAGGCTAATTTCCAGAAATTTATATTCTTATAAATTTATCTCATAATTTTTATATCTTATAATTTATTTCAATGTAATTTGGCGGGTAGTACGTATGTACGTGTGTGGCATTAAATTTACAAACTGAATTCAATTCTATCGTCTATCATTTAGTCGTAGGTTATTTAATTATACATATCATTGAATAATATCATTTAATTCAACACCAGTACTACAGTGGAAACAAACTTAAGCCAAATCCAGCAAGAAACCCATCTATGTGCCTTCCATCGCCGTAAAAAACAGGCTTCCAGGAAGCTGCATATATCGTAGCCTGGAGTACTGTTGCAACAATTCCCAAATCCAGCATACCTTGGAGCTATGTTGGACAGGGTCCTAACCTACAAACAGCATTGTAAGAGCACTAAACTGAAATATTTCATTTTTTTTGCAAAGGTAATGGTTATTTTATTGCGCTTGTTCAGCATCAACTAATAAAATAATGACCACTAGCATTTTATTTTATTTATTAGTATTTTTGGTATTAAGAAATTATTTTTTGAGGGTATATCGTATATTAGTTACACTTTGACCATCTTCAGCAGTGTATACCTGGAAGAACGTTTATCTTATCAAATGCATGACATACTATTTCTAAGCGAGCGGCTGCGGAGTGAAGAAGTAATGAGAAGACAATTTTTAAATAAATCCCTACGGGTACACTGGTGAGAAAGTTACATTCATTGATATTTTTGTTTCGAAGCTCAAAGTTTGCCAACAATCTAATCCAATAGTATCTTATCCAGAAATTCTTGTAAAGTCATTAACAAAAAAATGAAAATTTATACAAACCTCAATTCAAAATAATTTGATTCAATTTGAACATATGATATTGTACTAGCTACCTGTATACTATTTTTGTTCCTTACTGCTTATTGAATAATCTTTTATTATTGCGCGGTCAGTCACATTAACAGTCCCCAAGGGCGTTGATAATTATGTAAGCTTTATGACAGATCGAAAGCACATTGGTTGACAAGTAATTGTTTGTTTACATAACATATAACGTTATTATTACAAACATGATGTTTAATTTTGAATATTGAAATAGGCAAATTTAATATTACAACACAACACCGCACAACACCAACATAATAATAATCTAATTTCGCTATTGTAGAATAAAGTCAGGTACAATATATTACAACCCAATAGTATGATGAAATATCTACGAATCATTCTCATCATTTATCTACTGTAACATACCCTGTAATTGAAATTCATTTGACCTCATTTCTTGCACAAATTCAAATCATAAATGTGAAAGTACTTATGCTCCTCCAAGTGTATCCAATACTTGAGCCAACACCAAACAAATCTCATCTTCATCTGAAGTGAAAAAAAATATCATGCAATATATAAATGTGATCAGAAGCCTTACAAGACTACAGCATAATGATTTCATGATTTATCTGTCCATTCAATACTTTAATAGTTACATTAATAATGTAAGTCCGAGATAACGACCAAGTTTTATCCTTTTGTCCTTACATTACTATATTATATTCACATACTATCCATTTTTTTACATTCTAAAACAACTTGATGCTATTATGTAATTTAATTAAGAATTTGCGATTATTGTAATTAAAATTACTTAAAAATCTTTGTTCGTTTCAAAGTTTAATACAAGTTCCCTTTTAGCACAGACGTAGATTTGAATATACCTTTCCTTGCATTTATTGGGTTGATTTGCATTTGGAAAAAGGCACACTTTATACCGTTCCATCTATCGACTTCCACCCTTTCTAGTTTAATTTTGAATAAACCCTGTATTTTTGCTCGTGGCCTATTTACCGGATTTGTATCGGCCTTTGCACGAATTTGCTTTACCTATCCGAGTGCAGGTGGCGAGTCATGCGATATTCCACATTAACTAATTTATTTTTTACAGCCCTTTTATAACCAAATCTGGATTTTCCGAAGCACACCCTTATTTGCAAATAAGTTTTGGGAACCTTATTTATTTTGTAGCATAAATTGTAATTTGTTGTATAATATAAATAAGTGACGTCAGCATAAATTGAACAAAAATAAATTTTTAACTTACATAATTTTAATTTAAAAACATTTTTACACCAACCGTATTTTTGAATATTAAAATTACGATAACAAAAGTAGCGTGTGAATTTTCGTTTATTAATTCACCAACAAAAAATAACCATCCGTAATATGTTAATTTGGGTAATTTAAATTTAATGAGTGACATTAATTTTGTTTATTACACATTGTAGGTATAATTTAAGTCCAGATATTGTAAATATATTCCGCAATAAAAGATTGCAGGCACTATTAATAGTAGATTTTCGTCCACATTCTAATTGGCAGTCCTAATCCTAACTTGTATGATAATTCGAGAGAAAGTATTTGCCGAATATATTGTTTTATGCCGCTTATACTTAATACACTTGAACTTCTTTATGTATGCAGGTAGGTACCCCACTTTGTACAAATTTCACCGGCACAGTACACAAAAGTATATGGTTCTTACATTGACAATTAAAATGTTGTGTGGTTTTTGTGCAAACAGTTATGTGTGGCACAGTTGACGTCGAAATTTAAAGGAAAGGCATAAAATTGGGTAAGATTATTTTTTTTCACGATTTGGTAAATTATTTAATAGCATTATCTGCATAGATTATGTTATCATTGACGTTTATGTGCTGCTTATTTGAATCAATTCATTTATTTTTGTATATGTTTTATTTCATGGGTAATTTCTGTTAAATTGTTTTGGGTATAATGTGCATAACTTTTTGATTAAACGACGAGTTATATCAAAAACTTAAACGAATTAGTTTTATTAGAAGCAATTTAATTATAGAATCCTCGTATAATCGAGGCAACGATTATTCCACAATATTTATTAGTTATTATTATGTACGGATTAGGGAAATAAATTTGGTTAATGATCAGTCTACTAAAACAAACTAGAACAATTATCAACAATTTACGGCCCAATACATTTAACCAAAATTACCAAATTTAATTTGGTGTCTTTTCCATATTTACAAAAACTTAACTTTGTTGATTCCTTCATATTTAGCTCGAACGTATCTTATGATCCATTCAGAATATAAGAAGCTTTTAGAATTTAGTTGAATCTTGAAATGAATATAAAACATTTTCATTTTCCAACAAGTGCTTACTATATTCATCGAATGCTCACTTTGTTCAGCAATTCTGGCCAACTACTAACTTACTTGGACTTATTCACCAATTTGATATTCCTTCATTCGAAGAAATCGTTTTTTCAGTTACAAAATTTTGATTTTGATTTCGAAGACGGTCCGATCTAAATTCTAAATTTGATTGAAGAGAAAAATGAGTCCGTTCGTCCTCTTATTTTCAATATTCTTCGGCTGCATTTTTGTTTTAAACAATTTGCACGCCTTTTTGTGAATGAAGAAAAATAGGTGGGAAATTTTCATTAGTTTTACTTTTGTCTTTGCAGAAAAGACTGTTATACTTGAAAACATTGATCGTTCAATTCAAGGCGATGCAATAACAGTGATGACTACTAAATTTTATTGTAAATGTAAAGTACTCGAGCTGTATGTACCTTAGACGTTAGGAAGAGGCATTGGAGAATAATTGTGTGACATATTGAAACAGAAACCAAATATCTTTAACTCAGTTTCCATGGAGCCGGAAGGACCTGAAAATTTAATTTGAATGAATTACAAATTAAATCAAATCGAACTTATTGGAGTACGAGGCAGAGACACATCTTTGAATAATACAATTTTAAATTTGCTTCTGCTGTGATTGTGATTGTGATTTGGTAAATAAGTAAAATTTTATGCCAACTACCAGAAGAGAAATAAGGCTCAGAAGCTATATGTCATATTTATTTTACCTGCAGAAAGATTATGGGAGTTGTAATCGTAGGTCAAAGTAAGTTTAATTTTGACCACTTTAATTGAGTTGCGGTAACAAATAAACCGAAAAACAATTGATTTATTCTAAAATCATATATAAACAATATAATCTCTTATTATATGCATTCCCAACAAATTATCAACGGAAATTATTTCTTCTTACTGTACTTCTAAAAGTTTTTTTTACATTCGCAGCTGTTTACCTATAATTCCATCAAAATACTAGAGGAGAGACGATGAACATACATTTTCTAATTTATTCTGCGATATTCTGCATAAAAACAACCCACGTGCTTCCAAAAAGGGAACCGGTGAACTCCTACGAAAGACTGATCCAAATTACACGAAGAGTAAGTATAGCTACATAAATCATACCAATCAATAATTATGAAATTTGTAAAATGTTTTGTTTAGTTACGTTAAGCTAAGAGTTGTTTCTAAGGTTTCTTATGAAGTAATATCGACACCAAACAAACAAAAATTATTCGCTATAACAATTAAGAAGAAAGTTTTCGCGGTTTAAAAAAGTTTTGTTTATCGATTCATAACAACAGAGACAAAAGTATGTGGATAGCTTTCCAATTTTATTACGGTCATATCACATTGGCAAACATCGGATGTAAAGCACGTTTAGTTTCACTAATAGGCTCACTAATCAATGGTAATTTATGTGCGTGAGCGTACGCGTATTTAAATAAAATAAATAAATAATTTAAATGGGTTTGTTCGAAGTGATGTCAATTTTACTTGTCGGGTACGAAGGTGCGTTCAAGCCACTGATCAATCTATAAATGAATCGTGGATTCTTAAGTGGAACTAATTTTCGTAATCGTCCAACCGTGCGAATAAAACGAATGTGACATATGAATTTATTGTGACGTTTTCAACACCATTACAGTGGACATTTAAATCAAGTAATTAAATTGTTAATGTGGTCGCGTGGAAGTTTGTACAAGCTTTGTCGTTTACTGAGCAGGCCAAAGTTTATTTAAATGTAATGCGAAAACAAATGTTATTAGAGTAGAAACTGGTACATTTGGTGATGGTTAAATAAATTGTATTGTATATGAATAAAAAATTCATTAAACCGTCTAGTTTTCTACAACTTGCTTTATGCGTCGCTCGGTTTCAGATATCTTCCGAATATCAATGTTACTATTCGAAAAATTTTCAATTTTCTTTGAACTTTATTATCCCAGTCCATCCAAGATTATTTAAAATTTTTCCAAATTTTGAGATTTTCCATATAAACGCAAAAATCAGAAAAATTAAAAGAGAACATTAATTACATTAATTAATTGAAAGTGTGAATAAACAAAACATCAATAAATAAGTAATTAAAATGTGATTTGGCAAAAATGCCTAAAAATGCAAATTCGATAAATATAAAAAATCAACCATCAAAAAATACTCACCAGATCGAAAATTAAAATAAATAAATAAAATATTGACAAAAAATATAAACAAACTGTTATAAGAATAACGCAAACAACACTAACGCAAACAAAACAGCAGAATTACTGAATATACTTAATCTTCCAGTGTTAAGTCACAGCATTCCTCAACCATTAAGGCCAACAAGGGTTGGACATTGCATTACCGATATTAAAATAATATATCAAAATCTTGAATAAAAATTAATTTAAGTTCAAATGTATCAAAATGTACTGACCGTTTTATTATCTTTTATATTCTTGCAGGAGTCGATTGGAAACTTCGTCATAAAATATGCCAATAAAAAAGCCAATAGTAAAATTCAAGTACGTTTTCCAAATCTGATGCCATTCCCATGCGCAAATTTCACAGGTCCGGGCGTAGGACGATCTTCGAAGAGGCCATCAAGTGTACATGAACTAAGACCAGGTGACATCGACGTTATTGGAGCCATGGGCGATTCCTTGGTGGCTGGAAACGGTGCAATGGAAGAATGGGCGTTGGGTACAATGATCGAGTACAGAGGAATTTCGTGGTGTGCTGGTGAGTTAAGTTATTATATTAAAACTAATTCGTTCCATCTTATGATTTGTTGTTAGGGGGGCAAGGTACCTGGAAGGAATACTTAACTTTACCGAACATTCTTAAAGAATTTAATCCCAACTTAACTGGATATTCAACGGGAACTGGCGAATTTTTATCCGGACACTCTAAAATGAACGTCGCGTTTCCGGTGTCCGCCGACGCGGACGCGCTGCGCCAAGCTAAAATACTGGTGAAGAAAATGAAAGAAGATCCAAACGTCCAATTTAGGGAAGATTGGAAGATGGTGGCAATATTTTTCGGCGCCAACGACTTGTGCTCGGCGCATTGCTATAATAAAGAAGAGGCGTCGCCGCGTAATCACGCAAAAAAATTAATGGTCGCTCTGGATTATCTGCAGGAGCATCTGCCAAGAACCTTCGTCAATCTTATCCCGGTGCTGGGTAAATTTTATGTTTTTGCGTTTATGGTTATGCCGTTACGTACGATTGTGTTGTAGATGTCACTGTGAGCGTTAGAGTGAAAAGGACGATGATGTGCAGATTAATGCATCGGTTATTTTGCGCTTGTTTTCACCAACGCGGAAACGAAATGAATATCTTAAAGAACATGGTGTTGGAATATCAACGAGCAGAAGAAACATTGGTTAGTTAAACTCGTCGAAATAACATTTTGTGAATATGCGGTTGAGTACCATTAATTATTAAATTTATATCTTGCTTACATTTTTACTTTCTTATACTTAATGTATAAGAAAGTATGGAAATCATGAAAATTTTCGACTTTGTGATTTTGACGGAT
Organism: Geotrupes spiniger; assembly: GCA_959613385.1. Taxonomy (NCBI): domain Eukaryota; kingdom Metazoa; phylum Arthropoda; class Insecta; order Coleoptera; family Geotrupidae; genus Geotrupes; species Geotrupes spiniger. The sequence continues at coordinate 13,495,975 of OY390737.1, read as the reverse complement.
GTACACGGTACCCTGATTCAACCTATTGAACCTAAAATTATGAAACTTTTAACATAAAGTTTGTATATGGCTTCCAAGAATTATCTCAACCGGAAGTGATTTGGTTTATGGTTTATGGTTTACTCTTATACATTTTCTTATCTTTCTCCATATCTGAAAAATGGTACGTATTAACAAAAAAGAGGTTCTTTTTTTACAAGTTTATAAACAACTTTTATTTGAAGAGTTCTTTAGAGAAATTGGAAAATCGCTGTGAAAAATTCTTTGTAGTCGTAACAACTATCGATAAATATTCCCGGACGGGATTGCAGGGGCGGAGACGGTCATATAAGTATAAATATAAAGATCGCAATTAAATTGTAGAAAATCGAAAATAATTCTTAAAAATCATGAAAAATGAAAACACACTTGTTAAATATCTTGAAAAATTATAAAAATCGTTATAAATTGTAAAAAATTATAAAAATAAGAGAATCATTGTAACATCTAAAAAATTAAAACATCGAAAAAAGTTACAAATCGAAATAAAAAGTCCGTGTAAAAATGATAAAATCATTGTAATACCTACAGAATTCGACCTTCGAAAAAAATGTTAATTATCGTGAAAAATTATTAAAAATCGCAAAAAATCATAAAAGATGCCAGGAGGGAAAATCGGTGTAAATGGTAAACGTATTTTTTTTTTGAAAAATATGAAATATAGTTGAAAATATGACAATCGAAAAAAATTGCAATTTAAAAAGTAAAAAAATCAAAAACTCATTATAAATCGTAGACAAGTGAAGCATAAAAATGTTAGTTTTGAAAATTAAAAAAAAATGACAAATTGTTATAAGGTAAAAATTAATAAAATCGCGATATCACATTATAATTATTAAAAAAAAAAAAACAAAATGGAAAAGCAATCGAAAATAGTTCAAAATCGACAATAAATGTTTAAAAAAATTGCAAAATTATGAAAACTGTTTAAATCGTAAGTAAAATCGTAAAAAACATTGGAAATTATAAAGAGTAAGTGGAAAATGCGAGAAAATGAAAACACAAATCGCAATAAATCGAATCGTTGCAAATCATCATAAAAAGCGTTACAATTCGTAAAACCAGGACAATAAAAAAAACATTAAAGAAATTATTACTTTCCTATAGTTATATAAGACGATTTATTAATAAGTATAGGAAAGGTCATTGTGGACCACTGCAAAATTTTCATTATAATATAAATATAGGTCGCTTTATGAAATTTGAGACTATTTTAGGTTTTCCATTGTTATAAATTGCAGTTCAAATTCAGTGATAGATGTTATTTTGTATGACACGATGTTATAAAACCTCTAATTGTATATATTTCTTATTTACAGATAATTAGTGGCCGATACAATAAAAAAGAAGATTTCACCGTTGTCCTGCAACCATTCATGAAATTATTTAATGCACCCAAGGACCCAGCCCACTTATACGATGAGGTGATCGACAGTTCTTACATAACTCCGGACTGCTTTCATTTCTCACAAAAAGGACACGCCCTAGGTACAAAATTACGCAATTTGCCAACCAATTAATAAAATTACATAAATCGTCACATCATTTAATGGAAATATTAACGTAATCCAAACCGTGAGATTTTTAAACGTTTTGCTTAATTATTTCCAGTTCTGGACCACTCGATTATAAATTGTGTAAATGAATTGCTTACATATCTTATAGACGCACCTTGAATATTTCATATATTTTACAGATTAAAACGAATTTCAAATTATTTTCTATACATAGGATCCAATTATTTTCGTAAAACATATATTCATCAGCGTTTCATGTTTTGCAACTCTGAATTTTTATTTTTCCAGCGGCTAATTTACTATGGAATAATTTACTCGAGCCAGTGGGTCTAAAGAGCGCAACTAAAATGAAGTTCATTATGGAATCATTTCGATGTCCAAATGCAAAAACGCCGTATTTGTTTACGCAGAAAAATTCAAACATGTTTTTCATGACTGGGCATCAATAAAACGATATGGAAATAAAACGTAACAAATCAATTTGGTTTTATTTGTGTTACCATGAACATTCAAATTCAGTTACCGTCAGTGCTTCGAAATTCGACTTAATGGGCATACGATTTTTCCGGAAATGAAACCTGCATATTTGTTATTGTCTTACATCTAACAATTAGTTTCTACCAAATCGAATGAATTATCGCATGTTACACAATTTATTTTTTTTTAAATGCACATATTAAAATTTAGTATGGTAATGGCCAAACTAACTATGTTCGCTGAATTTGGGTCGTACATATGCTATTATGTTACAGTTGTGTTTTAATTATGACATATAAGATATATTATTCTATATCAAATGTTGAATATTTACTTATAGTAGGAGTCAGTAAATATGAAAAAAAAAACAAAAATGAATAAAGGAAAGGCCCAAACATCACCCACATCATTGACTGAAGAAAATTACTGCTATATTTATGAAAACTTTGTACAGGTTAATTGTACCTAAATCGTATTGCCCCGCTACGCAAGGGTTGTTTACGAAATAGTTCGTATTTGGATCTTTTCGAGAACGCTCGGTGGATTGATGCTCACATGCAAGTGGCGTGCGGGCAAGGGGCTATTGTTTGTTGCAGTAGTTGCGCCGTTATTGTGATATTTGTATTATAGTCATTGGTGCGAACAGTGACTAGTATTATTGGGTGATTACTGAGATGTATAAATGACAAGTGCGTTGAGTACGTTACTGGTGAGCGAGTGACTGCCGGTCGAGTTGGGCAGACCGGATGCAGTGACGTTCCTATGGTCGCTGTGCTGCTGTTGTTGGTGTTGCTGTTGTTGTTGTTGTTGTGGTTGGTTCTATGAACTGTTGGTATGCGAGCTGTCTGCGGATGGCTTGCGTGCGCAGGCATGTAAATGCAACGTCCTGCGACGCTACAACAGATTCGGAACCAACCTGTGTCCCTTGACCTGGACCGGTTATCCACCGGTCTATTGTATCGTTTCTGTCAGATAGTGGGCACTGGCACGCAAGTGCATCGGACGAGACTTGACTATATCGTTTGGCTCTTCTTTTCTTACTGACATTATGTACTGACGATTAGGTGCACACGAAGATCATCGATGGACGAGCAATGGAGAGGCGGATAAAGAAGGTGTAGGCACCATCTGAAGAGTTCTAAAGCAAGGAGTTTGGTAACTTTGACTTGCGTGGAGCTATGTGAAAAGGAATGCAATTATTATTACGCGTCACTTATTAGGGGTGGAATATCTTGTATTTTCAATTTTGTTGGTTTGTGCATTTTACATTACATGCAGTTAATATGGAGTATTATGCGTCACTCTGAATCATCGATCTACATATTTACACATTTGTGTGTCATTCATCCCTCCGGCGTGTTTTTCTCCCTCTCATAATAATTATTTAAAGCTTTTATTTATCAACTACTACTGAATGATATTTCATATATTTTTTGAAATATAACACTAGTACAACGTTTCTGGTGTATGTCAGTTGTAGTGACGTACTCACGATGTTTAAAAACAAGTTTTTAATCGAGGAACCCGACGCAGATGATAGATAATTGGGGCTGTCATTTAGGCCTAATGATTAATTTTTTCGATTTATATTTGGCCATCAATTAATTACATAAACCTATTAAGGTGATCGTTTATAAAGCTAATTAACATCATAATCAATAATGTCAATTAGATATTAAACAACAAAATAATTTTGTTGGTGGACGTACATAATTTATAACAGCGTGATAAGCGCTTGTAATAAACCGCTCTAACTATCAACACTGGTAGGTTACAGCGAGTTACACGGAAATAACGAAAGCGGTTATGAACACCACCGTAACGAATAATGAACACAGATCCAAACTTTGCCCTAAAATTAAATTAATTATATTTTGTGTGGTTTCCTTTTCCCTGTTGTATATATTTCGTCACAGCAGGTCTGCGGGGTCACATCGTGACAATAGAAAGGTAAAAATGTGTACTGTAATTTTACCTTTGCTTTGGATGAGTGGAAATATTTCATTTTGAATGTACATAGCATCATTTACTGAAAAAAAACTTTAAATTTTTCGTCGGTGCCATTACGTCGACTCTATAGATAAAAAATATGTCAACATCTACAAGTATATTTTTGAATGTGTGGTGGTCTGATGAGGTGATAGAGCGCGAAACAGCTGTCAGCTTAATTCATTCGATGAAATAATAATTACTTTTAATTAGTTTGATTTGAGTACCCTTCTGTAATCGGTATGTGACGTAGTAAATTGGTTTTCATATTAAAAGTTTATATAAGTCTTTGAAATGATTGTTTCATTTCTTTATTAATTATGCTTTCATTCAATTATTGTTATTATTTATTACTTATTCAGATATGGTCTGTTTGGTTCGATTTGCTAGTAAAAGTTAGTCGATATACTGAACTTCCTCATCCAAATTGATTACGCATCGCCAAGGATTGGATTGGCCCGTTTGATGTGTTAACAGATTCCAGTCTCAAGTCGCAAACGCGTCGTCGACATCTCTTTCTCTCGAGCCGTAAACAAAACAGTCAATAAATATTCGACCAGACAAGCTCCTACTCCCCCAATCTTAACTGAGTTACATGCTAATAATATTAAATTACTAGTAAACTAGTATTGTGCGATAGCTAAGCCAATCATTTAAAGCGCAAGACTAGTCTAAGTACCACGTTATTTCTAACTAGCGTAAGCTTTGTCACAAAAAATAATGATCCTACCAATGCAATAAACTCAAACAAATATACGAACTTTCGTAAAGCCGTCCGTGCTGCCATAATGGGGTTATGCTGGAAATTGATTAAATTAGCGAATACGTGAGGGATCAAATACAAATTGTTACGTCGCAACTTTATGCGTTATTCGATTTAGTTCAAGGAAACGACTTAGTCCCGCCGCTACGTTGGCCGTGTATCAATGATTGAGGGTGAAAAATACAATTCCGTTTTACGTTGGAAAAGTGTTCGCTACATAAAACAAGTAAGCTCCTTGAATTGTTCTCGAATCAAATTTAAAATGTGTGTAAACTCTTCTATCGAAAACCAAGTCTAGATAAAATAGTGTAAGCTACAGAATTAATCGACAGTCATGTTTGCGAAAGAGAAAATAATAAACTTGGCTTGTTTTTTATTTTTTTCTGTATTAAATATTTCAAAAAAATTCTTGATTAAAAGTGGAGCTTTAGATTATTTGCCAAAGCCCTAAATAAAATGAATCTAATATGCGTGGGGTGTAAAATGAGCTTAAATTTAATATTGATTTATTGCAATTATTTATTGTGATTCATTTTGTTGCATGCTGTTCCCTTTCATGATTTTCCATTATCTCACTCATTATTCACAGGCACATGTTTATTTCGAACCAATAAACACAATTCTACGCTCCTTTGCCATCTGATCTTCGTTCCCTCGAGAACGCTAAACTTTATCAGCAGTTACCCTTAAAGTACCCCGTAATTGCGGTGATGCTTAATTACCATCTCTCAAGGGTCTCTCAAGCCAACGGTCAACAAAATCATCATTGAGTACATATAGCATTACTGGAATAAATTCTCCGTGAATCGCTGCGTCGAATCACGCCCAAGAAAGGAGAAAACACCGAAAATGTTAATATCATCTGTATGGATGGCTTTTGGAATTATTTTGACATGTAATTTAAATTCCACTTATATAAAAATTAGACTTTTAAGAATTAGGTCAAGATGGAAAACTGAAAGATAAAAGATTGGACGAGTTTGTTCGTCTGAAATAACCGAACTAAAATAGGTATTGAATTGAAAGAAGATTTAAAAACTCCGCCTGGGGCAACTGAAGGGTGGATTGAGTAGCCTAACAGTTGTCACTGCCGGTCCCAAGCCCGGGTAAAGGAGGAGGGTTTTAGCGGTGGGCCAGCTCCCCGATCTATGTAAAAAAAATATTGCGAAAAATCCTAGCACCCAGCCTCGGAATATGAACGGAGTAAAATGGAAATACGTGGGATATACGAGGTCTATAAGAACTAAAAGAGATGAAGTCATCAATGAGCTAAACAAGTTCCAATCTGATATTGCAAATCTCACAGAGACCAAAAAGAAGGGAAATGGAAATTAGGATATTGGAATAGTTGGTCATAGGAGGAAATGGAAACAATCGAGGGGATGAATATAAAAAACACCAAAGCTTATAAGTATCTTAGAATTAAATTATCGAATACCGGATACGATAATGAGGAAATAGCAAGCAAGATTGGGTAAATGAGAGGTGCTACCAGACAATTAAATTGTGTTCTATGGAGCCAACAAATAGCCAAGCGAATTAAAATCCGAATATATAAGGCGGTGGGGGAAAGTTGGTACGTATGGATCCGAACTGTGAACTATGAATAAAAGAAGCAAATCGAGAATAAACGCCGCTGAAATGGATTACAGGAGGAGATGCTGCCAGAAAACAAGGATGGAGTGAGTGAGGCATACCGATATCGTAATGGGAATACTGATTAACTCACTTGAAGCCAAAGAAGTAAGGAGGCTTCGATGGTTTGAACATGTTCAACGGATAACGCATGAAATATGGCCAAAGAAAATGATAAACTGAATACCGTCAAATCGAAGAAAACGGGCAAGACCAAGATGGCCATGGAGAGTAGAAGTTGAAGAAAGTATGGAATCGAGAGGACTAAATGAGGGCGGCTGGCGAAATAGGGAAAAATGGAAGCTAGGATGTGGGAAACAGCTCTAGGCTGTAAATACCCGCCTAATAAAAAAAGATAACGATAACTGTAACACTGAAACCAAAACCGTTGCTTTAAAATATTCCTTGTGATGAGGCTGATATTCTTCAAATGTGTTTTGGTTATTTGTGGAGTGTTTTGGTTGTTTCTAGAGGTTGTCGTCGATTGTCGTTTGCTAGTAATTAAACTTTAAGTTTAAGATTTTTATATAGCGAGGAAGAAAGTCACCTTAATGAAATAAATAACCCGTAAATTGTATATATTAATTACAAAAGGAATTAGCAATTAAGCATAAACAAAAATAAAATTTAAAAGAAAGATACGATAAGCATTTAAAAATTTTAAATCTAAGTCAGTGTTAGAGGTTCCAAAAACAGGACCAACGAAACAAGGTCGGAAATATCATCATGCTGAGACCACTAAGTATAAGGACATTTTTTAGGAAGGGAATAAAATATTTCAGCAAATGCGCATCGAGTATTCTCTTTCTGAGAAGCATCTCTCCGATCGATTCTCTTCGACAACTCCCCACAAATCAGCGCTCCAGGACCAACACATTACAAATTTCCATACCATCTCGCGAGAAAAAAACAAATAGCAAATGTGTAGGTAATGAATTAATTTTATTACGTAACTGACACACATTGTCAATTGAAAAGTAACATCCGTATCAAACAAGGAGGGAAAAACTTATTACTGAAAAACAAAGTTCTTATGACCGACACCAATAAACCTCTCATAGCAAAAGTGATATCATCCAAGGATGCGTTTTAAATAACGCACATATACAAATCAACGACCTACAAATTAAACTGAATAATGTTTGTAAGATAATCAGCGATCTCAGTGGTGAGCTTGAGCATTTGCATTCAACCAACTCAAAAACCATCACAGTTAACCTTCCTGTTGGTGCGCTCCAACATCAATGCATCTGAAGAAAAGTGTCCTGAAACTAGAGAATGGCAAACTGAAATCGGTAACGGATTAATAGCCTATTGAACGAAAAAAAAAATCGAATCTACAAGAACTGATTGATGCTTTAAATAATAACTTGAACAAAGATATAATATCGTCTACACGATGCAGATCCAAGAGACATATATTTATATTAGCCGATATGGTCGAGGTGTGTGTAAAATTCTCCTCCTTATTATTGAAGTGGACTCTAAACCAAATGCAACGCTAGAAAATGTCACCCAAAGCATTCTAAATAAATTGTAGGCTACGTGTAACAAACTGATGATCATTTAGATGAAAAGCGCTGAACATGTTCCGAACAATCCAACAACAATCGTCAGTCGGTAGTCCTAAAAATTTTACATAATTGGTCCAATAGTGGCTAATAACTGTACTAAGATTAAATTATGTGTTTATAAAACATTAATTGCGTTTATACTGATTTTGTTTGCATTAAACCACTAACATTTCATTATTGATTATTGCTTTATTCTTCGTTGGTGTTACTGTACAAGGTTACAGGGTGTATCTTGTATTTAAGTTTAATTGTTTCAAATCATTAATAAATAATAAAAATAATATCAGGCCCAAAATAGTACCTTGGGGAACTCTGCAATAAACGTACTCGCTATAATTGCCATCCACGTCAGTAACCTGCACAAACCAACTATTCCATGCGATCCTGTTCAGATTGTTTCAATTAAGACTGATGACTGTATTGGCTTCTCAGAACCCGCAACTACAACTGTAGGTGTACTTCAAGGATCTTTTCTAGGACCATTTTTGTGCGTGATATTTGCAAATTGATTGATTGAGCCTAACGGTGGCAACACAAAGACTTTATTTCCAGAGCAAAACCGGAAACGGGGGCTTAAAACTACTTAAGATCGAAACAGAACTTTGATGTTGCCAGCGAATGAAGCAATCAACAGCCTCAGGTAAAGAATCGACTTAACGTCTAGCGATACGTATTGTATCAACACAACTGATCATAAATACTTATCCGACAGTTAATTGTTTATAACGGATTGAGTTTTCACTATTTATAATTCACATATACCACGTAATGTGCGAAGTTTGTAAATTGAGACTTGTCAAGTTAAAATACAAATATAAAATTTTTCTACGTGAATGTGTATAATTTAAAACGGGCCGCCCACGACATTAACACAATATATAGAATATCGGTCGCCATAAATGCCAAACGTTGTGCATATCGAATTAGTAAATCGGGTACAGATAAAGTAGGAAACGTGGCGAAAGGTGTACAAAATTCAGTGTGGCGTATGATATATTTTTTGTGACAAAACCTTCTTTTGAATTATCGCGAACAAAACGGAATCGTCGCGTTATGTGCCATCGAAATTCAGTGCAAAATTCACTTCCAGTGTTCGTATATTGTTACGTCACGCATATCAATTGGTATATTTTTCGCCGGAACATGACTTTTCGCTTTCGCACAGCCCGGACGTTTTGTTTAATAATTTCCACGCACGTCAAACGTCAAATCGTTTATTTGCAACTTAATACAATTATACGTAAACGTCGACATGGAAAATATATTTAACGTATATGATGACACGACGGATGATACATTGCAATTATAGCGAAACTAACATGTTTCCGATCGTGTTCCAAATGTGGCGTGCAATGAGCGCCATTTTAATTTGGAATTCGCGTCGGGCGTTCCCCAATTGACTGTGTTCCGAAATATAATTGATGTAATATTACAGTCAATAGACGGCGTAGCGTACACATTTGAAATTCACATTGCACGTATTAATTAATTTGCAGCAATAAGTGAAGCAGTAAAACTGGCGGTTTGTTTCTGCCAGCCAATTATCCAATGTGCCAACGTGTAATGTGAATGATAATTAAAGCTTTGAGTTAGTTGCTGAAATACCAGGCGGAAATTACGGATTCACATATGCATGGAGACTGTATGTTTACAACAAGTAAACTATTTCTTACAATACCTAATATAAGTTTACGGAATGCACAGTACTATAATTCAGTTGTATTAGTAGCATAAGACTTTTACGAAATTAATATTATTATAGTCAAACTCGAAATATTTATTTTTATGTAACCTCGTCAATTGTGATCTATGAATTGGTTGCAATATAATGTTCAAGACGGCGGATGTTTAAATCACAAATAATTGACAGTTTTAAACCGCATTATAAATGAATATCGGCAATACAAAATTTCGGGGATTGTCCAAAACACAGTTTTTTTGTTCACATGTGCCAATCGCTCGTGTAGTGATTAACCCTACGGCAAAATTAGCAAATTACAGGTATAGAGATGCGCCGCGCACGTGTTTTCTCACACCTATCTGGCATTTACCAATATTTGATATTTACCGAACTCGTCCAATGCATTTAATTCTCGTTTTGCAATGATCCGACGTGTTCTCACGATCTTTCACGATAATTAACTTCGAATGAATAGAAAGACATTCTTTCTACCCCAACCAAGCAAAAGCCAATATGATTAAAAAACCCCAAGTGGGTGTATATAAGCCTGGCTAAATTTAGAAAATACGACAAAGTCCTACACTTTTAGAGGATTTCCACCTTCACGATCCGTCACAGATAATTTAAAACAGTACTGGATATCATTTCCCGTGCAGTTAATAATTTAATTTTCCGTAAAACATTATGAAAGTTGCGAGTAGCACACACTTAATTTGCAATAACAGGGTTATAGTTAATTTAATTTGGACTAGTCGCGTGCATTTCAAATAATAATTTAATTTACGTTTCATGCGCTGCTCGAAGTAATTTGAATGATGGACGTTTCGCGTTAAAAACGCGGATTAATTTTAGCAAATATTTAATATCACAATATAATTCGTGCGCACTTGAAAAATGTAATCAAATGAATTGTATTGAATCAGTTCGTGCTAAATTGGCTTCTCGTACATTTATCAATGCAATGGCACATAATGTTCAAATATCTATTTTTTTCTTAAACTGTAACCAATTTGAGTGAACGAGTTTAGTAAAAATTTAATTACTTTAAGAATTAAAGACGTGGTTAATGGATTATGGATCGAATATTTTCGTTGTTGATATAACTGTATGTTCCCTCGTATTGTTCTCTGCAGGCGACGATTTTACTAATGTGTAAAGTTTTAAGTGATTAATGTTTCGTTCACAAAAGAATTGTGTAATAAATAACGTACACTGTGTTTTAAAATGTAGATCTATATTTCAAGGGATTTTTGTTTTGTGTGGACTTTTATCATCAATAGATAACATTGTTTAGAAATAAACGTATGTATGTCAGTTACATCTATATCTTAGTTCATACTATTTTGACATCTATTGTTTAAATAGATAAATGAATATGAAATAGCGTATCTGTGATTTGAGTTTTGTAGTCACCACTTGTTACACCTACAAACATCATGAGGGTAAGGGTCAATTTTATACGCCACAACTCCAATTGGTTATGGCACGAAGTTTTTTCTAATCCAAAATTCTCGTGAACTGGTACAAAAAGGGCTCGACACTATTGTCATCGTTGCTCAAACGCTCGACAACGGTCAGAGGTTTCATAGCCGGGAGGGTTCAGGGTATTGGTTTTACCTACAATAACTCAAAATATGACTTTACAAGTACACTTCTAGTTTTTAGGCGTTCAAGAACAATTAAAAAATTGAATTAGTATAGGTAAACCCAGTGTAGAAAAGCATGACGTCACATGACAATTAAGGAAAATATACCTACATAAAAACACTATAATAACTGCGAATTTCCAATACATAAGTATACAAAATTAAAGGAGGAACAATAACGAATATACACGTGCCAGTGAGCTTGATACTGAACTGATATGAGTTGAAGTCAGAATAGGAGCGAGCTATATATCCCGTTTAACACGGTATCAAGGAATCAATGTACAAAAAGTTGTTATGTAATTTTATATTTGTTATAACTTTTATTAAAAAAACGTTTATTGGCGTAACCCTACTATTTACAATTACGTCATGTTTAATCCTCAATATTTACGTACTAGCTCTCTCCGGAGAGGGCCTTTCTTCGCCCAGCCCTTTTTTTCTCTTTCTTGGGGTCTTCTCCCACCTGAATTTCCGTCACCCTACTTCTCCTGTTCTCTTTCTTTAATTCCTTTACCTTTGCTAAACTACGTTCTCTACGTTCTCCCACATGCTTCTCCAATTTCCTCCTTTCCTCTCCTCTTCTTCCTCTATCTTCACGTCTTTACACCCTGTCATCCAGTGCTCCCATTTATCTTCGCTTGTACTTGTTTGCCTTTTCCTCCTTTCCACACCTGTAGCTTGCAATAATTCTCTCTTCTTCCGGCGTTCTCTTTTCCCTCAAATATCTTGGTTACCATCCACTTTTGTTTCTTTGCATTTGTGTTGTATTTTGCCTGCCTTATTTTAATCTTAATAATTTGTTTTACAATATACTCTGGCATTGACTTCTTTAACGTAAGTGCTATTTTTATTTGTCTTTGTTGTATTCCCTTTATTTTTTTCCAATTTATCCAACCCCACACATCCTGTCCATACATTAATATGTTTCTTGGAAGCTCCCACCCCTCTTTCTCCATAAGCTCTTCCTCAGACCCTCTTCTGCCGCTTTCGCCTTCTTGGAGATACGTGCTATGTGTCTCTCGTTACTATTGTTGTCCGTCATTATGTACATTGTACATTAGGTACATGTACTCTTTCACTTATTCTATTTTCTCCCCTTTCTATTTAATCTGTTTTTCCCTCCTTCTTCCGCTCCTTTCTCAAACCTCATGATCTTTGTTTTCCTAGTATTTAATTCCAACTCACCTCGATCCGTAAGCCATTCTAACCTCTTTGCTACTGCTACTATTACAATATCGTAATATCGTCTGCGTACGCCAACGACCATATTTTCCTGTTTCCCAATTTCGACGCTCCGTTTTGGCCCTTCCTGGCTATCTCCTCTAACTCTGTTATGTATATATTAAATAGTTGTGAACTTAGCGGATTGGTAAGCTGATGTATTTTGTCGAATCCTGTCGTATGTCTGCATATCTTATTTTGACTACAAATATTTGAATATTTTTAAATAGTGTGAGATTGGAGCTTATTCTTGGTTCTTTCAAGCGCTTGCGTAGTCCTGCTATTTATTATTAAATATTTCAACAGTTATTTAATCGGATCTAATTAATAAATCCTTGATTTTCCAATCTTTGTTTTTCATCCGTTATCAATCCTCCTTCTTTACTTTAGTAGATTAATGACTTTTTAAAAGCCCTTTCCTCTATCACACATCTGTTACTTAAATTTTTAAGTGTATTTTTATTTGCCAATTTCATACCTCTTTTTATACCATGTTCTCTTTGTTTACTATGATTCTGTTTTGTCCCTTCTGTTATCAAACTTTTTTCATCCTTCGTTATACTTTCAAACATTTGGCACATAACATAATACATCTAGCTTAGTGATCCTTCATTATTACAATCTGCAGTTCCCCATGTGGCTCAAGCTATAATTTACTTTCATTGTTCTTTTATTTCCTTGGTTAACTCTTTGTAATTTTCTTAGCTTTTTGCATCGTCAGCAACACCTTTTCATCATTTCATATATTTATTTACCAATTAATTTCCTTTTGTTAACTAAACTTGTAATCATACTCCCAATTTGTCGTGGTTTTTTTTTAAATCAAACATTTCTGGAGAGATTGATAACTACTACTGTGCGGTGGTCCTAGGTCATCAGACACCTATGATTTTTTTCCTTCGGGCCTTCCTAAAAGACTACGTTAATAGGCGTCGCCATAACACTATAGAAGAGTTACGTCAAATTGGTTTGAAGGCGGTGCATATTTTAAATCTTGATGTTTGTTATGTATAGAACAAAACAGCATGCATTACACCTTCTATAAAAAAAATTTTCCTTTGTTTGAGATTAAAATGTTTAATTTAACAAAAAATACCGTGAAGAAATGGGAAGCAATATCAGAAAGAATATTAACTATCGAGATGGAACATAGAAGCGAAAAACGAACAATAATAGCTGGCCCGGACGAGAACGAGAAGTAAGAGAAAAAAGATGAATTTTGGGAAAAGCTGGAAATGGTACTAGAAACAGCAAGAGGTATGATATATATAGCAGGAGACATAAATGGCAGAGTAGGGAAAAGAGACTCTATATACACAGAAACTATTGGAAAATGGGGAGAAGAGAAAGAAATAACAACGGAAGGACACTGCTGGAATTCTGCCTAGTAAACGATCTAATTATAGCGAATACGTTCTACCAACATAAAGATACAAATAAATACACGAGCGAGGAGCAGAGCAGAGGGGAGAGATCAATTATAGACTATATAATAGTAGAGAAGAGAAACAGAGCGGTAATAAGAGATGTGACAGTAAAAAGAGGATACGAGGATAGTGATCACTATCTATTAGTGGAAGAAATCAAGGTAAAAGAAGAAAACCAAAAGAAAGATGAGATAAAATATAAAATGAAGAAAAACACAGAAGTTATAAGAACGTACAAATTAAAAGACAAGCTGACGGCCGAGAGATATGAAGAAAGAGTAAAGGTACAAATACATAACCTGAATTCAAAAACTGAAACACTAGGAATTGAAATGATGTGGGAAGTATTCAGAAAGATTATTATAGAATCAGCGAGGGAAGTGTGTGGGTCAAATAGACAATGTGAACATAACAAACAGCATGGTGGACAGCAGAAATTAAACAACAAGTAAAATTAAAAAGAAGAAATGGCAAAAATACCTAAATACAAAGACGAATGAAAGCTATGAGGAATATAAAGAACAAAGAAGTAACGTAAAAAAATGGTAATTGAATCAAAGAAGAAAACATGGAATGAATTCGGTGAAAAAATGGAGAGAAACAGTAAAAATAACCAGAAACTATTCTATAGAGTTCTGAAAAATCTAAGAGGAAATAAAAAAGTAGACAATCTAGTAATAAAATGAGAGAAAGGAGAGATATTAACGGAAGAAAAAGAAATAATGGAGAGATGGAAAAAATACTTTCAGAAATTAATGGAAGGGAGAGAAGTAGAAATAGAACAACAAGAGTGGAAAGACGAAGCAGTGGAGCAAGAACAAGAACTAGAAGGAGAAAGTGTAGAAGAAAATATAACTATGGAAGAACTATCAGGAGCGATAAAAAGACTGAAAGATGGAAAAGCACCCGGAACTGATCAGATAACGGCGGAAATGGTAAAAAAAATGGGAGATGGAGGAAGGGAACTGCTATTAAAAAATTGTAATAAAGTGTGGATGGAGGAAGAAATACCAAAGCAATGGGAAATAGGATTGATAGTGCCAATACACAAAAAAGGGGATCGTATGGACTGTAATAATTACAAGGGAATAACTTTAATGAACACAGTAATGAAGATAATGGAACAAATAATAGAGAAACGGTTAAGAAAACAAGTAGAACCGACACTAACAGAAGAACAAAGTGGTTTCAGTAAAAGTAGAAGCACACAAGACCACATATTCACACTTAAAGAAATAACGAACAGAACATTAGCAACGTCAAAAACAGCCTATTTTGCATTTCTTGACCTGGAAAAAGCGTTTGACAGAGTATTACGAACGGAAATATGGGAGAGCCTAGAGAAAAGGAAAGTAAATAAAAAATTAATAAGAGTGGTTAAATGCTTATATAAGAGAACAAGAAACTGCGTAATCAGTAAAAACCTTAAATCCGAAGTATTTCTAACCAAGGAAGGACTAAGACAGGGGGGAAGCCTAAGCCCGCTTCTGTTCATAACTTTCATGGACGACATAATTAAGAACATGAAGCAGAAAGCGCTGTATATAGGATACAGGAAACTTGAAAAAATCGGAATCACAGTGTGTGCGGATGATGTAGCTATCATAGCAAGGAATGAAAGAGATCTGGGTGAAAACTTGAAAGAATGGAATGAAGCGCTAAAGGATAAAGGAATGAAAATAAACAAGAGAAAAACAAAGATTATGGTGGTAACAGAAGAAATGAAACGGGCGCAAATAAAAATTGAAGGTGAAGAAATAGAACAGGTCAGCAGTTATCAATACCTGGGAATAACACTGGGTGAAAAAGGCAGACAGGAGGTTGAGCTGAATAAAAGGATAGAAAAAGCAAACAGGGTGTATCATGCAATGAATAAGGCATTTATAAATAACAAGGAAATATCAAAGAGAACAAAGATGCAGGTTTATAAAATAATATATAGGCCTATTTTAACTTATGGGTGTGAAAATTGGGTACTAACATCAAAGGAGAAAAGCAAAATTAGAGCGGCGGAAATGAAATATTTGAGAAGAGTGAAGGGAGTAACAATAAGAGACAGGATACGAAGTGAACAAATTAGACAAGAGCTTGACATAGAACCAATAGAGGAGTACATAGAAAAACGACAACTGGGATGGTGGGGACACATGCAGAGGATGAGTGATACAATACCGACTAAACAGATTTGGGAAACAAAACATATAGGAAAACGGAAGCGCGGAAGACCTAAGGAGACATGGGATAAGATGATAGGAAGAATTTTAAAGAAAAAGGGAATAATGTGGACAGATGCAAAGAAACTTGCACAAAACAGAGAGGAGTGGAAGATATTTATTAAGAATTGTTAAAACTATTACACCCTACACCTTCGGGTAGAAGGGTATTGATTATACATACATGTTTAATTTTTTTATTGTTTTACATTTTGACTTAATATTAATAAAGTTGTTTTTTGTTCCTTCTTTCATTGCCATTGCCATCAGAAAATCTTCAATAACTCACTTATTATTCAAAATAATTACCAAAGTATATATGCATGTGTAGAGAAAAAAATAGACATTTCCATTAGAAAAATGAAGTTTATGCAAAATCTCAAAAATTGACATCGAAATTGGTCCAGACTGTACATAGACATTGCGCTCGCAAACCATATTAGCTTCGTTATGTAAACTTCCTATAAATTGTTCTCCTATAAATTGATGAGAGTTGTAATATTGTTAAATGATTAACATTAGAGTTAGTCAAGCTTACAATTGTTTAAAATATATATACGTACGATTGCCTAAAAATTAAATGCTAAGTAATAAATTAGGCATCAAACAAAACTTAATTCATTTAAAAAATTAATTCTGCATCTCACAAAATTCATAAAACGTGAAAGAGAATTTGATTAAATGCAATGTCACCATAAATATTTGAGTACACACGTCCTGAAAAAGCGCTTCACATCGGACGAGGTAATCAAATTTGCGTCTGACTTCAGGATGAAAAACTTTAAAGAAAACTGGCGTTCGCACTAATAGAATTGAGTTTCCCCGGAAAATCCGGTCATAATTTCATCAGCGTTCCTCCGCCCCTAAAATGTCGGATTTAGTTTTTGAGTGCATTTACATGAAAAGATTGCGGAGGCGACATTTGTAATTTCGCTCTAATATGCCCGCAGGAGCAAAATCGCATATGAATACGTGTAATCATCGACTATGCGCTCGCTGAATAATCCCGCGGCTCGTAGAGAAGTTTTATAAAATTACAGGCGACATGAATTCGGTAATATTTTATCATACGTTTACACGTCGCGACACGTTTTTCGCCAACGTTGAAAATATGTTAAATGGAATAGTTTGGGCAATTGTAAAATGGTTTGAAATCGTCAACGCGTGCTTAATTTTCAGACGCACTTAATTTTCAGATCGAAATTTTGATCACGAATCCATCGCATTAGTATTTAATGCTTTAAAAGGTTTTATTTAAACATCAGTTTGGGAATTAGGGGTGAAATATTGTTACTGGGAAACTGTACGTTAACATCGAAACTAATTAATTGATGGATAACATGCAATTTTATTTATGAATAGTTTATGAATGTAATGATGACTTGTTGGATGGCATATGTTTGTCTTTGTTTGTAATTCCCTCAGAATTTTTGTTGAAGGTCTTTCATCATTTTTCGTCAAAACAACATTTTTTTTATACTTGCAGACAACGCAAATACGTCTGTAAATAATATTTTATATTTAACTTGATTAGAAATCATTTTGCGTTACCATGAAAATGTCATATATGCAATATTTTTTGAATAACTCATTAATTTAGTGTCGGTTTATTAAAATTTATTTAAACGCCGATATGTTTGCTGAAGCTTAATTTGCATAACATTAATCGAGTTTTTACGCCGTTACTTTGGTGAAAATTCATAAATCGGCCTAACGAATAATCAAATTATATGACACGCGCGATATCACTAATTATTTATTTAATCATATTTTCCAAAACAAATATATATAAATCCTCTAAAATTAATCTCGTTATTCATTAGCCGAACTGTCAGTCAATATATATGCGCCACATATATAGGTATAATTATTAACGTTCGGATAATCAGTATCATGAGTTGTTTGTGGAATATCTTACCCTGTAACATTTACATTTCGTCGTTACGCTATCATAGATCTAACCTGATTTTATCTCTTGTGGTAAACTGAAATCGTGACATTGTAACACACGGAATTCTCGGAAACTATATTAATTATTGGCATGTAGAGTTGCTACTACTACTACTAATTTAATCATAGTTGAATATATTAATAATTTTGGATAGCTGCATATATTTTTATTGCCGCAAATTTAGCGATTAGCGATAAGTTCAATGGAAAAATATATTAATAATGGCCCCGTAAATTTTTCCTTCGTGTCCTTTAAAATACATCGAATCAAAAGACCTGTCGCTATATAAAAGTTCCTGTCGGATATACAGGAGATAATTTCTTTAAAGTGGGGTTGCAGGACAGTGGAGAAAGCTTTTAGACTGATTGATCACTTCTTTACCCCAAGCGGACTTGAGCATGGATTAGAATTAGTTCCCATTATGTTTGAAATCCATTCGTCACTGTGAAAATAGTAAAAGGCTTTAATAGTTAGCTTTCTGAATATATGTTCCTGAACTGAGTGACACCAAGAAAATATTACTGAAATACTCGAGTGAATGATGTTACTGAGGAAAGAAAAAATATCCACATCGCCGTGTTTTTGTGGTTTATGTATATGTAATGTTGATATGTTCTTTATAAAAACCAAACATATTTACCACTCAATATTTCCGAAACTGATTGCAGCGTTTAGTTTTGAATCAAATTGAGAAGTTGAATATTTTGAAAAATTTGAATTTTAACCAAGTGAGGCCACTAGGTAATAATACGATAGACATTTACGATAAGGTACAATATTGCCCACAGTAACTGGATCGATCATACATGTACGACGGAGCTAGGCCACCTTAATTATGATACGCAACATCAGCAATTGGAGAACTGTTTAATCATGTGAAATCAATCGTTCTTGCGATTGACAATATGATAAATAATAGTCCTCGCGACTGACGACTGACGAAGACGGTCAGTTACAAAAAGCAATGATCATATGTTCGGTCTGCATTAGAATATCGAGCAATTGCAAGATGCATCACAATTAGTGCTACAGCAATTTAAAATGGATATTATATGATAATTAAGAACAAGATTTTCTTGACAAGACAAGTATATCGATGGGTTAAAATTACCCTTCGACATTCATTGCGATTCTGATTAAACACGTGATATGTTTTCGAGTTGCGATGACGAAAGAACTTTTCTGTTAAGGCGAATCACCTATTTTCCCCAAAAATTGCTGCCATTGTTGTCGAAGCAAAATCACGCGGGGAACGTCGTGATGCGTAAAGCTCATGTTGTGGACGACCATAATTATAAATTAATTATGGGATATAATATGATAATGGTTAGTAATCGCAAGCCACCTTATTTAGGCAAATTTAATGTAATTTTACTCTATTTATGCTAATTAAAGCTACATGCTTAATTTGAGATAATTTAATCGCACGTACATACATTACATCAATATATTATGGGAATATACTACATTAATATGTTATATTAATGTTTACCGCAACTGAACTGTGATGCCTTTATAAAGGATCTGATAATTAATTCCAGGACTCGCTGAACGTTTATGTAAATACTATTGCCGCCATAGAAATTTCGCAGTCTTAAATAAACATTAATTAAATATTGATTGTATCTTTGTGGATGTATTGATTTAATTTGTTTAATTAAATAGAGGATGAGTACATAATCTCGATGAATATTTTATGGATACTCTTAAGAGCTTTTTCAATCGCAGCTTTTTACTCCCCGTTTATAATGCGCTTGGTTCGCAAAGGCCTTGCGCGACGCATATTAAGTACCAAACGGAATTGTGAAATTTGAAATAACGCTTCAACATCGTGGCAGATTTTCTTCGAGTGTTCGTACCAATCGATCGAACAGGTTTCATCGACGGCTTTAAATGTTCTTGAGATGATAATCTTCGTGGTGTCATCCATCAGCATTAAAGATGGTGCTCCACCTGGTTGATTGGTTCATCCCTCGTAGGAGATATTGCCGGCGGCGACGCTGCATGCGGTGTCTTACTCGATTGTTGCTGCAGGTGGCACGATGATGATGGATTCGGGTAATCAATGATTGTTGGTAGTGTCGTTGTGGCCTCACACTTTATTTCAACTTTACTTGATCCGTAATATTTTACGAATTTACTTAAATTATGTGCGCACATCGTCATGCAAACGATGGAACTACTGACACTCCCAATAAGCACAGTAAAATTCTTGTAATTGCTCCCAATTATTTTATTATTTATTATTTAGTATAGTATCGACGCTACAATATCTATCAACGATGACCTGAATTATATACAACAAATATCGATTTGCCCTTGCGTCACTGAAATCTATCTATCTATTACATTGTTATTAGTAATTCAATGACGGTGACCGCGATTGGATTATCAATGAGCGCATTGTATTTTGCCGGTGACATGTGTGCATAATTCAGTAGGAATCGTTCTCTTATCATCTCACTTTAACTTTGGTAACTCCGATCGGACTGTTATAAGTAATTATTCGATATCGGTCTCGACACTCGTTCTAATGTCGGTGAATTCGTACAGAAAGAGTAATTGCTCAGTAACACACTAGAAACGGGTTAGCATACGGTTTTTCTTCTTGTGTTAAAATACTAACACTACTCGATCTCGTTGGTTTTTTTTTAATGCAAGGGGTATCCAGACAACGAGTCTAGACTCTAGACTCTAGAGAAATTATTAGTATAGATTCAAGGTAACACTAAACCAGAAATAATTTAGCCGAAACAGTAGTGCACGCTTAGAGAAAAGAGAAAGTGCCAACAGGAGAACTAATGTGATAAAAAAAATATAATAATTTTGTCACGAATGGGTCAGACATATGTGAATATTTGGAATATCTACCGGTAATAATCGAGTGACTCACAAGGGTAGAAATTATGGTTTATTACTATTTCGATCCTCTAACACAACTATTTGATAACTGGATCTTTTATTCGTTTATTCGCTGTCGTTGTCAACAACAAGAATTGCTTTCTTAACAGCAAATGTTATTGGTGTGTAACAAGTGTAAGAAGTGGGCTCGAACTGTTACAGTGAAGAACCTTTGTCTTGATTTATCGCAGCCTTTAATTTTATTTTCCTTGCTTGACCAGGAATATAATGTTGTTCCAATCATCTTGATTCGTTAGCTAGTCTTTGTCTTCTTTCTGGGCATTCCATTCAACCTTGTGTCCAGTCTTTTCTAGGGAGTCTCATATCGTTCGATGCACGTGTTCCAACCACATACTACGTTGTGCTTTCGCAAAATGAACAAAATGGCCGTATCAACCATATACCGAAGCAGTTTCTTGTTTCCGGATATTCCTGCTACTATATCCCTCGGAATTGAAGCTAAAATTATGAAACTTTAAACTTAAGGTTGTATGTGTGTCGGAAGAAAACCTATTTTTCAAAGCATTATCTCAACCGGAAGTTAGGGTTTGCTTTTATAGCCAGTTTCCATCCCTCGAAAACGGTACGAGTTATCGAAAAAGTGGTCCTTTATATAGGGGGTCTCGAAACCCGATTTTACCTAGATTTGCATTTTTTATGAACACTATGTGCAATCGTTGAATTCGAATAGTATTAAGTAAAATAGAATTTCATGAATATTTTGATATCACTAGCACTGCTATTTATGCTTCGACAACCTGAAATCGCATACATCTAGCCTCGCAATGTCTGATTTATCCCTTTAAAACATTTTTATAATCTTTGTAATCAATTTTTCAAACATTGCATTTTAAATCAAACATGGGTTTAATTACAAGCATTTTGATAGGCAATCTCTAAATCTGAAAAATACAAAGTTGACTTAATTTAACATGGATATCTCAATGTGATAAAACAGTGTGCAAGACTTATCCACATATCAAGCCATTAAATTGAACCCCAATTTACCATTTCGTGTCTTTTACCGTTGGGAAATCAACCGCTTTTTATTAAAACTCAAAACACTGTGATTTTTATTTAAAATGGGCATTATATTCTTCATGCTAATGTATTGTTTTGAGTCTCGTGGCGCTTTTCGATTAACATCACGTTACTGACGTTATGTACTTTTAATAAACGAGTCGAAATTACTAAAAAAAATTACCAACGAAGTAGCAAATAGCGCCTAGCTATATAGAAATTATAACGAAAACCACACAAAGATGCAAATGGCAGAAAGACGACAAGAGACAAACCACGAAGAAAATAACCAGCAAAATCCAAATGCCCAGGAATAGGATTTGATTCAGAAACTAATTCGAAAAAGGAAAATTATCGATTTCAGTCCAGGACAGGACAGGACAATAACGAAAACCTATACGAATTGATGAATATCTTCTACTTTAATCAGAAGAAACAACCAACATCACGAAGGAGAAATACATGGGTGACATTACTGGAATAGTTGGTAGTCGATAATATGGAGAAAATAAATAATAATCACCAGAAAAGCAAGAGTTGCTATGGGAAATAGCTTTTTCACATATCCATTAAAATGGAAATCTTTTCGCTCAACCAATTGATAAAAATAATTAAAATATATATCGATTTATTTCCCAATTTTAAATAATTTACTATGCACATTATACCTTACAAAAAAGACCTTGTCTAAATCAAAGCTATCGTTAAATCCATTTGGAGATTAACGACCATTTTCACACATTTCTTCCCATTCGGTTTGTTTATTTCTTTATTTATCAATGCTTGCTATTTTCATTACATTGTAGTTATATAAATGAGTAGCGCCCACATTGAAAAATCGAAACGCAATAAAAATATTGAACAGGGGGAAATTAAAAGGAAATTTAAGAATTAAATGAAAACATAAACAAAAATAATTACCTCAATTCATTTTCATTATTACTATACTTACTTATACGTAGTAGTATAAGTAAGTAAAAAACATATGAGGTTTACGAATAATAAATTAATATGTAATTTATTTAAAATAGTAATTTGTACATAAGCAACCGATCAAGAGACAATCTTAGCTTCTAATTGTCGCCGGCACACATATCAAAAACTCAATAATTACTTCCGCGAAAAAATGCAAAGATAACGTCGCCTAGGTGCAATGGGCCGTTTTTGTGCCCATGCGGTCGCCGGTCACTCATAATTGCGACGCGACGCTTCTTGTCTCATTTTTGAACGCGCTTTACAAGTTTTCGGAGGTTTGTTTCGCGTCACAATTGTAACCGATAAATAACCCGGGAGACGTTAAACGCGACCGTTTGGCGAGTGCACAATCGCGTTTGTTTTGCGTTAAATTAAATCGCAATTTAACGATTCATTGATAAACTAAGAAACTCTAAACGTTTAGTGAACGTACTTTTTGGATGGCGGCGTAGATCTTGCTTCCAAATGGACGGAGTCGTGCCGGAGGAGGCGACTGTTGGGGTAAGCTATTCAATTTTTTATATCGCGGACTTTGCGTGTACGCGGAAATTTACGTTGTGTAACGTCGCCGAAATAATCAACACCGACAGATGGCGGTGCAAATCGGAACTAAATCACACTGGTTGCGGAAAAAACGGTGTTATTAATAAATAACGTACGTCGTTATCAGTTGGTCCATGCAGTGAAAACCTAATCTTTAGAAAGTGCATGATGAGAATGCGAAAAAATTTAGATACACTCGTTTATTTCACGTTCACTGCATATATATTGGAAACGGTATACTCATTTTAAAATTTAATTTTATCAGAAAATATATAAATTAAAGAAGAAAAAAATCAACACTGACGATAACAAATTTTTTTGTTTTGGTTACTATTTTGTAAAATTACTGACGCAATTCTTCGAGGCGTTAATAACCTCGTTAATAGCTCGACACCCTTGTCGCGTGAATTCATTCCAAACTTGTTGCAGTCTTTCATGTAATTCTGGCACAGTTCTTGCAGGATGAACACGAACGCGTTTTTTCCGCACTACTTAAAACTAGGCCTGTTACTATCCGAAGATTGTAGGATTCGGATATCCGGATCCGAAAGTATCCGGATATCCGAAGACAACCGCTTTTAAATTATTGCAAAAATCCGGATCCGATATCCGTATCCGATATCTGGATCCTGATATCGGATCCGAATATCCGGATACGATATCCGGATCCGAGTTTCGGTTCTCGGGTCCGGATAGTAAACTATCCGGATATCGGGGATTCGGATATCCGGATCCGAAAGTATCCGGATATCCGAATACCCGATATCCGGATAGTTTACTATCCGGACCCGAGAACCGAAACTCGGATCCGGATATCGTATCCGGATATTCGGATCCGATATCAGGATCCAGATATCGGATACGGATATCGGATCCGGATTTTTGCAATAATTTAAAAGCGGTTGTCTATGGGATAATTATTGATACGTACACGTTATGATATAAATTAAGAGTAGGTGTGGAACATCATCTTTCGTCAAGTTTTGGGAAAAATTTTCGTATTATTTTTTTCGTATTAAAAACAATGCAATAAACTTACCATTAGATATTGAGAATCTGTCAAGTTGCTCCTGTAGTTTGACAATAAATACATTTGTGTTTAAGTTAGAATTGCGGAAAGATATTAGCAATTTTGTTGACCAATCTAGTTCGTGTAAAAATAGCTGTTGAATATTTTTTTGGGCATTAAATACAAAATGGGTTTGGTTGGGTTAGTACAATTGAAGACGATTGAGGCTGCAGAACCTAAAATTGTAAATCGTTTTCGATCATTCAGGTTTCGACGACGTACATGTTTTCATCTAAATCAGAAAACATAGTGAATCAGTAATAGACGATGTTATTGATTTTATAAAAATTGTAGTTATGTTTTAAGGTTGGACTAAATTTCGGTGTTGGGCATCTCAACCCAAACCCAACCGAACGCAACTCAACCCAATTTAAACTGGTTTCAAGTATGTACCAAAAGTAGCCAACATGTAAATCGCACTTTCTGAACTATTGGAATTGAAGTTGTTCGATTTTAGGTTTCATCGAGATCGATTCTGGTTGCGTAACCACAACACACATAACAAATTGCATTGCATACGAAATATCTTGGGTTAGGTTGGGTTATTGCGTATTGGCTTGAGTTTCATTTGATTCTATCCCACACATGCCTTGTCTTAAACCCAACCTAACCTAACACAACATGTTTCAATTATGTACCAAAAGTAGCCCACACTTGCAGTTGAAATTGTAGAGTTTAAGTTTCATCAAGACCGATTCTAGATTGCGCAGTACGTAAAAGCAGAGTTAGATATTTTAAGTTTTCATGGAGGTAAATCAATTGACACATAAGAAAATAACAAAATACGTGGCACAAGAAATAAATTGTTGGGTTGGCTTGTGTTTTAGACCACATATTTCTTGTCAAACCCAAAAACATTTTATTGTCGTTGCAACGTTGAGTGTTAGGGTATATCGCAAATCTCAGCCACTTAATTATGATGTTCTCATGCAGTGTTAGGATTATGGTGTTTGTCACAATTGGTTAATCGTAAAGAAATTCGGCAGGTGAGGGATTTTTTAGATCTGTAGCGTTGGGTAAATACCTCACCATCATCATCATTGATTGCCAGTGCTGTCACAAAAAAAAAACAATAAACTTGACTATATGTCGTATCATTATGGCACAATCCTGTGGCAAATTCAAAGTATCGTATTATCCACTTAATGTGTGGATAATACAGAAATAGACATTGACCAATACGAGTTGATTTTATACAAAGGTACCCATTTGAGATTTTAATATTATGATATGCTAGGAGGAGTGTTATAAAATGTGGACCATCCTGCATTTACCAAATTTTAAATATTTGTACGTTCTGGTTCCTAATTCATGAAATGCATCTCAATGTGCGACCGAAACCAGTTTGCTCCCCCATTCGCAGCATCGTAAATTCCTCCAAATAGCTACTATGTTAGTGGTGTCCTTTTTACTCAAGATTTAATACTCGTTTTTGGGGCGCGCCAGTTTTTACATCTTCTACAACCTATCGTTTCGTTTTATTTACGCACTTTGCAAACTGTTACGGCGCGGGTTATATAAGTTGAGAGTTTCGCAGTACGTGATCAAACCCTCCGAAAAACATACATCGGAAAAGAACTCGACACCGAAAATACATTAAATGTAAATTCAGTTGTAGAAAATTAATTTGAAACTATCTGCATTTATTCACAGATTTCAAACGATTAAAGAATTCAATGCGCGTATATATGTTCGCGTTTATTACACTCTAATTTAACATCTATAGACATGTAAATCATAAATGTGGTCGTTTCTCAATTACTTGCATGATCGCACGACTGGGAACGGTATTAACGATATGGAATCACATTTTAAACTAATTTAAACCGTTGTGGCGCCGCGTGTAAAATAACGATGGAAAACGGGCAATGAAGGTCGTGAGCAAATCATCGAAATTTAGTGATATTAAATGTTGTTTCGATTAATTTTCAATAGTTAATTTGGTTATATTGATTTGGGTTTGCGGTTTTTATTCAATTAAATTGTCGTTTAACGTACGCCTCGTTCCGCTATAGTAATAAATCGATGTCTTTATTAAGTGGATTTTAATAATATCATTCAACTGCATACAAACGATCATAAGAACATAATTTGATAGAACGTTTGCAGATAAATGTAGATATCTATAATCCTTCGTCCACATATTAGTTCCTCTCCAATTATTATTATGCTGGTGTAATTAAAAAACGGTCGAAGGATATCTCCCTTTGTAATAAAAATAAATTAAATATATAAAATTATTTGGGGTTCTTAAAACTTTAGTATGCGAATTTTATGTGGTGGATAAGGCGATAAAAACATACGTCTGAAATATATTGCGTAAACTTTGCTGGCTTCTTTACTTTGTTATTTTGCGAATATCGCCAATTGTTACACACAAAGTTAAATCCCGCATATATGATCTACTTTAATCGCAAAAATTTAATTTGACGACATGCACGTATAAACTTTAACGATACTGCGAACTTGTAAAGAAACGAGAAATCCATATTAAGTCGCAAGTGGGATTTTGAGCTTTCAATGGCTGGATGTACCATTTCGGAGAAAAATCGCTCTAACGCCTTCACCACGACTGGGCTAAAATGCAAATGGGATTTTACGTAGCGATAAGAAACGTCATATAAGTACAAAACTGTTTGCAAAATACTATTTGAAAAGAATCCTCTTATTTACTGCACGTAATCTATTTCAATTTTCATGGCAACACATTATGTTATCGAATGGAACAGTTTTAAGCGTTATCGTACTCGTATATGTAAAGGACAAAGGACAAAATGTATCTAAGGAGTAAGAACATTGTCGTCACTCAAAGCAAACAAAATTTAGGGCGAGAGGTGCAACTGTACAACTATGGTAATTGTTTCCAATACAGAATGACTTAAGTGGCATCGGTGCTCTGTTGTGATCTTTGGATTTGTATAAGTTCACGTTTTATTATATGTTAATTATGAATAATTTGGAAAGCAACAAATTGTTTATTTTCGTCAGTAATTTTCAGATTTCGATAAGTGTTGATGACATTGAGTTCAAGAATCTCCAATGAAAGTACGTGACACAAATACAGAACATCCTCTTTTCCTAAATTGTCATTGTATCATATACTCAGTGACATATAAACTGCACCACCTAGAAGGGTGGGAATTTTTGGACCAAATTTGGCAGAAACATTGGCCTAGTCTAAGGTAACAATTGATTAAAATTTGATAAAGAAAACATTTCATCTTTTTGATTTTTCTTTAATAATGTGTTGGTCCGCCCCGATTTCTCATTGACCCGCCTTGGCATTGATTCCAGCAGGTGATCAATGTCTTCTTGGGGTATGGCATCCCAAGTAGCATGTACTTCATGCCGTAGAGCTTCTATTGTCAACGGTGGGTTCGGTAGATTCCTCAATCTTCTACCCATCATGTCCCACACATGCTCAATGGGCGACAAATCGGGAGATCTTGGCGGCCAAGGCAAAAGATTAACATTGACCTCTTCAAAGAAGTCAAGAGAAACCCTTGCTACGCGAGGTCGTGCATTATCTTGCTGGAAAAGTGGGTCTTCTAGCCCTCGAAGATATGGAAGAACATGTGGTTCTACCACTTCGTCAATGTAGCGTCGGGCGGTCATACTGCCCCGAATGAAGAGCAAGGGTGACCTACTGCCGTAAGCAATAGCACCCCACACCATCAACCCCACAGTTCTGTGAACATGCCTCGCAGTCGAAAAATCAGGATTGCGCCTTTCTCCACGTCTTCGTCTAACAGTCATCCGACCATCATGCATTCCTAAACAAAATCGCGATTCGGCACTAAAGACAACTCGATGCCACTCCAAGTTCCATTGAAGTCTTTCCGTGCACCAGGCCAAACGTTCCTGGCGATGTTGAGCAGTGAGGTGTAGCACAAGATGTGGGCTGTAAGACAACAAGCCAAAGGTTCTTATTCGACGATAAACTGTTCGCAAGCCTATCGGACGACCTTGTTCACCTAACCATTGATCAGCTATTGATCTAGTTGTAGAGAATCGGTCTCTCAAGGCCATTAGTCTTAAGCGACGATCTTGACGTTCATTGGTTCGTCTTTGAGCCCCAGTGCCTCTTCTCCGACGTTCAACCCCATGTTCAGACCACGCTTGATAAACACGCATTATTGTTGAGTTGTGCCGTCCCAAACGGTTGCCGATTTCTCTAAACGAAAAACCTGCTTCTCGTAAACCAACAATCCGCCCTCGGTCAAAGTCACTCAACTGCTGGTAAACTTGAGGTCTCCTTCCTCTAGGTATCATTAAACACTTGAAACACTTTAAACTAAAGAACGGGATCCGAAAAAGTTGAACAAATTCAAAAAATTATTCGATAATTGCTTGTCTATCATCACCTCTAAAAAATGACACAAACGTCAAAAATCCCATGACTACTTGATGATTGGGTTTTAAATTTTAATCAACTATTTCCTTGGACTACTCCACTATTCCTGTCAAATTTGGTCCAAAAATTCCCACCCCTTCTAGGTGGTGCAGTTTATATGTCACTGAATTTTCTTCTGCAAGGCAAGAGTGGCTTTGGAAGAAATGTTACTCAACTTGGTAATTACAAAATTTATATACTTACAAAACGATTAGTAACGATCGATTATCTGACGTCTTTCTCCATTTTCGTTGATCAAAATCGATCGCATGGTATCTTATATAAGAACTAGCTATTCGTCTGTTAACATTTATCCCATTGTTAATATGAATTGCGTATATAAAACCGAATTTTCCTAGATTTGAAGTACATAATACAAGATTCCTTATTATTTTTACAATAAAATGAATACATTCTATATATGGGAGTCGCCTATGTAAATTGTCGTGGTGCTAACTTCCATTTTATAAATATTTTAACATTTGATTTGATTAAATCAATTAAAACCTGGTAAAATTTTGCCTTGTTTCAACGTTGGAGCCATGACAAACTGATAAACTGAGTTTCTCTAATTTATTATCTCAATTACGAATGATGAGTTTATGAGTTTACGCCACCCAATTTCTTCAGGTAAGTGCCTTAATTATCTGAGTTTACCGAAACACTTATTAACAATATTTCAGCAACAAATCGCTTACCATCAAACTCGTCTAGCGATTGTTGGCTTACATTAAATTGAAGCCACATATCACCTCCATCGTCAAAATTAACTAAACTAATTTCTGAGCGCTGTACATAATTCGAAACTCACTCGCAAAGTACTGCAAAATCTATTTTTAGTTAGTTTGTTTTAGGCACAATAAAAAATAACGGTAGACGTGCATAAAATTTCAGCACGCAATTCACGTAAATAATTATTAATTAAATTCACCATTAATTAACGAATGTCGTTTTAATTAAAGGAAAATTACATACGTATGTACAACACATTATTACAAAATGTCACACTAGTTCCATATGTACTCCATTTAAACGTACCGATGTCTCAATAAATATTTTCTTTTCATTATACTCATCATCGTTTATCGGATTCGTTACAAGTTTAATTAATATCCATATGTAATTACGCTAATGGTAATAATATCCTCGCAAAGTAAATAAATGTCTGGGAGCATTTCGTTTTATTAAGACTGGTTTTTTCGTAATAATGAGGTATTTAAATACGTAAATTAATTAACTTTCATATCTTCGCATGCAGACGGAATAAATATAAATAGAAAAACTTCCAGGTAGACGGCATTAAAATAGAATGTAATATTCAATTAGATTTTTTTTGAAGACCTGATTATGCGTGATTATTGAACTATGGTTGTTCATTTTTACTCATTAAAAATATTAATGATTTATCCCCAACTTGTCATATACATTGGACGCTAACATTAGGAATTTCCACAGTTTTGCTTTTATAAATTACTTTCAATTTCATAAAGTCATAGAAAAGTATACATATAAAAAAGTGGGTCTTCCAGCCTTCGAAGATATGGAAGAACATGTGGTTCTACCACTTCGTCAATGTAGCGTCGGGCGGTCATACTGCCCCGATTGAAGAGCAAGGGTGACGTACTGCCGTAAGCAATAGCACCCCATACCATCAACCCCACAGTTCGGTGAACATGTCTCGCAATCGAAAAATCAGGATTGCGCCTTTCTCCACGTCTTCGTCTAACAGTCATCCGACCATCTTGCATTCCTAAACAAAATCGCGATTCGTCACTAAAAACAACTCGATGCCATTCCAAGTTCCATTGAAGTCTTTCCGTGGACCAGGCCAAACGTTCCTAGCGATGTTGAGCAGTGAGGGGTAGCACAAGATGTGGGCGGTAAGACAGCAAGCCAAAGGTTCTTATTCGACGATAAACTGTTCGCAAGCCTATCGGGCGACCTTGTTCACCTAACCATTGATCAGCTATTGATCTAGTTGTAGAGAATCGGTCTCTCAAGGCCATTAGTCTTAAGCGACGATCTTGACGTTCATTGGTTCGTCTTTGAGCCCCAGTGCCTCTTCTCCGACGTTCAACCCCATGTTCGGACCACGCTTGATAAACACGCATTATTGTTGAGTGGTGCCGTCCCAAACGGTTGCCGATTTCTCTAAACGAAAAACCTGCTTCTCCTAAACCAACAATCCGCCCGCGGTCAAAGTCACTCAACTGCTGGTAAACTTGAGGTCTCCTTCCTCTAGGCATCGTTAAACACTTGAAACACTTTAAACTAAAGAACGGGATCCGAAAAAGTGGAAAAAATTCAAAAAATGACTCGACAATTGCTTGTCTATCACCACCTCTAAAATATTACACAAATGTCAAAAATCCCATGACTACTTGATGATTGGGTTTCAAATTTTAATCAACTATTTCCCTGGACTAGTCCACCATTCCTGCCAAATTTGGTCCAAAAATTCCCACCCTTCTAGGTGGTGCAGTTTATATGTCACTGAGTATATATTTCGAATAAATAAATCACAATTGCCACAAGCTATAGATGCAAAGGACTTTTCTAAGTTACGTAAACTTTTATAACTAACATCGAAAGCATCTTCGCTAATTTTATAAGAAAGATTTATTCAAGAAACAATTTAATATTTAAGCTATGGATGACTTTAAATATAAAATTATGTATTTACTTATGAAAATGTATTAGTAGACTTGCCGCTTTCGCCGACTAGATCTTACATTGTATTCTTTAAGTAAGAATAGAAACGTTGCAACGCAAGCACTTTATCTGGCATTGTGTTATATTTGTGTTTTAAAGCAACTATGGATTATGGAGTTTGTAACAGTAAATCGTTCTTGCAAGACAAGATCCATTCTGTTGTTCGGCTACGAAGATAAGTCGCCCAAATTAAAAATATATATTGTATTATACCATCCCATCATGATAGATAAACCTGTAAAGTAGCAAAATATGTCCATCAGCAGTTTGATGTCGCCAGCGACACACATGTTAGGTTCCTCATTTTATTTATATAAATATGTATACATACACATCATAGACAAGATGATGGATGAAAGCATTATATAAACGTGAAGTGTAAAATGTACGACAGCTTTGCCGAAGCAGTTATTACAATATTTATTTATGCAAGAAAACAATTTTCCGTGTATTACAAACTAGTTGGTCCCGTCTTTGTTACAGCACTGATTTACGCAACGGTGAACATTATTTGGCGTCCTTTGTAGTTCGCGTCCATTTCCATTTTTAAAATAAAAGATGTCGCATTCGCTCGAGGCATTCGCAACCTTTGAAACAATGTAATCGATCGAGTGTTAATGTCATCTACAACGGCGAACGGATGAAGACATGGCAGAGCACACGTCAAAGCGAGTGATCCCTGAAGCATTCTGTAAATGACGGCTTCTATTCAGTTACGACCTTGTTATAGATCCAATTATGTACATTCGAAGAAGACCTACGAGTATTCTTTGACCTGGCAAATTTAGTAACGTGAACCTTAATTTAAATGAATCACTAGGAACGTTCGAGAAATTCTGTTTATAGAAACCGCAAAAATATTCCAAAGAAACGATTGATGTTAATCAAATTACAATTTATTTGGGGATTATGTTGAACAAGTCGATAAAGGTACCCAAAATCAAAATCAAAAAGTGTTATTTATTATATTGTTTTATTTCACAAATTCTGAAATGTCGATGGTGTGTAAGACCAACGTTAAAGGTTTATAATTTAAAATTTTTGCTATAAACTGTGTCACGTATACAAAAAAAAACACCAAAGCAAGTACATTTACATTCTTTCGATTAGTTCGATTAGTTTCAATAAATAATTCTACTAGTTCTAAATAATTGCAGATTTTATTAAAATATGTATCGAGGAAAGGAAAGTTAACACTAAAAGAAAGAGCAGGAAATTGTCTTTGGAACAAACAATGACCGATAGGGGCGAATATAAAAATATTAAATTAATGGATTTAGAGGAACAGCTTTTAGGCATAATTTACAAAATTCATCTGTGCGACGAAGAACTTCCAGATAATCTTGGGCATCAAGTAGAAGGTAACTAAAGTATTAAACATAAAAATGTTTCGCAAACGCAATTCAATTTAAAAAGTGAATAAAACTAAATGTAACAAAACGTTAATGGAACAAAGAGGCATTTAGCGCAAACGTGCAAAATGTAATAACTTTAAAATTGTAAAAAAAACAAAAATTAAAAGAATATTTCCAAACCAACAATATTTAACTGGGAAGAAAGAAGGATAAAGCTGCTGAAAATGCAGGAATACTAGATGGAATGAAAAATCCATAGCCTCACACAGAGTTATCGCTATTAGGATTGAATCGTGCATGTTATTGTTTAGAACCAGTCTTTAGATGGCACCACCTTGAATTTCATGACAATTCCTGCATTAGTTTTCGAATGACAGCTGAAAGTGACGAGTTTCGGGTTTTGATAAAACATTGTTTTTTAATGGGGAAAAAACACTGTCCAAGCCAAGAAGTGGTTAGATAAATGCTATCCAACGACCGCGCCTTCGATTGCAACTGTAAAACGCTGGTTTGCTGACTTGAAACGTGGTCGTACTAGCACTGAAGACGGTGAGCGCAGTGAGCCACACCAGAAAACATTAAAAAAATCCATTTGATCGTTTTGAATGAGCGGAAAGCGAAGTTGCGTGAAATAGCAGAACCCGTGGGGATATCGGCCGAACGCGTTAGCAAAATTTTGCATCAACATTTGGGAATGAAAAAGTTGATCGCGCTATGGGTGCCGCGTTTACTCACTCAGGACCAGAAGCAGAAATGTGTTGGGGATTCCGGGCGGGGTTTGGCCTTGTTTCACAAAAACAAACAAGACTTTCTGCGTCGGTTTGTAACGATGGACGAATCATGGATTTATTATTATACTCCTGAGTCTAATCGGCAGTCTGCAGAGTGGTTGAAAGCAGGTAGCAGCCGTCCGAAGCGTCCAAAAACACAACAGATGGCCGGGAAGGTTATGGCAAGTATTTTTTGGGACGCAAGAGGAATAATCATGATTGAATATTTGGAAAAGGGAAGAACAATCACAGGTGACTACTACGTTGGTCAACTGGACCGCACGTAGCAAAGAAGAAAGTGCTGTACCACCACGACAACGCACCAGCACATTCATCGATGAAAGCGATGGTCAAATTGAGCGAATTGCGCTACCAATTAGTTAGTCCCCCCCCCACTATTCACCAGATCTGGCTCCCAGTGACTACTATTTATTCCCAAACATGAAAAAGTTTCTTCAGGGAAAGAAATTTTCGTCGGATTCTGAAGTCATGGCCGAAACGGAGGCGTATTTTGAAGGCATCACAAATCATTTTTTTAAGGCATCGAAATGTTGGAGGGCCGCTGGAACAAGTGTATTATTCTAGATGGAGAGTACACTGAAGAATAAAAAAGGTTTTGAGGTAGTAAAGAATTTTTTTCCTCGTGAGGCTCGGGACTTTTTATTCCGTGTAGTATCAGGGGAATAAATAGAGAGGTGAACAAGAGCGGGGAAACAAGAAACAGAAGGCAAAATAAGGAAGGTAAAATAGAACACAAAATACAAAGAAATAAAAGCGGAGCGAACCAAGATATTTGCGGGAAATGATGACGCCGGAAGAAGGGAAAATTATTGCAAGGTACAGGTGTGGGAACGAGGAAAGGACAAACAAGTACTGGATGAATGAGGAGTACAGGAAATACGAATTCTATGGGGAGGTGAAGACAAATTGGGGCACTGTATGAGAGGATGTAATGAAGTGAAGATGAAGGAAGAGGAGAGGAGGAGATTGGAGAAGAAGCATGGAGGAGAACGGAGAGGGGCTTAGATTCTTAGCAAAGCTAAAGGAATTGAACGAGGAGAACAGGGGGAAAATGCAGGCAGGAGATGACACCATGGAAAAGAGGAAAAGAGGGAGGAAAATATATCAAAATTAGGAAAAAATAAAAAAATCAAAAATTCAAATTTCAAAAAATCGTAAACTGTCCATTGTTAATTGTTAAAGTTGTCTAAAATACCAAAAATTAAAAAACACAAATAAATAACAAAGAACATAAAACATTTGAAACATGAAAAAGTCAAAAATCCAAACATCAAAATCCAATTCCATTATATGTAAGAACCAAAGGTAAAAGCTAATAGCAAATAAAATATATAAATTTACATATAATTATATAAAATTTATATATAATGTGAGGTATTAAATATTTTTATCTCTATTATTATCACAAATTCTTCAACTGAATTTTGACGTTTTCCAATCAAAGACATGAAATATATTTCCGAACTACTCATTAACTTAGTTCACGAAAACGACAACATTCTATCTCTGAAACGGTTGTTTCGATTAATTGAAATTTTAGCATTTACATAGCTGGCACCTGGACTTGACTTGAAATTTTATATTGACATAGATGGAACATGCACTTTGCAAATGAAATTGTAAAAAACTACCACAAACGGACTACTCATTCATAAAAACTAAGTTTTCTAGTAATAAGTATAACAACAAGCAGTGAATGCTTACTTTCTTGTAATTCAATAGTAGTTCAGATTGAAGTAGAGGCAATGCGGAAGTAATTATGAAGATTCCGGAAAATAGACAAACTACACAAATTATGAATGGATGTAACATTTAATTAGTTAATTATTTAATGCATAAACATACCTTTAACTTACAATGAAACTCAATGTAAACATTTCGACTGTTCATAGACAAAATTGTTGATAGTTTTCCATCAATCGCGATATTTCCTACCTTGAAGAAGTCTTCAGTTCCTTGATATCAGAGAGTGAACCTTGCAACCCACTATTGAATGAAATAATTTTGTCATTTATGGAATAATAATTTGGCCCGAGTTGGTCCTTCACTCCTCTTGTGAACCTTCTAAAATGAAAATATTTAGAAATATTCCCAAATGAGTATTAAACCAGTCATATATGTTACAAATATTAGATTCCGTATGATTCCGTGCGCAATTTGCAAATAATACTAGTTCACAGCTGCGAACGATAAATGCGTGATCAAAATTTTTATTATTCTAAAGACAGACGTGGCGAGAATAAAATAGGCGATTTAAAATATTTATTAATCATCTAAAGCGAAGTTTAGTATAAAGGCAAATTTTTAAAATCCAATAAATTCCACGAGCGAATCGTAAATAACACGAAGTTATTAGTGCGGGAAAGAGACGACGTTAATGTGCATATTTACTTTGGTACAGTGTCGACGTTCGTACATGTGAATCGAACTCAAGCTCGAATAATTGTCGCCCTCCCCCCATCCCATTATATATAATAATTAAGCCTGATTTATATAGGCAATTAATTTTACAGAAAATCTGCCACACTAATGTTAACATAGGCACAGTGGATAAAATAAATGTGGAACAACTAACTCAGTCATGTCTTCCAATTAAGAAACTTCGAAATTCATTTTAAACGAATTATATGCAAATGTATTGTTCAATTCAACCGGCAGTTTTTCAGTCTTAAACACCGCTCGCGAGGAATCAATTTCTTTGTGTACGCAAGATAGTAGCGTGTGTGTCACTTCGCATATTATGAAGATTTACGGCGGGTCTAAACTTATTTACTGCAAATGTAAATGTCAATTTAAGGTTAATATAACGATATTATGGAGGAATAAATAAAAGTGCCTGAAGTGCACGGAAACACGTCGCAGACATTCCCATCAGCTTTAGCCCCTCGCTGGAACGGCGAGGTTATAAAAGTTACCCTTGGGTGATAAGAGTTTGTACATTTGTGTAAATCGGTTAAGTCAAGGCAACATGTGAATACAAATTAGAACGTAGTACATTACTATCGATTTTTTTAACAGCAACAAGACGTTTATAACATCGGATTAAAAATATAAATTAATGTGAAAAATAATTCAGTCGACGTTTCTTTCCTTCATTGGGTGTGTCAAGAAAATTATTATTAATGTCAAGAATCGAGCCTTCCTTCTTTATTGCTTGGTTTAATGTTATTAATGCAGTCACTTGAATATTAAACAAAACGCATCTAAATGGACCGCATCACGTCACATTGGAATTCACAGTTTCATGTTACATTATTTTTCAGCGAGTTAACTGCATGAGGAATTGTCGTGTGACAGTAATTTCTATCTGAAGGGATTTATTATCACATATGTTTCGAACGAACGACTGCAAATTTGTAACCGAAATTGTATTCACGTTTATTATATTCTTGATTTCATGTACGTGGAAAATATATACATTGCCGCTGAAGAGATTTTAAGGGGGGATCCTGCTTTAGGAGGCCTTAAAATAGCGTTTTTGGGGGAATTTTTTTAGGGCCGAAAAAATGAGCAAGTCTTTTGAACTTTTTAGAGCATTTTATTGCATATTTGAGCATTAAAAAAAAATATGTCGAGAGAAAAATATTTAAACGGAACCGATTTTTATGCACATTTGTGCAACACCTTTCAATTGCAATTTACAATCGGTGAGAAAGATGCAGCCCGTAATTTTTGTCTGAAACAAAAAAAACCATAGAAAATGGTAATTCTCATATATTTTCTTCTATGTGAACTAAAAAAAACAAAAAGTTTTGAAATTCAAGATTTTTCTCAGGTTTGAAAATAAATGTGCTCTTTGCAGGAAGAGAAAATCATTTCAACTTGCTAAAAAAGTTGTTTTAATTTTTGTTTTGTTTTGTAATTTTTTTAAATTAATCTTTTTAGTTCAAATAGAATAGAATGCTACTGAAGCCAAGAAAAGTTTTGTTTCGTTTTGATTGCTTGTCTAGTTTTCTCGCAATCACGCCCACTAGTTTAGAAAAATCGTAAAAACGAAAACTTGAGAAAACGCGCTCTAAAGTTTACGATCAGGAAAAATGTTAATTTTCGATTACTTACGGAATATCTCGTTATAATCCTACTATAGCTCTTACGAACTCAAAATATTATTGTTTCGAACGACCGATTGAACTTTTTTCAGTACATAGTTCAGTGTTATGTTACTGCGTGGAGGGGCGCGCGTTTCGTTTGTCCTACCGTTCATGCGTTCGTATATTTTTTGCTCGACATCTCATTGTGTTTAGTGCTGTATCTTTCAAAATATTGCGAATTAGCCGCTATAACTTTTTATACATATTCTTAGATATATTAGGCATAGATTTGAGCATTAAAAAACAAATCAATTTTTTGAGCCTTCTAAAGCAGGATCCCCCCTTAAACGACGCCATTGTTGCTGCAATTTACCAGTGCTGACATAGGCAACACTTCAATCACGTGTGCTTTAGAAGTACTAACTCGACTATTTATAACCATTAGTTCTATCGTACCAAATTCTCAATTACACTTTGATTTTAGATATCACTTTAATTAAGCATATTTTTGAAAGCGTGGTTGAAAGCGATGTAAAAAATTGTTCTCCTTTTGTTAGTAAAATATACACTTCCAATATTAATTCACCGTGCAAAAAAAACAATATTGGTAACGCACCGGGTTAGGGTGGATTAGAAGCTAAGGAATATCATGTATTGAAGGGTTCTGTGATTCATCTGCTTGTTTGCGTCCTTCTATGCCTAATTCACCATCGAGATTAGTTTAGAACTCCCTTGATTATACGCTCAGATGATGTTCCAAGTAATTTGCAGTTATTGCTCAAAGGGGACTTAATATTTAACATTTGTACGACAAGGCAACAATTATTACGCGAAAACTAGCTCGTAATTAAGTCGTGGCGCTAAAAGTAGAAACGTGTAAATAACACTTCGAGAGACTTTAGCCTAATTAGACATCGTGCAAGTTTTAATACAAATGTGCGCTGCGAAACTTGGGCACTGATACGATTTATATTTGCGACTTGGTATCAAACTACATGTGAACTATCATTAATTTATATATGTACGACTTACGAGTTGTTTCAGTGTAAACGTATCTTTCCACAAATATAGGATCATGGATCATTTAATCTAAATTTCACTGTAGAGGTTAATATCATGCTGAAAGTTAATTGGCATGTTGTGTTGGCAAATTGCCAAAACAATATTAATGGATTTGATAATGTTACAAATATCCATATGAAACATTTAAGAAAATACCGGTACCGTATATACCGTTTTGGTTTATGGATAAATACAATGGTAGGTATGAAACATTAAATATAAAATTACATGTTAAACAATGATGAAAATAGTGAAAGTACGAAAAGTGGAAAGGTGAAGAAAGAAAAAAGGAACGGGAATGTTATTGACAAATGAAAAATAAATTAACGAGAAATTATTTCAATTGCATCTAAAAGGGTTACTCTTCATTTCTTTTTGTTAAAATTTAATTCAAAATATTTCAACCAATTACAGTGAAAGCTCTCCTTGCGGACACCTCAAATAAGCGGACATCTCTCTTAAACGGACAAATTAGGTGGTACCGAACTTGTTCCTATAATTTTCTGCACAACATACATTCTGATACGCGGACAATCTCATAAACGGACGCGGACATTATATTTTCACACGTACCTTACCAAACATCTCCAGTAAGCGGACGCGTAGCTCTAATACACGGACAAACGCTTAAAAATCCATGAATAAAGTCAGTGATTCCCCGTTTTATATGCTCATTACATTTTGGCCATGTGCGTATCCCATGTTGTACTGCAGTCACTGGTAGTAAACGAATGAATACGGACATTACATTACTTAAAATGGCACCGCAAAAAAAGATGCTTATTTTAAAAGAAAAAATGGAAGCAGTGAATATTTTGGACAAAGAAAAAGTTCGTGTTTTGGCAAAAAGTTTAGTTACTCAGCTTATTCAACTACCATTTTTCATGAGCGGTGTAATAGTTATTTCTGTATAACCGTGCGATATAATGCATATACTAATCAGGTTACTGATCTTATTTAATTTCATCCAATATTAACAAATTTTAATTCACATAAACAAGAATTTTACGTGACACCGAAAAGTACTCAGTTTCACGTCAAACGCGCGTAGCGACAACGTACCTGTTTTTTTTTAAATTTATATTTCATTACACACAAAAATCTACGTAATATGAACAAACGGTTATTAGTTTTGAACTTGGTATGGAAAATACAATGAGCAAAGTTATACATTTCACAAACATCAAAATTGGTGCAAATCTTTATAAGGCTTAAAAAAAATATTTGCAAATAATTTTGCCTATGACCTAAAATATTAATATGATGGCATTTTACATTGCCCGCATATGTCACTGCGCTTTGCATTAAGTGATCAACACAATATGAAATTATAGGTTCAATATAGGAAAAACACAAGCTGCACAAATAGCAAAACATAAAGAAGATATCCGATCTAAATGGCAATCTGTAATCAATATAAATCAAAAAAAGAGCTTCCTGAAAACTGAAGGGTTCAATATAGACAAAATATCTTTTGATTGGTTTGCGAAAGTTAGAAGCCATAACATTCCGGTATCAGGGCCCTTAGTGAAGGCGAAGGCAAAAGAAATTGCGGAACAATTGGGCTATAAAAATTTCTCTGCATCTGATGGATGGCTTCAAAAGTGGCGGAAAAGACATAATATTAGTTTTAAATGCATGTCAGGTGAAGCAGCGGGCGTAAGTGAAGATGTGGGTCAGTTTATGAAAAAACTCCCTTCTATGTTGATTGGTTACCAAGCGGAAGATGTGTACAATGCAGATGAAAGTGGGCTTTTTTCCGTGCACTACCCAATAAAACTCTAACTCTAAAATCTGAAAGTGTACCGGTGGAAAATTGTCTAAAGAAAGACTTACCATTTTGTTTTGTGTGAACATGGCAGGAAATAAAGAAGAATTGTTAGTGATCGGAAAAGCGGCCCGTCCTCGAGCATTCAAAAATATTGATATTGGTAAACTACCAGCAACGTGGAAATCAAATAAGAAGGCCTGGATGAGTCTTGACTTTATAGTTGAATGGTTGTTACAATTAGATAGAAAAATGGGCATTCAAAAGAGGAAAATTATTTTATTTTTAGATAATGC
This sequence comes from Geotrupes spiniger, assembly GCA_959613385.1. Taxonomy (NCBI): domain Eukaryota; kingdom Metazoa; phylum Arthropoda; class Insecta; order Coleoptera; family Geotrupidae; genus Geotrupes; species Geotrupes spiniger. The sequence continues at coordinate 13,454,923 of OY390737.1, read as the reverse complement.
CGGATCCCATCCTCGAAACTTAAATTTAAAAAATGTAAAAATTATCTTTCTACCACCTAATACAACTTCGATATGCCAGCCTTTAGACCAAGGGATCATAAGGAACTTCAAATTTTATTATCGAGATCTCATTTTGAAGCATATTTTGTAAAAAATAGGAGGCGTCAAGTCTTCATCAGATCTTTTAAAAACAATTGATTTGTTAGAGGCATTATATTTCATAAAAGCATCGTGGAGTAAAGTAACATCCACAACGATCAAGAATTGTTTCCGAACAGCTGGATTCATAAAAAGAAACTCTCAGTCAACATAATTTGATCCAGAAGATGATCTACCACTGTCAACCCTTTATGATTTGTTGAGAGGTGTAAAAGAGTTAGAATCAACACATCAAAGTCTAGATGACTTCTTAACTATCGACAGAAATATACAAACGGAAGACGATAATCAAAACTTGAACTTTGGAAGTGAAAACGACAGTGAGGAAGAAAACAGAAGTGAATCAGCAGACGAAACGCAAATGATCATCCAAGAGCAAGTTATGATAAATTCTTACGATGAGGCTTTAGAACTTGTTGGAAATTTGAAACAATTCGCAAGAGATGACTTCACGGCATTTACTCACGTAAAAAATCTGGAGAGCCATTTCCAAAATTGTCTCGTGCAGCAACAAACAAAAAGATTGCGCCAATCGAGTATTTTAAATTTTGTTCAATTTACTACTGACTAGATTTTTTAAATCATATTTCATTTATTTTGTTTTTACTTATTTTCAGCTTATTAAATTATACACTTCATTCATATATATATTTATGAATTATGAATATAAATGCAAAAAAAAATCAAAATTACGTATTTAATTAATCGTTTTCCCTTAACCGGACCCCTCCGATAACCGGACAAAAAAGTAAGGACCATGGGTGTCCGCTTATTAGAGCTTTCACTGTATATATTTCGCCCATGTATCTCTCCACATTATGTTATGGGTTGACAATTTGTTACGTTATATTTCTGGTCTTTGCTCTTTTTAACATCTCATCTTCTTTTACTATCGATAGTATTTCATGACTCAACTCCAATTTGTTGCGAGTGACTAATGACAGGTTTAACTCAACAAATGGCAAACGCCAATAATAGAATACAGAATACAAATTAAGAGGGAAGCAAAAAGAAGCAAGACGAAGAAAAACAGCAAGATTTTCCCAAAATCAAAGGCACGTAAACGAAAAACAAGTATAGAAAAGATCAGCCCAAAATACAAAAATTAAATACAGAACTTAAGGAGTTATATACACTTGCATGGTACAAAAATGTTATTGAAGCACAATTCCTCAAGAATGTCTCCTCTAATTTTCAAATAAATAGGAGCACTAGAAGCTAAGTTATTCATAGCGCGCGGCCTTCCATTTCGAGATATGGAAAAGGGCTGTGAGCTATGATATGACAGAGAGGGGGGCAGAACATAATATAGTTATGAAGGTATTGGAGGAGCTAAGCAAAATGGGGAGCAATAGAAGTGAACTATCCAAATAGGAAGAATGTAGGGTAAACATGTTCGAAAAGGAAGGATTATCAGTGAGAATGCAGAAAAGAGACAAGCGGACAGGGAGATAACGGAGAGGTAGAAGCCGGCAGAAACACAGGCGAGGAAAAGCAAATCGAATGCGAGGTACAACGCAAAATATAAAAGAATAAATTGGAAGGGAAGATACTTGTGGGGAGTGAAATCGGTAGAAGACGAAAAAACACTAGCAAGTGCAAGGTGCGGAAGTAAAGAGTTAGCTAATAAGTAAGTACTGGATGGAAGAAAAATACAGGAGAATGGGAACATTGGGTACGAGAATGCAATGAAATAAAACTGAAAGGTGACGAAGAGAAGGAAGGAAAAATTGGAGAAGAAATATGGGAGACCGCGGACGGGGACTAGAAATATTAGGGAAGAAGCAGAAGAACGGGAAAATGACGGAACTGGAATAACATGAGGAAGAAAGAACCAAGGAACAGAGAAAGGAGCGGAAGGACCAGGCGGAAGGAGAAAGCGACGGAGACGAAGGGAGTTTTAAATGACTTTTTTAAATAAAATCATAATAATTTTTTTATTAGAAATTCTCACGCAAGCGATGAAAAAAGGTTTTTCGAGCCAACAGTCATAGCATTGATTTTGAACATCGTTTACAAGGACGTCGAAACATTTTTCGATAATTGCAAAATAGGACGCTGTTCATTCTGAAAGTAGATGGAATAGGTTAGGGAAGGTTGAAACAAACACTTCCGTTAAAATCTACAGTTCAAACATTTTCATGATTACAACCTTATACGTAGTATAAGAAAGTAAAAACATCAAAAAGTGTAAAAATGTAAAAAGATTCACAAATTCATTAAATATAATATTGACAAACAATGTGAAAATTATAAAAAATAAATTAAGAGAATACATATTCGCAAAACAACAATTCTAAATAAATCCCTAAAATAATACCATTTCATTGCTAACAATTCGCTTTATTGTTTAACAGTTTCATCCGAGCTGTTCAACAAATTAAAACAATTGCTCCTCAGCTTCAGCAGTATTTAAAACAAAACATAATACGGAGATAATTGAATTTAACCGTCGTAAATTAAACTTGCGCATATATTCAAATTATAAACATTAAGTTTGTTAACAGACCTAAACAGACCTAACAGCTTTTTTCACCGACGTTCTGTATATCAAATAATAACAAATGGAACATTATTAAAACCCCCAGAAAAAAAAACTGTTGCTCTCTAAAATATTTAATATTAGAATTTTAAAAAATTCACTCACGAAAATTTAAAATAAATAATCAAAAATAAGCGCAAGTAACGCCCAAAGTCAACATAGGCATGTAAAAATGAAAAAGAAACAGAAACAAATACAAGAGACGAAAAATAGGTAATTAAATATATATTTAAATTTCATGAAAATGAATCGTGTCAAATACCTCTAACATGTTTTAATCATAAGGTAATTTCTACAGGGTGTTAGTCATGCAGGAATATGCAATGACGATTTATTAAAGATGTTAAACATGATTGTTAAAATGAACTACAATAGTTTTGTTCTACATGGTTTGACCACCAAACGTACTACACCATATTTTTTATCCGCAAAATTGATTGCGCGGCACCGTCACCAACCAATCATCTGCACGAAACGTCAACAGGAACGTGACGCATCGGTGTATACAATTATGAACCATTTCAAATGTATAGTCTCATTTCTTTGTCATATTTTCCATTTGTTATTTTTTAGATTTTACATAACTTTTTAATTTTATTGCTTACTTTTTTTATTGAAAATGGTCATTACTTGTTCTAATATAATAACTGGCGTTGATATAGCGGTTTATTCATGGGGATTTCATTGATCGAAGAAATGAATTGTGTTTCAGCAAATTCAAATTGTTATAAATATTCCAACCATGCTTATTGAAATTATCATCGTATATAAATTTTATAGTTGGGTTTAGTTGGGTTGGGTTGCGATTAGTTGACGTCTGCTGGCGCCACTACACAGGCACTATTAAAGGGAAAGAATATACAAAGAGCAAAATTAAACAAATAAAAAATTTCACAAACGTAATAAAATAAATGGCAAAAGACAATGAGTGCAGAGAATGAATAAAATTATTAAAGTACGAAATTATAGACATGAAGAACGAACTTAAAGAAATGAAAATAAAGGTAAAACTAAGACTTCATTAAAGATAAACTGAATTTAAATTTAAAAAAAAACGTTACAAAAATTGGAGGAAGAATGTGTCCAAAGGAGTTTATGTTAATAATGGTTTAACAATACGAGCAGAGAATACAAACTAAAATAACAATGGAAAGGGCAGTAAAGGTGTGATAAAGAAAAAAATCAGCAGTGGTCCACAGTGAACTTTCGTACAGTTAGATAAGTTTCCCACAAACTGACGCAATCAGGATGCATAAAATACATAAAGTATAAGAATCATATGATAAGTTGTTATCATTTGTTTATTGAACTAACATTTGAAAGATTATTTACATCTATTTTAAGTTGGGCATTCTTGAACTTGATGGCTGGTTTCTGATGTCTCTCCAGAAAGTGTTTTAGTTTCGCAACCAGTTTTATTCTCCAATGTATCGATCTGCAATCGCAGTGAACTTCCACACATCCTGGTGTTTTAAATGTAAAATATATCCAGCAGAATGAAGGCACAGGGCACATGTGTTGGTCACTGAGTAGCTTACTTTTTATAAGCGTCGGCTTAATATTAATGTAACGTAAAAACAACTTAACAATATAATTAGCCTTTTAACGGTCGATCCTGATTTATCTGTAACATTAAATATGGCTCCTCACGGGTTTCCAATAAAATTCATTTATTTCCTCTCTGTTAATTTTTTTAATTTTTTTTAATTGTGTCTACGTTATTACCTACAATCGCTTTTAATTTGGAATATCGGGATCACAGTGTTCATAATTTTGATTTTTCACCAAAATACACCAATTCTCTTTCGGTAAAACTATCGATTACATAAATTGGCCGTACTCTTTCAGATCTCGGTTTTAACGCTTTCATATTTTTTAATGGTGACTTTGAGTACTCAAATGCATTCAAAAAACGCTAATACTACAATGGTTGTAGAAAGAATATTGTATAAAACTTGTGTGTAAACTATCCTTTTTTAGTTATGGGTTTGCCGCACTCACCTACGTCCTGTGCGTCCTTTTCCAATTAGTAAAAAAACAGACATGCTTTCACACTTGTGACATAAATAACTTTAAAAATATCTGATTAAAGTTGAAGGACATATCATCATAATTTATTACGAAACGAAAAGGAAATGTGAAATATAATTGAGAAATAAAAGAAAAATCAAAAGGAATCAAATACAAATTGGACAAGAAGTAAAAGAACGTATTCAGAAAATATTTTGATATACGATCTTGCATGCAGATCCACGGTTCTTACACGTAATTAATGTTCTTTCATTTTGCATTTTTCTGCAATATTTACGTCTCTGGGTCGTGACCCATAGTTAGCTAATATGCATCAAGGCGATGAAGAGAAATGCACGCAAAGATTTTTATTTGCGCAAACAAGTTTGCAAACCGGCTCGCTTCGAAAAACATTAACGGCTCTTGAAAACAATTTGAAATTTTTAAATACCCATAAGCTCCCATTGCCATTATTGAGCGGCAGTTCTTTTGGTATTTACTAGTTTATGTGAAAATAATTGAAACATGTATGACAGGTACATGTAAATCCGTGACGGACGACTCTCAGGTATACAACCGCCAAGGTGTTGCTCGCCAACTTCGTTCGGAATCGGTGGAAGTCGTCTGCGGCGAGTGGTGAGCCTGTGCATTGTTGTAGGGCAAGTCTGCCGCGATCAACCAGTTACGTGAGCGGTGCCGATATGTACTCGGTTCGGTCGGTGAATGTCCGCGTTCAAAGTGTGCGTGTATAAACTTCGCATGTTTGGTGTTTGTGCAATGTATAAATGACTCCACATTTCGGAATTATATTGGATTATCATCTGGCGAGCGACCTGGGCCCCGTTTGAAGTAAGTTTTTTTCATTTTGTCGTAAATATGAGCGCGGTGTCTCGAGGCCCACTCGCTGTTTGTTGTGGTGCAACTCCACCGACTGGTTTTAATCCGTTTAGGAGGCTGTTCATCGTTTGTGTACAGGTTATTATTTCAGTGGATTTGTTTACGTTTTTTTTTCAGCGCGACTAGGCACCGATTTCTTGGAAGCGGTTTCAGTTTATAAGCAGCTGTATATGTTTATTACCCCAGTTTATATCACATTCTTAACGCATGGAAAAAAATAACATTTTAAAACTTAAAGTGTAACGAATGGATATTCTGTTGACTTAATTATATGTAATTGTGACGGCATTTTCTGTCACATGCACGCTCTAGTAATGAAAATATTTTATCATTCATTGAGTCGTCTGCGGCGTCGGCCGCTTAATTATGTAAGTGCAAAAAACCACACCTTCGAATATAAAAACATGCTGACACAAAAAAGGCGACGCGGTTCATTACTAGGCGCCGACTTATGGTGTTTTTTCGATACTACTGTTTCAGTAATCTAATATTAGAATTTTTTATTCTTAAAATTTAAATATATTGGTTTGAATTACATAACGCAAAATTAAACGTCGTTACTCGAAAAATCTGAATTTAAAAATGTTTGCTTGTGGACAAATTTGTTTTAATGGTCTTGAAGATTGAACATTGTTTATTATTCGATGGTTACTTTGCAGGCTCCATTTCGCGTGTTCTGATTTAAGTTCACAATAAAATATAGAATATTTTTTATCGATTAATTCTCCCCTGTAATGATGTTTTCTTGTTTTACGAGAAAAGTTGATTTTTGTGTACACTATATTTACTAAAATACAAATAACTAAGTGATAACGTGCCCGATAGAAGACACTATTCGTATCTAAGTAAATAATACCATACAAAGTAATAATATTTGTTTCTGTTATTTTCATATTATTTTATTTTTTGTAATTTTATTTTAAATTTATTTGAATGCACTTATCACCTTAGCGTGTTTTATTATTATTTTTTTATTTATTGCTTTCCCACTTCAACTTTATCTGCGACATTCTGTACGGTTTCCTCATTTCCGCGACCTGATGTTATCATCTCAGCCAACTCAGGATCTGCCTTTTCTCCATTGTTGTTCGGGCCTCGTATCCAACACGTTTTGTGAGTATGTGCCAGCTTCCATGCGAATATGGCGCCCTTACCTACCGAGCTGCGTCTATTCTATTTCACTTATAGTTTTATCAAATTAATGTCTCACGTTCCTATTTCTGATTCTGATTCATATTGTTCGTCACTATCCTCTGCTATTTGACTTCAGTTGTCGTTACATTTGATCAATCGAATTTTGTTTTAAACTAATTGTTTTTCCTTGTTAAGTTTTTCAGAATCAAAGTTGATGAATTCTTTTCATCCGCTTGTGCTTTTATTTCCTATTTTATTGTATTAGCTAAAGCCTCATTATCAGAGGTACTTCCGAATATTTTCCTGATGTATTTGGAGCTCTTCACTGCGATGGGAGATTTCTAGAGATGGATTTTGACAAATGTTAATAGTCATAATACTCACTTTTGGAACCTGCAACGCTAATTGAACTATAATTTCGCAATTTAAACGGAAAAATATTGAAAAATACATTGTTTGAACAGATGGGGTTCCTTTGAATAAACATACATTTCGACAATAAAAAAAACAATGACACATTTTTTTTCATAGTGTTAATAGTCATACTACTCACTTTTGGAACCTGTAACGCTAATTGAACTATAATTTCGCAATTTAAACGGAAAAATATTGAAAAATACATTGTTTGAATAGATGGGGTTCCTTTGAATAAACGTACATTTCGACAATAAAAAAAACAATGACACATTTTTTTTCATAGTGTTAATAGTCATAATACTCACTTTTGGAACCTGCAACACTAATTGAACTATAATTTCGCAATTTAAATGGAAAAATATTGAAAAATACATTGTTTGAACAGATGGGGTTCCTTTGAATAAACGTACATTTCGACAATAAAAAAAACAATGACACATTTTTTTTCATAGTGTTAATAGTCATAATACCCACTTTTGGAACCTGCAACGCTAATTGAACTATAATTTCGCAATTTAAATGGAAAAATATTGAAAAATACATTGTTTGAACAAATGGGGTTCCTTTGAATAAACGTACATTTCGACAATAAAAAAAACAATGACATATTTTTTTTCATAGTGTTAATAGTCATAATACTCACTATTGGAACCTGCAATGCTAATTGAACTATAATTTCGCAATTTAAATGGAAAAATATTGAAAAATACATTGTTTGAACAAATGGGGTTCCTTTGAATAAACGTACACTTCGACAATAAAAAAAAACAATGACATATTTTTTTTCATAGTGTTAATAGTCATAATACTCACTATTGGAACCTGCAATGCTAATTGAACTATAATTTCGCAATTTAAATGGAAAAATATTGAAAAATACATTGTTTGAACAAATGGGGTTCCTTTGAATAAACGTACACTTCGACAATAAAAAAAAACAATGACATATTTTTTTTCATAGTGTTAATAGTCATAATACTCACTTTTGGAACCTGCAATGCTAATTGAACTATAATTTCGCAAATTAAATGGAAAAATTTGAAAAATAAAAATAAATGGGGTTCCTTTGAATAATGGATTTTTTATTCATAATTTTATAATTAGTATAAAAGGGTGCAAATGCACTCTGCTATCTCGTGTTTATTTTTGTTATCCTATCCTGACTTGGATTTTTTGTCATAGTTAAGTCCAGGATTCGTTTTCTTCCGTGCTATATACAAATCTTAAGTTTAAAGTATCATAGCGTGGCACAGGCCTTCTTCAAAAAATGCTGCCGTTAGAGTCAACAAGGTGGTAACATGTCCTTTGAACTCGTCATTGTTTAATTTTTGTGTAGCACAAAACGTTTTCATATGCATAGTGAAAGTTTTAAAATTTTATTTGTCTTTTTCATTTGGCACTTTCCCACGTCATCATTTAAGACAAATTGTTGCGTCATTTTACGACCTTCTTTGACGTTCTCTTCCCTTTATGCCATTTTCATTTTCAACAAGTACGTCTGCATGCACCAATTGAACTGCAATTGATAATGACCCTGCCTGTACCAACCATTCTATTTGTCTATTTTTAATTTAAGTATATAACGTTAGTTACAAAATCCTGCAGAATTAATGAAATCAATACTTGCAGGTTACTGTATTAATGGAACATGTAAATTTAGGGTATTGTCCAATTAGGACAGCTGTCAATCACTGCTGCCAACGGAGAAACAATTGTTGATATATTAGCCGGAGTAATATAATGCTTGGGGAGGATAGAAAGTATTGGAAATATTTATTTAGGGTAATAATTATGGCACCATTGTGATCTACAGAACTCAGTGCAAAAGGATTACTTCATTTGTTTGTTGTTGTTTGTAGCATATCGCCAAGAAATATTTTAATTATTTAAAATTTCTTTACATTTTAATCATTACTCAAGTACAACTATTAATTAATTATTCTTATTGTAGAGTTATTGAACATTGAATGAATTTACAAATTGCACTTTGCTCAATTAAGATAATACAATTAAAAATTATGAAATCTCAAAGGTCGTTTACCAGGCGATATACCGTAGCTCGATGCAACGTATACCGTGTAAAACTGTTAATTAAAATACAATAGTTTTCCAATAAAAATAATCAAGACGTGTATCTCCATTTGTATGAGGAGTGGTCAATTATTTTAAGCAAGGATTTCGTATAAGCTACCTAAGTATATTAAATCTTGCTACGATATCTACTTTGTCTGCATTGGACAAATTCAAAGCACGCTGGATTAATTTTGATTACCTTTCTAACACGATTATTTTCTACCTAAATGAAATTTGTAGTGTAGAATTTGAAAGTGGCAACATTTGAGTGTAAGTTTCAGTTTCAGTTGTATCATAATTTTCTCCTGTGTGTAAATTTATTTTTTGTGTAAAATAGCGTTTTTGGGGGAATTTTTTTAGGGCAGAAAAATATGAGCAAGTCTAGTGAACTTTTTAGAGCATTTTATTGCATATTTGAGCATTAAAAAAAATATGTCGAGAGAAAAATATTTAAACGGAACCGATTTTTATGCACATTTGTGCAACACCTTTCAATTGCAATTTACAATCGGTGGGAAAGATGTAGCCCGTAATTTTTGTCTGAAACCAAAAAAACCAAAGAAAATGGTAATTCTCATATATTTTCTTCTATGTGAACTAAAAAAAAAAACCAAAAATTTTGAAATTCAAGATTTTTCTCAGGTTTGAAAATAAATGTGCTCTTTGCAGGAAGAGAAAATCATTTCAACTTGCTAAAAAAGTTGTTTAGAATTTTTTTTTCATTAATCTTTTTAGTTCAAATAGAATAGAATGCTACTGAAGCCAACAAAAGTTTTGTTTCGTTTTGATTGCTTGTCTAGTTTTCTCGCAATCACGCCCACCAGTTTAGAAAAATCGTAAAAACGAAAACTCGAGAAAACGCGCTCTAAAGTTTACGAACAGGAAAAATGTTAATTTTCGATTACTTACGGAATATCTCGTTATAATCCTACTATAGCTCTTACGAACTCAAAGTATTATTGTTTCGAACGACCGATTGAACTTTTTTCAGTACATCGTTCGGTGTTATGTTACTGCGGGGAGGGGTGCGCGTTTCGTTTGTCCGAGCGTTCATGCGTTCGTATATTTTTTGATCGACACCTCACTGTGTTTAGTGCTGTATCTTTCAAAATATTGCGAATTGGCCGCTATAACTTTTTATACATATTCTTAGATATATTAGGCATAGATTTGAGCAATAAAAAACAAATCGATTTTTTGAGCCTTCTAAAGCAGGATCCCCCCTTAACTGCAAATAGTTTTTTTCTTTATAAGAAATTTATTAAATGTCATAATTCCTGTTCATAATGCATGCAGCAAATTATGTAAATGTTATATCTCGTGTTAGCACCTACATACGTCCCGTTTTGAAAGAAGCAATCGGTGTATTAAAGTGAAGTCTTGAACTTTCGCCAAATGCTACATAGACGATTACAATCTTGGAGACGACCTTGATATTTGAATGTACTTGTATAATTTTGTTCATCATGTTTGTACCCAATAGACAACGCTTGTACGTTAGTTTTATATTTTCCCTTCAATTAATTGCAAGCGCGTTTATTGAACATGAAAAATATATTGGACATGCAAAAATGTTGCGGTAGTGCCTAAAATCAAGACTGGAAATTTCGTAGACTGCAGATCCCCATTCATAGTGTTATCTGTCCATAAATCTTTGAGAGCGCGCGAGGCCGTTCCTGAGACCGGAAGGCATTCGTTTAAACTAATATTACCTTGTTCAGTTGAAAATTCTGAATTTTATACTTCTATTTCAACTTCTCTAGTAAAATGATGATATTTTACAAATTTTAATTAGTTGCTTTTATACTTTTTCTTCAATTAGCATATTGTTTAACTATCTGCTGCTATAATCATTTTACGGGTCGACTTCAGTGAGATGTATTCTTTTTAGCTCTTGCAGATACAATTTACAAATTAATAAAATTTCTAATATTTAACATACAGGAATAAAGCGTAACTATTTTATGATATCTAACTAATAAAGTATTAAGTTCCATGAATATAAATATATGATATTTTTTAAACCATTGTTACTAAAAGCACAATTGGATAAAATCAGTAAGCTGTGTAAAACATTTTATTTATCGTCGTTGTATCTATTCGTCCATAACTGTTGTTCCTTTTTTTTCAAATCACATTTTTCGTTCGTTTCAGTATGATTGAAATTCCAAATTAAAATCATTTATTTGTAGAGCGCGACCGTCTTACGACCCAAAAAGCAAGACCGTGCCACACATACAATTTATTATAACACAAAATCGCAGCGTAAAATCTGAACGCCATAAACGGCAGTAAAATTTAGGAAGTGTCTGTCGTAAACTATTACAGCTAGGAACAGTTTTGAGATTGAAATCATCGCCATCGCTTGCGATATGCACGCCAGCCCGTAAAGTTACGAAACGAAGGAGTGATATAAAACACTCTCACACACGCATAGATAAAAATATACAAAAGCTCGGTTGAATAACCCCGAGGTGCGTTATAACAACCGCTCCAGAATTCTAAGCATCCGAGAGTTTTCTGTAACACGGAAGCCGTTCGAATGTTTGAAAACCTACGGACATAATTAAGCAGATCGGTGGTATTTTTATGTCGATCGTTTTTTGGTTTTGTCGTTTTATGTTACGTGATTTTAAGTCCTTTAATTATCAAACATTAATCAGACTTACCACATCTAGATTCCTAGATTGTCGTCTGAGAGCATTCACACATGTTTAAATTGAGTGCACGGTAACGTCTTCGGATTAACGAAACATTTGAATTGGTTAAAGATTGAAAAAATCAAAGTAAAATGAAAATTAAATTGCGATCATCAAAACGAGAATGAAGATATTGGACTATTCGACATTTTTATGGCCAAGAAATACAAAGCAACCAAAGTAAAATAGCACATTCATAAATATTAGCGATGACGATGTATGCAAAACGTAGAAAAAGGTGAATATGTCCGAGGCAGTCTCTGGTTTAGATACAACTTTATTAGAAACATTCGTAATCGCTTCAATCTGCTCCACACCTACGGATCTATATTTTGAGTTGTACATTAAATTCTACAGAAGATCATATCACAAAATTTTCACGTCTGAATCCAATCTAACTTAATAAAATTTAATTGATGAATAAATTTAAGAAACGACTCAATCACGATTTTCTTGCATATCAAGTTTAAACACACGAGTTTAGCTAAGGAAGTGTTTTTAATACAATCGAATAAAAAATAAGCATAGAATCAGGTTTATAATTTGTTGGACAATCAACTGCACACAATATTCTAATCAACGAAAACGTTAGAAATGTGTAACGTATATAGCCGAACGATATTACTGTCGATGTTGACCGTTTTGCTCGGGTTTAATTATGCTTAATTGTGCTCCGCTCAGTAAACTCTTTATATTTATGCGAACCAATTAAACAAATAGATAATATGTTTATCGTTTTCGTTCGTAAGTGTGTTTATTAGAAGTTATATAAACATGAGTCACAAAAACAACGATCCATATTTAATAACATTGCAACGTCAATCAAGGTGCAAACCGAACCCAACCCACACATGTAATTTTAATTTTAGATCTAATTGTAATTGATTTATGGTTTTCGAAATTACAATACCCAATTAAATCGAACTCTGTAGGACAAGCTAGGATTAAATAAATCTAGCAAATAAATCTAGTGACCTTCCAGAATTTTTTTGGAGAGGTTACAATTCAGATGATGTGACTTTTGACAATCGATATTTCTCGTCGTCAGTTCTTTGTCTGGTAAAATTTTGGATTTTGATTTGGCTTTTCCCACTTCGTTTGTATTCTTGTTAATATCGATTCCATTGAAAATGTAGTTCGCAATTTGGAATATTACTTACTCAAAACTCAAGAGTATCTTTGCCCACACTGAGCTCGACTATTTCCTTAGTAAAATTTTGCTTAATTTGAGATTGTAAATGTTTAGAATAATGTATGTATAGCACTAATGGGCTGAAAGACCAAGGGCTTGCTTTAATGTCTTTCTCCACTTAGCCATTGTCATCCAGTCTCTTATACCTAACCCTGTTATGTATTCTTCTTCCATTGCAGGATACCACGTTTTCTTCATTGGTCTTGCTCTCCGTCTTAGTCCTAGTATTCCACCTCTCAACACTGGTTTAGTCACTCTAACTAAACCAGTGATCAGTGACATTCCGCATCTTTTATTTTTGCTTTTATTTTTTCCCTTGTAGCACTCTTCCCTTGCATTCTTAAGTACTAATTTCATCTGACTACATTCTTGTTCAATTTCGTTTTTCTGATCACTTACAGCTAACTTTCTCAGTACTGTTTCATTGTATCTCTTTTGTATTATCTCTTCTTTCATTTTTCCATATTCATACCTTATATCGATCGTTCTTGTAAAGACCTTTTTGTGCGGTATATTTCCTTTCATACGTGCCACCACTAAATAGGCCTCACTGTCCATATCCACCCCCTGTAGTTCCGAATGTTTGTGATAAATGTTGCGTCATTTTCTTCCATCAATTTACGATCTATCTGATTTGTGATTCTACCATCTGCTGCCCTTATGAGTCTGGTTATGTTCAAATTCTGTACTTCGTATCACCAGCTTCTTTTCGATTGCAAACCCTAACAGTCGTTTTGCATTTTGATTACTTTCCATATGTTGGTACATATATTTTTTCTTGCCAGATTTTTGCGTTATAATCTCCCAGAATTATCTTGACATCGTACCTTGACTTTTTTTGAAGCTCCTTTTCCACTCACTCATAGTAAACTTCTTTCTCGTCATCTTTTTTATCTTCCGTAGGTGCGTGTATGTTTATCAAGCTTATCCATTTCTTGGACGAATGTTTTGATTGCTCCTTCTTCGTATGTGCCTCTTATAGTCCACGTTGCGATTGCGTATTCTCTTGTTTCTTTCATTAACATTTCAATGTTCTTGCTGCTGACTTTCCTTCTTCCTCTTTTTGTTTTAGCTTTGCTTTGATTTCGTCCGATTTTTCTTGTGGTGGTTTCGTATGTTTTCCATCCATTTTCACGATTGTTGCCATGTTTATTCTTATATCCTTGTTTCGCATCGTTAGTTTTTTATCATCATATGTTTTTTTCTTTTCCCATCTCCACTTTCGCCGTTAGTTACAATTTTATATTTTACTACCATTCGCTTTTTCTTCAAAGGAAATATCTGTTTTCGGCGCCATGTTCCCACCTTTGCTTTGTGGTTATTTGTTAAGCGTTCACCACCCATTTATTATGATGTTATTTCTCCTCTTCACCTTCTCCTATTTTTCAGCAACACTTATGTATATTATTTTCTTTAGTTGGTTTCTTTGTTCTTTTATTCTTCTTTTTTTTCTTCTAGTCTCTACTTTGATTTCTTTTATCTCTTCTATTAGTTCTACTGCATTTTATCCATTTCTTTCATTATTTTCTCCATCAGGTCTTTCAATTACTCGACCCTCCTCGGAATAATATACATTAGTGTTCAGATGTTCTTAAGGCATAATATAACTCGAATTATAACAATAGTCTGTTTTAAGTACAACATTTTCATTAGCATGTCATCAATTGTTATCTTTTTCTATTATTGCAAAATCACTCATTTGGGATGTAAGAGTGACATGGACGAAATTTTAAATCACTCATTTATGTCACCATTATCCGTAGTACCGTTATCCTGTACTAATTTTAGTCAAATTAACATTACTTTTATATTTCGGTGTTGCCCAGTACATGAATCAAAATATGAAATTTAATGTTGGTCGTTTTTGACATGTTCTTTAAAACGTATAACGAGACAACTTTTTAAATGTTGGGATTCCCACCCATCTTCAGTGTTATCCCACATGTGCACAAACTCATTATCTGAATTGAAAGAATCTCAAAGTTATAAATGTTACAATTTAGGAAATGGCAAATTCTTCTGCAATTCAAATATTGCTACATAATACGTTGTTTAGATGCATTTATATCATTTTTAAGGGCTTTAGTTTTTACCAAATGCAAATTGAGTTTTATTCCCATCCTGTTTATTTTATGAACGATTTTCGGCGTTTAACTTAAATCTAAGTCATCACAGATCTCATAGGACTTTTGGGCTTTAAAAAGTAAATTGAATTTTGTTGCAAAGATTTTATAATATGTTTTCCAGTTAACACAACTTTGCCCTGGCTACAGTTTTCTTTTTTACATTTCGTACATTTTATGAATCTTTAAATTAGAATTTAAGAATTTCTTTTCATGGTTATCCTTCCTACTGTAATAGAGTCTTAAATTGGTACCAATTAAAAAAAAAACCTACAGGAAATTCATAGCAATGTACAATTCAACTGAAACAAGTAGTATTAAATTTAAATGATTGCAGTAAAGTGGGATCAACCAAACATGTATAGAAAATGAACTAATGCTAATAGATTTATTATATCATATTCTAAGCATTGTTTTCAATATGAGAATGCTATTTTTGTCTTATTCAATCTGATATTAAGTTTTCCATTAACACAGATTAGATTTGAAAATGAATATAATACTATAATACTTAGATAATTTAGTTAATAATATTCTTCGAAAATGTAAGCATATTTTTTTGGTTAAATAATTTAATTTAGAAAAGCTGTTAATAATAATAATAATTTTTATGTTTCTATAAATGGTTTTAGTAAAATTTTCAAGCATCAAATTTTTATTGTAATTTACGTTTCGTTAATCAATTCATTTAGGCACGTCCAAAGACAAAGTAGATGTGTGTGTGTGTGTGTGGAATTTCTTGTCGTACATGTCATAGAATATATGTTGGGCAAACGAGATGTTATATTTTAATTCGTTACAAAGAATACAATTATAAATATAGAATAAATACGTCCAGATGTGTTATAGGATTAAATAATTTCAAATTCTTAGAAATGTGTATTATCTAACAATCAATTAGATTCCTTTGAGAGTATGTTTACTTATACAGATTTAATTTACTTAATTCAGATTATGGGCTGATACTGAGATCGCCACTTTAAGAATTGCTATGAGACACAATTTTTAACTTGTTTGTAAAAGTTCACATTTATTTATTATTTTATAGTGTTATTTTTATGTTTATTTTGTTAGTCTTAGATACACACATTTTTGACGACGACAATATAGTTGTCGAAATGTGTATACATTAAAGTGATTAATACATTTGTGGATAAGGAGAAGGTATTATTAATGACATATCTTTTACATGCCCAAAAAAATATTTGCAACGTTTTAGATGTCTTCGTAGTGATTGGAAGTTATAATTTTGATGTTTTCCTGGCATATATCAATACATAAATTTGCCATTACTCGGTTATCACCAATTTAGTTTTATACAAGTCGTAGTCTATATTTATATATTTATAATTTCTTAACAATTTACATTTAAATTCAGCGTGAAAACCATAACAGATAATATTCAATTACGATCAATTTTTGTGAATTTCAACTATATTCTAGTTCCGTCGTTATCCTCCGAATTAATAACGACGTGGTGCCGTTTTCCCCTTTGTTGACACTGACACCCTCGCAATCGGATTAATAATGGGCACTCGGCAAGATAAATTTGATAAAGTTCGCTGATTAATGTCGTATATTTATCGAATGAGTTAATGCCCTAATTAAGATGAACGGTCCGCATTAACAATTACTAAGGCAGTGTAAACAAATCCCATTCGTGAACGATTGACTGTTTCGATTAATATTATAAAAATATCTGATTACTAATCTCAATTTCCACATCTACAAGCGTGACGCAACATGTTTCCATAAATATAACGCTGTAATTTAAACGCGCCATGAGTCAACGTTTGTTGCTAAAATCAATGTGGGCGTTTATATTTTTCATCAGTGTGTGTAATTTTTTTCATCAGCACCTATCGATATTGTGACATGTTTTGGCGTAAACATCCAAGCTCTGGCCGGAGCCAAAAGCAATTATTTTACACTTCACACGTCAATTAAAATGTGGTGATTAAATGTGAAATTAAAGTTAACATTGAAATTTTCTGATACTTCACATTTAACGAGAGACGTCCACTAATTATTTTCGCACTAAAGCGCCCCGCAGGAAGTTTAATTAAGTTTCAACGAGATGTTTTCGTATGCGTGGCAATATTGGATATAATTCAAGCGAAAAACGTAACTAAAGGAATTCTTGGTGCAGAATATTCAGAAAATCGCGGATGGCGCCTGTATTGGTTAATCAATGACGTCAGTATCAGAGAGAGGATATAAATTTCCCGGACTAACAATTTCTTGTGAAATTCAGTGCGCCTCGAGAGATATCTATTTAAAGTTAAGCATCGAGGCGCACGTTTAAAGTATATGTTGTCATTTCGACGCTATGTATCGCAAAATAATTTGATTTTAAAATGTTTATTTCAATAAATAATTGTTATGCGAACTGCAATGCAATTCAGTTTAATATAAAAGTTCTTGTTAAATAATTATCACTGTGACAGTATTACACATTTCATTAATTTGATCACCGAATATCTATTATAGTTTATTATTATATTCAATAACACAAGTGTTATTGAATACAATAATAATTCAATTAAAACAGTTAGCGATTTAATATTTGATATATTTGTAATTTAATATCGTACACAAACTTTTCTAAACAGGAATTGTTAATGTTGGATTACATACTTCATTTAAATTGGCATTAAAATTTTCGAAGAGATAGCATCTGCGCCTTATCTATTTCAGTACCTTTAATCATTGAAATTGAAATTACATGTATATGATGCAAAAAAATTAATCAGAGTGTTTTGATTAAAAATGGGTGTTTCAATTTTTATTAGGGGTATCTGCAAAAATGTCACTATAATTACTACGAGTGTTACTAATATTTTCAATGAAATCGCACACGCGTTTGAAGTAAATATCAAAGAGCGCGTCATAATAATAATATATTGTTCGATCATATTTTCACGTTGTGAACGAGCTATTATAGTTCCTTCGCATTTGGTTTCTATGGACAGATATTAAAAAGCGTCGTGAATATAAGAGAATTTAATGGAACTCTTGTGAATAGGCGACTCTAATGGTATAGATATCAAAGGGCGATGTGGCAAATGTAATGCGTTCCAGAAGTTTTTGTCGCTTATGTTATCCAGAAACTTCTAATAAATCGATTCCACAAGACAGTGTATTATTATTTATGTTTGTGTCAGCAGTGCATAAAGTTTGCATTAAACATTCCGTATTTACTGTTGGCACGTTTGACCCTGATAACATCTGAACGATAAAGGCACATTATTTATTACTCAAATGAGTTATTTTGTTAAAGATATAAAATGTAGGTTCGATATAAAAATCATATTTTTATGGATAACGCAACAATAGTCACTCGCAGTCCGTAATTTAACGATTGTTTATTAATTCAATTCTAAAACTGCAAATGCGTTGTCGAAGCCCGTTTTGAGCAGAAACTAAGTTACATTGTTTCATTTGAGTGTTCTATTTATGTCGTAATATTACGATGTAAAGGACATTTTAACGGTGGTTGGATATGTATCTGGCAGTTTTGATTGAGAATTGAAAAGCATACAATCTGGACAACCGTCATCACGTTGCCGCAGACATAATTTAATATTAGCGAAGATATAAAGTAAATTTAAGATTAGTTAGCAAATATTTAGATATATGAGATCATGTCGCTGTTGGTGTTGTGTAAAATTTATCATGTTTTTTCTTGTGGGAAAAGTGCCGTAATTAAAAAAAAAACCGCATAAAATTTTTGAATAAGTATATATAATGTTGCCGTTTAAAAATTATAATTATAATTAATTTAACATAAACTGAACCCTAACTTGATTTATGTACTTACTTTTTTTCCTGCTCGGCTTCTTAAAAAGAAAATTTAAATTGATGCCCGGTTTCGTTTTGATTGAACAGACTAAACAGGTAAATGTGCGATTATAACGAAATGTTCAAGTGGTTGTCATGCAAGCAGAGTATTTATTCCGTGCTAACGAACTCGCTTCGGCCAGCCTTATCCACAAAGTATTCCACTATTATAGATAATGGCACACGCTCAACATCATCACAGCATTCGATCGCATAAATTACGAATTTCTCAGATGGCTTCAAATTATACTCTAGATTCAAATTATATCCCGGTGTACAGTTAGATTTTTTTTTTGTCTTGCGTTCAAATTTCGCGTCGTTGTAGTTGCTCGGCTTGTGTGGCTGCAACGAACGAAACGGCGAATATCTGAAATTAATATTTATTTCACGTAAATATTCGAGATGAACTCGTTTCGCTGAATGGTTTAGCAATTAGCCATTTCGGGCTGAGCCTCGCCGTTTAGAATTTTACATATATACCGCGTAGGAACCATTCTGAGTACATCCAGCGTTTAATTTCAAATTTAATGAGCGACGGCAACCGGAATTAATTTAAACTTTTTATGCGCGCACTACTTTTACTGGCATCATGGGATCGTCTGAGTGAACACGCCAGGACATCTACCTTAATCATTTCTGCTTTTGTGAGCGGATTCGCTGCATAAATAACAACAATAACGTGTTTTTACGTTTTACGTTCTAGGAATGTTGCCTGAAATTTTATAAATGTTCATGGAAATGGCAGTAAAATTGTATGGGTTGAAATTCGTTTCTACGCCACTGTGGTGGGCACCAGTCAACGGATTAAATTTGGAAATGGTGGCAGTTATTTTTTGCACGGTTCAGTTATGTTGAAAAATCTGAACTAAACTTGAACGCTATCAGAGGCAATCTACAATTTAATGTGGCGCTCACAGTTTTTAGAGAGGGAATGTTAAGTAAGTCGATCTGAATTTTGGAGGAATTTCGAAATAGAAAAAATACAAAAAAATATTTTTATTTGCATTGTTGATTGCGAACCGCTCAGCGAAAGATAAGCCTACTATTGATGTTAGAGTTAACAAATCTACTTTATGAGCAGGATTGCTCCTTGTTGTCCACCACAAAACATTTGATCTATTCAATTTTTTATGACAATTAGTATATCTCTGCTATACATGATTAGTGTTTCTTGGGGCCATTCGTCAATTATAGCGACAGTGTGTTATTTATATTTTTTTATCTTACACTTGCAGTTTATGCGATCTTCGTGCTTGACGTTTAATTATTTTTCAGTTTATGTAAATTCAAATTTCACAATTTACTACTTTTTTTCTTCTACGTAATTCCCTTAATTTATATGCCCAGTATTTTAGTAACCGTTTTTCTACCTTAGATGTTGGGAGGCTGTATGGAACAACAAAACCGTAGGTATCCATGAACTGCATGTCTTGTAATTGTTTCGGTTAGTCAGGCATTAAGGATGTATGAAAAACTCGTGTGAGGTCTTTTAATAATTACCATGGTCTTCGTTTTCAAAATTAGTAGATTGAATTCCAGAACATAAACTATATGTTACATTTCTCCTCATTTCTTTTCCTCTTTCATGGCTTTCTTCAACTACAATTTGCCCTATTGTACACGTACTTCTCTTGCATTTTTTACAATCTACAAACCCTTGTTCATAGCCCATTCTTTTACAGTTTTCCCGATATTGGTTTCGTCGTCTGTCATTATTTTACCAAACATAATGTAAACATTTCCAAATATAATAGTTTTACAAATGATCTAACCTCTTCATTCATATAAATTCTCCAAATTCTTACCCACCATAGTTTTCACCTAAACATACAATTTTATTGTATGTTATTTGCACCCCTACCTTACCCCAAAGAATAGTCAAAACAACTCAATGGCGGTACTAAAGCGAGCCCGAATTTTACATTTTACAACTTTCGTCTAACATTGATTGTGTTTAAATTTATTAATTGTTAAAGTAAATTATAATTCACTTTAACTTATGAGCTGGAAGCAACCCAAAGTTGGGACTAAACCGAGCATTGACATTACTCAACAGAGACTGCGATAATTTCAACACAACTGGGAATAAAGTCAGTAAACCGAAGCCCACTTTATAGAGATCTAACTCTTTTCGTGTTTTAATTTATTAATTGTTAAATTAAATGCTAATCTGAAAGTGTCTAATAACAAATATGCTATACAAATAAAATCATCAAACTAGAAAGTAATTCCAAGACACAACGACACCCTTTACGGGAACCACAAAATGAGACTTGAAAGTATCTGGCCACCTGACCTGATTGTGTCAGTGTATAAGCACTAATCGTGTCTATGAAAAACTACACTTGTCGAGTCAACACATCAACTCGTAAAATACCATAATAAATAACATTAAAAAATTATCATAACTTAAAATCATGTTGGCACGCCCAAAAGTTAAATGCGTCACTTCGTCACGGATCGCGTCTGGAACTATCTTCCTTTTGTATCTCGCTCCCGCTTGAACCTAGCTATCGACTCTGAAATAAATATCCTACCGATGCGTAATAAACAAAATATCATCTGACTGACTCATTTCTCCCCTGCTCCACAAAGTTCGATACTTGGTGTAACTCGAGTGCTGCGACGATGTGAATTATTTTCTCAATTAAGATTACTATTTGACCTTAAATATTGAATTCACCTTTGATTTATTTGAGTTCTGGAATTTCGTGTCCGTGTCGTATTGATGTTAAATTTTCCGGTCTGATTCGTTGTATTTCGAATCTACGAATTACATTTATTGCATATTTACGATCAGTGTATTACTTCACAATAAATATTATTTTCCCTGAACATTTAAATGTGAAATATATAAATAAAACTATAACCACCAAAAAACCACCCAGTCACTTTTTACGAAAGATTTAAAAATCTTACCGAAGTAATAATCTATTAGCCCATTGACTAACTCTTACAATGGATTGGGGAAAAAAATCCTTTCAAAAATACCATCGTAAATATAAAATTGAGTCAGTCCATTAAAGAGAATGTAGAATAAAGGAAATACAGTAATAGCAACGAGAAAAATAGATTACAATGATAAAATCGAGGATTTCATAATTAATAACTCGTATAGAAAATTAATAACGATCCTACTGGGACCTTTCATAAAGAATTAAAACAAGCAGTTAATAATGTAACAGGTACGGTTTTGTTGATGATAACTTTGATAACAAATGTTTTCCATGTATCCTCCAGCTCTTAAATTATTTGTCTAAATAATAACAATAATCCTATAGTTCCGCCACAAATCTTAAATTTTTAATCATATGTCTCAAACACAAATATTGTCAAGTTGACAATAAGTTTTACGAACAAACCGAAGGATTAGCGATGTCCCTTATTTGTCGAAATGTTCATGAACAAAATTGAAATGGATAGTCTGAAATATGCGTTATTTAAAAGTTGACTATACTAAATTATATTATACTAAATTTTCATTCGATAAGTTTCCTAGATATTAATCATAGCAATGGTACCCATCAATTTAGTATTTTTCACAAACTTACACACATAGACCACAATGCACGCTGAATCATTCCACCCGATTAATCACAAAGTAGCAACGTTTCACTCAATGGTTAATAGACTGATTGCCATCCTTATGGCTACCATTAACTCTAATATAGAACTCAATTACGTTTATAACATAGCTTACAACAATGGTCACGATAGAGTTACAATAGATACCCCGAAATAAAAATATTATCTTCCCTAACTTACGTCGGTACACATTCAATAAAAACGAAGAAAGCCCACCAGACAATTAATAATAACATTCAAATAGTTTTTAGAACAAATTACTTATCAGGTAAACATATTAAAAATAACAAAGATAAAATAGACAAACGTTAAATTCGGCAGTGTGTAGGTTATCTTGTAATCGAAGTCTGGGAGTATACATCGAACAAACAGGCTCGTTTGAGGACTTGATTAAAGAACATCGTCATCGCTTAAGAAATAATAATTCGACTTATGCCAACTATTCGTTAGAAAATAATCATTTAACAGTAACTACCAAACTAACCAAACAATTTTGTTTTAATTTGTACCTGAAATTATATGATTTTTCAAATTATTCTATTAATTGAAAGTGATAGTAAACCAGTTATCGCAATTCAGGTGTTGCTGCCCATGGTAGCTAAATAATTTGATTCCATTTATATTGGTTCTTGCTTCTCCCTCTGAATTAGCAACGCCTCCTGAAGGCCTCTAGTTTCTCATTGATTGATAAATATTTACTTGGTCTATAGTTCTTCTTACCATTTGACACAAATAGGACATATGTATTTGAGCTAACTTTTCAAAAACCCTTGTCTCAGCTTACGAGTAAAAAAATTAACCGTACTTTTGCATAGTCAGCCAAAATATCTAGTCTACTTCCAGATGAAGTCGATCTGGAAGTAGACATCTTTTCGGTAGTTACATTTACTACTTTTCAGACAATCAAACTATTGAAATTATTAACCAGCCATATACAGTAAACCCAGTTGATGGGTTACGATATGTTCTGTACCTGTACCTATATTTTTCGAATGAGTTTTGCTATCTTTGGCAACAAACGAAGAATTATTGGTATCTTGTATTCGGTTGAATCTTCCCCGTCTTGTTTGAAATCTGTATTTTCCAATCTAGCTTTGACCACTATCTGATTCGTCATCGAATATCTCTGGTTCAGGCTCCACTTCTTTCATTGTAAATGCCATTTTGATCTTTCTTATCAATTTTTTTTCGTTCAATATAACACGTTTATTATACATTTGATAAATTTAGTACTAAAATTTGTCGAAAAAAAGTACAAGCAAAGTTCGTATCGAAACCAGTTTGTGATTGAT
This sequence comes from Geotrupes spiniger, assembly GCA_959613385.1. Taxonomy (NCBI): domain Eukaryota; kingdom Metazoa; phylum Arthropoda; class Insecta; order Coleoptera; family Geotrupidae; genus Geotrupes; species Geotrupes spiniger. The sequence goes on along the minus strand of OY390737.1, from coordinate 13,430,960 downwards.
TTTTGTATTTTCCTGAACCTTACTTATTTCATTAGTTCGTGTTATACAATTGTCGTCAAAAGGCAAAGTGACTGGTAGCGACCACTCTAACATATTTAAAAAATGCCCACTCTCTCGACGATATCGATGATACAAAAAGGCCATACTTGCGAAACCGTCATAGAAAGTTTGCGTTGCAGTTTTTGTTGGCAAATTGTATTATTGCAGTATCCTAGCTTTCAGGATTCAATGATAGTTTATCGTAACGAAGCAATATTTTTTGCGGCCTCCATCTAAAATTACTCATTTTGTATTCATCCAAATCGTCTTGAAAATGGCATTGGTCGTATTCGTAAGAATCAATTATTACCGATATGATATTTGTGTGACTCTAAGACGATGATTGATGAAAGAACTTTAGAAAATTAAGATAATTCACAGCCTGAGGTGTACCTTAGCTTACTTTATGAATTATCAATACAAGCCTCTGGCATCCTACACACAAATTCTATTTCGAATATTAGCATTTTGCGCAGCGAAATTCATTGTCACATGTAGTAAAAGGAAAGGCCTAATATTAATGATCCTGATTCTAAATGATTTAAAACATTTTTAGCTGCTGAATTTAATTGAAATAAATGTACCAGTCTTCTTTTAATAAATGAATATAGGACATCATTAGATCGATTCAGAGACCCAAAAATGAAAAAGGACATTAATTGAAGACGCTTTTAGAGCTCAAGCCCATGATGTCATAGACGATATTCTGGACCGAAATGGAATTTTTTTAAAAAGAATCCACGGGCATAAAATACAACTCTAAATCAACAGGAAGGGGTACAATTTCATGGAAGTAGTTTAATCTCTTTAAAGAAAACTACCGTGAAGACAAAACAGTGAATATACCAAAAATATTGTGCTCCATGAATGTAGGTAATCTTCCTAGGTTTACACAATCGTCTTTTGATTCATTATTATTACCAGTTAATGAAGCAACGACTTCTTGGAGTGATACTATTTTTTGTATTTCGTCTCTTCTACTCTTAGCATATACGATATTTTCAACATTGTCTTCCTCTTCAGCTGCTGATGATGAAGAACACCATGGAGAAGTGTAAAATTAAATAAAATTATTAAATATGCTAAAATTCATATGGTGAACAATATCGTTTTTTTCTATCCTTTGGCGTAAAAAAACATTATGGCCTATCACTACAAAGTAGTATTATTCCTAATTATACAAGACTGTATTCATTAATAATTCGAACGTGCAAGTATATCAAAAATTGGTATATAAAAGTATATGAATTTGAAATTTTTCTAAAAATTACCATTACCAGAAAATCGTTTTTGAAAAATTCTTTGCAGTCTTGGTAATCATATATCGCTCGATAGATATTCAATCAGTGGCGGGCGCGGTCGTAGTTGTCAGATATAACTAACCTATATGGACGTGTATACTCCCCGATAACGCGCTCATGATTGCTCCTGTCATCGCGACCGCGTCAGTTTTTATTTAAATTTGAGTTGGCAGGTTATATTAGTCAATTAAAACATAGCTTGTATGGTTTGATCCACGCATAACTGACAACTGGCGTCCACCAAGACGATAACGGATGCCAAGTGCCCAATTAAATGAAAGCGAAGTTTCAAAGTAGTTATGCGACACGTAAATGGACATACGCACTATCAAATAGGTAATCGCAACACGCTAAAAAACGTTTTGAGCTGACCGTATTCGCCTTTTATATCAATAATTTCTAAGCATACAAGGTACAATTATTGTAAGTACAGAATATTGCACTTTTGCTGTTTGTTTATTTATATACGACTATAGACTATCTAAAATCTAATCACCATAATTACTGCTATTTACATATAATTCTTGCAGTTTCAATTATACTTGATGATTTGATTTCGTTAGGACTTTTTTTTATCGACATTCATTATCGTACCGTGCTCCGAGGGGAGAAATAAGCTTTGGGTATGACACAATCTTTTCGTTTTTCATTTGAAGGAAACATAAAGCTTTCACAGTAATTTGGCTATATTTTGTAAACACGCAATAATTCTTTGTTTGACTTTTGTCATATTTCGCAGCCGATACTTTAGGTTTTGTTGTAAGTAATTTTTCGTTACGGGAATTTGTCATTGTCTTTAATTATAAAAATTATAGTGTCGTTTGTTATATCGCAATTGGTTGTCTGGTGTCGTGAAAAATTTTGGATCTGTAGAATCCAAAACGAATTAGTGAAGTAATTTGATTTAAAATAAATTTAGATTTTGCCAAAAAGCCAGATAGTTTCATAATTCAAAATTCGCTGTAAATCATTGATAAAATCAAAGATGACGTTTAAATCAAGTAGTTAAAAACCTTCATAACATCGAAGATAAAATGGAGGTATATAAGAAAGCTATAATATACGATGACATAATATATATGCCGGGGAAACGAAACGTTTAATTAAATAAAGAGTACATAACACATCTTAGATTCATCTGGTCTAAAAAAATCAAGCGTGGCCCAACATATTATAAAAACAGGCCGTGCATTACCACGTATTATCTTAAATTAGTATATGTAGACAATTATAGAGACTTAGATAGTTACCCAAGTATTTTCTTAAGCAAAATTAATCTAATGAACTTTGAGTCCAGATTATTTGAATTGCTCTGTCAATCATGTTTTGGATAGGTTTAGAAATATGCATTAAGGTATTGTTAACTTTTCAGTCTATCATTCTTGTGATCAAGTGATGAGAATATCTCCAAATAGTGTGCATTAAAAATTTGTTGTGAAGATCTTTGGGTAAAACGTTGTGGCTATCAATGCTGTCTGTGTTCGCATATGTTCTCGATTTTTCACGAGGACCCGGTTTAGAACGAGAGCTTTATTTTTCTCTTAAATACTTAGATTAGATACATAACATTTTTCGCGGTTTCTTGTGTATTCTGTTGGTTTTTTGATTTTTCATAATTCGAATCGGTTATCTCGATCTAGGTTTGTCACCACTGATTGTTGACACTCTTATCTATTGGCAATTGAGTCGCTGCTGAAATACGCAGGGATTTAAGTGACGTGTATGTAGCGTATACAATTATACAATGTCTTTTTGGTTGCTTAACCGCCCGTTATTAAAATCTTTATCGCCTGCTAGAATAAAGGCGTTATGTCATGTAATTAATTTACATGTATATTTTAAGGATCTAAGATGCTAAACGATATTAAGATATTTATTTTGAATCATAAAATCGCAGAATAAGTAGGACTGCAACCGAGAGAACTACTCAACAAACATGTCTTGTACTATAAACAACTCCTTCCATAGTTCAACTGGTCTCTTATATTTTATGCTGCAAGTCAAGAGTAATTGCGCCACGTCCTTCAGTCTTAACGGATGAATTATTTAGGAAATACAGCAAAAATAATTAACAAGTAACTCTTTGCAAACCTTTGACTTACATTTTCTACGTCTTTGATTCGGAAATTATATATAATGTATAAGTTATAACATAGAAATTAATATTTGTCGTTTTAATCAACTTTTATGTTATATATATATATATATATGTCAGTTCGATTTGATTGTGCAGTGACTACATGTATCATAATTAACAAAACAAAAAATATATATAGTATAAACATATTTTCAATGAAAATATTACATTTGGAAAGTTGTTTATGCAATAGGGCTAAAAAATAAGTTTCCGGCACTAGAATGCTCTCTGGGACCACTGTAAATGACTATTAAATTATATGCGATCGAAGTCTAATAATTTTAAACTTGTACGGAGACAATTTAATTGTATTTTGAAATAAACTACACAGAACGCCTGTACAAAGCATGTGTGAAGAATATCAACGATACACAGGTCAGTTGAGAATTTTCTATTCGTTGGCCTCCACAACCCTGGGTGGCTAGACATCCAAGAATGTTCAGGTCTGCACCGATTTACCGTCCTAAAATTAGCACAATGCTTCTTGCAATTCAAACTGAAATATTCGTACAAAATATTGTATATATTTTTGAGTACAATAATCCATGATTATCTATAATTATAATGTTGTTACGCCAAGCTATCATTGAATTCAGCTATTCATCTTTAACGAAATCATTACTTGTCCATTATGTTTCTTTTTGTGGACGTAGACGATTATAAAGATTAAACAGTCAAACAATAAAAGGGCAAAAGCTGGATTATTATAATTAATTGCATTGGCGTGTTCTGAAGTATCTGACAACGTAAGAGATAACCAAAATAGCTGTATCTAGCGATCGACAATTAAATATAATATCTTTGTCCCAATTCGTTTCAGTTAACATTTACTAATTTGATAAATAATAGGATTATTTACTGACAGGAATTAAAAATACGCGCGGTTGCAAAAAATATGCACGTTGCGTTCATATAATTAATTCATTTGAAATTTAAATGAATATTATTTTGGGGTTGGATCATCATAATAGCGCAAACTTGAAAATAATTAAAATAAGTCCGAAGAACAATAAAAAATGAAGCTATTCGTGCGGGAAATAAACAAAGGACACGAACATAGTTTCAAGAGACTAAGCCACTGTATATGCTTGGGAGGCGTGATCGCATCAATAAGCGAAATGACTGAAGAAATCAAGGACATACTTGCAACAGACGATAGGTCAGCTAGAACACAGAATAGGCTGTCACGAGTAAAGACGTGTTAAGGAAAGCGAAAGAGTGCATGCACTGACTTGAACTATGACAACACAAGACGAATCAAAGCTAGAGGTGTGGGAATGTAAGCTGCTGAGGATAATATATGGAGGGGCAAATGAAGAGAATAAATGGAGTAGGAGGATAAGGAGGTACAGGAACTTTTCGAATACAAATAACGATGAAAAGATTAAGAGGAGGTGGATCACGTAGAATGGGTGCAGGAGGGACGACTGTCAAAGAGCACAATCAACAGGACGGGAAAAAGGAGGGGTAGATCAAGGAGAGTATGGCCGAAATTGGTAGAGAGAGACTCAAAAGTGATAGGGAACGAAGACGGAGAGTAGGAGAAAATAGGACCGGTCGAGATATTTAAATTACATATAATAATTTTGAGGACCAAAAGAAAACAACTAACTAAAAGCAAACTGATATAAATCTTTGCACTACCATTCACATAACTTTAAAATTTAAAACGCGAACATAATAATAAGAAAGTTAACAAAAATTCTTTACAATTAAATTGAAGAAAAATTTCAGAAAATAAAATTATGACAATAAAAATAGAACATTATAATCTGATATTTCGTGCTGACCTATCCTACATTTAGAAATTCCAAAACTACCGACCCTTTCGATCCTGCAAATAAGAAATTTGTAAGGAACTAGATTAGTAACGTTTTCACAGAACAAATTTTAAAAACGATTAATTAAATTTCTGTTCCAACTGATATACTAAATTATACCAAATCATTCTTAACATTTTTATAGCTATAACCAGCTTTTCTAATCTACTTCCATCTTGCAACTGATCGACAGACTAATTACCATTTTTTCCTCCATCATTTGACTACTTCGTACCTTGTTATCCCCTTCGGCGCTTTATTAATTCAACGGCGTAATTTGATGTATTTGTAATTAAAAATTCCGAATAACGAGCCGCTCAACGATCAAAATAACGTTCATAGTTGATCGCGCGACCTTGACGTTGAAAGAGAAAACACAAAAAGCCGGCCTATTTAGCAGTCGCCATTTACGGCGGCGCATACCTTCGCAACCAGTATTACACTGGTAAAAATTGGTCATCTTCGTCTCCTTGAATAACACTTCGCGAGCGTCATACGAAAGCCCATAACCGCTAACGATCAAGCGCATAAAAATTTGTAGCGTGCCGCTTTTGTGCGGTGCGCGAACGTTTTTGTAGGGCGCCGAAAATACAACAAAAGAAAATACCCATTGTGTCCGTATAAACGAAAAACCGATGTGTATGGCTGAAGGAATACGCTTTCATGACAAGTATCAATTATTTCCATTAAGTTTCACTTAAATTATAGGCCTTGTTATATAAAGTGCTTTCTTGGTTAAATTATTGTTATTTAAATTATTATTATTTCAATTAATAATAAACATCCGCTACAAATGTTCGTAAATGACTCCAAATAAACATAAACACATATGAAGGAAACGCAGGTGTTATCTTGCGCAGGTGATTAATACCCACGCTGGTGTTTCTATACGAATTTGCATATAAATGACGTTAGTCAGGGTTTCAGTGTACTTTTAACCATAATTATAATGTCTTGCCTCTTGTTGTTCGATGTGGGTGACGGACATGTAAGCAAAAAGTATTAAAAGTCACTCGATTGAAGTGGTTACTAGCTGTTCCGTCCTCTTGCGAAGTTTCTCTTGAATTTAAAGCAGATCATTGCGTTTTTGATTTTTCTTTTCTTTTCTTGTATCCGGCGGCTGCAGAATATTCGCTTTTTATTACTAGTATGTTTGAGTGCGTCTGTAATATGAATCGTGCATTTCCTTGAATATTTATACGTACCTGCGTAATTTTTGCAAATTATGCTCACGTACTTGCGAACTCGGCGAAATTGTGCACAATTTACTTACGATAAATATTAGAGTGGATGAATGTACATGATGGAACGAAAATGGGCGAAACATCGTGACCCGAATGGATTATTTATATTTTAAAATCGAATTTTCAGTCGCGTTGCGTATATGAGAATTCGTTTCATAAAATGGCGTGCACTTAGTATTTTGTATTATTGACGTAGAAAATATACGTAGAAATTGATAATTTTACGAGATGAAGAAAAATATTTGTGGTAAGTTGATGTTGTTGATGTTTTGTAAATGTCCGATGGGAGTTTACCCAAAAATTGCATAAATAACACCATTAATAGTAGCAAAAATCAACTATTATAAAATTTGCCTAGAATATGTTTTAGACACAATATTGTTAAAAAATGCGAGATATATCCTTCAAATTTCAGATGCATATGTAATTTCATGCAATACAATCAGGTTTGACGATGCCTCGGGTTATACTATCCGCGAACATAATTTCAGTTGGTTTCAGATAGAATCACATAATTCTCCAATCAAGAAGCCCCTTAAGGAATAGTTCCATCGTACACATATGTCTTGTGCGCGTATGCAAAATAGCGCAAAAAAATCCACCAAATATTTCGATGAAGCACGCAATTATAAAAACTTCATAACGGACAACAACCCTAAAGTTGCTTAACGTAAAATGATAATTACTAAAATCAATTAAACCCCACCAAAAAGGTCAACTTGGAGAACTGAAATAGGGCTAAGTGCAGCCGTGTATTGTGGGAATCTCTCGAGCTCAAAGTTAATTAAACTTTCCAACTTTTGCATGCGCTACTTTTCCGAACTGATGTACAGTTTACCCGACGGATTAGGCCTATTGGTCGCAAATCTTTCGTTGATTGCCTATTAGCGTCGGCATTAATTATAAGTTTTTCTATTAATTTTTATGCATTTGTAAACAGAAATATTGCAGATATGTATTTGACGACCGATATTATTTTTAATAAAAAAAATCAATTTTGCATAAATGAAATATTGTAAATTATATTCAATGCACTTTTCGTTCTTTTATTACGTTTTAGCGCAATAAATGCGAAATTTGCATGTTCGATTTATTACATAAAAACAAATTGCGGAATTTATTAGCAACAGTGAAAATTTATTCGTAAATTGGAAATATATTTTTATGGTTGGTTAAAACTGGCATGATCTGTTACCTTTTGCGTTTCGGGGCTGTAATTATTACTACTGAGAATGGAAAAGAAGCGAATGTGTATTAGTACGCTCTCAGAGTACTAGCTTAACTTGGAGGAGTTCATAAAACAATCGGAGTAAGCCGCAAATACCAACGACCAATTCACTGCAACTATCAAGTGTTATGTATATTCGTGCTATATATTGGTTATGATAAAGCTGATTATAATTTAAAAGTTTGATAATGGTTGTTTGCATAAAGTTCATGTTGACAATTAAAATCCAATATTTCTACCTCGACAGTATGTTGATGTTAAATGCAAGTACCATGAAATAATTTATTGGCGATAGTTGGTAAATATATTTTATTAAACTGGCGTTATCAAATAATAAAATTTTAGTTAAATATTTTAATTTCGTATATTAATAATTTAAATGGTAAAATTGAAATTAATTATTATTTACATTACTAACAAATACATACATTTGATGCATATTGTAACATTTCACTTCGTTTTCGATTACGCAATGATTATAAAAATTATTAAAACAAGGTATAATAGAAAGGTCAACCTCGTACTCGTTAAAATCGTTACACTCTTAAATATAAACGCATTATTAATTAAATATAATAACACTACCTACTTTTCAAAGATCGATTTGACTCACCGATTTTTCCTTACACCTTTGGAGAAAAACTCCCGAAAATATTGTGCACTTACAAAATGGAAATGTCAGCTAGTTTACCGTTCCACCGTTCGGGCTCATGTTAAGTCTCAGTGCATTGATCAGAGAGTTACATCGAATGTTGAACCAGTATGAACAATTTTGTACTCATTACTTCGATGATATAACATTCTCCAATACATCAGGGAATGAACATTAATTTAAAGAAATATCAACTATTTAGAACTGAAGTAAAATTTAGGCTTTACTATCAAGAAGAGTGGGAATACAACGTACGAACTTATAGATCGCGAAACACACAAAGGCAGTTTCATATACAAGTGCTGTATAAATATTTCGAAGAAGAAGATACGGTAGAATTCAGAAAAAAAATCACTGACGCTCTGATTTTTTTAACGGGGAAAAGTGGCAAATGTAATGATCTAAGTACATCTACAAATATATAAACTTAAAAGTAACTCGAAACGCAACAATGTGCCACTAGAACGATCTTATAACTAATAAGTTTTAAGGAAAAGTGTAATAGACAGGGATAAATTACGAAAGAAGGGCGACCTATGGTCAATAATTTACGTATTTGAACGCAAAACTGTAAATCATGTTTTACAATTGTATACTTTTAACATTAAAAACTGTATGTGAGGTTAGGATCTTTCGTCAAAAGTCGACGTTTATGCAGTCTATAACAACTAGTATCCACTAGTATCCAGTAATAGCAAAGGCACTATCTTCTTAGTAACCAGAAGCCAATCAACACCAGTACTTAAGGAAAATGAACATAAAACATGGTCACCACGCCAATCATGAAGGAAGTGAGGTTACTTTAACCAAGCTATCCAACGCCGAATATCTTGCGAAAACCAAAGCGTCGATTTTAAGCCAAATAAAGCTAGTAAGTCCACCACCACCAATGTGTGCGTTTGTTCGGATTCCCGAGAAGAAATGAGCTTTGCACACCTCAAGAGTGACAACATTTTGGTAAAGCGAAAATTCTCCGATGTAACCAGTTTAGCTCGGTTAGAAAACTTTTTACGTTATTTTGTTCAAAATAAGGTTAAAGAAGAATTAATTAATTTATCAACACTAACAGCAACAACAACAAAAGGAGTAGTCATTTATAATGCAATTATAGATGCATAGGGTAAAAAAGAAATATTGTATCAATAACAACTGACGGCGCTCGCAGCATTGCTGGACAGGAAAATGGCTTTCTAAATGTATTTATAAAACGTATAGGATATTCAATTCGTGGTTTCCATTGCATTATTCACCAGCAAGGATTATGTGACAAGGCAGGCTTGAAAAAATTTGTCAATTTTATATCTACATAAAATAAAATTTCAGGAATTGTTAAACGTGGTAAACTCTTCAGACAATAGCTTAATGTTGTACAATAATTTACGGTGGTTAAACGGTGGAAAGGTTTTGCAAAGATTTGTACATAGTTTGTAGGAAATTATTTCTAAATTATTAGAATATTTGTAGTAAACAACACAACCAATTAATGGATATAATTGCTTGCAAAAGTATTTTTTTTTTATGATTTATGTTCTCACTTAAATGAGATAAATATCAGTAGACGGTGTTAATAAAACGATCATTGTAACGTTTGACTTTATCAAAGCGTTCTAATACAAAAAAATCTTACATTAAAAATTACGAAAAACAAATCGGGAAAGACTAGCAAAAAAAATTTCTGCAATAATTCAATCCCTAATTCCTGGAATTTTCTGCAAAATTTATGCAGTTTAGACAATTTGAACTAACTTCTATTTTATATATCGACAAAATACCGTTTGATAAATTACATTAAATACCCTGTGACTGGTTTAATTCGAATGAAATAAAAATGCAATTCATTGTTATCCAGTCAACCTCCATATGGAATCAAACATTTGTTGCTTAAAAAAGAGATTTTGAAGTAATAATCGATTATAGGGTATAATGCATAAAAGTGCTGAAATTGAAATTCTAACCACGTGGAATGCATTTCCTGAAAGTTTCGATTGCAACAAAAGCAAAAGAAAAAGCAAAAGCAATTTTTTCATGCACGTGGGTTGCTATTTTTGGTAATGAATCTTTTTAAAAATACATTTAGAAATAGGACGAATCAGCCACTGTATGTGTACTTCTAAAAACAATAAAGGATAATCCAGATATAAAATCCTTAGCTTCTAGCTTCTTTATGCAACAACAAAAATGACATTAAAACACAAACGTGTATGTGTAATATTTAAAACAATGAAAAAGGTTCGCCAGTCCGGTCCTAAATAAGAGAACTCTGGCGCTCAGGATATACTAGTTTGGCCTAAATACTTTAACAATGACTAGTTTGGCTTAGGCCGAACTGATTGAATCATTGCAAATGACAAAATAAACACGTTGGAACAAGTTAATGCGGGGATTCCTTTCCCGTACATCTTTCTGGCAAGCTTTTATTTCGCCTATTCCCTCATTACTCGCAATCATGTTGTGCATGCAATTTGTTTAGCTGTAGCTTTGATTTTTTGAACGCAGTTTAAAAGTTTTGTGTCGTTTTTATATTGGATTTTTTATATGGATGAGAGACCTGAATTTGACGTTTGTACTCAAACATTTCCCCAAGAAAGTGATGTTAATCAAAGTGTTCAAATCTCACTTAGGACTGCAGCTACCGAACATTCAGTTGAAACAGGAGAAGGTTATATGACGTTTACCTGTACCAAAAATCTTCCCACAAATAAGTGCCACTGTAAAAGAAATGATTTCGTGTAATTCGAAATGCACTATAGTACACCCTGTATAAATAAATAAAAGATTTAATATTTTATATGTTACAGTAGTTTGTCCTAGACCTAACTGGTTTATCCTACGTGTGTCAGGATATACTAGTTCAACCAGGACAATCCAGTTTGGCTTAGGCCAAACTGATTTTGAATTATTATTCAAGTAAATTAATGGTTGAAATTAAAAGGCAAGATGAACAAAATCCAAATGAAATAATAAAAAGAGTCAAACTGAAATTAAAAATGAACTTATTACACAAAATCATTTTTTACCTATTTGTAACACAGGTGAACTTCATAATACCTGTCCTGTCCCAACTGAATGTTTGCTACCTGTAGTCCTTAGTGAGATTTGAACATCTTGATTGACATCACTTTCTTGGAGATATTTTTGAGTAGAAAAGTCGAATTCAGTTCTATAATAAACAAAAATTTTATTTTATGCTCTTTAGACAAAACAGAACAGCGCTTTTTTCTTCGAAAATCTTTATCAGGCCTTCAATATAAGTAAATATTATACAAAAACCCTATCTGAAAAAAATCGTCAAATTTTAAAACCCCATCGATATCAATTTCGATTTGACAGTGAAATAGAGTAGTCCCACTTTAACTGGCGAATACGATTTCTCACAAGCATATGTCATTTTTTCAGCCTGTTTCTGAAGGTTTTCAGCTGCTGTTTTTGGATATATATCGTCAACAATTTTAGAAGTTTTGGCATAATTATTATCACTATCATCTCCTGAATCATAGTGATAATTTGTTTGTCCATTGGTTCGATCAGTTTCAATAAGTTTTTGAAGGTAATCTTCATCTTGAATATTCTTTATTATTTCTCGTAATAGTGATATCGTTAAAAGACCAACTCTGTGTTCAACTCCAAACATAGCTTTGTAAGGCCATTGTTTTATGCCCGAACCATGGCCCCCGTTTTCATAAACATTGTACATACCTCAAGTCATCTGACCATTTAGTAGATTGATTATCTTTTAGCAAACAACCAATCACGTTCACGATATCTTGGTTTGCTCTCTCAAAGGAGGACTGAATTTGGCTGCGAGTAGTTTTCCATGCTCTACCTCGGTTCTGGCCAAAGACTCGTCATTTCACATATAATGCGATTGACGAATTCTCTTCCATTGCCTAACTGCAAACTACGTGGGGCTATTTAATTTGTAATAAATATTAACTTTCTTAATATTATATACTAAACGAAATAATGCTTACATGTTCACATTCTGTTTTTTAGCTCGATATTTGCCTCTGTGCATGCGATTCAGTTTAGCGACGATGAAATAAGAGATTTTTTTATTTATTGTAATATATCTATAATAATAAATTATGAGATTGCATATAAGATTATGATATAGCGAAAAGCTTGCGGAGTAGTCCAACATCATTGGTCAAGCGTAAATACGTAGAGGAAGATCAAGCAGGTCCAGATCTTTTAATTTATTGACTCCCAGAGCAGCGAGGATGTCTATTGCAAGGATATTTGCCTGAATACTTACTCGTGGTATAATTTCTTTTTTGACAAGTTGTACATTCAGGAAAATGGCACGTTGTCATACATTTTAATTATTGAGACAGCCGATCAATAAAAATATCCACTTGTCTGTGGATGCGATCGTATATATGTAGATAATAACAACCGTTAACTTACGTGCAGATCCTGGCCACGATCGAACTTTCTACTAGAACTCATTTTACTTAAACGCTGATTTTCGTTCGATCCAATTTAATTACTTTCGTGTGATGTATCAGCACTTTCGTGTAGCTACGTTTTCTCCGCATTTTTACATTCATCTATTTGTTGACCGAGCCCGCATTTTCATTCAAATGCAAGGCAGTGTCTAAGTACTGCTACTAAATACGCATTCAAACAAACGCATGTTAATGGAAAACGTAATTAGCTCCCAGTCGATTTCTATACTTGGCAATGGCGCCAGCTTATTAATGTTTTTACCTTAATTGACTCGACAATGCGTCCGTTGTCCTTGATCGAGTGCCGTGGATATTTTCATACGTTCGCTTCCTGATGCAACTGTGCGGTTTCAGCGCGGCAATTTCCAACGAAAGAATCCGATGTATTATTCATAAAGTGGAAAAGGTGCACTCTATTTACATTTAATTTTCCGAATATCGCGGTCGACTATATTTACTTTGCGACGTTGTCTTTCACGAGTATGTCGAATTAAATTCTTGTAAATTTAATATGTCCTCTTGTGTTCTGAAATTGCGGAATATTTGCTTGTGTATAAGATGTCCTGTGGAATGCGCCGGGCGGATGCGTCGCAAAATTTGTTTTCCTGCGTTCGATATTGAATACATAATATCTCAAAGTAAAACCGGCGACACCTGCATATAATTAATTTTTAATTAATTGAATGACATTTCCTTTGTAGACAATATTGGTTATATTTTCACATCTCTTGATTTGTATAATTTACCTCGCCTGCTTAGTATTATGTCTGAAAAATTGAATTACTTTCGTTTGTTAGTTTCATTTTACCTTTTTATTTTTGCATGTTAAATATATTAGTTCTGTTTTCTCTTGTATTGTGTAATTTTCCTTCAAACTAATATTTTATTGCTGTAAATATAAAACATCATTGTATTATTATATACACCCTATGACATAAACAATACATACTAGCAGGCGCAAGCAAGTTTTGAGTACAAACAATTTATTTATTAAGAATGCGGACTTCGTTTTTAAATCCTACGCAGGAACTGAAAACAGGAAAATTTATTATATAATTATGAATCAACCACCATAAGCGCCTGAAATTTGCCTTATCTGCCTTATTATTACTATTGAGTATTCCCAGGCTGTATCGAGAACACTCAAGGGATCGAGGGAACGCATACGGCGCTACTGTGATTTAAAAAATTCATTTGGTTTACCGACGATTTATTATGCAATTAAATCCTCATATGTCGATATTTGTGTCTTACAAGATGTTTTCAAGTCAGATTACCCAAACTTTGTATTTTTAATGATTTGCATATCTAAATGCTTAAAACGTAGATATTAAATGCTTTGAAATGTTTGATCGAACAAGTTTTGGGTTTGAGAGTTCTCAGAGTTATTGGTATCATAACTCAAATTCCAATATTTGCACAAATTTTGATAAAAATAGCACTTCGTGGGAGGAGTCTTCATGCATGTTTCCTTCATGTGTCAACAATTATAAAAAACGACGTTTGAAGGCTATTTTCTTCGGTTTCTATCGAAGGAATAGCATTTTAAACTTGAAAAAGTCAGCTTATAATTGCTATGACTGTTCGAAAAATAATAGAATGTCTTCTTTGCAAATAAAGTGCCATACTGATTATTAATAAATTGCTGACTGAATGAAAGCCACAACGAAATCCGCTATTGAGTTATGAAAATCCATCGAAAGAAAATCAATTTGAGTCAGTCAAGTTTTTGTTGTAAATTACATACAACGACGTCGTAAAATCATACGTTTGAATTAATAATAAAATTAACTAAATGCGTCCATAGCCAATCTGGTTGATTATAAATTTATATTGTACATTTGTAATATTCTGTGCATATTATGTGACTTATTTCCATAATACCAGCTTCAAAAAGAAACATCTCATTCCGAGACAAACCCATGAACATTGTAGCATTGTCCACTAATATCTAGGCCATATTCACTCAGTCGTACTTTTCAGTCATTAGTACTTGCTAATTGTAAAACCAAAGTCTGCGAGAGAGCTAATTCGGTTTATGTGGGTCGATATTTGTTTAAATCCCACGAACCGCCGCCGTATGTGAAATTTACATGCATATGTAATTATTGTGTTTTATTCTCTTGTGAAATGAGTTATTTAAATTCACATAAATGTCGCACTACTTTCAATAAAGTGTGAATAATGCATTGACGGGATTATACCACCAACGACCAAGCTGAAAAATAGTCACGTCGAATACGCGTGATTACCGGATGCTAGTGGGAGGTGCAGAAGCAATCTTGACGAGTTGGATCTTGTAGATTTATAACCCGATACCCTCCCGAAACTTAACCAATAAAGTATCGATCAGGCACATTACTCACTTTTATTAGCATCCTCATAAATTGAACCTACACCTCGTTCCATCATTTATGGTTATGAATTGTTTTTACCGTGTGTTTCACACACAACAATATACGTTTACTCTTTGTTTCAAGGTATAATATTAACTGGTCACTCTCTAAAATAAACCACCATAAATATTATTAGTATTTCGTATTCTTGAAGAAAATATTGAATCGATGTACGTTTTGTTTCTTTTCCAATATTTTTGCTATTTCGATTATCTGGTATTGAGGGGCGAGTCGAGATAATTTTGGCAACTTGACGAATGTCGTAAACGACTACGATCCTTAACCATTCCTCTTACACAAGATATTTAGTTTATGTTAGTAATTATCATAAACATTTTCTGCGATAAATTTCCTTAATTTTAATACGAGTTTAATTATAGGAGTAATAACATATACATGTTGACGGGAAGAGCTGTTAAACTTTACATAAATCCATTCGTATTCCTCGAGCTGCACATAATACGTACGGAAAACAACAACTAACTAGACGATAGGAATGGAAGTTTTTATGAACGAAAGTTGCTGCGGTATTGTAATAAATGGCGCACATAATGTAGTCCATGCTTCATGTCGAGCTGCGCAACAAATAAAATTTATCTCCATTCGTGGCATATTTGCATTACGAAAAGGAATTACTTGTTTAAATTTCATATTATTTTTAATTTATAGTCGCGATTATTGCAGTTTACACGCCCGAAATGGTTCCATTCGTAACGTTCGAATATTATGTCGAATAGTTATTTTTGCCTAAACTGCGTTTGTGTCGACGTTCGCAAAAATCGAGTAATAAATTGCGTATTAAACATCGGACACGCGGGCACATTGTTAGCACACCATTAATTATGTAACCTTGAAAGGGTTTCGTTTACAGGGGTCGATGTTAATGATTTATGTACGGATGTTTTTAAAATTTTGAAACATATTTTAATTGATCACCTAAAACAAGTAACTTTTGGCGGCTTTCATTTTAATTTATGTGTGGTATATTCAATGGGTTCATTTTAGCTGAGCTACATTAACCTCTTTACGCTTGATCGTAACTAAATTGTAACGTTTTCATAAAAAAAATCAGCGGGAAATACTGTCATAGAGTGTCATTTCATTTAATTTCTATTTATGAATATTGTTCTTTGAATTATTTATTTTGCGATAGCATCAGTGCATAGTTTTTCTTACCGAGGAAGGATAGCATCACCGGTTGATGCTATCCTTGATATCCTGATATCCTTGATGCTATCCGGTTGATGGCACTGTATCGGGATCTGTAAAATGCCTCTCAGAAATGAACACGAAATTTGTTCTGTGGATTTTGAATATGGATTCCAGCTTCTCAGGCAAGGAAATGTTGGTTTTGCGGTTTTAAATAACTATATTTATAATATATCACATATGGCCTTGTGGATTTGCAAATGGTGATCAAAATACAAAGCTTTCATTGGGTATCATGTAATCTAAAGCTATTCGATATTTCGTTTCTTTTGCGATAGCATCAGTGCATAGTTTTTCTTACCGAGGAAGGATAGCATCACCGGTTGATGCTATCCTTGATATCCTGATATCCTTGATGCTATCCGGTTGATGGCACTGTATCGGGATCTGTAAAATGCCTCTCAGAAATGAACACGAAATTTGTTCTGTGGATTTTGAATATGGATTCCAGCTTCTCAGGCAAGGAAATGTTTGTTTTGCGGTTTTAAATAACTATATTTATAATATATCACATATGGCCTTGTGGATTTGCAAATGGTGATCAAAATACAAAGCTTTCATTGGGTATCATGTAATCTAAAGCTATTCGATATTTCGTTTCTTTGGAGCCTATAATTGGCAATTATTCTTTGGCGATTCTTGCGGAAGCATTACATATACTGTTATGCAGAAGATCACTGGACATATTCACATATTCATTGCACAATAGCTTGCACGTCTTTATACAAGTTATTACTTATTTATAATAAACGGATCTCACTTGAACGTGCCCTGATTGTAAACTTCGTAACGATTTAAATCGTTAAAAAACACATATCGTTGTCCTCCAGGATGAGATTAAATTGCTTAAATGTACAGTGTTTGTGCCTGAACCTCCTACTAGAATATCTTCCCTGGTGGCGATATTCAGGAAATTGTAGAAAGAGACAAACACAAATGTAACGTTATCCTCCTTGTCGGCAAAGAATCCGATTCTCTGTCTAATAAGGACCAACTTCATTTAGATAATCCTGTAGTGGGACAAATTTTGTCTTATGTGGGAATCACTGAAGCAAAATTAAAACCGATACGTCTGGGCAGATTTGGTGCCCTATCAAGTTAAGTTTGTCCTCTGAACCTAAGTTCCTTGGTCCTACGTAGCTGTAAGAAACATAGCAATATGAAACATATGGGATCGTCAAGAAAGAATGAAGTCAACGCGTTAACTAATGGAGATTCAAACTTGCGAATAAAATTTAAGGGTGGAATCCAGAGACAGTGACAAATTCTATGCTATTTGTGATGTATATATTCGGTATCACAAATTTTATTGATGGCAATGCGTCGTGTCCTGAAGCTTCCTTCTTTCGATGTTTATGTCAAACTGTAGAATCTGACACGAATAGAACAACGTACTGAATTGATTTTGTGCTTACAGACAGTCTATTATAAATCAAATGATTTCATTGCTACCTGTGCCGCAAAGATCCAACTTATGCTCTCTACTTTTTCTATTTGTCGATGATCGTCTGTGTTCATTGTCCTCTTCTCGGTTAGCTTATGCTGATGATATAAAACTTTACTCCACAATTACAAATTAGTCTCAAGCTGATAATTTACAAAGTAATTTAAATTTAATTGCCGACTGGTGTACAAAATATAAATGAAAGCTAAATATTAAAAAGTGCCATGTCGTTATCTTTAGTCGAAAGGTAAACCAGTTCGTGTCAAAAATGCTCTTAAATAATCAGCAATTGAGTAAATCCAACTTAACAATGAATCTGGGAGACTTGTTTGATTCACAAATTACTTTGACAAACCATATTGAAAACATGTGTACGCCTGCCTCTGATGCTACGATTCATTATCTGAACATCAACATTCTTCAAGAAGAGAAAGAACACGTTCCTCATGTTTAATATAATCATGTTTATGGGAATACAATTTGTTCCATTGTATGTGCAGATATACATTGTCTGGGTTGCCGACTCTAGAACACGTGTCTAGACCTAAAGTGTACAATTCTAAAGATGACCCTTTTGTTGATGGTGAATGCAAGCGCCAATCGAATTGGGAATTGTAACTCTTAAATAGAAATTGCATATCCGTGGGAAATATAGGTCACAGATCCTGTCAAGATTATTGCTCCTACGACATTGCTCATCAATTTTTTTTTACTGCTTTGTCCGGTTGATAAAATTGCAACGTTGATTTTCAAAACATCCCTGGCAGATCGAGTGAATTCAAAAATTATGTTGATGATAATTAATTCCTCATCTGATACCACAACAGTGTTAGCTTTGAATATTAGGCTGGATAATATTGTTAAATTCGTAGATGCCTTTGATCTCAACGGCAAAGATAGCTCGTTCGCCAGCCAATAGTAAATTTTATAATTGGTTTGAATATTGGGAAATGCATTTTCAGTGAATTCTTCTTTGGACATCACTAAATTGCTGTAGTTGTGAGGCAATAAAATTCGTAATGAGGTCTGGCGGAATCTTTTCGTTTCTAATTTCCAGCAATTGATGAGTGAATATCTCAGCTGATCGATCAATTTGCTGCTGGACACGCATACTTGTAGTTATTTTCAACGTCTTTACGTTACTGAGTATATTATTTTTGTCAAGGTATCGATCAAGGAATTACTGTACGTAATGTTTGAGTGGATTCTGTTGGAAGCAATATTCATTCCAAATGGTCTGATTTTGTTGAGTGCCATAAATCCCAAATAATAATTTTGCGTTCCTGCAATAGTTTTCCCATGACAGATGATTTGGAGTTTCAAAGGGAAATTGGCAGTTCTTCAACCTGGTCGTAATGTCGCACCTTTCCGGACGACGCGACGCAAGAGCTAAGGCTATGTCATCTAATGAGGAACGTTTTACCAGTTCCTACTGGCGCACCAAGGAAGAAGATTTCTCCAACCCCGTTATTGATACTTTGCTCAAGCGTTAGCTTAACAATATTTGATTACACATCGACCGAAACAGTAGGAGATCGATTCGGTGATAGCATTCTAAGCACAAATGTTCAATAATAATCAACGCTTCGTTGTATACTTCTGCTTTGAAATCCATGTTAATATATGAATTATCCGTATCCGTATTCAACGGGAAATATTTTCTGCGATGTACGATTTATATTTTGCACGAATGCACGAATTTGATTTGGATGTGACGTGTTGTACGCGTCATTAATGCATACATCCCAGTGTCGGCCGTTCTCCAATAAATTCAGAGAATGTGTAACGCTGTTAACAAGTGCTGGAAAGACGTTGGATCGGGCACATTTACCAACAGCATGCGAAGGAAGAACATGATATACTCACGAGCGTTAGTCAGTGAGGATATTATTGCGAGTTGAAAAATCGCACTTTCATCACGATTTGTGTGTACTATTTTTCCCAATGTCGCATTATGTGTCTTAATTTTAAATTTCTTTATAATTATTTACTGCCGTATTCTTCAATTTTCAAAAATCAAGTAGATTGTTAATAAATTGACTTTTTTCACTTTCCTCACTAGTGAGTTTATTGTCTTCATCTTCCTCACTAGTGATGCAAACGCATATTTTCCTCACTAAATTGAGTGATGAAAGTGTCATTTTCATAAGCGACGTTGGAAAGTGTCATTTTGAAATTTCAATGCAGTTAACGAAAGGGCGAAATAATTAAATCAAAATAAAAATAAATCGAAATCTATCCAAATTCAATTTAATAATGCAATCGGAAATATTGAAAATGCTAAATGTCAAGAAGCACGCTGTCCATGATGAATGATTAGTGTTGTGTGTTAGGTCCTGCCTGTCGCAGGTATGTGCAACGTTGTGGCAACATTTCCAAGCAATCGCTGAAGAACTTTCAGAGATTTAAGGTTTTGAACAAACGAACGTAGTGGCAATGTCGTGTATGGAAAAACTAAAGAATCTTTATTGTTTCTGGAACAGCTATCTTCTACCATCCATAGTTTGGTTATCCTCCTTCTGCACTGCCTGTCGATTTCGTGTCTCTTGTAAAATGGCGCGTTGTTCTTCTTTGATTATACATAGGATTATTGAATGGACATATGTGTAATTTTCACGTTCCAAAATTATCGTCTCGTCAGAGTAATTGCTTTTACTTGCCATGACGAAGAATTAATGTTCGTTGTAATTATGATAATTATGTTAAATTAAATAATCGTAATTAATTATCTTTCATGTTTTGAATATATTTAATTATGATTATTGTTGTTTTTAATTGTTACGTGTAATTATATTATGTATTATGCTTACTGGTCAGTTATTGGACTTTAGTGGTGAAGCACGGGTGGGAAATAAATAAGTATCCAAACAATATATTCACGTACTTTCATCTGGTGGAATTTTAACAATGCGTTAGTATGCTTGTTAGTATGTACCTGTAGTAGGTGTACACTCTTTTACTTATTTCCTGTTATTTCTCTACCTTTACGACGGAACCACCATTCTATGTCGCGATATTAAAATAATAACTCGTATAATTGGTATCGTGTACGAGGCAACGGGGAAGGCAGTTCAAATGCGAAGCAAAAATTGTAGGCGGGAAGCTCACGACGAAACGATATATTTGTTACGAAACTTTTAATATGTTGAAATATTGCGGTCGTATGTTTTGATATACAAAAAGGGATGGCTATTATTACGAATGCGTGGGCATTGCAGTTACGACATTGTTATTGAACCACAAATATGTTATAGAATTACACGTAATTGTCGGTTGAACAATGACATTAATTTCTCGTTTGCAATAGCAGCGGCGTTTTGAGAATAACGAACCTGCAATTACGTACGTAAATAAATATCTATTTACAGCAAGCAGGGCTCCGATATGACGCAACCCAAAGCCCTGTCATTGTAGATATCTATTGACATTAACGTTCTAAATATATATTCGACATTTGCATTTACTAAGTTGTGTTTACTAGGTATTTGACGCAGAAATTAACATAATAATCGCGAAAATTAATTTGCGATGGTGTTACATAATATGAGTATGAGTATGAGTAGGCATCTTCAAATACAAAAACATACAATCAGGAGCGATTTACCAACTCGTGTGTGGACATATGAGATGTGCAAACCAATCAAAGACTAGGAGAGAACATATTTTGACCACAAATAGCGAAGTAACAGTTATCGTGCTAGTTGAGCATCTGATAAAGCATTTATAACAAAATTTAGTTTAAGCTTTGTAGAAGAATGCTTTTTGTGGTTTGCAAAGGGCGACAATTAACTTGATTAACTTGAGATGGAATTTTGCAACAGGGTTGCTGAAACAACATGAAAGATGGACAGATGACTGGCAGCGTCGTCGGCTTTTCAATATGTGTTAGTTAAAAAGCATTTTTTTTTAATTTTATAGCCGAGACAAAATATTTTAATGAAGTTTTTGCTTCCTTGGAACTAAGTTATCACTTGGTACATAATAAGCTCATCAAAAAGACTCTTCTGTTTAGCTATCCAAGGGTCACTAATGAGCACGCAGAAGAATTTATTGCATGTGAGAATATTGGAAGAAGTCACCTGGAAGGAGAATCGAATGCTCAACTGTGAACTTGAAGATAGTTTGATAGGCTGTAGGGAAAAAGTATTGGATCTGCATTGTTTAAAAATGTGTTTTATTTTCGTTCGATAACTAAAATGTTTTACTAAAAAATACACATCAAGTAACTCGACAGCGTCGTTTCATTTGTTCGATGTGACGTACAGTTGGCGCCCATCAAAATATTACGTCGTTCTTGTTCTCAAGTTTAAACTTGAAAATCCATTACAGTGTCGTGTAACGAGACAACGAACTGATATATCGGAATGAAACGCGCTATGACACCAACTGACCAATAATGAAACAATATTACTATCATGTATATGTACTATTGTATTTATACGTATAGATTTTAATTGTTTCAAAAATTCGCATATCTCATCTTGTCACGTCCAGTTGGGTAACGATCTACAACTAATCGTTTATTATTTAATTATTTAATTTCTATTTTTCCACAAAAACCGCTTTTCGTTCCAACCTTCAGCCTGCCCGGAGTATTGTTGCTGTGCAATGTTGAGTTTTATCTCAGGAAATATTTTTTATTTGATTATTGTTAGTTTAGTTGCCTTTTTCTGATAAAAAAATGGTACATGAAGATGTTTAGTGTAATTGCAAAATTATCGATAACCAATAAATGATTCGGCTTTTAGAAATGTACATGATGTTGTAGTCAAATCCTAATTAAAAGTTGAGTTCGACAATTCTTCAAATGCGTAAAATGCATCGATATGCAGTTTTATATAAAATATTGGGACGATTTTGATGGATACGTTGTCCAAATTTGTAGTGCACATATTTTTAAAAATGGGATCGGTTTCGATATATTGCAGATATTATATATGCACTTGACTACAAAATAAAATTAGTTTTTTTTAAGTAAATAAAATGTTTATAACATATAATGAGCTTTTTAAATTGCATCATAACGTCTTACTTAACACAGTAAAATCTAGCATTAATGCAAGATTTTGCAACATTCCTAATATTCTAAAGATTATATATTTAAAACATTGGCTATTTATTACTAATAATTAAATTTCTAAATTGAATGGGCCTTCGTAAATCTTTAATGACAAATAACGTTGAACGTAACGTTTGTCTTTTGAACCAAGTTTAAAAAAATACACATTCAAAATTATCCTAAGAACAAGCAAACCAAAACAAAAAAGGACGTCGATTAAATTAATGTAATAAAATTACATTATTAATAACGTTGGCATTGCGAACAAAATTTAATTTAAAAAACGTTAATATTCTATTCACTTCTTAAAAGTGTTGAAGTCCATATAATATGTGCTCACATTATTTTGCTTAATGCTTTAATATTACCATAATTACTAAGAAGAAGTCATTTCAAAAACTTTTGTAATTAACAAATTTTGTGATTATTCTCCTAATGTTGAATGTTGAATGTGTGCACAGAAACTGAATTAGTCTCATATCTATTCTTTTCAGCTGGAGTGGATTGGCATATTTTATAAAACAATTTAAAAACATTGATGAGGTATCAAAATATTCCACGCAAATTAGTATTTCATCGTACTTTTCATTATATTGAAGCTCACAGCTTAAACTAGCTTCAACAGTAACATTAATATTTTTCTTTGGGTTTCAACTTAGCTGCAGCAGTTTTCATTTCATCTAGGCTTGGTTGGTATTTTAGTTAGCAAAGTAACACAGCTTTACTGGATGGTAAAATAAACAATTTGCATACATTTTTAAGCTTTGTTTATATAAAGATAGTGAAAGAATCTTTTCGTCAATAGCAAGCGACGTCCTTGTTGTCCGTATACTAGCATCCAATTGCATGGATGTAAAAAAATCTGCAAAAGTCATATTACTGGACATATTTACGAATGATGAATTTCCCGATAAGTTTTCAGCTGCAATTCTTGTAATTTTATGATTCTTCATTTCAGTGTCAACGTCTGACCATACAGAACCTTAGCTTTTCTAGTTCTAAAATAAAAAAATTTAAATTAAATTAAATATATTAGATTTGGTTGGGTTGACTACATATTAACATGTTTGTATAAAATGTGTTAAACTGTACGAAAAAATACAAATACAATTAAAAATTAAATCTAATTCAAATAATATCAATATTGTAAGAAATGGATTAAGTTGGATTGTCTAAAAGTCTGCAATTCTCAAAGATGCAAGTGAGTCAAAACATATCAAAATAAAGAAAAAAAAATACAATAATATTGAAAATATTTCTAAAATTGGATTAAAATGTACGAAAAATTAAAAATTTTGAAATCGAAGCCATAAAATACGAAAATGTTAGAAAGGAGTTTAACACACAGTCTACAATTTACAAAGATGCAGAGGAAGTGGTAAAATGGACGAAATATGCGTAAAATATGGAAATTAATCGTAAATATATTAATTAATTGTAAACTAATAATTTAAAAGTAACATGAACCTAATAACTACGACAAATAATGAAAGCGAAACAAACGAGAACTAAAACAAAAACACCAATTACTAAAATATAGCAAATTAAAACCATCGCAATTTTGTTAATCGAAGATTTTTAACGATGTTTTTCTGTTTCAGACGTTCTCCAACAGTCCATCTCGTTAAATTCAAAAGTAAGTACCATATCTTTACGAGCGAATCAAAAAAGTCGGCTTTATAAGTTCTGTGGTATCTTGAGTATCTTAAGGCGATAATAAAAAGTGGGGACGAATTTGTCGTAAAATTTGCTTCGTTTAATTACTTGGGACGCGAATATAATGTTCGTAGCGCAGCAAATATATATTTAATAAATGTCCGCCCGTTCAAAAATAATCCTAAAATCTGCAATAATTGTAATGCGAATTTTTATACATAATCGCTTTTGAATACATATTAAATTTGCGCGATATAAATAAATTATTTGCACGTTATTAATTCAAACATATTTCAATGCGATTTGCATAAATTGTTTTGCATGAATTAATTGTGTGTTCGTATAATGATAATACTGTTGATAGAAGTTTTATTGCCGATTTATTTGCAGTCTCGCCTATTTTTCAGTATTAATCAATCGATTTCGGCTAGAACGTTTGTTGCACAAAGCTGGTATGGAGATATGTACCAAGCTTTTTTGGTATTTTGTAAAGTCTTAGAAACAAAATGAGAATGGTGACAATATAAATAAACGTAATATTATTTTTAGCGAAGTATTTAAACAATGTACACAATTTTAAATAATGGAGACTATTTAATATTAAACATTGAAATTAATTAAATGAATTGCAACGATAAACACAAAGAAGATATCCACAAATACGAATCATTAAATCCAAAAATAATGTGAAAGTTATTAAAAGGAAAATAAAATAAGTACAAACTTCACAAATAAGATAATATGAGGATATCGTGTACTACGAACCAGTATCACCTAATATAGGTGGAAAAGTAATAGTCGGTATTTTCATTTGTCAAGTGCAGGACACATTCGAACGGTTGTTATATTTTTTATATGTATGTATGCCCCCATTATATTTATTTGGTATTATAATCTTACATTAACGTCATGACCCATTATTATGCTCAGTGACATATAAACTGCACCACCTAGAAGGGGTGGGAATTTTTGGACCAAATTTGGCAGGAATAGTGGACTAGTCAAGGGAAATAGTTGATTAAAATTTGAAGCCCAATCAACAAGTAGTCATGGGATTTTTGACGTTTGTGTCATTTTTTAGAGGTGGTGATAGACAAGCAATTATCCAGTCATTTTTTGAATTTGTTCCACTTTTTCGGATCCCGTTCTTTAGTTTAAAGTGTTTCAAGTGTTTAATGATGCCTAGAGGAAGGAGACCTCAAGGTTACCAGCAGTTGAGTGACTTTGACCGAGGGCGGATTGTTGGTTTACGAGAAGCAGGTTTTTCGTTTAGAGAAATCGGCAACCATTTGGGACGGCACCACTCAACAATAATGCGTGTTTATCAAGCGTGGTCTGAACATGGGGTTGAACGTCGGAGAAGAGGCACTGGGGCTCAAAGACGAATCAATGAACGTCAAGATCGCCGCTTAAGACTAATAGCCTTGAGAGACCGATTCTCTACAACTAGATCAATAGCTGATCAATGCTTAGGTGAACAAGGTCGTCCGATAGGCTTGCGAACAGTTTATCGTCGAATAAGAACCTTTGGCTTGCTGTCTTACCGCCCACATCTTGTGCTACCCCTCACTGCTCAACATCGCCAGGAACGTATGGCCTGGTGCACAGAAAGACTTCAATGGAACTTGGAGTGGCGTCGAGTTGTCTTTAGTGACGAATCGCGATTTTGTTTAGGAATGCATGATGGTCGGATGACTATTAGACGAAGACGTGGAGAATGGCGCAATCCTGATTTTTCGATTGCGAGGCATGTTCACCGAACTGTGGGGTTGATGGTGCGGGGTGCTATTGCTTACGGCAGTAGGTCACCCTTGCTCTTCATTCGGGGCAGTATACCGCCCGACGCTACATTGACGAAGTGGTAGAACCACATGTTCTTCCATATCTTCGAGGGCTGGAAGACTCACTTTTCCAGCAAAATAATGCACGACCTCTCGTAGCATGGGTTTCTCTTGACTTCTTTGAAGAGGCCAATGTTAATCTTTTGGCTTGGCCGCCAAGATCTCCCGATTAGTCGCCCGTTGAGCACGTGTGGGACATGATGGGTAGAAGATTGAGGACCCGCCGTTGACAATAGAAGTTGACATGAAGTACAGGCTGCTTGGGATGCCATACCCCAAGAAGACATTGATTACCTGCTGGAATCAATGCCAAGGCGGGTCAATGAGTGTATCAGAAATAGGGGCGGACCAACACATTATTAAAGAAAAATCAAAAAGATGAAGTGTTTTCTTTATCAAATTTTAATCAATTGTTACCTTAGACTAGTCCAATGTTTCTGCCAAATTTGGTCCAAAAATTCCCACCCCTTCTAGGTGGTACAGTTTATATGTCACTGAGTATATTTACGTCTGTTAAAAAATAGAATTTTAGAATTTCTTTGAACTGCGATATCTTGTTACAAAGATAACAGAGTTTGCGGAAACTAAGATTTCCAGCTAAAGTATATGAAATATTTTAAAACGCCAGCATGTGCACAATATATCAGATTAAATCTGAAACGACTGTCGTTTATAAAACGCAATGATATTATGCTTTTTTTGCAATTTTGCGAATAATTGAACTTACAGTTTGTTGCGCAGAAATGATTGCTGGTTGTAACAGTGATTATTTATTTTTTCCGTCTATCCGTTTCTTTGATATATGCCTTCGCACACACTATTTTGCGCCGAGAGTAGATGTATATACGCATATTAACAAATTTGCTTAATGCAAGGAAATTAGTTTCCAGTAATGGACAATGTTGTCGTCGTTGGAGATTAGCTCCCAATGCATTCGTGGTTTTCATTTAAATAAATCCTTTAATGTGAGGTAAAAGGTCTGAGTGATCTGACGAACAAAGCTCGCCTTATCGTCGCCGAAGTAAAAATATCCCTAACGCAATCAGACGCGTCGGTCTATATTAACCCGATATTTTTATGACGAGTCACGTTCAGCAAATTATCGATTTGTGTATTTAGCGGACTTTTTGTCGTCGTTTTGTGGCGCATTTTTAACGTTTTGGGCGCATATTCATGTATTCCTCCGGCAGACTTTCGTGATATCGCGGCGCACATCACGAGTGCGGGATTTGCTTTTGTACGACGCCGAATTGAATTTAAAACAGGGGCGCCGACTGGGGTGGTTAGGGCGCTTATCATAACAATTCCTCCTATGCATAACTTAATTCAGAATGATGTATATTTGCATGCATTAATGCTGTCTTTCCGGAAGCGCGTTCCGCGTTCATATTCGAACCGAACTCTGCCTATAAATTCAATACGCTTTAATTATATTTTATAAATTATTCACTACAAAAATTAGATTTAGTGCCATCAATCAATCCGCGTTGACGCGACGAATTTAATCATTTCCACCAAATAACTGGCCGACACTTGCTTGTTGTAAATTGATTTGAAAACCGCGACGAGCCCTCATAATTAAGAGATTGGAGTGAAATTGATATAACTAAAAATAACACTAATAAGCCGCGCGCATTCATTAATATTGTTCTAATAAAAGTCTAGAAATATAAAGGAGCTGTACTATGGGACATCTGTCATGCGGGCGTGACTTATGTTTTTATTACCACGAATTTCGTAGACTTCCGCCGCAACATAAACAAGGACTCGCACAAACTTAATCCATTACAATTTGTGCTATTGTAAATAAGAACTTGATACGTTACTCAACTCCACATAAAGTTTAATTAAATTAACGCAAGATCAATTTAACTTCTGGGCCTCGTCAAGATGAAACTCTGCAAGTGATTTATTAATACATGTGGTAAGTGGTATTTGCGAAAATTGTTTCAGATTTTGTAATTGGTCATTAAAATTTGATTTTATTGCGGGCCTATATAATAAAACTCAAAAATTACAACGCAAGGTGCTCTTCATTCTCTTTTATTTTCCGCGTTAATCGTAACTATCGTGAAGCTACAATTAGACAGCAAGTTGGTTCAATAAATATAATGTTCTCACGACATACAATTTACATTCAATCGCTTTGAGATACGTGGCTGTAGGTCTTGTCGATAAATTTATGGATTTATGATAGCTAATAATTATTGCCGCACATGTCATATAATTAGGTATTTAGATGCCTTTTCACAATCTATCACGATCTCAATTATTATAAATTTCAATTGAATTCAGCGTACACGACAACGACAGAATTACGAAAATCTCCGATAAAACGAATATTAAATTAATTATTTAGCTATAAAAATGATTGAATGATTTAAATAAAATAATTCAGTCAAAACAATCGACAATGATAATAAATACCTCGCTGCAAGCCTGATATGTTAAAATCAAAGCCATGATAAAAATAAAAGATATAAACTTAATTGGTAATACTTGAAATTCTTCTTGTTGACTTCGTATGCCAGCTGTATTATCTCACTTTGCGTGGCTCTATTTTGCAATAGATATAAGGATACCATAGACAAAATACGTACTAAATATTAAATATTTGCGTGGTTGATCAATGGAGACGAGAAGAGTTGTTTATACAGCTACATTGAGCTGCAATGATTCAGTTGCAAGTGGAGTCAATGTTTGCGGTTTGTAAGTTTGGCTAAACTTTCATTACAGTTTATAGCCTAAACATATAACGGTATGCAAACGATAATTCAAATTTTAAGCTACTCTACGGAGCCCAGCTATCACAACTGCATAGTCACGAAAAGATTAATGCGTTTAACAAAAACTCGTAAGAGAAACTAGATGATAATAATAATAATAATAATATACCTTTATTGAATTTATAGACAATATATATCATTTAATACATTATATACACATAACAATAAAACGCAATAAGGTACCCCCCCCCCCCGAAAATTGCCTAATATCTAACCTGTATCTTAGGGACTTTAACAACAACCCTGCAAAATGTCCTTATCCGGACGTACATAGATCATTTATAATATTTTAAACTACATTTGAGTCTGTGGGTAGCTGAAGAAATGAGTCATTATTTTTAGTAATATTTTGCAATATAATATTTGTAGAATATAAGTTTTGCGGTACATTATTGCCAAGATTTTCTGCTGCTTGTGTAAAATATTAATTAAATCCGCAATACATATATTATCTCTTCGTTTACTTTAACATTTCAGTAACATAGTGGAGTGGTCGGTCTCAGGAACCATTTTTTCAAAATTATATTTTGGGTTGCTTAACTTTGATTTGATTATTCGGAACTGCTTTTACTCTAGACCTAGCGCAGTTTTGTTAAAAATGTACCCAGGTATTACTCATTTACTTTTATTTTATTTTATTTTATTTTGTACACAGCTGTTATTGTTCTTTGTTTAAAAAGAAACTGGAAATTTTAAAAGTATGCACTAACTATAACTACTTAAAACTTAAAATTGTGTTACACTTGTGAAGGAACTTGTTTCTTATTTTGTGGTGGTACTCTTTACATGTTACTGTGATATGTTCTAAACACGTTTTTTGCAGTCTATGCATTTGTATCTAATTTTTCTGGTTTTCTTTGATAAACAGCGACCGAACTCAGCTGCCGTCGTAAAGGTGGGTCCTTAGCATCCATACTGGAAATTTCTTTTATTCTTGAGCGTGTTCTAGGAATAACCTGGGATACAGCACGTCCTTCAGATGGCGGCTGATCAACTCGAAGCTCAATGTCTCCAAAAATTCTCTCATTATCTCATTGTTGTCACTGTTATTTGCGTTAAAAATTATATACCCGTTAATTGCGCCAATAGTCATTAAACTGTAAAATATTACCATCGGCTATCTCCTGATAGTTCTAGTACAATTATAGTTTGTAGAATGTTTATCTACTACATCAACACCACGTTTTAATTTGTTGTAGTCGATAATCATTTCTGGTTTTCTGGTAGACGAATTTATGGCGTAGTCATGATGTGATGTGGAAATAAGCACAACATTTCCCCCCTTTTTTGAACATGTGAACGTAAAGTACAATGTTCCTGATAGCTAAAAATATTAGAGTTTAAAGGTCGTTGCTTTTCCTGTATCAATACCGCTGGAAGTTGTCTTTTGTTTTTGCGAATGGTTCCTAAGAATGTTGTGCGATGATCCTTGAGAAGCTTTTCTACCAATTCCACATTTGTGAACCAATCGGTTGTGTGATCGCGTAGATATCTCGAAATGGGTTTACAGAGGTGGTCAACGACATGAATAGGATATAATAATAGGATAACGGAATATGGTCCCTCAGGTTGAGTCCCTACATATATGGTATAAAACATTTTACTGTCTACAAGCGCAAATATTTTAATTCCATACCTATTCGGTGTACTGGGAAAATACTGGCGAAACCCACATCGGTTCCTGAAAGTTTCTAATTTTTCATCTATAGTTACATAGGGTGACGTAGTATAATTTCCTTTGCAATTTATAAGAAAGAGTTCTTTAATGGCTGAAAGCTTATCGGTTTTAGCCCTTTCTTCTCTGGTTTCCTTGATATCAAATCTGACATGTCTTAGTAAAAATCTGAATCTTACTAAAGACATTGTTAGGCTGATTATTTCTATGGAAGTACCATTAGTTTTCCATAAGTCGACTGCATTGAGATGATTTGTCTCACACCTAATAAATATAGCAATCCAAGGCAAGCTTTTATTTCCAGAATATTAGTTCTACATCATCATTCTCAACATCCTCTTCTTCATCGTCGTATTCGACATCTCTAAAAACTCCTTCTTCCCTTTCTGAATAACAATGAACAAATTATCAATCGATAATTTTGGAGTAAACATAATCCAGAGTCATACGTAGCAAGCAACATTTTCAAGAGTGCTAGTAGTGGTCAGTGTCACGGACCGAATTTGATAATAAATTAAAATACACTGCATTCCCACATTTGTCCTTGCGTACTAACGTTCTATGCAACATTACACAAATGTAGTCTGACTTACAACAAACAACCCCCGGCCGACTTTACGCATTCTTAGGCATAACGAGCGGTCGGTATCTACCGTACGACACCACTGAAAGGTTAATTTGAGATACAGTTTGTTTTGTGTTTTTTGTTCAATACATCACACGATATTTTCCAGGGTTTTCTTCAGTTTTTTAAATTATTAGAAATATTACGGAAATAATCACTTTGAATGGAAGTCATAAGTATTCGTATATAATCCACATAGTATTTTTAGGTAGTCTGTAAATTGAATTTTTCAGTACTTATTATTTAGTTTACTATTACTTATTACTTATTTAGTATTTCGTTAATTATAACTTCCATTATTTGGCTAAACTAACTAACTAACTAAACCCAACGTTTCAAGTTCAAGTTCAACAACTTAAAATTATGTATCTCCTCTAAGAATACATAAACTAAAGAATTAAATTCAGATAAATCAAAAACAATTCTAGTATCTACCCTATCCGAATCCATTATTTCAGCAAAATCACTAGTGACTATGAACAATAAAATTAAAAAAGAACGATATAATGAATTCGAAAGGGAAGGCCAACAACAAGTGGGAGTGGTAATAGGTCGAAGATAACTGAAAAAGAAAGTCCACGTAAGATACACTAACCTATTATTTTTTAATTACATTTTTATTGCTTGCAGTTTGTAGTTGCTATGGTTTGTAGTTTCTTACTGTTGTTATATCTGTTTCCTAATTCTTGTCGTAGTATTATTTTGTGTCGTCTCGATAACGATTTTACCACATCTTAAAATTTCGTGCTGCGATTTTTTTATATTTAATTTTTATTCTCTGTTATTATTCCCAGCTTCTTCTCTTTGCTGTCTTTAGTTCCTCCATTGCTTTATCTGATATTTTTGCATGATCATCTCTTGGATTCAACTTTCTTTCATTGTTAAACATATTTTCTTGTGATTTCTTTTTGTCATTTGGGTTTGGCAAGTGAATATATTCTGAAAATGTTTTTGTTTTCATATAGTCGAACAGTTCTTTGTTTATTATTGTTTCATTTTTGTTTCTGAGGATTGTTGTTTTCCTTCATGGCCTTTTTTGTCGCCTTAACTGTTATCATTGCCATTAATGGTTGTACCATTTAATGCTTTCTATTGCATGCTACTAACTATTTGTACTTTTTGATGCTTTTTATAGTCTTGAGACCAAATTTAGCTATATTTCTTTTTGGCTTATTGCTTTCCCTTGTTTTTTGTCTCTCGTCATTAAGAACCATTTTTATTTCCATATGGATGTGTTTTTCTGCGTTTGGTATTTGTGGCTCTTCATTATTTACGTAGAAGAATGTCCGAAAATTTTGTTTGTATCATTTTTCCTTTCCATGCAATGTTATGGGATTGTTTTTCATTTTATTATTAGTTTAGTACCTTTTAGTATATGATATTTCTTTGCTGCTATTAGTTGCTTCAATTGACATGTACGTATGTCCAATTATTACGTAGGGATTAATTAGTGTTAAACTTTAGAATGTTATGGACGAGAAAATCTAATAATACTTCTTATCAACGGGTTCGTAATTGTTAAAATTACATTCGCACGGACGGAGTTTTATTTGGTTAGTTCACAAAATTTTGCAAATAGATCCCTCTTCTTGTCACAATAATTTCATTACTTTCAATATATGCAAAATATTCGCCGCTGAACGTCATGATACTAACTGATACGTAAACTAATTTTACATGTTTTTACAGTCACATCATCTAAAACTTTAACTAGATGTAACTTGAATTATACATCTGTTATCGAATTACTATTTTAACCTTTTCAACCTCTTTATTTTGTTTTGTATATCATAACAATCAATATGATGCCCTCAAATGATATTGGGGCATTCGTACATTCATCAAATGATGTCAGACGAATTGAAATTGATAAATAAGTTTTCTGGAATATCGTAACTCTGATGAAGCACAATATTTTTATTAGGGGTGTACTTGACTTATTTGCGGCCATCGCGCAGAAAAATCAATTGCATCTGCTGCCTACACCTACGTCGCTTTAAAAAGTGTATATAATATTTAAATTGTATACAATGGAGCGTGAACACGATCCGCGAAACGTGCCCGCTCAACACAATGGATGAATATGCACTTGCAATAAATAGATGGCGACAACGGTACAGGGCGATCGTGGTGCTTGCTTACACGTTGATGCATTGTTGGTATTTTGCGTGTTGCACCATTTCGCATTGTTACAACGTTCGTCTCACAATTGCACTTCGCAAATTAAGTAGTAATACGCTGTCTACCATACACCTGATATTTATTTGTGTATGCATGCAATGAGAAGCGTGCATCGTGTTGAGTAAATCTCTTGTACGCGTTTAATATAAATCCACTTCATAACGTAAATTATTGTTATGCGTTATAACGTATCTGCACGCAGCTGTGTAATATGCTCAAACGAACGCGTTTTGAAATTCGACAATAATAACAGCGATGCTTTGAAATAATTGACATTTTTAAGGAATAAAAGTTGCGTCAAATTAATTACTATAATACTAATTGGTATTGGGTATTGGGAATAAGGTAAATTGTGATCGAGGCTCTATATCTAATTGAGTTAAGTCATTCTATTTCCCTTCCTTGCCTTATTATTTAAATCAATCTTCTAGGATCATGCACGTCGTGCCACTTGCCAACTATTAGTTTACTTGCCTTAAATTCAAAACAAATGTCACTTTATATTAATCGATTGCTAAAGACACAATGGAAATGCAAATTGTGGATTATGTCGGTGAGTTACGTAGTGCGTAGGATCAACCTCTGGAAAATTATATAAATCCGAGTAATAATATACATCGGCTTCTTGCGTCAATGCAATACAGAATAAGTTCACCGTGATTAATACCCTCAATTAGCCAAACTATTTTACGAGAAGAAATCCAGACAATAAATTTTTATAATGGCTTGGGAGTGGCGGCACGTCGGAGTAATGAGTTGGAAATTATACAACCTATGAACATTATGAGCTGCAACGAAGCGGGATGGTGATGATGCATTAGTATTCTTAAATATAAAATACACAATAAAAAACATTGATTTCATTCGTAACATGGTTCGCTTACATTCTCAATTATTTAATTTTACAATTTTATTTCACCCTCAACCCTCGTGAACTGAAATTGAATGAGCAGTGTCCATTACGTTTGTAGCTGCGTCTGCTAGACATAAAGAATCACGCCACTCCAACTAATCTCGGTTCCCGGAAGGCCCGAAACGTGTGCGGGTTGTTACAGTTTTTGTGTAAAGATGTGCTGGCTTTATTGTGTGTTTAGGTCAACAATGGACCTCGTCTGGTTAGTTACGTTAATTTTAATCTTTGAAGAATGGGTGACGATAAACTCGTGATTTTTTTCAATTATTGACAAACCCTTAGTAATGGTGTCCAAGTAGGGAAACTAGTTTAAATGAAATTGATGGTGATGGGTACGTAATGATAAATAAATTGTATTAGAGCACCTTTGACGTACTTGTACTAATCGCTTTCGCAAAATTAACAGTTAAATTAGAAGAACAGTTAAATAATAAAGACATTCTTTATTAAACACCAGTATACCATAATAAATTTGCGTTAAGGCGACGCATATAAATGTATGTATTGCTAATTTTTTCAAAAAGAAATAATAAAAACTGAAAAATTTAATTCAAACGGCCAGTCGAAGTATATTTACGTAAATGGATATTACATAACGTGTGTCAATAAATAATCAGCAAGGGTGAAATGACCGCGTCCTTTTTGGATAGTTTTTATTTATTGCCGGGTTATCTGGCGTAATCGTTCAATATTAATTTTTCAGTTACTAATCTATGATCGTTTTGACATTGAATTTTCCCAATAATATTTTTTATCCCCAGCATTAATTTCACTTTACTGAGTCATGCGTACTTTCTAACAGCGAAGATTTCGCGATAGCTACAACTTGTATGAGAATATTTATATAGAGTTTCACCGCGATTTGGTGATACATACAATAAAAGAAAAGAGTACCAACCGCGATGAACATACATTGACTTCCACCCGCGGTGTTTTAATTGTCTTTAGTAAATGTGTTTACGCATAAATTTCAAACACGTAGTCGAAACATAAACACAAAGATATCGGTCTAGCTAGCACGTCGGACGTGCCAATGCATTATCAGCCAAAGTCTACATGTAACTGTTCCATCGTCCAATTGAAAACCACCCGGAAGCCATCGGTGTAGACGTTGAGAAACACCTCTTATCAGAACGCTTGATTTTCGACCTTTCGGAGCTGTAAATCGAAATTTGAAAATTATTAACACACCAATTCTTGCCAAAAAGACCTTGTTTTTAAATTGCTGAGTTGCGTACGTTGGTATTCCTTGCCATTATCGAAAGTGTATCATCATATGTGTGTGTGTGTGTTGTTCCTCTGTGAACCCCTGAAGGAGACTGTAATGCCATAGTGTTTTACTCTTTTGAACACGCATGACAGCTGTAAAACTATTGCTTTAAAAAAAAAAAACACTTGTTGCACAATAATTTGCGGTCGTAGAAGTTAACTGAAAAATGTTCAACCTACTAAAAAACCAGTGAAAGTAATGAATTCCTTGTGAACTAATTTCAGCATTGATTTCATTAAAAATCGAAAAGAGGAAAGGAATTTCTATAGAAGGAAGTACTACGTGTGAAGATTGCGTAAGATTCTAAATTTATAACTTGGCCGTGGGAGTAACTTTCTTCGATGTCCAATGCATTGCACGATAGTCTTTGCACCATATTTAATAGTGCCATGAAGTGTTTAATATGCACTAGCCGAAGGAAATTGGTACATTGGTTCAACGTTTACTTTACTATATTGTGAATATGTTAAGCCGTAAATTAACTTATTATTTTTTTCTTGCTATAAATCCACAAAGAACATAGGTAACGGATTTTTAGTTATTCTGCTTTTTGTGTTGGAAATGTTTCTCACTCTGTGACCCAGTTCATTTATTCAATTCGTCAACATTAGCAGTTTCGTGTGGATTTTTTATATTACCAGACGAAAGCTCCGTTCTTGTCGTAGCTGTCAAGTTTGGAAAGTCACCTCTTGTAGCTTTAGGTCGTGGACAACAGCATGATGCGCATTTACATCTTAAGTCATTAGTTTTACATTAATTTTATTTATAACTTTCAACTTTTATTGCGGTAGCCTAATATTTTCGCAACTCCTTCATGAAAATTGCCGTTTTCGCATTGTTTATGTCTTATGCTGTCTTATTTTTAACCTGGTTTACCGCTATTTCTGGTGGATTCTTCAGATATTGGAGTCGATTCTTTGGGTTTATTATTTTCACTTCATAGTTTAACATTTCTTGGTGTTGTTTCCAAGACACACGATATAATATTCCTGTCGAGATCCAAGATGTATTAAATGTTGTAGATTCCGCAATAACAATGATTGTAATATTATGGAAAAGCCCCTACTAAAGTATGCCTTTTGCAGTGGAAACCATCCAGTCATCTATAAAGGCTGTGAGGTTTATAAAAAAAAATAATAAAATAATAATAAGAAAACGTAAATTTTCCAGACTTAATCAAAAACTTCAAACCTCACTACCAATAACGCTAAAAGAACTTCTGAGTATGTCTCATTTGCGTCGGCAGCAACTGGTAAGAATACAAATAACAATACAACCATTGTTACTTAACCCAAACGATAGGCTGAAGAAGCTTGAATAAATGCAACCAAATATAAAACTAGCTCAAAGTAATGCTGGGTCTAGTAAATCACGGACCCGAAATATCAACATTTACATGATGTCTAATTTCACATTTCAGAAGCCCATTACACAGATCATAGTTATTATCATACATAGCGTTACACAATATATGGTATCATACCAAACACACCGATGGAAATACCCATGTATGTTATTGTTACTGATTTCTGCCATATACTTCTCTAGGAAACCTATGGTTGGGGCAAATGAGCACTCACAATTCTTTGATTCTCTTGGCAACAGGTTTCTGGTGGGCGGAGATTACAACTGGCTAAAGGAGCCAACCAAATATCAGATGTCATTGACTTCTGTGTCTAAAACATATCACATTTGATCATGTAATAATAGAAGAAAGCTTCGATCTCTCCTCTGATCATAACCCTTTATTTATAGAAATAAGCACAAATATAGTTCAAAAGCAAAAATCAGATTCATTTAAATCATTTAAGAACATGCTAAACGAAAAACTTCTTAAACTGACTTAAAATATAAGAAATAGATAATGCTGTTGAACCAAAGCTATCATCACGCAGCCTGGGAATAACCATTGTGTAACGCTCAAGTATACTCAAATGCATCCAGAGATGCCCTACTGCAAAAAATTGAGAAAATTCTCGAAAAGGCTCCTCTTGACCAAACCAAATTTAATAAGGCTACTACTATCTATTCGTGTGGAAGGTAGCATGGAAAATCAAGAAAAATCATGAGGACGAGTAATGGTCCAGTGGCTAGAACAGATAAACAGAAATCTCAGGTATTTGGCGACACCTGGTTAAAATCTTGCAACCTTTTGCTTTTGCCGCAAAGAAAAGAAGACTATAATATCCCTACTGAATGGCAACACCCATGAAGTTCATGAACGCAAATGAACTCAAAACATGATTAAACGGCACCTTAGCCCTAAGAAAGCTTCCAGGTATGATCTGATTACCGGAAAAATTATTAAGGAATTACCAGAATGCATTAATATTAATAACCTACATATTTAATGCTATTCTAAGGAGTGGCTACTTCCCAATCCAGTATAAGTTGCATTAACGATACTTACACCAAAATTTGGGAAACTTGTTCAGAATATGACTTGTTATGGTCCGATCAGCCTGCTTCCTTCATTATCTAAAGTATTTGAGAAATTATTAATTTTACATGCATCTAGTACTTTTTAATATTAGTTATATTGAATTATTGAATTATCAAACAACTTCAATGTAGATTGAAAAATAAAATGTACAACACTTACATTAAAAAAGACACTCTTTTAAATTTTAATAACTACAGGAACATTACAATTAAATCGCAAACATCACAAAATTGCAAAATTGAAGAATCAGGGGCGTTAAATATAAACAATTTATGCAATTGCGTGACCTAGTTATTTTAATTGCAAATTTTGTACGTATCGTCGAAATGGAAAACTCAGTAACCTTCTCCATAGTACCAGGTCTTGAAATCATATCTAACCGATGGGTTCTTTACTTTCACACTTGGAAGGGAGACCTGTTCTGGTGTCACTCTAAATGGACACAAATTACCACAAACTAACTGCGCAAAGTACCTTGGAATGCACCTAGATCGAGGACTTGAAAGGAGCATATAAATAAGATGAAAAACAGCTCAAGTTATATTGGTTGATCGGACGAAACTCAAAACTTTTACTTCCACGCACTAGAGCTATGGGGGACCACGAGTGTTACGAACATTCAGATATTACAACAATTTTAATCTAAAACCTTATTGCCATCTCCCCGTATGACAAGAGGCCAAGTGGGTCAGTGCGAAATAACTCTCGAACCTTGAACACCACCCCAACACTCTGGTTATCAATCTGCTAGACAATACTACAGCCAAGCATCGCCTAAAACAACGCGCCCCATTAGATATTACAGCTAGATACTTGCTACTAACCTCCCGCTTGCCTGGTAGTGTAAACTAAGCCAACACAAAATCAGTATACTGCCCTCGGGCAAATTAATGAGCATAAGAGTTTAAACTACACTATTTTCGATTACAGCGGCCTCTGGATATAACGTTGAAATTTCACGGTCTCTAGCACCGTATTTATATCAGGTATTCCTGTAATTAATAGTAATTTTGCTCATAAATAAACATAGTAGGACCAAATGATCCTTATTTATTATCGCATTGTTGTGATATTTTATATAAATATAAATAACCATATTAATATACACATAAAAATAAGACTGGAATGGTGGGAGTTATTTGTTATGAATGTTGATTTATTTTAAACAATTGTTTTTATAGTTAAGGAGGATACATTTATTTCATAAATTTAAATAAATGGCGTGAATAAATTCCAACAAGCCGCAACGATGCCGATGTACCGCCGCGATACAACATCGACGACGAAACCAAGCAAGAGCTTCCGTTCGAATTATGAATTCCTCGGCAAACCACGTGAATTTCTGTGGTACGCTTCGATGTAAAATAATAATATAAAATAAACTTAATGACTTATTACTGTACAAGGCCCAAGCTATGTATTCCATTACAACTTTAATAATTTAATGTGATACGTCATAGCACATACGCACTCCAAATTATGTCGTATATTGTTGTGATATTTTTGTATAAGCGAATAAAAATGGTATATGAAATGTTCAGATAGTGGGTGCAGGTGCACTCGTTATAGGTTATGATGACAACAAGAGCAACAAGAGTTTACGAAGGTTTTTGCTAGTTGTAAAGTTATTAGGAAAAAGGAAAGAACCGTTGTAAAGAAATATAGCCATCGTTTTCTATATTTTTTAATAAAATTCGAAAAGATAAAATATAAAGATAAAATTCTGGAAAACAGGAATCTATGAATGCCGATAAAAATATAGTGCAAACAGATCTTGGCACCGAAGGCTAGAAAAGAAACGTTAGAAAACAATGAGAGTTGTACCAATTTGACCGTCGTAGTGTCCACGACGCTTGTATTCAGAATTCAAACAGAACGTTTCTACGCAACGGTGTATTTATAGGAAAACCAAAGTCATGGTGTTAAATATAAAAAAAAGTGAAGTGTCGGTAATGAAGCTAAAGTGCTAAAATTGAATAAGATAACAAAGACTGATTTGCGAAATTGGCATAACACCAGGAAAAGGACCGTAAGTTTTAAATAAAATTGATACTGATCTGATCTGATCTGATTTGTAAATCTGTAAATTCCATGCATCTAAAAGAAATTCAATAAAAAAATTCGAAGAACTCTTAAAAAATCAAGATAAAATTTTAATTCAATTAAATTCAAATATTAAGTCCAATTTTTTGTAAAATGAAATATATCAATTTTGTTTAAGTAATTTTTGTTGTTAAGTGTTTGAGTAACTTTATTGAATGTTTTACATTGTGTTGTGGTATTTAAAATTTATATATATATACATAATTTATCATTTCGTGTAATATTTATGATTTATCTGAAGTTCAATGTTATTATTTAAAAACAAATAAAATTAATGTTACGTATATTATTTATGAAATCTGTCCAACAAAAAATATGATCGAGTTCAAAATATGTTGCCTTTTTACGATTAAACAAATATTTATAACTATAAATTTGATTATGTTCACTCTTTATTAATTGAATCTTCTTGGTGTGTGTTAAATTTTACACATCGATATCTATTCGAATATAATAAAGGAACGAGTGGGTGGAAGTCGGTGCGGAAGAATTAGTCTCACTGTCCCTCGCACCGAGCTCAACACGTAACATCTGTATTAATATTGGATGAGATCTTTTCCTAGCGCCTCAGGAAGGATACACGATCTTAACCCAGTCTTAAAGGGAAGTTTATATAGAATATATACGGCAGTTGAGCCGCCCTTTAAACCTAATTTTGTAAACAACAGTTCGATTGATTATCACTCTTTGAAGTCGATTTCGTCCGAAATAAATATTTTTTAAAATTTTCAATGCCACAGACTTATGATTTTATGATGTCTCCTCCAATCCTGCCAAGTCAACGCACATTGCAAATAATTTGGCAAAAAGCGGAAAATAAGTATTTCAATTGGGGGATTATCAAGTATTTTGTTATTTCATCACCAATACATTATTTTTAAGTGGAATACATATTTTTGAAATTAAAGATTCAAGATCAAGTTTAACCAATACTTCCATATTTTATTTTTTGACCAATGGTACTATATATGAAAATTTCTTGTAAAACAACGCGAATGGTCTCTTTAGCAAGTCCTTATATAATAAATAAACCGATTATTATTATTATCCAGAGAAGCTAAAAAGTAATTTATTGTAACTGGGGACAACACTATTGCTATTTTATTCTCAAAATTTACATAAAGCAACTAACACGTATCCAGTAGGATAATAAATTGTATTTTTCTTATTAATTCTTCTCGTCGCCGAATTGGACTTTTATATTCAATGGACGTTGTTATTTAGTAGCAATGATACCCGGTAGATGCACACGTCTAACCGAAAACGAAGCCGGACAACAGCTCGGTCTGTTCGTGCGTGAGTCGAATTTTCCAGTTCACTTCGTACGGACACTTAGCGTCGGAACTGACAAATTTATTGTTGTCTTCCTCCTAGTTAACCGTAATAAAAACTGATTGCGACGTCTGCCTATGAATTTATGTTTGTAACAAATAAATCTGCGCTTAATATTCCACCGATGATGACCGACACGCCATGATTTAATTACGTTCTTATTAAATTTATTAAAGAGACAATGGAATTTAATTGAAAATTCAATTGCAACCGTGGTCTTTCAGATGCAAATAATACGTTACATGTACGTTATGAAATCGTCAAATACAATTAACCCGTCCGCTGCGAACATGTCGAACATGATTTGTGAGCTTATTTGCTAATTGACGCTGACGATGTGAGTGAGTTAAATATGTTAGGTTAATGACACATGTGATAAACAAAATGATTCTGAACATGCAATCGTCACTATAGAAAGGCAGCAATTGCAATGGGTACTAAGTTCATTGCTTAACTCAAAAACAATTTTGACTCCAAGA
This sequence comes from Geotrupes spiniger, assembly GCA_959613385.1. Taxonomy (NCBI): domain Eukaryota; kingdom Metazoa; phylum Arthropoda; class Insecta; order Coleoptera; family Geotrupidae; genus Geotrupes; species Geotrupes spiniger. The sequence continues at coordinate 13,388,679 of OY390737.1, read as the reverse complement.
CGCATAGTCCGAATTTACATATCCCGGGCCAGCGAAGCCCATGTATAATATACTTACCGGTACAAAAAAATCATTTGCATTTTTGTAAATTTTCGGAATAAAATGTTTTAGCAATTTTATCATTTTAATCATTTTATCATTTATCTCGTATTTGTTGTGTCTCCGAATTTAATTTGATTAATTTGACCCAATCGTTAATCTCGTTGCACGTCGATACCTTGAAAATGTCCCAAGTTGGAATTTGCATTGAGGTTGTGAATTATTCAAGTAACTCAGCGCGGTTGCACAATTTGTTGGCTGTCGGATGTCTGGTTAGTCTTTTCTGAGAGAATTCCGTCTGTTGCTGTAACCGCGGCTTGTTCGTTATCGTCTTGTAATTTGCTTCTTCGAAGAACGGCTGATCGTTTCATTTTGTATTTATTAACGAAATACTCTGCGGCTATCTCATTTTCCTGCATTTGGATTAGGATTTTAATTAGACTGGAGTCGTGTGGATTTTATTTTTCGGCCAAGAACTTATTTTGTATGTTTCTCGGCATGCGGAGCCACTTTGGATGGAAGCATTCATATTATCACCGTTGTTAAATTTACGATATTTTACGCAAACTTAACATGTCTAAGAATAGAGAGAAACAAGTACCGCTCCTAACTATTCAACTACATTAAACAGTTAAAAGTTCTTGAGTTAAATAAGTTTTCGTTAAACGACTTTCAAAAAGACTTTCTTTAAAATTGGACTTAATAATGCACGCCGGTCGTCTTTGCATATCTATTGGATGTCGTCGCAAGTGGGAGCTTTGAAGGTCACAAGCTTACCAAGCATACCACGATGAAAACACCTGCGGAAAAGCCGAATACTTTCAACACGTTTTCAGTTAAGGCGCTTTTTGTCATTTCGGCGAGAATGTTTTCTAGTTCGCTGTGTGAAAGGGTGGCGAGCAAAGTCGATATCTTAAAGCCGGTCTTACGTATATACCACGACAAATTTCTCTGCACAGAGAATCGAAAACAGCTATTACCTCAAAAGTGATGCGACGAAAAAGTAACTTAATCGAAATTGCAGCAGTTTCAGAATGGAAACGATAGATTGGCTATGCGTACGTAATGTGATATCAATTTTAAATAGTAATAAATAAAAATCAATGTACGGGTGGTTTTTATCGTCCATGCAAACCCGACGGCGAAATGCATGACAAGTTGAGTGTAGCAATTTTGTCCAATTGTCATTTATATAACATGTAAATTTTTCCAGCGCAAAGATCAAACGAATAGGTCAAATTAATTCCATTCCATGTATTCAATTAACGTTTCACATATTCTATACTACGTGGGTGTATGTTTGAAAATTCCATTCACTTTGAGCTACAGTAAACTAATTCTGAAAAGATTTTGCAACAAACAAATTAGTGAACGTAGATATTCATTTGATGAAATGTACGCTTTCGTGTATGTTTCAATTTACATTGTTGTATCTCATATTGATTTTTGATCTAGTAATTCGGTAATTTTTAAATTTATTTAGAACTGAAAAAGTCGGTTTTGTTTATTCATGAAATATTTATTCATCACATTTCATAGAATAATAGATCCCATATTCAGATTTGTGTTCAAAGTTTAATGAAACTCAAAGTATATAAAAAAGCATTGGTTAAAATAATTTTTATTACTATTCTTTGAAGTCAACTTGAAGAAATAGTAGTAATAATAGTAATAGCTAAACTGTGGCTTTTTAAATAAATGTAAGCTCCATTGGATTCTCGAGTTCTGAAACAACTATGGAATTTTAATTTTGAAGAAATCCTTTTGTAAATTTCCACACGTTATTCCCCTGTTGGAAAATAATTCATTAAATAATTGCGACAACAATTTATTTCAATGCAATCCATCATGTGTTTTTTTTATTGATATCCAATAAAGCAATGTCTTCAAAGTTTTACCGCTAATTTTAATTTATGATTTTATATGAACTCGATTTCTTTTCCATTACTTTCGGTCCTTATTCACTTTACCGTTATTGACGATCGCTGCCTTCTAGTTTGAAAGTTTATTGATAGAAGTCGATTGAATGTCCGTCACCTTGAAATTGAAAATGTCGCTCCGGGCATATTTTGTTTGCTTGTTTAGTCTTCGGAGAGAAACATTTTATAGTTTTGTTGCCGACGGCTTCTACAACTAATTTTCATTATTAATGATAAAGGAAAGCATTTGGCGCGCAGTTTAACATGAAACAGCTTTTATATAAAATTTAAGGCGAATCGTTTGTGGTTTTTATTTATTTTTAAAGCTAGTGCGACTAGCAAACAATCATCAATGACAGAAATGTTGATAGCGGAACATGTAAATTTATTAACGTTGATAGTTTCCCAGTCATTAGAAAAGATTCCACGGAAATCCCAAATTGTTAAATTTCGTTACATAAGCTGGCAGTGGGGTGTAGGGTTGGTATTTTGAACAAAGCAAAAAGAACTGATAGATATATTTTATTTTTCGGTGACTTCGGTATTTTGAGCGGAACCCTCACGAACCCAATCTATGCTACACACACCCAAACTTAAACATTCTCACGTTACTCAACGATATTCACCCCAACTGTATCACATGCGTATGTTAGATACAACATTATTAAGACGGTTAAGTACCCTACGAATTTAATGGCGTAGCTTTATAAAGTTGATAATATTGTATTTAACGCGCACGTTACGGAAACGATCAGGATACGTTGTTCGGCTCAATGCCGTGTTAATTTTAGCGTTCGCCGTTTTATCCGATTAGACGTCGAACAATTAATTGAAAGCGTGTTTTGCTACGTTCCCCCAACGTAATTTCGTGCAAGGAATAACGCGTTAAGAAGGGGAAACTTCGGAAAATATATCAAAGGCTCTTAATGTATGATATCAGTTCAAAAAAACTGATTGTGGCGAAGAAAAATAATATTTGTTCCTATGTTTGTAAGTAATCAATTGTACAATAGATTTCGTTCGCCCTCTGCCATATCCAGGCTCAGCCAAGCAAATTGTCGCCTAATTAAACAGAATCCGATACCCAAAATCCTTTTATGCGTTTCGCTGGAATCGCATGGTATATGTACAATTAAAACCAACAAAATATTTACTTTATGCACAATCAATAATCGGCAGCAATGCAACCGCATCATGTATGGATTGTGACAATATAATCGAATTAATGTGTTAGAATTTACAACGGATTGTTGCCAATGGAGTAGCACGCCGACTATTGCACAGATTCACAATTTTATTACATAAGACCGATAAAAAGTTCTGAAAATATTTTCTAACCAATTTAATGAATTGAACAGTTACCTAACCCCGGCAAGAAGTCGGGACCGTTCTGTAATTTTAAGTGGCCCTTTGTGCATAATTTGTTTGCTAAAGTTCACGTTAGTTAAACATTTGATATATTTATTCTCTGGGGGCATATTTTTCCATAATTTCAAACTTTCTGAATTATTTCGTCAACAAATTAAATTGTATTACTACCGCATCTAATTTTTAATTTATGTGTCACTTAAACGGCGGATTTTTATCCGCAGTTCCTCGTGATTAATGGGTTGTTGTGGAACGTGATATAGTTGATTTTCTAACAATTTACGGGAAGTTTCTGTTGAAGCACCTAATGACGTGTAAAGTCAAATGTCCCCAACGTTTATTATATTGTAGCCAATCCTGTCATATGTTTCTAAATATTTGTCGTCGTTTAAATTGAAAACTCTAATGCACGCATCTATTGTCGTGGTGGCTGGCCAACAATACTCTTCAAATTTTATTATACATATTTTATGCTATCAGCAGTATTGCTACAAACGCAACTGTTAATTAAATTGTGAAATTTTGATTTTCCCTAAAAAGATCAACGAGTAATTAAGGCACTTTGTAGTTATTTCTATTACTAAACAACCAACTCCAGTCACTAAAAGTTATAAATAAATAAATAAATAATAACTCATGTGATTTTAATTAAAATATTATGATATCTAAAAGCCTTCTTTGCAATATTAATATAGGGTATTCGTTGTGTATGTATCGTGCCTTTCTTCTAACATGGCCACCCTCCTGCTAATTCGATAAGTTCGTCGTTATACAACAATAACCATTGAGAGGGTCTGTTGGAAACGAACCATTTACGGCGCGTCCCGAATTATGTTATTCGCATGTTGTTCCAACCATTTCGACCGTGCAGATAGTTTTCATAATCCCGGTCAAAATAAAACATGATATTTATATATTTTTCGTGCGTTGTTGTATATATTATCGACTTTAGAGTATAATTTATTATCTATTTAACGACATTAATTAGCTCTTAAATCGCTTTCATTATGTTTACTATGCTGTTAATGACTGGTTCCAAAATGTACCTTGTGTGTGTTTCTTTTTTAATCTTTGCCACGGCGATTTTTTAATTATATTAATAGAGCAACTCCGGGCACGTGTAAGTATATTGAACTTTTTATAGGGCGAGCACGGAAGGGACGCGCCATAAATTAACTGAAATTATAAGCAAACTATTTTACTCGTTTCATCTACCAGCATCGGAAATATAAATAACTAAATCGTTTGCGAGCTACTACTTTTAACACCCATGATTCTGTCCTTAGGTCGTTGACATTTACTACATTCAGTGTAAATGCATCGATGCCTCTACCTGTGGGTCGTAGATAATGCGCGGAGAAAAATACGCATAAACTCAAACCTACAGAATCTGATAATGTAAATATGAGTGTGGGTTAATTACTCATGGCACCACGCACACTAATCTGCATGGACATAATCGAAAAATAACAGAAAATTAAAAACAGTATACACGGTTTTGGATCTGAGCAATCAACAGCTGTTTATAAGGTAAATTGGGGGGGGGGGCTAGATCCAAGTCAGCAGCCGGTTGTTTCAAATTGGTCCGTTTTCGAAATATTCAATAAATTCATTAGTTTACTACTTTTGACCAGTAATTGCCATTTATTGAATTAAAAAGTATAAATCAGAAATAAACAGAAGTTGAACTTTGCCTTGGGATCTGTTTCACGCATCAGGGTCCAGCAGTAGTCGCCCAACATGCCTTCATTCCAAAATCCTTGGTATCGCCTTTCGATGTTCGCTATATCTTGATGTAGCCGCTCGTGTCGCCCAAGTTTTGTGGGAAAAAATTAAGATATGCATGCAAACAATGTATCTTGAGGGACATTCGAGCTCCAATGTGATAATTTTGCAAAAAATTGTCGATTACTTGCTCGTAATCCGGTAATTTTTGGTCATCGAGAAAGTAGTGAACAACACTTTTAAATGATGCCATTGTTTCATCAGGCGTTAAGCATTTTGTAAACTTTGCTTCAGTTATTAGTTTGCGAATATCCAAATATTCCTTCTTTGATTTTTGAGTAATACAGTGTTGGAAACAAGTTGATTAAGAACTGCAGAGCCGGTCCTTCGCGATTGAGCGCTTTGACAAAGTTCTTGATAAGGCCAAGTTTAATGTAAAGATGTGGCAATGAAACATCCTGTGGGTTCACAAGTGGCACAGAGGACACGTTTTGTTGTCCTGGCTCTTAATATGCCACCGTGTGCGACCTCGAAAACGAGAACCAATCTTGCCACACGGATTGAACATCTGAGTTCAGGGCATCAAAATTAAGATTCGTTCTCATCTGCTCGGGTCCCGAATTTGTAAACTTGTGTAATCAGTGGCAAAAGTATCATATGTTCATAGTCAATATATTGAAGAAGATTGTTATTGAATAACAAAAATAAATGTATTCTAGGAATGATCTAATGATCCCTTTACGCATGGATTCAAGCTCAGGATTGCAACAAAATTTTGCTAACTGTCAGGTGTAGCTCAATTACTATACGCCCATGATTCTGCTGAATGCAAAACAATTGCAAAAAAATTTCGCAACTTCAAAATTCAAAATTATGCCACTTAAACTATACGTTACACACAACTGTGTATATTTGTACGAATTTTATGGAATACAATTAAATGGCAAAATACGTAGTTCTATAACATATTTGTAACAGCAGACGACACTTTCCAGTTCCTGCAGACTCCTAGGTGAAGCTTTAGTAATATTCGATTCAAACAATCCATTACTTGATCATGGTCCTCATTTAATTAATTTGAAACTGGCCTAGGAACGCATGGTCGAGCTTTGTATTAAAATGAAATTATGTCCTACAATTGACGCAAGAGGCATTACATTGCACATTGTTCTCCAAACGCAACTCAGCATTTATGGACCATCCGTGGATAGGATTGTCTGTGTGAAAGTCCCCACCCCATACCAAGAGGATAATGCAAGCAGCGCATTTTTCTCCTGGTCTTCATCACACTCGCTCACGGCCATATGGAAATAAGCTTATCCTGGTTTCATCGCGTTTCGGGCTACTTTGTGCCCAAGTGTGAGGAACTGTCCAGTTACAGACTTTATACTAGATAATCCGAATTCTCTTATTCTTCTTCTAACGGTCATCGCAGACAAGCAAACATTTTAGAATACTTCAAGTTCATTATAGAACGCACTTCCTGTTTCTTAACACTTTTAACCCGAGTCAACGTTCCTAACGTGAAGTTTGGTTCATGTCTGTGTTTTTGTCTAAAGTGTGATCGAGCCTCCCGAAATCTTCTAATCATCCTAAAAATAATTTTCAAAACTAACTAACAATCAATACGGAAATGATTTTCAGCTTCGTTTGGATATTTTAGTGAAACATTGACGATAATATAACTGAAGTGAAGAATTTGGATGAAACTTTAACTGTCAGTAAATAGACAACAGACATAACTTTTACTGTCCTGCAGTTTGGTCACACAATAAAACTTAAACGTATCTGCCATTGATCTGAAAATTTTATCGAATTTCAAGCATGTGTAAAACAGCAGCCTACATCAAACCAATGATATGGAAAACTAGGGATTTAAAACAATGATGATGTACACAGCTACCACCGTGACCTTCACAATCAACTAAAATATGATCTCAAAGTTTGAGTACAAACATACGCCTTAAGAATTGATATAAAATCTTTACTAACGGTGCATTTTCAAACTGCGTTTTTCATGTTTACTACCCAGCAAATAATTCTAAAATAATGAACATAATATCTTAATGTATGACGGCGGATTTCAAGGAATAGGGGATTTAAAATGTCAAGCATGTCAGTGGAGCGCAATTTATATAATATGCATAAACATTTTAATTCTGAATAGAATACACGATTATACGATCATTTGACCTAGAAATATAATGACGTGCACTACGCATTTATTAAATTAATACTAACACGAATGGGCAGCAGTTCATAACATGATATAATCATCCTACATAATACAATTAAGTAACTATATATTTCTTACCCGATTGGATGTTTCCTTTTTCCTCAAAGTGAAATGAAATATTTCAATGAAAACATCCTTGGTAATTAATAAATTTATTATTTCAGTTATCCATGTTATTACTATTGAAACCGCATAGAGGGAAACATTCCCAAAGTTAGTTGAATTATAATATAAACTATAATATATCACAATTAACAATTAAGGGAAATAATAATTGAAATATTATCGGATCGACTGGCATCGTAATATAAAATAAGTAGACAACCAGATACATTCACAAACTGAATGCGAACGTCCGTAACAACCGCTTGTTTTTCGTTGTTATTCGCCAACAAAACGGCCAATAAAACATCCACCCCAAGTGTCAGAAGTAGAGGAAAACTAACCTGCGCGCCACTTGAAAAGCATGAGTATTATTAGACACAGACGTTCTTGAGAGCTTTTAAATCTTGTGCGAAAATAAATAAGTCTCCGACTTGCACAACGTCTACGTCTGGGAGCAAATTGTTTCTTTTTTCGCATTTATTTAAAGTAGGCATGCGACCTACGCCGACTCGATTCCATCCACGGAATCATTTTTAGGTTGGTATCATATGCACTTTGACCACGTGCGTGATGTATGCGCGAGTTTCATTAAACTGTTTTATATGAGAAGAATGAGAAAGTGTTAAGATTGGCATTTAATTCAATTACTTCATTAAGAATAGTAAAGCTTAGGCATCACGTTTGTAGTGAAAAGACAATTACAAGATCTGAAGTAAAAAGGTTCATGTGGCTATGGGAACAGGTGAGCATTTTAAAAATAATTGAATTAATAAAAAAAACTTTATTGAGATACTAACTTTGTAACATTTCTTTATATCATTTTTTTAACATCTCCTTTCCGCTCTACCTCTTTCTTTTCTCATATCCTCATACCTCGTCCTTTCAGTTATATATTTTTTTTTCTATCCTGTAGTTCCGTTTCATTTTTTCCTACATTCCTTCTTCATCCTTTTTATTTTCTTTTATTTAAGATTTCTAGCCGTTCTCTTGTATCTCCCAAATTACTTCTCCAGTCTTTTCCTTTCCTCTTTTCGTCTTCTTTCAAGCTCATCTCTTCATAATCTCCCAACCAATGTTCGCATTCATCCCAACCGTTTCCACAGAACTCGCATCTTTTATATTTCTCTTCCATCCAATATTTGTTGGTCTTGTCCTCACTTCCACATATGAATCTTGCTAATATTTTTTCTTCTTCTGCCGATGTTCACTCTCTTAAATATCTTGGCTTCCTCGCGCCTGCTTTAATTCTTTTATATTTTACGTGAATTACAATTAATATTAATTTTAACATTAAATGCTAAGTTTACTTATTTCATGTTGATAGCAACAGATTTTAAGTTCGAGGTACTGTTGGTATGTAATATAGCACTGAAAGTAACAAAAGTATCTTGTTTACATTTGTCTTTAGACAATGGAATATACCTATATATAGACATATATATCACAGGTATATGTTTATTAAAGGAACTACAAATACATTATCCCCCAACGTCCCAACCGTAATATATCCACAACCTATTGTCATCACCTTTTTCCTCATTTCTTCATTAGTTATGAAATTTGACCATTGGTTCTTTGAGTTCTTTCGTAGACACCTATTGATTAATGATTGTATTTTTTTGGCTGTGGAAATTTTCCATGATCGCAGCCATACTTCATCTCTGATTTGACAGGGATATATTTGGATTACTTTATGTTTCTCTAAGCATATCAAACGCCCCTTCGGGTTTTCGTATTCTTCACTATACATTTTTGAATTATGCCCCTTCTAAGCCTCTGGTGATTCGTACTGTATGTGCTTTAGCAGTTCCAATGTCGTCTTGTACAGCAGCGCGGCCATTCCTTAGCTTATTAGTTGCTAACTTTGTTTCGCTTATTGAGATAGGTTTTTTGTTCGTTCCGAATTGTGGCTACATTTGGCCGTCTAAACGATGCCGCTATCATGTTCTTACTTGTCTGTGGTGGTTATTATTAGTGCATTTCCATATTTGTATTGTGTGTTGGTGTTTGTTGGTCTGTTTCCTAATCGACGTGTGATCCTCTATAGTTCCCATTGGGTTGTTGTTTTTGCTGGTTCTTGTACCCACAGTGTCAGCTATCAATCTTTTATCTGTTCTCACTGATCACTTTACTACCTTTATCTCATGCATGTGGAGATTTGCCAGTTCTTAATAGTTAAACTAAAGGCATAAGTTATGGTAGCTGATATCAATGTCTGGCATATGAGAACGACGCAGTAATTATGGCCAGGTCTAGAAAAGGAGATAGAAAAACCATTCAAGTCATTAAAAGGAAGTGCAAGAAAATATGGCTTAATAATTAACGAACAAAAGATAAAGTATATGGTGATGAGAGACAAGGACAACAGGGAAAATGGAATACTCAGCGGAGAGGAGAAGGGAACTGAAAGTATGCAATGGAGTAGGAGTAGACACCACTCTAACAATTAAAGGCAAAGACGGTAGAGAAATAGAAAAAAAGCTTATCAAAGGGCAGCAAAGTTGTAGGGATATTAACGAACGTTTTAAAAGCGAAGAACATTTCGAGATCGGCTAAAATAACATTGAACAAGAAGTATGGGAATGGAAATGTTTGACTTGGAGGCAATTAAGCTGATGGGGAGGCGGTGAACCAATAAAGAACTTGGGAAACACAGGTATGGTGTAAATAGTAAAAAAGCAAAGAGTCAGATGGTAGGGAGATATAGGTAGGATGACTGAATGACGAACTTGCTGGAAGAAGAAATAGGTAAAAACGAAAAGATCTGGAAAGGGATGGTTATAAGCAGTGAAAAAGACCTGAGATAAATGAGTCGCGGAGTGGAAAGGACAAGCAAAAGAGTCATTTTTGAAAAAGAAGAAAGAGTGCGTGGCTAAACACGGAAGCGTTCAGATGTGTGGGAGTTTGTTTTTTGAATTTCAACGGGAAACCTAGAAAAAGTATCAAAATATTGATTAAAATTAAGAATAAAACATTTGTATTGTTCTAGAAGTTTTCATAAAAAACTTTACACCCTGCTAATATTTTTAATGCATTGAAAATAACGTTGCCGATGACGTAAATGTACCTATAATATTTGAATGAAAACTTCGCTGCCTGTGACTCACGGATATGTACAATTATAAACGTCAGTATATGAAAAATGACCTATGAAAATGATTCTTACTTATACTCCATTTTTGAAAAAACTTTTCGATTAAAAGTTGTTTAAAATTTCAATATCTTTAACTTTTATTTTTAAGAATAGCAATAACAATAGTTTGAGCGCTACAGCGCGCGCGCACACACACACGCAGACTATTTAATAATTATTGCTTTTTTTAAGAATACATTTATGATTTATATTTCACTCTAGGTAAATTTATTTTATTAATATTCGACGTTGAAAACTGTTGTTTGTTATTTTTAATACTGTGTTTTATTTTAGATAAAGTATGAAATGTAATTTAAATTAGTTTGGTTTCTTGAATATTTATTCGAATTTAAAAACTAATTACGTACAACTTATATAAATTTCTGTCACGAATTATTCGTCGCTCTGCAACGAATTAAACAGAAAAAAAATTACAGGAAAAGTTTTGGTGCTTTAATTATGCATTAAAATTAAATTAATTAAACCGGCTGGATCTGCAAAAAGAAACTCGGTTTGATTCTTCTAATTGTCGTTCAGTAAGAACCAGCGACCTGTGGTCTATCCTGTTTAATTAATGTCCACGGCGTTTTAATATGCGATTTTATAACTTGTTGTTTTATCTATTTTAAGGCTGTTCATTAAAAATATGTTGGGTTTAGAGAAATATGCATAACATGGATGCATAACATATGAACATTTTGGGAATGTATTTGTAACGTAATTGTAACAATTTGAAAATTTCTAACTACACAAACACCTATACCAAATAGGTAACATAGTTGGCATAAAAATCATCAATAAATATGCATATAGAGAAATATTAAATTACGTGGAATTATTAATGTGTAAGCTGAATCTAATAAACCCGCCATATCAATGACGCATTTTTTATAATTCAAAAACAATACCATAAAAATAGAAAACTTTATTGTTCGACACAGTTCGAAGATAAAGAGTGGAAGTTAGCTAATATGTACCCTACGCTTATTTGTTTAATAATGATTATGAAATGAAGCCGTTACGTTCCGACAGTAGGCTTTGTCAAGGGTTTTCATAATATACGACAGCATTGAAAACCTATGATGGGAATAATTCCAATTAGTCAGTTTCGTTCGTATACGATTTCATTTAAACGATTGCGAAATCATTACATAAATAGAACTGTTCATTTTATTCGTTTATTATTATTAAGTATGTTGTGAGTTCGACACCGATTGCAGCCGATTTTTGTAATTTATTATCACATTCGCTCCAGAATGAGCGAAATGCGTTGAAAATCATTTCTATTTCCAATAATGGTTATAGGAATGCAGCCATGCTCGACATATCATTGTGTGCGCAATATACATGAAGTACTTTTACACTATATTAGGTGCTCTTTCTTTAACATCGTATTCCCCGATCAAATTATGGAGAGCAGATACTTGATCGGGATATCGGCAGGTAAGTACTCGCGCAGTTACTCTTTGGGAATAATGAATGTCTAGCTGCAAGTACTCTTCAAAACTCCATAGACCGCAATCCCACATTTGTAAATAAAAAATATATAATTATAGTAGCTTTGCTTGAAACTGATTACAAACGTTTTGTTTGATTGTACTAAATTCTGGTTGCCATGGAGCTTATACATCTATCGTAAAGTGTTAATTAAAGGCAACACGTCCTGATGCATTTGTGTAAGCAGACAACCGTTCTAAACTACTAGCAGTTGACCCAGAAGTCTGCAGCATGTGACGTCATAGATTATCTCGTCCCTCGTACGTATGTACGTACTTAATCGGTGAACTTAAACATCGAGACCGGCGATATAAATTTTTTGAATGTATGCCGTGGCGTTCTAATGTTAGCATTATCTCTGTTCGTTAAATGCTACTTGTCGTCGGTTTACGCCGGGTTTGGTATTTCATGCAAAGGTCATCAGTGCAAATTGATTTCTAAACCAAATACATACCGTATCAGATTGTAGGACAGTGTTAGATATCACAATGGAAACATAATAGCACGTTATGTCAGCGAAACCTCGGTGTTGGCTCGTTATAATTTTGAGGTCCACAATGAACTTTAAACCGGTGATATATGAACAAGGCATTAGGTGCATTGCAATTTGTTTGATAGTTATGTATTTTTTGTCATGATTTACGTGATTTCATGTTAGAGTTTTTAGTAAAATGTAAAATGTGTTTCACGATTGATGAACGGTGTGTTATTCACAAAATCAGTTTAACTTAATATTTATGGCCTACTTTTATTTCATCTCGGTAAATCAAATGCTCGAGCGGAAAGGGAGTAATTGTACTTAAAACTAGGAAACTGCTCTTCCGCGAAGGCTTTTCGGATACCATCCACATATTCTTCCTTACGTTATTCTCGACGCTGCCGAGTTTTTCATGTCGTCTATCAACCTGTCGACCCTTCATTTCTTTTGCTTTTTTGTGACGTGACGTGACGTTTCCCGTTGACTACTATGGCTATTCGTCCAATTGAGTCGTTCAAGTCGCCTTTCCAATTATTTGTCTGTTGTTCTAATTTTCGTCTCGTTTGTGCGCGTATGATATCATCTGCATACATCAGCGTCAAATATGAAGAGGAAAGGAGATAGAGCAGAACCCTGGTGTACGCTATAATGACAGAGAATGGTCCCGATGGTCTGATTGGAATTCGTATACACTTGTTGTTCTTTCGGAAGCGACATCACCAAGGAGCATCCCGGCATCAACCGGAATATCATTGGTTCCACACGTCTTGCCATTTTCATCTTCTTCGTGTTGCTCACGAACTTAGTCTATACTGATCGGTTCTACTGGTCTAAGTATTGGTATGCCATGAGATATTGATGGACGGGGAAATTCTTAATAGTGTTCCCTCCACCGTTCGCGTATCCCATTGTCGCTTTGATGACGTTGCCATGTCCTTTCTAGTGTTTGTGTTTCATGTTCGTACTATTCTATAGATGCTTTTCTCAACCCCCTTCGTGTTTAGGTGTTCGTTAGGGCCTGTTCTCACCAAACGCAACCGGCATTGTGACGCAATTACAACGCAACAGCAACACGACACAGCGCTAATGTTTAAATACACGTGTCTCCATTTAATAAAAGGCAACGCAATCAGTTGAAGATTGCTACCCATCACATAAAGGAACAAGTAATAGATAGTAAAAAATCGGGAAGAACACTCGACCTTTTAGACAGAATAGTGGCAAACACTGAAAATAGATTCACGCAACGCTAGCAGCTTTTCAAAACTCCAACTGCAGCGACAAAATGAGTTTAAATATCACAGAAGGAACACTTTGGAAAGCAGTGAAGGAAATCTGAAAAATGAGGCTATAAGGAACTCATCAAAGAAAGTTATTAGTGCGATTATTATTATTATTATTAGCGTTATCCGGTTTGGGTAATATTGCAGAAGGGGTTATAATGGCAACATTGAAAGATGAGGTAGGTGAAAATAAAATCATCCAGGACGAACAATATGGCTTCAGGAAGTAGCACTCACCGGAGATGCAGGTGCTATGACTAACTGAAGCCATTCCTAGATGTTTCTCTGAAAAGGAAATAACATCAACAATATTCATGTAGTATCCCTTACTGTCAAAGATCGTAAAACATGAATTAAATGTTAAATTTGTAAAACTTATTACCTCATATCTGGGATAAGGTCAATATAGGTACTTGAACTGTTTACAGTTTTCATGGCGAATATTCCTTGCACAGAAAGTACAGAGGTTGAAATTTTCGCCGATGCACAGCTGATACTCATCCACCAATGAAAACCTTAACATCCATAGACTCTAGAGTGCTACATCATTGAGGAGTGGTGCTCTATGTGGAAAGTCACCCTCAACGAACGGAAACGTGTATCCGTCAGATTTTCCCACCAGACAGTACTACTGACGGACCACATCCGCGTCGGTGATAGAAAATATCTTGTTGTAGCATTTGATAAATGGGTGAGCTGGAAGAGGCACGCGGAGAATAATTGAGGTACTTCAAAATAAACTTATGAGGCGCATAACGGGTGCTCCTTGGCTCGTTAGAAATAAGCAGCTTTGAAATGACCTGGACCTGAGGAGCGTCTAAGAACACATCAATGAGATAAACAAAAAATTCCTTGACATAGCTAGCGAACACGAAAATAGAATAATAAAACAATTAGTGGACTAGATCCCCAGAGACCCAACATGAAACGTCAGACAACCAATAGATATAGTATATGGAAAGAAGAAACCTCCAGGACGACAAATCGCAAACAAAAGTAAAAGAAGAGGGACACGAAAGAGAAAATAGGGCCAAAGAATAACAGTTCAGACCTGAAAACGACGAAGCCCAAAGCAGAGCAAAAAGCAGAGACAGGGTCGCTGTGCAGGTAAAATAAAGATGCAGGGAAATCATTGCCGGAATAATTTGACGTAAAAAATGCAATTTATTAAGCCAAGTGAAAGCGCAGATGAGACATTCTACCTCAGCTTGCTGCCTGATATGGGCCTAATGAATGATTATTAAAAGACAACATTGAGCGGGCAATTTTGGAAATTATAGACCAACAACTAGTAGAAGATAATACTTCAGGAAATTATTTTGGCCCTCCAATGTCAACAGTTTATTATTGTTAACTCAATAAAACTCCATATTAAACCTTGTTGATACATTTTATTTTTAAGAAAACCGCAGGGTTTAACTGATTATTTACAAATATTTACAGTAATTTTACATTGTGAATTTCCTGAAACTGTAATTCCAGGACTATCTGCCGATAGAGATTCAACATCAAAGAATTTTTGTTTTCTCTTTTTGCAAAACTTCTAC
Organism: Geotrupes spiniger; assembly: GCA_959613385.1. Taxonomy (NCBI): domain Eukaryota; kingdom Metazoa; phylum Arthropoda; class Insecta; order Coleoptera; family Geotrupidae; genus Geotrupes; species Geotrupes spiniger. The sequence continues at coordinate 13,373,349 of OY390737.1, read as the reverse complement.
AAAAATTTCACCTACTTTGATCATCCTAGCTTCTGCCACCGAAGAACTTTTTCAGTTTCCATGGCGCTTCAAAACCGTCAAATCAGCACCAGCTTTTGCAAAAAAATGTTGCTGGTGTTCTTCGGAAACAATGTCCCGTGTATTTATCGGAATTCTTTAACTTGAGTAATTGGGCAATCTTCTTCGGTGTTCTTCCGATGCTGGGGATACCAACTCTCTGCGCATCACATTTGCATCGTCGATACGCGAGAAAAAAAAATTCCTTGAAATTTTTCTGTCTCAATGCAGTGTATTTTCTAAACATATCCGTTCGCTTCATTTAATGTACTGTTGTACTTGTACTGTTGAATATGAGTATAACTTGTAACGTTAATTACTATTTTGTATCTTATCTACAAATTATTTACTCAATTTGGTCATTGTCAGCTACGCTTATCAGACACCTGTCAACTTTGACCGTCTATGACCAAGCCTGAATTGAAGTTTGATTTAAATTTTCAAAACTTAGCCGACACATTTTTTAAAGTATTAGCGAACTGAACTATCAAAAATGCCCAATCATGTAGCGTCATTTAAAAGACTTAAATTGACTTTTGCTGTAAAACCATTGGGGAAGTCAATATTTGAATGCCGGGAAATTAACATGAGCTTTCCTATATTACGTAGGTCAATGCAGCATAAGAACTATGTTTAAAATTTTTAGTATAAAAAACTTAACCCAACAATTCCGGTATGTTTTCTTTTTACGCTGTATGCAAGTATGCAACGGCTATATTTTCATCAGATGAGGACGATATTTCATTCACAACTAACCTAAAATGAATTGAATACTTCAAAACAGTTGATTCTGAAGAACTGATAGCGTTGTAGTTGCGTTGATGTTGTCAGTTGGTTATGTTAAACCAGTTAAAGGCTTCGTGTGACTTTGGATTTCACCATCAATACACTAGTATGCCAAGAACTTATATCAAAGTTTGAATTATGATATACCTTGCGAATTCATTTCAACTAATTCTCATGCACATAGTCAACAGCGTCCTGATTCACCACCGTATGCAACGTATTAACATGACAATAAAATAATTGCCTTTTGATGCAGATTCGTAGAACTTTTTATCAAGCTTCGACAATTTACCCTTAAAATAATAATTAAGGAAGTCGGTTTCACAAAATCTATATTGCCGCAAAACTCCCGTATTTTTCTTCTGCGAGATCATATAATCAACGATATTTTTTGCAGGTGAACAACGGCATCTCCGACGGAAAATGTATTACATATGTTGACATTGTAAGTATATTTTTTTATCTCATTTTACGTCGCCTGGGGAAATTAAATCTAAACGATTTTCACGACCAATTCTCACGAGTGTATAACGCCATTCATTTTCATCAAGTGTCACAGAAAGTAAAAAAATATATATATGTAGCTTTACGTTTAGGGTCCCACTAATATCCAAAAGTGTCGAGCGGGCGATAACATATAATCAAAAATCATGTACCGGTGCATCAGAAGATGTGGTACACTCACCAATAAATGATTTTAAATTGAATTAAGAAAAAATCTGCACTGAACTTTCTTATACTTAGATAGATTTTAGACAAACTGGCGCATGACAGGCGCATTTTTCAAAAGAACTTTTCAAATAAAACTCTTTAACTTTTATACGAATAATTTCTTCGTGCTTTTTCATAATTTTAGCTTCTATAATTTTTTTCGGAAAATAGCCAGGATATGCTTAGGGAAGGTCGAAGGCACCTAGTTCTAAAATTTTTATGATTAGTTTCTTATACATAAACTATAAGGAAATAATTATGCAATGAGTTGGAACTTGGTGACTTGGTGAAAGAAATTCATATTACAGAGAAGTAATTTTAGCTTTATTTTCTGTTAAACGTTAAAGTTAAGTTAAATTTTACATGATCGTAAAAAGCAACTTCGAGATCTTTTATGTCGAAGGAGAAATTTGCGTTTTAAATTTGCCGTAGTTTCTGACGTAGCGTCAGTTCGATCTAGTGTTTACCCAAACACAAAATTTAACATATATATATTCGCCCGTACATTGATTAATGCACATATATCATAAATTCAAGTTATTAAATCAAGTGATAAATCAACGTTCAAATTTTATAAAATTAATTGAAATGATTGGTCGTTTGTAGTCACCAATATTTGTATAAAGTTAAATTTGATTGCTTTATGATCATTCGCATTTGCATAATATAAACAATAATATATTGTTCGGCATAAATGACATTAAAAGCAGAGCAATGATTGATCTTTTTGATGGCGAATTAAAAAAAATGCATTAAATTTTATTGCTAAATCAGTGAAAGATTGCGATGGAAATTGGACGCGTCAGCTGCGTCTTTTTCTTCATTTAGTTTCATCAAATGCGACATCTACGTTTCACACATGAGGCGTGCCCTGTGTCTAGATTGTAAATAAATCACAGACCCGTACTGGAATGCCAGACAGACTTGGACTGCAACATCGCTCCGCGCACACAAGAACGTCTGCATTAGTTTAGCTCATTGCGCGGCTTATTAAGGTTAACTAACATCAAACGTGTTTATGAACGTAACATAAATGATGATGTCATGTGAAATATTTACAGGACATTACTGTAAAACTAGGCACATTATAGATTTTATCGCTGGCTGTGGGTTACGTAATGGTCGTATTAATAAAGTCGTTATTAGCAGTGCTTTCACACCAGCCATGTTTATAATTTACAATAGCTTGGCTCAGTTCACGATTTAATAATAATTTTTTTTATTTTGTATTAGACGAAAGACAATATTTTCAAGCTTGCATGCCAATTACAAACATGAAAGAGGTTTTAGTTCAATCAACTACAATAAATATTTCTAGGTTTAAATGTCAAGCATTCTTTGTTGTTCATTGACCATTATATCTCATATTCAATACCGTAAAAATCATTGCAAATTGAATCATAAACAGTCAATTAAATCGCTATCGTCGTTGAATAGTACATTGATCTTCGTGCTTATAAAACTAAGAATATAAAATGTAACCATTGTTAACGGTTGAAATTTTACTGTTATTTTATTAACGCACTTAATAGCCCGCGATAACCTTTTATTATGAAAGGTCGTCGTAAAGAAGTCTATAACACATACATCAACATATTTTTTTATACCAAAGTCGCCGTAATATTGCGCTTTTCGCAGCTATTCGAGAATTAAAGTGGAAAACTTGTGCGATTATGAAAAATTTCGAGCGTGCGTGAACGACAACGCCGCCGAGTCGGCGGGGTCTTAATTGAAAAATAAACATACAAAGTAGCACATTAAAGAGTAAATTTCGCGTTGTGTACGACGCTCTTCCATTTAGATTTTATTAGAGCGCCGTCGAAACGGAAGAGTCTTTTAATAAAAAATGCGGAAGTGAAGGCGGTAATAAGGTGGTCTGTTATTATACAAACAATAGTTCGCCGTAATTTTTCCATGCGCCTTTGTGGCGATAAAGGAACAAACAACATGCACTACATTATTTACGATCCTGAAATTATTTTACAATATTCTGATTGGGATTAGATGCCTTTGAAGCAAAGTATGAAATAATTACGGCGAATTGTTATTATACACGTTACAGCGCATTTAATTTAATCATATTATATTAGAAACTGTAACATATTTTTCTTTTCATTACTTTCGTGATTTGGTTTTGGTACCGGAATGTATTTTAATAGAATCGAAATATCACATTTGTGACTAGAATCAAATACGTTATCATATTTATTTATTGATGTTGAAAGTTGGCTAACTATTCTTAATGTGTAAAGTCAAGAGCGCCAACACTTGATCGCCTTAATTGCAGAGAGTGGCTTTCCCGTAGTGATTCCATTAAACCAATAAATGATTAGGTTGATTGTTCGAAGTACATTAAGAAGAGTTTTCCTTTTTTAAAACCGGCGGCGTATTTGGGTTAATTGGATTTAAAACTCGTAACGTTGGACGTGGGTGCTGAGTAACTCCGGGTATGTGAGATGTGCAATTCCCCATTAAAATATTACGTGCTAAATTACGCGTGTCTATTTATTTCCAGCTAATTGTAGGGTCAGTGGCACTTTAAGCTTTTAATTGCGGTTTCGAAATAATGGGTTTGCTGTTCTTTCAGTAAAACTTGCTTCCCTGCAAAAAGTGCCTCGTTATTTCAATCAAACGAGTTTTAGCAGAAATTCGATTAGGAAGTTTTGCAACGAATAAATAATTCAAGAAAATGATGCGTTGAGACTTCATGTCAAGCGAGGAAAATTTCAGCATGGGTTATAATGCCGCTGCTCCTTTTGTTGAATAAATAATGCTGACTTGCCAACTTTTCATGTTTCGATTATTTCCTCATATTCGTACTACTCGTACATTTTCTGCTCATTGAATTTTTAATGCTGGTTTTATTTTTTATGATAGCAATATTTATTCGGGAATGCACCAATGATGCACCTATGATCTTTCACTTCTTTCATTACCACTAGTTCATTACTTGTCTGGGTTTTAGCAGTGAGGTCTATTCACTTTAAGATTTTTTATTGTGTGGATATTTCGTGTATTATTGGGACATTCATTCTATTGATTCTCTGGCATATTTATTAATATTTATGGCAAGTTTTCATAATTAATTTCATTAGCAAATCTCTTTGCCTAAGCATTCGCATTTGCTAAGTACAAATCTAAGGTTCAATCTCGTCCATGGAGACATTCTGACACATTAATTAGCGGGGTTATCCGGACATTGGATTATGAAATTGAATCAAAACGAGCGCTTGATGTGAGGGCCGTAATGTTAATAATTTTAGTTCAATTTTGGTCTCAAATTATAAATTCTGCGGCCATGTAAACTTTTACTGTAAATATTAGTTCTGAAATTTTGTTGGTGGTTTTGAGTGCCGTGGATCTTTAACATAAAATTAGAATATTTACCTGCAGATTATACATGAACTTTGTAAAGTCCAGAAGCCGCTTTGCCTCATAAAGTTTTTATTTAATAATTCGATTCATTTCATGTTTATTTTCAATTTATTGAGTATTTTTACGTTAAATTTTTGCATATTGGTACAGTTTACGGTTATGGGGTTTGCATTTAAGTTCCATTGGTGCAAGTGATTGTTACTTCTTAGGAACTTATATATCGATGAATTCTTGATCGATTGGTTGCATTTTCACTGCTGATTAAACTAATGGCCAAGCAACACAATTTTTTTTCAAATGTCTTTTATCAATCCTTACTGGAATTTTACTTTGCCATTGTTTTGTTAAGGCTTAAGTATCGTTCTTGATTTGTAATTTTCTGCCACTTCTATCCTGATCTGATAATCAGCTGTGATCACATCAAATTCTAGAGCAGGCCAATTCCTCGACATACAAACAATGCGTTCACTAAAGTTACATTAAAATTGCTTTTTGGTAAGATTAAGATGCTTGCGAATTATTTCTGCAAAATGTAGCACTTAGTAGCTGCATCAGATTCACACCAAGGAAAACATTTTAGTGACTAGAACAAAACAAAATCTTCGGAACTTTTGATTCTAGTTGTAATATAAGGATTAACTTTTCCTTCTTTGTCTGAAGGACATATTTTCCGTTTAGGCAAATAATGAAAATGAAAAAGGCATTTACATGAACCTGTTTTTGAACCCAACCCAACCCAACCCATAAGTTTTGTTTATTTGCTTCTTTTCGTAGAGCTGTTTCTTTAGAGCAAATTGAGGGACGAATTTGTATTTTTTGGTCTCGCGGAAAGAAACTAGTGTCATTCCCAAATTGTCAGAATGGGCTTGGGGAAGGGCAAGACGTATATTTCCGTTAAAATCCCGACTACTAAACTTATGTACTTATACATAAAGTACGAGAAAGTAAAAATGAGCCATTAAAAGACATTGCACAATTTGTACAGATACGAAACTCGAAAAATCACCATAAACAAAATACGACAGCTATTTGCTAAAAAAGGTGTCGAACTATTAAGAGAGGCTGTGAAAAAACATTTGTATTAAATTATTATTTTCCTTAAACTATAAGAATATTGTCACGTAGTAGTCGATATTGGATTTTGTTTGTGGCTTTTGGTAGAATTGTTTTTCTAGTGAACTGTGGTCATGAAATTTCTCACAACAGATAGAAATATTCCAGTGGAAATAAAAAATCGCATGTTTGCAGCTTACGGTGTACTTTCTCCTTCTTATAAAATAATAACATTGTCCTCAAAGCAATTTAAATGGGGGCGGGTATCCATCGAAGACGATCTTCAAAGTGGTCGGCCAAATACAGAAGAAAACGTTCGAAAGGTAGGAAAATGAATTCCTGAAGATCGACTAATTAAAGCCAATCAATAAGGAACGTGAGGACTGCCATCCATGATAATTTGGGTATGTGCCAAATGGGTTCCGAGAATGAAACTTTTCAAGAATGTTAGGAACTTTGTAAAGGACAAGAGGAAGAAATTATTGAGGAAATTGCAACTGACGATCGAACGTGGGTTGATCACTATGACCCTGAAAGCAAACAGGAGTCGGTGCAATAGAAACCCAAGGGCTCGCCACCGCAAAAGAAGTTAAAGGTCCAACATTCGGCTAGTAAGGTTATGGCCAATATTTTTACTAGTTACTGCTGGCTACATAAGACCACGATGGAGGGTAACTATTATGCTGATATTTTACGCAAATTGCAACAGGGCATAATGGAAGAACGCCACTGTACAAGATTGTTGCTGTTCAGGATGCTCTGAAGGATTCAGAGTTGACATAATTAAATCATCCACCATATTGCCCTGACTTAACAGCCTGTGGCTTTTTTCTGTTCAGGAAGTTGAAAAAGCAGTTGACGGGACAAAGACTTCTTTCTGAACGACGAAGAACACGTGAGTTCGGTTGAAGGCATAAATATCGTGTGAGCAACGTAATTGTGATTCAGGGAGGGCTTTGGAAGTTTTCGTGTATGTGTTACATCAATTTTGAGTACTAGAACTACTCGCCGTTACTAACCGGTGAACCAACCAGGGAAATGAAAATACATTAATACATTACAAGGGGGGAATGGGGAAGTAAAATCAAGGAAGGAATATTATGTTATTACTATGTGCATATATGCCAATTGAGATTTTTTTTATTGTAAAACATCAGAACTTTATAACAGGATCGCTATAATGAAGAGCACCTTACAGAAATGCGGATAGCTAGGGTGCTAGTGCAGAAACTAACATCAGAAATTCCAATAATCGAAAGAAAACCTAAAATTATTTAAGTATTTCAATGCAAAATTTAGAAAATTCACAATCACTGCGATAAGTGTTTCCAAAATTTTCACTCGTAGAGTTTTAGTTATTGATATTATTTGAATTAATTTTATAAGAAAGATTATTTATATTTATAAGAAGATTATTTATAAATTATGCTGGCATAGCCTTCCCAAACTCACGGCATCACTCTTTCCTCTACATCATTATTATACACATTACACTCTATTATCAAATTTCAATTTCGTTGATTGCCTCTGGTTTTTGATTACTTAATTTTTACCTTTTGTTGGTAAACGATTGGTTTTCTCCGTCTGTTAATAGATTTCCAATGTTCTTTTTTAGGAAACGGTGATTCGCCGAATTGGAGAAATCGCTGTTGAATAATTCGAAGTCTGTATTACCGCGTTCTGCTTTGTGTTTGTTTTCGTAACAACTTTACAATTTGTTTGTCCATCTGACCATATTTCAAAGGGGGTCGCTGGTAAATAATCTTGCTTCGTCCGTATTGGAAGTTCAGTCCATAGGTATAGGGCGGACGTGTATGCGAAAATTGTTGAACTACCTAAATAGTATTACTAGTTAATAATAACTTATAAATTTATAAATATAAAATCTATAAATTAAAAAACCCTGCCACATAGACTTTTAACAAATCTAATCTATTTTTGATGAACGCAGAAAAAAGAAAAATGTTAAAATAATTTAACATAAATCAAGGAATTCAATTGAGCTGGATTGAGGTATAGGCCAATTATTTTTGTTCCTTTGTCTAAAAGTACTTTATTAAATATCTAATTCTCTCCAATGTTGTACCTCTTTAATTAATTTAAGTCAATTTGGTGGTAATGTATGGCCTATTTCAAAAATATGTTGAGCTGTGCTTGTTTTTTCAGGTTAAAAAGCGCCCTTTATATTTATTTTAATTGAACGTTTCGTTTGCCCGACATATTGTTGATTACAAACCTTACAATCTATCTCATATATTCCCGATTTCTAATCTACCTCAATTGTATCTTTCAAGCAGGTACTGGACATAAACGTAATTCGTTTAATGAGTGCTTAGCACCAACGCCTATAATGTTTGTATGGCATTTAAAAATGCAGTTCATATGAGAACTTACTCCTCATTACTTTTTTCCCTTGTAAAATAACTTTAAATTAATTGTCTCACCTTGACATCTAACTGGGTCGCTTTTTAATTTGCTTTCTTTTACTCCCTGGACTCTGCATCTTGTAAAATAAGACGAAAATCGCTCTCCTTATAATTTAGAGCAACACATCCGCGGCTACAAAACAAATACGACAAGACAATGTAACAATCTCGAGGAACGAAATTACATTAGGCGGTTATTCGAACCGCCCTCACCTAAATCCGCCGTTTGCGGCGATCAAATTTTCCCAGGACTAAGCGCAATGTTGGGGCGTTCCACATCCAGGTGCATTCGCGTTATGCACCCAGCGCGGTCGATGTCGACATTATCAGGTGGTATCTGCCGACGTGTAGATAGTAACAATGAGAACCCGTTGACGTCCACTTGGGCAATAAATTACGTTACACCTCGGTTAAGGGCGCGCTCGTCTCCGACGGTAAAGGGAACGTGGAGGTATAAAATTTGTACATGCCACCGGCTACATTTTCGTTCAATATTGACCAAGATAAATTTAATTCTAAGACCAGAGAGTGAAATATTTCGTCATGAAGAAATACACCGAAAGAACGAAACGGAACAAAATAAACATTGAGTGGTGTATTTATTATTTTTGACGTAACAAATGACGTGCAGATGTTCATTGTGTGTTTTAAAAGTAAACACAACGAAACGTAATGCACGTGAACTATTAACGATCGGCGAGAGTAAATATAAAGAGCGTTCACTGGTAGATATGAATCAGTCTTGTATCCATCTACGCTGTTATATGTTTTGAAGAATTAATTTAATATTTTGAGAAGGCTGTTCTTTAAATGTTTTGTCGTATCGGATTATTATAAAAATCTTGACGCATTGACAGTCTTAAGTACTGTGCATTCAAGAAATGCGAAATTTCAAATTTAGTGACCCAAGAGAGCTTTTCGTTGGTAGTTTGTTCCAATGCAATTGTTAGAACAATTTAAATAAGTTGCTCTGTTAACTTGCTTTAACCCTTGCAATTAAAATTGTCCACCTATGGATATTAAAATCCACGTTCTTAGGATGTTCAATTTTTTATAGACGATGATCAATTTTCTTTCTTCTTTTTAAACATTATTTTCGTTGAATTTAGGATCTAGCTGTACTAAAGCTCAGGAAAGAAATTCAGGACTGTTTAGGATTGTAGAGAATTGTTCTTTCAAAGTAAATCTGCTGAATATCTTTAGGTTAGGAATGTGGTGATGGAGTGCATTACTTTCATGTTTAACATTAGGTCGGATCGATTGAGCTGTTCATATGTAAGTATTACGTGATATGGCCTATGTTTAGTTCATTTTTAATTTTGTAGGTTTACTTTGTTTTATTTTGATACATGTTCATGTGTAACTTTTGCATCGTCGTGGATTAATGCCATTGGAAACTATTTGCTAAACTTTGTCCAGTATTTGATTCATTACAATGCAATTAGTTGTCAATTGCATTCATATTTAACTTTTATAATGATTTTTAACTAGGTTACTTGTTGTGTTGATTAATAAACGGTAAATGGTACTAACTTTCTGCTCGACAAAAGTTAGTTTATATTCTCATGTTTTATGACACAGTGCACAAATTTCATTACCTTGATATGCGAATCCATTATTATCTGCTTGTGTATATGCAGAAAGTTATAAATTATACATGGAACGTTGCACGGAAGCGACTAACACACATTTTGTCACATGCATCAGTTTTGCAATTTAAAGCACTTTATAGGCAAACTGTACGACAGTAATGAAATCTACAATTTTATAGCAAGTTAGCGCAGCATCATAATTGCTTCAAGCTTTCAGTATAAATAAAACATCACACAAACAATTCATACAAAGGAAGATTCTGATGCAACTAACAAATAAAATAAATCGATGTCAGGTTGGAATATTTTATACATTCCGTGAAAGGTTTATTAAAAATAGAAGACATTATGAGTGTACCAGAAGTGCCGTGGGGATTAAGGAGGGAGACAGGGATAACCGAGGTCTCGTCTTCCCGAAATTTTGCGCTTGATCGGCAACTCTCAAAGCTCCGGGGAAAATTCTTTTCTGCTTGTGTATCTGGAGTCATCGCATGACGGAATATTAGGGTTTGAATATTTAGAGCGAAAATTATTCCCTTTGCTAAAAAGTTTATCAAACATTGCAAATTGGAAAAATACTCTAATTGATTGTCGCGTTCGCTAATTCTGTTGAAACGAACAGGTTTGTCGCCGCCGCCTCCAGCATCGGGTACGTTTCATCTTAACATAAAGTCGATTAGTTTGATAAGAAACACAATCGTTCAATCTGTGTGTTTACGTGAGAACGAGGTAAATGGGTTTTGTCGACCCGCTTTATATATAATGGTTATCGAGCGTCCCGGATTTCAGTTACGTCATTTTCAGATGGCTCGACTCTTTTTGTTACGTGTCTCAAAGCGGATACAACGTGTTCCCGCAAGAAAAGATAAAATGGCTTTCTGACAATTTATTTGGGTTGGTTAATTTGTACAATAGTACAATGGAGCAACATTTCCTTTCTACTGTATTATTGATGAGATTTTGCTGACCGTATTGTTGGGGGAAGAAGCAAACAGAAATTTTTAACGAGATTGACATGATGTGGACGTATAACAAATATTTACTCCACACAAAATAAGTTGACTCTTGATATTGCTATTACAAGTAATTAAAACTAAATGATTAGGACCTTTATTTGAAGCCTGGACGATAAATAATGTTATACATGATATTTATGTATAAGCGAATAACTTTTATAGAAATCTTGTTATAGGACTGGGAAGGAAAACATGCATATATAAAAATACCTAGAACTGCAATATTTTCTTGAGCTTCGAAGACGTAGTATATAAAAATAAACTTGAAATGGCATAGCGAACATTTTTAAGAAAATTGTGGTCAGTGTTTTGTTGATAATTTTGATGATATACATGGGATGATATATATTTTATTTAAAGTATAAGTAACTTGCATTATTTACATTGTATAGTATATTCTATTTATTTAAGTAAGTGTCGACGAAACCAGAAAACAGGTTTCGAATTTCGGGTCAATGGCCAAGACAGGGAAATACTATTCGGAGCCCCAACGGATTGATTTCCTTATACAGAAACTGGCCATGTCCTTTCATAGGGTGTCGATCAGCAACTATTGTAATGTCCAAAAAAAATTAGGCATTTTTAAAATACATTTACTCCTGCTGTCGTATCATGTAACAGCCAATGTGTTTTGTTGTTAGGAACAACCCACATTCACTAAATTAAAACCATGTTGAATGCTCGTTAGATGGGAATCCGTAAATTTCATTGCCTTTGATAGTCTTCATCGTGTGTGTAATTCAATATGTGTACAAAACTAGAACATTGCATTTCGCGGTAAAGTGTACTCTCGAAGTATTTGAAACTCTTTCCTGCGGTCCCCATTGATGTTCGCTATTCAAATTACATGCGCTTTTTACAATAAAATCAAGCGGCACGATATGTTTCGGTTTCAAGAAACTTTTTTGAACCAATTTGTAGTATAGTTTCCATATTTTTAGAAGTAGGTGGCTCAAATCTGTTTATGAACTATAATTTTCGTTTAATTATTAATGCTGGGACTACCGGAATATTAACTTCCGGTTAAATCAATTCAGTCGAATTTTCATTCGATTAACTCAAAACGTCTTTGATGAAACATCAAGCCAATTAAAAAATATATTTTTTCCGTCAAGCAATTGCCGCCTCGGCAATTGAAAATTACATAATCAATTCAGATGGATTTTTAACGGGCGTATTTGTTTTAAACACGCCGTAAACGTTCACAAATTGAAACGTTTTCACCGCACTAACGTGATAATAAATGCGAAGCGTTAACCTACATCTGGCATTAAATTAAAGTCACAGGAAACCGTCGCGAAAAACACGTAATTACCTCATTAGGCGAAGATCAGACGAGACGTAACGCAATCCCGCGAAATCTTTGCGATTTTTTCGCCGTAAGTCGAGTACTTTTAGTTATTTACAGTGACGGTGCACACAAGCGTCGTTGAACATGTGTTAGTGGGTTGAGAGACTCACTCCATTTCCGTTGATACGTAGGCGAGCCTGTTATAGAAAGGTAGTATGGTAATAACATACGAAATGTATAGTAATTCAGCGCTTTATATTCATGAATGGATTGGAGTTTATTCATGTTAGAACATTGGAGACGGCGGTCCGGGAAAACGGGATAGAATTTGGCAATGAACAGCTTAGATGCGATCCGAGACGTGGAATAGATGCCGAAATTACGACTTGCAGGTACCTTCGAATTTACGTTTGTTTTAATTGGGTGCTTGCAAGGCGGAAAGGGACAAACATAATAAGGAATGCTGGTTATAATGCTGTTATAAAATAGTTTATATCATTTAAATTACATTGAGTATAATACACAAAATACAACAGAAACGACGACAACTGGATTGAATTGATTTTCTAGTAATTAAGTCATACCGTACGGTCTAAGCCCAATCATCATCGAACTTAGTTCGATCCTGACTCGACTATTTGATTTACTCGTAAGAATTATGCTTTGATGGTTATATACTACGTTCAGATTTGATTATTATAAGAAAATCGACGTTAACTGGAATTGTTCATGACTAGATGTGTATGCAAATCATTTTGATAAAAAATATTGGCTTCAATAGCGTGTAATTGTTACAAATGCTTCGTTAAAACTCAAACGCTACAAGAGTTCAATAAACAAGGCATTGTGTTTACTGCAAAATGTTTGCGGTAGCAATTTTTATTAGATTAATTAATTAATTAATTAATAATATAAAACATAAGATAATTTCAGATTAATACGTATATACTCAGTGACATATAAACTGCACCACCTAGAAGGGGTGGTAATTTTTGGACCAAATTTGACAGGAATAGTGGACTAGTCCAGGGAAATAGTTGATTAAAATTTGAAACCCAATCATGAAGTAGTCATGGGATTTTTGACGTTTGTGTAATTTTTTAGAGGTGGTGATAGACAAGCAATTATCGAGTCATTTTTTGAATTTGTTCCACTTTTTCGGATCCCGTTCTTTAGTTTGAAGTATTTCAAGTGTTTAATGATGCCTAGAGGAAGGAGACCTGACGTTTACCAGCAGTTGAGTGACTTTGACCGAGGGCGGATTGTTGGTTTACGAGAAGCAGGTTTTTCGTTTAGAGAAATCGGCAACCGTTTGGGACGGCACCACTCAACAATAATGCGTGTTTATCAAGCGTGGTCTGAACATGGGGTTGCACGTCGGAGAAGAGGCACTGGGGCTCAAAGACGAACCAATGAACGTCAAGATCGCCGCTTAAGAGTAATGGTCTTGAGAGACCGATTCTCTACAACTAGATCAATAGCTGATCAATGGTTAGGTGAATAAGGTCGTTCGATAGGCTTGCGAACAGTTTATCGTCGAATAAGAACCTTTGGCTTGCTGTCTTACCGCCCACATCTTGTGCTACCCCTCACTGCTCAACATCGCCAGGAACGTTTGGTCTGGTGCAGGGAAAGACTTCAATGGAACTTGGAGTGGCATCGAGTTGTCTTTAGTGACGAATCGCGATTTTGTTTAGGAATGCATGATGGTCGGATGACTGTTAGACGAAGACGTGGAGAAAGGCGCAATCCTGATCTTTCGATTGCGAGGCATGTTCACCGAACTGTGGGGTTGATGGTGTGGGGTGCTATTGCTTACGGCAGTAGGTGTCACCCTTGCTCTTCATTCGGGGCAGTATGACCGCCCGACGCTACATTGACGAAGTGGTAGAACCACATGTTCTTCCATATCTTCGAGGACTGGAAGACCCACTTTTCCAGCAAGATAATGCACGACCTCACGTAGCAAGGGTTTCTCTTGACTTCTTTGAAGAGGCCAATGTTAATCTTTTGCCTTTGCCGCCAAGATCTCCCGATTTGTCGCCCATTGAGCACGTGTGGGACATGATGGATAGAAGATTGAGTAATCTACCGAACCCACCGTTGACAATAGAAGCTCTACGGCATGAAGTACAGGCTGCTTGGGATGCCATACCCCAAGAAGACATTGATCACCTGCTGGAATCAATGCCAAGGCGGGTCAATGAGTGTATCAGAAATAGGGGCGAACCAACACATTATTAAAGAAAAATCAAAAAATGAAGTGTTTTCTTTATCAAATTTTAATCAATTGTTACCTTACACTAGTCCAATGTTTCTGCCAAATTTGGTCCAAAAATACAGTTTATATGTCACTGAGTATATTTCTATGAAATTACTATTTCGTTCGAACAGTTGCATGGCAAAAATTAAAATCCATTACAAACGAACACAACACTATAAAATTAACGGAAAAGGCTGTGTTACGTCTTTCGACACCGTAAGCTTTCGTCATTGTCTATACCTATCTGCATATGATCTTTATTTATCTAGTTATCTCTTTAAGTTATGCATTATGTATGAATACCCGTTGTTTATTATTATTTCACCGTTGGCAATAGAGGTAATTTACTGCTTTTATTCATAGAAAATACTGTAGTTTTATCTAAAAAAATTCTAATACAATTTATTACGGCGAGAATTTCATTACATTTTTATTTATATTTAAGAAAGTTTTCGTTGCTTACAGTTTTTCACTCAAAAATAACTTGCAGCTCATATCGTTTGTTGGGGTATTCGATTGGGATAATTAGATCGGATTAGTTCCTGGTTTAATTGTGTCAATAATTATTCATGTAGTCTCGTATGGAGACAAACAGTGCATGTTCAAGGAATATTCACACTCGGACTGGAAAATATTGGAATGGCATGGTAAGCATTTTGAATAGTCATTGGGTTCCTTTTAGTTGAATGCCAATGTACCAAATAAAAGAATTGCACCGCACTGGTACCTAATACGTATGTACAATGGCATCAAATAAATTTCGGACATCAAATTTCCTGTCATTTTGAAAAATAAAATGTGGTTTAGGCTTTAATGTCATAATTTAATATGTACGTTTTAGAAAGAAGATAATAAACCTCGAATGAAGAATTGGAAAACTAAACATGCTTTCCTCAACAAAAATAACAACTAAAATTTAGGAAAACATTAATTCTTATTTCTACATAAATTACATATATTCAATATTTTTGACTTCTACATTAAAAATAAAAATAAAATCAATATTTCGTCATAGCCCCATTTGCTGCTATCACATTTTCCAACCTTCTATGCATTGAGAGACATATATTTCGGAAATAGTCGTGAGGTATTGTATGCCATTCTTCCGTAATTGCAGTCAACAGCTGCTCCCTATTGTGAAAAATTACCCTTCTGTTTTGTAATTTCTTTTGCAACAGTCCCCACAGATTCTCAATAGGATTGATATCCGGGCTTCTACTAGGCCAATCTAGAACATTTATGTTTTGGGCCTGGAGCCACTCAACAGTTCTTCGTGCCGTATGCACGGTACAATTATCATGTTGGAAAATAAAATTGTCATTACGATATACTCCTCTTACCGATGGAAGCATGATGTGCTCCAGGATCCTGACATAAACATCACTGTTTAAACGATTTTCAACGTTTACCGTTACACCAGGACTAACCGCAGAAATCCAGCCCCATAAATTAACTGAAAATCTTCCGCTTCGTTCTGTACTTGCGATGTATCTTTCATGATATCGAGAATTTCTGGGTCTATACACCCTGATGTGGCCATTGTGAGAAGATTTAAATACCTTCTCATCTGAAAATACAACTCGGCTCCAGAAGTCATCGTCACGAGCCAAATGCTCCAAAGCAAATGCTACTCGCGCTTCCTTATGTTGAGGTGTTAATCCAATTTTTTTTGCGGCGGCATAGTTTTTTACATTACTAACCCTTATACGATTCCGCGCAGTCGAAATTGAACCAGGAAAGTTACTAATTATTCTTGCGTTAACGGCATTCTTGAAAGCGTGATTCAGTAAGACATCAACCAAGGCTTCATCTTGTTCAGCAGTTGAAATTCGAGATCTTCCGGACCCTGGCCGACGTTCTATTATTTGAGTTTGTCTCCACTTCTGTATAATGCAGTGAATAGTGCTTTTGGGTATACCTAACATTTCTTGAATCTGCCTGCATGATCTACCGGTCTGCATGAGAGCTATTACTCTAGATTTGTTAAATTCAGATACTGATGGCATGTTCAGATTTCAGTTAATCTGACGTTACTTTGAAGTATTGAGAAACTAATTTCAATATGCCAGAAATTATGACATTAAAGCCTAAGCCACATTTTATTTTTTTAAATGACAGGAAATTTGATGTCCGAAATTTATTTGATGCCATTGTACGTCATTATCGCGCGGAGTTTACTTTGAATTTTTCATAATATATTATGCGCGTTATTGTTATTATTATTATTGCTGTATAACGTATTCTGAACCGTGGAACTGTTTTGCGCATGTCCACAAAAAAACGACATCGGATAGAAAAGCTCGACGCAGTAGCAATTTCTTCAATTTAATCCGTTACTCGATCGTGAGGCAAAATATCCAAAAAATCATTGCATTAAAACTGCCACAAACCATTTGATGAAAAAATCTGAATATAATGTTAACTATTTTCTCGATGAATTTGAACCACCCGTGGCAGTCGATTTGTTTACAGTAGTTGCAACTTTTTTACTCTATTATTAAATACAGTCGCTAGAAAATATCTCAAACAATACAAGCGAATCTTTTGATGGATTTCGTTGAAATGAATGCGCTGGTAATTTTATCAACCGGCATCACTTGCGCTGCGAATCGTCACTTGAATAAATTACGGTTAATTCATTTTAGAACGCCGACCCTTTTCTAGCTGCAAATTGCACGTGGAATGTTCGAGAAACCGGTTAGTTCACCATCGTGAAATATTGTCGATGTAATTTACGGTAAACGAAACTTCATTGCAAGTAATCGTCTCCAATGTTAACCCTTTCAAGTCGAGTGGTTTCGGCGACACCGCGCTTATGTAAGTTCCATTTCGCGTGTAGGTCGCCACTTTATCCCGAACGGGGTAATTTGTTAAGTCTTGTGGCCCGTTTTGGTAAAATTTGCCGGCAAATTTGTGGCTATAAAATGAGTACCTGTTTATATAGATGTAGAAGTTAAATAAATGAGGAGTGGGGTAACTTCCATGTCGGTATATGTTAGAGACCCATGAGGCTGAATTATTTCATTTTTATTCAAAGAAAATTTCACAATACTAGACTAATATCGAGATAAGAGATTGCTTTGTAATCTACTCTTTAATCATAATTGACATCCATTGTAAAAATGCATAAATGATAACCAATGAAAATATTGCCTCATTATCTTTTAGTTACTTTTACTGCGTACGTATATACCGTTTGTAATATACGCACTATCGAATTAACACTAAAATTCATCGAAGTTACTGTGCTTCGAGTCCAGTTATAATTACAATCAATATTGCAATATTCGACGAATATGACATTTAACGTATGTAACAAAAATTTTGGGACATTTACAACAGTAATTGTTTTATTTAAATTTGTTATACAGAAAAAGATTTAGTGAAACTTTATAATTATAATGGATCACATAGCAGCTAAAGGGCCATGAGTTTCAATGGTTCGCAATTTGGTGCGAATGCCTCTCATCAGCCTTTGGACGGTAAGTTGGTTAAACTCTCGAATCTATTGGTAGATTCTTCGTCGTAGTTCTTGTCAGTGTGACATGTCTGTGGAACAGTGGTGTTGTCCTTTTTAGGTACACATGGAATATTTTGTTGCCTTAACCAATATTCGGATTCGGCCACAATATAATATTATTGTTAACATGATGCGTTTAAATAAAATTCACTAATTTTGTGAGGCATCTTCGAATATAAATGTCTGCATTTACAGCTCTAACCCGCCCAATAAATTCTTGAAAAACCAGCTTCCGAAATGGCGCACCACACTAGTATCTAATCCTCAAATTTCGCTTTTTTCTTATATCTTACGTCATGGGAATGTCTTCAATGTTGTCTGTATAAAGGCGTATTTTTCGTCGTCTAAAATTATCGTGGCATTGTTTCTGAAATGTTCTAATCTTAATTGTCTGCAGCAGCTTGGAATCCTCTCTACTTGATCAGCTGCGTATGTGGTACATTATTGTCGCTTTCTATATTTTAAATTATTTCTGCTAATTTCCTTCTGGGCTGTCATATGGGAAATGTGAGATCTTCGGCCTAATCTTCTCGTTGAAACTTCTTTTCTATTTCTTGCAGATTAAATGAAATTCTGAAGCCTTGCATGATTTAAAACTCGAAGGCGACCGTCTTGGGAAATTTATATACAGTATTTCTTGGAAATAACAATTACAGTATATAAGACAAGATTTATAATGGGTAGTTAATCTGAATATAACAGCATTCATGCACAAGTGGTGAACGTGCCACGCACCGAAATTAGATAAAGACTGTTTATAATTTCTGACATGGTCTGGCCAACAATGACTTGTTACGGATCGTGACCTATGCAGTTGTGATTCTGTAGGTGTTGACTCAGAAATGAACTATTCTTTGAGATTTTCCATGATACACTCCCCATGGTAGTGACGTTCAACATAGATAATACTCTCTGGCTTCCTGAATACAGAAGCTGCTACTTGTCAGGAATATTTTTAGTGGGTTATGGTAACGTATGAAGCAGAAATGGCGATCTGTGCTTCCCTGAATAAGAACTGAGCTAAGTGAGGAATTATACCATATGGGATAGTTTCAATTCAGGCATGATGATAATATGTATTTTCTAGAACTGAAAATAGTCAAGAGATGGATAATAAAGTAAAATATGTTTACCTTTGTTTGGATTTGCTACATAAACCAGTATGAATTCTATATCCATTTATATATTAGTCTCTAGTTACTAAGGATCAAAACGTAAAACTGTGAAACTTAACGAATAAACTGATTAATTGATGCAAACGTTATAGGTTTCTTGGCGAGTGAAATACGTTCAATCGTCGTGTGAATGAAAGACTTTGCTGTTAGAAAATGGCATTAAAAAGGCGAAAAGGGTCTGAACCAACAAACAAGGAAGAAAATCAAATTGGCAAGAAACAAATATAACTGACTCGATGTTTACATTGTAGAACATGTTTAATGCCAATGGATCGTGGCCTAGTGTACCGAAAAATATAGAATGGTCGTGGGATCACAGTGACTGCTTCTTATTTTTATGCTTAATTCACAAACACTTTGACTATTCGTTTCTTTAATATTTCGGATGACGCAGTGGATCTTATAGTAAGTTTTAAAAACATCAAAAAAATAATCCTGAATAGGTGGTTAAAAAATATTTTATTATTAGCACAATACATATATTTATGGCAAAACAAAATAAACTCACTAATAACAATTTTAAGTTTTTTAAGTTAATGGGTGTAAAATTACACTAAATATATAGAATGAAAAAAAAAAACATAAAATCATAACACTTACTTACAATTTTTCTTTGCAAATTTTGTAGAGTTTTTACAGATTGTTTGTGGCATACAAAGCAAATAGGGAAAGTCTTTTTTAAAATTTTGGGTGAAAAGGTATAACATGCCTTCATCTCTGCCGTTTTTCTAATTTATCTTCTTTAATGACTCACACTGGATTGAAAAATTCGTAATATCTTTGTAATACTTGCTCTTAGCGCACACGGTATGATAGGTATGAATATTCAGTACTTCTCTTTTCAGCTCAGTTCCCTCCAACTGACCGGCAAACAATTTAAGAAAGTCTGCTTTTTCTAACGTTATTTTTGTACGATTGATGAAGTCATATCAAACTGTCGAAAAACATACCAGTGGCCAACGTTGTGTTCGACGGTTTATAGAATGCCTAGAATATTGTGTGTCAAGTGCATGGACTTCTCCTTTGGTACTATTGTAAGATATAATTTCCGATTTATTATTGTTTTTCTCAATCGATTAATTAAGGTGTTCATTTCATCTTTTTCATGGTTTGACACGAAAACTGTCGCATGAATTAAATAACCAATAATGCCTTTAGCTCAGTCATATGTAAGTCACTCACGTCGAGACATTTTTAGAAATGTTGCCCTTTTTGTTTTAGTTTTAAAATTTGTCCAAATTATATGTAAGATATTTTCTTCAAACAACAATTTCCTCACGTCAAATGGTTCAATATTTCCTGAACCATTCGAATCAACACTTGTCACTTTATTTTGTTCTCCTGCACTGCTACTTTCAAGTTCAACGTTTCGAATTTCAATTTCAGAGTCAGAATCTCCTCACTGCTTTTATAAATTTCTTCATCAATATCATTGTCACTAAAATCACTCTCACGCCCTTCGTACCATTTTAACACTGTTTCTTCAAAAGCAGAGTCCGTTTGATGTATATATTTCACCTTTTTGGAAGGTCCAGGTTGATCATCGACTGCCTAAATCAACGTTTACGTGTAACTGCTTGCAAATTTTAATTATCTGAAAATAAAACGAAGCGACGCACTACCACTCACTTGCAGGTTGATATATTGGGCTGGTCGTAGGTTGAAGGTACTGAGACGCTCTAGGCGATATCTTGAAGAATGGATAAAACAAACACCAGTTAAATATCGATGTGGTCATGTTGAACGCACGATGGCAGTTAATGGTTAAAACGTAATAAAGCACAAAGATGTGTATACAAGGACGTGGTTAAATCTCATGCTCAAATTCTAAACTGGTTCATAGTTAAAATTTTTTTTTTTTTATGACGTAGTATACATTACATTGTGACATCAATCGAAAAGTATTTATTGAGAAACGAAAGGAACAGGAGAAACGAAACTGAGCGCATTTTATGGTGTCTTTGACTTCTAGTAGACCGTGAACCAGCGACATTAATAGAACCCATATTCAGAAACGGGCAAACTTCTCTTTCACCGAGCGCAGTTCGTAACAGTTTTCAGGCCGCAGTCCACACGTCACGCATTTTATTCAACAAGTTCGAGTGGGATAGTTGTTGTGGAAGGTAAACGCGTGGTTTTTTTTTCCTATCGAGTAGCTGAAGCCCACGGCGTGCATGAACCTGTTTGTGAAAAAAAGAAGTCTCCGCGGTCGCTCCGCGCGCCTCGCGCAATTTTAATAAAAACCGAAATCGCCCGACGATCGCCGAACGTTCGGCCGACACTTTGAATGAAACTTTCATTCTGAGACCGCGGTAATATTTCACAAACATGAAAGTGTTATTACCCGAGGTGTAATAAATAGCTGGGACCTGGGGAATAGGAAGTTCATGAAATGCATATTCTTGAGTTTAACTTTTATTGCACTCGGGAGATTTACGTCCAGACGCATTGATTTTATGCGAAGTTAATTGGAGAATAATTAGCGTAATGAAATTGTCATAAAATCGTTGTTTATTACTGTGATTAAATTGCAGAAATATTTTTTAGTAAAGCTCTTAAAGTATAATTAAAATTGTTGCATTGCTATACCTGTTTTGTGGTTTTGTTTTAATCAAATCAATAGTGTAAATTTCTATGAAATAATTTGTCAAGTGCAACAAAATGTGGCTGCACATTTGATTTAATTTACCGAAGCAAATACGTCGTAGCCGAAAAAAACTATTAATAGTTAATATTTGAACAAATTCACGAGTATATATTTTCCCCATCCATAAAACAAATAATATTTCCGGTAGGAGACTTATATGTAAATTCATGAGACGCCTGGTTAACCTTGGAAGGTTATGAATGGAATATGTCTGCACGTCAATGACATTCGGCCGAACGTGTGTGTGTATGCGTATTTCAACGTGGGGATTTTGTCATTGTTTAATCAGATGCATTGAAATGAAATTATTTAAGTGATATCATACAGTACGATATGATTGTGCGTATTTGTGTGATGAATGGGGCGGCCAGCCAGCTCTGTCATTAGCATCAATTCGTTTTCAAATTGCAATTTCGGTTATCCAAACTTTGCATTCTTGTGTCATAATCAGAGATGAATTCGCGGCCATGATTGATATAATTGCGAAGATAGATTGTGTGTGGAACAAAATGACGTAACGAAATATTCAGTAATAAAAACCGGGCAATATTGTTGTGAAACTTGTATATTTAATTTTATTAAAATTTATTTTACGCCTTGATGGTGGTGTTGATTATCTGATGTAATTTACAACGACGTGCAGTAAGTTGTTAGTTTAAATTTAAGATGAAGTGGTGGCAATAAGAACTATTTTAAATCAAATTGAGTCAGCCATCTGTGTGTATCTATTATAATTTGGACGGTCTGCCCAACATAACCCAACCCAACCCAACCATACAATTTAGAGCAGGATTTAATGGTCAATGTTGTGTTCTGACTCCTTATTACGTTGATAGTGTTTAGCATTTTATCGCCAACCATCACCAGAGCCATATATTACCAAAGCCATTTTCTGAAGTAAACTAACAATTTATCTTACTGCAAAAATCAAATACTTTATCTGCCGCTAATAGTTACTGACAGAGCCAAAACAACTGTTTGGCATTAATCAGAAATCGTTTGTCGTTGTCAGAGCTCGAACGGTAAAAGTTTTGTCACGAATTATTTATAAAAAATAAGAAGATATCAGTGCACATGGCCTGAAATTCTGAAGAAGTCGTTAAATGCTTGTACCGAGCGTTAATTTTATTAAAATTAACACTAATGCTAAGCCAATTGAAATTGTGATTGTTTTCTGGGTCATTTTAGCAAATTCGTATCTATTAGTACAAATAATGCTGAATGAACCGTTGTCGATAGTTTCATTTTAGAGCTTATATTTTGCATAAATCTTTTCGATGTATCAACAAATGAACCAAACATGAATAAATACTGAATTGGCAAGGCGCATAAAATTAACTTGGGGTCAAAAAATTGGAACAACATAATAATATAGAGAAAATTATGAAAAACTGCAAAGTAAATTTATGAAATGTGTCAGGTGTTCAAATGAATTAAAAAACATGACGGTACTGGTGAACTCAATGGGTTTGGATTTATACTAAAAATTGATAATACGTTGGTGTTTCTTTTCATGGGGCTTGTCATGATCTCATAATTTCAATTTGATGGTAAAGGGAATTTTCAGCATTTCTTAAGTTTTCTGCCGCCACCAGACATGTTTATTTAGATTTTTGGTTTCGAGGCACAGTATTCATAAGCTTAGAATACTCTATGAGTAACATGCACAAGGTTAGATCATGTTCATGTACATTCACAGTAAATATGGGCATAAAATTGCGTATGATTGCCCTCTTTCAAAACCACATATTTGCAGCCTTCCAACGAGTCGTTTACAGCCGTTACCACTTCATTATCGTCGTAATATCTGGTCCGTTGAAGATATTCTTTTAACTTTGGAAATAAAAAGATATCACTAGGGGGGCAGGTCTGGTGAATATACGGGATGTTCAAATAATTCAAATCCTGCGTTTAGAATAGCGGTCATGGCAACATGACTTTTGTGGACAGGAGCATTGTCTTGATGAAACAGAATTCCTTTGCTCAATTTTCCCCGTCTTTTGTCCTTGACACAATCGCGCAATCTTGAAATTAAGTTGGCACGTTTAAAAAAATCAGTCATCAAATTCCGTCTGCGTCCCAAAAAATTGTGGCCATAACTTTACCAGCGGATGGCAAAACACGAAATTTAGGGGGTGGCGGAGAACCTCGGCGATGCCACTTCATACTCTGTTGCTTCGACTTAGGGTGCAAGTGATAAACCCACGTTTCATCAACAGTGACGAATCGAGAAAGAAATTCATCCGGATCTGCTTTAAACTTTGCCAAACTGGCTTCAGAATGCAATACACCCAACATGCAGAAAACTTTTTTTAGCCCCAAAATATTCGTTAAAATATTTTCTATAGTACCATAAGTAAAATTCGCAATTTCAGCTAGCTGGCGAATGGTCGGTCAGTCGTCTATCTGTCATTACCATATCGTGTATACAATTAACATTTTTTTGGGTAGTGACTACAGTCACTGGTCGGTCGTCCAGCACCCTTTGCATGTTTGTCTTCCTAGTTTAAATTCTCGAGACATACTTTTCACCACTTGGTAAAAAACAGCACCCTCACTTAATACACCCACCATGTCTTCATGAATTGGCGACAACCCTTTCTTTTGCAAATATTTTACAACTG
Source organism: Geotrupes spiniger (assembly GCA_959613385.1). Lineage (NCBI taxonomy): Eukaryota > Metazoa > Arthropoda > Insecta > Coleoptera > Geotrupidae > Geotrupes > Geotrupes spiniger. Next base: position 13,348,813 of record OY390737.1, on the reverse strand, counting down.
CACGAAGCTCTGATTTTTCCATTTTTAGAATTTCTCTAAACTTGTCTACCTAAATTCTAAATTATTTGAACAGGTAACAAGTGACAAAACTACCATTGAACCAACGTAACAACAAATGATTAATAATTTAATGTGTCAAATAGATTCAATGTCAGTCAAAGCCTACTATGTCAGGGACGCTAAATAATTATCTCCTCTGGTATGTTTATTTCATGTCCTTCATCTCCTTAATTTGTTATTGTTATTCAACTACGTTGCTTAACGTACATACATCTTCCGTATCCTCTGAACTATATGATTTCGCTCGTTCTCATTGAATAATAATGGTATCCTTTATTGCCATATTTCGTTTTTGATATTAAATTCATTTGCTTGAGTTTCCTTCAAGTAGCCTGGAAATATTTTCGAATTCCTTTCTGTTAGAACCATCACTAAATCACCACATGCCAACATCTTTTTTTAAAAATCAAAATCGTAAACAGTTTTCTCTCCGAAGCATCTCCTCTACTAAGTTGTAAATAATGAATAATGGAGGAGTCCTGTCTTAGCAGTGAATCTTCTTGTCATACATTCTTCTGGGTGATGGGATTTCCTTAGTATCCTGTTATCAATAACAAGTGCGAGGTTCGATCCTGGTATTTACTATATATTGTATAAGAGGTTTCTTCCTTAAAATCCCTTGTTGATTGTTCCCATCGGTTCTTCAGTCTGTATCGGGATGTGTAATGGTCTTCCAATGTTTCTTTTCTCACTGTGTGCTTCGTTACTTTCTTTTAAACTTTCTGATTTCAAAAATCTAGTTTTCGTGTTTTTATTTTCCTTGAATTGTTTATTTGCAATCGTCCACGTATTGTGCCGATTTGTTCTTGCCCTTGCTTTACTATTATTCAACAACTCCTCAAAATACTACCCTCATATTCCCAATGTCCCTGTTTACGATAATACAATAAAAATCATTCTGCGGTCTTCACATACAGAGGATTCCTTCGCGTGTATTTCCTTACTGTTTATATTTGCATGTTTGCCGTACTATTGATCATAATATTTAACATTATTTGTATATCCTTGCAGTATTATTTATAATTAGTAACATTATATCATTTCTTCTCATATTTCCTGTAGTGGAAATTTAGATTCCACATTTTTTTCAATTTCGTTGTCAAAACATTGATATTTTGCAAATTTTGTATTTCAGTTGACTCGCGTCACACTTTCTGCTTTATAATTTTAGGTCTAGTAAAAAGAAATCCATTATTTTTGCATGAAATTGAAACTTTCATTTATCATAGTTACAATGATCCGATTTAGGTCAAATATGCGCCGTTTTGTTCGATAACTTGTTGCAATTTTAAGGGTACTCATTATGCCTCTCTCATAGAAGCCCTCGTCCCTATTGGCAAAAATTGAGACAGTCGATTTTCACTAGCCTCTCTTGACAGCGAATTGTTCACCAGCAAAATTGTTCGACATGGACAAGAACAGGTGGCAATCACTTGGTGCAAGGTCCGGACTATAAGTTGGATGCATAAGAACGTCCCAACCAAGCTCCCGAAGCTTCTTGCGAATCACTATCGGTGTGTCTTTATAAGTATTTAAAAATTAAAACGTCTTTGAAAGAAATTTTTGTTCTTTAAAAAAATAAAATTTTCCATAATATCCTTAACTTATGTGAAGCAGTTTACATTTTAAAACAAATTTCGGCGGTTTATGAATAATCGTATCCAATTTGTCAAGCAATAATTACTTGATTTCGAAAAATTGGTCGTCCGCTAAGACATGAAGTTATCAGGCTGATTTTCTTCAAGTTCCCTTAAACTATTTAATCTGTTGTTAACCGTTGTTATACTGATTTATAAATTGAGTTTACTACCAAATCTCCGACCAAAATTATGTACAAAAATTCACAGTTAGCATTAAACAATTGAAAAATAGTTTATGACGAAAATACAAAACTTACTGTAGTGTTGTTAAAGCATTGCGATTCAAACATTCAAATTTATTTGATATTATTTACCCGCATTTATTACCGCAATGGAAACATGTTATACTTGACATGTGTAAAATAACAAATAAAACGCATTTTTATATAATTTTAATTGCAAAGACAATTTTCATTTGTATTTGGAAATATGAACAATAAATATTACAACAAATTAAAGATATTCTATTAAATGAGTGCGCTCCACGTAAAACAAAAAATTAATTTCGTCAATCATGACACAAAATACAAAATAATAACATACAGACGATAATCTTGAACGTTTATTAAAGAATTTGGCATACCACCTGTCTAATGACTGTCCACGAAAAGTTGCAAGATACATAAATATATATCTCGCAAGCTGGTCATTCTTTTGGCAATGTAATAAAATAATAAAATAAAATGTTTCAAGTTTTCCTCAATTTTGTCACAAAATACGATTCCCACAAAAATATGATAAAATGGTAGTTGCTTTCGTAGATGTCAAAGTTCCAGGACTCTATTTGTATATTTATGTCGCACTCCCATAAAGAATTGCTTTTACTGTGAATAAATTAAATTAAATTAAATTAAACACACTTGGTATTGCTTCACAATAATTATATATATTTCCCAATGTACATTTCGCCTTCCGGCATCTTCCCTATTTAATTTAATTTATTAAAAATGTTTCACCAAGAGCCGATGCAATCAGCTAATTTTTACTATGAATGTCTAAAATATATTTCTTGTTGTAATATAATTGATTATGTAGTATCGCTTACTCCATGTTCCATCCTTGCTAAGAGTTGCTTTCCCGCTTCATGCTGTACGTTGAAGTTAACACTGAATGCATAGGTAGGGATTCACAAAACTACGTGTAACCGATAGCAACGCTAGAAACCGCTAATATATTAATGGAGTTACCGTTATAATGGTCATATGGATGTATATCAATACAATATACATTTGACATTTTATAAATACATACAAAGTCGTTTCTGATAAAACATTTTAGTTTACAACCGTTCGGTCAATTATTATGTATTGCTTGTAGCTACTTTCACTTTTTTCATATATACCCTATATTTCAACTCGCCCTTACTTCATCACATACTGAAACATTTGGGATATCCTGCAATTCTACTGTAGAATTACCGTGTCAGTGAATTCAACTATTTTTAAAAATACTGCGAAAAAAATAAAGATGGTGTAACTGTCACACAGCGTCTACAGATATCACTTAAGTGGTAAACAACAACTATCTGTTTTGCGGAAGACTCATTGAGGTTAAAATTTTATTTAAGCGCATGTAAAAAGCTTTGTGAAGCCTACGAAGCTTATTTCAACCGCCCTGTTCTGAATCTAGACAAATCCTGGGCTCCAAATGTTGCTTGCAGTAATTCCAAAAGATGTTTAGGATGTAAACAATTTTTAGAAATGTTTATTATTTAAAATAATGTTTATAATATGTTCATTTTTATCTTTATTTATGGTATCGGGATGCGAAACGGAATATGAAATTCGCCAAGAATTTGACCAAAAGATTGATGATTGTTATTTTTGCGTAGTTAATCCGGCTAAAAGACACAGGCAAACATTGCTTCATCTTCTGCTCCAATCTCACGTAGCCTACAATTTCCACTACCTAAACATCCTAAAAAATTGTCTCAATCAAGCTCATCTCAGAGTTCAAATAAAAATATTGAAGATGTAGAATTTTCTTACAGTTTCTTACCTGAGACTTTAGTGACTTTAAGAAAATTGCCTAAGAGTAAGGCAGGGCTTTTGGGCTCTTGTTTAAAGCAATGGAATGTGCTTATAGATGTCAAAATAACGGATCAACGAAGTCGGCATGACACATTTGCTACATTTTTCACCAAAGAACATGGGCTTTGTTATTGTAATGACATAAGAGGTTTGTTTGAAGCAATTGGGATGCCCTGTGTTCCCAATTAGTGGCGTTTATTTATTGACAGTTCGACGAAAAGCTTGAAAGCAGTTTTATTACCTAACGGAATTTAAATTTCCATCTCTTCCAGTCGCTCATTCTGTACATCTGAAGGAAAGCTATGAAATTGTCAACATTTTACTCGAAGCTGCATGCTCAGATAAATGAATTTGAAAACAACATGGGGCGTACTCAGAAGAACAAGGACATCGAACAACTTTATCAAGGCCAATACAACGAAAATATGGCGTCGATTACATTTGGGGTTTATTGAGAGAAAGTGCGTATAAACATGAAAGAAAAAAATAATAATAGCATCCATTTTTCACTATTATGTAATCTGATAATGATAGCAAAAGTTGATAAAAATGTATATAAGATATGGGTTTCGATTTATCAATAAATAAAAATTATGAATTTTCTAAGATATTTATCAACCGTTTCCCTGGATGCAAAAGTATTTTTTCGTATTATCTGGAACTGATGTAATGTTGTGTTGATTCATAAATTTCTTTAAAAATTCGCTCGTCGAGTCCTTGGCGATCATAAATTAGCGAAGAGGTTGTTATAATTGAAACACTTGTATATTGTTTTAGTTTGTGATACCTGCAGTAAATATCGTCTAAAATATACATATACTTCGTATAAAAAGTCGTCGCCACGTACGACACGTGTAAGAAAGATGACGGTAGCTACTCGCAATTATGTAAATTAAGATATAAATTCGTCAGTGATTCATTACACAACGATGCATGATTTTCACATGAAATAACTGCAAATATGTACGTGGAGGTCAAAGCCGGTGTATCTATGGACGTAATATGTCGGCGGTTGACACGGGGGCAGGGTGATGTAAATATATGAACCAAGATTTAAGTCAGGATCAGCGTAGTAGAGTGCGATTGGCTTCACAACGTCGTTTTCGTTATTTGTTCGTCTACGCTCTCGGGTACACTTCACCGTCGCTATAACTCCTGAATAACTTTTACTCTGCGAAATAAGGGTAGTATATGGCACTTTAAATTGTTGGTTGCTTGTTCCTAGAAGTTGTTAACATGTACGCAAGATGATCAATACATGAAATTGAAACTTAAAATAATTTTTTTCGACGGTTATGTCGCAATTATAGTTTTCTAAACATGTTGAAACGAAATACACACCACGTCCGGAGCATTTGGTTACATAATTCGGGAACTTTTAGCACACAACCTATAAATAATATTCCACTGTGGACAATATGTGCACCAAGTAACGAAAACAAACGGGCAACTGCATTTGCAAACTTTGCGACGGATCGCACGAACTAGCCAAGTTTTCAAGTCTCAATGTATTATTTCTACCAGGTGTACTACACATATATGAATTTATCTACGTCGTTAAAGATTTCATTGTTCGCGAATTTGAACTGAAACTACTACTAATTTAAACTGTAAAATTTGATGCGGTATAAATTACGATTGTGTGAGTTTCCAAATAGACGAGTCACAGGAAAAATTTTTATAATAAGATAAGATATGTACGATTTATATACATTGATCACATGCTATCAAGTTCCAGGTTAGTTGCACGATGAATTTTCAAGGATTTCAAAGATTCGTCCGACTATATTTTTATGTTTTACGTTTTCCTTACATATTCACAACTACATCCAGTTGCGCCGGAAAAGGAACAACAGTGCTGCAGGCAATCGAACTTTTATGCAATATATAATTGCAGTTGAACTGACTGGTCGCGCAACTGCATTTTATAAATTTTATATGTCGGCAACAAACGTTAATAACTATATACAGCCGCGCAATCCAATAACCATTCATTTCGATAATTTATTTAACGGAAAATCGATAAAACATAACGCAATTATAGAATTAACGGCCGATAGTGTTGTTTTACTTGTTTGCGTTGGCAAAAACAAACGTTAACTAATTATATAATTCGCGTGTGTAATTAATACAAAAACTCGACGTAATTATAAATATTACTGTCGTTATTAATGTTTCATTAGCGCAAATTGTGATGCGTAATTGTACGTATTCGAGTGGTTATTTATTTGTAAATCCTGCGGTCGGGTCGTATTAAATTAATGCGGTACCGGGGAAAATAATATTGAAAAAGTGGATTTGAATCAGATAATTTTCAGTGGGGTTGTGATGGTCGCGGTTATCATGTGCACCTTTTGGTTTCGTAAGTAGTTTAGGTTTGTAATTCCTGCATTTTACGTCTACATTTTATGGATTTGTCCATCAATCACATTTCATATGGATTGTAATATGAAATTGGTTATGTCTATGTATATATCGCTATGTGATTTTGTTTGGTTGTATTTTTCGTTTGTTCGTCGTTTCGTTAGCGTTCGCGATTTCAGTTTTTCAGTCTTTTTCAATTATGTTTTATATTTTAAAATCTGCTGAATTAAAAAATTGTTTGTGTCCCATTGAATTCTGATCCTACAAATCTGGTTGAGAATATAAGAAAAATGTAATGTGTAAATGTAAATGAATGTATGGAAGATAAGTTTTGAGAAGAAGACAGGACAGGCTTAATCAGCAAATCAGTCCCTGTGGTGTATTTGGGACACTTCCTTCTACATCATTTCTGGACAAATTTCTCTGGAAATCGTGTACGATACCTCAAAACAGTAACCCAGCATTCACCTAGGTATTTCAATTCTCTCTTTAGCGGTTTGTACGTAATTCTCTGTTATGTAAAAAATATTAAGACCCCAATAACCTTTAGATACTCTTGCGAATTTCAAGTTTGCCCGATATTTTGGACTTGGACATATAATTGGTGGTAAAACTTATCTTAAAAATTAAATCAAAATCAAGTAAAAAAGGCTTTGGTATTTTTTACCTGTGTGCACCTGATTTTAAATTTAGGTCGTGTTGTCATCACATAATTGCAATATTCTCTCAGCCAAGTAAATCAAATTCATTACCCATTTTTATTAATTAGTAAACACTATCTACTGATACACACTCTTTAAATATCAACCAGTGAATGAGAAAAGGGACATGTAATTAGCCATGGACCCATTTGCCTTGAACACTCGGTTTAGTCGTCTGGGTATAGTTCTAATAACATTTTATTGTTGGCCTTCTTCTCACGTATTTTGAATAGCTTCCCATAGTCCTTCTGCATTTCTACGTCTAAACTTTCTTTTGTATTTTTTTTACCATTAAACCCTATCGTTTTAATCTGGACTATTGGGGGGGGGGGGGGGGGGACTATAAGACTTCAAAATTATGGTCCCTAAACCATTGTGTTATCATCCTCGTCGTCTGGATGGGGCAGGTTAATTGAAATATAATATAAAATAAATAAATAATTATTTGGATAGATTTGTTGCATAGAAGGAAGCATAACGTTTTCCAAAATGTTTTGGTAACTTGCTGCATTTAAATGACCGCCACGCTATTTTTAAATTGTTCACACACACCCAACCTCAAATGTTCACTGACAATCAGCTGTCCCACATATCGTTCATTATATCTTGCTTGGCTATCGGTAGACACGTATGCGACCATCGTTGTAAGATTTAAAGACTTTTTCGTCGGAAAATACCAAATTCCAAAAAATTGGTGCTCTATAAATATAATTCAAACAAAAATATATGCGAGATTGCTTATTTTCTCCAGTAAGCAAATTTGTTTTGGCACCCGTCGAGTTATTTAAATCAGATTTTTTTACTCGACGACATCCTGTCGACCATGGCCGTTGAAAATTTATTAGGAATACATTGTCTCTAGCTGTATCTAAAGGGTTCTCCCGAAAATCATTTAAATGAGCACGATCCCCTTCATAATTTGAAATCGTAGGACGTCTTAAACATGGTCTAGTTATGGCTCCTTCATCTTCCCACCTTTTCTTTTGCCGCAACATGGTGCTTTTATTCAACCCGTAGTGGTTTGCAACTCGCCTGATGAACCATCCATTTTCTAATTTTCAAAAATTAATATTTTGTCATGCTCCGTCAAGTCTGGATTTTGACGTTTACTTAACGTAGCGAATCAGTTTCTTGGTTATGAGATCGGATATGAAAATCTAGTAGACATTTCAATGCAAAGCTTTTTCGCATAAATATTTAAGGGTACGATAGATTTTTTCACACTGTTCTGTACTTGCTTTTTACTGCTTTTCCATTCACCCTAGTAATTTTGAAATATTCGTTTTCATTTGTCTTTATTTTTTGTCTTATTTCCATTCTTCTTGGTTTCGATGATTTAGTTTCAGATATTTTTTCTATTTTGTTGGTTAAGCGTTTGTTGTTGTTTGCCATTTCACTCATTAAGAATTTGATCAATAATTTCTCGAAATGTGGAGTTCACTAATATATCCATATTCTTCTTTTTTCTTGTATCCATTTAATTATTCCGTTTATCTTATATTTTGTTTTTATTATACAATCGTGGCGAACAAATTCAAAAGAAAAATGTATTATGATTTTTTTTTCACAAGTCATGCAATATATATAAAGAAAGAATTGGAAATAAAAAAGGTAGTAAACATTTAATTTATTAAGACAGCGAAAAAATATAAAATACAGAATTAAGCGAAACCCCAAAAATCGTGCTGTGCTGTTATCCAGTCTTATCAACTGCTTCCATTCCAAGGGGATTTGAACTGAATACACTTAGTGCTTGTTAAAATACAAGCTGTAAATGTATGCCAAGCTTTGAAGATGGGCGCAGTGTTTATGCTTTTATCTACAGTTATCTGCAATCGTGGCTTACCATCAAAAATTATGTCTAAGTGGAACATGGTACTGTAATTTCTGATAGAACCGTTCGCCGAAGATTAAAGGAATAAGGATTGTTATCAAGGAAACCTGCTGTTTGCCCAGTTTTCCCCCCAGCTCATCCTGTTGAGCGACTAGAATTTGAATATAGACATTGGGCATTGGAACAATGGAGTTGCATATTGTCCACGGATGAGTATCGTTTTTATCTGCTTTCACCAGATGGACGACAACGTGTATGGAGATGGCCGATTTTCAGCGTATTCTATATATCCAAGAATGCCATTTGGCGGAGGGGTACAATGGAGTGGTCTGGTGTTTGTTCTAATTAAAAATGATACCATGACTGCTGTTACGTATATCAACGACTGTTTAGCTGATCACGTCGTAACATTTTCACAATTCGGGGGTGAGAACGGGAGGTTGAGAAATATTTGTACGAGGTTAAGATCTTCGTTTGCAATGACCAGTTCGAAGCCCGCACATCAAATCGAACATTTCTGGGATTCATTAGGGCGATGTGTTCGGCACCGATAACCCATACCGATAACCATTCAGAATTTTTTAATAGCTCTTCATGAGGATTGGGAAAACGTTACATAAGAAGAGAATATATTTTATATTTACCATTCCGTAGGACCGAAGTTATTAGAATTCTTGGAGGTGGTACAAGTATTAATTACTTAAATTGTGTAACCTAACCAATAATAGTAATGAATTTGGTATTTATACCTTTTTTATTTCCCATTCGTACTTTGGAGATACTATTTCAATTAAAAGTAAAAAAAAAAACTTTTATCCTCTTATTTCGGTATCCGGATGTTTTTGTCCACAAGTCTATTTTGTTATCTATACTGTTGTATAAAATTATCATAAAGGAATTTTCCGTATTGGAGACGACAAAATTATCCGATGGTGGCGGATTATGATTATGATTAAACTATGTAATTATTATTTCTGTTTCTTGTGTGACACTTGGTTGTGCTCGCTTTGGCAGTTCTTAAAACGTTACTTTTAAATTAAGATTTAAATTTAGATAGCGATGGGGTCATCTTGCGCTGGCAATTGTGACTTTCACTCTTAGTCAAAAACAATTATCAGAAATGTTTTCCAATGTTATCACCTTACTTTCTTGTCCTTAAATGCATGCTTTAAATTACTATTTAACTGCTACAGCCACGACTCTGGAAGTCGAACGGTTATCCAAACGGTAGTCGTCATAACATGTCTGTCTATCCGATTTCCTTAATTCATTATGTGCGAGATGTTTGCAAGGCTGCGTATCCTGTTCACATGTCGCGTATGCCCCTCACACGTAAGTGAAAATGCACACCGGGTTAACTTTTAAATGCGTTTCGTGTATTTCAGCGACCATAAATACTAAAATTATCATACGCACATACGCTCGAGCAAACAATTAGCATAATGTAAATCGTGTAAATTGAAATTATCCTGGCGATTCATAAACAGCAGATATTGAATAATCCCGTGAATGGTTTCCGTTATCAGGTTGTCTACATGCACTCGGATAAATGTGTGTGTTACACATCCTAATCGCGGCGAACAAGTACGTGGTCTGGAAATTTATGCACTCGGTAATCCAGGAAACGGCGACGCACCGAGTTTTGCATCGCAGATTGATTAGAGTTTGAGCAACTTCAAACGGTATATGAAACACGTCAGACGTAGACGTGTGGTACATTCGCAGCCAGATCCCTGAAAATTTTGCCGAAATGAATTTAATCACAACACTTTCTCAATTTCTTTAATTTGCTATAATACGTTACATTATAATGTTCAGATTGCGTCATATACTTTTCACCCGAATGAATATATGAAAATATTCCATGCATAGCTTCAAAGCTGACTAGGCAAAGCTGCTTCATACCCTTTGTTTCCTCGAACATTATATTTACGAAGGCACGTGGAATTTACATATGCTTTGAAATTGAAGTATAGGTACTTCTAGGTAACGACGCAGCATATCTGGAGCACATGAGTGGAATTGCACGTTTGTATCGGAATTAAAAAAAAAACTGTACTTTGCGTACTCTGACGTCTATTTATTCCGCATTGGGAATTGCTCAAAGATTTCAGTCGTATTTTAGTCGATTGAAACTGCTGAGACGATTAAAAACGTCAATTTTAACTTTTATGCGGCGTAAAAATTTATAGACGATAAAACAGATACGATACGACCGAATAATAAAACCGTTTCAGTATGGACAAGACGATATTTTGAAGGGTAGTACGTTCGCTTGTTGTATTATACGACTATAACAACTATACTACTACTATAGTTATTTAATGCTTCGTGTTCGTAAATGAAAATTTGCATAGCCTGGTTGTATTACACATACAAAAATATACAGTGCGATCTTACTATTTTCCCCTCAAACTAGATTCAAGATTCAAAATGTAATTTAGTTTTAATTGGCATTACTGATTTTACAATTTTTCTGCACCAGCCAAGGCATATTATTCAATTAGATTTGTTAAAGTTTGATTTCGCCATTTCGTCTAATATTTGCAAATTTTGAATATTTTATTAAGCGAAGTAATCTCAAGTTATAGTCTTGCCTTTTGCATGGTAGTAAATCACGGCGACACCATAAACATTTCATCAGAATTAATGTTTCCACTTCAATTGAAAAGAGGTGGCCATTTCTCAACAGCACAGTGTTAACAATTTCTTCATGATTTGCTTCGAGTTTTATTAATCATTTGTAATCGGGAATAATATATTAACATAGCGGTGCACAATATTTTTCGTTGTTACGAAAATCACTATACTTTCAATTCGACAAGCAGTAATTCAAAAAGTATTCCGATATATTGATCTAAAATTTTTAAATCTATAATTTTATATAACAAACCAAACATCAACATGACGAAGGTAAACACACAAGATTGAGGCGCCTGTATCGCGATTCAATAAAACAATCACAACTTTAACCTCTCAGAGGGGCGTTGTACAACAAAACTTAGGGTAACTTAATCTCAGAAAATACAATGTAACCGATGTACATAATACAAATCACTGGGAGAGATATGGCAATCTCCTGCTTAATTAATGAAATGTGTCAAATGTTATTGAAATATGAAATAAAGTACTGTAATAAATTTGAATTCGAAGATATTTTTACTTATATTTCCTTTACACGCAAATTCTATAGCGTTGTTGTTTTGCAAAAATCAATTTACACATTCTTCGGTTTACATCCTTCCACCGTACGTAATTATCTAATGCTCGATCATCGAGGGCCGGTTATTTTGCAACTTTACCAATCAAGCCTGTCGCATGCAAAATCGAGATGACCTTGTCGTGAATAGCTATTGAATTTATTATTGAAAATGAAACACAAAACAAGCTGTCATTACGTTGAAAAATTTATCAATAATTGCATGTACTCGTCCGTAACAATGAATGATAAATGGCACATATTCGTGACTAAGCACAAAGAGCTTTATTTTCACTCTATTATTTCCTGGTTCACGGATCTCGCCGGGTCATACCATTCGCTGATTAATTTTGCGAATATATTTCATTTGCACTTGAGCGATTTTTGCGATTGTTTGCGTACAATTTGTATGCACGTAATATGTTGCAGCCGACGAGAAATATTTCTGTTTTTATTTTAAACAGTTGTGCAATAAATGTAATCGTTCGCAATGTATTAACATTATGAAATGGAATGTTGTGAAGGATACGAAGGATGTCAAGTGAAATCTTAATCCAAATAAGTTTTGTGTCGAGGATCTGCGTATGGAAACTAGAACGACGAATATTATGTGCAGATTATCCTCGGACTATTATTGTAGCTTATTTATATGACAGGTTTTTGTCTTTTATTAATAAACAAAATGGGGTCGGCGAATGGTTAAAAGTAATTATTATTGGAAGCCATAGCTTTGTCAAGTTTTCGATTTGCAAGAAAAATGGCAGTGCAACACATACATAAAATTAGATAATTACCATTTTGCATTTTTTTGCTGACTGTTGGCATATTTTCATTTATTTTCTAGTTCGCAGGTAATAGTTTTAATTTCGAAGATTTTGTTGTTTGTTGGTATCCATAAAGATATGTATGTTTGTGTGTGTGTCTGTATGTGCTCTAGTGTCCAAACGATTATAGCTAGAGCTACAAAGATTTTTATATAGCAGGAACGAAAACGTCCTATTTTGAAAGAAATAACTCAACTGGAAGTGATCGTTTACCCTAATTAGCGTTTTCCTTATCTCAAAAAAGGTACGAGTTATCAAAAAAAGTTTTTTCGAAAAATGTAGTATAACTAAGTATACTCAGTGACATATAAACTGCACCACTTAGAAGGGGTGGGAATTTTTGGACCAAATTTGGCAGAAACATTGGACTAGTCTAAGGTAACAATTGATTAAAATTTGATAAAGAAAACACTTCATCTTTTTGATTTTTCTTTAAGCATTGATTCCAGCAGGTGATCAATGTCTTCTTGGGGTATGGCATCACAAGCAGCCTGTACTTCATGCCGTAGAGCTTCTATTGTCAACGGTGGATCCTCAATCTTCTACCCATCATGTCCCACACGTGCCCAATGGGCGACAAATCGGGTGATCTTGGCGGCCAAGCCAAAAGATTAACATTGGCCTCTTCAAAGAAGTCAAGAGAAACCCTTGCTACGTGAGGTCGTGCATTATCTTGCTGGAAAAGTGGGTCTTCCAGCCCTCGAAGATATGGAAGAACATGTGGTTCTACCACTTCGTCAATGTAGCGTCGGGCGGTCATACTGCCCCGAATGAAGAGCAAGGGTGACCTACTGCCGTAAGCAATAGCACCCCACACCATCAACCCTACAGTTCGGTGAACATGCCTCGCAATCGAAAAATCAGGATTGCGCCTTTCTCCACGTCTTCGTCTAACAGTCATCCGACCATCATGCATTCCTAAACAAAATCGCGATTCGTCACTAAAGACAACTCGACGGCACTCCAAGTTCCATTGAAGTCTTTCCGTGCACCAGGCCAAACGTTCCTGGCGATGTTGAGTAGTGAGGGGTTGCACAAGATGTGGGCGGTAAGACAGCAAGCCAAAGGTTCTTATTCGACGATAAACTGTTCGCAAGCCTATCGGAAGACCTTGTTCACCTAACCATTGATCAGCTATTGATCTAGTTGTAGAGAATCGGTCTCTCAAGGCCATTAGTCTTAAGCGGCGATCTTGACGTTCATTGGTTCGTCTTTGAGGCGCAGTGCCTCTTCTCCGACGTTCAACCCCATGTTCAGACCACGCTTGATAAACACGCATTATTGTTGAGTGGTGCCGTCCCAAACGGTTGCCGATTTCTCTAAACGAAAAATCTGCTTCTCGTAAACCAACAATCGGTCAAAGTCACTCAACTGCTGCTAAACTTGAGGTCTCCTTCCTCTAGGCATCATTAAACACTTTAAACACTTTAAACTAAAGAACGGGATCCGAAAAAGTGGAACAAATTCAAAAAATGACTCGATAATTGCTCGTCTATCACCACGTCTAAAAAAGTGACACAAACCTCAAAAATCCCATGACTTGACTTGACGATTGGGTTTCAAATCTTAATCAACTATTTCCCTGGACTAGTCCACTATTCCTGCCAAATTTGGTCTAAAAATTTCCACCACTTCTAGATGGTGCAGTTTATATGTCACTGAGTATATAACAAAGTTCAGTGCGGACCACTACAAATTTTTATATTTTTTATTCATTTCGCATCCACCAACTGTATCTGTTTCAAATAGAGGCAACTGAGATATTTACCAAACATGATCATGTAATAACGGGTTCAGTTGGGTTGAATTGGGTAGGGTTAGGAAAATATCGAAATCACTTAAATCCACTAAACAGTTTAATCGTTGCAACGTATTTTATCCCAAAGACACGATAATTTATATAAATATAAATTCATCGACGCCACCTTATTACATATCGACGGACAACAGGATTGCTACAACCAAACATACAGAATAATAATTTATGGAGATAACAGGCTTGCAGTTCTGCAATGCTACTAGTGTGGAATTGTCAAAAATTTGTCCTAATTTTATATTAATGGAAAATTTATTTAATGTTTCCCAACTTTTCGAACAAAATTCAACCCACTCCAACCTAATATGTTGGACGATGTATTCAGTTTACATTTGGCTTTTTTACACATTGGGCATTTTTTTTAAATTTTGTTAATTTTTTAATTTTTTTAATTTTTTTTAATGTTGGTATTTAAATTTTTTTTTGCAAATAAATATTCTAATACTAATTTGTACATGAGCAACCGATGAAGAGACAATATTAGCTTCTAATTGTAGCCGGCACGCATATCAAAAACTCAATAATTACTTCTCCGAGAAAATGCAAAGATAACGTCGCTTAGGTGCAATTGGCAGTTTTTGCGCCAAAAAAATGATAATGCAGTCGCCGGTGACTCAGCATTGCGACGCTTCTTGCCTCATTTTTCAACGAGCGTTGCAAGTTTTCGGACGTTTGTTTCGCGGTTACATTAAAATGTAACTTTCCGTCGCGCCGATAAATAACCCGAGAGACGTTAAACGCGACCGTGTGGTGAGTGGACAATGGCGTTTGAGTTTACCGTTAAATTAAATCGCAATTGTACGATTCATTGATAAACTGAGAAACTTTAAACGTTTAGTGAACAGACTTTTTTGATGGCGGCGTCGATCTTGCATCCAAATGGACGGAGTCGTGTCGGAGAAGGCGGCCGTTGTGGTGAGCTCTTCAATTTCTTAAATCGCGGAAATTGCGTGTACGCGGCAATTTACGTTGCCGAAATAATCAACACCGACAGATGACGGTGCAAATCGGAACTAAATCGCACTGGGAGTGGAAAGAGCGGTGTTATTAATGGCACGTATGTCATGTAAAAATCGAGTCGTCTTATTCCGTAATAAAAAATCTAATAATTAAGAATTCGATTTTTTATAATCTTAGGTTTTTTAGGATTTGTTCAAAAATTCCCCTAATTGCTTCAAACATGAAATAACAAAAATCATACAACTTGCAAACTTTTTAGTTGCGCTCATCAGCAGTGGCACTCAAATTTGAATAATAATAAATTAATAATTGAATTTTTATAATTATTTATATTTCTCTCTAACGTTTTAATAGTGTAATCAAGATTAGTTTGTTGATGTTAATAATTCTAATATTTGTGAGCCATGCTGACTGATACTGAACATGAGAATGAGGCCTATTTTTAGCAGTTATCTGATTTTTCTAACAAACACCTCGAATTTATCGTCAACTACAATCACAATTAAATCCAACTGGCGACACACCCACACTCATCAACATTTCGATTATTGCGGAAAACTACTGTGCCGTTGCGCAAATGAAAATCTACGAACCAAACAAATTTGCCATCGAAATCGCAATACATGTCAATGACAGGGATGTAACACTTACATAAACTCTATGCATTTCATTGCGATACAATTTGCATTTTTAGCTGCGTTTTCAGACATTTTGCGAAGCTGCGCACTTTTATCGTATAATATGACACAGTTTCCGCAATAATAAAAAATTATTACAGCATCGAAGAGAATTCGCTTGCGAGTCCTTCGCTGAACCGGATTTGAAACTTCCCACACGTAATTGCAATATTTGCATAGAGTGAAATAGATACGAAGTTTTGGTTTTCGAAGATACGTTCGTATTAGTTATCCACAAAATGGTTTCAAATGTAATCACTTATCGCTCTTATGTGTCTCGTTTTATATCCGAAATTTTATTCATGGCACTGTTACGGTGTATTATTATGCATTATAGAAATTACTTATTACAAAACAAGTCTTATTTTTAAAAATGCTTAAAGTGTTTACTGTATCTGTTTTAGTTATTTACTGCTTAACTAAATATGAAAATTTGCATTGTGGTTTTTGAAATGTTATGTTCTAAATCGTTGCTATTAACGTAACAATTGGCGTGTTTAGTTTGTATCGTAGATGTAACGTTCGCATTTTTAAAAATTAAACTCTTTCTACTTTTTGTAGAAGTACTTATAACATATCTTTCACGAATTACTTCATTCACTATGATTTTTATGCTGCGAGCAAATTTGCTCCTAATCTTCATTCTACGATTGAGTGAAATTGCGTAATTTTGTCTTGATGTCTAATCGACTATCTATATAGCTTACGTTTAGGCGAATCTTATCAGAGATGGCGAACATTTTTATGTGCACGTGTCCAAATTTTAAAAACACCCAGCGGACGTTCCGGGCAGTTTTTAATACTGAACCATAAATAAAATAAAATTAATGCCGAATTTTACTGAGATAAATAAGAAAATTTACATACAACTTCTCATAGATAGGCTCACAAAATATCTCGACCAAAAAATTAATATTAGTTATTACTTTTAAGATGCTGTAAGACGTAAGTAAATGAGGTCAACATTCATACAATCGACGACAGTGCCTTGAAATGGCAGTTCAGATGCGCGGTTAACATAGGTTATATTCTTTAGCCTTTTATATATTATGTGTGCGAATAATGTTCTAGGTGATCTCTTCAATTTTCTTTCCACTAGCAGATAGATGAAAAATTCCTAGAGATATTTTTTTGTATCTGTGACAAGGCTTTAAGGGATTATCCAATGCATTATTAAATACCAAAATAAAAGTTTATTTTTAAACACGACATTTAGTAAAATTATTAAAATATTTACGAATGGAAATAATATGCAATGTTTACTAATTTATATAAAAAATGGCGTGTGTTGAACAAAATGGCCGTTTGCGTTAGAAAAACGAATACATTGAAGAGTAATAGTTTACTTACTGATGGCTAACTAACTGGCTGTTATCGTGCTAATGTTTAATTCGCAAGGTCGATAATAATTAGGAGATCTTTTTTCTCGGTCTATAAAAGTTTTTTTAGATAAAATTCTTAACAGAATAATTATAATTAATGTAATAATAAAAATTATAATTCTTAAATAAAAAATTATTAAAATTATTTATAACATAATAATTTGTGTTCGCTGTTTCCCAGTTTAGTTGCTTTTTTTCAAACGATCGCTCTATTGAAATCGTTGTGATGTCTACCGGCCTTAATGATCCGGAGTATTTATCGGATTGAATATTTATGATTTAAGTGAACTATTATATTTATAAATTAATGGCTCTAATATCAACATTCACCAAAACTTCAGCAAATAGTTTTATGAAACTTAAATTATTACTATTACTGGTTCGATTGCTTAAATTATTATACCTTGGATGCACCTCATTTTATAATAAGTAAAATAATTCATAATGTAAAGACCCACAAAGAACATTATTGGTATATATAATTAATTATTAGTTGCCAGCGATTTTAACTAATAGTTTTGGGGAATAAGATTCCACTTCCCTTATTTCCTCTTCTCAAAATATCTCCAGAAACTTGCCAACGTATCAAAATGGGATACACCCCTGGGCATAGGTTTACTGTACTTGGTTTAGAAAAAATGTAATCGAATTAAACACTTGTTTGTTGTTGATTGTAACAACAGTGTATTTACCCGTCTGTATTTGCGGTAGGTGTGCAGTTCCGCTTTGGGTTTAGTACATTTCCCGGGACTGACCTTTGTGTCATCTTAAAATTTAAATCCTCGAAATTGCAGAAATGATACATAGCTGTTTTAAGATATAAAGTAGAGAAAATATCCTTACAAAAAGGAAAGTGGCAATTGTGCACAGGCACCAAGTCTAACCTAAAGGACCTAACGTAAATTAGTTTTCATTATTCTGAATGAATCAGCTACATACATAAAACTCAGATTGACCGGCAAATTTGATTAAAAATTAACTACCATAGTTTCTGTGAGTCTATAACGTCACGTAGACGACGTATCCCCCACTTGTGCCGCTACGCAATTGCTGGGGTCTGATTTAACTGACTATGTCGGTATTCTGGTGCCTTGTAATTCGCAGTCGTCGGCAGACCGCTTTATTGAAAATAAATTTCAGCGCATGGACGTGGCATCGTTTTGAACTTGGTCCCAAAAACTAGAAATTGAAATCATTTGTTTTTCTGACGTTGTGCGTTAGGGCAATAAGTCGATAATTACATACATATTTATCTTCAGTTATCTTTATGTAAATATGAGGGCCAACCTGAATTTATTGAGAATAATAAAAATAAAAGTATAAAAAGACGTTTAATATTTACATGGATTTTTTTTAATGTTTTCGACGTTATTACCTTCAATAATGATACCCTTGATCATTATTTCTTTCCTCTGTTTAAAAGCTCCACACAATCTTCTTTCGGAATACATCAAAAATATGCTAGAGCGATAAGTGTGATCTTCAGACGAAAACGTTCTATCCCGAAACTTCCTTTTAAGCTCAACAAAGGGCCAAAAGTCACATGTTGCTAAATCGGATGACAACGGAAGATCCATACACGACCCTCCTTACTAAGGGAATATATACATAAAAGTTTCGTCACCTGTCACTACTTTGAAAAACGAATGGTATCTGCCCGAACTTATTTAAGAAATTTGAAGTTTCATTGCAATTTCTTACAAGCTCTGCTTTTTGGACATCAGAAAGGAGGACGCAATTCTCTTTTTTGATGCTGAACAGAATTCATTTTGAGCTCAAATCCCTTATGCCATCGGTCACTAAAAGCTAAATCAAAACTCTCTTTGTACTCATAAGCACATAAAGCCTATTAAAGTCGCTGTACAGCAGTACACTGCTGAAGATGACAACTTAGTTGTCGAAATGTACATCTAGTGTTAATAGAATACTGGGTGGTAAGGGTAAGTTTGTTTCAATCTATCATACCTTGTGCGCTATTTATTTGCCAACCACAGTCTCCAATTTACTATAATAAGAAATAATGACTGGAAAATGATCTCTGGTTAATTTAATTGTTTTACTTGTAATGTGACTTAAAAATTAGTAACTAACGTTATAATTTAGATTTTCTTATTCTTATTTCAACTTAGTCCTCGTACAACTTTAGGCAATGAACTATTCAATAGAATTTTGTGAGGGAGTCACTTAATCATAAGAAACCAGTACACCAGAATATTCATTGTTCGAATAACTGAGTTTGATTCATGGCCAAAATGTCAACTATGGTAGCCCTCTTATAATGACTTTATTTGGATGTTGGTGGATACTTATTCCAAATTTCTGTGATTTGAGCTAGACTTTCAAGTCCAGGTGTTTCTTTACCATTTTATTGCAAACCGCAACGATGAGGAATTGTATTGAAATGGATCTCTCAAATTGTATCAAATTTCATCACATCTTCAACAATGCTTAGATTTTCTCTAAGATGTCTGCAACGTTTACAGACCATTGTAAAACAGAGTATATATCATAAATAGTTCTTTTTTAGTATGCGCTAATATATTTCTAGAAATTTCGTTCGCAATCGCAGAAATGTTCTATATTTCTAAACGTCCCAACAAATTTCGAGAACAGCGGAATCCTCAATTAATTAAAACAAAGAAAATTAATATAAAAGTTGAGAAACTAATACTAATGGTCTTATATATACATCACGTTCCTTGTTTATGAATTTCATATCTAATTGTATTACAACTTAATTATTACCTATCGGCTGAATTCCAACGCCAGCGATGCAAATTTTAAATCAATAACCTTCGTGTTGTGTTTGACAACAGCGTTATGAGCTGCTTATAATTTTGTAATTTCTGCATTCATGAATAACATTATAAGTTTGGATAATTTAATATGCATTTAAATTTGTTTGAAAAACTGGCTCAATTTATAACAAAGATGTCGTCAGAAAGTTCAGTTTCCATTTACGTGGCTTACAATTTATATTTTTTATTAATTAACATTCAATCCGTGCGTTGTGGCTATTTATCTCTCACCAAAATGAACTGCGAACATTGGTACAAGTTCCTGGAATGTATCCAAGAAATCAGTTTTGAAAATGATGATATAGTTACTCAAAAACTACTGGTTGCTCCATTCCACATAGGACAAGTGAGAATGAACTGCCTCGCATCCTTGTGCCACCAGACAGCGTTTCATATTTATTACGAGATGAATATAAAAGAAATTTACTGGTGTATTCACTCGTTTATTTTTGTGGGGTCATAAAACCGTCACGTCAACTTTAATAAATGTGGCGGTGGAAAGGGAATGAAAGATAAGACGAAAATTGCTCGACGATATACTTCTTATATTACGGCAAAAACTCTGGAACAATTATGGAACCTTTGCTAAAGCCACGTTTACTTGCCGGATTATGTTTTAGTCCAATTTTATAGTGAATTTTATCCTGCAGGGCGAATGTACGTTACTTGCAATTTTGTGCATGTTTTCACTGACACTTAAGGTTTCGGTCTGAGATTACGATTAGATTTAGTTGGAAAAGTACTTTACTCGTCGCGAGGGTTTCAACGCATTGCCTCCGTTATGTAGCCACCCCATTTTCATTGAGTAGTCCGAAGGCATTGAATCAGAGGAGAGATGTAGGGTGTGTTTGCACAAATCGACTGTTTGTTGCACAGTGCATTCATTGGTAATTTCATGAAAGCGCCGCAGGTTGTTGAATCTAGTCATAGTGTCCAGCTAACTATAATATTGACCGTCGTGTGAAGAGTTGTGGCCGCAAGATTTCTGAAGTAGGAGCTAAGTAATTTTCTGTACGCTAATCCAAAATATATTTATTCACATACACACGTAACGAGTGACGGCTTTCCATTTGGTGAATGTATATTTTATAAATCATTCCCATTGGCCATTTACCACATTGATTCTCATGTAAGTACTTACCAACATATGTTTCATATAAACCTTGTTTTTTACTTCACATCTAAAAATTGCATAACACGACCCACGATTATATTTATAATATTGACAAAGGTGGCAGTTGCTAACCAAAGTGATTTAAACCCATATTTTCTCATGCATCGTTATACAAATTAATTAAATATAAAATTCGTAGAATACGTTCCTTGTGTGGCTGGCATACTCTCACTTGTATAATATATATAAACTGATTTAATATAATTGAAGATCAGTATTTAAGGGTGCATTATTAGCTGACATCAAACAAAGCTTGGAGAATTAATAAGGGGATTATTTCCAAGGAATCGCAAACATTAAAGGATCAAGGCTACCCCTACAATATTGAAAGTGTGGTTTGGCAGAATGAAGCTTTGGATACATCCATGTAATATCTTTTACTATGTACGTGAATTTGTTATTCATCAACAAAAATAGAACCCTGAATAACAAAGTGCAAATCGTAACAAATTTTAAGACTGTTAATAAGTTTATTTATTTGTTCCTATATGGGTCAGACGTACAATCGCATACAACGCTGTTACAATAAATATTGGTATTGGAAAGTGTATTACATATATATATATATATATATATATATATATATATATATATATATATATATATATATATATATATATGAAATGTAAGTGAATACAGTTATGACATATGCAATGATAAAAAGAGCCGCAAAATAGTAATAACAAAATATGGTGCTATACGAACTTGTATGAAATAAAATATATGTTCGTTGAAAAGTACACGATAATAATGACCCTCGTCCCCATCAATAAGTTAAGCATACGAGACATATTCGAGGTATTGAAATATTGGAGTTGTAAGTTTTGTGCTATTTGCGACACGAACTTTGTCCTAACCACAAGTCTCAAAATAAAATGGAAAGCGTTTGTAAGGGGGATCTTTGGGTTTTTATTCGATTTTTGGATTAGATTATTTCTAAAAATAGTCCATTGTTCGCCAAGTATGAAGAACTCAGGTTCAGAATTAATAAAGCAAAGGGAATGAAACCCTTTAAGAGGTAAGGTGACAAGATTATAGCGTAGATGGTGGTATATGTTGCTCGGTCGGATTACCCAACGGCAGCGGCCATGCGAGGAACGGGGCAAGCTTTGGCACCTTTGACAAGGCCAAGGTAAAGGGATCTATTAGCAATAGGAATATTAATATTATGAAATAGAGGAGGTAAATACTGAAAATACGACCACGTGTCAGACATCTCTTAAGCAATGTAAGGGAGTGGTCTAAAAGAAAGTGTGGAAACAACAGAGAAAACGCAGGGAAAAGAGTGGGCAACAGATAGCAACGTACAACATTGGGAAAGTACTTAAAGAGTTATATGACATGAGAAGGAAAATGTATAACCTATACCAAGGTTTAAGTTCTGGAACGAGCAAATTAAAAAGAATGAAAATTTAACGAGCTAAAACAGACAAAAAAGGAATGAAAATGTGCAGCCAACACAACCCAATCGAAGTCGCAGATGACTGCTATAATAAAACCCAAAAAAATATTTCTTGCACACAACATAATACACCAAAACAAGAACAACAACAAAAGTGTACATAAACATAATATAAACTACTAGAAATCTGGAACACAGTGCTTCTCGGCATGGTAGTAGTCCTGCAATTGGAAGTAAAGAAAGTCACACTGTTTCTGGATGACAAGGAATACTCGACATAGTATACCATGATAGTATTTTTTTATCGTAACGTTGTACGTATCCTTCGTGAACCACCAGAGTTATTGCATGGGCTATTATATCGAGACACAGAGTTAGTCAATATGGTATATTGCGCGAAAATTCATAAAAAACCTTGAAACAGTCTTCAACGTCACTGCATAATTTTAAAACAGACCAATCAGGTAGTATTGGCAAACTTTCATATTCAGCAAGTAATTCTGAACTAACATTTGAAAGAACAAAATCAAGTCTTCCCTGGTTATTATATATGTTGAGAATGGCTGAAGAATTATGTATCGCTGTATTTTAGGGTCCTTGCATGGAAAATGTGTTGGCATGTGTTGCATTGATCCAACAGAAAAGTGCTTCAAGATCGTTACAGCGTTAATACTGGATGGTATGTGGACACTAACAATATAAAAGGTAAAGACGTGAGCAATAACCCACAGAGCAAAAACACAGAGAACAAAGTGAAGTAACTCATCACAGTTATCGATACGGAGAGCACGAAGGAGCGGATAGGCAACCTACGTTACTCAAAGGTTTTGAAAGTTGTCACGTATGAAACTCAAGATCTAATAAATTAAAGCCAACAAACTAGACAACAAAGATTGTTCTATTTTAACAAAATTTAAAAAAATAGTTTTTAGCAAACTCCATTTAAATATATGTTGTTTGATATTGTTACTTATTAAATCTTTGCACCTAAGATTGTTGTTAAAAAATGCCAACAGTAAACATTTCAATGTGACGGAATCACAACTCGTTTGTTAATACGACTGGTCGCCATTGTCGAAATTGACAAGCGATATGTTCACCAGCAATAATGAAACAGTTTTGTGATGCCCTGTTAAAATTGGGTTTCGGACTGGTGTCCTTGGTTTTAGGACCATTTCTCTTAATCTTCTTATGGTCTAATTGGAAACTTCTATTCTGTGAGTCGTCCTGAGTTGAATATGAAGATTTTTTGCTACGGGATGCGTGCGATTGCGCAAGGAATTTTGTGCTTTTTTCCTCATACGATTTTGCTAGATGCAACCTGTCTTATGTAGTGATTTCGTGACGCTGAATGATAGATGAGCTGACGTTAACATTTTTTGTTACTTGTGGAATTATTGTTCCATTTACAAGATACCTCGTTTTGATTCAGCTTAATTCCATCTTAAGGGTTCATTGTAGTGCGATTGGTGTCATAGACAACAGACTATTTTAATTTTCCAGATTTTGACGAAATTAGAAGTGTGGTCTTATTTTGATGATCTTTAGATCGTCATAAATGTAATGACGCATTCTTACATAAGAAGTAAAAATGTGATTGATAAAAATTCATTTACAAATATGTAAACAAATAAATCATGATTTACAAGCTTCAAGTTCATGAACGTGCCTACACAAGATTTTTTTAAAAGAATTTAAAGAAAACGAGACGAAACGTTCAAGTAAAATGTAAAAATTTTGCATTAGGGTGTGCTGCCACAGTTTGAAGAAGAATTGATCTTAAGCGAAGAAACAAAACACATTTTTTTCAAGACTAACTCTGTCAATATCGGTTGAAAATCTATCGTAAATAAGTCTCTACACTTTTATATGATTTTCGTAGTAATTTCGTTTTGATCTCGCTCTACTATAATTATAATCCATGGCCCACTTCATTGTGATAATTGTGGTAATACGTGTACAATGTACAATGTGATCGATATATTTGTCACATTGGTCACATCTGACAATGAAATTTCAAGTACCAAAATGGGCAACTAAATAAACTAAATTTTTCAGGCGTACATGTCCACTACATTTTTTGTCGATTGAGTCCCGAATTCAACGCATTAAGCACATCGTATATATTACAAGCAAACTTAAGTTAGATTTTAATTGCTGTTGGCGCTGGTAACATCTCTTCAGGTTGTACAAACACACAATTGGCTATTTTTTGCTGTATCATGTGCATCGTTCTTCATACCTCAAAATTAAATTTTAAATTAGCTAGTACCGTGCCTTCGATTAAATTCCTCATTAAAGTAAGCTGTCTTTATTTTATAAAGTTGACGACACGCAATTGAAGAGAAATGAATTGTAAGTAACTGTCAGTTATATTACTGACAAACACATTTTTAATTAAATAATTGAACAGCTATCAGTGCTACAAATCTTAGCAGAAACACCAATGAAATCATATCCCACCTTAATGAGGAATTCAATTGAAGGGACGGTATAATCATAATTGTGGGTAAAATTCAACGAATTGATAAAAAGTAGTTTAAAATTTTAATGACAATGGAAAATGTTCAAATTTGTCACAATTTTTTGTTTGCACTGAATTTTTATATTTAAGTTTTAAAATTTATTGACAATTCTGTTCTCATTTTATGTACTTTTCCAAAATGTTTGCAATTTCTCAACAATTTAATTTAAGTGATCTTTTAAATTCTTTGAATAATTTCCATGCATTTTGTAAACAGTTTTTTATGTATACAACTTTTATGAATATAATTTGATGCTCTGGGATATTTAAACTATTTTTATGCGTTTTAGTATTTAGTTTAGTTTGACACTGATTTCAGTTTTTTTGCAATGTTTTTTTCTGAATGTCATCATAATTTTAGCAAATTTGAAAAAGTTCAATTTAAAGAGCACCTTTGACATTTTCGAGACATTAAATTTGTCTATACATTCTGTACTTTTTTTATTTGTGATTTATTCTTTATATTGCACAATTTTAACATTTCCTACAATCATTGTTAAACATACAGCAAACATGAGAGTCGTAAAATATGCGAACTACAAAAATTTTATTTAAAATATTCAACCAATCACGCCCAAGTATAATGGTTTACTACATTTACTTCTGAATCGGAAGTAAATATAATAAAATCTGTACTAGACAGTAGTTGACAGATTTTATGTTATTTATTTTTATGCTTATTTTGTAATAGCATAGTTAATTTGTTCAGTTCGTGCAATTAAACTTTAAATTGTGCCAAAAGTATATTGCAATTAATCGATGGTGCTTGTTTGGGCACGATATGTGGATACACATAACTTCTGTATGAATAAGTAACAATTAAATGAAAAAATCAATTTTAAAAGATCACCACCGATTTCAGTGTCGTTTTTTTTTAATTGCTATCTTATTTCGGATAATACCATATATTTGGTATTAGTACTTTTTAGTTTCTTATACTTTATGTAGAAGGAAGTATACATGGAAATTTTCGAACTCGAGATTTTAACGAGAAGACTTAACCATCCGTGAACCCATTCTGACTATTTTCGAAATGACGTCTGTGTGTGTGAGTGTGTTTGAGTTTAACATTTTGGGAGACATGAAAGGAATACAAAACAAAATAATCATAAAAAAAATTAAAGTAAAACAGTTTGAATCCACACAAATGGGCTACTCAAGGCAAAGAAGAAAATATATACGAACATTCCCAAATCCTTTTTAGGGTCTATGCATTTTTTAAAATTCAGTTATATGTAGGCTATTAAAGAAAACTATATTATATACATATAAAAAAAGTTATGAAGATACAAATAAATGTTTCCACACTTCTTTGGAGCAGTGTATATATATAAATGTTTTGCTATTTCAGTTATATTATTAGGGTGGTTTTTATATGCCATTCTTGTCTTATTGGAGACTATTCTAATTGAATCTAACTAACACGAACAAAAATCAAATTGATTCAAATTAAAACAATATTTAAATTAATTTAACGGCAAACCGAATTTATGACATATTAACATGAAAAGGGTAACTAAGGCAATATACGTAATTTAAACATGGAGAAACTTTTAATCTTGCAACGCGTTTATATGCTAATACGCGTTGATACATTTCTGAATAATGCACGTTAAAGGAATAACCAGATGTACCGAGTCCCGCAGACAGGTACTATACAAGACAATCGGGTACATACTATGAAAGTGAAACCTCTTCATCTTTAGAGTGCCGTACTATAAAATGCAGAACCAGTAGCTGCAGCTGATAACGCCGTCTTTATATGACATTGTGCTGTCTGCAACATTCCAGCGTGCGCGATCAAAATCACGAACACTTAACTCTTTGCATGTGCAGCGGCATGCGAAATTATGTTTTTAGCAACGGCACAGCAATGCCACGCAGAGAGAGACTTGTTACACGGTGCACGTTTGGATTGATAATTTGAACAAGTGCATTGTTACACATGGTGCTAATATATAAGTATGTTCTAAGCTCATTCAAGGTGTGTGCATATTCTCGTGCAGGGAGAAATTTATTCATACAATTCATGCGAGAACAATTACACCTTTTTAAGATGGTTAACGAGTTTGTTTGCGGATTCCTAGTTTGCATTTCAATTAACCACACGAAGAATTGCAATTGTCGGTTGGAATTTTGATTGAAAGCTCGATTGAAGCTGGACGGGGAAATTATGAAATATTGTTTGATTATTTAAAAGTGTCTACAACAATAAAATAATTTCTTAATGAAGATTTATTATGACTTTATTAGCAATAAGTAATTATTGTTGTAGTGCTGTTTCTTTCGTTGCTTTAATTTTGTACTTTTATATAATCAGTTTAATAAAGAAGGCTGTAATTACCGTTATTATCGGTATTAAGGACATATGTTCAGGACGAATGAATGAAATAGTACGTGATCTCTTCAAATCCAAATCAATCCTCCATTTCACCTTTCACAGTTTAAACGCAATCATTTGCATCCTTCACTGATATAGAACTTTAATTTACTTATACAAACGCAGCCCACGATTATATAGGATAGAATAGCGCCGGATAGAATTTCCACAATATTCAATGATAAAATATTGAACTATGAAAATCACTTTTAATTTGTATTTTATTCTGGCCACTATAATGACTAAATTTTTGAAAACTGTAAGCACCCAAAAGACTTTTATTGTAGCACCAATTATTTGATTAATAGTTTTTGGATTACGCATATTTTTGGTTTTGCACGGAAGTGGACGCCAGAACTAATGGATTACCTTAATCGTTGGACCACCTACGCTAATGAAGACAAACGCGCTTAAGCTATGCAAAACGAAGAAGACGGACTTCGTTAATCCATACTTTCCCCGTAAATAATAATTGATAATTATATTCGCAAATTGCTGCGTGAAGATTATGTGTCTTGCCAGTGTATGCGGTTTGAAGGTCGTATTAGTCTTGATGAGGATAATGAACGCCGGCGGACCAGTCGCTTCATTTTGTTCTGTAAATGTACGCTGAAGCTTGGTTAAACCGTAACAATAGCTAATTTTCAACCAGCCCCTCCACATCTCTTCGCTTAGTTTGTAGTTCAAATTTAATGCGGGTCTAATGCAGGCATTGTGGGATAATTTTCCTGAATATCATTATTGAAACCACTGAACTGAAGCACATAAAGGTACTTGAAAAGAAATCATCGGATCTATCAATACGTTTTTCTTACACCGCGAGGATTTGCAAAAAGCGCAAATATAAATATTTGTGCGTTCGACCCTGCGGCTAAAGTACATTGAGAACATGGCCGATCACGGCAACCGGTGAATACACAGAGTGCCTGAAAGCAAAAATAATAAAAAAAAGTTGGCGTATTTGAAGTGACTTTTATGGATCCTAATTCTCGATGCGGATACTCTTCGCGATGTTTGAGTACTTATTGATTTCATTCGCAAGGGATCGACTGTGGGATTGATTTATATCAATTGCGACAGTGCGCTAAGCACCGACATTTATTTTAAGTGGGTTTTGTAAACTATGCGGGAAAGTTTCAAACTGCAAATTGCAGGTAAATGCATGCGATACGGCATACGTGGCATAAGATAATTAAAGCAGAGGAACTCGACTTAATTAAAGATGTTAATATATGTTGTATACATTGCGTCGTGCGAAATTAACTCGATGGTAATCGGCCAAATGTTTGTTCTAAGGCAATGTTTTCTGAGTATTAGTTATTAAGCCGGGATACATGTTTGAATAATTCGTTGTGTGATGCCTGTAAACAATAACCCTCCATGTTATTTATTCTTCGTGCAATTTTCAAAATTAAATATCGACGCAGATAAGGTATTTGACAAAAGATAATTGTCTATTCGCAGTTATCAGTGTGATATTAATTTGAACTATTTTGGCGTATTTAGTTGTGTAAGGAAATAAATCCGCCCAAGAGAGTTGTTCACGACAACGTCCGAGTTTTGTAGAAACATCTTCAGTGTCCAGGACTAGTTTGGATATTTCGCGTTTAGATCGCAGGCCATCAACACTGGGCCAACCTCTTCGAAAATGTTTGTCATTTCGCACCATAATCAGAACAACTTACATATATCAGCAGAACTTTGACGTACAGTGAGCAACAAATTATAAGACGGTTAACGATTGCATGTCTCGCGAAGGATATCGCACTTGAACTAGTGTTTATACATTAGATGGGAGAATTTTAAGCCCAAAATATAATTAGCCGTAGTTATGGCGAGAATACCACCTACCGCCCAATGTTAGAAGGCACAACTTATTAAAATATTTATTTAGAATTTTCGTTTCGTGCATCAGACATAATTATTTTAGTTAATATAGTTGTTTTTGTCGTTGTTCTGAGCACATTTTAAAACGACAAGTCGGCCATTATGCAGAATTTGTAACAATTTTGCAAAAAGCATACTTTGCGAATTTAAAACCCGGCCAATTTATCATGCGAGATTTCTGCGGAATCTATTAAGGGGCATTATTCAAATTTGTACACGGAGTAGGTGGAGTAGATGGTGCTTATAATATCCACGGAGGTAGATCATAACGGGCCGTTTTTCTAAACTTTCTCATTGAAAAATCGTACGGGACGTGTTCGATAAATCGATGCTTAGGTTAACGGGCATCGAATTTGTTTTTGTAGGATTTACTTATAAAGATAATCTAATATAAATCTGCCAGGACTTCATATATTCCAACATTATTAGCAGAACATTGTTTTAAAATTAATTTACTTATAATATTTTTACAATTAACAGTTATTTAGTGCGAAATATCGAATGCGCCATGAGTAGGATTTTGTTACTGGAAAATATGAAATAAATGAAAGAATAATTTGGCTACCAGCTGAATTAATCGATTTGGTCTCAATATATGCTTTATTTGCTGTTATTTATATATACATATATAGATTGATTTATTAACTACTATTACAAGTCAAGTAAAAGGCAAACAAATAAAATATATCAGTAATACACATAAATAGTGACAAGCTAGGGTTCTTCTTCACTGGGCGAATTGGATACCCAGTTACCAATTAAGGTCCGCGAGTGGAAGCGTATTTTAAATTGAATTCTTCGCCTTGTGGCGTTGAACAACATGTAAAAAATTCCTTAATCCAATATGGGATTAAGCAAGTAATACCCGATAATATTCACATCTGTAGTCCTCAAACGGTTGTTGCTTCAGGCCTTCTAACATTGTAGCCCTGACTGATTCTGACAGGAGTGAAAAAACTTTTAGATTGAATCAGCTTGGCTCAAATGAAAGTTCCAAGTACTGTCAAAATGTCGAATCTTGAATCTTCTTCTGCAACGTCACAATCCTAGTCGCATGTGCGAAATTGCCCCAGTACTATCTTTTATAACGGAATGAAATAGGCCAAACTACGCAGTTGCAGCTGAGGAGCTTACACTCATAACAGCCACTAGTCGAACAGCATAAACGACTCGCGCAAGTTTTTCTGCTGGAAAATGTTGCTGCTTTTCCAGGTAAACTTCCCTTCCAAATACGTGGTCTTACTTGAACTGTGTTGAACATCTGCGAGTTGACGCAAAAAAAATCATGTTTGATTTAGTGGGATGTAGTAATAATTCACTTGCTGCGAACCAATTCTGAGCATTCATGAACTGCCTCTCGTAATCGATGCTTTAGATTTGTCAAAAAGTGACCTGTTAGGATCATCGGTGAACAGCACGCTGCGACATGGTACATCAGCTGGAAGATTGTTAATGTACAATAGGAAGCAAACTGGCCTCAATATACTGGCCTGGGGTATCCCTCACTGGTGATGAGTTTCCACTTGATTTACTGTCGGTTAATCACGTACGAACAAAGCTGATCCAGTGTTATGCTTCATAAAAAAAATGGGACATACTGTCTAAGGCCATGCATAGGTCGCAGAAGTAAACAGAGCACATATCTCCGTTTTCGAAGCCCCAAACGTGACGTCCAGGAGATGCACAAATTGATGCGGCGATAGCAGATTTTTGGACAAAATATATTTGTTTAATCTGTCTAGGATCACGAGTGCAGCCACTTTAGAAAACACAGACTGCATCGATGAAGGCCTGTAGTTAGAAGGATTCGATAGGCTACCTTTCTTGTGTAGTGGTATGACCTTAGTCATCTTCATCCCTTAAGAGAAAAGGTCGTCTGCCAAACATTTGTTTATTTGCTAATGGCCTCGATACCTTTGAAGAAACATGCTTAACAAATTTCGTGGTGATGTGTTCTTACTAGACCTAGACTTCTACCGATTCATATAAAGTTCTACATCGAGGTGGTCAGTGGAAGCCAGAAATAGACACGGAATTGCTTTAAGGAAACTTTTGTGAGGACGTTCCATAGGTAACTCAGTGACTATTTGGGATGCCAAATTAAATAGGAAAGAATCAAAAACTTTTCATAATGTATTTTTTATGAATTATATAGAAAATAAACACATAATAAAACTAGAATATTTATAAAATTTGAATTATGATAAATTTTACAATTAGTCAAGTAATAAATTAAATTAAAACGTGGTGTACCTTTACATGTTGAGTGGCTTTCAGTTTTAATCGATGTGTAATATATGTCAAGAAATTCAATATCATAAAGAGAAATTTATTAATATTATTAATCATTTTAGACTAATTGCCAATAGTTTTATATTGACTTTGAGTGGCATTATTTGTTGAATGTAACGTTCCATCCTGAATCTCAAAAATATTTAATATTGTATTTATTTTAATTAATAATTTAGCCTTGCTACATACCTGCAGGTTTTATCTACTAAATAAAATTTGTTTCAAATGATACAATCGCAATCTATTGGGAAAACTTAATTATTAGGTGGTTACAAATTCACGACAGCGCTGCGATTACTCATTAGAATTTCCGTTTGAATGTTTATACATTTTAAATTAAACTGAGCCATGTCCATTAGATCCGTGCGAATAATTTAATGCGAACTCCGTTTAGCGTGGATGTAGTGTTAGTAGATAGCATCTGCACGTCTAATGCCATTTGCACGATGATAATCACCGTAAATTTTCTAGCGTAATTGCAGTATATTTTACACTCGTGTATATGTTTTATGCTTTGGTTTAATGGTCTTTTTTTCTTTCCAGACGTATCCAGAAAGCATGCATATTTCCATTTTAATTTAACGGAATTATCGTCGTTGGAACATACAGGTGAGTGCAAATGCCATATTAATTAGGGCGAACTCTATATTCAGTTAATTTCCACCACAGATAGGTGTTGCTAATTTTAGATTTCACAGTTAATGCTATTTCGTCATTTCGTGAAGTAAACTTCATAACGCACATATGAAGAAATTTCCTAGGTGTCTTAATTATTTCGTAATATTTTTTCGGACTGGCATTTGACCCATGAATCTTTCAGAGACTTTTCTACCCTTGCATCCAAGCCTTTTGTCACATTCTTGGGTTTATTATATTTTCACGCAAGTGGTATTAAACGTGGGACAAAGAAATATGTTATACACTACTGAATGGAAGTACGATAAAAATTCAAAGCCAAAAGTTAATAACATTGACCCGTAGAGAAAATCCTTCGGTCTACATACCTGGGAAGTAATTCATTATCCTGAAAGGTGTTTCTTCATATATGAATTACTTCTTAATCTGACGATGACATACAATGATTAAGTGTAATAAATCTTCCCATCGCGTGTCTGAACGTGTGTTTGTCACGCACCTGCTTTATTATACAAACAGCACTGAAAAGACAAGGCTCTGAAATATGTTCGCATTTAATTATAACGTTAAAAAGCGAAATATCACAACATTCACTTGCGCCAACGTTAATTAAATAAACCGTTACACTTCATTAATTGCGTCGCTAGAATGGGACACTTTTATGCCATTTTCAAATTCGTTTAAAATATTTCTCGTTGACACAAACGCTGAATTAAACAGTGCACCTCGCGCTAGAAATAACGAACCGTGAGTGTTGAACAAATAAATTTAATTCGCCCCGTTTGTTGTTTTAATTTCATTCAAACGGCTCCGAATATAATTCGATCTTGATGTTTTATGTCGCGTCGAACAATCGACGTAATGCGTTTATTCGCCGAGGCCGCGCTGTTTAAGTGCAATTGTGGAGAGCGGCGTCGAGGAAGCTGACCTCTGTAAGGTTACTCACGGTTGATTCGGAGTGACCGCCGCGATGATGCTGCAACCCTATTAGTTTCTCTATCGGATCAGATGTAGAGAATATTGATGGTGCGTGTTTACTTACGGTTTTCGGTTCACCGTTCATCAACTAATGCCGGTCAACAACTTGGCGAGATCCATTAACCTTTGTAAATACTCGGTTGCTCGGTGACCGATCGTTAACTTCTTGATCAACTTACGTCGAAAGGTCAACTTTGAATTAGGAGAATGTACAGGCGGTGGTACTAAGTCATTTCAACCACAGAAAATTGCAACTCTGTGGAAATTATTATAGATATTACATTACAATCAGTAATCTTTGTGGTTTTAAAAATAAATCTTCATATTCTAGCATAACATGAAAATGAGCACATGGCGTTGAAGTCAAATAAAAATGACCAATGTTTATCAAAATTATCGCAAAAATATAGTTAGCGCTACATTTCATTTCAAGATTAACTTCAATATTTTACTTCACATATTAAGAATAAATAATAATATATGTTACGTTCGCTACCCTGACTACTGTCTTTTTCTTCATTCTAATTTCTTGCACTTATTTGTCATATTCTCAAAAGTATCATTTGTGACATCGTACATATAATCTTCATCATACAGTACCAATTACCTCTTCAACACGCAATCTTCTTCCAATCATTTGGTGCACCGTGGCAGATCCCCAAAAACTTATCAATATTTACTATTAAATCTAATTTTGATATTATTTGCTTTACACCAAAGTCAAGTATTTCTAACATCCACATTAAAATTATGGACTCATACTTTGCTATAGGTTTTAACATTATTTTCTAAATGTTGTCTTTCTGAAAGCTTTTACTTTGACTAAACCATCAAAACCTAACCTGCTATAAGGCTAAGCAATTACATGTTGTTATAGTTTTAAACATTATTTTCTAAATAAATTATATAAATATAATAAATAATTAACTATACCAGTAGTAGTATTTACATTGCACAAACAAATACATGGGATAAGAACAGGATAAAAATGTATGAAAAAGCTGAAATGAAATGAAAAACAAGATTGGAATGGTCGGTGTAGGCGATGGAGAGGTGAAAATAAGTAGGAACGGGATGGTAAACTGAGGGACGCAAGATATAATTCAAGGTGTAGAGTGTGTGTATAGAACAAAACCGTAATATCTAAGAGGAGATAGAACGGGAGCGGAAGAAAAACGATTAACAGGTTTAGATGCGACATTGAGCAGAGAGGCAACAAATATTGGATGGATGAAAAGAACAACAGATGCATGTTCTGTTCAAAAGGGACGAACGGATGGAAGCACAGGATGGAAGAATTAGTGAGGAATAGAGAACGAACGGTAAACTGGGAACAAAGTTTAAGTGATATAGGAGTCAGCATGTAGATATTGTGGAAGCTAAACGGTTATAAAAAGAGAGAAGGAATGAAAAAAAAAAGCGGAGGCGCGACAAAGAGGGAAATGGAATAAGTATGTTTATTATATATATTATAGATTATGATGTTAAAATAGTGCCAAATAAAAGCTCACGAGTGAAATTTAGTTCAAATAAACATTGAAATTATTAGTTAAACCTTTACAACAATGTTCATAATGTCCATAAAAGAAACCTTAAAAAAAGATTGACAATCAAACATCAATCAACACATATTTGGCGGCAATGTAATTGATTTCCCACGAGTTTTAAAGATATTGAAATTATAAACCTGCATCTGTCAAAATCTGATGTTTAAACCTCACTTAAGTTGTCAAGTAAATTTATTGAATGGGATAAGAGACAACATAAGATTCGCATTATTGCATTACACATCCACACGATTATCACGATTAAAACAAGGAAATATTAACGGCCATTTAAATAAGTAGACCTAACCAATGAGCGTGGACCACATTACACAAGTGCCATACACATAGGCGAAAGAGCCCATGGAAAGCAGAAATCCACCCACAAGGATAGTATGCCCTAGTACCCCGATGCCCATCTGGTTCGATGCTTCTAAAGCGAGCTTCAGGTTTAAGAAATTTGGTCTATAATAAAGACAATATTAATAATCGAAACTTCGCTGCAAAATCTCCCTAATAATATTTAAAAAAAACCAATGAACACATAATAAATTTGAAGGAGTTAAAAATCGATTGACAATCAAACATGACTGTGTTATTTAAGTGATCACCGTAAATATTGTGCATTGTTGTATGTAAGTCTTGACATAAATATTACACATTTAATAATTTCGTGATTACAATTTGCATGAAACTTTTGTTAATGTCTGGAATATTTTGTATCATTTCACTATATGGAATTATTGACATGTGACACTCAACTTTTTGCACTTTTTGTTATGTTTCGAACACTCAATCTACATCGCATTGTAACATTTGTCGTCCAACGTGGAGATTTTTTAATATGTAGTCGTTGCAACAATAGAACTGTTTCCAGGTCATGGATAGTATTTTTTTAGTGTTTCTGTTCTAAGTCGTGACGGGTTTGGCTTGGGTTGGGTTGTGGTTGTAATAATGCAAAAGTTGCCAGATTAGGGTGAGTAATGTTTTTAGTGTTTCTGTTCTGAGTTGTGGACAGGTTTGGCTTGCGTTGGGTTAGGTTGATATTAAGCTATTGATGTTTTAAATACGTTGCGGTTGTAATAATGCAAAGCTTACCAGATTACGGTGAGTAATTTTTTTTAGTGTCTTTAGTCTGAATCGTGAAGACGTTTGGATTGGGTTGGGTTGGTATTGAGCTAATATTTTTTTTATATATTCTGGTTGCCAGGTTAGGGTGCGTATTTTCTTAGTATTTTTCGTTCTAAATCGTGAAATTGGCTTGGGGCGGATTAGGATGGTATTGAGTTATTGATTTTTTTTAATCCATTGTGGTTGCAACTCTTGCCTGATTAGGCTGAGTAATGTTTTAATGTTTTCGTTCTAAATCGTGAATGAGGTTTGGCTTGGACTAGGTTGGATTGGTATTCATTTATATAGGTGTATATATATTTATATCGTGTATATTGTTTTACTAATATTCTGTATAAATAAGACTCAAACACCAAATGTTGTAAGTTTCAAAATTTAATTGTAATATTTCGTCACCTGACGAAGCCACAGTGTTGGCGAAACATATGTAGTGTTATAAATAAATTTTGAAACTTACAACATTTGGTGTTTGAGTCTTATAAAATGAAGTTTCAACGAGTAACTCCAGAATCAATCAACAATTTACTATATAAATGTTAATCGAGCAACGAAATGCAATGAATGTATAGTAAAAGAAAACAGTTTGTATTCTTGAACGATGTGATTTCGACTGTAATTACTGTCACGTGTCTTACGTACAGTTAGATTGTGATTGGAAACGAGCTGAATGTTTGCACAAATAAATTGTTTAATAGGGTTAGCTTACTTGCATTGGGGTATACAAAAAAATTAACGGCTCATAAAATGGAAGTTTAATTATTTAGATATAACATTAATTAGGCGTTTCATTGATTCAGATTGAATTATTTTGCAGCTTGATATTTTGCATTAGTGTTGGTATTAGGCCTATAAAAGCCTAACACGAACGGTGTATCATTATTTAGGTCTATTACAGTGCTCGTTTTGCAATAGGAAAATGCGATAGTAGATCAAAACAAAATAGTAGTTCTTGGCTCACTTGTTCCCGTGTTTTTAGTGCAAGGGCACGTTAAGTTCATCCGAACGCACTACTATATACAATTCACAGTTATAAGTTTTTGTTGCCTACAATAATTAGCGTGGAACAACATTTTTAAAAATTAAAATTAAACATGTTTTTACGATTCTTAATATAACAAAGCAAATCGTAGTGACGTTATAAATTCTAACTTTGCGAACTGTTAGTTATGTGGAAGCGTCAACTATTTTTACAGTTTTAAAGAATTGTTACAACAAACATGGAAATATACAAAGGAAAACATAAATACGCTATAATAAACGGGGAAACAAGAAACGCGTCAGATACAGTAGTCGTTTAGTGTCCCCACTGCTACTGCTTCGAGAAACCAAATAAATACATGGGCACATTCAACGCAAACCGTATATTCACTTGCCACGATTAGTCGAATCGCTTCGTGAAATAAATATTGCAGCGTCATAGTCATTCACGGATATTTCTGCAATTATGTAATTAAACGGAGGAATTGTTTAAAAGAATTTATAGAATGAATCAATGATTATTTTAGATCAATTTTGCGGGTCAATAATATATTTAAATCATATTAAGACAACGTTACTTAAGAATTAGGTGTAGAAAATTGTAATTGATAATCTAAAGAGTAGAGTTTTAGAAAATTTAATACTGTCATTATGAGAATAAAATGAATACGTCGTGAATAAATCTAATTCCTGAAATATCATGAATTCAAAAAATACAATTAAAAATCCATTTTTTAATAACGAAGCAAATTGTATTCCAAAATTGGATAGATAACGGGTATGTATGGACTTTGAAAACATATCAGTGGGCCGTAATATATTTTTCTTGGTGAACCGATGCACGCACAGGCCTTAATCGTAAATTTTTCTATGCATGTTTATCATTACCAAAACTATAAAATTTTCGATGGCAATGAAGTTATATACTCAGTGATATATAAACTGCACCACCTAGAAGGGGTGGGAATTTTTGGACCAAATTTGGCAGAAACATTGGACTAGTCTAAGGTAACAATTGACTAAAATTTGATAAAGAAAACACTTCATCTTTTTGATTTTTCTTTAATAATGTGTTGGTCCGCCCCTCTTTCTGACACTTATTGACCCGCCTTGGCATTGATTCCAGCAGGTGATCAATGTCTTCTTGGGGTATGGCATCCCAAGCAGCCTGTACTTCATGCCGTAGAGCTTCTATTGTCGACGGTGGGTTCGGTAGATTCCTCAATCTTCTACCCATCATGTCCCACACATGCTCAATGGGCGACAAATCGGGAGATCTTGGCGGCCAAGGCAAAAGATTAACATTGGCCTCTTCAAAGAAGTCAAGAGAAACCCTTGCTAGGTGAGGTCGTGCATTATCTTGCTGGAAAAGTGGGTCTTCCAGCCCTCGAAGATATGGTTCTACCACTTCGTCAATGTAGCGTCGGGCGGTCATACTGCCCCGAATGAATAGCAAGGGTGACCTACTGCCGTAAGCAATAGCACCTCACACCATCAACCCCACAGTTCGGTGAACATGCCTCGCAATCGAAAAATCAGGATTGCGCCTTTCTCCACGTCTTCGTCTAACAGTCATCCGACCATCATGCATTCCTAAACAAAATCGCGATTCGTCACTAAAGACAACTCGATACCACTCCAAGTTCCATTGAAGTCTTTCCGTGCACCAGGCCAAACGTTCCGGGCGATGTTGAGCAGTGAGGGGTAGCACAAGATGTGGGCGGTAAGACAGCAAGCCAAACGTTCTTATTCGACGATAAGTTGGCAAGCCTATCGGACAACCTTGTTCACCTAACCATTGATCAGCTATTGATCTAGTTGTAGAGAATCGGTCTCTCAAGGCCATTAGTCTTAAGCGGCGATCTTGACGTTCATTGGTTCGTCTTTGAGCCCCAGTGCCTCTTCTCCGACGTGCAACCCCATGTTCAGACCACGCTTGATAAACACGCATTATTGTTGAGTGGTGCCCTCCCAAACGGTTGCCGATTTTTCTAAACGAAAAACCTGCTTCTCGTAAATCAACAATCCGCCCTCGGTCAAAGTCACTCAACTGCTGGTAAACTTAGGTCTCCTTCCTCTAGGCATCATTAAACACTTGAAACACATTAAACTAAAGAACGGGATCCGAAAAAGTGGAACAAATTCAAAAAATGACTCGATAATTGCTTGTCTATCACCACCTCTAAAAAATAAAACAAACGTCAAAAATCCCATGACTACTTGATGATTGGGTTTCAAATTTTAATCAATTATTTCTCTGGACTAGTCTACTATTCCTGCCAAATTTGGTCCAAAAATTCCCACCCCTTTTAGGTGGTGCAGTTTATATGTCACTGAGTATATAATAATGTGTACAACTCAAAGGTAAGGTATTTAACGGACTTTGTACGAGTTCCGATGGTAAGCGAAACAGAAGCAAGCAGAAAATCTGAAAGTGCTAAGTAATAAAAAGTGCCACGAGTAATCAATAATATCAAAAAGATCCGACCTACTGTTTTCAGAACATATAAAATCAAATTAATTTTTCACATGCGTCACAACTAGTATGTAATCACTAATTATTGTGTGTAATCAATACAACCCAATCACAATCCTTTCATATTGCGAGCCGAATTTCTACGGAATTTGGCATTTTTTGCAAATGCAATTTTTAGACCATTTGTGTGCCATATCGCATATAACTTTGTCATTATAGGACACAGTCTTTTTTTATAACCAAGAAATTTTAAAATCGTCCCCTTTTATTAATAAAAAATACTAGAAAACTAGAAAATGAAAAATATACATTAATCTTGTCAATGCTTTGAAATCAGCAATCTAAGTAGTAGAACTCATCAACTCTTAAATAACATCGACTAAAAACAGTTTTTTAACAAAACATCAGCCCATCCTAAGCCAAGCCAAACCAATAATTTCAATTATTCTCAATAATTACCATGAAAGAAATCAAATTAAAGTAAAAGTCCACTTGACTTCGCCTCCATTCGACTTACTATTTACCGACAAAATTATTTAAAAAATTTTAACCCAACCCAACTCAAACAAATTATTTTCCTCATCGGTTGTCGTTAGATCGGCAAATAATCAACCCTCTAAAAACTCACCTGTCTTCTTCTAAACATTTGGATACCTTTACTACAGGTCCATATCTATTTGGAAGTCTTGCTCCAATTTCCTGCCACAATTCCAACTTCCCCAAAATGTATTTTCCAGATTTATTATCAGAACATACACCAAAATTATCCTTTTACGAACAATAACTCGAAATCGGGTAGATATTTAATACGATGATGTTTGCATATAATTATACAATTAAATTATTTGATGTCACCTTTGACGTACGCATTGCCTTCGAGATTGTCACATTTTTTTACGATTCTGAATATAAATTCGAATTCCTTGTTAGGATTATATATTAATAAGAAAATTAGCGATCAAGCAATGTGTACTTATATATTTTTCCAAATGATAATTTTGTTAACCTCTTCTAGTTTGACAAGTCTAGACCAATACTCACATTATTTTGCATAATTAGAATCATAAAAATAATGTAAGATGTAATCTTGGTGCAAATAAACGCGCCACACAACGCCCAAATCAAATACAATTATTTCCGATTACAGTGTATTGCCACTGCGTATAACTTTACAATATTTTATATACAATGCATATCAGTGTATGCGTATAAGGAGTACTTATATACTTCATTTAAAATTAAAGCGCTGTGAAAATCCAATTAGTGCCTCGATCTTTCGAGATCTTTTTTATTGATTGCAATTATATATGCATTATATAAATTATAGTGTGTTCGCTTTCCTTTTTTTTAAGGAAATGAAGTTAAGTTCAATTATGTTCGTGTACGTGTATAATGTACAAACATGTACATAATTCGGGCGCATCGTTTAAACCGTGCGTAAAGTTTGTTTTGTATCTATAATTACTTTTTGTCCAGAGCAGGTGGTTCGAACACCTAACTTATTATCCCCCAGATACCGAGCGAGAGCAGCTGAACATCTTTCCAATTACAGTGAGAAGTCGATGACTTTCAGGTATTTTATCCTTTCAAGATTGAATCCGGCATATAAAGAATTACAAACTTCTAGTTTAATGAAAAGTTATAAATTCCCCCCGCCTTTTTCCGCAACGTCGCGTCGCGCCGCGCCGATAAAAGCGTCTGTACCCCCTCATTGACAATAACTTACTTTAATTGTTCGTACGGTACGTATTGAATTTTTCGACAAATTGGAATCAATTATTGCCCCGCTTTTCTGTTTTCCCGGCACATAAATATTTCATAAATGGCGATCGATCATAAACCATAAAGATTCCAAAGCAGATTGATTTTATGAATAAAATTAATCAAAAGCGCAAAACGCAGTTAAATAATATGGAGTGCGTGGCATTAATAATGATTTCTGCCGCTGCTGTGCAAAAGTTAAAATGTTTTAAATCGTAGCTTGCGTCATTTATTATTTAGGGCATTTACAATCGAGTCAATAATTTACGATAGAAAATTGGATTCGTTTGCCCAAATTTATGAAATTTTAATGTGAAATAAAATTATTGTTGTTTTAGTATCAAGTTTTATTATTTGGTAGTAAACTATTATTTTACAATACTGTTCTTAATTAGCCGAATAAAACCTGTACCTGTACTCAGTGGCTTTTACGGTTAATTAAAAAAAGAATTATTTTTATACAATCCATTAGGAATTGATAATGTTGAAGGCGTAACAGAGAATCGGCATGTTTGCGCACATGACAAACAAGAACTGACGGTTACGTTGACTGATATCATGACGAACTCACGACCACCCCCCGACCGCGGTTCGAGCCCTAATGACAAAGCGTCAAATAACAAGACAAAAATATCAAAGTAATTGACAAAAATAGAAATTAATTCCTATTTGTGGATGACTTCAACAATCACGACGTCACAGCAAATCTATAAAATCGTAATATATCATATGAATTCGAGGAGGGAAATCTTTCATGTATAAATCATTAGGCAACTTGATGAAATCGAACAGTGAATTAAGTCTAGAAATTTCAAATTCTCGTACACAATTATAGAATTTTAATTTTTGTTTAGACTGGAGTTAGATAGTTAGATGATAGAAAATAAATACAAATTGACGTATTTTGATTCTAAATATGGTTTTAATCGTCTGTTGAAAAAACATTTCTTGCCATAATTACATTTAGAACGACATAACGAAAAAGCTACACCTTCAAGTACTTTATGAGTGTGGCTGAAATTTATAATTAATTAACAGTTTCCTGGGGTAGTACAAAATTGTATGTTGTGATACTAACTTTCAGGACGACATAACGAAGAAGCACAAGTGTTTCCATTCAACTTTTTTGATCAACTACCACTTTTCATGTTTTGTTTTATATAATTTGGTTAGTATGGTACTAGTGGGGGTAGTTTTTGCGGAAATGTAAAAAATCAAGTTTCCCCCTTTCATCGTAACTAACGTAAATCGAGGAATTAATAGTTTTGTACAACACCAAGAAGATAAAAACGAATGCATAATGTGTTTGCGCTGCCGTGGACATCGTACAGGGGTAGTTTATGAAACAAAATAATATGGAAAAAATCGCTTCTTCATTATGACGTCCTGATCGTATCGTATCGCAATAAATAATTTCATACAACTCCGGGAAACTGTTAATTAATTATAAACTCCAGCCTGTATCCTCATGTGGTACCTGACGGAGTAGTTTTTACGCAAATGTAAAAAAATCAAGCTGATCTCTTTCATTACAACTCATGTAAATCAGGTAATAAATGGTTTTGTACAATCCCCAGAGGGTACAAATTAATTACATACTTTCATACATTCTGTCGTAAAGCTTTTATAGAAGTAGTTTATGAAAAAAATGTCCTGGAAACAGGACTTTTGACCTCGTGAACGTAATTGTGACAATAATTACATTTATGCGGTTTTTTGAAGATGTAAATATGTTTTTATGTTCATGGGCCCATGGTGGGGTGGCTTCTTTGAATAGTGGTTGATTAACACCTGACATGTTATTACTTTCACCAATAATGGATATCTTGTAACAAATAAATCTGTAGTACATTCATAAGTCAATAAAAAAGCTATTATTTCGTAATTGCAATAACTTATTGGTGCAAAATTAATTGTTAATATCATTTTTTTTATTGTCGAACTCTTTAGTACACAATTGTACAAGGGGGTGTTAGCTGGCGTTACAGTGACGCCAACTCTTTCCTTATATCTCGGTTACTTTTGTTCTACAATAATCGGGACTTTATGCACAAAACGTTAGACATTTATTGCCCATACAGTCAAGATTCACAGTAAAGAGAATAAAACTTCGCTAACGAACAAATTTTAATTTGTCATGAATAGTGCCGGATGTGCGGCTTTAACCAACGGTGCAATCGTTAATAATTATTAATTGGTATTATTAATAATTAATGAATTAGCAACAAACTGAGAAATTTGACAAAGTAGCTGCTGCATCTGCAACATAAAGCCACGATGGAATTAATCCATGTTTATTAAGTAGTTTGTATCGTCCAGTAATTATCGTACGCAGTTGGAAAATTGACAAACTGTAATATTCTAATTAGGGACCTAATTATCCTCGTAATGCGTTCTACAGCATACGAAAATACTATTTTATGTTATCAAATATGTTGGACCAATTTAACCTTAATACGTTAAATGACGAAGCTCTGTGTGTAAACATTGAATATGTAGTATTAAAGTAAACTTCAAACAAAATGGTAACGGGCATATTTTGTTTTATAAATAAACGTACTAGTCGTGTAACGTATGGTTAAATGATTTAATATACGTACCATTTTGCCTAGATACTTATTGACCTGGAGGAGGAAACTATTGACATTCTAGATATATCGATAGAGTGTAAGATTTATGTAAGCCATTATCCATTATGCCAATAAAAAAAAATGTGCATGAATGGAAAATATATTTTTTCCAAGCGGATCTACCGCCAAGAACTCCACACAAGCGCTGGCGCTATTTATATTAACATTCACTGTAAGTAACGGATTAAGAAAAATCCGCGCCGAAATAAAAACCAAAGCACCTCT
Organism: Geotrupes spiniger; assembly: GCA_959613385.1. NCBI lineage: Eukaryota > Metazoa > Arthropoda > Insecta > Coleoptera > Geotrupidae > Geotrupes > Geotrupes spiniger. The sequence continues at coordinate 13,304,510 of OY390737.1, read as the reverse complement.
GCAAATAAAACTCCGATGTGTATATTTCGCGTAGCGCGCTTAATAACATTTAATACCTCTCGTAATATTGCGGGGATATTTCACTTTAGTTTAACATAAGTTGACGGGAAAATTCTCACGCGAGGAGATGGCTGGTGGCAGATAGCGTCAACTTCGCTTCGAGCGCGCTCCTCGCGACCGGCGCGCCCGCTCATCCCCATTGATATATAAAGTTATGCAGATTGAAAAACTAAACTTGTTTATGAACATGCACATAACACGAATCCACTTACATTATTAATCTCCTGTGACCGTAACGGATAATGAAAACGACAGTGGAATTACCGCCAACGCCTCCAAACGTCACGTTTTTATACCGTCTTGCACTGGCGATGTCCCAGTTTGTAGTTATTACGACAAATACATTTACTCTTCTTTATTTAATTTCATTACTCCGTCTTGTATTTTTTACGTTAAACTTATTAAAATTATTAAAGACAGTTACTACGAACATTCACCATAGTTTTTGTTCGATCTTTCAAAACATAATAATATTTATGAATATCAACAAAAAATAATTGAAGTTGAAAGGGATGCATTTATTAAATAATTACATTGAAGAGCCAAAGAAGCAAAATATCATGAACAAATCCTCGAGTAAGGGAATAAGATATGTGTCACTACGTGTACGTAACAAATGGATGTTTAATGACACACACCGAATACGTGAGGCTACTTAATTGTTAATTAATGTATACAAGTACAAAATTACTCAGATATATTGCGAAATTCTTCGTAACTACCTTCGCGTATAGTCTTTTTTAACATATTTCACCAAACTCTAATTCTCTCATTATTTTGCAATAACTATTATAAACGGTCAATATTTTTTTAATTTGACCCTGGCTTCTAAAACTTTGTTTTGATAAGTAAAAGAATTGTGTTTATTTTATGCGTCGCGTAGAATTTATAAAGCAGTGTAGAACCAAGATAAGCAAAAGAAATAATGAAATACAAACCTCCGAACAAATAGCATCCCAAATCTATCTCGAAGTTTCTCATATATAGAGTAAATATTGTTATAAGACACAATTGATAGTAGACATGTCTACCACAAAACAGATTAACTGTTTGGTTTCCGATTGCAGATATATCTGCCGTTATTTGAATTACATTGCAATTGTAAACAGTAAACAATATTTCATTGAAGGCAAACTATTTTTTATCGTTGGCTTTATATGGTGGGTATTTTTATTGTTGTATGTATACATTTACATATAAAAATTGTACAGAAAAGTTGCAGATAGTGGATGCAGATGAAAGAAAAACACTCATGTATATAAATACCTACAATGGCAATATTTTCACGAGTTTCGAACACATAAGTATATAAAAATAAACCTGCAACGGTAGCGAGCATGCATACAGCAATAGAGCTGGGTTTTCCTGTGAAATTGATAATGAAAACTTAACTTTAAATGATATATATCGAAATTGAATTGAAAGTATATTGGAAGTAAAAGATTTTTTTAATTCGATACGGAATTATGAAATTGAACGAAATATTAGAAGTTTCGGCGATTAAAAAAGTTGTAATACGAATATGAAAATAATAAAACGCAGACAGGGAGCAATGTGTTTATGGAATTTAGAAATTTGACACCTAAATAATCTTGTATACTCAACGAAATGTACATTTGAAAGAGGAAAAAAAATCGTTAATAATCATACGATGCCGTGTGTATAATTTTAATTGTAATTGTAATATTTAATATCACATATACGAAATGAATCAACCATATTCATAATGTGAATAAATTGTTACAAATAATGTCTTCGAACTATTATAAAATCATTTGCTTAAACTATTAAACTTAACGTGAGTGACTTCATTAATTCGACGAAAAAATAATTCAAATGAGCATCATTTTCGCACAATAGAAAAAATAGTATCGTCGATATTATCGAGCCATTATTTCATTTCTGAAACCAACACAAAAATCAATTGGATCCGGTAACTTACATTTTTAACATGAGTTGTTTGCATATGTATCTTCAGTGTGTACAACTGCAGCGTGCAGCTGAGTACTCGAATATATTTATCTTAAACACATTCACGTCGATTCTAATGCTCGGTTATATTGATTTTGAAAGGAGACATGGATTTTCTTATCGTATGCACGAAGCAGAGAGAGGATAGTGTCCACAAAAGATCCTCCAACATTAGAACGTTTTAAAAAATATTGTGTATGTATTTTGTGAGCTCGCTTTAAATTTAATTACAAGCATAAAGTTTCAACGAAAAAGTTATAAAATGATTACCACGAAAATTATAAATGAATTCCGGTGATTAATCGCACGATCTCCGTAACATGATTGTACAGTAATTATAACAACTGATAAGGGAGTTCATTAATATACTAAATGAGGCCAAACATCGCCACATTAAACACGAAACGATACAAAATTGATAATAAATAACTGTGTTGTAAACATAACATCAAACCGAAGACTTGGCAATTTTTAAATTAAATGACAACCAAATATCAAATTGAGCAAGTCCCTGAATTCAAGTTCAAGATATTTAGTTAGTTAGCTTATACCCTGAAACGAATGCATTTTATTTAAGTAATTTTGAACTATCTTATTGAATATTAGACCATATAGAATTTTGAATTTTCCGATATAAGATGATAATGAAATAATATATATATTATTTTGAAAATGTTGTATTATTCAGTTTACTCATTTTGCAGAAATCATTTAAATTGTGAGCCATTTCAAATGAAACGTATTTTATCTAAATGTTCTTAAACTACCTTGTGTGTTAAACCAGTAAAGACATTTTTTTGATTATAGTCACATTATTTCGTGAGTCGATAAAAGTTGAATGCGTTGAAATTGTTTATTAGAACGAAAAAGTTGTAAGGAAAAGTTATTAAGTATTAAAAAAACTACAAATAGGTAATAACGAGCATTGTACGAACCATGAACCACAATTACAATTAGTCAATACTAACGTCTTTTGTGGTTTTTAAAAATTTGCATAGCAGCCTTTTGAATTATAATATTTTTTCCATGTGAGTGTTTCTTTTAAATATTTAACATATTCCTTAATTATGTAGTTACTATGTTTATATTGTGCTCAAACGAGAAACGCTTTTTTCTCAAGCTGTGCCTTAACATTATTTTTCTACGACAACATCGAAAAATGTTCATATCAAGAGTGTAAATTGAATCATAAGAAACTTCATTTTGCACTGAATTTCATTTCGCATCGGTTGCTAGGCAACAAATGCAATATAAAATATTTCGTGTCCGGTCTGCTGTTTTTGATAACAAAAACTAAGGTGGCTTAAAGAATATAACGTCAAACGACAAATGTCACCCGTTTGTGCATTACAAATAATTTCGTAGTTATTTCCAAGAAATCATATAATTAATATGGAAAGTGATAGTGATAGTGACTTGGAATTGACACCTCCAAATATAACAGAAGCAAAGAATTTAACAACAATAAATTTATTGCAACAAATTGTCCAAAAATGATTTTCAATAATTGCACATTTAAGTTTAATAAATCAAATATATACATAGGTAGGAAGTTATTTCATAGTTCTTCGTCTTAATTGGTTGGGCACTGCTGTCCAAGCTCTGCTAATGAGTAGGTAATTTCGTATTTTCATGGATCAAAAGCAATAAATAAAATATTTGCATATTTATTTGTATCTATTTTTATAATTGTCGTTGTCGTAGAAAAAGTATAGTATGCAACTCGCACAAAATAGCAATTTTGCACTCGTTTGAATTGCAAGACTCGCCTTCGGCTCGTGTCGCAAACTTTCAAACTCGTGCAAAATGTGCATCATTTTGTGCTTGTTACATAATATACTATTTTGATAGACTTCTTCAATTTAATATATCACGATAAATATGTAAACTCTATGCTATGGCGAAATTATCGTAACTGTTGGACACACATTTTATGTTCAAACGACGAATAATGCTGCTTGCCATTTTCTTATATGACTTTGTTACATATCCTTCTCGTTCATTCATGCGAAAATAGTTGAATTTCATTACCGCAGGTAAAATTATGGGCGGTACTACGCTGTGCGGAGTATTTAATTTGCGCAGTGAGTATTGCCTATGCGTCTGGCGAGTGTCCGGAAACCTTCTTGGCCAACTGTACGATCCTTTTCAGTAGTTCAATTGCGTTTCGTTAATTGAATATGATTTTGAATCATAGTTGGAATTTATGTGGCTAAAGTTTCGGAATAACTGGTTCTCTTTGTTTCCATAATTATGCTCCAGCCGCTTCGCTCTACTGGTTTAGACTTGCATTTGATTAGCGTAATTGTGTCATGTTATATTTACATCTATGAATGGCACTTTACAGTCACCTTCGTAGCGAGTATATAACTTCGTATAGTAAAATGTAGTAAAAATGTTTTGCAAAAAATGTCTGCAATATGAGTAAACTGAATAATACAACACTTTCAAAATAATATATATTATTTCATTATCATCTTATATCGGAAAATTCTCAATTCTATATGGTTGATGATTTAACGATTAGTTGACGATTTTGTTAATTTTGTTGATTTTTTTAACTCAAATTGGAAGGCGAGACGTTCTTCTTAAATCAATTATTTATTAAGGTAATCAATCGAAGATCGTTATTTAAAATTTTATTAAAGATCCTTCATATTATAACAGTTTTTTATGTTAATTTTTCGAAATATAAAAATTTCGATTATTCTTTTCAATTCATTTTGTCGGCTAATTCTATTGAAGGTTGAATTTTATAGAGAAAGCTATCATGAAAATTCTAATAAAGTAAAGAATTGCGATTCAGCTTAATTCTATTGAAGAAGTTAAACTTAGTTGAAGGTTGTGGATTACATCGAGATAATTCTATTGCGCGTTTTAATATATCAAAGGTTAAGAGTTAGTTGCACCATTTTGTGTTTACTACAACCAAATTCTACCAATTCTGGAATTGAACACTATTTCTAGGACAGGATAGTTAATATATGAACCTGATCAACAATTCTGTTAATGGTTGGAGTTGGAGTAATTACAAATTATTTCTACAAATTCTATTAATCTGCAATTACTTCAAAAATGTTGGTCGGTGGTCGACGACATCTCACAAACTATCTTCAAACTATCAAGCTATCTTAAGGATCAAATGTAACGATTCATTTTCAGTGGACGGGGTTTGTTAATTCTATTACAGTAAAGATTTATTGAATTGGCCAGTTAAACGATAATGTTATCAATCGAAGTTAAGAGCGTTGATGGAAACTTGACAAATTATAATTAATTGCTATTATTGTTATTTAAGACAACTACCATTCGTCATATATTGAAAACGACCTTCAATAAGATCGATTTGTACTGGGGTTTCATGTTGGTCCTTTGGAGTCTTCAACACTCCACGTTCTATTTCTATGGAAGGATAACTATTGTCATTTCATTTGAAGATGACCTTCAATAGAGGGTTGAACGCGATAATTTTTACGTTAATTATGTTGGGTGTTCCAAGGCTTCGATTTCTATTGAAGGATTACTATTGTCTCTCTTCATTTGAAGGTCGTTCCATAGAATAGAATTCAAAGCGGGCAGATTAATTATATGAGTGTTCATGATTTCTATTTCTATTGTATCTTTATTTATTTATTTCTGATATTTCTGAATATTTTCGGAACCTTAAATTCTAAAAAATTTCGAAAGGCAACTAATTGGTTGGGCTGGATAAGGATACTTTAGGAATTAAATTATTGAATTATATTAATGTTCGATGGATCAAACAATTCTTTGGTCCCATTGGATGATTAGAAATATTCGTAGATTCTATGGAGATTCAATGAGTTGACAAGAGGTACTGCTGGGTAATACTTTTGACCCATTTCTATAATTGGAAAATAAGACCTCCTCGCGAGGAGGCTTTATTGATTTTATTGAAGGACAATAATTGCACATCGACACTAGTTATGACTTGAAGAAAGATTATATGATAAATCTAATGGCGTCAATGAAATAATTCTATCGACACTGATGTTATCAATAGCGATTGAAAGATAATGTACAATAAAAACTGAACAATTGAACAATGAATAGACAACTCAATTTAAAAAAAACTGCCATGTTTTATTTAGTAATTTATTAGTATACTAGGAATATAACTCATCCGAAATAGACCGCTATCGTCAATTTACGACTAAAGAAACCTGGCATTCCGTCAATCTTGAAATTTAATTTAAATATCATCCATAAATAATAGCATTAAGGCGATCCCTGCTTAAAATAATAGAAATGTGTGTGTATATCTATTATGTGCGTGTAACAATTAACAAAATAAATCTTTTGTCATTGCGGTTGTTGGTCTCGGATTTTCTCATACTCTTCTGATTATCATTACAACTTTATTTAATTCCATGGTTGGACGTATATATTGTTACAATAATATTAATTACATAATATCGTTTAATTATTTCTACATTGTAAGCACAAATTATATTAAATTAACTTTTTAGAAATATAACACTCAATCGTTACATTCGCTGGACACGAACGTTGTCATACAATATTCATACAGCCCGCTGGGTTTTCTGATTTAATTTCGAACGATTATTTCGTGTGGGGAAGTAGGAAACAAAATTCTGTTTCTATATTAGATTTGGTGACGAATCCAGTCAAATAACTTTCCATAAAATATTTTTTGGATTCATTTGCAAATATCTTATGCGGCCCGTTTATGTATTTCTATATCTCTCTCTCTCTCTTATAATAAAATACACAAATAACATTTCTACTTCTTCGTAGTAATTTTTTGTTGGTTTTTGCAAATCCTCGTACTTTGCCAATTCCACTGCAATTCCACGACGCAAAAATCTAAAGTGGTGTCCCATACGAAATAGAAACGTGACGATGCAAAAGGGGAGAAACTTTTTTATTAATCGTAACAGTTTAAACCACTTGATGCGATTAGTTCATTAGATACCTATTTAACATAATAATCTACGTTAACGTACACGATAGTACTAACCCCAACATTTGAAAATTGTGGTTGGAACGGGTTCTGGATATTAGCCAGGTATCAGCAATATGAACACTTAAGGTAAGCGACCGTAACGTACTCTAATATATCAATATTTTCACGCGCTGAACAAACGAACCAGCAAATGTTCTCGCGTTATACTTGAGATGTATTACCGAATATTATTGGCGCCATTGAATTTAATATTGAATTGCTGGCATAATAACCAATTGGTTGCGGTTTTCCTCAATCTGCTGTATACAACTATGTGGTTTTATGATAACATTACTAGCGCAGGGTCATCTTACCACAGCAAAGGTGATCCACATTTCTATACAATGATCTGCCGTCCAACTGAAAGAGCGAATCAAATGGCCGTAAAAGCAAATTCACGTAACTGTTTTGCTAAAGATTAATTTAATCTTATTTGATTGACAGCCACAAGAAATAAAATATCAGGGATTACTCAACTTTAATTCGATTAAAAATAATTTAGGAGATAAGAAAATGAAATGTACAATCCAATAATAACTTTATAGTGATGTTATTGATATAAAATGTAAAAATTATCAAATTACCCGCTAATTTAAAGAGGATTCAAGTGGGTGTGTACACAACACACCGGGCGTATGTTATATAGGGCCGTCTTGTCTTAATCAAATACCTCATAATTTAGTCTTCTAGTTAATACACATGAAAGACGAATTTATTATATTAGAGATAAAACTATTTGTGCATGCTGTTAAAAATAGATCAAGCAGTTAAAAGTGAACAAAGGGAGACATATGTGAGTGAGAAACCAATATAAAAGTACTGCATGAGGGAGTTGTTTGAAGTGAAACGAGAATTCCGCCTTTATCCGGTCAGTTGAATTGGTTCAAAGATTAGTGATTGGGCTAACTATTAGCCAACGCAATATAATCGACGTCGGGATTTGTCAAACGTTTCCTTTATAACTTGAAGTGAAGGTGTCGCCATACAGCATTCACGTTTAAACATTTTAAATAAGATAATGCGTTGCTGCTAGTAAAACAATTTTATCTTCTTCCGCTCGACTGGCTTCGCGCATCGAAATGCTCATGTGAATTTGAACGAGCTCTTCTACCCCCTGCTCAAAAGATTACTTGTTCTATCTAACGTAGTTAAGGGGGATCCTGCTTTAGGAGGCCTTAAAATTGCGTTTTTGGGGGAATTTTTTTAGGACAGAAAAAAATGAACAAGTCTAGTGAACTTTTTAGAGCCTTTTATTGCACATTTGAGCATTAAAAAAAATATTTAAACGGAACCGATTTTTATTCACATTTGTGCAACACCTTTCAATTGCAGTCTACAATCGGTGGGAAAGTTGTAGCTCGTAATTTTTGTCTGAAACAAAAAAAAAACCAAAGAAAATTGTAATTCTCATATATTTTCTTCTAGGTGAACTAAAAAAAATCCCAAAATTTTGAAATTCAAAATTTTTCTCAGGTTTGAAAATAAATGTGCTCTTTGCAGGAAGAGAAAATCATTTCAACTTGCTAAAAAAGTTGTTTAGAATTTTTTTTTCATTAATCTTTTTAGTTCAAATCAAATAGAATGCTACTGAAGCTAACAAATGTTTTGTTTCGTTTTGATTGCTTGTCTGGTTTTCTCGCAATCACGCCCACCAGTTTAGAAAAATCGTAAAAACGAAAACTCGAGAAAACGCGGTCTAAAGTTTACGATCAGGAAAAATGTTAATTTTCGATTACTTACCGAATATCTCGTTATAATCCTACTACAGCTCTTACGAATTCAAAATATTATTGTTTCGAATTGAATTTTTGTCAGTACATAGTTCGGTGTTATGTGACTGCGGGGTGGGGCGCGCGCTTCGTTTGTCCGAGCGTTCGTACGTTCGTATATTGTTTGCTCAACACCTCACTGTGTTTAGTGCTGTATCTTTCAAAATACTGCGAATTAGCCGCTATAACTTTTTATACATATTCTTAGATATATTAGGCATAGATTTGAGCGATTTTTGAGCCTTCTAAAGCAGGATCCCCCCTTAAGGCGACGTCACACAAGCAATTGATGACAAATAACACCCCGTGCTTTTTTTGCAATTGAAACTTGAAAGTAAGCAAGAAAACAAAAAATTAGAGACAGTTATTTAATTTCGTACGTGTTATGAAAGAAATTGAAGTTGGGCTGATATTAAATTTTAAAGAACTACTAACATTAAGGCTTACATTCCCAAGTTATGATTCACTTATGAGATACCATTTGTAATAAGTAACACGTAGTCACGTACGTAATACCCGGCAACAATTCCAAGAAATAAATTTCTGTCATAAATGCACAAATTTGATGGTATTTAATATATCAGTAATGTATCCTGTGTTGCATATTTGCATGTACTAGGCCAACGTAAATATAATTACATTTCAACAAAAAAATTGTAGATATGCAAGCATTATATTTTTTAAATGGATTGTTCATAACTCAAAACTCGATATTTAACGACTATATGATTTTGCTAAACATGTCGGGGAAACTGGTTTGAGATAAATGGTCTAAAATCAAATACTACCAAATCTCAACGCTTGACGTTCAATAGGGGAGGAGGTGGGAGGTAGAAGGATGTTGCTGGAACAGTAAGCAGAATTCAGGAAAGGCAGTGGAAGGAGAGAGTAGGAGAGAGGTAAGACAAGGGTATATCCACTGAGCCCACAGCGCTTCAACCTATACATAGCTGAATGCCAGAAAACGTTAAGGAAGGAATAGGATGGAGGAGTAAAATTGTCGTTGGCATTTGCAGATGATCTAGAATGATTCGATGGTATTTGGGAAAGGGGAGGGAAGTGCAGTTTGAAATGGACAGGAGAAACAAATAGAACCGATGCAGGAATGTAGTAATGTATGTAGTATGAGTAATGGAGAAAAATCGCAGCGAGGGGCACATGAAACGCATGAGCAGAAAAACGAAGAAAGCGGTGGAAGTATTGACGAGGAGACTATAGGGAAAGAGGAAGGGGGAATTTTAGAAGAAACAATGATGATGTGGAATACATGTATTAAGAGTATACAGATGTACGGAGCGGAAGTTAATTGATGGAATGAACAAAAAACGATATAAAGGATATAGCGACAGCTACAAAGGGCACTGAACCTGGGAAACTCAAGGCCAGAACACATAGTAAGACAGGAGACAGGGAGCGAAAGAGTGGGCGTAGAGGCAGGGAAAAGAGGTACGAAATGGCAGGAAGCGGGGCAGATATAACAGAGCCTAGTGAACATCGTATGGGAGGAGTTAAGGAAAAGGGGGAACAAGAGAAGTTACATCATATACAAATAGGAAAGTAGAATAAAAATGTTTGAAAAGGGATGGTTATCCGTAGGAGAGGAAAGGAGCAGAAGAGAAGGAAATAGGTGAATGAAATATTCGAGATATGGAATCAGGTAGAAGTGCAGGAAAGGGAAAGTAAATTCAGAAATGCAACTCAAAGTATAACACATTAAGGAAGCTGAAGGGCGCAAGGGAAAGAAGACAGAGTACATGGAGAGGGAAATGAGGAGGTAGAAGCAGGTGGAGGTGGAAGTCGCGAAGCCAAAATAATTTAAAACCAGAAAATAACGGAAGCAAGTTAAAGGAAATAAAAGAAATTTCTGTAAAATATCGATAATTAAATTAAATAGATGTTACAGTAACAATGCTCAACTCCGATTGCCGTTTGTTGATGTCATCACGCCTTGCAACTGCGACCTTAAAATCTGTTAAAAATACCAAACATTTTTGGTATACGTTATTGCTGGTCATAAATACTTTTAAATTAATAGTTGTTTATTTGGATAATTTATGCTGCTTCAATTGTTCGCGAAACGTTTGAATTAGTTCAAGAAATAAAATGATAAAAAATAATAATGCCAAAAATAACGAAAGCAAAATAAACACAAAATAAAAAGAACACAGTAAACACAAATAAAAAATATGACAAACAAATAAATCAAAATAAAATTTAATTGGAAATATAAAGTAAATCAAACGAAATGAAATATCTAAAAATCAATAAATTTGCAAACAGTTCAGAAACAAACAAGCTAATCATTCAAGTTAAGATACTTTTCTCGGAAACCAGTTTCCAAAGGCAGCCGAGAAGTAATAAGTAATTTTATTTGAATATTAATTTTATACTTTTTTGAGTTTTTTCCTATTGTATGTTAAATGGCTATATATTGTATGTAATCTATGTATTGTGTAGGTATGTGTGTGTGTGTTTTAATACATAATTTATGGCAATTATTCGATAGTTGATATATTAGTTGTTATGTTAATGTTAATGTATTAGTTACACAATAGTCGTTAATGGTGACTATTTCCCGCAGTAAATTTCAACCAATCATATCAACGCATATGACAGAACTCACCTAACATCGGATGAATATCACCGAGTATTCGATGCAATATGAAATTTCCGGGTACGCATATGTGTATAGAGTAATTATTTTTGGACACTTCAAAAACGTTCGTGGTATTAATTATCAAAATGCATTAATTTAATTACTTAATTAATATTTGAACAATAATAGTTATAAGTATTATTGAAAGTATAATTGCTGCACTGCAAGAAGCGTTTGCTGAAACATCGTTAGGATTTTTTTTTTTTTTGATTCTCGTAGCTTTCTTATTGAGTTCTCGTGGTGACTTCCATCGACTTCCGTATATGGGTTTATGGAAGAGGTATTTGAATGGCCTGCCATTTCATGTTCTCCTAAACTACGTTTCGCTAGATTAGTAACAGCTGTTGAGCAGTTAGAATGGTTTGTTATTCTATTACGTTTTACATTTATCCCAACCCTTTCAGCAGAAGTTGTAGTCCACTTGAATAAGTAAAACTTCCTTGGGAGGTTTTACTAAATATTGGGTATAAACAAAACTAGATTTTTCTCTTTCGAAAAAGTCACTAGACACTCCGGTTCACTACACTTCGCCAAGCCAGTTCCAATACCAATATGTGATACATTTCCATTGCAACCCTTCGGGAGTATCTTAATCCCAAAAAGCTGATTTCGTATTGTATTGTACTGTTTCTTTTCTCACCAAAGACTTGCAGTTGTCGCGTCTTTAAATACCATATCTTTAAATGGACCGAAAGTTGTTCCAAAATCCTTGTGAACATTTTCCTGTGGCAGTGTGGCGATTCTGTTCCACTGAGACTTTACTACACCCTATCTGTAGCCGGACCCGTCTTGCTTATTCATATTCAAGGCAAAATCTTTAAAGATTTCTCCTACCTGGGTCATGGAAGTATCTCCATTACCCTTTCCTTGCAGAATGCTTCAAATTGCTTTCGCAAACAATTCGGTTTCATTGTATTTGCAGGCTTTAATGTACTAATTTATTCATCCATTTAACTCGAGCTTGATTGATAAAAACGAATGTTTCTAAAATTCGATATTAGAGCGTCTTCTCATTTTTTTTAAACCGATTGAGGTGTCATTGGGTACTTTCAAAATCATTTTTTTTGTTTTTTATTATTTCTATCGTAAAATTCGTACTATCAAAACTGCGTGAACTTTTCTTCGGTAAATAGTCCTCTATATGTACCTTTTGCAAGCCATCCTTATATTTGGCATGCACTCGGGATATAACTAATGAATATTGATTTACATTACTTACATTTTTGCCCAGCTACATGCGACTCTATTTTTGTGAATGCTTTCGAATGGTAAGCCGTTTTCCACGCAAATGTGCGAAGCGCCATTGTAAAGTTCGTGGTAAACAACAGGTGATAATAAGAAATTCAAGAAACTTGAAAGTTAAAAAAGTTACTGTAAGTTCCATCTGTTTCATCCACTCGGCTCTAAATCGAAAAAATGGCAGAAGTAGTCAGTAAAAATATTATGTGGACTTCCTTACACGACAACGGCTATTTCAACGATGGCAAATGCAGTTGTGTACACTGCAGATACAATTTATTTACTCGATGATAATCCTCCTCTAAAGTTTGAACATGGACTATAGATTCACCAGACGTGGGCGTAGCAAAACGCTAAAGCGTATTAGTTGGGCTATTTACTCCACAGTAAACCGGGCGGTATAATCAAACACGGCAGTCTTAAATCGAGTTCTTTTGCTGTAATGCTGCATTTTTGTTACACCCCGGTCACATGTAAATTCGCCGGCGTGTAGTGCCCCAGTTGCTCGCGATGCCCGAGAATGTATTGTTATTGCCGTTAACCCTTTCATGACCCCGTGGTAATTCATCGAGCGGAGGTCGGCGTTAGAGAGCCTCGTCCTTTGCTCCTTGCATCTGCGAACTATTCGCTTCGCAAGATTCCGACGATAGTCACGCTCGGTGACCTATTCAAGTCTGCCCGGCGGAATCTTTTTAGTGCACATCGATCACGACGCGTTCTGGATTTGTGCCTATGTAGCGTGCCAATTCTCCTAAATACAGGCTGGTTCTAATCTCGTGGTATTTGTTTTAACGGGCGCTGGTGCATTTGAGAAAAAATATAAAGTTTCAAAACAAACAAATTAGTCCATATATATATATATATATATATATATATATATATATATATATATATACGAAACCACATACTGGAAATAGAACGACATATATAGATCAATAACTTAATTCCATGATAAACCCGACAATTATCATCATCTAGCAAGCAAAGACACACAACAAGAAAGGCTTATTGCAAATGAATTTTTAGATTTTAGATGAGATGTTTAATTCGTTATTCGTGGCAGCGACACCAGTCGTGCCATAATTAAATTCGATTAAAATTGGTATCACTGCATACGATTAGATCCAAGACAAAACATGCATTTGTCAAAGCACTCACAGTTTTAACCTAAATGTTTAATGATTAGATATTGAGCGTGACTACCTTGGCATGTCAGTGTATATGTTAGTGGAACACGGTAGTGATACCATTGTATCAATTTCTTTGTTTTGTGTCAAGATTTTATCGGTGCAGTTGGGCTACTGTTTCCTTCCATATCTTGGCTTTTGTTTGCATGAATTCCTGATTTTTCTGAGAAACTGTCTTAAGAGGCTGTCGTGCTTTGTCGCAGTTAATTTTTGATTAGATTTCTTTACATACTACAACAAATTATTTTTCTGCACACAAATTTTCTTCTTTATCAAATCTTCTAATGAAACCTATATTTCAAAATATCTAATTTTGTGATGATGTGACTTGTCATCACAAAATCCGTCGTAGCAGCTTGTTACGTGTTCAGGGTTTCCACTGAAATCATTAAAGTAATTTAGGTCACATTTTGATAGTCGTTTTAGGTCACCTTCTTCGTGCTTTAACTAAAAACACTTTTATTAAATCTGAGAAGCACTCATGCAAATTGATGTTGCAGTGTCGTGTGGGTCCCTTTAATGTTCATTAGTTTTACAGGCGTGTATAGTTGGCTGCAGCGCTCATCTATTGTAGGTGTCGCAGTAAGCCCAAACAATTTACTTCACTTCACTTGATCTCACACTAACGGGTTTTTGCTTTCATTTTGTTTAGATTAGAACATTTCATGAAATCCAACATCACAGCTTTGATCTGAAGAACCTGAAAAAAATGTTTGTTGACATAATTTGTTTTGAATTAATGGTAAGTAGTAATAGTGGAGATGAAAGAGGATTTTCTCTATCCAAAAAAAAAATACTGCCAGGCAAAACTAAATAGGGCTTGAAAACTTTAAACACGAAGTTGTACATTGTCAATTATGTGGCCCAGTATGAATACAAACCACATCTACTTCCTATAAGCAAAGGTTTACTCAACAGATCAAAGGGGGCATAATAGATACATGAATTATCTAGAAGGGGAAAAAATAAAAGCTGAAAAGTTGAAAACAATTACTGAATAATAAGAAGCTAAAGAATGATCTGAAAAGGAAAAATGGAGTTGGCTGAGAAAGAACACTAGAAGTGAAAGCGAAAGAGTATTAGAAAGAGAAGGAAATTAAGGAACAAGACTGTAAAACTGCAAACTTCGTTATCCAGAGCAAACCTTCAAGGTGTAAAAGTGGACGTTGTTGGACGCCTGTGAAGTAATGTGAACAGAAGAGAAGAGCAAACTTAGGTAGGTTGAAGACGTAAACCAAAGAATTGAAAAACGAAAAGCTTTCATAATTTTCTATTTTTTTATTCCCACGTCAAAGAAGCCAAGGAGAAGTGTCACTGACTGAACGACTAGCAAAATTCCTTTTTTTATTATAAATAAATAAATAAAATACAAACAATGTAATTTTTATTGCATGGGCTAATATATGGTCACTTAATAGTCACTGATTGTTTGTAAGGGTTTCTCAAAGGGCAGTTTTTTCTATTGACAGGTCAATCGGTAACTTATTTCTTTCAAAAATTGGATTGACACCATTCGTGTTCTTTTAATTGGAATAAAACACTTTTACACAAAATTGATGTAATTTATTACTACAATGATAATAAATACTAGAGCGAACGTGTCATCTTACGCGTTGCTAGCTCGTCTGTAACTTTACTCCTCGTTGTGCGTTTTAAATACTTGCGCTGTTGCTGACGTGATAATGCTTGTGTATTTGATATAACGTAATACACACAAACATAACTAATCAATGATATTTCATTATATTTAATTGCGTTATAATTAGTACTATACAATTACATAATCTAATTTGCATAGATTGAAAAATATTTTTCAACGGATTCTCCACCACGTTATCGTGATTAGCATTAATTCGTTAAAATTCGTTGCAACACTTTTCTTATTACGCAAAACATAACGTTAAACACAATCGTTCAAAATTATACGTCTCAGTAGTAATCCGTTTAAAAACATCTGAATATTTCATGCATCCCAAATCCAACGCCACCGCCGAAGCCCCGTCTAACCCTCCTAACGAAATTACGTCCCATAATATTCAACGCCATCAGTAATATCAAAATTTAACCGAGTTCCAAATTGTAAGTACATGATGATTTGAATTTCTAATAAAGTCGTTAATTTCATCGGATTTATTCAATGGAGACTGAAAATTTAAATGAGCAACTCGAAGCGGATCCGGGGGCGTCGAAATTCGAAGCAGAAGGCGCAAATGCGAATTGAATTAACGAATCATCTCAATAAAATTATTATTTGACAGGACGTAAAAGGACGATTTTCGAAATTTTAATCGGACGTTTCGTCCACGCCAATTGAGCAAAATGGGGAAAGTGTGTTAATTAAAAAAAAAAGAATATTTCGTATTTTCTTTTACGTACACCGAATATATTATTAAGGAATTGATTAATTTATACGCTTGGTGTATCGTACGGATCTTATTGTCCTTCTAAATGATGATCCTATCGACCGGTGTCCAAATAACAAAGAAGTTTCGCTACATCTTATGTGCTCAGTTAGATGGTCTTCAATTATCATCCCCGATGAGTTTAGTTTTTTTCTTGTTATCCAATAGGATTTCTTTTATTATAGCTACAGCATTTAGGGCCAATCTTAACCTTTTTGTGGGTGGTTTGTTCCTTCCAATCTGGATTCTTTTTTGTAAGGTTGCAATATACTGCGAGCATATCTGACCGAGTTTACACACCGCAGTCGAATAATTGATGACAGAAACAAAGTACTAGGGGTGAGCGCCAGATTTTAACACCGGTAATTATTAAAAACGTTTTCTCCATAATTGACCAGGTGGTTCATAAGTTTCACGATGCATTAATTTTTTATGTTTTATTATTATATTTAACCGCAACAATATATTCAAGAGTACACATCATAAAATTAAGAGCTACTAAATACACTTGAAGTTCAAATATGAAAACGTGATTTAACCGCAATTAATGTTGCGAACACAGTTTATCAAAAATCTCCATGTAAAACCTCTCACCATTTTCCGCGACTATCTGTAATTAGTAGCAATATTAAACCGGTAAAGTTCAGCAATTAAACTTTGCTTGGATGCCGTACAACGATATAAATCAGGAGATATTGAAGTGTTATATACGTATTAAATAATTTATGTGTGTTTATTACTTTAATGTGCCATTATCCTGTCCGACTACACGCCAATGAAGTAGCAATTTTGTTACACCACCGACCGATATCTTACGTTCGGAAGTACAAAAGTTGACTTTGTCCTTAATTAACGCGCAATTTTCAATCATATAATTTCACAGATTAATATCGTGATGAACGATTATTATAATACGTCTGAAAGTTCGTAATATGCATGAAAGAGGTAACTGGTCCATTCGATTTCTTAAATGATTTTCAAGCTACTAATGCATTTAATTCGTAATGATTGTTGTTCATGTCACGCTTTTATTTTACACCTAGTAGGGCAAATTTATAATTTTTATAAATATTGTCGTCTTATTGTTATTATTATTATAACGAAGCAAATTCAGTTATATAATTAGCCTTACGTTGGAATATATTTCTTTCCCTTTTGATACAATGGGGTACCGTTTCACACTACGATGGAGATATTCAGCAGCTCATACCACACCACTAACTACATTTTTTTGCCATTTCTGGTATGACGATGAAGATACGTTGAGTTGATTGTCCATTATAGTATTGATAGGTGAATAGTGGCTCTCTACGTGAGTGGTAAATTGACTTTCATCAATTCTGTATTTTTTATAATCTCCTCTTTAATTGAGCTAAAGTCACAATTGTAAATACAAAATAGTGTTCGTGAACTACCAGCTATTAAAACTCTTAGGTAGGTTACGGTGTCGATTATTCTATTGCTTTATGGCTGTGCTTCTAATTTCAACATTGGACAAATATATATAACGGTGTTCTTTTGAATTTGATGTAAGTTGTTTATAAAAGTTTAATTGTGAACGTATCATAGAAATAGCATTTAGCAAATAGATATCTTTACTTTAGTTCTGCCTTTACTGCTGTGGAGTGTGTCAATATAGAGACAGGAGAACAGTATGTTTTAACTAACGAAAAACAAAAAATTAATAACAAAACAAAATTTACGATGAATAACCAAAATGTTCACCACTGACTTCGAGACATTTTAACACTCTTCATACGATTCCTGTGCATTGGCTAGCATTTCAGGGTTCTGTTGTGTTGGGTTAATGCTATTCGTTCTCGCAATTCGTTTAGGTTATTGAACTGTTGTTGGAAAACTGAGTTTTCTAAATAGGCCTACAAAAAGAGATCACACCGACTGAGCTCACAGGCCCCTGGGGGATAAGGTAGTTTGACTGATAACTCGTTCATTAAAATCTTCTTGTTTCATATTTAACCTCTTAAGACCTGAATTAATTAATTTAAATTAAAAAAATATATTTTCTTTCATAAAAACATATAAATATGTAAATTGATATTATGGCAACTTTATTTTTTACTGCCTGGAGCCGAGGTGCGATTTTAGGGTCAAATAACACGATTGTCATTTAAATATCGCCTTTATTTAATTCATTTGAAATTTTTGAAAACAATTATTATTTTTGTTTATGAATAAATTTACTTTATTTAATTTATATTTGTTTGCACTTTATAACCTTGTTTTTTTTCACAAAGCTGTCGACTTTCTTGGACAATTAGCCAATGATGCGTTTCATCTAATTTTATATTTTTAGAAGGAAGAGCAGTGTTGAGCTGTTTTTCTTCTTTTTCTCAATAGTTCTTGAAAATCAATTGGATGCCTCTTTGCTATTCCCAAAGATTCGCAGTCTTTGCGATAAAATAGCCAACAATTTATAACAGTTAGATCAATGAAATGGAAAATGAAAGGTGATACCATTTTCTTGATATAATACGGATTCGGTACGATGATATTAGAGCATCTAACAAGCCCACACCTCCTACAAATTCATTATAGGTTGTCACCACTTGTGGACATTCTACATCCTATGCCATAGTGGATAATCACTAGAATATATGCCTCCCACAGGACCCGATCTGTTGTCCATTTTATAACTCTTATAGAAATATTGACAATAATTGTTTAGTTTTCCTCAAAAGTTCCTTTGTCTTTTTTCTTCATAACTTTATCTTCAGGGTAAGTCAGTTTACGGAGGCTATTGATACGAATTGTGCCCAAAACTGGAAATCAAATTTTGACCAGTTCAACCAATAGTTTTTGGGAAGAAATCATTTGTCACAAAATAGTGGGTAATTTACATATTTCCTTAGATTTTGAACTAGTTGAACAAAATAATATTCACGCTTGCACCTCAGCCTGGACAACCTTCTTCTTTATTTTTTTGTCCGACATGTATTTCGAAATGTCCATTAGTATTGCAAATGTCAAATATTTTATAGCTTCATTGCTTATTACTGTTTCATTTATTCGTCAATACTAGGCATCTCTTGTTGAAGAAATTTCAAAAATGTTGATTGCATTCTTGACTGGTTACTCATAATTGTCATCTCTATTTATGATATCTGAAATATGACTTACACGAGTATTTTTTGCCCAATACATATGTGATCTTGACAAATGGCAAAAATAGACATTTATGACAGTATGGATTTCGTTGTGTAGAATATAGTGAATCATCACCAACGATATCAACTGGTTTTTGAATTTTGAATGTTTATGGAAATGAATGTAAAATTATTTATAATCTACAATAATTCCTATATAATTGTTTCATAATAATTTTATTGACTATAAGACGTTAGATTTTTTAGATATATTTTGAAACCATACATAATCCTCGCGGCTACTGAATTTTCGGAATTTTTGTATGTTCTAAGTAACCACTTCTTTCAACAAATAAATTGCTTACTTCTTTCTCATCATATAAGTAATAGGTAGCTGGGTAGCATTACTATATTTGAAGCTTCAACTAATAAGTAGAAAAGTAATGTTTTTCAATCAACGGTTTTTGTACTGCTTTCCAGAATTTCGTGCAATAAACCCAATTTTTCGCCAATAAAGTAACCACGATATAAATAAAACATGAAAATGGTTCCTGTTACTGCAGCCACAAGAAACGATATGATAGTTCTGAAACAAGGACTGTGTCCTTATGGGTTCATTCCATTTTAATTCCTCGTCTTGAAATAGCCGCCCATATTCATAACTTTTGCAGTGTAGTGGAACCACTTCAATAAAATTAGATTCTTCTGAACTCTACAACCGCATGCTTTGCGAATTCGCATAATATATTCAGACCTTGTGTGTAAAAGTAAAAACATTTTAACAGTTTCTCACTCAAAGTGGTTAGAAACCGACGGCGGTATTCACCGCATACAGGATAACTAACTTGTTGTTTACAGAGCACAGAAATACAAGCGAATGTCCCTTTTCAATATGCTGTCGTGGTTGAGAGCTGAATTTGTTGTGACAGTCGATGCACAGAAACACAGTAGTGTTGTATGTCTTCAATTCTTCAAAATGGACTTGAATTGGATACTGTCGCCCACCATTAACTCGGCTATTAAGTGCATATTTGACTCCTCATGAATTTTTCTTTTTGTAAAAAATCAGTTTATTTCAGGTTTCATTCCGTATACCTATTTGACGTTCCAACAATTGTGGTGCGGTTAGAATAAACCTTGTAACCGTCGCACCTCCGCCAAATTGAAAACACTCGTGGCATACCATCATTTAGGATATCTGAATTTATTTAGTATTAAATTTGGCAGAGCAGCTGTAGAGTTATAGATCAATCGACACCATTATCTACACCAGCTTTGAGGTGGGCCATGATTTTTTAAAAATTATATTACTTGTGAAATTTACATAATATTTATGTAGGTATATTATGTTGATTTCGTCCTGTTTTAAATTTCGTCCTGAATTAAATTCTGGTTCCATTACAAATTGCATTGGAACCTGTTTCCAGGTTGCTTGCTGTTGCTTTTTCACTGTTTCGAATTCCACGAATTAAGGGGTCACCGACAAATACCGCTATTGATTCGTATCTCATTTCTATGTCGTGGATGTAATTCTGGTTCCGGGATATTACTCCTCACATTGATTTTGGTTACTTCAGAATATGCATTTATCTTGTTTAACTTTGAACACCATGTCTATGCGTATGACTGTAATAGTTTTCTACATTGTCCAGGCAATCCTGGGCAAGACTTTATATAACACACCAGTCACTACTGCTACACACTGCCAAAAGATTTTTAACTACATGTATGCTTTCGATATGAAAACTATTAAAATCATCTCATCAGTAACAGTAGTAAATACGTATGTCAATATCTTCACCCTGACAAAGAAATAATTATAGTTAATTTTTATAATAGAACTCAAATATAGGCACGTTCAGTTTCGTAGTTAAGGCAAGTGCAATGTATTGTCTGTCTCTCAATTTCTGCTCCCTGGATTCTTACTTATCCCTAATTATTCTTTTATTCATAGTCATTATTAATACGAGTGATCGGTCAACCAATACCTAGTTAACAGTGTGAGACAATATATGTTTCCTTTAGGTTATATTTAGGAGATCTTCTTTCTACTTCAGTATGGTATTTTATGTAAATATTAATAAATTTAACACTGCTTCCATGCACTGTTTTATCTAGATCGATGATGTAATTGCTTATTCGCATGAGCAACTAATATAAAACGTTAACTAAAATTGCTTCGTCTACACTGGATGTAAAATTAGATACAAATAAACAAGTTGTATTAGAGAATAATTGGCTTGTGGCCTAGATTTCGCCACCTTATATCTCGCCACGGGGGTTA
The DNA here is from genome assembly GCA_959613385.1 of Geotrupes spiniger. NCBI lineage: Eukaryota > Metazoa > Arthropoda > Insecta > Coleoptera > Geotrupidae > Geotrupes > Geotrupes spiniger. Next base: position 13,282,851 of record OY390737.1, on the reverse strand, counting down.
ATAAAATTGCGAGTAAGATGGTAATAATAGTTCTGTTAAAAAGTTGACGTTGAATATTCAGTGATAAAATATAAAGGGAACATCATCGCTAATAAGCACTGTTGCTGAATCATCATAAATCAATATCAATGCCATTATAAAACTTGATTTAATTTGCCATATAATTAATTGGTACGTCTTCCAAGAAGCATGACATGCAAATATCTAACGCAGGCCATTGTTGATTATTTTCACCGTAAATAATAAATGTTTATGTATCTGTTTTGCATTAATATGTATGATATTAACAATGCATGCGCAAACATTTGAAGTGGCAATAAATCTAAACGAACGGGCAATTCATCTTTCCATCTCTATGACATTTCGTTAGTATTTTCTGGAAATTTACATTAATGCAAAGAACACACCTCAGCTCTACGTGCCCACTGCGACCAGCCACTTAAAATAATATTAGATAACTACGCTTTTTTCTAATGTATAAACTATAATCTATTAAAATAATTTTATACCCTACATTCACTCACTTTTTGGCCTGTCGGAAACCCAGTGCAGGTGAGGGTGTTTTGTTTTGATTCGCAAGCGTTGTCCTTAAACATGGGAACTGTTCGTTGCCATTCCATGTAATAATTAATGAAAAATTCGGGAAACTTTACACTTGTCATTAAAAACAATCAACATTAGAAATCGGTAAGAAATGAAAAACATCAACTAAGAATTTTATAAATACTGATTAAAAATTGTAGGAACAAAAGCAGGAAATCATAGATAGTCTTAGCCATGAAGAATAACGCAGTTTGTTGTTTGACGGTACAATGAAGTATAAAGCATTGACCACAGAAATTATAGTTGAACGAACCAAGAGATAATTAGTACCCAGAAGGTTAGATAAAGTTATATTATATAAATACCGTTCCTTTGAAAAATATAAAATATTAGAAGAGCAACAAACTGTGTAGGATCATCGATTTAGAACTAGGGGAACAGAGAACAGAGATTTGGCTGAATTGCGTCCTGAAATCGTCGTTGGAGCAGACACGGCGAGAAACAAGATCACAACCAGTAACCAGTAAAGAACATATAAATTTGAACGACACTTCTTTTCAAATAGAACTTCCAAATAAACGACAAACTATACGCAAATTTATCTAACAAATTTAAACTAAAGCCAAGTTCTCCATCGTACAAAGAGCAAGTTGGACTATTTAAACGAAATTAATGATAATTAGGAAACCGAACAGAGTAATTATCCGCATTAAAACGTTAAGGGAAACAAGTCGCCGAATTGCAAGCCTCCAGTACACAGCGCAATTAGATCTAGCCGAAGGCAATTACTATTGTCTCATTTAAATCAGACCGATATTCGCACACCCACGGGGGCGATTCGTTCGTTTTAATAGAGGCAATATCGACGCGTTGCGAGATTTATGAAGTTATAGCGGTGAAAGGTTGTCAGATTCACAAATGGCTAAAAATGGAACCCGCCAAATGGAAGAAAAAATATACACACATTGCGCGCGAACGATGACTTATGAAAGTGTGATATTTTAAAGCACGGTTCCGGCGAAAATTGATTCTGCTCGTGTGAGTCGGCGAAAACGCGAACATGGCCATCAATTTATTGCACTCTTATGGACCATAAAGCGTACTCGAAATAAATGAAATTAGTTTTTAATTGTTTTACGTTTAACTTAACTTCGTTGATGCCGTTTCAAACGTTGTAATTGTTGTATTGCGAAAACAACTGCCATTGGAACGTTAATTAAGAAACGCCGTAGGCCAAGTAATATTCGAAAATATCTGTAACGTTAATTCATGCCACGCGATATTAGTCTAAATTTGCATAAACGTCAAGTTCAGTAGTAAATTTACCATGTCTATGTTGGAACGTCGTTTCGTAATATTTGATGTACAATCGCGGCGAGCTATCTCACATATTTAATGCGCATCCTATGTAAATTGACATGTATGTCGTGGCGAGTGTCACCCACAACTCGATTGTGGTGGTGATCATACATCTTGCTTTTGTAATTATGACGCCATTTTCTTTAAAATTAAAGGTTATATATATTGTTTTTAATTGTACGTTTGGTTGGATTTCAGCCAAGTGATTCTTAGTAATTGCAAAACTAGGTCACATTAATTTCTTTAATTCTGATCTTGTAAACTAACAAATTACGTAGCTCTGAATAGTGAGTGATATATGTAGTTGACAATCAAGAATATGGTCATTTGAAAGGAACTTACGAAATTTGAGGCGAAGATCACAGACGTTACTTGAGATACTTAATGAGATATAAATCGTAAGAAACATATGCCACAGAAAATTTTCATTGAAAAATTAAAAAGGTATTCATTACTACCACTGCCTGTATGTCATCATACAGGACGAGCAATCAAAAAGAAGTTTTTGATATACATATGTTATATGGGTCGTGGAAAATGTTGTTATAATAGCAAAGACAAATTTCAAAGAAAAATCTACGTCTACCTAATTATATATTTCGTACACAAAATAATGTAGTCCTGTGCCAGAATAATCCACATTGTTTACGTCTTCATCAGAGCTGGTAGTTAGCTTTGGTTGTGTTACTAACTCCCTGGTGATAATTAGCGAGTTTTACAGTTGTAATTAATGTTTCTTGTTTTATTTACCAGGAACTGCTGGAAACTCGACAGTTGTGCTTTTGGACGCACCACCCAATTACCAAGCGTTATGTTAATCTGCTAAGTGTACCTACACATACTCTTGAGTGCTCAAAGCGCACGCGAAAATTCTACATAGACATCCCTATTTAATTTGGCGTTTTGTAAATGTGTTTCTAAATTGACTTGAAGAGACGAAATTTAATAAAGTATTACGTTGACATTTATTTAAATAATATTCGTTGATATTCGTACACCTGAATTATGCAACTTGAGCGTTAACTCAAAATTTTATTGTTATCTCTATCGGTATCATGGAAATTTTTGTGTGCGCGTCAAAACTTTGATGCGTGTTTGGTTGTTTAAATTTTGTCATTCATTGCGATTATTTCTATTGTCATAAATTGAATTGCATTGAAGTTAAAAATCCACACGCGTTTTTCCTTTCATTGTGGGAATTCCACCCATTGACAGGATGTTTGCCCGTTGTCGTTTACGTTCAGTTCCGTGTACCGATATGATCGAGTAAACAATATTGATTCAGGATAAATCACGTAATGTGCGAATAATTATTTCTGGAAAAATACACTCGAATATATTTATCTGAAATGTCGTCATCGTAAAGAATTGTGAACGCGTAATATCACCTCACCCTAAATAGAAAAAGTTTCGCTCATGACAAACGCAAAATTGACGGACATGACAATTACAATTTTAACTAATCGATTACATCGTTCAATATCTAAATAAGGCCTTTCGAAAATTATAAATAAAAATCTGGCTACGTGGCATTTTTCGCGCTTTGCTATTGCAACTGATATTAAACAAATAATATTATCAAACAATGATTATTTAAATTTATATTAAATGAATGAACTAGGCGCAATTGTATGTGTATTTTTCGTTGAAGTAAAGGTTGAAGTAAAGGTAAAAATCTAGTAAGTCAGGTAAATTAAAATTAAAATTCCTTAGTATACCAACTACAGATTAATGCTTGACGATGCATATTATTGTAATGGTCGTATATTTAAACTTAATTGCAATTTTAGCATTTATTCAATTATTAACATAAATAAAGACAAACGCAAATACGAACTATTAAATTATATAAAATTGCTCTGGCTGAAAGTCGTGCTCGCAATTGTCTTTCCGGAGGGCGTCCAATCGTCTTCTTTCCTCTTCGGATTTTTAGCCGGCATAATCAGTCTTTTTTACCGTGTTGGTCCAATTTATATTCTATCCCTTCCGGAACTTTTATTGTAGTACTTATCGCACCTTTCCGCTACAGTAAATGAACAATTTAGTGGGTAAAGCTCCCTTCGTTGTTTCTCTCTGGAAGTCTCCCACCCAAATTTCCTTGCGTTCAATCTTTGTCGATGCGTTTTATTCAATAATGATAAATTTAAATTCTTAGTGTACCTTAATTTTCTCTTTACATAATTACGACAAGTACTTCTTTGCATATTCAAATATTACTTTTGCACTCAGAAAATACACATTTTTAATTTTCTACATAACTTTTAAATAATTATGTTTATTACATATTATATATTTACTGATATGATGTTAGTTTAATTTATTATTAAATTTGTGCTTTTTAATTATCAAGGAATGAAAATTTTGCCAAAAATGCCTAAACACATCGTAGTTCATTTCTCACATCATCAGGACATTTGTAACAAATTTAAAAATAGAAGATGTCAAGAAACTATAGTATAACTTACTCAATTGACACTATAAAGTTCTACATCCAACAAAACTTAGAACTAACCAATTCATTTTTCAAGTCAGAAATGGCAAATAACAATAAATCTTTCAAATTAATTAATAAGTCTATTTTAACAAAAAAGTCTACTAATTACAATATCAAAATGTATGTAACTCCGAAATAAAAGGAAACGAAGGCAAGAATAATTAATTACCGTTCACCTAATGTTTACTTCAATACAATTTTATTTATTTATATTTGCGGCGTATATTCACTACATATTTACCAGTTTATGGTTAAATACGACTATAATTTTCATTTGCATTCGATACACTCATGTGATTAAAACACATATTATATGTAAACCGGAAAATATTATTAGCCAAATTAAATAATTGATGGGAGGGAAATATTTGATTTTCACTGTTCAGAGTTTTTAACCTATGATTGCCTGAATATATACATATATCGAAAATATTTGTCAACGCACAGTTAGGAATTGTCGGTTCTGATTGGACGAATCTTATTTAGAGAAATATTTGTTGTTAAATTTGACAGAAAATTATTTAAATTAAATTAATTACGTTTGAACATTGTTCGCATGTCACATCAGGATTTCTTTCACGTCGTTCAACCGTAAAACTTTTAACAATAATAAATACACGGAGGCAGTGGTTTACATTATACAGAAATATATACTCAGTGACATATAAACTGCACCACCTAGAAGGGGTGGGAATTTTTGGACCAAATTTGGCAGGAATAGTGGACTAGTCCAGGGAAATAGTTGATTAAAATTTGAAACCCAATCATCAAATAGTCATGGGATTTTTGACGTTTGTGTCATTTTATAGAGGTGGTGATACACAAGCAATTATCGAGTCATTTTTTGAATTTGTTCCACTTTTTCGGATCCCGTTCTTTAGTTTAAAGTGTTGAGTGACTTTGACCGAGGGCGGATTGTTGGTTTACGAGATGCTGGTTTTTCGTTTAGAGAAATCGGCAACCGTTTGGGACGGCACCACTCAACAATAATGCGTGTTTATCAAGCGTGGTCTGAACATGGGGTTGAACGTCGGAGAAGAGGCACTGGGGCTCAAAGACGAACCAATGAACGTCAAGATCGCCGCTTAAGACTAATGGCCTTGAGAGACCGATTCTCTACAACTAGATCAATAGCTGATCAATGGTTAGGTGAACAAGGTCGTCCGATAGGCTTGCGAACAGTTTATCGTCGAATAAGAACCTTTGGCTTGCTGTCTTACCACCCACATCTTGTGCTACCCCTCACTGCCCAACATCGCCAGGAACGTTTGGCCTGGTGCACGGAAAGACTTCAATGGAACTTGGAGTGGCATCGAGTTGTCTTTAGTGACGAATCGCGATTTTGTTTAGGAATGCATGATGGTCGGATGACTGTTAGACGAAGACGTGGAGAAAGGCGCAATCCTGATTTTTCGATTGCGAGGCATGTTCACCGAACTGTGGGGTTGATGGTGTGGGGTGCTATTGCTTACGGCAGTAGGTCACCCTTGCTCTTCATTCTGGGCAGTATGACCGCCCGACGCTACATTGACGAAGTGGTAGAACCACAGTTCTTCCATATCTTCGAGCGCTGGAAGACCCACTTTTCCAGCAAGATAATGCACGACCTCACGTAGCAAGGGTTTCTCTTGACTTCTTTGAAGAGGCCAATGTTAATCTTTTGCCTTGGCCGCCAAGATCTCCCGATTTGTCGCCCATTGAGCACGTGTGGGACATGATGGGTAGAAGATTGAGGAATCTACCGAACCCACCGTTAACAATAGAAGCTCTACGGCATGAAGTACAGGCTGCTTGGGATGCCATACCCCAAGAAGACATTGATCACCTGCTGCAATCAATGCCAAGGCGGGTTAATGAGTGTATCAGAAATAGGGGCGGACCAACACATTATTAAAGAAAAATCAAAAAGATGGAGTGTTTTCTTTATCAAATTTTAATCGATTGTTACCTTAGACTAGTGCACTGTTTCTGCCAAATTTGGTCCAAAAATTCCCACCCTTCTAGGTGGTGCAGTTCATATGCCACTTAGTATATAAATAAAGTTAAATCCATTACTAATTAACAAAACTAGATACTTATTGCAATATCCATTTTTCTTAAAGCCCGAAGGACAACCTTAATATATCCTTAGTATTTGCAGTTAAGATATAATATTTGAAAAGATTCCCTATATCCACGGTTTTCTTTTAGGCTCTACTGAACTTAGTCGCTGAAACACGTATCTACTGTTTCTTAAAAATTATTGCAACAAGGGATTTGAAGTTGTTACAAAAGAGTATTTATGAGTAAATTTTTACATGAAAACTTTATTTAATTCCAAAAGTTTACATTGTCGCCTTATTTTCTTCAAACCTGATTAAGCTACTTACAGTTATCCCTCAATGAACTTTCTCTATAGACCTAAGCAATTTACGAATTTCAGTTTGTTTTACATGTGTATCACGAATAGGTACCATAGCGTACGTAAATAGCGTCGCCGAGTAAAAAAAAACTGTACATTTCTATCTATCTCCGCTTTAAGAAACTGAGGCCGACCATCATTAAATGCAAATATTGTGTTCACCGCTATCCTGACGGCCGTTTAAAGCAACGAATTTTCCAATAAACGCAAATACAGTGAAACGTTTTTATAACAAATTTATTTCACGACATTCTAGACTTTACGAGTTGTCTTCAGAACCGTAATTTAAATTTACAGGTATTTGAATTTTCATGATATTAAAGTGAAAATTAATTTCATAATCATTTACATGTTTATTATCTTTAATCCTTTGGCTTTGCTTAGTTATACTGCCTACCGCAACCCTTAATAATAAATGATTCATTGGATTTGATTAGATACACGAGAAGAATACGTTTGCTTCATTACGTAACTGTGCATCTTCTTTGAAAATAAAACATTTTTTATTAATTTATTTTTTAAAAAATTGCACTTGCTTGCATTGAAAAATTGCCAAACTATTTTTTACCCTTTTGCACAGTTCTTATTGCAATCGAAATTAAATTGGATACTAACGATTTTTAAAAAAATTATGTAAATATTTATTTCCAATCAATATTAATAATAGTTATCTTACCAAATTCCCATTTTGCAATGTCTAATTGATGAGTAAAATTAAAAATTAAAAATTTTGTATTAGAATCAATAGGATTCTTACCATGGTTGTTTAAAAAAACAATTCAAAAACTACAAGGTAATATAGGTAAACTATATATTTTATCTACAAGTTGATATGTAATCAATCGCTAACGCCTAATTTATTCGAATGGCACTAAAAATGTAATTACTTCCAATATATTTATTATTCAAAAAAAGTATGAAATTAATAAGGCATAAAAAACTGCATGAGACCTCCATATAATTTGAATAAATCTGCGTGCAATTACTTATAAATTTGCAATAAAATATTATTTTCACGTTCACGTCATTTTCCCGTAAGTACAGGCAATATGGATTGAAAATTATAAATGTATTTAATTAAAGTTTGCATAATTTATAATAAATATGATATATCGATCACAGTAATACCCTCATTGTATTATATGTAGCTATATTTCATATGAAATAATCATTTGATGGTTTAAATATACGCCGGGGGGAAAACCAAGCGAAGACTTAATCACAATAAGAAGCATAATTGCTTCGCCAAATAACTTAAAAATAAAATAAAACCATGAATTCAAAAATCCAAACATTGGTGCCGATGTGTATTTTATGATCTTTTCATACGTATTATTGACAATAAGTCACGGTTCATTATTTGCGGTTGTTTTATTTTACCAGCGTAACAGTTTTGTAGTTGAAAAGTATTAGTTTTTGACATTTGCAAATTTTGTGAAACGACATAACAAGAGAAAATGTCATGTATTTCAGTATTAAAGCCAAAAGCCTGTTGAAACGATTAATAAAATGCTAATACGTACTACAATAAAGACCACTAACGGTCAGCATTCAATTTAATTATTATATAACAGATTGTGGTTGACTGTACAATCTGAAACTAACATGATTTCATTAAAAGTTAGCTTAGAAAAACTTGGTCTAAAAGTATGGGTTAAGCCAGCGTTTTCAACTTTTTTTATTGAATGACACCTCTGACGAAAAATAAAAAAATCGCGGCAACCTTGACCAGAATCTAGAACCTGAACAAGGGAGGTGCTAATGGGCTAGTGAGATTTTTGCAAAATCGAAAATCACGCGCAACACTGGATCCGGGGAGGGTATTCCCTCATTGGGGGGAGGAACAATTTTAAAAATTGATAGTTTGAGGAAGTATTTTAATGTAAAAAATCGGTTCTAGGTGTTCAAAATCAAAATTTAAGTCCATTGAATTTTAACGAAATACCTACATGTAAAATAGTAATCTCGTTATTGTTTTTTAAATCTAATTTTATTATTAAATATATCAAATTCCATAAAGGTGCGTAAATACGTAAATAATAATTGTAATTAATGCAAGATGTAAGCTTGACGTGATGCACATTTTTTTTAATTCTGGGCCGAATATTGGCGATGCACATTCGCATTTCTTCTTCGATCGTTTGAAAACGTTCTCTTTTCTTAGTTTTGATGGACGTAAGAGCCGAAAATCCAAATTTACACAAATATGAAGTCGAGGTTTGCAATGATATTGTGAGAGCTCTTTTAGCTAATTGACGTTATTACATTTCAGTTTTAATTTGCTATCATTCTTTAAATCAATTAATGCTTCTTCCTCTTCAAGATTTATCTTTACTCATTAACGTCCACAATGAATAGATTTCTTATCAAATCGTAATCCTCAACGCGTAAAGAAGGAAACTAGTGACTTGTAAGTAAAATTTCTCAAATAAGTTATTAACATTTGTCATAGTAGAAAAATGTTTAAACATTCTTGTATTCCCTTTTTACTTCCTATCTTGCAAACTCTTAATTTCGTCAGTTGAAGGCAGGATATTTTCTTCGCGACTAGAAAGCTGGCAACATTTTTTTTTATAATCTTCCGTATTACAAACAATTGATTCATTTAATTTCTCAATTGACATACGCGAGTTAACACTTTCCACGTGATAGCAATCTGGATTCTGGGTGCAGCAGCAGATTAATATATTTTGCCCACCCTCTTCACACAAATCCGAAAATAGGCGTGATATAAATGGTCTGCTTTTTATGGAGATTAACATTTTTACTATTGCATCCAGTACAGACCTTAAGTCTCTTTTTACGGTTTTTCCTATAAGGATTGCACGGTGAAGAGAACAATGTGTTGTCATAATATTAATGTTACGTTCTTCAACCAATTCAATAAACCCCTTTATCGAACCGACCATGGATGGTTCACCAATTGTCCGATCCATGATTCCCAGTTTAATTCGTGCATTTTTAGATAGCAATTTACTGTATTAAATATATCAGCGCCCGTAGTAGTTTTCTCAAGTTCCTTAGAATACGGAGATTCATTCCCTACTTTCCCATTGTGGATAAATCAATGAAAACAAGAAGTTATAGTATATTGGCTATATCTGTTCACTCATCGAGTTGAATTGTAAACATATCGCTTTTTTAATGGCAGCACTTTCTTCTACATCTCTTGACATATCTGTAATTCGTTTGTTGATTGTATTATCGGAAAGAGTCATTTTTTAACTTCATCTTCTGCATCAGTATCGAACATTGTCAGTGGTTTGATCAGTGGTTGATCAATCAAATAAAAGAAAATTATTAACTTTTAAATTTGTTTTTTTATAAAATAGCTGAAATTTTTTCGATAACAATTTTTTATTTATATCTGAAAAAAAATGTTATTCATCAATAATTTGATGCATATATATATTGAATACTTTTTTCTTCTCTTTGTCAATTTATCTTCTTCTCTGCTGATTGGCCTGGGACTGGGAATATGAAGGCCAAGCAATGTGGTTTGGGTGAATTAACATGCGATTAGTAATAGTTACGCTACTTACTAAAATAGAACTGACAATGAGGTATCTTGAACTACACTTTATTAAATTTCCAAGAAAACTCCTAAACTGTGTGGCACCCCAATCGTGGCGCCATAAAGATGCTGCGGCACCCTGGTTGAAAAGCACTGGGTTTTAGTATCGCATTTAAAATTATTGGAATTAGACGAACTATATAAAAAAATTCTAACATTTCGTTCCTCTATATCCCCCCTTCGCCTCCATCCCTTTCTCCTTCCGCCTGCTCCTGCCGCCGTTTTCTGTTTTCTTGGTTCTTTCATCCTCCTGATGTACCAGTACCATCTTTTTCCTTCTCTCTTCCTTCTTCCCCACTATTTTATCTAACATCTCTAGTCACCTTCCGTCTTCTCCCATATTCCTTCTCCAGTCTTTTCCTTTCTTCTTTTCTTCTTTATCTCTTTGCACTATCCTACCCAATGATCCCATTCATCCCATCCTTCTCCACAAAAATTACACCGCCTGTAGCTCTCTTTCGTCCAGTTCTTGTTCGCTTTCTCCTCACTTCCGCACCTGAACCTTGCTATTGTCCTTTCTTCCTCTAACGATCTCCCTCCCTCTAGGTATGATGGTAACCTCCACTGTACTTTTAGAATATTGTATTTTGTGTTGTATCTTGATTTTACTTTCCCGTTCCTGCGCTTCCACCATCTTAGAACTATATTACAGGTATTCGTATCGATCGCAAAGATTCCATAGCCTATTAAGTAATTAAATATTTATATTGATTGGGAACAATACTATAGCAATTTTATACATTTCGTATGTATCCCACTAATCATAATTTTTATTGTCTTTTACTCTTACGTTATCATTATTATATTACTCAGTAATAAACGAAATTAATTGGGAGCACTGAGTTAAAAATGACTGCCTGCTGTATTTTGAACTAAACCTATACTAAACCCTACCGCCAATTATTGTTATAAAATTACTTTGTTTTATGAAGCACTGTCCATTCGTGGCAATGCTAATTCAAATTGAAATTAATTCTGGATTGACATTTGAATTTCACAAAATTAAGGTAATTCTTATTTTTGATAACTGATGAGAAAAATACATAATTCGTAGACATATTTTTAAACGCACTAACGTAGTTCATAAGATAAGGAAACAATTTTTTTGATAACTGAAAAGGTGTCATATATTTTTCCAGATATCCGAGAAGCTTTACAGAAGTAACATTTAATTATATTTGCTTGCGAATTAATAAAATATGTATCGGTAAATTTCTTTAAACGGATCTCTAAATTCCATATAGTGGCCATCGCTGTAGCAGCAAACATAATATGTGAATTTTATAATCGGCCACGATGACTAATAGATCGAATGCAGTTTTTATTATCATTATTATTCGATATAAACGATTTAAGCCATTATTTTTATCCTAATAAAACATTGAGTCATATTCGCGAGGGTACTAATATTTGTCAGTACCACCGGTTGTGTTTACTCTGTAAAATATTTCGCCGTTAGGATTAAAAAATAGTAAATTGGAAACCATTATCCTTACCACACAGTATTTTATTAACACTAGATTCTTCACCAGTGCAGTACACTGCTGAAGATTACTAGTTGTCGAAATGTACATCTAGTGTTTATAAAATACTGTGTGGTAAGGGTAAGTTTGTTTCAATTCGTTAGGATTTTAAAATAAGCTGTTGTCTTAATCCTATTTGACAAACTTAAACATAGTTCCTTATACTAGGTAGAATTTGTGCTCGAGTAAACTCTTGTCAAACATTATTTTATTCACTTTCTAGTGCCGCATTATTAATTTAAAAATACTAATATTTCCACACAATACATAAAATCATTTTCATTGCAAATTTAATTTTGAGTATGGAACAACAAAGGCCTCAATAAATACGGACTTTATTAATTTCGATGGCATCGCCTCCTTACAAGATTGAGTTTGATGTATTATTATTTAATATTAAACTTTTCTGTGCATTGATGAATTATCAGCACTCGCTACGAACAAAACAAATTAAAATTAACACTCGGTATTTCCATCGCCGTTCGAATGGGCGACGTTACATAACCATGTTATCCAACACGAATTAACGCGCGCATATACTTCCGTCTTCGTTGCACACGTCTTGCCTGTAAATCGGCCGGCGAGTGTGTCGGCCAATTTGTGGGAATTAAACGCATAACGTGGAAAGTGCCGGTCCCAGTATACGTGGGTAGTACCATTGATGGTACGTCGGTTTGTTTGCTGCAGTGCAATTGCAAATTGCTAAATCTGCGTGGAAATCTCACGACTGCAATACACATACACGGTTTGCAGTTGGAGAACCGAAATACAAATTATTATTCCGACAATTCATATGTGTAGGGTAATAATTTTAACGTACACAAAAAATTAAATTATGTCTAACATAAAACAGCACATGTCGTATGAAACACGCCCTAGTTTTATGCACTTGCACTTGTCCACTTAGCGTGCACCTAGATACAATGTAGATGCTATGCGATAAATATTTTGCGGGAAATCGCGACATTCCACTAATACGCGTAACACATGCACCGAATGCGTCGTTTAATTTACATATAAAGTTGTGTGCATTGCGTTTCGTATTTTCGTCCTCGACATTTTTCCCTGCTTCGCGAAACAACGACGTACTTCGTCTGGAATTACGAGGATGGAATTGACAATTGTTTCGTCCATGTCAACGTTGTGTTAATTGTTTGCGGTTCCGGAAAGTTGTTGCACTGTATTAGTTGTGCTTTGCGTCTCGTATTCTATCAATTTCTCTATTAGTATCTTAATGTCGGAAATTGTTGATGTGAAGTTTATTTGGTGGCACCTAAAACAGTTATTGAAGTAAATAAAGAAATCATTTGATTCACTTGATATTTTGGCGCGCACGGTCGTACCAGTTATAGTCTGGCACTTGGTATGCGCTGATTTTTAACCATACTTTGACCTGCAATACCTCCCGAGTTATCATAGCTCAAAAATGTTGCTATTTTAGTATGTAAATCATACCTTTTCGAATCATAAATCACAACACAGCAAAAGTTTAAACAAACAAACTTTTATTTGAAAAATTCTTTCGAAAAATGCATTGGTCATCTGTACATTTTAAACTAACTCTGGTTTGTGAGTTTTTATTAAACCGTAGAGTCTTGGAGCAAGAGGGTTCATTTTGTTACAAACCATCATTGAAGCATGTGCTAAAGAATTTATTGCGTATTTTTAATAAGACAATTTATTTGGCCGCTATATATTTTCACTTACTTTTCAAGAAAATTAGTTTTCAAGTTTATTACGATCCGCAGTTACCATCTGTTACGGAGCTGAGGGACATTTATTAATCTGACAGCACGAGCAAAATTTTCATTGCTATCAACATTGTTTCCCGAGATTGTAAATCTCGAACGCAATTAGATTTTAGTTTATGATTTGAAATAGATTTATGAGTTGCATGAATTCATTCTTTTATATTACTGCCACAAATTTACAAAAATATTTGATTTTTGTAAGTAAATATTATAAAAATATTAATATTTATTAAACAGCAATATATTTCAACAAAATACGCGACTAACGTATAAATAATGCATCGCTGGTCGATGTCAGCGTTTCTAAAGTTCCCTGGAGATGTTCCAAACGGGAGAGCCAAAAGGCTGATTGTAGTCGCGAACTTTTGATAAATTTGGCTCACGTTTTCTTACTCAAGTTCAAGCGTTCGGTTATATATCTCGTGCGCGCGTTAGTCGCTACGATAAAGTTGTTTTTAAATGTATTTTACCGCAAGGCGCGCGTATCATTAACACGACGTGTTCAGAAATCCGCGGTTAAAATGCGCACCTTTTGTTTAAACTTTGCACAATGGTGTCGACAAAGTTTCTACCCGGTCTCGTGCTTTTTCCATATTCATTCGCATTTGCACAGCGCTCGGAATTTAAATTTTGTTAGTGGTGGCACGTATAACGAAATGAAATAGTCTGGTAATTGGCCGTAAAAGTTAAGTATTGATTGTTGGAGGAATACGGGAAAAATTATATCTCATTTTAGTGTTTCAATCTTAAAAAAATAAATAAATTTTGTTGCTATTATCATGTGGTGTAATCGACAACATTATTACGATCATAGCAACGTTTTAAAAAAATATGAAGTTAGTGTCTTAAGGTTTGTTTCCAACCTCTTTAAACGTATTTTATTACACAAGCACTTATAACAAAAATTAGACTCTGCCATAATTATCTAGATATCTAGAAATCAGAACCTGTTGATTTTTTTTCTTTTATTTAACTACACAGTTTCGATGGATATACTTAACTGCTTACATGCACGGCATTTTAATTACAGTCTACTCTACAAGGAATTATTATTTATTTTCTCTCATATGGTAATTACGCTAGTCTTTGTATAAATCTAAGCAGTGCCTTACCTATTAACCATAATTACATTCATATTTAACGGTTGTAAAATATTAAGAGTGAAAAAGAAATATTTAACACTTAATGGCCTTATCTATGAAAAAAAAGGCGTTATCTTTAGTATGCATTAAGGTAACGAGTTCCCCGACCTGGTTGCCTAAGAAATCCTTCATAATGTTGGAATTATGCGGAAAAACCGTGGCATGACTCCGACGCAAAAATACTAACGATCGTTCAGTTTCTAGCATCCGACGACTGCGAAAAATAACGGAATGGTAATAGTGCGCCTTCCGCTTTAAGATAAGATTTTCATTCCAGATACAAGGAAGATGCAAAAAGCATCCCGGCTGCTTTTAAGCGCAACGATTTGAGCTCAATTATGAGTAATAAAGATTGCGTATTTCGTAAATGTACACAGTGTAGTCTCTCCGTTTTTTTTTGCGGTTAGATTAATGGTACGAATGTTCTGAGTTTAATGAAAAATTGACTCGCGTACAGCGAATTTAGTTTTATAACTTGAAATAATCCCGATGCATTCGACGTTGGTGGCACATGTTTATTTTGCGATTGAATCGGGATTTAGTAGGATCGAATCTAAAAGTACACAATTAAATTATCGCGAACTTTTCGAATGCGGAATTCTAAGCTGCAAGGCAAAGCTACGAACTTTGCTAATTCGATAATAGTTTGCTGCGATTCGAGCGCATCGGGAAACATCGTTTTTGACGCGCCTTGCGTGTTCAAAATTAAACTGTTTGTTTATTTAGACTAAACTGGACATACAAAAATGTTTGTGAAATGATGAATATTTTGACGCTGTTTTAGAATTAAAATCTTAAGATAAGTTTATTTGTACCTCAACTGTATTAACAAATTTACAATAAGCACAAGACAAGAACGAGATATTATAAGGGTGGGGATTTCTACGAATTTCATGTGATTATGAATCAAAAAATAAATGATGTGGTAATTCGATAAAAAAAAGTGGTTGAGGAGATAATATTGTTGGAGATTTTTCGTTCCGAAAATGAAATGAAGAAAATGCAGACTGCGAACATTTGCTAGATTGGAAAGATTTCTCAAATTGCACCTAATTTGAAAGTGGAATGAAACAGCTTATTTGTAACCATGCATATGAGGTAGCAATCTGCGCCATGTGCACAAGACGTCATTTATGCCAATCACTTTCGAGCATCTTCGAAATGACTTCCTCCTGCAATGTAAGCGGTACATTGAAATAGAAATATAAGAAAATAACAATACTGAACTCTTTGATCAATAACAACCCGTAACGATGTTGAATATCGACGTTGTGAACAAATCTGAGTGGAAAAGTATGCTAGCAATTTGCTAATCTGAAATTTAGTCATGAATAAAGCATACGTGTGACGTAAGTCAAATGTAAGGTAATCAACAGTAAATCCAGCAGTAAATTCACGGATGTAATAATTACAATTGAAGTATTCACAATAATATACTCAGTGACATATAAACTGCACCCCCTAGAAGGCGTGGGAAATTTTTTACCAAATTTGGCAGGAATAGTGGACTAGTCCAGGGAAACAGTTGATTAAAAATTGAAACCCAATCATTCGTGTCATTTTTTAGATGTGGTGATAGACAAGCAATTATCGAGTCATTTTTTGAAGTTGTTCCACTTTTTCGGATCCCGTTCTTTAGTTTAAAGTGTTTCAAGTGTTTAACGATGCCTAGAGGAAGGAGACCTCAAGTTTACCAGCAGTTGAGTGACTATGACCGAGGGCGGATTGTTGGTTTACGAGGAGCAGGTTTTTCGTTTAGAGAAATCGGCAACCGTTTGGGACGGCACCACTCAACAATAATGCGGGTTTATCAAGCGTCGTCTGAACATGGGGTTGAACGTCGGAGAAGAGGCACTGGGGCTCAAAGACGAACCAATGAACGTCAAGATCGCCGCTTAAGACTAATGGCCTTGAGAGACCGATTTTCTACAACTAGATCAATAGCTGATCAATGGTTAGGTGAACAAGGTCGTCCGATAGGCTTGCGAACAGTTTATCGCCGAATAAGAACCTTTGGCTTGCTGTCTTACCGCCCACATCTTGTGCTACCCCTCACTGCTCAAAATCGCCAGGAACGTTTGGCCTGGTGCACGGAAAGACTTCAATGGAACTTGGAGTGGCATCGAGTTGTCTTTAGTGACGAATCGCGATTTTGTTTAGGAATGCATGATGGTCGGATGACTGTTAGACGAAGACGTGGAGAAAGGCGCAATCCTGATTTTTCGATTGCGAGGCATGTTCACCGAACTGTGGGGTTGATGGTGTGGGGTGATATTGCTTACGGCAGTAGGTCACCCTTGCTCTTCATTCGGGGCGGTATGAGCGCCCGACGCTACATTGACGAAGTGGTAGAACAACATGTTTTTCCATATCTTCGAGGGCTGGCAGACCCACTTTTCCAGCAAGATAATGCACGACCTCATGTAGCAAGGGTTTCTCTTGACTTCTTTGAAGATGCCAATGTTAATCTTTTGCCTTGGCCGCCAAGATTTCCCGATTTGTCGCCCATTGAGCACGTGTGGGACATGATGGGTAGAAGATTGAGGAATCTACCGAACCCACAGTTGACAATAGAAGCTCTACGGCATGAAGTACAGGCTGCTTGGGATGCCATACCCCAAGAAGACATTGATCACCTGCTGGAATCAATGCCAAGGCGGGTCAATGAGTGTATCAGAAATAGGGGCAGACCAACACATTATTAGAGAAAATCAAAATCAAAAAGATGAAGTGTTTTCTTTATGAAATTTTAATCAATTGTTACCTTAGACTAGTCCAATGTTTCTGCCAAATTTGGTCCAAAAATTCCCACCCCTTCTAGGTGGTGCAGTTTATATGTCACTGAGTATATTTTGTTCCGTTTGTAATTTGCAGATAGCGTATGTTTATTAGTAAAAAATGATGTTCTTTAATACAAAAACATGAAATTTCATATATTAATTAAATTACTACGGAGCAGTACGTTTTAGTCTAAATAATTGATCAAGGAATCATAGTAAGTTTTAAGGATCAGAATCCAATCCGGATTTCAATGTATTTTGTGATACACGTTTTTTCAAGTTTTGTTTAAATGCACTTTTTCAGAACACTCCAGGAATTTGCGCCCATAATTAGCTTAAGTTTAACCTTAACCTGATGACATGTAAATGTTACCACTATTTAATTTTGTTAAATAAATTCATCAGCAAATTATTGGAATCAGAATTGCAAATCATTGAATGAATCTGTTTCCAAATTTACAAATATTATAACGAATAAATTCGTCTTCGATTTTGTCTTTCCCAACCTTTGTTTATTACTGTAGATTATGTTTATCTATTAATTTCTTCTGCCAAGAATCTTATGGAAACGTTCCTAACCTATATATGAGACAGGTTGGTTAGGGATAAAAGCAAATTCAAAGATTATAATCTACATCGTATTGTTAAGTATTTACTTTATGAACATTGAATTTGATTATAATGGTTAGAAAAAGAGAGAAATATATATAAAATATATAAATACATAAAATGTAAGTGACCACTTTTGATTCTACAGGAAAAGCTACAGAAAAACAAAACTACAGCGTAATGTAACTATTTGCGAGATAATACCCATCATTTGTTATTTAAATAAATGTTATTTGTATGTGCATAGCAGACGAGCCTTATTAGAAAATGTACAAGAAAAATTTCGAATTCGTTCCTCAATGAGAATCTGATTCGACAGAAATTTTCCAGTTGGGAAATTGTATGTGTATGTGCGGAAATTGTACATTGGAACGATGCAACAGGAAATGCAATGCTGCACAAGAGACGCTGACGAAATATTTTGCCCTTATTTGCTCTTGGTGTAAAACTCAATAAATTTTGCTCTAAATTTCAGTCAATAGGGGAACATAAGTAGAGTTGCGTTCAACATTTTCACCTCATAAATAAAAAAAAAATTATTAGTTTTTGTGGGTTATCATCTTTTAAGACAGAAAAAATAACGTCTATAATTAAGATATACATAAAGCTGTGAAACAAGTCCAACAGAGCCCTTAAGACACCGTCAAGTTAATATTGTATTTAATTTTAGCGACTTCTGATCTGAATATTGCTTTTGAATCAAGAGCGTTAACTCTGTGGTTTTTTATGCGTGACAATGTGAGTTTTTAAGAGGAGTCAAGTCGAGCCAAGTCAAATTAATTCGAACACACTAAAACATTTCGCGCACGTGAAACAAATATTATGTTTTCCAACTCAGTTGTAAAATGCCAACTGTTTGATACGTCATTTTAGTTACGAGAGATTGTTCCTTTCATTATAAGTGATAAAAATATTGTTTTTTGTCACGATACGTCAGTATTTTTCATCGACGCGTCAGCCGCATGTTGTCAGAGATTTTATTTCTTATTTCCAGAATACATGCAGGGCGCGTGAAAAGTTCTGCCACTTTTTAAAAATATTTGAACAGTATAACATTATTGTATAAATAAATGAATCCACATAATTAAACCAATAATAATTTTTATTATAACAATATCAATAAAATTAAAAAAAAATCATTTTTTTTCAAAATTGCCGTTTGAGCCCCAATACAATTATGCAGTTGCTTTTTAAAATAATGGTCGCGCACTCTTCCACCGTAATCTCATTCAAAGCGCGCGTCAGAGCCGGTTTGAGTGCATCAACGGTGGTGTATCGTATTCCCGAGATTTTTTGCTCCATGATTGACCATATCGCGTAATCCATCGGGTTGAGATCTGGCAACTTTAGTGGAAGCCGGGAAACAGCTCTTCGCAGACGGCAACCCAGTCCTGCTCAAGAAATGAATTTTTTTGATCGAAGTGCTGTGGGGCCGAAGGCTCTAGTACGTCTCGAAAACCCGCTGCTGATAGCTGGCAGCATTGATTTTGACGATTAGTTCAATAAACGCCAATGGCAGATTTCAGCCCAAACCATCACCGGAGCCCCGAAAATGGCTGTGGCCGATGGTTTTTGCAACGGCGGCCTTCCGTTGCCCTTTTTTCAGCAGTAGGCGACGATTTTGGGGGTTTTGAGTAAGTTCAATCGTTAAAATCTTCTCGTCCGTCAAGAGGACCCTGTCCGAGCGACCAGCAGTGACCAGACGAAGCATTTTGCGGCATTTCTTCAGGCGCTTCTACTTCATTGTGTCAGTAAGGAAGTTGATGCGAGCTATCTTGTAACTACATAACTTCAGCTTCTTTTTGACAATATTACAGATGCGCTCCTCGCTGCTTTGTCAGTTCGCGCAAGGAAACCTCTGGATTGCAACGAATTTGGCAGCGAAGTTTGTTCTTGATCTCTGGAGTCGTTGCAGTGACTGGACGGACGGCCACTTCGAGGTGGGTCCACAATGACTGTAGTCATACCGTCGTGCGAACAATGTCGGCCATTTTCCCGACTTGTGCAACTCGACGACAGTGATGCTTTCATTTTCACGAGCCATAACGTAAGCACAACTGAAATCAAACAAATATGTGGTATATTTTCCGGACCAAAATTGCACGGAGAATTCAGTATTACAATTGACAAAAAATGCAAAAAATCTATTAAAATAAAAATGAAATTTTTACGCAACCCCTGTTCAAACGTGGTCATAAATGATCCAACTGCAACCACAGAATAATACATCGAGAACGAGCACAATATTGTATTGGACGAGCGACAATTAAGGTGTGTGAGATTGGTAAGGCCGTAAGGTCAATCAGAATAAAGGGTACGGTACATTTTACTTCGTGCAAGGCGACGCATTTGTTAAATGCTGACCAAGGTAGGCGCGCAAACGAATCTCTCAACGATGTTTGTACCGTTTTAAAAATAATCGAACCCATTTTGTGCGTTGATTTGTTACTGTGAAATATGGATCCACCACTACACATCAGAAACGTAAGAGCAATGAAAGCATTGGGTGGAAGGCGATGGCTACGCAAAAAATGCGAAGTCGATTTCATCTGCTGAAATGGCCATGGCCAGTGTTTTTTGATATACGAAAGGGATTATTTTTATTGATTACCTCGACAAGGGTAAAACATAACTGGCCAATACGATGCAGGTCTTCTGGACCAACTGTACGAAAAAAGAAATCGGGAGTGCAGCTGTATACAAATTCGTTTTAGCAATGGGGCAACTGACAGATTTGAAGTACGAACTGTTGGATCATCCACCTTATTCACCAGATGCGGCTTCCATTGACTTACCCGTTTTCCAAATCTTAAGAAAACGTTGTCAGGCAAATGAAGAGGTGATAGCAGCAGTAGATGAGCATTTTATAGACTTTCCCGAATTGCGATTCAGGAATTGAGTCCATTCATTGGAGAAACGGTGCACAAAGTGCATTGTACAAAAGGGAGTACTACTAGAAAAATACATTAATTTTGAGCCTGAAAACACTGTCCACTCTACCCTCGTATATTTACACTGTACACAAATTAATTTAATGCCGGATTAATCATACACACAAAAAATGCTACGAATATTAATTAAGCAGGGATGCAAAAAACGATGGATTGCTGAACAATATATTGTTACCGTGCTATTTCATCAGCAACGAATACGAAAGACCTAGTTGCTGAAATACCCATATATGTAATGGGCTTAAAAATTTCGTTATCTCCAACGAATCATCCGCCCAAAGAGAAACCTAAGTGCCGTTTCAGATGAGGCGTAGGATACGCCCTACGCCAGACGTAGCTACGCGAGGCGTGCGGGCCAAGCGTATGCCCGCGCTGTAAATTTTACGTCGCGCGTACGCCGATTCAAACGCTCTTATGTGAAATTCTACATTTAACACAATGCCAACTGATTTTCAAGCGTAGGACGTAGGGCGCATCCTACGCCTCATCTGAAACGGCACTAACAATTGCTCTGTCAAATCAAATCCACTTATGCGATTTTTCTTCATTCTTCATTCAACTTTTTCGAAAGTTCTTGGCATTATATACACAATAGAACCCCATTTTCGTTTCTGATTGAATATATGATATCTTTGATCGACCCGAAAAATTCCATACGCTAAATAGGAAACCAAACGCAACTCGTTGGGTTGGTTTAGGTTGGGTTCGTGAAAATTCGTCCGACTCCTAAGAATAGCTACAGAGTTTGGGCTGCCATAAATTTGTCCCAGAAACACAACACCAGATGAATTACAGCCATAAGCTCTTAAAGGGTGCGGTCAACCCACACTGCATGGTATTTATGCCCTTAGTGAATAGAATTCGTGAAAAATAAAACCGCAATCCTTTGCCAAGAGAATTTCTAATTATACAGGCTGTTAAAACAAGTGACACACACGAGGGCTGATCCCATCCTGCGTATCTTCGTCCAAAATTTTCGTGTAAATACTCTCTCAATCGAAAAATGAACCGTTTTTGATCACGCGAATCTACGCAACACAATTACCTGGTAACTCGTAACTCGATGACGCTTCAATATAATCTATGAATAATCAATTTTAATAAACTCGGTATTCGGATACGATTTGTTTAGACAAATCAGCACAACTATAACAATTGTCAATCCTTACCTAGTTGGTAATTCGTGTTGTTATTGATGCAGACGAGTAAAAGAATTTACCTCACTGTCGGTTCTTTTTTGCACAATTTTAATATGAACTTAATACAATTTCATAAATAGTATGGTATAGAATACTCCATTATGTTGACAATAAAATTTGCGTGTACTAACATATGTAATTTGGATAAGTAATTTCGTTCCTGCCAAACACGCAGATCTAAAGAAAGTTTGCCATCAACAGGCTTAGTGATTAGCAGAAAGTTGCTTTATTGGATTGAAATAAATCCCAGTATACTTTAGGGCCTAACAAATACAATACATTTCACGAACTGGTGGTTATTTGGTTCATTTTAATATTTATGAGGATTGATCTAATAAACGCGGCAGCTAGAGTTGAGCAATCGTTAGCGATTTTAATTGATGGCTGGTTCGTGAGATACAGCTCGCTAATAAACCTACAACTACTAACCTTTTAAATTGTAAAGATCTCGAGAAGAATATTTTAACACGATTTCATCAGATATTTTTTATTGCAAATTATAAATTGTCTGAATTTTCATTCTGCAATTACAATATTCATATGTGGGAACTTGTTAAGGGTCTACGTCTACTTTTGATTTGAAACTGTTAATATAGTAAGAAACCAACCTTGGATTCTATGCTATTAATTAATCATTAATTCTACAATTATAAATTTCATTCATTACCCTGTATATTTAGAAAGTTTGAATCGAAGTTCATGCCAAGTTAACCATTCATCAAAGGGAATTAATAAATATATAATTTAAGTATTTTTGTTCATTTGCCAATTTTAGGTGCATTTTTGTTATCCAATCTGTATATGCAAATACTGTATAAAAGATGTGTTCTACAGAATTTAATAGAAGTCGTACTAGTATTAAATATTTATTTTCAACATTTTTGCACTCCACGTACGCACGAGTGATACATTTCTGGTGTTTGGTTTTATTGCAGCCTTAAACGTCATGAGTACTTCTTAATTGCGCCACACTGATTAATGTAGATTAGTGTTAATCAGTGAAAGCGATATAGACAACGATCATCATAACTAATCTATGTATCCCTTTCGTTGTAAACTATTATTCTAATCATTTCTAAATAGTAATCCCTTTAGACCATTTGATCGTAAGCATCATAGCTCGTATATAATGTAACAGGCAATGATCGGTCCCGAGTGGGCCTCACGCACGTATAATCTCGGTAAAGGGAGGGCTGAATAAATAAATTTGAATTAATAGCAATGCGTTCGTGTGCAGTCAACATTTTCCAATACTAACTAAACTCAACGTAAGTTTTAAAAGAACTATTGAAGTATTGAATGTTCTATCAAATGTTTAAATAAAGAAGCCAGCAATTACTTATACTTTGTGCTACAACGAATAACAACGCATTCTACATTTAAAAAATTATTTATATAATTTATAATTATTATATTTATATTTATTATAATTTATATAATTGAAGCCTAAGCTCTAACGAAAATATTCAAAATGGGTAAATAATTGACTTAATTTACGTACAAAGAAATCTTTTCTGCTCACTGCAACTCTCCCATTGATGATCCAGTATTAAAAGCGTTATAATATTAAATTAGACTTATATAAAATTACTATCATTATCTCATCTTAATCACGAAGATTTTCTTCAAGTCGTGTTTCCGTTTAGCAATAACTTTGTTACGAAGTAATCCCAAAGTAAGCAGCTTATATAAAACTCTTTATACCCAGCGCAATTACTCCTTGATTTTAACGGGCACGTAATTGGAATATTCAAAATGCCATCAAAAAAAGTCGGCTCCCTGCCATTCGAGATGCATTACGAATGAATGACCGTCCGTTGAGCTCCACGTTAATTACTTCGTCATTTCCGATGGGTCGGTTATATAATGGCTTACGAAATTGTTTTGAAATGAGCTGCGGGCTTTGCAAAGTCTCCATCAAAACATTACATTTTATGGTAGGCTTAAAATTTGTTTAAATCTTAGGTAAATTGTATCGATAATTTTGTACGAATGTTCATGGTTTAAAATATCATCCGTGTTTCGACCGTGATTTGGTCCTGACTAATCTCATATGTGTTTCATCTTATTATTATTATTATTATATATCATTCTACACAGTGGTGAACTGTAAAACGGCCGCGACCTCAACCAGATTATGTTCATGGGTTCAATACGCCCGATGATAAATATTTACCTGAGAAACAAACATTATGTCGATATATATAAATTCATAGGGGATGTTTTCCAGGTACGATTTGCATTTGCCATTAGCGTGCGGTATTTTGTGTTCGGAATTTCGAGTTTATCGCTTATGCAGGAATATCATTGCGCTGTTTTTCCCAAATTACAGACATTTTGCTGTTGCAGCGGCGGTTACGGTTGTTGCCGCCAATTCAAACTTCCTGTAATTTACATTTTATCGATGAATGAACGATCCCGACGAAAATTTCCGCACTCGGTTCGTGCGGCCGACAGTCTGCGGCAATTTATTCAGAATGTAATCCGCTCTTTGTGCCCGTTTTAATTAATGTTGTGTTGTTTCAGGTGAGATTCGTGGATTACGGGAAGAAAGTCTCCTTAAGTATCAACTGCCTCGGTAATTATGAGCCTTTACGTTAAATTTATCGGCGGGTTTTAGAGCACTTGCAATTAGGATTAAGACGGAAATAATTATAAGTAATTGCTACGGGGAAAGAGTTTTGTGAGATAAATTTACATGTGGTACCGTAAATCTATATATTTATTAACTGGCGTCTGTTTAAAGTTTATAAATACTGAATATTATTTAAAGGATTTCGTTTAAACACTCTTGCAAGTTAATTCAAATCTGACAAGAAAGCCGGTACTATTTATATTCGTATGTGTGTGTATATGAAAAATATTTGAATGCGACTTCATTTGGAAGCATGGTACAATTCTTAATTTTTTATGACAGTAAAACAAAAAAATAACCATTTCGGTCTTTATACAATGTTGTACAACAAGACCCCATTTTGACATAAAAAGTAACGGAGATGTTAAAACAACGAAAAGGTGATGGGGATGACACCATACCCAATAATAGCTACATAAAAATGAATATAAGTATATTAAAACAATTTGTATCAAGTTAGTTAGTTTTCATTAGTTATTAATGGCCATGGAGATGGAACCCAATTGTAAAAGATCCTTTAAATACTGTTTTAGAACCGTCTTTGTTATAATTACTTTTGTTGCTTAATAAAAATATTATTTTCTTCAATGTTTTACATAAGATTGTAATCATGAGAAAACATGACTATTTTAATTGCAAGGGTAACGAAAATTTTTGTTATTTTTATTGAATCTGAATTCGAAAAGAAACTTTTATAAAACAGTGTATGTTGTCATCACAAGACGCGTTGTGCATCTCGGCTCATGTCTCGATTAACAATATGAACAAAGTTATTATATATTTACATTCCTTATGATCTAAAGTAGATGCCTTGGTATTTCCTGGCGATTTCATATAAACCACCTCATAACTACTATTAATTTATTTACAGCGTCAAGGGTTTGGGGAGCCTCTGCCCGTTGCAATTTAATTGCATCTTGTGAAACGCTTTATACTTAAAACATTATTTAATCTTGGTGTGGAGCTTGTTTACACGTTCGCTAAAACTATCTATTTTCAAGTCCATAATTAGCTTCAGATTCCTAGCGGAATCTTGTATCATTAACTTTTATGCGGTCGTCATTTTCTTTCAATCGACCTTTCTCTACTCGTGCCAGCGTTTAGGAGAGTGGAGGAATATCTGAGCGTTTACTAATAGTGGAGTTATGTCATGCTAATCTGAATAGAGAATCAAATCAAGATCAGCATCGCCATGCATAAAATGCATCTCTTCATTATTGGGTTTAAGAAAGTAATACAATCGAGTATCTTCAACGTGCATACGAATTTAGTAGTTAACAACTTGTAATCTTACTACGAACTTGCATTGACATCAAGTTGCCATGCATTACATAAGGATTAGATTTACGATGCACTCAAAGTGCAGCTAAACATCACGATACTAGATTTTCATAGATTTACAATTAAGCCGATGTTTGTGAATTTTCAGGTTTGCGTCATTCATACTCTCGAATATGGTTTATTTTAATGAGATTCATGTGGGCATTTATTTGTCATTTTACGTACGCACGCAAAGCTTGGCAAAATAATGAAAAATGATAGTTCTTGATGTAATTAATTATGTGTTATAATAGTCTCAATGGTCTGCCTGGGATTAGAAATCAACGTGTTTTAATCAAACAAGGAACCAAAATGTATATCGCCCATAATTAATACAAATTTATACAATTATTTAATTTAATTAATCAATGAAAAAGTTTCCATGCGTATAGACTAAAGTAAAATTAAGCATCGATATTAAACTTTTACTAAACACATTGCCAAACAACTTAAATAAATGTGTTCCTCGTTCAATTGAAGCAATTTATTTTGGATTTTCCTGACCTATACATAAAAAAAACTATCCAAGTTGATTACCAAATTTATATTTTGCATTTTACTAGCGAAGTATAAGTAAGTAGTAAGGATGGAGCTTACAATAATTTAAACCAATTACTGAAACTACTTTACCGACATCTTTGAGGCATTTACTAGAAAACTGTTATTTCAAAAAAATCGATATTGAATTAAATGCTTGCGATTGGCTACCGAACAACTTAAGAAAATAAATAATAACCAGTTCGATCAATATTTACATTTATCATAATAAATAACCTATACAAATGTCAAAGTTCAAACTGGGTAAACACAGTTCCTAAGTTAGCATGCTTTTATTGTGAATTTTAACTTGTTATTACAACGAAGAGGAATAGATGTATTCCTGCTGGTAGATTCCTTTGTTGAACGAAACTTGTATCAATAAATGCGTTCCTATTCGTAGACTCCATTGTCGGACGAAAGTTGCGCAAGTTATTTATTTTCTTTGGCGTTTGTTCGATAAGTTCTTAATGGTGACATTTCTGGATTAAACATTAAAGTACCTGCTGCATAAATAAATCATAATAGTCACGACATCTGATGCTTTCGTGTGATTAGTTTGTGTTATTACTCCAATTATTTTTACATTATTATAAAGTAAAAATAAAGAAGTTTTGATTGAAGCTGATCCACTTATATATTACTAAAGTCTCAAATTAAACAACTCAAAATATTGGGAAACTCAATCTGCCCCCACTACTGTAATCTTAACATAAAATTAATTCATATGATGTATGAGTTAAAGTACATGATCCATGATGTAAACTTAGCTTTTTTCCCAATCTATATAAATCGCGTGGTGAAAATTCTTTCAACTACTTCACTGGTTAAGTCAATTATATTGTTTTTATATACTAGAGAATTGGAGCAATGTATACTCAACTGCATACAAAAAATTATCGATGACAGTTGGCCGCATTTTTTTAGGGCCAACGTGCAATTTACACAATGTTCCACATTCCATTCACGTAACTGCCGGGCGTATTTAAATGCAATATGTAAAACAAAAAGCAGACTCGAACAACACCTGCCCGAAGCCGGGCGGGCGAAAGCTAATATTACAGCGTCTATAGGAAACAAATCCCATCTGTCCGTCGGTAACCCTTGTGATTATACGTTGTCGTGTTTGGAGTTAAATAGCGGCATTGTGAACGCACGCAAGGGCGCACGGTAACGACCCACGAATCGTAAAAATTCGTTGTTGAATTGCGATGGCATGAAAAGATAAGTGTGTTTTGATTTTTTTAACGTATTCTAAAAGCTCACCAATGCGAACATACCTTCCAACCGAAACATCCTCAAATTAATTGTATTTGGCTTTAATTAAATGGTGACAAACATTTTCTTCGGTATCTTCTTCATTGGTCTCCGATTATTCTAATTATTATCAGATTTCACCACTCCGCATTTCGTCTTCCATGTTTCACATTTTAATGATCGTGCAGCCCTATCTGCTGAATTTGTTCAAATCATTATAATTTGCAATCTGGATTTTGTTATAAGTTTTCTTGTCCTTGCTCTCTGTTTAATCTACTCAACCTTCATTCCTTTAGATACTTTAAATTTAAAAATTTAAATTTCAGCAGTTCTTGAAAAAATAGAGAAGATTGGAGAACTACTCATCTTCTCACTAAAATTGCCGTCAAAAAACGTACCAATTCAATCAATAGCCTGCGCAATAACTCACTTTATTTTTACAGACTATGTACTAGTTAAATCCTAACTCAAGAACGACTATTAAATTCCGTCGCGGCCCCATATTGTTCCACGAGCGTGACACCACATAGCTATAAGAAAATGCTCTATTATTACAACTTTCACATAGGAATTTCAGTAACTGAGATTTCAGGAAAGAAAACTACACCGCACGACAAATCAACCAGGACATTCCACGGTTTGCCCCGATGCCTTCCTAACATCTGATATAAAATGTTCGTAATAACAACGCATCAAAATCGTTCACGTGTTCCACGAACGCAGCGAAAATATTTAATCACGAATGCCGATGGAAAATTCATTAAGTGGTATTTTTCAGCGCACCGTAATATTTATCCTGACGTCTGGCCGCGAGGCTCCGGGTTGAAAGTAGCGAAAGCGACGTCGCGTACGTAGGATAACCGAACCTGTTGCGTTATTTAATGCAAAATGCTCCGCGGTATCGAATAACAATTCGCAGATAGTTTAAACTTAACGGCCTTTGTCTGCTCGCTTATGTGTAGTCTAATACGCGCATATCCGACACGTTTCCCGTCACAGCCGCGCCGCGATTCGTATCTATCTGTTTGTGAGGCGTAATATTTTGTAATGCGCTAATTGTTCTAATTGTTTATGCTTGTGAATTAATTGCTGAACTCGACGTATTTCCGCATGTTTCGTTATTAAGTGGCGATGTAATAAAACGCGTTTTAAAAACAGTTAAAAATAATTTACTTACTGAAATGTCTAGTTAATCGCGTATTTAACAAAGTGGAAATAATGTTTCGTAGGTGATTGCATTTAGCTAACTGAAAATAATAAATCCTCAGTGTTTCGTAGGTGAGCACTAGATGGCAAAGATCAAGATATATAATTGGTGTTTACTTATTTGTTAACATATGCAATCAGTTCTGTCATTATATATTAATACAAACATTTCCGAATAGCTAATGCTATGAAACTTAAAATGTAAGAATTTATTTAGCGAGAAAAACGTCCTTTGAAAGCAATATCACAACCGAAAATAGGTAGGAATAGGTACTGCTTGCGTGAAGTCTGTCCCTGTTTCGATTCCTTAATTTCTGCTCGTAATGCTATTTGTACACAGTTTCACATATCCTGCATTGGAGGGTCGCCGATTTAAGTCAACTGCTCGCATGTGTTCCTGACCTCGCCTGGTACAAATCTTTGCTGTCTCCATGTATCAGATTGAAGCTATGGTTGCAAGTGAAATGAATAAAGTCACAGCTTCATTCGAGGTTAGATTGGAATCTTTAAAACATTTCCTTGAATTGCTGATGATATGAACATACAGAAGATCGATCCACTTGACTCTAATATCCATGTAGCTTAGGTTAAGAACATAAAAAATGGCGGCATATTGGTCAGTTGCAGAAGAAAGGAAGGCAATATGAAATTTAAATCTCTAGTGGCCGCAAAATTTTCCAACCCATACGATGTAAGTGAAGTTAGATGGATCAGTCCTAGGGTTCGTCAGATGGGATTCTCTGCTTTCAAATTCAGAATCACGTCACATCACATCTGAAATAAATACAAATCATGCTACGTGGGATGTCAAGTGCCCTGCCTATCTATCTGCTGGTGACAAGGTTCGAATCAATTTGTTGTCAGGGCTATAGCAACAAAATAGTATACCCCGCTTTCATAAAAATCTAAACTTTAAACACTTAAATCTTATAACATTTTATCAAAATTACCGTCGTTTAACAATCAAAACAAAGAAGCTTTACCATGCAACTACTTATGTGTTTTTAACATCATTGCACTTACCAAAACCTGGCTAGACCAATCTGTGGAAAATTCTGATATTTTCGACCTTATATACGAAGTATTCTGACGTGACAGAGATTTCGCGGCAATGGGCTGTTCAAGAGGGGTTGGAGTGGAGAGCCATAAACTGGAAGTACCGCGCATTCGACTCTAATAAGAGGAGCGCTGTGGATATAATATGTGTTATACTAACGAAAACATTTATATTCCTGTTATATACTCTTCACCCTCGCTATATGTGCCTGTGGAGGAGCATTTCCTGGAGTGCGTTTGCAATCTGAACTTTCTTCATCATGGAGAGGTCCTAGTAATAGGCGAGTTCAATGTCTCAGATTATGCTTTATTATTATGATTATGATTATGCTGACAAACAAAAGGTTCTGATAGACTTCAATTTTGTTGGACCTCTCCCAAATTCTAGATATAGCGTTGGGTAGTTTATAAATATGTTGATCATCTTTTTAAGCATTGATTTTGGTGTCGATGTTATGCGCAGCAGTATAAGCTGCCCCGTTAGCAATAACTCAAAAGCCTTTAATTTTCGCCATAAAGGCAAATTTTCCTGTTTTAGTCTATGTAGGAATCACTATCTTCAATAGTATAACTTTGTCATAATCAAATCAATGCTAAAGCGATATAGATTGAAAAGAGCGTCGAATCTTATAATGATTTTTTTTATTCCCGGCGTCCGGTTAAATTAAGTTCATCAGCCAGGCCTACATTAAATACACCAATAAAATAGAATCCTCTATCAGTGATGTTCCCAAGAGTTTTTGGGGATAACAGTAAAAAGAATATTGTTCCTAACGAGTTCTACTACGAAGACAATTTCATTTCCGATCCTCAAGTTATTATTAACGCTTTTGTGCATTTTTTCAAAGCTACTACACCACTTCCTCTCACCCGGCTAGTTCCAACAAATCCTCGGTTCATTCTAACACAATATATTTAAGTCATGTCGAGTAATCTCAGGTACTAATATCCCTGAGAAATCTGAAACCATAAATGACTGCGGGACCTTATACACTCATTATCTGTGCATATACCTTGGCCTATCCTCTGTGATACATTTTTAAGTTAAAATGTAGCTTCTCGTGAGTCTGGAAATCTGTCATGTTGACCCAGGTTTTCAAGAAGGGTGCAAGAAATAACATTTCAAACTATCGGCCAATAGCGGGTAATTTTTAATGTTTATGTAATGTGCCTTTTTGAACAACTTTATCTTTAACTGCTATTTGATGCGCAGTATAGTTTTAGGAAGGGTAGGTTAACCTCCTCTAATGTGTTCTGCGTTATTTAATTTATAGCACAATCTCGTGAGGATGGTTCACAAGTGTTATCGACTTTTCGAAAAGCGTTTGACTCAATTGACCGCAATTTATTATTAAGTAAGTTTTCTGATATTGGCCTCTCCTCTTTACTACTTCTTGAACCTTAGCTTTGCCACCTAAATTATTTTATTGTTCTGAAGGAATTTGCATATGTGTCATTTATTGCAACGTCTGGGGTTCCACAGATTTCGATTCTCGGGCCCCCACTATTTATCGACGACATCGTTGACTATCTGCTGTCATTGCATTTACTCTATGCCGATGATGCAAACATTTTCAGCAGAATAAATTGTATTGCTGACTGTGTTGCACTTCAGACTGAATTACATAAAATTTCTCATTGGTGCATTAAAAATAGCTTCCTCTGTCTGTATACTTCATAGTGCATGGTTAT
This sequence comes from Geotrupes spiniger, assembly GCA_959613385.1. NCBI lineage: Eukaryota > Metazoa > Arthropoda > Insecta > Coleoptera > Geotrupidae > Geotrupes > Geotrupes spiniger. The sequence goes on along the minus strand of OY390737.1, from coordinate 13,250,822 downwards.
GTCCTATACAACTAAATCAAATGCTCTCGTGTATCCTCATGGCCTGGACAATACCACATTTGAGATGCCTCTTACTTTTCGTGATCTTGGTGTTATCTTTGATACTCTTTTGCTATACATATTGTAAGCAGTACATATACCGAAACTTTAATTAGTCTTTACTGTGCATTTGCTCGTTCTAAACTTTAATATGCTTCATGTATCTGATGTTCTATGCATCTATTCCATCGAGAGGGTTCACGTTGCTTTCTGAAATATCTGTTTTTCAAATTCAACGGTTACTATCCGCAATTTGGCTATCCTGACAATTATCCTTCCGTACCACTTTTCGCTTGAAACACATAGACGCATCATTTCGTGGCTGAAGTCTCTGCATAAGATTATTAATGGCGCTATCTCTTGCGGAGGTATTGTGCAATCATTAAATTTTCACACACCAAGATCATCGTCTTGTCTGAGCGACTACTTCTACTTGCCAACACCAAGAACAAATATTCTATAAGATTCTCCACTGTTCACCATATCTAATAATAACAACCTACTCCAAACAGACTAAGACATCTTTTCATGCAGTTGCGATATTATAGAAAGCATCAAATACGTGAGTGTATCAATCAGTTGTATTAGTTTAAGGAACAAGGAGTTTTTGTGTATTGATTGTAATCTTAATAACTGCATACACGCATACATTTATCCAATTAGTGCTTAACACTTACTCTCTAAATAATTTGTACTAGTTGGATTAGTTTATGACTGTTGCCGGTTTAGTATTATTTCCGATATGAAGTTTGTGCTACCTGTCACAAAAATGAAAATAATTTTCATCTTCTTTGACGAAGCCAGATATATCTGCAAATCACTTTTCTACGATGCTTATTGAGAAATAGTGATCCTGCCAAGTTGAGCGAACTGTGGGAGTAATGAAATTAAATGTCCCTTTCATCAATTTCGTTCAATACAATAAAGGACTTATGGGCGGAAGCGTTGTCCTTCAAGAAACCACATCTTTTAGGCATTTTTCGATGACGCTTCGCAAAATATTTCGTCGAAGCCTAGTTAATAACAAACAGTTTTACTCTGTTCTAAGTTATCGGTCATAATTAATCCGTCCTTCGCTCAAAAAGTTGATACGAAGACCGTTTCTGTCGATTTTATGATGCCAAATTTTTTTGAAGGGGAAACTAGCGAATTTCCAGCCCTTTGTTTCGTCTTTTATTTCTGGATCATGTTGTTGGATCCTTCAATATTGCGGAACAAATTGATTTGGGAGTTGTTTCTTTCAGTCGTTTTTGATCAGAATACGGGCATTACAGGGTGCATTTGGTACGTTCGTGGGAAATACTCCAGGCCATGGCTATACGTTCGTACAATTTGTCGAATGTTATGTATGAAATTAACATTTTCAGGAGTTGACGTTGGAATCAGTCCCCAACAACTTTTATCTATTATATTCATAAATGTCCTTGCCGTTTCCGTTCAAAAACATTAACTATGAATACTCAATGTTATCAAAATGTATTGAAAAGGTTCTTAACTTAACGTACAAGTACAAGAACACAAAAGAAGGAGTTTCTGAATGCATTCAAATTTTTTAGGCAATTGAAACGTTGAACTTGCTTTACATTTCTTGGATAACCAAAGACGTGTGATAAAAGTGCTTAGTGATTAAATAAACTTAAAGTAGTAATAGTGTTCTCTCTACTGTAATCGCTTCTCATATTAAGAAAAAATGTGAGTAGCTTTCCAGCAATTTTATAATCATTTATTTTTGTGGATGTCATTAGCTATAGGGAAATTATTAAAGTAGATTGTAGCATATTTAGCAAATTAAATATGAATGTAGATGACCACATAAAAATGTTTTTTTTATCTTATCCGGAAACAAAAATTGATAACACGAACTACTAAGATCGTGACTGTTACTAGTAGGTATAGTATATACTACCATAACAGATATATAATTTTATAATTATATTTATTCACAATTGGTAATATTTCAATTACCGACTAAAGAAATTGGAAGTTAGATATTGTGAGCTTTAACTTTTCGGACCCGGTCGGACTGTGTTCAACTGCGAAATGGTGGCGAAGTAGATATTTAATTTTAATTTATATATAAATTATTATACATGATGTTGTAGCAATAGTTTTGAGCTTTAAATGCGCTTTTCAAATAACCATCAACAAAAATAATGTGACTCCAGGATTAGTTGAGAAACATACGATATTCATGAAAATGTAACTTCACCACCTACTCATTAAATATATTCCGCTCGAAAACATAAATTAATTAGTTTCTGACTGAATAAAATAGCACACAAACCTCAAGTTTGTTTTCCGTTTATTGTTATTTATATTTTTTTTAGTAAAATGCATGGAGCTTTTGCAAGCTCATCCTGATTCATTGAACGACTTTTTTACCCCATCTGTCCTGCACTTTCGATATTTTTAACACACATCTTAATTCCTGAATTTGTATGATCCCAAATCATCGTCGCCGTAGGCATTTTGTTTGTTCAATGTTGGATTCATTTTTGCTACTTTATCAACTTTTATTAACATTATTTTGTTATGTTAATCAATAGATGTATTTAAATATAGTAAAGTAGTTAAATTATTATTAATTAAATATTATTAAATATTGTCAATTCGTTAAATTATGTCGGGGCGAAAAAATAACGAAAACATTCAAATATCGTCTTTAAATAATAGAAAACAAGACAACTATTCCTGCAATACAAGGGATCAAAACTATAACTACATACACCACATAGAAATAGTTCGACAGGTCCTTTGTTGATAATAACAATGAACACGGCGAATGCCGGGCGAAACTTGATTATGATATGTAATTTCGTTTTAATATTAATTCGAAAATGTGCATATTGTGTAACCTGTATCGGCCATAAAATAATTGCGTAGATAATTGTAATGGTTCATTCAAACAATAATCCCTATGAAAATCGTAAATCCATAACACACATTCATTCGCTTCGTAAAAACCGGAGTAAATGGTTTGGCCATGTTATTGAGGATTAAAGCGACTTTCCTTTATTATGGGGCAATGAATCCAATAAATTAAATTGGTTACATCGCGCCAAAGGGAAGCGATTATCGTTGTTAGTGATTGATGTGCAGATAAATTCCGCGTTTTTAAATGTGCTCGGTACTCGCGTAATAAATTTACGTGATTTTTAACAATCAGACGCACAGCGATGCCACTTAAGATTTACGCAATAAATTGCACCGGCCGCATTAAATGCAACTTCTGCAAGTTACAAACTTAATAATTGGCAAGGAGGAAATCGTTAATTACGGCATCCAACGAAATTTCCATGTCGTGCAGCCTCACGCTTTCACATAAATTTGTTATTCTTATTCAAACAAGCGGAAAAGATTTAATGTCCAAAGTCGGGAATAACGCGAAGCCGTGCGGGCAATATATAGCAGCGATGGACAATATAACGACATTGGTATGCGCACTCGCAATTCGTAGGTACTCATATGCAAATAACGTGCGAAATAAATTCCGTATGATAAAAATGACCGACGACAAAAATTTACGGGAAGAACACATTTAAATTACGAACGGATCGCGCCAGGAGGCATTGTCTTTCCACCGATACAAAAGCGGCAGCTTTACAAATACGATTGCGCGCTGATTATGAACGAAACAAAGACTTGGGTCGTTAGGCACCTTATTTACATAACGCGGGTTCAGCTGCGATGGCGTAAAGCGGACGATAAAACCCGACTGAATATTATGTGAAAGAAATTACATAATTGTTGCCAATTTAGCTTCGAGTTGAAAAGGCGAAAAAGGACATCGACCTTCTATAATAAATTAATAAGAAAAAAAGTATTATATTAGAACGCAGAGACGTCATGGCGGATGCGGTCATCGCCGTGTATTTCCTGGTCCACTAGACAGCAGGCTATGAAAACTGACCGAAATGAGACTTCGCACGTCCCTAGAGCCATCGTAAACTATAAGTATCGTCCCTTCAGTTTTCACCGGGATTTCGGGAATTCGTGACGTCTTCAATTTCGAAGTTTTAAAAGGAAATGACCGGAAGGACGAAAACGAAGAAGGAAGTCACACGAAGCCATACGATCCCTAATGGTTTCGCGTCACTCATGCAAGTGCGCCGGAAAAGTATGCATTAGAAATAGTATAAATAAGATCAAAAGGGCTCCGTGCTCGTTAAAGCCACGTTTGAAAAATAAACGCGACGTTGCTTGAACGTATGGGGGATATTATAGATTTTAAATATATGTGGTCGTTTGAATAATAACGATCTTCGAGTTAGTATGTTAACACCCTTGCTTTGTAGAATTTTGTGACATTCAATATTGTTATACATAGGTCTACCTACATTTTTCAATTCTACGAAAAGTCTATTAAAAGTCAATCAGAAACGTCACCATTGTGCTTAAAGCTCACGCACATGTTTGCATATCATACAAGACACTGTATCTGACAATTAGACTTAAACTAAGCACTTAAACTTAATAACATGGGCATAAGATTTATTTTCTTCGCCTGTTTAGTCCGTTTTCATTTAGTTTCATAATCTACGAAGTCTAGACAACCAGTTTCGTTAATAGTTCATAGTAATGATTGTTATATAGGTTGGGAAAATAGGATCGATGTTGTTAGAAAACTTTTACTTCACGACGATTTTTTTTTTGCTTGTATTACAGGGCGAACAATAAACACAACAAATAAACTGTAACTGTACTTCTTTTTATTGCTTTATTGCTCTACCTTGTTCGGTTTCGATATCAAGACTTCTTGAAGGTATCCGCTAACTACAACTAGGTGTAGCTTCCGGGTTGAAGTTTTTACTATCTACCCGATGAAGTAACATGTAGAAATAATTTTGACGAAACAAATGAACTTCGCAGCCCAATATTTATCTTCTTTCGGTTGTTTCAATAGGATTGTACATTGCAGGTTCTTTAGCGACTGTTGTACATTTGGTCTTATTAATCAAGATAATCATATTGAGTTGCCGGCTGGTTTGGTAAAACTTGGAAAATTGCCTCTGGAGGTCGTCTTCATTTTCTGCGATGATTGCTGCGTCGTCGGCTAATCCTTTTGTTGTTAATATGTATCCCACATTAAGAGAGACTACTTCTTTATTATTTTACCCATGAGGATATTAAACAAACATGGACTAAGATCTTGTCAGATTCATTCACTCTTGTTATATTGTGACTATTCAGACTTTTAATTAAATTTGTAATGCTGGTTGGTGTGTTTATTGTAGTTAAGTTGACATATAAATTAAATTTGGTAAAAGTAAATTTTTACATAATCCTGGTGTTTATGTCGAAATTTTGTAAACTTATTATTGGAGAATCATATTCAGTCATATTCTGCAGAAGCATGCTATGAAGAAGAAAAATGTAATTTAAATTGTATAACTTAATAATATTCATTAAGTTATAAATTAGTTTCCTCGTCAACTAAGATTGGTTGTTCGAATTTCATTCCAAATATTCAGTTAAAGAGCAAAAATAAATAAAATTGATTGTCAAGAAATCTAGAATAGATGTCAAAATTGTAAAATTATAAAAATCAAGGCGTACTCCTTAGTCAAATAGACGAAGCACAAAAACTGGAGGCAACAATTAGAGGATATTGATATTTTTAATAGAAGGTTAATATTTATCGGTTCCAATTTATGTAAATTTTATATCTCAGTAGGCAGTAGTAGAAACTACTAAATTCAAATTTCAAATATCACATTTGTCTTAGAAATTTACCGAAAGTGGTCAATTTATTAACACTTTATTACATTGAGTTAGCATTTAAAAGCTTAAAAGTCAATTTATTAAAAATTCACCCCAAAAAATGCCTCTACGTCACTTGACATCTGATGAGGCGACGAACCAAGTTATTGGAATGCTTCAAATGTTGCCGATAGATTTCCAAAGCGTCATCAGTAGGCTGTAAAACCTGCACAGGGCGTCCAGTAATGTATGCCGCCAACGTGGACAAGGTAGTAGAGATGATAGATTTTTAATTTTAAATGCTAGATGAAATCTAATAACCGCTGCTACTGCACTACTTCGTGAACTGCAAAACGCTTCTGAAGCAAGGCATCATGACTTCATGAAGTGGGCCTACTATCTAGAAGACTCTTGCGACGTGTTCTTCTAACAGCTGAACATAAGCAGCAGATTGGCATGGGCACAGCAAAGAGAAAATTGAGATAATGAATGGCGGGCCGCACTGTATACAGGCGTTTGGGATATGATGACCCGGGCATTAGATAACTATAGACCAGCACCTTTAACATTCAGTGAATTAAGAAATTAAGAACGATTTTGTCTAACCTGTGGGATGATTTACAGCAAGATGATATTGACCATTTAATATTGAACATGCCACGTCGAATACATGCAGTAATTCAAGCCACTGGTGGCCATACTTGCTATTAAAGATAAAACAAATTATTTCCAAATTAAAAAAAAATTACTTTTGTGAATTTCTATAATTTCAGTTTCAGGTTAATATTCTTTTTGGCAAATCATCTGTAAGATTTGTTTATATATTACGAGTAATAACAATTAAATTGTTTTTTAAATCGAGTCTTCATATAAAATTTATTAACTTCCTAATTTTTGCTGCCAGTTTAGTATTGAAGTATTCAGAGTATTGAACTCTGAATTTTCTTCTAATTGCTTAACAATAAAAATGTATCTAAACCCCTGTTGTTCTTCTCGATTTTCTATGTGAGTTTTCAACTTATCCTTTAGAATCCCTGTAGACAGTTTCATTGTCGTTCATAATAGTGTGCTTCCTCTGTAATTGTCTGGGCATGTCTTCTGTTCATTGTTGAAGATGGGAATTGTAATGCTCTGAAGCCCAGGCGCACAGGTGTTTAGTAAGTGCCGATCCGCCATATTTAAATAGTTCGTTGTGTATTGTTTAGCTCCGAGACCAGACAAATTTTCAGTTTTTCAGTTTCTTTAGTCTCACTTCTATTTCCGCCTCCTCGATCGTAACGTTAGATGAAGCTTATTGTTAAATAATCTATCTCATTGGGAAAGATCTTAAAATGTATGCATGAACGGGTAATAACCCAAATAATTATGTACAGTAATTGGCTGACACTAGCATTCAATTATTTCATATTTTGAAGAGTGATGAAAAATATTAGGGTTGTTTCGATAATTTTCAAATATCTTACTGTGTAGTTCATGTACACATGTACACAATGTGTATTACTAACACATATCGTCGCGTTGAATATTGATTGCATTTAATGCTACAGGTGGAGGGCGAACTTTATTATACTCTTTGGCAAGGACGCCGCAATAACCGGCTTAGTAAAATATTAAAAGGGTATTTTTGGCTTACACTCCAAATTATACGCAAAGAGTTTTAAAAATACCCTTGACGTTACAGGTGGATAGCGGTCTTTATTATACTATTCGGCACGCCGGTAAAACCAGATTAATAAAATATTCACTTAACGCATCACAAATATGTCTACAGCTTCTTCAGGTCTTACCAGAAATGCTTGAAATTTTTGACACCCTACCCACTAAAAGTACTGCATCATTGATCGGAAGTCGATAATTTTAAATTGTACTTTCAAAAAACTATCATTTGAGACCCAATATATCCGATTCTGTAACTGTTACATAGCAATTGATAAGTGTAACTAACTTGAAAACTACTGAATTGATACGAAACTTTACATTTATAACTTAAGTGGTGTAGTTGGCACGTAGCTAGCTTAACAATGGAGAACATGACAAGAAGTCCTATAACAAACGACAATCAATTTGATATTACGCTGGACTTTATTAATTCCTATAAAATGTTAATTACTGGGAAGCACATAAATTACATAGATTGTGGGAGGAATTGGCCACAAAATTAAATTCACTGGGAAACAGCCTACTAAAAAGGGTCGATGGCTGGAAACACTGAATTTAGCAAAATTACAATAAATTATCGATATACACAGCTTGTAGGATTTATCGACCTTAAGTGTCCATACTATTTTGACAGACTTGGAATGAGTATAAAGCGCACACGAAGAAGAAAGCTCGAAAGCTCCAAACTTGTGGGGGTGAGGCTAAAGCCAAGTAGTTATCTGATCGTGATGATCTAATATCACGAATCATGATCAATTACCTAGCCGATCTCATTGAGCCTGGCTTTTTAATGCAAATGAATATGCTGTGGAAATTTTTTACCAATATTTCATGATGCCATCCCGAACTTGTATCAAGATACCGTGGCAACTGTTATCTCAACAGATGCGATTGCTAGCACCAGTGCACCGATGGCACTGCATCAAAGAAAAGCAATAACGCTGTTGGCATCAGAATATAAGAGTTTGACACTTAACGCCTTAGATAATATTGTTTATTAATAAATTGTTTATTATGTAAAGTGGTTTATTATTAAATGGATCTTTGTTCTTCTTGAACAAAGATCCATTTAAACCGTCAAAATTACTACATCATCTTCTTGTACCACAGTGCGTCGTTTTGAACAATCAACGAAAAAAAATTTAGTACCCCTTTCCACTTAACGTGCATTAATATTTAACTCCAGGACTTTTACGAATTTGTTATCTTAATGAATCAAATAGAGAATGAAGAATTTTATGTCAATAATTTATTGTTACGTAAGAATCACAACACATTTGGCAGCGTAATGTATACATACACGTAAACGATCTCTCGCCGTTTATCGGAGCAGAAAAGCTGACTGAAAATAAATGTTATAGATATTTTAAAATACTGCGAACTTAACAAAAGTATCTTTTAATGGCTACAATGCCGATAAAATCTCGCTTTATGATATGTTCTGTATGTGAAGCTGCCGAAGGGTCAAACCGTAAAAAAAATCAAACGCATGAATAATACATTTGAAGTTGGATAAAGGAAAATCGTCTCCACATTTTGCCTTTTAGAACCGAGATACTTCTGCGAAAATAAAATCACACGTACGTATTTCTAATATCGAACTAGCGATATTATTTTACGTATCGACGAAGTCGATGGCTGATATCGAGGAACAATGCGAATTTAAATTTTCAATCCGTTACAAAAATAGTTATTTGCATTTAGAAGGCAAGTGCTTTGTTTGATTCGAATTCAAAATATCGCAGACCGGCTAAAATTGATTTTAGGGAACTGCTCAAGTTGGATCTGTGACACCAGCTTGTAGAAATATTCAATATTCTTTGTACGAAATTAAATTTTGTCGAATTTATAAACATAAATTATTAATATATATATACATATTTAATTTAATTTATTAATTAATTTAAGTTTGTCTACCTAATCTAATTATACGACCATGAAATATTTCTCAAAAAATTGTTTATCCAGATGGTTAACTGCGTTTATGTGTGTAACAGGCAGACAAATGTTAACTATTTATCTTATAGCCCTAAGTAGCTTGCGATGCGATATAATCCAGTGCAGTGAGATTTAAGTTCAATCATTTGCAGAATAAATACAACAATTTATATTAAGATTCGTTAAATGCATATTTTTCTGGCATTGTTTATGGTTTCCTTTGAGAATCTAAACATTCTATTTGTAGGTTGCTATTAATAAGTGCGAGTCAATGTATCATTATTTTCACCATTCGTTCTAATCAATTGTTGCATTATTAATGATGCGTGCAAGATAATTAATAGTCTCCATATTGTGTAGCTAATTATGTAAAAAATGACAGTGATGAAGTGAAATAATATGCAAATAAATGTAAATAAAGTGTGTTAATAATTTTACATTAAATTTATAAATAATTGAATATATAGTAACAGAAATAATTAAATAATTAATATGAGAATACCACTAGTCAAATTCGGCATCATAAAAAATCCAGAGGCAGTAATTTGGTTATAATGATAGCCATTACGTAGGCGCTTAAAAATACAACGAGAAATGACAACTATTTGTTTTAACGATTTTTCCCGTAAGGTAATATTTATATTATTACTAGAAACAAGAACTGTAAAATTTATTGTTGCAGTAGCCATACCATGAGAATGAAGATCTCGTTAAGGTCACAATACTATTTTATATAGATGATATTTTTGAATTTTGAAGTTAATACTAGAAATATGCCTCACAGTAGGCTTTTATTGATTCATCTGGCGTTACTTTAAGTACATCCAAACAGGTACTTCGTCGAACAGTACACTACGAGGTACAAAATTCACATATTGGGAGTATATGAAAAAATATATTATATTTTGCCTCTCGGTTACTATTTAAGTAAATTCCTAAAAACTGTTTGGTATATTCTCTTAATTGTGTATATTTTATCGAAATTTGCCTATCATTGGTGTTGGTATCAACACTGTCGTAAGAGTCCATCATAGATGTCTCGTTCCAAGATATGATGTTAAAATACTAAAAATACTGTCCGCATTTTGAGAGAAAATTCTGATACAGTTTTAACATAAAATGAAACTTAATATTCACTTATAAATATTCAAAGAAACTATTCGCATTTCAACGTTTGCATAACTGATTTACAGCACCGTGAACTTGAACCATCCTGCGAACAAGCATCAACGTAATAATGCTGAGATCCTTGCAAATTTCATTGTTAAAATTCAAGAAGAGTCCCAAGGAACGAATAATTCAAATGTCATACAATCATGTCTTCGTTATATATGTCTTCGCATAATTAACCAATAGCAATTGTTACTATTAGTTTTACTTGTGTGAATATAGATTTATTATGAAAACATTTTTAAGACTAGTTTAAAAAAAAATGATTGTGCGTTTTCCAACTATTGGTGAAATACATTAAATATATTTATACATACTTTGAATGGTACTGCCCGAATGTATGGAGATAGAAATACTTTACTAGGTGCCCAACCAAACTATAAAAATAATTAAGAACTAAAAAAAATTTAAATGATCATGGGAAATTTTACAAAGCCTTATAATTTTTTCGTCGGCTTTGTAATCTATATGACCAATAATTAAACGAAGTAACCCAACTCGTCTTAACTTAAAAAGCTATTAACGTGAGATGAGTGGTCGCTGATTGGTTTTTGTCCCACTTGACTGATAGGGTTTAGTTTGTGGAGGTTTCGCAGCTGGTTGGTGGCAGGCTGGACAAATATATATATATATATATATATATATATATATATATATATATATATCAAAATGTCCTGTGTAATAGGAGTGCCTCAGGATTTCATTTTGTGGCCAATGTTATTTATTCTTTTCGTCAATGACTTGGCAGTTTTTCTTGATGATTTTAATATATTTGCGAAAGATACGCCTGCCTAGAATCCCAAGGATGCGATCTAGAGGAACTTGAACACTGAATTGTTCTGTCAAAGTGGTCTATACCAATTGCATGCGCTTCTATGCTTGCATAAAAGATTCTACCGTATTATATATAATGCTACCAATGATAAGTACCAAACTAGGTTCTTGTTGTTATTTATATGTATACAGGAAACCCTAGAATAAAATGTCCACTGGTCTACTTTTATGACAAAATTGGATCCAATTTGTACTTATTAAGTTATTAAGTCAGACATATATTGAGCGAGCAGCAACTATTAGCTCTATATTATGCCCAGTTTTTCCCGAGTTTGGTTCACCGAATATTTATTGCAAAAGAGCATAATTGCACATTTTTCCCTGAAAGTATTCTTGCAGCGATATCTTCAGAAGTCTAAATGTAGTGCCGCTCGCGTGCATAGAAATTTAATAATAATAACAACAACCTTTATTTGGAATCTTCCTTTTCACATTTTTTTTACCTTAGTACTACATCCCTTAACTTCCACCTTGACTGTCCTAACAACAAACAACAAGTATTATATTCTTTGTGCCCTTCTCCTCCTTCCTGATCGCGGTTGGCTCTTGGGCCCTCTCTCTCTTTCTTCAACACTCGCGTTGTCATCTTTCCTGATATATATGTACCTTTTTAATTTCCTTCTGTCACCTTCCCTCTTCTCTGCTTTATCTCTCCTAATACATCTGCTTCCTCCCAAAATCCATCTCCAATTTCTGCCCTTCTTTCTCTTGTCTTATTTTTCTCCTTCTTTCCGTCTCCCCCACCGACGTCCCCACCTTCTCATACATTCTTATACTTACTACTTCCCATTCTGCTGACCCTCTACTCATCGTCTCCCTTTTCTCTAGTTGCGCTTCACTACCCTTTTCTCCAGAATGCTCTCTCTTTGTTTTTCATTTTCGGTTGTGTCTTTTGGTAACACATATTGGTTAAGAGTTGAACTTGTAACTAAACGCTGATACGACGGGTTACCATTCCACCTAAATAAAGGAATTCAAGTTCTTTCATGATAAGCCTAATCGTATCTTCTTCTACTTTTTTTAAATGAATTTCACAGATTTTTTCACGAAACTTTACTCTGTTTTCGCGGATAGTTCCAGTAGCAAATATTTTTTTGCCAGATAGTATACTAAAACAGTTTAAATGAGGAAAAAATTATCAAAAACAAAATGATTTGTCGGATTTTCGATGATCCATAACAAATCCAGGTCTAGTTGTCCAGCTACTCCTGCAGTAGATATTTCCTGCATATGGCACAAAGCTGTAAATATATCTCTCTGAGAAGCATATGCACCCCATCTTGAATCAAAACTTAATAGGCTTGTGTTATACGTTACATATAGATATGGACAAGTTCAAAAGTGTACTCCTGAAAAGTCCACAAAAATATTTCACATAGAATGACAATAAAGACAGTCGCAGAGGAAATATTAAATACGCAGAACTAAGGAAAATAAATTGTTTTTTTTTTACTTTAGTCAATTTAAACAAATTTCTACATTTCGTCATCATTTTAAAATTCCTTTGGCAACTATGCATAATTTAACAATGTCGAAAACTTTTTTCAAATTGTTATTTTTGACGCAGAAATTGATATTTAAAATATTACTTTCTATATAATAACAGTTTATTTGGAAACTGGACAATTTGATGAATCCTGTTTATTTTCCGCGGTAGCAGGTGCACTAAGAAACTAAGCACCAGTGCCTTACAACTCTTATATAAATAACATATTTGGTACAAGGATTTATTTACAATTTTGTACTTATTGTTTTCAAAGGCTAAGGACTAAAGGTATAAGTTAGTTTCTTTGGGATTGCTATACCATTTCTAATTAAGACAATTGCTCTTACTTTACTGATTTTACTTCAATTGTTAAACGAAATAATTTGTATTGTTTGATTCAGTTGTGTATCGTTCATTAACCGTTTCCGTCAATTTTGGATACAAATAATAACTACTTTTAAAAATACAACAAAACCACAATTTTTTGTAACTATGCCAAACGAAACGTAACTGTGTCTATGTAAATTATGATTACACACAAAAGCTCTTACACGTTCATAATTATCACTAAAATATTAACATACACAAATACGTTCCCGAAAATGCCATAAACTTTATTCGAAAAATCGGGTAATTTCACCGTTATTAAGATATAATTTTTTAAGTGCGCAAAATATCGGCGGCGAATGGCTCCACGACCGCGTTTATGGACGTTAAACGCGGCGTATAAAGTGCAAGATCCTAAATTGGGAAATTTACATCGTCGTAGTTGCCACAGTTATTCATGTAATGGACCTTTGTCGTTCGGTTTTACGACATTATTAATTTAATTGATGACCTCGTTATTGTAATATTTTTAGCGCCACTTCACTTAAGGGAAATTGGGCAACACGTTCAATTAATCGGCACGGCGTCAAAATGAAAAACCGATGAAACGCTTATTATGTCCAAAGTGGTTTTTTTTTTGGTGATTTAAAAGCATGATTATGATTAATACCATGTAATCTCATAAGTATAGATTTATCCGGATATATTTTATGCGTTTTATAATCAGTTAGAATTGTATGTTGTATAGTTATATTATTTTTGGTCAATGGGTCAGTATGTCAAGAAGTACTACTAATTATAGGCACGAATCACGTTATTTATTTAGGGGTTGGGCATATTCCATACTATAACGTCACACTCAACAACTTCTGAACATTCATAATATATGGGGTGTCGAACGTTTCCCCTCGTTCTCTGACAGTGAGCTAAATACGTACCGCGCACTTTTCGCTCTGAATTTTCGTTCCCTCAATTTTTGAATGGTGGTGACTGGTAGATGGAAAAATCAATTAATCTGAAATTTATGAGATAAAACTATGCCCCATAAATAATTCAATAATATCTGATCTAACAACTAGCTTAAAACTTAATATATCTGGAAATCACTCATTTAGCGTAACGGTTTTAATTGACACTTTGATTATTGGAAATGTAGAACAATAAGGCCTTCTATCCCCATAGCACTTTCTATATAAATAAAATTGATTTGTATTGTGTGGTCGCGCGGTTGGTTCATCAACATGAAACAATAACTAAATAAGACAAATTAACCTCCTTACTTTGAAGTTGCAATTCATCTGAATTAAACGTATAGGGAACCGGTGCAGCTGCTGCTTAGGTAATTCAATTGTGAAGGGTTAACACATTATATATAGTTCGTGTTATTGTCGGGATGTACCTAACATTTGTTTTGCTGTTATATTTGTCCAAATGGTTTATGTAAGGTCGCATTGTATTAGATGTAGTACACATAAGATTAGATAATACGTTCGTTTTGAACTATCCCAAACTAATATATAAAGTTCGCGTAATTATCCAAATATTCCTTGTACAGATAAGACTGTCGCGTAAAAGACGAAAAAGTAAATATTTTAATAAATCAGTTTACGAAACGCGACGTTTCAATAACAACGTGATTGTGTGCTTTTTCCTGCATATCCGGAACTGGATGTAATTTATAAAAACATTGAGGTAAATTAATTTCATTACGACGTATCTAGATCGATATGTGTCTAATTATTTTTTTACGACATTGCTTTTTATGTTTGAAAATTTATATAATTATTATAATTATGGAGGCAGACATAGCTCGGACTCGTCAGAAATAATCGAGTGAATGAATGTTGTAAATGTAAAGCTATTGTTGGGAATGTGTCCACGGTTATTAGCAACACAAATATGTGCAAGTTATGGTGTATTATGAATTCGGTTTTGAGCGTGTAGGATAAATGCGGGGCATATAAGCCGGTTTTAGTTGGAAATGAAAAATCAACATAGTGTAATAGCTCCCTTCATAACAGGTATGTCGTAGTATTATTATTTTGCAATTACACCAAATGCATTAATGGAAAACTATTTTGTTCATTCAGTACACATTTTATCAAAATTAGAGTTTTCGTCAGTAGTATTTCTTTTATGCAACGAAGAACGAATTTCAATTGTAACACACCTCATCTGAAATGAAGAACCGTAAATGATCTGTTGATCAACTCCAAGTTGATTTTTATAACTTTGTAACTATTCGGAATTAAAATAATATTTTAAGTAGCCAGTTCGAAATCCAAAAACTGAATCTTCCAGAAATGTTTATTTGAACTAGTATTGCTTTGTTCAAGCAGTACTCCTAGATGACCATGGCATGGAATCATAAAATTAATTTAACGTATGTTGCTATAATTTATTATTTTTACTCTACTACTTTGTACTTTGCCTTTTGTCAAACTTAACTCCTCCTCCGCCGGTAACTCACCACCCATCATACAACTCGTGTTTCGTTCTATATAGTACGCAGCTTTGTCGATACATAAACCTGACGAAAGTAATAAATGTTAATTCTGTGAAAATATAGCTTGTCGACAACATGGAATTGTAATTAAATCAAAACATTGGAGATAAAATAATATCGATATAATTAACAATTTTATTTTCATAATTTACTACGTTATGAAATATGTGCCCGACAAAATTGTTTAAATGAATACGATTCCAGTAAACTACGCCGCAAACAAAACTTAAATAACATTTAACTGTATACTGAGCATCGAAATATTGGAAAGTTCGATCAAATCGTGACAATGATTGCAAACAATCTTCTCTACGCTACACAAGACACCAAATACTAGTTACATCTAGCACTACCGCATTTGAATATTAATGACTTAATGGTGTAAATCGCTACAATTTTTCAGGCATATATTTTAATTGCTCCAAACACAAAATGTCGTGCTTTCCCTTACCCAGCAAAATTGAAACAACAATCAACGCTACTCTCTATGAAATGAATTCTCCATTGTTTTTGGTTGAAATTGTCAGGCTAAATATTATCAAGTTTAGGGTTGGTTTTTACAACAAAATACCTAACTAGATTTTATTAATTAATTCGCCTTGTTCTTAAAATTTTTACCGTTCTCGCCGATAATCACTAAAAATGTCAACGTTTATTTTCGAACAAAAAATATTGTATTTGTTGTTGCTGCCACCAACTCGTACGTAATAGTGTACGTTCTGTCTCTTTAATCTCAAATTGGCAGTAAGAGGGTTTAAGCCGCCCCTGTTTGATTTTCCTTGCAAAATTTATTTTAACACACGACTTGCGTAAATAAAAAAAAATAAAAACTGTCGACTTCTATTAAAACTCCACTTATTTTATTTTTAACACCATCCGCTAAATTTCTCCATTGATATTAGCGCCGATTTTTTAATGATTGAAAGCTGAACATTGCCTCTACAGTAATTCGTCACTCTTGGGGTTTCGTTCGTTCGCCTCCGATCTTAACTTTCGTGGTGACTACTTGATCTTAACTGACTTCGCTTAGAATTATTTTTATATAAAATAATTGTTTCCTTTAATTTATTTAAATGTATATACAAAATAATAAACTCATAATAATAATAATAAAATATACAAAAACTCTCTTCGGAGAATGACACTAAAAAATTACCGTCGTCACTGTCATTAATTACCACGTGGACACTAATTTTGTATCTATAGATTCTGATTAACGACTTGCACTCTGTAGAAATCAACAGCTACGTCCTAGCTTCAACCTTGAAGATCAATTATATAACTTTGTGCCCCCCTCTCCTCCAATCTTGATTTTCCCATGAAATCTTGCAAATCGATTTAGAATAATTTCTGTTACTAGGCCTTACTTTGCATACAATTTACTATATTATTATTTATGCTAAAAGATTTTTATTAATCCTATCTGTTGCTTATTTTCCATTTACACGTTATTTCTCTCTGCTTTTATTTTCCAACTTGTACCCCAAATTCGATTTAAAACTAGCATCTGATACGTTGTTTTGGTACCATTCATGATCCTTTTATTGTATTTAGTTCGAAAGTAATTGTATGGCCATACAACTAATTTTTTTTAATTTCTCTTTTGCCAAAGATTTAACAAGTCTCGTTATAATTTTTCTCAGCATTCAAATCTAAAATATGCTACGTGACCCCTATATCTACTTCATATTCTATGTTCATGTTTTATATAACCCACAACCCAACTTGTGTAGTTAATCAATTATTTAGAACGTTTTGGAAATCAACCATTAAATATTTATAAAATAAGTAGACGTGTCATATCTCAGAAGCTGTCAATAATAAATAGATTTTGAGCTTTTTTTTATTCTGAAAAATACTTTCCGTATTGTGTAATAAATGATTTCGTGGAAAATAAATTTCATTGGATGTATCAAAAGTATCAGCTATTTCGTCCTTCAGGATTCCACCAACTATACATATTCTAGACATTGATACTCTCACATCCGTGCTGACACACAAAAGCCTGCATTGACCGACTAAATCATCAGCTTCCATCACCTGACACAATCGTTGAAATTTATTTTCAAAATAAGGGTTTTGCGCGTCGACAGCTGTGAAGTAGTTACAAGTCTCGACAATACCGACTTAAGTCTGCCAAAGCAGACCTCATTGATCATATAACATCCTGTGAGGGCATTGACGTGTAGATGGCGTTAGTATACTCACACAAACTTTTGTTAATTATATCGCGTACATTATTTTGAATTACCATACATTCTAATAGATTTATTTAATTATATTTTAAAAATTAATAAATTCATGGAATTCATTTGAATCAGAATCAGAAGCTAATTCTTAAAGGAAATTTGGGGACAAAACTGCCAGGAACTCACCATTCACCCAACACAAGATATTTTTTTGAAGAAACCCACCACGTCAGCGTACGCGAATGGTGAGTTCCTGCGTAATTTTGCATAAATTATCGATTAAAGTCTGCTTATATGAAGTCACAATAATTAATGGAAATAATTATTAACATTTAAGGTAACGTTTAAGTACGAAACGATCGTCCAAAAATCCAACTCGCAGATACAACCTATTTAATTAAATAATAGCAATTGAATGCATGATATAAACAACGTTGTTAGTTAATATTTAGTTATTTTTGTGTTTTGTGTTCCTGTCGGTAAAATTGTTTAGTGAGAAGTTGGGTTGGGTTGTGTCGGGTCGAATTGGGTTGGGTGGGGTTGGGTATGTATTGCCGATTGGCGTGCATAAAAAGAGCGAAACGATCGTCCGAGAATCCAAACCGCGCTTTTTACAGATCGTGTGAAAATCACAGCAGCAATTCCATAAATTAGGAATTAAAAATCAATGTCCTACCCGAGTCCTATCCCCGAAGCTCTTGTTAACCATACATAACCTGATCACGTCACAATTATTTAACGTAGATTTATTTTTAATTCTAACTTTTAAGTATCATCTGTTGCTAAAATTGTTCAGTGACAACCAAACCAAAATCAATCGGGGTGGAATTACCATTTCTGTGATGCTACGAATTAAAACAAATTTTAATTCGGTTATTTAATATCTACGGCAATTCATAAGAACTGTATTGGAAACATACCACGGAAGCACTAGTCGGTAAATCCAATTTCATTTTGTATTAAATCAAATTTTGTTAGTTTAATAACATTTGGCACACCAGTGGTATTAAAAATTAAATTCAGTCAGAACTATACGGTAAGGCTGTTTTTAGAAAGATTTATTGCTACAAGTTTCATTATGTTCAAGCTATTATAGTTATTATAGCTACTATAGCGTTAGACATCGTTACTCATCATTGTATTTGAGGCGGCAGTACATTCAGTACATGACAAAAAATGTATTGGTGGTAAACATTAACCAAATACGATTCTTCTAATTCAACGTTAAGTTAACGGTTGTTTTGTTTTTAAAATAAAATATATGCCCAGAATACTTTTAATTTTCGTCCCCGTGCCTCTCAACAACAATTTCCGAATTCCAAACTGTTAGTTATTTAGCAGAATAATACAGCGATTCTCAACTTTTGACCCCCCCCCCCCTCTCCCCAAATGCAGCACCATAGCACTAACGGATGGCGCAAGCATATTGAAAACAAAATACGAACAAACATTATTAAAAAAATATTTTATTTACTGAAAGAAAGGCATTAAAAAACAATCTGACACAATAACATAATTGTGCAAGTTCAAAATTCAAAGAGTGAAGGCTATGCGGATTTCCTCTTCGGTTGTGAAATTCCTTGCCAGCATGCCTAAATGCTTTTCAATGGTTACAAAAATAACTTTCGCATGTTGTTTTCACTCTTCTAAAGTTTTACAGATGCATCCACATTCGCAAATATTTGTAGGTTTTTTGCTTTATATATATTTTCCGCAACTCCACACATCGAACACATTTGTGTTTGCCCCTTAGGGTTGTAGATTCAAGATATTTAATTTCTGGAATATGTCGAACGCAATGATCTTGAAGTTTCTCGTCTTCGGATCGGTTTTCCTCTTCATTTCGTTGGAAGCTATAGCTTCTCTGTGGAGCATTCAATGTATCTACACACACTGCCGAGATTTGTGTTTCAGAAGTGTTTGTATACTTTGCAATCTTCCAGATATTGTACGATCATTACATCGGCAACAGCCGGGAAAACTTGACGGTTCAGATTCCCTGCTCAGTGGCGCAACTTCAACTTAATTATGCACAGTGAAATGATACTGGATGTATTCAAATTAACCGCTAAAGCTCGTTTGCTGCGTGTCCAGAGCTTTAGCCATAACGCCGATAAGGCGCGGACCGTACCTGCTATTACCTTGAGAAATATTTACTGGGAATTTTACGTAATTATTAATTGTACAACATCCATTCCGTGACTTGTGTGTCGCGACTTCTGTGAATTATTAATTGTTTGTTGTATTTATATGATATTACGATTTAAGTTATTCTACGAGTTTAACTCGTCACACTTTGATACAATTAATAAATGCGAATAAACCAACCCGTGTCCAAGGTATACATTTTCGGTGCGAGCGAAATTTATTTGTTTTGGTGCGTAATCTATCCAACACATTTCATTTCCGATTAACCACATTTCTGCAAAATGTAAAACCACACTAATTCGCTATAATTCAAAGTAACGATCTTTTGAATGACATTATTAGCTACGGATCCGCATTTAGTAAGAATGCAGCCAGAATTCATCTATTTATCATAGTTACATGTCTCCTGATGATAAATGTTAAACAAGATTATGCAGAAATGAAATGAAACTAGTTGAACTTGCAAATAAATTACGTTTTAAGTGGTTTTGATTAATGCTGCGAACTTAAAGTAATCTATTTTAGGTTTTCCGATAAAGCGACGTCGGTTGATAAAATCCATTCAGTATTAAGTCTTCAATATCTTACCCGGGAAATTAAAATGTCTCACAACTAAAATATTTGTTTGGTTGGACGTCAGAAATGTAGCGATACAATTTTGTATATTTTGTGATTAATTATCCAACTCAAGTGAAAAATACGTTTTCGTAGGACGGGGATTTTAATTGCAAGTAAGTTACAATTGGCTATACCGGCTATTCTATTTGAGATAAACGGAATGTTTAATAGGCGAAATGAGTTATTGTAAATATTATTTTATCGAATCTGAATTGGGCTGGTGCCAAATAAATCTAATCGAAGCAATTTAATGAATTAGCAGAAAATCAAATTTAATGTCTGGATATCGCGGAAAAGATCACCACTAGTGGAAATGGAAATGATCACGAACTACTTATGGAAAACCTTAACAAGGAAACTAAGTAATTTCTTAAGAATATTTGTCCCAACATTTTTGTTGATGAACGTGCTTATATATATATTTTTCGACTTACGTAACTGAACGTGAACATATTGTTTCAACACATGTTCAGCATCGATTTGTTGCTGTTGCAATTTTGAGAAGTTATTTATTACTAGGAAATTTCCGAGCGTCTGTTTCAATTTTGCGCATTACTGCATTTGAATTTTATATTATTGATGCACGTTCAACGTCCATAGTAGTTTCGAGTACATGATATACAATATGTAATGTTATTGAGTGTAAGATCGAAGGAAGTACGCATAGATGTCTCGTATATGCAAAAGGTAAGATTAAGTTTTCCAACACGTGTAACTTAACTTCGTTTTATTATTTATTGAAGATTTTATGTTGAAAATGTTTATTGCATCAACGGACGCCACGTGCCATCACGCACTTAAGAATATTTCAATTTTCTGAACACGTACCTTTGCATAATAAATATTTCTCGTATAAAAATTTGTATGCTTTGTTGGAATAAATAAATTACCGTGTTTTTTTCTATGTACCTACGTCAGTAATTACATCCTATTCTTTTAGAGTTCGTGCCTTAAGAAAATTTTGTAATACGAAGTGAATCAATTCATATGTAATTCGTCCAAAATAAGTTGATTTGGATTTTATCATATCGTCCCTGTTTTCAGAAGCTGCAGTCTCATTGCTGGTCCTTTCATATTTATGTGTTTTTATTTGATCTTAATTTTTGAATAATTTGAACTACATCAATTTTTATTGGATTTATTTTTAGTTTTGTTTTCGTTGTTTGTATTTCCGATGATTTCGCGCTTGGTTTTAATTGTTGACAGTGTATTTTGTTTTGTTTGTTATGGTCGTATCGCTTTTACTCTCTCCAATTTTGAATCTTCATATTTGCTCTACGCTTTCTTATTTTTTATTAATTGGAGATCTGTTAAGGATCATTTTTCATAATTTATTTCTGACCATCCTTTCTATATGTCCTATCCATCTTAGTTTATAACAGATGTTATCTTGGGTTCTTTGTACATAATGTCTACTTCCTCATTGGATTTTCGTCGCCAGCCGTTTATTTCACCATATATAGCTTTTAGTATTTTTCTCCCCATCTATCAAGAGCATCCTCATCTGCTTTCTTTAGTGACCATGCCTCACAGGCCATATTTCACGGTTGGCCTTATAACGGTTTTATAAATTCTTATCTTCATTCTTCTTGATTCTTTGATGTCTTTTCGACATTCCATAATCCTTGTTACCTTTCGCAATTCTGACTTTTATTTCTTGCTCCTCATGTCCTTTTCGTTTATCGTGACTCTCAAGTATAAAAACCTTGCCAAACTCACATTCCCTTCCATCATTCATAGTTATTTGCAAATTCTCATTTACTTACCGTCCGATTTCGCCCATTACCATATATTCTGTTTTATGTTGATTTATTTCTAGTCCGAAAACTTGTGCTTCTTTTTCCAATTTTTTTGTGATCCTTTGTAATTCCGCTTTCGTCTTTCGTCTTACGAGTTTGGGGTCGTCCGCCTATGATAATCATTGATGCTCATTGTTATGTGTTGTCCCTTCTATTTGTAAGTCAATCTAATTTTGCATTCTAAAACCAGGTTGAAAATAGTAGTAGATGGAGGGGCGCCTTCCCTCTAGACATTTCTCGCCAGTATTGATTTGTTGCCACTCCAGACCATTTTGTTTTGTGTTTTATTCCTCGTCATAGTTCTTAGTTTTTCTCGAATTTCTAGCCTTCTCATGCATTGTACATTTGCTGTATTTTGACTTTATCATATACAATGAATAGCACTTGCAGAGCTAATTTGTATTCGTAACAGGTTGTCTGGATTTCTTTCAGAGTACAAATGTTGTCATTTATTGTGCTGTTTCTCCTGAAACCTGCCTGATGTTCCCCCAGAACAACTTCTGTAACATCGCTTAACCTTTCCTTAATACGTTTTGCAAGCACTTTATAAGTTGTGTTCAGTTTTACAAGTTTTCACATAAAAAATTGTCATCTTTTTTATGCAAAGGGCATATCAGCGCGGTTGTCTATTCTTCGGAAATTTCTTCTTTCTCCCATACTAGTTTTAAAAGCTCATGTATTCTTTCAGTTACCTGAATCCTTCCTGATTAAATCATTTCTGCTGATACTGGACTTTTATTATTTTTTACGTCTTTGATTATTTTTGCGACCAATCTTTCGTCGGTGTTTCTATATATTCTAAATATTTATGGCATGACCGACATATTTAAAAATCATTACGAAACAGATAAAAAAATTAAATGATTTACGTTGATTTTTATTCCTATTGAGAGCTTTTTCTGATTGTTCGTCTTTTCCAAAATTGCGAAGAGAAATTTTCGCTGTGATTTGATTTGCGTCATTTAGTTGTGTTAAAGTTGTTCGTGTGAAGTGCGTTCGTATTACAATGCCGAGAGATAAGCCCACCGTTGAGGAGTGGATTCCAAATCAGAAGGAATTGAAATATGAACGCAATGGTGCTGTGACGTCTTGCCATACTGACTTATGTAGTATTTCTTATCATTTAATCTGTTAAAATAAATCTAGTAACTTCAATACATTTTATAATTTTAAGTGCAAATAAAACCCACGATTTTTGGGTTTTATTTTCTATACTAAACAATTAAAATTTAATTTTGATCTTTGCGAAGCTTTGATAAAAGCAAATATACCCATTTTTAAATTGAAAACCAAATATTTCAAAACGTTTTTAGAAACATATTGCGCAATGCACATTCCTGATATCGGCAAAAATTATATTAGTTCAGTGCACAAAGGAAGATATTTAGGAAATAAAAAGTATTATTGGTATTAATTTTATGTGGATGCATGTAGATGAAGCAACAGATGTATGTTGCAAATTTAATACTACGAATATTAAATTATGAAAATTTGTCATAATAATAAGTACGAAAGAATAAAGTAAAACAAATAATATTAGAATAACAAGATTTATTCCCGACGAAGTAACACATTTTTTCTTACCGGAGCCGATACCGAATGATGCAATTTTACTCATGCTGTCAGATGCAGCGGCATATTTGGTAATAGCTGCATCTAATATGAAGATTTTTTATCCGAATTTAATTAATTGTACTTGCTTAGCGCAGGGGCTTAATCGAGTAGCCGAGACTATAAGATTGCAGTTCCCGTGAGTAAATAAATTAATAACACGTGGCAAACAAATATTTGTTAAAGCTCCTTTACGGGTAGAAATGTTTATAGACAGATTACCAAATAACCCATTACCCTCACAACTAATTTTAACAAGATGGGGAATATAGTTAGATGCCGCTATATACTATACAAATACGTTACAGTTTCAAAAAATTAATAAATGAATTTCCAGCTACACCTAGTAAAGCAATACAACGTTGTCAGCCGTACTAAAAGAAGTAGAATTACAAAAAATCAATTATAGTTATGTAGGTGACTTTATAAAATCACTTGAGAAGCAAGATTTGCCTTTAGTTACTGCAGTACAGATGATTAAAAATTTTCAAGTTATATCATACCAGGACATATTGGTCAAATAATTACAAATAAATTAAACGACGTTCTGCGTAAAAATGAAGGATTCGACCCATTATAAAAAATTCCCAGTTCTTTTGCAATCTCCGCCTCATATTTCTGCCTCTCTTTTAATCGACATTTTGCAATATTTCCACGTCATATAGTTATTCTATTTTTTGTATTTTTGCTTTCATTTTGCTCCACTTTTTGCAGTTTATCCTTACTAAGAAATGATTGGATCCTGCTCCTCTCATACTTATCACGTTAGTAATTAAATTCATGTATTTCATTTCTACCGGTATATGATCAATGTGATTGCACACCTTGGCGTCTGGTGTTATCCGTACCGTGTCTCTCTATAGATTTATTTCCGTTTCAATTGCGTGCTCCTCATGACCATATTTCTATTGCAAAATTAATTACTCTGTGTCCATTATCATTAGATATTTCATGTTAATAACTATGTACTCCTATTGTTGATCGGTACATTTCTTGTTTCCCAATCTTCAATCACTATGTTCATGTTATGTTTCGGTAACTTTTCATATTCTCCTTCGACTGGTTCATAGAAGACACCTTCTTCTTCTTTTTCTATCGAGGGGTGCGGACTTTAATTATAGTGATGTTGTTCTTATTTCTTCGCGTATATTACATAACCTCTCTGATATTAGTTTAAAAGATATCACCTTATCTTTATAATTTTTGTGAACCACGAAACCGATTCCTCTTAGCCTTATTTCTTTTTCACCACTTTTACAAATGTCATATCTTCTATATCTAAAATATTTAACCGTAATTGTTTTGTTTCTTGTAAAGCTGTTATTTCTATCTGGCTATCTGCCCTTTACATTCGCGATGCCCATAGAAATATATTCTACACCTTCTTTAATTGTTGGTATTTGACATAAAACATTTTGACGTTTATTGTTTCCACTAAAGTAATATATTGTTGTTTACTTTGGTGCAAATTATGCAATATTCTGATTAATTTTGTCGTTTTCTAATTAAATATAAATGACATTTGAATGTCCAAAAAGCAACAATTATATACAGCATACACCATCAAATGCTATGTTGGTAAGTCTTTTTTGTATATATTTGATTTTCTAAATTACTTGATACATCCTCAAATAAGCAATTCTAAGACGAGTATGGTTTATACTGTAAACAAATTACTTATAAAATATGGCATTATGTACAAAATATAAATTGAAACTCATTCCCACAGTTGAATATAAGGAAATCTTCAATAGAGAGGAAACATTTCATTTTAGTGGATCGCCTAGATCACCGTTGGGATAAGACTCCCAGATACCGGTATTATTTGGTAATCTATGAATATACAGTTTACAGTGTGGACGATGCTATCTTTCAAGGCCGAGTGGAGAATAGGCTACCAATAGGGAGCACAAATCGTCCAATTATTTTGAATGCTACGCATTTTCATCTTCTCCACTTTGCTTCAATTTGTTACTTTTGCACAATTAAGTTAGTATCGTGGCATCACATCCTGCCGATTATTTACCACCAGTTAGCACTGTCAATATGTATTCTAGACACAAAAGCAATGAAAACAACGTGCGAGACAGCCAACAAGTTTTAATCCGTGCGTCGTTTTAAGATAAGATAAAATGTAACCAGTTATAATACTACAACCCAATTTATTATCTTTGTTCACATTTTAAAATGTGTTTTGTTATTTAATATAAAAATGTGTGATTTTTAAGTAGTGTAGCTGCTACGTCCGTTCGTACCTGCTCGATAAAATTGGGATACTTGATCTAATGCCGTCGAGCAGCAACACAGCTGTTTACCGGCGACAGGGCGCGGGACCGACGGGGGTAGCGGCTCCAAGTACCTAACCTAAAGACTCGGAGATTTAGTATTGAAATGGCTCGCGCGTTATCTACCTAGCAGTTCAGCGCTGTTACCTCGATGCGCCAGATTGTAAAACAAACCGCGGTTCGTGTGTTTGTAAGTGCAGATAAAGCAATGATTAACTTCGGCGCCGTCGCGTATCCGAACGTGTGCACTTTCTTCACCTAGACCGTCGTAATTAATACGTGTTAAGTCTGTCGCAAGCGTTATGAGATGAAGTCGTCGTGCCAGTGTTTTTTGCTGTATCGTGTGTGTTAATTTTGTGCATGTGCGATCGTGAAGACACACTCGGTCTTGGATTAACGAATCGTAAGTCACAATTAAGACGGGATTTCGGGTGCGTCTAGCAACAAAACAACGGCACGTAGACCGCGTTTTAAGACCGGCCATGTGGCAACGTGTACTCTTGTAAACAAACTGTACACCTAGCGTCTTTCGTCTGCAGCAGCGTTCCCTCCGCAGCTCCGCCATTCCGTGAGTCAGTAACCTGCGCTTGGGTTCTAAAATACATTTGAAAGTTCTAACGCAACTATTTACTCGGAACTAACAGCTATATATTTTTTGTTTGAAAGCGGGTTACTTACGTATGCATTATTATATCATAAATTTAATGAAAATAAAAAAAAAACATACGTACGCACGTAGAATTCTGTGTAACTCACATCATAAGTAATCTAAAACGATTAGATAAAAGCGCACACGGGTAAATGTGGATTTGATTGAGAAATTTCCAATAAATGAATTCGAGTTGGTTTTTTGTACAACGCATAGTTTTCGGGAATTGTTGTTGAAATAAAATAAAAAAACGCTGCCCAAACTTTTGTGTATGGTAAAATACATTAAATCTGGTGCACCAACTCGATTACCTGTTCCATTGTCGCATTATATTCTGGGAATTATATTTTGTTTTTCGTTGAATGCATTCATTTCGTTGATGCAAGTTTTTGTGTGTTTACATTTAAGAGTTCTTTGGTTTAATGAAATATCCTTTTTACTTCTTTATTTAACTCAGTGACGTAGTCTAAAGATGGGAAATATTTCGAAATGGAACGATTCAACTTCATTATTCGCAGAATTCACGTGGACTGCACCAAACATTCAAGCTGGATTTTTTTCCGATTTCACAATCCCTTTATTTCATTGTGTGGCGTTCAAAATTTTTTTTTGTTCGCATTATGTACAAAATATGCGGGTTTAGTAAAATAAATCGTCGAAAACGATTTTTCCCACGTTTGCGCCGTCGATGTTTATCATTCTCACTACATTTGTTGACAGACATGAAGCTTGTTTGGAAAATTTTCCGCGCTCAATATTTGGAAACAATCTGTGTCGGTGCCAGCGCCAGGCGCGTTTGATTTTCAATATCGGTAATATCGGAAGGGAAATAAAACGGAGCGTGCTCGATTGGCGGTTGACGGTGGGTCGAAACTCGTCATATATCATTGCATTGACGTGTCCGAACGATAAACCGACGTCATTTATAAAGTTTGAGGGTACGCCAGCATTTTATGTCGGCGCTTCTGGTTACGATTTCCGTTTTTTCTGATTGGATGTTAATTATCAATATAGCTGGATCGTTACATGGGAGTTAAGTTTGGTGTTAATAAACTTTTTTTTATCAATATTTCACAAAACATTAGTTTAGTATAATATATTACTAATGAGTGGAGTTGAAAAATATACAGCGTTGTGGATGCGACATCAATGCTTACGTCTGTAGCTCCTCCGCCTTTATGTTGGAACATCAGGGAATACGAAGTGATGTTAATTATATATCATTTCCATGATCATCTTGATTTCTTCTTCTTTCTAATTTTTCTGATTTTTCCACTTTCGAGGATATATTTGTTGTAAAATTTTGCTATGCTAGCACACATAATATCAAGAGTACTACCTCGGATGTCGATTTACCCACACCTTAAGCATTTACAGGACATGATAAGTTACACATCAAATATCAGAATGAAAGCACCTCTTATGCGAAACCATTATTTTATGAATGCTCTTCTAAACTGACCTATATAAAAAAAAATGGCTGCATAAGCCTTGTAGGCTTTGGGCTCCTGAGACCATTTGCCCCCATTCTCTCTTATTTTCGGCCTTCTTCTTCCAGTCCTTCACTCCTATCTGTTTCAGGTCTCTCTCTACTTCTTCTATCCACCTTCTACTTGGTCTGCCTCTCTTCCTTCTCCCGTCTTGCCTCCTATTCATTATGGTCTTTGGCAGTTTTCCCTCTTGCATTCTTTCTACGTGGCCCAACCACCTTACACCTTATTCTCTTCTTTTTTTATTTGCGTTGTGATGTTTGGTTCATTGAATAGTTCCTCTACCTCATTATTTTTCGTCCTTCTCCACTGATCCCCTTCTCTAAACCACCATATACTCTTCTTAGCAGTTTCCGTTTCCATATCTGTAGCTTTGCTTCCTCCTGCGCTGTCCGCGTCCAGGTCTTCCCTCCATATAAGACCATTGGCCTTGTTATTGTTTCGTACACACACCTTCACTTTCGTTGATACATGCGTACTCGTGAGCATGCTATTCAGTCTCTCTTTGATTTCATCGGTCATTTCGCCTTTTCCTGTGATCATGACTCCCAAGTATATGAATCGTTCTACTCTCTCGAATCTGTATTCTTGTCCTTGTTCCGAAGTTATGTTAAACTCTACCTTGTGTCCTCTTCTGCAGACATCCTCATATACTTTGTTTTTTCTTTGTTTATTTTCAATCCCATACGAGTAGGTTCTTTCACTATTGTTCTTACCACTCTTTCGAGCTCTTGTTGTGTTTTCGTCGTCTGCAAACGCGAGGCATTGGTGTCTCCGGTCGTAAATCAGTCCTGATCTATTCAGCTTGCTTCTTCTCATTATCGTTTCTAGTACTAAGTTAATCAATGTGAATGACCAGATTCCGTCTCGAAATTTTTTTTTTGTCCATTCCATCTTACTCTACTCCTGATGTTTTGTAGGGTGCTGTTAATTACTCGAATGAGCTTTCGTGAGATTCCTAGTTCGTTCATTGCCTCTAATAGTTTTCCGCGGTTTATAGAATCGTATGTTTGTTTAAAATCGATGAACAATAAGTGCATATCCCATCCCTTTTCGTAGTGTACAGGTTGCAATTCCTTCGAAATGAAAATTTGATCAATGGTCGATCTCTACTTTTTAAAACCAGCCTGGTATTCTTCGAACATTTCCACCATTTGCTCTTGCAATATGTTGTTAATCCAAGTACCCATTACTTTATATACTACGTCCGGCAGTGCGATGTCTCGATAGTTTACGCACTTGGATTTATCTCTTTTCTTGTGTATCGGACAGATTATTGCTTCATTTCATGCCGGTATTCTTTCTTCTTTCCAACAAATCAGTTCTAATATTTCTGTAGTGAGTCGTTTTCCGCCATTCCACCTTCTTCGAAAGGTGCAGTTCTTCGAAGTATTTTGCCCATTTTCTTACCCCCATTTCATCGTCTACTATTAAATTTCCTTTTTTATCCCGGCAGCCAATGATTTTCGACCCTGCTTTTGTTTTCGTGCACTGTGATAGAAATTCCCGATTTCCTTTCTGCTGTAGGTCTCCTCTATTTCTATTATTCTTTGTTTTAATTGCT
Source organism: Geotrupes spiniger (assembly GCA_959613385.1). Lineage (NCBI taxonomy): Eukaryota > Metazoa > Arthropoda > Insecta > Coleoptera > Geotrupidae > Geotrupes > Geotrupes spiniger. The sequence continues at coordinate 13,220,810 of OY390737.1, read as the reverse complement.
CTCTCTTCTTTACTCTACAATTCTTTTAAATGTTTTTCTGCATTTTTGATACTCAGTCTTATCGATTTCTTCAGTAGTTTTGTACCTTTAATTTTTCTTGTTCTTTTCTCTCTAGCTATCTCCTCTCTTCTCACTTTCATTTCCGCTCTTACGAGTACAGGGTCGGTGTTTGCTTCAGCTCCTCTGTATGCTCTTATATTTGTTATATATTTACTGCCTTTATTGCTGATCAGCATGTGGTCTATCTGATTAATGGTTTTGCCGTTTGGTGAAATCCATGTCCCCGTATATATTTATTTTTGTCTAAAATATTTACTTTTAATTACCATTACATTTTGTGCTGCGAATTCTATTAGTTTTTCTCAATTCTGACTTGTATGTTCGTCTTTACTTTCCCTTCCAATTATTGGTCAGTGTCGTTGTACCTTTCCTAGCTTTGCGTTAGCATCTCCCATCACTACTTTAATATCCGTCTTCCTTTCTCCTCTAAAGTCTTTTCTTCTGTATGTGTGTATGTTGATGATACTTATTTTCCTGTATTGTGTTCTTATTCTTATATAAGACATCCTTTCGGTAATAGGTTTGAAATCCATTACGGCCCCTTTCATTTCCTTGCTAACTAGGAGACCTCTTCTTAGTCTCCTGTCTTCTCCTCTAATATTGAAAAACAGACAATCTTTACTGCTGTTACTTCAATTCTATACCTTTTTATTTCTAACGACACCTGTTTTAGTGCCCCTCCACTATACGTGCCTCTCATATTCCATGTTGTTATCATTAAACTGGCCTATAGGATATCTAATTTCAAAAATGACCCCTTAAGCTATGTACTATGGACAATCGTAACGTCCATAAATCAAGTTGGTAGAATGGTTTTAAATTCTTGTCTGGGTTATGACGTTTGACGTTTTGACGTTTTGTACAGATTCTGACTTGCTCCATAGGGTGTAGGGCAAGGGTATTAGTTGTTAGTGTAATATTTGGTTTTTCATTTTTCATTTATTGGAAAAAATACCAAATAAATATTGGTCAGTCATATTGTTATCGCGTAATGGAAGAAATGATATTGCTCATTCATTTCAACGTAGAAAGTTTGATTAGAATATTCGTGAATTATGTGCAGTTGTGTTTTGTTAATTATTATATAACAGGGCAGTAACAACTGTCTTGTTTTTTTGGATTAATTTTTCAATGGTATAATTCTGTATCCGGATTGTACTAGGTATATAATATGTTTGAAATAATTGTATAATATTTTTCTGGAAATATTTGTTAAATTAATGTATATTATGATTGTAGCTGGAATAGCGTACATTGAACACGTGTAACACGAGTATGTTATCTATTCGTTTGTGAAATACAATCAGTTGTAATCAATTCAATTTTTATAATTAAAGAGGGAATTTATTTTCATGATAGTGGCTAATTTTTAATCGTTCTATAAACAGATAGTTAAAGTTCGCAATGTTGGGATACATTATTTGTTTTTGGTAAAATATCTAAGATTTCTAGGTGTTGTTTAAGATCCTAGATACTATGATCTGCGTAAAATAGTCGATTGGATAACTAATTGATAATTAAGATGTTATTTAAAAGTGCACTTAATTGTACGATTTCATTTTATGTCTTTCTTACAGTTTCTTTGAATTATATTGATTACTTTTTTATCCTTAGTCACGACATTTCCATTAATTTATTTAACTACTGAAATCGGTTAATTAGAACTCGTTTGTTTCAAATATTGCTTATAATCTGATTTAATAGCAAGTTTTTTCATGAATTACGATTTGAAAATTTTGTGAAAAAAATTACATTTTAAAGATTTCATTGGGATTATTTAATAAAGTTACAATCGCAATCATGTGTGAAGTTTTTAGTTTCTTGTTGTGATTTTAGTTGTTTTCTTGTAGTAGCCACACAATTTGATTATTGAATTTTTAAAATATTTGCATTGTTTTGTAATAATAATTCCATAAATTAGCTGATTTAAATATAGTACCTATAAAATATTTGGGGAAGAATGCATTGCACTTCTACGATATTTATAATTTGTGCTCAAAATTGTTTTGCCAAGTTGTACCTCAATTCCTTATTTATTTTGGAACAAGCCAAACATGTTGGTTTCAGAGGTGAATGTTCTACCTGAGAAATTACAACTTGAGTTTCGCTTTGTTGAGATGATATTCGGATTTTGGTCTTAAACATTAGGATGTCGTTTATGGACGATGATTTTATTTTATTGAAGTCCTTTTACATAATCGAAAATGGTGAATTCCTTTTGTATGTCCGGATTGATTTTTAAAACGCTTCTATTTTGGTATTGTAAAATATGAGTTGGATGATCTGTTTAACTTTTCTTCGGTGTATTCTGGGAATAGCTGTTTTACGTTATGCTCCGGTAATGTTTATTTTAATTTGATTAATACCTGAAGATATTTTCATATGTAGGTTATTGTTCATGCGTAGTTATTAGGTGTTGACAATAAATGTTGATTAGTTGTTTGTTTTATGTGTATTTATAGCGGGTTTAATTGAACGTTTTTTGTTACACACCTTGCAATGTATCTCATATATTCTAGATTTATGATGATATTAATTTTATCTTTCGCGTTCCTTAAGAGGCCTTTCAAAGAGTTCGATTTAAACGCGATCTGAAGTTCATTGTTTTTGAAAAGTTATTTAAGTTTTTGGAAGTTGAATGATGCGGTACAAAATCAAATTTATTGCATTGATCTCTTTGACGTAGTAGATAGGTGTAATTGTTCTCCTATGTTTGTGTTTTTTCATTAAGGTTAGTTATTATTTCCATATCGAAACCATTGTGAATTGCGATGTTTTTAATACGAACGAGTTCGGTGTCATATCTATCTTTTGTTAGTGGAAAACTTAAGAAACCATAGATTTTCTGCTGAATACTATGACATGAACGTCTTTTAAAATTATTTCAAAAGTGCTCGCAAACAAATTGGCGAAAATGGAGACAAGATGTTGTCCATAGTTGTTGCTTGTTATTGTTCATAGAAGTTACACTTACACTTGGCAAATTCTAAGTATAATATTTATGTATATTCCTGAAGCACATTCAAATTCATTAGATATTTCGAAGTTTCAGGAATAGATGCTGAAGGAAACAACTTAACTTTAAATAACTTTTAAATTCTTCTATTGAGAAAGGAGGATCGTAATTTTCCGGTAACACATTTTGCAGTTGTGAGCATTTTGCACACTTCCAACCATTTAGAGTAGGAGTCGGTAATTACCAGATATTTTTTATTTGCAAAAGTCCTAAAAAATCTAATTACCCACGACTTGAACACTTCTTTTCGATGTCATAGTCCATGTTTGGCTAATAGACACATCATCTTGCAAAAGGTTTGCACTTACTCATACCCAAATGACTAAAATGTATTTCGCCTAAAGTCAGTCCTTAATTCTGAAGGTATATACTTCATAGAATTCAACTGCTGATCGTTCTGTTATAGGCCACACAGGTACTTAAAATCCAAATACTGTACTTAATAAAGGCATTTCTTGTTTCTTTAGAAATGTGTTTATGATCACAATGTTTTTATTTTGCTAATAAATCCTAAATCACTGGCAATGGATATTTACCTATGTTTAAATTTGGACGTAATGTTGCATTATAGGGCACATCTTGCATTTGCAATAAATACATTGAATTATTCTATTGCTGCTGCAATGGAATAATTCCTATCTCTTTTGTGAGTTTTCTGAAAATGTGCAGATATATTTCTAACAGTTCTACCAGAAGACACTCTTGAATAGATTTGCACTCCAAATTCATCCACAAAAAATATTTTTTTCTCTCTCGTGCATCATCATTGTACTATATATCAGAATCAAAGCGATTTTGTATCACTTGCGTATTCCTTCTTTCGGGCTCGTACTTATTCTTTTCATTGAATAGCGAAGAAACTCTTTCAGTGCCCTGGTTAATTGTCGAAATCGCAATTTGCAAAGTTCAGTTAAAGAATTTTCTGGTAAGGAACTAAGTGTTATGTGTAATCTTGATCGATCCAATCGCAAATACGTTCTGTTTGAGCAGCTGTTAAAACCTGCTTTCGATGACTTGCCGATAGTTTAAGTATTTGCCCAGTGTGTTAATATGTTGCATACAATTTGTTCACTGTATTAGGTTTCACGTCAAACTGTCTTCCCACAGCACCAGAAGATTATGTAATTAATAATTAAGCCACGCACGGTCCAGACAGAAATTGTCGAGTAGAATTAACATAAATGAGAATTGTTTTGATAAAATGTGAAATATATTTGACAAATAGGAATTACATTCAAACCGAACAAAAAATTAAAATAGGATTCAGAACCACAAACAAGACATCAGAGAGGCAAAAATAAACAAAACAAAAGTTCGAGCTTTAACATTATTGCATTGAACGTCGTCGTTTTGTTATAAATATGTTTCTTTAAAGGAATACAAGTTTTGCGCGTTATTCAGTCTCGAGATGGTTGCGTAAGGTAGAAAAATTCTTTAATGGATACTCATAATGTTTTGTTTCGTAATTTATTAAGCATCTTCTTCAACTTTTGGCCATCACTTAATTAATTTAGAATTTAGTTCTTGAAGGGACATAATCCAGGTTATGTTGTTGGTCAATAACAATTTTAAAAAGTATTTCAATAAGATAAAGCGTTAAATGTTTACAGACCCATCGTATCATACTGTTTCAATAGTAGAATAATTCTTTTCGTGCTCATTTAAACATCTGGCATATCCTATCCCAGGGATTCATCAACGAGGCGTAACGTTAGTCGGACTAACGCTAGTTGCGCCAAAAATTTACGCCAGTCTTGCACAGGTCTAAATAAACGGCGTAGGCCTATTCATGAAAATCGCGTAGCCCGGGCGCAAATTAATCTCTGACGACATACACGACGTCATCGTTTCGCATTATGAACCAGACAAAATTCGTCTAACCTTGACAATTGTGTGAGAGCGCCATTCTCGAGTTGGGGCGCAGAGGCAGGCGATAGGACTTTTTAAGTAACAATTAGTTTGGCTTCATAAATAAAATAATAGAATATAAATAAAAAATATTTGATTGCATCTTTTTATCTCGTAACAGACGTAGGGATTATTTCAAACTATAAAAATAAGTTTCACAAGCTATAATTACGGCCGTTATTAATTGCATAAAACACAATACTATAATAATAAGTAAACTGAAAAACCAATAGCATTGCACTGCAACCAACTGGGTACAGGTCGAGTCTTACGCCAGTGAGAGGTTTATATAAACCACTTTATGGGATGGCGGTTGATCATCCAAAGGATCGATTAATCCTGCTCTGGACAAATGTCAACATTATCAAGTTTATTTTGAAGCTTTTTTTCTAAATATTTAATTCATTTATAGTGGTCTTTTTTAGTTCTATTGAAATAATTGAAAATTTTATTTAAATTATACTCATGTTTTTTTTTAATATTTTCTTTACAAAAAAAAAACATGATTTTGGAAGGTCTATTTAAAATTAGGATTAATACAATTAACAACTATTAAATAAATTTTTTGAAAACTTAGCTTTGTATACAAAATAATAAAACTTGCTAGGAATACAAATTTATTAAATCAGAATAAAAACATATTCAGTAAATTACACGTTGCGCTTTCGCAGCACATAATGCTGCTAATAATTTATAATGCTGATGCGTACAAATAAATATACAAAAAAAGGAATGCATGTTAGAACGTATTACAACACACGCTTTAGACACAAATTTAAAACGGTGAATATTCATGTCTATAATTTGTAATCGACCTCTTCGGTTGATCATCCAGAGGAATCAATTGATCCTGCTCTAGACTAATGTTTGCATTAATGCACATTATGCAAAACCATGTAACCAAGCCATCTAACCAAATTAAAAATCTGGAGCTGTGCATTACATACACCTGTACATTTAAAGATCTTTAGCATTTACTGTTTATATGGTGTATCTTCTTTTGAAGGCATCAACAACAATACACGACTGCAATATATGGCTCCTATCACATTTGGTATATTATCTATTCCATGAAATACTTTCATGTGTCAGTACTCGACTACATGTTGACTGGCTCACATGAACAATGTCTGCAATTAAGCTTTGGAAGCCATCCGATGCTACACATCTTAAGCCAATGAGTACTTGTAGCATCACGGATAAAGAACTTCTCTTATTGTAGGGTGTTCCAGCTGTGGTATTAGCTCGTATAATCATATGCCGTGGCAAACTATAGTACCTACAATAATATTGCAGTAAGATTTAAATTTGATTAGTCATATTGAAAAGTGTTTACTCACCTCGGGCACTTGTAGTGGGTCTAATCGATCGTGAAACAATCTGACACTTCATATATTTGTCAATGGCAATTGCCCAGTCATATTTTGCCCTGGCTCCCAACCTTGGCCATATTCCTCCTCCAGAGCAAGCATATTCTTCCCTGGACCCGGTACCATGTTTACTATAACGTTATAAATGTAGAATAATACTCAGGTGCGGAAACTTGATGAAATAAAATAGTTCTAATTGCAACTTATTAGTAGCCGAAAAAAAATTTACACTCAAACAAATTTGTAAAATGTGATTTAATACTTACTTTGATTACTCTGAAAATGTTGTATAGCACTGAAAAGTACTTTTCGTTAAGAGAAATTCGCGTAAATTAACAAAATGAGCACAACGCAACAGTTACGCCACGACTTACACACCCCAACAAGCAGGTCTAACTTTTCGCGCAAATATTGGCGTAAATAGGGGCGTAAAAAAAGGCGTAAGTTTCATGAATAGCTTTGCACAGGCGCAAACCGAGTTAGTCCGACTAACGGCTTAGACCCCAATGATGAATCTGGCTGTATAGGTTTACTGCTGGGCCTTTGTGACAGCAGGGCACCAATTGTAATATTGCTAGCGGGTGTCCTGAGGTTAAGTTAAAAACTTGTATGTTGTCTGTGTCCGTTTAACTTTTTTCAAGAATTTTGCAATTTTTTTAAAATAAATTTAAATATCCCATGACTAATCATAAATATATCCCAACATTCCTTAAAATCCTTGAATTTATTTACATATTGTTAGGAATATCTGTTTTTAGATAATTTAATTTGGATTTTATCTTACACCGTTAATTTTGATTACATGGTTCGATTACTTATTTCTAGAAGCCTATCATCCTGAAGGGTTGTATTAACACAATTATCTTGTCACGCTACACTATATATACCGTGATATCAAAAATCATTGGTCGAGGGTGGTCATGGATTTGAAAATGATTATCTCAGCTCCCATCGTACATTTACATCAATCATTTTTTGATATTTCGTGGTGTGCCACCATTTCTGGCTGATGAATTGATAGGTACTTCAACTTCGTTTTTAACTTCGGCCTTTTCCGTTATTGGTCAAAGCTTTTGCAAGTTTTCTGGGTTATGGATGGATATCTCCTGACTTTTAATATGTTTGGTTTCGTTATCTAGGCTGTTGCCAACATTTTTGTGATGTTGAAAGTTACGTGACATGATTGTTGATGAACTAGGGTTAATTGAACAAATGGTTTCATTTATTCACCATCGAGTTTGAATTTTTACGTGAATCGTGTATTCGAGTAAAATCGATTTTTTTAGTTTAAAGAAATTATTAAATTAATATAATATTTGGCTCGAATTGATTGCTTGTTTAAGGCCAATTAATAGTTCTTCCACAACAGCAAGAATGTATTAGTGTACCTCGAACTCACATCCGGACATCATTTGAAAGTCAATCTATTCCAATTAATACCACACCCATCGTTAAATTTCCTTTAAAATTAAGTGTAGAGTGTGATGAATCATTTACATTACCTTTCGCTTAAATGAACGCCATATAACTAAATTTCCTTTACTAAAATACATTACCGTTTATTATTATTATTATTATATATATTAGTGTTGGAAATGAGGCCATAAACGTCGGCCACATGAAAATTACTAAATATGATGTGCATGGGGTGAACATTTCCCCGAATTTGGAGATAATTGCAAAAGAATTAATCAGAAAAATGTAATATAAGTCGCTGCAGGGATCGAAATGATGGGGCGCGTTGATATGAAAATAATCCCGGTAATAATTGAGAATTAGAAGCAACATTTCACCGGGACCCACGGCATATTGGTAATTTATCTGCTATAATAAATATATCTGAAATCCAATAAAAGCGAATTCATGGAGCGGCATGTGCTTTTCGACAGGGGCGAAATCACAAAAGAACGGGAAGACGGCCATGATGGAAAACGAAAAATGGAAAAGTTGTGTAAAATACTAATTCTATGAGAAAATATTAGCTCGGCTATGATGCAATAGTATTCGGTTTTACCATATTTATTGACATAGTTTTCTTTTAGGGACTGCAATTCGCAAGAAAAATTAAATACTTGCAGACAATTATTTTTTTTCTCCCGTAAAGTGTTCAAGACGTTTGTGAACCGTTCTTGAGTCAGAAAAGCGTCTTCTTTCACTCGGCTTGAAAATGCACAGTTAGTTTGTCCTTTGCTTCCTACGAAATCAAGTAAAAGGCTCCTATCATGGACTAATAGAATGTGAAGAGAGTATACCTTGCATTAATATGCCTCATATTTTGCTACAAACACAATAAATAAACTGGTACAATTCATTAAAGACAGAATTGAAATCTCTAGTCGAAAGCTGTGGCGCTATTTTGGTGTATCGTACAAGACCGTGCAGAGAATTTTGTTCAGTATACATTATCGACAAAGAAGGAAGTATTCCAAATGCACTGATGCACAGCTCGAAAAAATACCTAGATGTTGGATAGGATACAATTGCTTATAGTCCCCTATTATCAAAACAAATTCTAGAACAATGTGTGTACAACTGACCCTCGTCATAGAATTTACACTAAAAGACATAAGTAAAAATATCTTCGAATTCGACTTTATTACAACTATCATCTCTTTATTTCCTTGAATGGATTTCTATTTCAAGATGAATAAGATAAGATAAGATAGATAAGGAATTATAGGTAAATCGACAAAGTTAAATGGAATTAAACCAATGCAAAACATATGTGTTTGTTGAAAAAGTTGATCCTACAACGACTGAACAGGATATTATTTGCAACCTTGCAGAACAAATACCAAGTATTACCAGTAAATGAACTAGACACACTAGTTCAAAGAAGCGACACTAGATACTCGTTTAAAATTTCTTACCCATTTATTTATTGCAAGGATGTATAAAATACTAATATAACGAATCATTAATGTAAATTATACCACCAAAATAACCAATAAAATGTTATTTATTTATTTTTATTTCATTATAAAGATATTACATTCACGTAATATAAATTTTGTTTATTCTATTTTCTGATCAAATAATAAAACATAAACTCAGAAGTTTTACGAAACGAACAACATCGCGCCGGGATTGAGAAAACAATTTCTATTTATCTACATCGAAGAATCGCACGTACAATTCATGGCTTAAATAAAGATAAGTGGAAAAGCGTTCATTTAAAACTTAAAATAACGAATGAATCTCTTTCCACACACTAGATCGGCAATTTGCGCCACTAGACTCAAACATAACGGAAAGAACGTTATTTTTGATGGACGATGACTGTTATTTTATCTGCGCGAAGGGGAGGAACAACATATCGACAACTAAGAAAGCACGGAACTTGGATAAATACAATTCGTCTTTTCAGCACCGATCTGTTTATTTCGCAGTAAATAATATTTTTACGTAATATAAATATTTATTTTAAACTTTGATTTTAAAATAATATTTGAACATTAAGCATTGTTAGTTGCACATGATGCAATTTAATAATGAAGTGCATATTTATTATGGAATTCAGAGGTCACCGTAACTAAACGTAACTAAAATAACTCAGGTAATACGCGTTATGTGCAGTTTAATTTTATAGACGGCTGCGTCGAAAACAAATGTATTAATTTAATTAAAACATTCTCACTTTTAAATTGCACGCCACGTATGTTTTACTCTTCGCTCGTCGCTGTAAATACAAATTCAAAGTTATTTACGTATCTTTTTGCACTCTACTAATTGACGTTCAAAACTTCGACTCCTCCGAGGATATTTACGTACGTGTCCATATTTAAAAAGCTCTGTTGGATGGAGAGCGCTACTTAATCTAAGTTTGCAGTTTAACGAGTTTCGTTATTAAATTTCAAATCCCACAACTAGAGTGAAACCAAACGTCGTTTCTGTTTTACTCGGTTTGTAACTTGCCCCAACAAGCTTCAAAACGGGGAGCACGTCCCACCCAGGTAACTGTAAATACAGGTACCTGGCCTTGATGCTCCTTCAGTCCACAACTGTTCAAGTTGTGATCGACGTTAAAATTCCACTTTCGGAACTAAGCTGGGAAATTAAATTACTGGTCGTAATTTAAAGGCAAATAATCTATGGGGTAATGAGCTTTGTAATTTAAGTTGAATTAGTGTTCAACAATTCGTTATGTAATTTTAGCACAAAATGCAGTTATGTGAACGTTCGTACCGTTGTGGTATTTGATTGGCTGTTGGCAAAATAAAGAAATTTGATTAATTTTAGTTGTTTGTTATATCGAAGTTGCAACATGATTATACGTAAATAAGTATATAGTGGTTCAAACAGATAATTTGTAATGGAATTTAATTTACAAAAAATTGCTGATTAATTTTGTATCGTGATTTGTTTCAATACATTGAATCGATATGTAATCTATATAAAATATGTGCCAATTTGAAAAATCACATTTACAATTGTAGGTAGTCGCGTCATTGAACAAGTACCATAAAACCGTACTTTTTGCAGCGATTCTGGACCAACGAACATCATCTTTGTTTTAATAATATATATACTCAGTGACATATAAACTGCACCACTTAGAAGGGGTGGGAATTTTTGGACAAAATTTGGCAGAAACATTGGACTAGTCTAAGGTAACAATTGATTAAAATTTGATAAAGAAAATACTTCGTCTTTTTGATTTTTCTTTAATAATGTGTTGGTCCGCCCCTATTTCTGATACACTCATTGACCCGCCTTGGCATGGATTCCAGCAGGTGATCAATGTCTTCTTGGGGTATGACATCCCAAGCAGCCTGTACTTCATGCCGTAGAGCTTCTATTGTCAACGGTGGGTTCGGTAGATTCCTCAATCTTCTACCCATCATGTCCCACACGTGCTCAATGGGCGACAAATCGGGAGATCTTGGCGGCCAAGGCAAAAGATTAACATTGGCCTCTTCAAAGAAGTCAAGAGAAACCCTTGCTACGTGAGGTCGTGCATTATCTTGCTGGAAAAGTGGGTCTTCCAGCCCTCGAAGATATGGAAGAACATGTGGTTCTACCATTTCGTCAATGTAGCGTCGGGCGGTCATACTGCCCCGAATGAAGAGCAAGGGTGACCTACTGCCGTAAGCAATAGCACCCCACACCATCAACCCCACAGTTCGGTGAACATGCCTCGCAATCGAAAAATCAGGATTGCGCCTTTCTCCACGTCTTCGTCTAACAGTCATCCGACCATCATGCATTCCTAAACAAAATCGCGATTCGTCACTAAAGACAACTCGATGCCACTCCAAGTTCCATTGAAGTCTTTTCATGCACCAGGCCAAACGTTCCTGGCGATGTTGACCAGTGAGGGGTAGCACAAGATGTGGGCGGTAAGACAGCAAGCCAAAGGTTCTTATTCGACGATAAACAGTTCGCAAGCCTATCGGACGACCTTGTTCACCTAACCATTGATCAGCTATTGATCTAGTTGTAGAGAATCGGTCTCTCAAGGCCATTAGTCTTAAGCGGCGATCTTGACGTTCATTGGTTCGTCTTTGAGCCCCAGTGCCTCTTCTCCGACGTTCAACCCCATGTTCAGACCACGCTTGATAAACACGCATTATTGTTGAGTGGTGCCGTCCCAAACGGTTGCCGATTTCTCTAAACGAAAAACCTGCTTCTCGTAAACCAACAATCCGCTCTCGGTCAAAGTCACTCAACTGCTGGTAAACTTGAGGTCTCCTTCCTCTAGGCATCATTAAACACTTGAAACTAAAGAACGGGATCCGAAAAAGTGGAACAAATTCAAAAAATGACTCGATAATTGCTTCTCTAACACAACCTCTAAAAAATGACACAAACGTAAAAAATCCCATGACTACTTGATGATTTGGTTTCAAATTTTAATCAACTATTTCCCTGGACTAGTCCACTATTCCTGCCAAATTTGGTCCAAAAATTCCCACCCCTTATAGGTGGTGCAGTTTATATGTTACTGAGTATAGTTTTCCAATAAATACGTTATTATTATTACTGTGGATTTGGATTTTAATGTAAATTTGTTTTGTTTTTCTCACCCATGTAATAAGCAAGCTGATAATATTTTTACCCGTGTATCCTTAACAAGCTTACAGGATAATCTTAATCTTATTAATTAATTAGTACCACCTTCCATCTTTTCTGAATCTATCCTGCAAACAAGAATAATGCAAATTCAATTATATTTTTGCTTTGTTTCCATACGTGCCTTCGATATCGGTATCGGGCTTCACTGGTTTCGATGCACCGTAATCGGATTTCCACTATTCGAGTTCGAACCAAAAGCACTGAATATATCACCCCCATTGCCTGCGCTACCTGTACCTCTATAATGCCCTTGTTTAGCCGAGCTTATTATCATGTCCCTGGGAGATCGTGAATTACTCTCGTGTACTTCGGTCGCTCACGTGTTTATCATCGATGCGTAACTTTAACTATATCTATTCTTTAAAACCACTAATCTATTCCAGTCCATCGAAACCTCAATACTCGCACACGCCGCCTGTATTCACGTTAATGCGAACTTCAGAAATTCAATTTCTGTGTTGCGGAAGCGAAGCGAAACATTTAGGTAAATAAATTGCATCGTTTCTGCCGGCGGTTTTGATCTTGATTTATCCTCTATATGGAAAAATATTCTTCCAAATGTCGGTGTCTTTAACCTCCTTTAGACGGGTCCGATGACACCTATTCCAACCCCATGAATAATGTATTACCCCGAAGTAACAGGTTTGCTCGAAAACAATTTGCTGGAAAAGGAGTATTACTATTTTTACGTACATTGAATTCGCGTTTGTATGACTCACATGTTCGCTTCAATAAAATATGCCTTACTTGTTGAAGTTAGTTGAAACAAGGTCTAGCTTCGCGTAATGTGTTTAATTTTAAACTATTTTCTAGGACACTCGATACAATGCTCGGTACATTATTAGTTCCAGTATCACATTAAAAGTTTTTCATATTGATTTAGTTAGTAATTTCAAAAAGTGCATTTGCCTAGTTGTTTTTGTTTGCAACATACGATATTAATGATTTTATCACCTGCAAGTAAATCTATTTAAAAGAAAAATGTAGGTATCTTATCGTTAAAATCCTTTATTCTATGACTGTCTCTACGTTTTTTTTATCGTTCTAGCTTGAGAATGTGTATTGTATAACAAAATAACTAATACCTCATTCTAAATGCAAATATGCAATAAACTAAAAATTCATCACATACTAATTTAACAATTAATACTTTCCTAAATACCATCACTTTTTAGATTTTACAGATTTTTCATTATATAGTGGAACGGTCGTATGTGCTAATATTAACTCGCCTTTCTATTAATTCGTCGGCAGGATCCTGATAATTAACCCCTTTCTATTTCGTTCGCTTCGCAGGGTGTGAAACAGACATGTTCTATTATGCGAATTATGTCAATATTGAATTAGGATCATTTAAATAGTTAGTCTTCCATGAATGAGGTGCGAAGGACCAATGTACGCCATGTCCATTTAACATATGTAAGCAGGACATATAAAGATAGAAACAAGGTTAAAAGGACACTGCAACAAACCCAATTACAAATCGCTACCGATTATAATTAATACTTCCACTATTGATCGCTTTTAATGAATCATGTTAACCGAAGCGATAACGATAAATGATACGTACGCGTTTATCAATGGGAGTCACATTGAGATTCAGATCTAATCTTAATTTCAGATTAAATGGGCCTTATAGAAGTCATATTGTGACAAGGCTACGTTGAGCCTACAAGTCTAGTGAATACAACCAAACCTCGTGTACAATATAAGCATCCAATTAACAAATAATAAAATATTATTATATTATTTCATTAAAAAAATGTACCATATCAAATATGATATATGGAGGCCATTGAAAGGATGAAAGTGCCTCGGATGGAGGCTTGCTTCAAACTCAAGAATTCAACTATTATTAAAAAAAACTATTATTACAGTAGAAATGTAAAATACCAAACTATTTCACAACTATTAAGTCCAAACCATAACCATTTCTGTACCTTCAAATTTACGCAAGAGAAAGATTCCGACATAAAATCAATGTACGCTCGAGCTGAGTAGAAGTGTGTGCGCCACAACAATGATCGGGTTAATAGATCCTGATGAAATTTGAATTAAAAAGTAGTCGGAAAAGTGTCGGTAATTAAATTATTCCTTGACAAATTATTGGGAGAGGTTGAAGAGATAATTCGCTCATTTAACCATCGAATCAAAGCTTGAAAATTAGGTCGCATCACTTGAAGAGAAAATAAACCACATTGAAACTGCTTTGCTGCTATACTCGACGGTAAATAATTTAAGAATCTTCGGTATTCCGGAGTCCAAAACTGTTAGCGCAGAAGATCAAGTTACAACACCATGCCAAGATAAATTAAATATCCAGAATCAAAGATATTGATTGTTGTCGTGGACTACCTGATAGGTCGGTGGCACAAGAATCTTACAACCAATCAGTGAAGATTGCCATTTTCAATAAAAAGAAGAAACTCAAAGGAACAAAAATCGTAATACGGGAGGATTTAATAAAGGGAAGATTTCGGTTGGTGAAAAATCTGGCGAAGAAGGTGCGAAAATATATTTACTAATAATGGAAAAATGGGTGTACAACTAGAAGATAAAATTCATTCACTTATCGTCTATAATTTATAAAAAACATTATAAAAATGTTGCAGTCGCAGTAGTATCACTGCTTTATCACACTCGGGGATAATTATGTTAATTATTTTTGTATCGGTTTTTTTCTACTTACGGAAATCAAAAGGGCAAAAATGTGTAGATAAGGATATTTTTGTGCTTTGCGATGTATGTATATAGACTGAAATAATAATTGAATTATTATGGAATTTTGGTTGAAATGAAGAATGTGTTAACATAGCTGGTTTTCATTTGGTCAGAAAAGACAGACAGGGACGGGGAAGGGGCGTCGGAATTCATGTTCAGAGTGGATTAAAATATTATGTTGTTAATGTGAATGATAATATTGAACAGTTAAAGTTAAATATTCAAATTAGCACATACAAGTTTATTGTTGATGTTTTATACAGAGGGCCGCAGTTGAACTACAGGCATTTTTTTAATGAGAAGATTATTGATGTTGTGGGGATTTTAATATTTAATAGACAGTCTAAAAGTTGATAGCCCCGTTACTATTTACTTTGAAAACTTCTTACATTCAATTAATATTAGTCAACTTAATATTAGTCAACTAATAATTAGTGAAAACTTCTTACATTCAATTAATATTAGTCAACGATTTAATTCTATCCACTGGTAGTAGTTTGGTTGATTGTGGTGGGGTACTGCATTCTGATATATCTGTCGTATATCGAAATTTTAAGGGAATTGATTTCAATAATTTTCATAGGGACTTAATCCTGATGCCAATGCAGTTTATTTTTGCGGTGAATGATGTGAATGATAATATTTTATTTCTAAATAATAGTTTGCTTGATCTCTTTGATAAACGTGCCGCTGATTACCAAACGCTTTACTTAACCCCATGGTTGAGTGATAATTTAAAACTGCTCGTGAAGTTAAGGCCAAATGAAATTATCCAGGTTTACCATCTCCAGCACATTGGGAATATTATAACTCCTTGAGAAATGTAACAAATATTACATTTAAAGAGGCATATTTTGCATGTGTTAGAGCAAATCCTAATTGGACCTTTGGCAATTTCCTCGTTTGATACGTTGTGTTTTTATCATAATTATATTTTATCGTTAACTAACTAGCTTATTTTTTGTCAGTATTGTTTAGTGTCATGCACAACTAAACCCAACCCAACCCAATTAGATAATAATTTAATTCACATTTTTCGGGCTTTTGTGTAATTTGTCTTTTTACCTTCGTTTTATTTATCTGTCATTTTCGACTTGGTTTTATGTCAGTTATTATTTATCTTGAATATTTGTTTATTTCCAGTTGTTGATGATTATTTTCTTACTTCCCTTGCTTGGTCATTTTCTGTTACATGTTTTTAAAATATTACTTCATTGTGTGATCATTTTATTGTTGCGGGTGATTTTTCGGTTTGGTAATCCTGTTTTCTGGTATTGGTGTTTATTTCTTCACAAAATTGGTTTTTGTTGTCCAAAATAAAGGTTTAATGTAATATTGTAATATATTGGCTACTTAGACCTCAATGAAAGGCGTACAATTAATAGTCATGAGCATATAGCGGATGTCAGTGCAATAAATAGTTACTTCATTGATGGCGTTTCTAATTGAATTTTCTCTTTCTACCACGATACCAATAACGATCTTCTTGCTGGTGTGCAACATGCTATAGGTTAAAAAAAACTCTTCATTTATAAGATATATATGAACGTATTTTTCGTCGAAGGCTATTTTGAATTATTTTCTATAAGTTGTTTGTTTGGTTGATTGGTGTTATATGATGATTTGAACTAATTTGAACATTTTTGTTTCAGGCGTAACCGTCATGAGCTGAAAGATGATCCGTTGCGCTCTCGCCTGTTGCCTGCTGGTGGTAGCGCTTGCCCAGCTATATACTGAAGAGGCATCGAACTCGATCGTAAATTTCAACTTTACGAAGGAACGTTACTATGTCAGCATTCCGGAGAACAGCGTGGCGAAAACGTACGCGGCGCCCGCTCCGGGCGAAGAGCGCATCGGAATTCCAATACACAGGAAGTCGCTCAAGAGCGTGCGATTTAAGATAGTCGACGGTGACAAGGACAAGTTCTTTAAAGCGGACCACGTCATAGTGGGTGATTTCTGTTTCTTGCATATTCGAACTAAGACCGGCAATAACGACGTGCTAAATCGCGAGCGGCGCGACAAGTACGTGCTCGAAATACGCGCAATCGGCGTGAGGGACGACGGGAAGAATAAAATCCAGGTGCAGGCGGACACGACCGTCGAAGTCACCGTTTTAGATACCAACGACCTCAACCCTTTGTTCTATCCGAAAGAGTATAACGCGACCGTGTACGAGGACATGCCCGTGCATCAGAGTATCCTTAAAGTGGTGGCCGAGGATGCTGACTTGGGCAGGAACGGGGAAATTTATTACAGCTTCGCCGAAGAAACAGACCAGTTTGCGATTCACCCCATGTCTGGTGTAATTTCACTGAGTCGACCGTTAAGGTACAATGAAGGTACATATCACGAGCTGACCGTGCTGGCTCAGGATCGCGGAGCTCTCTTCAGATCCGGATCGGGGATGCTTAGCAACGCTAAAGTGGGAATAAGGGTGAAAAAAGTGAACCTTTACGCGCCGGACATTCGGATACGTCGCCACCCTCAGATAGTTGAAAATTCCAACGCAGATATATACGCGATCGTTAACGTATCGGATCAAGATAGCGGCATTCACGGCGAAATAAAAAGCTTGGAGATAGTCGACGGCGATCCCGACGGTCACTTTAGGATCCGTCCGACGCAACAGAAGGGCGAGTTTAATATAGAGGTTCTTAAATTACTAGATAGGGAAAGCACCCCGCAGGGATACACTTTGAAATTACGCGCCGTAGATAAAGGCATTCCACCTAAAGAGAGTTATAAGGCTGTACCAGTTCGCCTGGCGGATTTAAACGATAACGCGCCGGTATTCAATAAGGAAATATACGAGGTGAAGGTGCCAGAGATCGCACCGGTAAACACTCCACTGATAAGACTGAAAGTTTCCGACGCCGACGAGGGAAAAAACGCTCAAGTGTTCCTAGAAATCGTGGGCGGCAACGAAGAGGGTGGTTTCCACATAAACCCCGATACGGGGATGCTATATACCGCTGTTCAGTTAGACGCTGAAAATAAATCATTCTATAGCCTCACGGTTTCAGCAATCGACCAGGGTAATGCTGGTACTAGGAAACAATCCTCCGCGAAAGTTAAGATTTACGTCGAAGACACGAACGATAACGATCCGATTTTCGATAAAGCCGAAATGACCGTCTGGATTGACGAAAATATGCCGGCCGGAAGTTCCGTAACGACAGTGCGAGCTAAAGATAGAGACCGCGGGGAAAACGCGTACATTTCTTATCTCATAGCGAACTTGGTTAAAGTACCGTTTGAAGTTGATCATTTTTCCGGGGTCGTAAAAACCACAGCTTTGCTGGACTACGAGAGCATGCGAAGGGAATACGTGCTTAGAGTTAGAGCTTCCGATTGGGGCCTGCCATATCGAAGGCAAACTGAAATGCAACTGACTGTCAAGGTAAAAGATATAAACGACAATCGGCCGCAGTTTGAAAAGATCGAATGCACGGGGCATGTCCCACGCTATACGCCAATCGGATCCGAGATAATAACTCTGTCGGCGATTGATTTCGATGCAGGTAACATAATCAGTTACCGCATCGTGTCCGGCAACGAAGACGGTTGCTTCAGTGTTGATGCGACGTCGGGAACCGTTTCGGTGAGTTGCGATTTGAGCGACGTTCGTGTTAGCGAGAGAGAATTAAACATCACCGCCACTGACGGCACCCACTTTGCCGACATTGCTCGAGTGCATTTCAAACTAGTGAATAGTAAGCGGAATTTAGGTTCGGCTAGTAGAGTATTAAACGACGAAACGGGCGCTTTTGACTGCAAAGATACCGGTGTTGCGAGACGGCTCACAGAGGTTTTGGCTGCCGCCGAAAACAACAATAAACCACCAGCGCAAGAAGAATTTGCGATGATGCCGACGCGTTACGGTCAGAATATTCACTCGCCGGAATTTATAGATTTCCCCGTCGAAATAAAAGTGAACGAATCCGTTGCGCTGGGAACGACTTTGGTTAAGTTAAAAGCACGCGATCGCGATTTAGGATATAACGGAAAGCTAATTTATGGGATATCGGGTGGGGACGAGCATTCCGTGTTTTGTCTTGACATGGACACCGGCGAAATTAAAGTTATTGGCTACTTGGACAGGGAGCGCGAATACGAGTACTTATTGAACGTCAGCGTTTACGATTTGGGCAAACCGCAAAAATCGGTATCGAAAATACTACCGATAACCGTCCTAGATGTGAACGATAACGCGCCGAAGTTTGAAAAATCCATAGCGAGTTTCAGGGTGACCGAGAACGCCTTAAACGGGACGGCGATATTTAAAGCCAACGCCACCGACGCCGATGCCGGTGATAATGCTCGAGTAACGTATTCTTTAGTAACAGACACTAAAGATTTCGCAGTTGACAGGGTTACGGGCGTGCTCACCGTCGCCAACAATTTAGATCGCGAACGGCAGGAGATATACGAATTGCGGATACGTGCCACAGATGGCGGAGGCAGGGGACCCGATAATCCCCCTCTGTACTCCGAAGCGCTGGTCAGAATATCAATCGACGATATCAACGATAACGCGCCGAAATTTAGTTTGCTCACTTACACGGTAAAAATAAGGGAAGACATCCCCAAAGGAAGCGTGGTGGCCGTCGTGTCAGCTTCGGACCCAGATTTGGGCCCCGAGGGAGAAATTCTTTATTCTTTAGAGGACAGCGACAGCGACGGCACGTTCAAGATCGATCGACTATCTGGAACAATACGCACGACAAAGCTCTTGGACTTTGAAGAACGTCAAGTGCATAGTTTGTTAGTTTTCGCGAATGACAAAGGAAATCCGTCGCTTTCATCCGAGGTCGGTGTAACAATAAACGTGGTCGATGTAAATGAAAACATGTACGCACCCCAGTTCAGTGATTTTGTGCTGCAAGGTACGGTCGCGGAGAACAAACCGGTGGGAACAAAAGTTATGCAGGTGAACGCCACCGACAACGATCCGCCCGGAGAAGACAGTCGCATTGAATATTCTATACGCGGAGGGGACGGTATTGGAATATTCTCCATCGACAATAAAGGTGAGTCGATTGAAAATTTTTCATATCATTTTTGTCCCATTTCACGCTTACGTGACTACAATAATAGTTTTGTTAAGATTTTGTCAACGCGGAACAATGTCATTGTTGCATTTCAATCAATACCATATAGAATACTTCGGGGATTCATTACAGAATTTCACTTTGCTACATTTTAATAGTAACGTAAATTGAGTAATGGAGACATAAGAGGACAGCTATTGAAACAAAAGGTAATAAAATATTACAATGGAAATGAGGATATATTATTTTAGAGGAAAGCTTTGAGTCTTTTAATCATATTATTTGCGTTAAATATATAGCTCTATTTTACAAATGTACACTAAACAAATATAGTACACGTTGTCATTAATTTACTATTTACTATTAATTTACAAATATTGTTAACATGCGGTGATGCTTTTACTACTTTATCTAGTTTATCTAGTTTCTATCGGTATGTCCAATAGCTCTATTACTATATACTTATGGCAGACAGTGTTTCTAGCTTCCTTAATTTTTTTTCATTTCCATCGAAATCAGCCCTACCCCATTCTATTGAATATCCGGTCTTTACATCCTTCTAGAGTTATTCGTTGTATTGTATATTATAATACTTACTACAGATAATTCTTTGACGAAACGGTGTTATATTCAAACAATACTTCCAGTTCAAATATAAACGAAATGATTAGGAGGCAATAGCAACGATGAAGTAGTACGAGATATTCATTTATTACAGATTAATGTAGTAAAATAAACCATTGTGAGAGGGAATTGTTTTTCGAACAAACTTTTAAGAACACTTTCGTGTTAAATTTTTATTAATACAGCGACGATTGCCATTTATTACAATTTGGAATGGTAAAAGTAAAAAAGGCGTAAAAAAGAGTAATTTCCCTTGTCGTCTATGTATTCACCTATACCTTAACCGCATCCGTGGGCAGGGTGTAATAATTTTATAGATTGAAAACTTTAACGTTTCATTAAAATATCCGTTATACGCTGTAAATTGTTTATAGTTTTATATTGCGTTTGTTTTCGTTGTAACATACGTCGTTAACACGCTAAAATTACTTTATTGATACTTTCTAAACTATAAAAGTTAGTATTACCGCTGCCACGACAGGCAATTTCCAATGTTGGTATCCCCGATAAAATATTCACGTATCGTGCGGTCGTCAGGCGTTCCCAACATGCAGTTTATGAGGTTTCACTCCTCGAAAACTATTCGCATGTAGGACGTGATGAACTATTTTACATAGTCACTGGCGGCTCTGCTTTATCACCGACATTAACGGACAATGGGCAGTAAATTAGAAATTACATTTCCCCCACAATATTTCAAACACTAAAATGAGACGAAGAAGATTTACTATTTCCTTTTCGCGCAAACAATGTACTCTATGCAAGCTTGGCGGCGCCCTTGCAAATTTGCGCCAAGCATACACACACACACACTAAAATACAGAAGAACGCAAAAATATCATAGCTAAGTGGATGGCGGATATCAAACGGACACTTTACATTTAAGTGAGCTTCTAAGCTTTTAACGAACGGTATTAACTAAAATTATACATACTTACATGCGGGCTATAAATTCATTTCGTTAATATTTAAGTTGAAACTATGACTCTCTCGTCCTTTTAAGATAAACTTTAACTTGGAAATTTTAATTGCCGGAGACATTCTGCCTTGCATAGGTAGTTTCGGAGTTATGCAACTTTAACCGTCTTGCATAAAGAAGCGGTGCAAGTATCGCCGGTCGTTAAGCGTAAGCCAACTTAAGTCTCCGAAGGGTATTTTCATTTTATATGCGAGTAAAAGTTGAATATGTATCGGCTATATCTGGGGAAGTTGCTTAGGAAATGCCATTGTTTAATTTTTGATCTAGATAATGGTGGTTCATTTGACAGTTACAACTACAATTAATTACACGTATACTTGTGAGCTTAATAAGTTGATGCTACGGCGTACATTTTACGGGATGCACTATGAAAAATAGAGCTTTATGTATCAAAATAGATTATTTAGATTAAATTTGATGTAATCGTAATGTAGCTGTCCTATGATATTTAATTGACAGACGTGAATACACACACACGTTACTGCTACATAATTACAGAAGTCTTTTTGACCAGCAACGTTAGTACTAAAAAAACTTCGTCTTTATGTTTTCCAGTCTTCCTTACTGCCTACATCATTCCCAACTTCATTTAGCCATACTAACAGCCCCCATTTAGTAGAATGGCTGGGAGTTTGGCACTGAGGAAGGTCGGTGGTCGTTTATTTTGATTGCCGGTACTATCGTCTGTTTTTCTCTCTGGGTTACGCTGGATGTCTCATCGGCTGGACTTCTTGGTGGAGTTTATGGTAGTGCATAGGTAGAGCTCAGATCAAAATCTTGCAATTGGTTATCTAGTAGACCTTATCCACTGATTACCGTATTCTAGGCGTGATTTCATTAATGTGAGATTGACATTGTTAAGTTCGTGTGAAGAACTTACCCCGATATCGAACTACTTGTATTTAATATACTCACTGACATTAAATAATATTGCACACCTTCACGTCGATCGCTTAACGAATTCGTAAGTGAAAGGACATTATCTGAATGTTCAGGTTAGGTTGCTATTGAATATTTCTAGCTTCCTCCGTCCTCTCCCATATTTCTTCTCCAATCTTTCCCTTTCTTATTTTTGTCTTGCAGTTTTATTTTCTTGCTTTCGCCTGCCTTATGTTCCCTTTCGTACCACCCTTTTCCACAGAAATTACACTTCCTGTATTTCTCTTCAATCCAATACATATTGGCTTTCTTTTCGCTTCCGCACCTGAATCTTGCTAGTGTTTTTTTAGTATTTTACCTATCCCTAAGTATATTGGTATCCTCCCCTCTAATTTTATTCTTTTGTATTTTGCATTTGCGTTTGCCTGCATTCCTAATTTTGCTTTCCATTGCCTGTGCTTCTACCAGCTTCCATCTCTCTACTATCTCCCACTCCACTTGTTTCCCGTCTCTTCTTCTCCTTTCTACTTCATACCGATAATTTTACCCTACATTTTTCCCATTTGGATAGTTCTCTTCTTATGCTCTTCCCTTCCTCCAATATATTTTACTATATTCTTCTCTGCTGCTTCCATATGGGTTCCCAAAGGGTCTCTCCAGCTGCCGACACTATGTTGTCATTGTAGAGATTGTAGTGTATGAACCCGAGATCCGATAATATAGAACCTTCTTCAATTCTTTAAAAGCTCCTTACGATTTAATCAGACAATACCTTATGGAACCATTTTTGAGTTCATAGTTCATTAAGAGGACCACTTAGTACACCCATGCAGACGTAGATATATTTGTCTTTAATTTCCGGGACTCTGTGCTCAATGCAGTTACAATGAGTGTTTGCCTCAAAAAATAGATTTTTGACTCAAAATAAAAATTCTGTGACGCATGCGCTTTGAAAGTCGTTGATATTGCTGCTCTAATAACTGTCCTGGCTCCTTCCAGCCAAACTAGCATCGTGACTGTTAGAATGCTGACTTGGTTGTAGTTACTTTCAATTTATTTGCCGTTTTCGTTCAGTACCTTTCGGTGAAAAGTACATTAGGGTGTGTTATTAAGATTCACTTTGTTCAAAACTAAAACTAGAACACCAGTTCGTTGTCAAAATAAATATCCAGTCTCCGTGACTTCCCATCTCAAGTATTCGCAACACCTCCTCTTTTAATAGAAAGGCTGCGAATGTGTATTCTGATTACCAGCATTATCGGCTGCTTGAATGTTGAGATTAGGTTGCTATTCATCTTCAATTGAACAGTTTTGATGAATCTGAAGCGAACATCAGCATTCCTCATATACTGCGTCTCAAAGTCGCACCTTAGAAGAGAAGTGTACATTATAACAGTATAAGTTGTTTTTCTTTGAGCCAAATGTCAGTTTCAACCAGGAGTACCAATTACTGACTTACTTTTCAATGTCACTGCATTTCTTCGCTGCTGTGGTAAGGTATTTGGATGCATGCTTGACGGATTTCGAGGTTCCATCCGGGTTCCCAAGGGGTCTCTCCAATACCCGTGAAGGAAGCAACAGCCGTCGCTATGTTGTGAAGTTGTGAACCCGAGATCTGATAATAGAATCTTCATCAACTCTTGAAAAGCGTAAATTCCACATAGAGTCATTTTTGAGAAATTCGTTCAGAGGGCGACTTAAAGTGTCCATAGATGTAATTGTGTCTGGTTTCCGGGGATCTGAGTTGCAGTCAAGACAAGTACGTGTAGCAAATAGGTATCTGCTTCAAAAAATAGAAAGTCCGGCAGTGATATCGTTTGTCTAATAACTGTCCCATATGTACCTCCTTCCAACCAAACTAACATCGTGACCATCAACTGTGCCCATGGAGCTGACTTGATTCTATGTGGAGGACAAAAACCGAAATAAACTTTGGCGTATCTGTTGATGACCAGGCAAAATTTGCATTCATCTTCTAGTTGCACAAAAATTTCGCATTTGAATGCTTGACAAAAAAATATTCTAGCGCCGTCAGACGATACTGATAATAATGCGGACATAATCTGCACTTGTAACAGCTTTATACTGGAGCCACCCAATTAGGTATCTCATGATTATTATTCCAGGTTGCTCATGATCTTCTGACTCTTCCTACTTTCTTAATTTTTCTTGTCAGGAAGCCATTATCAATGTTGAGCCGAACATTGGAATATTATTGCTGTGGGTATATTTGATTGGAGACTGAAATCCTATTATAAAAATGAAACAGGTAAATCAGCAATAACATACATACGTAGCTCCTTTTCTGTTTACTGCACAGGCATTTGACAATGTGGACGTTGACGAAAGGCGAAATGTAGATTCTGAAAATTTGGTAGAATTAAATTAACATATCCTATTGTGCCTATGTACACAATAGAAGCCATGATTTTGCAACATCGTCCAATTTATCGCAATTTTTTCGAATAAACATTGAAGCTTGAGTTTCCAAACATTTGTTTCCTCTAATATTTTCACCGTTTATATCTGATGTTTTGATGAATTTTATTATTAGGTGATTGCAGCGCAGCTTGTATGTAAAAATTAGTAGCTATAAGCTACTAATTTTCACATATCCTTGACATTACGTATGAAAAATACTTGCCGTCCCTGCCTTAGTTGTGATTGATCGTTATAGATTACAAAGCGCCCCCTATATTTGTATAGTTTTTGAGCTCTGCCAGAAGGAATTTGATATTTAAATTATCTCCACATTGTTGATCAATCAAACTCCTTTAATGTCCGGTTTCACAGACGACTGTCAAATGGTGAATTACTTAACAAGCCTTTAACGAATCGTTATTGTTTGTGAAATCCAAAGCAATGGTAATTTTTCTTTTAACGGTTCGTCAAGGTAATCAATCGTCAAATATTTGACAATTCATTAAAGACTTGTTAACGAATCGTTAAACTTCTTGCGATTCCTTAACAAGCTGTTAACGACCGATTTGCGTTTGTGAAACCGGGCATTAGTCTACCATACGTTCTCAACCTTATATAATATTGCAAACCCTCTAAATTATTAGAAAATATTCCTTTGGGAGTGTTCACCTTTATATTAAGAACCGTCGTCGTATACTCACAGCAAGTAAATATTTAAAGATCTAATTTTGGCACTAATTGCATCATAATATATAAATGATTCAAGGTAAATGCCCTTAATAAAGCTTTAGGGTTAAGGTCAGCGTAATCGTAAAGAGAATATCGGGAAATTTACTGACGTAATACATTTTCAGCGGACAGAATTGTTATTTTGAACGCTTGTTGATTACGTAGTTGAGTATACACTTAACCCATTTAATAAATTTTTGACATCGATTTATGATGTCTGTCATTTTGGCATATCAAAATTTTAAATGTTATGAAGTTCTGAATACATATAAAAAGCATAGTTATAATTTGGAAATTACCAGCAATCAAATCACAAAAGTACGTTTATAAATACTGCGAAAGTGTAAGTAAGAATTGTAATATAAATAAGGTAGGATTAACAGTAGATAAATAAGAAATTCTGCGTGGTTGTTCTTAAGGATAGGAAGTAAGGTGACGACGCTAAATAATATTACAAGGACAGGTTCAGGATAAAATATAACTGCCGAACCTTATTATTTCGGATAATAGACTTGGTGACAAGAGCGGTGGATTCTGATGAGTACATTATGTGCGAAGGTAAAAGAAAAAGCGTTGAAATAGGAGACTCCTGTAAGAAAATAAAAATGACACCCAAGACCAAGAAGGGTGATAACGTGGTAGAGCAAATGTTCGGGTTCATAAAGACTCTGGCGGCAGATGCGAAAGAAGTAAAAACAGAACAGAACAGCCATAACGATGAAATAATTTTGTTGAACCATGAAATCACGGAATTGCGAGCAGAACAGAAGGAATATAGAGATACAACTAAGAAACTAAAACAAATTAATAGGAAAGCCATGAAAGAAATAAATAGTCTGAGAAGAGTCATTACCGAAACCAACGCGAGACTAGAAAAGTTGGAAGGAGAAAAGCGAAGAAAAAATGTAATACTGTATGTTTGATTTATACTGATTTGTTGTAAATACCGATATTATTTTGTAAATAAATTATTGTTTTATTTTTTATCTAACTAAGGTAATTTTTGGCACCCTACATATATTTTTAACTATCGTGGGCGACCTATCGTTTCACCTAGAGGCTCGAACTATCTTCGATTAAAGTTGTTCGTGAAGTGCTACGTTTTATTTTTTTTTAAGTTACACCGATAGAATTTCAGGAATATCACACTTTTTCTTCCATTTTATTTTTTTTTCGTTATTTTGTATTTCCCTCTATTTATACGGATATGTCGTAAGACATGTTCCAACAAATGATTAGATTGCAATATTAACAAAAGTGTATGTCGAAACAGTGATATTTATAAAAGACCCATAGAAATCCAATAAATTTCACTATAAATTTATAAATAAATAACGACTTACAATATCGCATAATAAACAATATATATGCTTTCCGGTTTCCGTCAAATTAAATTGAACACATCGACCCCATCCATAAGAACATCCAAATAGCGCAAAATTTACATTCATGCACGTACCCATCAAAATAAATATTGTTGCGAAAAATAACAAGCAATTCTTCGAAAGTGTGTCGCCGGATGCTCGGCCGGGCTAAATATATAAACTTCAAATTAGATCGCCTTTCATTATTTGCATTAAGAACGCGTCACGAACAACAGGAAATGCCGGATGAAAGGGCCCGGAAATGATTCCAATACTCTTTCACTCGCTCTCTCGCAACTTCCGCTCGTCGAGGCGGACGATTTTTTATTTTTTCGGGCGCGCATACTTCGCCTTCGCTCCGAGTTCTGGCTCGTTTGATTAGCACGCGTCGTTAACAGCGATACGTAGATTTTTTTTCGGGTTGGTGATTTAATAAGGGCCATCGAGCTTAAAACAGCCGAGGGTGTAAAAAGTGCAAATTGGAATTGTTTAACGTTGCACCCTACGTCTGCGCGATGATAAATGTTACCGCGTTATTTTTTATAACTGGGTTATGATATTTATTTAGGCTTTTGTACCACCCCCTCAATGGCGATGTCTTTTTCATTTTGTATTTCATTTATCATGTAGTCATATGCGAAGGCAAACGTAAATCTCGCAGACTAATGCCTCCATCTTGACCCCACTGAGTATGCTTTCCATATCTGTGATGTGCAGAAGGGGACGGGCTGAGTGGTGACTTTTCCTCGAGTTTCTGGTTTTAAAGTATTTTATTGTTTCTCCTACCTCACTAAACACGCATTTGTTCTCAAGTCTTTACTTTTTATTTTTAAGTTAATTTTTGGATACTCACCAACGGAAAATAATTGCTGATTGAAGCAGTAAAAGGGACTAGTGCAACAATATTGATCTATGGAAAATTATGCTTTAAATATGTACGGTGATTACGCATAACCGTTGAGGTTGGTAAAAACCGTTGAGGTTGGTAAAAACCAACCTCAACGGTTATTGAAGCAGCAGTTAATATGCATGACTGGAGACTTAATCAAAAAAATATATCGCAGAAAAGAATAAGATATGATTCGACATAAGATGTCCTGTTAAACAGTTTGCTGTAAGAGCTTGACTCAAAAATTTCAATTTAGATGTAACTAACATCGTTTACTTATATAGATATATAATGCTTGAGATAACAGCATTGCATAAAAATACGAAATATATCTACGCATTTCTCTTAACATTTTGATTCAATATTATAAATTTCTATTTCTATACTATTACAGTTACGGTCCTTGTTAATCATTTCCACCTGCTGCTAAGTGTCGGTCTAATTTATTTGTATAGCATCTTGACGAATATTACCAATGTCCCAACTACGCTTAAAGATATGGGATACAAATGTTGGCTTCCCAGCGTAGACCACCTAATCCTATAACAACACTACACATAATGCTATTGATATTCCGAGTCGTTTCATTTAATGTTGGGGTCGAAAGCACATATAAATTGACAATCAGAACAACAATCATCAAAAGCAAACTGATCCAATATTTGAATTAGCCGTCGAAGTTAACAACGGCCCTCATAACTACTATGTTATTGTTTATTTTATACGATACGATTTGAGTTTCATTGTTGCAATACGTACGAAATGCATGTAATAAAATTATGCATTAAATGCACTCGTGTCTTAACATAAATTGGTTTTATTATTATGCGAATATATTTTACGTATATTATGTGTATATATACTAACGTGTTTCGGTGCGCTGAAACATTTCAACAATGAGTTAGAAAATATAAAAAATAGTTAAAATAATGAAGGAGTTCAGATAAGATTTCTAAGGTAGTTTTATTCTAAGAGAAGAATTGTGAGTAAGGGCCGATCACTAGAAGGCAACTATGGCACAAGGCGATCGACTTTTAGCAAACTTTATGAAAAATTCATGAATGAACTTTAACCGCAAACGTCTTCAAAAGAAGATGAAATAAATTACGACTCGGAGCACCGCTTGTCACAAAATATAACACCATCAACATTGAAACTTAGACATTTGACGAAATGTTCTTCTCTCCGCTAACTTCACCTAAGCCATTCTGATGCACTAGCAGCGGTATGGGGTGTATTCAGCGTTCAGACTACGTTTTCAAGTTTTCACTGCCAACATTCTAAATCCTGCGTTTGCGTGATGGTTGGACAACAAAAAGTTAAGTGTTTCATTGAACTACTTTACATTTTGGTGTCAGTTCGAATGCCCTATTTGTAATATCAGCATTACTGATATCCTTAATGGTAATGCTACTGGTACCAGGCGATTCAACCTTGAGGATAATGTAAGAAATAACATGAAATATTTTTGCATGTTTTCAAGGCACTGCTCATACAGCCAGTTTCCCCAGAATTTCTCTGAAGACTATACGATACGTGCAAATGCAGGATATGGAGAAAATAAGGAAGCCAACCATGTGGAACGCAGGGGTGTGCATACATCCTTAGAATTGCTAAAGATACAAGTTCCCAAGTAACCGACAATGAAGTCCAATGATGCAGTGTTATATAAAACAAGATGGAGGAGTAGTCGGGTTTTGTATCAATAATCCTAATGTGAAGCCTATGGAGGAACTTAACGTTCTTGCAGAAAGTAAAATTTTCGAGTGCTCCGATGTAAATATTGTACGAAGCAAGTACGAATAAATATAAAGCGCCGCCTCTAGACAAATTAAACGCCTTGTTGGATATAGTTTATTAAAAAAATATAATATGTTTTGTGATTTTAATATAAACACTCGAACAATAACAAAACTAATCTCCTTATGGACCTTATAAATTCATAAATTCAAAATGAATGAAAAATTGAATACTTGTGTTGATAATATTATCACTAACTATGCTACCGAATGCAACATTGATACTACTGAAACTGTTGTTTCAGATCATACGGCCCAACTTTTAGTTTTTAATCTTTATGTAAATAATATTGTATACTGTAATACAGTAGAGAAAACAAGAATTTTCTTAGACCGAGTTAGTGAGTGTTGTAAAGACCTTAGTACTGAAAATAGTGTTTGAATTAAATTATGTAGAATCGAAATATAAAAACTTTTTGAAATATTTTTTTAATGTACTTAATAAAAAAATTAAGATTAATTTTTCTTGAAAATAAAGATAAAACTTCAAAAAAAAACAAATCAAAAGCAGCATGGCCATGGCATAGCAAACGCCTCAAATAAAAAATTTTGAACTAACAGAAAAATCACACCTAGTCTATTACAAGCAGACAATAAGTTTAAAAATATTTTAATAAGTTTGTATCAAATTTAATCGCAACCAATTTAAGTAGTCGCTATATGCAATGTGACCTATTATGAATGCGCGATTTTTCTAAATCCAACAACGAAAACGAATTAAATTTCAGTAGTAATTTTGAACCCAAGAGAAGCTCCGGATATGTTGAAATTCTTACGTTGCTGTTGGCAATGTCTGCTAATTATATAGTTGGGCCTCTATGTAATATTATAAATAATTCTCTAGAAACAGTTATCTATCCGAGCACTTTAAAGTGTGCTTTGACAGAGCTTATATATAGAAAAGGAGCTCCAGAAATCTACAGCAACTATCGTCCTACTGGCTTGCATAGTTCATTTTTGAAGGTAATCGAAATGGTTATGCACACTACATTCAGTAACTCGCCATATGGTTTGTCGAAGGCCATGGATTGAATCGATTTGCCCATTCTTCTGTTCAAGACAGACCAATATGAAGTTAGAAGAGTTGTATTGGAGTTGTTTCGATCATAGCTCTATGATCTATGGTCCATTCGCACCGAGTGGGGAATGGATACTGGGAGTGGTGAGATCTGAATCCCACTTCAGTTCAGTTTTGAAAATCGGGTAAAATCAAATTAACAAAATGAACCTTTATTGGCATTTTTATACAGAACAAAATATTTATACTTCAGATTTACTTTCCCTTTGCAACCCTTTCCCCCTAATCTATGTTCGTGATTTTCCTTGGTTCCCTCCTATGTCCCTTCCTCTTTTCTTGTTGCCTTTTGTCTCCTCCCCTATCCTTTACTTCTACGCACTCTCCTCCCCTATCACTTATTGCCTTATATTTTGGTCTACCCCGAATACTTATTATTATTTCCTCATATTTTTCAATATATCTTGAATTCCTTAACTTCCCGTACTATTCCTACGCTTTCACCTATTCGGCCTCTCTACTACCTCCCACTCTACTTCCCTGCCCTTCCTCCTCCTTCTTTCTACCTTCTCTACGGAGAAGTTTCATAATTTCCTTCCCTGTCATCTGCACCCCTGTATCTCTTCCATCACTATTTTCTCCAAACTGTTACATCTCTCTGCTTTTAATACTATGCCCTCGCTAATCTTCTTTGCTCTTTTAACCACCATAGTTCTACCCCATACATCATAATCATAATCAAATTATAACCATGTTGAGGGCACAAATGTTCTGGCAGGATATACCTACACGAATATTATAATATTTGCATATATCTCTTTCGGTGACATAGCCCGGTCTGTTATCCTTTATAATTTAAAGATTATTCTAGTTTTATTTTATTTCGTTTTGGTTTTTATATATTGTTAAGAAAACGAGCATTAAATGATTTTAAGGGCGTTTTAATTATAACTTTCAGTAAATTTGCACTTTGGTTTACATTGTTCATATTGCTGACTTAACAATGTGCCATGCTTAATTATCCACATGTAAACAATCGTGTGATTTTCGTCCAGTAAACAATTTACTCATCACGGGATAAGATACATAGATGAAGTTTTGGAGCCTAATAGCCTGATATACAAATTTAATATGCTACCTCAGCTTGATTTTATTTTCAGAAATTTCTATATATGTTGGACGCTTTTTTCGTCGTTTAGCTACATTATCTTTGACTGACGATTTTTTTTCATTTATTTTACTTCTTATCCAGTTGGTTTGCTTTCACTTCACATCTATTGGTTTACTTTCACTTAGGTCAGTATTATTGGCATGATAATATTTTTTTATTGTTTATTGTTGACTTTGATGTTATCTAAAATCATTAAATACATTGTTCATTATTGTGTGGAAAGTAAGTGAATAAATATTTAATACCGTGATAAATTTAGTTTTTACATTATATTTTTGTAATTATAATGTAAAGTATTTTTACGAGAAAATTATTCAACACACATGACTTTATCGTGAATAATAACATGTCGTGTCAAACCGGCATTACATTTACACCATATCGGACATCCTTAAAAAACGCCGCTGTACTACTTCCTGGAATACATAATTAGATTTTCACTAAATTGCGAACATTTTCAGCAAAATGGAAAAGGCCGGTCGTCATATTAATAAAGAATGATCACTATTCGAAAGGAATTACGTTCAGTCGGGGGGCAGATTAATCGCAGTCTTGGAAATAAGTAAGAAAGCGACATGTAAAGCGATTTTTAAATTAATTAAATTTTTCGCAGCCCCGCTGCAGTAAATTAAAAAGTCTGAGATTTAATCCCGCACTTAAAACCATCACGAACTAATAATTTAAAATGAACATTTAAATGATTTAATTGCGCGCCATTCGCTGGAAAATGATGACATTCCGCGGAAATATACGGCTTTCGTAATTATGAAAAAGTTTTAATACGTTATTTCGGCGAGTTCGGGGAATAGCGCGTCTTAATTCCTTGTTTTATTAACAATTACGCAAGCTGTCGCTGTCAAATCGTAATAGATTAATTTTAATATCAGTTAAACACGCGTCGGAACTCCGCCGAAATTTTATCACCGACTTCGGCGCGCCGTAGTACGACGGACTTGGTGCACGGAACGGGAGAAAAAGTATTTAATTCCCGTTTCTAATTTGTATGCATGGGACATTGTGCTCATATTTGAATTATACTTACAAATCTTTTCAGTTGCTAACTACGTTACACTTGAAACTCGCTGTAAAACAAAACACTCCAAAATGCTCGGAGAAGTTTCTTTTGTGTGACGTGGAATTACAAATGCTTGATCTAGTTATTCTTAATGGATGTTTGGCCGAAGCCGGGCATTATTATAATTAACGTCTGAAAGTAATAATTTCTTTAACTAATAGTTATTGTAACTTTGAAAGCTTTTCGTTACTGTACATATAAATTTGTTAAATTATTACGAAATCGCTATGGCTCTACGTTTTGTATTTGTTTTGGCTACTATATATAGTAACAACAAATCACCAAACAAATTTACTAACAGTGTGCTTTAACTCTTAATTAGTATAATACGTAAAATTTACGTGTGCTGTCGAAAAAATATGTATACCGCGTAACACCATATGAACCAAATTTACATTTTCATATTAAACTCGCGTTTATTTTCGACGATAACCACCTGCGTAAAGAAGAAGGTTTGGATAATTGCTAACCGCAAGATTACACTCAAAATACTGCATATGAATGCGACCGCAAATCGACAATACAAATACCCAATCATTGTTTAAATCGGCTTTCGGTTCCGCTTCACCAGTCCGACGCGCCAATAAATCCTACGTCGTGCAAAAAGAGTAATTACATCTTTTTTGGCATCGATCGATATACAACGTAATGGCCCACATATTTTAATGCAAAAAAAATCCCCAGACGATACCAAACGAAATGAGCTATCCGAACACAATCGATCAATAGCCGCACAAAAACGCGGCTCTCGTTACGCGAGTATTGACGAATTGAAACACTGGTGCCACCCGCATACACGCTGTTTGTAATATCCGCGTCTTTTATGCGAAAAAGTAAATTGCGTCGAGTAAAACCAAACGCAATTAATAATTTCCGTTTTGAATGGGACTTGATTGGGTATCCTTCGCCGTTCGCTTGGCGAATTGCTCTGTCTGTCGCACGTATCAGTTGTTCCCTCGCAGCCTTTTCGTGGCGTGTCGACGTCAATGGAATCCGCGAAGCCAAAGTAAAGCGAAGCGTAATCAAAGAAGCTCTACTCGCGGTTCCCTCTGTAACCAAAATGCATTTTTACACGCGGATAATGTTACGCTAGCGAAGGATTTCAACAGCCCTCGCCAAGTAGCCTGAAATTTCGTGGGATTTGCCATAGTTAACTGCGAGGCTTCTCATGATTTTCTTCCAATTTTATGGATTCGGGATGAAATAAACGAAATTTTTTACCATAAATCTGTCCTTTTAACGACCAGATATGAGGCAATGATTAACTAAACAACTGATCAATGAGATTGGTTGTCAATTAATTATAAGATCATATTTTATAACGAAATCGGGTAATTTAAAATGGACGATGATTTTATTTTTGATTTTTAATCGTAAAATTCGACTATTATGGGGGCTATGTCTGTGAGCTTTAAATGTCAAAATAGAACATTTCGGTTCGAACATTGCGTCCGTTTTTATGCGAGAAGGTTAACTAGAAATCATCATATTGTAGAGCAGGCGACTTAGCACTTAAGCGGCGAACGATCGCCCGGAACTGTCGATATTAAGCGAAGGTCCATTGTAAATAACAGCCGCACGATATACATCACTATTATTCGTACACAAAGTGAAACCAGGCATCGCTGAATCCCATAAACTACAAACATATCGAGCAATATTTTACCGAATTGAATGGCTCCATCGACTATAGTTTTTGAACTATTGTGTGCGATAACCCTAGTTTCACATTCACCAAAAATGAAACCGCTCATACACTGCGGCGCGATCCATTGTTCACGGCGTACGATATTTAACAAACCCACCGCGTCATACAAGACAAGAAAAATAAATGATGGGTATTGGCAAAATATTGACGTAATTCGGTTGGAATCGGTGTGTTGTAAATATAAATGTACAAAACTTAGTTTTATGTTCGTATGTGCAAATCGTGAAAATGGTAAGGCTAGCTAGTATTAAAATCGTGGAAAACCGATGAGGAAATTGTATCTAAGACTATCAAAATAAACATAAAAATAGCAACACTGACAATATAAGTTTTACAAGCAACTTAAAAATTATATTTTATAGCAATTCATAAAGTGGCCATCTCTATATCTGCCCATAATTTGAATTAAGTAAATTAAATCTGTTCTTCAAAATAAAAATATTCTCAAACGAATCTAATTGATGGTTAGAATATACATTTTTTAACGGTTTTACTTAATTAAACACAACATGCCTAGATTCAAATATATACTCAGTGACATATAAACTGCACCACCTAGAAGGGGTGGGAATTTTTTGACCAAATTTGGCAGAAACATTGGACTAGTCTAAGGTAACAATTGATTAAAATTTGATAAAGAAAACACGTCATCTTTTTGATTTTTCTTTAATAATGTGTTGGTCTGCCCCTATTTCTGATACACTCATTGACCCGCCTTGGCATTGATTCCAGCAGGTGATCAATGTCTTCTTGGGGTATGGCATCCCAAGCAGCCTGTACTTCATGCCGTAGAGCTTCTATTGTCAACGGTGGGTTCGGTAGATTCCTCAATCTTCTACCCATCATGTCCCACACGTGCTCAATGGGCGACAAATCGGGAGATCTTGGCGGCCTAGGCAAAAGATTAACATTGGCATCTTCAAAGAAGTCAAGAGAAACCCTTGCTACGTGAGGTCGTGCATTATCTTGCTGGAAAAGTGGGTCTTCCAGCCCTCGAAGATATGGAAGAACATGTGGTTCTATCACTTCGTCAATGTAGCGTCGGGCGGTCATACTGCCCCGAATGAAGAGCAAGGGTGACCTACTGCCGTAAGCAATAGCACCCCACACCATCAACCCCACAGTTCGGTGAACATGCCTCGCAATCGAAAAATCAGGATTGCGCCTTTCTCCACGTCTTCGTCTAACAGTCATCCGACCATCATGCATTCCTAAACAAAATCGCGATTCGTCACTAAAGGCAACTCGTTGCCACTCCAAGTTCCATTAAAGTCTTTCCGGTCACCAGGCCAAACGTTCCTGGCGATGTTGAGCAGTGAGGGGTGGCACAAGATGTGGGCGGTAAGACAGCAAGCCAAATGTTCTTATTCGACGATAAACTGTTCGCAAGCCTATCGGACAACCTTATTTACCTAACTATTGATCAGCTATTGATCTAGTTGTAGAGAATCGGTCTCCCAAGGCCATTAGTCTTAAGCGGCGATCTTGACGTTCATTGGTTCGTCTTTGAGCCCCAGTGCCTCATCTCCGACGTTCAACCCCATGTTCAGACCACGCTTGATAAACACGCATTATTGTTGAGTGGTGCCGTCCCAAACGGTTGCCGATTTCTCTAAACGAAAAACCTGCTTCTCGTAAACCAACAATCCGCCCTCGGTCAAAGTCACTCAACTGCTGGTAAACTTGAGATATCCTTCCTCTAGGCATCGTTAAACACTTGAAACACTTTAAACTAAAGAACTGGCTCCGAAAAAGTTGAACAAATTCAAAAAATGACTCGATAATTGCTTGTCTATCACCACCTCTAAAAAATGACACAAACGTCAAAAATCCCATGACTACTTGATGATTGGGTTTCAAATTTTAATCAACTATTTCCCTGGACTACTTCACTATTCCTGCCAAATTTGGTCCAAAAATTCCCACCCCTTCTAGGTGGTGCAGTTTATATGTCACTGCGTATATATTCTATTATGTTGTAGATATGTTCTTTGTAACGAATTAGAATAGAACGTCTCATGTGCCTAACATATATTCTTTCACATGTACTACAAGAAACAAGAAACAATTTCGAATTGTATCATTTTGAACCAAAAATTTATTCTCACATTTTCGAAGTATATCGTTAACTAAAATCTCAGAGTAACTATTTTAATTTGCTTTTAATTCAATATATTTTAATTCATTTTCAAACCTAATATTTGTTTAATAAATGTAATTAATTTAAAAATTAGAAGCAGCTTTTTCATATTGAAACGATGGTTAGAATCTGATGTAATAAATCTATTAACATTACCTCACAGTCATAGTCATACTAGGCAATGAATTTTTACTTAATAATTTACATGAGCCACCAGAAATCACCAACGTAGCTCTATTAAAATAATCTAACTTGTCCAAAATTACCAACTTGTACCCTTAATAAAAACAATCCTTCGATGCCTTTAATTATTTCAATTAGTTGGAGCTTTGTTCTCTACGCGTGTAATCTTTATTCTACAAGGTTTTCTAAAATAATTTTTAGAAAGTGCATGTAAAGTTTTAACTGATGTCTCAATATTTGATATTATTTAATCCATACGTAGGCGTGTAGTGGGAATGCGTTTAAATTATGTGATAGGTACTACAACTAGGATACTTTAAATATTCAAATAATTCAATTATCTTTCAAGGACACGTCTTTGAAAGTTCTAGTCATTTCCACCTTAAATAGATCAGGACTGTATGGCAAGTACCTGATATCAGTTGTCTATCCAACTGAGTGAATACAAATTTAGCGTAGCTTAGATAGTCTTTTGATTAGTTCATTACACCGTACACAGCATTCACGACCACCTGTATTATTTATAGATGATAAGTTTGCAGTAAAAGATGGAGATACAATGGTGTAATATGCAGTACAGTGACCTCCTCCAAACAGGGGTGAAAATTTATCAGATTAATTTTGGGTTATGGCTTGAATTCATTATTATTACCAATGTTTTATATTACAAAAAAATGGATTTCATAACATATCTAGAATTAATCGTATAGTAAAATACTTGTGCGCGAAAATGTCAACGGTGGTGTTTGTATTCGTGCGAAGTTGTCGACAAATACCAGCCAATACAATTAACAGTTTAGTTAGCTTATCACAAATAAAACCGTCGGCGTTCGTAACAAAGAGAATCCCTAAGTATGCAATTTGGTCCGCGGTAATTGTCGCTTTACGTGTTTCCAATATCTGCACAATTGACAGAAACTCGGAAGGTTAAGCTCTCCGTATGTAGGGCGCACGCAAACGATCCGCTGCATGTTACCGGCGGCCCGGGCACTGGAGGGATCACACGCGCGGACGAGGCTGGAAAAGGTCCACGCATTGGAGCCAATAAAATTCGAAAACCAATCTGGCTTCAGACAGATATATGCAAATTCAAATGCGAAAATACACGCGATGTAACGTCTAAATCAGACGACTATAGAACTTGCGTACTCGGCCATACAAATGGCGTTGCGGATGCAAAAGGGATACAGCAAGCGGAGATTGGGGGCCGGCGAAAAACTTGCAAATCTCGGCTAGACAGTCGTTCGGACGTCGAATTGGATATTTCGTGAGCTCTAGTCTTATACACTTTTAAAAAAATAAATGTCGGTATTTGTTTTAAAGCTTCCCACTTTATATTATTGATGGCGCCATTTTTATAACGTTTAAAATCCAATGCAAAACATTGATAATCTGCCCTACTGGGCAACTGAACATGCAAGGTCACATGTTCTGCAACGTTTTTAAAACACGCCATGTTAACCGAAAATTTTCGTACTGGCTAACTTATAACGTTAGACAACGTACAACAGTGTATATATGCAAATAGGGTGCACTTATTCACGACATACAAGTAAATCAAGTGCGGACATGAATTTGGAGGAAGTATTGGAAGACGCAGTAGAAAGGCAAATCAGAAAAATAATAAAACACTAAGATTTTATTTAATTTTATCATTACTTTTTTATATACTTCATTTACATAATATTACATATATATTAGAAAGAAGGCAAATTATTGATAATTCAAATTCATTTAACTTGCCGGATGCAGCATTCAATAAACAATTCAGGATAAGTCAAATTTCTACACAAATGCTCTAGAATCTGTGAACATATCCCAAGAAGTATACTGAAGTACCTGGCAGCAATATGTGATAGTAAGCTACGTATTATTAATTTTAATGCTAGATTCCCAGGCATTTTAATAGTATATGCAATATTTGAACTAGAAACTGTGAAACTAGAAATTGTGTTGAATGATGTTTTGGGGTCTTGATGCAACGATTTAGATTGAAACATAGAACACAACATTCTAATCGAGTGAAAGCTGCAAACATTATTTACTTATATCAGTAATTCAAAAGATATTGAAGAATTGGAAAACGTACCAGTTGAAGACGAAATGCAGGATTTTCTAACACAAAGTGAAATTCTAGATTCTGCTCGAGAGCAAAGACAATACCTAGTGCAGCATTTATTTCAAGAATAAAAATTTCATCAGTATTAGGTTAATAGAATAAGACTCACTTCCAAATAAAATTTTATTATAAAATGAACCCTTTACATTGTATTGAAAACAAGAAAATTCTCTCACCCAAACTTCATAATAACCAAAATGAATCTGACGTTATGTGTTAGTTGGAAACATTTCATATCCAGTGTTACTTTTATTGAGTTTGCCTTAGCATTGGTGAATGCAATTTTTCTCGTAATTAATGCTAATGTTTCTTGCACGCCATTACAATAATATTAATTGTTCATTTATTTAGCACAATTTTTAATTGACTAACTAGTCTTTTATAAATTAAAACTTTGTAAACATTCGAAATAACTATTTTTTAATACTTTTTTCCATTATGGCCCAGTTTTTTGAGGTGAACTAAGTGAATTAATTCTTACAGAAATTCTTCCCATCATTATTTTGTTTTATTTAATTCGGTCGGTTTTACTCGAACCTGAATTAATATTATTCGTTTTCACCGACTTGATCCGTTCTTCATATTGGATTTTCGCTTGACGTATTTTATTCATTTTGGGTAAAATTAATGTTATTTAGGCGTAGTGAGGTTATAATGCCTACAATTCTCTGTTTCCGTCTGGTTTAGGCATTTTTAGGAAGATTTCTCTCTCTCGACGACTACATGCACCTATATTCACTAAATAGTTTAACAACATGTAAACACAATGATGTTATTAAAAAATAAATAAATGATGAGTTATTTATATATTACAATACTCCAAAGAGGGCAATAGTAGTGTTTAAATCAGCGGAATACAAAATGAGTTTGCTTGTAAGCATATGCTTGCCGCTGCTTGTATAAAAGTGACATTTGGAGACAGATTTTACCAATCAAGTCAATATTGGAAATCGGGACCGTCTAAGTTTAACAATTATCCAAAATTGTTTATCGAAATGGCAATCTTAGACTAGAATTCCAAAAGAATGTTCGGAAAATCTACCTAAATCTGCCCATCCTCATGCTTGAAGTGACATCAGCATCTGCTTGAAACTGTGAAAATTAAAAAAGAACTTTAATTAGAAAATTAGGCAGAAGATTTATTGTGTCTCACACGACTGTAAAACAGGGGGGGGGGGGTTAAAATTAATTAAAATACAGGAAAAGATAAAATTTTGTATTCTGAAGACGAAAAGTATTTTACATTATCGAATTCAGAACTGAAAATAAGCAATGGTTTCTACACAGATGATATCGAAAGGCTACACTTGAAGATAAGATATTAGTATGGTGTGCAACTTCCGAGGCAGATACTTGGGAAACCTGACGGTGACCATGTGAGGGGTGAAGCAGTAGGGGTCTACCCTGGAAGATAATATTATATTCTGTCTTGATTCGATGTTAGAGGTTGTTAGAGTTCATGGGCCTTTTAATCTGCACTATTCCCTTTTATTTCTAATGGATGGATTGGTCTTTCCTCGAGTATTCATCTAGTAGCGAGGGGCCTGCGTGTTTTTCTCTGGGGATCTCCCGGTATATAATCCATTGCCAGTTTAATTGTCAGGTTTTCATGATATATGTATGATATATGATATATGCAATGCATTCCTTACTGGATGATAGGGTACGAAATAAAATCGTGGAAGCAATGAAGTAACTGAATGTTTTGGGAAAGAGTTCTAGGTAAAATTATTAGTAACAAAAGCCAATCCACTGGCAACCACATTATTTCATATGGCTCTGGAAATAGTAGTTAGAGATAGCAGACAGAAAATGCATCACAAATGCAGATTGTATACTGTTAGCACGAACCATAAAAAGCTAGAAGAATTACAAACCCGTCGCTAATAGCAGCAAATAGAACATGCTCTATACTGGACGAAGTTAATACAAATAAAAGCAAATGCATGGAACTAAATCAATAAGTCAATAAGCAAACACTCACATTACAAACATAGAACAGCGATATGTTGGAATTGAAGGGGTAGACGATTACATCTAGCTAGGAACAAATGGTAACACGCGCAGTAGGAATCAAGGTCTTAAGGTCGAAGATAAGAATATATAAAACCTTCTTAAGGTCGACTCTGATGTACGGCAGCGAGACATGAACAATGATTAAATCAATTCGGCAAACTTCAACTAGAAGCTTGAGGGCGAAAGATTTACGAAGAATATTCGGTTGAAAAGGGGTTGAAGGCATTTGGGAACGGCGAACCAACGTAGATATCTATGACTCATGAAGAACCAAACAACGAAATTTATTAAAGCTCGTTGACTACAGTCATCTCGAAAGAATGGAAGAGGACAGAATCGTAAAATGTGTGCGCTGGCTGGTGGTAGAGCGAAGGGGAAATGGAGAGAAGCTGTTTTGAATGAACTAAAGGAAAAACACGGGAGGGCGTTAGCAAAGTGCGGGAAGAAATGGGCCCAATAAGCAATTGGCCTAAAAAGCCTGTACTTTATTACGTACTTCTATTGTTATTTGCATGAAATTTTATAGTTGTATTTACTGTGGACTATACCAATTATAGTTCAATCTTATGTTTTTATACTTAATTCCTTTTACCTTCAACGATGTCGCTTATAAAATGGACAAATTACAGCCTGATTAATAAAAATTGTTTCGTGCGATTGGAAACTTCAATTCCCATAATAAAGAGCACATTTGCACCAATGATTACCATATACATGACTAACGGTATCTTATGCAGTACCGATCGCAACGTGCACGAATGCAAATGAAAGTGGATATTTCGTAGACGTACACCGAAGGAATACACACCAAACCAATTCCTTTTTCAAATTAGCATGATAAGCGCGACTTCGATTCGAAATACGAAATATTTGCAATTTTCTTTCCAGAATTCCATCTGTTTAAACGGTCGTAAAGTTAAAGAAAGTCTATTAAAAAAGTTTTCTGCGCTCCTTTCGAGCGGGCGCAGCTGCGTCTGTTTGTAAATGAATAAAATACAGAAAATTGAAATATTAAAACTTTGCTCGGAGTGGATATTTGCACTTACCCGAAGTTGTAATG
This sequence comes from Geotrupes spiniger, assembly GCA_959613385.1. Classification (NCBI taxonomy): domain Eukaryota; kingdom Metazoa; phylum Arthropoda; class Insecta; order Coleoptera; family Geotrupidae; genus Geotrupes; species Geotrupes spiniger. The sequence goes on along the minus strand of OY390737.1, from coordinate 13,178,435 downwards.
TAGATTATTTACTGTCACTGATTCGAACGGCTCGGCGCCGTGAACGCGCCCCCGTCACAACGCATTTACGTAAACAAATTAAATGCATTGTGGGACGCCTGTGTTTTTATAATTAACCTCCGTTTAAGTAATTTTGCAGTTGGATAACACGATATCGGTTAAAAAGTGGAAAATACGTTTCATGTTTCACGTGATACTTGGCCATGCAATTCCTTGCATTGCATTATGCCTTATTAGCACACTTCGTGTGCTGGCAGAATTTCAAGTTAAATGTTAACGCGGACGCTTTCCATCAGTTTCTATCCTATGTAATAAATGAAATAATTTTAATGCTTAATTTTTAATTCACGTAAATGAGTTTATGTCTTGTCGGTTTTATATTTCGCGAGAGCTGCATAATAGCTGCACGGAATATATATAAAAAAAACAATATTAAGTGCGAGTGCGAGCTGTTTCCATAAAATTCCCGGCCGCCGTGATGGAAACTTTACTTCGCTGAAAAATTCTAAAATCTTAAAAGAAAATTAATTATCTTCATAATGGAAACTATAATTAAAAGTTATTAAGAAACGATTACCGGAATTCATTTTCCCGCCGTGATTTATACGAATTGTTGAATTCTTTTCCAGCTTTAAAATTGCTTCGGTATTCAGGCGACGTTTCCAGGTTCCGCGGGGAATAATTCCCGATGCCTGAATGATCCCCGCCTTCATACGGCCTTGTTAATAATTCTATATTAGAGGCGAGAGCCATCCATACTCATTATGGAACGCCTTCTAGGAATTATTAATATTAAACGCTGCCGGCGGTCTTCTTGGAATACTAATTGTTGACGCTAAATATGAGAAAAACTTTGATACCGTGAATGCATTAAGAGCCGTAAAAATGTCACAATAATAACGCCTATCAATAATTAATATTTAAATGTGTATACAATGATAAACTAAAAAACAATTATTAAAAATGATAATTAAACGAAACGGGACTAACAAACCAATAATTAAAATATTATAATCGAAGTGTTAATTAAACGATTTTAGTTTTAAAAAATAATTAAAGTGAAAATTGTTTCACTCAATAATTTTTATCTTCGAAATTTGTAGTTTTTGTCGCGTCAAAGAAGACGTGCACCTAAGGATTCATAACATTTCAGCTACAATGTAGAAGTAACAAATAATAAGATATTGCACTTAAAATACTTAAAGTACAACAACAAGCAGTTTATCAATGTTCCTGCTCCTCGTTCTTTTCTTCCGCTCCCGATCTCTTGCAGCTTCAAACATTCAGATTTTAACATTTATCCATCGCGTCCTCTTACTGATAGGTATAAATAAATGCGAGTAGGAGAATTGCTTATATTCTCAGTGACATATAAAATGCACCACCTAGAAGGGGTGGGAATTTTTGAACCAAATTTGGCAGAACCATTGGACTAGACTAAGGTAACAATTGATTAAAATTTGATAAAGAAAACACTTCATCTTTTTGATTTTTCTTTAATAATGTGTTGGTCCGCCCCTATTTCTGATACACTCATTGACCCGCCTTGGCATAGATTCCAGCAGGTGATCAATGTCTTCTTGGGGTATGGTATCCCAAGCAGCCTGTACTTCATGCCGTAGAGCTTCTATTGTCAACTGTGGGTTCGGTAGATTCCTCAATCTTCTACCCATCATGTCCCACACGTGCTCAATAGGCGACAAATCGGGAGATCTTGGCGACCAAGGCAAAAGATTAACATTGGCCTCTTCAAAGAAGTCAAGAAAAATCCTTGCTACGTGAGGTCGTGCATTATCTTGCTGGAAAAGTGGGTCTTCCAGCCCTCGAAGATATGGAAGAACATGTGGTTCTACCACTTCGTCAATGTAGCGTCGGGCGGTCATACTGCCCCGAATGAAGAGCAAGGGTGACCTACTGCCGTAAGCAATAGCACCCCACACCATCAACCCCACAGTTCGGTGAACATGTCTCGCAATCGAAAAATCAGGATTGCGCCTTTCTCCACGTCTTCGTCTAACAGTCATCCGACCATCATGCATTCCTAAACAAAATCGCGATTCCTCACTAAGGACAACTCGATGCCACTCCAAGTTCCATTGAACTCTTTCCGTGCACCAGGCCAAACGTTCCTGGCGATGTTGAGCAGTGAGGGGTAGCACAAGATGTGGGCGGTAAGACAGCAAGCCAAAGGTGATTATTCGACGATAAATTGTTCGCAAGCCTATCGGTCGACCTTGTTCACCTAACCATTGATCAGCTATTGATCTAGTTGTAGTGAATCGATCTCTCAAGGTCATTAGTCTTAAGCGGCGATCTTGACGTTCATTGGTTCGTCTTTGAGCCCCAGTGCCTCTTCTCCGACGTTCAACCCCATGTTCAAACCATGCCTGATAAATACGCATTATTGTTGAGTGGTGCCGTCCCAAACGGTTGCCGATTTCTCTAAACGAAAAACCTGCTTCTCGTAAACCAACAATCCGCCCTCGGTCAAAGTCAGTCAACTGCTGGTAAACTTGAGGTCTCCTTCCTCTAGGCATCATTAAATACTTGAAACACTTTAAACTAAAGAACGGGATCCGAAAAAGTGGAACAAATTCAAAAAATGACTCGATAATTGCTTGTCTATCACCACCTCTAAAAAATGACACAAACGTCAAAAACCCCATGACTACTTGATGATTGGGTTTCAAATTTTAATCAACTATTTCCCTGGACTAGTCCACTATTCCTGCCAAATTTGGTCCAAAAATTCCCACCCCTTCTAGGTGGTGCAGTTTATATGTCACTGAATATATTTATATCCAATATTAGAAACGATGATGTAAAATTAGTAATTTTACAGCCGTTCTAAAGATTTTCCTAACATGTACATGTACTTGTAGCAAACTGCGAATCTCGATTCTTCAAAATGATTTTTATTACTCATGACTTATTTTGATTTTGCCAATCGATTAAGTTAGAAAATCAATTGAATTTTATTGTACAGTAAACTTATATCAAAATTCGTGTCACAACATCAATGTTTTCACAAAAAGTTACCTGTTAGGAAACTACGTCAGCGTATCATATCGTCTTGTTTGCTTTGATGAAGATCTAACTTATGCATGCTGGATATACTCGCCGAAGGTGCCGTCAGCGACTCTATTATCATTGGCGGATATTTCCTGAAGTTGTAGCCTCTGGCCATGCGGAGAACTACTCGGAAACGTCTAAAGCTTATAACACATAAGCTGGCTAACCAACATTACGTTCAAGATATTTAGAAATTATTTAGTGATATACTATTTACGAAATTGGAACACTTACACGCGGAAGTACATTACGAATTTATTCGCAATGCCACTAGAAATACGAGCAAATTGTCTCTAGCGATTTTTAAGTTCCGTTTACTTCTTGCTCGCTTCCGCTAATCTTCGCTGTAAATTTGTTATGCGTTAAGAATCATTTTTAAAAATGGATGAAATTTTAATGGGCTTAATGGGTTTCTTACATGCAAGTTTATGAGATCACCAACGAAGCAGATCTAAATATTTACATGACTTACCTTAGTACACAATTTCTTAAAATGTTCGCCAGTGTATATTTAATGTGGGAGGTTCAAGTAGTTAAATATAGGTGTCATATAATAATAATAATATTTCTAATAATGTTGCTTATTGAAAACCAAAAGAAAAAATGCATATACAAATAAATAAATAAAGTAATGTACTGATTTTCAAGCACAAACGCAAGGCGAGATTCATGTACCTAATCTTGAAAACAATTACAATTAACTTCTAGTTCCACAAATATTTTTCCGTTGATACCACAATTCTCCCCTGTTTCTCTGGACGACAGCACATAAATAAATCTGCCGTATAAATAAGAATCTCGTCAGTCATACATATATCGTCTATAGTAAATTACCATCTCATGTCCACATCAATTTCCAAAAATAATGAATTATGTTCAACGTTCAGCCGTTCTAATTCGGTATTAAGATAATTGTGTTGTGAAGTTGGCCACCTAGTACAGATCCAGTTTAATGGCGGAGTTTCGTACGTTCAAAATGTAAACGCTTGCGACGTTAGTAGTTACTTCGTTGCAACGACAACAATGAAACCATTACAACTTTCCCGTTGTACAGTGTGCCGAACCGCTATATAATTTTCTTAGTTTTCAACTTTGCTTTCGCTGTACTGTGCTTAGTTGCTTTTTGTTTCGTTAGAAAACGTTAATACCGGGATTACGTTCTCATTCCGAAAACCGCTGGGAGCGACTTCAGTTTGTTCGATAGTCGGGGGCGGCAAAGGCGGCAGAAATTATTGTAGAAAATTAATTTTACCGCTAGTTCGATCTGCCGGATTTATATTTTCATTTCGGTGCGGTTTATTGAATTATGGCGCACGCTTCGTAAGGAAGTAGTAATATCACGTTTCATCGTCGCGGATTGCGCTATATTTTATGGATTTTCCCGGAGACGCTGAAAGGGGTTTTATTTCACGTGTTATACGATTTATTCAAATTATTTCCGCGAGGTTTCCTTAAATCGAACGAAATTAAGTTCCATTGATCTACGTAGCCTTAAAAAAAGTGTGAATGCCAGAATGATGACACGTATTCATTTGCGCAAGAATAGATGCACGGCGTTTAATTTTGCCCTTAAAACGCGATGTTTCTTGAAACGCAGTGGTAATTAGTTAGGTAATTGCATGAAATCAAATCCATTTCCAAGCACACGGTACTTCTGCAAACATACTGGAATGTGCGCGCATTTCGATGTAATAGGATGCGATTTAGACGATTGAAAAAGGATACTTTTGTGCTCACTATTTGCGAACAAAAGCTAAATCCTCTTGTGCCGATAAGTCGCACGGAAAATATTTTTTTATTTTAATGTTATTTTAATGAGTTTTATCAACTTGAACTCTGTACTTTCTTTGATCTTTTTGTGTATGGACGCTGACCATTTGCGAGTTGTTTGTGATAAAGGATTTGCCGAAGACATTATCTCCTAAATGAACTTTGCAAAGAATGAATTTTCGACAATCCCATAATATTATAGAACCTTTAACTTAACAACTGAAGTTTTTTTTGTATACGTATTTCACTACGTCTGTTCTCCTTGCAGACCTGTTTAACGCATTTTTTTATTATGTCAAAATACAATGCAAATGTTCGTTTATTTCTTACTTCGTTTATTGTGGGGAATGATCGCTATATGTCTTCACTATTATTTTTATTTTCTGTTGTAAATCAGCAATGCTAGTACCAGTAGAGATAATCATTCAGATTCCGATAAAACAATAATATCAGATTTTTGGAAGTAGCCTATTTTTTCTAGTTCGTTATATTTTCTATGCATTCTAACAACACCATTAGGGTCGTTTGTATTTTTTTTTTGTTTTAATTGATGCGGTGATCGTTCAACTCAAATTAAAATGTGCGATATATTTGCTCAATTACATCCATTCGCAACCATTCTAACAACCACTAATGGCGGTAGTTACAAATTATTTTTATCGCCGCGGAAAGACGAATGCCCACAGTCAACCATGCACTTTTAATGGCTGTACATCAATCGAGATAATTTGTTACGGCCTTTTTTGCAGCGAGATGTTGATACATTTCAATCGTTTCTCTTGTCATTTTGATTTATATCGAAAATCCGTTGATTTATGTGACAAGCTGTACTACTGTGACTATTGAAACGGCGGGTAAGCCGCCGTGAATGTCCCATTCGGTTATTATTTATTTTGTGATTAACACGAAACGATTTGCTCGGCTGCATGTTTGAAATTTTAGCGCAAATTATTATAATGACCGTGAAACGGAAAAATGTCGTGGCTGTCGCATACGCACGCTAGAGTTGTGGCTCGTAAATCAAATAACCCTTGTAATAAGTGCGTGTTTATTTGCGGCGCAATACGTACATACGAGGATTTGGCGCGAAATTTTCTGAAAATGTATAACGTTGTACCGTCTCGGTTGTAATGGGGGCGGTTCGCATGACACAAGCATGAATGCATTAAACTTTTACAATGCAACGAGAACGTGAGTTTGCTGTTAAATTTCAGTGGTCTGCCTTAAACAGTGAAGCTTATGCTTTTATTTCATACGTTTGCGGAATCTGAGTTTTTGCCATTAATATTTTATCAAACGCAAACTTTGCACTCGGCTTGTGCAATCTTTGTGAATATTTTATTTTTCTGGAATTTTATTCACTCTTGTGGATATGCAGGCGATACAGACTATAATCGCAAGAATGATCGCACATCAGTATCGGTTTGTATGTATATTTTTTCAAATATCAATTAAATTTATTTTAACAGTTTTAACTTTTAAGAACTTATGCTATCATCAATATGAGATAAAATGATTCGATATTTCGCAAACAAGAATTTCTCCATGAAGTAAGATCGTGATATCTGGTAAAATGTTGGTTAAATTTTAACCAATTTAAGCAACATTGTGTCTACTTTCCAAGAAGGCATCTGAATAGCACTCTTGCCTGTCGACTATTTGTTTTTCACGAAGTCCAAGTTAATGCAATATTTTAGCCTCTTCGTAAACAACCCCTTAAAAAGATTTGACAAGATTAGTAGTGAATTTTGCAGCATCTTCTACTGGTTTTCCAGGCTTCTGTACGAAGACACAAAACTTTGGATGGTATGTGGCCGTATATTGCTTAAGTTTAAGGTAGAACTGTTAACGTTTCCAAAGATAGTCTTTTTAATTCGTTCTGGAGTCTTTTTTGATATTTCTGCAGAAAGCATATTGTTACAGCTTTGGTTGGAAAAGTTCTTTCCATTCCATGGGCATTCCCGATTGTAGGCGTGAGAAACTAGCGAAATTTCAACCAACGTTTGACCCCTGTTTCGTAATTAGTAATTGGTGTCGTAGTAATTAGTAATTAGTAGTTTTCGGCAGCAAATATTCGGTGGCTCGTGTCGGAGTTAGTTATTATAAATTTCAGGTTTAGAATTGCTTGGTTTAGCCTAGTTTAGTTTTTGGGGATTAGGGTCTAACGAACGTCTATCTTTATCTTAGCTCTTATTTATTATGAGTTGGCAACTTTTGTTGTATAATTAATCTAGAGTTTAATGTCCTGAAAATGGGGATCAAATGACGTTTGGATTAGGACCTTTGTTCTGTGATCTGATATTCTTTGATGACACGAGTATAATATATTTTTGTAACTAGGTCAATCGAGCTAGTAAAATGCAGAAAAACAATCTACAAGAAAGCCTTCTTCTTTCTTGTAGATTGTTTTTCTGCATTTTACCAGCTCGATCTCCACCTAGAATGTTTTGCGTTGTCTTCACTATCTGCTTTTGGAATCTGTTTCTTAGTTTTGAGGAACATAAATCTGGCTAGAACAATTAACTCAAATGTTAATATAAGGTTATAAGTGCTTAACGAAATTATAAAAAATTATAAACGTGTTCTTTTTCCTGTTATATTACGGTGAGAAAAACTTGTAAAATAATCTGAATTTAATAAGATTTAATTTATTTCTGGCAAACTTTCGTGTCAACAAACCCATGTTTACTCAAATCGCACGATATTGATCCTATGTAGGTTAGAATAACCGGAACATTGCAGGCAACGCCAGCCGAAGCGTATTCCAACAAATTATCAAAATTTCGAACAAAATGATGTATTCACTAATTCGTGTGACTTCAATGGCGATAATTGAAAACGAAAATATCATTGACTCTATGCAAAACGGGAACTCCAATTTTCTATCTGTCGTATCTACAATTCGTTTCGTAAATAATCAACTTCGTAATTTTCTGCATATGCACTCGTAATCAATGACATTGTGCGACCTGTTCCAATGACGGAAGCGGTCATCCGACCGCTGATTGCGTTTCGTCAGCCCGAGCGGCACCGTACAAAATTGAAATGGCCGGGAGTAGCCGGACACCGACCGACAGGTCACGCAGGCCGAACACGCCTTTAATATAGAAATTATTATCGAAAATCCCTTCGGCGGCTGTACGTATAACTTAGAGCTAATCGCGTTAGTCAGTCTAGTGAATTTAGTCCTATGCCCGGCCCGACGACCTGACCGTATCCACTGTCCAGTTCACCCGCCGCCATTGTTAACTCGCTCATTATTTAATACAATCGCACGCCGGCAGCTCAGTTATTAGTACGCGGACCTACACAATGCTACGCCACCGTGTTATTGTTATGCCGTCTCGCATAATAATACCGAAATTCGTTCGTCTAAGTTTATAGCATGACTTAAGGTTGGCTGCGTTTTTCAAGTTCCTTTTGTCACTGCAAATCCTCCTTGCGACGTAATTCTTCTTAATTGAATAAAAAAAAACTGCACAGGATTTATATAATATTCGCATTAATCATACTCGGGCTTGCGATTTATTTCGTTGGCCTTCAAAAATCATGTTTAAAAATCACATTAATACAATGGAGAATTACGTTGGACTCACGTCGCGCTACGAGGTCTAATATGAGATAAACCGATTGATTTATATGATATTAGTTTTCTTTAAGAAATACTAAAATTGTGTACAAATCACGATAATCACGTCACTTCATCACGATTGTGAAATAAGGAATTGCGTTTGCCCCGCATGGGGGGTTTAATTTGAGTTGAAATTAACTGACCGTGCGTCGTGTAATTACCCGTCGCAACATGTAAATGAGAGAAAAATTGAGTTAATAGTCTTAGTTCACCACAATTTTAATATATGCAATTGAACTGGTCTCCTGTTGGCAATATGAGTTGATACTGACTGGCCTAATGTTTGGCGTTAATCACATACTGGAAATTTCTTTAAAAATAATGCCCACTGCGTTAGTTGTCATGTATTTATTATGCTGAAACAGGGAATTCTGTTCTGGTCCCACCTGGCGTGTTAATTTTCACTGATTAGTTTGAGTTAACACGAACTTGTTCCACGTTGGACGCCACGAAATTTCGGCGAATCAAATATATTCGAAACAAAGCCGTGTAAAATTCTTTACGGGGTATCTACTTCTTATACCATAATTTCCATAATTCTAATTATTATAACTTAGTAACTTTGTTCGTTTGTCATTAAAGTTACTTCATCGCCAATTTTACGCTCTTGTTTTATATATACTCAGTGACATATAAACTGCACCACCTAGAAGGGGTGGGAATTTTTGGAGCAAATTTTGCAGAAACATTGGACTAGTCTAAGGTAACAATTGATTAAAATTTGATAAAGAAAACTTCATCTTTTTGATTTTTCTTTAATAATGTGTTAGTCCGCCCCTATTTATGATACCCTCATTGACCCGCCTTGGCATTGATTCCAGCAGGTGATCAATGTCTTCTTGGGGTATGACATCCCAAGCAGCCTGTACTTCATGCCGTAGAGCTTCTATTGTCAACGGTGGGTTCGGTAGATTCCTCAATCTTCTACCCATCATGTCCCACACGTGCTCAATGGGCGACAAATCGGGAGATCTTGGCGGCCAAGGCAAAAGATTAACATTGGCCTCTTCAACGAAGTCAAGAGAAACCTTTGCTACGTGAGGTCGTGCATTATCTTGCTGGAAAAGTGGGTCTTCCAGCCCTCGAAGATATGGAAGAACATGTGGTTCTACCACTTCGTCAATGTAGCGTCGGGCGGTCATACTGCCCCGAATGAAGAGTAAGGGTGACCTACTGCCGTAAGCAATAGCACCCTACCCCATCAACCCCACAGTTCGGTGAACATGCCTCGCAATCGAAAAATCAGGATTGTGCCTTTCTCCACGTCTTCGTCTAACAGTCATCCGACCATCATGCATTCCTAAACAAAATCGCGATTCGTCACTAAAAACAACTCGATGCCACTCCAAGTTCCATTGAAGTCTTTCCGTGCACCAGGCCAAACGTTCCTGGCGATGTTGAGCAGTGAGGGGTAGCACAAGATGTGGGCGGTAAGGCAGCAAGCCAAAGGTTCTTATTCGACGATAAACTATCGGACAACCTTGTTCACCTAAGCATTGATCAGCTATTGATCTAGTTGTAGAGAATCGGTCTCTCAAGGCCATAAGTCTTAAGTGGCGATCTTGACGTTCATTGGTTCGTCTTTGAGCCCCAGTGCCTCTTCTCCGACGTTCAACCCCATGTTCAGACGACGCTTGATAAACACGCATTATTGTTGAGTGGTGCCGTCCCAAACGGTTGCCGATTTCTCTAAACGAAAAACCTGCTTCTCGTAAACCAACAATCCGCCCTCGGTCAAAGTCACTCAACTGCTGATAAACTTGAGGTCTCCTTCCTCTAGGCATCATTAAACACTTGAAACACTTTAAACTAAAGAACGGGATCCGAAAAAGTGGAACAAATTCAAAAAATGACTCGATAATTGCTTGTCTATCACCACCTCTAAAAAATGACACAAACGTCAAAAATCCCATGACTACTTGATGATTGGGTTTCAAATTTTAATCAAATATTTCCCTGGACTAGTCCACTATTCCTGCCCAATTTTGTCCAAAAATTCCCACCCCTTCTAGGTGGTGCAGTTTATATGTCACTGAGTATATATAAACAATTATGTGTGTCCTAATTAAATTTTATTTATTCTTTTAACATCGATTTTACATTTATTTCATCACCAGCTTACTTGTTGGCTCCGTAAATTATATAAATACATTGCAAAGTGGTTGTGCAAGTTTCTTACTTCAAGCCGTTTTTAAACTTCGATGTTGTTGATAAGAGTGAAAGTGGAGAGCCGGGAGATTATATCCGTCCACCCATGTAGGAAAATCCGATCAAACATCGGGAGAATGGGCGTTTTTGCTTTATTTATTGTCGCATTTTGTGCCATAACTTTCTTATATCACCGATACCGTTCCAATAATTATACGCGGAATTAGAAGCCACAGCAATATATTCCGTAAATTAAAGTATACTGTGATCATCTACTCAATATTTTAATCATTCAATGTGACGAATTATCAGTTTAATATCCGACAATTTGTAAATTGTATTTCGGCCAAGCATTGCCATGTTGCTTGCAACTTATGTTATTATTAGCGGAGTTTAGAACCGGAATTGTGATGATACGAGATACATCCGATGGAAAGAAATTGCACTTTGTTCTCACATTGCTAACTTATATGAGGAAATTTCATTGTGAGGTCGACTAGCCGATGAAATTTCAAAATTATAAGATCGGAGGCATTTCCGAAACATTCGACAAGCACGGTACTATTTCAATTGAATGCCAAAGTCACTAGTTCGATATGAGCAGAGGGCACATAGACGGCAAAAATGTTGTTAGTTGTCAGCGCAAGTAACTGAGTTTAAGAGTATGCCTGTTGTTGACAGAGTACTGCTGTAATTATTTCAGAATTCTGCACGGAATAATTTAATAATTGTGAATTTAACACGGACGCTTTTGGGAAAACACCTTCTGCGAACATTAATTATTGGAGGTACTTTCTCCAGTCGCATACATTATTCAATTTGAGGAGTGAATAATACCATGTGCTCAAGCATGATTGGTTTTCTCAATATTGTAAACAAATTCACAATTATGTACAGCATTGCGGGCACCTGCGAGACAAATGTTCAGATCGTTCCCCAAATCAGAAATTAAGTCTTCCGTGTGATGATAAGTGGACTCTCAGTAAATTCATGAATCACCTCTGCGAATTAATCAATTAAAGAACAGGCTTGAACGGCTTTGATCAGCCTTGGGCTATCGAATTTTAGATTGTGGACTGCACTGCAACATATATTTTCGAAAGATGTAGGCCATTGATGCAGATCACTCAACGTCGCTCTTAGTGGAATAGATTTCAGTGTCAAACAATTGTAGGAAAGTTCATTCTAGAATTTCATAAGACTGCAGTTGCTGATTCGGGAACGACCTTTACTGGATTGACAGTTCGAATAACACCTTGCAGCAATTTGCAAAATAATCCAATTTCCCTCGATTCTCGGTGCCTTGCTTGCCATTGAAAAATTCACACTTTCATTCGAATTAATTGAGGCTCCAGACGAATTTTTTGGGGCATTTTTAGCCAATTTATAAAAAATATCTTTCAAGTATAATTGTGTGGTTGTATTATTCCTTATCCTGAATGTATCTACACCATTACTGTGTATTGTCAGTAAAGACACGATGAGGTATGAACCGAATTGGAGCCGCCATTTTTTTTTTGCTGTTGCCTTTGTTTTGTGCCAATGGATATGTGAAGTATATATGTAAATAAGTGATCGTATATTTTATTAAACGGAGACTGTCGTACAAGTGCATTCCTCCAAGTTAACGATAATATCATACAGGACAGTGATATGAGTCACTTAAGTATATTGATTCTAGTAGACTTTGGTAAAGCATTTGATATAATATTACATTCAATATTATTATCAAAGCTGTAGTATAGGCGCAGTTAACCTCTAATTATATGAGCTCGACAATGAAGATTGTTAGACTAGATTGTGGTACCCGTGCTAGAAAATTAATTAGTGGGGTCCTTCGAGGATCCATCCTAGGTCCACTACCTTTTACTATCTATAGTAGTGATTTTAAAAATCATCTCTAGCCAAATACATTCCTTACCCAAATTTACCATTTTTGCCCTGATGATCAACAGATTACTATAAATGACAACAAGCCTGATCTGCATAAAATTTGCAATATGTCTTCGCAACATTCACTTTTCATAAATACCTCTAAATATTTTGAATCAAATTTTCACTTAACGATATCAAAGAAGTATATATTCATATCGATAATCTACAGATACCACTAGTCATGAAGCCAGACATCTGGATGTTACACTTGATACAAAACTTATGTATTATTGGTGATTGTAACGTGTTCTCTTTACATACATCAACCTCATTGTTTTGCTGTTTCAATCAATTCAATCAATTTTTAGCGACATGTGGTTCCGTGTGTGGAACCGAAAATTGTTTTCCTAAAATCATGGTCTGAAGCGTTGTTATTATTGTCATATTTTTTACATATCCCATTACATGTGGAGTAGTCCAAAACTAATCTAGTCATGGTCCCAATAGCAGCTCCATTCATATTGTAATTTCGAGCCGGTCCTCCCTTGCTCCTGGGCATATCGTAGGTAGCAACAATCCTGATTATCGCATCATTAAAAATCATTGAAGTAATAGAATTCTTATTAGAGTTTGGATTCGCCAAGGTACCAAACTTGAGGAGTGTTGTCCGCGGTTTATAAAGTTGGACTGATTAACTCTTAGGCCTAAATGTACAAATGGACCAGAAGAATACCCAATGAAAGACAAGAAAATTCATTTCTAAATTGAAACTGAAGTAATTAAAATAGTGCCTACCCATATGTATTTCTCCATGACTTCGATATTTTCTGTTGTCATTTTCTCTTCAAAACGGCTGCGTCTTTCCCGCTTTCATTTGCGACCTTTTTGACTTTATGGCCTTTGTCGTCCCAATTCATATTTCTTGAACGTCTTGAATTGTGAACCTGGTGTTTATGTATTCGTTCTGAAGATATTAAATGGGACTGTTGTAATAATATCGTTTACGATTGAATTGAGAACAATTGAAATGGTATCCTTGAAACGATCACTCCAATTTAATATTTTTTTAATTCACCATTTTAATTAATAAATTCCACGCTTGGTAAATTTAGTTGGTATTTTCAAGCATTATAACATTTCACTCTCGTCATTTCATCGACGTATCAAATGTATCCCATCAGAAAACGAATCAGGTTTTCAACCGAGGGTGTAATTAAGCTTTATTTCGCTATTTAAATCCGGAGCTTCGGTTGAGTCGTCCGGATTTCGTTTGATGTCGCTTCACTACTTCACATATTACTTTCCTGCCCCGGTGCACTGCGAATAGTTTTGGAATATCGAGCCTTTCACGTGACCCATCGCGGTGGTTCGCTTAATATCCATCCGCCGATTCGAAACTCCGGCTCCGGGATTCGCAACAATATCGGCCGCAATTACATTCGTCCGCTTTTCGCCGGCACAAAGGGGACCGCTCGAACTAATTGCGCCATGTTTAATGACCGATATCGGCGCTTACGCCACTCTAGATGCCGGTCTTGTTTACCGTTCACGAAAACAAATGCATTGATTGTGCGAGTCATGTATGCGGGACACAAACATTCGATTAGCAGCGCTTGTTGGGGAACGTAAATCAGATTGTGGTCGATTCGTGATTTATCTCCGTTTGAAAAGATCAAGTTTGATGTTTTTCAATCAAGTAAACGTATTAGCACTCGGCCCTAAATAGCGTTAAAGAACAAATATGTATAGTAGTAGTATTTTCCCGACATCGCACGCCGGGCGTTCTCATCGGATACGAGATGCCGGAATATATTATCAACTTAAATAGGTGTTACACAGTCAAACACGTCGTTATGGTATTCAATGCTCAATATTCTCGCATGTTTAATGGAATATGAATAGTACACACATAACACTCAAAGTATACAATAGTAGACTTTGAGTGTCATTAGTGTCTACAATCATTGTATCTTCCTTGTAAAGTCATATAAATTGGAACCCGTGCATTGGTATTCGTTCGCACTCACATCCAATCGTCGTTTATACACCGGCTCCAGAAATTTTATGGTAAAGCGAGTAATGAAAGTTTCGGAAAGAACGAAGATTTTGAGGCAAACGGTGATAGTATTTTTTCTAAGCGGCACATTTATAAATCCATTTTTTTACCGAATACATTATTTGATTACTGGTATCATCGAGTACGCGTAAGTGCGAGTACGAGTACGATTAATTTACGGTGGCCTGAATTTGACATTTTCGTGTTACATAAAGCTTAACAATAAGCTGTCAGGGACGTACTCTACAACAAAAAACTAAGGGCACCAATATTGTAACGAAAATAATCTGAAAATAGAAACAGCAGTTACGTATGTGTTAGCAAAATGTAAGTGCATTAGGTCTTCACTTTTTGGAAGTGTTCTACAGGATATATTTTAATTTTCAAAAATACGTACAATTGCGTATTTTCATGATAGAATATTATTAAATGGCATGGCTCCGCCAAGAAGATGCTGTTTAAATCACTTCTTGTTATATTTGGAGTATACCCCCAAAAAGTCCAGGCAACCAATAAATGAATTTTGGCATACACATAAAGAACCAGAATAAGTCCTAGACAATGTGTGCAAAACCTGCTTTGAATACACAGGACAGTGGACGACAGGTCAAAGGAGTCACATGTAGTTTCGGATTCCAATGATTTGGACAGAACAAAACAATCATATTGATGACTGCTATTGCTATTGCCAGTTTTAACCTGAGCTTAAAGACCCTTACCCCACTCAAATTATGCTGTCATTTTTATTTTTTGTGAAGTTCCACAGAAAGACACTGCTATGGTTTAAGTATAGTACAAGTGACGAAAGTGACACTGTACTTGAAAATTCTAAAGTGACTCGGAGTCAACCTCAACGCGTCTTTTAATTTAATCTAACTTCTAGTATTCGTTAACGAACGCAACTCATTTCGATTGCCTTGGGTTGAATGAAATGGCAAAATGTTTATTTTAGATTTGTTGCATAAAAAGTGTAGTTAGTGTAATGCAATGATTTAGTTTAATAACATTTTATTAATAGCATTTTTTGGTATAAAAATTCAACTGTCGTTGTACGCACAATTTCTCATTGCACAGATCTCTTTCAATAAATACTGGCATTGAAATAAATTTAAATAAAGAAGAACAAAGGTACGCAATTAAAAAAAGTTATAAAAATATAATCTTCGCAAAAAGATAAACGATACAATAGTCCGTCCGCATGCACCAAGATGAACTGCAAAGGCATAGTTCATCGCCTCAACCTTTCGAAAAATTCCTCAAAGCCGTTGGCATCTCGATTAAAAGAAAAAAATGTTAGCTCATGTTTTTCCAATTAGAAAACAAAATTGTCTGATATTAAATCTTCTTTATAAAATAACGTGCTTTCAATACCATGCGTGTGAAAGGCGCCTTGTTATAGACAGTTCAAGTTCAAAAACAGCTTAAAATGTGTCCCATAATGGTAATAAATACGGCTCTACCCCCATTGCTCACTCGGACAATTTAAGGAAACTAGAGAAACTATTTTATCAAAATTACCAATGGGATATTTGCGTCCGTTAAATTAAATATCCATATTTTGTGCAGCCGAACTGAGCTGTGGGTAAGCATGGGTTGAGAAGAGAGTGACCATCAAAGACAATGGAAGTAGGGAAGCATATTATTATAATAAACTTGGCGCTGATTTCTACGAACAAAATCATTTTGTCCACACTACATATTAAGCTGGAACGATTCGTTAGGGGGGGGGGGGGGGGGAAACCAGTTTAGGAGGCCGAAATGTTGGTGTTTTTCGTGATTTTCTTAACTGGGAAGGAATAATCAGAATTTGTTCAAACTTGGAGGATATTTAATAATTTTTTCAAATCATTTCCGCCGGAAATAGTAGAGTTAGAAGCTGCTGTCCATGGACGATCGCCATCCGAGTTGTTTGGCGGTGGGCATTCCTAAAGTCACATTTTGTATCTGTAATCATTATAATTTTTGCTTTTCGTTAGCGACATATTTCCTAAGAATATGAACCTAATTATAATTAAAAAAGTTGAAAATTGCATGTGTTTGAGGTGTTTGAACACAACGCCATGTTTTCATACCATGTTTCTTCACATTTTTTGCATTAAAAAAATATTTTTATTAATAATATCATCCCACAGTTAGGTTCATATAGATAGTAATTGAATAAAGAATATTCGCAAAAAATTTTCACAACAATTGGTCAATAAATGTTTGAGCTACAATGCCCACCAGTTGAAAAAAAGTAGTTTCGAGAAAAACGCGTATGAAAAAAAAAGTAGCGAAAACGAGAAATTCTAGGGAGTAATTAATTATATAAACCGAACACCAGTTAATCAGCTATTCCAGCACCATATAGCAACCCCTCTTCTTCTTCAAACGCATCATTTAGGGCTTGCATCTCCTCTTGACGAGCTTTTCGAGCTTCCTCGGTCTCCAATGAGCTACGCCTATTCTGTCTTTTCACGTCTTGAAGCTCTGCGAGCCAACTATGAGTTTTAATTCGTCCATGAGCATTAGAAGGGCTGAATTTCCTTCATTAAATAACGCAGTAGCCAAGAATGCTGCAATCTCGACTATTTTCAGGCCAGCATGTAAGTGCTTTGGAGCCAATCGCCAAACGGTCGAATTGAAGCTTTCATTAGCATTCTGCGTATGACCGCCTAAAAATCTCGTCAGCAAATCATCCCTCGATAAATCTTCGTATATTGGAAGAAATTCCTTTTGAACTTCGGTTTGTAATGGGGCAGGGTGCGCTTCCGGCTCCGTTCCAAGTGCTTTAGCTTGTTGCCACTTGCACCAGCTGTCTTCTCCCTCTGGACAGTTGTCGTGTTGTGGATTGTCGTCTGTGGATACCATGTCCTGAAAAGTTGCCATTATGGCCCTCTTCATGTCTGTCAACGCTGTTTATATTTCTTCGAATCGCTAAGCTGTAATAAGTGCTGAGCTTTTTCACCAAAGCCTCTGTCAACTTTCCTTTTCCGCCCACTTTTTTAGTTTTTCTGATGTTTCGGAGCCGAGTTCCCACCCTTTTCTGAACATGGCCTATGCATTCACTTTTGACAACTGTCAGTTCATCACCGTAGGGATTTAAATTAACAACTGCTGTGAACGTTTTCGAATCTCCGTCACCGATATAATTGGCGTATTTTACACCATATAGTTCTTCCGATCTCAAGAACATGATTTTCATTGATTCCACTTCCATGCTTTCCGCGGAGCCTTCATGTGTTTTCATGCAATTTTCTTCGTCATGTTCATCTTTCCATGCTAGATATTCTGCTGAATTTTTCGATGTGTTGTTCCAATATGTACATGAACTGCTTCGTACAACAAGATCGATGACTTTTCCGGAGTAATATCCGATGAGTGCTGTAACACCATAAATTGATTTGAATCCTCGTTTTTTCCAAGTTCCATCACCAGATACTTTCAAATTCAGAGTAGGTCTCTCGCGTATCTCGTTCTGTTTCTTTTCTTCTTCAACAGCTTTATTACAGCAGAATTGATACACTTTTTTCGCAGCGGCGTGGAAGTGGGTGCAAATTCCATTCTAAGTTTTTTCAGCTATACCACTGCCCATGTCCATGTAATTACAAAATAAATTCAGTCCTTGTCTGCCAACACCTAAGAGCCGCATGACAAATACAATCCTACGATTTATCTCAACTCCAGTGTTAAGTACAGGACCTGAATTGATTTGTTTCTATCCACAGTAGCAATCGACAACAAACTTGAAACCAAGGCCACGTTTTCCAGTTTCTTGAAACTTCATATTCTGTTTGCAATTTCGACAAATAAGAATTTCCGACAAACCAGTGAATACGGTGAAATATTCGATGAGCCTACAACAATGTACAGGATTCACAGGCACATTCTCACTGGTGGCAGTCGAAAGTTTTTTTGCGCTGGCACTTGCATCTTCACTAACACTTGACTCACTCGTTATGTGTTGATTTCTCAATATAGCAGGTAGAGCGATTCCATCAGGACACTCACATGCTGGCTGATTATTGTTGGAGCATCATGCGTAACTGCCACGCCAAGGTATATGCGAAGAAATCGCGAAAAATAAGTTTTATTCATGTAGAATAATTTTCTAATGATTTGTTCGGAAAAGTTGATTTTACTATAAAACTGGATCGCAAATTATATATATTCCATTCAAAACTGCGTGAAAATAGACTCAAATAACATTCAAAAATTTGCAGCATCATGTTTAGTGCTGAGCTGTATAACATTTGTACTTTGTTTATGAGAATGAGACTTTTTATTTTTTTAAATCATTACAACGTTGAAATAAATTCTGATTTTAATATTTCTGTTAGTACGATGTTTAACGTCTAGGAATTCGTGCTTATCCAGCGATGCAATTTTAGCAGACCACCACGATTATTTCTGTCGACTTTTTCATTCTCGGCAATACGTGGAACAATTTCATTAGCGGTACGAGAAAAATTGCACAATGCGGAACAAAAGTGGAAACTCGGGGAATTTCTACACGATCTCCCTCTTCAGATTCACTTGACCACATTACATTTCAAAGGAAACTAACGAAAGCAACAAAATATTAAGAAGAAAATATAAATCAATAGTTCTAAACCTTCCTTTGTCAAATTACGCCAGTAAAATATTAGAAATTTTCTTACACATTTTATTGAAACAAATTATTTATCAATATCGAAAATGTAGATTTACATTGGTTTGCTTGTAACTCATATTTTACCAATGTGTCTTTAGAAGCAAGTTTGTTAATATTTAATTTTCGCCAATGGTGTATAAATGTGACTACTTCTTGGATCTAGCGAAAGTAGCTGTGGTTGGTGCCAATCTGTAAAGATACTAATCTTAGGTACATTAGTTAATGATATTAACATTATTTCCTAATTTTAGAAGTACGAGTACGGACTTGGTCCGTCTGAACAGTCTCTCCAGTTGTGTCACTGAAAATTTCTACATCTTATCTGTAACCTTGCTGTTTTCATTTCCATTGGTCATTATTATGTATGTCCTCCATTGTATTTTTTTAAAGAAATTGTATATAAGAAGGGCACATCGTTTTCGTTCAAGGGTACGGAAAGTGTAATTTTAAGTAATCTAATGATAAATTTCTTCATAAAAGTGAAAATTGCTTATTATTTTGATTATTAATTGGCCAGGTAAGGATTCTTCAAAAATTTCGTCACCCAAATCATTCTTTGTTGACCATACCAACCGTCCCTGGCCTTCCTAAAAGGTATAGCAGTACACGCGTCCTGCTCTAGCTTTTAGGGATACGAGTTGTTGGTCGTAGTTTAAATCATATTTTTTATACGAGTAAGTCACTAAACATGAACCGAATACTCGCGTAATTGAAAGGACGAAATTTGTATTCGGGTCGTTCGCATTTCTACTTAAATAACATAACTTATCATATTTGTGCCTTTTAATTGAAATTCACCGGCGAGCTTTGCATAGAGCGTCCGAGAGAAATTAAATTTGAAACGGCCCATAAATATGCTTCCTTATAAAGCACCGGCAGCTGATTTGCTTTATACCGTCCACGTTCGCCGAGGGACGCGCTAAGTGCAGAGATATTAGCCGGGATTCTGGGCCATTTGGCGTTTCCACTGAAATCGCCGCGTGACCACTGTGCGAAATGGCCCCTCGTGATGTGGACCACGTCGATAATCGATAGAGTTGCTTGATTTGTTGAGTATGAGGATCGCTATTTTGGTTCCTTTTGTGTGAGAATAATTGGTGGTTTTGATGTAGCTGTCGTCAAACTACGAATTGCAAATGTTTACTTAAGGTACAAGTTCAGTAATATGTAGTTTTATGAAAAAGCTTGCTGCGCGCTTTCATCGATTGCATGATGTTAGATTATATTAAATGCTCAAAAGCAGCGTGCAGACTCATTTAATATTTCACGCTTCAATATTACAGAAAGAATAACAATTCTTTAATAAAACAGCACCTAAAATTTTCAATAACAAGCATATATACAAAGTCATAGTCATCATACTCAAGCTGGACGTAAAATGATTTAGAGCATGCAATCCTGCTCTTTCTAATCAAACTAGGTTTGGGCAATAGTGACTTTTCTAGTAATTTATGTTTACTATGAAGACTGTGAGTGTATCATTAATTATTTAATTTATTTATTTATGTAAATACATTATACAAACTAAACTAACTAAACTAAACTAAACTAAACCCAATACGAAACATCTCATAGTTGTTTGCGATGATACTAATCTCTTATAATTCGCGTTTTACGAATTTCGCTAAAACAGTAACAACGACACCAAAAAATACAATACCCACCCTCTTTATTTACTCCCGCACGTCGGATGTCAGTCACTGTTAAGCCCAACTTAGACATTGGGAGATAAACGGCTTGTGAGTGTTTCTGAAATATCGGGATATTTTCTCATCTGGGTGGGCGCTAAAGTAGCCCGAGTGATCAGATATCCCGGAGCAATTGAATCGAAACACAATATCTTGCCTAAAGTGGTTCTTAAAACGTTAGGAAAATATCGTTTATGACGTTTTAAATGGATATTGTTTTTTCTTCGCCGGTATATTTTTCTTAAACTTCCTGCGCAGGAAACGTATACTCTCCGTGAACTGGACGTTATATCGGCGTCGGCTTATACATCGATTGGTTTTAATAGAGATTGATTAAATTAATGAAAGACACGTTCGGCTATTTTTACTTTCTACATTTTATGCATAAGGAAGTAAAGTAATCGTGAAAATTTTCGAACTCGAGATTTTATCAGAAATACACGTTTTGACCTTCTTTATTCTGACTATTTTCGGAATCACGTCGGTGTGTTTCTGTGTTTACGTGCGCTCTAGCGGCTAAACTGTTACATCTATAGTTAAGAAACTCCAAAGATATGATTTATTTATGGTAAGAAAAAAATGATTATAAAAGTCAAAGATATTGATACATTTATTTGAAAAGTACTTCTGAAAAATGGAATACAACTAATTATAAGACAGTTCAGTGCGGACCACTGCAGATTTTTGTACTTAATTCGCGTTGCATATAAAACGAACATTTATTACTTTTATTATCAACGATGTTATGGCAGATTCTTCACCAATAACAAGATGACAGTAATAAATATAAAACTCTAACGGGAATATGGTATATAACTTGTTAATAGGCATTAATTGTAAACATATGTCTTTCTGATGACTTTCCGAATGGCAATTTAACGAAGAATTAAACCGATATACACAGCATTACGAGGTGGTAGAAAATATTATTATTGAAGCTAACATACTGCGGCATAAAAAGTGAAATACTAGATACTCCACTCTTCAATATGGAAACATTAAAACTTTTTATAGCAAAAATAACCACGTATTTGATAATTTTAGTGCACCCTGCTAAAATGTTCCCAATGAACATCCTTCGTAGGCAAGTAAGTCTGGTCTGAATTGACAGAACAATATATTTTCAATCCTATCAATTTAATGATTATTATTTTGAAAAGTGATCTTTACTCTCATTGTCATTTCTGAAATCATACAATAATATTACACTGTGAAATGCATTTGTATGTTAGTTCTAAGCTGTGGGTATATTTCAGTGTCTTGCATAGGATTATTTGTATCGCTGCTCGAGGTTTTTAATTAAGTGTGTGTTACTGGGAAATGATAATGGAACAATTAGTAAAACCCAAGAGCGTGGTGAGATAAGACTGGGAAATATTATCATTACCAAATAAAAAGGATCATATTGCTACGTAACAACGAAAATTGATTAAAATCATTGCAGATTGAACGAAGGGTGCTTATGGCATTATAAACAAAAATAGGTCGGTAAGAATTCGGCAACCAAACCCAATCCAACCGAACTCAACCCAACCCAACCTTATCCAACCCAACCCGACCCGACCCGACCCGATCCGACCCGACCCGACCCAACCCAACCCAACCCAACCCAACCCAACCCAACCCAACCCAACCCAACCCAACCCAACCCAAATTAAGCAAATATTTCGTAATCCAAATCCAATAAAAGCATATCGATTAGTGCATACTGCTTCAGCGCTGTTGCACAAGGCCCAAACACCACCTTACGAAGCCCAAACTACAAAGAAGTTGAATGAAAATATATTATCGTTGAAAATCGCTTCATTCGAAAATCCAACGGAGGAATAAAGTACATGAATTTCTATTGTAAGGAACAAATCAATGTCCACAAATCCACATGAACTATGTTCGAAAGTCCAATTTTGACAATTCATTCAAAATTCAATTGAAGTCCTATCTATTGAAATGCAATTTTGAAAGGTTTAAGGTCTCAGTTCAAATTTCCCACAATTGAAAGTACAAGATTTAAATAATGCGCCAAATTTAAAATCTATCTTTCAAAATCTCAAATTAAACGTGTTCAGGATTCAAAAAAAACAATTCGTAATGTCGGAACAAAGTTCAACATAATTTTGTGAAAGGGATGTATGACAAAGTCTCAGAATTGAATATTTGGACGACGCTCAATGCCCACGTTCGCAAAATATATGCACGAAGTAAAAGTGGGAAAACTGCGTAATTCGAAGAACGAAGTCCGAAAGGGGACTTTTGATCGCAAACAATTGATTATTCTAGTGGTAGTGAATCTCCACACATTAAACACAATATCTCCCATTGAAATTATCATACATACGTCATGTGTCAATAGGGTTAGGGCATGTAAATAAATAAAATAAATAATTTACACAAACGTGTAAATTAGAATATTTGTTAATAGTTATTTATATAAAAGTTATGAAAATGTCACACTACTGAAGAGGAGCTAAATTGAAATACGATGCACTTTGTGCCGAGGTTTTACTGACGATTAATTTTTTCCAGAAATCGTAAAAAAACGAAATTAAAAATTTTTGAAATCGTTTTTTTAGAAATTCCACAAAAATCAAGTTTGTCAATTTTGTTGGCAACTGTAGTTACATAGTATTTTGCGTCTCTACAGTACAGTCCGGAAAATTCAATTTTCCTGCGCGTAAATAAGAAGGAAAATGTTGTTTTCAAGACGATTTCCGGAAAAAGATACATTTTATTCATCTAATATAAGAATTTTTTTGTTTTTTTGATATGTCATATCATTATCAAACCGTAAACAAAACTATAATAATGCATCAGGTAATGGTTTTAAAACAAATTTTATACATAAATAGTAAGAATTATATATTTCCAACTTTAGTATCAAACAGTGAATAATATTGTGTTATTTCATTGATGTAGAACCAATTTAGGTGAAATATTGCACAACATATGTGTGATTTAAACGAATGATTTGGATTAGTGATTTGGTACCAAGTACACCTGCCAAACTAAATATTAGTTCCACAAATTGCAATAGAAAATTTAAACAAATAGGTTATAGAAGATCATACAACGAAAGGTGTACTAAAAAAAGTTACACTTAACGTCATGCATGTTTATGTAAAGCGGTGAATATGTAAATACAATTCTAACTGTAGTTATTCTATACATATTTACGTGGTTTTAAGCAATCGCGTAATTTAATCAACGCGCAAACTGTGGATTACAAGCATTCCTTCGCTTTAATCCGTAACCTCTACGAGTAAATAAGCAAATCACATTTGTTACTTTTAAAATATGCACATTCAAATCATTTAACCAGTTCGAAGTGTTTCGAATAATTGAACGACATAACGTGTCGAGTTTTATTATATATATTAACATATTTGTAATCTTGTTGCGCTAGTATAAAAAATGTAATCAATAGTATTTTAATCCGTTCTTATTTTCATTTTTTGTGAGTAATGGTTTTGTGGATGGGGTGAGGTTGATTTCTTGTGTTGTGAATTCTGGTCTGAGGCATATAACAAGCAACAAGCAGACTTAATATTGGCCTCCGATTCAATTTTTTTTCCAGTAAACTTTTTGCTGAAGTTGTTTAAAAGGGTAGTTCATCACTTCCGGTTTAGATATTACTTTAAAAATTTGACGTTTTCCCCCTTGCTACATACAAATCTTAAGTTTAAAGTTTCATATCTCTAGCTTTAATCGGTTGGGCGGTAGAGCGCGGACAGGCAGACAGACACACAGGCATAAAGTATAAGAAAGTAAAAAGTATAGGCAACTAAGATTCACCTCAGTGCATGTGCTGGTTGCTCCATGCATAGGTCACTGAATCAAACTGTACATGAATCAATGTATAATAAGTTCACATGAAGCCAAGCATCGTTTAAGTCAATAGGTCGACGTGAAATACTTTTGAAACGTGCCGAGAACTCATAGAGTCGCGTTTAATTAATATTTTCAAGTGGTCTTAATTACCTAAAGTGCAAAAAATATGTATATAAAGTATGTTCAAAAATAAATAACTACTGAGTATAATAAAAAATAATGCCGGGAAGAGCAGACACTTAGCAAATACGACACGAAACTACATATATTTAATTGATCGTGACACATGGCGACAAAAAGAGGTGTTTGTGATGGCCGACCAGACAGGTTATAAATGATGAAAGTGAATAATGATTTACTAACGTAACGAGATTAAAGATTGCTTTGCGAATTAGTTTCTTTCATCCAATGATTATGGCATTGTGAAGGTGAAAGTTATTAATTAATAATACTGTGCCTTGTTTCACGTGTATAAGGATCGATCGGGAATTTAGACAATTGCTTATTTTTGCTTTCAGATATACGTTAGGTTTTATATGGACATATATATATATATATATGAGTTCTTTAATTACTATTTGTTGGTTTGCCACTTTCATTTTCTGGTGGTTTAATTAAGTTTGTTGATACTACGACAAGTTAAATTTTTCTATTTAATTATTTAACGATCCGAAGATTTTACCAATATTGTCGTTGTTAAAACTTGGCGTTTTTATAATAACATTAAATTTGAAATTCATACGGCTAGTCGGTTGCTCCGTAAAAGGTTTTACTGCATTTGGCAAGATGGCTGGGCTTTTATTAATTAAATATGCTACACATCCTGTTATATTCTGCACTTTTATGTGGATTTGTTCATTTGCACGTCCAATTCTTCTATTTCGTTGGTGTTACTATTTTGTGCAGTTTTTAATATAACGCAACTTTTTAATGTAATGCAACTAACATAACTGCCCACTAGCTCAGCAGTTGAAACAGTTTATGGATGAAAAGATATGAGGATTATATTATAAAGTGCAGAATTTTTGAATACGAAATTTATAAATTCGAAATTTGTCGCTATCTCCTTTAAAATATTTTACTGTTTTACAAACACAAACTGAACTTTAATTTTGCCGTGTTTAAATATTAATGCGACGCAGGCGTTAAATTATTCAGCCATGTAATTGCGATGAGTTTAGAAAGAAGGTATAAAAAGCCATCCGTAAAATTCAATTTACTACCAAACTGTGCACGCCTTTATAATTAGAGATTTTCCACACAAGAAAGCGTTTTCCGCTTTCCGTGTCGTCAATTACTTGAAATGTGCAGATTCATGCGTCAATAAAAGGGCGTGGCCGACTTTTCAGCAAATTTTAATGATCGCTCGTGAACGTTTTTTTTTTTTTTTTGATTAAATGTGCTTAGTCCTTAATTTTCACGCGCCCGATTTGCGACCCCTTAAACGAGCCAAAGTGTATAATTGCCGCCGCGGCTTTTCGATCTTCAGGAAATTAATGCGAACGTATGAATAGGCGTCGCCGTATACCGGCGAATCGTTTACGCGGCGGATAATTTTAACATCAAAAATAACTTAATAGTGCAGTTAACGATCCTTGTTTTAAGTTGTGCCGTGCAAGCCCCGGCGATTACGTTTAATTACTGGGCTTAGCGTTCACAAAGGGCAAGCCTATTTTCGGAATTCTCCGCGTCGAGTGAAAGTTGATTTTCCTATTACCCACCCATGTTACCTCATTAATATACAATTATTATTCATTTATGTTGGACTAAAATATTTGTTTTGTTTTCAGGTAAGCTTCGAGGCAGGGTGTAATTGTAAGTGAAAACTATAGTTTATTCTACCTATAAAAGTATAATTGAAGTCCCGGATGCAATAACGCACGGAGCGAAGCTGGAAATAAGTATTGTACAACCGATCGATATTTTGGGAATTTTTTTTTTCGGAAAATGGATTAAACAAAAATACTATCTTGTGTAACTTTCCGCATCTTTTTTACCCGAACTATTTTTTGATCCGTCAATTAATTTGTCCAGAAAAAAATAAAATAGTGAAATTTTTTCGTTCGACAATTCAATTAATTTCAATGCTTTTTAAAACTCGAATCGCGAAATCTCGGGAACTATTCGACCAAACTAGTTGAAATTTTTAATGGAACACTGTGACACTTCACTGTCGCGAATAAAGTTATTGCAATCGTCGAAATAATCATTTGTTGATAATATTCAGTAAATAATCAGTTGCGCTATGAAACCATGTTCTTTTTTTTCGACTAGCGAGGAAGTTTTTCGCTATTGGTCTTGCGGCATTCTCTTTCCGATATCATTGTTCCTTAGATTGTAATGTAAATTTTGATGTATCACTTGGCGTGATAAGTTTAAAACCTGGAAAGTTGTTGTTTTGTAAACAAAAGGTTCGTTTACCGCGCACGACGCGTCAAGCGCTTCCGATCCATTCGCGCTACTTTACTGCGTTTTATTCTTGCAAGCATAGATTAATGCCCAAATTACTTAAGTGTTTATGTGATAATCGTGATTGAAGCATACAGTTATTCTTCTATGCAAGTACGCAATCAAACATACAGCGCATATGAATGAAAAAATTGCAATACGATTACCGGCTGTAAACAAAAGATTATTTTGGTCACACTCGCGATCGTATAAGGAAAAGTCGAATAATTATTATTGTTTTTATAGACATTTTTTCTAACAACGAAAGAAATACAATGTTAGAAAAAATGTCTATAAAAACAATAATAATTATTCGACTTTTCCTTATACGATCGCGAGTGTGACCAAAATAATCTTTTGTTTACAGCCGGTAATCGTATTGCAATTTTTTCATTCATATGCGCTGTATGTTTGATTGCGTACTTGCATAGAAGAATAACTGTATGCTTCAATCACGATTATCACATAAACACTTAAGTAATTTGCGCATTAATCTATGCTTGCAAGAATAAAACGCAGTAAAGTAGCGCGAATGGATCGGAAGCGCTTGACGCGTCGTGCGCGGTAAACGAACCTTTTGTTTACAAAGCAACAACTTTTCAGGTTTTATACTTATCACGCCAAGTGATACATCAAAATTTACGTTACAGTCTAAGGAACAATGATATCGGAAAGAGAATGCCGCAAGACCAATAGCGAAAAACGTCCTCGCTAGTCGAAAAAAAAGAACATGGTTTCATAGCGCAACTGATTATTTATTGAATATTATCCAACAAATGATTATTTCGACGATTGCAATAACTTTATTCGCGACAGTGAAGTGTCACAGTGTTCCATTAAAAATTTCAACTATTTTGGTCGAATAGTTCCCGAAATTTCGCGATTCTAGTTTTAAAAAGCATTGAAATTAATTGCATTGTCGAACGAAAAAATTTCACTATTTTATTTTTTTCTGGACAAATTAATTGACGGATCAAAAAATAGTTCGGGTAAAAAAGATGCGGAAAGTTACACAAGATAGTATTTTTATTTAATCCATTTTCCGAAAAAAAAAATTTCCCAAAATATCGATCGGTTGGACAATACTTATTTCCAGCTTAAGTAGTTAGTGAAATAGTTGCGGAAAACAAAACCTCAACTACAAGTACACTAATACACATTGGTGATGGTTTAAAATTAATTTGTGCAATCATGTTAACGTAAGACAACGTTCATGTTTTGAGGAAAATGAATTTATACGCAATATTTATTGATAGTTTACAACTTGCTATTTAACAATATCAATGGAAATCTAGTAAAATCGTAAATGTATTGAAATGTAAATGTTTAGATCTATACCACTCGTATGCCATTTCGACGTATCAAAGGTCTTGACGAGGACGAGATAAAGTTGAAATTACAGCTTCTTTATTCTGTAAAATTGTATTGATCATGTCATTAGTTGAATTCAATCTCGTAATCATCATCATGGTCAAGCCAGTGATAAAGAAAGTTTGTTGAAGAATGTTTTTTTTTTAATATTTTATTGCATGAAATATGTAATCTTAGCTATATTTATCAAATTAGACGTAGAAAATAGCAGTGTTTTGTGGGAGAGCGTTGTGCACCGAGTTTTGTTAATGCCCGAGGTTGGAAGGAGCTGCGTATGCAATTGAAAGTCGAAGCAATTCTTAGATACATTATGTTGTGCTGCAGACATTCAGGAACGTCGTCTTATAAGTGGGCCTCCTCGTGAAAATAAAAACCATATGTCCGAACAATGGCTGAAGTCAGCCTCTTGCTGCGAAAAGAATGAAGGAAGGAATATCTTTGTTATTAGTCACCTTCATCCTACTTATGGTACACACTCATCGCTACATTGACAGGATGGGGACTATTGTGATTCCAAAAGTTGCCTCTTTTTGACGACAGTCCTACAAACTCTTGAATTTTTGAATTTTTTTCCAATTTCTACTGGCATTTTTTACATCTAAATTGTATCTTCTAGCATCGATCTATTATCTTTTATTATCTTTTAAATTCCATTATCTACCACTTTCAATATTTTGGTGTGGTATAATCCACCACATTCTAGATTCCCCATATGTCATCTTCTAGAATATACATCATCATTCATCGTACAATCGAACACTTATTATTTCATCAAAGATATCATCAACTTTAGAATTAATCAACTAATACCCATTATCTTCTAATCTATCACCTAGAATCACACGCTATCATTTACTAAAATGAATAATTTGCCAACTTTTAGAATCCAACATTCACTATCTACAATTCATCATCTATTATAAAATATTATTTATTACTTTCTTCTGGGATTGATTTTCCATCATCTCTAAAAATGATCATCTAATATTTTACAAATTCAACTGTTTATGGGAAAAATAAAAAAATCGGAAGCCACATCAATGGCACAATGGGTGCGTATTGAGGGGTGCTATCTCAGCGGAGTGAAAATTCATACATCGCTTCCTTCGCATATGATTCATTCGCATTAATTATTTATATAGTTTTTCATGAGATCTTGTAATCAACAAAGTCGGCATAGAACGTGGAATTTAGATCTGATCTATTCGACAATCTTGTGTATGTTCTAAAAGGACAGTGTTATATAATAGGGGTCATTGATTATAAGAGCCCATCATCAAAGACAATAACATCGACCTTGATTGGTAGTTACACACCAACTCTAAAAGAAAACACTAATTGGATTGTTTATGATGATCGTAACCGTAAACTAAAGGCGGTTTTATTAAACACTCGTTATAAGCCCATCCGGAATTACTTTTCTTTTTAAGGCGAACATACGTGTAGGTTTTTTAAGGCATTTTTTTATTTGCCTACTTCAGTTATTTCTTCAAGAAAATTTCATTTCTGATCACTTCGCCAGTATGATTCTTTATAATGCGATGATGTATAGTTAGTTGGTGTAGATTTTCATAGTAGTTTTCGAAAATTGGAAAATTATCTCAGTCTATATATTTTTTCGGCATATCGTATCAGGTAAATGTACTTTTGCGATTTTGGAAAAAGTTACCTTGGTGCCTGTTAATAATTATTTAATTTATTTAATTACACAACTTGAGTACATGGGGCAATTGAACTTACTTAGTTATAATATGAAATTAAAGCGTTGTAAATTAATTGTTTAAATAAGAGCAGTTATACAACTAATTAGCGACAAGGAAACAACAAATTATTGTTCTTTGTGCGTTTGTTTCGCGAACATGTAAAGTTTGAAAAACTAAGTATTTAGAAAAAGAACAACATTTTTATATTTTACAACCAATGAGCTACAAAAAACACCAACATTTTATTTATCGTAATTTTTAGTGTTATACCCACCAACGTCATATCCAGTTATCGAAACATAAAATTTTTAACAAAAAAATTGCTGCTAATTTGCATTTTCCAGAACTAATTTGCACGAAAAAAAGTACGTCGAGATCTGCTTCCTCGTTATTTTTATTGCTTTTATTATTTGCTTGTTGCATTCAAGATACATATTATACTACAGATATCTGGTTTTAATATAATATATCAGACTAAAACATTTTACTAAGTCATGTATATAAAGTCATAAATGTTATTATTATTATTATTATTATTATTATTGTAAACTGCAGCTGAATTGGGCAGAAACTCGCAACAAAGTTCAAAGTAATTATCGCGAATGATTGCCCCAAAGGGTACTAAAAAATACAAAGCTTGAAAAGTTCTAATGAGAGATATGGTGGTTATGTTGTTTTACTCTTGTTTCAAGTACACTCTTGGGCATCTAATTTTTGAAAAATTGTATGTGGCTAACGTGTAAGTTCATATGCGAGTTAAATATCCGCATCAACTTTCTTTAATAATTGGCTTAAGGTTGAAAATATGGACTGAATTAAAAATATGAACGCTAGCAATCCACGAAATCCCGCCGGAATGTACTCAATCAATTAAATTTAATTGGACGTAATTGTTGTAAGCAACTCTCGTCGGAAGCACGGTGGACCGAGCCCGGACCCAACTTTGCAGAAGCGCCGCCAAACGTAAGAATACGGCATACTGATGGGCACCCATTAGGTCACCGAGTTTGTAAGCACTTCTTGCAAGTATTACGAAGTTTCAAAGTTTGTTCATTAACATGTATTTACACGGATAAAGTACAATCAATATTTATTACGTTGTCACTTTGCCAACTGCTATGAACGATGGCGGTTCGGGAGAACCAATTTAGCACCGACAGCGACACATTTAATTACATGCAGTCTAACGCAGTCCCCTCGCAATTTATAAGATAGATGTCGGAAAAAAATTACGGTTATATAGCATTACGACATTACTTATTCCAAACAAAATTTCGATTTTACTGGCGTATCGAATTTGATGACGTAAGGCGCCCACGTGCATCAATAAGCGCTTTCGAACTAACGCCGTTACAACCCGCGATGATACATATTCATAGAAATAATGTTTGACAAGTTTAGATTCTAATTTGTGTGCACTAAATTGGTATTTCGGGGAACTGTGTCAGTAAAGACCACATAATATGGATAAGTTGGCGAGTTAATTTATGCAATGTGTTTTGTCAACATGAGCTTCTCGGAATGCAAATGTCCTTTCAGTTCAAGTTAGTGCATGTGCTCACCCGAAATATATGTACGTGCTTCCCTAATCTTGAATAGTTACCTCATAACGGACAGAGAAAGTTTACGTTCTCTGCCAGTTACAGAGCGCGTTGTGTTGCAAGGCGTTATGGGGTTTATTGGATGGTTATGGTAAGCAGGTATTTTACCAATTCCGTGAAAGAAGTACCAAATGAATTTATAATTAATCAATGAAATAGTGAAACAGTAAATATCGATTTTATTGCAAATTGAACGCTCATAAATTCCGATCAGCCTATCAGCATATCCGCCACAACAACTCTTTTGCGCGTTTTATAAAACTTTTCGATTATGTCACGTACTACCACAGTTTCGTTTCTGTATCCAATCTATCGACGTAGCGTTTCCCCACAAGCATTTGATCATG
The DNA here is from genome assembly GCA_959613385.1 of Geotrupes spiniger. NCBI lineage: Eukaryota > Metazoa > Arthropoda > Insecta > Coleoptera > Geotrupidae > Geotrupes > Geotrupes spiniger. The sequence continues at coordinate 13,146,267 of OY390737.1, read as the reverse complement.
CTTCGCTTCGGCATTTTTTCAGTATCCCATAAAAGCCATTCAGCTTGGCAGTACCTGCGGTCTTGTATGAATCGTCGTGATTCGTGTCAACCTAAATATAAAATTCGGTACCTACACGATGTAACAAATGTATTATTATTATTCCAGATATAACATTGAACTTTAAAACTATACATCCGAACACATTAGGATACTTTGCGCCAGAATATAAGTTCAAATATAACCAAATCTGATGAAATGGCGGTAAAGAAGACTTAAATCTTATCTTATCTTGTGACATCACGATATAGATTTTGCCAATGACACCTAGATGCGAGTGTCCTGCATCCATTTATTGATATTTCGACCCATTTGATGTTTTTGGACATCTGCCAGTAATGATGGTAAATTATGAAAATGTGCCAGACATTGTGATGACGTGGCACGAATCTACCATTTTGAGCTCTACTAAATATGCTAAAACTTATCGAGTAACTAATCGACAACGCCCATGCACGTTTTGCAGATATTGGGTGTTCAATGAGCTTACTGAAAAAAAGCCGTGAAAATCTAGAAAACTTGGGCGAAATCATTTACCAGTACTATTGGCAGATGTGCGAACCCAAGTGGGTAGGAATATCAAGTGAATTGATGCAAAGCGTCTTTGGTAAAATCCACCAAGTCATTTTTTTCGACCGGTCAGAACTTTGCCACATACGGCTGCTTTGCCAATTGAAAATTCAACATGCTTCGAAAATCTACTTTGTGGTCGACATGTGATATGCCACTTATAAGCAATCTGAACGATGAACAATAAATAGAAAATATGAGAAACTGCTTTGTAGAGATAGTCAGAGCAATAAGAACAACAATGTTCTGAATTTTGCGAAAAATATTTGAACATCTTGGATGGAAGAATGTTTACTGCAGTATTGAATAAAAAGCTTAGCCACATCCTTTGCAGGCATTGAGCCCATAACAGATGGTAGAAATTTCAGTTTTCTGCTCAAAAAATCTCGATGATAGGATTCGTGTTTTCGTCGAATTACTCTTCTGCTACTATCGTCCACACAAACCTTGAAACGAGACCCATCGAGTGATGAGTCTCGAGTGAGTAGATAGAATTCCACTGTCTAGGGAGCCAGTCTACATGTTCTCTATCCCAGTTTGTTCTATGTCTCTTTTATTTTGTTGTAACGATGGTTTCTCCATATCCTGAAAATTGTGTTGAGTTTACCAAATTTTACATAAACAATAACAATAATAAGTAATCAACTTTGTATGTTACAAATTCCTATTTTTTAGCACGTAGATCTTCATACACACCTCCAATGCAATCTTGTTGATATTCGAAATTTTGGTTTCATTCATACGTCGTGGCTTTGATGCAATGGGACCACTCACAATATTCCGATTTTCGAATTGGCGATTCTTGTTAGGCGAGTTATCATCGATCGAAGATTCTCATCTACCGCTTTTCCTCTTCTCATTGTTCAAATATAATAAACAATTGACATCTTGTGATCAGTTAATGTCGCAAACTAATTGTTTTTTGAAATAATTTTGTATAGCTGCCTTGATAATCTTCCAATTTATTACCATTAATTTACTAATGCCTAGATTTATGGAAATTTTACATAATTTTGCTTTTATCTCTTATTTTTAACGATAAGAAAGCTACCTACTGATACTATCAACAATTACGTCGACAGTTTCCATATTTCTGTATAAAATATTTTTTACTTGTGAAAAAGTTAAATACGGCCATGTCATCTAAGACGGGGCTCGTAGATTCATACAAAGCTAGTTTTTACTTCACTGAAATATTATTACAGCAATTTGCATTTATAATACAAACAGTAGAACACCCCTCATTATTAAATTTTATCCTTGGATTGCTTTTTGTAATACTACTTACAGATGGTAAGCCCTTCCCCACCATTTCAACGAAAATTTAACATGGGGCACCTTATTACTATAGAAACTTATCGCTACGATTTATCAGATTTACGACGCAGTCTCTAATATTATTTTTGATTAAAATTTTTATCATTGTGATCCGAGGATGAATTTATGTCTTTGATATGCTTTGTGCGTGTTCAAGATGGTAAATACATTTCAGCGGAAGCCCCGGCGTTTGTGAGATTTCTGCATACTTTGAAGAACCCAAATCCCATCAGTACAAGTTACGTTTGCTCTTTTTAAACGACATCTACTTAACGAGCACTCCATCCGAACTGCACAGACACTGTAGGAAGCTTATGAATTGCGAACGCGTTTAATGCCCGAAACCGGCTATAATCCCGTCTGCGAGACGAAGTAGTTTACGGATGCATAACGATATTTGATTCGTTTTTCATCGGTTGGATGTTTTTACGCAAACGTGAATTGGCCGCCGTTGCGTTAAGTTGTCTCATTCTTTAAGATTGGAAACCTTAAGAAAATGCAGGTATTCGTCACACGGTCGGAATTCGGAGGGCGCTCTACAATGCCCTCCTCGCAAAGGAAATTTCTAAAAGATTCTTTTGAATTCCGCCGCTTTTGTGTATTCTTACGGATAGTAATTTTATTTCGTCTTTGCCGCCGGCGAAAATTTATTTTATGTTAGTTGTTTACGCGAATAGCACATTTTCAGAATGGTAATGAATATATGCGTGGGTAACGTAGACATTGACGTTTATCTATGTTAGCGACAGAGCCTCAACACTCGTTCATTGTGTAATTATAAAATATAATCTTGTTGCATAGGTAGGTACGTTAATATTGTTATGTTCGCGCAGAAATTGCGACGCTGTTGCGAGAAAATTACGGATCAATTTTGTGTTTTCGCTGGGGAAATGAGGTTTCCATGCATCAAAATCTCGGTAACTAGGTTACAATTATATTTAATGTCGTCGCCGTATAATTAATTATAGTAATATTTATTATAATAATCTTAGAACTTGACACACTCACGTCTCCCCCCCCCCCCCCCCCCCCCCCCCCCCCCTTACTACTCGTTTCGTGGGGTTAGTTAGATAGTTGGTTCTTCTTAGTTCTCTTTGTCTTTTATTTGGTTGTATGTTTCGTGTTTTTACTTGTTTTGCTTCATAGCTTGTTTTTCTTTCTCTTATTTTCGTTCCATGTTAATTTGTTTTCTTATAATTAACGTTTTGGAGTGCTTCACCAACTACATATCAAGTGGTATCATAGATGTGCAAAAACGTTGCTTACACAGCCATTTTCATAAAATACATGGTAATTTTATAATTTACGAAACCATCAATTATTTTCCTTTTAAATATTAATTACACAATTTCGAATTTGACGCCCGAGTTGAAAAATTAGAGAAATTATTTTCGTACGTCTCACTGGGCGCCGTTGCCAGCTGAAATATGGATATAAAATTTGTCGGCTTACGCTGCATGTAATGAAAATGCGCTGAATTTTTCAAAGTACATCCATCGCTCGCGAACCTATATTTTATTTAGACTTACGGCGTAAATCATTGTACGGTTTACGCTGAAAGCTCGGATTTTCTTTTATCGCGCGACTCATTTTACCCTCCGCGCCCCTACTTTCGCAAAACGTAACGAAATTACCGCCGAATGTTAAGGGTAACGTCCTGCGCCCGCACTAATGGAACGAACCTTCCGAAATAATCTACACGTTGCCTTCTCGCTAATTTACGTTGCAGCGCGTTTCCTGCAGCAGAGATACGGCCGAATGTAACGCGAACTGCAAAGTTTGTTTGCGAATTCGTTTTGAATTGCGTTCAACAAATTGAATTACGTGTATCGGCGGGGTTGTGCATAGCCCGATTGCGGGATCGCTGCTCCCTGGAAATGTTCTAATTTTGGCAAGTTTGTGATGGAGGGATAAGTCCCGCAAGAATTGAAAATCAAAATACAATGAAATGGAATTTCGATTCGGGTTGATTAGATGTAGTGGTTTCCATTTGGAAACAGATTTAACATTTCTGATACAATACAGTGAAACCGCGATTCAATTTTGAAAATAGAATGAAAGGTTATTATTTTTATTTTTATATGAAACAATACCTCTAGTATACGTATTGAAAATATAAGTTATGTGTATGTTCTAAAACAAACGAAATATGAATTATGGTCGATACCATTTGCTTTTGGCGTATACGTTCTCTGTAATAACTTTTGCTGCAATTCTGTGACTTGCGGCATATTTGCATTTCATTTATGCGAACCAACGTTGCACAGAAGTGTCGCCTGCAAGTAAGCTTTCCCCGCGTCATTTTCCCAATGACGACGTTCGTTTGCCCTACTTTTGTGCGTATGAAAGAGGAACAATTTACTGTTTGTTCTTCATAATTGCTTTCCAGGGAGATCTGTATCTTGTTTCGGATAAAAGATGAATCTGATTTTTTGTCATTTAAGTGCAAGTTTGCTATTAGTTTTAAGCTGCAGATGCCTACACTAGTTCGTATATAAAACTTTAATATCAGTTTTAATTAAAGTCGTTTTAATGTGGTGTCGTAAGTTGGGGGGTGTGCTTTTGTGTGATTTTACTTTGAATAACTTTTGGTTGAAATAAATGTGCGGTAAACTCGTTGAACACATTTTTATTCCACAAGTACTTTTTTGTATCTCTAACGTATAAATTTTACACATTCGTAATTACTAATGGTTGAATTTGCAATTTTCATGGTAATTTATATACATTGCTACTTGCAAATCTTTACCGCTTTCGTACTTGAATACATATATTTCAAATTAACTAGCACTTTTATAATTTCATCAACCCTTTATGTTTAATTTGGGATTCATTTTATTTTGTATCAACTTCAACTATTAGTAACTTTTACTTGGTGCTAAAGATAATCCTTGAAGTTTTCATATAAAAAACATGTCGTCTCTAACTATTGATATAGTCTCTTAACCTTAAAAAAATCAGTGAATAAAGTAAATATATTTTAAAACTTTTAATTTTAAAAGTGTCATTTGCAAAGCATAGAAATCCTCCTGCCCAATTGACTACTTGAACAATATGTTCGAGTATTTTCTGGCATAATTGTATTCATAATTTGACGGTATTGTTCCCAGTTGTTGAACGTCAGTAGTCGCATTTTATTCAAAATTATTCAGACACTTTCTTATTAAATCATGGAACTTCGTTAATTGCCATCACTCTCAGTCGCTCGAAGTCAAAATTGGGACACGCCTTTACACTATGTCCGCAGTCAACGCTAAATTAGAATGAAATTGCTATAGGATGAGCGTATATCGTTCACCTTTAATCCTTGAGTTTCTGCCTGCTGAACAAACAAACCTGTGTATCGTGTTTGTCATAAGAGGTTTATGGGAAACTAGAAAATTCGTACCACGACACGATTGTAGAATCTAATTTATTCATGTGCATATAATACAATACAAATTACGACGTCACACATAAATATTCTCGCCTAAAACTAACCATTATTTAAGGCAAATTACACCATTAGCTGTGTAATATGTAAACAGATAACATTATCTATTTATTTTCCCGGGTTTCTCTTCTTACACAAGGTCAGTATAGTAGCTACTATATCTTTATTCCCGAAAATCTATTTTCTATGTACTATGTGAGGGCTGCCTCGATAGGTTATTCAATATTTAAAAAAATAATAATCTTAAAAAGTCTTTGCCTAAATCGAACAATAAATAAAATGAAATATTTAAGAAATAGTTAAAAAAAATCACAAATAAAGAAATATCACAGAAGTTCATCGATTTCCTCCATTTAGGACCCAAATTTGCATTTCCTGTTCAACCTAATAATGTTTCGATGTATAAACTCTCAGCAGAGGTGAAGATCTCATCAGCGAGGTTGAACTTAGTAGTAGTAGTAAAGAAATTTGTTCAGGTCTGAAATTATATACCTTCTTACTGATTTTGTACATAAAAATTTGTTCAGGTCTGAAATTATATACCTTCTCACTGATTTTGTACATAAGGAGTGTGATACGCTGGGGTTCTTGGAACGACTCATAGCCGTTGTAACAAATTTCTCAATAATAACATTAACTTCTTAAATGCTAGAGCCGATAAAGGCAATGTCACCGTCGCCATCAATAAATAGACTGTGTTAATAAAGTCAATGAGTTACTCCAGGAACCAATCAATTACAAACCGATCACAAAGGATCCCATTTCATCAAAAGTAATAATGACTTAGCAGCTTCATTTAAACATAGATCATTGATAGACCTATCATTGATAGGTGAACCTATAACAAATTAATAATTCATTATGTAATTGCTCCCAAACTGTATGGTCTTCCTAAAATTCATAAACCTGATGTCCCCCTAAGACCTATTGTTTCCTCATTACAAGGACGAACAAAATACTTATCGAAATTCATTGCAGATGTCCTCTCTATAACTTTTCAAGAATATAATCCCTTTCGCATTAAGGATTGTTTTTCATTTTCCGAACTCATTAACAATTTTCAAATAATAGGTTACCTGATCGCTTCACTGGACGTGGTGCCACTTTTTACTAACATCCCTATACATTTAGTGTGCAATATTATCACTGAAAACTGGGATATGATTGAACCACATAGCTGTTTACCGCAATTAAATTTATTTTCGACAACGAAATAATAATTTTGTTAAAATTCAAGAAAAACGAATAAGATTAAAAAAAAATTCTTTGAAATTGTTCAAAAAACTTTTGAAAACGTTGACTTGCTTGGTTTTTTTTTTTAATGTCATTTTGGATCGACTCGATTTTTTCGTTCAATCTGATTTGTTGCTGAAATATGTAGATTCTAGAAAAATAATTTATAGATTTACAAATTAAAATTGTCAAAATTACACGAAAAGTAAGAAATGATAAAATTGCTAATACAATCCAATAAAAAATCAGAGACTAAAATACTTAAAAAATGCCAAAGAATGTTTCTGCTATAATGGGGGCATAAGATCTATCACAACTTGGCTTCAAGTTTGGTTTCATTTCGGTTTCGTGTGGGCGTCAAATCCAGTTGAAGTATAATCAACTATTGGATCGTTCTAGCTTTAAAAAATCGACATGGGTTTGGTTGGGTTGAGTTGCTTGTTGTATATTATTAGGAATGTGTCGGTGTTCCTCAATTGACACCACTTGACTGACTGACACCCAACCTAACTAAACTGAACCCAACCCAACCGAAACCATCTAAACCCAACCCTAATAATATACAAATTTGAAAAATTGTCTAAATTCAAAATTTGCCAAAATTATTGGAAACGTCGAAAACATATGAAATTTGTTAAATCAATATTTTTCAACACGTTTGCCTTTTGCAAATTAACCTATATTTTGGGTTTTTTACAACCCAACCAAACCCGACCCTACCCAATTTCAAACTATCAATCCCGACGTAATATTTTTTATATAACATAGCCAAGCTCCAAGTTCCAATGCAGTGCAATGCAAAGTTCAATCGCTTAAACCGCGTTGTGGAAATGTTCCCCGAAGGCTCGCCTTGACGTTTCGGCAGAGTTCCATCTGTCATCTTCAAGAAGCTCTTCTAGGTATCGCTGACTTGGAAGAACTGACATTCGGAGTTACTCGTAGATCGTTATATTCCGGTTTGTCATTGGGGTGGACTACGCTCGACTGCTTCTTACTTCGACTCCTGGTTAATGGACATTGGTGTGGTGGGCGTGCGATGAACTTTGGCGGTTCCTGTGGCGCTGTCCTTTGAATACTGGTTGTATTGTATTGTTGTAATACTGGTCTCCATGTTGCCGGCAATCGTTGGGCAACATCTCGTGTGTTGAGGATTTCTTTCCGCTTCTCTATTTCTCTATTTCGCCGAACAAGTATCATCATACGTCAAGAACGCAGACCATGTCATCGAAATGCTGAAGGACCTCAATGTGGAACCCGAGCACTTGTTGGTAAGCTTTGATGTAGTATCACTGTTTACACAAGTCCCGGTAGACGACACCATGAAGATATTGGAACGGAAATACCAGCCGTCGGAACACATCATGGAACTAATAAAGCATTGCGTCAAGAACACGTATTTTATTTTTGTCATGACACAGTCATGAGAACTGATGATGGTATCAACAAACTCAACTGGTACTAGAAACCCACGAGTGGGAGATATCCTGCCATTCAATTCATATAGCACTTTTCAACACAAACTAAACGTTATTAGAGGCTCACCCATATTGCTCATCCGAAATTTCATGAATCAAGTTTACAGCTACTATATAAAATTTTAATCGAAATAACCCTCCTTCCAGACAACAACCCGAAGCCCCAACAGACCGTAAAGATTTATAAAAGTTTATCAAAAAAATGTTCTATGACACCAGTATTGTAGTCGCCGACAAGATTGTTAAACCTATTGGCAAATTATTTTCTGTTACTAAGCACAAAACCCTTAACCTTTCACAAAATAACGTCATATATTAAATCCTTTGCGATGAATGTAACCAAATGTATATACGCCAAACCATACAACGTATTACAAAGCATAAAAGTGACACTTTACTAAAACGAAAATATTGTGCCCTTGCGACTTATCTCACCGGCAAGGACCATCACATGAATTATAACGAAATCAAGATCTTATCGTTCAATAAGCATCTTCAACAAAGAACTTTATGGAAATATGTTACATCATCAACTCACCACATGCGATGAATTTAAAAGAAGACAAAGACAATTGGCCCACTATCTACACAGAACTTCATGTTCAACTTGACTTAAAGCCAGTTTTGCCTTTGCCTTCTTTTACCATAATCCTCCATAATTTCCTTTACTCCCGTTTCCCCATCTACAGTATTCCTCGAGATTCCAAGGAGACTCTCTTGGAAATGTTTCACTCTTTTCATGACTACTGAAATGGAGCAAGAACACAAGATGCTTTTTCTTGATAACTTGCGAGGACGTCGGTATTATTCAACTTTACCGGTATCAGAAACCAACTTGTTCCAACAGATATTGTTTTATTCCTATATCCCATTTCAGTATAGACTTCATGTAATTGTAATCCTTGAACATAAAATTGCCCATGTTGCTCATCCTGACTTTCATAAACTAATCTTTTTCTGTACAACATTTTATTAGAAAATAGATACACACCAAAAAAAGTTTGACTTCTCAAAGATACATTCATTTTCGACTTTGTGATTCCACCTCGTATGATTGTTCAAATCTTGTGGTTTTCATTTTCTTAACGTTAGCAGGTAGTCATTTAGAATTATTTTCCTTCGTTAGCGTTCGTTTTTTAAAATTCGTTACACACGTAATCTTTAGATATAAATTATTTCACTGGGTGCATCTATGTGTTTGGGGTTAGTATGAATGATTTCCCAACTGTACTTAATTTTACACATCCGATTTCATGTAAGTTATAATTTTGTAATTTCGTCGGCTTATATATTGGCAGATTAGTACTAGCTTACACATCATACAATTAATAACGTATAGGTTTGTAGCATTTTGCACCTACTGTTTTTTTTCCGTTGGTTCATCAAATTATTAAGTCCCTTTTTATGAAATAATAAGTAATTAATACCAATTATTATTGCAAATTAACAAGTTACCTATTGTATATATCAGAAAATAAGTGGGACAGAATTTTGCTCTAAATTTTCATAAAAAGCACATTATAGTTTCATTGATTATTTTGCCTAACTCTAGAAAAAATTGCACCATCGTATGGCATTTAAAAAAGCCAGAGTGCCTCCTTATATGAAGTTGTAATAACGTTGCCATAAAATCGTGACCAGGTGCCCGAAATTTTTAATAATATGAACTTTAAATATGGCTTACTTTATTTATTTCATATTGTATTTAACATTTTCGACATTTCCTCATGAGCATTAATGTATTTGTTTTATTTAATCATTTTTTCATCCATTTAAATCTCAAGCAGATCACAGATAGGACTGAAATTTATTGTGGCTCGTTCAAAGACGTCTCGCTACGATAAGAAATGAACCAAAGAACGGTGAAAGCGTCCATTCTGTTTTATTGACAGACATCATTGATAGTTTTCGTGCTTTAACAACACCGTTTGCGTGTATCAGTAGAACAGCTTAGATGCTAGTTATATACTACTAAAGTTTATTTGAATTGTTGGAAATTAATTCAAATTCCACTCGTATTAGTTTAAGAATTAAATTATAGTTCTACATGATTTGAACTTGAATTGACTCTTAAATTAATTGGCTTTCATAAATGTTTTGTGGCAATTAAATATAATTAGAATATATGTTGGTGGTTATACATAGAGACGTTGGAAAAAAGACAAAAATAGAGCGTAAGTCATAAAAGGAGAGTTATAGAAATGTAAATATGTAGAAACTATTTTAAGATGCTAATATAAACTGTTTTTTATTACGTCGTTGATAAATAAACTTACATAAACATAAATGGTATCACATGTCTACAACCCAGGCTAGTTTAGTTCAACATTTTTATGAATATTAGCGAAATGTTTGTAGAAATATAACAACTGCAATGAAACTGAATACACCTAATGGTCAAGTTAATCGTATCGCCACCAGCAAAAATCGTGTACCGATTCCGCAGCCGTTAACCGTTCAAAGTTATATTTGCTCGTGTAAGTGGTCCGTCGGGGAAAATATCGCGCAAGATTTATCTTATAGAGAGCAAATGTGAATGTAACAACTGAACGATATCTTATGTCGGAAATTAGTCCATTCTCGCACGGATGAACTTGGATATAGAAGGTGCTAGCGGGAAATGGACACACAATTTGCTACGTTAGTGACAGAACGGTAAACTCGAATCATTTATCATCAAGTAGTCAGCCGGAACGGTCTTCGAAATAAATTGGAAATTCTTTGTTGCGTTGCGGGTCGGTCCTTCGTCTTTGTTTTCGCACGCCGACGCGACGGTCGCAAAATTTTTTTTTTTGTGGGTGATGCGTTAATCAGATTTGTGATTTTCTTGCCCATTGTAAATAATTACTTAAACGTTAAGTTTGCGGAATTCAACAAATTGATTTTTTACCCCATAAAATAAATTTATAATTCCTGATAAGATCATTGACGTATAGGGGAGATCGGAGCAAGTTGATATCCGCCAAATTGATTCAGTGTGGTTTTATCGGTATCACCTGTAAATCTATGAGATTCAGCACTGCTTGTTATATGTGGGCGTAGTATTTATATAAATTTGTCAAGATCATTTTTGTAATTATTTCAGAAATCTATAAACAGTTTGATTTTTTGACAATATTTTTATGTAAGATAACTATCACTTTTATTTTTCTATTTATTATTAGGAATTATGAATATTTATTTTATCTATTTTATCACTCATCACAAATTGATGATATGTCGGCTTGATCTAATTAATTGCTTAATATACTTAAAATGTATCTTTCGTTTATACCCTAGCTACAAATAAAAGACTAAAATTTGTAGCAACTTGCCCAGGTCTCCCCTACTATTTACACAATTCCCAGGGCCTAATTTGCTTAACAAATATGTGCAGCGTTACGTTTCATCAAAACTGCGACCGTGGCGTTTCGGAGATGTGCGAAATTTAAATGGGAATCGCGTTATTTCGACTGCTTACGTAAAATTTCACTTCGCATTATAATGCGGAGTGCCATCCCCGCTTGTTCAGTTCCTCGCTTGTAATTTCGTAAACTTCACGACCGTACGGAAGCCCGAAACTCGTTTCAATTTGCTGACCTATGCTCTTAGAAGTTAGTGGAGCAAGTGCATATTTTTCATGTCGTGGTTTACCAAATTAGCGTTTTACATATTCGATTTGCTCCCGAACATTTTCGTCCATACGTGGTTACGGTATTAGAACATGGAAGTAAACCGGCGCTATCTTGCAAGTGAATGGTTTAAAAACATTTGAATATACGTTGTGTGAGGAAAGTCCGATTATAAATGTTTACCTATATGTTAGAAGTTATTATCAACTTAATATGACTTAATACTTCGTTACACAATTATTTGAATAATGTAGTTATAAAATAAAATTATGAATAATTTAACTATGAAGCTAGCCATTTCTTCCTAATTGCACACATGCTTTTAATTATTCTATATTGTATGCCTGTTATAATGGTCTTTAGGTCTTTATTAGTTTTGTGTAATTTCGCGAATCTTTTGTTTATTTTCAATTCAACACTCATCGAGATTTTTTATTACCTCTAAATAAATCGAGTGTTTATCGATAACACACTCCCATTACTTTAATAATAAAACAAATGCAGTACGTAAAGTTCTGTACGTTCTAAACTACTTGTTTCTGGAAATAATCGCGAAGTTCATATTCGTATATAACGAGTATTGTTTGAAGCCGGCGCTCCAGTTTTATTGTTTCAAAACTTGGCCTGAAGTGGCCCTCTTCACGTTGACTTGGACAAACAATGATATTTCAGCTTCACTGCAACTTTTCCAGGTCTAGGCGATTTCTCGCTCGACAAATTCGCGACAGGTGAGTTCAGATGGTGCGGCAAACCTGAAAACGGAGAGGCAATCCGTCACATTCCTCTCCGAGGACTACATAATTAATTGCGTTGGTTAGGTTCGGTAAACCAGCTGGAACACGTTTGTATTAAATAAGGTAGACAACGCCCACTAAATTGTAGCTGAAATTCAGCGCACAAATATGTAGTTGAGTGTAAGGGTAAGTTATCCGTAGTATATTAAATGTTATATACGGTTTGAAAGCTTAATTAAGTAGGTATTTCATATATAGCTTACAGTTAACTAATAATTAAGTAAGTATTTCATTTATAACTTACAGTTCTTCGTTATTACAAATTAGTTACAAATTCTAATGATAAAATGCTGGTGTATGAATAATCAAAATATGAAATTAACGCGTTTTATGGTTATTTTAAATTTGACACAAGTTTGAATTAAAAAACTTTCTATTCACCTTTTTTAACTTACACCTTAGACACCAATTAAAAATTTATAAATAAATTTACTTGATGTTTAAGCACAAAAATATTTAGAACAAAATTCAGAGTAATCCCGATTTCACAAATTACGTAAATTGACTAACAATACCTCCACATCATCTTGCTATCATCTGTTTTAGTCGAATTTATTGCTCGTTGATTTGGAAATGTTTTCGCTCGATATATCTCGTCACTTAATATGTCAATAACTCGCTCATTCGATTGGAAGTAACTGTCTGCAAATTGAGCTCTCTCGGTCTTTATTGCGTTTTCATCGGCTACAGCTGACCGGATATAAGACAATTGTTGTTATGTAGCAACTTTTTCAAATCTTGATACTGCTGCTATATATGACCCAATTTTTGGTCAAATCAAAAGTACGTAATTATGTATTAATGAACAGAATGCTATGATTTAAAATAAGTGACGGTTAATTTACTTAAATTAGAAACATGAATATAATTAATATTAAAATTAATTAGGCTTTGCCTTCGTTATCCTCTTTGTGAGATGAAGGTAGGCTGCTTCCCGGGGGTCTTCTCGCGGCGATAGTTGCCGGGTCTATCTTATTAGGCCAGCATATTAGTTTTGTGCATTCCTATCTCCCCACATTTCCACTTATAGCGCGCGAAATGTCGCATTCCCCTTTATAATTTAGCGAACAGCTGGGCGTTGCATACACAGAGTACCCTGAATGGCAACTCAATGGGAGGTATTTGTGCTCGAGTCAGGAATATATATTTTCCCTTTTTCCGTACGAAACTGGCCATTTCATTAATTTCCTTTATCTACTAATATTAGAATAATATTTGCACGTTTAGCAGTTGGAATATCCATTGTTATTCGTGTATAAAATATTTATGTGAGTATATTCTGCTTTTTCAATATTGTCGTATTTTTCCAATATATACGCATATACGACAATATAAGCAGTAGAGTTGAAATAGCGTATCTTTGTGAAATGGTAGGTTTTGTGTACCAGTTTGTATAGATTTTGCCTTGGTGGTGTTTTGTTGTGATATCTAGATAGCTTATTCTAAGGTGAAATCATTTAAATTTTTCTACCATGTCACTTATTTTATCTTTGGGTATACATGTTTTTATATCATCGACATATCTTTTATAAAGTGATATATTGTATTATATACATTAAGCAGCCACATTAGCCACCATATATGGTCTTCCTGATATACGACAAATAGTATCCAACATCCAAGCCACCACATACAATTTATCAAAATATCTTTGAAATATACTAGAACACATTGTAGGAAAAACCAAATATCATATACATAACTCATGTAATTTCACCGAATCCATTCAACAACAAAACATTTCACCAAACTCTCAACTAATATCCATAGACGTTAAAGCACAATATACGAACATACCAACCAATGTTTTCCCAAAAATAATGCAAAGCGCGGCCTAGCGGGCGTTGTAGGCAACGATAACAGGTGATTTAAGCGTCGGTGTGCAGATTGAAGTGTCAAGAATACGTTGATATCATACAGTTATAATGGGATTCGTTTAAAGAGAAAACGCCAAGAATTCGAATAGACAACAACAGTCTGTTAGGTTGGATTTCAGCAATACAGCAACGTCTGCATCGAAACAGTACGCAGTGAAAAGTGCCTGAAATTCATGCCGCGTTTAAGATGCTTGTGGAAAGTTGTCTATGAATCGTAGCACAGTACAGAGGTGGCACACGAACTTTCAAGTAGGTCTAACATGCATCGAAATCGATCCGCGTGTCTACTATAACAGCTGACAATACAAACGCTTCATTCATTGCAACGTTGTGCGACGAAGACCGGAAAATCACAGTAAGAGAAATTGAGGCGGAGACAGGAATCTTGAAAACGGACGCGCATTGGATTCTAACATAGGTGCTATGAAATGAAGGAGAAACCTTCCTCGATTGGATCATCGCAATTGCAAAATGGAAGAAATTATGATCTTTGTCTACGAGAAACAGCGCGTAATCGCTACAGATCGTGTTTCACAGAGTACTAGTGTCACTGGAGAGTACTACAAAACTTTCTTCAGAATGTCTGCACATTAGTTCACCGATCATTGAACTTCTTGAAAATTAAATCCGCCAAATAACTTATAGTCTTGATCTAAGCTCACCAGACTGCGATGTGTCCCCCAAGCTGAAGGAACCCCTTCGGGGAGTGTGTTTTCTGACGCTTGAAGAGCTCCGAAGAGAACTGACCCTACAGGGAGGCCTGTAATCACCTGTATCTTCATCAATAAATATTTTTCGAATTAGAGCCAACTTTTGACAACCCTTGTATTAAAAATACAGTGTATTAAATAAAAAGATTTCATTGAAGCAACTTTGCTAATATCTACTATTTTATGTATAACCAAACAAGCTATTCACAAATATTTGGCCCAGCCATGGGCTCCCCAATTGCAGCTCACATCACTAACTTGGTAATGAAAGAACTAGAACAAAACATCCTAAAAAATGAATACAATATATCATTTTATAAAAGTTATGTCGATGACATAATCACCTCTATACCCAAATATAAATTAATGACATAGTGGAACAAGTTAAATCATTTCACCCTAGAATAGACTTTTCAAACACAAACAAATAAACTTCCTAGATATTATATTATACAATAAAACACAATGGAGGTAAAATCTATACAAACTCGTACAAAACCCTACCAAGTAATGTACCTATATCATATAAAAAAATCTGCAGTGGTCCGCACTGAAATTTCTTATACTTAATTATACTTTTTCAAAAAACTTTTCAAATAAATAACATATGAACATTTTTTACGATAACACTGCTTTCAAAATAGGACGTTTTCCTCCTTGCTACATAAAGTTTCATAGCTTTAGGTTCAATCGTTCGAGCGATAGCGCGCGCACAGGCACAGTCACACAAACAGACATCATTCCGAGAATAGTCAGAATCAATCCGTTAAAATCTCGAGTTCGAAAATTTTCATGATTACTATACTTACTTATACATAAAGTATAAGAAAGTAAAAAGTATCATCACCAGTTTAGTAGATCGCGCCATATTATTATCATATGTATCATATAGACAAGCACACATACTAAAAATTAAATCCATCTTTAAAAAAATAAGAAAATAAAAAAGTGTAAACACCCAACAGAAAAACCTATTTGATTCTTATATCTGTCAACATCGAATACGTGCAGTGTTTGCACCATAGCAAACGCAAAGAAATAAAATGCAATTATGTGCCATCTATATTTATTTTAAACACGTATTAACTGTAAATATTTTATCATAAGAATACGTCACTAACTACGTGCAAAAATAATATATCGTTATATCAAAAATTACCTTGGTCATGGATTTTAAAATTATTGTCGCAGCTCCCATCGTATATAACCTAACATACACCTACATAACGTCAGTAAAGCTTGACAATGACAGAATTATTTCAAAAGTATAATTTATTAAACTAAGACACAGTTTTACATTCAATGGCAATCTTTGACCAAGATAATTTTTGATATCACGGTACTAGGCGAGTTCTGTTGTTTGTTTTTCATTTATTTTAAAAATTTTAAATCATTTTAAAATCTAATTGTAATGTGGTAGCCTGCTCCAGAACTGTCATTGCATACAGATCGCTCTATCGCTGGCAAATCAATCCTTATCAACCTTAGAGTTTTTATTCCATAACGGTCTATACCAAAATCTTGAAGTTACTTAAAAAAATCATACTGATCTCCACTAATCCTTTACAACCCTTGCTTGAAAAGGCCTTTAATGACTAGATTAAAAAAAAAACTGATAAACCGCGGCAGTGTTAGACAATTATTTATTATTCTATAGTATTCCATCGTATGCAACCAATTCGGAATTGTCTTTCCCAGTTGTGCTGTTGTCGAAGATGTTTTTTTATAAATCGCAATTTTGATACGTTTTGACGAGTCTTCGTCCAACAAGCCAAGGGTGACGAATTATCACTTAGGCAGCAACGAAGGTTCATCCCATCGAGTGCTCTCTGTGGCATAGAGTAATTTTATCCTTTTATGTGCTCAAAAATCCACACGATAATAGCCCAAGTGAAATTTACAGGTATTAGATAATATTTCATAATTATGTTAAATTTTCTTGGGTCAAACATTCAGCTCATTTCGTGAAGCAAGATAATCAATTTTAAAACAATTGACAATTGCCAATGCCAATACTAATCAAAACACAAATCTGCCACGAATCGGCTTAGAACCTGTCCTGAAAGCCTAATTTTGATTTTGGCAGATGCGTTGGGCTCTGTAGGCATGATTTTAAACAGCGTTTGATGGATCAACGACAAGTAGAAATATCATTGTTCCATACTCAACCACAGATTACACGATCGTCATTTCAATTCAGTTTCTTGCGTAATGGTTGTCGTAAAAACTTTTGCTCCAAACAATAGCTGCATGTTCTTGCGAGAATAAATTTTGATACCCAGGGCATTTTCGAATACTTTCGTTTTAAAAACATTTTAAGTTTGTGACAATAAAATTTCTCTGTTTGCTAATAAACTCTAATTCTCTTAATTAAAACAGCGAAACAAAAATGTGTAGTAAATGAATGTTCCTACACAATGTTGCCTTAGGGGGCATACATAGTTACTGTGCAATTGGACTTGAACTTCTAAAAGGCCTTACATACATTCTTCATGTGGAAAATAGAAAAATGATTTGTTATTATTGCCGCAAATTATATATTTCATTTTGACTTCACTTATCACTCACTGTTTTTCCTTGTTCGGTCGATTGAGCAAATTGATAATAGATTTCTGTTTTACACGGAACAGCAGCAGCGCTTTTATGACAACCAGTTTCGTGCTGACAAAGAAAACAAAACAATATTCAATTGTTTGACAAAGATACAAAACTCGAAGAAAATTGTCCCATAAACTTGCCAGACTGATTAGTCTGTGATTGCATTTCCGCATCGCGTGGAGTTTCCTTACCTTGCGAGGATTTCATTCTCGGCGAATTTTATTTAACAAAATTAACAAATATAGGTTATTTTTTAATATTTTCCAGATTTTAATTTCACTTAATCATCTATTAACATTTATTTAACTAGAAAATAAAAGTTTGATCCTACACTTTCATGGCTACTCAGTCTACATGTCAGTTCAATGCAACACAAAGACGGTGAAGTTCTCTGCCACTATTTATAAAAAATCAAATATTTTGTAATGAATACACAGATTAGTAAAATAATATAAAATGCATATCCATAGTTGGCAAAGTAATTTTAAGCGCCACAATGTCAAATATCTATATACTCCTTCTGGAGCAGTAGTGAGTAGTTAGTCCTTTCCAACTAAATCGAGACACATCACAAATACCACGGTTATGTTAAATCTTCAAATAGGAAGATTTATAAGGTCTGTCAAGCTGGCACCCCCACAAACTCAAAATCCAAATTTGACTATGCTGGAATTATGTGCTCTTTATGTGCTAATTATGTGCCGCAATCGCGATTTTTGTGCTCGAAGCGGTCATAGAAAAAATCGAATTTGAAAAGTGGGGGTGCTAACTTGATGTCAAGCTAGCACCCACCCATCTAAAAAATTGGAAAGGAGAGATCTGGTTATCGCTATAATTATGTGCTATTTATGTGCTTTCCAAATACCCTAGAGAGAACTTGCTAACTCAACACCCTTGGCGAAAAAATCACCCTAACAGTAAGAGCCGCAAGAGGTAAAATCTATACTAAACGAGCACAAAAATTCTAACCTATACTGAAACGTTGCAATAATTATGTGCTCTCAAGATATCGTACTACCGATTTTTGTGCTCGCACCCTTGTCCGAAAAATTCACCCCTAATAGTTGGAGCCATAAGAGGTAGAATCTATACCGAACGAGCACAAAAATTTAGACTAATGCTAAAACGTTGCAATAATTATGTGCTTTCAAGATATCGTACTCCCGATTTTTGTGCTCGTACCCTTGTGCGATAAATTCACCCCTAATAGTTGGAGCCATAAGAGGTACAATCTATACTGAACAAAAATTTTAGCCAATCCTAAAATGTTGCAATTATTATATGCTCTCAAGATATCGTACTCCCGATTTTTGGGCTCGCACCCTTGTCCGAAAAATTCACCCCTAATAGTTGGAGCCATTAGAGGTAGAATCTATACTGAACGAGCACAAAAATTTTAACCAATACTAAAACGTTGCAATAATTATGCGCTCTCAAGATATCGTACTCCCGATTTTGGTGCTCGTTCCGTATAGATTCTACCTCTTATGGCTCCAACTATTAGGGGTGAATTTTTCGGACAAGGGTGCGAGCACAAAAATCGGTAGTACGATATCTTGAGAGCACATAATTATTGCAACGTTTCAGTATAGGTTAGAATTTTTGTGCTCGTTTAGTATAGATTTTACCTCTTGCGGCTCTTACTGTTAGGTTGATTTTTTCGCCAAGGGTGTTGAGTTAGCAAGTTCTCTCCAGGGTATTTGGAAAGCACATAAATAGCACATAATTATAGCGATAACCAGATCTCTCCTTTCCAATTTTTTAGATGGGTGGGTGCTAGCTTGACATCAAGTTAGCACCCCCACTTTTCAAATTCGATTTTTTCTATGACCGCTTCGAGCACAAAAATCGCGATTGCAGCACATAATTAGCACATAAAGAGCACATAATTCCGGCATAGTCAAATTTGGATTTTGAGTTTGTGGGGGTGCCAGCTTGACAGACCTAGATTTATAATAATGTTACTGCAATGGCCGAATGATTACAGAGCACCACTACTGTAATGTCTATAGGCACATCATGCGGGCGAAAAGGTTATATTTTTAGAATGTATCAATTTGTGAAAAATACTGTATCCGAGCGTCGCATTTGGTAATAAGCAGATTCATGTGTTGGGCAAGGGAATAATAGAGAACTTGGAGAAGTAACTGGCAGCAACGCTATGATTATTAACTTTAAAAATTTACAGAGAAAATATGAACACAAGCTGAAGGACAGAATTTAAAATTACAGGTATTACGATTGGCACATGAATCAATAGTTCATATCATTTCTCGGAATATCCCATTTTCCTAAATCGCTACAATTGTATGCACGAATGCGATTGACGAGACATGCCGTAGTTCGTCAACAAAGCAAGTGTAAAGCAATTAAATCAATAAAAATGTATATAAATTATTTTGATTTGCTACAACGAAAAATATTTATGAAACTTAAATAATACGATACAAATTCGAATAAATTTATGAATGACACTAGTCCTCGATCAAACAGCGGTTGTGTCCTGGTGAAAATTTCTAAATTTAAGCAAACATTTCACTGTATTCAAGGTAATACAGAAACACAATGTTTCGTACACTTGATGAAATATATGCGCACAAAGACGAGTTTCCACTTACTCCGCGTGCAATACATCAGACACGTTTGGTTCGCTGAAATCTATCTCCGCCGATGTGAATGGAGGAATCGCATAATAGTTTTCCCAGCGTCGGATATTGGATACACTTTCGCATTATCTTCGCATAAACCTTGCGGGAAATTGCATAATACAGCAAATATTAATATACAAAATGTGTCGGCGCTGAACTTTAATGAAGCTTTGAGAAACCGCATCGGAATTATTAGCCGAACTAAACGCGGCGCGCGGCGTACGTGCTTTATAAGGCAAACATTATTAGGATTTACGTGTACACTTAAGTTTTATTATATGCCTTATGTCTTTTATGACGCTTGCATAATTTACGAAAAACATACGACGCGAGGTAGAAGAGACGCGTAAACGTTATTTACGACATAATAACAATATTTCGTTATTTTTAAAAAATGCCGCAATTTTAGAGAAGCGAGAATTTTGTTGCTGTGATATAAAATAAGCTGTTCGTTAAAGAAAAATAATGTAGTTATATAACAAAGTAATGTAGATGGGGTGAGCAACGAAACATATTCTAATTACACCAAATTGACAAATTTGTGATTGTAGGGAAATAAATATACTAATGTTACGTACGCGTTTATTTCAATTACTTAATTAATATTAATAATCTAACGGTGTCACCAGAGTAATTACGAAGTCCACGGTTGCCGTCAATTATATATCGTCCTCGCTAAAAAGCACAACAGGCGCACCGTAGTCCTATACCCATTCATTGACAGAAAGCTTCCTAAGCAACACACATACATTGTAGGGATAGTAACAATGGCACAAAATAAAAATATAAATAGCACCTTTTACAATGTAGCGAATACGATTTGTAGAGCCTAGTACCTATCCTAGAATCTGTTGTTATCGGCTTTCGACACCGTTGCCATCTTCGAAGGCTAATATACCTGAAATTGAGTACTTGTCGTAGCTCGGCCTTCTACATGAGTTACAAGTGAACCAACGGGAGTCAGCTCACATACGGACCCCAAGAATCGTACGTAAGCATTGATCGGCAGACATGTTTGGATATTAGCATACCTTGCCCTTTGTACATGTGTCAGATTTTGGCTAAAAGATCACTAAACTGACTAAAAGATTAACCAAACGATACTCACACCACATCGGGGGCTCACAGTACCAAACAGTACCACACCACAAAGGTACATTCAGCATTGGATAATTTAAACTGTAACCCTCATTGTCGCCTAGTATTTGTCGGGCAGATACCTACACTTCTCCTCCAGACATTTTGTGTATACTCATTTTTTTTAATTTTTACGAATAGCTTAATAAATAAGTGTTATAAATAACTTTTCTCATTGTAGTATTATTAATGGCCATCAAGACGAATTTGAATATGCGCTTTATCTCCACTAATTATTATTATTTAATTCAATCTAATTAAAAATGTGACATGTATGTTGTGTACGTGCAGAAGATAATGCTATCCCGACAGATTTCTAAATTTAAGTCGCGGCAGTTTTTTTACGGAACCCACATAATATTTTTTTCGTTTAAACGAAACAATTATCTACCCTAACGGGGCAATAAATTGGTGTAACCAAGCCAGCCCGGATTTATAAGCGCCGAGTAGAGTGTTTTCAAGTATTTGCATGTTTATAGCTGGTGCTCTTCGTGACGGGTGGAAATTGCGAACTTCTATCCCGATAATCTCATTACAGTTATTTCCACAAATGCACCGTCCGCAATTAATTTGCGAAAAACGATTATTTATTTCAAATCGATCCGAGGCCGATCATAACATTGCTTCGAAGCATTTTGAAATATTTGATTAAATAAAATTTTTGTTTTATTTGTTTCCCATTTCGTTTCATTCGTGATACACTTTTAACCGCACATGGAAAGAATATTTTTCTGTAGCATTTCTCGCTCTAACGCGAAAATGAGATAGATCCCGATAACTTTGTAACCGGAAAACCTGTGTAACTTTCCTTGGCCAGTGTGGAAGGCAACGTGACCTGAATGGATTTTAAAAATGGGAAAAGCTTTGTTAAATAGTTTATTCGTCTAGCTTTGCGTAAACATTGTTAGAAGCTCCAATTGTACACGAACAAAAACGATCCGACAATGTACTGAAAAACTTTTTAGCAACATAATAGTCAACAATAGTCAACAACTTTACTTTTTTCATAAATTAATTAATTATATTATATCGTGGTGATGATTGCCTTGGGGTTAATTTTAAATTTGGTTACTTTATATTTTCACCGCATGAGCAGCCTATAGAGAAATTGATTGTCGATATTTAAATGGGAAACTCGTAGGAAGTTCACGGGGACCCTTTGATCTCGTGAAAGAACTTGTTATTTTCAATCGATATCGAAAGATACGATATTAAGGATTGTCCATTTGATGTGCGCCTGTAATTAGAAGTACGACGTTGAGAGTTAGCTTAACAGGGTGTGTTATCGGTAGAACGCTGGATTGAAAATGCATAGGTCGTAGGTTCATAATTTCATTACGTTTACAGAATTATATTTTATGTAGTTATTCGAAAACAAATTAATATCCACAATGACATCACGCAGCGATAGTTCGAAATGTAATATTTCACCTACAAATGTAACAAAATTTACGATACACACTATTAGATATATTCCTCGAATCACAGTATACATTAGAACATACATGCCAGAGTTAAATACTATTATTGCGAAGGAGCGAACATGAACAACAGTAAATTAAACTAGTACTACTGCATTACTACGAGCGCCTCAAACCGGCTAAATGTAAAGCTTTCACCATAACTTACGCATTCACGTCAGAAATCATATTTTATTGCTAGTCGGGGTCAATTCTATTTGGATTCCCATTTCAGCGATAATGAAATTGGCGCCTCCGTGTTGCGTCGCAGGCGCGTTTAGCGAAAAATATTGCAAGGCTCCGACAGCGTCGAGTGCTAATGAAAACATTGGTAAAATAATATTTCACTTCTAATTGCCCAGCTTGGCTGGAAATAAATGGCTGGCATTGGATGTAATTAGTAGGGATAACGTGTCTCTGCGCATTGTTGATCGTTCTAGGTTTGTTCCGAGCGGTCCTCTGCATACACATATATGTGCTGCGCTCTTGAACAGACTATCTGAATTAAAGCCACTTCAAGCTGCAAATATGTAAAGTGTATTAAATACTTAACAAGAGTGTGATGTGAATTGGATTATGTTACCGATTTAGGAATGTTTAAAACTGGAACGTTTTGAAACAAGTACACGTCCCTCCCCTGATATGCCCGTATATATGTATGTAATAAAGTTACTTATTTTAGGCCTATAGTAACACGTGCTTTTAATACACTTTTTACTATGCGCTCGTTATAAATCTTAGCCTTGCAACATTTTAATTATGCAGTTCTACTTCAACACGACGACGAATCGTATTTCCTGATCTCTAAATTCAGGATAATACGAATTCCCTCACTATTTCTTAAAAAAAAACTCTACGAGCATGCGCAAGGCCTTTTGGGTGTTATCGGAAAGATTATAAAGGCATTATGTACCGGAATATCAATTATTTTATAAAAACAGTGCCACATCTCATCAGCATCAGGTTGTCTTTTTTAGATATAATTTGCTACATATAAGTTTTTCTTTCATTGTTTATAAAAATCTATCAAATTTTGATATCATAGCAAACTTATGAGTTTTAAATCTTGCCTCTCTTGAGTAGTTGTCGTAAAATCGCAAGTGCATTTTTATATCTTCAAACCTGAAAATGAATTAAGAAATGTTTTGTCAAAAAGTAATCATTACTTAAACGTCGCAATTGCAGCCCCAACTTGCAATATCAGTCCCAAAAAGGTACTAAGCTCGTCGACATCTAGGTTCACTCTCTCATTTACTTACCAGGTTGCTGCAATGCGCAATATCTTCTAATATATACTTTGATTTGAATAGTTTGCATGTAATTTCCGGATAATATTATCAATTTGTATTCTTAATATAAGCTGAGGCTTCGTGTTCAATTAGTCGCAGTACAAGTAGCATTGTTTGTTAATGAAAGTACAACACATCATCGTCTTCATCACTACTTTAAACTTGACTTCAGTGTAAAAATTTCTAATTTTCCGATTCATTACTATCCCCTGAACGCAAATAGTTAGTATCTTCAGCCTACTGCAGTCATATCTTTTTCTAGTTTGCTTCGCCATACCGAACTGTTTGTACTTGTTTGTATATGGCTTGGAAATCACTGTGTGACTAACAATTCTTGTCAATAATGTCTAACACCAATGCAATTACAGTGTTACAGAAAGTGCATTAATAATAATATTGAAGGCAGTAGTGCCCAATGTAATTGAGAATTTATTTAGGCATATCGTTGTCAAAAACCAACGCTATAATCATCATCAAATTTTCATGAATTGCTTAAACTTTTTTCGATGTTGTGCTAATCTTTTGACTTCATCCAGGGTTTTGTTCTTCTCTGTGTTTTTATCCAATGTATATGTCCCCACCATCCCAGCTGTCTTTCCTCTATGTCATTCAATATTGAATCACTCTCTAGTCTTATATCAATGTTCGCTATTCGATCTTCCATTTAGCTTCCTCGACTGGTCTAAGATACTTTTCCACTTCTTGCATTTTACTTTCTTTGATTGAACCCATGTCACACACTCATAAGTTAATATGGGTCTAAATATCGTTCAAAATATTGTCTTCTTGGATATTTCTCTTCTTCTTATGAATTTTCCCTTCATCATAGTAAGTTTTTATATCTTCTCAATTCTTTCATGTCGATGTTCTCATTTTCAGGTCGTTCTATTTTTGTACTTGATTTTTTTACCCTCTTCATTCTGTCTTCCTCCTCTTGGCCCATTATTATTATTTTAGCCTTGTTCCTATTTATCTTCAATTCTAAGTTCCTCCTTGTCTCAAAATGTGTCTATCTGATGTTCCTATTCACTACATAAACGGTGTTCCTCTTTTATATTCTCTTAGTCGCATTTGTTAAGTTCTTTTCCTCTCCTTTCTTTTCTAACTACTCCGAAACTCTCTCTCTGTCCCTGTCAATGTATCTATATATCTTATCTTCTGCGGCATTTTCTTTATTATTTTCTTTAGGGTGAATACATGGTCTTGTACTTCTTCCCCTCCTATATACGCTCTGCGCTTGCTTCATTTGTCCTTGTGTGTATCCTTTCAATAATACACAAAATTTCTGATTTTAACTACTTTAAAAAACGATTAGTTTTACTATTTTCCCCAATCATCTCTTCAAATTCTTTCTGTCTTATTTGGTCGTATTTAGCAACTCTTCTTCCTATGTTCCTTATATACATACTTCCCTCGTGTGCCGTTTTGCCGGTACCCTTCAATTTTTTCTTCTTGATCCTTATCTCCTGTTTTATTTATTTGCTCGACCAGTCTCTGTTCCTGTATTTATTGCTCCATCAGTTCCTCTCGTACATTCCATTATTGAATTTTTCAATTCTTCCCACAGTTCTTCGACCTCCATACTGCTACTTATATGTCCACCCTTCTCATCTGGTGTTCTACACTTTCTCCATATTTCTCCAACATTTCCTTCTTTCTTAGTTTGTAGCTTCTTATCATTTTTGTTCTGTATAAATACATTGAACAAAATTAAAATATTTTCAGTTGCAATATTCCCTTTTATTGTTCTCACTTGCCTGATTATAGACATCACTACATAGTGGTCACTATATATTTCCGGGCTTATAACTTTTATAGCTTCACTTCGCTTCTTCTTCCCTTTTTTGTGAATATGTGTAGTGTCTTGTACTATCTCGCTATTCCCTTTCCTTCTTTGTAAGGTCGTGGTCAATGAAGACTTTATCTGTTCATAGGTCTTTCAACTTTGACGTATTTCGTCATCACCCCCTTGTCTTCCTCGTTCATCAGGATTGCCTTTTCTCGTAGTTTCATCGCTTGTTTTACCTTTACCTCTACTTTTAGGTTTTCTTTGACAAAATTATTTAACATTTATTTTAGTTTTTCCACATTATTTGCATTAATTAATAATAAGACTTTCTGTAGCACATTTTTTTTTTTTTCATTTTCCATCCATTCTATTTTGTTTCTCATGCTTATTAGTTATCTCTTTATATTTCTACTTTCTTTTCGTATTTGCTCATTTTCCTTACTTATTTTTTCATTTTCTTTTATATCATCTCTTTGTTAAATTCACTTCGTTTTGGCCTGATCTCTTGTAACAGCTTTTTCATTTCCTTATTGTCCAGCTTTAGATTATGCTCGATACCGAGGATTCCACTCTGACCTTACGAATATGATTATGGTAAATATGTATGATTTTCTCCATCATATGAACATAGTCGATGATTAAATTTCCGTTGCAATTGCTCAGAAATTTACTGGAGAATTTTCTGCAAGCATTTAAGCCTGCCTACTTTGAACATTTT
Organism: Geotrupes spiniger; assembly: GCA_959613385.1. NCBI lineage: Eukaryota > Metazoa > Arthropoda > Insecta > Coleoptera > Geotrupidae > Geotrupes > Geotrupes spiniger. The sequence goes on along the minus strand of OY390737.1, from coordinate 13,119,569 downwards.
ATTACACTAAAAATACGATTCACCGCACGTATCAACGACGCGAATGTGCCAGAGTGATTACAAATAAAATTGCAGGAAAGCTCCTTTCATTGGATTTAATTAAATAGGCACTCAGCCGCTTAAAATCCCGAATCGATTCGGTTCGTTTAAAAGTGTTTTGAAAGTGTTTCGGGGTCAGAAATGTTTGTTTTGGGAGATTGTCATTCTTCCCCGATGACAAGTACACTAAACCTAATTGCATTCGGAAATTTACCTTAAATTTCAAAGTGCACACGTGGCGATAAATATCAGTAAAATGTAAGATCATTAAAAGTTTACGGCTTTAAAGTTTTGTATAATCTGACCATTATGCATACTTAATGCCGGTATCTAATGTTTTTATTAGACAGTATGGCCTCATCTCGCTGCGCGTTCATGTTTATTGTTTTAATATGGTTGGGGTATTATTATTAATTTTAAAGAAGTGGTTGCAACAAGAAACTAAACTCTGCTAATTTAAATAATGAATTATCTCCGATAGGATTAACACGTCCGCAGAAAAATGCAACTCGAAGATGTAACAAAAAATTATTACTGCCACAGTGTATATTTTTATTAAATTTTGTGCAGTTAAACAGATTTGCTAGTATCTTTGTAGGATAACCAATTGCACAACTGTAAATCATTTTTGATTATTTTACTTATTTAACAATCTGTCCTAAATATTACCCAGAGCTCATTGGAAGGCGATTAATCGTCACCTTTCAAATGACCAAATGATCGGCAGCTTTAGTTATCGATTATAAGCACATCAAAAACACAATTATTTTATATTATATCATTATATGTAACGTATAAAAAAGAATCTAGGGGCAATAGTAAATAGCGTTGAGCATTAAATAATAAGTTCAACCTAACAAGCAATTTTCTGATATATTTTTTAAACGACAAAATCTTTTAATTATTCTACGTAACAAAATTAGAGATATAGTAAGGACATGCAAGGCGGATAATAAATTATGTACAACCGTGCTACATTCAGTTACATCGGCAGACACACTAATGTGCAACACAAACCGCAGTAATGTATGGTCATTTGCACATAATAACAAGTGGTCTACGATGAGAGACAATACATTGTACAATCAGTGAAATGACGCAGTTCCTCCGTACTGCATCGGTATTGTGTCGTAATAGCACCTAATAGCTTTTATGTGTTTTATCTGCAATAATGCCGCGATGCGCTTGTTCGTTTTATTTTTATCCAAATGACGGCAATATAATCTGTTGGTTTATGGTTCGTCCGTATAAAGTGCAGTAGTTGTATGAAGTTCTTCCACAGAATAATTACGCATGTCACGTATTTCGTTTAATCACAGATTGTCGTTCGTGTCTTAAAAAAAGACGTACTTTAGTTCTGAAAATACGAGTAATAGTCTAATCGTGTGTCACCGGTATAATTTTTCCAACGGGATTAACTTTATTTACGATATATGGTTTGCTCTTACAAAATTGCATTCGTACATGTAGGTAATTTGTGATAAACTAGATGTCGAAGGTCTTTGAAATGCAATTTCTTACCAAACTGTGGATGCATCTTCAATCTTAACTATGATCGTATCTCCTCTTTTGAAATTCCACGACTATATTTGAAGAACATAGTCGTGGACCATAGCCATAGCCGTAGCCTAGAAAAAGTTTTAGTTTGTATTCTTTAGAATAGTAAAATTGCTTCTCGTAACAATTATCATAAATGTCTTCTCAGATTTCCAATAGTGATACATGTTTGTTGACATTTTCTAATCTTGATTAATAAGTCGAAACAGCACAATGAAAACTCGTTTATATTTTGATGAAAGTATGAGCATTTAAATTTTATTCAGATTGTAAAATATTTGTCTCAAACAACTCTTGCTGCATAAAATAATTTCTGAAAAAAAATCTTATAGAACAAATATTATTCGTATAATAATTTCTGTCATATAAATAAACAAATTATATTCATAATCGCTTTCAAGCCAAATATACAGTGCATTTTTTTAACGATGCATCATAGGAATTTACATAGTAAAAACTTTACCTCGTGTTAATGGTGTTTTGGCTGGATAGATTTTAGTCAAATTTAATACACATTTAATTTGCAATATCTTTTAGCGAATTTTAACATGTTTGAGTAATTTTAATGTGTTATGTATTTGAAATTTTGATTAAAAATGTTGATAATTTTAAATATTTTTCCCACATAGTAGCCTTGTTTCACTGACGTTAACGAATTGATGTATTGTATTGTAGCAGACCAAATAACTTGGAGGAATTAAAAGCAAGGATACTCGCAACATCTGCAGAAATTAGTGTCCGACAGCTTCAGAATGTTAAAAATCATTTTAAAGATAGATTAGGCTATTGCTTAGCTGCCAATGGTCAACAATTTGACCATTATCTATAGACGTTTTTTAAATAAAAAAAGTTAATTTTATTTCATCATATTTGTTAAATAAATATATGTAAAATGTGTATTAAATTTGAGTAAAATCTATCCAGCCAAAACACCATTAACACGAGGTAAAGTTTTTACTATGTAGATTCCTATGAGGCATCGTTAAAAAAATTCACTGTATACTAATTCTAACTTAGTTAAACTTGTGGTACCCAAAAAAATCATAGACTATTTGTGTATTGTAGGTTTGTCGATGAAATATATTACATGTTATCGTGAGCCCATTTATAATAAGTATAAAAATTTTAAAATTTGCCGCCTATTATAAACATTTACAAACAATTTTTAATTAATTGTTAACTTGTTGAGTTTTAGACAACAATGTAATTAAAATGTAATTAATATTTCTTTGTATCCTTTCTAGTCCTTTTTTTTTGATATTTCAAACCGTTTGTTCGATGCCCTTTTAATTTTATAAACAATTAAATTTTAAAATTCGCACACCTCGCACAGAATTTTTTTATACTGTTGCATCCAAACATATATATCAAATTGCTTATTTACCATTTTATTGCACATACGTCCTTAATTTCCTTAACGTTGCAAAAATCAAAAATACTCTAACTATGACTTGTAGCGAAATGTACATATTTTTAGAAGTAAATCACCTAAAACCATATACATCCTCCATTCAATGTTATTCACGATTTTGCACATAATTAATCTATACGGTGATAGAATCAGCTAGCATCTCACAAAATTTATACATCATATTTAGACATTTCAAAAATATAATTTAAAACGCTTCAAAAGTCGTAGAAATGCTCTTTTAGAAGGCGGGCGAAAGAAAAACTATAATGTTAACATATCATAAAATTGGGAAACTGACATTTTTTGTAAAAAAACAGATAAGTATCGTTTTCAGAATTATTCACGAAATATATTTTTCAAACAATTAAAATTTCTTTACAAGACAAACAATTTTTCTCTTTTTCAACTATTTTAGCCACATGTTTAGCATATTTAGAATTAATGGATATTGTTTGTCTGTCATCTTCTAAATTGTTGTTTAGTCGTACTAATTTGGCAAATTTTGACAAATTATTTTTTTGGAAATTTCTAGTTTTAACATATTTAAAATTTTATTTCATAAAGTTTATAATAACATTCCGTCAGTTTTTGCTAATTTTTGAGCAATTTCGATTTGTCTGCCTTTTTCGTAAATTCGACTATTTTAAGATTTTTATTTATATAAATTTACCCAAATGTTTAAAAATTTCCCTTTTGTTGACGTTTGACGAATTTTGTATCATGAGCATTTAGACTGCAACACGCAATCAATCAATTTTATATCATATTGACTCCAGTAGCAAAACTCGCCCCAACCCAACCTAACCTAATCCAGCGTAGCCTGACCCAATCCAATACAGTCCAATGAAACCCAACCCAATCCAATACAGTCCAATCAAACCCAACCCAATCCAATATAAAACGCCAAACTCAAACTAAAGAGAAACTAAAACAAATTTAAAAAATAACAAGACAAAGTTTAGAAACATTATAAAAAATTAAACCACAGTCAAATACGAGATAAATGAGCTCAAAATGGTGACATTTTATATTTTTGATATTTTTTACGCATTTTAGATAGTTTCGTGATTTTTTGACATTTTGTATTATTGATTTTATTAATTTCTAAGTTTTTTGCATTTTTAATAATTTCCAATCTCTTTTGAATTTTATATAAGTTTATGTTTATCTTTCTTATGTTTAATGTGTAAACTGTTCACTTTTTTGCATTTTCGATAATTTTTAATGCTTTTGATGTAACTATGTATTTATTTTAGAAAATCTAGTTAACATTTCACATTTTTCACCACTGAAATAATTTTTATAAATAACTTTTATAATGACGATTTTCTTAAGGTTATTGGTATTTTACATGATTTTTGATATTGTTTTTGATATATTTTTTACTTTTTTTATAATTAATATCGTGACTTTCAGTTTTTAGATAATTTAGTCAGTTTTTTTAACTTTCTTCGTAATGATATCATTTTTTATTTTTTACATTTAAGAGCATTTTTGGTCAATTTGTCTCTTTTTTATTATTAATAGAATCAAGTGTGACATTTTTGTGTTTTATACAATTACAATTTTTTGAACTTGAAGTAAATGAATACAAAAATATGGCAAAAAAACTATTATTGTATAAATCAACTTATTCAAAATACTTCTTCAAAATATCGAAAGTAAGTATATTAATCAATTTTATAACTTATTGGATGCAGTAGCAAAACTCGCCCCAGCCCAACCCAATCCAATACATTACACCATCTTTATGAAAGAAATATAAGAGATATTTCTAAAAAATACGTTCAAAGTTTTCTCGAAAATTTTCAAAAATCATGGCTTGGGTTCAATGTTTATTACGGGTAAAATCGTTAAGCAGCTTTTTTTATAAATAATAATTCTTATTTAATTAATTCACACTTTAATAAATTTTATCGGTTTTTGAAGTTCTTTAATAATTAATATTGGAAAATTTAGAGAATTGTTATTAACATAATTTAGTGTAGTGTAATGTCATTTAGTCATTTTTATACCTACTGTCAATTTGGATTTTTTGCATTTTAGGCAATTGTGTCAATTCGCAGGGATTTCGAATGATTTTACGATTTTTTTTTAATTTTCGATAATTTTGCAAATAAGTTGTAATACTTTTTGATAAATTTTGACAATTTCCAAAGGTTTACCATTTCCACAATTTCCTTAACATTGACAATTTCACTTTGTTTACTTTTACAATTTTGAAATGCTTGTAATTTTGTCAAAGTTTGCAGTTTTAACATATGACGAGTCACCATAATTTTGGCATGTTATATATTTTTTTGATAATTTTGACCATATTTGCAATTTCTTCATGCAACTTAGACATTCATTAATTTTTTTATTTTTTCTCTCGTTTTAAGTAATGTTGATATTTACTTGTTGTTTATGGTGACTTTCTTGGTATGTTTAATGAATTTTCACTATTTTTAGAATTTTGGATTTTATCGCAAGTCATTTGTAAAGGTTTAACTTTTAGTAATCATTTTAGATAATTTTGGAAATGGTAACTCTGTCGATTTTCGCCGACAATGTCATTTTTTTGAAGTTGGAATAAATAATTCTAGATTGAGTAATCGCCGATTTCCTTCTAATCTTTGAAACTAATCCGAGCAGATAATTCAAAGTAATCGCCGGCGAAATAATTTTAAATAGCTCGACTTAACGTCTGCTGACAATTTATTGCAGACACCGTAATCTGACTACAGAAACCCAGCAATCATCTCAGCTTCGCATCGAAGAGACCCTTATACCTTTTGATTTTTATGTTGGTCTGGGTTGGGTTGAGTTTTTGAATTTTTATAATTTTTTTCGCGTTTAAATATTTTACGGTTCATTAATATAAATGAATTTTATTTATATTTTATTATAAGCTCATCGGCAAATCCATTTCCAAATTAAAGATTCCATTAACAAGTCTTTTACTTACAAATAATTATAATTCCAGAAAACACACCTGCACGTTTCTATTTATCGTTTTATTGACATTTACTCCTTTTTGCGCATTACCTTTGCCCACAAAACAGCGTTTATAAATAGAATATAAGGCCCGTGTTTTTGATCCGTCGGCTTATACCCGCATCGTATTCTTCATCACGTTCGACTTTTATAATACAATTTTTCGTGGTCGACGTTATTGCGGAGGCGTGTGTTGTGCTACGTGTGTTTTTTTTTTGTTCTATCCGTGGTCTAGATAAAAGCTTATAGCTTGTGACAGATGATAAATTAAACTTGTTTCTGAAGTGCAGCAACTTGACGTGAAAGCATTGCCCCGGTCCGAATACATTCCGTATTTACTTATTTTCACGCGGACTTACAAATGGAAATCATTACTTAAACGTGCCCCGTGCATCATTCGAAACTCTCAATCGGTTAATGTGGTTAGGGCCCCTGCATATTTTCTGTTACTTTGAATATTAATCAATTAACGTCACGCCCTTAAAAACACTTATACTTTGTGGAATAGCACTATTTTATTTAGTATTTTCTAGTAACTGCAATTTCGGTATGCGATGTACAGTTTGATAATGACATTGTATGTCGAAACTGCATTTACTAGTAAATAGTAAATAAAACAGTGATACTCTACTACAAAGCATTACAGTGTTTGTTTTTTAAATCTTAATTTATTGTTTTCGACGCCCAGTTTCACAGTCACAATGCAACGTTTCCGTAGAAGATTTGTCGGGCGTTATTGGCCGTTTACGTTGAGCGAATTGGACCTCGGTACTCGCGCCGTGACAAATGTCGATGTCGTCGAAGTAACAGATACACGTACCACTTCTCGAAAAGTATCGTAGCCGATCTCATTTTATGAAATGAAATGTAATAATAATCAATTTATAAGTTGTTGGCATCTTTACAAGTACAAGATGAAAAAATAACATTGTAATAATATGGCTGATTTGACATTCGAGAAATTTGCATTATTATCGCTGTTTAAATTGCAACGCATGGTGTTTATGTTCACTTCTTATTTATTAAATTCCATTAGTATGATTACGTCTGGTGTCTCTTTAGCAATTTAAGTTGGCACTGCAATTCCCAGATTCTATTTGCAGGATCGATCTCTAGGCGTTCGTGTCTCCGGTCATGAAATATGGACACACTTGCGAGTTAATGTCCACATTCGCCCTGGGGCTAACTAGTACCAGAGACGTCCATTCTAAATCGTTTATTTATTCATTGGGTACATGATATGCAATTGAGCAATATCTACGTAATAACTTAAAATTGGATTTAGTGTAATCGGTCTTCGTAACCGGAGCAATGTCGGCAATAATTTCATTTCAGAAACTTCTTTCCCAGAAATTTACATATCGGTTACAATTTTTCATACCAATGCACCTGCGTGGACACTAAACACTAAGCAACGCCATACTATAAAAACATTTCTCGTATTTCATGAACAGATTCGTTGATTAAAAATACGTAACTGTGGTTTTAAAAGTGCAGCTCAAAATGTTTAGTTAAACTCGTTTATTTTATATCCATGCTGCTTAGCAATTAAATTAAAATTTGCCTCAGAGTAACTTTGATCCGGCATGAAAGTTTATTAATTAATTCATTAATTATGTAATTAATTAATTAATTTAAATGAACGATGTTTCAATGTCGTAATATGTTGTTGTATTTAAAGTTTATAATTTGCGAAAGGTTTTGAGGACAACTCTTTTCCACATTAAAAACAAACACTAATATAATAATAGGACTGAGGCAAATAAAACTTACACGATGACAATGGACCATGAGAGAATTGAAAACAAATGAATGTCAAATTGAAAACCACACAAATATAATGAAACTACGCCATGCAAAATAACCTAGTAAATAAGCGACCTGAAGTACGCCAAATATACTCAGTGACATATAAACTGCACCACCTAGAAGGGGTGGGAATTTTTGGACCAAATTTGGCAGAAACATTGGACTAGTCTAAGGTAACAATTGATTAAAATTTAATAAAGAAAACACTTCATCTTTTTGATTTTTCTTGGTCCGCCCCTATTTCTGATACACTCATTGACCCGCCTTGGCATTGATTCCAGCAGGTGATCAATGTCTTCTTGGGGTATGTCATCCCAAGCAGCCTGTACTTCATGCCGTAGAGCTTCTATTGTCAACGGTGGGTTCGGTAGATTCCTCAATCTTCTACCCATCATGTCACACACGTGCTCAATGGGCGACAAATCGGGAGATCTTGGCGGCCAAGGCAAAAGATTAACATTGGCCTCTTCAAAGAAGTCAAGAGAAACCCTTGCTACGTGAGGTCGTGCATTATCTTGTTGGAAAAGTGGGTCTTCCAGCCCTCGAAGATATGGAAGAACATGTCGTTCTACCACTTCGTCAATGTAGCGTCGGGCGGTCATACTGCTCCGAATGAAGAGCAAGGGTGACCTACTGCCGTAAGCAATAGCACCCCACACCATCAACCCCACAGTTCGGTGAACATGCCTCGCAATCGAAAAATCAGGATTGCGCCCTTCTCCACGTCTTCGTCTAACAGTCATCCGACCATCATGCATTCCTAAACAAAATCGCGATTCGTCACTAAAGACAACTCGATGCCACTCCAAGTTCCATTGAAGTCTTTCCGTGCACCAGGCCAAACGTTCCTGGCGATGTTGAGCAGTGAGGGGTAGCACAAGATGTGGGCGGTAAGACTGCAAGCCAAAGGTTCTTATTCGACGATAAACTGTTCGCAAGCCTATCGGACGACCTTGTTCACCTAACCATTGATCAGCTATTGATTTAGTTGTAGATAATCGGTCTCTCAAGGCCATTAGTCTCAAGCGGCGACCTTGACGTTCATTGGTTCGTCTTTGAGCCCCAGTGCCTCTTCTCCGACGTTCAACCCCATGTTCAGACCACGCTTGATAAACACGCATTATTGTTGAGTGGTGTCGTCCCAAACAGTTGCCGATTTCTCTAAACGAAAAACCTGCATCTCGTAAACCAACAATCCGCCCTCGGTCAAAGTCACTCAACTGCTGGTAAACTTGTGTTCTCCTTCCTCTAGGCATCATTAAACACTTGAAACACTTTAAACTAAAGAAGTGGATCCGAAAAAGTGGAACAAATTCAAAAAATGACTCGATAATTGGTTGTCTATCACCACCTCTAAAAAATGACACAAACGTCAAAAATCCCATGACTACTTGATGATTGGGTTTCAAATTTTAATCAACTATTTCCCTGGACTACTCCACTATTCCTGCCAAATTTGGTCCAAAAATTCCCACCCCTTCTAGGTGGTGCAGTTTATATATCACTGAGTATATATAGTAAACAAAATGAAAACGCATACACAAAATTGAGAACTCGCTCAAACATATTCAACCAGCAGCAAATTATTGCACGAATTTGTGCTCGTGCACAACTTAATAAATTTATATTATCTTCACGAGTACACTTTGCGCCGAATGTAATATGAAAAATATATAACATTTTTACGTCTTTGAACTTTCCACAATTGTAACGATATGTAAATAAAATCCGCGGAAGCTGCGCCGCTCTAATGTTTTTATTTAAGCAAGCAGACCGGAGATTTGGGCAAACGCAGACGCGGGCCGTTTTATTTTTCTTTCATTACTATTTCATTATCTCGTCATTAAAATTAAATTAAATTTCTAGCTTTGCGGCGCAAAGCAGGCGAAATTAGTCGAAAAGGACAAAAATAATTTTGTTTCATTTTTCATTTCGCGAAAATGTATTATGCGCGTAATTAATCTCGTTTTATTTCTTTTCCAGGTACGTCAGCTATTATTAAACGCCGCATGAATTAGATTAAAAGAATCCCGTTTCTCTGGGTAAGTGTATTTTATTGATGATTTCATTTCATATTAGATTTCACTAATATCTAAGATTTAAAAGCACAATTTCAGTATTCTTTACATCTACACAATTTAATTGGCTTTTTTGTCTTTCGGTCTAAGTACACATACCAGAAACATCTAGTTGCCAGAAACTCAATAGAAATAGGGTACTTGGGTAGTTATTTGTTATGTTTGATGATTTATTTTGTTAAGTGTAGTTGATCGTCTACCTCATAATTGAAACCATGTGTTAACCACCGTTTCAAAAAATTCCACTACGAGTGGATATATGGACTGAAATCAAAAGATAATGATGATTCATATTTTGAAGTTAGTTAATGGTGTAAATTTATATACGGACTACTTTTATCTAATTGGTTCACACAATCACACACACAATTTCTTGAATATTAAATGTCGAGACGTGGGATTCAATGCATAATGCAAATTTCCACCCCCTATAATCGAAAAGCGATTTATTATTTACTTTGTGTTCCTATACTGTTTATTAAATTAATTCGCCTAAGCTTCATTGTTTTGGAAATTTCATTGTTTTGTATTTCGTATTTCGCAGCGAAAAACAATGGACTGGGAAAATTAACATATAAAGTTTCTTGGAAGCAAAGGTTGCGTCTTTAACTGGCGGCCCGTTTTCTTGGAAGTCCGCGTTACGTCCGCTATCAGTGAGGAAATTTATCTCGGCGCTGTGCACGATGTGCAATCCCGGAAGCTAAGATTTTCTTGGAAGCGGTTTATTTTTATTTTCTGCCGACTTACCTACGGGTTTATTTTCGCGGGCTCATGTGGCAAGTCTTTCGCAATTATTTGAAAATATTATTCGATCTCTGAAACGACAGCCGCCTGGAACACACGAAGTTAGTTAACTCCCTTAAATAGATTTATTTGTCTTCGTGAAGCTGTTATTATACAGGACCGCAGTTAACAGTAAGTCGGTAATAAATAAAACGTAACTTCAAAATAAATCTACACAATGGAAACCAATTTATTATTTAATTTTATTAGAAGTTTAACAAAGGATGTTGCAATGAAAGGATTTTAACAATTTAATATAATAATAAGAAAGATAGGAAATTCCTATTAATTAAAACCTGAAAGCTTGCAAATTCTTTTATCTCTAAATAATAATAAATATGATCGGTAATAAATTAGATCACAAAGCCGTAGAAGGAGCCATAACACAATAACGTTGCTTCTGGTATTAGTTATTTCATTTTTTACGGAATCATGAAAATTTTCTACCTTGAGATGTTAACGGTTGCACACGTTTTCAGGTACACTGAATCGATTCTATTTACTCTTATCACCATTTTCCATAAAGAATACGGCACCAGTTATCGAAAAAGTGGTTCTTATAAAAGTTAAAAATAGTGACGTTTTAAACGACGTTTGTTTGAAAAGTTCTTTCGACAAATCTACCATATACCCGAAAATCGCTGTTGAAAAATTCTATGTAGTCCTAGTCCTAGTCGTACGATAAATATTCCAGGGCGCAATAGGGGAGGGGATGAGTCACAGTTGCCATGGCTGTCAAATGTAGCTAAACTATATGTTGTAAAATTCAGTGCCGAGCACTGCAGTTATTTTCAAATTATATTAACTACATTGACTTATTTTATAGTCGTGTTTGGTTCACTTTCAATAAAAGTAGAAAATAAATCGCAAAACTGATACAGAACAAGAAAACTATAAAGCTTCGATAAAAATTATAAAAATCATTGAAAATCGTTACAAATCGAAAATGTATAGCATGGCAAATGATTTTATTGCTTGCCCACGAACTTTTCTTGGTATTTGAAGTAATTTGAAGTCCATGAATATAATATAGATATCGGTGTTATATTCATAACATTTGTTGTCGAAAACCATATGATCTCCCCATATGATAACCCAATAAATTTAAAACTGGCATAATTGTTTTATATTGCCTTTGAGTTGGTTTTTACAATCAGGTTTCAATTCCCTATGTGATGAGTCTAACGTAATATAATTTAACTGAAATCAATATTTTGATACTATAACGATTTTTCATAGCCAACTTGAATGACATATTTAACACAATGTGAATAATCTCAATCGAACTGCAACTGAAACCCTTATGATATTTAGGTATTATATTTTTCAACCATCTGCATCAAGATATATGTGATGTTTACTGTCTATTTTCTTTGTCTAAATTACGAAGAGTTTAATTGCTTTTGGGTTGTATTTAGTTTAGACTTTGAGTTTTGGTTTGTTCTATATCGTCCATCGAGCGAAAAATTAATAGAAACGCAACTTTAAAAATAGATTGCAATGCACAAATATACGAAGCATTTAATTAGCAATACGCGTTAACAGTAATATGTGTATGTAGATTTTATGTTGATTGATAATCATTGCCTTAATTTCAATGATGCTTCTCCCTTAATGATAATACCCGATGTTTGCTGTAATTAGCATATATTGCTGCACGTAATTATGTTAAGATGATTTGGTTTATAGCATAGTGTAGTAATGTAATTTCACTAATTTCACTACTATAGATTTAATAATTTGCTCCTGCGTAGTCTCACACGCCCAATGACTTCAGATAAAAACAATAACTTGGTTGTATGAGTAGAAAATCTGGTCCATTTCGTCGAATATAGTATCTTATTTGATTTATCTTCACAATTTTCGTTGGTAGATTTGTTCCATTTGTCTCAGATATCGATAGGATGTTGGACACCCGTCTTCCTAGATCTTCCTCCCCCTCCTCGTCGTCACCCGTCTTCCTGGTTCCTCACTTCCATCGTGTCATGTTCCCGACGTACAGGATTTGTTACTTTTTCGTCTTCATTAATTTCTCTTGCCTGTAGATTACTTTTTCCAACTGAATAGACCAGGTGGCAGGCTCCGGCTGCTCTTACAAATGCCAGTAATGCTAAGAATGCTATGGCATACAACGATGGCAAACAAAGAGGTGGCAATAAAACTGCTTAAAAAATGTTTAAGGGGCCAAACGATTTTGCTTTTCAGCAAAGGCGACATGTCGTGGGATATGTATGGTAATCTGGTATACGAGTCTAATTGTCATTGTCTACAGTTATGACGGCCGTCAGGTGGGAGGAGCCTTATGTGATATTTTAACATTTAAGAGCTCAACCCGAAACAAACGCATTACTGTTGGTGCTCGCCTTAGTTTAACATAGCACCACTTGGCAGAGCTTAACAAATGACACAGGTGCTGTACCAGTGCCTCATCGAAAAATCAGATTTGTGATAGGATGTCTTGATGGATAGGTGCCAGGCACTCTAGTTGACCGCGATAAAGCGACAGTGTGGACTCGCTGACTCAAGAATTCTATCCCCATATGGCATTTTATCCGTTACCATGGACTAGTTAGTCGAACCAATTAGTTGAACTAATGAAAATTATGGTTGTGCATTGTAACAATATGCGGCATGACGTGTGCCATGTGTCCAAAGTGTTTTGTCAGCACGTTGCTTCGACCAAATTTTCTATTCAACAAAAATCTTTATTTATTTGGCAGGCCCAGGTTATAAATACCGATTAGCTCAAGAAATTTGCTCATGCCTGTTTTTTTTTTGCTATTATTGTTAAAACTTGGTAATTAATTTTTCATTGAAGAAACAATTCTATAGGATTAGAAGCAGCAAAATATATTGTCATCACCGGCCAGTTTCCAGAAAATGAAAAAAATCCTCATTGCGCCACGAAAAAGGGAAATTTTCTATAAAATTATGAAAAGGCATTAAATTAAACCAATGAAAAAACCACGGTTGCTATCTTGACAAACAACGCTGGCGACATAAAACATGCACTGAGAACTCAAGGGAAAAGAAGAGCTTGAGCTGATGGACGACATTATTTACGAGTTCATGCAGAGCTGATAAAATCTCTGTACTCTGCAAAAAAGATGCACTTAATGTCAAACCAAATTTTATATTCAACACAAATTTTTATTTATTTGGGAGGCCCAACTTATACATACCGATTAGTGGATATAAAAAGCTCAAGAAATTTGCTCATGCCTGTTTTTTTTTGCAATTATTGTGAACACTTGGTAACTAAACCGCTGTGTTTATTAAATTCAGAACGAGCTTTTATATTATTGTATTAATAGTTCTTTGAGCATTTTATAACTTTCAATACCTCTTCGTAGTGGGATTGGTTCTTAAGTCTGTGGTGCTGTACGGTTAGCAAAGGTCCTGTCTCAATTGTCATTTGTCGAGAATAACAATGTGTTTTCAACGTATTCTTTGTATCTATGTCTTCTTTTTCTGACAAAAGATTTCCTTCTAGTTATTGAATTATTGTCTTGTGGTTGATATTAGCAATGCTTGTTTTTTTTGTTCTACAGCTGTACGGCACTCCTTATCAAACCAATTCTTGTTTCTTGCTTTGCTAGTTTCGCCTACTATTTCTTCTGTACTCTTAATTTTGTCCTCTTGTATACAGTTCAATTCCTCTTCTACAGACTGGCCCAGCTCCTCTCGAAGCTTTCTCTTGTGTATTTTCTGTGTCAGTTATACATCTCTTCGATGTGGCTCAATTTGTCTCATCTGTTCCGGAGATTATCCATCCTTCATGTATATCCTTTAAATGGTTTCTTAATGAGGAGGCTTTGATACTCTACTCAAACTTGGACATTGTTTGAACAACGCCAATGTCGTTCTTCACATAATGGCTTTGAAAACTTTATTGTAATATTAAGTAAGTCCCTCTTAACAAGAACTGCTAACACTGAGTATAAATAATTTTAGCCCCGACTCCCTCACTGGGACCGCCAATTCCGCTTTAAATTTCTGCATGATAGTCTATTATTTTACCCTACTTTTCTCTTAGTTCGTGCTCATAAATAGTTTACTAAAAACATTCTTATGGAGGAGGTGCCACCTATTCCCCAAAAATCATTACAACATTAACGTTAAGACTGGATATTGTCGATATAATAAATTTAACGTGCAGCGGTAAAATGCATCGAAAACACACACGCCGAGAGAATCTAAATCAGTGTTGTTACCACGTTCATAAGGTGCATCGGATAGTAAATTAAAAGCTATCTGGGCGTTATTTATAGTCACAGTTTTGTGATTTGTGCGGCTAATTACAATACTCCAGATAGAAACACGTCCAATAAATCCGTTTAAATTTGAAACACACTGTATCTGACATATTCAGACTAATGCAATAATTTACAGTCGCGCACCTGCAATCGAGTCGTATAATTTAATAATGGTTCGAGCGAATGTGTATTTAATGTGTCACTTTGTCGCCGGTCGAAAGAACGACATCACGTTTGGTTAGGGCTTCGTAACACCGTCGACTTTTTCTAATTGAAATAGATGATGGGTGGTTTAAAAATAAAGTTCTTAAAAATAAACGCTTGGTGCGGTATTGTGTGTATGAAAAGCACTGAAAAGTTTTTCGAATTCTACAAAGCTTGTTGAAAGCATTTTTAAGTTAATTTATACGCCAATGTTTCTGAACGGTTTCAAAATAAAACGCCCCTTAAAAATTAAAAAAATTTAGTTTTATTGTATGCGATTGTATCAAATAATTAATAATGCCACTTTTGTAAAAAAGATTGCAACAAGATTAGGATGTAGAAAACTCCATATCTTTGACATTAGATTGTTCCCATAACTTATTATCAATACCTTGCACAATTTTAACTTCCGTTGCATTCGTATAATCGCCTCGACGCGAGAATTGTTTACGACAAATTCGGCAACATTTGCGGCCTCACTTTAATGGATTGTTACTAAACAATCGAGATTATATCGATTAAAGTGCTTTAAAGTTAATTGCCTTCTGGTGTTTATTCGTTCACGATTATATAAAACGAGTACGCGATTAGCGCTGGCTAAAAATAATTTAATGTGTTGTGTTACAATGTACAACGCGGGTTTATTATGAAATTTGTGTAATTAGAACTTATATTCTAATAAGGATAAGAATATAATAATGTGGTTATTCTGGTCATAACTATCAAAACTTGAATTGTGGTGTCAGATGGGTCATACCTACCCCCATAGCTCAGAACGGTCTTATGCTTTCCTTTCCAGTCGAAGTAATACGGAGCCATAGATACATGATCCTGATAAAGGCACAGTATTATTGGGCAGCTTTGAAATCACCTGTGGTTGACACACCATAAGTTCGGAATGTCACTCAGTGACATATAAACTGCACCACCTAGAAGGGGTGGGAATTTTTGGACCAAATTTGGCAGAAACATTGGACTAGTGTAAGGTAACAATTGATTAAAATTTGATAAAGAATACACTTCATCTTTTTGATTTTTCTTTAATAATGTGTTGGTCCGCCCCTATTTCTGATACACTCATTGACACGCCTTGGCATTGATTCCAGCAGGTGATCAATGTCTTCTTGGGGTATGGCATCCCAAGCAGCCTGTACTTCATGGTAGTTTCCTCAATCTTCTTCCCATCATGTCCCACACGTGCTCAATGGGCGACAAATCGGGAGATCTTGACGGCCAAGGCAAAAGACTAACATTGGCCTCTTCATAGAAGTCAAGAGAAACCCTTGCTGCGTGAGGTCGTGCATTATCTTGCTGGAAAAGTGGGTCTTCCAGCCCTCGAAGATATAGAAGAACATGTGGTTCTACCACTTCGTCAATGTAGCGTCGGGCGGTCATACTGCCCCGAATGAAGAGCAAGGGTGACCTACTGCCGTAAGCACTAGCACCCCACACCATCAACTCCACAGTTCGGTGAACATGCCTCGCAATCGAAAAATCAGGATTGCGCCTTTCTCCACGTCTTCGTCTAACAGTCATCCGACCATCATGCATTCCTAAACAAAATCGCGATTCGTCACTAAAGACAACTCGATGCCACTCCAAGTTCCATTGAAGTCTTTCCGCGCACCAGACCAAACGTTCCTGGCGATGTTGAGCAGTGAGGGGTAGCACAAGATTTGGGCGGTAAGACAGCAAGCCAAAGGTTCTTATTCGACGATAAACTGTTCGCAAGCTTATCGGACGACCTTGTTCACCTAACCATTGATCAGCTATTGATCTAGTTGTAGAGAATCGGTCTCTCAAGGCCATTAGTCTTAAGCGGCGATCTTGACGTTCATTGGTTCGTCTTTGAGCCCCAGTGCCTCTTCTCCGACGTTCAACCCCATGTTCAGACCACGCTTGATAAACACGCATTATTGTTGAGTGGTGCCGTCTCAAACGGTTGCCGATTTCTCTAAACGAAAAACCTGCTTCTCGTAAACCAACAATCCGCCCTCGGTCAAAGTCACTCGACTGCTGGTAATATTGAGGTCTCCTTCCTCTAGGCATCGTTAAACACTTGAAACACTTTAAACTAAAGAACGGGATCCGAAAAAGTGGAACAAATTCAAAAAATGACTCGATAATTGCTTGTCTATCACCATCTCTAAAAAATGACACAAACGTCAACAATCCCATGACTACTTGATGATTGCGTTTCAAATTTTAATCAACTATTTCCCTGGACTAGTCCACTATTTCTGTCAAATTTGGTCCAAAAATTCCCACCCCTTCTAGGTGGTGCAGTTTATATGTCACTGAGTATATGTTGTGGTCAGCTCCAGTACAACATCGGCAATATATTGACTGAATGCAATAAAATCAGTCAATGTTGCTATATTCATACAGGACAATTATATATTGTTAGAAAATTCACCTAAAAGCAATGCGATTAGAAATAGTTCCAAAATGAAATGATTATGTGTTAAATATCTCGCATCGTACTTTATTACTTGTAATCAGCATAGTCTCGTCAAAAACTATGAGCACATACAAACGTTCTGTTGACAGTGCAGATTGCATTATTTCTATTATCCAGGTACAGATTTTTATAAAGCCTTTTACAATATTTGATCATAATGTCTTTATTCTTTGTGGTCTCCACCCTTGGTTTGCCTTTGGCCACAATTACACCGCTGCGAAAGTACATGTGATTTGCGGAATAATTTGCATGTTTCACCGAGATCCTATTCCGAATATAAAATCTTATGCCATTTCACAGGCGTTGTTTGCATTTTTTTAGTTTAAGGTTAATAGTCCTAACCATTCGAACCATATATGTTACAAAAGTTCTGGGAAAAAAATAATTCAATCAATTCAATCATTTTAAAATGGAATCTGCATATTAATTCAAATAATGGTGATAATAATTATTACCACGCAATTGAAAAAAATGTATCGTAATCATGAAGACTTTGATGTGGTTCATAACCCTGCTGTGTTAAATACAGCTTCAGAAAGGAAAAAAGAGATTTGTGGCAAATAGCCCCCCTATATAGCGTACAAAATTAACTGCTCCTTTTCGTTACAAAATTTGTACCGTGATACATGAGAAATGTGAAATTGATAAGTGTGCGTTTAAAGTGAACGGTGTTGCATAAACTGTCAGTCGGAAAGGTTAGTTTATGAGGCCAATCTATATAATAAATGGAAGCGTGCCAGCGTAAAAGAATATTTTTTTCGTTATCAGTTCCAATAAAATATGCGCTGCCGATAAAATCTCTGTATCTGGCGTTTGTTTCAATGCGCCGTTATTATTGAATTTTTCGGTGAAAAATCGCGCCGGTGAACCCGATGTTGACGCCGGTGCGCCCATAATTAGAATTTTTAACCGAACGCTTTAACGTCAGGACCGTGATTAACTATTTGCGATAAATAATATCGAACGTTTCGCGCGCGCCGCGCCCCGGTTTGATTTAAGAACGTTCCATCGCCAGTAATGGATAGTTCATCCCAGGAGATGTGTCTCTACTTTTGCCTTTGGAGATTTCCCTTTAGCGTTTGAATGACTTATGGTCGAGGTTGGGGGTCGATCTTGTTGGGATTCATTGACATTTTGCGAAATTAATGACTCGACAAATGGATCATCTATTATCCCGAAATTTTATTTGCGCTGCATTAAGTTCGTTCGGATAAACTCTTGACGTACAAAATTTATTACAGCGATGCGATTATGTATATTATATGTACTGTTGTATGTATGTATATATTCATTTATTATTATAAATTGTGCTTTTTAATTAATTGTCTTAATTAGCGAAATCAAAGAATGAAAAAAAAATACTTTATGCCAATAACATATTTCAATTACGCAAAATTAATCGTGAAGAAATGGCGACGACGTTACAAGCAATAATCGGGAAGAAAATAAAAACAAAACATTTTTTGCGTATCGACCAGAAATGTTTTGTCGTTCGAAGGTGTAACTATAACTGGAGTCAAATATGTTTGGTGTACTAAGGACATTGTTGAAAAAAGATATGTAACGCTTAAGCCTATCTAACCAGAAGAGAAAGGATGAGACGGTAGAGAGTACTATGCATTTTAAGAATGGCACATTGAGGCATTAATTTGAAGATATTTTGATTCAATTTGAAAACTGTTCGTTTCGATCTACCTGATTTAAGGGGGGATCCTGCTTTAGGAGGCCTTTAAATAGCGTTTTTGGGGGAATTTTTGTAGGACAGAAAAAAATGAGCAAGTCTAGTGAACTTTTTAGAGCATTTTATTGCATATTTGAGCATTAAGAAAAAAATATTTCGAGAGAAAAATATTTAAACGGAACCGATTTTTATTCACATTTGTGCAACACCTTTCAATTGCAGTCTACAATCGGTGGGAAAGATGTAGCTCGTAATTTTTGTCTGAAACAAAAAAAACAAAGAAAATTGTAATTCTCATATATTCTTCTATGTGAACTAAAAAAAACCCAAAATTTTGAAATTCAAGATTTTTCTCAGGTTTGAAAATAATTGTGCTCTTTGCAGGAAGAGAAAATCATTTCAACTTGCTAAAAAAGTTGTTTAGAATTTTTTTTTTCATTAATCTTTTTAGTTCAAATCAAATGTAATGCTACTGAAGCTAACAAAAGTTTTGTTTCGTTTTGATTGCTTGTTTAGTTTTCTCGCAATCACGCCCACCAGTTTAGAAAAATCGTAAAAACGAAAACTCGAGAAAACGCGCTCTAAAGTTTACGATCAGGAAAAATGCTAATTTTCGATTACTTACAGAATATCTCGTTATAGTCATACTATAGCTCTTACGAATTCAAAATATTATTGTTTCGAACGACCGATTGAACTTTTTTCAGTACATAGTTCGGTGTTATGTGACTGCGGGGAGGGGCGCGCGCTTCGTTTGTCCGAGCGTTCGTGCGTTCGTATATTTTTTGCTCGACACCTCACTGTGTTTAGTGCTGTATCTTTCAAAATATTGCGAATTGGCCGTTATAACTTTTTATACATATTCTTAGATATATTAGGCATAGATTTGAGCCTTCTAAAGCAGGACCCCCCCCCCCCCTAACGCACTTGGTACCTGGAACCGATCACAAAATGCAAATATTGCGTGCGATCCTATCCCGATAGCCATTGCTTTTAACAATAGGATTTAGACACGCAGACATTTTTTATCACATGCAAAAATGTTTGCATTTAAAAATATTTGTTTCAAATAGTTGTTTTCTCTGACATATCAATTCACAAGAAAATAAAATTATATGTGGTAATTCCTTGAAAATTTGTTTTCCATTCAACTGCTATGTAAATTTATAACAAACTTCACTTGAATATTAAAACACAGTTTTGTAAACACTAACTTTATTTATTTTATTGACATTACCTTCATTAGGATTAAGATTAATAAAAGTATTGCAACGAAATAAATGCAATTAATAACGTGGCGTGAGCTACTTATTTACTTACCCCCATACCATCCAATTAAGCAGAGTGCGCTTCGCTAAAGCATATGTTTATTTCCTATGAACGCAAATTACACATCAATTTGTATTTAATAATATTTCGTTGCATATTTCAATTTTTCTGGTAGAATAATTTCAATAATTTCATTATATTAAAAGGCAGTGACACATTACTGTTTGTAATATCTGTTAGTTGAAAATATTATAGATAATTTTTATGAAAACGTTTTTTTTTAACTGAATTAATAACATGGCCGACTGTGTGTTACAGACTAATATAATAACAATTGTCCATATTACAAAGGAAATAAAGTTTGTACAAATGGATAAATATGGCATATGACATTCATGTCAAATATGTGAAATTTGCTATTTTGTTCTGAATAAATATAACTGCAATTTGCTAATTAACATTTTAGTCACGCCAGATGGGGTTTGTTACGTAATGGGGCATGGTATTTTTTCGTTTATTGTGAAAACCTCTAATGTTGTTCCCCTAATCCATAAACCTTCTCAATGCGATAGCTTAACCCATAATCGTATTGTAACATACTCCTGTTTCATTAAAGTCCGTATTTCTAAGTACGCTTTATATTTTCTCTTGTTTGTGATTCAATGATTAAATACTATATTAATGAGTACTCACCATTAGTGGAGTTAATTCTATAGTATATTTGTATTATTTTACAACTTTTCTTGACGCGCTGAGATTATATCTATGTTGCTTGAGTATATTATTAATTTTTATTCACGTACAATTTATGAGTTTATCTATCATAAATTTGTGTACAGTTGTTATTTATTTTTCTCTTCGATTTGTTGAAGTATAATTCATTTTGTAGTCCGTAACTTCACAAATGATTATGAGATCAGGCGCGAATCTATTCTCGAACAGAGGACCTATATTTATGGATTAGCGGCCGCCAGTATTCCTGTTCGACATACATCAAAAGCGGTTGGCTTAAGTGTAAGTAGTTTATGTTCCTGAACTTTTCATGTAGTCAGAGTATTCGCCGGACTGAAAACAGGGTTTATGGAGTTGGTGTATCGCATCTATAAAATATACCCTGCATCCTCTGCACATAACTCTTTAGAATCGGATTCACCCGATTTTGTTTTCGCCTAAATCCAATTGTGTTACGATGTCAGTCGAGGTTTTCTAATTGGAATTCAAAGAAATGTGGAAACCTTTTTCATTCTTGATGGATTTTAATATGCCCACTTGTGCCATTTTATAATCGTAACAAATTTGATGCAAGAACCTCAACTCTGCGTCTAGTTTCTCTGCTTTGTATAAATTATATTTAAGAATGTATTACCAATTTGAATGCAATATTTTTCATTTATTTCCGATGATTTATCTACCAATCTCATTTCCGTCGAATCCAAAGGTCGTTTCAATAATTCAGCAATACCTGGGGGGGGGGGGGAATCCTCTCATCGCTTTCCTTGTTTGAATTTCCCCTTGATTCCAAATCATCGTTTAGTTTTTATAAGTTATTGTCATAACAAACACTGTGTTTGACATTTGTCTTATATTCGATCGGTATTCTCGAACGTACGTCGTTGCCCTTTATACAATTTATTGTGAAATTGAATTCTTCCAATATTGATCTGAATTTGTTAACCTTGATGAAAGGTTATTCACCACGAACAAGTAAATCAGTCTGTTTATTATCCGAGTTTGAGAGAATGCAATTGCATCAGAGTCGGTCGTCAAGATAAATTATTTTGCGAAAAATTGGGATATTGAAGAACTGGTGGTTTTATGCGACCTTGTTGCAATGTTTTAAATGATTTTTAACAAAGCTCGCCCCAATGAAATGTACTCGCTTTCCGGGTTAATTTATTCAAAGGAATCGCAATGTTTGCAAAATTTGGTGTAAAGGCTACGAATCGCTTTGTTTCATCTGCGTTTGTTGGAGGACAGGACAGTCTCTTGCTACGTTAACTTTACTAGGATATTTGTGAAATTCCATCAGATGTTAAACACATCCTAAGAACTAAGTTCTTTAAAAATTGATATTTTTCTGGATTGTGTTTTAAATTAACGTCTCGAAGTCAGTTATTAATTTATTAAATTTAGATTGTTTTTTTAAATTGTTCCCAAAAAGAATAGGGTCGTGTAGATAAACAAAACATGGTTCGTAGTTTAGACCTGACATTGCAATTGTCATCACTCTTGAAAATGAATTTGTACTAGTTTTTTACCCCATCGGTAACCTAGTCATTTGAAATTGCCCCTTACTTGTAGTAAATGTTGTGCACTTTCTAGTAGTAGAAGATTCAATACTGCCCCCCATAAGGAAATTCTAGATTCCCTTCCTCTGTTATATTCGGCAAAAGAAATTTATTGTTTTCTCCTTGTTTAGAAGTCTATAATCATTTACCACTGTCAACTTTTGTTCCATTTATCGTCACCTTTCTGTGGTACAGTTAAGATTGATGGAGACCATGTTGATTTTGTCTCCTCGACCACCCTATCTTTTAACATTTTACTTACTTGTTCGTCTATTTCATTTTTCTGTGCTTGTTGCAGTCTGCATGGTTTGACGTAGACCAGTTTTGCCTGGTCTTTCAGGTTTCTCATACCACATTCGTAACGGTTAAACGAGTATACATCTGCGTATTTAGCGCAACGTCTCTCAATCGAAACTCCTTCCCCGTCGTTCAAGTGTTCTAAAAAAACTGTGACTGAGTAAGATAAAGTCATAGCTCTGTCGGAGCTTTTAAATCATGTACAACGAACCGGATATGTAGCAAACGGAACATGTCGCCATAGGCTATCGATGACAAACTGGCTTAATTATAATAGTTTCGTTCTATATAGTCGCCGTGTATTACGATATGCACAAATTTTCTTTTAATATGTAACCAGGCTTCGTTTTTTGTGTGCACTGACGGTGAACCGCAATACTAAATAAGCATGGCGTAAATCTCTAGAATAGGGCTGTTTACAATTACGCTAACATCTAGGTGACAAATTACGACAATAGAATGTACTAAATTAATGGAACCATCAAGGAGATTCAACGTAGTGAAGTTCTACATTTAAACAAGAATTCACTGAAATAAAATGTAATAAGGAGATTTTTTTACAAGAATTTTCGCTGTAGATTCGTATGAAACGCTTTCGTATTTTCACCTTGTCTGACTTAAAACATTGTATACGGTAACGATAATATTATTAAAATCACTGTGTAACTAGTGTTTAGCGATATTTCGTTCGGAAACTGTGCGGAACAGATCAAAGCATAAGCTTGTAACGGCAAAACACGATGTAGGATGTCGGCCGCCACTAAAATTAGGGCTGTTAACACGTTAGACCTTGTTTAACATTTAACAATGCACTCAATATCCAACCGTCCGATCAGAAAACTGGATCGCGTAAATCGTGTTAAACGCATTAAAGCCGCTGCCACCGGATGTTGGTATTCGAAACGATGATTAAAAAACGAGCTTCAAAATTTGCAATTTAATATATGAACAAAAGCTCATCCAGTTGTGTAATATAAATAATACGGGCGACAATATATTCGTGAACGGATTACGCGATGATTCCGCGCTTGAAGGTTTAATTTTAATGGGAATGTATACCGATATTTTGGTAGGAAAATTGCGTTCTAGTCACGTCCAATAAAAAATACGTGATTAAAAAAAATGTAAATGCAAACGTGGTCAGTTAATAAATTTCAATTCAAGTTTTTTACATGATATATGTTGGTACCATACTTAAATATTGGTAGACTTGCTCAAGTTATTTCGTAAATAAAAGTAAAAATTAGGTAGATCAAGTTATTCGACACAAACCTCTTATGAATTTAATAGATCCTAGAACTGTTGCGGGGTTTTCCTGGTGTACTATCATTTTCGACTATCATTTACATTGAAGTGATCTGTTTGACGTACACTGGTACATTCACCCTTAATTGATTGCACGATGTACAGCTCAGTGACCGCCATTTATAGTTCATGCTGGCAAGTACATCATATTGTAAACTTTACAGCACACTGACGTAACGTAATTTAGAGATATGAAGATGAAAGTCGTAAAATCTGTTGTCTATCGAGGTGGTGTTATTAATTATAGCGTATACGAGGGTTAAACGTTGCCGCATTAACGAACAATACTTTCGGCACGAAATATTTTTAAAACTCCATATTAAACAATGTGTTGTTAACGTGCTTGTTCGGCACAATGCGGGATTACGTTTCATGAGGCATTGTGTATATAAAGGCAATTTGCATTTAAAATACGTGAAGTTTTTTATCACTTTCGGAAAGGTATCCCGACATGCAAAAATATGAATATTAAACAACACACACCGGTCACGATAAAAGTCAAACATGCTACATGTACAAATGTAATTTTTCTGTCACAATTTTGCTGTGCGCCGGAAGTGGGTGAATTGCGGTGCATGTACAGGCGTACGGCCGTAAACTGTTATTCAATATGTTTGTGTGGAACGTCATCGATTCTTTATTATGCCGACCTAATCGTGCTGGCTTGGACGAAAATTGGGTACACACGAGTAATTACACGCAGCTGACGAATATTTCATATACGTCGGCGGTAATCAACGATTTCGTTGATGTTTGATGTTTCTAATTGGGTCAATTTATTTTTCTTAGAAGCAGTGTCAGAGCGTTGTAGATATAAATAAATCTAATCGGGATTTCTATTCCGCGTCATCATCTAATGGCGAGCAATTTAGTATGAACAAACCATTTTTGTTGTGATTAATTACACATTTGTTTAAATTAATTATAAATTCGTCAGCGTAATGTCGCAAAGCTAATTGCAGAATTATTTTATATGCAATGTTGTCGCATCGACATCTACGTTGATGTGGCAAAGCTTCTTATTTATAGCGATAACAGAATATGATGAGCATACATGAAATGATATAAAAAATATGTGTGAACGTATGGTTGAGACTGCACGTCCATAACGCGGAAGCGGAAATTAACCGAATACACAATACTTAGATTGCAACTAAACCAATAATTTCAACATTAGTGCAAATTGAGAGGCGAAAATTTGATAGTTCTGATATGAACAAATTGGTCCATAAAGAAAAACTGTGGGATCGCTAAATAATAAATGTTGATGAATGAAGTATTGTATATCCGGTTAATTTCTTGGCGGGTAAACCTGGTCGTGTAGCCTGGACGACGATACCTTCCCTTATTTCTTTTATTACATTTCATGTGTTGCGAGTCTTCAATTTCGTAGTTGTACAAGTAAGGTGTGTCGACGCATTTTTTCCTATTGCTCACATATTATTTCTATAAACAAGGTAGATCCCAATGCGACAACTCAGCACACAAAAATCCATGGCTGGGTCGCACATTCATCCAAACTGTTTGCATTAGTGGGTGAGGCAAAGTAGACATTCTAATTAGTTAAACACATTTTCTTTAATTTGATACATTTTAAATCTCTTTATCAATGTATTGCTTCTCACGGTATTGTCAAAGCCATCTCCAGGTCTTGGGAGTCAACTTTGAGATTTACAAAAAATCATGTGTGATGTTCAATTGATGTATAATAAATAACATGAACAAAGTTTCATTATTTAATTAAAAATTTGTTTTTCAGTAATATAACTGACTGTCATTGCATGTCACCAACTTTATAAAGTAAACACGGCATACTTTAATGAGGAATTTAATTGAAGGCACGGAATATAGCGTGGAAGAAAACGTCACATTTTGAAAGCAATATCTCAAACTGATGGTTTACTCAAATCAACGATTTCTATATCTCGAAAACTGTTCGCGTTGTCGCAAAAATTGTTTGTATAAAGGTTAGATAAAGAAATTAAAAAAAAAAACATTTATTGGAAAAGTTCTTTCGAAAATGGAGTATAAGTAAGTATAAAAAAGTTCGGTGCAGACCAAGATCACTAAAGTAAACAGGTTGTCTGGTAACGTTTAACCAATCAGCGGCCAGTATTTAAACGCGGGAACCACTCGGTATGCCTATTCAAATGTATAGGCAGTCATAGCTATTTGCGTAGAGCTGCAAATAAGCCACACTGCGTTTTGCAGTCAACTCCGATTATTCTTTCAAAATGTAGTCACTAAAATTAATGTACATACCCTGCCTGGTAACCAATTTATTTTACAATTCAATTAATGATCGGGATAAAATATATCTTTGCTGAAATAGGCCAACCCATCGAGATACAACTGACCACCTTATTCAAATTCTTTTATCAAAGAATATTGCTCTACACAACTCAAGGATTACAAAAGCATATTTAATTCCGTTTTCTCTCATATTAACTCTCTTAATATAAACTCATAGTTTAGGTTTTTAAGGCTTACAAGAAATACATTTGACAACAAACTCAGTGTTAGAAATATTTTATTTAAACAAACATTTTGCATTAACAACAAATATTTACGTAGTTAAGTCATAATTTTCTTAATTTTCTTCTTTATTTGTCTACTGTGTTTAGCTATTTTTCTTTTCCCCAATTTGGCTTCGTCCCTTCTTAAATTGAGAAATTTAATTCGAATGAACACTCTCTGTCTGGAGAATGACTTCACCAGTTTCTCAGGAACTTCCGGAACTTTCTTTGCTACATAGCGGGTGGTGTTTTGTACAATATTATGCGGAGTATGGAAATCACCCTTGTGTAAATTTTGGAAGTATTTTTCCATTCTTGAGACTTGAGTTGACCAATCATTTGAGGGTTCAGTTAAGCCACCAAAAGAAAGATTCTGAATCCATGATGGAATGCTGTAATTGTGGAAGTTTGCTTCTTCCGCTTTGTAAGTGTACTGGCCTAGATGTGGAAACTCTTCCCTGTGTTTTTTGGCAAGGTATCCAGCTATATACCTAATACCGTCTTCTTCAGACTCTTGCGTCTCCAATGATATTGAAGTCGAGCTGGTAGATGTAGATGTATTGCCTGAAATATCTCGAGGCACTTGTGGAGGCTCTGGTATTGGTAACTTTTCAAGCTTAGCCAGCTTCATAGCACTTGCGATCAAGAAATGATCATCTTCAAGCCCTGGTGACGTATCCACATTTGATTGTGTCTGGACAAGTCCTCGATTTTTGCCAAGTAGGAGCATCCTCACCCGATACAAAGGATTCAGAGGAGACGGATGATCGTGAAGTCCTCCACGTGTTCTTAACTAAAGTTGAAAGGAAATCAATACTTGTTTCTTTACTTGTTTATTGTGATACTTACTTGTGAAAAAAAATTCCAAGCAATCTTGATTTAATCGATGTGTTAGGAGATATTTAACATCATAATCGTCCTTCATGTAGTTGAATAATAGTGGCTAACATATCTTCCAAAATATTATTTTGGGTGTCCAAATATAATCCATATGGATTCTTGGTTGGGATGGATGCTGATGGTGCGTAATAGTTCATGATGTCAAACCAATTATTAACCATCTGAACAAAATTTTCGATCTTTGTTTCTTGTAAATAATGTTTTAAAGCCGTAGCGGTTGTGTTTGAAAACAGCTGCGCTGTTAATTTTACATTTTGCCTTTGCGTTTTTTCACAATTTATGTGGATTGGTGTGAGCTTGTAGCAGGAATTAACTTCCGTCCTGGTGATTTCAATTAACCTTTTTACAGGATCTTTATTTATAACTTATCCATCAGATAAGATAAAGCCAACATCGATAAACCAATTTCTAAGCAACTTCAACAAATGAGGGACATCAGCAAAAAAGAACACTGGCTATGCTGTTGATGGGTGCTTCATGTAAGTGTTTTCCACGGTTATGCCCTGTGCTTCCCATAGTCCTTGATTGCCGCTACCACAATCCGAAGTGCAAGCAACTACGTGATATTTGACTTCATGTAATCGGATGATGACATTCTCTAGCAAATCCATAGTCATTTTCTTATCAAATCCTACATTATACACAATGGAGATTAATAACAAAGTTTTAAAATAATTTTAGCAGAGGAATCTCAAAACAAATTTTGTTTATTTACCTATATATACCGGTTGTTCCCAATTATCAAATAATCCTCTTGCCATTATCACTTGCATGTATGAATGTGGTCCTAAAATCGTGTCTTCTTTTTGGTCATATTCGTACATTGAACATACTTTTTTTTCATCAAAAGACAATACAGTAACTCTACTCCTACTTGTTTTTGTTATTCCTACGCTATTCATAATGCGCAAAACATCTTCCAAGACACCAGTTTTTAGATTTATATTCGCAGCCCATTGTTGTAAAGTTGACAATCCTTGTAAAGGATAATGCAAAGTTTTCCTCAGATAAATATAACTTCGCTTGCTGAAGTATCTAAGCGCAAAAGCAGTAGCTAATTCATCTTGACTCCAACGGGCTCTTGTTTTTTTCTTTAAAAGTATCTCCACCTGATTGGAAGTTAAAAAGTGATTAAAGGGTAGCTTTACTCGTTCATCAAATTTACATCCATCTTCTTGTATTTTCTTCCTCTAACTCTCCTCAATTTTGAGATGATGTGAAACCTTTTCTTTTAACAACATATTTTCTTGCTGTAATGTCTCAAACATTTGCTATAATGAAATGTTGACATTATCAATCACCTTTTCTACTAGTGGTGATGGTGCAGGTGTGGATTCACTACGAATAAGGCTTTCTACACATGCTTTTCGTTCCTTATTTAAAAATCGCTTGGTTCTGGGTGTATCATCCTTTTTCCCTTCTTCCAGAAGTAAATATAATGATGGGTTTGCTGTAAATAAAGTAAACATAATTATAAACTATATTTGTATTATGTAATTACTTTATATCCGTTACCTTTTTTTTCAATATTTTTGGTTGCAAGTCTAGTAACCTAGCTTGCAGTTCATCTTGATACCGAAGTTAACAATACATTTGATCCTGGCAAACCCTGTGACGTCACATCCCCACTCTCGCCAACCGGTTACCAGACAATCTATGTATTTTAGTAATCTTGGTTGCAGACCACAGCAGATTTTTTTTCTCTAAATTTTCCAACTAACAGCGAAGTTATATTAGAAGCCTAATATTTATTGTAATACTTATTCATACAGATTATGTACGTATGTTTTTATTTTTTGAATAATAAAATACTAAAAATAGTGCCTTTAAAATTCCTGTATTTTTAGTTACTTTAAATCAGCTTTAAATGAAAATTTGAATCTTATATTATTAACCCATTAAACATTTTTTGATTTTAAAATGTTTCACATTTTCGTTCTCAATGTATCATACAAAATAATTCCAGGGTTTATATAGTTAGTTTTAGCGCACCCATCGTCAAAATTTATTTCAAAACAATTTCTTGATTATTCATTATTTGCCCGTGAAGTGTCGTTTCCAACGTTTTAAATCCAAGACACCGTCGACATTTTTTGCCTCACAACTCGTTACATAACTCAGCAAGAACGCTTCGGTTTTTTGCGATAATTTTTAGTGATAATAATTGACCGATACGATCGGTGTGGTCCTTCAGTGGTTGCGTAGACGCTCGTGTTTTAGGATGTGTTCGTCGCGGTTAATGTGGAAGTTGAGTTAATTCGAAAAACGAAAATCGAGCGTTGGTGCCGTGACGCAAACGGTAATAACGTGGAATAAGACAATCTTTTTTTGAGTCGTGCGCGGTTTCAAAACTCATTTGCCTGTGATGCAGAGCGTGTTGGATTTTTTATCGAAAATGTGTGTTTCGTGGACAATTTTGGGTCGATGCCATTGGAAGGGTAAACGAAGGGCGCGCTTTTGAAACGTCTGAGCCATCGAGGTGAGTGCAATTAAGTTTATTCTATAAAATAGTGGTGGCAAACGCGGCTTACTTGATCGATATCGGATTGAATCGTCATTTTTTCCTGAAAAAAAACTGTTCTTCCCAGGGATTACATTGCCCCAGTGTTCTTTAACGACATTTTATTGCAATGTTTATTTTTGGTCTACGTAATAATTTTATATTTAAAAATAGTTTCATATTCAATGTGCTCGACGACATAAACGTTGAAGGAAATTCCTCTCGTTAGAAATAGACAAAAATGTCTATTGTTCGTCCATAATACAAAGTGATTAGTTGAAATTTCAACTGTAGTTGTTTTTACTTTCTTATACTTTATGTATACGTAAGTATATGAATCGAAATTTTAAAGGATATCCTCGTTTTGAGGTCCTCTGAATCGTTTCTGACTACTTTCGAAATGACGTATGTATGTCTGTGTGCGTTCTAGCGTCCAAACGATTTGTATATAGCTTGAAGGAAAACGTCCTATTTTTAAAGCAATACCTCAACCGGAAGTGATCGTTTATCCTTACCACCGTTTTCCTTATCTCGAAAACGGTACGAGTTATCATAAACATGTTCTGATACAAACTAAAGATGTTAAACGTTTAAACAACTTTGATTAGAAAAGTTTTTTCACAAAATGTAGTATAACTAAGTATAAGAAAGTTCAGTGCGGACCACTGAAGATTTTTTTAAATGTTGCAAATAAAATCAATCTCCAAAAAAAAAACCTTAACTGAAAACCAAAAAAGAAAATTTTTAAAAGCGAATATGTTAGGATTTAGTATTCTCTGAACAATCATTGGTCAACTGGTTTTATATGCGCCTGAGGAAAAAGACGGTAACAAAATTTATTCTGCGTTCAATCGAGGTTCCCAAAAAAGGGCATCACCATGAATAAGAAAAGCTAGCGATCGCTGAATTGATAAGATCCACTGAGAACCAAATATTAACACCAGATGTACCCTTGCTGGTGTCTTTTCTAGATGTATAGAAATTTCTAATTGGCTATGCCCCCCTTATAGTAATTGTCACGCGACACAACAACATTTGAGATACCATGAGAAAATCAATAACGAAAACGGCCCAAGAAATAATGAACCCCACTCGAGTGCAGGAAATAAGGATTTGTTTCAATTGCCACATTTGGCACAGTTTATCCCAGTAATTATGGAGCGGTTTCGGCGCACCGTCGACAAAAACACCGATCTTGCGTGGACATAACGTTGGAAATAATATTTTACATACGGTAAAGACCACATGCTGTACTGCAATGCGAGCCACATTGAGCAATTATCTTTAACATCGCTTTTTGATGACACTACAAAAGATGAAGTCAAACTGCGAGAGTGTTTTATTATTTACGACCTAGTAAGTGACTTGACTCGGTAGAAGGACTTACTGGTCTTTTTCGTGTTGAAATTGTGCAACGGTTAGAATTTGACACGAACGTTTGTCGAGGCAACGATAATGGCCGAAATATGGTAATGCGGATTGTTTTATTCTCGGATCCCGGAGCGATGTATCATAATATCCAACAAATATCAGGGATGACGATCAATATAGGTACTACACTTCAACTTATTATGAGAAACT
This sequence comes from Geotrupes spiniger, assembly GCA_959613385.1. Classification (NCBI taxonomy): domain Eukaryota; kingdom Metazoa; phylum Arthropoda; class Insecta; order Coleoptera; family Geotrupidae; genus Geotrupes; species Geotrupes spiniger. The sequence goes on along the minus strand of OY390737.1, from coordinate 13,087,658 downwards.
TATTTTTTATTAAATATTCCGAAATATTGTTTATTACTACATCGTAAAGAAATTAGCAATAATTGCAGAAATAAAGCAGCAAAACGAGGTCGAAAAAAAAGATAAAATATTAAAGGGATATAAATACTAATTTCGATATAAATTGATTTAAAACTTCAACGTGAACTATGTCTAGCTAAACTGTATTAAAACGACTCATACATATATAGGAATGAAACCTTAAACAAATAAAAATAAAGTTAATGCAACATACGAGGGCAAGCTGACAAAAAGGTACCTGCATGTCTATGTCTATGTCAATATAATCTCCTTGTGTTTTTTTGCATTTAGCAATTAATTAGAATAAACCAGCAAAAAAAATGTCTTTGCTGTGGGCGGTTAGTTCTTCGTCATTTAGAAATTTTTGTTGATGAGTTAATTCGGCAAATTATAAATCCTTCAAAGCATCCTGTACAGCAGCAAACTTGTGCACTTGCGCATTGTCATACTGAAGCATAATTTCATTTTATAATCTTCCTTTGTGTATTATGGCCTGTTGCCATTTACGTAAAATATCAACATAATAGTTACCCTTCGTCGGGGTCTTACGTGTCAAGTATTCTATTAGTAAAATTCCTTCTCAGCCCCAAAAAGTTTTAGCCATAACCTTAACAGCAGCATAAAATTTCTTTGGTGGTGGCGAGTCCATGTGTTTCCATTGTATCGACTCATGATTGCTTTCAGGATCATAGTGATGAACCCACGTTTCATCGCTAGTTACAATTTTCGCAATAATTTCTTCCACTTGTCCTTCCCAAAGCTCCAAAAAATTTTGAGAAGTTTCAACACGACGTTGTTTATCGAATGGAATCAACATTCTTGGTACCCATCTGGCACCTTTGACATGCCCATGTATAATGGCCCAAACACATTCCCTGCTAATTTCCAAAGTCTCTGCTGTCACATCGATTTTAATTCGTCCATCAAGAATCAATTTTTCTACTTTCGAACGTTTTCTTCGATAATGGCTGAATTTGATTGACCACTTTGGGCATGGTCTTCCATGGTTTCTCGCCTCCGTTTAAATTGCTTTGACAAAAAGTCTATTCTCTTATAAGAAGGACAAGTTCATCGTAAACAGCAAACATCAGATTTTTATTTCCTTTGTAATGTTTCATTGTTTTGTGAGAATAGCATAAGAAAGTTTAGTGCGGATCACTGTAAATTTTTTAATGCCGGTACGAGATTTTATATCTCCCAGGGCAAATCGAAATCAAACAAAGTTCCAACAATATTGGAATAAAATAAAATGTACGTATGTTGTACTAAACAACTTCAATTTTTGCAAAGTCTTTTGGGGAAGAGAAAGTTGTATTGTGCCGTTTTCATATTATTATTATTATCCTAGTTCATTAATGACTTTTTATGAGAAACTACCTATTTCACGATGAAATGTTCAGGAAAAATACGATTCTTTAATTCGAAAATCCACTGAACAATATATGCAATTTATTAGGTATGCGACACTATTTCAAATAACATTATTTGAAATCAGATTATTTGAAATGCAATACCCCGAGGACGGCGACGGCGTTATTAACGTGGCCATCTACCTTATTATTTCGTCGTTGCACAATTTGTCAATATTGCATTTCGGCATTAATAGAGCGCGCGATAAAGAGCGACGAACCATATTTAAATTAATGAAATGTGGACCATGTTTGCGTTCAAAATGCAAAGTGTGTGGCAAAGTGTTCGATTTATAAACGTTCCAACCTTCTGAATTACTTATTTTTTTAATGCTGCATGTTTCGTTAATGTTTATTTTATTTATGTCGATGGAACGACTACGTATTTTGAAGTTATGTATTATTCGTGTAATTATTTTTCGATATACGTATACGATATTTATGAAACAAATTGCCCGATGGGTTCAATATTACATTATTAATAAACAAAATTATACTAATCTAATTTATATTTACTGGCGTTGATCAAATTATACACAAATAGTTTCACGGGCAAATTCGATTGTTATTATCATTATCAAAGTCAGTATTTAAACATATTTACAACAATTTCATCAGAAAATTTGTTATTATTTATTATATTATTACTAAGAACGTAAAATAGGATACAATAAGATTACGAAGAGGGAATTGAGATGGAACGGAAATAAAGAAAAACTAGACAAGGTGGAGTAAATAGAAAAGGGAGAGAGATATATTTCAAAAAACTAGGAATAAAACAAAGGAGACAGAAGCGAAGGAAGATGGAAGTGGCAATGAATATGGAACACAAAACTAAATGTGGAAAAAGAAATGGAGAAGTGAACAAAAACCCAAGTTAAAGCAGAAAAAAATGGAGTGAAGGATAAGAACCAGAAAAAATATGGAGAAAGCAACATGGTATGTAAGAGGAATAAATTGACAGGAAGAGGAAGTAAATGAAGAATATGATAGGTTGAAGATCGTAACGATAACAGAAACAAAGCAAAATGGGCAAGGACAAAAAATTTTGGGAGGGAAATGTGCGGATTTATACAGGAATACAACGGGAACGATGAGCTGCAGCAGCGGTGGATGTGATAATCACACGATACAGACATAATCGTTTCAGTAATGGAAAGATAGAATTGATAGTAATTTCAACGACGAAACACAAAAAAATTAAAGACGAATACTGGGACAACCTATTTGCTTATTAAAAGTATTAGTGACAACATATATATGATGGGGTATATGAATGAAAAAGTGGGGTCGAGGGAACGGGAGTGATAGGTACATCAATTCGACTTAAAATTAACATTTGTAACCTTATACCTTCTCTCGTAGTGTATGTTTGAAATATTTGTACTTAAATACAGTAACACTTCTGCTTTGCAACGGTGGTCGTAAAAGGTATCAGCATTGATTAATTTACAGGATAACGTCGACGTCTTAAATAATCTTTTACGACTTGAATCCGGCAGAATAGAAGAGAATTATTGATTTACGAGCCTCTCTGTCCATTTCTTGGAATAGTAAACAAATTTGATTTAATCACTATATAATTTGAAATAAATTAACTATGGATTATCTTTAATTAAGTACATTTACTTTACAATTACTACGAAGTTGGCCTCGACGATGCCCTTGTTTAACATCATTACTCAATTCCTCTAACCTCTTATTCCATATCCTTCCTCAAAGAATCTCCTACCTTTATCATTTTTACACGTCTTGTTTACTGGTTTACACTCCATAAATATTTCTGGATTCCAGCCACTTAGAAAACAATTTTATTTATTTTTCGTCTCCAATTCTCTCGTCATTAGGTACGTTGTAAATTCTTCCGTAATTCTCCTCGTCTTTTCTTATAAGGTCCACATATATCAACGCCCATAGTAGCTCTGTCTTCAACTCCCCACCTAGTGCTCTCGTTAGATGTTTCTTCACTTTAAATGATGCATTAGACACTTTTTACAAACTATTGTTCGACCGACAATACCAGTTGTTCAGAACTCGCTCGAGTCCAGTTAAACCAAACACAAATTGCTATACTTAACAGCATAATTTCTTACCAAATAACTCTCTTCGTTGGAAACTCATGCAGGCGATTCTGTAATTGAATATTTATACTAGAACGCTACATGAATCAATAATGCTAAGGATAAAAATAATCTTTCTTCTGATTGGGGGTTTTGTTTTTGTGGGAGAGATATTGATGTAATATTATCATTGACGTACGGGCAAAATTATATTTACATACACACATTTTTAGTATACAATCTACAACATAAAATATATGTAGTACCCATATGAGTTTTCATATTAGTTGACTTTTTTACCAATACCAACCATAAACTATGTTATGATGGATCAATATTTACATTCGCAGCGCGTCGCAACAGTGTAATTCTTTTAACATAGATGAGTTGTATGAGCGACGCAGGTTACAACACATTATGCGACACGTCTATTAAACTTTCAGTAATCGACCATGATACACACTCACGCTCGTCATTTCATATTAAATTTTAATCAGCTTTCCTCACATCGAGCCAACTTTGTTCCGCACACTTGAAATTAAATTTGTCTTCGCGTCGCTATCTAACGACATAATAAACGTATACATTAGAATTAGCGGAATCGTGTCGTCGTCGTCTCCGTTCTTAGTTCGTCGACGAACCGTGCGGTCCCCCGAGATCGAACGCATTAAAACGTATTGTGTTTTGAACTGGCAGACGAGGCGCATGCCAACGAAACGTTCGGTATTTTGACACTGGGGTTCGTTTTTGCGGCGAGAATACAAATCGTACAATTTAAGATTAAATCCTGGATGGATCAATTTGGGTCGTTGAAGATAACGACGACAGAATAGCTAATGATATGGGGTAATTCTATGACAACGTGCACGGAGAAGCACCACCAACAACCATATTATGGATTTTAATCAGAAGTTGACCCAAGAACGTGCTTTTATGTATTAAAGTATATTTTTTCCAGCAAGTGGCAACCACTTCAGTGGCGAGTAAAACACGTGTACACATGTACAATAAATTTCTTTAAATAGCTAACATATCTTGTATAATTCAACGATCATACAATCGTACAAAACTCTATTGGTCGATGGATCGTGCTGACATGAGATAAAACAAGAGCTGCAGGAACAGGTTACAAACAAACATCATCAAGTATTGATAAAGAGCCACATAGAGAGAAAAACTTGAAATCTTGAGATTATATGCATTGTGTAACAAGGCAAGACTGCTCGATATTAAATATAAAAATGAGTTTATCTAACCCATTACATGTGATTACCCAGAATTAATATGTCTTAATTATTTACATCACCCTTATTTAATGGAACTATAAGTTTTCTGCTAACGAAGTGAACCAAGAATAATTCGCGACTTAAATTTCCATAAAAGAAGTCACTTAATGCAAAGAAAGTAAAACAAAAACACGGGACGAACGTCACATAAAATTACGGACACTCGTAGATCTCCCGAAGGAGTAGTTTGGAAATAAGTTGTGCGCTAATTAAATTCTGCAGCTTGACAATTTGAATACTCCCCTGCATTGTTACGAACTTGATTCTTAATAAGTGTTTGAGTACGTAAAGCAAGTCAAGTGGGTATCGTCGGTGCCATCAATTTGATTGTAATTTTCCTGCAACAGAAAGCAACGTTCCGGTCCATGTGCACAAATGACGTTGTCGTACTGCTGGCGAATCTAATTGAAATTTGATGTATATACCACTCGGCGTACAATTTCAATTCGCACGAAAATAATGTCCGGTGTCGATAACAATTAGTGTATTTTTTGTCATTGTACCTACACATTTTCATTTGTGTTACATGACAATATAAATTTCCCATTATGTTCGTAGTTGTCGCAATTATCTTGCTATTTCAAAATAGAAATAATCGCGTTTTGATGCGAACGCGAAATTAAATTTCACATTTTATGTCTGCTAATGTGCAACATTAAATGCACCAGGTTATATATTAGTGTAATATTACCATTTATTACAAGTTTATTACAGTTAATTAAGTAGATGCTATGAGAAAATGAACATTTTATTGAAAATTCGGAAAATTTTGATAAATAATTTATTAAAGGTAAACAATATCATAACTCAAATAAAATAATAGCAGTTAGCCTCGTTTGATTTTCACCAACCAATAGTGCAATCAGACTTTGAAAGGGGTTGCTCAAAAATGTGTACAATATTCCGATGTACAAGGCTTTCGTGAATTATGAATAGGCCTTCGATAACGTAGAGCACGATACCGATTATATTAGAATTATTAAACAACACGCCACCTAATAATATAAAAATATCCAATGCGTGGAAAATGTATTGATGTTTAGATGACGTAATTATAAATAAACGGGCAAGTGTGGCAACCGTTCTTAAATTAGGAAGAATATTAACAGCGTGTCAATCCAAGTTGAATTTGCCAAGGATACGATTAACGAATTGGAAATCATTATGTTTATCTAGCACTTTTAGTTCATAGGGGATGTTAATTAGACTAAACAAGTATCAAAACGTACGCATCTTGTTTATATAACTAGCTTCGTAATTTTTCAGCCGTTGTGTGGTATTGGAATTTAATTTCCATTATTAAGCGCCTTATTTCATAGAACCGTTTTATCGATGTAGCTGACACCTAATTGTATTTTATTAGCACAATTTTCCATTTCACAACTACTACGTAAGCGGATACTCGCAAGTGATATTGAAAACTCCGAAATCGCTAAACAAGGAAAATGTAAAATAAACAGCAGTCCATTATCAACGAATGCATAAGTGGCGGAGAAAATTGAATTTCTGTTTATTCTAAGTAAACGCATAATATTAGTTTTCGATCAACTAGTTTTATATCGACAGTAGCCGTACTATTTCTTTTATACCAATGCGATTAATTTACAATAACATTTACCTTTTATGTTATAAATAGATCCACATATTATGTCGACGCTTACAGACATTTCGTTGCATGAAATATAATTGAAAATTATTTAATATTTATTTGACATCCGGTGCACAATATATATTTTAGATCTAGAAAGTTAATTAAGTAAAAGTTTTTCTTTTTGAGCGACCGACTCAATGCTTCGAGCGTTGATGAAAATTTATTAAATTCCGCCGCTTTCAATTCTCCATACCTGCACTGCAGCGGGCCAAATGTAACTATAATGTCGCGCAATCAAAGACTCGCCATATTTCATCGAGTTTCCTCGGTGCTTTCTCATGTACAGATTACCGCTGAAGCTCGCGCGAAAAATCCACGTTCGCGCACGCCATAAACTAAACGCGTTAGTAGTAAAACGGAACTTCTCATGTCCTGATCCAAACAAGTTAAAGTTCTTACGTTAAGTGAGTTACCGCATTTCTCATTTCCCGTTTCATTTCCTCCCTAATGCAGGAATTTATACGGATATTGTTATAAATTACCTCTATAGCAGCGTAGCATAATTTTATTGCTCGTTTCTCTGCTCCGGTCGATTTATGGGAGGCAACGGCGCTTTATTTGTCAACAGTTGTAAGCACTTTTAACGGTCATTTAAAATTTAACGTATAAATTCAAGGAATCGAAAATAATATTCAATAGTCTAAGCGAGAAAATCCTATAGTGTTAATGGATGATTTAATTATTAGCAAATATAATAATATGACATATATGTCAGGAACGTGTTTATTAATAATAAATGTTCCAGGATAGTCAACTTGGTCAATATCTCGAATAATTTAGGTGGATATCAACTTGCTTGGCAGCGGTTTCAAATGTCGTCCTCTGCAGTTTGCACAACTATCCGCAATAAAAATTCATAATAAAGAACTCTAAACAAATTTACCTTTATTTCCACATTTCTTGCTCGTAAAATAGAGACAATTTCGATTTCGCTACCACATTGGTAGGTTCTATCGCTGTCAGTCTCTCGTATTCAATTTTAAGATAAAGTTAATAAAGCTTTTTGTGTTTTGCTGGTCATCTTGATTTTTGCAGTTCCGTCACTGAACAAAACCACTAAAAAATCTCTCTCTTGATCTGCAAACCACTCAAACGAACTCGTATTAAAGATGCACTCTAAATGAAATAAAAGAACCCCAAAATGAAACTAAAAAAGTCTCGGGGAAACACCTTAGGGAATACGCCTTTCAACGTCGTAATTTTATTTTTGCGTGCTTGATGCAAAATGTTCGATAATTAAATCTCATTTTTTTATTTACTTTCTGGCACTAATTATATGTCCCACCTGGATATTTTAATTCGGCGATGAAATTCTAACTGAAAATGACGATAAATTGCTTCGTCACTTGGTGGCACCAATTCCGGGCTACACCCATTCGCAACTTTTCCGTTGATTGAATGGATCATCCATGCACATTAATGGCGCATGGAGGAAGCATTTAGAGCAACTTCCTAATTAAAATTATATTTACATTGAAGTGAACGCGTAACCTAGTTGATTGATTTTGGAAGTTTGCCGACTAAATATTTGTCCATTCTGGTCGTGTGTAAACAATAGTAACGTCTACTTATTTCTTCCTGCTTATTAAATTGAGTTAATAGAAAAATGTCTACTGTCATACATATTGTTACGTATTTGCTTAATGTATTCATCCGAAACAGAAAATGCTAGCAACATACGCGTGCAATTATTTCTGCAAGGAGTAAATTTATTGATTTTATTACAACCGTACCATGTAAATGATATTCATTGCTTGTATTAATTAATATGCAAATGACGTTAATTATAATAAAATTTGAATATTTCGCGGTTGTGTATGTGCGTTCCTATCTCAAATTGCGTTTAGGCGCACACGTTATATGTGCGTGTCGTATTTTCCTGCCGTTTGCACGTTAATATCAACCGCGTTTTGTGTACGCCTCGTTCAGATTCACTTTAAAGCCATATATGGGCACATAAATTATCCCTTAAATGCTCCAGCAATGTGGGGATGAGTGTGTTTGACATGGGCATTCATTAGATATTCCAAACTTTCGAATCCTGAATCTGTAGCAGTCGTGGATTTATTTTGTAATTTTTAAAATGTTAAATTGGCTAATTGAAGTTAACCTGCGATGCTAGTGGGCTAGCATATATTTCATTACATGCTTCCAGGCGAGTAGATTTTCTAGATTGAAAGAAATGCTATTGTTAAGTGCGATGTGAACCTGCCGGTATCAGTTATCAGTTACTACAATTAAGATCCTTCATAATTTGTTTAGGTAATTTTAATTTAATAGCGCAAGGAACAAGATATTCCAGGCACCTTTTGTGATATAATGCGCAAAAACTACAGCGCTCAAATACGCACTTAAATTAATCCCGATGTTCTAAATAACTTCCGATATTCGCCCGAAATATCTCATTCGATGAACAAATAAAACGTACAAACGCGGTTCGTATTGACTTGCGCGTATTTACCCTTTTAATTAATTTTTAAAATACACAGTCCAGAAAAATACTCGGTTTGAAGTCGATTAAAATTGACTGGAGTGCAGCCTGGTTCTACTGAACCGAATTGATTAGCATGCGGTTTGTTATGGCCGCAATATACAGATTAAATGTATTTGCAACGTACGCGATTGTCGAAAAATTAGCCAGAGGATTGAATACGAGGCGTGAAAATTTATTAGGTTACGATTCGTTGGTTTCGGTTGGGGCAATTTTTGCCAAAATTTGTTCAAGTTCAAGTCCAATGTTTTTTGGCATGTTTTTAGAATTTTATATAAAATGAAATAAATATTCCCCTTACCATACACCGCGTTATTTAATCTGAATGTACATTTCGACAACTGTGTTGTCATGTTCAGCAGAACTTGCCAGTTTCTGCTTTGTATGACTCCATGTGATCCAGGAACTTATTACCTATGAGATTAGTTTATATAACCTTATATAACCCAACCCAACCCAACCCAACCCAGCCACCACAATTGGCCTGGCACACTTCCTACTCATATATTGGCGTTTTTCACGTTGCAGTAACAAGTTAGCAATTCTTTAATAGTAATGCTTGTCATATCCAGTTTTGAAAACGGTGGAGAAGTCATTTTTCCTGACATACCGCCGTATTTACCAGACATCCATTTGTGCTTTTGTAAGTGTGTTTGCCACTATCGTGGCAGGAAAGAAGAGCAATGTAATTGCAGGGACAAGTCTTACATCCAATGAATCATCCTGGATCTCATAAAAAGCTAAGCTCGTTGCCAACATGTCTCATGTTAACCGAAAATTGTTTCGAGGACGAAATTGCTTCGCAATCCTCTCCACACTCGCCTTCTTCTGTATACTAGCTCGCACGATTTAGCTGCCTTTTAAAGCAAAATGTTCATAACCATAAACATCTGTTGTCATATGATGTCTTGAGCACAAAAGATACAAGACTGATTGGTCTCTATGATTTCCCTAGACGTAATTACAGCGTTGAGTTCTTTGTACATTAACGAGAAAAAAGAAAACTGTATCTCTTGGCGGAATGTTGGAAAATAACGTGCAGGCAGCAGATTATAAGACATTTCACTGGTCAGTCTAGGTTATGATCTTCCTACAATATTGTCTCATCGCGTGGAACCCTAGAATTGGGTCTCTATCGAACGAAAGCTTGATTACTAGTTCCCTCTCGACCATCATATAATGTTGGGTGTTGCCTTATTTGAATTTGTTTTACGCAATATTTAAGAGTCTTCCGAATCGTTTCAGATAATAGCATCTAAAACTTATCCCTATCTAGTGCTGGGCGTTGGCGTCACATCTGAGAACAACGTGCATGTTCTTCCTGGCCACATAGCTTGTTAGCTGTAGTATATAAACTATGGAAGCTAGGATAAAATAATTGCAACTTCCTTCTCGGTTCCACTGTGCACAAGGTAATATAACAGAACTCGTTCAAGAATGAGTCTTTCCACGTGTCTATATTCTTCAATTAGCACGATATGAATTTTGATACTCGCCATTTATGGCTAGTTCCTTCAGAATCATTGTGACCCCCGAAGATGCGATTGTGAAGTGGCTTTGTTCCGAATCTGGTACCTTTGTCTCCACAGGTCCTCGGGCCAGGGTTGTCTTTTCAAAAAAAGTTCAGTTTCTTCTTCTGCCAACTAGTACCCTTTCAGCAATTTTCAAGTTGATCAATTTCCATGTTCTACAAGATATTTCTTGGTAGTCGCAGGTACTCCCAGAGTACGTACCACATAATTACCCAGCATGTGCTTGTCATTTGCCTTTGCAAGCGACCAGCAAAGCATCGTAGATGAGGCTTGGAGTAATGGAATGCAACCTGTTAACCCAAAGGGATCGTTTGTTGTTTATTATTTTTCTTACAATATGTTTTTATTAAGAAAAATCATTAATGACATATTCACATTCTTACAATACTTTATCCTATTTCTAAACTAACATCGCCTTTAGGCTCCGCCACTTTCTTCTTCCATCTCCTCCTGCCTCCCCTTTCTCATTTCTGTGGTTTTTTCGTCACCTTCTTTCCCTCCGAATATACGTTCTACTTTCACTTGTGCCGTTCCACTTCCTTAGTGTCTCCACTTCCCGGTAGGAATTTACTTCTCTCTATCCCTTCAACAGGGTATCATTTTTCCTTCTGGTCTTTCATTACCCTTACTTTCATTTGTTGTTCCACTTTCCTCTTTTTCCTACACTCGTGCTTCGTACCTCCGTTCTCTCCCATATTGCTACGCCCGTATTTTCCTTCGTTCTTTTCGTCCTCCTTCAAACTTATCTCTCCATATTGTCACACCTAATGTCACCATTCATCTCAACTTTTTCGGCAGAACTCCTGCGCTTTTACCTGCTTCTATCACTACACTATCTCTTTACCCACGTGTTTCCCCTCTCTTCTCCGCCTTTCTACCTCTCCGACGGATATCTCTTCTCTCCAGCTTGACATGTAATCGCATAGTTCTTTCATATCTACATCTCATTGTAAATATCCCATACCAGTTTGTTTTATTCACTTCTGCGAATCGATGTCGGGATAATATAAATTAACTTTCGCTTTAACAGATTCTTATCTTTCACTTTAATGTAAACGTTAGTGGTAACATATCGGAATCTAATTATTCATCATGAAAGACAATCGCGATAACTCAAACAATGTCCAGAATATTACAATTCTCACAAATCCAGCCTCCCCTCAAAACTAAATTTCAATCAAATTACAAATCTACCGACCCGGAACCGATGGCAATTTCGTTCGTTTTTCCACCGCGCTGCTTTGTGCGAGCGATTGTTCGATATAAAATATACTTTTATTGCGGCGGCACGTAATTTATATTTTACATCTTGGCGAAATAAAACTTAGAAGAAACTCTGAAATACGTAGAGAATAAATTGCGGAATTCAATACGTTTTTCGTTTTGGTCCGTTTTTCCTTTCATTGCGGCGGGTCGAGCGAGAGTGCTTAAGGATCTTTTCAAGTTGGAAACATTTTTAATCTCAGATCAGCAACCGGAAAACTAAAACTAAAACAACGCCGCCAACACGGAATAATGGGAAATGTCTATGCAGCTACAGTAATGCTCGCATACGGTATATATCGGCGAAATAAACTACTTTTTAAATGCTCATATTTAAAAAAATATCGCAGCCAAAGATTGACTTCCTGTTGATGTACACGACGATATAATTATGCTTAAATTGCAAGTACTGTCATACTTCTTATTCATTACGCAATTACTTATTTTCTCATATCACCGTTTAATTTTTTTTCTCGCCAGAACCATTCATCATCGTCGATCAATATAAAACATTTTCGACTTTTTCATCTACGTACTAATGACATGGAATATTTCTGAAAGTTGATCTACTCCAAATGAACTTAACTACACACACATAGAAAACGCAAATAGTATTGTAAGAAAAAAATGGTGCTACAACTAAATCTACGTTAGTTCACCGATACTAGAACATTTCAATGCTGCAATGCAAAGCCTTTATAATTTATAGGACGTTAGCAAAATTACATACAAAAATGGAATAAACTGCTACCATTACAATTTCTTTAAATTATCTTTGTTCATCATACACTTGCACAACTGATTGATTTACTTGGCACAGTCGATAAGATAGTTATATCGCCTAATTTCTGTAGTTACGATGGCGTACGAACAACGTTAGTTAAAGTCGCCAATATCAACATCATGTGTGTCTTAGATATTGTGGAAATAATCAATTCTTCAATTGAATTTATTTAAGATGATTGCTGTTGATTAACACGATATGACACAAATATTAAAAAAATGACCCTTGTACACCCCCAATATATTTTTCTTCACCTACGTCTAAGAACAAAATTATATAAAATATAATTTTGTTTCATTCTCTGTGCTAATTTCTTCGATTAATACGAGTAACTGCGTTAGCCAAGTGAAATAATGTTCGCATATATTCTTGATATCTTACGTAAAATAAATTTACCTGTTCCTCCTAATTAAATTAAATATTTCTAACTATAGCCAATTCAGATTCAGTAAGCAATATAACTGTTTTGAATCAATCGTTCCCCCATTTATTAAAAACCCGCCCGAAAAAAGGAAGTACCCTCTTCGGACGCTGCACGCAATTGATTTGATTTCGTATTCAGGGAAAACCTTTCGCCCTCTCGTGCAGGACCGGCAATCTAAATTAATAACGAGCCGTATATTCGTCCTTTTTGAGGCAGTGGCCACAAAATTGAAGCTCGAGAGAATCCGACCGTACACGGGCATCTATTGCGGTCGTTTTATTTTGCCGATAAATTTCAATTCTCGGCGTTATATTTCGAGTAGTTATTTAATGGGCTCGTAATGAGCTCGTCCCGAGGAACCTTTACTTAGCTAACAAAATAACATTAATTCCGCGATAAAATTAATTATAACCATATCTCATCAGCAAGCCACGGCGTAATGTGCTCGGCCCTCCATACCCGGTGGGTCGGCAGTCTACCCGCACTTCATATATCATCTTTTGTTCACGCATTCAATGGAAATACGACTCCCATTGTCTGGCGTTGTTTGTTATGGATTTCTTTGGTTATTTATTCGTGTTATTAGCGATTTCGTGGGTGCCGTTTGATTCATTTGTGTTTCGCTTTAATAGTAATTTATCTGTGTAGCAATAGGCAAATTTACTTCAATTAACATTTTTGGATTCAACTAAATTATTACATTAAATTACACCTACTAAGATCATTATTATTAGTTTCCATTTTCTTGTAGCATCTTGCAAATTCGTTCCGCTTTCCTTTTTTCAGTGCTCATCTTGTTTCACCCTTCCATCCATTTATTTTTTTGAGATCTATTATATTACCTAATACTCTAGGCAAGTTAAATATATTCGTCCAAATATTATTGTTGACTAAATTACTAAATTATTTTCTTATAACTTGTTTTATTGCACCGCAAGTATATGACGTTTTCTTATGTGTTTTATTTGTTTCAGGTAAGCTCACTCAATTTTTCATTATCTACAAAGGCGGTAAGTTTAAAATGCATCTGACTGATAGCCACCAATCAAATTTATTACACTTATAAATATAATCCTACATATTCGGTTTTCTTTCACAAAAATCCTCTCGTCTTTCATTAAGCATGAATTTAAATAGCATCGAAATGTTCCGAGTATTTCCTGAGCGATATAAGAAATATCAAACTTCGAAAAAGTTTGATCTTTCGAAATTGCGAACTACGAGTATATTGAAATTCGTGAAAGTACGCCCATTCTGGGACTACTGCTGCCTACTTCTCAACCCGGCGCCTGTGTAGATGCTTTTGAATTGGGGGCCATCTGTTTAAATTAATTTAATTGCGAAAGTTTTCCTTATTATTCACAAAAACAATCGCATGCTCTGTAAGATTTTATATTTAGTATTCGGTTACGTCTAGACACTTATTGTACATAACTCAATGAAAACGGCGCTTAGGTCTCATATCTCCTTTCATCGCCAGTTGAAACAATTTACACACTCTGATTTTAATTATATTTTTGTCACTCCGTCTTAACAATCGCTAGCTTCATAATCTTTCAGCCAAATTAAAACCCTTAAAACAAAGAGAAAGACAAAGACAACGTAACACAATTTTATTTTCGTTTATTATTAAGTGTTGCAGTCGTGCAATGAAGAACGACAAAATTATTGTCGATTATTCTTTTACACTTTCGTCAATGCCACCGACATTTATCGGCCAGTTGATCCCTGATCGCTCGAGATATTTTTAAACATAAGTTGTGTGACGCAGACAGCTAAGTCCTGTTTACGATGCGATAAAGATGTGGTCTCCTGACGAGACCGATTTTCTTTATCGCCAACTATTCTGGCAGTTTTGTAACATTAGCGTTGCATGATGGTGTTCTTATTGACTTTACTTATCGTAAATTTACAGATTTGTAAGTCGTTGAGGGTCGTGCTGATCATCGTGGCTGTTTTAATGATTTCGAAAATATTTGTCGAAAATGTACCCATATTAATCGTACAAGGAAGCCGTGTCTCTACGAGATATTTTATAGCACTAAGAATCAAGCTTTATATTTTGTTTTTTACTTTTATACATTAAAGAGCATTGAACTTATATTAGCTCTAGGTTTTTGGAAAGAGTTGTTTGTTGTATAAATTTAATATCGCAATCTTCAGAAAAATATAACACCTGCAAATTTCACGTGAAATATTTAAAATATAATAAAAAAGCAGCTCTACATACTGACTACTGAACCAGGGGTTCTAATTTTCTCTTCTAATTTTTTCAATTGGTTGCTGTTTTCTTTCAACTCGCATAAACACCCAACCCAATCCAATCCAACCCAACGTCTTTCTTTTGGATTCTCTTTTAATATTTAGCGTTGCTTTGTATATAGTGCTGCTTTGGTCTCTTCTATACAGTGCCATTTGTTCTTAAGTTTGTTCTTGTCCACACATCCTATACCACCACATTGCTTCCCAGTATCTTTCGTTCCTAAACTTCCAATCCAAAATTTTTTGATTGGATCCATGTCTCACATCCATAGAAGCCTGTGGACTAGATAACAATTTCGTATGTCCTTATTTTATTGTGTTGTGTGTTGTAGTCCGACTTTCTCTTGAAATTTTCTATTCTTCATATATATTTTCTCGTTTATATTATGATCACACCCTGACAATTAAAATCTCTTAGAGGATATCATAACGAGTGTTTCGATATTTGTGCCAAGAACAAATTTTAACTTTAATAATTCGTAAACAGTGTTAAAATTATTGAACCAATTGCTTTGCCAAAAGCATCCCGAAAACGACAAAAAGCATGAATGATGCTTCTGCAAGCTCTGAATTGGCTAGCACCTTAACGAACTTTATTTAAAGCAGGCCACAACCACAAAAGTATGTTGAACAAGACAGTCAAATATTGAAATAATTGCACAACCTCTCCCTTGCATGGATAGCTCATATACCTAATGGAAATTGAAGCCATGTGGACGATCATTCTACGTGCGGTAGTTCTTCCATTCTTTCAGCATATTCATCGTCTCGTAAATAATGTCGCCATGTCGCCAAAATAATCGCATTTTCGAAGCTAACCTGATCTGCTATTTTTCGATAATTGTATTTGGATGTGCTGCCATAATGCCCAAAAATCATCTGCTACTTTCTTCCATCTTTCTCCTGTTGGTTGAAGAATTTCAGTTCTAGAAAGCCTTTTCCATATTGCATCACAAGGGGATACAATTATATATTGTGCCGGTAAAGGCGCTGTTTTGTAGCTAAAGGTCGTCAGACGATATTGTGAGTTGCCTGATGCAAGATAGATGGGCATAGTTGGACGGAATTTATTGTTTGTTTATATCGATAAGCAATAATTATTTAATTTGTTTTTTATTAATAAATTATATTAATTTCGCATTTTTATCTTAACTGAAAAAGATAATGCAAATGTTTATATCGGTGAAATTAAGAAAAGACTATTTAAGCTCTTACCGACAATTCTTTCCATTAAAAAATGCAAGTTAATGGTATATCAGGCGAGCCATGAAAGTTTCTATAGGTTTATCGAATTCTACAATCGTTAGATGGTTCGAAATTATTTGACATTAAAAAATTTACCACATTCAGTTTTTCAGAATATTTCAAAAACCTGAAAACCAACAATTATAGCAATTTTCGTAGCAGTACCGCATTGCCCATAAAATTGTGCCCAACTTTGCCCATTTAATCTAAAAATGTCAAAGGTACCCATACAAGGAGTTGTAAAATAACCATCCTCTATAAGTAATTTAAATTTAGTCACATCGTGTAATGTCTTACCTTAATGCTAAAGCCAATCTATCCTTAGCAGATATATGTAGATCTTCTGAATTTCGTGTTTCGTTTTTCAATACCTGACCGTACAATTTCCAGCAAATCTTCAAAGTAAAAAAAAAATCATTTAAGGTAACGACAAAACTGACTTGGATCATCTTTCTATCTAGAAATAACTGTATGAAGTTCCCCTTCTTCTCCTCTACCTCTCCATATGGGGTGAATCCAAATTTTACTTTTTCTTTTATTAATGGTATGCAACACATGCAAATATAACTTCTTCTTCATTCCGTTCAATTTTCTCAAATAACCCGTAACGTAACACAGTCACAACACAATCCTGTTGGTATGAGTGCCTACGGCAGAACACGATCCAGGCACGGTCGCAGTCCCATAAGTGAGAATACGTCTTAATGCTGTAAATCGTATTAAAGGTGGCGGTATATTATTAGCGTGTAAATCGCATTTTCATATTCGTCTTATCGACGTGAACTCACTACTCCAGCTCTGTGGATATTGCTGGCTGTACAATGATCATAAACTCATCGAAGACTCATATCTATGCTGCGTGTGTGCGTCTGAATATCTCAGTGACAGATTTTGAGTTATTTTTTCAACATTATAAATTTTAAAAAATCAGCCTCAAATAACGACGAACTTAAACGATGTAATTTTTTAGAATAATCAATGGATTACTAAAATTTAAAGTTTTAAGCATCGATGAAGATGTCATCCGTCACCGACGATCCATACCCTCCACCCATTAGAATTTCTATTAGTTGCACACAGTCTGTTCCCTTATCAGGTAATGATTGTCACGTCGTCTATAACTCCATAAAGACTAATTACGTTAATTTGTTTAATTTGTTTTCTGTAAATTGACTGGTCTTTCTTGACCTCATGGCAAATTTTCTTTACGTGCCTTTGAAAAATATTCGTCAATAGTCTTTCGCAGTTTGGTTTACGAATGAGCACATTAACAATATAATAATAATAATAATATAATTTATTGTGTAAATATTTTACAGTACATAATTACCTACACAAAAGGCTGAAGTTCGTATACGATCTTCCACTTCGCCCAATAATTACATTAGGTCTGCACTTACTTTACAATATCCCAAACAATGGGTACTAAGATATATATTCAAATTAATCTACATATCTTAACTAATTGAATTCTTCCCAAGCAAAAGACATATGGAGTGAAAAATATATATATAATATTATAATATAATACATATATACACATATACATACAATGATACAAACAATACAAAAATGAGGAAAGAGAAGTAACAAAAACTAAACTTATAATTAGCTACTCTAATTCTTAAATAAAAGTTGTTTTAGTACGCGTTTAAATCCTATATTAGATAAGCTTAGAATTGTAAACATATAGTTCAACAATACTGGAGCAGTGTAGCTGAAACATCCCCTAAACTTAGATGTGTTATGTTGCATTACTGTATAGTTATTAGTCCTCACGTTTACATCATGTACATACATATGATCTCGTGCTCAGCAATAAAAATAAATAAGATGGACATTTATATTTGACCAGTTTATATAGAAATATGCCGTATAAATAAGAAACTATCTGCCTTATGTTTAGTTCTCCCTCCTGTTCTAAGTATGGTGATATATGATGTCTGAATGGAATAGAAAACGCAAATCTCATTCCCGCATTCTGTATCTTTTGTAATTTATTTTTGTTATAATCAGTTAAAAAATTATAGTACAGGCAGGCGCAATAATCTATGATTGGATATATTAGACTTTGCACTAGTTTCAGCTTAGTTTCAGAATCCAATACATTTTTTGTTCCATACATCATTTTGAGTTTCATGAATGATGTGCTGACAATCTTGTTTGTATGTTTTTCAAAATTTAGTTTATTGTCAATGATTAATCCTAAGCTTTTCGATTCATTTTTCCATTTTTGTGTTCCATTCATGGTTATTAACATGTTGTCAGTGTTAATTCTTTTTAGATTCCACTCAATATCTTTGATTTATCTGTGTTGACCCGTAGTCCCATATCATTACACCACTTACTCAAACATGACAAATCTTCATTTATCTGTAAAATAGTATCATTTACCTGTGACAATTTGCATGTAATGTATAGTTGAACAACATCTGCACATATATGATTATACAAATATTTTAGATTTCTTTCTATATGCAGAATAAATATCGAGAAATGTAATGGTCCTAATATGGTGCCCTGCGGGACTCCGCTTTTTGTTGGAAATATATCTGATAATATTTCATTATATTTGACACATTGTATACGTTCTCTCAAATATCCAGAAAACCAAGCGATAGCTGTATTATCAAGTCCTATATGATGCAGTATTGCTAACAATAGCTCAATGTTAACTAGGTCAAACGCTTTACTTTGATCTATATTTGATATCAAACTTAAGCACTAGCTAAAGTTCTAAAGTTTAAAAATATAATTGTCCCTATAATCTTCAACACTATAATCACTTACGTAAAATTGTCAAAATAAACTCCACAATACTTTTTAAAGATTAAAGATCTTTGAAGCAGACTAAAATTATGGAAGACCCCAAGTACTTATGGTCTTTTGTGTCCCAAACTGTTATTTGTGGATGATCTCAAGCTTTCGTAAAAAACTCTATTGATGACATGTACTTTTCTGCAGCAACAATTGAATACATTGTTGTCTTGGTGTTCCAACAATAAATTTTTGTATGAATCTTCCGAAATATCCCACATTAAGTTTTTCTCGTAAGGTTTACCCAATAATCTTTGATCGCCATTTGGAAGATAATCCAGTTCAACGTTGTTCATCTATTAAGGTGGGCGTCACATTCTATGCTAGACTAGCATTCACCGAACACATAATTAATTCTACCTCTGCTGTATTAAGGGCGTTGGGATTTATAATCCAAAATACCATTAATTTTTCAATTATTGATCCTATCAAATTGCTATATTTTTCCTTCGGGCAGTCAAAACTAGAATATGCGTGGATAGTTTGGTCTCCGATATATGGATATGCTTCACTTCAATCAAATTCTGCTTAGGGATGTGATAACAACCTTCTCGTAGATAACTTTGGAATTAATTCGTTACTACGCAGAAGCCAGGCTGACATCCAATTATTATTCAATCTACTCAACAATTTTATTAATGCACCGAAACTGATAATGAACAATAGATTCGTTCTTCCTCGGTACCCTGACTGTTTGCGGAGGCTACTGCACCCTGCTCTGATTGTTCCGCAGACTTAATATTACTCTGTAATTCGACAATAATTATACGATCAATATAAAACGATTAGAACCTTTGAAACGATGATTATCCATAATCAGGCCGAACACACCTAATTTAATTTGAGAAGGAACACTTTCCATCCGACATATTTTCGTTTTCACATCAAAGTGCCGACAACAACAAAAACGGATATGAAATGCGAAAACGCATTCAATTCGATATTGTTGCGTCACAATTTCATCGTCGAATCAAATTAGATTAACTTGCGTATCAAACATCGGAAATCGCATTTATCGCCGACGTAGGTTCAAAGACAGGCCCCGCGAAAGGGCTTCAAACAAAACGGAAAATAGCTTTATTTAAACTCGGAGAGGGTGCCGGAATATACACATACAAACACGAATAGACATATCGATATCGAACAATCAATTCGTCATTTCAAACCGATGAAGTCGCCCCTTGACGTTTTTCGGCACGCACCGACGCGAAAGGGAAATTTGAACGCGGCATCGACTGCTGTTTCCGCGATAAAATGGGCGCAAAGATTGCTTCTCGGGTCCCAACCTATCCGAGTGTGCGACCGCCGCCCGCGCGCCGGTAGGAAATTGACAGTAAAATCTTTACGTTCAATTTATCGAGTAAAAGATTTCAACGTGTATGTTGCTGCGTGAATGATTTAATAAATGGAATTAAATTAAACCATATATTACTGGTTATTTCATATTATTAACCTTAAACATCGCCGTAATAAATTCAGATTAATGTGCACTTTTTTAATTTACTAGTTGACATACGACATATATTAACATCACGTAGTTAACATAATTATCGTATATGGATTATCGAAGACGGCCTTAGTACGTGGATACATTTAGCTTTATCGTTACGTAAATCCGAGCTGAGAGCCAGTAAAGTCGTTCAAAAAACGGTGCGAAGTGGAACGCTTTATCTTAATAACGAAGCTACACGCTTCCACCGCACACATATATCCATCCGCTCATCATCAAAGACGATGACGCAATCTCTTTTGCCATCGCTGAATTTCGCGTAAGTCGTAATCAAATATGGGATCGCGCCAGGTCGTATGTGAAGTCATCGCAATGTCGTACATTGTGCCAAACCCAAAGGAAACAATGCCGAAGAATTCAAAGCTGTTGTTTGATCTGAATATACTCGATAGTTCCACCGATGACAGTTATGCAGATAGGTAATATTCTGTATTATATGTACGTCTATTTGAATATATTATAATGAAAATGTAACAACAGTAAATTCCTAAATTGGTAAATATTAATTACGAATGTGTGATGCGCTTTAACACTAAGTGCATCGCCATCTGTTCAAAGTACTATTACACAAATAGATCTCTCCGAACTGCTAGTAATGCTCGTGGGAATTACATCATTTAGTTTGTGTGCTACCAGTGTTACGAATCCACCGCCGAAATTCGATCATATAATTAGTAAATTAATTTTATTAATTACCGATCATAAATTGACGTACACTGTGATTTAAATTCTAAAAAAATAAAATTGGCATTCATTAATTTTCATTTTGCCGTTATTATAACAAAATCCATGTTCGTATTCTACTTTACTATTGCGGGTTTTGCTTCTGCTAGACCTACAGAATGGATAACAAACCTGAATTCTGGCAATTTTGCAATCCTTGCCATATGCAGAAAAATTGTAGTTCAATATAAGGAATTAGATCACCACTGCTGCGGGCCTCTGACATAAGTTCCACGTAGAAAAACATTCTGGGGCATGCTGCGTCTATAGAAAAAGACATAATGCCTGAAGGAGAATTACTTTACTACTACTAGTTTATGCAATGCAATGAATTAATAGCAACTTTTATCGAATTCATTAAAAACGATATGTTACAGGAGTAGCTAGTAATTTTAATGTAAATTCGCGAACGAATTGCAAGAAACGTAAATAATCTCCTGTGAACTGACCGGGGTTTCGAATGCGATAACCCGACAAGGTACGTCGCCATAAACATCAGTTGAAAGGAAATAAGAAGAATTTATGGAGGTAATGGAAGGTATTAAAGAAACGTGAGAAGAGCCTAGAGATTAATCGAAAGAAATAAAGGAATTAAAACAAAAGAAGTATAGGCTGGATTGTGTTGTTTGTACTATTGCTGTTGCGAAAAATACAAAAAACGGCGACAAATTCCAAAACCTGCAGTTGGTGCTGGTGCAGGTGATGATGGTGATGTTGATTACTCTTGCTGTTGCGAAAAACGCAAATGCCGATTGTGATGTTGGATACTCTTACTGTTGGGGAAACGCCTATGGTATTGTTGCTTCTTTTGTAAAAAACGCAAAAGCAATAAAACCCAAAATCGTGCTACCACTGGTGCTGGTGCCGATGACGATGGTGCTATTGACGCTCTTTTTGTTACGAAATGCAGTGAATGATTTTGAAGACTTCGCAATGGTGCAATAGTTAGGGATGATTTATTTCAGAGTCTTCGGCCACAGTGAACCAGGGCCTTGACATGATTGCACAGACGACACTTCGATTTTAGTGGAATTGTCCGCAGCAGCAAAGAGGGCATCGTACTATGCTTCAGGTTTGAAGTTGAGGAGTATTCCCGTTCTGTGCAAATGCATATGTGACGCCGACAGCAAACAATCTCTTCAGTAGTCCGTCCCAGAATGACACGGATGAATCAACTTCGGCAAAATCCATGGATTCTTTTAAAATCCATGTTAATATCGAGGGAGGCGATACATTAGCATGGAGCACAAAACATCAGAACTTGTCGCAGTGATATAGACTCGGAAAATGATACAGCTATTGACATGGAAAACTCCCAGCAAACGTTTAGAATTATTAGAAAGTATTGCCTTCAAGCTATCATCACTTATTCTGGTTAAGCCAAAGTATCGTATTCAGCATTAAGATAGTTATACATTCCCAGTTGTGTGGCTGATGTAGCCAAAATTGGGACATAAGTATGGCACGTTACGATTTTTTTAAAGAAGACTATTTGAGTGCCATAACGATTGGTACATAAATGCACTCACCCATAGAGTTTTGACTGGTTACTAAAACTTAAGAAATAGTGAAGTACAATTTTCGAAATATCAAGACACAAGAGGTACAATAGAATACTCG
The DNA here is from genome assembly GCA_959613385.1 of Geotrupes spiniger. Lineage (NCBI taxonomy): Eukaryota > Metazoa > Arthropoda > Insecta > Coleoptera > Geotrupidae > Geotrupes > Geotrupes spiniger. The sequence goes on along the minus strand of OY390737.1, from coordinate 13,064,542 downwards.
ATGAATTTTACAAGTTGGTAGCGAAGATGATTTTTTTAGAAAAATGTCGCTTTTAGGTGAAGATAAGTAGTAGATAACTAGGCAGTTGGCAAAGTACCATAACGCAATATTAGCAATATTTTGAGGAATGGTACCGGCACGTACTATCAGTGAGCCCAGCGATACCTATTATTATGTTAGGTCGAACGCATCATCGTAAAACTTCATTATAGAAACCCTACCTCATCTTGGAAGAAAGATGATATGATAGCGTGGTTACTGAAAAACGGACTGAGCTAATTCCAACTTTCTGTTGGAATTACTCATTCTTCGAAATTATGTGATGAGATGTGAGAAAATTTGGTTGAGCTTTGCAAGTAATTTAAAAATGTAAGAGAACACCTTATGGAAGAAATTATGGAACCATTTACTATTAACTTGATGATGACGATGATGTCGAGTTATCTGACAAGTCAAGTAATTATCACAGTACGATATTATATTAAATTAATATTGCGGATACTCGCTTTACTCATTGTTTTACAAGAGATGATACATAACTACAGTTTACTGTTAACAATTACCTTCTGCCATAACCAACTCAACTTAATATTTGGACATATCTGAACATATTGCGGATTTCTTACATACATATCCCTGTACTTCGAATTATATCTTGCGTCCCTCATTGTACCTTCATTTTCCTGTGCCTCTACCTGTTTCCAAGTCTGCACCATCTTTTGCTCCACTTACTTCCATTTCTCTGTCTCCACTATTCCTGCTATTTCACACACGTTAATGCTGCTCTCCTCACATCTCGATCATTCGTATCGCACGGTCTTCCTCGTGTTTAACTCCCTACCGCCATTTTTACTCTTCTTCTGCCCTCACCACCCATTTGCTGCCAATACATCTTTCTTCCTGTCTTCACCACCATCCTATCGCTCCCCGTCTCTTATAGAACTGTATACTCCGGGTGTTGACCTTTCAGCGCCCTCATTAATTCCCCTACAGTATTATCTCCAACTTCTTCTGCTCATTCCCGCATATACACATGCCCTCCATACCACCATCCTTTCTTCAAATTTACACACTCCTTTACTACTCATACTCCTTCAATCGTTCACTATTTCTTGTATTCTGTTTTCTTTCCATCTACTTTCACACACCTGCTGTTGCCTCTCCCAACCTTGTACACTATAATTTTTGTTGGTCTATATTCAGTTCAAGCTTCCTTCTGGATATGAATCTATATTACATTAACATTGGAACTATTATTTATTATTTACGCCTGTTACAAAAATACAATAAATAAAGAACAGAACAATTTTAGTAAAAAAAAACTGCTGCTGCTATGCCTTTCCCCTTGTGGGGAAAATTAATAATATAGAAAACAATTTGAAAATTCTAGTGCATAGTTGCATTATTGTAATAACAGGGTACAAAATATACATATACACGTGTCCAGTCGGAAATTACAGAGACGGCCATCAGCTAAAAATCGCTAGAACCGGGTACTTTACAGCATTTCTTTAATAATTACAGGAAATATTGAACAGTATGATACAAAGAAATGATTGCTAGCAATGTGTATCTTTTCGTGGAACTGTTTATTTGATATAGGCCTTCGAACACAGCCGACTATTACTTTGGCACCGTTAGTAGATACTAGACACACACACGCAAACACACCCACAGTATTTTAGACGATGCTACCGATCTGCAATATTGAATGGGCAATACAAACAATTGACTGTCGAAAGAGCGAGAATCAATGGAACGTGAACGCTCGCAATGCACAGTTCCACAGCGGTAGTCGATCGGTGGACGTGATGCGGTGGGACGTATTTCGCGTATTGCAGTAAAATGTGGACCATTTTAAATTAGATATGGGATACGATACATGTAGGCTGATTACGGACAATTAATTTTGTTAAACAAAAATTATGTATCGCACGAAGAAACTTGAATGTAAATATATAAAAGATTCGGATACATTTTGGAGATCCATTATGGTTGAGAGAGTGGCTTTAGTGGAAGGGATGAAGTTTGATGAGGAAATAAAACTGATGAATTTACTATAGCACCTACACACAACATAGCATGTCTCCCAAGAGTTTAATTTATTCTGTAATTTTAAGAATAACCAAAATTTCTTTATCTTCTAATTGAATTAAAAAAATGTCACCTGTTCTTGCAAGTTATGTCAATATTTTTATATCTTTGATTGGAGCAAAAATGCAAATGTGTGACCTTTGGAGACCGAATAATGTGCAGAAAAACAACTGTCAGCATGTATATTAATGTTAGGTATTAAAGATTCTGTCTGTTGTTAATTTTTTGACATTTGCATGTGTGATAACATGAAACGTTTGACATGTTACATAATTTTCTTCTAATTGTCTTTCGAGTATTTTTGGAAATGTTCATTGGTTATCATTCAATTTAAGTTAATTGTCTAAAAAAATACAATAATTCTATCAAATTGAAAGGACAAATTAATTAAAACAACCCAACAGCGTAACCATTACTTCTTTTTAGTAAATTATATTCAAAAAAAAATTGAAATGAATTGAAATAGAACGTCAAAAAATATTTTCAATCAAATTCGACAAACGAAAAAAATATATATATAGTTCCTACCGCACCAATTACGCAGTTTAAAACATTTTTCCCGAATAAAAGTTCAACAAAAAATTGTAAATGAACGTTTCGTGCTTTATGTAACAATAAATCAACGATTTTCGAATACATACTCCGTTTCAATTTTTAATATATCATTTTGTAAATAAAATTTCGAGGAACACATATTTCGCGGCAATAAATTCAATTACATTGTTCGGCGTCCCAATACTAATTTACATAGAACGTAGTACGTGCGAGTTAGAGTGGTATAATGAGACTAATCTTTTGCGATAATTTGGTATAATTGCAACGGAACCGTAATTAAAACTAGGACAATTGAGTTTTTGAAATTCGTTCGCGGGGATTGTAACATTTCGCCAGAATTTATTATTCGTCCTCGACGACTTGACGCGTCTACATCACGTATAGAAATTGAATTTTAAATCCGCCTGCAGAAGAATTTAGCGCTCACACTGCGACTGCGAAATAATATTCCGCCGTTCCACTGCTTGCGTCGTGTAGATCTCGAAATACCGTGACGTGCTTTATGAATTTCGCAACGAATGCATTTTGGAATACACTGTTTCTCAATTAGGGTGCTTCGTTTCTTGGTTGCACGTTTTCAAGTATGTGTGCAACATAATATTTCGGAGTTGCGCCGTGGATACTCCAACCCGAATGAACGACCGATCCAGCTGCAATTACCTACGTTTAACGAATGATCTCAAAGTTTTCGGAAAATCTTTTGGTGCTGGCAACTTTTTCGAAACTACTATACTTTGCAAACTTAATGTTACAGCATTTACAGCAGTTGTCAATAAATACAGCAATAAATACTTCGTATTCAAATTATTGGTAATAGTCCGTTATCTTCGATGGCTCTTTCTTTCTTCTTCAACACCACGATTTTTTAATGCAGCGTCATAATAGGCTGTGAGATAATCATGTCTCAGAAATAGCACGCCATACCTCAAATTTGGATTTACTTTCGAACTGATGTGTGTTTTCTATTTCATCGTCGATTTTTCTTTATCTCTAAATGGGACGAAGTCAAATTACAATCAGTTTATTGACAACATGGATGCACCTTAGCGCACGACAACATCTAGAACTTCATTCTAACTGGGCCATGGTTGTTGAAACAACCAATCCTCGAGCCAATTTCGTTGTTAAAATCCATCTTGCCTTTATCGGCTTAAATGGCATATGATATTGTTGCAATTTATATAACAAAATAATTTATATAATATACTCAGTGACATATAAACTGCACCACTTAGAAGGGGTGGGAATTTTTGGACCAAATTTGGCAGGAATAGTGGACTAGTCCAGGGAAATAGTTGATTAAAATTTGAAACCCTATCATCAAGTAGTCATGGGATTTTTGATGTTTGTGTCATTCTTTAGAGGTGGTGATAGACAAGCAAGTATCGAGTCATTTTTTGAATTTGTTCCACTTTTTCGGATCCCGTTCTTTAGCTTAAAGTGTTTCAAGTGTTTAACGGTGCCTAGAGGCACCGGTGCTGGTAAACTTGAGGTCTCCAAGTTTACCAGCAGTTGAGTGACTTTGACCGAGGGCGGATTGTTGGTTTACGAGAAGCAGGTTTTTCGTTTAGAGAAATCGGCAACCGTTTGGGACGGCGCCACTCAACAATGATGCGTGTTTATCAAGCGTGGTCCGAACATGGGGTTGAACGTCGGAGAAGAGGCACTGGGGCTCAAAGACGAACCAATGAACGTCAAGATCGCCGCTTAAGACTAATGGCCTTGAGAGACCGATTATCTACAACTAGATCAATAGCTGATCAATGGTTAGGTAAACAAGGTCGTCTGATAGGCTTGCGAACAGTTTATCGTCGAACAATAACGTTTGGCTTGCTGTCTTACCGCCCACATCTTGTGCTACCCCTCACTGCTCAACATCGCCAGGAACGTTTGGCCTGGTGCAGGGAATGCCTTCAATGGAACTTGGAGTGGCATCGAGTTGTCTTTAGTGACGAATCGCGATTTTGTTTATGAATGCATGATGGTCGGATGACTGTTAGACGAAGACGTGGAGAAAGGCGCAATCCTGATTTTTCGATTGCGAGGCATATTCACCGAACTGTGGGGTTGATGGTGTGGGGTGCTATTTCTTACGGCAGTAGGTCACCCTTGCTCTTCATTCGGGGCAGTATGACCGCCCGACGCTACATTGACGAAGTGGTAGAACCACATGTTCTTACATATCTTCGAGGGCTGGAAGACCCACTTTTCCAGCAAGATAATGCACGACCTCACGTAGCAAGGGTTTCTCTTGACTGCTTTGAAGAGGCCAATGTTAATCTTTTGCCTTGGCCGCCAATATCTCCCGATTTGTCGCCCATTGAGCACGTGTGGGACATGATGGGTAGAAGATTGAGGAATCTACCTAACCCACCGTTGACAATAGAAGCTCTACGGCATGAAGTACAGGCTGCTTGGGATGCCATACCCCAAGAAGACATTGATCACCTGCTGGAATCAATGCCAAGGCGGGTCAATAAGTGTATCAGAAATAGGGGCGGACCAACACATTATTAAAGAAAAATCAAAAAGATGAAGTGTTTTCTTTATCAAATTTTAATTAATTGTTACCTTAGACTAGTCCAATGTTTCTGCCAAATTTGGTCCAAAAATTCCTACCCCTTCTAGGTGGTGCAGTTTATCTGTCACTGAGTATAAAATAATTTATATAGAACAAAATATCTCTATCAACAATTTATCACACCATGAAGGAATACGAAGACATTCCAACCCCCCTCGTATATGCAGTATCACTAGCAACCACAAATGGGGTGTTACAACACCTTGAGCACAATTGTTTTATATTTGTACGGAAATGCTTGCAATATAAAATACTAAATGAAGAAATTAAAATTCATTAATATTTGGATCAATTCAACGTTAATTGGTGTAGTTCCATGATACCGGATTTAATTCTCAGTTAATAAAATTCTTGAACTTCAAGAAGTTTTATTGACATTAATATTTACGATCGCCAAGAACTGCCGAGTATAATCAAGTCACTACGTTCAAAATTACACATCCATCACATATGCAATAACGTGCGCTAATACGAATAACAATGTAATTGTGCCGGAGCTAATTTCGTGGAATTGCCGCAGCGAAATATATTGATCCGGCATTTTTAATTTCCGGTCGAATCTAGAATACGTAATAACCTGCGAACGGCGCTAGATTACGTACGTGCATTAAGTCCGAAATAAAAACCGGAAATACACGTAAATTTTCGTAGTTGGGGTTCGGCGTTGGCGCATGGCGTTTATAGATGTGAATAAATTACGGGGCACGTATCATTAAATTATCAATTAATTGCTGGATAATAAGTCAACGGTAAGTGGGGTGCACGAGTCGGTAGACAATTTTACTGCCTATGATCGACGTAATTAAAATGTGAAATGGAACGTCTCAACTCATGTCTTGATTCAAAGAAATTAAAAACTGAACCTTTTTCTAAAACGAAACGTCGAAATGCAGTGTGCGTGATTGTTACATACTGACCGTCTACAATTATGTATAATATTTTATCGTAATGGTCCATATGTTAGTTCAACATACGTAGTTTGGTAACCATTTACAGCGGAACGTAATACAAATCAATCAATACATATTTATTTTAATTCAGTTATTGCTGTTGCGAAGTGGATAATGTAGGTCACGTCCAAAATGTTAATATACACACACAGCAGCAAATAGTAGAAATCGTAGATGTAGGTTAATTACGACAATACATGTTCTTTAAATTACGCCTGCATAAACAGACTAGTTTAAAGTTTAAAACAAGCTTAGTCATACTTAAGGTACCATCGCAAACATAAATAATGTCCGGATAATAAATCAAGTGAGCACTTCGATCTATCCGCATTAAAGATCAGGTACCGGGGATCTACCATAAAATGCAAATATGTCTGCTGCTACTCCAACTGATAGATAATGAATACACGTAAATAAAATTAGTTACAAATGCTATTACTATATTGTATTGTATATTTCGTTTATATTAAATGCGCTACATTCAAGTACTGGAAGATATTGTGATACCTACTGCATCTTAATGTTAATGGTTTACAATGAAGACGAAATGGAGGTCTCACTTTTAAAGGGCAGGTATCCTATACCTAAATCGCTGGAAATTGATTTGAAGGTCATAACGATCTAAATGTTTTCTTATTGTCTTATTTTCGAAATCAAGATTTCAAAAATCGGAGTGCCAAAATCTTCAAGAACTTAACCACAGAATAGCGCAAACTCGCCTATGGTGATTTAATTGTATGGACTATGAATTTAATGTTCTTTAATACATAGCAAATTGTTTAAATATTAATTAATAAATATAAATATTCTAGTTTTTTTTACTTTACAAAGTAAGCAATATAGTATGCTTGGGGGAATATAATTTAAATAATTTAATTTTTTTTGAGTAAGGTGATGATAGTTGTTGTCAAGAGTAGCAAAGACCTTGTGTGTGAGTATTAGCTAATTTTTTTTAATTGTATCCGATTTGTTCATTGACTGTTTCTTGTAGGTTTAGTTACTATTTGGGCACTAAACATTTTTTGGTTGGAATTCGGACAAAGTGCGTTTCTTTAGAAATCTGAAATCACAGATCCAAAACAAATGATCCCTCACAGCGATACACTTTTAAAGGTGTTATTACTTATGATTGCTCACGTCACTTTGGCGTTTTAAATAATTTTTATTGTTTCACAGAATTTCATTGACTTTGAAACTATTGAAGTTATGAAGAACGATACAAGTTGTCCGCACTAAAATTAATAACTAGACAGTCAACTGTATGTGCACCAGTTCAACGTATGAACTAACGTGAGAGCAACGGAATTATGTTTTAGAGTTGGCCCTGGAAGAGGGAGATAGACATACCATGAATGTGTAATTTTAATCCAATAAAATAGATCATTTAAACTGTCACTTTTTGAAGTATTGTAAAACAGTTTTTAATGAAATTTTAACACCATTTGTGAACATGTTGCACTACGTTAAAGGAAGAGTTACATTGTGATGTCGGTGGTGGCCATATAACTCATCTTATTTATTGCCTACATAACCTCAGTTTTTACACCTTTGCCTGCAGTTTGATTTAATCTAAATTTAAGTTACCGGGAAAAGGGTTAGTACACCTGTTAGTAACGGCGAGTACTTCTATTACTCAAAATTAATCTAAGACATACGCGAAAAGTTTCCTTACGACATAGTGCCGCAAAGTTCGGCCTAAACATCAATGTAATACGTTAAAATAAAATCTGAAAAAAATTGGAAACAGTTGGGTTGGATTAGATTGGGTTGTGTTGGTAATTTGGTGAAAACAGAAAAAGGACCTGAAATAGAACTGTTTTAGTTCTATTTCAGGTCCTTTGCCTATTTTCAGCAAATTCCCAACCCAACCCAATCTAACTCAACCCAACTGTTCTCCGAGTCTATCTTCTGATGATAACTTCTTTTGCAAATTTTTCTCAAAATCCATATTGGTTCTGAAATCCTATAGGGGCGCAATACTTATTTTTTTTTTAATCCCTGGGATAACTTAAGTTTGGTGGGCTGGAGTGGTCGAAGTTTTCGTCACATTTCTTTAGCCATGGAATGAGCTTTGTAGAGATTGTGTTACGATTTTTAATTTAAATGATTACAACGAATGATCCATCAATTTAATTTCAAATGCAAGTAAAATATTACATATACATATATATTGATAAATGAATTACAAACAGTATAGGTATTTACTTTCATATTTTTGGCCTAATTTTTCTTAGATTCGTAGAAAACATATTTGTAATCTGTTTAATTATAAAAGACAATTCTTCCACTTCGAGTGCTCCTTTTGAAACACACAAATATTATAGAACACCAAACTATGGAATGACAAATCGTATTTTTATGATATTTAGTCCCATTTTTCTACATATCCTTTATTATTATTAGTATTAACCATAACATACACATTCCTTCTACGCCTCTGTCTATGAATAAGCACGTATACATCTATTGAATTATCTTATATATTGCTTGCGGATGTACGACACGTAATAGATTGTGTGTATAAAAGATGATCGTAAAATATGTGTGATGATGGGATGGCGCTTTAATATCCCATTTCGGCGACCGACTTATAGGCGTACAGTAGCTTGTAAAATTTAGATTCCTATTTATGGCGCGGGATTTTCTCAGTCATCCCGTAAGATTTGTGTACTTTAATTTGCCGTCCGTGGAAAAGATTGTATACGAGCACTGTTTATTAAAGAAATTGGACAGATGGGGGGCGCCAGATATATTTAATTTGATTTATGTTTATATTATTTGGTTTTTTAAGGTTTTGTAACGAGATATTTGTTTATTACATAAGAGATGCCACTGATGAAGCAAGTCGTCCATGACGCACATAGAGTATATCGTTTAGGTCCTTCAGGCTTTCAGTGAGGCTTTACACTAATTCATAAACGGCATTTATATCGCAAGCACTTGGCTATAATTTCGCACTCGTCGCTTTGATAATGTTGCTGGATCAATTTTAGTTGTTATATTAACAGCAATCAATCACTTAATTTATCAATTCTGGCGTTAATAAATAAGTTTCTAACTTGCTATTTGAAAAAATATAATAAAATGTCAGATCAAGCTGCATTTCCACAGTTTGTTAATTTGAAAGTTTAATTAAGTTTATCTCATCAATTACAACTTTAAATAGTTGTGTCAAACTGAACATAATTTTATCATATATGAGTGTGAAATCTCGGTTTGTCCTGAGCTTTGGTTAGATAATTATCGCAACAGTAGATTTTAATTATAGTTAATTCCAAAAGACTATTAACCGCAATAAAACTTTTGCGATTAAGATTTAGAGAAAATTAATCGTTTGTGTTGTACCGTGGCAAAGTACGTGTACCACCATTTTAAGAAGCGATTCCCTTGGAAATAAATTAAGATGGCTTACACTGAATAATGGATCCTTGCAAACTTTAAATGCTCCATCTTCGATTAATAGTCCGTATTTAGTTCGATATCCGTGCCTTGTTGACAAAAACTGAATCAAGTACATTAATTATACGTCCAGTTCCGATATATTGATTCGTCGTTAAATAATTTCAAACGGCGATACAGTAAGTCCTCGCTTTCTGTTCGCTCTAGCGTCAGCAATTTTCAGCAGAGGCTGGAAATTTTCGTGGGATATAATGTCACCCCATTTCTCTTTTGATGACCGTGTCAAAGAATCACGTTTTCCACGAACCTTTGAAAATTTCACTGCTCTTATTTACATGAGTCCTGGCTTCGGTGAAAATAACCTCGCGTGCTTTGCACTAACTTACACAAACTTTAAACCCTTCCATTATGCACGACATTTCTGCAACGATTGTAACTTTTAATTCGACGAGAGTTTTACCTGCACTGCAATCGAGGTAAAAGCTCCCGTGAATTTATGTAAAATATGATTATGAATAAAACAACGTAAAGTGTTTACCGTTCGCTTCATTTATATAAAACTGTTGGTTTTATTTTTCCACGTTACCTTTTGCGTCGTAAAACTACAGAATAATCGCCATACGGGGGTAATGGGCTGAGTTTAGTGTGACGCGCTATGAGCACATCGAGAGTTTTTGCTCTTCGCAATTTTTCCCGTTTAAATATTCACGTCGTTGCACGTCTAGCAATGTGGATACTTTATTCGAAAAAATGTGCCGGGCTGTGCGTTGTATCGGAAAAATGCAATTTGATTGAGTGGAGTATTATTATGAAAGAAATCTGATGCTGAATGGTTCAGTGTGCAAGATGTAAAGCTTGAAATATGGACCAGCGTCCAATGATCCGCTATGACTTGGTCAATTCTTTGAAAGTTGAAAACGCTTTGGACTTAACATTTTCTACGAGTCGAATATTTGATGACTTTGTTGGTCAGTCTATCAGCATTGAGGACTTGACAATCACAGTGAAGCCTAATGGTTTTCGGCTGGTGTTTACGAAAGTTGATAATTTCGGGCATCACAGTAATGTGAAAGTAATCAAGTCCAATTTACGAAAAATTAAAATTACAGTAGCGTGTGCAATATTGTACAGCAGAACATTTTTACGTACACATATTTTTATTTTATTTCTGTGTTGAATATATCAATTTTCCCATTTCGATCATTGTTTCAATTAGTACATTGTAATTTGCTGCCACAACATAACGGGTTAAAACCGAAGTCATAGTAAACAATATTTCAATTAATTTCAGTAAATATCGATTGCCATTTTAATTATGTTCTTACGTAAAATGTAAAGCGAACGCACCTATTGTTAACAATGCAAACGGTATTGATTATTAAACAATACGTTATAATTTATTTGGAAGCTTTGCAATTAACACGCAATTAAAACACATTAACGCAAAGCGTATGGATATCTGCGGTATTATGGGTATTTATTTTTCAATATTAACACTCGCGGCGTTTGTTAAACGTTGGAAAATATTCAAATATTTAAACGCGGTTTAAGAGTCTCGATAAATATTGAAATCCGCACCAGAGGTAAATAACGCCCTTTAATAAAGTATCCCGCGAACGTACAACCGATGATATAAATTTACAAGGGATGTTACTCAGCGTTATATTCTCAGAAATGTATAATTTATGGAACATTCTACATATTTGCACCAGACCATACTGGTCATCATAAATCACACGTACGTGTAATGCCGCCGCGTTATAGCGCATGAGGTATGTAGAAACTTTCCGAACATTTATTACGATTTGGGCTGTTTTAAGCGTCAATTGTCTGAAAATATAAACAATTTAGTGCGTCGGTAGTTTTAGTTTTATCGACTTGGGATAATCCGTTTGAGCACTTTGTTTCGTTTCACATATTTTGCTACCCCAGTGCACCGATAAAGTACGTTGAAAAGTTACAAAATTACTGAAACTTAACAAATAATAGGACTTTTATTTAAAATTATTTTGTGGTTAATAATATTATGTTTGCTGGGAGAAAACATGCAGATGTACCAATTGATTTAAATAATTTAATTATGAAATATATTCTCGCCAGGTCTTGATGCATTCACTAAGGGTACGGTTTCGATAAATTTAAAACTAGAAAATGTCTTAGCCAAGCTTTTCCTTTAACGGCCATCATATGTAATAGGGGACAAAGTTGAAGCTGAGGTAAATCGATTATTAAAGTTAAAAGTAATGTCTCCAGTTAACTTTTCAAATTGAAGTAATTGTTCCTGCATTGAAAAAGGATGATCAAGTACGCATATGTAGAGATAGTAAGGTAACTGATTTCCACTGCGGGGTATTGACGCTCTGTTTTCTAAATTATGTTGTATTGTTTATTACTCACAACTAGATTTATCGTAGGCGTATCAACAAATTTGCTTGGAAAACTAATCAAAAAAGCATCAACTCACAAATGATTATTCCAGTTTGAGAGATTACCATATGGTATTGCAAATGACCCAGTAAATTTCACAGGATAATGGAAACATTATTTCCAAAATTATGGTGTTGTTTTTTTTTTCGTCGATGATACACTAATAAGTGGTAATAATCGAGAAGAACATATACATCGACAGGACGCAGAATTAAACATTTCAGTAGATAAATGTACTTTTCTCGTCAAGTGGAGTATTTGTGTTACGTTATCGATAAAGACGGATTGCATACGTCACAAAGTAAACTAATGGCAGTCCCCAGTCGATTACGCAACTTAAATCTCTTTTGGGTGGGTAAATTACTACAGAAAATTTGCACCTAATTTGGCAACTATTTTTCTTGGAACTGAAAGAACAAACGCACACTAGCATTTAGTAAATGATAAATGATTAAACGAAAAGAATTATGCCCAAATTGAGGAAGGTTTATCAAGATCTATGTTTGAAAATCGAATAATAATTTATTCCATCATACTTTATTTATCGACATGGATAGTCTAGGTAGTTGATGCTTGTTATGGAACAATCGTTTGGTAATCCCGAATAAGTTAAGACAAAGATTTTTAGAACAACTACACAACTCATTTATGAATAGTAAAAATGAAAAATGAAATAAATATTTCTTGATAATTTTAGGTGCTCGTAGCAAATGGCAGTGTTTCCAGCGAAAACAATTTTTTTCTGATGAATAAATTTTTTTTTAATTAAATACTATAAACATTTAACAACTACACCGTATAATCCACAAAACGCAATAAATAGGAACAAAAATTTAACATTAAATAATTTTCTATATGGTTATAGATAGGAAGTTAAAACATTCAACGACCATTTTCTTTAATATTTCGTAGGTCAGGGAATGAAACAACGACATTATTTTCATGGAAATAAAATCGTTCAATTTAGTGTATGGAAACAACTCTTGGTAAAAGATTATCGTGAACCTAAAAAAAACCAAACTGGATTTAAGCCGTCATAAGCAAAATTATAGGTGATGCACATTTATTGTAAACGTTCCAGAATTAGAACTATTCTGGAAAAGACACTCTAACCGACTTTTAAAAGTGTCAAGCTTACGTTGTACTAATAATGATATCATTACCAATAAATTTAAAAATTAAATTAATTAAATCAGAACGAGGATTGTGAAAATAGGGGCAAAGCTTGGTTTGAATAAAAGTACCATCCTGCATATAAAAGGTGAGAAGGTGAAGAAACCATAACTAGAAGAACGTGTTTAGGACGTTCTAAAATTTCAAATTATAAAAAGGTTAATGCTCTTTTAAATCATTTGTGGGAGAATCCTTTTACTACAGCTAGAGACGCTCTATTCTTAAATCTTAAATAAATCTTATCGACCAGCAAATGCAAGATGTAATACACGATATGTGGCGTCAAGGTCCGGATGATTTTCCAAATTTTTGGGCTTGGATATGTTCGGATAATTTAGGAAAGGCGTGGCGAATCGACCGTCATTTAAATGCAGCAACCGACATATTTTGAAAAACGACATGCTTCCTTCTGTGCAAAAAATCTATCCAAATAATAGATTTCTACTCCATGCGCATCCATATAGCGATTAAATAACACCATAATATTGAAGTATTACACTGGCCCTCCAATAGTCCAGATTTAGATTGCGAACGTATGGGGTTTAACGGTAAAAAATTGCAAAATAATTTTTAGACCTAGAAATGCAAAAAAAAACTATGGGAAGCTATTCAAAATACTTGTCAAATAATTAGCAAAATTTTATTAGATCTGTGCCCAGTCAACTGAACCTAGTGTTAGAATCTAATGGGTCCATGACTAAAAATGTTTCTTTATATTTGAATGTTTATGATTTATATGAATCTCGAATAATGAATTAGGTTATTTTCACCTATATTTAATATGATCTACGTTGCTTAGAGGATTCACCATACTTTCATACGTCGTAATCCTGTATTTTTTACTTCAATCGCTAATTTTGTTCATGGATTACTTATTGATTCGTAAATTTCAAATTACGAGTGTATATGCCCTAAGTTTATTAATTCCCCAAAATACCCACACAGCACACTTCCTGTGCCAACGTTCTCATAATAATTTGAAAAACTCTTTGCGTCCGAGGATTATAGATATGATTTGAAATGTAAAGGAGTGGCTGTGCGCACTAACAGCTTTTTGGTTTGGAACAGTCCATTAGCATAAAACGAGGGTGATTGTCAAAGAGTTTTGTAGAACATGTCTCTACTAGCTTAGGTGTATTTTACCTAAATTATTAAAATTTTTAAAACGTGACGATTTTGCACAGGATGTCTCAATTATTTCGACAAGTCGATCGAAATAAATAATTCTTAAAACAACTAATGTGGATATGCATATCCACATAAATTTGCTTCCACAAGGCTTCTTATAGTCGCTTTGACCTCACCATTTGGTCAAATTAACACTATCAGTGTGAATCAGAACATATTACAGTTGTTTAGATGAAGTAGGTTGTTTCATCCAGTGAGTATTAAGTTTTACTCTCGCAAGTTACAGGTTTTTTACTTAAGTTCAATTTACTATAAATAGTAATTTTGTTGCATAATAAACATAACTTGGCGAAGACATTGTTGTAAATGGCAGAAATAATGAGAAAACTAACCATTTAGGATAGGAACCTCTGAGTTATTATCGCCTTTGAATTCCATTAAATGACCACGACTAAAAATATTTAAAATTTTACCCAATATTTAATATTTATTTTTTTCTTATTCTCCTAGCGGTAGTTGCTTTATTTTATGCGTCACATGCAATAATTACATTGCTTTTGTGGCTTTATCAAAAGAGTTGAAGTTCCAGTTCCAGTAATTTTGAAAAAAAAATACTAATGAATATTTAGTTATATGGTGCATAACAATATCTGTTAACGTCTATTGTTTTATAGTTAAAAATTTAATTTAATGTTGAAGACGGCAGAATTTTTGGAGCGATTTTTGTATGCATTTAGTTCCCAAAATGATTATTATTATTATTATTATAGTATTTAGTTTCCAGTGAACGTCGACCCAACCCACCCCAACCCAACCCAACCCAAAATGATTATTATTATTATTATTATAGTATTTAGTTTCCAGTGAACGTCGATGTAATATGCACCGCATTTCTTTAAACTACAACACAGTCAGTACAGCTTAACACATAATCGACATGAGACTGACAGGATCACTTTGAATCTACTGTTAACACCAACAGAAGAAGGCTTCGTCAACTGGGCTATGCATTGTTAAAAGCAATCTCAATATATAACGAATTTATATTCGTTTCATTAAATTAGTAAATATTATTAAGTTGTATTGCACTGACCACTGGCAGTGAATCACCAGCTGTCTGGTATTCCAAAACAAACTAACAATAGTTGATATATAATAAAAAAAGTTATGGTCCCAGAACGTATCCTTATGGACTATCCTGGAATTACGACGCAATGTTTGTTAATTGTTCGGATTCTTCAAAAGGTTAATACATTGTCTTAGATGAGATTTTACCCACTGTTGACACACTCTTGACAACTGTCGAAAAGAGATGTTCTCACAATTCTTATAACCTAAACTAATTTAAAATAAAAACAAATTGATACAAATATTTTAACTACCTAATTTAAATTGAATCCTACTATTGAAACTTTACCCTAAATGTATGGATGCGGTTGTATTAGGATATAAACAATTCTTATAACCTATGATTTTTCAATGATTGCTGAGAGGTTTTCATCGTGTTGGCAGCGAAATCCAACACCGGAAAACTAGAATACTCCATATTCGAAATGCACACAGTTCCAAGGAGTACAAGATTATCGGCTACTGAGGAATTCCTGGTCGAGCGTCAACGTAGAAAATATTTTTAAACATAAAAAATTTAATATGAAGAGTACTAGATGGATAGTTTAAGTAATTATCAGATTGAAATTTCCATTATGTGATTGTCGCTTTATCGTACAATTATATATTGTTACAATTCTAACAAATTTAATTAGTTTTACAAAATGCAGCATGCAAATTTAATGAGCAGTGTTAACGTTCACGAGCTACGGCATAATTAACACCAGGTCAACGAAAGAGCACTTGTTTATTCAAATAAGATGGAAATGAAACGTTTTCAATTTATTCAGCATAATTCGAAATATAACGCGGCGCATTTACGTTGCATTATTTGCGTTAAGCTAAATATGGTTCTTAGTAATTCTAGTAAAACTCTTCGCTGTTTAGTAAACCTACCATGCACTTTTTCAAGCGCAATTTACCAAGGACAGGTACTTTATCATATTTGAAACTCGTTTACGCGACGCAACAGTTTGTTGCATGTTCAAGATGAGATAAAACATCGCCGGCAAATCGGTGCGGATTTAAAGACAAAAAGCTTTCAATGTTGAGAACAAGATAAATCGAAATATAATGAAGTTCGATGTACTAAGGAGTCAAAAGTATCTTTCTCCTCTAATATGAGGCATCGATTCGCAGCTCTCGCTTTTCAATTTTTCAAAGCTAGTCGGAGAACGTCATTACGACGAAACTTCCGCCAGTTCCAACTTTAAAACGTGTCATTTTCGGAAGAAAGGATCGGCACAGTAAGGATAGTTTCGCCGACAATTTTACTTATTCGCGGAAAAGTTAAAATCTTTTATTCGCCAATCCTAAGCAATGGATTTTTCTGACAGCCTCGCTTTACCTAAATAAATTGTTTGTCGTCAACAATTCGCGGCGTGCATTGTGTTGGTGAGTTTCATATGGTTTTTGTGCTTCAGTTTGTGGAAAAATATATTGCGTTTTGTTATGAATTACTAGCATTAGTCTAGCTTGCAATTTATGCGAAAAACATTAGAAATTGTTTTAATTAACTGATCATCGGTATTGATGGTGACAAGTATTGTAAACACAGTTATCGCAAATTATAAAGGTCTAACTTTTTACATGACCCACGCATTTGTTACATTCGCATGATATATGGCGTAGGCGCAGCTCAGAATATAAAACTTCCCTAAGTGGATTACAGCCTAGAAATGCGTTTTACAAAGTTGCCGCTTGTTGCTATTCCAAATGCGTTTTTCACAGCTTTTCGATCCGAAAGCCGATATATATATACAGATAAAACGTGTCTGGAGGTAAACTTTTCGAGTGAGCCGACACTTTAACGGGAAACTTTTAATGATTCTAGAATACGTATAAAATTGCGCAAGTGGCCGCATTTGAATGTCGATCTCGAGCGTGATATCGTTTTAAAACGGCCGCCGTAAAAATTTCTTTCACGTGAGCAGCCCGGAAATAGCAGTTTACGCGAGAACGGTGATCGTGTTCTTCTATTAGGGCATTAATAATAAATCGTGCAATATGTTGTAATAAATTTCAATAGTTTTATGTGAATGTTTGTTACATAGTTGGAATAATAAATCTGTGTGCAATGGAGTTCGAATTAAAAGTGTAAAGTGACAATTATTTTCGCCTTAAAATATGTAGTATGATGGCATAGATATACACATTAACATCTTAGTAGTGGGTTGTTTGTATAATAACTTAATTAATTAATATTCCGGATGAATATTCAAATAAAATAATACACAAATCAAATAAAAAGAAAGTAATAATAGTATTAGAGATGATTACGAAAAATTAAAGATATTTTTGAGAAATAAATTATATGACGAAAATTTTAATGTCATTTCTTTGAATCAGAGCGATTCAAGGAACTTCCTGAATACAAATTAATGAAATACATCAGTACACGTTGGGTTACCTTTGGGAAGTTAACTGAAAGAATAATTGAGCAATGGAAGGCGAGCCATGAGTATTTTTTGAAGTTTGCTTCATTGGATCGAAAATGTCTATCAGCTTCCAGTAAATTCAAGTGGGTATGTATTGCATTGCAAATTAAAATTACAGTTCATTGCCGCCAGTGCACTTTCATTAAAGGAACTCTTGGGTCAAAATTTGTTACAATCCTATAAAGTAGTGACAGGATATTGAGGACATTATGAACAAAAATAAAATGCCTCTGAAAAAATACAAATTCCCAGAGAGGTCGAGGTTCATATTTGTGAGAGGTGTCCAATCTTATCTGCGAGTCGCATATAAACATTTGGCAACCACATCTTCGTTATCCCTTGGCACATTCCTGATATCCATGATATCTTTCCTCACATAAATATGAGCTTGCAAGTACAAGCAAGATCGCGTACTTTGCAAGCAAGCTTCCAGTTGATGTAAATCAATATTTACTTGCCAGTGAGTGGCGATTGATGAACGTTCATTATGAGATTGAAACTTTTGTTTCCAACAGAAACAATGAGACTCCTACAATTGAAGTGACTGATTTTTGGAGTCTAATATTGAACAGAGCATCCTGAACTGACAAAATTGGTTAAAGGTCTCTCGCATAGAAATAGTGGAGTTGAAAGAGGTTTTTCTCTACCCAGAAGAATATATATGGGTTTAAGTACTTTAAACGCGAAGTTGAACATCGTCAATTATACGGCCCAATATGAACACAAAGCATATCTACTTATTATAACTAATGGTTTATTCACCAGAGCTAAAGGAGTCCATAAGAGCTACATGAATTATCTAGAAGAGGAAAAAATGATCAGAGAGTTAAAACACTGTAAGTGAAAGAGTATAGGAAAGAGAAGTAAATTAAGGAACAAGCTGCAGATACTCTTTTCAAAGAAGCGACTCTAAAACTGCGAAATTCCTTGTACAAAGGAGACCTTCAAGGTGCAAAAGTGGCCAGAGAATTGTTGGCCACCTGCGAACAGAAGAGAAAAGCAAACTTAAGGGGAGATAAATAAAATACGAAACATTATTTTCATTGCATGGGCATGGTCACTTACAAGTCATATTTTTTTTTTTTTGGAGATTGGGTGGAAACAAAACCCAACCCAACCCTGCAATAATAATGAATTTATTTACATATGTTTGATAATATAAATACACAAGTAACCTTTGTACGCTGAAGCCCCACCAAAGAAAATTATTCCAACCCAACTCTTCTATACATATATTCCAACGTGTTAATAAATTGTCATCAATCAATTATAAAACTAGATTCATCTAACAAATCTATTTACACTAAACTAAAAATTACTAAAGTCACAATTTATTTACTGTGCCAATAAAAGAAAAATGGGTTAAACAAAGAATTGTAAACCACTGAAGTAGTACTTCTCGGCTCTTAATACGAATAATTGCCCAGAAAATCAATTCATTTTTGTACATTTATTTTGATTTTATGTATTATGTTGACATTTGATTCGAATTTGCTTTCAAAACGTGCTCATACATGATTTACTTATGTCACCCGTGCAACTACGCCGAAAATAAAACGACACGAACGTTGTGAGAAATAACTCGATAATCATTCGTACAAACGGCGACCGGCCGAACCGAATGTTCTCTGATTTTAAAGTAGCAGAAACAATTAGATTTGCAATCAGTTCGTTATTTGTACGTTCATCTATGCATGTCCACTTGCGTTCGTCAGAGAAATTCAATTATGCCGTGGGACGACCGAGTACGTCAACAAAACTAATATATTCGAGCGCTTTGGGAACGCCAGCAACTCGTCATATTGTTTCATCGCGTGAGAATTTAAGACGGCGCGGCGCGGCGGAAATTTTGCCCGGAGCTCGGAGCTTGCCGGACGTGTGCATCGGCGACGGGAATTTCTCCATCGTAGCTCGACATTCCACTTGTTTTGATCACCAACGAAGCTCTCGAACGCCACTTCACGTCTAATAGATTGCTTGAGTAATATCGAGTTGCATAACGACGGATTAGAGCAACCGGAATATCGTAGGTGAACGCGGTTCGCGTACGAATCTGCAATAGACCGTATTAATACTACTCAGGTGTTTAGTGTAATTTAATACGTTACATTTGACAGTAAATTATCGCTAGTTAATGCCTCTTCGGTATTGAAGTGTAATAATCGAAACACTAATATTAATTAGGTCGGAAATTCCAATGGGTGAGTTATTGTTATTTATTGCACAGGTGTCCCTAAGGAGTCGGGAAATACAAGGACCTTAAATTGAAATTATCACATCGCAGTTCTTATCGTTGTCCACGTTTTCGTTCCTCTCGACTATCTCATAGAATCCCGGATGGTATTTTAATTATGAGCTATGATACCACATTATTGTTTTTAATTTATTTATCCTGCACCTTACTGATATCACGTGGAGTGGAATTAAATTAAATATCCATTTATGGACAGTTTATTATGAAGATTGCCTTAGCACTAAACGTGAAGAGTAACCTAGTCATCACTCGAATACGTACTTATATTATGTCCATACGCTTTGCTTACTACGCGGTTGCCACGACGTACTTATTATCACCATCAGGTTATAATATTATCTACTAAAGAACAATTCGAGTATTTTACAAACAAATAAAGTAGACAGAAAAAGGTTAGTATAGCAGAAATAGCTATTCTGAAAACCAGGAACGAATCATACTGAGTGAACTGATGCAAGAGAGATGGAAGGAACACTTTGATGAACTCCCAAATATGCAAAATGAGGAAGACCAAGAAGAAACAGATTAAAATGCCAAACGGTAAGAGCGAAATATAAAAATACCAACGAAAGATGTCACAAAAGAATCAAAGTCTAGGTGAAAACGAAGTATCGGCAGAAATTATTAAAGCAGGAGAGACTCACTTAACTGAAAAAATATTAATTTGTAAAACTACTATGGGACACAAATGCCCAAAGCATCAGCTTTGGGCATTTGTGCCCTATGCATAAAAAAAGGTGACAAATATTTATGTGAAAACTATAGATGTATTACTGAATACAACTTGTAAAGTGCTGGCAAAACTTATTAAGGAAATATTAAACAATGTTACAGAAGGTGTACAGGAGTACGGAATGCTGGAAAGACTAATGAAATCACATGCCTGTAAGGTGTAGTCACTAAAAGAAGCAGGTGAAGATGCCCTTGATATATGGGAAAGAAAATATTTAGAGCTATACAACGGTGGAATAAAAACAGAAGGCGGTTGGCGAAGAAGAACAAATAAGGAACTAGACATTATGTACAAAGAAGCGAAGATAACATCCGTCATAAAAGCCCAAAGACTAAGATGGATAGGGAATATAGAAAGAATGGCCAGAAATATATTACAAAAAATGGTACTAAACAGAGCTCCAATTGGTAAAGGAGAAATCGGACGAGAAAGTGTAGGGCAAGATCTAACAATTATGAAAACCAACATTGGAAAGAGAATACAAGAAAAAGAAAATAATGTAATAAAGTTGTTCAACACGCCCAACGTCTTCACGGCCTGCAGTTTATATACTTATATAAAGAACAATTGTAGGCAATGATGTCTGCAATCATCCCCTTGATTGTCGGAGTTCATTACAGCTACACCTGGATCCTGGAACATAAGCCATCCACATATATTTGTTACTGGATTACCAAAAATAATACATCGCGTCATTTATAAACTTTGATTTCTCGCGATCAGTATTTGATGCATTAGGTAAATGAAACTAATATCATCAACATCATCCTGCTCCTTTTTACCAGGATTGTTGAGGTATATTATTTCTTAACTTTCATGTTTCCACAAAGTCACGCCCCCTTTTTTCTGTCCATGGTCCATGAAGCTAGCTCCTTTCCTGTGTAGTACTTTGTATCTATTGGTCTCCCATATCCTCCTAACTCTATTTTATCCATCCTGAACTAATATTCAGTCAATTTTATCTTCTTAGTGTCTATTTTGGCTATTGGCTACAATGGTTTCTGTAATTTCTTCATTTCGCTTCCTTCTTCTTCCTTCTTATAGTATTTTCTCTTCCAATTGTTCAACCACGAACTTTTACCTCCATATAATAAAATTAGCGTGTTGTTTGGAAAACTTTTATATATTGTATGTTCTTGTTGCTGTTTTGATTCTATTCACTATCTCACATTTGTTTCTAATTCCTTACAGTTCCGTGCAACAAGAACGACATCGTCAACGAATACACCAGCTTCTATTTTTAACGGTTAAGTTCAAGTATCCTCCTTGCCACAGTTCTTATTTATTGATAATTTTTTATTATTTGTATTATTTGTTCTGGATTCCTTAATTATTTCGATTATGTAACTATCCACTAATTTATTAACGAAGTTACTTAACACTCCTTCTCTATCAACCAGGGCAAAAGATTTCTAATACAGATGCATTCCATATCCCATCCTCCACACTGCAGCACTTTTGCTGCTATTCTTTGTTCTGTTCCAATCTCTTATTTCTTTTCCTCATATTTCTCAAAATTCCCTAATCCCAGCCTTCTATATAAGCTATTTGAACTCCTTACTACCTTTCTCTACTCTGTTTCATTGCATTTTGTCTTATTTTCCTTTGTACGTCTCTTTCATTTTTAATAAATCATCATTTACTCAAATTTTCCTTTCTCGTACTTGCCTTCACTCATTATCTCTTATTTATTGCTTTCTTTTGGATGTGTTTTTGTTCTTCTGCAACTAGTAGGAGCCCCATGATGTGTTTTCCCTGTTTCCTGGAGCAGTCAACTTTCGATTTATTAAATTTTAATCTTTTTCAAGACCTAAAATTAAAATTACAATACGTAAATGACTTATACTAATAACGATCGTTATTACGTCTCAAATAAATGGAATATTATAACATCAAAGATACATGTGGCGAACACTTGATTTTCAAACTAAAATTGTGGAATAACCTTAACCGAAAGATGGCACCATGCCAATAGGAAAAAGTTTTAAAATTTAATAAATTGACTATTGAAAGAAAATCATAGCACCCCGGAAATGCGGTTAAAAAACTAGACGAATTATATTATACCCAATGATATCAAGAATTTTCGTACATCAGGTCCCAAATGTAACCTTCCGTACACCCTTTCTAAGTTTCCTTCATACGATACTTTAGTTGATATCGAAATACTCTTGAGGGATATACATTTACCTCTCAGAGAATTTTTGTAGAGCTGAGGTTACGTGCTGCATCACTAATTATATAAATAAGTTGAAATACACCGATTAGGGGGTTACGCAGGTCCAGCAGTGGTTTTCTCAATCAATATTCCAACATTTCAGGGCTTCTGAATGACGCTATTCCTAAAGTTAAAAAGGGTTACGTTGAAGGTTACATTGAAGAATGCTTATAAATCGTTGATAGTCCATAATGCAATACCCCTAAGATCTATAGTTTGCCAAAAATCCAAATCCTTTCGTCGTCCGTTCAATCTCTTGCCAACTTTATTTCTGATATTTTGTATTCGTTTACTGACTTAATTATTATAAAATTAAAGATACTTTTTCTTTTGCTTCCACCAATAACTGTATTTCCCCGGTGGTTTTGATCTGTTGTCTTCAGATGTTTTGTCATTGATCACTAATATTTCATTATATCTGTTTATGGATATTGTCAAGAACAATATGATTGTTATATATAGACCAACTGACCAAAGATAATCTGCTAGATTAGCAAACCACAAAACCGATTGTAAAGTTAAACCACATTCGTGTGCTTTGGCAGAACTTTGCCAGGAAAAGACCACCATAACAATTACAATGGGCTTCTTGCAAGTGAGTCCCATGGATTTCTTGAAATGTGCTTTATTCAGAAAATCAGTACTGCCATGAACTCAGAAAAGCGATATTGGTAGTTTGAGCAATATGTACACTTGGCTACTTTTTATTATTTTCAATTTAATGAGACAACAGTGTCTCACTACCAGAGCTGTATATATTTATCGCTTTAGATTAATCACAGCATATTTCAATATTTCCGCTGTGAAAATAGTAACTAATTGTCGTATTGTACTTTATGCATAAAAGTTGACTTCGTATGTACACATGCTAAAAGAAGTTTAGATAAACTTGTTCACACCGTTTGTGGACGAATGTTTCGACAGAGATGAATTTTTATGGAATCTGTTGGACTAGACAGTAAAATTCCTTCTTTGCTTTTTTACTGTAGCCCACACTTCCCTAAGTGTCACTCATCTAATGCCCATAGTTTTCATTCGTCTGGCCTATCTTTTGGTTGTCTGTCAGTTCGTCAATATGGATGTCTCGTACATGTCCAAAGGTGTTTTTTTAGGCTTTTATTGATGGTAAAGTATCTATTTACTTACAGGCAGGCTTGCTGAAATACAGAAAACAAAATTAAATGAAATAAATATTTACAAACAGTATATAAATCATCCAAACATCCACGATTTCTGTGGTTCAAAGTCACCTAATTGGCACCTTATGTATTCGAATGGTCACACAAACCATTGTTTAAATAGTTAATCTGACCTAGTTAAAAAATTTGTCTGCAATAGACATAATTTTAAATTATTGTTATGCATTAGATTTTTATTTAAATCATTGTTGCCGACGGTCTAGAGTCCCAACCAGAAGGTAATCTTGGCTAGATTGAGTTGTAGTGTTCGACTAGGTGCGCAAAACACCAATTGTCAGTGTCATTAACTACCAAATGAATTTCGTCATGGCGATGATTTATTTTCGAAAGCTCGTAATTTCAATTACCACTAATTCAGCATGACATTTTTTCTTGTAACCAAATGTTTTATAGCTCTGTTGCCTTGTATAAAGTCAATTTAATGACATTGTAGTATTCGCGATACGACGCCGTCTGAGGCGATAGAAAAAGGGATTATTTCTTTTAATCTCTGACAAATTAATTACATTTAGTCAGACTACTATAATTAAATAATCACCGAGCTGTCTGATTTGATTGATTCGATGATGCCATGTTAAATTTTGTTCTTTGAACAATATTTAAAACATATTTTGGAATTGTTCGTGTGGAACAATAATCAGATTTTATAGCACAGATATGCATTTTCCTATTCGTGTTTATATACACCAACCAAACCTTAATTCACACTTAATCCGAGTGGGGTTAATTTTTTCGATTGAGAAGTTTTAGTTACAGAAAAAAATCCTTCGTAGTATTAAAATTTGTTTAAATACATTGTCGTTTTCGCACATATTACACTTTTATACTTTTTATCGTTAGTGCCTGACTGTTCTATTTTCGCGACGCGACTGATATAAATAAATCCATATTAATTTAAAATACTTAAACCCTATTACAATAAGGGCTCTTTTTATGACCAGGCTGCATTAGTCCGCTGATTGAAATACTTCAGCTTAAACGAGCGTTTACTGTGACGCCCGTGACGCTGTCTTTCACATAATTAAAATATTTATTGCCGTTTTATCACGAGGCAAATGATATTAATAAATTTAAACACGTAGTTGCATCATTTCCATAATATATGCATCGCTCAATTATATAGGTTAACAGTCTTGACAGGAATAATTTACATTATTTATTATTATAATGCTATTCATGGTATGTTTTAAATCAAAACACGTAAAACATGAAACACATGCGCCGCTATATCACGTAGTCTTTTTTTGTTAAGTTGGTCGTTAAATAATCTTCTAACTCGGGCATGTTTTTGTTTCAGGTAAGAAAACACCACTTTCAAATTCAAATTCAGGTGCCCAAGATGTGCCTCCGACGCCTTGGGATAGAGAACACCGTGTTGACCCAACCTCGGTCTCCATTAGACTGGGAGATTCCAGGTTCGCATAAACTACCCGCAGGTGTAATCTTTACCGCGACGCTAATCCGACCGTTCTATTACCGTTCGGGCAATTAACCGTAAGCTTAAACGGCGTTAAAATTCCGCGCATTCGTTAATATCGCAGAGGATCGCGTTTTCAGTGGGGAAAATCAGCGATGCAAACGGAGGACTTCTCTGGCGGTAGGTGATCATAATGCCATCTATCGGGCGTGCTAATCCTATTCAATAAACTCACTCTCTCGGTGCACAATTAAAACGAGCGCTGGCAGCAACGCCGCAAATTAAATTAATTTGCGATCAAACGTACTTTATTGCAATGATTTCAAAATTATCTTCGATGACGAATTGTCAGAACTATGCATTTAGCAATTTGACAAATTTGGGACATACGTCTAGTTATCCATTCGTTCTTGCTGTACACTGCTAACTAGTGTTCAGTACGTCACACATTCATTAGTTGTTATGGTTATTTGTTACTTTGCAAACATGCATGCACGCTAGAAATGAAGAATGTCCTTGCACTGACATCGTTCTGTCCCTTCTTCGCCCACATTAGGTCGGGCACATCAGAGATACCTCGACCGAAACGACCTTGTTGATTTGCATATTAATATAAATAAATTAAATTAAGCAATAGAATTAAATATTGTTTAAATTGACACCCAATATCAATATGTAACGATTATACAACTTGTGAACATACATTGCTTAAATGTTCCACGAATTGTGAAAAGTGAGTCACTTGACAATATTTTTATTTAGCTTAGTTTTATATGCGAAGATAGAATTTTTAAAATAATTCGATAATTTGTCGCCACGTGCGAGCAAGAAAGAGCCTCTAATTAAAAGGACTTCACCACAACGAAAAACACAATCTGATGAAGTGGATCAAAGTATCCAGACTTCTTATCACCAGTGATTATAAAATACCGTTGACCTGAGAAATTTTTAATTTCGTTTCACCGCGGTCGACGTGTCCCGCACTTAAAACGGACTGCTTTACCATTGTCGTGGAATAATAAATTTTCGCTACGCGATTTTATTTGCTTGAGCGCGATTTTATTTGCTTGAGCGCTAAGTTCCGCTTTCGATTATTATGCTGAAGATCAAAGAATTTTCCCCGCGGATATTGTTGTAAAAACCAAAGGGGCGCGAGGAACTGAGTTCGAAACGCCTTAGGGATTTTTTTAATAATGAAAACATAGTAATTTAAAATATTACTATGTTAGTGCCTGTTCCGACTTTTAAAGCAACTTCCTTTAGTAGTTTCTCGAATAACGTCTTTATGAACGACGCAATTTCAGGATGAAATGAGTTCGGAATTTATTCAAGCACAAAAATGAATTAAGATACAGTTGTTTTTCAATTAAAATTTAGAATTATAATTTGAAGATTCAGAGCACACGATTAAGCACTAACAGGAAGTAAGTATCGTGTATTAAGGTGCCGCTTTACGTACTGCTTTTTGACGCATGCAGCGTTTCTAAAAGTTTGGAAACATGTAAATATATTCCTTATTATTAACTTCCCACTATGGCCCACTGGAAGTGGATCAGTACAATACAAGTTTATTTTTATAACACTCTATACATCAAACATTTTGACAGAAATGCTGTTGTTTGTGTACGAGTAGGAATCTTTTTGATTTGTATAAGAGAACTTTCAATAAACGAAGCATTTAAAAGTGAACACCTTGTGAAATCAATTATATACTCATTTATCCCAAACCATCTTCTACCAAATGAGCCATGTGCCAATACGTTCGCCTCTTGCCATCTAATCCTGCCAGTATTCGGATAATTCCTGCATTACATGTGGTCCTCGGTCTACCTCTTCCATTCTTCTATCAGTTTTCATTTCCCACACTGTTTTCACTTGTCGATCATCTTTCATCTTTCGATTTTCTCAATTATACTCTATACTCCCACCTTCTGATTACCTCTTATTGTTACCCCCTCAATTTTTCTCAAGATCATCATTTCTTTAGCTTGTAATTTGAATGTGTATTTTTCTGTCATGGTGCACGATTCACAACCATTTATCAAGGTAGGTGCTAGTACTGTTTCTTATACTTTTTTCGTTCCTTTACTAATTTCTTTTTTATATAAAGCATATATTATATAGATCTCCGTACATTTTGTTTGTATTTATTATTCTGTTGTTAATTTCACTTTCCAGTGCACTTTTTTCCTCCATTATCGACCCCAAGTAATTTATTTGGTTGTTGTATTGTGTCGTTCTCAATTTTTATTGCTGTTTGTTGTGGATTCCTGCCTACATTTATTACCACCGTTTTACAAATATTTATGCTTTTATTTTATTTCTATACTGTCCTGAGTGTCTTGCCTATCAGTATCAGGTCATCGGGGTATAAAAGTTCACTTACATACATATTGCATTAATCTTCGATATCCTAATGGTGTGCATTTATATTTCTTAGCAAAGAGGCTTGGCATTCCGCCTTGTCTAACTGCCATCTCTGATTTAAATGTTTCTGTCATATATCCTCAGATCCTTACTCCATCTACAGTTTCAGTGTACATATATTTTATCGTTTCAATGATTTTCTCATTTACTTCCTTCCCTAACACCGTCCATATGTCTCCTCTTTGTAAAGTGTCAAAGGTTTTCTCCAAATTTATTGCACATGAATATTTTGCTGTTTGTGTTCATCAGTCTTTTTTTATAATTACCGGAATGCGAGGGTCCAATCCTGGGTTGACCTGTTTTCTCTAAATCCTGATAGTATATCCAGTACAGTGGGCTCAATTGTTTTCTTAATCTATTTTCTATTATTTTTTCTAAAATGTTAATCTTTCTTAGAGATATGGTGATACCTATAGTTACTGCATATCATTTTATCTCCATCTTTATAAATATGTGTCACTATTTCTCTCTTCCAGTTCTGAGAATTCCACACTATCTGCGTCATTTTGTATATGACTTTTATTTCTTTTGATCCCAAACAGTTTATCATTTCCGCGCTTGTGCCGTCTACCTCTGATGCCTTTCCTATTTTTAATTTTTGACTGCCTCTTTCACTTCTTTTTATTTCTGCTCTTGTTATATATTCTTCTTGTTCCTGTCTCTTTTTCATTTTCTTCGTTTTCTTGTTAATGGTCATCTCCTTCCCCTCCTTCTTGCCCTTTGATTAGTTCTCTATTTTCTATGCCCAGTAGGTCAATATAATACTCTCTCCATCTGACCAGTATTTCTGTTCCATTTGAAATAGTATTTCCTTCCTTGTGCTTTATGTTGGTCAGTGAATTCTTTCTTTCTATCTTTTTTTTGAACTTCTTAATATCCGGGCACCTTAGAGTTTTCGCCGCCGTGTCTTTCCATTTTCTCAGAAAATTGCTTGCAATGGCCGTCCTTTTGCTTATTTTACAATTTTTCCACTGTTTCTTTTTTGTATGCACTTCAGACATAGTTTTAGCTTTGTTTTCTCCAAATTAGTTATCTATAATGTTTTTGTCTTTTTAATTTTAGTTCCACCACTTCTGCAGCCACATTCTTAACTAGTTCTTTAAAGTAATTCCACTTATCTTCGTATTTTTGTTTCTATATGTTTCTTCTTGTAATTTTAACTTTGATTTTTGTATTCTAACTTTGCTACTCCTTAGATTGGGTTATGGTTTCAGTTTCATTTCAACTAAGTGATGGTCACTTCCTCTTTTTACTTCGACGTTCAGTAACATTGATTTATTTCCGCTAGTATTAAATCTATTATTTACTTCTCTCCCGAGTAGCCTCCCTGTATTTTACAGTCATACAGTGTATTACCTACTTACTTTCAATATACAGAAGTCAGTGATCCTATTCGTATTTTTTGTTATTTCACCAAATTTGTTTCTCCTGCTCTTTCTAGGTCTCCGATAATTATCAGCGAGCCTATTTTACTTAAAAATTCTATTTAACCGCTCCTTCATTTGGTCCATAAATAATTAGTATTGTACAGATAATGTCCATGTTTTTATATCCTACCCTCAGTATTCTTTCAGATACTGCTTTCCATGTAATTATTTTGTTGGCATTTTAGTTCCTGACTAAGCAGGCTACTCCTTTCACATTATCGTTTATTAGCCAGACTGTATAGCAATATGTGTTATTTGCTAGTAGTTCTATTACCTATTACCAATAATCCCGTTGGGTTTCTATTTTTTACATCTTATTATCCTTCTTACTAACATCTGCTGTTTCTTTTCCCTGTATTCCTCTCTCATTCTTTTTATTCTTATTTATCATTAGTTCCTTGTTTCTCACCGGTCTGTCATCATTTTTGTCTGCCCTTTTATATTCCTTCGTTAGATTTTTGGTTCAGTACTCGTCTGCTCCGTTTTTATACTTGTTCTCCTTGTCCTATTTCCACATTACACAATTTATGATCAGTTACTAGTATACCGCCTTTGTTCCGTGCCCCTTGCGTTTCTCTTTGTTTTCCTCTCTTCGGATGTATTGTTTGATCTGACTTCCTTGTCTTACCTTTGGATTTTTTCAATTTTATTGTTTCCTCCATATTTTCAATTTCCATCCTTATCATAAAGTTCTGCACGGCTTCTTTTAGCACTTTGTTATTGTTGGTGTTTATATTCAGCTACAATCTACTGCTATAATCAGGTTATTTCGTTCTTTTCTCTCTCAAGACTCTCAATTTTTCATCTAGTTTCGTTAATTTGTTTTTTCTTTACTTACCTTTATAATATTATTTTCTTCGTATTTCTCCGATTTCTGGGTTTATATCATCATAATTTCAAACATCTCTTGAATCTTCAGCATTTCTGGTAGTAAATCACCTTGTTTGCCTTTCACTTCACTAGTTAGTTTACTTTTTCTGAAGGCTTTTCCTCCTCTGTGGAGAGAACTTTTTCGATTTATAGTTTTGAAATATGTAATAGAAAATATTTATTAATGATATAGATCTTTGCACAATAATTGTAGTTCTAGTTCTGCAATTTTTCAGATTTTGACTTTGGTGACGACTTTTCCGCGCTTTCCTATTATTTGGTTGTATTTGGTTTGCATTGGAATTAATTAGGTTGATCTTTTTGTTGGCTTTAAGGGGTTTCTATCCCCCCCCCCCCGTCGAAACTTAGTTGTTTGGAAATCATAAGGTACTAGGCACTAATACTTAAAATTTTTTATCTTCTATTTTCTTTCATTTAAAACATTAATTTCTAATTCTAATAGCGAAGATATAAATATTTTCCAAACATTTTGCAACCGTGCATACAAGTAAGATGTGTATAATTGTTACCTATTTTTCGACAAATTATATCTTACAGCTTATTTGAGGGTATTTTTCTTGATTGACTTGATTGTTGTTGGGATCTTTAATAAAATCGTTACTTCCAGCTAATATTCATTCGCATTATTAATGTATTCTTAGTTATAGATATAACTTAACATAACATAACATAATTAATTCTTAAATTAATTGAAAACGTCTTCTTCATTCTTCAGCTTGTTGAAAGACCAGTAGTGTTATAAGTCATTAATTAATTAATTTAGATACATTTTCTACTTTTCGTTGATTTCACGCGTACGGGTATTCTGGATATTTTTATTCAAATTCTTCCGATCGCAATAGCTTACATATATTAGCATTTATACGCCGGTTCGAGTTCGCCGGCGAAGTACATTTCGCACGGATTACCACCGACCTTGGTAATGGAAAGGGCTGAAGCTGGATAAATGTTCACATTTCGCGATCGAATCGTCTCTGTAAATAACCTTATGCGGCGTTATATGTGCGTAATTTATGATAACGAGAATCCAACGGAATGCGAAATTTGACTTCCGCGTCGGCAATGCATTTTTTTACGAATAATTTCTCCTAAACGGCCGCACAAAGCCCACCGACGGATTTATTTCCGAAATTTAAAACGTAGAGCGTGATTTAAAACGGCACAAAGAGAAACGGAAGGCGCACGGGACGGAACGTTTATTTTGCATAATTTAAACTGCACTTGCCATCAGCAAACGTAATACAATGCGTAAAATGAATATTTTCGAATGAAACTGACCATAAAACGACCTACAGTTTTTCACCGGTGTGTCGCGCGGTAACTCAACCGTCAAGTGACTACGAATATCGCCGGCAAATCGCAACAGAAATGATTACGTGTTTTGCTTTGCGGTCCGAATACTGGTCGTTGTTTTGCATAGGAGGTTTAATGTACAATGTTTATGTAATTTGGAGTCATCATTATAGTGTTCACGCTATTATTTTATTCAGATATTCGAATTGAAAAGCTAAGTGTGGGAGCGAACTTTACGTGGAAAGGATACCCGTTTTTCGTTCTTGTTTAATAAGTAACGTTCAGTAAGGCATATGGGGCACTTTACAAGATAACACAACCCAGTCAATTAATCCCTTACATATTATTATCCAATTGTTAATATTTAGAAGGGATGGTACAAGATATAAGAGCAAACACTTATCAAAATACAATTTAAATTTTTTGTAGCACCACCTTATTGGTACCACGAGTATTGGTATAATACCATCAGCTGACTGTTTGAAACCTGATGATGATGTCACATTAATGTAAACAATACTTTATTTTACAAAAAAAATATAGCATAATTGTCTCCTGCAGGATCGAACACCTTTTCGTGGACGTTACGGTAGATGAAAGCAACTACGCAGAGTAATAAACTTGACGTGGTAATAGAATTGTACATAATATCAGATGTGCTTAGGAACCGTGGCAAGATGGCCCGGTAAATAGATAAACAGTTTTGGCGAACAACCCAAAATGAAGGATTTTGGAAATTTGATTGAATTTACCAAATTTAAATCAGTGAGGAAATGAGCATTGGTTAGCAAAGATTCTTCACAGTAATTTCGTAATTGAAAATACAAATGAACAGATTAGTGAAGTAACAGACGAATGAAAGAAAATATAATTAAGGTGATGCATAGAATAAATAGATGCAAGAGGTGCATAGGTGTGATATCGTAATATTAATTTAGATCGTCATGTATGTTAGTTAACCACTTTTTAATTAATTTTCAGCTACTGGGGTAATTTTTAATTTTTTTACACGAAATTAAATTTTTAAGATTTTTATACCATTCTTCAGTCACAAGAAAACGACATTAGCTTCGTCCATTCATCGATGCAACTTACGCATCGTTTTAAACATGGCGATCTTAATTCGCTCTACCCTATTGCAACAGTGCGCTGACATTAATCTGAAATACTTGTTTTGTATGACCGATAATATAAAATGATTGCCGTGTTCCATTTATGCACAACATGTAGGACATAGCCGTGATGGTTACGGGCATGATTTACTACGTGTGTTATTATTCATCCCGTATGTTCGTGTGCTGCGCTTAAATTATAGTAATAATGTAGATATATGGAATTATTAATTGGCATTTAACACACAGACAGATTAACGACGGTTTAGAACTATTTAGTAAAATAATTTAGCCGCTCGTGCCCAACAGAAAATGAATTTATATCTGCGCAATCCACATGGGCACAAAATTGCTGTTTGTAAATACAGTTGAAACAAATCCAAATTATTATTATTATTAGAGTCATTGTGACGGCGAATTAAATCGTAATTACTACATTGGACGCTTCAGTATAAATATATCATAAGATAACTGGCATTACAATGTCATTGAGTGTTTCAGCCGCGCCCGGAACATCGTTTTTCCGATTTTCATTCGAACAATATGCGACGCCGTGTTCGTTTAACGTTATCAAAGTTATTAAGCCGAAGCCGCCGCCAAAGATCGCACAAAGTAATAAATTCGTGAGAAAATATTCCTATAAATTTTATCGAAATTCCGCGTTATCGTACACCTTCCGTAGAAACGAACTTGGAGAAATAATTCATATCGATATTCTACGTTATCTGGACGTACTATTAATAGTGCATGATATTCGGTAGATTTATTTCGCGGTCGGCGCGATAAATCAGTGGGCGGGAACAGATTTCGTGAGAATAAATGCAACCGTACGTACACTTACTCGATATTGAATTCAACGCGCCGAACGCTGCCGGTTAACGAATTACGATAACTGATGGGACAGGAAACCGATACAAAGATGTGATGCACTTCGCTCGACAAAATTCGAAAGCATTTTCAAAATTAATCATTTACGTCAATCAACGTTGAAATAGTGCGGCAGGCATTCGGTAGGTTCTTCAAAGTTATACGTTCTACTATACTTGCAATAATTTGATTTGAATGAAAATCGAATGTTGTGCTGGATTCGCACGAGAAAATTATATTGTACGAGGGGAGATCAGTATTTACGGTCCCTAACATATTAGAAGGAAATAAATTGAAAAATTATCAAATGTTTATTTTTCTACATAATCTCCCTGAACGTCGATGCATTTGGTCCAACGATTTGGAGCATCGTTGGACCTTTGATTCCCCTGGAAAAAAAATCTTTCGGTTGCTCTTCCAACCAGTCGACCATTATCGTCGTAATATCTGGTCCCCCGAAGATGTTCTTTTAATTTTGGAAATAAAAAGAAATCATGGCATCGGTTTAAACAATTCAAATCCTGCGTTCAGAATAGCGCTCGTGGCAACATATCTTTTGTGGACAGGAGCGTTGTCTTGATGAAACCCAATTCCTTTGCTCAATTTTCCTCGTCTTTTTTCATTGACACAATCGCGCAATCTTGAAATTAAGTTGGCATAGTAGGAGCCTGTTATTATATGTCCACGTTCCAAAAATCATCGAAATTCCGTCTGCGCCTCAAAAAATTGGGACCGTAACTTTATCAGTGGATGTCAAAACACGAAATTCGCGGGGTGGCGGGGAACCTCGACGATGCCACTCCAAAATTTGTTGCTTCAACTCAGCATCGAAGTAGTGAACGTTTCATCAACAGTGACGAATCGAGAAAGAAATTCATCCGGATCTGTTTTAAACTTTGCCAAACTGGCTTCAGAATGCAATACTCTAGAACGTTTCTAATCAGGTGTCAACATTCGTGGGACCCAACTTTCTAATTCTTTTAGCCCCAAAATATTTGTTAAAATATTTTTTATAGTACCGTAAGAAAAATTCGTAATTTCAGCTATCCGGCGAATTGTTAGTCGTCTATCTGTCATTACCATATCGTGTATAGGATTAAAATTTTCTTGGGTAGTGACAGTCACTGGTCGTCCAGTACCCTTCGCATGTTCACATGTATGTTTTCACAGTTTAAATTCTCGAGTCATAATTTTCACCACTTGGTAAGAAACAGCACCTCTGATTTTTCCATTTTTAGAATTTTTCTAAACTTAAATTCTAAATTATTCGAGCAGGTAACAAGTGACAAAACTACCATTGAACCAACGTAACAACAAATGATTAATAATTTAATGTGTCAAATAGATTCAATGTCAGTCAAAGCCTACTATGTCAGGGACGCTAAATAATTATCTCCTCTGGTATGTTTATTTCATGTCCTTCATCTCCTTAATTTGTTATTGTTATTCAACTACGTTGCTTAATGTACATACATCTTCCGTATCCTCTGCACTGTATGATTTCGCTCGTTCTCATTGAATAATAATGGTATCCTTTATTGCCATATTTCGTTTTTGATGTTAAATTCATTTGCTTGAGTTTCCTTCAAGTAGCCTGGAAATATTTTCGAATTCCTTTCTGTTAGAACCATCACTAAATCACCACGTGCCAACATCTTTTTTTTTTAAATCAAAATCGTAAACAGTTTTCTCTCCGAAGCATCTCCTCTACTAAGTTGTAAATAATTAATAATGGAGGAGCCCTGTCTTAGCAGTGAATCTTCTTGTGATACCTTCTTCTAGGTGATGGGATTTCCTTAGTATCCTGTTATCAATAACAAGTGCGAGGTTAGATCCTGGTATTTACTATATATTGTATAAGAGGTTTCTTACTTAAAATCCCTTGTTGATTGTTCCCATCGGTTCTTCAGTCTGTATCGGGATGTGTAATGGTCTTCCATTGTTTCTTTTCTCGCTGTGTGCTTCGCTAATTTCTTTTAAACTTTCTGATTTCAAAAATCTAATTTTCGTGCTTTTATTTTCCTTGAATTGTTTATTTGCAATCGTCCACGTATTGTGCCGATTTGCCCTTGCTTTACTGTTATTCAACAACTCCTCAAAATACTACCCTCATATTCCCAATTTCCCTGTTTACGATAATACAATAAAAATCATTCTGCGGTCTTCACATACAGAGGACTCCTTCGCGTGTATTTCCTTACTGTTTATATTTGCATGTTTGCCGTACTATTGATCATAATATTTAACATTATTTGTGTATCCTTGCATTATTATTTATAATTAGTAACATTATATCATTTCTTCTCATATTTCCTGTAGTGGAAATTTAGATTCCACATTTTTTCAATTTCGTTGTGAAAACATTGATACTTTGCAAATTTTGTATTTCATCTGACATTTTGCTTTATAATTTTAGGTCTAGTAAAAAGAAATCCATTATTTTTGCATGAAATTGAAACCTTTATTTATCTTAGTTACAATGATCCGATTTAGGTCAAATATGCGAACGTAACAACAAATGATTTAATATTTTAATGTGTCAAATTGATTCAACGTCACTGAACGCCGACTATGTCAGGGACGCTGAATAATCATCGCCCCTCGTACCATATACCAATCCTAATATTTACTCTACAACTGTAAAATATCAATTGACATTTAATCTCCCAACATATTGGTTTGTTATCGACATTTATTTATCAGATACTCAGGTTCAGAGCACTATTTTTGTTCAGGTTTCTCATTATGACTTAAATAACATCTTTATATAAATTATACATTGCGTGATGCATATTCCTTAACATTTGTACAATATACAAACTACATACTAACCAATACTACGTTCTCCGGTATATTGTTATTTGAGTTCCACACAAATTGTTTTAGCGGCCTCGACTCCACGATTAAACTCAAATGTAGAAAAGCCCGTTTTATCTAATTAACGGCTGCTTTTCTGAAACCAACAATTAGCACAGATTTGCAGCAAATTGAACAATTCAAAGCGTATTCAATGGCTTTATAATGATATGAAAATATTGCCAAACAAATGCTTTCCCGAGCCGCTATCCATCAACCTAATAACTCGTTTATTCAAACTACGTATTTTCAGAATACACCAGTATTTTATTAAACATCTGATCATCTCTACTCAGCGGCAATCTATCCCTCTATTATGGCGTATATATACAATGGAATCAAATATCGAAATAAAAATATTCTGCCCGCATTTTACTGTGTGTAGAAATTATAACATGAAATTATAAACATGTTCAATGGGCGTATCATTTCCACTAAAACGAATACAACTTCTACAAACTTAATTTTTGTATAAACAATTTATTTCTTCACTCGCCGATTATCAGATTAGTATCAACATAATGTTACCACGTAAATTTGTGAAACACGAATACATCTTTCTACAAATAATGGATCTTACCGATTTTCTCGTCTTTAACAAAATTATTATAAGTAATAATATATAAATTCACATAGTCCTATAGAACTAATCAAACAAGTATTTTAGTTTTTAGATTTTTTTAAATAAAATGATATAATATCCTTTATTGCAGGACCAACTCTAAATAGTAAAATTTTTCGATACAGACTTTGTACTTCGCTCCTATATTTCATATTTAATTTTTACATGGAACTGTATGAACAATTTTTTTTCCAATTGAATATGCACATTTCTTGTTTTTTATTAATTCGACCACGGTATCTAAAAGAATTATCTAAAATTAATTCAAAATTTCCTTCTTTGTCTAGAGTTGGTAAAATTTTGCCACTAACTTGTCAGGTCTTACCAAATTGGTAGTCTTACCAAATAACGTAACTTGAGATTTTGCAGAATTGATTATAATGCTACGCTGACTAGGAAAGTTTACAACAGCTTATAAATCTCTATTCTCACATTCCACTGCAGATTTGAAATCTTTAAGCCTGAAAGAGAAATACAGTTGTGTATCGTCGGAGTACATGGGAATGTTGCACGACATAGTTAGCTACATAATTAATAAGAAGGAAAATTAATTAATTATAATTGAACACCATTCAGAATTCTTAAAGGCGGTGACGGTTTATTTCCCAACTGTAAAGTTTATGTTCGATTGGTTACATATCGGAGTAATTGGTAGGATTAAAGCCTAAGACCAAAAAAATTGCATCTATTTCAATCATACGAATTTAATTGAAATAATAAATGCTGAAAGACTGACGAAACACCATTCAGTTGAAGATGCATTAAGACAATTAAGAGGACAAATTAAATGTATTTTTTGCCTTCGGGAGATTTGTTTTCAATCGGTTACAGCTTCGCAACTTTTCCAAAGCTCATGTAATTTCACATGAACTCCAGAAAAGTTTCGGTGAATTATATACGAAATACTTGGAGGAATAAAAGTAGTTATGTGTCTAATTGGCGATATTCTAGTCTACGGGAAAAGGAAATATCCAACTTAGAAAAATATGTCATGAAACAAAATACAAGAGGGCTCTTGGTTTTATCATTAATGGTATTAAAAGGAGTGGCAAGGAGAAGAAGAAAGCTATGAAAACTTTCAAAGGACGTTACGAAATGTCTTGTGTATAGCTAAGCTAAGCTAGATTGGGAGAAATTTTGGAGCAACAAATTGGAAAAGGATAATATTCTCGCGAATCAGTACCATTAATGATGTCATTTTTTTTTTTACTTGGCATACTAAATAGTGCATGTGAATAAATATTGGAAATACCATTCAAATTATTTCGACCCACATGGATAAAACTATGAGGAACCATGTTCAGTACTAACGATCTAACAAACACAATCCTCTTCGCTTCTTCGACCGACGTCAAAGTCGCCTTTTCCACGCGACCTCCCTGTTATCATTCATCATACATTATTTTGCGAGTATCATTCATCCCTGTAAAAGACTTTATTTTATCGCTGAAATATGAGATGTGCTAGAGGATAACGAAGGAACGATGCAAACATCGTATACAGTAAAATTACGTCCAAAACCTTAAGCACTAGTCGAATTTCTTAACGAATTATTAAGGAAACATTTCCGAACAATTAAATTTGAAAACTAGTAATAAAACAATCAAGTTTACATTTATGTAATCAATATATCTTGGCATGATTATGCCAATAATCTTATTAGCAGCGTCCACGAAAGTAAAATCAAGTACTAAAGCCGACTAATTATCCTTCGATACAGGTAACGTAAATTCATGTCGTTTTCGCAAAATCGATAAATTAAAATGACGAGAATTTGCCAGTGCTAAGAAAATTTCATTTGATGAATATTTTATTACAGGTTTTGTTTTATACGAGGGCATACATAATAAAGAATGCGGGTCTTTACTTGACAGATCCGGAAGATTGATTGAGGCAGTGGGGCATTCGTGTCGCTTTCTGGGAAATTTGTCTTTACATGTTCTCGACTCAGACGGGTGGCATTGCCGCCGCTGCTCTGCCGCTCTATTTCGACTGCGTGCAATCTAAGCAGCCACCCGCAAGCGACATTTGTCACCAGATTCCTAGATTGATGGTAGCGAATTCGTGGCAGTTACATGTTAGCTAGCAGAGATCTATTTGTTTTGGTAATTTCTAACTTAACAACTCATTTGCATGCATTCGCGTATGTTTCAGTGGCTTGCGAGTTGTTTATATTGCAACTTGTTAAAGCCTATTAACACGAATGTTATAATTGGTGCGGTTTTGTTTCGTTTATTAAGCAAGAAAATTATTATTTAGTGTTAACGCGTCGATTTTTAGCTGCAAAAATGTATTGGAAAGTCCCAGCATAAATTCCGTTCAAATGAAAAACTTTATCTTCGGTCCTTAAAATACGTTTCTTGGAAATATGAATAAATTTCTTTCTTGTCAGTGGAAAAATATTTATGGTCTATGATAAACTTACAATTTTATCAAACAAACACTAGCGGGAGTTCGCGTCGTAAGTCAATAAGCTATCTGTAAAAATTTACATTGTTTATAGTTTCTAGGGAGTCAGTGTTTTATGATTTCGTTGAATTTTCCTGGTAAATGTTGCAAATGTTTATGTCAATTTACAAATAACATCTTTTATTGTTCATCCTGTCGGGTGGTCTGTTAA
Organism: Geotrupes spiniger; assembly: GCA_959613385.1. Lineage (NCBI taxonomy): Eukaryota > Metazoa > Arthropoda > Insecta > Coleoptera > Geotrupidae > Geotrupes > Geotrupes spiniger. Next base: position 13,024,754 of record OY390737.1, on the reverse strand, counting down.
TATATCCAACGCAGAACCCAATCATAAAATATATGTTTATAAATTTTATAAATGCATTTGTCACTGTCTTTAATCCAATTCAAATTCTTCTTGTTGATGATTTAATTTTATTAACTTCAGAATTAATAGAATTAGTAGCAAATAATTATAGGCAAAGATTACTATTAACAGTAATTTTAGGAAATTATTTTACTATTCTTCAATGATATCAATGTATCAAAACACCTTTTACGATTATTTCTGCCTACGGATATTGGCGAACAAAATTATGACAAATGCTGAGTTAGTAAGATAATGTTGACTATCTGTTGTTGATATATTGTGTGAACGGTGTCTTAATTCATCGCGAATCAGGACACGGGCTATCCGCGTAAATGTCGATAAACCAAGGAGATTTCAAGGAACACGGTCATTAGATGGCCTTCCTTTCAGAGACGTTGGAATCTTTCTTCCAATGGGGTAGAATAGCTGATTCGTAGATTTAGTTAGTTAAATCTCCTTTTTCTCCCGATCATTCCCATCATTGGTGGATAATCACTCAAAACTTATTTCGAACAATACTTATAGTTGATTAAGCTGCCCCAGTTCAAAAGCAAACGTCAAGTCAGAGTCGAAGTTGGAATATACTTTTGGATCCAATAATTAGGTAGTCTAATTTAAGTTTAATACAACATTAGAATTAAATTAGTTTCCACTTAATTAATTGTTGACACCACTGGCTAAATGACTTAATTTGGCTTTGACGCCTATTTTTATTATTTGAAACCGAAGATTTACTTCCCTGTTTAGAACTAATTGCTCCGAGTTTAACTTTTCGGTTTTTTGAACTGACGAACTGACGGCCAGTTCGCCACCCTCGATCTTAACTCCTCCGATGTTAAGTTCTTTTTGTTAACTTTACTACCAACATAGGCTAGCTTGCGTCGTGGGCCTACTTTTTTGGCTTGTCGTTCGCCTGTCTCGATGTTAACAGTTCGTAAAAACCATATTTTATAGCACTCCGCCGAAGCGGGAAATATTTGGATCCCCATTCAAAGGTTTATTAATATGTTTAATTTCTTGAATTGCCCCCCCCCCCTTGATGTCACATAATTCGAAGCCCCCTATGTAGCAATTGAATGAGTGTAGGAACACTTTTTGTGGCAAGTTATATCAATTTTGCGGTAAACGGTAAATTGCCAATTATTCTGTTGCAAGCATTGATTATTAATATACTAAGTAATCGAGATAAAATATATTTATGTTAAATTATTTTCATCCAAAACTGAAACAATCCGTTTGCGTTTTGTGAACAAATACTTCGCATCATTTGCTATCATTCCCGACGTGAAGTTTTTTCATCGTAAGTTATCGGCTCCTGGTAATATTCGTAAAATATCCATCTTCATCCGAAACGTCTCTTTCACTCTTCCGCGACAGGCGAGACCCACCACTTATACGATAAATTCAAATATTCAAGAGCCAAGTCGGTGACGGCGCCGACGACGTCGACGACACGCTCACTCGAACGGAAATTGTAGCCATATAAAAGTTGTCGCTGAAACGCAAGCAAAGCATAAATCGAGACTGCTGGTGTATTCAAAAACCGGTCAAATGATGTATGCGTGATATCGCGCCGATAGGAACGGGGATATGCGCTGTTCTTTTTCTTTATACGCGAACGTTTGCGTCGATATAAAATATGCTTGGAAGCTGCAAGGTGTGATATTGTGAAAAATTTGTCCGGGATGATTAATAATCGCATTGAATCAAGGTATATGTAACTGTAACACACGGTAACTGATTCGTATCCGTCACAATTTTTGAGTAGAATTTGCCACCTCGTATAGCTGATTTGTATTTGGATGCCACATAAACGTTCCATGCATCTGAAATTGAGTTGCTTATAATTGGCCATGTAATAAGACAAAAATAGATATAATTGTCGCTTGAAAGATGCAAATTGGCCACAACATACTATACTATGTGAGACTATAACATGTGTGCAGGAATTATCTAACAGCTGCAGTTAATCATTCCTTCGTTACCGCTAAGTATTGGCTGCAATTAATCATTCCATCGTTACCGCTTAGTATTGGCTGCAATTTTCTCTACTCGAATACCTGTATCATCACAACCTGGCACTAATGAAAAAATTTCAAAGTAATATCAGACATTTTCTAGTTATGTGTGCATCATATTCTACAACTGTCAGGTTTGTTTCGACTTTTGTATGTATTTGCTGAGTGTGGATGGGATTCGTTCAATCCTATAGATTTACATACGAATTCTATCGCTCAAGTATATTGAAATTGTTGAAATGTTGAAAAACTTGTTGACATTTCGCATTTAATTTAAATTTCGTATTTAAATTAGTCGGGAAATATATATAATGTCATTATAGTCATCGTTGGTGTACGTCAATCTATCAAAACTAATTTCAATAATAAATTTCTCGGTACAAGCAATCATTGTCTCGAAGTTATGTTATTGTGGTTTAGCCTCGTGCATAGAATTACATTGATTCGTGATGAAATGTCCAATCATGAATGCAGAGATTAATACAATCTGTTGATTTGGTAGTATCTATTTATCGGTGTGGTGGATATAATCCTTCGGCACATATATCTAGAATCCATTGATGAATTTCTGCTTTCGGAATTTTCGTTGTGACGTTGAGTAAATCCAAATACGTGAACTTAGACCATGTGTTTTAGTTCATATAATTTAAATTATTGGTTATCTTTTTATGCTTTTATTGCAATGCCGTAATTGGTGATCATCTCTTTGACATTTTGTTGGAACCTGGAATTGGCTCATATGCTACTCCAAGTCTGATGATTATCACAAATTTGTGAGTGAACCACCTTTTCATATCAGGCACATGATTGGAGTAGTTGTGAACAATAAAATAATTTAAATGTGATTTATTCAATTTTCAGAAACATGTATAATTGAATGATTTTTCCAATCATAAATAATTAAAGAAGGTTTAATAAAACTAATTCGATTTCAAAAACACGGATAGAATTTATCAATTTGTAACCTCACGTTGATCAAGTTGTAGATGGAAATATTTTCCAAGTAATAATTAAATTTTAAATATTTAGGTGAATTTAGGTGAATCGAATTCAAATACATTGGGCTGCAGGTCCAGCCTAAGTGACTACGATATACAAATATTTTATTTAAGCAGGAAGAACTGAAACATTCATTAAATAGAGATTTTCTGCAGGAGAAGTTTTAAACTACTCTTATGTATTCTTATACATTTAAACTAAAATATTGCGAATATCAACGAATTACTGTGGTAAATATAGACCGATTTAGAAATATTAACTCTCCTGATCTATCGTCTTAAACTATGTGACATCACATCATCGGATTAACGTAGTAAATTCCTTAATTTCCACTAATCGCAAAAACTAAGTTTAATTACGGCCGCAATCTGGTATCAACGCGTGATCGTCGGTGACAAAGCAGCTTAGACTGGACGCTCGAACCATCACGTTTTTCCTCTCTTTTCCTAATTTCTCCAAGTTTTTACTTTTGGTATCTTGGAGCGCTGGCAATAAATCTCCATTATCTTTACTCGCCGGCGAAATTTCTCTTTCACACACATTTTTTCGATTTTAACCGCGACCATTTTAATAAATGTCCGGCGTCTTTCGCGATAAAAACTGGACAAATAATCGCCTCTAATGTTGGTTTTTCGTATTTATCTTCCGCGTAAACGCTTTGTGCGTATTAAGTTGCTTTACTGCCGCCGCAAAGGGCCCTCCGAGGGGATTTTTTACACTCGCTTCGGAACTTTTTCGCAAAGGAGCTTAAAATGAACTTCGACGCTGAAACAGGTAAATGTACACAGAACTTTTTTGTCATTAAGATGATCCTACCACCACCACGGGCTCGTTTGTCGTAAATATGAAAAGGTTGAATTAATTGAGCTTACCAACGTGCGATTTACTGCAAAGTAAATTTAAATAAAGAAAGGAATTCTATTGGTTTTATGAACTTGAAAACTTTGAAGTTGTTGATTTAAAATAATTTCATGTAAAGTCAATTTATTTTTGCTGGGAGTGCTGCAGATCTGTTCGATTTACAAATGAATGTTGTTTTAGATTTACACAAAACATTTTTGGTTTTCATTGTGATGTTTCCGGGGTCTTAAAATGATTGTTTTTAAATTGTTTGTCTTAATCTGCGTTTATAAAAGGAGATTATTAGATGAAGATTCAAGTCATTTACATGTCCATTGTTATACATGTGATGTTGCCACATCCAACATCGACGGTAGAAGTAGAATCTGTTTTGAGTATGAGTATATTTTATTAAAAAAACTATTGCTAGCTAAGTATAAGGAAGTACAGTGCAACCATTGCAGATTTAACTTCTTGCAGCTATCTCATAAAATAAATAAGAGGGCATCGATAATATTTATTCAGTTATACTACAATAATCCTTGTTTACTCGATACTTCGCAATGTATTATCAACAATAATTAAAGAGGTAAATTCTAAAACAAAACAACGGATTCTACATATTATATTCATAAAAGATTTAAATGTTACAAACATGTTTACATAGTTAAGTTAAATTTCCCTGATGTGGCAATTAAAATAAATTATATTAAGCAAAGGTGAAGATAAGTATGCAAACATATTACCACGAATTGTTTACATCCGTTTTGTAATAATCGAGACTAACCCTCGATATTTACATTGTAGCGTATGTAATTAATAAATGTTACGGTTCGTTGTAATCTTGTCTCAATTAGAGTATGTTTGCGAACAGTATTTCAAATTAATATATTTAGTTTATCTTAATACCCTAGCCTGGCAAAGTTACATATCGCACGTTGTTGTAGAAGCTGTTGCCCCGCAGGCATTACTACGTTAAAATTAACAAATCATTAGTATAGTTGCAAATACATTCCGGTAGACGCCATTAATTAACGCGTTGTATTATCGTGCGCAAACATACACGATGTAATATAATGCGAAGCTTAAACGACGACATTAACCAATTTCGATTTGTAATAAAACTGTTTCCAATTTGGGATAATTTAAAGGTTTGTTTTTCAGATTTTCAAATACCGCACGAAACCTTCCCAAAACACCACCTTTAATGTTAACAACGTACTGAAAATAAACTGCGCCGACTGCGGAATTATTAAAACTATTAAGGGCTGAGCGCAATTTCTATCTCATTCGCGGAGCATCTGGAATTTAGTGGTCTTGCGAAGGAACGGCGAGAGCAAAAACTTCGCCAGCAGTCGGTTGCGGAAATTTCAGTTTCGCAAATATCGCACTTAAGCGGAGAATCTCTTAACCGCGGTAAAGAATCATGTTTCCTTCATATAAATAAACAACCGCAAGCAGAAGCAAATTATTTTGTAATTACTTCGGTTTCTGTAATTGTCAGAATTTCTGTTACTACCGAGGGGTTGTATCGTAATAAATTTCCACCTCCACCTAATCTCGCAGCAAGTGTTGTAAGATTACGGCACCTACAGACAGTTGAAGATGAACGTTGCTCATGTTGGCGTGAAATTAATATGAACATAATTAAGCGGGTCTTGTTAAATGTTGTTTATATAAGGGCGTTCGTACGAAATGTATTAAACGGGTGTTTATGTGTTGTATGGGCGAATAATCCAAACGCTAAACATTGATTGGGGGAAGAGAGGAGAGGAATTTGCTGAAAAATGAAACATACAAAGAACGTTTCAGACACCTCAGGTAAATTTTGCGATTCCTTGAAACATCCGCGAGGACAAATCTCCTCTTGTCGCGATGAAATAAAATCGACTCAGTAAAATAGATACGTGCGTGAGTCGATAAAATCTACCAACAAACTGGACGAACAATGCATTCTTAACGGTTTCGTGACATTTGCATCGCAAGTACATATAATGCGAAATTGATTATTTTCTACCGCATCAATATAAAGAGACAAATATATTTATATGTACTGAGTTGTCGAACAATGAATCTCCAATCTCCAAGAAAAAGATTGAAAATGTCTCTGGTAGTAGTTACTGTAAAAAATTTCGAAGAAATCTTTTAAAGATAAATTTAATGCATTACAAAAATTCGTTAATTATCGACCACCTAACTAACTAAAGTAGCCAAATAAAAATATCATCTCCCTATCAGCTAAATAAAAGAAAATTAAGGTTCTTATTTTCTGAAAAAGATAATTACAATTTTACAGTAGAAAAGTTATGGTAGCAACCTCATTGTCACTACTAAACTTCACAATGGGCAATAACTGTGAAATATTCATTTACCACATTTTCCGTCACCAAGCTGATAATTCCAATCTGACGTTCCGTAGATTTTTTCTTCGTGTTCGCGACGCCGCAACAGGAAATATAAATTATATGGACCACAACACTAAAGGAAATTAAATATCGATTCAGCTCCAAGCTCACAGAATGAAATTTACTCAAAAACCCACAAAGCCCGATAAAGTTTTACTACAACAAAATTTAACCGCATTTTAAATAAAATGCTTCCGTCTGCGTACGCCTCTAATCGACCGCCAAAGGGACTAAAAATGTCCTAGCTATCTGCGCCGTATTAATTATGTTGCGTGAAATTGTTACAGACGCAGGAACTTTATTCACACGTTTTAGTTTGACGTTATCTAGGAAAGTATTTCCTGGTGTGCAGAGTGTATCAGGCTGGAGTGCAAAGTTTGTAACAGTGTAATGGAAATTTATTACAGGAATATTATACGCTTTCATTAACATCAACATAGATTCTGAGGACAAAGTTTCTTCCAATTTATAATAATTTTTGCATTTTTATTTGATGTATATTTGTATGTACACTTATCAAAATGTATTTACAATAAAACATGATTAACGCAATTTACATTCTTATTACGGGATATTGATATTTTTGCAAGTGTACATAAATAAAATAAATAAATAAGTGTATATAAATGACATATATGTAAATTATAATAAATTGAGGACGCACTATGTTGATGAAAGCCTATTATATTCGAATAGCACATTTCCATTACGCTGTTAGAAACTATGCTTTTGTTAACACGAAATTTTCTTTCATTTTCAATTGCAATTTATTTTGTAATTTTGCAATTATTAATTATTTGTTTATTTAGAACTATTTATTAACTTTTAATGTATTACAATCATAATATGTCTCTTAATATTACGTGTTTACCGTAGGACGGAGTGACACAGAATTGTAATTATTATCGTTGTTTGTTGGGTGTATGCTCCGTATCTCTCGGTGATTCCGGAACCGCGACAATTCATACGCCGTGCATTCAGCATATTCTGTATCGTCCGTGGTTTTGCGTAATGGAATGAATTTTCTAACTAGCCCGATATACTTTACACCTCAACAACCGCGAAATATTTTCTAAGATAACGTCGTTGGAGCACTTATATTAATCGGGTGTAACTTTTATTGCTTTTTCTTAAGCGCTTGAGCATGGGCTGGGATGTCAGTTTGAGTCCGAGTTTTGGTATGTGTTAAATTTTGGTTTGGTTCTAAGTTCTTCTTTGATTTAGTTTGTGTTTTAGCCTCAGATTAAGTTTAGTTTCATTATGGGTTTAAGTTTGCTTTTTTACCGGATCTCTTTACATAATTACGTTAATTTTATGAAATAATTACAAGTCGCGGTTTATTGATGGATTGTCGTTTATTGTCGAAAGTTCACCTCGTATTGATTCTACGTCGATTGTTTCACTAAAACCGAAACATTTGACCTAACATTATTTGCATGTTGCTCATTAATCTAATACAATAATAAATCTTTGCACTCAGCCCTCAAGGTAACACGGTTCACTGTTCGTCACATTGTCGATATGTTACAATCAAATGGGATTTCTAGATGTATGGCTATTTTTTCTGTAATATCGAATGATCGATGATCATAAATTTGGCAACGTATATGATTAATTAATTTACTGAATGTCCTGTTCATTTTTGATTGATTTAGCTGCCTCCAGTTGTTTTGTGGTATGCATTCTTATTAGACTTGAGAACTTGAGAACGAGGCTAAGGAGTTATTAGAGACCGTTATTTAATTACGAAATGGAATACTCGTTTCACTATAACCCACAATTTAATTAAGATGCAAAGGATTAAATATTTATAAACAGAAATATTACGCAAATATATGTAGAAAAAAAAAGAAAGCGCAAATAAAGCTCACAGCTATATTTATAACTTGGAACTTGCGACATTCTTATTTTAAGTATATAGTTTTATCATTGTTCATACTTTCATTTCAATTCTTCGCACCCTTGCATGTATTGGTCGTTTGAGTGCAGTATCATTCGTTGCAAAGCCTTGCTATCTTGCCTTTAGTTTTTCGTTACTAATTTTTACTTCCTTATAATTTATGTATAAGAACTCGAAATTTTAACGGATATGCACGTTTTGGGGTCTTCTGAACCGATTCTGACTATTTTCAGAATCACGTTTGTCTGTGTGCGTGTGTCTCTGTATGTGTCTGTGCTCACACTAGCGTCAAAATTATTGCAGCTAACACTACTTCTAATTCTAAACTTAAGATTTGTATATAGCATGGAAGAAAACGTCCTATTTTGAAAGAAATCACTTTTTCCATATCTCGAAAGCGGCGCGTGTTGTCGAAAAAATTGAAAGATAGAAATTTTATTTGGAAGGAATTTTCGAAAAATGGGGTATAAGTAAATTTAAAAACGTTTAGTGCATTTTTAAGTTCGACACACTCGGCATTTTTGAAAAATTGCGAAATTTGCAAATTCAAAAAAATATTCTATTTTTAATTAAATTCAAAATTACCTATTACACCAAAATGCAAAATCGTTTAAAATGCAAAAATTGTGGAAAATCAATGCTGTCCAGAATCAAAATTATTAAATATGTGAAAAATATCGCAATTTAAAAAAATTTACATATTTGCAACTAATAAGAGCTACTTGTAATATTGTAATATTAACCCAAAAAAATTAAAAACATCGTAATATTGACGAAATTATAAATTCCTGCCTAATATAAATAACGTTGGATAAAAATATGATAAAATTAAAAAATTGTAGAAAATACAAAAACTAATGATGATTACCAAAAAACATTTCAAAGAGCTAACAAAATACTCTGTTATAGCGATAATTGTTAGAAATATTTAAAAAAATTAAATTCGCTGTAATCGAAAAAGTAAATAAAAATCATCCTAAGTTGTAAAAAAATGAAGTACAATCGAAACCGTTGCAAGGATAGTTGGATATTACAATAAATCATAAAAAAATAATTGTAATGTTATGTCGCATTTAGAACGTTAAAATATCATTAGAAATCGAAAAAATCATTGTAATTCGTTGATAATCGAAGCATATATAAAATTAATTTAAAAATCATTAAGATTTGCGAAAATCTCATGAAATCGTAAAATCAAAAATCGTTAAAAATCTTCAGATCTTGAGATTTAAATAAATGAAAATTAATACATTCAACAGTTCTTTACTACCTCATGCTTAATCTCTAAGGAACTTTATCTAAGTGAAAGAAAGTTCATTCAGGGACACTGCATTTTTTCTTCCTGTCGAGCGTTGCCAAGCTTTTGATACTCTTCGACTTTTGATCAAGGTTTCTTCGATGGAGTTCAACCCCGCCTGTAGACTTTCCTACTATTGTTCTCCGGTATCTTTAACAGTATTCGATTTGCTTTTTTTTTCGCTCTAATGTTGGCCAAATGTGACCAATTTGCTTCGTCCCAAGATATTCATGTTTTCGAACATTGTTGATTTAATAAGCAGTCGGTGCGAAACCTACTAGTCGACACCATTATCATTGTAGTGTTCGTACTATGTTTTTAAGTCGTCACGTCGACCTTTTCTCTTTAAATTCTTGCGTTGAAATCCCCTAACACATTCATATCTTGTATATGCTTTGCACCAATAGTCCTTTCCAACTGGCCATAATAGATTTCTTAAATAAGATCACCTTTTTTGCGTGTTAACTGTTAAACAATATTTCCTTAAGTTTTATGTAATGTTCATTTACCATTCGCCACATTCAGTTCTGTTTCTTTAGACGACGATAAGCGTAAAATTTTGCACAAATGCATGGGACACAAACATCCGATCGAAAACAACGAGATATGTCTAAAAAATCGAATAGAGCAAACGTGTAAAAACGCGATTTTTGTGCTTAAACATTTTTGAAAGATTAAAACAAAAGCTCAGTCAGGTTGAGCAAGAACTTTTTTCGACATATTTTCCATCTACTTTGTTTGATGTTGCCAATCAAGTGAATGTACCAGCTACTTTAGTTGACATTGGCTCAAAATTCCACGCTCTTGCTTTAGCACTAATAATACCGATAGTTGAAAATATTCTTCCAAGAAATATCGACGATGTTCTTTTCATCATACACAAACCAAAGATTTTGTATGCTAAGTTGATTTAACTCTTGGAATATGATAATTAATCTACTTAACATTTTCTTTACCTCACAACAATATTCATTTCATGTGAATAAGAAGTCTTGTGTCCTCTTCTATATGTGAAAATTGGGTAGGGTTATTTCTACTGGCGAAAGGTTATGTGGTGTTAGTAAATCTGTATTAATATAAAACATTAACTTGCCAACAGTTACAACTGAAATTATTACAGATGTTAAGAGGTTGACGAGATTGGGTTGGTATGCAATGTTATGACTACATGAGAAGCAAAAATTGATTTTTGATTGTCCAGTATTGGCAGACTTAGACACTTATTCTTCGAGCTATTGTTGCACTTTCAGAAATTTTCTGACTTTAATATTAACTCACCCCTGAGATTAGGTCATTGATTAATTTTCCAAAACGGACATAGTGACATAGTCTGTGATAAATTGTTGATTTTTTGGAAAATATTAATCAGGTATTCCACTTCACTCACTAACCCTGTAGTACAAGATCAATAAAAATTCATGAGATCTTAAATCTTAGTTCAGCAAACAAAGGAATGTATGCGCACAGATGGTATTAGCAGTAATTAGTTTTAACAAAGCTGAAAACTGACTAGCAATTGCAGAGAACTTGCAAACGAGCAGTTACGGAATATTTATTGTTTACGATGAAGCTCGTTTTTCGTCGTTTTTGTCCATAAAACGTAGAACATATTCAACTTGATTGATCCAAAATGGAATAATATTTTAGAATCGCCGAAACGTAATTCATTATAATTTTAGTGCCGCTAGTTAGAGAACATTATTTTAGTAAATTAGGCAGTTAAAATCTGAAATACATCTGAGGCGCAATTACAATTCAATCAACGGTGAAACGAAAAGTACGCCGAATGGCGTTTACGTTCATGAATAAACCAACTCGCTTAATTAAAATCTGCGGACTGGAATAATTGCCAACAGTTATTAAAATGTGACCATCCGTACATAAGTCTACGCGGTGAAACATAATTAAATCGGACACGATAGATTTCATAAATCAACAGCGTAATTCGACGTAGATTAGTACGGCATTTACATTTTAACAATTTGTTACGCGCTGCACAGATAAAAACCTGCGTAAATCAAACGTGGACGTTTAGATTAGTGTCTGGCGCTAGAGGGAGTGATGCATCGTCATTTTCCTATTGTTCGCATATCGTAAATGGCCTACTTCCATTGACCAGATACCTATTATTGACATTGTAAAACGAGATATAAATGATGTTCTGTAACGTTGACACAGTGAAAATTCTCTTTGCTATTTAATTGTTATTGTGGATGTTTGTAACGCTGCCAGCGCGTAAATTATTGATCAAAACAAATAGCACTGTATGTGTGAATGCAAGTGACGTACAATAATACCCAAATATTAATATATATATACACACACATTTTGCCCAGCGTCTAATAAGGGGATGATGACGTGCTTCTTGTTTGTGTTTCGCGGTGGATGCGAGTTATGCCCTTTTTTTGATTGATTGTTCTAGTAACAAAATTACAGTTTTCCCACTTATTAATTAAATTATGCTTTGAATTTACAAACTATGGTCAAAAAGTAATTTTTCATCTTTTAACAAATCAATAATTTTCTTGTCGTAATAAACGTTATACATGATAATAGTTTAATAGTTTGTCAATACTTGTCAATATGCCCCTATTCATATACTCAGTGACATATAAACTGCACCACCTAGAAGGAGTGGAAATTTTTGGACCAAATTTGGCTGGAATAGTTGATTAAAATTTGAAACCCAATCATCAAGTAGTCATGGGATTTTTGACATTTGTGTCATTTTTTAGAGGTGGTGATAAATATGCAATTATCGAGTCATTTTTTGAATTTGTTCCACTTTTTCGGATCCCGTGTTTTAGTTTAAAGTGTTTCAAGTGTTTAATGATGCCTAGAGGAAGGAGACCTCAAGTTTACCAGCAGTTGAGTGACTTTAACGAGGGCGGATTGTTGGTTTACAAGAAGCAGGTTTTTCGTTTAGAGAAATCGGCAACCGTTTGGGACGGCACCACTCAACAATAATGCGTGTTTATTAAGCGTGGTCTGAACATGGGGTTGAACGTCGGAGAAGAGGCACTGGGGCTCAAAGACGAACCAATGAATGTCAAGATCGCCGCTTAAGACTAATGGCCTTGAGAGACGGATTCTCTACAACTAGATCAATAGCTGATCAATGGTTAGGTGAACAAGGTCGTCCGATAGGCTTGCGAACAGTTTATCGTCGAATAAGAACCTTTGGCTTGCTGTCTTATCGCCCACATCTTGTGCTACCCCTCACTGCTCAACATCGCCAGGAACGGTTGGCCTGGTGCACGGAAAGACTTCAATGGAACTTGGAGTGGCATCGAGTTGTCTTTAGTGACGAATCGCGATTTTGTTTAGGAATGCATGATGGTCGGATGACTGTTAGACGAAGACGTGGAGAAAGGCGCAATCCTGATTTTTCGATTGCGAGGCATGTTCACCGAACTGTGGGGTTGATGGTGAGGGGTGCCATTGCTCTTCATTCGGGGCAGTGTGACCGCCCGACGCTACATTGACGAAGTGGTAGAACCACGTGTTCTTCCATATCTTCGAGGGCTGGAAGACCTACTATTCCAGCAAGATAATGCACGACCTCACGTAGCAAGGGTTTCTCTTGACTTCTTTGAAGAGGCCAATGTTAATCTTTTGCCTTGGCCGCCAAGATCTCCCGATTTGTCGCCCATTGAGCACGTGTGGGACATGATGGGTAGAAGATTGAGGAATCTACCGAACCCACCGTTGACAATAGAAGCTCTACGGCACGCAGGACAGGCTGCTTGGGATGCCATACCCCAAGAGGACATTGATCACCTGCCGGAATCAATGCCAAGACGGGTCAATGAGTGTATCAGAAATAGGGGCGGACCAACACATTAAAGAAAAATCAAAAAGATGAAATGTTTTCTTTATCAAATTTTAATCAATTGTTACCTTAGACTAGTCAATGTTTCTGCCAAATTTGGTCCAAAAATTCCCACCCCTTCTAGGTGGTGCAGTTTATATGTCACTGAGTATATAACCCGATGTATTCAACCGTAAGGTACAAATTTAACCGTTGTCTGCCGACCTGCTAATACTGGAATTAAATATACGTCCCCTCGTATTTCAGGTAATTACAAATTGCAGGAATCTTGATGTGCCGCGTTATCTAGCAATGACCGTTGAGTAGCGGATGTAGCCAATAAAATACAAAGAAAATAATGCAAGTTGGTACAAAAACACGTATAATTCGCAACGTGGACAATAGTTACGTAGCTTTAAATAAGATAAGACTGTTCACAATGTGAATTCATACAAACTTACATATCCCAGTCGATCGATATTAACATTCCATTTCGCAACAAAAATTAAATGTAACTGAAAACATAAATTTATCGCTAGATAATACGTAATACAATTATATATATATATATATATATATATATATATATATATACCATCGTTCAAATCAAAGATTGAATTTTTCATTCGTGAGGATAGTAGTGTCTGGCGCAGACTTTCCTATTAATGTAAATGGAGACTTCCTGTTACATTAAGTTGATCAAAGTCATAGCTCCGGGATCTCTGATATAAAATAATATTTCTAGTATAAGACGTAGCTTTATTTATAAACCTCGAACAATATTTGTTTCAAAATACAAGATTATAGGTGAAAAGATATATTACTATTAAACAGAACGTTGTACTATATAAAGGATTGGTTTTATACACCGACCTCTATAGTTTTATTTCACAATCCAAATATAAATTAGCTATATAATGTATTACACAATGTTTACACATTTCATGTGAGAAATATCCGTATTCATCGTTAATTTCTTTTATATATAGTCCAGATCCATATTGGCGTTTCGCTGTAGGTTGATGGAGTTGGGTATTCAACATCAGAGTTTTCGATCACCACCTAAAGCAAATATCTAGTTATAGTTCTTTAACTTAACTTAACTTTAAATTGTAACCTTTTTGTCGATCGTTTTCTTTTTTTTGCTTTGTTCTTATAAGTAACAGTTTCGAAAAGTTTCATCTAAGATTATGGTTTTGAGATGCAGTTTTCTACTATAAACACACCACTAGGTATATTTTTCGAATGTTTGCGAATTTTTTAGATTATGTTAGTTGTTTCGATCACATTTTCGGAAAGAACGTTGTTTTTTATAGTTGGCGGCATTTTAGAAGTTTAATTTTGCAATAGCATAATCACCTTTTCTATCAAATTTATCAGTCGTCATTTATGAGATTCAACATCGCAAAGTTCGATTCGAATTATTCGAGCAGGAATTCCGGAACGAAGGCAAACGTTCATCTCTAAAGATGTTTCTTTAGAAACCTCAAATTACTGCGCATTTTTTTAAAATTTCATGTCTCATTTTGCCTTTGATTATGTAAATAAACTATTATTTTGATGATATTCCAAATAACATGTTGTATATACACTGCCTTTCAAATAAAATAGACCACTCCGAACCTCTGAACGTAGAATGATGAAACTTGCCACGAGTTCGAGGACGTGCATATTTTCATCAAATTACGCCTTTTAAAATAGGACGAATTGTCAGGATGCATGAGGCTCCTTTAACCTTCCCTGAGATAGCCAGACGTATCAATCGGTCACACACCACTATAACACAGACTTGTAGAGACTGGCAGGAAGAACACCTAGAAGCTCGTCGTAGATGTACTGAACGACGAAGTGTAATGCAGGAGCGAGAAGATCGAGTCTTAATGCAGTTAGAGACCCGGAGGAACTATCACGAGCCGTTGGAATATATTGGATAAGAGCAATTGGCCATATGGTATCCGTGAGCACGATTTATCGCCGAATATGCACGTCCTTATTTTCGTCTTCCTCTAACAAGAGAACTTAAAGCCATCAGACTTCATTGATGCCAGGACAGACAATATTTGGTTCCTGAATGTAATTAGGTCTTGTTCATCGGCGAATCAAGAGTTTGCTTATGGCATTCTGACGCAAGTTCGATTATTAGGCGACCTAGGAGTCAGAGGCAAAATTTACAAATTGTACAATTGTACAATAGGGTAAGATATTTTCACCAAGTTTCATCATTATACGTCCCGTGGTTGGGCGTGGTCTATTTTATTTGAAAGGCAGTGTATATGAATTCATATTTTATGCAATATCACTCTATATTTTTTAATAACTCTAATGATTTTAGATTTCATCCCTAAAAAAAATTCTCGCTACGTATTTCTATAGAAATGTTTCTCTGGATCCATATTAAAAATCTCTGCAAAGAGCTTATTTAATTATATAAAAGTCTGCAGTAATCTGCACTGAACTTTCTTATACTTTGATAAATTTCCAGAAAACTTGCCCAGTCGCGACGACAAAGGCATTTTTCCAAAGAATTTTTTAAATAATTTTTTTTTCAAATTTTAATATCTTTTAACTCGTTCTTGGGAGAACATATGCCATGTAATCTACATATTTCGAACAAATGGGTTTATCCGGATTTAAGCCATTAGAGAATATAGAGCGCGCCACACAACATCAATATTTACTTATTTCACATTTACTGGTTGTTTCTACAAGTTACATTTCATAGCTTAGAGTTTTTCTTGAAATTTTGTTAGAAATTTCTTCACTTCATTTCTCACACATACGCAATTCAGTTAATTGGATAAATTACACATCGTACGACTGGTCACGGTTTGGAGCCATTGCCATAGCAATCGCCATCTCTGTTGCATCTAACATAATGAAGACATTGTTTATGTAGGTGAAATTAATGTTATTTATATAAATTCAATATGCCAATATTAACAACCAATTATTACTTCATTTTCAGTATTAGATAAAAATCCAACGTAGGTTCAGTGTAAATTGTATCAACAACTTCTAATTCTTCGCAAACTTCTCAAGTTCGTTGATATGTCGATGTAATTGAATGTTTCACTTAAAATAACATTAACTTTTCTTCGTTCTTTGTGTGACAAGTTTGCCGAGTGGCAGTGGGAACGGGCGACGTAGTCGCAGCGTCAATGGAATAAAAAAAATACATTTTCTATCTATCGAATCGCTTGTGTCAATTTTTCGTATTCCTTAAGTGTATAAAAATTCACATGATAAGCAAGAGCAAGGTAAACTAAATTACCCCCGCCACGATATAAAACTGAATATTTTTCACTTACGTGCAAAACACCACCTGGATCATTTTCATTGGTCCTTTGATTTGTTTTTATTATAACTGAGGAAAGTTGCACGAAAGTGTTTCCGAGAAAGACGCCGAATGATAATTTGTTCGACACGATTTTTGGATACTTTATGTTTAAAGAGTTTCGAGAATATGCTTTTACGAGATAATTTACGTTTGGCATCTATAGATAATTGTCAATTGCCGATGAATTAGATCTAAAAGATCGAAAAAATCCAGTACAACAAAGAGACTTGGCTGTCATAAAAATGTTCCGGCCTGCGGTAGCCACATCTGCCAAGATGGGATGCGATCTTTTTATTAACTAAAAATCATCACAAAAATATACGATGTTTGTGTAAGGCCTAAAATTATCGAATTAAAAATATATGTACATAGGGGAGGCAAAACAAAGTTACTGTTACTAACATAAAAAGCATTGCCATTAAATTCATTTAGAATTACAAAGTCATTACATATTTTTTAGATAAGTATTGTAAAGGATACCTGGGATATGATGAACTAATCAGTATTATTGGTTAAACGTTTAATAATTATTTCTATGCGAAAATTAAAAATAACAAAGTCGTATTTTATCAACGTCATAATTTTTGGAATAACGACGTCCAATGTGTTAACAATAACATAACTGAAAAATCGCTTCGCTTACGAATATACAATTATTTTACTTTCACTTTATTGCGGTTTTTAATGGCTCATTTTGTGAAATTGGTGTCTTACTCTGATTGCCATTTTCTTCATTATAAGTAGTTTATAAACCTTATTCAATGTCTGCAACAATCAGGTATTTTCTAATATTGACATGTGATATGAACCCACGAAACCACTGGAAACTGTTTACTAGACTAGAGGTCCTCGCAAAAGAAAATTTAATAAAACAAATGGAAATCCGTTGTTAAAAGAACTGCTCATGATGCGTTAGAGTATGTTTCTAGGAGAAACAAAGTCGTGCCTGCAAAAAAAAATAAAACACTGAAACATTGTCTAAGGTGTACCTTTAAATTTTATAGATTAATTACTGACGAAGAACGAAAATTTATCTTTAAACATTTTTACAGGCTGAAAGAACACGACAAAAAGTTTATAATTTCAACCACTGAAAAGTGTTAGTGCTGAAACACACGACAAGACAAATATAATCCAGTCGCAGAAAATATACATACTTTTATTTTTTGAAAGTGGGGAACTCAGATATACAGGTATGCGGAGTTATATTTAGGCATATTGTCAATTAGTGAGAAAAAACATTTCAAAAATCGGGCTATATCTAATATTCCCTTACTATCATTACAAGGAAAGCGTCGAAAACACTACATTTTTAATCCGGTTAAACTCGTAAGCACATTCAATCATATTGTCCAATTGAATCTCTTTATTGTCGATCTACTACCACAATTTTGAGATCGATCACTGAATATTAAAAAAATGTACTTAGATTTCTGTCGTGAAAATAATGAAGCTGCTGTAAATGAATCGTTCACAAGAAATTTTTTTGCGCCGAATTCAACTCATCATTCACAAAGAAAAGACTGTGTGACTTATGAGAAGCAATAGGGATTGCACCATTTGGAATGAAAATCTAATAGGCCGAAGTGATAATGAACTAGCGAGTGCATTGTTTAAGAAAATAGCAGGCTGTATACAGTGACAACCATAATGTGAAAAACTTCATTTCATGGAGGGACAGCTGCATTCCCCAAAATAAAAATTCCCTAATGTCCTACGCTATCAGGTAGTTGTTTCTTACACAAACATTCGGAAATATATACAACTATACAACTATAAAATTTTCAATCCCAGGCCATTCAGCTATTCAATAAGTAGACAATTTTCACAGTTGCATAAAAAAGGTTTTCAAGTAGAAGTTGCAAGTAGAAGATCATGTACTATTCTTGAAACTGAATTGATTTAAAATCATTCAGGTATTACAATTATAAAATTACTCCGTATTCTAACCTTAGTGTATTAACATTTACAAACAATACTGCTATCGTACCAGTATTGCTTGTAAATTTTGATACAATCAAGAAGAGGGGGATGGGATCCCCCTCTTCTTGTTCCAACAGTTCTAATTGGTCTCCTATCTTATTCCAATTTAGCAATTCATCTAAATACTTTCTTTCCACCTGTGAAGCTGATTTTCTTTATTTCCTATGACACTCTATTCTCTATCATTACAATAAAGCGGTTTTTGTTTACAACCCATGCCTTCATTCCGGGATATTCCTGTATTGTTGCTCTAGGAATTCGCAATTCGCATTTTTCTTCGAGGTCCTTATCCTCCGTTGGTGCATGAATGCTTGTATGCGACACAATCTTTGTTATAAATGTTCTTTTCAGGGCAACCGCTGCTGAAAAAGCAGAATTCTTTTATCGTCGGTATGGCATTTCCTTAATTATCCATTGCAATGGAAACCAACCAAACATTTCTAGCAAGGTCAACTTGAAAATCCACTACTGCCTTAATATCATCGGACCTATATGCGCTTTTATTGTTCCTTTCTTCTTTCCATTATGGCATTTACGACGTCGGTTTTGACGTCTGATATTCTCCATTCGCCCCCACTCCTCTAACTCTATCATGTCCCATATCGTTTACCTCTTTACTATCCACTCATTTCCTTCTTGATCAATTTTTCTTGCTTCCATCGCATCGCTGATCTATCGTATCGTCTCGTCTCCAATACGAATTTCGTATCCAAACTCAAATATTTCTATTTCTTTTCTATATTTTTTATTTTTCCTTCTCGACTCGTATTTTTTCATTTCCGTGGTAACTTCCCGTGCTTTCTCTTTGCTATCAAAATTTCACCCTCCTGTAATACCAGCTGAACATTCATTTCATAGTTCTCGTGTAAATACATGACGAGTTAAATTAATGTAATTAAAAGGAAGCCGTACTACACCAATTGCAACAAAATAAGACGTCTGCGACTCATATTCATCTACGTTTTCAATTAACATCGTCGCAGAACGATTCTACACACAGCTAGAACGGAAAAGTTTAATACAAAGGACTGCGAACAATTTAGGGCGCGTTCCCAAAGAATATATGTCAAATGGCAACCACAGTAATTTATACATTCTTGGCGTTTTAATCAGAGGTAGTGCAACGTTCGTATAAGTTAAAACGCTCGACGACACAAATATTCCATTTAGAAAATGACAAACCGTCGCGAAAAAGTGCTAATGATACCGGGGATTCTTTCGCAACTCTCTGCGTTAGAGATTATATATTAATTTTATTTCAAAGCGCCGCGCCCCGCGCGCCCCGCTTTCCGACGTTAATTTATGAACTTGCAGCGTAAATTCTTTCCGAAACCTTATTAAGTTCCCGATGTTTTAATTGAAAGTCGGAATACATAATGTGACGGAAAATTAGCGCGGCGTTAACTCTTTGCGAACTAAAGGTTAAATAAAGCATAATAGATTGAGTCATGCACTATGAAACGTTCATAATAAGTATCATGTTAACGTATTTATAACCTGTATCGAGCGTTGCGTTAATGCACCCATCGATGCAACATTACACTTACTAACCTTAATGTTATTTATTGTCTAGCCGGCTATAAATTTCCCACCGATGCAGATTAATTTAATGTACGGCTATATTACCTTGTTGAAAATTATATTCAATTTAGTAACGTCTAATGGTTTGGGTAAATGGATTATTATTATGTGTTCTGTTATACTGCTGCAAATTAAATTTCTGATGTGGAGAAAACACGCACTATATTACCAGGGGCAGATTGTCCATTATTGTACACGAGCACGTGATACTATAAGCAACAAATTTAAAGAAATTGTTATATTTTTATATTTAAACTGTATTTTCCCTGATACTGTTTTACAGATAATAGATTCAGAAACAAGTTAAAAAAGTCGTTAAGCGCGATTACGAATATCGAGGAAAGAAGAAATGTGCAACCAAATTATTCATTATTCATTAGAATTATAACCAACTAATGTCAGTATTTGTTAATTTCGTTTTATTTTGTTTCATGTTTTTGACTGCTGTTGGAGAGTTAAGTTTTTGTACAGTGTTTGTTATTACTTAACAATTTCGGTAGTTTTATTTTTATTAGTTTTAAATTAACAAGTCTGCAAATTAAAAATGTAAGTACATTTTCATCGATTTACTTAGCATTTTCTTATATTACATTTCTCACCGCCGACGTATATTTTAATAATACTATAAACGAGCAGATTTTATCAATTATGACGTGTCGATATTTTGTGTAGCGATTATGCTGCCTAACATAAGTCTTTACTATTCAAAAGCAGGTGATCTTGTGGCAACCTGTCTATTACACCAGAGGCTGATTTTATGGCAATTAACGAGCAAAGAAGAGATTATAGCTAATATGTAGCTTGACAATAATTTAGTTAGTGATGTAAACCTGAAATTTAGGATCCAGATAAAACAACATGTCAGAGTTTGTTTTTTGAGTGTCCTCTTGCATTGCCTTTGGAATGTATGTACTGAAGAAGCCTTGGATTGTTCTAAGGCATTCAAAATGTCTTCAACTTCATGGGCCATTATTCGAGAAATCGATTTTTCGATATTTGTCTTCTTCATCAATTTTTGTCGACACAAAGTACATCGTAAATCACTAGTTAACAGTTGGTTGAATGTCGGCGCTTAACTAGACTTTAAATTATAAATGTAATTATTCTATCGATTATTCTTAAACCTAATGGTTTTAGTTTGCAGAGCAAATAGTTGCAGTTTGTAAATTATTTACACCACGATGAGATCGTTATTGAACAATGTAATGGTTCCATTCGTCTCAATCGCCAAAATTCACCAAATGAAATGTACGAATCCCAGCGTTAAATTCGCAAGTCTTCCCTCGTGTTTAAATCGCAAGATATGATGTATGTAAATTTCCCTGTCCTTTTGCAATTTTTCACTGTAATCTTTGTCACGCTCCGCGCCTCTTACCTTCACTATTCCAACGAAATTTAAATATCGCGATAGAAATATAAGTGTGAGATTCGATTTGACGCCTGAACAGTTTCGAAAACTTAATTATGTGGTTTTTAATCGTTTTTAAAAACTATGAATATATTTAGCGGCGCAATAAAAATTACCAAAGCGGACTGCGATGAATAAAACTCGGATTTTAACTTCGAATAAACTTCGTTGTAGCGCGCCGGGCGAAGAAACTCCTAATGAATTGGCTCCCTGCTGTTAATATTTAATAAAATGTTGTAGATTTACTAAACGAGAATGGAATTTATTTTAATAAAATTTTTCCGGCGAAAGGCGTTAATTAAATCGGCGGAATAAATGAAGCGTTTGGTGTATTTACGAAGTTAGTTTGTCTTGGCTTTCAGTCTTGTCGTTTTTATTGTAGAAATGTTCCGCTGGAGTTTCGTCAAATTATACAAAACTTGTGTTTTAACATAAAATATTTGCACGAAAGTTCATGTTCCTGTAACTGTCGGCCTAGAATGTCTGATTTTTGTTTCAAACTTCTAGGTATATCTTTCGCGTAACGTTTTAGTTCATGCGTTGATGGAATACTGATGTGTGGAATATTGATGTTCTCGTTGCACTGTAATACAATATCTTCAAAACAGGCAAATATTAAGCAACTCAATTTTCATATTCAATACGTGTGCTTTCAAACGCTCTGGCATTCACAATGCTTTTATTTGGTAGTAACTCTCCTATACATCGATTCTGCGTTTGAATCGCCCATCTATTTGGTATCATCATTTGACGCTATCGCACGTTCCAGAATCAGTCGAATAACGCAACCCAGTGACTCCGGGTACAAATTAATCTCTTTAATGTCATCGATGAATTTATATAAATAATTATCTAAATCATATGTCAGTGATTGTTTTGGAGTGTGGATTAGACAATCCTTGAAGAAAGAATGCAACAATAATAATGCCTTGTTTGATAATTCACACAATTTTCGGGTAACCCCCTTAGTGCACATCGGATATGTTTGCAACAACGTATACATTTAATGTCAATTGTTCGTATGCAGATGCACTGACGAATTTCGTATACGAGTCTTACGAATGAGTCAATTCTAGAGCCGAATTTACAATGAAATTTGCCTAGCAAGTATAAGGTCCAAATTAGTGTCTCCTGTTCAAGTTAACTTCAAGCTATGAATTCACATTAGTTCAGCCAAATGGCACAACTTGTCGAACGAGCGTCGAAAGTACTCTTGCGCTGTTTTAATGGTTGCGATTAGGGCAAGAATTAAGTTAAGTGATTGAACAGTAATTGAATCTCCTCCTTCATTATATCAAACTGGTCGACAGAAGAAAGAAATTTTTCCCAAAATTTTCGAACCTGGTCATGAAAATTGAATGTCATGTAATCTAAATAAATGTCTTTTAAAACATGAATCTCACAGCGAGAATTGGCCAGAAGATTTAATATTGAAAATACTACGGTAATTAGGACCCAGAGGTAAAAATAATGTCTTTCTCTAAAATACACAAAAGCCCAGTTAGATAAAATTCAGAAATGTGAGTGCATTTCGTCAATGACCATTTTGGACGGTGAAAATATTTCACTTTGCTTAACTCTGAGATGAAGGACGATGACAGTTTCTGCTTGGACGATTACGAGGATATCCCTGATGACGTGAGATTAAAAGGCAAAAAAGTGTATGTGTATTTTTGGTACCTTAACCAAGCGTATGTTGTTGTTAAACTTTGAAATGTTTTTAACCATTTTCTTGTATTTTTTAATTAAAATTATACTATCATATTACTAATACTAATACTAATTAATGTTAATTAAAGGGTTGTAGCAGAATAATTGTCAACTCATCGTTTATCGCCAAATTGATATCATCTCGTCAAATAATAGCACCTTTTACAATTCAGCTAATACGATACGATACGAGTTGCTTACAGGGCCCCTTTCGGGGCCACGTTGCCTCTAGTAGTTATCCTCGGTCATCAGGAAAATTCCAGATATCTTCGCATGCTAGTGTAACTGAAATATTGCACTTGACGTGCTCGTCACTCCCCCGTAGAATCGCATGATCGTACTGGACTTACATCTTTGGATACTAGCATACGTTGTCTTCTGGACATACGACTCCAGACTCACTACATTCCATTCTGACTAAATAACAATAAAATAGGTATCACATAATATATCAACAGCTGATAGTCAACACCATCTTACAAACTCTGCATTTGCCATAATATTGTTCGCCAATATTTGTCACACTAGCGTTTAGCACAACTTCAAACCCATAACTACGCCACGGTATTTCACACATACTAGTTATTGCATACACGTGCATCGACTGGTTAAGTTAGCGTGCCATTAGCAACTGTCCCAAAACTAAGACTCCTCTCTGTATCTCATACAATATCTTTGTTATCGCTTAGACGAAGCCGTTCACTCAACCCTTAAACAATAGAACTCTTTGTATTCATGTAAATTTTAAGCAATGCAATTAAATCTTGAAAATATATGTTTCTATAAAAATATCCGGACTACGCTAGTTTGTTTAAAACTTAAATAAACAATTAAGAAGAAAATATGTTCGAAATCCTTTTATTTCTGCGCTTCTATATTCTATATATTTTAACGTTTTCTGAAAAATGCAAAAGTGGGACTCGAACCCGAACCTAAAATTTCATTTATATTGTCGACAAAACCTCAGCCTCTCTCCGATACAGCCGGCATGGTCATCCGATGTCCGAAGACCGTTTGAACAATGGAGAGTATAGACTAAAAATCAAAGCTTGGGGTATTTTTTGAAGACAAAAGAATCTATTTTCTCTGAAATCTTACACTTCTTTCCTCGAAGTTTCTGGAAGTTCAGAAGGATCTGGGATCTGGTATCAGTAGATACCAGAAGCATGTTATAAAGTCCTGTCAAAATATTTTGAATATCGTCAACTCTATGCAATAGGAACAACTTGTGACTGTAGTAATAGCAAAGGATATGACAGTTTCGTCAATAGACCAACAACAAGGTGGAGTCGTATCCACTCGAATCCATATGAGAGGAACTTCAATTCACTTGCGATTTCAATATGTAACATAATTTTTCAACAATTCGTATTAAAAAGTTCTCGTCAAAATTGAGTCAATTGTTGGTAAAGATCAAGCGGAATAATTTCATCCAATTCGAGCTTTTGCATCGATAAATATCGTGGTAACATTTTAGCAATCACTGTTACTGGTCATAAATGGTAACACTGTTGCAAGCTTCAATAATCTAGGGTGGCGTCATATTTAACGTTTTTTTTTTTAATTCTTAAATTCTAGGATCATGATTTGTCCATTTTGCAAGATAATATTCTGTCCAAATTCTTGTAGATCTTTTAGCGAAAAACTGACCGTCAAAAGGTCAACATGGAACTTTCGCAAATTACCAATGCATGGCAGACGCAGCTCCCAATGTGGGTCATTTCTTCAAAGAATTGTTTCAAAATGGCGCTGAGGTGCATAGAGAACCATGCATATTCTCGATATCGATATAACAGATATGAGCTATGATATGAGCTAAAACTGAAGAGATTTGGAAATAAGGCTAGTTGTAATACTGGTCCAGATCCCGACGATGAGCAAAAACATTAAAATCGACGTGTCGGTTGGGTTGGGTTGGGTTGGGTTAGGTTGGAACTGAGGTAGAGATAGTGTCTCTACCTCAGTTCCAACCCAACCCAACCCAACCGAAAGAAATTTTTGAATCAAGGCAACATATATGTCTTGAAGACGTTTATTTTAGAGATCATATTTTTCGGGGTGTTAACGACTGAACTAACAATCGTCTAGTTTGCATAGATTGCTTTGAATGAATTTTACCATAAATCGGCCATTTCTTCTATAGACATGCTCTTGATAACTTCACCTAAATCTCATTGTGTAATCAATAGGTTCTGCAACTATGTGCATTCAAGAGCGTTATCAAATATTTTCTGGTATATGATAACGATTTTTTGTTAACTATTTCTGAGTGGAAAATACATTTAATATGATTATGTGTGTCATTGACTTTGAAGTATTAAATTTTTTACTGGCGAAGCCATTACCATTTAAAACAGACTTTAAGTACTTACATTGTTGAATATCACTGACAGATCGTACTGGTGAATTAGTCCTGTATACTGATTGTAAATTCTATCCTTTTGTGGCAATTGAATGAACGAGTTTTGAATTTGACGAGCATGGCGACGATTTCAGCTCGGTGCTAGAATAACAAGATTTATCTAAATTAACTGCATCTTCTACTTTTCATTTTTTCTTGGTACTTTAAGGCTTCCATAGCTGAGTATTCGTACGCCTAACTACTGAAACTACATTACCTGATTAGAATGTATCAATTATTCTTGTTGCTTAATTACAAAAAATATACAAATATTACAATATTATATATATTATATATTATATAATATTACAAATTTACAAATTTTTCACAATTTACAATGACGTCATTCAATATTTAATAACTTCCATAATTCCGTCCATAGTAACGTTATAACTTGGAGGAATTACTGCTAAAATTGTCTTTTGTTGCGTCTTCGGTTCTTATTTTTATTTTATTTTATTAATAAGTGAGTTGAGGAAGTTATTCATATCATTCGAACTTTCACTGCTTTCCCCTTCATTAGTTAGTTGATTCCAGAACATTCCGACTAATTTGTGCATAATTGTCAAAGAAATACTATTAGCTTTGGTGGCGCCCTCTTCCCCAGCCCTGTGTTTCTCCGAAACTCCCTGCTTACGACTGGAGCCGGTAGCTTTTTGTTTAGTAATTCCTCGTGATAAAATTGTGGAATTAAGACACAACGACATCATAAATCTAATTTGTGGAATATAACGGCCTGTCAATCTACATGTTTTACAATTCCACTTGTTTCATTGGCGATGGATAACTTTTTTAATCCCTTTAATTGATTCCCTGTTATTCAGAGTATCTCCGTTATTCAGAGTATATCTGCCATTCAGAGTATCGAACGCACGAACTTAACTTCCACGGTTTTGCCAGCAAATCGAAATGATTCTCTTAAACGCTACCGTGAAAAAGTACCCCGAAACATTCGCAATATTATCGGGCGGTGCAGCGTACGCTTTGTTTCCGCAACCTCGGACTCGTAAATTTAAAGTTTGTTAAAGACCGTGATTTATACATTCCTTAAGCAGACAGGATGTAGCGTAAGATTTAGCGATTGCGTATTCCTGAGAATGTTGTAAAACCTAGCGGATTTATTTTTCCTCCTATAAGCACAAAGACTAGGAAGTATGAAGGCATGATTTACAATGTATAATTTAGCGGTACCGTAATCGGCGCCATTAAGCGGGTGATTGTTATGCAGTATCATTCGAGTTTTTCTGACCTCTCGCGCGAGGTGTGGACGTTTTTGCTCGCCATTATGCGCGGACGTCTAAGGTTCGCTTCGTTTTATTTCGGAACGGCGAAACGTGGAAGCCATAAACGCGGAACATAAACACGAGCGTAAATCAAGCCGATATTTCCGGGTTGCTGAAATATTTTTTCAAAAATATTTGATTTCAAAAAATAAAACGCGAACAATTAAATGGGAACTTGAAGTTTCTAACAACGGATGCATGTTTCTTACTTATTGAAACTGTATATAATTTACCGCACATAAAATTACGTATAAATTAAATTAGTTGAATAAGCAATCAAGGCGCAATACATTTACGACGCTCTTTCTCACATCAAGTTAATTATTAATTTAATGAGATAGTGCAAATGTAATTTACACAATGTCGAGTCGTTAACAAGTTGTAACTTTTAGTCGAGGGCATACAATTATGTTTGACCAGGAAATCCAAAAGGTCATCATACACGTACCGTTTTCCCTCCCTTTGCTTTACGTCGAAGCCAAAAAATGAGAACGTAAAAAAGGCAATCGATACAATTTTAATTTAACAATACAAACTACAACAATATAAAATTTTAAATTTTACTGGATATTCCAGATTGATTAGATACAACATTTGCATTGCACCATGATATCGAACGTCCAATTAAAATCTTCCACCATTCGTTTCCCATTATTTACACGACATTTCACTGACAATTAAAAAGTGTCGTATAGTAACATCGACACTACATATTCGTCAATAGTAATATTTCCGTGCAAAAGTGCCTGTGGATTGTTTGCAAAGCAAACTCGATTGTTCAATTGTTCAACGACATGGCAGATATATAGATCAAATGTAAACAGTTGCACAATCGCGAACAATGCAGTCTTTTATTTTGATTTTCCCGCATGCCGTTGCGCAACTCCTTTCTGAACGCTTGCTCTTCACAAAGACACTTGTCCGTATATTCTCGCCGCCCTTGCGTAAGTTTCATTATTCTCGCTTTGAATTGATTCTTAGCCTTCGGAAACGTTTTTGGTGTGAGCGCGCCGTTTCTGTGCGGATTTAATTACGTTGCTCGGTCGTGTGTAACGGTTGTGTTCTCAATGCATAGTTAAACTATAATTAAGAGTTAATAATAATTAAATTGACAGATGCCTGTCTCGAATGGCTCGATCGTTGGCTAAATAATTGAAAATACCGCTTCAATGTCTCGTTATTATACGTTATGGTTACGTATGCAGATGGTGATCGTGCACAATTGCGCCGTGGCAATGTCATTTGAATGGAAATCACTGTTACCTCATCGTTTTTATGGAAAAGCGTTGCGCATTAATAACCTGACTGATTTAATGTGGTAATTTGAAACGAATGACTCGAATATTCTTATAAATGTGGATCTCAATGGTGGGTTACTTTGTGTCCCAGCTCGAGCTTTTGTTTGAAAATGAAACACATAAAATAAGTACCTACATGGAAGAAAATTTCACAACATATAGCAGTATTATTGCCAATACGTTTGTTCGCATAAATTAATTAAGTAGGAAATCATAATGTAAATCGAGCAATATAATCATGGAATAAATAAATCTATATACCAAGTTGTCACAGTACCCATTCGGACACATGTAGCAACAACTAAAAAGTGTACATTAAGTACATATTCAGTTGTTTCGAAACATGACATCGGCGTTGGTGTGCTTGGTTTCATATTTGGGGAAAATAAATTAATATTTCTGTTCTCGCTCGAGCGAAACACAATTCCTAACAAGGAATATTTTCCGACAACGACGAAGATGGAACCAGCACACTTAAACTGCAAGGTATATACAATAGTACTTGTCATCCATAGATTTTATACACAACAGACAGGTCCTGCGTTTTGACTGAGTTTTGAATATGAAATAGTGCATTCGTGATGCGAAGCATCGTTAGTGGTATCTATCAAAACTTAAAAAAATATGAAATGAAATGTTGGATTAGGTTGGGATGGTCTGGGTGGGGAATGATGCCCTGCAGGTAGATATCACAGTTGTAGTGAGGGCACTTCTAGTATGTACTCTGAATGCGTCCACATCGCATAGCCACTAGGGTGCACTGTATTTTCGCCCTTACTCGTGTGCAATTTTGCAAAAATATCGCCCACTACTCGAAATTTAATGTTTTGTAATAAAGCCATATGTCCTGATGGACATATACTAGAAAACATGCAATATATTATTGCACCACTCCTAGCTAACCGATATTTAGATAATTCTTACGTTTTCAGTTTTTATGTGCCTAGTAGAAGACATAATGAAGCGTGCAGTGTAACGTTCGCATAGTCCGTTGCAAAATTAATCTGACAGAAAACTAATAATTAAAATAAGCTCGACTGGGGTATGGGTCCTTTGCAGAATTCATTAAATTAGTTTTGTTTCTTTGTCAAAAAATACTTTCTTAACTATCTAATTGTCCACAATGTTATACACTTTTAATTAAGGGGGGATCCTGCTTTAGAAGGCTCAAAATTTTTTTTTTATTGCTCAAATCTATGCCTAATATATCTAAGAATATGTATAAAAAGTTATAGCGGCTAATTCGCAATATTTTGAAAGATACAGCACTAAACACAGTGAGGTGTCGAGCAAGAAAATATACGAACGCTCGGACAAACGAAGCGCGCGCCCCTCCCCGCAGTCACATAACACCGAACTGTGTACTGAAAAAAGTTCAATCGGTCGTTCGAAACAATAATATTTTGAATTCGTAAGAGCTATAGTAGGATTATAACGAGATATTCCGAAAGTAATCGAAAATTAACATTTTTCCTGATCGTAAACTTTAGAGCGCGTTTTCTCGAGTTTTTGTTTTTACGATTTTTCTAAACTGGTGGGCGTGATTGCGAGAAAACTAGACAAGCAATCAAAACGAAACAAAACCTTTGTTGGCTTCAGTAGCATTCTATTCGATTTGAACTAAAAAGATTAATGAAAAAAAAATTCTAAACAACTTTTGTAGCAAGTTCAAATGATTTTATCTTCCTGCAAAGAGCACATTTATTTTCAAACCTGAGAAAAATGTTGAATTTCAAGATTTTGGTTTTTTTTAGTTCACCTAGAAGAAAATATATGACAATTAAAATTTTCTGTGGTTTTTTTGTTTCAGACAAAAATTACGGGCTACATCTTTCTCACCGATTGTAAATTGCAATTGAAAGGTGTTGCACAAATGTGCATAAAAATCGGTTCCGTTTAAATATTTTTCTCTCGACATAGTTTTTTTTAATGCTCAAATATGCAATAAAATGATCTAAAAAGTTCACTAGACTTGCTCATTTTTTTCTGTCCTAAAAAAATTCCCCCAAAAACTCTATTTTAAGGCATCCTAAAGCAGGATTAATTTAAGACAATTTGGTAGTAAACATGGCCTGTTTCAAAAAATGTTGAGCTACGCTTGATTTTTCAAGTCTGTTGAATCTAAAATATGTTATTTACTCTTTATAACAGGTTTTAATTGAACGTTTCGATTGCCCGGCGTATTTTTGATTACAAATCTCACAAATTATCGCAATATATCTCATATATTTTGGTATTCTCTAAGAGGGTTTTAAAAAAGTTGCAAGATTTAAACGCGGCCATGATTTTTGAAAATTTCATTTAAGTTTTTGGAAGCTGAATGGTACGGTAAACACATAATTATTGCGTCGATCTCTTTGAGGTATAAGACAAGTGCTATTTGAAATTGTGCTCCCACGTTTGTGTTTTAACAAAATTTTAATACGATTGGTTATTCATTGTCATTGTCGATCGCGATGTTTTTACTTAGACTGAGTTCGGTGTTATATATCTCTCTCTAGTTGTGGAAAACTTAACAAACGATGCATAAAAAAATTGAAAATGACATTTTCGAAACCTATGACCCGAATTAGCCCTTATAAATGGTTTCAGGTTCAGGAAAATGTTTAGCATTTTTTTCAAATCTATTGTCATATTGTCAATTTGTCATAAGCAAATTTGCTATATATGGAGACAACATGTTCCCCATAGCTGTTCCTCATTGTTGTTCGCAGATGTTATCTTCAAACTGAAAACAATTTTAAGACATGCACAGCGTTGCCAACTTAAAGTATTTATAATTTTTGCTGAGTCAATCTCATTTTTCTGAAGCAAATTAGATAGAAATTTCAAAGTTTCAGGAATAACTACCGACGGAAGCAAAGATGTTCATCAAATGATACCAAAATGTCACCTTTACACAGACAGTTTTTGAATCAATTCCAACGAATTCTGAATTGAATTGAAAACTATCTGGCTGTTCGGGTAAATCCTTGATGCATTTACTAACCATTTACTAACCATTTAGAAAGCAAGTAAGTCGGTGAGTTATACCTGAAACAATAGGTCCCAACGAATTACGTGGATTATGTATTTTAGGTAAACAATATAATCTAAGTACTATTACTTAGGTACATTTATTTAAAATTCCTGGGAGTTATTAATTATTATGAACAGTTCTTTATCGCGTCTTTAGTTTCCCTGATCATCCTTGGTAGTAGATTTTTCTTTAAGGGGGACACCTTGTAGGCGAATTTTGGAGACAATTTTTAAGAATTTATCGTAAAAGCTCTAGAAAAGATTTGGATTAAAATTACACATTCATGGTATGTCTATCTCCCTCTTCCAGGCCTAGCTCTAGAACATAATTACATTGCTCTCACATTATATACTATAATTAAATATAAATGCAGTTATTATTATTATCGAATTAATTGCGGTCAACGCTTTACACAAAAACCAACGACGATGCATTTCAAACACATGAGGTTATATAATTCCATGAACGTACCACGCTTAACGTTCAAAGAAACCTACGATCTATTGAACGATAGGTTTTGCACTTTATAATATAAATATTATATTATATTATATATTATATTATAAATGTAAAGAATGGGTGAAAAATGTATGAAACGTTCTTAATGTTAACTACTATCCTCAATAATCGTGTGCCAAGGAACGCCACAAACTTAGATACGTTCTTCGTCTTAAATCAATAACTCAATTTTTAGTTATTGAATTAATAGCATTGACGAAACATTAAATACTACCATGAACTATCGCATATTTGATTTCAATTTGTTCGTATCGTAATAACCGAAGGAACTGATATCGATGTTTATCTTAATCAGCATCTTGATATTTATCGGTTTTAAACCAATTTGCCGTTCCTAATGCCACCTTTTCTACAACTATTATGTAGCAGTTCCTTTAATTCGTGTAGTAGTGCGTTAGATTTTGTTGATAATTTTACAGAATTTGGTGTATCATATACGAGAAATCGCGTGTACAACGTTTCTCTAATGAATGGTTTCCATCCCTGAAGTGCGATTCTTTGTATGCAAGAGGCGTGCAAAATACACTGCTGCTATCACCTCTTCATTTAACTAAAAACGTGTTCCGGTCACAAATTTCACATTGTGTTTGGGAATATGAGGAAGTCAGAGGGAGCCACATCTGGAAAACAGGGTGGATGATCCAACAATGCATTCGTCAAATTTCTCAGTTTACCCATTGACAAAGCGCCTTTGTGGGCTGATGCATTGTCCTGATGATCATTTTTTTCTTTTGCAATACAGGCCTCTTTTCCCAATTTTTTTCATCCAGTTGGTCCAGAAGACTTGCGTAGTATTGGCCAGTTATAGTTTTATCCTTTTCAACGTAATCAATAATAGGAATTCCATATGCATCCCAGAAAATCCTAGCCATGAACTTTCCGGCAGATGAAATGGGGTTTTTTGGTGCAGATCGACAGACTTCCGCCAACTGCTTTGATTGCTGTTTCGTTTGTGATTAAATATAATTGATCGCTAGTGTTTAAATTAAATGAAAGTACAATTGTTTGCTAGTTGTGTACATTTTCTGGATAAATTCCAAATAAGATTTCTTGATGCAGTTATCATAACTATCGTAAAATTCATCATTTTGACCTTACGACCAGGTCAAATAAAGAGTGGTCGAAGTAGTTGCCTGACTGTACGAAAGACACATACAATTTCTCGTGAAGAGCTTTTACAAAAAATGCAGAGAAAATGTTATGACACAGCACCTGGTGGTCACCTAGTGAAAATTAAAAATATAAACAATTAGAAAAAATCACATATGATCGATGGTAGTTGATGAGGATGCATAAGTTTTCCCATACAGTGAAAGTTCAGACTATTTCTGGTGGAAATCTTAAATTTATGAATTTATGCTAACTGTTATTGGAACCGTGTACACTACCTCAGCAATTATATAATATAAGGAGTATGGGGACGAAGGCTCCCAGTGATGGCATGTGGTTACCATTTGAAATTATAGCTAGCTGTAGCGATTTTTGTCCCAACTCGCTTTGTATTCTTTTCGCCTGCTGCCCCTTAAACATTTCGAGTTGTGCCCCATCTTCACATCTGCCAGCTGTGAATACTGCTGGATATGTTTGAACTATGCAGATTACTCGCGACAGGTTGTCGCCGCTAGGTCCATTTTGTGGTACATTGTGATGGCTTTAATTTCTTCTTAACCGGGGTTTTTAATCGACTTATCTTACAATCACCCCATTTTAAATAGCTTTCGTCGTGTTCTATGGTCAACTGTAACAGAGCAAACGTTGTTAATTCAATGTCAATAGAAAATATCACAAAATATAAAGAACCTATAAATTCTCATCGTCATGTAGCACCTGCTCGCCCGACCACCATTGGAGATATAGTGCTTTTCTTGATGTGGTATTTCAGGTTGACTTATCGTAAACAGTGAGCTATTACACCCGAACATGTACTTCATACACGTTTCTTGCCAATTCTCACTCTTATCTTGATTATCTTATCAAATTGAGGTCAATACGATAGCACCACCTGTTTTGAGAAGTGCGAGTTTCTCAGTTTCTCAGGCATACAACGAGTGGTGCAACATGTTTTAATGTTGAGTGCAATTTAAAGTTGTATTTACCTAGGTAACAATTTTATGGGCAATTGGTGCAAACAGACAATTTTATAAACTTTTTATATTCTTTCATCGAGTTATCATTTTATTTATTTTCGAATTATTGAATTTAATTGAAGATTATGAAGCATTAAATATGAGGCAGGTAGTGGCATTATTATGGAATTGGGTCAAGCTTGTCCGAAACTATTTCAGTCATCGGCAGTCTTGCTTTCATTTCATTACGTTGTTTTGTGGATGGGTTGTGTTCGATAACCGTTTTGTTGATAATTAAAACTTACATACCTTACCTTGTCATACACTGCAAACCAATTGGGCTGCCGGTAACTAAGATAATAACGGTTATATGAACATGAACGTTTCATGTAATCGTTTACATCGAGTAAATACAGTTAATAAAAAAATAACAGTAGTGGACAAATAGACTGCAACATTTATGCTATCTTTCCATTTTACGAATGAGTCTGAAAAAATAATTTCCTTTCCAATTACCTTATTTGAAACTCAATCCTTCCACGACTTACGGTCGCTATACACTTACAAGTATTGAATCACTGATAAAAATATTGCAACAAAATCCATCCATTTTAATAGCGCCCGTTCGTGCCCGTCTCCACCGACGACGTCGCTCAGACGCAACACGAAACTAAATGTAAATGAAACACTCGGCGAAAAATTAAATTTCCGTTCGGAATCTATCCGCGGAAAATCTATAAAATGCATCAACGCGAAGTTGCAGCAGATTGCGTTATAAACCAATTCGCATCGTAACTAGCGGAGCCGTTCACGAAACTGAAGCTGTCAACGCGTCACGTGTTAGTCACGCCATTGGGTTCACCGGATCAATTGTATTTATATACAAGTTCGCTGCTAGTTGGTTCATTTGAAAGGAACGAATTGACATTCGTAAATCTGGTTTACGTATTTGTCGGAGGAATTCGCGGTACGTAACGTTTCAATGCGTTTGAAGGTTCGGGTGGAGTAAATTGTATGTACTTGTTGAAAGAATGCAAAATGTACGCGAATAAGAATCTCTCGTCATCGAATTTAAGCAGTAAATCCTGGCGGAATTTATTATTTCCAAATACCGACGAGCTTCTTTTAACCAACGAATATTTATATTTTCTGTTTTACAGGGTATTGCTGCAGCCCGCAGCGTGCACAAATTCGAGTAAATTCGGTGTAACGTAGTAAATTTTTAGTTCCAAAATATTAAAAACAAATAAAAGTAACAGCTTTAACGATGTTTCGCGCACCGCCGGAGGCGGTGAGGGTATTAACCTGTTTATACCCGCAGATTTTACATTCAGTGGCTTTTATATTTGCTTTAAAAAGACTTATATGTATTTTTTTGTTATATTTATACTACAGTCATTTTATGGTCAAATATACGTAGCATATGAACATGGGGTTGAACGTCGAAGAAGAGGCACTGGGGCTCAAAGACGAACCATTGAACGTCAAGATCGCCGCTTAAGACTAATTGCCTTCAGAGACCGATTCTCTACAACTAGATTAATAGCTGATCAATGGTTAGGTGAACAAGGTCGTCCGATAGGCTTGCGAACAGTTTATCGTCGAATAAGAACCTTTGGCTTCCTGTCTTACCGCCCACATCTTGTGCTACCCCTCACTGCTCAACATCGCCAGGAACGTTTGGCCTGGTGCACGGAAAGACTTCAATGGAACTTGGAGTGGCATCGAGTTGTCTTTTGTGACGAATCGCAATTTTGTTTGGGAATACATGATGGTCGGATGACTGTTAGACGAAGACGTGGAGAAAGACGCAATCCTGATTTTTCGATTGCGAGGCATGAGGGGTTGATGGTGTGGGGTGCTATTGCTTACGGCAGTAGGTCACCCTTGCTCTTCATTCGGCTCAGTATGACCGCCCGACGCTACATTGACGAAGTGGTAGAACCACATGTTGTTCCATATTTTCGAGGGCTGGAAGACCCACTTTTCCAGCAAGATAATGCACAACCTCACGTAGCAAGGGTTTCTCTTGACTTCTTTGAAGAGGCCAATGTTAATCTTTTGCCTTGGCCGCCAAGATCTCCCGATTTGTCGCCCATTGAGCACGTGTGGGACATGATGGGTAGAAGATTGAGGAATCTACCGAACCCACCGTTGACAATAGAAGCTCTACGGCATGAAGTACAGGCTGCTTGGGATGCCATACCCCAAGAAGACATTGATCACCTGCTGGAATCAATGCCAATGCGGTTCAATGAGTGTATTAGAAATAGGGGCGGACCAACACATTATTAAAGAAAAATCATGAAGTGTTTTCTTTATCAAATTTTAATCAATTGTTACCTTAGGCTAGTCCAATGTTTCTGCCAAATTTGGTCCAAAAATTCCCACCCCTTCTAGGTGGTGCAGTTTATATGTCACTGAGTATACAATCTATAAATTAAACAATTAATAGTCGGTCGACGCGTTTACCCGCATTGAGAATTTGCCCGAAATATTTCAATCAGTCACTATGAGTCATGCAATATTTATTTGTTGTAGACTAGATGTCTTAATTATATTATACTGTATTGCTGTTTGCACACAATCTGTTAGCGGCCCCACAAAAACGAACGATCAACTAAACCATTTGCATTTCAAATGATTAAAGATCCAAGCCCATCGTATAATTGATAAAGTACGTATAAATACCAAACGTCCTTTTATATTAACTTTATTTTCCTCTTGAATTTTCCCTTAGCGAACTTAAAAACTTCTCGAAATCTTCATTGAATAAATTGGCATCTACCGCCATAGCCGGCATGGAGCAAGTCCAATTCAGCGTTCCTCTCAAACTTGTTATCGCCATCCGAAACTTTTGCGTTAGTTTTTCCGACGAAACTCTCACTTCTGCACTTCGTGTTAAATCTGCGAAGCTCCGCGTTATAAATAATACAACAGCAGCTTGGGAACCGCTCGCGTTATGAGTTATTTTCGTAAACGGACACTATTATATATATTCGTAATAAGACGGCGCAACTTGAATGTCACACTCGACTGTTACGAATTTGTAAATTTATTTACAACCAAGCGTTGTGTGTATGCGATCGTATCGGTTTTGAGTCTATCTTTGATGTCTACACCGTGCGGCGGCTCTTAACATGTTTGTTACCCCTCAAATGACTTTGCAAACGAGCGGTTGCTGCTAATGGATTCCAACGGAGTTTTTAATGTTTCATAATCACATGGCTTTGCACACTGGAATGTTGTGTTTACTTACAATTTACGGAGTTGATCCCTTTGGGTTAGCCGTCAATTATTCCATTATTTTTTTTTCGCATCCATTCTGGTAATGTCACGGTAATTACATTAAGCACCTTAACGTATTATTGACGTTAAATTATTCTACGGCAATTACCGTAGCGCAACTCGCATAGAAAGTACCGATAACACTAATTGGAATAGCGGCTTATGAAAATTTCACGTTTATATTGATCAGCCGCTAACAATGGACGTCTACTGAAAAATATGTTTTCGACGTACTCTTGAAGCTCGCTAATTTTCTACACTTAATGACGCATATCAGAAAATTTAATCGATTTTCTTTCAATGAGCGGAACGTTTTGTGGGATCTAAAATGAGTAGGCAGTCCCAAGGGCTCCACATCGAATTAGTTCCTGCTGAAATACTGTCGTCCGCATTCGCACTGGTCCGTATCCTTCAGGTTTACTTGAAAGATCTATTCAGTAAGTCGCACACAAAAGATTTTCCTACGTGTTTTATTCGTAATGTCCTCTTTTTTTTATTTTTAGTAAAATTGAACAGAAAAAGATATAATGAAAAAATTAATCAAGTCAATCAAACGATTTATTTAATAGTCAAATGGCAGTTGCTACGTGGGCAATTATTATAAGGAAGGTATAAGAACATGTGTTTCTATGCAACACTACTATGCTCTTCGTATTGAAAACACTTGGAAGAGAATTTTAAAAATCGTTGCTCAACTGCGCTGGGCAGTGACAAAATAAATGTTGTTTGACATAATTGCTAGGAAATATGTAGTCGTAGAAATAATTATAATTTACATAACACTGCATCGTTCCTCAGTCTGGAAATAAAACAACATAGAAGATTATAGATTTTATGACATACATCCTGCAAGTTTATTTCCTGCAGAACATTGAAGGGATCGAGGATGGAAGCGGTGGATTACTTTACCAAGAATAATTAAAAAACAGACCCAAACCTAATGCACTGAAATTGTGATTAAAGAATATATTCATTGAGGTAATGAGAATCGCACATTCGTTGATTAATTAAAATTAATTTATCCAAACTTCGTTATGGCTGCGGTTAGGCTAGCGTTGGTTGGTAGGTAGTACTTGACTGGCCATACTTGCATTGACAAATTTACTTACCATCATTTGCCTTAGTGGGTGTAATATGTAGTAGCGCGCGCTCCTACTCTGTGTGGCGCTGAGATACATACAATTCTCATAACACAATTGTTTTCTGACTTGTAAATTTATTAGAGTCAATTAACAACAACAAAATTGATTCAAGAAATATCAACTATCATGCATTCTGATAATAGATCATTGGGGACGTATTTATAACACATCGTAAACGACATTGTGGAAACGGTTGGTGAATCGAGATCGACATCGAATCCTACGGGACACGGGTTGTCGCGACGGAGGCGTTGAGTGGTCGTGAGACGTTGAAAGTGTATCAACGACTGGACTCGAGGCTGACGTGACGTCAATAGAGGTCAAGTGACCGGAAATTAACAACCCTTTTATACTCGACCAATAAAATATATTTAGAATTCTCTGCAGAACTACAACAAAAAAGAACAGAGAAATAACGGTGTAAAAGAAAGGTACAACAATGGTAAAACAACCTATTTTAATTAGATGGATTTGGAAACTGACTGGTTCCTTTAATGCGAGTAGTATATATTATATAAGATTTTGATTATTAGCCCCCTCATTAACTTTACTAGGGAAAAGAGGAGAATATGGTGAATAGAAGGAAGAGTAACAAGGAACACTATTAAAGGAAGAGTAACAAGGGACACTACTAAGAAGGATAGTTGTGGACGGTAAACAAAAAGGCGAAATCGGAAGCCATTAAAGAGCAGATGATTAATAATATGAAAAAACAAAGAAGAACAAGGCGAAAAGAGAGAGACGAGATCTCGCGAATTAAAAAACATTAAGAACTAAAACCAGAAATTCAATTACTGAACGTGCAATAATTAGGTGTCATGGAAACTAAGGGAAAAACATTGATGCCCGGTTTCATAAACGTTAATCGGTCGTTAACAGCTTGTTAACGAATCGTCAAAAGTTGGACAATTTGTTAACGAGTCTTTAATCAATCGTCAAATATTTGACGATTGATTACCTTGACGAACCGTTAAAAGCAAAATTACCATTGTTTTGGATTTCACAAACAGTAACTCGTCTTTAAAGGCTTGTTAACTAATTCACCATTTGACAATCGTTTGTGAAACCGGGCATGAATGTGATATAAACCAAGCAAATGCCATGCAATCCTGCAATAATAATAACCAAGGAGTACACAAACAAATATTAGAAACAAATAAATAAAAGAATTCTGTTAATGAAAATCATCATCACCTTCGACTAAGCGATGAGTAGTAGCTCGGGCCGGTCTCCACACTTAAGATTGTACGTTTGCCGAATAAAGCCCAACGCAAGACACGTCGATAGATGGACTGAATGACGACACAGTTGGCTCTTGGTGGAAGGTCGGTTTGAGCTACTATACCATAAAACAAGAACGATTAGGGTACATATATAAGTCCAAACATAGACCGGTCGATAGTAACAATATTTCCAACAGATAATTACGGTACCGTACATGTAAATTTATATTCTTGATACCACAGATAGACACGGTATAAATTCTCCTCCATATCTAATGTAATTCTCGCCTTCCTCTGATATCGGCGTAAGTTATAAAATAAACAGGGACAATAGTTACTGAGACTCGATGAAAATATTATCTATAGTGTACTAGCTATACTCCAAATAGTCACACCGCTTCTTCGTTTGACAATCCGTTGCCACTGTAATTAATTCCCTTGAAATTTATACCAGATCCTTCGATATAGATCGTGGCAGGCGGATGCAAATATTGCTCTGAAGAGTCAATTATAATAAATATTGTAATACAATTTTAGCGTGACTATCTTTTTATATATGTCTCATTATGATGAATCTAACAAGCTTTTCTTTTTTGCAGGAACCGTCAGAACTTTAGCTGTTCTGGATATTGAAACGAAACCACACTACTGGCTGACTGTTTTCGCTCAAGATCATGGCGTTATACCACTATTTTCTAGTGTAGAGGTAAGTGTTACTTTCGTCAATTTTCACGAAATATTTTAATATTCGTTTATTCAGTAAAATTATTTTTATTAGAGAAAATGAATAATTAATTAATTTTCGTACATTTTAAATAAAATTGGCAACAAGTGTGCAAGAGATAGTATGTATCTTGATGTCAAAGACAAGGTAAACAAGGTAAAAAACAAAGAAGAAAAATTGGACAAGATAATATCAATGATTCAGAGCCTCCAACCCAACGTGGAGCATGAGCAACAAGGAATAAGAACTGAGCAAAAGACGCTTAAAGGAAATTAAAGAATTGAAAAGAATGAAAATCAAGATCTGAAAAACAGTGGAAACTATGGTGAACGAAAAAAGAAGTAATAATGCAGCAGTGCAAGGATTGGTTACTAGCATTCACCAAGAGGAACTGAGAGATAGACATCGAAATAAAAGCAGCAAGAAAGCTTACAGGAAGGACCTTCTTGTTGGAGTTGGTAAATAAAACTGAAAAATAAAAGATTATGAAGTACAAGGCTAAATGAGAGAGCATATAAGATTTATAAATGATAGCAGGCAATCAGCAGAGAATCGTACAAAGAACAATAAGGATCAAAGCCAAAGAGAAAAAAAATAAAGGGGACAGGAAAAGAGAAAATAGGTTTTCAAAAACGAATGATTAATGAACAATTGTGAATTTAGAAACGACAAATTAATGCTGTCGAAAAATTAAAAAAACTAGTAGCACTACCATCACCACAATATAATAAAAGATATTGAACAACGACAAAGGAAATGGGGAACACACAAGGATATAAAAAAATAAACTATGTAGAAGAAACTGGAACTGACAGGAACTGATTAGTAAACCCAGGAAGCACACCTCAATCCTCGGCGACACGAAAGTGCAGCATAGGTCCTACATATAATCGAACAAATGGTCATAAAATATACGAAATTATTACACGTAGAAGTTAAAAAAGCATAAGAAGAGGAAATTATCTCAGCGGATTGATACTTAGGACTTATTTTTAAGAGGAGAGACAAGAAAAACTGCCAAAACTACAAAGGAATAACACTATTAAGTACAGTTATGAAAGTGTCTGAAAGGATGCCAGAGAAGAGGTTGAGAGCTGTCATAAAGCTCGAGCTACAAGCAGAAAACATACTAGATTCAGCAAAAGACAGAGTAGATTCAGAAAAGGACACAGCTCACAAGATCATGTATTCACGATCAAAGAAGTTATACACAAGACATTAAATAAAGACACATAAGCTTTTCTTGCTTGTTTAGATTTGGAGAAGGCATTCGATGCAATACCAGGGCACAAAGTATGGGAACGCGTCATCAAAAGAACAAATTGGCAGATACAGCAGTTATGTGCCCATGTATATGAAATCTAATATATTCGAAACTAAAAATGGGTTAAGACAAGGAGGCGTTATGAGCCCATTATTGCTCGTATTGCTCATGGACGACATAATAAAGCAAACTGCAGGAAACGTAAAGAAATTAGAAGCAGGATATAATCGTCTAAAGAGAATTGCCATTTCAGAATGAACATTAAAGTAAATGACAATAATATGGAACAAGTCAGTGAATTTAAGTACCTAGGAATAATACTAAACAACAAAGGAAAACAAGAAGAATACATCATAGAAAGAACAAATAAGGCAATTAAAACATATTTCAGTATGTGCAGCAGCATCGTAAAGAAAAAATAAGTCTAAACAAAGCGAATTACAAGTATATAGAATAATTGACTAACTAACACTAATCTACGGATGTGAAACATGGGTCCTTTTAGATCGAATAAAAAGTAAAATTAACATATTGACCCTTTATTCTTGAATATAAGTTCATTTCGAGAAGCAACACTATTATCGTAGAGAATTATCGTGTAGGCTTTTTTCATTTACGTTTAATCGTCGATTCTTTCCTTGGCTATAATTTAATTTCGCTCTAGGAAATTTAACGAAATCGTTCGGGATCAGTCGGCGGAATTCCGGCCGTTTTTCGGATTAACTGTAACGTAGAGACTAATTCTTTCAGCCTTACGGTGCGGGATTGAACCATAAAGGATGTGCAGTAAAGTGTAACTAAATTCAGAATTGACTGTGATGGGATGAAGTAGTTCACCCCTCGATTATGCCGTGAAGAGGGCGTGCTTTTACGTCCTGGTAAACATAAGAACGACGCTCTGCACTAAGAACCGAACGGCTTTTTAAAAATCTACCTCAATCTATAACGGTGTTTTACATTATTATATTATATTTTTTTAGGCCTAAACTAAATGTAACTAATCAACACATTTTAAAAATATTTGGTATTGAAATATTCATTTCAGTCATATCATAACTGTAAAATAAACACTTCATTACTCGTTAACATTTAACAAGCTCACGAACAAATATTTTTTCAACGCATTGCAATTTCTTTTCGCTAATTAAATGCAAATATTAAAATTGTGTATATATTTGCAACCAGTAGTTCCATAGCCTTGTTCTTTATATTGTGATTCGTCTCCGTTTGATTTCAGTGACCTGAAACGAAGGTCACGAGTATGACATACAATATTTAAATCATTTTGCCAAAAATTGCAAAATTGCATTCGTACTTATAAAACCAGAATAACGTCGTATTCATACTCGGTAAAACTACAAACTTAATAATTGTTTGAGTGGAAATATATATAACTGACAATGTAAGATTCATTAAAACTAACTTCTCGCAGATCTTCTTTGTTTTACTTATTAAAAGTTACTGAAACGCACGGGTCCGAAAAAAAGTAATCAGGAAATTTTACATTCAGCTCCAACGAGTTTAAATTAAATTTGTTATTAAAAGTTTCGAATATAATTAAAAGTATTTTTCCACTGTTTGTAGCCGTCGATTGTGCTTAAAATTTCAAAAGGATTAAAATGACTTGGACGCAGGATGTCTTTGAATCATCCGTGTCCGTTGCAACGATTACTATTCAATTATCTTTTTTCTTACAAAAAGTTGGAGGTGAAAATTAAAAAGGTTGAGTCGTAATTTAAATTAATTGTGTAAAAGCGTTGGTTAATTCAATTAGTACTTGGATACGGTCGTTCGGGAAGTTTTTCTGCCTTGGTAGAGTTTATGTTACAAACTTTTAGCATCGCTCGGTTAATTGTTGAAATTCAAATCAAAACAGAAATCGGTGCCGTTACATTTACATAAATATTGGAATCTTCAGATGTAATATCAAGAAATACGTAATTGAACACTCGAAGTTGTATGTAAATTTATATACCTGCGCGTCGTATTCTCGTAAAATTGATCCTGGTCGATATTACTTTTTAATCGATTGTACTTGTGAGTACAGAACACTACGTGTGTTGTGATATACACTCTTATTTCACTTAGATGGCTCGGAGCTTTTATCTGTGAACAAAAAATAGTAAAAAAAATTTAAACTAGTGGGTGATCTAATATGTGCTGAGTATTTTTAGTGCCCTGATTTGCGGTTCATCTGTATATTCGATGCGAAACCAAAAAAAAAGAAACTAATTGTGCCAATTTAACTAAAAAAAAGTATCGGATTCGTTCGTCGGTAATGCATGTAATCCAATTACCAACCCTGCCGACTTTATTGCTTTTGGAGCA
This sequence comes from Geotrupes spiniger, assembly GCA_959613385.1. Taxonomy (NCBI): domain Eukaryota; kingdom Metazoa; phylum Arthropoda; class Insecta; order Coleoptera; family Geotrupidae; genus Geotrupes; species Geotrupes spiniger. The sequence goes on along the minus strand of OY390737.1, from coordinate 12,980,868 downwards.
CTTTTCCCGACGAATAATTATTTTTCTCGACACTAGTTTTATGGATAACGATAAAACCTTAATACTTGTAAAAGGATATGCGTATTCCGTGCTTTTAGAGGCGATTTAAATATTGTGTGCTTTGTAAATAGGTCATAAATAAGTTTTATGGCTTGAGCGAATTCATTATTCACGCTTGCTTATTGAGAATGAAAAAAGAAAGCCGGTTAATGATTATAAACTGCGAGCATATATTCATTATTTTTTAAGTTTTATTAATTACGCGTGCATAGATCTTGTGGACTTTTCGTTGAAGTTATTGTATTACGCTGGTTATCTGGATCTGTTTTAGCGTTTGGGAAATTCATTTTGTGAGAATAATGTATATTAATGGATTCACGCGATTAAAGCCGGCAAAAAGTAAGGACCAATAGGAAGGCAATGTAGAAGATTAATGATAACAATATAAGGGGTACAATAATAATAAAATAATCGCAATGGCAATAAAAATAATCGGGGAAGCAACTCGCCATTAGTGTTTAGTAAATGATAATTTGTTGTTCATGTCCTAAGGTCAGCTGATAGAAAAGGTATCTGACGCATGTAGGAGTTTTTGGTCATCTTTCAATATAATCTTCTTGTACTTTAGTAATTAACGAAAATAAACCATCAAAAAAATGTTTTTCTTGCCCTGCAAAAAACTCTCTTTTTGCTTCGTCGTTTAGAAATGTTTGTCCCTTCAACTGTGTTTTCAACAGACGGAAAAGTCACAAGCTGCAAGTCAGGACTGTAGGGTGGATGATTTCATCCTGTGAACTCTAAATCCTTGAAAGCATCCTGGACAACAACAGCGTTGTGCACTGGCGTATTGACATGCAAAAGTAAAATTGCATTTTATAGCCTGTTGAAATTTGCTTAAAATATCAGCATAATATTTAACCTTCAAAAAGGTGTTATGCGACAAGTAGCCTATTAGTAAAAGTCCAAAAAAATAGTGGCCATAACCTTGCCAGCCTAAAGTTGAACCCTAGACTTCATTCACGGTGGCGAGCCCTTGTTTGTTTGTTTCAATTACATCGACTCCTGTTTCCTTTCAGGATCATAGCGACGAACCCACGTTTCATCGCACAACTACATTTTTGTTGAAAATGGCTATTAAATAATTTTATGTACCGTGAGAGTTGAAGTCAGACAGATAGATATTAGCAACGAAGATATATTTCGTGAATAAACGATTTTACCCCTGTCGAAAATTACTCTGACGTATTTATTGACAAAAATTGTATAAGTTAATTATTTAACTCGTGATTTGTGTATGTTCTTTGACAGTGTTGTCCAACTAGATACAAAAGAATTATTATTAATATTACACTTATTATTAAATTTGACATGAACTTGATTATTATTTGGGCTTTTTCAAAGCAAATCTAAAAGAAAGGAAATACAAAACCCAAGCCAATCTCGTTTGGAGGTTTTATTGGTTCTTTTTCGGTTACGGTTTTGATTGGGTTGGGTTAGTTTCGAGATAGTTTTAACCAACGTCCGTTGACTTGAACTGGGCTTCCTTCGGTTTATTAATGAACGTTGAGGTATATTTCAGTTAAGAATCCATTGTGTTGTATATGCTCTTACTTTGATAGGTTTCAAATATGTTGATCCAATCACGTTCATTTAATTGGGTTTAGAGTTTAAAGGTCAAGAATTGGGTTTGAATGCCAATTAAATTAGTCATAGATTTTATTTTGAAATCTCAAAAGGATCACATGTCCAACCCTATCCGTTTTATCGCAATGTCTGCAATTATGTTTGGGTATACATACAGAGAGAATTTCACATAAATTACCCTTAAAATTTGACACTACATAGAAATTAACTCGCTTTTTGCAATTTCCGTTTAGACGTAAACGTTTTGCATTTTGGGTTTAGAAACGAACTTCGCAGTAACTAAGTATTTGACATAAATTACGAATACAATTTTTCTTCTTATATGAATCAACTTACTTAAAGTACGGTTGATTAATAAATGATGAACAGATGCCATGGCATAGGTTTGTTTCGGTGAAGATTGCCTTTAATTGACTTTGTATGCAATGGATAGATCGATGAAACTGATAGTGCTCAACATTTTTCATCGAATGTTCACTGAATTTGGGTTCAGATATTTAGGCATGATTATTTTCATGCAAATTAAATTTGTCTTAAATTTGGTTTTGGATAAGGGCTTCTGTGCAAACCAAAACTACCTGGAATGTCCAGCCGAGGTCCATTGTCTTATATTTTGGGCGAATTTTTCGTAAAATAAATAACACATGCATATAAAATAAGATTCTGTAATTTTGGTTTAGACGCAAACATTTTTGCTAACCGCACGTTTCACGCAGAATCATGAAATGCAGACATTTGAATAAAATGTTAGCAACTCTGTTAGGTTTATCAATTATATGACAAGGATTTATTGCACAGGAAGTTGCACTAGGTTGGATTTATATGCACTGGGTTAAGTTTGGAATTAGTAGGGTTGAATCGGGTTCGCTTATTTTGGGTTTAGAAGCCATGTCCACAATTATTTTTATTATTATTATTTAAATTGTTTTATACTTGCAAAGTAAATTTGAATTACATTTGATTTTGAGTTGGGTGTTTACGAACTAATAGCGACAACGCTATAAATCGACGTTTTGAATTCAAAATTCCCTATTTGGGGTTTAGTGAGAACTTTGGAAATGATATGAGTTCGTTTATGAATTGAGGTCCCGGATGCAATAACGCACGGAGCGCGCGAAGCTGGAAATAAGTACAACCCAACCCAACCCAACCCAACCCAACCCAACCCAACCCAACCCAACCCAACCGATCGATATTTTGGGGAAATTTTTTTTTCGGAAAATGGATTGAACAAAAATACTATCTTGTGTAACTTTCCGCATCTATTTTACCCGAACTATTTTTTGATCCGTCAATTAATTTGTCCAGAAAAAAATAAAATAGTGAAATTTTTTCGTTCGACAATTCAATTAATTTCAATGCTTTTTAAAACTCGAATCGCGAAATCTCGGGAACTATTCGACCAAACTAGTTGAAATTTTTAATGGAATACTGTGACACTTCACTGTCGCGAATAAAGTTATTGCAATCGTCGAAATAATCATTTGTTGGATAATATTCAATAAATAATCAGTTGCGCTATGAAACCATGTTCTTTTTTTCGACTAGCGAGGAAGTTTTTCGCTATTGGTCTTGCGGCATTCTCTTTGCGATATCATTGTTCCTAGACTGTAACGTAAATTTTGATGGATCACTTGGCGTGATAAGTTTAAAACCTGGAAAGTTGTTGCTTTGTAAACAAAAGTTTCGTTTACCGCGCACGGCGCGTCAAGCGCTTCCGATCCATTCGCGCTACTCTACTGCGTTTTATTCTTGCAAGCATAGATTAATGCCCAAATTAGTTAAGTGTTTATGTGATAATCGTGATTGAAGCATACAGTTATTCTTCTATGCAAGTACGCAATCAAACATACTGCGCATATGAATGAAAAAATTGCAATACGATTACCGGCTGTAAACAAAAGATTATTTTGGTCACACTCGCAATCGTATAAGGAAAAGTCGAATAATTATTATTGTTTTTATAGACATTTTTTCTAACAACGAAAGAAATACAATGAATAGTATTAATTTGTAATTATTACATCACTAAAATATTAAAAACATCTATCATTTGGGATGTACGGGCGGAAAAAAAATTGTTCGAGCACATTGAAACTGAAAGAGATTATATAGATTTGGTACAAAGTGCTCGAAATCCTCCATTTACTACTGTAGAACAGAAAGACTGCACGGTGAAAGATTTTCCATCTTTAATTTCTAAAAAAAGTTCCGAGAGGACTTAAGATCAGTAAAGCAGTTAAAATTAAGTATTTTGCTTATGGTCAAATTAATGTTTTCTACGATTATGATAGCGAACCAATTACCTATAAAATAGAGACGACAGTGTCATTTGACGATATTGTAAGTGCTGCAGAAGCTAAACAAATAGGGATTTCCCAAGAAAAAATTAAAGATTTAAATGCACTGCTACGATATTTGACTCCAGGAGGTAGAAATTATTTCACATCATATTTAGATGATATGCGTGTTAGAGTAAAGACGGCGAGCAAAACTAGTGAAGATAAAAAATCTAACAAGCAGGAATGAAAGTAGAAGAAACAAAAGAATCTGCTCCCTAATGATAGATGTTTTTCATATTTTAGTGATGTAATAATTACAGGTTAATACTATTCATTGTATTTCTTTCGTTGTTAGAAAAAATATCTATAAAAACAATAATAATTATTCGACTTTTCCTTATACGATCGCGAGTGTGACCAAAATAATCTTTTGTTTACAGCCGGTAATCGTATTGCATGCAATTTTTTCGTTCATATGCGCTGTATGTTTGATTGCGTACTTGCATAGAAGAATAACTGTATGCTTCAATCACGATTATCACATAAACACTTAAGTAATTTGGGCATTAATCTATGCTTGCAAGAATAAAATGCAGTAAAGTAGCGCGAATGGATCGGAAGCGCTTGACGCGTCGTGCGCGGTAAACGAACCTTTTGTTTACAAAGCAACAACTTTCCAGGTTTTAAACTTATCACACCAAGTGATACATCAAAATTTACGTTACAGTCTAAGGAACAATGATATCAAGAGAATGCCGCAAGACCAATAGCGAAAAACTTCCTCGCTAGTCGAAAAAAAAGAACATGGTTTCATAGCGCAACTGATTATTTATTGAATATTATCCAACAAATGATTATTTCGACGATTACAATAACTTTATTCGCGACAGTGAAGTGTCACAGTGTTCCATTAAAACTTTCAACTAGTTTGGTCGAATAATTCCCGAGATTTCGCGATTCGAGTTTTAAAAAGCATTGAAATTAATTGAATTGTCGAACGAAAAACTTTCACTATTTAATTTTTTTCTGGACAAATTAATTGACGGATCAAAAAACAGTTCGGGTAAAAAAGATACAATTTTGTTTTTAAATCAAAACTTCGTGTAGATAAAATATTTCCCATTCAAGAACTGTAGTTGACCGTCTTTTTCAGATGCTTTTTATTTTCTTAGACTTTATATAAGTAGTGCAGTTTACTGTAACTTTATTAGTACAAGAAAGTTCAGTGCAGACCACTGCAGATTTTTGTATTTCAAATCACCAAATCTCACCAAATAACTGCAGCATTCTGTATATTTATTATTCCCTTGTCATAAAGTATGAGGTTTCAGAATCACTGCTTCGTCAATAGGAATTTCACTTGTGAAACAGAGTGCTTGATTAAAAGCATCAAGTGTCATTTTCCGCTACTTCGATATACAATATCATCACATTTTGCAAGCAACATTTCCATCTTGCTTGAATAATATTTCACTTCTGCGTCTGTGGATTTTCTTGAAATGCAATAAACCAACCACAGTGTATCATATTTGTCCTTTGAAATAGCATTTCTGCGACTCCTCTTGCACTGGCATCTCTGTGCAGGTCACACCCATTGCTTTAATTTGTACTCCAGAACATTTTGTAATTTCGTATAAAACTTTTCGTAGAACATTTCATCGCGACATCATTAATAACTAATAACAAGTTATATGAAGCAGGTTGAGCTCACGATTTATTACAGCAGAATTTAACGGACCATTATTGTTTTTCGCCAATACCGAAATAAAACTTCTTATTTAAGTATGCGCGCATCGTATTGTTCTTTGAGCGCGTAAAGCCATAAAGAACCCCAATCGATTACGCCAGTTCGAATCCTCGGGCTGCAGTCGCATTCATATGATACCACTATGTTATATAGCCTTGCCCATCTAAATCCCGCTTATAAAAGGCCGTTAAACTCCGCCGCAAGAAATAGCCACAATAAATTACTGCAATTGAAAGTCGCAGCGCGCCATTATCTTATTACAATGATTTCAATACCGCGATTCTTGGAATGTAGTAAACGTCTTTGTGCTCGTCGTTAAAGAAATTAGTATCTTTTTCGAATCTCGCACAAATCGATAGCGGGCGTTTGACAATCACCCTTATTATACGTTTCGGCGGGTGTTGATTGTAATTTATATCAATCACACTGATTGTGTCGAATTGTTTAAAGGGCATGATCATTACGCACCCTTGCATACATTGCCGGTTTAATGACGTGCGCGTTAAAAATGTCTTGATGCGAAATCCCTCGTTCAGCCATAGGCATTTATTAATTTATTTACGAGGAATTGTTTTACGTCTGGACCAGAGTACTCATATGTAAACATAAACAATGTTTGATCCTGAAGTATAATTAACAGTCACATTAACAATTATTCTTTTCACTCTCAACTACTGCAATCGTTGATAATTTAAGACGACCCAAAATCCTAAACTTTTATATCGTTAATCCTCTTGTTTTGATTACTTGTATCGTGCAAAACTTAAAGCATCATCTGCATTGGAAAACTTTCCATACATTTACTAAGATGCAACAAATTGTAAATAAAACGGTAAGCAGAACACTCTAATTTATATTTATGCATCGAATGATAATTCCGCTATCACAAATCTAAATTCGCCCGCACCAATTTATGCGTCATTAAAAATAACACGCATAAATTGCACCATTAAATATCGTGCAATAAAACACGTTGAATGGGGATTTTGTGCACGCGTCGTTTTTTTATAAAAATGAACACCTGTTACTAAAAATAAACGCGCGGTAATGTCATCCAACATTTCGGAAATAAATATCGTGTCGCGCGTATTGCAGTTTGTTCGGGTCGCTGTACACGTGATCGTAAAACACCAAAATGTCCGAAACGTTTCCAGCAAAAGGAAACTAGCGCACGTCGTAAACAGCGACGAAACTTATTAATTCAATGGGCGAGGGTATGGTCGCCTTCAAAGATATCACACTGTGCGCGCATTAACCACACCATGTTTGAATTTACTATGTCCGTGATAGAATTTAACCAATTAGTTGTTGTGGGCTCAAGTTATTGACGGTTCTATTTGTTTTGACATCAAACAGCGTAGGAATAACTTGTATTACACAATCAGATTACACATCATTAATCAATTTAATGTTATGACCAATAAAATAAAACATATGGAACTAAAACAAAGTAAGGGGGGGGGGGGGAGTAAATTAGACAAAATCTTGATATTCAGTCAATATAATACAGGAAGGGTGGTGGAGATACATGCAAACGATGAGCGACGTATACTGTCCAAATAGATTTGCTAAACCAACACGTACAAGAAAGTGAGGAAGACAAGGACAAGAAAGAAGACAAGTATGAGATAATATAATATGAAGCAAGTTAAGAGGAATGGAAGAATATTATTAAGAGTTTTTAATATATATCGTAAGAAAAAAAACTCTCTAAGCAATAGCAACGAGAAATTGCAACGTGACTTTATTTATTGTTTATTGTTTAACACAGATAAAAGAATTAGGAGTGACTTCACAATTGCAATAGCAATTAGAAAACACAAACGAAAAATAAAGACAATTAAAATTCCTCAAAAGCGTGAAAATAAAAGAAAAACAAATAATAAATAAGTCACCAAAGTAAAATTAATTTTTTCTATGGATGATATAAACAAATCATAATCCACTGTTGGGTTGGCTTCAAAGTAAGTATCAAGCTTGATTAAATGATCTGTCAGTATTTTCTTAAATAAATGTATCGTACCTTTCCCATTCTCACTAAATCGAAGTCTGCACGAGGTCGAGTTATTATAAATTATAACATATTATAAATCAAGCCACTTAGTTGTTAGTTGGTAGTATGAAGGTGAATAAGTTTCTCGAAAAAGATGTGAATTAACTGAAATAAACTTTAAATCTTTGGGGTTAAACCCAAAATGTATGTTTTGGGTTTAGTTATTGTGGCGTGAAGAGTTGTATTATATTCTGGCCGTCAGAATTAGTGCCAACTATTCAAACGATTGTTTCAAAGAAGGGCGGTGTGCCTGTGTTATGTTTTATTATCGTCTCAATAGCATAGCGGCCGAAGGTGGCAAGGTTGCCTTTTTTAGACGTTAGTACAAATTTCATACATTTCATTCAACGCAAAGCAACCCAAACCAAACCAACCCAACCCAATCCAATCCAGCCTGACGAAACAGTTCATTTTCAATGATCAAGGTCTTCAACGATTTTTAATATAAATTGATTTAAATTATCCCATTATTGTCATTTGTCATATTGTCATTTAGTTATTCAATTCATAGAGCAAATATGAGTTGTGTTGGTAGAATTTACCATTGACAATATTTTGCTAACCAGCAAATGGGGCACAATTACTAATAGACGCAAATCACATTAGTAAAAGAACAACATTTTAAAGAAATGGATTAATTTAAAATAAAACACCAAACAAAGGATGTAAGCAAGGTAAACTAATAAGGTCAAAATTATACAAAAGAAATTATATATAATGACGGAAATAAATGGCACAAAATCTCTTGTGGCTATTAGTAAGAACTAAGTAACTAAGTAAAAAAAAAACACAGATATGATCGACAATGTGAGGAAACGGGAAATACTGATTAGATGCGTCAAAGCAGGGGAGAGAACTCGTAAAGAGGTATAAAATGCGAAAGTAAAGTATTTTAAAATTACTATGAAATAAGGTAAACAAGAAGAATGATATTGGAGTCGAACCCAAACCAGTCGAGCCAAGCCAGCCAACCCCAGTCAACCCAACCCGACCCAACCCGACTCAACCCAGCCCAACCCAACCCAACCCAATTCAATTTAATTTCATAATTCGATTATAAGTTTGATGAGAATAAATAAATTTTGTCTACTGCTTATTAATTAATCAAACAATAAAACAATATTCTCGAGTCATGTTAAAAGCAGTATTTTCTTATAAAGGTGCAATAATTTTATTGTCCACCTAGTTGTTATTGTATTATCATACTGACACTTCTTATCACTAGATACGAACTGAACAAATAATTTATTAAGTAACCACACGAATAAGCGCTTCTCATTTAAAAACGTTTGGACAATTTTTAACTAATTTCCTATTGAGCTATAGTAATTAAACGATCATTTTGAACGTGCCACATACCAAAAGAAATATTTTTTGAGTAGTGACTGTGAAATTGTTCCGGCATCGCACTCCAACAACTCCAACATCGCGACCAATTCCTTTCCCTTATACTTCATCTCCATTTTTCCATTTGACACCTCTTCCAAATTTCATGTGAAAAGGGAAAAAATCAATGTGATTGTAGAGCATATGTATGTTCTTCATTTACATTAAAATCATTAAGTCTGTAAATGCTCTAATCATTTCCTTTACGAATACTTTATAATTTTTGATTTGTGAATTCCTAAAAAGTTGTTGATTACGCACTTGCATATCCACACTCGGTGCTCTTCTTCATTTAATTTGGTCTCGAATATTTGAACCAATTAACATTCCTTCAACATCATCACTTATACATGGAAATGAATTCTTCAGATGCAGAAAATCTTTGCAATTTTTATCCATTGCTTTCATAAAAAAGACCGTCTTCAATTTAATGTGAAATGGATGCTACAAAATTTTGTCCTGGCACCAAAGCATCGGCGATAATATTTTTTCTGCAATAATATCGCGTTGTCATAATTGCCAATAAGAGTCCATAGAAAGCTTTTCTCTTTCCATATTGTCTCACTCACAAATAAACCATTGTTGCTTTCTGAGTAACAAACTGATCACTTTAAAATATCAACATTTGTCTGAATATTTCTTTAAGTATTTAATGTTGCGCACGTTTCCCTCATTTGCCCTGAATAAGCAATATGAATTGATTTTCACACATATCAGACATTGATTTACATTATTCGTTTAATTATTTGTGATTGTTTGAATTTTGGATTTCATTCCAATCGATTTCGCATTAGTATATATAGTTAATGTATAATGCACGCCTTTAATAATTTTGTGTGCATATTGTCGCCTGGGTGCCTTGATAACCCGTTACAACCTATTGCAATGATTTGATTTTTTAATGTGCTTGGGTTGGATCAAAATCAATGTCCTCTTGAAACCGTTCTGGATCCTGTTAGTGCAACCGCCATCATTGGCATTTATGTACAACAATAGATGATAGCAACAAAGTGTGGGGGTCTTAAAATATAACCGTACCATACAATACATTCCTTTTCGGATATACAGCAATTGCTCCACATAAAGTGACTGAACAAGGTCTTTGATAATATGCCTAGAACACGACGTTTAGCCATAACATATTATATTACTTTAGCTGCGAGCACAAAAAACTATTAATTAATTTGTTTAGCGACAATGTACGTTCACGATTCATTAAACTCACGTTACTATTACCGGTTTAGTGCAGTCTAGTGTGCGGAGTTTTAACATATCGAGTCCGTCGCTGGAGTGGCGTTGTTAAATTATGACAAAGGATTGGCTGCAATGCCATTCATTACGCTCTTAGATTTCAGTTCATTTAACTAAACTATGCAAGCAAAGCAAGCAGCTGTTTGGAGCACGGCTTTGAACAAATGAAGCTGTAATTATGACGTTTTGGCGGTGATATATAGCTCGCCCTGTTTAATGACTGTGTGCATCGTAAAGTATTCTAAAACAAAATGTATATCACCGCATCATCCCATTTTATTGGGCCCAGTTCATGTTCCAAATAATCAATCGATGGGTCCAACATCTCCAGTCGACATTAACCACAGAATTAAACAGAACTGTTATTTTCAAATCGAAAGTAAAATAATGAATAATGCACATATTTCGGTGCATTTTCATAGTTTTAATTTTACATTGTGGTACTTTTATTATATTTTTGTCGCCAAAAGACTTTTCAAAATACATTCATTGTATTTTCTAGAGAGCACTGCATATTGTACATTCAGTTTGTGCCCGCAATTTCATTTATTAATTATTCAAATTACTCTGTGTGGCGCGAACATTAATTAAATATTAATCTCGCCCTGTTGGATTAATTAATAAAAGCATAGCAGATAAATTGCTCGGTGCCATTCCCTTTGTTAGATTCGTTTCTGACTCTGAGTTTATTGTGTTTGCCTATAGTAATTGTTAACACAAATATTTGTTTGCGGACGTCGAAAACTACCGACTAACACCGAAAATCACAGGAACGAAACAGTATGCAGGACAAAATAAATTACAACGGACTTACACGTGTGTTTTAACCGCACGAACATCCTGATCCTAATAACCAGACGGCATAGGCTGGCATGGAGATAATTACAGTGGGCTACACATGCGGATATGTCGCAACAAGCTGCGAGTTGCTGTGCAGGGATTATTTACATTACGTAGTGCAGTTTAACTAACCGACTTATTTGACGACACAGGCGTTTCAGCCAACTCGATTAATCAATGGTGTCATACGGAAAAATCACGAAAACGAACTCGCCAAACTTACAATTAAATACTTTGTTTTAGAAATATTCGAACTACATTTTTAGGATCAAATAACGCATCAACATATGTTATCACCACTAGCGTAATAGTGAAAAGAGATCAATAAATATTTGTTAATATATTTCTCCAAAATGCACACCGGAAGAATCTTTGACCTTTGATTAATAAGATCGATAGGTCAATTACAACAATTGATCAATCATATAGATTGATATTTATAAATACATAATTATATTTTCATATTGTTCCCTTGTAATATATTTACATTCGTAAAATGGCCACGATTACAACTTACTTAAATTACTTATGGCCATTTAATTATGTAATTTTAGTGTAGGCTATTTTTTATGATAATTTCGTTTCTCCTTAATAAACTGGAAAATCGCTATTGAATTCTTTGTAGTCGTAGCAACGTACAATAAATATTCCCGGGTGCAATCGTATGGGTGTCACATGTCTGATGTAATTAACCTAGATCGACGTATTCATGTACACTAAAGTTCAGTGTGGACCACTGCAGATTTTTATGTGTGTATTGTTTGTAACAAACAAACTTATTGGATCTTATGAATATGAACAACACGGCAGATTTTACAATGATTACAAAATTTATTCCCAATAACCCGTCATGCTTCCATCTAACCCCCCCCCCCCCCTCCCTCAATACCTATTTCACATTTTCGTATCTCGTATTTTTACCGACGATATTTCTTGTTTTTCTTCGTCCAAATTCATAACCTCCCGAAACTTTATGTCGAACTCTATCTCCTTCCTGATCTTTTTCACCACCTCCTATGTATCATTCCCAGACACCTGTCATTGTGCTAATTGTTTCACTTCTCACCACATTCCCAAAATGTTGCTTCAGGTTCACCCACCTGTGTTCGATATCCAGTTTAATAATTTTCTTAATCAAGTTCCTGATGGTATTTTATTCGAGACTATTTCCTTTTTTCCTTACGAGTACTGGTACATGCCATTATTATCTTAATAAAAATAACTAAATACCCCCTGTACGCTAAGCAGTTTTTGTGATACCAAAATTTAATAATAAGGGATGTAATATACTAATACTAATAATATACTAATATACATGGCAAACAAGACAATCAAAATGAATAATTGTTACTAAAAAGTACATGTTCATAAATATTCCAAGCTGGGGTTTAAAGAAATTAAGGAACTTAGCGAGGAGTGAAAAAAAACGGTCTACAAATCCACAAAAAAGAAGAAGGGCGGAAGAAAGAAGGGCGGAAGAAAGAAGCCCGGAAATTTTGGGAAAATGGGCAACAAATAGGTGGAAAGTTCCAAAATAAATCAAAGAAGAGCAGAAAGAAAATTATGGAAAGAGTCATACAATTGTTATATCAAGTCTAAAAATGTTATTCAAAATCCACCCTTAGACTTTCGCGGACAATTTATTGCTAATAAATATATTTTAAGAGCGTCGTTTCATGATTTACATGATTAATAAAATTCATAAATTGTGGCCAGACACACACATTTTGGTTTAAGCCTACTTCACAACCGTAGCTACTGGCTACACAGAATTTTCGAAATACAATAATATTGATCTTGAACCAGATACCTTGATACCAGATTTCGATTTTCTTCATTACATTTCACCTCTTGATATTAACTTTCCCCCACACACACATGATATCAATTAGAATAAATATAAAAATATATATCTCTTAGTGAGCGAAAAACTATAAATTCTCGATTGTACATAACGGGTGTTTTTTAAAATTTGGCGTCAAAGCTGACCGTGAATGTTTAACTGCGAACCATCATTATTAATTTGACATCTTAACCTATGTCTAACCTGCCTAACCCCACTTTTAATTGTCAAAAGTTGTTACTTAAGTGATGTTTGAGTATATGTACAAAATTGTGGTTCGTTCACAGTTAAACATTCATGGCCAACTTCGACGCCAAATTTTAAAAAACACCCGTTATATACTGATGCTTCAAATATAGCTACAGGTGTGGACGCGCTTACTATAATGAAAGTAACAAAGAAATAGGAATTAAATTACTAAACTAAATTAAATAAAAAGTGTCATCATATTCTGCAGAAGCCGAAGCAATCCTAAGGGCACTCGTATATGCTAGTATGTTGAGTATCTAATATACTGGTGGATCGCTAGACAATATTGTTTCTTGATTATTACCCTTCGTCAGTAGCGATTACCAAGAACCTTAGTTGTTGAAATACCTTTACATATAGTGGCCATCAAAACTTCTTGGCGCGAGCCAATCACTCCTAACGAACCACTGACAACAGAACACTGACAAGACGATACCTTGCGGAGACTAAACAAGACGACTGTCAAATGTCCAGTGTCACATTTTTTGAATTATTTTTCAACCTAATTGCAGCAGTCCTTTTATATGTTGACTCAAAAGTAATGAGGAAACTGATAACGAAGAAGAAACATGAATTACATAATGACAAGTTATAATAACAGAATCCACAATCAGAAAATCAGCTAATAGGTATAATGCATGACTGTACTATATATGCTCAAATATCCCAACATCTAGGAAAAGAGGCAATGGCGAAAGAACGGTTTGATTTTACCAATCTCTAAAAATGACGATTTGTGGTACTGCAATAGTATGCATAAAATGTGAGATTACAGACTATTTCTAATTTTAATCAAACTTTAGACAACATGAAAAGATGGGTGATAATGGTAGATGCAAGGATCAGAAAAACTAATTCAAATGACAATGAAGTAACCAAAAGTATAAACAAAAATTTACTAAACAAACTAAGTAAAAATTTTTAACTAGAACAATCGCTAACGCTGAAAACTTAACCATAACTGCAAAACATAAAAGCAAATGCTGGAATTGATATTCGTAAAATCAAACTAGGGATAATGAAGAAAATGCATATTACTGAACCAGTTGTGGTAGGAAAATACTGAGTGAAGATAAAACGCAAAGAAAACGAATTTGAAGGATCTATTGCCCAAAGAAGATGTATTAGTATTCTTATGAAAAATGCAAAGGATATTCTAGAGAGAGAAGCGTTGTAAAATATTAAAAATTCTATTCAGATGGGTTAGATAAATGAAAATGAAGAAAATTTAATATTTCAGAGAATCCAAATGGAAACCGGTAGGATTAAGAATTACAGGTTGGCAAAAAGATTATTCAGAAGATCATGGCGACAAGCTTTGATAGCGATATTGATTAAGGATCAGAGGCAACGAGTACAACATGGAGAGAATTTGAGAAGCGTGCGGGAGTAAACAAAAATGGACAACGAGTTGTACTTGCATATGAAGTAAATAGTGAGTTACCATAAAAGTAATTCAGAATGGCCCATACATAAGCGACCACAAATCCATCTTCATCTTCCATGTATGGTCCAAGAAAAAAAAAGAGTTGTAGAATAATATACATAAACTTATTTACACCAAAGGGATTGTAACCTGATGATGATATTCCGTTACCAATTTTTCATGAGGAATATAATTTTATAGAAAATAAATAAAATGTTGCATAGTAATCTGTATTGGCGCGCAATCTTTATGCATTTCACAACCTAATGTGGGTGAAACTGTGTGAAGATCGATATTGGAGCGACAACTGTTGCAACACGAAAACTAAAATTGAAATTGTTAGCGTACGTTATTTCCGGAATATCATACTGGAATCTTATATTAAAAAACCTTCTCGTCGGTATTCAGTCCGGAAGAAAACGTTGGCAACAAATTCGTTTTTAATTGAGTCTCACTTTGCAAAATCTTTAATTAAAGTATTTTAAAAGCCCGCTTTAATTGAAATTCCAGTCATTGTGCCAGCCCCACGCTGTTTTTCTTGTTGCAAGACGTCGCTCAAAATACGATCGTGGAACGCAGCGGATTGGCATTGCAAATTGTGTCGAATATTATTATGCAAATACTATTGAATGTTGCAAATATTCGAATGCATGTTTAAATCTCCTGGCGCCCGTATAAATAATACATATTTCTTGAGGTCGCGCTTGTGCCGGACTTTTTTTAACGCAACCGCCATTAAAAATCACAATTGGATTTTGGCGTTACTATGTAGAAAAAGTTCTACTGTTACAAGCAACAGTTAATTCTAATTTGAAGGTGATGTTGATTGCAAAAGTTTACGCCACTCTTTAACGAGCTATAAAGTTGGATTATACGGTGGGCGAGTAAGGAACCGTTCCTTCAGGGGCTTCTTTTTTCTAATCGTTCACTACAACCTACTTTTAAATTAGTCTCTATCCTATGGAAAGGAAATCGTTAATTCTGCAAAAGGGTCTGATTCATTTCAATTTAATTGACAGTCTTAAAAGTAATATCGCTTTGATTTTGATGGACACAATTGTTGAAATTTTGCATTTACGTAAATAACAAAATGTGTTCTTATATTTATGAACCGGGACTTCTGCGACACCAACCCTCAAATTCAAAAATCTTAAGTTTTTAGTTAAATGTTTTGCAATTTGATGAGACATCTTAAAGTATGAAACCTATTACACTCCTTAGATCGGGAAGTCATGAAGTATATAAAATCAAATTTTCTATAAATTTTAAGAAACTCGTGCACCTAGAACTTTAATTGTTTTGTGAAGTCCGCAGCTTAATATTTTCCTTTTAATTACAAATTCCATCTTCGTTGCAAATTACGATATTACCCTTAATGAAAACGTCACGTTTCCACACCGTCCAAGAGACTGAAATATCAAACAATTCGCCGGTCTTAAATATCGTCCACCCGACTACTTCATTAGTAACAATCAATGAGGTAACGCGTTTACGTAAGCGAGTCCTTGAACAAAAGCTAAACGCGGCGCTCGGTGTCAAGTAGACAATCGCAATAACGAACGTTTGACGGCTAAATAAAATCGCGAAAAAAGAGAACGGCGCGATAATGATCTTGAAATCATAACGGACGTGCAATTTAAAGTGGATTTTAAACCTGATTTTAACGAATGTTCCGAAGCGGCAAGGAATTTATATAACCAGTCAGCGCGTTTACGATTTGCCGACACATTGTTGCAAATTTGAGAATGTTCCAAGGATTGAAAGGGCCGTCGATAAATGAGCTCTTTAAGCGCGACATCAAACGATTTGCTTTAACGGCTGTGTTACGCTGAAGAATATTACAAGGATTAAATCCGAATAAATTTTCACGGCTTCTGTATTTTCTGTGGGGAAATTAGCTCGTTATCAAGTACTGGAACAGGTTAGTAAAGGCTTTCTATATTACGAAGTGAGATTGGTATTTACATAGAACGTAGAAGGAAACAAATTGAAGAAACATCGAACGATAATTTTTCTACATAATCCTGAACGTGGATGCATTTGACCCAACGATGGTTCAAACCTTTGATGCCTCTGGAAAAAAAAAATCTTTCGGTTGGTCTTCCAACCAGTCGTTTACGGCCGCCATTTGTATCTAACACCGTTTCATATAAACACACCGCTACTTTGCAACGTTTTATTTCATCGTTTTCTGACGTTTCTTTTATAGCCTTCATTGCCTGGGTTTGTTTGCACTATACTTTTATCGACATTTATATATTCCCAATCGCCAAAACTTCTCATATTTCGTTAAATTCATAATTCCGTATGGAATTGAATAAATCTCCTGCTTCCGTCTACTTTCAATTCAATTTAATTAACCTTTTAAAATATGACAGCTATGGATATATATATATCATTTAAAGTTACGTTTTTCATATATACATACATACAGTAATAAGTAAGTAACTTTAAATTACATAAAATCTTTTATTTACGTGTAACAAGTTCTCTTTGTAATATATTTTCGACAAACTTCAACTCTGTGCAACCGAATGTTTCATTACGTATTTATTACGTTTGCCATTTATCAGCCGCTAGTGAAATATTTAATAAACGTTAGTCGAGTCAAACAAAGCATTTTCTCAAACTTTTATATCGAAACTTCACGAAAACTGCAACTGCAATTAAAAATTGATGTACAGCGGGAACGCGCTCCAACTTTCTGGAAATCTTCATATAAATTTTTGTAAAATGCCGCTGGAAGTAGTTTTCATAATTCATTTTACACCGTAGTGCAACTCTGTTTCGTTTCCCATTCCACGCGAATTTAAACTGGCCAACAAAAGGAGCAATTCGAAGTTAGTTTGGTATTAATCAACTTTCCTGCGAATCGTGTGATATACGATACAGCCGTGCGGAGTGTCTGTATTGTTGTGGCAAGTAAAGGAGACGTGAACGCAACTGTAATTGTTGCGACAAGTAGTTCGTATAAACACTGATTGTTCAATACTACGCTTGTGCGCTATACGTTTAGATTGCTTTAGGAATGTGGATGTGATTATTGCATTTACAACGCCATCGACTGAAGATTGATGTTAGAAATGTTCAGGCGTGATTTTATTTCCCACACATTAATGGCACTATCGCATGTGTATTATTGCCAGCTTAATTTCGCTTCGACTTAATTTGTCTTTTCGCGCCGTTATTGTCGATTTATTGAAGGCAATCAAAAACGAATTTTTCCACGAAGCGCTTAAAATATTGCCAAATAATTATTTCCTTTTCGCTTTAATTATATATTACATGATGGATATATTTCTTACAAATTATCAATAGTAAGTTGATTTATTTGTAAGAAATAATACATAAATTGATGTGGCATAGCGCCCTTCAGATATATCTTCAATCACTCCGTCGTCTTTACCTGACCGACCGCGTTGCAGAGATCATTCAAGAAATCTTTCTTAAATTTTCCTAGAATACATTAGTTATTTCACGTGTCACACTTTTTCGTAACAGCTTGTTTTCTACACAGCTCGTTAAGGCTTGTCTGGTTTTTTTTCTTTTTCAATCTCCGCCTGGGTTCTGTATTTGTTTTTTCTTGTTGAGCAAAATTCTGAATCACTGCAATTCCTACCGTGGGTAGCATGTATTTGTATAGTGAAAGAGATAGCTAACTCGTTACATGTCTCACGATGGCGTGCTGCTGCGTATAAAATAACGATCCACGATTTCTCTATAAAGTCGAAATAATGTCGATACAACGGACTGGTTTTCCAACGGAGTCCAAAATAATCTTTATCGATGATGTAAATCCCCACACAACGGGAGCGAAACTCATGAAATTACCCCAAAATGTGTTACTAAATCACCACCGAAATTCGCTTCGTCGTTAGAGAACGTCTACAACGATCAACCCAGAACGAGAAAAGAGGACGAAAGTTCAACGTCCGCGTACTATCTCCGACGTGTCTCCCGGTCGAACACCTAAGCTTGACGAGTAGTGAACGCTCTAACCCAGGCCAGGCTTACGTCCTAGAACTTCCTTAAATTTTGTGGAGTAAGTTTCAGTTGGTTAGTCAACCAGCCTCCAAACGTTATCCGTGCATTTTTTTGAATAGCTTCTCAGTCAACGTTGGCGTACTCTGGCCAACTAGTAATATCATGCAAAATGAAACAACGTACCATACGGTCTTTAACGTAGCAAAGGCTGCCAAACTGTATAGCGAAAGTGAGGTGGGCCATCTTCTATGTAAAGTGGACAAACATATTCTGGTGAAAAGTATATGGAAAATAGTGGAAACATAATGTTGAACAACTTGTTTAAATATAAAGAATGTACCAGTTTTCCCATGTATTATATATTTATAAAAAAATTTGACGTAGGGATAATTAAATGGCCATTATAAAAATTTTACTAGTCTAGGATATATTTTTTCGCAACTAATGAAATATTTTAAGTCCATTTTTGTGTTTTCTACATTTTTGCCTATCGTATTATTTTGTTGGTAATAATTTCATCACAAATATGGATTAAGGACACAAACGTCCATAGTATCGAATAAAGGCCATTTATAGAAATTTGAATCGTAAGGCTGTTTTATTAATGAAAGTAATAAAAGTTCTTTCCCTAAACCCTTGTCAACAGGAAATTAATTTTACCCCCGTCTCGTTGTGCCGAACCTAATTTCAACTTTGACAATTTTCGAGTTTTAATGTTTGAATTCAATTGATTAAATCGCTAAATAATGTACGTGTTTAAAAATTCATTTAAATTAACTTATATGGATGAACTTTTATGGGTTATTATCAGGCTTTTGAATGTATTTGTTCTAGACTACGTTATAAGATTCTCCAATTTTTAAACTTTTATTGTTGTAACCAATTTAATAAAAATTCGATTAAGTACTTGCAAATTTTAATTCTTACTAGTGACTAATTTTTGTAAAAACAATCAATACTAGCTCTTTTAGACTAAGGCCCAGGCCGTTCCTGATGATGCCTTGTTTTGGTTGCCCAATAATTGCTCATAATTTGTTTAATTTTATCTCTGGACCTTTTCATTCGCGTCTTCCTCTAACAAGTGGAATCCAATCAGGAACCCAGATATCCCAACCAGGATCTTTTTAATTATGTGTCCGGCCAAAAATATGAAAACTGGCTAATTATTGTCAAGTGTACCTCTTTAAATTTTATTCTGTTGGCATTTTATTTTCTATTCTGACTTCTAGCCACGTTTGAGAGCCATGGGTTACTACTTGGTATACCCTTCATTATTATTTTCAGTGGCCAGTATTATTTTCAGTTTTCAGTCATTGTTTTGAAAAATATATTAATTATTCCAAACACACATATTCTAGTTGCTCTAGTTGTTTTTGGATTTCAGTCCATTCTCTATCTTATAAAATAGTATTTGTAGAGGCATTTCTCCAAAGCTTTTTCTACCAGACCATCTTGTTTGTTCAGTCTGGTCCAATCAAATTTTATTTATTGTTAAGACAATTGGCTATTTAATGAAAGTACAAATTCTATGAAAATATCAAATAAAATAAACACAAAAATCGAAACTGTAAAGTACTGAAATTAAGATAATAAGTCGGAGGCAAAAAAATCAATAAATGCACCCCAAACTCGCTGCAAATCATCAACATCATCTATAGAACCATTATAATGAGATTAGTTTGCAAAATAGACTAGTTTACAAGCGTGGATTTGTCAATATCTGCTAAAAATTAAAGTAAATATTAAAACAGTGTCAAACGCTATACAATTTAAAATTAACTATTAATAATTGATCACAACACAAAAGTCAATTGTCCCAAGCCCCGTGTATGTAATATAAATATAATAGCAATTTTCGAAATGTTTGTTTTGAAATTATTTCGAAAAGTAAACACGAACTAATTGAAATATCCTGTGGAGATACTTTCAAATCTATTACATTACTAAATCAGTCTATCCTGTGTATACAGTTCACTTATATTAGAAATGCATATTTTCACATATTTTCATTACTTGACATCGTCAACTGAAGTACGAAATATTATCGCATACGTAGCACAGACTCATAATATTAAAGCATTTAACACGTTTTCGTGACCCAATGCAATTTTGTTGCAAGCGTAATCAGAAACTCGTCATTCAACAGGATGCATTCCAGTTCATTTTGCCAAACGGCGTTCTTGCTGGTTTTATCTCCGTTTCCAGGAATTATACTATCGTAGATTTTGTAGTTCTCCAGTAACATTTTCAACTGAATTAGGTGAGAAAATTGCCGCCTTTGTTAAAAAGGAAGTGAGTTTTTGAACTTTATTACTAGTCTGGAATTGTGCAAGGATATAAGATTCCTCTCGAAGTCGTCGCCGTCGTTTTTGCCTTCTTATGGAGATGAACGTTAATAGCTCCTATTTTTAGAAAACTCGTTTTCGCGGATTATTAGATTTCGTCACTTACTGCTGCATAAAAATATTGCGCAATCTCGATGGTAAGGAGCACGTATTTTAATCTGTGATTTTGAATTGATAAACATTTTTAATAAGGATAGATATTTGTTGTGTAAATTGTTTCAAACTTGTTACTCGAGTGCAACAAATTCCTGCTGCGTTACTATCAAATTCAAGTAAAATAGGAAGAAAGATTATTATTTCTGAAGTACAAATATAATGATGAAAGAAAACCACAACATGCTACGAACATAATTTAGTAACACATTGAATACGCCAACACGACGCGTGAGATTTTTGAACAATATGTTGTTTCGTTCTTATTTGAACTTGTCAGCAACGAATACCAAAAACTTAATTGTAATACATGTATTGTTCGGATATGTTTGTAAAAAAATCATTTACTATTTAAGATTTTTAAATCTTTCAGCATGATACCTAGCCATAAGAAATATATTTTATTATATATACTATTACTTTCATGCAATAATGCAATCTGAAAATACTAAATATTACCTTTTGCACATTTGAATTCGATATCATTAAACATTCACGAAATTGTTAATTGAATATTTACATTATTTCCAGGTCTACATCGAAGTTCTCAACGAAAACGACAACGTCCCACTGAGCAATGAAGCAGTTTATTATGCGAGCATTCCGGAGGAAAGTCCTTCCGGGCGTTCGGTGATGCAAATAGAGGCAACTGATCGGGACGAAGACAAGACGATAATAACGTACAAAATCAACTCGGGAAATCCGGAGGGATTTTTCAGCATCAACGTATCGTCGGGTGAGTATTTTTGCTATGGGAGATAATACGGCGACCGAAGTAGTCCATTATTGATTGCTAACATCGCCTGCATTAAAACTGCTACATTCGTAGCGTAGCGTCAAATTTATTGCCCCCAACGACAGTCATTAATGACGTCTTGGGATTATTTATAGGTAGCTCTTTCATCGCGGCTATTTGAAATTAAAACTGTGCCGCATCGAGTAAACTCGGGCGGTTTTGTCACTTTACCTCCGTGAATTATTTATCGTTCTACTTAAATCAAATTGGACGCCTCGCATGAAGTGACCGTCCACTTTTTCCATGGTTTTTCTTAAAAAGAAATATAACGTATATGAGGCGCGTATTAATTACGGACGAACTACTGTCAGTTTGATTTACTGTTTTATACTTATAGTAAAAATTATATATATAGCAAGCACATTTTCATGTATAGTGTATCACTATTTTCCCCAATCAAAGGTTGCAAACAGTTATCGATTATAAAACTTGAGCGATTCATAAGCAATGATAATATTTTTCATATATTTTACTAGTAATCATCCAAGGTGATGCAAATAATGGTACAAATTTGCTACGATCCAGATTAAAAATTATAAGCTACTCAATATTATTAAAATTGTGCACAACACGACTATTCAAAAAGAAAATTTTACCTAATTTTAGAATGTACGGGCATCATCTGAGCAATGTTTTATTGTCCCGAGAAAAAATATTCGTCGGTTGGTTGAATTGCAGTATATTGAATTGAATATAACGAGGTAATATAAATGCCAAAAATATGGTCACCTCAAAAAACAGTGTACGTCTGACATTGTGTCCTATATGCGCCGCAAAACATAAAGCGAAAGAATGCCCCAACGAAGAAAAATATGTATAAATTGCGAAGACTCAAATAAGAGATTTAATTTAAATATAAACAGCCATCATACTGTGTGGGACAATAGTTGTCATTGTCTACATAAACTGAAAAGTAGGCAGAGGCAAAAATGAACATATAGCCATTAAATAATTAATTCCGAAAACAACGAAGAAAACATCACAATCATAAAAACTAATGAATATCAGTCAATATACAAGGTTTATACAACAAACAACTACAACTAGAAGCATTAGAACACAAAGTTGATGTGATATGCGTAAGTGAACATTGGATGCGAAATTAGCAACACCGTAATCAGTGGCTTCAAACTGGTATCAAGTTTTGGAAGAACAGACCTACGAAGAGGACGAGTTTGCATTTTCGCAAAGGAAGATTTGAATGTACACAGGATACGGAATATGTGCAGCACTAAAAGAGAATTGGAAATAGAAAACTCGCGAACCGGAATCCACTACGTTAATGAATTACTACGTTAATGCTGTGCGGGTGGATAATCACCTATAATACCCATCAGATAACTAGTATAATAATACATAAGAAAACTATGGACCAGGAATGTAATAATAAAACATCTCACAGAAAATAATAAAAAATATATTTTAGCATGAAAGACGATGCATATTGCATGCACGTTGATTTTCCCCTGTTGCAAAGGAGCAAAAAATGCGAATAATGTATGGAAATGGATAAAGTCGGAGAAAATGTTAGGAGAAATGGTGGACGCAAAGAAACAGTTACATAAGCAAATGTACAGAAGAGATACCACTCCTTACAAAATGTCTATAACAAAAGGTAGTATAAATAACTAAAAAAACGTACAATAGGGATTCCAGAAATATTAGTAAAACTTGTTGGTGCATCATTAATGAAAAAAATAATATTAAATAACAGAATATTGAGACAATTAAGAGTGGCACACGTCTAGCAAAAAAAATGAACTGCCCACATAATTTAACAATTACTTCGCGCATTTTGCTGATAATTGCCAACTATCGGAAAATCGTAATGTGACAATAAATAACCTACCTAATAGCTTATTCGTCAGTCCGGTATCGATTGCTGAGGTGTAATGGACAATCGAAAAATCGACAAATCATTTTACAGTGGAATTTATCCAACGAAAAAGAGATCGAAAACAGTGCTAATATTTAAACATATAGTTAGAAGAAAAGATATCGCTATCTAAAGACATATTCCCATACAAAACCATGCATCCAAATATTTGAAACGATTACACTCTTTCCTCGAAAACTTTGCACAAAATGACAAATGACTCGCAGCACGGATGACGGATACCGAAAAAACAGGTCAACCAATTTAACGATTGATTCTGTAATCAAAGCGGATCTACTTGTTGTGCTCTGGAAATAAAGGAGAAAATACTGGAACTGTTATTGATATGACCCAAGTATTTGACTCTGTAGATCTTCGATTGTTACTAAATAAATTAGCCTCGAAGGGTTATAAGAGCAAGCGAATGGGTTTGGTCATATCTCTCGGGCAGGTCGCAGCAAGTGAAGATAAATGGCGTTCGAGGAATGTCCAGCCTGTACGCCGATGACACGAATATGTTAGCTGTTCAACCCATCTTAACGGACATGATACGACTGAAAAAGCAATAACTGAGTTGCAATGTGTAAGTGCAATAGTATTGTATTAAATGTACTCAAGGCAGAGATGGTAAGATTCTATCCAATCAACGAAAAGATGATCAAGAACACACTAGTAAGGATCCACAGTAAATGGAGCATTCAATTGGAGCCGGGAAAATTTTAAGACCATTCCTTGATAATGAACAAACATGTGGACAAATTCAATGCAGTCGTGTTCCCCATGAAAACATTACGTGCGTCAGTTTTGCTGACGGTATTAAAGCACATGTAGTTCGGGCTGGTACTGTCAGTCATCACAAGCGGCCTTGTTTTTTGGGACTGCTCCAGATATACGTGCACCGTACTGAAAAAAAAGACGAAAATAGCAGGAGGTAGAATTATGACAGTTTATTCGTTATATGCTCATAAATTTGTAAAAAGTGAAAAAAGTCCTGAAGGACACAAGGTAACACACATTTACGAAGCTAGAGGTTGCGATTTAGTGCAACCGGATTTTTCTACGCTATCGGTCTCGCAAGACGCAGTAGGGTATATGGGGGTCAAATCCTTTAATAACTTTCAACTTACAATAAGGTGTGGAACAAACTTTCGACAATTTAAGAAACTTTGCTCTCATTTTTTTACGCATAATAATATATTATTCAATTAACGATTATTTGGATGTCAAAATGCATTAATTGGAATTTGAAATCCTTGTATATATTGTATATATTGCATGAGCAGTTAATTTATTGATTTAATTTAATTAATTGGTACAATTAAATGTATCCATTTAAATTAAGTGAATTGTATGTTCCTACCTTGACAAATAAACTGAAACAAGAAATATAATTTCTCGTCACGTCCAGTTCTGACATTACAACAGTAAAAACTCGCGATAATGCTCCCTTCGACAATATTTACAAAATACACAATAATTATAGCGAGCTTCAGCCACACATCAGATTAACTCGGAAAGAACTATGTAGATATTAACCTTATTTAATATTAATCCAACTACATCACGTCATCATCTTTCTCCGTCGTATTTAATTGATTTTTCATCTTGTTGTTGTACAAGGGTTAGTCCTTTAACAAAGGAAGATATGTTGAGCGAGTCAAAACAACAGTACTGTTTATTTATACTTTTCATTTACTTGATTTCTCAAAGTTCAAATTCAATAGCATGTGAAGTATGCGTTACATATACATGTGGGTGAACACATACTTTTCTATTAATTAAATATACAAATGATTTGGGTTAAAACTACAGCTTTTTTCATGCGGCGCCCGCGTTTTTATCATTTATTTTCGCAGTGTAGTGTATGAGAAACGAGACTATAAAATGAAACAATGATCGGATCTCTGAGTCTTTAATTCGGATTGGGTTTTTTCTATATGGGGCTTAAACGACGTCGGGTTGGGTTGGGTTGGGCTGGGTTCTTAAAAAATGTTTAAGTGGTTGGTGAGTGCACCATATAGTGATGATTTTATATCTTATTATAGAAAAACGTATGATATTAACAAGGGATGCAAAAGGTGACAATGAATAGTCCAGTTAATGTATAAGAAAAGAAAATAATATATATAAAGAACGAGCGTTCATCTAGATATCAACACCCCCACATTCGTGCGCTTTGCGGTCTGCAGCCTCCAAAATACCCACTTAGCAGGTCAAACCAGTCAACGCCTAGATGACATTAAAACACTCACACAAACGTTTGTAACTCATGTTTGCACGACTACACGCACCTTCAGCGAATGTCTCTTTGGTGGTCTGATGATGAAGTGCGAAACGATCCAACATCACATACATTGCATTCGCTGATATATATTTAGCACAGCTATAAAAGGAATGAGATTGAATCTAGATATTCAAGAAGGAAAAGAGAAAACTGCAAAATTTAAATCACGTTAGAACAATGTGAAATGGAATATTAAAAAAATGATAGAGACTGTGGGTTTAAGATATGAAATATTTAAAATCCACAGTTTCAGTCATTAATATAGGATAGTAAACAATAATACCAATGAGCAATGCAAACGATAAATATATGACCAGTAAATCAATGTGAATGACAAGAAAACAATAAAAAGGGTGCAAATAAGGACATGGGACGTACAAAGCACAAATGAACAAGGTAAACATAAAAAAGCTGGTTGCAAAAATAAAATTATGACAAGAAATGAAATAAACTATTGATGGTTGTAAGATGTGAAGAGGTTACTTTAATGATAATTTAATAATTCACGACTAAAATTATACAATAAAAAAATTAGGACGCATTTGAATAATTCGGTCAAATGGAAGCAAATCTATGAACGCGCACTTAAAAGCAACCCCAATGACGAATTATTAGTTGAATTTGTCACGAAGTTGAGACTAAGAATAACAATACAACAATAATTTTCTTATAGAACAACAACAAAAATTGTGACAAATTTAAATTAGGAACGCTACAAAAAGAAGTAGAAGACAAATTGGTACTGGGAGGACTAATGAATATAGGAGAAAATCTGGTATATGGGAACTCTACAGGGTATTAAAAAAGTGTCACACACTTTGAGGGCTGATAATATGGCCCAAAATATGCCGAAAACACTTAATGGGTCCGCAAATGAACGGTTACGGAGATGCGAAACATTTTGCGTTTACACCACTTACACCACATGTAGGTGGCATGGACTTTCGAACTCTTTCGAAAAGACCTACAGTGGCTCGGATTCGGTGGCATCCTTGATATACTCGTTGTTCCGGGCGATTATTTACATTGTACTAACATTTTCAAATATCTCTAAAGAAAGTAATCAAGGGGGTTTAAATCGGGCGATCTTGCAGGTCATGATACAGGTCCGCCCCTTCCTGCGAATCTTTGTCCAAACGTTCCGTGTAAATACTCTCTAACGGCAATCGAACAATGCGCCGGAGCACCACATTTGTTTGTTGCCTTTGGTCCAAAGGAATCTCGTCTAAAAGATTCGTATTATAGAAACAAAAAAAATCGTATCTCCGAAATCGTCCATTTGCGGACCCATGTTCATTAAGACTTTTCGGTATTTTTTGGACCATACTATCAGCCCTCAAATTTTAACACCCTGTATAATCTCCAAACTGATCATCACCAAAATATTCGCCTCAAGTTTTTCAATTTTCTATCATGATTTCCGTCATGCATTGCAGATTCATTGCAATATTTTATCGACAACTTTCTACTTCGATTTACTAGTCGACCGCACGGTTACCTTTCATTCTACTAGCGACACGGACATCTCTTTACTTTTAGAAATGGTAGAGCAATATGTAAATTTATTTGACAACAGATGAGGATCTGGCCATATCGTTAGCAACATACAGATGGAATCATCGAAATATATTAACGCCGATTTGCATAGTTTACCTTCCAACTCAAAGGTCCATTGATGCTATTTTAAGTGTAACATTAAATTATGACCTCGTTCGATTTGTACGACATTAAAATAATTATATTGTTTGAGTCAACCCGGCGGAGATGAAATATGCGACGCTCTCAGCTAACATTGATATTTATAGAGTATTTATAATTTATACTTGCATTGCCGCTCTAAATTTATTTAACATAAGCAAAGAGAGAACCTACGATCCAACAAGTTCAGAAACTCCATAGCCATACAGTTATTAACAAAAAAATCGCACATCATAAAATTTATACATCTGATGTCAGTTCAAATGCTAAATCCCAGCCCTTTATAAAATCGCAACATTTCGTATTCAGTACATGAGTCCGCGCAATACTATTAAGACGTAGACTACTTTATGTATTGCACACACGTGCATGCACATGTTTCACATAGCTTATTGTTGGATAGGTCATGTGGAGAACGAAAGAAATTAATATTGTAGAGGCGCACCGAAATGTCACGCTAAATCGTGAGCGCCGTAACTAAATAATTTTTCTTTCTACTTCGCTCCAATCTAACCGTTGACATTTTCTCTCGCCGTTGCATGTTATTTGATTGGCAATCGGGACCGACAAGAAACGAACGTTTCATCATAGTCGAACATGCAACACCGAAGTGCATAATTTCCGGAAAGGCCTTTTTTCAGAAACGCTCGCCAATAATGAAGTTTAAATGGCCTATTGTGCGGCAATAATGATTGGCGATGATAAGATGTTTTCAGTTCCGTTGCCGTTGAGTAATAATAAATAAAAGGCGTATTTTTTGTTTAGACTTATTTGCTTTGTACGCATTTTGGGTGCATTTGTGGTAGAGTTAACTTCGGTTAATTTATGTTTCACTAGAAGGAATAGTTGGTAAACCTTTTATTTAATAATGTAAGAAAGTGCTGCTTTATTATAAGACGATTGAATTAAGACAAACACTTTTACTCTATAAATTAATAGATCTATATATTTTTGTTTGGCAATTGATTAATCCAATTTGTAATAGTAATATTATTTAAGTCATTTTTAAAATTTTTATTAACCCAATCCTTAATATAAGGTGCAAACAAGCAAGATGGCGAGCAAGGACAGAAAGGAAAGGGATAGATTAGTTTACAGTATTTGTGTATTTACGAATTCAGTACTGGTTTATTCCATAACAATCCCCTTTCTCTTATGCCCGGTTTCACAAACGCTAATCGGTCGTTAACAGCTTGTTAACGAATCGTCAAAAGTTTGACGATTCGTTAACGAGTCTTTAATCAATCGTCAAATATTTGAAGATTGCATACCTTGACGAATCGTTAAAAGTAAAATTACCATTGTTTTGGATTTCACAAACAATAATTAATCTTTAAAGGCTTGTAAACTAATTTATCATTTGACAATTGTTTGTGAAACCGGGCATTAGACTTTCTGTGATTTTTTTGTTCTACCCCTTGCTGTACGCTTGTGGGATCACGCGTATTATATTTATTCCTCTTTCATCCACATAATGTGACCAAACCATTTTAGTTGTTGTCTCTTTTCAGGATAAGTTCCACTTCCAGTTCTTCTCCTGCTAGGCCGTTTCTTCACCTAATGCACTTTACTCCACATAATTATCTAATTTCCATGGCTTGGATTTGTTACAATTATCTTTGGTTTTTATAAGTTTAACCTTCCATGGTTTTCATTTCCAAATGCTTTTGTTGACTTTAAGAACTGATTTTGGTTTCCAAAATGGTCTTTCTCCATCTTTTCTCGAAATTCTTCCCACTATGTTTGTTTAGATTACTTCACCATTTGCTTAGCTGTTTCTCTGTTCTTTATACTTGTATACTGTTCCACTACTATTTCTAGTATTTTGCGAGCCATAACGGTTGTACTAGTACTAATCGCCCTATATTTGTTGTTCGTTTCACGATGTGCTGTTTTTTTTTCTCTTAAGATAATGTGCCTTCATTTAGTTTTTAAGATACTGGCTTGTTACTGTGATAAATCTGGTTCCAGTTCCTGCCAACTTAATTTTTTTTAATTTCTTTTCCTTTTTATATCAAATAAGTCTAACGTACCACGCTTTATTAACCTCGCAGAAATAAATACGCTGAAGATGTTTAGGATTTTTCAATTATTCCAATGCCTCTACAATTCCGCAATGATTGACACATCGCCCTGTCGATCTGAAATTGTGGAGTTGCCACAATGAATAGCTGCAATTCTCACCGCTTATTAATTTGTTGTTTGGCTTCGAATTCGAGTCGAAGATGGCGGAAGCGCCGCTTCAGAACTGAAATAAAACAAGCTGCTACTAGCTTCCGTTTCCTGTGATATCGCACTGAAATTTATCAGTTCGATATTGCAGCCCGATTACCCTGATGCGCTTGGTACTTATTGGTGCTGAAAACGACTACGGAAGAGCGGAGCCATTACGTACTGCCGGCATTGTACGCCAACATTGCAAACAGCAGCTGAACCGAGCTATTCAAAGCGTATCCATTATGAAAACCATCAAGATATATTTTATTCTGCCGTAAAACTTTAGTCACGCCGCCGAGCGTCACTAGCAAGAACCCTCCGTTATGTCTTTATCACGTATTTGTGTTTGGTATCGCACGACTCGACAATGCTTTTTATTACCATCTTGCATTTAAAATGTTGTCCGGATAATATTTATACATCACCTACTGTGTAAACTTTACTCCTTTAAATTTGTTGAAGTATAGGCAATAAATATCTAGACGATGAAAATATGTTTCAGCATGTCCTAATTAAAATCGTTAGATTTGCTCTTTTTTTCTTTGATGTATACTCACGTACACTTTCACATTTAATACGTACCTTACTGCCGCAATTAACTCACCAACTTACTATTCCATCCGCGTCTGTGCTGTATCTGTTCGACTTCAATCTCGCCACAATCCACGGTAAGATTAGACTAAAAGCATTCTTAAGCGTCGGTATCAAATTTCCATAAAAGAGTCTCCCGGCGTAAAACCGTTCGATATGGAAATAATGTACATCCGATAGTAATTTAAACACGCAGATCCGATTGCGGGGAATATTGAAATGGAATCTGGATAAAGAAGACCAAATAAAAACGATGTTTCAATCGGTAATTGATTCCCCGAATAAAGTACAATCGAGGAAAGCGTTTTTGCCGCCGACAATGTTACGGTATTGATTATCTCCACCCATTCAAGATTCAAGAGGATAAATTATTTCCGATGGCTCGTGATAGTTCAGTTGTCGGCACGAAATTCTCGAAATACGAGAGAGTTCAATAGCTTCGCGTATTAATATTTCACTTTGAAATTAGGTATGCTATCAAGTTTTGATACTCACAATCGTGCTGATCAACTAGAATAATTAGTGGTGGCAAATAATTACTTCTGCGACGTTGTTCAACATTTTAGCAGTTCAACGATGGAGCAGTAGCCTATATTACAATACAGAAAGCGGCTTTGGATCATGTGATTCATACGTATATGTATATACGTCGACCGCGGCATCACTGGTATATAAACAAATATAACAATAATGTCCACTGAGTTACATACAACCAGGAATTTTGTATCGCAAGAAAGATAACTAAAAAATTTCAAAATAAACAAACATATCAAGTCTCGTGTAGACTGCTTGCTCGCAAAAGGGCAGCATCTACACTAGTGCTACAAATAACTATTGATCAGTACCTCGTTTTTATTGTTACTAAAAATGTACTAAAAATAACAGTAAAAATATCGCACAATATCATACATTACTGGTATATTTCATCGTTTGAAACTCCTAACTTATCTTGAACTATATATTATACCCAAGACTCTGTAATACGTCTTCATTCTATGAATTTATATCTTCATTAATGGTAATAAATTCCAATGTTTATTTAATCATTACCCTTCCATCAACGACCATTTAACGTTGTAAAATTTAATCGTGTTAATTAATTTCCTTAGCGTAATAACAGTTTACTTCAAAAATTAATTACTTCGGATTAATTCACCTTTCACCGCTTGGTAGAATAGAGTTTTACACCATGTTTAAAATAACAAACGCGGCGGCAAACGGTAGTAAAATATTGTCCGGGATATAGATTCTGACAAGGCGTCAAGCAATATACAATTATAGACCAATTTCTCTGTTACGTTCCATTGGAAAATTTATAGAAAATATTTGCCAGTGAATCTCTGCGACCAGCCTGAGAAGTACAAACATATGAAACAGAGATATTCTCGTGTGAGCACTGCAGATTTTTTTCTCAGTACTCGCATCTCGAAGTCGCGTTCTCCGTTTACGTGCAGACTAATTTAGAGAACTCTGAAAACATCATTACCTACGAATTGTTCAGCGTGATTTAGATTAACGTTGGGCCAAATATTATGGAAGAGAAGTTTCCAAATATGTACATGACAAGCGCGAAAAGTAGAGAAAGAACACACAGTGAAATGGATAATTCTGAAGGGAAAAACATAAAGAAAATTGAGCTGCCGGAGAAAGGCAAAGTGGAAGAGGAGTGGAAATTACCGGACATACTTGCAAGGAGCAAAATGATGCAGAGATTACCTGTTCAAGAGAGATACGGAACACAGAGTGTAAAGAAGTGATGAAAATTGATGGAATCAGTGAGTGGCTAAATGATTGATATATTGCGAGAATTGATGACAGTGGTTCGAGAGAAAGTGAAGACAGGGTACTGGGGTAATGCTGGAAGCATATGATACGAGAATTGATGAGAGGGGTTAAAGTTGCAAAACGGGAGAGAATTGAGTGAAAAATAAAGAAGAATAAAAGAATAGAGGTCATATGAATGGATTAAGAAATTAGACGAAAGACTAGAATATAGAGACAGAAAGAAGGGACGAACTAACAATAATAAAATGCGATAGCGAATCGCAGAATGACTATAGGAAGAAATACAAAGAGAGAGTAATAAGCGTAGTTAGGAAGGCAGAAAGTGTACATTGATCATGATCTGACGAAAAAAGAAAGGGAAGTGCAGAGGGAAATCTGAAAATACACAACAAAACAGAGGGAGGAAGAAATAAGGGTAAAGATGGGGTGTATAAAATTAAGAGTGGACGACAGCTCGTTGATCTGGAATGAGCAAAAGGAAAACTAGTGGCAGAAAATTGAATCACAGAACAGGGGTGGCAGGAAGAGAAAGTAAGGGAAGGAAATTCGAAAGATCAAGGCAAGTTCTGGAAGGTAGCAGGCCTTAAGCAAAATAATACAGGTGGGTGGAGGAGTACATAAAGATATGAATAAAAATCGAGGCAGAAACATGGAGGAAATAGAATATGCCCGAGGGATTTCGATGAAGAGCAGAAGTTGTAATTATTACAGGAGCAAGGAAGATATAGGTGTGAAAAAAATCAAGGTAGGAGTAGAGTTTAAAGAACACGATGGAAAGGACTATTAGAAAGGATGGAAAGTGGTCGTGGTTTTACACGATATAATACAGCAACCACAATAGAAATATGATACCGGAGGTGTTGATCAAATAATGAGGGATGGCGAGGATGGAATAATAGTGGAGCAGGTATCAACACGAGGGTGAGCAAGGTAAAAATACGATGGCGCAGCTGAGAGGGAGAAGACAATGCCAAGGGACGAGGTTGTGAACGCGAAAGGAAGGATTCTACTGGGTGGACATATACGTGTATACGTATATATTATATGTAGGTTCGTGTGGGTATGGGTATATGTACTCGTATAAATGTAAGTTATTAGATATGCCAATAAAGGTTACTTACTACTTCAGTACGGATTCCCTAAGAATAAGGGCAAGGTATTGAAGAAATTCTCTGTAAAGTCAACACCGAAGGAAAAATGCTTATGGTGTACGTTGATTTTTCTAAAGCATTTCACTTGAAACTGGCGAATTTTGCGGAAAAGATCTGGATAAGAGGAATAATTCTGGAGTAATTTAAAGGTTTTGTAATGTAATATACATCTCACCTCATCTAGAAGCATTGAATCTTAATCACTAAGTAATTTTTATAATTCTAAAAACAATAACATAAAAATAAAATAATTATGACAACGTTTGTAAGGAACCAGACACATGTTTTTCTTAATACATAATACATTTTTCTGGTTATTTAAAAACAAATTAATGATATTTCGTTGCGATAAAATACGTCAAACATAATCAGAATATTGCTGTAATAAAACGCGGTGAAAATGTCGAATAATGCACTGTCCGAGATTTAAAAATTTTAAGTTCCCCCAAAATGAATCACTCGTTCACACTCGTTTTCCATAGATACAAAAAAAACTCATCAACGCTTCAGCTGTCCACAAGTGACGTAATTAACATAGCTTTGCCAACAAATTAAAAGATGTATGGAAATAAGACATCCCACAGACTGTGTTCATATGAAACAAAACTTGTGAATACTTTGTGGCGCCCATTTATGGCAAGCTAGAAAGTTGTTGGCATTTATCTTAGTAATTTAGACGATCATGATGTCATGTTGAGAGACAAGTATTGGTTTTTCATCACTGAAGACTCCTAAGCGGGTCTAGCATTTCTGGGATTTCAGATTTCAGAATAAACTTCAGCGATGTTTTCACCCTACATTGTGATCTAAAGCTATTGCTTATAATTTATGATTTATTACAAGTTATTTGTCAATAATTTATGCAGATGAATCTGATTCTGCCTTCCAATGAAATAAATATTGGGATCAATACTAAGTTTCCATTATTATTCCAATTATTGTTTTGTGTGTTAACTTCGTCGTTGTCGCTTGAGTCGAACATTTTATGACGGCATTCTGAACCTATTGCAACGATGTTAGTTTTATGATACGTTGGGCGCCAAACGCTTAGCTGTATGACATTTAGTTAAAATAATTTAAAATACGAGATTAACCAAATAAATTAACCTCCCAATATTATCATATCTTAGACTTTTTATTTTATTTTTTTACAAGGCCAAGAACTATGATGCTCATTGCATCTTCATCTTCTACACTTGGGCATTCAATCAATTGTCGCTAATTGATTATAAAAATAGAAGGGCGCACACAGACTATGGACAATGGAAACTATAAACAAAATAAGTTGTCCATTTAGAAGTAGCCACCCAAATGTTCATTTAGCCCACATTTGCATAAACCTATAAATATTAATATTTATATATATTTATTTTTACAATACGAAATGATGACAATAATAATCATGTCTTAATTGTTTTCCCATTTATAGTAATTCAATGGAAGCGCCCAATTTCAAAACTTTGTTAGCGTAACATAAAATAAAAGAAAAGGGCTGTACTTCGTTAAACTTGAGATGATTCACGTTATTTTGTAAAGAATTAAATTCTAAATGTGCTTTTAGCAAACTTCGAAGAACGAGTGCGTACACCGCCTACCAAAGAAAGCAAACGCAGAAAACACAACTTAAAACACAATTAAACATCCATTGAACATACTTTCAGGGGAGCGAGAAGTGCGTTCGGTCTCTGGCGAAGCGAAATTAAATTTCACGTCGAAGCACTTAACGAAAGAATGTTAACGTCACAATTCCGCCTTATTCATTGGGTTGTATTCGTTTTAATTAGCGCGCGATTAAGCACGGCGCATATTTCAGATGTGTCGACGTTAACGTCGGGAAATGAGGCATCGCGCGCCGTAAAAAACTGACAAAGGAGGAAAGCTCGAAAAAACTAACTTGTTTGTTGGTGTCACGAGCAGGCAGGTTGCACAGCAAGCTTTGTGGAAGTTTTTGTCCTTTATGGATCTCGTAAGTCGCAAACTGTAAACGAAGTTACACTTTTACCTCGTTTTATTACATTACGAAACTTTTCATGCTTTTATGAAATAAATTTCGTCAATTGCTTCAACCGTCCGAAGTAAACTTTGAACCTCGATGGTGTTACTTATTTCGATAACTGCGTTAACGTTTGATACACGAATAGCTGATCGCAAAAATAATACTCACATTTAATAGGTTAAAAATAAAAACTATATTGTAATCTGGCAACGGGAAGCAATTATTACCCCATTAATTCACCACAAGTCCATGAAAAATGGATTTGTGAATATATCGACTATTCCTATTTCATGATTTACTGCACAAACATATAATCGTATACACCAAGTGGGGTTTCCCAAAAATTGTGAACGCGCATGGTCAAGCGTGGTACGGAATCCATAAGTGTTTGATGGCGCGTTTCTCCACTCTATTTCATGGGTGGCAATTTATCGCCCATAAAAAAACGTAATCCCGTTTATAATTCGTGGCCAGACGTGGAGAAAATTGATGCGGTAGTTTCATGCGGTAGCGGTATTTTACATTGCGGCTAGTATCTAATAAATCTATGTGGAAACCATTTTGAAAAATACAACTTGATAACACATAATAAGCTGTCGAGATACTGAACAGGGCCTTTCCATAGCTCTTATGCTAATCGCCAGATCGCGTGATTGATTGGCGCCTTTTGCGACGTTTACCTAAAACAGAAACTTATATGGGTATCTATTATCTGTACGAAATAGCGGATAAAATATGCTAATATCGCCCGGTAACGTACGGAAGTACAATGTTTTAAACGAAATGGCGACGGTTTATGTTACCAACACGAAGGATCGGCGAAATTGAAACGACGCCAACTGAGTTTTTCGCAATCATGTTCCACGTGTAGTCAAATTGGTTTTGGTGCAGTAAATTAATTATATCGAGGACGAATGCTTCATTGTACACATCTGGAATTCACCTAAAATATTTTTTAATATCCCCTTCCTCTTCGCGCCTTTTATTATTTTCATTTGTGCCTGACATTTTAAACCTAAATATATATTCTTTATTATTATGTAATTAATTCGTAATTTTTTATTTCAGGATTAATAACGACAACGTCGCGCCGTTTGGATCGCGAAAATCAGGACGAGTACATTTTAGAGGTGAGTTATTTCACCCACATCCGCAAACAACCGTAATTTCTGTGTCCGCAATCCTCCCATAAAATAACGAACGCTACAATTAAATAGAATGCGGACGCTTAATATTTACTTTCAAGTTGCATATTTCTTGTAAATTAAATTAGGCAGATACAAATAGATACTTACATTTATGAGCGCACATAACTTCTTGCCAATTTAAAATGATAGAGGTTATAATTTTTGTCGACAATAATCTGTTTTATAGGTACGTTATACTTTATCGCATGTTTCCTGCAATAAACTGATTTATGGCGAAATAATTGATTCGTCAATTTTATTTTATTTTATACGTTCATGTCGACGAGTTTTCGTACTTTTGGCACTGCTGATTATACTTTATTATAAAATACAGTGTACGACTATGGACTAGAGACCCCAGATGGGATATACTGATGAGATAGATGCACCTAAAGCGACCACCTGTTATTGTATATTAAAAGCAAGTATTAGATGTGTGTTTATTCGGATCGTTTAATTCATCGGATTAGTATGGTATTCGAACACGCGACGTGAGATTGATTAAAATTGTTCTGTACTCTACCAACTACGTCGACGTACTTGGTGAACTCCATGCACTGCCTACCGATCTCCCCATTGTATTGAGTCATAGCGTTTATATAATAAATAATGTATAAGAAGAAAAAATGTAACAAATATTGGATGGAAGAGAAATATAAGAGGTGCGAGTTCTGTGGTTGAGATGAATGAGAACTTTGATTGGGAAATGGTTAAGAGATAAGCTTGAAAGAAGATGAAAAGACCAATGAAAAGACTGGAGAAGAAATTTGGGAGAGAACGGAGAAGAGCTAGAAGATATATTATTGAACTATTTATTACACGCCCAGATTAAAATCTGTCGAAGCAATGCAGCAATTCTGAAATAATGCAATTGCAAACCATTCGATTCGCTAATTTTTCGACCAGATTGATACAACATAGGCTTTAAATTTTATTCTAAAATCAAAGAACTATGTGCAATGTTATACGTTAGTAATATATTAATTAAAATGTTAGCAGACACTTGAACATAAATATCATTCAAACCACATGAGTCATAAAAAAACCTTCGCCCATTTTATTTTTTTCAAAAGTGTGATAATACAAATTACAATATTACTGAAAATAACAGTAAAAAATCTGTAAATTTAACACACTTGATTTTAACAAATCTAAATACGTATTTCGGTAACTAAGTTGCCATCTTCAGTAGAATCTAAAAAAGAAATGTTAAACTTGGTATTTTTAGCTAAAGTTTGAAGAGATTCTCTTCACTAGATTACCAGTGAATTTGATTTGATTGAAGATTTGAAATTAATGTATACGCCTAAATCTAGTGGAAGACATAACGATGCGTGTAGTTAATGTTCATATGGTCAGCGTTGCAAAACTAATCTAACATAAGTCAAGTAATTCAAATAATCTGGACTGAGGTCCATTGTCAGGATTCCTTTAATTATTTTTGTTTCTTTGTATGAAAATACTTTCGTAACTATGTAATTCTCTACAATTACGTACATCTTTAATTAATTTAAGGCAATTTGGTGGTAATGCATGACCTGTTTCAAAAAAAAAATGTTGCAAACGCGAGATTTTTCAGGTCTGTTGGGTCTAAAATGTGCTATGCGCTCTCTCGATAGCGGGTTTTAATTGAACGTTTGGATTGCCCGGCCGTTTTGATTACAAACCTCACAAATTATCTCATATTTCTGATCTAAATCAATTTTATCTTTGGTTCCCCAAGTGGGTTTTCAAAGATTTGCTAGATTTAAATGGAACCTAAATTTCCTGATTTTTGGAAGCTAAATGATAAGGTAAACAAACACATGTATTGCCTTAATCTCTTTGAGGTAGTATCCAGGTGGAAATTGAAATTCTGCCCCTACATTTGTATTTAAAAGAAAAATATTTTTCAAAGTCATTTTTTTCCATTCTTTATTTGATATGTGTTTGCGCTGCTGTAAGTTTTGCCTGATTTAATTCTTGCAGGCCAGAAGAGGTCTCCAAGTGTCTTCAAAATTATTAGTATCGTGGCGACATATGCAAAGTATCGTGGCTGCATCCAGTGAAAGATTTTGTTTTAGTTTATAGACTTCATAAAATTTATCAGTAAAATATTTTATTGTTGACTCTAATTTGAAGAGTCGGCGTTGACATTGTATCATTGTCATAAAAATTTTGTGATCGTAGTATTTGCTTGAATCTATTTCGGGATTTTACCAAAAAATTGTGTTTCCATGTGAGGATCAGTAGACCAATAATCGTTCACAATATTTTTCATAACTTGTCCCATTAATATATTCAAAGCTAAAATGTCTTGACTTTGGTTATCGTTGTATCTTCTCACTGCTTAGTGTTTTTTACACATTTATATTTGTGCATTACATATAGTATATATTTGTCTCTGTTACTAATAATTGGAACAATCTTCACCAATGTATCAATCACTACCACTCCTGAAATATTTTCTATATTTCTTGGAAACACTTTTTTGGAAAAATAACAGCAGATAATGTCAGATTTTAAACAATAAAAACGTAGCAATACGCCAACGGAGTAATGTATTTATTAGCATTGAATACGAATATACACACCATTCAAGTACAGATTATCATAACCTATTGCTTCAATTATTATCGTCAGTAAAATTTTCGGATTTTTACAAAGACTAATACTGTTGACCCAGATGCAGATCGTCGCCGATTTTCTGTTTTCCTCTCGTAAACCATTATTGCAGCATACTCACGAACCCCTGTAGCTAAGTACGCACAATATGTGCTTCACTGAAGTCATTATTCGTTTCATTAAAAATCTTAGTGCGTAGGGTTCTTATATGTAAGTTCCACGTACACCGCACGCACACTCAGCAATACATACACTATTTCAGATAAGATCACTATAAATACGTACGTGAGAAATTCTCATTAACTCTGCGGCTTATTCCAAAATCGTCGAAAATGGTTCGACGGAAAACGATTTTAATTAATGTGATATGGCATAATAATCTGAAATAAAGATATTAGTAATTTATGACAATTGTTTTATATATTTCATCATATTAGTCAATCTAATTAAAGACAACTACAGACAGCTTTTCCACTAAAGTGACAATATCAAGGTAATGCGAATAAAAATTATATAACCGTAATAGAGGACACTGATAATTTTTAAAGTAAACTGTCGTTTGTACTTCAATCAACTTGCATAAACGCTGCAATGTTGACATGGGAAGCAATACTCCAAGTGACCTAGGAATACACACAATTGTAGAAAAACGACTGATTGATGAAACACGATGGAACTAAGGCGCTTCAAGTACGGCTGACCTTTAATTTATCTTGTTCTAAAACAGCAAAAGTAGAATTTCAATTCAAAAATTATAGTTTGTTTTATTAAAGCAAAAAAAAAAACGCAAATGTGAACATATACTGAATCAACAATTGTACAACGGATAATATTGGAATTAAAATGATAGCGTTTTGAAAGAGTGCAACGTCATATAATTAAAAATGGAAATGTTAACGTGGGTTTGGCGTCTGTTTACAATTGCGAAACTCAATGACACTAAATGAAATATTATTAATTCTCAAAAAACGGGACTTAAACGTACCTTTCAACATGCCATAGACGCGGAATTAAGAACGAACGCAGATTATTGTTCGAGCTGCGTCCTCATAATAAAACTAATAATTGTCCCATAATTAAAGTTTAATGTCGCTCCGACAATTTGAGATTAACGTAAGCCTCCACCTGGTTCGTGCGACTACGACTCCTTTCACCGAATAAGTCGATACTGAGAATACAGCGACCCAGGTGTCTGCAATTGTTATTTAAATGGCTCGTGTACGCCACTACCAATTGAGCCTTTGTCGCAAACCCCCAAACTTAACTAGGTTCTCCGCCGAAGTTTCCCCAAATGAGCCGCATAATGTTTATGCTTCGTGTAAATTATGCACCGAGTCATTTATCGCTAAATTATTTCTCGAGCACATCAGACGGGTGGCGGCGGCGTCGGAGCTCTTGCGACAAGCATCCAGGTACACCGGAAGACTAATTTTAACTCTGTTGGTTCAAATAGCTCACTTTACCCGAGAGCATTACTTTAACCGATTGCTTTAGTTTCAACAACGACCATAACGTATACTGCACTTCGCCTAAATTATTTCGGGTGCGCTTCAGTAAATAATGAAAACGCTCGCAGATGTCGCGCGTCGGTCCTTTTAAGTTTTCCGCGACACCAGATCCGAATTTATTTGACCAATTAAGTTATCCGAATGTAAACATCGAAAATAAAATAAAAGCCTTCTTGCACTTAAACTGAACGTTTTACAACAATGGAACTCTTTTAAGCGTTCGTTATAAAATGTTCCGGTAATAAATTTTAACTACTGGGTTAAGTGTTTCACATAACGCTCGTGCATAATGCCGTACGTAAAATAATAATTTCTTCCTTTTACTTCACAGTTCCGAGGGGCCGATAAACGATCTCTCTATACAGTTGGTTATAATCAATTTTCAACGCACTAATTTTTATATTTATTTAAACTGCATTAGTACGTGTTACCTTTTTTGCTATTGTCCCGTTATATCGGCATTTACAACCTATAGGGAGTCTATCATATTTATTTTTTCTTACCGCCTCTTCTACTGTTTGGTCCACTTCTACTCGGGCTCTAAGTTCACTATATACGAGCTTTTCGATGGCTAAATCTATATTTAGAAATGAACCGTACAGACAATAAAGTTTAATCAAGTTGATTGATTGATAATGTAAGGTTGCTTTTGTTGAAGTTTGAAAATAAAATATCTGTATTAAAAAGCATCCTGGCTTCAATAAAATCACCAAAAATGCAATGCTCGTTCCGCGACGAAATCTTCTTTTTATTAATTATTTGATTAAAAGCGATTCGCATTTGAGCAAGTCATGTAAACATGAAAACACTGCATTAAAATCGCCCCGTCCCTATGAACCACAAAATACGTATAATTATCAAAGAACCACGTCAGCTTTGTGCACGTCCCTTGAAGGCACTTCACTCGCCAATTTACTCATTTCATTAGCTGCAGCGATGTATAATCACAATCCGTGTAGTTTGAACCAGCGTAGGTAACTAATCTACCAATATATAATACACAAGCGTTAGCATAATTTATGAACTACAACCCAGCAATGACAACGATTTTTCTATTGTAATTCGCGCGATGCTTGCATAACATAAACCACGTGGAACATTTTTTAAATGTATATGTATATGTATATGTAACGGATGATTAATGATTAATCAATAATCTAATTAAAACGTAAGATAAAGGTTCAGATGCGCTCTTTGATTTTTATTAACTTTTATTTTTAATTACTGCCGAGTATATAAAATAAATTTTTAAATCACAATCCAGTGATCCCAACGTTATTACGCAAGCACATGGGCTATTCCATATTCGATGCCGCATATAAAGCACTTGTTCACTTGAGTAGTTTACTATAACTGGTGTTCCTGTTTAAAAGAAAGAAAAAAGGTAGTAATGTCTGGTATATCGTCATTCATCACATGACATGATGGAAATTACGATGTCCTCTTAAGGAATCTCATCCCATGCCATCTGTAGTTCTTCATGTAGTTGTCTAGGTTGTCATGTTCAGGTTGTCTAGAGGATGCTTTTTACCCATTATGTCCCACATGTCATCGATTGGCGATAGGCCTGTGGACCATGGCAACAGGTCAACATTTTGCTTATTAAGATACTGAAGAGTTACAGGTTCCAGAATATCGTTAATGTATCAGTTACCGTTGAGATTTTCAGAAACAGAAACTAGAAGTGATCATCTGCTACCAAGGCGTATGCCAGCCCAAACTATAACGCCGGTTACTAAGCGTCTTAAATCAAAGTCTAAATTGAACATCTGTCCCCTCTGCCTTCGAACGCGTATCCGAACCATAAACAAAAGCAACACTCGTTACTAAAAACAACTTGCTGCCATTGTTCAGTGAACCGGCATCATGCCAAGCCAGTAGCTCTACGTGCTGGCGTTTAAGAAAGTAGCAGAATTGCACAAAAAATGCAAATAAGTGCAAACAACCCAATATAATGTCATTGATTGATTGATATACTACTATTTACCTTGTAATGAATGGTAGAAATTGTGCAATTTGTTCGAATATTTAATATTGATTTTGTGAAGATGAATAACAATTTGTAACTGCTTTAATAATTATTTAAAAATAAAAAAATATCTTCCATATGTCCCATAGCAAATGATCACGTAATTCTAGATAAACATCCTCCATATTTACTTAATTCTGGGGCTATGTTGTGCACTTATATGATTTTTAAGATTTTGTATTATATCTTCAAGCTCCTTTTCGGTAGGTTGATGTATGTCCACTCCCTCCATCTCATTCCCTAGTTCATCTAGCTTTCTCGGAGTTCTTATTCAGGAGCTCCTCGAAAAATTCTTTCCACCTCTCTGTTACCTTCTCCTCCTCTCATATTAAATTACCTTCTTTATCTTTGCAATATATTTGTTTGCTTTGGAAACTTTCTTTTGATTTTCTGACTTGTTGGTAAAAAAAATCTTATTTCTTTATTCTTAAATGTGTCTTCCATTCTCTTTATTTTATCTTCGTAGTAAACTCTTTTTGTCTTCTACATATATTTGTTGCGTCCTTCCTCCGTAATTTGGTAATTTTCTCTGTTTGTTGTTGTATTATTTGTTATCATTTCTACGCTTGCCTTCCTTCTATTTTCTATTAGCTTGCTACATTCCTCGCCGTACGATTTCTTCCTAATTTTTTCCTTATAGCACTATTTCTTCCCTTGCATTCCCAAGTAATAGTTCCATCTGACTCGATTCTTGTTCAATTTCCTCAGTATTGTTTCCTTGTATCTCTTTTGTATTATCTCCTCTTACAGTTTTACATATTCATACCTTTTATCTCTCATTTTTATGCGGTATGTGTCCTTTCATACGTGCCACGAATAAGTAATAATCACTGTCGATATTCTTGTACTACATAATTTTTCGGACACTGGTGTGAATTTAATAACCGAACTTTTCACCTATCCTCTACTAGAAAACCTGCTCTTAATCTTCTATCTGTTCCTCCTCTGTTAAAAAGTGTTAAAAATTTCCATTTTCCAATATCTTATTTTCTTTTTGTTTCGTTTCCTGCAAGGCTATTATATTCACTTTGTACATATCAATTTCTTGGATATATAATATTTTAATTGGTCCTTCTTCGTATATTCGTATGTGACTCTGCATTCACTTATTTCTTTCACTAACCTTTCCATGTTATATTATATTATGTATTGCTGTTGCTGTTGACTCTTTTTGTTTTATCTTTGCTTTGATATGCTTCAACTTTTTCTTATGGTGGTTTCGCATTTTTTCCATTTATTCTCACGATCAT
The DNA here is from genome assembly GCA_959613385.1 of Geotrupes spiniger. Taxonomy (NCBI): domain Eukaryota; kingdom Metazoa; phylum Arthropoda; class Insecta; order Coleoptera; family Geotrupidae; genus Geotrupes; species Geotrupes spiniger. The sequence goes on along the minus strand of OY390737.1, from coordinate 12,936,693 downwards.
TGCAACATCCGTCTTTATATGCTTGTTTCACATCGTTGTTCGTTTTTTATCATCCCATGTGTTTCCTTTTTCCATCTCCACCCTTCGTCGTTAATCACCATTTTCTGGTATCCTACTTTCATTTTACTACCATTCGCTTTTTCCTCTTTGGCAATACTTCTTATTTCTCTTTGCATCGTTCCCTCTTCCACCGATAATGATCTTATTATCAATGCAGATTTTCGTTGCTTTTGCCTGCCATAATTTATTGTTTTTCGCGCCATGTTACCACCTTACAACTACCATTCCTCGTTATTTATTGATCACATAAACCTTTGTGGCTATCTGTAACTTAGTCTATAACAATTCCTCCATTCCATTTATTATGATGTTATTGCTGCTCTTCAAGTTCTCATCTTTTTCTGCTCTGCACTTTTATTCTTTTCTTTAGTTGCTTTATTTCTTTTTGCCATTCTTCTGCTCATTTCTACTTTGATGCGTTTAATCTCTTCTTTTAGTTCTACTGTATTTTTAGCCACTTCTTTCATCATTTCCTCCAGCAGTTCTTCCATCTCCTTCTATTTTCCCTCATTACCTTTACTCCCACTTGCTGCGCTACTTTTAGGTGCAACCTCCCTTCTTTCTTCCACTACCCTCCTTTATTTCGGTGATTTTTTATCTTTTACTTCTGCCAAATAACTCGTCGTAGCCCGCATTTCTCTCTATCTCCTTTTCGGATCTGGTTTCCCCGTTTCAGCACGGCGATAGAGAAGTCGCTCACCCCAACAGTTGGTAGTACTGCCGCGACCAACAACGACTCTTAAACTATATTAATAATTAAAAACCTTGACAGTACATCTGCGTATTCTTTTGGTTTGTGTACTACCACTATTTATCTTTCCTTAGTGTTCGCCCAACCGCAAATTACAATATTCACCCTACACTTATTATAGTTCGTTCAAATTGCTCTCAAATGGTTTGAAATGCAATAATTATTTCGCACTTTAATGTACACGTGACGGAGCCGAATGAATCGGGTATCGCGTCGAACAAATTTCAAACTGACTAATCAATAGACTGATTGATTGGCAGAGCATCAAAATCGACGTTGAAAATACTACCAATCTGCCTGTTCCCTTGAGAACAAAAGACAACGGAGGAGAAAATCGAAAATTGAAAAATTTAACAGAAATTCAAAGAACTAAAGATTCAATTAGCTCCAATCTGAATAACTGACAAATGATAATAGCTACCATATCTTGCAGATGATCAATATATTCAATAGGCGCATTTTTCAGAACCCCTCCAATCAGAAATACATTGGCAAGAAACCATTTATACAAAGAGAAAACAGAGTTTCTGAACATAAAATTAAGGAAATCTTTTACCAGTCGGGGAAAATTGCGTACCCGAAGAAATATTAGACTTACCTCTCGGAGAGAAGTAGCATGAGGAATAAAATAAAATACTAACACCAACAAAGCTCATCAGTTCGTCCTAATCACTGGAGATACGATAAACAACGCGCGAAGAAAGCCATGGGTAAAATTTGCACATCTTATTAGTGGTTCGGACTGAGATATATTCCTAGAATGTGAAAAGTCGAAAAAGTCCTGAACTTATATCCCTTCTTCTTATAATTTCGGTTGATAAAATAATATTGAGAAGATTAAATTACATTATTATTGAAAAAAATGTAATCTCATATCCACAGAATAACTGATGACATTATGAAATAGTTACAAGATAGAAAACTACTTTCAGGAATTTTACTGCGGAATGTATAACATGCAAGACTTTGGTATGAACTGAATATTCCTTGTTCTTTTTATATTTCTCTTTCCAATCTTTTTCATGGTTCTGCATATCTTTTTTGATATTGTTCGTAGCTGCCATGGAGATGTTAATTTTTCAATTAATATTATAAATCTTGTCAAAAACTGAGAGATAAGACTACGTTTTAACGTTTTTTATTGCATTCTAACTGTATTTATTGAAACTTTCATATTTTAAATCTTTATAGTTCGAAATGCTGTTCATATGCTATTTTTATAATTCAAATTTTAAATCTTTCATAGAACCTAGAGGTTATATTGCATTCTTACATTCTTTCTACTCTTTATTTCATAAACTAATTTTTTTATAATTTTCCCCAATTGAAACGTTTTTCCGTTAAAACTTCAGTCAAAACCCATAATCTCTTTATCATGTTATTGTTGAAATTCCTCTCGTAAGTAAGTATTATATATTAGATCTTATTTTTCCTTTTATTTATATTAAATAATTATGAAATTATGTGAAAAACCATCCTCATTCTCTCACCAAATGCATTTAAACTTTCATACATTTTATTTCCTTCGGTTAGTACATCGAGATTGTAAAAATCCTTGTGAACTTTACGGTTTCGTTTCCGGACATTGTCGAAATTACTAGAACGAACCGTGAAACACCTATAAAAGCTTTTTGCTCGTTCGGGCTTGTCGTTATTTAAATGGCTCGTAACTGGCAAATGTAGAATTTTTAACTCGCGAGAAAGTATCGCAAGCGTAACTTTCATTAAAACGATATTAGTTCCGCTAATAAGACGTATGCAATGTCTCAAGTTACATACTTGCATACTTTGGCCAAATTATATTATTTATTATTTTTTAACAACTCAAACTTGCCCGCAGTGAACGTAGAATTGGGTTGCGATAATAAAACATTGATTTTATAATGGAGATAAGAAATAGTTAACCGACGCTATATTTTTGTTTCCTTTTTTAATTCAAATTGCCGTTCATTTAAATGTTCAATATCCTACTAGTCATGGCTGTCTCTATGGCGTATGGTTAGATAAAAAGCTCATAAATTACGGAATTCCGTTCTGCGAGTTAATTACTTTCCTGAGATCACCGAGTAAAAGATACGGCGGCGCAAAACTACAAATTAACACAGATATTACGTTTTAACTCGATAATTCCGTTATCTTAATTAGAAGTGAATTTAAGAAAGGTGACGTATAAATTAGCCTGTACGAGGCCAAATTCTGATTTTATTACAAATAACTACACAAAATAATCGATGAAATAATTTTATACAAGAAGACAGAATATTTGAGATTATTGTTCTAATTTTGTTTTTCTTTTGTACGGAAGCATGTGCTTTAGAACGTATGCAATTAATTTCAATATTTATGGCGTATTAAGAGAAATTCGTAACATAACATTACGCACAATCTACATATAGATTATTTTTGAAAGGCCGCCGTTCGTGTATTAAAATTCAACCGGTTATGATTTAAATTTCGGTCGTGTAACTTATAAATTATGGCAGCGAATTACAAAACGTTGGCGTTATGTAAATCGACGCAACAAAAACGCGACGGTTTTTGCTTTTTCGAAATGCACCGCCCTCGGATTTAAACCAAATGCAAATGGTCGAAATTAAATATGCGTCACAGGCGTACGTTTAGTTTATCTATTTTATTGATGAATCGCTTTAATTAATCTGTATCGCGAAATGCAAATTGATTGTTTTATTTTTCGGTGCGCGATGATAATATGTGATTTTATGTGTTTTGCGGAATTGGTTTAGTTGTATCGCCAATTATTTTGTTTGGAATCAGCTTGCAGTTGTTTACAGTTCGTGGATTTTTATAAATTGTTTGTAAATTAATTTGCGTCGAATTGCGGTATTATTGTAGGTATTGGTGCATTTATTTCAGTTTCAGATCTCTGTTGTACAAAACCGGAATTATAATTTTGTAAGCCTCATGACCTAACTACGTAGTCTACCTAATTTGAATCGTTCACTGACAGTCCCAACAGTTATGTCCTATAACGGATAACGGCGACAAATATATTTTTCGAATTTTAATCTTTAGTCTTTGGTTTACGAACTGAAATATAATTAGTACACATCACATAATTTTATTTTCAGATGTTTTTTATTATTATTCAATACATCAAATATCTTTTTCAGAGCTCTGTGAATTTTCACAAACAAGTTCCAAACAAACTAACACAATTAAGACGAAGAGTGTTTTCTTCGTATATAACGTACAAATCTTTCTGAGACATACCCACCCACGTTCCCCGTACTTGTATATTTCTTTACTCTAGCGTACATTTATCGCGGCCCTGAAGGCACAGGTTTCGTGATGATCAACACAAACGGTACAACCACGTCTTTCACATTTCCGCACACACAGTTTTCCGTGAGTGTTTATTTGTGCGGAACGTTGTTGTTTTAATAAATGATTACTTGCGGTTTCCAGGCTACGAATATAAATCCCGCGAACAACAAGTAAAATAATTAGTTGGTGTAGAAAACAAGAACCTAGTTATATTTGGTTGCGGTTCCTGGTTTAGAAATTGAACAGAGGTTTCGGCGCCTTATTTTGGATCTGCAATCTCGCGTCTTGAAATAAACTGAAGGAATTACGTTTTACCAGTCATCTTCGTTAACAGTTAAATGTTAAAATAAATGATCATTAAGGTCTGAATTAAAAAAGAAAATGAATACTGGTGACATCACAAGATTTACCTGATAAAACTTATTTAAAAAAAAAACAAATTCATCGATGATATTTCAAAATCTTAGTATTTTTGTGATTTATGTGTCGTTCCAATCATGAACTTTGAAATTATGTCGAAGTGAATTTTACCTTTTCATATTGTGGCAATAGGGCAACTGCGTTTCTTAAACTAGGGTCCATAAACTTGTTCACCGTATGTGGGTCATATTACAAACGGAACTAGAACTATGCCGATCCAGCGAAGCCATATGTTGAAACAAGGGACATAATACAATACAAAATCCGTGCATTACGATTGACTATTTATGTTGAATGCAAGGGAAGCACGAAAAATAGTCACACTTTCATCAATCCGTTCGATCGCGTCGGTTGGTAGAGCGAAGTAAGGTTAGTGCCAAACGCAGCGACGATGCATTGCGTGCTCACACCGCACACCTACATATATACTCAGTGACATATAAACTACCACCACCTAGAAGGGGTGGGAATTTTTAGACCAAATTGGGCAGGAATGGTGGACTAGTCCAGGGAAATAGTTGATTAAAATTTGAAACCCAATCATCAAGTAGTCATGGGATTTTTGACGTTTGTGTCATTTTTTAGAGGTGGTGATAGACAAGCATTTATCGAGTCATTTTTTGAATTTGTTCCACTTTTTCGGATCCCGTTTTTTAGTTTAAAGTGTTTCAAGTGTTTAATGATGCCTAGAGGAAGGAGACCTCAAGTTTACCAGCAGTTGAGTGACTGTGACCGAGGGCGTTGTTGGTTTACGAGAAGCAGGTTTTTCGTTTAGAGAAATCGGCAACCGTTTGGGACGGCACCACTCAACAATAATGCGTGTTTATCAAGCGTGGTCTGAACATGGGGTTGAACGTCGGAGAAGAGGCACTGGGGCTCAAAGACGAACCAATGAACGTCCAGATCGCCGCTTAAGACTAATGGCCTTGAGAGACCGATTCTCTACAACTAGATCAATAGCTGATCAATGGTTAGGTGAACAAGTCGTCCGATAGGCTTGCGAACAGTTTATCGTCGGATACGAACCTTTGGCTTGCTGTCTTACGGCCCACATCCTGTGCTACCCCTCACTGCTCAACATCGCCAGGAACGTTTGGCCTGGTGCATGGAAAGACTTCAATGGAACTTAGAGTGGCATCGAGTTGTCTTTAGTGACGAATCGCGATTTTGTTTAGGAATGCATGATGGTCGGATAACTGTTAGACGAAGCGTGGAAAAAGGCGCAATCCTGATTTTTCGATTGCGAGGCATGTTCACCGAACTGTGGGGTTGATGGTGTGGGGTGCTATTGCTTACGGCAGTAGGTCACCCTTGCTCTTCATTTGGGGCAGTATGACCGCCCGACGCTACATTGACGAAGTGGTAGAACCACATGTTCTTCCTTATCTTCGAGGGCTGGAAGACCCACTTTTCCAGCAAGATAATGCACGACCTCACGTAGCAAGGGTTTCTCTTGAATTCTTTGAAGAGGCCAATGTTAATCTTTTGCCTTGGCCGCCAAGATCTCCCGATTTGTCGCCCATTGTGCACGTGTGGGACATGATGGGTAGAAGATTGAGGAATCTACCGAACCCACCGTTGACAATAGAAGCTCTACGGCATGAAGTACAGGCTGCTTGGGATGCCATACCCCAAGAAGACATTGATCACCTGCTGGAATCAATGCCAAGGCGGGTCAATGAGTATCAGAAATAGGGGCGGACCAACATATTATTAAAGAAAAACAAAAAAGATGAAGTGTTTTCTGTATCAAATTTTAATCAATTGTTACCTTAGACTAGTCCAATGTTTCTGCCAAATTTGGTCCAAAAATTCCACCCCTTCTAGGTGGTGCAGTTTATATGTCACTGAGTGTATATCCATAGCCATAAAGAACACATTTTAATGAAAATGTGTAGGGACACAGTTTACTTCAATACGATACAAAGTAGTGATGCCTTTATCGTAGTTTATTTTGACAAATGCTCCTTGTTCTAATAATTCATTTATTTCATTATTATTGCAAATTTGGTTTTTATGACTTCGCATCCATTTTAAGTTTATCTTCATAGTACGTAAAAATCGTTTGGTTTAATGTAATGCATTATTTGGCCATATTCTGATGATACGAAACTCATGTATTGTAAAATATAATTTTTGAGAAAAATGCATTTAAAAATTCAACATTAACATAATATGAAGTATTCTTGAAACTTTTCTTGAATTTTTACTGCTGCGTAATTGTATTAATATTTTATATAGTGTCTAGTTGTAGTGATATAATAGTATTTTAAACATTAATAATACAAGTTATATGTGTAATAAGTATAACGAAAACCAAAGTTTTGATCATGGAATATGGATACGAGTTGAAAATTAAATGTTATTACCCCCCCCCCCCTCTCTGCAAGATTTAAAAGTATAAAACAAAATAAATCGCAAATGAATGCGTTACTCAACGACTTGTTTATATATTTTTTTAATATATAATTAGCTAAACGATTTTTTCCTCTATTCTCTCTCAATTTTGTTTTTAATTCGAATGGTTGTTGACGTTCAAATAATGGTCGGGCATTTTTCCTTGTTTGCACACATAATCAACAGCAGGTTTTTGTTCAAGCAACAAGAAATGATGGCATTTTGTGACGCAATTCGTGGTATTAAAGTTTAACTGGTGGAACTAAAAGCAGCGTTGTTTTCTTGGACGGAGGTAAAAGTACTTTTACCTTCGCCCACAACGGTAACGATACATGTAGTTCCGCCGGTGAAAACGTCACCGTTTAGATTTAATTGTTTAAAAGAAAATGTAAATTTTTGATGTTTTTTTTCCATTTAACCTTGACGATTGAAGAAAAACATGTTTTATTTGGAATGAAAGTAACTCTTTTTGCTGCTCGTATTCGAATTAATTTCAATTCACTAAAACATTTCACGCTCGTTATGCGAAATATATTTTTTTTTATGAAACTTTGAGATCAGCAAAAATTTAATTTTTTGTCAGTTTAAAAATAGTATTTTGTATCACTAGGTTGGAACCTTGCACTTCTGTAAGTGCGAGTAATTTTAGGACCAGAGGTCCACAAAACGCGAGCACTATAGTTTCTGAAATCTTCGACTGATGCTCCGAATCCGACACAACGAAGCGAACGCAAAAAGAAATGTTCACCCCCTTCGGCCAAGAGTTTAATATAAAATTTATTGGCGAAGATAAAAAGATAACAGGGAGTGATAGCAGTGAGAATGATGGTACGATTTACACAGTAAACGTGGAGGATAAAACGAACTTTTTCGGACTTCTAACCAGTCAAAAAAGGGACAGTGAAAATAAGGACCTCGGAAACGTCGCCATGAATTATAGAGGTCCTTCGAGGACCACAACTACTAATTATTATTTGCACGATGCCTGGATGTGTAGGAACGGGATAGCCCCCAAACGGGAGTTGAAATTACCGCATTATTCCAGTGGGTTATATCAGCCACAATATTTGGACACCCCGACGTAGTACCGAACAATGCGCGAAAATAACTCGAAAAAGAGCACGTTGATGAAAACTCTGCTCAGTAGCCTCAGCTTATTCGACAGCCAAATCAGACTCGATTTCGTTCCCATCGAACAAAATGTGCACAACCACAAATCCATGGGCCACATAAAAACGACCACGAAGAAAGATGTGGACGTTTATTCCAATCCTAAAAGCACCGTTGATTTCACTAAGCTCCAATCGTACAAGAACACAAAGGTGAACATCAAGGAATTCAATTGTTGCAGGCGAGTTGCAAACGTATTTGATCAACGCCAGAACTTCAAGGTAAATACCGATTGGACTACGTCGGTGAGTTCAGATCTACAGCGACTTCTCAACAATACTTTACCGGAAGTCAGTGCTTGCGATTGGACTGCGAATGCGACACATTCACGAACTTATTTTCGAAAAACTTCTTCTCGTCGTTCCGTCACTATTCGGAACTAGTCACGTGCACTTTTTTACCAACGTTGTTCGATGGAAAGTAATAATTTTACGTACAACGTCTTTAAGCTTTCCTAACTAAAAAAAAATGTGCTATCAACTTTAACATCAAATAGTTCCTAGTGTATTTACATTCACTTTTAGAGCATGTTTCCGGTTTCGTTGTTTGAGTTATTGCTCTTATGTTACGTAACAAATTAATTAATTTTTGTTTGTTGACTTGTTTCACTTATTGACTGTCCATAACCATTAATGATTTAAAAACAATGGATGAAACAGAATTATTCCTGAATTTGTAAAAGATTTGGCATTTCGGCGTCTGAGGTACCAATCTTTCAAAATCCTTGCTTCGTTTTGTTACCGAGGCACGTAAATATCACCTTGTTTGTCACGTTATAAAAAATATTGTCGTTTAAAAACGTCGCCCGTCACTACACTGTTCTTTGGGGTTCCCTATTTTAACGTATGATTTATTTTATCACTTTTGCAAATTTTCTTTATTGTGATTGTATATATTTGTGGTGTAAATAAACAATTGTGTGCTTATTTGGTAATGTTTTCGCGGGCTTGTTCTTTTAAAAAATAAAATATGTTCCGAAAATAAAACTACTTCCCACGTCACACCATAGACGTAATATATTGGTTGATATGATTTTGCCCAGCCTTCTTAATCCGCTAAATACGATTGCGGTTCAGTCTGCGTCGCATTTAGTTTCAGATTTTCGCCATAAAGCCAGTTCAAGATCGTCCATGCAGACCTACAAACCCCATGCCCTAAAATCAGACAAATGAAAGCAAGGAACACGAGCAGAGATGCTAGAGAACAAGTGTTACTATTTTAATCAATTAGCAATACATATTACTGTATTGCTTTAAACGATGCTGTCGTGACATTGTTTCTATACGCTTTTCCTTATTTGTTTATTTTCATTCATTATATGTTTCTCGTAATTGCAAGGGGTGGATATAATTTATTTATTATTACTTATTATGCGTAACGTCCTGATCTTCTATAAGTTATAAATATATTACTATAGCTAATAAAACTCCTTAAAAATCTTCAAAAGCATGATCAATAACAAAAAAATTAAAACGACGTAGAAATCGGGAGTTTACAAGTTGGCCTGTAAAGATTGCAGTGCCACATATATAGGACAGACATGAACATAATGTCGGGCAAGAACAAAAGAAGCTTCGAGCTCGGGAAACAAGATTCAAAATATGCTAATCACCTAAGAGAAGAAAACCACCACTTCATAGATATGCTACAAAGGCGAAAAACTAACACTATTAGAGTCATAGAAATAAATAGATTCGGATTTTTGACGCATTATGTTCCTATAAATTGTAATTTGTGTTAGCGTGAAATGTACGTGTATAACGAAATGAGTACTTTTATCAATACAAAAACACTTCATTTACGGGTGCACATGTTATTTGTTGATCATTTTTAATGTTCGTTATTTTGTAAATTATTCACAATAATTTTTGTACAAGTCACCTAAACGAATTAATTTTAAATTATAATATTATACGCCTTTCGTTTCATTTACATTATTATAGTGTAGTAGCATATGAATAAAAGTTTAAGGGAATAAAATGGTTAACAACATCTTGATACAATGCACCGAACCGTTCACTTACTAGGGCGTATGCCACTGATGTAGATTTTGCATTAAAATTCCATTGATAGGGGTCGTAGAAAGTGCTTAAAATTTCAAATTAAACAACGATTTTTTCAATTCGTTTACGTACTCGTAGCTTGCTTACAATAGGTTTAATTAAAACTATTTTGTAATCATTAAGACGGTTACTTTCGACGCTATAACATGACTGGCAGCTCCAGATACAAGTAACACACGTTACAAGCGGACTAACACGACACAGTAATGTGAAGGCTTTCATTTAAAACTACGGGAGATATGTTTGTTCGTATCTTGTGTCACCACGACACGTATTAATGTGTTTACCTAATTCCTTTACTCTCGCTTCAGATATCAGACGCCAGAGCATAATTTCGTTTCAATTTGGCCTATGCGGATAATTTAAATGCAACCTCATGTTCGTATTGCATCGTTGTTGGCAATAGTAATTAAATAGGAAGTTATTTGCGATTAATTAATAGAATGTATTTTTTTTTAATAAACTTACATTAAAGGGGATCCTGCTTTAGGAGGCCTTAAAATAGCGTTTTTGGGGGATTTTTTTAGGACAGAAAAAAAATGAGCAAGTCTAGTGAACTTTTTAGAGCATTTTATTGCATATTTGAGCATTAAAAAAATATATTTCAACAGAAAAATATTTAAACGGAACCGATTTTTATGCACATTTGTGCAACACTTTTCAATTGCAGTCTACAATCGGTGGGAAATATGTAGCTCGTAATTTTTGTCTGAAATAAAAAAAAACCAAAGAAAATTGTAATTCTCATATATTTTCTTCTAGGTGAACTAAAAAAAAACCCAAAATTTTGAAATTCAAGATTTTTCTGAGGTTTGAAAATAAATGTGCTCTTTGCAGGAAGAGAAAATCATTTCAACTTGCTAAAAAAGTTGTTTAGAATTTTTTTTCCATTAATCTTTTTAGTTCAAATCAAAGAGAATGCTACTGAAGCTAACAAGAGTTTTGTTTCGTTTTGATTGCTTGTCTAGTTTTCTCGCAATCACGCCCACCAGTTTAGAAAAATCGTAAAAACGAAAACTCGAGAAAACACGCTCTAAAGTTTGCGATCAGCAAACATGTTAATTTTCGATTACTTACGGAATATCTCGTTATAATCCTACTATAGCTCTTACGAATTCAAAGTATTATTGTTTCGAATGACCGATTGAACTTTTTTCAGTACATGTTCGGTGTTATGTGACTGCGGGAAGGGGCGCGCGCTTCGTTTGTCCGAGCGTTCGTGCGTTCGTATATTTTTTGCTCGACACCTCACTGTGTTTAGTGCTGTATCTTTCAAAATATTGCGAATTAGCCCCTTTAACTTTTTATACATATTCTTAGATATATTAGGCATAGATTTGAGCAATAAAAGAAATCAATTTTTTGAGCCTTCTAAAGCAGGATCCCCCCTTAATTGCCTGCAAATTTAAATGGTAATTCATATTTACAATTTCTCCATCTACGATTTTTGATGTGTTGGAACAGTTGCCATTAAACCAAAGAAGAGGCACCCACCACATGAGGAAGTGAAGGGAAGTGTGGGGACATATTTAGACACTAGTGTATGGTCATAAGATTAATACCCAACAAGAATTATGGCAACAAATACAAAATTCTGCGAATTTTATTAGAAATCACCCAAACATATTTTTAAATGTTAGGACAAATTTAAACACAGAAGAATTCGAATTCAAAGACATATTGAAGTCAATGGAGTCCATTTTGAAAATTTATTATAATATTGTTGATTATTTTTATTTTGTGTTACAAATTATAAATAAATTTATTTATTAGTGTGAGTAGTAAATAAAGTAACTGGCAATATTCGAATTTTCAATAGTAATCTATGACAGCCTTGACAATTTTCGAGTAACAATAGGTCTATTCTTCGACAATAGCAAGGCGTTTGATACCATTAGAAAAATTATTTAAATTTAAATTAAAGTCGAGTGAAAATCCTGGCTCATCTCAAAATCTTTTTACTCATTGTCGGAATATTTTAGTGTTTAATGAGTGATGTTTGTAAATTTTCTCTGAGTTGTATCTTACTTGTAACTGACTTGTTCCATGTCATGTGATGATAATACGGAACATACAAATAAATTAGCTAATTAATTAAATAATTAATTAATAATTACCTGCCAGATTCCTTTGACATGACAGGTTATACATCTATAAAAAATGTAACAATATTTTGGAGCTCGATGTATAAAATGGTATGATAATGTTGACAACAGTGTATAGAATCGCTACGGGTATTTTGTAGTTTGCGAGTGATTATTAAATTAAAAAATTCGCCAATAGTATATTCCGTTTAAAGCACTTTAATCATATGTGTCAATAGATTTAGTCGTGTACGTGCGTATACTTGTGACTGGGTGTTTATATGCAAATAACATTAATACAAGTAAGCTAGCGAGAAACGAGACGATCCACATTTGCATGATTACACTAAATTATGGCAATACGATATAAGACCACTTAATATTTATCCACTGACAATAGAAAGAATAATAGTAATACGTAGCAGTGGATAATTAAGTATTACAAAAATAAGTTTGTTCAAAATGAAATATGAACTGCGACTGCAATCTATGTAAATAAGTCGCGTGATGTTTAGTAAATAAAACACAACTGTGGCGGGCTCAATACGTCAGCAGCATTTTTTCTGAGAATCTCTCCAGCGCAAGGCATTAGGTAACTGAAGAATGACATGTGTGTTAAATAAGAGCTTAGGAACTACTGTTCCGTTCATCTCTATCTGCGACCTGCGCAAGAATAGAGATCGAGATAGCTCATAAAAAGCTCCCGCCGATATCCTCCCCATTTCTTGAAGTTCGTAGTCTATACTTGATATTTAATTGTATTAAAACAAGGTATTGGCTAATATGTTTAGAATTTTATAAGAATGCAAAGGATCTTGAAAATTTTATTGATAAGAAAATGTAAAATGTAAATGCTAAAATAAAATATTTTTTCCTTTCCCACACAGCTATTTAGTAAGGGTAATGTTTATTTTATTTTATTTTTCCAACCACAGTTTCCGATTTATTATTAAAGTATATGCCAGTTCACTAGTCTAGAAGCCGATATAATAGAAAATAAAGTAAGCCTCAACGTAGGAAGATTTTGATATCACCTTCTCTCATGTCTATGGGAAACACAAGCGTTTATTAAATATATAGAAATACTTGTTCAGAACAAATGTCTGTACATGAAACTTATACTGGGTGTTGTACTATTATAGCGTTTCGAATAAAATTATGTGCTCGTTTGATGTTTATATGTCTGATCGTTATATACTCTTTCGGGAACAATGGATCGAAGCATTCAATCAAACAGTTATGTAATTCATTGCAGTCCACAGTCGTGGTTTACAATGAACTATTTATTTTTAAAAAAGGATAACGACGTGTCTTCCTATCCATCCTTGCCTTTATTTATCATACGCGTTGGAAAATGTGTTTATTACCTTTGTAGCCTTTTTTTAAATATTTAACATGTCATATTTACGTCCAGTGTAACCTTATTTCTAGAAAGTAAATAATCGTTATGTAATATATAAAAATAAAGTGTTTATTTTAATACTATAAATGATTTATTTATATGCAATTAGAACAACTCACAATGAGCGTTAATGAAATTTAATTTCATGACATCCACAACGATCGATGTACATCTACTTGTGTAAATATAACTTTGGCGCTAACTAAATTAAAATTAGGAATCGCACTTGCACACAAATTGATCACTATGTTTATACGTATGTTTGTAACTTCCAGGTTCTCATATCTGACAACGGAAGTCCACCGCTATCGTCTACAACTCGTGTCGTCGTTAAAGTTGAAGACATTAACGATAATGAGCCCGAGTTCGAACACAGCTTTTACAAAGTGCAAATACCGGCCAGTCCGGATTTCAACCAGCCAATGTTTCAGGTGAGCGAACCAGACTCAAAGTGCACGGATTGAGTAATTACATACACACAAAAAGCCTGTACAACGCATAACGTGTACATTAAAGTTTAAACAAAAATGCACGGTCACTTGTTGGCTCTTTGATTAAGATTGATTATCCCGGTGCGGATACAATCCCATATTATTAAAATTCCCGCCGAATTTTATTTCGCGTATTTAAAAAAGATTGATGATCATTTAGCGCATTCGCCCCGGCAGTCGCTTTTTTCGCCGGAATTGAATTTTATTACTTAATTTGTTTCCAATTTGCATAATTGAAATTTAAAGGGACGCGCAAAAACCGGTTACTGTTTCGAATCCGCCGGAGCCGGGTCGTATTCTCCTCCAGCAGCGTGCACGCATTGTGGAAATTTTCATTTTTACTTGTTCTAAAAGTGCATATTTCATCACTGTTACATGTGGAATGTGTCATTGTTCACCTACAGGCAGGCAGCTCGTTGCACATCGCATTAAAAACCTCGATGTTTATTTGCTATTGTTTCATGTTGTACGTCACTTTCATCACTTTAGACATCAACTCCTTTTGTGTTGTACTTTTGCGTTATTAACCGTATTCGCGTTTTACGCGACTACTTCATAATTATTTCAATTGACACTCATTTCCAGTTTAATTATGTCTCAGAATACTAGTTTCATTTTTTGTAATAGCACGCGATTTCACAATTTTAATTATCATGAAACGTAAAATATAATGAGCGATTAAAATGTTTTAGATGTCTTACATAATCTGTTTTATTCAACATATTGTGTAATTTGTAGATCTAACATTATTTGTTCTTGAACTTTAATGGCTCCACATATACGGGGTGATTTTTAATGATTATTATTACTGTTGTTCGATCGGTGACACATTTACTATTTTATGTCAGTAGTTGCTTTTCAAATTCAAATGTGACACATCAAAAGTCAAAATAAATCAAAAATGGTTTTTACAACTGAACATGACACATTCATTGAATGGCGTATTTTCGAAGCGCATTCCAATATGAAAATGACTTATCAGTTTATCGAAACCTTCCCTCGGGTACAATGAGAATTTCGTGTTTTTGCACAACATTGTGGTAGAATAATTTTTAGACACTGGCAGCGTTAAAAACAAATACTGTTGTCACTCATGATGTGCAAAATGTAAACCAAATTGTCGAACAAATCCACATATATCTGTACGTCGAGTATCCCAACAAATCGGGTACCATTAACAATCAACTCGTCCTACATTTTCAAAATTTTCTACATTTCAGGTCTTTCCTACGACTCCTGTCGTATAATCCTGAAAAAACATTTGTGTTTACGCCCGTATAAATGTTGAATTGTTCAACAACTAAACCTTCCTGATTTCGTACAGAGAATTCATTCTTGTCACTAGTACAACAAGAACCTGTTTCACATCAACCAGCAAGATATCACATTGTATTGCAACGAGGCTTGGTCAGCACATAATCCCCAACAATACCATTCTGGTGCCGTTACACCCACTTAAGGTGCCTCGATGGCAATTTGTCAAATACCAAGCATTAGTCCAATGTATTTTCTTTTCATGAAACGACTAATGCTCATCAAATATGTCAAAGGCGTCTGGAACTATTTATAAACCAGTTGGATAACATGAGTTAACGGTTATTTCCAACAAGACAATGCACACACTATACTATCGACAATAACTTTCTTGGAGGAATTCTTTCCAGACTGTTTGATTAGCACTGATTTGTGACCGAGTCGATTTTTTTATTTTTTTTTAATAAGGGAACAAAGGCGTCGAGTCCGGAAATCGACTTGACCTCAAACCAGTGCTAATCAAACGGCCTGGAAAGAATTCAACCAAGAAAGTTATTATTAATAGTTCAGTGGCATTATCTTCTTGCAAATAGCCGTTTGTTAACTCTATGTTATCCAACTGATTTATAAATGGTTCCAGAAGCCTCTGATATCTTTGATGGGTGTTAATCGTTTCGTGAAAAAACGCAACAGCGTTTCGCAACCAGCTAAACAATTTGCAAACATTGCAGCAATCAATTACAGCGGCATTGGCGACCATTGGGGACCATTGGACATGAAATTTTAATAAATGTTGTCAATAATTTAACGCGAAGTGTTGCTTACAACAAGAAAGCCAACATTCTGATCATTTGTTGTAAATAAAATTATTTTTTACTGTCTTTACGACTGCACAACTTCGTTTAGACGAAAGCAGGTCTTCTCTCCATTGTTTTCTAAAATCTTATCTATTAGGGTACAATGTCGGTTAGATATTCGAAATAAGAACATCGAATTTCTGGGAATATCTTTGAACTTAAATCAACAGTCTGTCTGTGTCAAATTACCAGGCATACCTAAGGCTGTCAACCCACTAAATTTGTCTCAATCAATTAAAATTACGCGGTATATGCGGACACTCTAAATCAACCTTAATTTTTCCAACGGTGATTTTGTCGAACGCACCTTCATGTCTATAAATACTCCCAGGATGAATTCTTTAGTATTCATCGACTTCTCGATGCAGCTTACTACTGAGTGTGTTTCGATCGATCGCCTTTTGCTGTATGCATGCTGTGATTGGTACAACGGATTACTGGAAATCACTGTAGCCCGTGTAATTATTTCACACTGTTTCTTCAAACTCTTCACAAGAAAATACAAGAGGCTCACGGATCTATATCCTTTGGGGACGGTGTAATCAGCATTTCTCGGCTTGGGTAGGAAAGCGACTTTAACTTCTCTCCACACCAAAGTGTGGAGAACATCCTCACCAAGTGAGGAAACAGCACTTCTCGACTCGACTGTAAAAGAGATTCGCTATCTCTATCCCTCCAGACTTCTTGATTAGGTTCAGTGGTTTCTTCAACAACTTTCTCTAGTTCTTCGTTGGTCGGAACACTTCCAAGGAAGGGTATATCCATCAACAACTGCAGTCTGCTGGAGAGATGGTCACTCTCTTTAGCACTTTAGCCTGTTGCTCCTTAGAGATAATCTTTTTAGTCTGCCTGTTTGTATTCGATTCCTTCATAATATGCCCTCCTTGGTGGCTCCAGGCGGCTTCTCTGTCGTCTTATGACTTATTTGTACCCCTTGAGTTGTATATTATACAGAGCCTAGTGGGAGTCTAATCTAGAGCGCTTCGCCTTATTGAACGCTTTCTTCTAATTCTCTTTCAAGCTGTTCCGTTCCACCATGACACCAGTCCCGGTAACCGATTTCCTCATCAAATGGCACGATTTTGTATATGACTTAAAAATCAGTGTTTGTATGGATGTAGCGTCCTGCACTGAATGTCCTACAGCTCCTCTGCAGGGTGCGTTTTGAATGCAGCCTTCTCCGTTTGTTTATTTATTATATACACGTACACGTTTCGACTGAGGTTTGTTCAATTAATAACGCAGCTGCGCCATTTTTGTTTATGATGTTTTCAAACAAATAATTGCATGATATTTTTCATTGCCATAGCTAACGGTATTATCCAATGTGATAAATTTAAATCATATGCCAATTTCCAGTTAGTAATAAATAAATAAGTTGCTGGCATTCTGAGTGGAAATAAATTATCTATTCATTGGATCTATTGTCTTTCCATTCGGTCCAGATTCAGAGCGAAATTTTGCATAAAGGTAATTTCCCATGTAAACTGGCAATGTACGCGTCCCTTAGCGCGTAAACTCGCTGTAGCATAAAATTCATTGTCTGTATTCACCAGCGAATACACCTACAATATTTAACGTTATTCCATTTTCTTCTGAAAATATCCACACCGGTATAACATTTTCAATCCGCCGCAGAAAATATATCGCAGTTAACGTTTTTCCACGTTCGACCGAACCGACTCTTTGTGACTTTGTGACACTAACAGAATCTTTCCGCAAGGTAATTTAAATCACATGGTCGGTTATTGGCCGGAAATGTCAATATTGAAATAAACTGCGCGCCGCGTTTTAGCTGCTAGAGGGCGCGGAAGGTAAATTTATGCGTGCGCCGGGGTCGTCTTTTGGGAGCCGGCCGAAACGTCAAATGGAATTTTTAATTGAAAAATTCGACTGGCCGCGGACCGTACAATCGAGTTTCAGAGGGCGAACGTTGATCAAACGGTTTCGATCTTCCGTTTTGTTTTTAATGTTTGCGGCATGGTCGGAAATGGAATTTTGTAAATAAAAATGCGATTGAAAATTTCGCGATCGCCGCGGAGAGTCGTTTGCGTCGTTTCGGAATGCCACGAAGTGACGCATCGGCACCGAGTTTATCTTAAACGCGTTTAATTTATCTCCCTCTCGTTTAACGGCGCAATGTAAATTTGGCCGGGGTTTATCGGCTTCGGGTTGCGTTCAATTAAGACTTCGTGTTTGATTCTGGATGCAATTTATCGCATAAAACGAAACAACGGTTTGTAAAAAGTAAATAGATATAAAATAAATAAAATATATAGCAGCCGAATACTTCAGAACTAAAAAGTCATGTGATAGATTTTTCCGTCGGGTAGGGTTCTGTTGAATGTCAATAAACGCTACCTAGAAGACCTATTGTTCCCTTATTGGTAGGATAATTATTCGCTGATGTCGTTCAGTGTTCAGTTGTGTAGTTCTATTAGTTTCTGCAGTAGCCAATGCGATTTATTATGTCAATGCCCACTTTAAGAGTCGTTCGTTGTTTCCAATCTTTTTCATTTCCTTTTGGTTTTCTTGTGCCAGCCCTATCATTGTTTTATGTAATTCCAAATTTCCAAGTTTCAAATCTAATTGAGTGCAGAATGAATATAAAATTGATTTAATTACTGATTAAAATATAGTCCTTTAGAATCCTCGAGTTGAACCAATTGATGAACCATGTCGTTCTGTCAATTTTCCGAAAGAACCTCCATCTGGTACAGCCACACTGATTTCATTTTCTCGGATTGTTGTGGCCAGAAATATTGGCAATTTAAGACAACGTGTATCACGCAGTATGGCATGCAATTCGATCAATATTAAGCCGGTATTTTCTCAAAATTTGTTGTTGTTACCAGTCACGTCATCTGCAAATACATTGTAGTCAAGCTAGTATTAGAATGTTCATACCTTGAACATCTACAAACCATGACAAAATGCGGTCTCTGATCTTTTAGCCGCAGAGTGGAACTTATAATATCGAAAACAAAGTTTTCTCTAATGTAAATTAATGCAAGTCTCGCGAGGTCGGACTATTCTTAAAGTCATATGAATTATCAAGTTCTCTCAATTATTTAGAAGTGCTTTGAAATATTTCAACTTTTTCTTTATCCTTTGGGGACACAGTTCTCACCCCACACAATAATAAAAGTGCATTTTCAAGTTTCCACTCACTGCGATATTTGTCCTAAAACAAATGTACGAACATCTTCTTTTACCATTAACATTAATAATAACAATATTTAGGATCGAATTTGATGATTTTTTGTTATAATTAGCGAATACGATCGCATTGAATTTGCTCATTTTCGCCCATCACCAATTACTTTAAAGAACATTGGCAAATTGTATTTGAAAATATTGTAAATTCAGAACGACGAGGCGGAAGATTTCGACGGCGCTGACGCCGCAGACGACGAATTGTGGGAGACGTTTAGTACCGACGAGGTCTTAGGACTCGATCGCGTCGTGCGGGTAAGCGGTTTTCACATAACAGACGCAAACCTGTGCAGAAACTGACCAAACCTTTTCAATTTCGATGCATGTTATCGCAACCACCACCGTCATCGTTTCGTTCGTTTCGTTCAAATCATCATTCACACGGAATTGCAGCGCATGAGTTCCTTCATCCGACGCGTAACGCATGGTTTTGTTCATCATTGTGTGTTTCTTTTGACAATAATCCGATTTTTTGAGCACATGCATGGTGGCTTATCACTTATTTGTGCTAACAATCGCAGACGTCCGTTTTTTGGTGTTCAATTTGTAACAGAGTTTTGTACGTAGGCGTTGGCATTTGATAAGGACATCGGCCGCAACAGTGAAATACTGTACAGCATCAAGTCTGGGAAGGGCAGAAGCAAATTCCGGATTCACAACGCGACGGGAATGGTGTACGCTCAGAAAGGCTTCGAAGTCGGCCAGGAATACGAACTCAACGTACGTAAAGTCTTTTCAGAAAATGCTTTTTGTTTTTTTTTGTGAATGCCGTAAGTAACATAGATAGAGTAGATAAGGATATCGGAATTAATTTGATTCTTAAAATGTCGAAAAATAATCAATTTCTATTGACGCTGTTTCAGTATATTTTAGTAAGTTTTATTTTTATGAAACATATTGACTAATATGCAATTTAATTATATAGTAATTATTAACATATCTCTAAAAAAAATACAATTAAGTCCCAATAAAAATAACTTAATAAATAATTGAAATAACCAAAGGATCATCAGGCACGACATTTATTCGTATGATATTGAAAAATTACAGATCAGTGCTTATGTAAACAGCATCTCCGTCAACTGGAGCAAGCTCAATCAAAACTTGAGTCGAATGACGATGTTCATAAACAAACGAGTCGCGCTCCTGTTGCACACACGTCATCAAATATTACAGATACCAAAGAAATACTTGGCCATAGCTAAACAAATGATGAGTCCCTACTTCTTAAAGTTGGATCAGGACATCGCAGGTTTATCAACATTATTCGGATAGATAAGATATATTCGGCGAATTTGCAAACAATTCCGATCACATTAAAATACCCAAAAATGTACGACCAAATATTTATATGCATAACTAGTACAACTAAGTTCATTGTACGCGAGATAAACAAATTGCACTGTTCAATATTTACTATGGCATTAGTACAACAGGACAATTTTGAAAATATGTGTATCCTCCAATTGAGTCCTGTACTAAACGTAATGCCAGACTAAAATTCTGTAGCATAGGCCAAGTGAACTATCTAAATTTTGAAAAATGAATCGTAGAACTCGCACCTTGGGAAGGACAACATAGTCCAACAGTACACCTATGGCGAACAAAATCAATATTGAAGTATTGAATTAGTTGTGGGTAGTGAGACTGAAAATAATTCTGTGTCTGACAGAATTCATATTACGTGAATATTTATATTACGAAGTAAACAAAATTAAATAGCAACATTACAATGGATTAAAATAGGAATCATGCGGATTTTCATTAAATCTAAATAACAAATTTATTGTGTCCTAATAAAATATTCAGTGCATAATTACATCACGTCAGGTCATTTATAAACTCCGAGAAATACTGAAACTGTGAAACCAATAAAAGTCGAAAACTATTGATTTTATCGCAATCTTGTACATTTCAGTGTCTGTCTACGTTACTTATTTGGTGATTTAATTAAAAGTTTAACCGTTATCGATGTGACACTTTAGATTAAAGCAACGGACCGCGGAGAACCACCTAAAAGCAACACTTGCCGGGTGTCGGTAACGGTTGTTTCGATTCCCTCGAAAACCTCAACTCCGCCCGTTGTCAAGGCTCCGCAAAGTGCCGAAATTACCGAAAACGACAAAGTCGGATTTCTCGTTGCTTCCACTCAATCGACGGACAGCCTCAACGATATTCTTTGGTACGACATCATCGGTAAGTTCTGCCTCATTTTCTTTTACAATCCGGGTACAAATCCAGACAATCAACGACATTATTTCAACCTTTATCAAGAAGTTAATTGATACGTCTTTATCGGATTACTGCGTCGATCGACTCGTCGCTTTTCTCATTTCGTGGGCGATAATAAATTCCCGGACGAACCCCGAAAATTGCCTCTCCTTATTGTATGTTTTATAGACGGCGACTCACGGAACGAATTCTACATCGGCCGGGATAATGGAAATATTCTATTGGCGAAGCAATTAGATTACGAAACCCAGAACGAATACAGCCTGAACATTAGTGTCACGGATGCGGTCCACACGGTGTACACCCAACTGAACATAACCGTCATCGACATTAACGATAACAGGCCAGAATTTACCGAATCTGTTTACAAAGTAGAAATATCGGAATCGGTCCCCGTCGGCACAGAGATTTTACGTTTGCGCGCAACCGACAAGGATAACGAAGGTAAGCATATTAATAACCCTTTTCTCGTACTCACGAGCACTACGCAAAAGCGCCAGTTGCGCATATTTTACGCTTCAATATTTTATTGATATCAGAATGACCAGTAAAGTCCGTGTAACAGGACATAAAGATGTGTGCAATAAACATATCTTCCTTGGAAAATCATCAGGCACTCGACCTGGATTTCAATGACAATGACGTATAATGATTTAAAGCACTATCAGGAACTCCTGCTCATTCAATTCAAACCAAGATACCACAATGACGACTTTCCCATGGAGGTATGTTTATTGTGGACACGTCAGTGTACAATATTTATTAAATTATTGGTAGTACATACTGCAATATTTTACGACGTGGAATAATCGATGGGGAACACTGTCTTCTTCTTAATGGTTCTTTTGTAATACACTAGGCAAATTGGTATTCAACTTACACGCCGCCAGAAATACCGTTTCTCTGCAGACATTCAAAATCGACTCGATAACGGGGGCGGTGACGCTAGCGAGCGGCCTAGACCGAGAATCGTTGGCGGAGCACTTGCTGACCGTGATGGTGCGAGACGGCGGCACGCCGTCTAAAAGAAATTACGCCCGCATTCTCATAATAGTACACGATCAAAACGACCACACGCCGCAATTCTCAGAAAAAATCCTCGAAGGGAAGGTTTTTGAATCGGCCGCAGTCGGCAGCGCCGTCCTGCGGGCCTACGCCATCGACCATGATAAAGGCGAAAACGCCCGGATCACCTACTCGATATCGTCGGGAAACGTCGGCAATGTCTTCTCCATCGATCCGGATTTAGGCATGATACAGGTATGAGGAATCTTTTTGCTTTATAATTTCATTACACATTGAATTATAAGAGCAGAAATAAATATTTTATTTATATATAGTAATTTTCTTCGATACGTCTATTATTGATGGGCTACCTCAATGTTGCGTACAATGCGTTGCAATGACGCTGACATTTTCACGACTACATCCTGAAGCCATAAAAGTTTATTTTCCTGACTATTAGCGACTATGTCTACTGAATTATTATACTTTGTTGTCCTATATTTATATTTTGCAATGATCCAGAATAATCCGTGTTAACAAGGTCCCTGTTATTGTTCTACTTTCATTCATCCTTTGGTATGTGGTGTCAAGTTATAAAATATTATTTTCTAACAACTGTCGCTTAGTTTTGATTGTTAATACTACCACCCAAATAACACTCAACTGAAATCCCTGGGTAAGATAGATTTTCATCCGCACAGGTTGCAAGAGAACTTGATTTATCCGTCGCGACCGAGTACACTCTCTACATAAGGGCTACCGACCACGGTCACCCGTCCTTATCGACTCAAGTACCAGCACACATCATGCTGACAATGGCCGATAACGCACCACCCAGATTCGTCGAAAAGGAAGTCGCTGCGGAAATATACGAAGACCAGCCGCTGGGTAGCTTCGTCGCCTACTTAAACGTAAGAAGCACATCATCTTTGCAATTCGATATCATCGACGGAAACGTCGACGACGCGTTCATGGTAAGTCCCAGCACCGGAGTCATCATAACGCAGAAGCTGTTGGATTACGAAACGACGAAATTTTACAACCTGACCGTGAAGACGGTAAATATGGTACGTGTTTGAAGAATTATATTTCGACGAATCGACAATTAATTTCTTTTCAGGCAAGTGCTAGTGCAACGAGTAACGTCATCATTCACATTTTAGACAAAAACGATAACGCGCCCCAATTTCAACAAGCAATTTATACAGGTACGATCAGCGAATCGGCGCCCGTTAATTCCCTAATACTGACAAACACCAGCGACCCACTGGTCATCAAAGCAATAGACGCTGATTCGGAAGTCAACGCGCTCCTCCAATTCGACATCGTCGAAATTCTACCCCGGCGATACTTCCGCATAGACGCCAGCACCGGGGCGATTAGAACAACGCGTCTGCTGGACCACGAAACGTTTAACGAATTTACCTTCCACGTCAGCGTTTCAGACTTGGGGAATCCAAAATTGTCTTCGGACACCACGGCAAGAGTGGACATCACCGTCACCGACGTAAACGATTGCCCTCCCAAATTCAGCTATTCGATTTACAACGTCACCTTACTTCTGCCAACGTATAAAAACGTCGCAGTAATTCAATTGAACGCCACCGATCTCGACAGCGTAGAAAGCGGCGGTTTGAAGTACGACATAATTGACGGCAATAAAATGGGAATTTTCGGTATCGATCAATCCAGCGGGCTCGTGACCGTGCTGGACCCGGAAAACATGAAGTCGTCCTACAAACTGCAAGTGAGGGTGTCGGACGGCAAGTTTTCAAACGTGGCCAAAATTCACATTAGAATCGAGCAGTCGGAGAATTCGGGCTTAATCTTCCAAAAATCCATTTACGAAGGGTCAATCATCGAGAACTCGACGAAAATATCGACGGTGTGCGTGGTCAACGTGCTCGGAAGCGCGTTGAACGAACATCTCGAGTTCAGGATTTTAAATCCCACCAACATGTTCAGCATTGGATTAACTTCTGGCGTCATACGAACGGCTGGAATCAGATTCGACAGGGAATACAAAGACAACTACGAACTAATAGTGGAAGCACGTAGCCACATGCCTGAGCGCGAAAAACCAAGAGTGGCTCACGTCATTGTGAATATTACCGTCATGGATATCAACGATAATTGTCCGATGTTTGTTAACCTTCCCTATTATGCAGTCGTATCAGTGGACGACGAAAAAGGAAGTACCATCGCAAAAGTGCATGCTATTGACATGGACAGTTTTGAAAATGGGGAGGTAAGTTAAAATGTAGTACAATCAAGCGTCTTATCATCTCATGAAAATTTGAAACGATGACCATTAACAACACTAATTGAATTAATTTTTCATATACCACCTTACCAACGATCTTTATACGATTTAAGGTGAAAAAAATAACATATGATCGGTCCCTTACAAGAAGCAACGTTTTTGCGGTTATTTGCTTTTTAGAACAACATTCATTGCATCTGGCTACATTTTCACAATTTATTCGTAATATTTAAACAAACAAATTTTGTTAGTATTTTTTTATTTCACCTACGTGTATTATAAAATAAATATTTTTAAATTGGTGGTGCAAAAATATTTAACGTTCTTTCGTATTATTCGAACACGCTACAAAAATTGCGAATAGATGAATTAAAGCGATTTTATGGGATTCTGTAAAATACCGGTCATTTTAGTTGTTTTAATCTGAACGGTAGAATACGCAATTTTTAAACAATATTATTTCTAGTTGTGCATACTAAATTTTATTTGTGTTGCGCCGATGTGGAATTGTGTATTTTCAATACTTCAAAGACAATATTTTCTGGTTAATATTAACAACAATTGAATTTATCCCACAAAACATTTTTTTAGGTACGATATGAACTGATAAAGGGTCACGGCGAGCTTTTCAAAGTGCAACGAGAAACGGGTGATATCGAAATAAAGCAAAATTTAGAGGGGCACAATCGAGAATATGAGTTGCTTATAGCGGCATACGATAAAGGTGTGTTTTGAACTGGGTTAGGGCGTAATTCGATAATCGCGGCGCTCGTTTCCGTAGGTATCACGCCTTGCAGGACCGACGTCACAGTTCACGTAAAGGTGATCGATCGATCGATGCCCGTGTTCAAGAAACAATTTTATTCGGAAATTGTCCCCGAAAACGTGGAACTTCATTCTCCTTTGGCGCTATCGGTTCAAGCGGAATCACCTTTAGGCCGTAAACTCATTTACAGTATCATTAAAGGCAATGACTTGGAGGAATTTGCATTAGATTTCAACACAGGTGAGTTTTTTGTGTTTTTTTGTTGTTGTTCATGAAGCATAATTTACACCCGTCACCCCAGTTCCTAATATTTTCTTTTTATAACAGGAGATGATTTCCCAAAACATTACACGAATCATACACTTAACGATTTTCTTAATGCATTTTTGAACTCTGACGATTCAAATTCTTCCACAGGTATTTTATTGAGAGAATTTTTGGACTCTTAGTAACAATCTTTTTTTGTGCACACTACTTA
This sequence comes from Geotrupes spiniger, assembly GCA_959613385.1. NCBI lineage: Eukaryota > Metazoa > Arthropoda > Insecta > Coleoptera > Geotrupidae > Geotrupes > Geotrupes spiniger. The sequence goes on along the minus strand of OY390737.1, from coordinate 12,910,499 downwards.
CTTAAAACATGACTTCTCTAACAAAGACAGTGGTTCACAACTACGTACATTGCATATTTTTCTGCGGACACGATTGATATCAATTTCGTTGCGAACCACTGATGGTGTTGGTCTCTTAATACACCTGATAAACAACTAATTTTGCTCTATTTCCCTATTTATTTTGTGTGAGCTTTTATCAGCATATTCAGAATTATAACTCATGAATAATAAATAATATATATTATAATTTTAATACACAACTAATAACAATAATAATCAGAATTAATTATTTGCAACGGCCAATAAATAATAGATTGATACAGCTAACGCTCATCGTAAACAACTACGAAATTCCTTTATTTTTAGTATATTTTAACTCTTCATGATGTGTAAATATACGGAAGACATATGTAGATTATTGGTTAATTTTATTTAACACTGTAGATGAGTGCGTTTTTGAGCATTTGATTAAAATTGACACATAACCACTTGCAAAATTACACACGACTAAAATGCAATTTCTATTTCACAGCCCCTGACAGTAACAATGGTCCCTGTGAGTATTTTTACAAAGAATAATATTGCTACTGATGCTTGTTACTTGCCTCTCGCTTTACGACATTAACTATTTAAAAAATGCTCACACTTTTATCGTAGCTTGTTAATTTTCACACATGTCCCTTTAACTTTTGCACATTGCATGGCACTTGTAGCTAACCACAACTCTCTGTCGTGACATTACGCATTGCAAGTTTTAAGCATGTCCATTTCATGTTGAGAATGTCGAGGTATGCATTTTATTTATTTTCGTTATAGTAATCTTGAATAAATGTTTTCTGTTCGTTAATTAAATGTACAGCATTGGAAGAAATTTAAAGCACATATCACTTGTTGAATTAATTGCATTAATAAATGGTGAGAGATGGCCCAAATATATTATAAATTATACTGTATTGTGTTCTACCTGAGCATAGAGCCCAAATATAGCGATTTTTGAATTTACAGATATTAATAATTAAAAATAGATACGTATCCATTTAAGGTACTCACACTGGATTTGCATGGGTTTGTTTCGATTACCCTTTTAGTACAATCGATGGTGTTTTATTTAATAGTCGAGCTAGTCGCTTATTTTATTAAGCTATAAATACAAAGTCATTAATTCAGGCCCCCGTTATGCGCCATAACTACATCGCAGATCGGTTAGATTTCAATCAGCGATAGTGTGAGTTACTTCGTTAAAGATAAAACAAGCAAATTTAAAACTTTATGAAATATGTAACGACACACCACAGCCGATCAACTATCATAAAATGTTCATGGCGATAAATTAATAAAACCATTAAGTAAACATATGAGTTAACTTAATTGGCGTCCTTTGGTGAAGGTTCTGTTAATCCCACCGGAACTTTTTGTGTCTCTAAGTCGTTGGCAGTAGGGATGATATTCGAAAACAACTTGGTATAGAAGAGTTATATACTCCAATAGTTTTTCAGGAATGTCCACTTGCATAGTCTATTGTTTTGTAATTTAAGTCACAGATGACGGTTCTGTTACTAATTAACGTTTGATCCACACGGCACTTGCATTAACTTTGCTACAATTTTGGCTGGAATATTCTAAAAAGGGTGACTGGTTTGCCCAGTTGTAATATTTAGAGGATAGCAAAATGTAATACTCCTTTCTGGAATAGTCACCGGGCATGTGAGAATTCTCGAAGCCCGATTCAATGCATATTGGATGTTGCATGTTATGTGATAATATTAATAATAATAATCAGGATAATTTAATATGTCTTTAAATTTTTGTCAATGCTTAATCTCTTTTCAAAGTGCATCTACCTTACCACATAGCATTTGAAATATATACGTCGTAAATAACTAAAAGTCTTGCCTGCTCATTTCTTAATATAAACCACGGCAATTTTATCATAGATTTTGATAAAATGCTCGTAGTTGTATAAATTCATTACAATAAATCTTACATCTTTTTTAATGCGCAGGTGTTATATCTGTTGTTGATGAACTTGATTACGAACAGCAACAACAGTACGAACTGCTGGTTAGAGCAACCGACTCTGTGTCGGGTGTATACGCCGAAGTACCGGTGTCAGTGGTTTTGCAAGACGTAAATGATTGTCCTCCAGAGTTCACAGAAGAAAGTTACAACGTATCCATATCGGAAGCGGCGCCGTTTGGAACGTCGGTCCTCACCGTAATAGCCAGAGATAACGACACGGGAATAAACCAGAAAATTATATACTCGATTAAAAAAGACGAGAACAACAACGCCACTGATTATTTTCACATCGACGAGAACGAGGGGATCATATACTTGAAGCAATCGTTGGATCACGAAGTCTCTACCTCTCATCACTTCATCGTAATTGCGACCGATCAAGGTGTTCCTAGTTTATCAAGTACAGCCCATGTTTGGCTAGCAGGTATTTCGACCACATTCCGGTATCTAACGCAGCATACAATTTGTCAACGTTTCAGTTTTGGATATGAACGACAACCCGCCAAAATTCGAGCAACCTTCGTACTTTTGCGGATTATCCGTGCACGCCAAGCGAGACCAATTCGTAACAGTGGTGACTGCCAGTGACCCAGATTTAGTGGATCAAACGCGACTGCGTTATTCCATAGTCGCCGGTAACGAACAACAGACGTTTTCGATGGACCCCAATACAGGAATTATTTCACTTACGAACTTGGCGAATTTTGGCGATCAGAAAAGTTTAATGTTAAACGTCTCCGTTTCTGATGGTGTCTATACGAACTTCGCCCGATTGAAAGTCGAATTGATACCAGCGAACTTGTACACGCCAATATTCTCTGATATTATCGTCAACGTTCAAATAGCGGAAAACTTACCTAGTGGATCGTACGTCACGGTCGTTAAAGCCACTGACGATGACTTTGGAATTTTCGGGACGCTCGTGTATTCGATACATTCGGACCTTTTAAGAGAAACGTTTTCAATTGACAAGGTGACGGGAAAAATTGTAACCAACATCAAGCTGGACCGCGAAAAGGAGAAAATGTACGAGATTCCGGTCATGGCCACGGACGGCGGGGGCAAATCGGGCTTCTTAACCGTCAAAGTTAAAGTCACCGATGAAAATGACAACGCGCCCAAATTCCACTTGCGAGAATATAAGGGAAGCATCCCGTTAAATTACACACGAGGGACGTATTTCATGAAGGTTAGAACATTTTTAAATTTTATTATTTTTTATTAAATTTGAGCCTTTGCAGATTCGTGCTACTGATCCTGATGAAGGCGCTGCGGCAAAGTTGAAATATTCGATATACGAGGAACAATCGTCGGACGTTACAAAAATTTTTTCTATCAACGGAGAAGACGGTGGGCTAGCCTTAACTAAAGATGCGTCAGTTTCGGGTAAGGCTCTATAATTTATTTAATTCCTAGAGCATGGTCCCCAAATATTTTACAGTCAATTTTTCACAAACCTAATAACTGAATTACTAGCTCCATTTAACACTTTAATTTAAATTTAATTTTCAGAAGGACAAGTATTCCAATTTTTTGTCAGAGCCATCGATGGTGGGCACCCCTCAAAACACTCTGATGTACCTGTGAATATTTTAATTATGGGACCAAAAGATCTTCTTCCGATATTCGAACGTAAGGACGAAAAATTCTTCCTATCCGAAAACTCATCGACAGGTAATAAAACATTACAAATAAATTACAATTTACACATGTTGTATATCCAGGTACGATTATCACGAGTCTGAAAATGGTGTCAAACGTCACTATTTCGCACAAAATCGTGTCCGGTTCCGAAGATAATCCACAATTCGCCGTAGACGGTCACGGACAACTGATATTAGCCAGACCATTGGATTTCGAAACGCAAGTTTCGCATTCTATAGGGATCCTTGCCGAAACAGACTCAAGTCCCCCACTTACCGCCCTTGTGGAGGTAACGCTGCAAGTTCTCGACGAAAACGACCACGCGCCGATCTTCGAAAGTAATCCTTATACAATTAATCTTGCGGAGAACACCGAAGAAGGAAGGTCAATACTGAAAGGTAAGGTGGTAATTAAAATTGTTGGAAGTTGTTTCATTTCTTTTTGCAGTGACTGCCCATGATGAAGACCAAGGTAGTAATGGCGAAGTGAGATACACCTTTGGGTCAGATTCTGGTGATGCCATAAATGTGTTTACAATTGATGATTTTACTGGATGGGTCACTACATTGGTACCGCTTGATAAAGAAACGAAATCCGAGTATAAATTTTACATCATGGCCACTGATAACAAGCACACTGCAAGAACGACAGTCAACATACGACTGAAAGATTACAATGATAGTCCAACACTTTTTAAAAAGAAAAATTACCACAGTGCCGTTAATGAAGATGCATTGCCTGGAACTGTCGTGTTGAGTCTGGACACAACCGACGCAGACACCGACTTAACGACACCCGTGAATTTTTACATCATCGCCGGCGATCCTAGTTCACAATTCCATATACGACAAACAGGTGAACTTTACGTTATCAAACCTTTAGATCGTGAAGCTGTAGCGAATTACAACTTGGAAATCATCGTGACAGACGGTTTATTCACCGACACAACTAAAGTCGATGTAACAATATTGGATTCCAACGGTGAATATTCACAAATTCTAATTTTTCTCAATGAACAATTTCCTTTTTTAGATAACCCACCGTATTGCTTGAAATATCGGTACAGACAAGTTTTGTCCGAAGGTATTTTGCCAGGTTCCTTCGTCTTGAGCGTCTTAGCATCGGATATCGACGACCAAGAACATTCGAAACTTCGTTACATTTTAACTGGCGATGGTTCTGAGAATTTCGCCCTTGATAAGGAATTAGGACACCTGAAAACTATCACACACCTCGATAGGGAAAAACAATCTAAATACAGTTTGTTGGCTCACGTCCAAGATAAAGAACACTCCAATTGGGAGTGCTCATCTCAAATAGAATTGGTCATATCAGATTTGAACGATAATTCACCTTTGTTTTCTCTGCCTTACTACTCTGTTGCTTTACCAGAAGACGTTGAAGTTGGCACTTTGGTTACGAAAGTCCACGCAACAGATGCAGATATTGGTAACTACACTTTCTTATTATTAATGTGCTGTTAAACAAGTTTAAAAAACCTGTATTTTTGTGTCATTGTTTTCAAATTTTGTGCTGTTTCCTAAGTCAATTCAATTGTTCATTAAATGCTTTAAAGTGAATTGAAAGTCATGTGGTCAAACAATTTTTTTTCTTTAATTGCAGGAATAAATCGAAAAATTAAATATGTGTTCATCGATTCGTTCAATAACCACTTCAAAATGGCTACAGATAGCGGCATTGTAACCTTAGCGAAACCCCTAGACCGAGAATTACGAGCAATGTACAATTTAACGATACAGGCCGTCGATCAAGGAACACCCCAAATGTCATCAGTCGCTTCTCTCATCGTAAATGTTCAAGATATCAATGACAACCCACCAGAATTTGCTTCGAAATATTACTTTGCCATCGTGCCTGAAATTAACGCTGTCGGAACCGAGTTAGTGCGAGTTTTGGCGACATCCAAAGACACTGGCGTTAATGCCGAAGTTTACTATTCGGTTATCGGGGGTAATGAGCACAAAAAATTCGCCATACACAACAAAACTGGTGTCATAACGCTCATCGAAATGTTAGATTATGAGCGAGCTAAGGATTACTTCTTAACAATCCAAGCCATTGATGGCGGTACGCCACCTTTAAGTAACATCGCCACGGTAAATATAACGGTTACTGATTGCAATGATAATGCTCCCATTTTCGCTCAAAATTCTTACTCTGCTAGAATAAAGGAAGATGCAGAAATAGGTGACAAAATTCTACAGGTAAATGAATGATTCAATAATTGTAGTAAACTAAATATGTAATAATTTTAGCTTATGGCGACGGATTTGGATAGCGAAGAAAATGGTAGAATATCTTATTCCATCATTAAAGGTGATAACGATGGGCAATTTTCTATTGATGAAAACACTGGGTATATATCGGTAGCCAATATTCTTGATAGAGAAACTATGTCAAATTATGTTCTTGAAGTACTTGCTAAAGATAATGGGACTCCAGTACTTTCTAGGCAAACGCTTGTTAACATTGAAATATCTGATGCCAATGACAATCCACCATTATTTTCTCAAAGCAACTATACAACAATTGTACAGGTATGTAACTTAGAAGTTTATTTAAACTCGATAGATCAGAGAAAATATTATTATTAATGAATTCACACAATTTAAGGTCATTTCATTGCTCAACGTGGAAGGTATGAGTTGAGTAGTAATCGTAAATCAAAAATATTGCCTCTACAACATTGTGTTCTTTATTATTCTTCGAAGTGTTACCAATTTACTTGAAACAAATAAATCAACGAATAAATATTGTATTATATTGTAAATTTTTGATTTTGATAAATTTTCACTATATTTCCTCTAAATGAGATTACATTAAAACTGTAAAACTGAGGTATAATATATAATAGATTGAGATTCAACACAATTTTCATTTCTTATATTTTTAGTTGTTATATTAATAAAGGAATATCAAGTGCTTGTTATTTTTGTTGACTCATGTTCATGTTATTCGCTATCTTGAAGAATATTTGTTACAATGTTAATGTTTGAAAAATTATTAAAAGCTAATGTCTTACTTATAGGAAGATAAACCAATTGGATATCCAATACTCAAGTTCACAATTACTGATGCTGATACTGTACCAAACACATCACCATACACCTTTGATTTTCGACTGGGCAATGAAGGTAATATTTTCCGTCTCGAACAGGATGGAATCCTCAGAACGGCCACCAAATTCAACCACAAAATTAAAGAGACCTATCTTTTGCAAATCAGAGTTTTCGACAACGGTACCCCTCCACTTTATTCCGATACATTCGTCGTCGTTAAAGTAATCGAAGAATCACAATATCCACCAGTAATAACGCCCCTCGAAATCAACATTAATTCCTTTTTGGACGAGTATCCTGGTAGTGTTATCGGAAAAGTCAATGCCCATGATCAAGACAAATACGACACGTTGACTTACTCTTTATCACCAACGATTGGTGTTTTGTACCCAGTGCACGAGTTGTTGTTTAAAATTGATAGAACCGATGGCACATTAACCGGTTTATCACGATTGGACGTCGGTGATTACCGACTGAATGTATCGGTAACGGACGGAAAATATTACACGCATACTGTCGTTAAGATCGTAGTGGAAGTGGTCTCGGAAGATATGCTAGAAAACGCGATAGTGATAAGATTCCGTGAGGTAAGTCCCGAATCATTTGTTTTGAGTCATCGGAAGGGTTTCGTCCGAACTGTTCGAAATGCAATGAACTCTAGGCTCAAAGACGTGGTTATAATAAGCGTGCAAGCTTCGAACGACGATTTTCGTGTAAGACGTCAAGTCATAAATAAAGATTTGGATGTTTTGTTCACTGTTCGAAAACCCGATGAGGGTTTCTACTCTTCGGGAGATATACGAAAAGCAATGAACGATAATTTGGAGGAATTAGAAGAGAGCACAAATTTGATTGTGGAAGAAATCGGTCGGCTCAAATGTTCGAATTCTTACTGCACATATGGAAATTGCGAGGACCACTACGTCTTAGAACCAACTAAAATCACTCCGATTTCAACCGATGTCATCAGCTTTGTTTCTCCAGAACATAAACATAGAATGGAGTGCATATGCAAGGAAGGTTACGGTGGTGATAGATGTGATACCATGGTGAACGAATGTGCTAGATCTCCATGCCACACGTATAAGATCTGCATTCCAGATGCCTCCACTGTAGGCTACTCGTGCCAATGCCCTGAAGGTTATGCTGGGGCAACTTGTGAAGTCGACATATCGAAATGTCATGATGAGTCCTGTTACATAGCGAGAAATCCGATTTCGTTCAAGGGCAAGAGTTATGCCCAATATCGCATTATCAATAAAGAGGCGATAGAAGATCAATTGAGTTTGAGTTTGCGGATAAGAACGATGCAACCATCTGGAAATCTCATGTACGCTGCTGGTAAAGTAGATTACAACATATTAGAAATTGTAAACGGAGCCGTACAATACAGGTTTGAATTGGGTAGTGGAGAAGGTGTTGTCCGCATTTCAACGACATACGTTTCTGACGGTAGATGGCATGAAGTTCGCCTGGAACGCGATCATAACAGTGCTCGATTAATCGTAGATGGGATTCACAACGCCCAAGGCTCCGCACCAGGCATTAGCGATATCTTAAATCTACAAAGTGACGACATGTACATTGGTGCTGAAGTCCATCAACACCCATCGATACTTGGGTTTGAAGACATACAAAGAGGTTTCTCTGGGTGCATGGATGATGTAAGAATAGCAAGAACTTCTGTGCCATTACACAAATCCGGGGATAACTCAGTCACTGTCTTAAAACGGTTAGCCAACGTTGAATTTATTTGCGATGCCAGTGTCTTAACTCCGGGTGGTGCTTGCGGATCACAACCTTGCATGAACGGAGGCACTTGTACAGAAATCAAAAGTGGATTTGAATGCATATGCCATTCACGCTTCAAAGGCATATTGTGCGAATTTGACACGGATCCCTGTGCATCATCTCCATGTCTTCACGGAGGAAAATGCAATTCCACAAAAACTGGAGATTTTACCTGTGATTGTGCTTTTAGATTATCTGGCAAGAGATGTGAATATGGAAAATATTGTTCACCAAATCCGTGCAAGCATGGAGGAGTTTGCGAAGAAGGCAACGACAATCCATTGTGTAAATGCCGCTTTTTCACCGGTGATTTTTGCGAATTTGATTTGAATGAGTGTGAATCGTCGCCGTGTTACAACGGCGGAACGTGTATAAACGACATTGGTTCTTTTCGGTGCTTATGTCCTCCGAACACCACTGGTGCACATTGCAATAGTCCAGTTACCGCTACCTCGATTACTTCAAGCGTGATGAACATAACAAAAGAAGAAATGATCGGGATTGCAATCGGGATAACGGTAATCATTACTTTGGTAATCATGTACATCATCTACCGGAAATGTCGAATAAAACACTCTATACAAAGACAGAACATGATCAACAACGAGACCAGAAAAGATCAAATCGTTTTGAACTCCACGCGAACCGCCGACCTTGCCGAGTTCAAGAGGAGTTCGAAACTAAGCAACTTGGAAGTTAACCAAAGGGAAATACCCGTCTGTCAGCCGAGACCTCTGTCATACACGGCCGCTTCTCAGAACGACTCCCACTATTGTCCACCACCAACTTTCCTGAATAATTTAGATACGTTGCGCAGTTACGGATCTGCAGGTATTTTTTTTTAACTTTGAGCCGTCATTTTTCATTCAATTGAATTTAATTGCAGGTGATGAACTGGAAAATGTGCCACGTGATTACGTCCGCAATTTGAATCTCAATAATCAGCAGAGTGGAATCGGGAACCACTGTGAATCTGATAAAACTACATGGGCTGATCAAATGCACTTAGCCTCCACGTTTAATGAAAAGCCAAAGATTAACAAAAATGGTACATAATACTTATATTTTACTGCAGTTATTAATTTTAAATGTTACTCAAAGCAAATGCTAAAGTTAACATGCTTCAAGTATTAGCTAACTATGTAGTACTTAAGCTGCTTTAATAAAAATTAAATTGGCATGTTGACACTAAAAGTGTCTAAATAAATAACTTTGAGATTCATAATTTAACCACTTTTATCTCTAAGTTAACTTTATTGTCAAAATTCTTAAGTAAATCTTTTTAGAAGTTTTCACATACGAGTATATATCATCCATTACAATATTTATTGTGTCTAAATGTACAATGTGTCTAATTTTGTCACTGCCATGAAAATAAAATAAGATCGTTTTGATTCATGATAATTTATAATGCGTGGTCAGGAATTTGAGATACACTGTATATTCAAATAAAATCCTACAAGATACAACATTGCATTTCAATAATAAGTAAGTAAACTAACAAATAACATTTACTAATTATGTATGTAGTACATACCCAATCAACATCACACAAACCTTCTCAAAATTCATTTAAATAAAATTGTACATAGAGAAATATTACTTACATGAAAAGATTTGTGCTATATATAGAAAATAATGAAATGTATTTTACTCTAGATTATAAAATGTCGAGTCCGGTAAACTGTGATCCACCTAATAGACTTTACGGTGGACGAAGTAATACAATTGCAAATCATAAACCAATTGGACCACCGTCTCTAACTTCAAATTCAACAGATGATGATCACAGATCTGTTGGAAGTAAGTTGAAAGTTTTAATATATTGCAAATTTGCTCTTATTTTGTGCACCAATTTACTTTTTATTCCTCACGCTTTTCATTTTCAGTCGTTTCGTTCATAGTTTGCCTATCCTGCTTTAAAACGCTTTTCCAATATCACATTAATAGCAATTGAGTCTTGGAAATTTAGAACGTGTGGTCTTTTAAGGTTTTCTCTAACTTGGCCTATAGTGGGCCAAAGAATGGTTTGTTTTTCTAGATGTTTTCATGGAATTGTGATATTTCCCCTTGAGTGGACCAAATTCCGGTCTAAAGTCTACAGTATTGTCGAAAATAAAATTATGAGTGAAATAATAATTATGTTTGTTCACCTACGCTAATTATGTGCATTAAATAAACTTCGTATAACATTTTTATTCACATCGATCTAGTTTATTACATCATCACAGGTAAAATAATAACAAGTAAATTGGTGCGGCAAAATTATCAATGAATAGAGAAACTATTGAAACTCTTAATATGAAAAAATGGAAACCTTCGAATGCATGTCTGTGTAGATTGATTTTAAAATCATACACGTAGCAGTAGTAAATTGTTCGATTTTAGATAATTATTTTTCACCTTATTCCTTTTCTAATCGACTAACACCTTATTGTTTTGTGACCTGTATCATTTTCAGACTTATCGTGTTACTAATATGTACACAGTAAGGTTCTTCTAAATGTGTTCTAAAATCAGTAATTCCAGGTTACCACTGGGACTGTTCGGACTGGGCGCGACACAGCCAGACATTGCCGAACATAACCGAAGTTCCGGGAAGCGAAATTCCCGACTCTTCCAGCTTTCACAGCAACGAGAGTAACGAGTCTCGGTGCCACCATCTGGCGCATAATTTGGGACACATGCATCCAGAACGTGACATCGAGACGCTCAACGAAGACTTAGAATCCGAATTCATGGCAGACAGTGAGTGTGAACCGCATGCTGCCAGCCCCAGCCTCAATGCTCTAGATAGTGGCAATGAGGAATTCCGTTTTACCACAGGTCAGTATATAAGGTGGATTTAATCCTAGGCAAGCAGTATAAATTAAGACATGGGCTACTTACAGGATTTACATTTTGTCAAGTTGTCAAGTTGGCCATTTTGGACAATAAGTGTTCATATTTGGCTTCTAATATGTGGTAAAATTTTCAGCCAACCTACAAATCTAAGAGGGAATAATATGTTGCAAACGATTGGTCGAAATTGATAATTGGAGGAAAGGTTAATAAAGCTAAAATATCAACAACTGAAATTACTTTTTTAAAAGTGAATCAATTCAATATTAACCCCTCTTAGGTATGCAAACTGTTGTTGATATCACAAAATAATAAGGTGTTAGTCGATTAGAAAAGGTATAAGTTGAGAAATAATTCTCTGAAAATTTACTGCTGCAGAAGAATACAAATTTACCACCCATTACTAAATAACCCAGTTACTAATGAATAGTGTATTACGCAGTTCTTATGCATCTAAATTAATTCATGTAAAACATATTTTTATAGGGCGAAAAGAAACATTTGTATAAATAAATACATACAACTTCATAAGAAATTACATTACAGTGAGTTCACGTGAATGCTGTGGTTTTAGTACTTAACTTACTTACTTAGTTATCTGTGTTCATTTTGTAAAATATTAATTGATTGAACTTTTTCCTATGCAGTGCCTTTAATTATTGTTAAACCAAGTGAGTATTTTAACTCGAATTAACGTAGTTCACATTCGCTACTAACGCCATCTTAGCTGAGTTATTTTTGCATATTTTGTTGTTGTTGTGTTCCTATTAATAGCACTGTTTTGCTGTTGTATTTTTTTTGTTGTTTGTTTCTCAGCGTTACTTCATTTGATTAATATTTCCTTTGTGTTGTAGCGGATAGTTATATACGTCACCCCAACTCATACTTACCAACCCATGGGTACAACATCCCCAGTGAGGCGGAAGGGGAATGTCTCCACAGTCCAGGTGCAGATTCAGACGATGTTGAACCCTACGGCTTCCCTAGCAATCGAAATAGGAGAAAAAATTGTGATGATGATATTGGATCTGTTATTACCACTTTAGGTAATATGTAGTCTCGTTTATAATATTTACAAATAACTAAAAAATTGTTGAGTACTATTACCGAAAATATATTTTCGTGGATAATATGATGATGCATAATTAACAAATAAATTTTTAATTTCAGAAGAACGTCATTCCTTATTAGGAGGATACGGTAGCAATAGTGACGTTTCAACAAACCTTTGTGAAATAGAAGATTCAGAGTGCGAGACTGAACAAAAACCTTTAAATTATTTGGGAGGGGTTCAACAGACGTCCGTCTGACATATGTTAAACTCAACGTCGGATTATAAAACTCGTTATCCCGGATAGCAGAGCATCTCTGTCACTGTACCCATGGATCCAATTTAGCGGCGTGTGTGTTGATGTATCTATGTTCCATATTTTTGACCACTTAATTTTGATCGTATCGTGAAATTTTATAATAGGAATTGAAAAACCAATTAAGTTCTTCAGCTATCATAGTCGATGCATATCATAATGATATGAATAGTTTATCGATCAATACTTTATATGTAGAAATATGTACATAAACTATATATTACATAATGTATTTTTTTATAAAGTTGTACGTAAATTTCTTTAATAATGCTTGAGTTGTGTGTAAATTGTTATGATTAAGTGACTAGAGTAACTCCCTTTAATGTATGTAATTTTAATTAAGTGTATAATTTTTGTACAACTTTTATAAGTTTAAGGAAAATGAAAATGTGCCTATTAACGTGAGCAGCTAGGAAAACGGCAGCTCGTAGAAAACTGACAATTTTTATAAACATTACTTATTAATTAGTAAATCAGGACTGGAATTTTAATGCATTTAATTTTTAGGATACTTTAAAAACTTACTTACTTGTTTTTATTTTGCATGTGATATAAGATATGTGTAGTTCTTCCTTTCGACTTACGGCTCGTTTGATTTGATCTTGATGTCCTTTAATTTTAACTTAGTTTGTAAGTCTGTATAATGTAAGATTTTTGTCAGTTTTATTAAAAAGAAAAAATAAAAAGAGTTGATTTTAATAAATACTTTGTTTAAATTAATACCTATTTGTACCCAGCTTTCTCTAAGTAATGGTGTATGGCCGGCATACACGAGAAAATCCCAAATACCAATAAAAAATTCCAAATTACGTGGTACAAACACCTTAAACCAAAGTTTTACAGAGAATATGTCCCATTCAACCAATTTTTTTAGTTGGCGAGAATTGTAAAATGTTTACATGAGAACCACTAAGGAAGAACCCAACCCAACACATCATTTAAAATGCTAATAAAAAATTGCAATAGTTCTTGCGATTTGAAAATTTTGAACTGCACTTTGAATTCACATAGGAATTATACTAAGTAGCATAGAAATCCGAACACCAAGAAAGAGTTAGAATTTTTTAATAATTTTAACACCACACAGTCGGCTACCATAGAGGAACAATCGATGAAAAATTCAAGTAAAAAAAACAAAAGACAAACGAGTTTTTATTAATAGTGTGTTTGACCACCTCGATCTAATCAGGTGGTCGATATCTGCTTGAGGTAACCTCATCCCAGGCTACTTGTACCTCATGTCTCAGAGCATCTAACGTCTGCGGAGAATTGGCTAAATTGGTGAGTCACCTACCCATCACATCCCAAACATGCTCAATTGGTGATAACTCAGGTGAACGGGAGGGCCATGGCAAAAGATTAACGTCGGCAGCTTGAAAGAAGTCTAGACTGATGCGCGCTACGTGATGACGGGCGTTATCTTGCTGGAATATGGGATTTGGCATGGTCGCAAAATAGGGTAGCAGATGGCGCTCTACAATGTCGTGGATGTAGCGCTGAGCATTCATATTGCCTCTAACAAAGACTAGGTCTTCTGACCCTTGCCCAACCATCATGCATAGCCAAGCAAAACCGGGACTCGTCACTAAAGACGACACTATTCCATTCAACATTCCACTGTCGTCGTTCAAGGCAAGGCAAGGGTCAGAAGAAGGCGAAGAGGAGAACGCTGCAACCTGGAGTTTGCGATAGAACGGCATGTGCATCGCACTGTTGGGGTAATGGCATGGAGTGCCATTGCCTATGGAAGCAGGTCACCTCTAGTCTTTATTAGAGGCAATATGAATGCTCAGCGCTACGTCCATGACATTGTAGAGAGCCATCTGCTACCCATATTCCAGCAAGATAACGCCCGTCCTCACGTAGCTCGCGTCAGTCTAGACTTCTTTCAAGCTGCCGACGTTAATCCTTTGCCATGGCCCTCCCGTTTACCTGACCTATCCCCAATTGAGCATGTTTGGGATGTGATGGGTAGGCGACTAACTAATTTAGCCAATTCTCCGCAGACGTTAGATGCTCTGTGACATGAGGTACAAGTAGCCTGGGATGAGGTGCCCCATGCAAATATCGACCACCTGATTAGATCCATGCCTAGACAGCTCAATGAGTGTACGCGGCTTCGAGGTGGTCAAACACACTATTAATAAAAACTCGTTTGTCTTTTGTTTTCTTAACTTGAATTTTTCAGTGATTGTTCCCTCTATGGTAGTCGACTATGTGGTGTTAAAATTATTAAAAAACTCTTTCTTGGTGTTCGGATTTCTATGTCACTTTGTATACTTTCCTTTCCTCGGTCGCTCAAACCAAAAAAGCAAAAGATCTATTCTCAAAAAAAAAATGTAAAAATTCAATAAAAGAACATTAAAGACTATCTGAAATGGCTACACAGTCATAGTTCCTACTAGAGACGAAAGGAAGCGTAAACAAGTCGCCCTGTTGCAGGCAGATTCGCATTGGTTCACGGATGGCTCTAAGTCAACTGCAGGAGCAGGGGCTGGGGTTTCCTGCTGCATACCAAGAACTGAATTAGAATACAGCATTGGCAAGCATGCAACAATTCAACAGGCAGAAGTCTATGCCATTGAAATGTGCACAAGAGAGCTATTAAAAAGCCCTCGTCAGCACAGGACAATAAAAAAATGTTCTGACAGCAGAACAGCACTGCAAGTCCTTGCTGACAATCAATGTACGTTGATGTCGACCAGGGAATGCCGTGCAGTACTCTCTCAACTAGGGATAGCCAACAAGGTTAGCCTGGTCTGGATACCCGGATACGCTGGAATAGAGGAAAACGTAGCAGCCGATTCACTGGCAAAGAGCGGAGCTAATCGGAAATTTATTGACACAGATTGGGATTACAAGAGCCCTGGCCAGGAGGTGCCAGGAAATGAGACATTCCAAGATAGTAGTGATAGGCCCATCTGCTGCATGTACCAGGACACTGTTGGGTTTGGGCAGGAAAGACCTGCGCACTCTAACAGCCCTGGCTACTGGTCATAGCCTAAGGCATCACATGCATAGGTTGGGTTGGGTTGGATTGGGTAGAAAGCCGACTATGCCTTGAAACTGAAGAGACAGCAGAGCAGGTCATGTGTGTCTGCCCCGCTGGGGACCAAATCAGGTTCGCAGTCTTTGGTGAGACAAACTTGAGCTGGGCGAAGTTGACAAAACCTCACACTCTAAAATTTTCCTTTATTTAAAGAGACAGGGAATTGAGGTTGAACTATAAATAGTTGTGAGCCACAATAGACCCTTGCGGTCGCAGTGGAGGGGCGATTAAGCGCTCCACTCATTATAACTAACTATGTGCTGAAACAAAACTACTTAACTAAGTAAACAAGTTCACTAAACACTTCAACTAATTTCTAACAAAAAATATATAAATAAATATATCCAGCCATATTTCACGACGAATGTTATCACTTAATAGTTGTATGACAACTTTCAGTTATAATCGACACTGATAATAAACGTATGTACATATACTACTGGGCAAGACTGGGTAAAATAATTGCAATAGAACGAGTTATACAAAAAAATGATGATAATCGTTTAATTGATATTTTTTGATAAACAACTAATCAACTTTAAAATCGCACGAGTTGTCCATAAAAGTTAGGAACCACCGGATTGAAAACGGGCGTCAAACGAGGTCCATTGATGGTCCTAACTGTCGGCGTTGCTTCCTCATTCGAATCGGACGATTTAATTTCGACAGATTCATTTTCATTTTCATCTGCTAATTTTGCGCTTTGTTGAAAATTCCGTGGATTTTCCGAAGCCTGGATGGGTCTTTGTTGTTGACGTGGCGATTGAGCTGCACGAAAACGTCCATTACCTGGTGTAATTAAAGCTTCAGTCATGCGCAAAATTGGTTTAATATTTTGTTGCTGTTGTTGTTGTTGTTGTTGCTGCTGCTGCTGTTGATTACGTTGTGCTGGTGCAGTTTTAGCAAGATTTTGGATTCGAGCTGGCTGATTTGCTTGGTTTTCTTCTTCATCTTCGTTTTCTACTCTTGGTGTTTCATATAACCTCCTCTGTGGTAATGCATTAGGATTGTAAAACGCATGTGGGGCAGGTGCAGTTTGAAAAGTAGGATTAAGTTGCGGTGACTGTACTGCTCGTTGCTCTTGAGATTGGTCTGGTTGTGATGATTTGGTTCGTTCGGATAAGTTGGGCGATACACGAACGCGATTTTCTGCATTAATGAAAGAAACATCACTGGGTATAGCTGTTATCGGAGTTGGGTTTAATTTGTAAGTAAATTGGGCATTAGGTAGTTGGGTAAACGCGAAAGGCGCAGCCAAACGAGCTAAAGAACTTCCAAATGGTGCTTGTTGTAGTGGAAATGAAACTTGGTACCCTGTAGGGGCTGCCACTGGAGTATAAGCAGCGTTCACAACAGGAACTCCAGCTCGAATATCGTGATTTATTGCATGGGCATTATAAGACGACGCATAGTTTGCAACATACGTTCCATGACCATTGGCGACCAACACGACGCAG
Organism: Geotrupes spiniger; assembly: GCA_959613385.1. Taxonomy (NCBI): domain Eukaryota; kingdom Metazoa; phylum Arthropoda; class Insecta; order Coleoptera; family Geotrupidae; genus Geotrupes; species Geotrupes spiniger. Next base: position 12,893,269 of record OY390737.1, on the reverse strand, counting down.
GTAAAAGTAACCTAAAATCAGGTTTCAATTACAATTAATAAAAACCTTGGAATAACATACTTACAATCAATTTAATAGACATTTTAACTTATTCGCTGCAAGGCACAATCGAAAAGTGTGACTAAAAATTTCCGAGTGGATCTTTATATAGTGAAAAGACGCCGATTATAAATTCAACATGTAAATATTGGCCCAGGTCAAAAATCACCGATTCTTAGATAATAAGTTGCGACAAAGCGCCTACATACTGCGTTTAAAATGCAAGGCAGATCTGCCGATACACGCGATGAATATATCTTATCCGAAACTGTCGATTTCACTCAGTTAATGCATTTAGGAAACAGCCGAAATTGCCTTTTCTAGGGTAAATTTCTAGTTGGTATGCTCGTCGTAAGATAGTACCCAATTGTGTCCACAGCTGCCGTGAATAATTTGGCAGAAATATTCGTTAAAATTCCGGCGATGGCTTGAGATTTCAGTTAATATTGAGAAATTTATGCAGAGGTTGTGCATATTTGATTGCATCGTGAAGGTCGGTTGGTGTGTAAATTGTAATTGTAATTCTTATTTATTTGTTTTAATCGAGTAGTAACATCTCCCATTATTACTAAATAATTATTGCCCAGTCAAGTCAAATTAGCATTTTAGGTCGAGCTGTGTAATTCTCACTGGGCAGGGCTTTCATACGGTTCAAATACCACCTCTCACTTAAATTCAAATTATTCACATCCACACAATATATTTCGTCTTGCTGAGAAATTTACTTTACGGAATATTTGAACTTGATGCCCAAAAAAGGTAGCATCATCAGTGCATCAGCTAGTGAACGATACTTCTTGTATGTAATTATGCAAATATGAATATTTCAATATTTAAAGTAGGTACGGTTTAAAATTAACCCCAGAAGATAGAATCTGAGAAAAGTTGGAAACAGTTGGGTTGGGTTAGATTGGGTTGGGTTGGAAATTTCCTGAAAACCTGATGCTAAAACTAAAACAGTTTCCATTTCCTGTTACCCAACCCAATCTAACCCAACCCAACTGTTTCCAAATTTTTTGACATAGTGCCGGAAATTTCGGCCAAAACATCAATGTAATACGTTAAAATAGAATCTGAAAAAGTTTGGAAACAGTTGGGTTGGGTTACATTGGGTTGGGTATTTACTGAAAACAGGTAAAGGACCTGAAATAGAACTAAAACAATTCTATTCCAGGTCCTTTTCCGATTTTCAGCAAATTCCCAACCCAACCCAACTGTTTCCAATTTTCTTCAGATTATATTTTAACGTATTACATTGATGTTTTGGACGAAATTTGCGGCACTATGTCAAAAGAAAACAGGCATTCGACAATTAGTGACTCCTAAATTTGAATATCACAACTGTAAAATTATTTAGAATGGGAAAATCCTTATGGAAACATTGAATATAAACCCAGATAAATTATGCAAAATAGTCGGTTGGACAGACCACGCACTACATTTAATCGCTGAACGAAAATCGAAAAATCGTGGGGCTAATCCCCACGTTTTTCCACAAATTCTACGACACATCCAAAGTGCCTGTCTAGCTTTGTGTATCATTTTTTCCATATGGGACATATGGGACTTCCAGTTGAGCTTTCTATCTAGTGTCACCCCTAGATATGTTGCTTCCTCCGCCAATGGTATCATTTCACTTTTCAGTATGGGTGGGTTGAGATTCTCAACCTTCCTCCTGTTTGGGAATGAAACAATAACTGTTTTACGAGGGTTTATGGCTAATTGCCCACCTTCGCACCAGCATTGTATGATATTTAACGATTCTTGGAGTGTTTCAGATGATGATTCAGATGATTGCTTCATCACTGTCTCTTACTAGAATAACAATATCATCAGCAAAGGCGTGTATGTCGACCTCCAAACTGGTAACAATGGCTAGTAGGTCTTCCACCAGAAGAGTCCACAGTAGGGAGGTATATATAAACGTCTACGAGTGCAACATTAGAGTTAATTTGATTCCAAGTGGCGTGTTCTGCATACTGAATAGTCGCTATCCGCCGATCAAAATTATTTATATCTATATAGTTGACAACAGTGGCTCTGATCCCCTATTTTATTCCCTAACGTTACCTCACTGCGCCTTATAACTAAAAAAATTGTTGGTTATGTATCCAAATTTGTTTTGAATCGATTTAAATACTTTTGATGTTATACTTAAATCTCTGTAATTAAAAATGTATCGTCCGGCTGGATATTCGAGTGACGAAGACGAATACGCCAATTTTTTGGTAAAATTACCTCTTTTGCATAAAATCTTATATACAAACTTCGAAATTGCAGTCTGAAGATGAGGACGCAGTTATAACAAATAGGTCTGGAAACATAAACACCGAAGAATCTACAAAAAAACTTGATGAAAATAAGATATTCATGGCAATACTATATGGACAAATAAACACCGTAATTGAGATATTAGACACTGGTGAGGTATAATTCGGAGCTATACACAAATTTGATGGTAACTTATTGTAGGTTTCGATGTGAATGCGCAATTAAAGGATAATTGGACGCCTTTGTTGTTAGCTGCTTCTGTCGGTGAACCTGATATTGCAAGGGAACTCATAAAGCGTGGAGCAGACGTTAACAAGCATAAAGGTGAATACTTGCCTTTTCAAACTTTATTTATTATCACGTCATTGCAGATTTTTATACGCCTCTTATGGCAGCTGCTTCGTGTCCAGAATCCACTTCATCGTTTGACAGATCGTTAGAAGTCGCCACGCAGCTGATAACAAGCGGTGCAGAAATCGATGCAAAAACTCGCAAAAGAATGACAGCTCTTATGTACGCAGCAAGTAATGGACATGTTGGACTCATCAAAACTTTACTGCCAAAATGTGATAAAATCGCGCAAGACAACCAGGGTTGGACGGTATGGATTTTTTCATTGTTTTCATCACATTGCAAATATTGTTGTAGGCATTATTCTGGGCTGTAAATGATAATAAACTGAAGGCGTTTGAGACGTTAATGGAAGCTGGTTTAGACTACAATAAAGTGGATGTGAGGGGAAATATTCCATTGCATTATGCACTAAGTAACAGCTGTGAAGAAATAATTAATCTCTTACCAGATCAACGACGGAAGAAAAAGAGTTTCTTGGAAGATAGTGTGTATTCGTTTGACGAATTGTTTCAAGATAATAAGTGAGTATTTTTCAAGTCTAATTAGTTAGTTCTAACGAGTGGCGTGTTTAATCGCCCCTCTACTGAGACCGCAATGGTCTATTGTGGCTCACAACTATTTATAAGTCATCCTCAATTACAATTCTCTTTGGATTTTAGAGTGTCAGGTTTTGTCAAGTTCGCCCAGCTCAAATTTTCTCTCACCAAAGATTGTGAACCTGATTTGGTCCCCAGCGGGGCAGGCACACATGTCTCATCGGTTTCAAGGTATAGTGGCCTCAGCCAATCCCAACGTATGCATGTGATGCCTCGGCTATGACCAGCAGCCAGGGCTGTTAGAGTGCGCAGGTTTTTCCTGCCCAAACCCAGGACCGTGGTATGTGCAGCAGATGGGTCCTTCAGTACTAACTTGGAATGTCTCATTCCCTGGCACGCCTGTCAGTATTCAAGTATCTTGTGCTCCATCCAGCTCTTATTTGAGCTTCTGGCCAGGACTCTTGTAATCCCAAGAGCCGGGTTCTGGGCCAATAAGTTCCCGGTTAGTTACACTCTTTGCCAGAGAATCGGCTGCTTCATTTCCAGCGTGTTTGGGTATCCAGACTAGGCTAACCTTGTTGGCTCTCCCTAATTGAGAGAGCACCAGGAATCTGCCTCACTTGATTACTCTCCCATTCGCCTCTAGTAGGAACTATGAATTTATAGCGCAGTCCGAAGCTGTATATTGTAGACATTGTGTCATACCCCGGATGTCATCCGTTTCAATGTCAGTCGACAGCCATTTTCAAGTCTAATCATTCGTTTATTTATGAATTTTTAGGCCGAAATTTTTGCGAGATGTCTGCTTGATGTTATATGGTATGAAAAATGAACGAAATATGGAGCTATTCTTGGAAAACGATGTGGATTTACCCAAATTTCTAACGTTGACTGACGATGACTTACAGCAGTTGGGAGTTAATATGCCGTATGAAAGGTACAGGATAAAGTGCGGGTTGTACCGGTTTCATAAGCATTTGTACAAGGCTAAATCGATACCCATTGTTTCGAAAAATGACCCATATAGGTGATTAATGTTATTAGTAATAACGTTTTATTCATAAAAAGTGATTTGTGGTTGTATAATACTCATCACAAAAATGATTTCAGTACGTTTGATGTAGCAAATTCAATATTGGCGGCATGTAGACAGTTTGTCACAATGGAAGCTAGTTTGAGGTACCTGGTGCAGAACATAACTAATTTTGAAGACTTGAGGAGCTTTAGATCTGAAATTGAAAATATAAAACAAAGGATACATAGGATAAAGAACACAGCTTTGGCTATACACTCAAATGCTAAAGTGGTAAGTTGTAAACATTGTTCTACATGGTTTTCTTTTGCAGCCTGGCACACTTTTTCCTTTTCCCAATCATTGCATTTAGGAAAATAATGGTAATGGTATTCAATATTGTTTGTGAGAAGAATGCACTACAGAATATAGATCACAGAACTTTACTGATTTTAATAAATATACAGCTGCCGTTTTTCAATTAGGTTGTAGATATATTATTCTGTTGAAGAAATTAAATCGTATTTTTTTCAAATGCAAAATATATGTTGACTAAACTATTAATATGACAAATGTATTCGATTGTTTTATACTAAATATATTTACTTAAAATAAAGCTATTGACAACAAACTCAAAACATTAATTAACTTTGGTACGAGGGTTGTACCAGAACTAAGTTTCCCATATTTTTTACAAATAGAAATATTGTAACGGTAACTTCCTTGCTTGGAGGAACCGGACTACTGCTCGAACTTCGCACTTGGCGGGAGCGGCGATCAACACTTCCATCACCGGCGGCTGCCAAGCGAACACTGAGCGACATAGCGAATCCCAGACGGGCGGGCTCGAGAGTGGGGGTACCACAGCGTTTCAGATGTGTAAATTAATAACAATAAACAATGTTTTCTATTTGTAAAAAATATGGGAACCTTACTTCTGGTACAACCCTCGTACATATTAATTTGTGAATAATGTTTATTAAACTTTTCAGAGCAGTGAAACTTTGGGCATGTAATGGTATTTTTCATCTAGTGAAAACGCTGAACAAATATTGAAATTGCAAGTTTTGCTTTTTGTTTCAGTGGGACTTGGAGAATCAACCAGCAGATTTAATCGATAAGAAGTCACGTATATACATAAAGAAACGTAAATTTACATGGATGTACACGATAGGTGTATTATCAATAATCACCTATTTCACCATTGTAAGAATTTATCATTAAAGTACATTATATTTATTTTCATGTTTTTATTAAAAATAAAATACATCAATAATAGTGTCCAAAATATCTTTATTGTTTATAAATAACTTACAAAAATGTATAATTTAAATTATACTATTGTGAAAATAAGAGAGTATTTCGAAAAATATCTAAACATCGATCAGAAGCTAATCTATCATCACATTTAAAATAATTTCTGAACGGTTAGCACGGACAGTGAAAAATACATACAATTTAAATCCATTAAATAATTGCGAGTCTTTCACAAAACAAAATTGCTAAACTTGCTCGTTTAATAGTAAATGAAAACAGAAAAAACATAAACCTATAAGCAAAATGGAAAAATTAAAGACTTGTGGGTTTGTTTAGTGTTGGATTGGAATCATAGTTTCTCCGGATGTGATTGCGGGCAAAGGAGCCTCGACAGTCAGGACTCCGTCCTTGCTCAGGGAGCTCTTAATTGTTTCAGGATTTGTACCCTTCGGTAAAAGGAATTCTCTGTTGTATTCTCGGTATACAGATTTCGATTCTGATTTTTCTTCATGTTTGGCGTGCACCTAAAACATTTTATGAATAATTTACAATGAACATTAACCATGATAAGAGGACTTAGTCAGTACACTATAGGAAACTCACCAATAATTTGTTATCGACAGTTTTGACGACAATTTCTTCAGGAGAATATTGGCTGACGTCGAATCGTAGCTTCAAACATTTGGTGTTACCGTCCTCCTGGATTAGGGGAGAGTTTATATCATCTAACCATGTTTTCACTTCGCCACTTGGACGTGCGCAAATATCACCGCCAGTATTGTGTGTAGAAGATTGGGTAGTGGTGCTAAATAACAGAAATGAAATTAATTCATTATTTATTGAAACCCATGTACAGAACATAGCAAGTTGTACTAATAAAATGTTAATTATGAACTGCTGTATCAATGAAAAGGCAACACCTTCATAATAGTAAAACAATGTTGAATAATTAAAATGAGTCTATTGTAATACATATGGAAATGGCAATCTCGACTATTAATTTTAAATGGAAATTACTTTTTATATCACAATCTTGTGAGAACAAACTTTTTACAGTTAGAACTAAAAATGTTTGAAATCATAATTATTTCAAAACAAAAATTGAATTTAAATTGAATGTTTATACAAATTTTTGGTTTTTACGTTACTGTCTATACAAACTATTGGGGCAATAAATGACATATTTTTGGTAGAAGATTTTAGCTGCAAATGTTTGTCGATAAGTCACATTTGAATGAGGGGATAGAGGAACATTATTGTGAATGCATTCTTGATAATCCTCAATCGATTCCAATATTTGTAATGCATCAATTCTTGAATAATGTGCACTGATGAATTACTTGTAAAATAATGAAGTACTTCTGAACCGATTTTTAGTGGCATGGCATTAGTGTTTCAATAAGGGATCAAATAAATGATTAAAAAAGTAAAAGATTTTTGTATCAGAAATGTGGTTTCCACTTTAGCAAAGCTACAAGTGATCTTTGGAGCTTGCAGTGAACACTGAATTAAAATTATCGCCAACATTGTTATTGTAATGAAATGGGTTGGGTTAAATTATCAAAAGTCAAGTCATAGATTATAAAGACATTAAGATGATACACGAGTAAGTACACACAATATTTTATGATTTTAATAAAGATATGTCAACTTAAAATAAAAAAGTAAATGTAAGGCACTCATGACAAAATTGGAATAACCATAACGGTTTTGATACAAAATAAAATTCTCTCTTAACCAGTACAAAATTTGTTCAGTCCTCATTGTGATTCCTTTATAATTTAAGCCCGATATAATGGGCCCCGTTCTTCTTTTAATATCAACAAATATCAACGAAACAAGGACGCAATTCATACCATCAACGGTTTAGTCGGATATGATATAAAACTTTGTTTAAAAAGTTGTTGAAATTTTACATCTCTAAAATATATTTCCAGTCACATAGTTTATTATTTCGTTCCATCAAATGACATCTTGCATTCAATGTAACAACACTGCCAATAAAAATGAAGGTTGCTATTTGAGAATATCGTTTCAGGTTAAACTGGGCGCAAGTCGTGAATGGTAGTCAGCGGAAATTGTGATATCAATGCATCACATGTTCAAAAATATCGAAGTTATCATCATTGGTAACATACGTCTTTGTTGTTGACACTTATTAAACCAATTAATATATGCATGTCCTGGATAGTAACTGGGCTAAGATAGTCCTGTTAGTTGACACCTGGCATTCAATTTTCAAATAATTTAATTTCAGTTTAATGGTTCATTTCAGTTTAATTTCATTTTATTACAAGACAATGGTGACACTGTTACCTTCCAACATTTAACGCATAGAATGATGCAACGTGTTAAAATTTCTCAAACAAACACAACAGGTTTTCTGTTGTCTTAGGAAGTAACGATATTTGCAGTAGGTCGAAAGATTATTATTATTCGGACAAATAATACGCATCATCTTTAAACACATGTCTTTATTTAACTAGACCTGGATCTTTTTTTAGAAAAAAACCTCTTTCGACAGAATAAATTTAGCCAGTTTTTATAACGTACATACCTGAAGAAAAGGGAAAATTCCAAGAAGTGGAATGTGTAAAAATTAAGGATTGCCTTAAGAATCATAATGTAAAATGGGGCGATGCAGGAATTACAGGAAAATGGACAGCATGGCAGATATTTCAAAGAAGCAACTTTCATCCTAAACAAGTTTAATTAATCAATTTCGATGAATTTAGAACACCAGCTAAAATTTACTGGTGCACGTAGGTGCAAACTATTGCAGATTAATTTAGTTATACTAGTTTTAGGGATTTTAGTTAAAAACGTGTTTTTTTAATTTGTAGTTATATATCGTCCTTAGCTTACCGAGAAGGTTCATTCCTTGCCTTTTCTTGATAGTATTTCTAATCTTATACTTTGTTAACTTCTCTATACACGACCTTATCAACACACCCTTTGTTCTCATCCTTTTTCTTTCCAAATCCAAAATTTATCATAAATCCTTAAACTTTTTATTAAAGCAATGCACAATAATTATTTTTATGAAATCGTCCAAAAAGTGACGGAAATAGACCGTGAAGTAAATTGGCAGTGAAGTAAAAAGTAGTACTTTTTGTAGGATTGTGTTGTCACGTATTAAATATTTTCGGTTCAAGGTGTAATAAATTGGAAATTATATAAATAATTTTTCAATTACAATAAATATTAACAAATACTCAACGGAATTGACAAAAAATATATGATAATTATAATTAATTAATTAATTAAATTCTCGTGAAATTTTGATTTTAATGCTTGTATATTTCTTCAAAATAGCCTAATTCCTAATTACCACCATTTAAAATGACACATTCGTCATAATTAATACAGAAGAACCAAAATTTCATAAACATATTTGTTACTATTTATTTAAATTTAACAATTTCGGTTATTTGAAATATTAATTTGGTCCAATTTATTAGGTCTTGAAGCTCTTAACCTGCCAGAAACGAAATATTTCATATGCGAGGGTGTCCACACGTTTAAGCCAAATGGTTTGCATAACAGATAATTGTACTTCATTAGCTATTTTCTTACTTTTTTGGTCGATTTCAGAAACTACTCACTCTAGCTAGCTACGTTTGATATCATAGAATATTTTATGATTTGTAATTTGTGTCAGCTCTACGTTAATTACAGTATGCGTTATTGTTATTATGCATTTTCACAAATAAAGCCGATGGCAATGCATGGCCTTAATTTCGAGATGATGGTTTAAAGTACATGTAACATTGACATTGATGTTATGCAACAGCGAGGACCTTTACAACGGACAAATACATGGCTGATATGTTCAGCCGTTTCAGTGCCTTTGATGGGTTGCCATTTATATAATGTTATATATAATAACTCAGAATAAAATGCTTCAAAATATCTACGAAAAGAAATAAAGATAAGTCATATCTAAATTGGAGATTACTGGATTAGAGTTAGGCGAAGTATTTACGTGGAAAACGAATCAATTTCAGATCTGACACAATTTGAAAAGTTGCTATTAAACGGTGATTTGATCGTCGATAATTTAATAAACATTTCGACGTATGTAAATAGCTTTTAAAAATGTTCATAAGTGACCACGTCTCTAAATCTAAACGATTGAGCATGTACGGAATTTAAATGGAATGTGTACGATACCTATAATATATGCATAAACTGAAATGACCTAACGTTTATGGTATGTGGACTTTGATAACTTGTGTTCTACTTGAGCTGCGCTGTGATTAATTACCCCGTTCGACTATCTGCGATAAAATTCAACGCGTTAATATGTGCAGATGTGACAACTGGTAAGTTTCCTATTTTGCATAGTGTTGCATTCCCAATGATAAACAACAGCGAACGGCAAAATGAAATTTGTGCCATGTGAATTCACGAACGGCAATCTAGAGATAGGTACTAAATTCTAGTTGAAGCGGACGACTCTACACAGTGAATTAAACATTAGAATTACAAACCTGCTGGATTTCGAAGTGTTTCCTCCGGAAACCGTTTCGTATTCGTAAGACATGCAAAGTTAAAAGCAAAGTTAGATTAGTTTGTATAAGATGATAATCTTTGTGCTGTAGACTACCAAATCATACGCAATTAGTATATTAATAGCCATGTTATGTTTGAGTGTCATGAATGCTAAACAATCGTCGCAGTTCTCAGTTTGCTTGCTTACCAAAAATCGCCCTTACAAATATTAATTTCTACATTTTTGATAGTGGGTATCATAAAGTCCCCAGTAAAAGGGTGTAACATAGGCGTAGATAAAACTGGTTTTGTAACTAATGATTTCTCGGTAGAACTTGCAGTCGGATTTATTGTGCAGGTACAATTGTGACCTGGAGGGAATTATAAAGTAACAGGAAATCTTTTGAGTTTAACGTAAGTCACTATTAGGGTTGCACCACTGGTGACCAATAAGGTATGCAAATCTACGAATTTTACAACCGAAACTCCATGTGGTCACTGCGGAAACTTTCCCAACATATTTTAATACGGTTTAATATATTTTAAGTTTGCAGTCTGAAATGCGATATAATTTATTCGAAACAATTTACTAAAACATGTTACGCAAGAAAGTCGTAACCGAAGCGAAACAAATTTATGTCCATATATAAAATGTGTTACATTTAATCACCTGCGCGCATTGTATATGTTAATTATGTTGGGTGGGAAGCGAAAACTCGTATAGAGGAGCGACGAAAAACAGCCTGTTGGGTTACCAACGAGCACGCCATTTGATTTCCGAAAACGGTGCAATTTGAAGTGGTTTTTCGAATCGTTCCGTGGAAAACGGCCAAAATGTTAAAACGTCGCGGCGCCGCGCTAATAGATTCGCGCGTTTTATTAGGAAACGTTCTCATATTGATGGTGCGGAGCCAACTTTCTAGAATTCTTGAGTTATATGCGATACGTGTGTACGTACATACAAGCGAGCCATTGATATTTCGATCAAAACGTCGAACGTTTTTCGTCTGACGTGCGCGAAATGTGCAACTGGACGCCGATAAAGTTGAACCATGTGCAGACACATCTCGTCGATTTCAGTTACCCGGTGTAAGGCGGACTTTCTATTTCTGAATGTGACATCACTGCCGGTTACGTATGCACTCTTTAAATGGCCACAGTTGTCAGGCGCCGATTGTAATTGAAACGAACGGCGAGTAAAAAATAAAAGAACAAATTTATACATTTGTGCTGCTCGCCTGAGCGCATTTGCTTAAGTTATGCCAAGTCGCTGTACGAGATCTATTATTTTCATTGAGATAAATTGTAATGAAATATGCATTTAACTTTGTTAATAATCATGTGCCTTTTAATACTGTTCCATACATCGCTGAAATAGCGTTTTTTAACGTTCTATGAAAAATATATTTACAATTTTTTTATGTTTGAAAGAGGTAATAGTGAGAGTACTGAAATGGTCGAAAACTCAACGAGAACAGGGCCAGCTTGAGGTGGAAGTAAAGTTACGTCTCGAGAAAAAATTAACTTATTACATAATATTAAATGTTTTCCTTAGCTCTGGTTTCCTTTGCCTTTCTTATGCATTATTTTCTAAATTTTAGTTCTAGCTTTGGAAATCGTTCACTTTGATTCTTCCTTTTCTTTACTGCAGTTGTTAGCCAACAACATCTTTTGAGTCCTAAAGGCTTTAATTAAATATCTCAGATCATCTTCAACTATTACTAATTTTATCCAATTGATTTAGCAACGAATTTTTAACGAATGTTTATCCTCATATTTTTTTTTAATAATAGATACCATTTATGGGGTATATTATTTTGTTCGTGCTGTCTGTTACTGGCACATAGCTGAGTTTTCAAAAGAAAATATGGTTTGTTTTAGATCAGCAGTATTGCAATAAGTAATTCACAAATCACTTATGCTTTAAGACTGTCGACTAACAAAGGTAATTGACATTCATCTTATCGGTAATTCTGAAGATAGATTATCGTGGAGAAGTAAGGATTATCCAAAAGGTATATCACGATCAAAAATGATCGAAGTCAAAATCTTAATTAATAAATACGAGCGAAGTTCGAAATACAATTTTTTTTTATATTAACAGCATTATATTTCTTTATTAAATAAAGATTCGAATAATCCTTTAAAGCCTTGTCTTGGAAATCTATATAATAAGAAAGAGCATCTAATTTCCAATTTATTTATTTATTTACCCACATTTTCCAAATGATTAAAATTCTACAAATGCCAACTAAAATGTTACGGGTTTATCTTTGTCTCTAATTCTAATTCTAATGCATATTTCAGATTGCCAAACAAACAAAATATTTGAGAAGCATCCAATTGTGTGCAATTTCGACTGTGTCATTATTATAATTCATAATAACTTCGTCGGCAATACAGAGACAACTAAAACAACATATATTTGCTATAAACCTTAAGAAATTATCCCACACGACTGACGACTTAGATTATTTATTAATAAGGGGCGGCACAGTCACTGTAACTGTAAGTTGGCGAAGTTGAACGTTTACTGTCGCCAATAAAGATTTCGAATTCTCAGAAATTATTATTTTTCTTATCTAAGATTTTTACAAGTTACTCTGCACATTGGATTAATGACCAGTTATATTTAATTTATTTAATTTCGTTGCCAAATTTTTCTATCAAAACCAATTAAAAAATAATTACAAATCCCACTGAATAGCAGTTTAGAATCTCAGCATTAGATAATGGGTATTATGAGGTCAAGAACACTTCAACTCTTGGAAATGTTAGTTTGTATTCAAAACTTGTCCTTCCCGTGAAAGGTGTACGGTTTATGGTACCGGTGAAGAAACGGAAACTTGTATGAAAACAACGTTAGTCGTCATTTACAACAAAAAAAAAATGTCAGGTAAATAAAATGTGTACACACATACGCTAATGAATGAATCATCGCCCGAAATAGTGTTTTCTAACGCTGACCACACTGAATAATTAACGCTAATCGAAATGGTCATAAATACGATCAAATATGCAATAATTGCTATAAATAACGATACACAAAAATGCGGACTAGTGGTACTTGATAATTTTGTTTACATGTGCATGTCGTACGTTGTACAAATATTTACCGTGTAAACTTAGGCATGTCGCTAATTTGATTAACGTCGATAATAAGCTTATGGGTGTACGAAGCAGGTATTTTTAATTGAAGTTGAGATTTTCACTACAGTCGGAAAATAAAATGATGTTATTTATTAATTTCTTTTAATATTGTTTTACCCATTCAGATTTTTAATTTGTTCGACCGTTTGAGATTTTCATTAATTTTAAGATGCAATCTGCAACTCAAATATGTTTTTCGATTGCCGAATTTTGATGCTGAACGATTTCAAAGAAGTTGAAATTTTATGGCCTTAAAATACAAAAAAAAACAATATTTTTTCATTGCAAATGTTGTTTACAAGTCGATTTATGAAGTCAAAAAATGTGTACAATTTTTTTAAATTATTGTTTTTAGAAATAAAAAAAATAAGGTTCGCATAATTTATGTATTAGGAGAAAGTTATTTGGTAATTTTGTCAGTTTTCTTTGAATTTGCAATAATTACTAATTAAAATCTTGAACCTCCACATTTTAGTGGAAATATTTATTTCGAGATTTCAAAATCAGTACTTATTTTTTTCTAAAAAAATAATTACTTCCTTTTCCAGGAGGTATGCAAGGGATTTTCTTTATTTTTATCGCAATTGTGTGTCCCAGTTTTTGTAATATGTAGCAAATTCGCAAATAACTACAAAAAATGTTAAATTATTTGCTTTGTTATTTAACCTGACAGTAAATTATGACAGAAAATATAATAAAAATTGCCATATTAAATCATTAAAATGCTGTGATAGTTATTTAATTTATTTAGGATTAATCTACATGGAACTACGTAGTTTGGATGCTTGGACGATCGGTTCATTCCGATTGTAAATTCTTCAGGAAGAAATACCAAACTACCCTAAGTTGTCGAAGACAATTTTTCCAAAAACTAGTAGGAGCTACAATTCTGACTCGACGTATCTTTAAGAGAGATCTTCTGAAATAATTTCATTTTAAATTTTATAATAATTTCCAAATGAAACGCTCGATTATTTTCGCACTTGGCGTTTGGCAACGTCTTCCTTAAGTGTAGGATAGGTTTTGGCAGTGAAAATGTCACTTGTTATGATTTCTGCCGCGTTTTGTAGTTCTTGCAGACTCAAAGAGCGAAATTAGTCCTAGATTAGTTCCATATCAAACCTATTTAATTAATGTTCATAACATCTTAATGCGCCATTTTCACTAATATAGTAAGTTTTAGATTTGTTATTATTTTAGAATATCAGTATCAGTATCATTAGTTGATCTGTGGTATGGTTTGGGTTGGGTTGGGTCGGGTTGGGATGGGTTGAGGTTGACTTAGTTAATTTTTAATTATTAATATTATTATTTTGAAAATGTTATTTTCACTTTTGAAACTTAAAACTACATACAATTTTCAAATTTTCAAAGTTTTATTCCGTACGTCTGCACATCACAAATGAAAAGAGGTAGCAATATCGTATTAGATACAGGAAGGAACTTCGCAACTAAAGCTAAATGAATCATTGATACCGTAATATGCTATGAATATTGATTAAATACGTTGTACTATTGGATGATCATTGCGGTCTCATTATGAGCTCATCAGCAAGAAATACTAAATATTTTTACAAATCGTATAGTTCTGTCTTGATTGACCTGATTCAATTTTACAATTATAATTATTTGAATTTAATGTGATTAGTTTTTTGCACAATTTGCTTAAGTACTGGATTTTATGAGCAAAGTTTGATATTTTGCTCTGGTGAGCTGAGCTCGTTATACGAGCGAAAAGATCGTCCAAGAATTCAAATCATGCTCTTTTGAAATCCAGCTTGTTCAATTGACGTCAATGGCATTTTAATGCATGCTCATCGAATAAGTAAGTCCATGTGTAGTGTTTTACGAAAAATATCGCTCCTAGCAATCACAAGGTAAACTAATACATTCATAAAATTTCCGACTCAATATTTCGATAATGAAACTTAAAACTTTAAAACTTATGAATTGTATGTGGCTCCTAAGAAAACTGCCTATATTTGAAGGCAATATATTAACCGGTTAAGTCGGGATTTACTCTTATTAACACCATAACTTAACTTACTTAACTTAACGAATGGTTCGTCGTGTTAAGTTGTGTTGTGAGTGGTAGTTGATGATATTAAAATTTTAAAAAACTTTTATTTAAATCTTTTGAAAAATGTACCATTTATTGGAAAATCGTTGTTGAAAAATGTATCTAAGTATAAGAAAGTCCGGTTCAGACCACTGCAAATTTTTATCTCAATAAATACGAATTGGGACTGGGACGCGGAGGAGAAAATTGTAAATAATTAACATTACATAATAAGATCGTGATAAGATTTGTCACCAATGTGTGAGCGGATCAGTAGGTCTCGTATGAGGATCGTTGACCTGCCCGTTGACAATGAATTGTAATCATCCAAACTGAATATCTTCTCTAACGTCAACGATTAGCGTTTGTTCTTCATGGATTTTCAATCAATGAATAGTTATAGGAGAGTGTTTATCTAATTTAGCAATTACCAGGATTTCTATTGTTATTATTTAAAATTATTACACATTTGGCTTTTTTGTGGCAATGTATGTCGTTTGAAATAGATTCAATGCACGCCCCCTTTACGCATACGGTGGACACAATCCACCGAAGAGGGTCGATATGTTTATGAATAAACAATCCACGACACAAATAAGCGCCGAGGCCAACAATAGTCGACTTCCTGCCTTCAACCGAACCGTGATGAATGGAAAAATTCTCATTCTGCGAGCGCAAACACTGTCTACGTTTTGAATACTAACAGTAGCCTCATTCACCGCGCTTCGAATGCGTGAAGCCGAAGCGTTCGCAGAATCGCTCCATGCAAGACCGAAGACATTCCTCTCTCCGAGACCGTTTTCGCTTTTTTTAATGGATTCATATCTCTCGCGCAATATCCAATTACAAATTCCCATCGTATTGAATTATACGGTTCTCCGAAATTCGATATCGTGAGGTTTGCAACTGTCGCGTTTCGTTGGAAATCAATAGCGCGTGCAACAAAGAGTCACCGTGGTAACGTCTTGCATACAAACAGCAATTACGCTTCAGAACCTATTCGTGTTTGGTTTGATTATTGTCGGGTTGAAAAATTACTTTGTGAGATTAATGGTTGGTGTCTGGCTGGCTGGTCATTTGCATGTCTTCTTTACGTACTGTATTCTGAATAATACATTTTATCTAATCAGCGTCGTAGTTGTATTGGTGGATTGCCAAAAGTGTATGTTTTTAAATATACTAACTGTGGAACATATTTAAGAGATTAACGATGGAAACCATGTTTCCCATTATTATCACCACATTGTTACATTTTTCAGAAGTTGTTATGAAATTCGAAAAGTTGTTCTTCTGGAAGAATTTTGTCCAATTGGTGTTTATTTAAATTGAATTTGGAAAAATATAATTTTAAAGAAATACCTGAAATATACCTAAGTGGAATTAAGTTTTAAATTTAAGTACATTCTCAAAACTTTATATGCTGAGGATTTATGTTAAAATCGCATTTGTACATTTTTCGAGAATTTTTGCGTAATTTCAGTCAATTTATTCAGCGACGAGTTTTTTTTCAGGCCAACCGCAGAACAAAGGTCTGATTTTTTTGTATGTTGAGCATATTTTATTGTTAAATACTAAAACAACCTGGAAAGGATTTGCAACTTGATATTTTTGGGCGGTGCTGAAACCAAATGAAATAGAGGCAAAACCAATCAACGATAAAAAAATCGATAATTAACTTTTTCCTACCGCTAATTACGTAAGTCTTCATGTGAAAATTAATAGAATAAATTGGTACACCCAAACAATTAATAATTAACAGCATTAGAAATTATTTCCTTGAAATGTTACTATTAGTCAATCGACAAAGTAATTCGGTCACACGACCGCAGGTGATATCGATCAAACCTACCTTGTGGTGGACCTGAAGAAATTCTGCGATTCCCTATTCATGAGCTCCGACCGGAATCGGCTCATTTCCTCTTCCATTTTTCGCATTTCTGCGTCGAACCGTTCCCTGATGTTGCTGAATTCGGTGTCGATGACGCTGAAGTCGCCCAACTTGATGGGAATGTCGCGCTTGATACTTTCAGACATTTTCGTATTTCGGGTTTACTTTCGCACTAGAACAACGCAAACACAATTCACTGAGAAGTTCACACGAGTACCGCTGAAACTACACTGGGATATGGTCGGACGGCGCGCCGGGGTTTGGTTTTTAAATAGCTCGTTTGATGGGGGGCTTGCGCAACGCGCGGATGGTGCCGGCGAGTTGTACGAAATAACGGGCACAATGGTAACATTCTAGAAAACTGTACGTCTGATTGTGTGCACTCCTACGATTTTGTCGCGTTGTGTAAACCAACACCGAATGTTTACCGCGATGAATGAAGTCATCCGTTTCGATGGCGTTTAATTAGGGAAGACAATGCGAATTTCCGAATATGTACATACGGGTTAAGTGCGACGGAAATGAGTACGCGTCGTTACACGTACACAATTATTTAACGTTTCTTCTTTTATCTTTCTTAATTAACAACGTTCAGTAAATGCGACAAAGAGAGCAACTATTATACTATTATTTCATTTATGTGGGTTGAGTAAAGATCTCAGGAATTTCGAAACTGACGGAGAATCCACTCCAAATGTACGAGGGGAACTAGAAAAATTGATCTACCTAACCCAGAAGAAAAAGACATTCGATTTATTAAACATGTTTATTTTTCAATATAATCTCCATCAGCATTAATACACGTTCGCCATTTGTCCGGAAGGGACGACCCCATACCACTAAAAAAAAAACGTCTTCTTTTGGGTGTTAAAATATTGTTCGATAACCTGCATCAAGTGTTCATCCGCCTGAAAACGCTTTTCTCTTAGAAATTTTTTTAATTTTCGGAATAAATAATAATCCGATGGTGCCATATCTGGGCTAGCTCAGTTTTTTGTCCATGGCGGTACGCAATTTCTTGAGAGTATTACTGTCAACTTCTGCATTCTGCCTTTCATCATGTACTCAATTAAAAGAACGCCTTTCAAATCCCAGAAAATTTATGCCATGCGTCTTCCTGCAGAAGGCTGAGTTCGAGCTTTATTTGTCACCCATTGCGTGGATTCTTGTTTTGTTTCGGGATCCCAGTGGTGTACCCAAGATTCATTTCCAGTTACAATTCGAGCTAAAAAGTCAGGATCAGCCTCCAAATGATCTTGAGAGACTTGACGCCTTAGCAGTTTCTGTTCAGGAGTCAACAGACTGGGAACCCATCTTGTTGACGCCTTGCTCATGCCCAATTTTTCATGCAATATGTTTATAACGCTAGGCTCAGATATTTCCAATGCTGTAGCGATGGTGGACACCTTCAAACGGTAATTCCGGCAATGGTTCCTCGAGAACCATTGCCGGAGTTGTCGCTTCTGCAGATCTTCCACTTCTGGCATTACCTTCGATGGACCTCCTTCCCCAACGAAACTGTTTAGACCAAAATTTGACTACATAATCTGACGGGGCATCGTTTCCGT
The DNA here is from genome assembly GCA_959613385.1 of Geotrupes spiniger. Classification (NCBI taxonomy): domain Eukaryota; kingdom Metazoa; phylum Arthropoda; class Insecta; order Coleoptera; family Geotrupidae; genus Geotrupes; species Geotrupes spiniger. Next base: position 12,874,641 of record OY390737.1, on the reverse strand, counting down.
AGATTGTAGACATCCGATGATGAATTACTTATTTAATTGCCTTCTTTAGTAAAAAAAAAATTATGACACTTTGATGCTTCAATTTTATTACACTCATTTTCTACTACTGTCGACTTCACGAAATGAAAACAAATAGGCGAATTTGATTCTAATTTACTATGAACCTTTCACAGACCTCTCACTATTTGACATTAATCTCACACGTTTTTCAGTAGTTACTATGATAGCCAGGTAGCTAGTTTTTCTAGTTCCCCTCGTATATGTACATATTGCTGATTGTATATAAATTTAAAGAAATATCGTTATATTATATTAATATATGACCCACTGCGGATTTCCATACTTGCATCGAAATTTGACACCGATTACATAAGAAGACCAAACAATTAAGGATGCAAGTCGTTATAAAGTTAATGTGACAAATACAAGAATGTCGAAATTAACACAATCAGAATTAACTCAATTTAACTCAATCCAAGAAGCATATTAACACTTATCTGATGGCAAACTAGAAAAATCGGCGGACAGATGTATGTAATTATTCACTGAGGTACCCATAACACAGATAATGCACAAATACGTGCTTACAATATAAGAACTTGTTGTTTACCATCGTTGTCTGATTATGTAGTTCAACCCTTCGAGTCTTATCGGTATCGCCTAGGAACACTCACTCGTCAGATTATGAGCACATAATGTACCTTTGATTGGCTGTGGTTTTATGTTTATGCAGATGCGGTTAAATCATATATAATAGTAATAACTTAAAACTAAAATAATTTCTTAAAGTTTCACATTTTTTTAATTTATAATGCCGATCTTTAGGCAAAAGTAGAAGTAGAAAAATATTAATATATAGATCAATTATCTCGAGAATTATATTACAGGCATAAGATTACGAAGGGTCACTGTCTATGTTTCAAATATGTACTCCAGCATAATTAAATAAAGAAGCTACTAGTTAATATAAGACAAAATCTCAATAAAGGGAGATAGGAATGTTGGAGGATATATTAAATAAAAATTGGACAATGCTGCCATTTTGACAAGCAGACGAACGGCTGATAGAGAATGCATTCTAGGACCATCCACTAGAAGAACGTTATGCCTTTATAACAGAAGAAATGTGCGAAAAGATCAAAATATACAAATTGAAAGATGTAATCCACATAAAGAAATACCAAGGATAATTAAATGAATTGGACATTGGGAAAAGTTTGGTAAAACCTATGTGTGAAAATAAAGCTCAACACACAAATATAAAAAAACAATGTGGAATTAGAATATCAAACAGGAAATAAAACAGCCTCGATATATATATATATATATATATATATATATATATATATATATATATATACAATACATACGATGAAATATATGAAGAAGAATACATGAGAAAGACGAATACATCAAAAGTACGTACTTTCTGTACGTCATAAAGAAAATAAAACAGAAGAGTTGGGAAGAATTTGAGAGTAATATAAATGAAGTATATTGAGCAAATAACAGGACATTTAGGAACCATGTTTCATCATTACAAAATACGACTAAAATAGATATGGAAATGTTACAAAGTACAAAGTATTGTAGGCGAATAGGCAGTGATATGAAAATACCAAATAAATGGAAACCAAATCTACCAGTAATAGCCATCTAGAAAATGAAATGAAAACAGGAAACGCACATGTGGCTAATAAAATATAACGAGAAATTTTATAAGTGTTGGATGATAAGGACAAACCGGAAACAGAAATGATAATAATCACATATTGAAAATATAATAGAAAAAAAAGTAGAACAACAGAAATAATATATCTGCGTCCACTTCTTTCCATTATTATTGGGGACTGGATTGTAAAACATGCAAGCCCAAGAATGGTTTGAAATATATAAATAAAGAAAAAAACTAAAAGTCTAACACAGTAGTAGAGCCAACAATATCCTTTGGCATAGAATTATATCCAGAAAAATCATGAAGCAAACGATAAAAGGCTATTGAAACCACTATTAAACTATTACACAACTCGTAATTCAGAAAGAGAGCCCGATAACCAATCAAAAAGAAATCTTAACTGTTGTTGGTTAGAATTGTAATAGAGGAATAGGCAGATCAAGGAAGATAAGGGAAAGTAAAATTCAATAATTTGGTAAAAAAAAATACTGGAAGAAATTAAGCCACTAGCAAGGGGCCGGAAATAGTATAAGAGAAAACTACAAAATGCGCTGTTCAAGATAATAAGGTTAAGAAAAGAACAACACGAACAAGGTTTGGATCTTTGCACAAGTGTACAACTCTTTGTTGTCTTTATAAATATTTGTGTGATTAATATTTTAATATATTTTCATTCGTGTTTGTGTTTTAAATTAGCTTCGTATAATTTGCAATTCGCACGAAATCATTTCGTACATTTATAAATACGGTACTGGCCAAAAGTTATATTTTGATTTTTCAAGCATAACTTTTTCTCATGTGACCGATGGGCTGACATTTTGATATATGGGGGAGATAGGTATCTCTATATAAATATTTATTAACAATCATCGCAAACAGCGAAATGTAACAATTATCTATTGTGATACTGTATCCGGTCTGATAACAAGTAATGTGATAAGGGTGGAGGCGTCTCAGTAGTTCGTAGCGTAGCCAAACGTATCAATGTAGGCCTGGCATCTGCGGCTGCAAGCTGTCAATAAGAGTATCTGGGGGATCTTGGATAACTCTGCCTGCAGTTGTGCAAACTTAGGACGGATGATGTTGCGGCTTATTAAGCTTGTATAATAATATACTATTTTTGTATTCCTTGAAAAATTTTCGAATTTAAAAATTTGTTCAATGTTCCAACGTAAGATCATTATCATTGTCGTATTTTTTTTTGCTTTTGGCTGCCATCACATGTACGTCCTCTACCTTGGTGGATATTTGTAACTTATTCTCTAAAAAATCCTCAACTCCTTTTTCATTATTCTCCGTTCGCAATCCCTTTATTATGTCATTTCTCCTCTTTTTCTGATCTGACTTCCAACACTACTATTCTTTCCTTTAGTTGCTTCTTTTGCCATTCTTCTCCTCTTTTTCTCGTCTCTTTTATCTCACTTGCTACGTTACTTTTAGTTGCAACCTCCCTTCTTTCTTCGCCTGTCCTTCTTTGTTTCTGTGATCTTATTATCTTTATACTTCCGCCAAATAAATTCGCTGAACTACCTCCATACCTCCCGAACGTTTGGGTTGGGAATATTCTTCGGGCTACTACCTTCTTTCGATAAAAATTGTATGGTGCTTCTATGTTCAAGTTGCAAATCACTCATGTTCGCCTGTTTAAAGCGATTGGAACCAAACTTGGAGAACTTAAAAATTAAAACATTTCGCGATAGTATATTGCTTTCATAGCTAGGTGGATAACATAAAAACAATTAGAAAGTTGTAAATTAATAATTCAAGTCAAGTTTATTTTAAAATAATTTTTTTCTAATCCTGTTTAAAAATTGTGATAAAATCTCCATGCAAGGACGATCTACGTGCATTAATAAGAAAGGTGCAATTACTTAACGTCTCCAATTATCTCCACTACTAATATCTGTTATCGTATGTAATTGAATGTGTTAATATTTTTTTCCAAATGTTGCCTTTGCGTTGTAAGCACTAATTTACTTTCGAATGAGGCAAAGTTAATCAATGTGTAGGCGCCAAGCACCGCACGGTGCCATAAAACGACGGAACAATCGATAAAACGTAACGTGAACGCTCCACTACCTCTTCCTTATTGATCACGTTGCGTGACATGGTCACCAGCAAAAAATCGTTACATCCTTGGAGCTACGCATGCGGAAAGGAACATGTTTGGGCAGGGAAAAGTCTAGAAACACACTGACCTACCCTACGCGTCCTTTTACGTCAGTTCGCAGTAGCGTCCATTCGATTATGCTAAGTGGGAAGGCGATTTGGCGAAGATTGGTTATGCGGCACCAAAATAGACTACGGAGATGTTGATTTCAGTTGTACGTCACAATAACATGATTCATTGAATTTCTCCTTTTATTTCTACGCGCGCATTGTGTGTCGGCGAAAATGTTATCGCCGCTGCGGAACGAATGCCCCGCTACACAATTTCTGCTCCCGCGGAACGTCGTCGTGTAAACCGAATTCACTATAAATAGACGCTTTACGACCAGATAGCCTCCTCCACCTTTCAACTGAAAAACGTTACGTTTGCCGGATGTTGAGTCCTCCAGTAAAAACTTTCTTATAGCTGACGAGCTGTACGAGCAAAATTACGCTGCGCGTCCAAAGGTTCCGGAATTTAGTCACGGCTGCTAATTTTAGAAGGGCGCATACCGAAGCTTATTTACGTGCGTGTGATTTGCGGCATAACATATTTTTGCAAAACTGTACGGCACAGTTTAATGCGAGATATTACTTGTACTTGTAACATTTTGCATGAACTCAAGAAAACAATTAATTTAATTATAAAAGTCAATCGAGCTATGAATCGATTTCTAAACTTTTGGAAAATATTCTACCAGATCTATATCGAAATCGATGGATTGGACGAAATGAGCTCATTAGGCCCCATGTATTGGCTATGGTGGGCACGCTTGCGTTCAAAATCTCATTATTTTGAACGAATATTGTTCACAGTGGTCATTTTAAACACTTTGCATGATTAAATTAATTGCTTTGTTGGGTTTAGTTTTACGAGGGGAGATCATTATTTAGCGACTCTGACATACTAGGCGTTGAGAGACGTTGAATCAATTTGACACATTAAATCATTTGTTGTTACGTTAGTTCAATTGTAGTTTTGTCAGCTCTTACTTGTTCAAATAATTTAGGATTTAAGTAGACAAGTTTAGAGAAATTCTAAAAATGGAAAAATATTTTATTTCCATTTGATTGGGAAAGATAATCATAGCACGTTCCATTGACTTAAAAAATAATAAAAAATATCCTTCGCAAAACTACAATTTTGTTGACAATGAGCATGACTTCCAAATCTATTAAAGACTTTAATTTACTATGAGAGCTGAAGCCGAAAATGTAGAGCCATATATTAGCAATCATTTAAAGACATATTTCTTGGAGAAACCATTTTACTCATGTCGAAAATTAATGTGATATGGTTATTAACATAAAGGATATAATTTAATTATTTAACTCTTGATTTCGTGTATATCGTGTTTATGTCCAACTAGATACAACAGTATTATTATTAACATTAACTTTATTATTAAATTTGACGTGAGTTGACTTTTAGTTGGGTTTTTTAAAAGTAAATTAAAAACAAAGGAAATGCCCAACCCAAGCTGATCTCGTTTACATGTTTTAGTGGCACTTTTTTCCGATACATTTTGGTTTGGGTTGGTTTGGGAGATAGTTCTAACCAACTTCCGTTGACTTGAACTAGGCTCGCTTAACAATGTTTAATATAGAGGTAATATCTGTCCCTCAACATCCAATAACAAAAGGTAACAAAAATATTTTAAAAATCTCAGAAATAAATCAATGTGACCAGATACCACTGTGTGGGTCCAAGATTGTTAACTCTGTGATGTGGCTTATCATAACTGATTACTGAATATGAGCTGATCATAAATGCCATGGTGCAATGATGCAAATGCAATGTTGTACTAAGATATTTTACTCTTTCTTTCGAGATTGGAATTTCTCATCGTAATATATTTAATTTTTGTACGGCAATTATCTTAAATAAATCCAAAAAATAATCAATGTATAAGGAAGCTCTACAATCATTATTATATAATAAAGTGTACTGGTCACATAAATGGATTAATGGATTACTCAACATGCAATAAATCACAAATAGTTGGAGTAAAAACTAAACACGGTTCTATAGTTCTAATATGTAATAAATGGAATTTTGGTAAACTCGCCCTGTATATAGATGTAATTAATACGTTCGGTTATAAAAGTTCATTCGAATTTAAGCACAAAACTTCCCGTATGGTTAAATCTACGAATTATTATTAAATGAAGGCAGTCTTCCTACACCAATTCGACCTTCCCGCAATGGTAGGCGAAACCTAGAAGTGGCTAGATGGTGACTCAACGCATGCACATACACGCATCTATCAAGATCGCCTATTACGGTCCAGAAAAATGCCTAATACAGGTTCAGTGTTGGAGGAGCGTACATATTTCCGTGAATATTAAAAAAAAATAATAGAAAACTCAATCGCACCAACGTCATCGAGGACTTCCAATTAACCTAATATGAAAATGTGAGAATCTTGTCCAATTAGATGAATTACGGTCTTGATGAGGTATGGTATTAAATTTAGATTTTTGGGCACACATTTTATTGTCAATTAATTTAGTAGTGTACGCGGAGGAAGTAAAGGCCATATTTTTGGTGTCAATTAATTACGTGTTACTGAAATGGGCGAGTAAAAGGTTTTACGGATACCCATTTATTAAGTTGCCAAGTTTTAAATCAAAAGTGACAATTATTTTAAATTGGAAACAACGTTTGAAACATATTCGCAATTTCTAACTTCGTATCAAAGCAATGATGCATCGATAAAATGTATGTGACTCATGATAAAAGAAACTCGCAGCACAAATTCAGTTCGTAAAAGCAAAACGTGAGACGGTGCCAATTTACATCCCCGACGTCCAGGTAACGTACACGGCGTATTGTGTATTTATATACCATTATTAATAGACGCATTAATAAACCAAATAGAATTCAAATTGCGCTCTGAGTCATGCTTTGCCGATAGGAATAATCTGGAACCCGTTCCACGTTTTTTTCGATGCAATTGTGAGTTTTAATTTCTAAAAATAAACACCATTGTGGATCGCTCGTTCGACCAATATCTCAAACGTTGTTACTGAGAGGCCGAGTCTTAATTTAAACCAATGAAGCAATGACACATCGATACCTAGGATGATTATCCTCTGTTATTGCAAATAACAATGTGATTTATTGAATAAAAATTTTGTTAAAATATGATAGTGGATAACGTTAGTGCAGAATATGGCAAAATCTTGTAAGGCTCTACATTTGAATATTGTGATAAATACGGAATCGTGAGGGTCGAGATAAAAGTTTCTGGCAAGATTGCGAAGCTAGGACGAAAATATTTACGAAAAATGTTTTTGCAATTTATAAGATTATTAGGGCACTTACAGGGAAAGGGAAAGCACTGATTACATCATATCAATTTATTAGTCATTTTATTCTTTTAGTCGATAGCAAATATTACGTTACATTTCACTTTTGTTAAAAGATTCTCAAAGTTTAATTTTTGTAATAATGTGGTCAGGTTACATATATATTTTTCAAATTGCTTTCCCTTGTCTATCCTAATTTAAAATCGTTGAAATGCCCTCCGTCGAAACTAGAATACAAGTAATTTCAAACTGCATTACGGTTTAGTTAGTAACAGTCATATATTGGCATTCAAGATTTAACATTAAACATTTAATATCAGACTGTCAATTGTTACACAGTTATCTTGATTACATTCAGATATTCAAGTTCGTATTAACGTTAAAATCTCATTGTGTTATTATTAGTTATTCAATGATTATACATAATCCAATTTTCATCGAGTGCATTAATACGTGCATCTGTGTTGTATTTCAAAACTACCAGCAGACAAGAGCCAGCTGACAAACAAAACCAGAACGGCTGAAGACGTTACATTTGGTCCAAGCGGTGGCGAGTATGTGCGTTACAACACTTGGCATTAGTCAAAGTAGGAGCTTATTGTTGCAAGATTAAAAGTGGTGTAAACATTTCTAGAATGCATACAGTTTATCGCAGAACAGGTAGGTTACGCACATAAATAAAAATATCTTTTTTCCGAATATGGATTTTGCGAAAATGTATGCATCAATCAAATATTGTTAACCATAATGCCATAGTTTTAATTTTGATATCATTAAAGCACCTGAATTGATGTCGGGTGCAAGGAAAATAAAATGACCTAGATGCCCCCCCACACTAAATGAAGTAATAGCATAAAAACATAGAGCAAGAGCTACAATCAGATGATTTAAAAAACTGATTAAAATAGAAAAATCAAGTAATAAACTACGTAGTTAGAAAAAGCAAGCAAATGAAGTAATTATTCATCGTGAAAGGCAGCTAAACAACTAAAAATCAACAAATACCTCCATTATCCTACAAAAAGGAAAATCAATTTCCAAAATTCCTAAAAGAAGCGTTGTAAAGAAACAGAATTTATCTCTTGTTCTTGACAATTTTAAGTTCTCAATGACCACTTAAAAATATTACTAAAGAGCAAGGTAAAAATATAACAAAGTAATCCCAAAAAGTCTAATAGATATTACCTGTCCACTGATAACCCCCGTTAAAGGAATCCTAATCTTAACCCAATTGTTTAATCCTAGCTACAGATCATATCTCAAGACTCTACAAACTACTAGTAGTAGTGTACCTTAGCAATAAATTTATCGTCAAAACAATATGTAATTAATTGCATACCTATTTTCCTAATTATTTGCTCATGTGCCCTGAAGGGCACTTCGATATAGAGTATAAAATCTAACACGCATTTACATTAAAACAATGTCAGAGGGTAAAACCCTGAGCCCGGTGCTGTATCTACTGTTCACATCCGATCTGTCAACTTCTCCCAATAAGGACAATTTAGTCCATTTAACTTTCACCACTCGTACACAGGCCTGTCCGCCAGTTACAGTGAATAGACATTCCCCAACTGCGGAAGTCATATATATCTCCATTTGCATGCATTTAGATCGAAGATTAAAAGGAAGGAAAGGCGCAAAATACAGCGTGGGCATAAACTTAGACTTAGACAAAGAATGATTTGAAACATGTTTGCGACGTTCAAAGAAAACAAATTATGCTGTGTCAGACAATAAATAAAGTCCAATATTACTTCAGATATTTCAATGAAACATTTTCAGTGTAATCACCAATGCACAACAAATCAAATTATCAACCGGGCTGTATATATCCAATTTGTCGCGGAACAAATTCATTTTGTTAATACATCGTGCACCTCGTAAACGAGCTCAAATAATCAAATAATCTCCAGTGAAGGAGATGTGTGGAGAGCTAATGGTATCAATGGTTGAGAGGGTGAAAAAGTAATTGAAGTTAAGGGAGGGAGGGGTGGTGACATTATTAACTATACTATTAAATAAATAAATATTTTAATTTAGTCTTTGTTGCTACATTTTCGTATTTGTAAAGCTCGCTATATTTATTGCATGAATGACATTCAACAAGATAAGTAGAAAGAAAGACTGTAAAAGAATCCCAAGATAAATTAAATCCCCCAAAGACACAATTAATTATAGTGGCATTACTTTCTGCAATACTGTTGCATAATAAAAAAGTCTTCTCTATGTAGAATCTAAATTCCAAATTGATCAAAGTATGAAATTACTAAAGGTGGGGAGTGGGCTCAAGCTTTAGTAGCCCGAATGTAAGACTGGAAAGTGTAGAAAAATATTCAAAGTGTTACAGCGAACACGTGGAAGTATAAAGAGAGCGATATCGGATAGAAATTATGACATACACGTAGCTCCTCGAGAGATAAACAGCGAAGAAATCAAGAGTAATCCATATAAACAGATGGTGATTTAATGGGGGATCCTGCTTTAGGAGGCCCTAAAATAGCGTTTTTGGGGGAATTTTTTTAGGGCAGAAAAAAATGAGCAAGTCTAGTGAACTTTTTAGAGCATTTTATTGCATATTTGAGCATTAAAAAAAATATGTCGAGAGAAAAATATTTAAACGGAACCGATTTTTATGCACATTTGTGCAACACCTTTCAATTGCAATTTACAATCGGTGGGAAAGATGTAGCCCGTAATTTTTGTCTGAAACAAAAAAACCACAGAAAATTGTAATTCTCATATATTTTCTTCTAGGTGAACTAAAAAAAACCCCAAAATTTTGAAATTCAAGATTTTTCTCAGGTTTGAAAATAAATGTGCTATTTGCAGGAAGAGATTTCAACTTGCTAAAAAAGTTGTTTAGAATTTTTTTTCATTAATCTTTTTAGTTCAAATCGAATAGAATGCTACTGAAGCCAACAAAAGTTTTGTTTCGTTTTGATTGCTTGTCTAGTTTTCTCGCAATCACGCCCACCAGTTTAAAAAAATCGAAAAAACGAAAACTCGAGAAAACCCGCATTAAAGTTTACGATCAGGAAAAATATTAATTTTCGATTACTTACGGAATATCTCGTTATAATCCTACTATAGCTCTTACGAATTCAAAATATTATTGTTTCGAACGACCGATTGAACTTTTTTCAGTACATAGTTCGGTGTTATGTGACTGCGGGGAGGGGTGCGTGCTAGGTTTGTCCGAGCGTTCGTATATTTTTTGCTCGACACCTCACTGTGTTTGGTGCTGTATCTTTCAAAATATTGCGATTGAGCCGCTATAACTTTTTATACATATTCTTAGATATATTAGGCATAGATGTTGAGCCTTCTAAAGCAGGATCCCCCCTTAAGGCATTCCTAGAATGAAAAGCAAGGAATTTATGGAAATGGGGGAAGGGGGAGGAAAGTCGCTAATATAATTGCTTATTTTACTCAAGATTCTGACCCTCAAGTTTCAATTAGTAAGTTCTACACGAGCCAGGGGTCTTCTGATTAAACAAGCACAAAATAACTGATACTTCTTACAATTCTACATCAAATCAGAACTAAAACATCTCCTACATAACCGATCATATAGGTTTCTTTATGTAGCCACTTACCACGAACCTCAGTGTTCGCTGCTTGCATTTGTGTAATAATATTTTATAGTAAATAAACAGATAGTAGTACGACGTGGTACATACGTTAAGATGTTTGGAAAAATTGTGTTTTTATACCATCTGACTCACTGTACCACATTTATATGCTTTTCTTAACTAACGTGATTTTGTTGACCTTGTCTTTACAATACTAATAATATTAATATTTATTAGTCAATTCCAAAGTAAAAGAAAAATAGTGAAGAAGTGCAAAAACATATGCATATTGGTGATAATCTATGATGTTAAAAATTCTCATTTAGGAACTCTTCCAGAGAATAGTCGACGATCACGACATCTTCGTCAACTTCCTCTGAGTTATCTGCAAAACTATAAAGTTAGTACCGTCAGCATGTGAGACGACCTTGAATGGTGTTTTGCAGGTATGAGACAGATTAACGACGAACACGATAAATAGTCTCTGTGATAATGATGAACCTTGTGGTTCTCAGATATCGGTCTCTATATTGTGGAAAATGTTTGTGATTTTTTTTTATATGAATATGATTAAATCGCCTTGTTGGCCAGTCGTCTTACGTCCAGTTGCTCCAAGTTTCTGCAAAGTGAATTATTAGCACATTCAAAAGTACGACCCATACTGAAAGAGCAGACAATTTATTTCTGTTGTCCAACTCGACTAGGGCGAAATTAATGATCTACACAATTAAATGTGTAGGTCGTCCTTTACGATAATCATTCTGTTGATGTACAATGCCAGTGATAAAAATCGCGATAAAATTTTAATCCTCTCTATATTAGAAGAAACATGTTGCTAACCAGTATGGCCTATACAAAAGTGCACTTTCAATAGTGAAACAGAGGTAGGAACATGAAGGTAGCATCGGCAGAAAAGTTGGTTCGGGGCGATCGAATCTTTCGAACCCTAAGCAAGACGAAGCTCTTATCAATCATTCGAGGGCAAATTCCTGTCATTCGACGCATAAGAAAATCTAATTTAAAATATTCTGCCGAAAAAAACCATTTTAAGTCATCAACAAAAGCAGCGTAGTCTTTACCCACGAGAAGAGTTTTCCAATCCAGCTATGATAGTCGCATACGTAGATGTACCGCCTGCAAATAGTGGGTACTATGAATGGTTTGTGTCCACCCGAAATACGCCAGGACGATTTTCTGTTAACGTTTCGATGAATAGTTCTGGTTTTAAGGCTGGGACATATCTTAATATCCTAGAAAATGTAATGTCCCATTCTGTAGATCAAGTTTTTCCAGACAACAAGTTTGTATTCCGACAGGATAATTACCCTGTTCACACCGCCAGGCTAATACAGAATTGGTTTGTGGCCAATAATATTGAACTCTTACCATGGCCTGATGGGAGCCCTGATTTGAACCCGATGGAGAATGTCTGGGGATATTTAGTGAAAAACATTTATAAAAGAAACTTTAAACTTCAGAATCAAAATTCCATTGAGAACAGTTGGGAGGAATTAAGTCTCGATCGAAATTATTGCCGAAATTTAGTTGTATCCATGCCCAGATGGCTGAGAAGTGTCTTAGAATTTTGTTGATTTTATTTGAATTCAATTTTTATTTTGATAGATATTTGTAATATATTGTTATGATTGTTCTTTAATAATTATATTCACCTGTCCAATTTACGTTTGTACAAGATACAAAAATCATTTTAATTTTCTTATAGTGTACTCGATTTTATTGACCGTCACTTTATAGTTCATGTTTATTTATCCAAAACAAAAACTAAGCAACACAGACAGGTTTATTTTTCGAAATTAATTTTGTACAGCAATTGGTCTTTACTTGGTCACCTCACAGTGACATTTAAAGCAGTGGACTATATTTTATCAATTACCTAAACTGGTTTAGCAGCATTTGTAGAAAACAGGAACAGGACTATTAGACCTGCCATGCATAATAATGTCGTTTGAATTATTCTTTTATAGTCTAATTAAAAGAGTCACAAAACGACTCTATGAAAGCATTATATTATTTATCCACTGTGTAAGGCAGGTCTTCCCAGTCTTCCTATTTTGCTCCATTGATGCAATTGTAAGCTCTCTCAAACACATTATCTAAATATTTTGAGTTGTTATGAGGCAATCAAATAGAAGGATACTAGTAGTATGTTTGCGGCTCCAGAATGTATTGCGTACAATGGAATAACCAAAAACATAGTGATAGCCTGTTGTGTTGTGTAGTTCCTTCAAATTTAAATAACCTGCTGTAAAATTTTACAAATTACTCTTCGGTGGCTTGTACATCACAACTATCACAAACTTGTTGGTCTCAATTTAAATACTTTCTATTATCCTGCATTGCAAAGATTAATTTTATCCATATGTAGATTTGCCATTTTGTTGTTTGTTATATTTCCATTTTCATTATTATCACAACAGATTACTAAAGTTTTAGCTATTTGCTATTTTTATACCAACAGACCCAAATGGTAACATAAAAAGCTTCATTACAGTTTAACATCGGTGTATGCATTTTATACAGCACTTGCATAATCCATTTTGCAATTCTAATATACTCTTGTTATATTTTCCAAAATTAAAATTTGGCGCATTACTGAGCTTCACGCTTTAATGAGACTCACGTGAAGTACAGAAACATTTACTTGTGGGTTCTGTTGACAACCTCCCTGAATAAACAAATCTGGTTGCGGATATAAATCTTAGAAAACCCTCGTTAATATTTTCTGAAACTCTTTTCACAAAAGCTCATATAAAAGTCTCTCCTACATAAATTAGTTCTAAAGCTAAAAGCTTCTTAAATTTAAATACTTGAAATACGTTAAGTTATTTCTATTCTAAGAATATAACAAATAATAACAATATATAAATATAATGTAATAATAAATAACAATAGCATGACCCGAATATGAATTAAAATTATAAATATGCTTGTAATTTATGTTTCCTAAACATGTAATATTTTTGTTTCACTATCACTAAAAATTACGTAAACAATTCCTATAAAAACGATCGTTTATCAAATTTTGTATACGTTATGTCGAAAACAAAACATGTTAAAAATGGGTCCTAGGCGTTCGTAGCAGATGGCGTTGACCAAACAATGCCGCGTTGAAAATTCCCATTGATTTATGTTTTCTAAAATGCGCCTTAAAAAAGCCACCACCTAATCTACTAATGATATTTTATATTCCATTTCACGTTGAAACAATATTTTGGCAATTTCTCTGTGAGCAACGGTACGGGCCATTAGGATCACATTCTAAAATTATCGTCGAAACGCACCCTCGCCAGGTAAAAGGGATCCTTTGTTCGCTTGCCAGGAAACTACCCTTATTCTGCCTGCGGCCCCGGCACCGGCTGCATCCCCACTTTACAATCGTTTATATACAGCGGCTGCAACAACCAAGATGCATCAGTTTGTTTAACACAACCCGTCTTTGTCGGTGGAAACTCTTGGTCGATTATTTCGTGCGAAGACAATATGACGATAATGGAGAGGTCAGATTCTTCCACGAATCAGCGTCAAGGAATGTTAACTCCCAACCATCAACGGTGCCAAGATTTAAACTGGACGCCTGATAGCAGTCCCGACACACCCAGCATGGACGAATTCCAGGTACCTTCGCTAATAACACCGCTGCCATCGTCGCCCTTTGACCGAACCAGAACGCGATTGACGAGCGCCAGGATACGCTGTTTGTCGAGGAAGCTGTTTGATATACAATGGTGTAATTAGTTTGAAGTTTACTTGTAAAATACGGCTGTGATTGATTGTATCTGTATATATGTGTTAGTGTAATGTTTAATAAAAAAAAATAATGAAATTATAGTTTATTATTTCGCATGAATTGAAGTGAATATAAAAGGGTAAATACATACAATGGATTAAATAATTAAAGTGGTGCCACAATTACTAGTGTGACCACTATCTTCAGGGTATTTTTATCAAAATAAAAATTGTATGTTAAATGTTAAAGATTTTAATTGTTGCAAATTGCAAATTTCTTGGTGCTGATTTATCGTGCAAAAGCTCCTAAGGTGAATCAATATAATGGGGCCATTTAGAAAATATTTTTATGAAACGAGCATAAAAAGGAAAATATTAAATGTAATAGTGTTAAATAATAAAAGGGGCGATACAATTATTTATAGTGCACTAATTTCAGGGTATTTTCCTGATTTTTTTTCTTCAAATTAATTTATTATCATCAAATAAAATGAATGTTAAAAGTTTCCATTCAATTTTAAGGTCAATAGCACTCAATTGACACCAGAGATACTCTAATGATTTTTTTTATGCAAGTTAAAGTTGAAATAAATGTTCACATTTATAGTTGGCTGCCGGAATACTTAAATATATTCTTAAAGCAATTCTGTTATTTGGATTAGATCCAAGCAAGATGTTCTCAATATTTTTAATCATAGAAAATAATTTTAAAAAATTCCATTGCAAAATCTATTTCCATACCATTGTGATACCACAAAAATGTTAAATTGGCAAAAAAATCCGAAATTTTCCTTAGACAAACAAAAAGTCATTGAAAGAATGCCGACAAAAAAAACTAAAGAAAATAAATAACAAGAAAGAAAATGGGAACGTAAAATAATTAAAGCCAAAGCAATATGCAAATAAAAATTAATGGCAGAACAAAAATTATGCAGATGAAAACAATATCAAAGGTGTGAACTTAAACAAAATAGTTCACATTGCGCCATTGTCTAGGAAATCAATTGACACGTTCCCAACACGAAATATAAATGGGGTAGGTAACTGTGTACCAAAAATTAATGTACAAGAAATGAAAAAAAACACTATCCAAAGTAAATTATTTTATAAAAATAAGAGCATACGATACAACTTTTTTCAATAAGTCATTTCAAACGATCTTTGTCATGCAATAAACACTAATTTGAAAAATGACTTTAAAAACTATGAAATCCAATCCAGAAATCCCAAAAATATGAATTCTCGTTCTTATTGTTTTAAAATCTTATGTAAATTTTGAAATCGAAAAATTTCAAATTAAAATATTCCAACGAAATGTTTTTGATTTATGTAATTTTATTTGGTAGTTTTAGTCCAATTTATTATCAAATTCAAATCGCAGAACTTTTCGTGTCTGTGCAGTCTATGAATCTAACTTGATATTGGAGACATTAACCACCGCCCACTGCACTGTTGGGCACAGAGCCAATTTTACTTTATTTATTAAACGAAATCCGAACGGAAACATCAACAAATTTGGAAGACACGGCATCGCACAAGCGATACAGCATATTTCAATTGAAAAAGAAAACGACATTAATTATACACACCGTCGGAAATTTATCTGCGTCGTAAATTCGAAAATACACGTCGGACATAAATTTTTGAAAAAAATTGTTTCCAGTCCGAATGGCGTTTGTGCAGCGAATGTAAGCTTTTGAGAGTATCGGAACGCGTATAATTGTGTGTCTGGGGTACTTTTAGACGTTTCCTATTCATTACACAGTTGTGCCTGTTGGTGCCAGTGTGGCCGTCTGGAACGGTTATTTTTGTCTACTTCAACGCATAATCAACCTTCCTGAAATAACTGAGCAGGTATTTTACATATACATTATATGAAGCAAGGCGTGTTAGGCATTCCATGCATGCAACACCTATTGCGTAACTTAAATAATATAAAATAAAATGGAGTATAAACTATGAATAATAAATATAAGTACAGGAAGATGCAATTTTTGAATGACCCTTAGGCGAAAGTCACATAATTAACAAGTTCCCCGATTTTATTTACTCCACGATTACAGCAAATAGAGGAACTCAACTTTCTTCAGCAATAGAAAGGATGTCTTTGGAAACTTAATAATTTGTACAGCACGGCAACATAAATTGAAGATAAACTTGAAAATGCAACGTGAGTTGTACTCAGGAGTCACCAAAGTCAGAAAATGTTGGTACGACATGTGGTGAGGGTCCGAAATCTAACAACATCGGTAGAAAAAAGCTTTTTCTGGACAATTCAAATTCAAGTGCGTACAATATAAGTAACCAAACAATTTCTGAAAAACAAATTAATGTCAAAAAGATCACACAACAACAGATAATAGACCGATTTGGTTATCAACACCTTATTGGCGAATTGGCCAAATACATATGGCTAGTTCAGGAGGTTTATACATTATCAGACAAATGCAATAAACCTTGCACAAACCTGCCATATGTCGTTGTTACAACACCTGCTGAAATAAATCCAATGAAAGTGAACAGATTAGTCCTCACTCCAGACCTAATTGAATCAATACACGTTTTAATCTCGTTTTTAGATTTTTTAAATTACTACTACTCAATTTTACAATTCTTCAGCGATAATACAATGTTTTAAAGTGGTTAGATTACCATCGTGAAATTGTTTCTAAATGATGCATTGATGATGTAGGCTTCCCACAAACTTTAAAGAACAACGATGCAGAGGCAGCGATACGTAGTTGCATAACATTAGCTTAATGTTAATGAATAACCCATGCAATGATGCATCACACGTGGTGTAAATAAATCATTATATGTAAATAGTGTAGGCATATTTACTGAATTTAAACAAATAAAGTATATTAGTAGACTTAAAGTGTTTGATGTCGTGTTTATTAATTTAATTGCAATTTTGGTATTCATTTTATTTTTATCACTTGTTTTGTTCTTATTTATTTTATTTCAGTTTACTTTGTATTCCATGTTGTTTTTCGATTATGATTCATGAATCAATCAATGAATCTCTTCTATCGCGAGGTATCGCAATGACACATTTTCCCCTGACTTTAACCTTTTTCTTTGGTTGCTTGAGACCACCTTAACTACGCTATTTCTATTTATTTCTTCGTACTGTCAATATGCAATTTTCGTCCATTCGATATCATATAACCAAGTTACTGAGAATAGACATCAACTATGTCTTGTATATATTTTCTTATTTCATTTTTATTAATAAACTCAATGAATTGTATAATCTTGGTGCCTGTGTATTTCTATCTTTGTATATTTACTTCAAAGTCGACTCTCCAACGTTTGGTGGCTAAATTCGAGACAACCGATTCGGTAAAGGATCAGCCAACAACCGTACATCAAAGGAACGCCAGATCGGTCGAGAACATTGCCGCGGTCCGTGAAAGTATAGAGGAGAACTCGAGGTAGTCAATTCCTCGCCGTGCACATCGGAAGAGAACCTCAATTTCGGCCGAAAAAACATCTTTAGCGACGAGGTGCATTTTTGGATGAATGGCTGTGTTAACAAAATTGCCGTATATGGGATGTCGCTAACCCACACGAGGTATCCACAAAAAGTACCTACTTGGTGCGGATTAGGGCCGGCGACATCATTGGGCCGTACTTTTTTGAAAGTGACGTTGGTGAGGGCCATCATCATCATTCCAAATGCGAGCGCTACAGAACTGATGCTAACTGATTTCCTTTGGCCCTAATTGAATGATATGGACATTGACGACATGTGGTTCCAGCAGGACGGGGTTACATGCCACCCAGCAGACGTTACGATGGATATTCTGCATGAACGATTTGAGGGTATGATTATCTCTCATAGAGGTGACGTAAATTGACCACCAAGATCGTGCGATTTGACCCCGCTAGACTTTTCTTGTGGGGTTACGTGAAGTCCCAGGTCTAGGCCAATAAGCCGCAATCGACCGATGCCCTTAAAGCCAACATAACTAATGCCATCGCTCAAATTAAGCCGGATCTATGCGGCAGAGTCATTAAAAATTGAACCACTCGGATCCATGCCATCGTGAGAAGCCGCGGCGGAATGATTATATTTCATAAATAATGGCATACATGGACCTTTCCAATAAAAGAAAAATGTCGTTAATACCTTACACACAACTTGTTTTATTCCATTTCGACCCGCCCTTATTGAAAAACCCTTTATGTTGTTCAAATTCAATTAATGAATTGAATACATTCTCTTACTGAGAACTGAGTTATTTTCCTGCATGACTAAGTTCGTACAAAATAAATATAGTAGTGGGCTGAAGAGGCTGGCTTCCACACCCTGAAACGTTGCAATCTTTCTGAGTGCTGATTTATAACCTCCAAGTCGTTCACTTACAAATTAATTAAAGCTATCGGTCGCCCTGTGAGAAAACTGTATGTTACTTAAGAAACATTATGTTTACTTCATAGTCATTGATTGAGCATTTAATTTTAGCTTGATATGAAAAATTATTTATAATTTATTATCTGAAACAAGATAAAAATATTTATATTTGTAAAAGAAGAGTGTTATCGACTCATTAATAATCAGAAAATAGTTTACCGAATGCATCGGTGTACCAATACAAATATATGTTCTTTTACATTAAATACTGTATATTTTGTAACGTATCGATTTTATATGGTGTGTGGAAATCTTAAACACCTAAATTTCAATGTTGTTATTTTGATCCATATTTTTATAAAGATCATAATCGCACAAGTTAATATGAAATGAGAACTCCAGAAATTGTCCATTGGCTAAATTGCGAAACAAATCAACTTGACTAAATGGGAAAAATATCGTACATTCAGTTTTTAGAATCATTTTGCGAGTCATGAAGATGCAAATGTTGTTCCATTAATGTCAAATTCAGGCGAGGTTGCTTTTAAAATGAATATACTAATAAGTCGACATTACATTGTTATAAAGCTGAGAAGATTAATTAATCAATGGCTCATGAATGTGTGGAGTGAAAGAGTTAATGACCGAGTGGTTGGACCATTATTTTTAAATGAAGCAGAATGTTGATTTTCATGTGTGTAATATGATCTTAAAAATTATCAAATTTTAAAAATATTTTCGCATTTGTGTCTATGAAATATGAAATTAAAAAAAATTACTTTGGAGTAACGAATGACCATTGAGAATGTGCTTATTTACCTATAGACACATATATATTTAAGCAGGTAAAGTATTAGATGAAATTAAAACTTGATTCACGATTACAATCAACCTGCATTCGTAAAATATTTTTTTTTATTATAGAATAGAATACAACTATTATGAAGGGCAATGGCACAGGACTTTGGAACCTTATCATTTTGAATTTGAAGTTTTAAGAATGATTTTTCTGATGTACAACCGAATGCAACAATTCATCATTTTAAATATTTTTTTTTGCTTTGTGATAATATATTCACACACCTTACGAAGTGTGACAGCGTTACTATGTCTAATTATCTAGATTTTCATTGCATACCCGAATTGAAAAATGTCACCAATAGTATTTAGTATCTAGTCACACTTGCCGTCCCCAAAATGGGCTACTCCTATGAAACTTTTCCCTGCATTTTCCCATTTAGATTTGCTGCCTCGGAACCATGTCAAAAGCTTTTTGTAAATCTACGCAACAAATCTGTTATGTTATGTGTTTATTACACACGTCTACCAAAACTGGATGTTTATAAATCCGTTGGTAACCTCAATTATATTTGCAAAGGGAACTAAACAATGGTGGTATTGCCATCTCCACCATACCCAGTGTGAGGGTTCTTAGACCATATCAAGTAGATCTAAGTCAATTTGGGTATTATAGTTTAGTCAGCTTGTAAACAGCACATTGTATTTTTACTTTCTTATACATTATGTATATGTAAGTATAGGAATCATGAAAATTTTCGAACTCGAGATTTCAACGGATATACACGTTTTGAGGTCCCCTGTGTGCGTGTGTATGTCTGTGCGAGCTCTAGCGTCCAAACGATTATAGCTAGAGCTCTGAAACTTTAAACTTAACATTTGTATGTAGCAAGGAGGAAAACGTCCTATTTGGAACGCAATCTCTCAACCGGAAGTGATGGTTTACTCTTATCACCTTTTTCCATATCTCGAAAACGGTACACGTTACGGAAAAAATATTTTAAACAACTTTCATTTGAAAAGTTTTTTCGAAAAACGAAAAACTAAGTATAAGTAAGTTTCGTGCGGACTACCGCGGATTTTATACTATTGCGATCGGACGGCTAAAAGTATGTGCGCGGTATAGCACTCAAATTATTGACGCTTAATTTATGAGACTTTAGATGCGAATATAGAAAGCAAGAAAACATCATATTTTAAAAGCGGTATGAGCTCTCGAAAAAATTGTTCCTATAAAAGTTAAAGATATTGCAATTTTAAATAACTTCTATATGAAAACCATTTTCTAAAAATTGAGCATAAGCAAGTATAAGAAAATACGGTGCGCACCACCGCAGATTTTTTTCCATAGGATCGATATTTTTTATTTAAACCCGAAAAGAGGTGTAGGTGTGCCTAAATATTGTACTACCTCGTTTATTATTGACTTTAACGTATTAACGATAATATACGAAGTTATTGCGAGTAAAATTTTCCGATTGATATTTTTTTAAAACGTACGCTTACAGTAAAGGAAAAGATGGGTGTAAATAAACCGTTTTTCGAACTGTATTACTTTTACAATAAAAAAATTAACGTTTCGAACATTTTGCCGATGGTACTGACAAGTTTGATTCTTCCTCGTAAACATCGATGTCTTCGTCCCAAAGCTCAGGAGGGTCAGCGGTGATTCGTTCTGACGATAGGTTTCCGTATATCTTCATCGACTAGCTCTCGAATTACGACCACGTTGTCGCACGTTTCTGCGCAGTTTTGACATAATACAGATCAGTGGAGTCCTGCTTTGCGACAACCACACATTTCTCCGCACGTCGTTTTGCATTTGCAGGAAATAGTCTTCGGCAAACATTCTGGTACTGGGTCAGTATTTGTAGGGACACGTCCAGTCAACGATTAGTATTCTTCCACCCCCACTCCGTAGCATCGGCTTGATACTGCAGCCATATTAGCACTTGCTGATACGTCCTGTACGTATGTTATCGCGGTCGTGGTGTGGGAAGAGCTCGAGCGGGAATGAGGACGAGCGGCAAGGTAAAAACAAAAAATCGTAAATAGAAGCGATAAGGAAACTCCAACGAATCGTACGATGGCATAAAAAGTAGGTGCTAAAATTACGTATTCGATTCCCGAATACCGAACTGCCAGTAACCCCTCTCCCATCGTCGATTCGCGAAGGAAAACCGCACTTACAACTTTTTCAGGGCGGTACCTTTGTTGGTCTAATTCAACTGGACTACATGCGCTATTTTTTGCTGCAGCTTCAAACGATATCTCCGGAAGGTGGGAGTAAATTTTCGATCAGTAGTGGAGCCTTATTATCATACTTGACCCTTCCAACAGGTGGGCTACCAATTGCATGTAATTTTTTTTCCTTTTGAGCGGCCAATGACAAGCGCTTCACGATATCGATAGATCACTTTTTACTTATAATTTATGTACAAGTAAGTATAGTAATCATGAAAAATTTCGACCTCGAGATTTTAACGGATATGCGCGTTTTGAGGTCCCCTGAATCGATCCTGACTATTTTTGGAATGACGTATGTGTGTCTGTGACTCGTTTAATATTATGGTTTCCAATATGGTTTGTGATATATATTAATGGCAGTGACAATGATCAGATGTATTTGAGGTTGTAAGGCTAATCCCATCCAATCCATGAGAATGAAACATAAAGCGATCCCCTCAGATGTGTCAAGGAATTTTTTTTATATATTTATATATAATTTATATCCTTTATTTTCCATCGTGCCTGGGTTATATGGCCTTTCTTTTATCGAAACTCAACCCAATCCAATCCAATATATATTGCTGTTGATGTTTATGATGTTTTCCTTTTTTTATGTCTAAAAATACTAATACAACCCAACCCAACTGGAAGTGGAAGAAAATGAGGTTGGATCTCAAGTTCAGTTGGGTTTAGATAGAACAACGGTCATCTTGGGCTTGATAAAAAAATATAACTAAGGTGCTAGTTCACAACCTCAAGATGATCTTTTTTCTATCCAAACCCAACGCAACTTGAAGTCCAACAACAATAGATATAGTCTCACATGAGAATTCTTGGTAATTGTTTATTTATTATTTATATATATTACTTGGGTTGGCTTGGGTTGGGTTGATTTTTTTGGGCAACAGGCGGGCTATTTTACTCAAGCCCAACCGAATCCAGTTCAAATTCAAAACCGAAGGTGAAAATGCAACTAAAATTCCCTGAACTAGAGCCTCGAACCACTCTTACAGAATAAATAAGTCATATATCACGTGGATTAAGAAAACTTACTGAGAAAATTCAAGTTTTATTGGAATAAAGAAACTTCTATTAAACAATAAAAATTCTATCAAACACTAATCGGGTCATGGATCCGTTTTTGTTTATTACTTGTTCCAACCGGTTGGGTATAGAGTTGTAGAGGTTGAAAAAATAATTATTATTTTCGTTAACACTTTCCCATACTGCTTGGACGAAGTCTATTAGTTCATTTCTGTTTTGGGGTCTTTGATTTAATAGTTTCATTCTATTGGCCATTAATCCCCACACGTTTTGAGAATTGAAATCCAGCCCCAAAAATTAACTCTGAAATTTTATGGATTTAAATGATCAATAAAGTGTTCATCAAATCTTTGTCCTCTGGGACGGTATACTTTGAAACATTTTTTTTGTACTTTGATACAATTTTTCACCCGAAAAATCACTATTTGTGTTGAAGTGCACACTCCACCCGATTTTCCTTGTGGGTGGTAGTTAAAGAAATTTTTAACTGGTTTATGACACCTCAAATGAGTTTTTTCTAATTCTACGACGAGCGGTGAACACTGATCCAGGAAAGTTACTAATATTGGCCACATCTACAGCTGAAGAAAATGGATCTTCTCTGACTAAATTTATGAAGTTCTGGTCTTGCTCAGCTATATTCTTCGTCGACCTGAACCAGCGATTCTGGAAATCCTATGGTGTTCTCGCTATTTTTTGATGATCTTATAAACAGTACTTTTGTTGTTACTTCTGGCAGCTGTTTGCCTTATTGAGTAATTGTTATTTGAGTCTGCGATAATTCTGACTTTGGTGTCCTCATCTATAAGAGGCATTTTAACAAAATTTCATAAGCGTTTTAAAATGAATGTCAACTTTGAAAGATTGTCAAAGTTTGAAAGAAAAGGGGATTTTAAAAAGCCACATTTATACAACTACAATTTGATGAAAATCAATTACAGGAAACTGTTTTTGTCTACTTTTTTGCATTCGACTGTAACATATAATTATTGGTGACAGAAAGTCAAAATTGGTAAATGTGCAACGCAATTCTTCCTGTTGCATTTTTGTATATGTTAGGCATAAAACATATATTTTAAACTATGCCTGTTGTAGCTGTTAATAGGCAGCCATATATACACCGAAGAATATTTTGTTGTAGTTATTTTCGTAATTTTCATTTCGAAAATCGTTTGGCAGAAAACAGAGAGAACATAAAGTTTATCCAAGTCAGATAAAAAACTAAATAACAAAGATTTCCCGTTTCGAAAAATATGAAAATAATTTTCAGAAATAAAATGCTGTATCTAAATGTTGAGTTGTGCAACTAAGTGGCAAAATACAAGGGCTGTCTTTTAAGTTTTGCATGCAGGGACATGCGAGCGATGCGTACAGTGTTGTAGCGCAATAATTTTTTACAACTTTCTCTATATTGAGCTCAAAAAAAGCAATTGATTGTATAGACAAGTATAGATATTTAAGTTTTGTAAAAAATACACGGAACAATAAAAGAGTACAACTATATTGTCTTCCTCTAACATCTGCTTCTGCTAATCAACAGTTATATAGAGTATACTTTCAACTGCAAGCGTGGCTAGGCAACCAACTGGACATAGAAGACTGCGGTTGGAAATTAATAAACTTTGGAGCCAATTCAAGCTTTACTACCACCTGCTCTGGAAAGACTTCTTAACGCCATTTTTGCAGTTGTAAAATGTGTGTGCAAAAATTGGATTATTTTCATTTTCATAATAATACCATTCATTTTCATAATAATACCATTCATTTTCATAATAATACCGTTCATTTTCATAATAATACCATTCATTTTCATAATAATACCACTGTTTAAAAAGGGGACAAGGACGGATAGGGAAAATTACTGGGTGATCGAAATATACACACAAATAATAGAGCGAAACCTAAAAAAAGAACTGCAAGGAAAGATAAAAAAGAAGCAAGAAGTATACAGGGATGGGAGGCAAATACAAAACCATATAAGCACCTTGAGAAATATAATAGAAAAAAGATAGAAAAAGGAGATCTATATATGGCTTTCATAGACTTAAAGTCAGTTTTTGACACGGTAAAGAGAGAGGAAGTTTGCAAAATATTAAGGAAAGGGGGGTGTCGGAAAAAACAATAAATGTAATAAGAAGCATATATAAAACAGTGATGAGAACAGTAAGAATGGAGGGAGGGAAACCCAGAGAATTTGAAATAGAAAGAGGATTGAAACAGGGGGATAGTTTAAGCCCACTACTTTTTATAATTTATATAAACGACATAATAAGGGAATGCGAAAAGGAAGCGCAGAGTATGTGCATAGGGTACAGAAAAATTAAACTGGTGTATATGCAGAGCATGGCTATGCGGACGATGTAGTTCTGCTACTCGGCACGGGAAGGAGAAAGCAGAAAATAATAAACGTCTGGATAAAAGAAATAGAGAAAAAGTTAATGGAAATAAATGTGGGAAAAACAGTGATGAGAATAAAGGGAAGCTTAGCTTAGAATACATGGGAATAACTAAAAACGGAAAACTAGATTTGGAAGTGTCAAACAGGATAAGGAAGGTAGCAAGAGCAACTACCAGATGAACAAGAATATTTTTGGAAAGAGAAATAAAAAACAAAGAAAGAATTTATATAACACAATAATGCTACCCATAATATTGGAGTGAAAGTTGGGCAGTGGAAAAGAGACACGAAGGAAAAATTACAGTGATGGAAATTAAGGTGATGAGGAAAATTCTGGGAGTGATAAAAAGGGACAAAAAGAGAAATTAATGTATACATCGTTCCCTTCCAGTGCACAGGTTTGTTCTGCCTGAATTTAATAGAAGGAATTGGAAAGAGTAACTTAAATTACATTTATATAAATATTTTAATAACTATAAATACTATACACAATAATTTAAACAAAATACAATTCTACAAAAATTGTATTAATCCACATGTAAGTTTGGTTGCTTAATTCTTAATTCGTGTTCACAATTTCTGACGTGTTGCTGAATAAGTTTCATTACACTGTGATCAAATTCTTTCGGCGGTTCACTTTTCCCAGTTATCCAATAATAAATATCCCAATCGTGCTTCGCCGTGTTTATTAACCTAAAATCAACGATGATGTTACTATTTTAACCATCGACGTGACGTACTTATCGTATTCGTCCAACTGAGTCTTGTTCAATTGTTTCAAATGTTTTGCGGCAAACGTGCTTAAGAGCAGGTCGTTCTCTAAAATTCCCCTCTTGCGAGATTGGTACACGAGCCTGGCTTTTTGCTTCTCCATTGTTTCACCCGGAGGACCCGAATACGTGGGAATTGTAATACTTGGATTGTCGGGCATGTCGACAATTTCCTGATTGGATAACTTTGTACAAGCAATGGACAACCATTTTTTATGTCTTATGTGTCCATGAATCTAAATTATGATGAGATTATTAGATTAAATATATGAAATTGTGATGGTACTCACTTTTCGAGTTTTCTGAAATATTGAATTCATTTTCACCGGAAATTAAAGTTATAACCTTATAACCACAATAACCGCATATAGATTGACACATTGAGTATCAGTGTTGCATGATTCTTAGGATTGATGCAAAATTCCCTAGCATACAGGACAGGAATTGAAAAAATCCCCAGTTTCTGAACTAACTATTTCCTGCAGGTAGTCTGTTGCGAAAGAAACCGGACTTGGTGTAGTGTTATTTGCGAAAAACTGTATATCCAGTTCTTCTTATCGTTGTTTTTATCACATGCACTTTAAATTGAATCGTTTTAGAATTTACTGAAATGATGTTCTTTAAATATTTTCTATATTTTAATAAATGGCTGTTGAAACAATGAAATTGGAGCAGTTTCTTTTGCAACAGACCGTACGTATTTGCCATATATATGCTTCGCCAATATTTGCCTCACTACCGTTTTGCACAGCTCATTACTTCGCACCCTCAAACTACGACACTGTATTCTAGACTACCATTGTCTACACGTGTATCGACTAGTTAAGTCCGCATACCATTAGCAACTAACAAAAAAAACTAACCCAAAAACTAATGCCCCTCTCTAGATCTCATGCAATAATCTTTGTTATCACTCAGACGACGCCCCTCCAGTCAACCCTTAGACAATAATAACACAGAAGTGTTCATCTGCATTTTAGGGAATGGAACTAAATATTGAAAATATGCATTTCTATAAAAATAGCTGCGCTACAAATGTTATGTTATTTATGACAAAAGTATGACAGTGACTTATTTTAACTAATATTGAGTTCTATTCCCATGCTCTAGTTTTTTTTTGGCCACCGATGGTACACACACGTTTTCGTTTTACGTAGTTTCAGTTTAGTCGGCATATGGGAGTAAACAATACATGATATATATATTTTCTAACTGAGAATTAATTTTAGCCCGACACGTTGGGTGCCAGGTTATTATGAAATTGGTTTAAATTAGAACTGACAGGAATGTGTGTCGATTTATTATTATTTAATATTTTGAATGTGTTTGTGTAAAATTGTATTACTGTCGTAATAATCGACAAAAAAGTAAAAATAATCGTCTATTCTTATTTTCAAACACAATTGACGAAATTTAACGATTATAAATCTTAGTAAATAACATTGTGAACTTTCAAGGAATGGAATAAATTCTTAAATTTTGAGAAATCATCGCTTTTGGTGTAATCTCCATTATTTGTTTTTGAACACATGTTATAATATTATCCACCGTAATGTTACAATATTTCATATATTTCAACTTTATGGCCTACAATCGACACCATATTTTTATTAATATCATATTTACGAGAGGAAATCAGTATTTACGGTCCCTACCATAAAAGAAAACAAATTGAAGAAATATCAAAGTTTGATTTTCTACATAATCTCCCTGGACGTCCATGCCTGTAATTCAACGATGCTCCAAACATTTGATTCCTCTAAAAAAAAATTCTTTCGGTTGCTCTTCCAACCAGTCGTTTACTGCCGCCATCACTTCATTACCGTCGTAATATCTGGTCCCCCGAAGATATTCTTTTAATTTTGGATTTTGTCCACGTTCCAAAAAATCAGTCATGGATCTGCGTCCATGAAAAGTGTGGCCACAACTTAACCAGCGGATGGAAAAACCAAAATTTGCGGGGTCGAGGAGAACCTCGACGATGCCACTCCATACTTTGTTGCTTCGACTTAGGATCGAAGTGGTGAATCCGCGTTTCATCAACAGTGATGAATCGAGAAAGAAACTCATCCAGATCTGCTTTAAACTTTGCCAAACTTTTTTAGCCCCAAAATATTTGTTAAAATATTTTCTATCGTAACATAAGAAAAATTCGTAATTTCAGCTATCCGGCGAATTGTAAGTCGTCTGTCATTACCATATCGTGTATACGATTAACATTTTCTTGGGTAGTGACAGTCACTGGTCGTCCAGCACCCTTCGCATATTCACATGTTTGTCTTCCCAGTTTAAATTCTCGAGACATATTTTTCACCACTTGGTAAAAAACAGCACCCTCACCTAATACAACCATACCATGTCTTCATGAATTTCTTTTGGCTGCAACCCTTTCTTTTGCAATTATTTAATAACTGCGAACATCTGATTTTTCCATTTCTCTAAACTTGCCTACTTTAATTATTTGAACAGGTAACAAGTGACAAAACTACAATTGAACCAACGTAACAACAAATGATTAATACTTTACTGTGTCAAATTGATTTAACGCGTACTATGTCAGGGACGCACAATAATGATCTTCCCTCGAAACTTAAAACTACTTATGTGAGGGAAATTTGCGATGAATTGAATAAAAATATTGCTTAATGTTTCATTGACTCGCTAATTTAAATTACGCAACTCGCGTGCATATCGTTTATAAGCCAATTCAAACTGTTATTGTTTACAATTTGCCACTTAATTTTCGATTATATTTGCACGATGCGTAAATACGCCACGTCACGGTTTATTTTGTGTAGGTGCAGATCGGTTTACGTTTCGCACACACGATAACAAAAATCTATAATTATTTGAAAACCATTAGGGCACGTGTGAAATTTCGCAACGTATTTTCGTTCGCAAATATACTTGTATAGATATAGTATATGCCAAGCGCGCTTTTTTCGCCGCGAATTGCGCTCGGTCCGAACAAACACGATGCCTATGTAAAAATTTCGTACATAAATACGTAATTCTGGCGGTGCGGTTTGTTGGCATTCCGTCAAGAAATGCCTTCTAACGCTACGTAGAGGTTAGACCACACCCCCCGCGATATCGGAAGATATCAGAGAACGAACCAGCGCTTTGGACAGCGGCGTCGCAACTTTCTGATAATTAGGAGAATGTGTCAAGAAAACGTAAAAATTGTCAGTATGCATTCATGCAATTATTGCCATTAAACCCCATTTGGTATACAAACTGCGAGTGTAACTGTGGACATTCAGAATTAGTTGTTCTGATTATTGTGCAGGTAAAACAGGTACAAGGTGCTCAGTCCAAACATCTGTTTAGTCTATTTATTGTAGTATTGCACGTGTTTTAGAAATGATTTAATTAGTAAAGTAGTAAAGTAAATGTCATGTGATGAGAATCGTTAAACGTATTGGACCATTAAAATCTGTCCGCAGACTTTGAAGCCTGCAATTGTCAAACCATTACACAATTGGTTTTTGGCCTACTTGGGAAATGGAGAGACGTAATGCAGGTTCATTCGCTTATGAAAGAATTCACATTGGGGCGGTTGTTTCGCGAGGGGTGGATTTTGGATTGTACCATTTCCCTTATATTTCTCTTGTAATTCCTGACAATGGTGAAAACATATAGTTCTGTGAGAATAGGGTGAGTGCATATTCCTTGAAATAGGAAGCCTATTCAACCAAAACATACTCTTCATATGATCTAAAGTTTCGGCAATTCTTATCTCCTTGTGGACTGCAACAATTGCACGGCCAACAACGAATGTAACAAAAGTTTTTGGGAAAATCACCTCATCTCAACACACGAGATGATGCCCAGCGATTGCCTGCAACATGGAGACCAGCATTACAACAATACAGTACAACCAGTATTCAAAGTACAGCGCAACAGGAACCGCTACAGTTCATCGCACGCCTACCACACCAAGGTCCATTAACCAGGAGAAGCCGAAGTAAGAAGCAGTCGAGCGTAGTCAACCCCAACGACAAACTTGAATATAAGGATCTACGAATAACTCCGAACGTCAGTTTTTCTAAGTCAGCGAGACCTAGAAGAGCTTCTTGAAGATGGCAGATTGGACTCCGATGCCGAAACGCCAAAGCGACCCTTCGGAGAACATTTCCACAACGCGGTTCACAACCCGAGAACAAAGAAGCACATATATATGTCTCATACGTATCTTCAATGTCCGACATTCTGTCAAGTTTCTGTTGCTCTAGCAAGTTTCGTAGATGTCGACTAATATAGTTATATCTGTTTTCAAAATTGTTCCACTTCCTTCGATTCTATATACCTCCCCAAACGTACAACATGCAGTACGAGTAATGGTCCGACATTTTTGTTTGTAAAATAGCGCTCTGTCAATTGCCCCAGTGTCCACTTATGTGATCCAGGGTAACGAGAATTTCATTGCGGAACTCTTCACTAGTAATCTTTGAAATTTTCAAAATTTCAAACCCATGCACAGTGAGTATATTCTCGTATTCAGTCACAATGTTTGAGTTACATCAGATATCTATATTTGCGTCCCCAATTATATAGAAGCGAACTGTCAAGTTCGACAATGACATCGCCAGCAGAGTGATACGAATACCAGCTGCACTTTACAATAGTTCAGACCAACATTGATTCAAACGTTTTAAAGCGAGTTTCAACATTTCTTAACCAAGTTGTCTCTTTGCATAAATTATAATTCCTCGACACAATTTGCCACTCTTGCATTTATATAACATATAAATTTCCATCTCATAGGTTTCCTAAGTCATTCTGATTTCCTCATCAATGATACCAATGTCAGACATGATTAGAATACTTAAGTCTCTTTCATTTCACTGATGAACCTAAAAAATTCATCGCAATAAGCTCTAAGTGAGCGAATATTAAAACGCACTACAATTAGGGAATTTTTCTCTTTTACAGATTATACCCAACCGTAAAGCGAAATTATTTCGTGAATCAATATCAATAATAAATAGGATCCATGTTAATTATTTTAGTCTTTCAGATCTCTAATATTAAATATGTTTGACCCCTCGCCCTCCTCTTTACACTCAAGAACATTACAATTTCACCTCCATAAGTAGACTTTTATACTTTTCCACCAACTTGCATCTTAAAGATTTCATTTTTTTTTATTTTTTCGTTTTTAGTTATTTTTGAGTGCATTTTTATAATTATGGGTCCCACACGTCCACCTTTGTCTTCCTTTTTCTTTTCTGCCCAGACAACCTCAATATCTTTTCCCTCAACGTTTATACCTATCTGTCTTGTCACAAAAACTATGTAAATGATATTCGCCGTTAAATTAGTCAGAATATTGCTACAAAATTGTTCTTTGTCGCCGCCATGTTGTCCATAACTAAAAAATTCAAAGCGTTATACCTGGTGGGTGTATCATTTGTTGTTCAGGTAGCATTAAATGATCCACCAATGAGCAATTAAATTTTGCCAACATATTTCCTTGTTTCGGAAGTTCTTTCACTAAAATCGTTTTAGTAGAATAATTTTGAATTCAAATAGCAAAAAGGATACAACAATAAGATATACATTACATACAACACCTACTTCACTTCAGAGATGGTAAAGGCCGGCTTAAGCCGTTTCACAAAACGTAAATTTAACTTGGCGAATACACGCCTAAATTCTTGTTTCTTTAACGGAAACGTTAAATTTTATGTGTCTATCATCATACTTAAATGGTACGATTAAATTTTGCCCCAAAGTCTATGCGTTAACATTTTGAAGCCTTTCCTGACACCGAACTGAATACAGAATATCCCCCCTCCCCCTATGATGTTACAGCAGGGCGTGAACCTATCTTTTTCCAGTTTCAATTTTTAAAATGTTCCTTGCAGTAGTCTACTACATTCCATACTTGACGCAAGTATCCTGTTTGGCTGCATCATAAATTAGGCTGCTGCTTCAAGTTTGACAAATTTTGTTATCCCCTTATATGGTTCTACCTGGAATTCTATAATCTCGAACAACTTTCGCAGTATTGTTGCTCAAACGCATCCAAGTCATTTGTCGTTTTCATTATGACATTTTTATGCTCCACACTTCACACCCATATGTTATTATTGATCGTGCTTTCATATATTCACAATTCGTGTTTGGGTTGGGTTGCGTATCTGAATACATGTTGAAGTGTAGTGTAGAAGTAGGGTCTGATGAATTATTTTCTATTTGTCTTCTTTTTGTGTGTCTCTCACCTCGTAGTAAGCCAGTAACTTTTATATATTCATTGATGGAGTGAACCTATCTGTATTTAAATACGTGTCGAGGTAAACTGTAGTAGTAGGTTTTATTTCGCTGAGTTAATCTTCTACGAATTCTGAATTTTCTCAGCTTTTATTAGATTTAATTTATTACAATTACTTTACAATTACTTTAATACAATTAACATTTCATTCCTCACTATCACTCAGCAGCAGTTACTGTTAAATAGTATCGGTGCCAGCATGTTTCTTTGTTTCAGTTCGAGAATGGACTATATAATTCTATAATTGTTTCTCTTTTGGTGGAATCAGAGGCCTATTGAAAATTTCCAAAGATCTGGTGTACGTCGATGTCATACAAAGTCGGTCTATAGTTGATCTACTTAGTAGGTTACCAGGTAGACATTCACCAATCACATCCACCTTGTATTTAAGTAGTTTTTGACTCAATATGTAGTGGCATTCAACTATCGGCCTCCCTATAGATTTTTCAGCAAAATTGCATTTATTTTTTTAAAGCACGCTATATGACGATCCAACTGGCAACGGTCGGATTAAAAATGGTTTTATACTCGTAGAATATCAGAAAAAAATTCTTAATAAAATTTAAAATGTGTGCGATATATTTACAGTTAAATTTTCGAGACCAACTGTACCCCATGCACAAATTATTTTTTCAATTCGGCAATTATCAGTTTTTTCTTCTTAATATTTATTTTATTTTTTCTTGTCGCTTCTTCGGAATCTACTTCTCTTCTTTTACATATCTCCCATGCAAATTCTTTTTTATTTTGATAGTCAGCCGTATTCAATTCAATTTTTTTCGTCTTTTTCCGCATTTCTGACTATGCCACTTTTCCTTTATTAATCTCCTTTGCATCGGTGTCTGCCAATTTCACTTCTAAGTCTCCTTTTTCTATCCGCAAATAATCCGGTGATATGGATGTCGCTATGGATGGTATTCCTAATATTTTTTTCCACTGTGTTGGGTTGTTGCAATTTTTATGCTACATCTTTCGTGTTAATGTCACAGATTTCCTTGAGCTACAGATTTGAGAAGGATTATTTCAACAGCCTGATTTAAATTCTTCATTTTAATGCTGCGTGTGTCTTTTTTATAAGAATGGGTCGTCATACCTTAACCAAATCCTCCTCCTTTACATGGTTTTCGATCGACTCAGCAATACTCAGTACTAATTGTTTTGTAAATATAGGATGTAAACGAAATTTTATTTGATTTTAGAACTCATCAAGCGCAACAGATATTCTAAATAAATCTTTTAGGAAATCGCAAAATTATGTTTGTGTTTTTCTTACATTCATTTTGACCAGAGACATTTGAAACTCAAGAACCACACATGTAAGTGGCATTTAATTTCAATTTCAACTTTGTCGAATTCTTAGGAGCCATAGGTTTGGTGGACTTTTTTTTGAATCAACTTTCAATCATCTTCGAATCTCTTAAGCGTTGTGCTGCCTAGTAGACTGCGCACACTAGAATCGTGCAAATTTGAAGCTTTTGTTTTAGACGGTAGTACATTATCAGCATTTTTGCATTCTGTTCATCCTTTCAGGGTTTGTGGAAAAGAAAGTTTAGTTTAACACTCCAATGCGGTTGTATTTTCAACAATTATGGTGGTTGGGGCTATGTGATTATTCTGGGTGTTTGGACAAATGTGAAATAATGAGAATGGGGCGAGGAAGTTGCAAAAATCGAACGAGGCAAATTAATCAACAGCAGTTTTTGTAAACGTTGACACAGTGACTTTGACCGATAAGATTTAATGTGAACGACCAGAGGTACCTGAGAATAGTTAAATCGTGATAGTTCTTTATGTAATAAGTAATTTGTGTACTATTAGGTCGATGAACGAAAAGCGACTGTTTCGCAGTTAAAGTAATTACGATAACATGGGCGGGTTAGCCAATTTTTGATAAACATATCATTTAAAATCGATTCAATTTTTTAAAATGATATTTAGAAATGTATTTGAGTATTACCAATTAAATTTAAGGCACCCATTACGTTTACAGCCTGTACATGTTCTGAAAATACCATTGTGAAATACACCCTTGTTCATAGACGCTTATCCTTGTGTTGTGTTATAAAAAGGTAGGTGATTGCAAGTGAATATTAGCTGATCAGCTATATGTCCCAGGGGTTAAATAGGAGAAGTTTCTGTGTAACAAGTCAATTATTTAGACATCAGTCAACATCAAAGATCTTCAGTATTTAGTAACTATTTAAGTATTTAGTAAATATTTCATTAATTTCGTTCATAAAATTCGCAGGGAAATTTTAAATTAGAGATGATTTGATGGTGGGAAAGCTCATTGCCATTCTGGAGTCCTTTAAGAGCAAAATTTCTTGGTATGTACTCTCAGCAGGTAGTTGTTTCGTACGAGTGGTTTTTGTCGGTGGTACCCTCTGGCGACGACTCTGGTCTCCGGCCTTGTTGACTGATAGTTACAACAAGGTCATAATCCTCGTTACCAGACGCTGTAACGGACCGGTGTGTGTGTGTAGGGGTTCAGAACCGAACTGCACACAATCTTATTTTTAACTTTGTTGCGTCACCGTAACGAGCCCGCTATTTCGCGAAGATAAGAAAAGATTTATTTCCGAAAATACATACTTGTTTATATATTTATAAAGGCGGCACTCGAGGTTTCAGTATTCAAGTGAACGTACATCGCAACACATACGCTCCGAAACACCGGTTGATAAGTTCGTCTTGCGAACTCTAATCAAAGAAACCGCGAAGAAGACCTACTAATTCAAAGTATTAGCCCCGTTCCCTTTCGATTCGGCACAGTATTAAAAGTGTGTTACTATTTTTAATTGTTCCCTGACTGACAATACTAAATAACGCGAGATAACGCAAGATGGTAATTCAAACGAAACAGGTGAGTTTCTTTTTGGTGCTTTTTTATTTGCATTTAGATTGATTGGCGAGAAGGATTAATTTTTTCGTCGTTTTTCGACTTTGCGTGGAACTTTCTACAATTATTTTACCCCCGGCGAGGTCTTTAATCTATTTAGTGTATTTATACATTCGGTCTGACACAATACTGCATTTACATTTTAATTTAAATAATTAATTTAGGCGGTAAAATCGATCCAGATGTAAAAACGGAACCAATTTACTAATTTTGAAGAATCATCGCTTGAATTGCATTGTAAATGCATCTAACTAATGTTGTTATTTTATTTATGAGTAAGGGAGTCATAGTCGGTTGAAACCCAATTTCTTCGAAAACCAGGTAACCTTTCGATCGTTATCTCAAAAGAAAGTTTTCATGGCAACGAGTAATCTAATATTTCGTTTTTCCTTTTTCGTGCCAAAATTGCGAACGCAAATTGGTTTGCAGTTTCTGCGAGATTATTAATTTATTATGCAATGCTGTGATACGTTCGCGATAAACGTTAATTATTCGCGCTACATTATCTAAAACTACGTACATAATTTATGGGTCTTCTATTTCATTGTCGAGTAACATAACAATGGCTTGATTTAAAATCGAGTCATGATTCGAAAAAGGAAATAAACCAAATGTATTTAAAGAAGAAAAACGCCGTTATTAAATATAAAGTCATAGATAAAGAAAATAAAACGATAGAAAATAAAAAAAAGACGAAATAAATTTGAAATAATATGGAATGTATTAAAAGTATTAATTGAAAAGAAAAATAAAAAAGAAGGCAGCAATGAACGTTTCAATCGCTTTAATGAAAATCTAAAATTATTTTTACAAGAAAAGGAATTTTTAATTTAATTTTGGGCTGTATTTAATTTTTATACTACTTCACACGTGTGTTGGCGTATGTTGCTTTATCTACAACATATAAATATAAATAAAGATG
Organism: Geotrupes spiniger; assembly: GCA_959613385.1. Lineage (NCBI taxonomy): Eukaryota > Metazoa > Arthropoda > Insecta > Coleoptera > Geotrupidae > Geotrupes > Geotrupes spiniger. Next base: position 12,838,487 of record OY390737.1, on the reverse strand, counting down.
ATGAAAAATATTATCGATATGATTTAAATGAAATATCGCCTGCAATATCAAGATGTTTGTGCCTAAATTTTCCATTTTTAAATAATTTACTTTACGCACGGAGTTAAATAATGTTTCAAATAATTCATACGTTATTGTATAGACAACTAGCTATGTTATTCAACTGCCTCAACGTCGAAATAGTTTTTAACTCATTGAACTGTAGTCGTTTTCACTTATGAGTTTCTTTGGGGTACGTTGAAGCCCTAAATGGGTTGCAAACCATGTGAAACCTGGCGCCATTGACATAATCTATCATATCTTACTAATTATTGCTAATTATTACTTAATAAGACTTACAAGATAACGTATTTCATTAATTTAAGTAAATTGGCGAAAAAATATTGTATACAAATTTAATGATAATTTAATAGGCAATCCAAACAACGTGATAATACTATTTTTTATTGGTAGGTTATTAATTAAAAAATTCTTGCTTTTGGAACTATTTGAACATCATTTATAAAAGAACATTGATGTGGAACTCATTATTACAAGTCTAAGATTTTTAAGTTAAGCTGTTTGCAGACAAACCAGATAGTAACCATTTATGTTAAAATTCATTAAACATTGTTTTATGTTTTTTTTTAATTTGTTATTGTTTTTAATAAAAATGTTCGGATTTTTCTTATTTGAGTCGTTTTTTATTATAAATGAAATAGATGTTCCTTCTGGGTAAAAATACAACACACACAAGGTTGCTGCTAATTTTATTCGAATTAATTTTCAAACATTAATCATTTTTGTGGTTTATGCTCATCCTGTAAACACCTACGCATTAAATAGTAGTCCACTAAAACAACCCCAATACGTGAGCAGTACATCCACAACTGTTCATCAAATAGAACATTGAATAACTGCAATGTTTCATAAAAATGACTTAAAAACGTTACAGCATTACACAATTATTATTTTTTCTAGATTTGACTCATTCAAGATTTATAAGATATCCACCACATTTTCAATTCGAATTCTACACACCTATAGGTCGATAATTTATAAATAGGCCAACCACGAATTTAATTAGTCAATATTGGGGGTACTTTCAAAATACTTTCATTGCCAACTACCACGCGATCTTAAAAAAAAATCAGGCGCGTGCTTAGGAAGGACGATACTTTGACGAAAAAAGGTCCCTCTAATGACGTTGTCCACGTGCCATCGATAGGTGCGCAACTCATATGGCAACAGTGTTTTTTTTACGAATGGCATCGTTAAGTACAAAATCATTTTACGTGATTTTTTTACTCAGCGTTCACGATCTTTTCAAGATCACTGAGGGCGTTGTTTCAGATAATTATAAAATTTAAAGGTCTTTCTTCAAAATTTGACATTTACCGTGGAGAAATTACTTATTTCCGAGTAATAGCTTTCGAGAACGTTCGGCCTACGTATCGGAGGTGTGTTTTCAATCGAATGCCAAAATAATTTTGAAGAGCACGACATTCAGAATTTTTCATATGCGTGCCAAATGCACGATCATAGCAACGTCAGCGTTTCAATCAGAAACTTTTGGGGGTTTGCCGATGTTACAGTTAATGGATAGTTAATTATGTAATAGTTATTTTCGAGTTACCACTTTCGCCAACTTGGTCAGAATTTGCTTACGTTTCGGAGGCGTGTTTCTCGAATTAAACCGAACCTTATCTTAGTCGTAAATTCTGACGAGTTATTAAACACAGTTATATTTACAGATCGGTATCGTTGAAGATTTACAATGCGATATGCGGACTCGTGTCACCAAAGTTTAACAAAAAAAATCGTGATTTTAGAAACAGGCCAGTTGCGAACGTAATTAGTCTACATCGGGGGCGTTTTCAAAATACTTTCACTGCCAACAACAACGCCGTTAAAAAAAAAACGGGCACGTGTTTATGAAGGTCAAGAGTTTGACGAAAAATTCGCATTTGATGACGGTGCCCACGTGACATTGATAAATGCGTAATTCATGTGGCAAACATGTTTTTGCGGAAGCCATTGTTATGAATTATTGCCACTGTTAATCGTTATCGTTATTACGTTCAAAATTTCCATCCATTATTTAAAATTCAAAGCAGAATTAACACTCATCTTTAAGTTTTAGCGTTGACAAATCGAGCCGTATCTTTCGGCAACGTTTGGTGACGTTTAGGAGGTGTGTTTTCAATTGAATGCCAAAACAATTTTGGAAGCACGCGACTTTCGAAGTTTTTGTGTATTTGTGCCAACTGCGCGACCATACCATAAGGAAACGTCAGCATCTCGAACAGCAACCCTAGTTATACGAAGTTAATTAGTTAAATTATTCAAACTACTTTTCGTGGGCGTGCAAACGAAAAGTGCCTAATTCTACAATATATTTTATCAATTATAATTCTGTTGCAAACTAAACCAAATCTTTTAGTAATGTAATTTTTTAATTACACCAGTTTTTGGCTATTATTGTTATTATCGGGTAACAACAATCGATGACAATGCAAATTGCAATTGCATGACGCCTTTATGTTGAGCAAATTGATTCGTTGGAAGATTAACATATTTAACATTTCTACCTAGCCAAAGAAAACAATTACCTGAAATGAAATAAAAAAAATATCACCATAAAAGTATGTTAGCTAGCATAATTACGATTGCTACAATAAAAACAATCTTGAATATAATGGTATAATCTTTTCATTAAAAATGACATTTGCTGCTTACACGAGTTTTGTTCATTTATACATATGCATGCTTGTGGCATGCTGAGTACTCTCTTTTTTTAGAACGTCGTATCAACCAAGTAAATGGAAAATTGTTTTGACTAGGATTTTGAAATTTATTTTCCCAAATGAATAGTAGATACTGATTAATTATCATGAACAGTATTCCGAGGACTAAGTTTTTTGCATTTCTTAAACATCAATCAAGATGTCTTTTTCTGCCGTAATAAATGTTATCCTAAGTGCATCGATGTTTACATCATTGATAAGATTATATAAGGTTGATTTTTTATCAGCGGTCATTAATGACAGTAACCTTGACATTTACCCTACTAATTATCGAGTGCTGTGTATCGTATTTTAAAAATATATCATTCCCTTAAAACAATATTTCACAGCATTTTCTAAAATCGTTTACAACACAATTGAAATAAACTGTTGGGCATGACATTCTTAAAAATTGGATCCTTAAAGTTATTGTCAGCAAGATGTAAATAAATAACAGACACAAAGTATATGTCAAGAAATGTAACCAACATTTTGCCTTAATTTAGTTTTGTTCAATGTGTTTTGCTCCCATTAATTGGATAAATAGTACTATCCTGCGTAAATTTCAACACGAACTAACGTAAACTGGTAACACGATTGACCCATCAACTCAATTTGTTATTGATGATAAAGACTGACGTGACGTGCAGACATCGAGTCAGACACCGTAGAAACACGAATGTTAGAGTTGCATATTATTTATTTTATTAAATTGGCCAATCGAAATATACAATATTTGCATCGCAACATCAAAGTGTTGCCAAATTATGTTTGCTACTACAGATAAATATACTGATTGTATAAAAAATGGCATAAAAAGAAAACACGTGGCCAATTACTTTTATATCTATATGACTATAATAGACAACCGTTAAATATTATACAGATGGACGACATTGCACTAGATTTATCATTATCAGGTCTTTATTCTGATTTTAAAATTAATTAATTCAATTTCAAATGTGAGTACGTAACAGATAGTGAGTGCGTTAATGATATCGTCATTATTTATCTAACATTCGCTTTTAATGTGAGATAAAACGGAGATTTGGTACGAATTTATTTTGCATGCGATTGCGGAGGCCGCAGGTTATCGTTGTGAATTGGAATCTCGAAGTAGCGCGTATAGGTGTCTATTAATACGACATTTCATCACAATTTGCATGACAACCCGTATGCTTCTTCTTTTAAATTAAATTTGACTACTAAATAAACAAAAATTGATCGAACACGATTGGCTACCTATATACGTCTTTCTTGTTATCCGTCTTCTTCGTTCACATATATTTACTCCAATTACTGCTAATCTTATTCTCGTATTATACTTCTTATTTGCCGAACATATATACTTCATTTCGATTTGGGTTGGGTTTACATAATTGTTTATATTATATTATAATAGTTTATCAACAGTTCCCACCTTTTTCGGGCATTGTACTCCCATAACATTTTCAAAAATTACTGCTTGCTCTTACTCATTTTACTTAGTCTATTAATCTTGCATTCGCGTCTTTATTTTTAAAAAAAATTTCAATAAATTCGAATTACTTCCAGTTGAAGAAAAATGATTTTTTTTTCAATTAACAGTCTCTACGTTAGAAGCCTGTGGATAGAAATTTAAAATGTATTCTCCCTCAGTGGCACAGTTGCGCAAACATTCTCAAGACATAATTTTATTCCAAAATCTCGATAATAGGAAATAACACCAATTAATTACTAATTATTATTCAACTACATAGTAATCTTAAAAATCGGACCGTTATTAGCGTTTGTACTAATTACATTAAATTACATAGTTGAATGGGTGTATAGATATAATAACACGACACACCCACCTAACCTAGACTTTTCTATATTTATTTCTCTATTCCAGTGCGCCTGCAGATGGATTTTGCGACACCAGCATAAATTAAAACAAGCTGCAAGGAGTTGTCATTTGAAAGTGAAAGAGGCGTTGGGTGCCGAGGACGTCAGGCCCTACGAGCACGAGGAAATCGAACCTGACACTTTCAGGGTAAGTTACCTGAAATTTTCCATTTCTTACATGATGTATCGTAGATCGGTGATGATTAATTCTGGGTGAAATCTGAAAATTCACTTATTTAAAAGTGAAATTCAAATTCAACTAAGGATTTGATGTACTTTTTATTCCACCATTAAATTGAGGATTCAAAATCATCATTTTTTTTGCTACAAAAGTGAGACTTTTACTCACGAAGTTCTTGTTGATTATTTGAAATCATGTGAACTCATTTGTGACAATCGAGGAATTATGAGATAAGTTTGACGTAAAGATCACATAGACGTATCTAACGTACTCGATATCATGAAACCAATTGTTACAGCAGATAACATTGAAATTGTAACCATTTTATTACTCCTGTAATCAAATTCTCCAGTATCGTTATATAAGCCGAAATGTTGTATATAAGTTGCCATGTTACCAGAGGTAAACTACTCGTTTACATCGTAATGTCGTATGCAAGTGCTACTAATAATAGCCACTTCCGAAACGACCATTTATTACCGCTTGCCGCCAGCTGTCAGTATATCGTATTTTAAACCTGGTGTTCTCGAGCAGACTGAAGAGCAAGGATCCGGTTTTCACTCGTTCCAATCTCAAACATACAATCGCACACACACACACAAAAGATTTATCGCCATTTCATAATAGCAGAATTCCGGACAGTTTGATTGCTTATGGTACATTAAACGACAATGAATTGTAATTAACTGAAGGTCGTCTATATATTTTTATTTACTACGAAGGTGGTTCCTGTTTTACTATAAAAGCATTCGAAGGGAGACAGATAAATCAAGGCCAAGAGAAAATTTTCCCTCAGAGCAAATATGTTCATACTATAGTTCATTTTTTAGCAGGAAAAACCAGCGTTGCATAGCCAAATGCAAACGGCTACGTAGCAGGAATTGCGGGTGAAAAATGGCCCGAACTTTCAAATTCAGAATGCAAAAACTTCAATTAAATTATCGCAATGTGACATTACCTCCTGTTGTGAAAGGAACGTGACTAACGTCGGATACATGTAACCACAGAAATTGGTTTCCATGTCCCTTGTTGGCTCGCTGTTGGCCAATCCAATTTGTATGATCCCTACCAAGATTTCTTCCTGCTAAAAAATACTATAGGAACAATTTTTATTTACAACTAAATGGTCTAGAAAAGCGAGCCTACTATTACCAGCTTGTTAAATGATGAATATATTGTAATAATAATATCGTAAATACGTTCAAAGACAGTCGTTGCTAAAAATTCCATCGTCATAAGAAAACGCAAGTAATAATAATAATATAATATGATTGCTTCCTTAATATGAAGACCAAATGGAATTTAAATTTAATAAAACGATTCCCCACCACCATCACGAAATTTTTCTTTATATTTGTAATATTTTAATTTCGTTTCTTTGACTTTATATTTATTAAATAGAAATATTTAACACTGGATTCTAGGTAGTTGTTCCCTGTAAGGAACATTAATATATTTTATTGTTTATTTTATTATTGTACTTGTTTATGGTAAACTTTGAAATATATGTATATTTTGAGCATAAACGTCGTTTGATTGCTATTTAAATTTTTGTATCTGAACTTATTCCAGTATGCCGACTTAAACACGACTCTAGCGGAACCACACCAGCTCCGCCTGAAACCAGACGTCAGCGAACTCAAATTTGGACAAATATTCACAGACCACATGCTGAAGATATTTTACCACAAGGCTCTAGGAGGATGGCAAAAACCCGAAGTAATTCCCTTCGAAAATATCTCTCTGCACCCGGCCGCTAAAGTCCTACACTACGCCATCGAGGTGAGTAGCGCGTTTTGAAAACGTGCGACAACTGCCATCCCCCAAAGTTGGATTCACGGTCGCCCGTATTTTTCAGTTGTTCGAGGGAATGAAGGCGTACAGAGGCGTGGACGGTAAAATTAGGATATTCAGACCGGACATGAACATGCACCGCATGAATTTGTCGGCCAGGGCTTCCGGATTGCCGACGTTCCAGAGCGACGAACTCATAAAGTGCATGAAGCGATTGGTGCGAGTTGATCAGGAGTGGGTGCCACACAGCGAGGGTTCCAGTTTGTACATACGTCCCACGCTCATCGGCATAGACGTAAGTTGTTTTAGTTTTACACATGAACTAAAAATAAGCCAACGAACGTACAACGTCAGTCGCGTAACAGTTGGATTATTGCCGATTTTTAAGCGCCAACTCTCATTTTCGTAATTTTTTCCAACTAGCGGATATATATCTATCTTGACAAGAAAATAAGCAAATAAACATATATTAGTTCAAGCTCTGGTTCGAGTACCCTTTTTATAAATTGTAGTAAACATTTGTTAATTTAAAAGATGTTAGCGTCAATCAATTAAAAATGACAAATTAATGAAACACATTTATTCGTTTTTAAACCAGTAGGTGGATTTTCTTGATTTAGTGCCAAAAGTTAAAAGTAGAAACACTTAAATTATACCTACACTCAGCTTCGTGGTGGAACTGCGAGAGAATAATTGTTTGTTTTACTTTCCTGCATTTATATTATTGCGGTCACTAGTTTAGATTTTCATTTGCTTCTTAAGAAACTGCGCGTTATAGCGTTACATAAAATTATTGTAGTTGTTAGCCCAGTACTAGGAAGGTATAACAAAACTACAACCACTAAAGATATGCTGACAAGAGTACTTATTTAATCCTGTTGCCTTTGAACTCTTGCGGGTACAAGGCGAGGTTGGGTTCAGTCTTGGTTCCTTCTTCCAATATCCTCCCCATTTTTTTCTTGAGACGTTTACTTATTTCATTCCATATTAATCTCTTTTTACGATCAATTAACAATTCCCTCTGTTCCCCATTCCTTCACAAACATTCACCATTTTATCTTCCTCCATACTCTTTACATCTTATATATTGAGATGTTTTGCCTTCTATTTTTCGGAATCTCATTCTAAAATCTGGTGGCTTTCTTCTCACACGAGTTTTGTTTTCATTTCTTTCTGTATTCTTCACAACAGCGTTGTTTTTTTACCTTTTTTGTAAACTTATTCATTTAAATTACAATATATTTTGCAAATATGATCTGGAGTAATAAATAAATTTAAATCTACGAATACCCCAAGCAAGAATATAAAATTAAAGTAACGAAAAAACAAAAAAAGTCATAACAAAATCACCAACAATTAAAGTAAATGAGGACGTTCAAGTCGTTAGTGTACAATTTTCGGTGGAACCCAATTGACGTTTTTATAGTGATTGACGTAACTACCAAAATATCGTTGAATAGAAGTATTTCTATGATTCGCAGAGCCAATTATTTATATCGGGAGCTTCAAATCGTTAACAAATTGATTCTCTAATGTTCATTATAAATTAAAGAAAGTTAAACTAAACACGTGATAGTAACAAAATGTTTCCGTCTATCACCGACCATCAACAATTAAACTAAATGAGGACGATTCAAGTCGTTGGTGTATAATTTTCGGTAGAGCCCAATTGACGTTGTAATAGTGATTCACATAGCTACCAAAATATCGTTGAACACAAGTATTTCTACGACTCGCAGAGCCAATTATTTATATCAGGGGCTTGGATTCGTTTAGAAATTACGGCTCTAGTGTTCATTATATATTAAAGAACGATAAACCGGTCGAGTTGTACTAACAGTAATAGCTGTGATAATAATAATAATAATAATAATAATAATAATAACATAGCTACAGGATATCGTTTTTGTCTACATTTCATATTCCCACTTTGACCAATTGGAAAACCAGTAATACTATTCTCTATATGCATTTTGCAGTGACAATGCAACTTGTATCAACATGTCTGGCAATAACACAACGAAATATCAAATTTTCAAGTTGTTATACGGATGATTTACTTGTAACACACTGAATGAGTTTTTCGCGATCTCTTTTTTAAAAATGTGTCCCACAAAGTTATTTTTAACGGCAAATATTTTCGGTGGTACGCGCAAACATCGCTAAAAATATTTTCAGAAGATCCAAATAACATTTCCTTTGTGCATCCGAAAATTGGTCATAATTGGTTAATTCAGTGATTAGGGAAGCAATTACATTCGATTTAACTTCCAGCTAATTTACCGATACGTAATGACGGAGTATTGAAAGTCGTCACGAAGATTTTGGCGTTCATTGAATTCGGTAAAGTTTGCTCATAATTAAAAGAATTATCAAACAATAGAAACGAAACCTACGATTTTCTAGGACTGATTCCATTGTTTCGTAAAAAAGGAAGTATATTCGATATGTATTTGCAAGTCAATGTATGTTAAATTCAACAACGATTATAATTTATGATTTTATCGCTGTTCCGATATATTGTTTCGCTGGCAAGTGAATTATTTATGCTCTTTAGCGATTAATATTGTAATTTAATCCACGTTATGCGCAAATCCAATGTTGTGATTTTTTCAGGGAACTCTGGGTGTAGCTCAATCAGATTCGGCATTGCTGTACACGATACTGTGCCCCGTTGGGGCGTACTTCGCCACCGGAAATGAATCTGTTTCATTACTAGCGGACCCTTCTTACACGAGAGCTTGGCCTGGCGGCTGCGGCGATAGAAAAATGGGCTCGAACTACGGCCCCACAATAAGAGTACAAAACCAAGCGAATAAACGGGGACGACAGCAAGTATTATGGTTGTACGGTGACGACCATCAACTGACAGAAGTTGGAACCATGAACATATTTATGCTTTACATAAACGAAGATGGAGGTAATGATGAGAACTTGTCATAATGAACAGCAACAAACAAAGAGATTTAAACACCTTAATCGTAAAACTAGCTGTTTTTGAACACATTTCCCTTGTTATATTAAATACAATTGTTCACCAAAATTTCCAAAATTTAAAAAAAAATGAAATATACTGCATTGCCCTACTATGTATAAATAATTGAATACTATTTTTATTTGTTACAGAACGAGAATTAGTTACACCACCACTTAATGGATTAATCTTGCCCGGTATTACGAGACATTCGATCATACAAATGGTGCAGCAATGGGGTGACTTTAGGGCAGTTCAACGAACCATCACTATGCACGAAGTTCTAAATTTACAGAAACAGGGCAGAGTAAGTTCCCATCCCATCCCACATATTGTACCAGTATCTCTGCAACATATTAAATATAAACTTCTTTGGTTTAATAGTTATATAATGCATTCGTAATGAATTAATTGAAAATTTAAGTCAGCTAAAACGTATTGAAATTAAAACCAAAAGAACTTTGTTCACCTATCATAGACGAGATCTATTAAAATTTCACGAGATCCTTCCATATCACGGCATATATGATGTAATCGTTTTATTGTTGCAGATATTAGAAATGTTTGGATCTGGAACGGCGTGCATAGTGAGTCCCATATCGTCAATAGACTACATGGGAAGCGATTTATTCATACCGACCACGGAGCATTCCTCCCCGTTGTATAAAAAAATAAGAGACGAACTGTACGCGATCCAGTACGGCCACATATCACATCCGTGGGCCGAAGTTATCGACGAATAGTTTTTCGACTAACCCGATTCTCATCACGACTGTGTTAACATATCATTTTATTCCTATGAGCTAGCTAATTTATCCCTGGGCGGTTTGAGAGGAACGCAAACGACTTAAAGTTAGATTTTTAAAAAATAGCGTGTTTTTCTTACATTTGTAAGAGTTTTGTTATTGTAAATAATTTTATGCCGAATATTAGGTACGAGTATTTGTAATTTTATATCACTTCACACAAACGATTAAAATTTCGGGACACGCCGTTTCCACACGTTCATCAACCCATCGTGTTTTAGTAAATTGCAGTAATGGCACCCAATCGGTGCTCCTGGAAAGTGTAACTTCGCGTGAAATATTACTTGTCGCTAAATATCACCTCAAATTTGGATCTGAAAAGTGTCTTAGTTTTAGTTTGTTTGTAAATAAATATTTGTTATAATATTGTATGAATTTGTATTATAAATAGACGAAAAAGAATAAATATTTTTTTAATTGTTCTTAATTCCCTTCTTCGCTACAAATTTAAGTGAGGAAAAATGATACTCAAGAGATACTTTTCATTGTGATACACTCAGTGACACTGTATTGTTAAGTGTTTGAAAACAAATGAAATGAAAGAAATGAACGAATAACAATATAAACTACACAAATGAATGCCGGAGAATAAAAACAATTTATAATAAATCCTAAAATACGAAAAATAAACTATTTCTACCGCTACTGAGCCATCAATTGGTGCCAAAGTAATAGGCGGCTGTGTTTGAGGACCTATATCAAAGAAAAAATATATACGTTGTTACAACCAGCAATCATTTCTTCGTAACATACTGTAAGTTCATTTTTTCTATCCATTTCATTAAAGAAGTGGAAAAAAGTATCCGATTTTAGCGATTTGTAGCATTTCTTTCTCCTGGACCGACTGGACGTAGACCATCATATCGAGCACCGACGGATATTTTTACTTTTTAAATATTTAGTATACCTCTTTGGAATCTTGTTTTTGTATAATTTGTTATCGCAGTGATTGGAACTCGCACCAAAACTGGGTACAGATCAATGACATTTTAAAAAAGAACTCCACAGTTCTTCTGGAGACTCCAACAGCTTTAGTCATTCTTTCTACGACTTTTTTTACTTCAATAGTAGGCCCATGGTTATCATTTTCTTCGTGAAAAAATGAGTAGTAATGAACACCGAAGTGAAAATAGAGTAGATGATTTTCAACCAAAAAGTGGCAGAACAAGAATAGAATCTTTTCTGACTTTTTTGTATGAAACTGATGTTTTTGCATAAGCTTAAAAAGAATAAAAGAAAATAATTCAAATGACAAGTTTCATGGGCGAGGTTCAGATAAGAGAGGTGTAGACCATAGATCATAATGTTCTCTCCTTGAAACTTTCCTTACTGATTTTAGTGTTAACTCATTCGGTAAATCGGGCGATTTATTTAATTAAAAACAGTCGCGGTGAGACATCGATATTAACAACGATCGTAAAAGTTATTAAAAAATGTTTTTAAAACAGCGTATAATCGTTCTCGTCAAGCCTGGGTAATGAGATGAATACAGAAAACAAGTCCAGTAAACAACTGGTGACAAAGGTGGCAAGACCAAAACGTCGCAAAATAATTGATGTAACATCGCCATACGATCGGTAGCGGTATCTGCATAAATTTTGGTTCTCGTAAATAAAAGTCGGGCGATAAATTTAACCTTAACTGAAACCGAGAAACATAAACTGGAGGGCGACATCTTTTTCGTGCCCGAGCATTGTGTAGATTTAAGTAAAATTCACAAAGTCGCGAATGGACTAATATTTGTACAATTAATTAACCACAAAATCTTCTGAGTGTATATCAGGATTATGATCGTTACTGGTAAAATTGGAACTACCAGTCAAGGCTCCAGCAATTGGTCAGAAATCATCGTTGGATTTGGGTTAATCGATTCGATAATTATTTGCCCTATGCTTGGAAATATATGGCTACAGAACACGTAGTTTTGAAAATGATGTATATCAGTTGCATTTCTGTGCCAATAATCTTTCTACGTTATTTCTGTTTACAGTTATTTTAAATTTATTTAATGTTGTTAATTTGAAAGTAATGTTTCATTTCGTTAGTAAATGGTGGGTGTTCTTTAGTGCCCATGAAATTCTGAATTAACCAATGTGCGTTATCCTCACTGCGGCCCTCGTCATTTTACAAAAATCATATAAAATTTGATTGCATAATTTTCCCACTGCCGACACATTTCGTAACCCACATTGAAGGAAGTTTTGCTGTAACTAGTTAGGCAAGTTGCAACATAACTGAACAAATCTTTAACTTGCTTGTCTCCAAACTATCAATGTGTAGGTTACATTACTGCACAACACTACGCAAATAATTTAAGTCGTCTCAAGTGTCTAGGCCAAAAAAGAGATTTGCAAACAAAAGTTAATCCTCATTTACTCACGTAGCAACATCAATAAAGTTGAACTCCTAATACCTGAGGGCAGCGGGACTTACATTAAAATATATTATCAGTTAAGCATAAATAAGAAATAAATATTGATTGGTAGGTGAATTGAGAAATTAATTCGAAAATATCGATTAATCGATTAATTGCAACTCGTGGCCGATTATTGATTAATTATTCAAATATTCGATTATTTGTACATGCCAGCTCTAATGGTAAACTTTTGCCTTCCTTTTGATGTATGCTTTATGCCTTGGTGGCAGGTTCGCAAGCAAATAAGTTAGTTATTTTGAAACATATGATAATATTACAACTTGTCTAAAATTATTTCAGTATAGTTCTTGTTTGTGTTTTATAGAGCTAGTGATATAATAGTTGTACAACAACGTACATTTAATTTTCGCACTTTACTCACACACATGACAAGTTTTGCATTCAATGCGCCTGGAACTAGGAAGTTGCATACGTTCCGGGACAATTTAGTCTCTCTAGTAATAAATGCAGCAAAACGTATTATTGGATCAGGAGAGGCAACCCACAAGACAACAAATTTCCAACAACGGCATTCGGCCTGGGCTTCATGATCTGAGTTGTCAATTAATACAATTAATTAGTATTAAAATGAAGCGCGTATTTGAAATAGAGAGTTATTCCGACCTTTCGGCAAAGTCACATTTTTCATCCTCAGGTAGGTCTTCTAGGTCGAAGTCACTTAGTCACTTTTTCTAGATCGCTTCGACCTAGAGGACCTACCTGGGAATGGAAAAGGCGACTTTGCCGAAACGTCGGAATAACCCGGTCTAGGACACTTCAAATACGCGATCCATTTCCCGAGAACCTGAAAAATCATATATATATATATATATATATATATATATATATATACCAGCCCATCAGTATCAAAATTAATTGTTTAATCTTATCTAAAGTAATGGAATTAACGGTTATCATTTTCGATTAAAATCTTTCATCGCGCCTTGATTGAAGATTTTTAAGCTTATGTGGGTTTAAGAGAAGATTTCTGCAATTCAATTAATATGTAAATCAATACCACTGAAATATTACATGCCTTCACATTTATATAGGTATGATAAATTATACTTTTGTAATAATTTCCATAGTTTTGGAAACGCCACATTTCAACTTTATCACAATCAAACGTTCCCATGTAGTAAGCAACGGAATGCTGATGATTATTATCATCACGGGCGTTGCTTTCTATGCTAAAATAATTGATTACACGTAATAATAATTTAGTACTGAAAACGGTACCAATCTAGAATAATTCCTTGTTTAGTTTTCGGTAACAAAATTGAATTAAAATCCCTTACCAAAATAAACGTTAGAAAATCTGGAACTGTTGCCGCTTCCAGTAAAGCTTAAAAATTAGCCAAGGCATAACCAGTCATTAACCACTAAAGTTAAAAAATAAAATCTGCAATAGTCCGCCACAATATGATAAGAGTAAACCACGACTTCCTGTTCAGAATATTACTTTCAAATTAGCTATATAAAATTTTCATAACTTTAGCTTCAATAGTTCAAAACGCGTATTTCCGTTAAAATCTCGAGTTTGGAAATTCTCATGATTGCTATGCTTTCTTATACATAAAGTACAAGAAAGGAAATAATATCTTAATAAATACTTCCTATACCAAAAGAAAAAACGTTCACGTGGTCGGCACAAATCTTAATAATAAAGTGGTGTGAATTGTGAAAAAAATTTACTAATAAATATATAAATCCACAAAATTAAAAACCCCGTACCACCTTTTCTTAACAAATCTAGATAATGTTATCCCACTGGTGAAGTGGTAAGGAGAACAACTAGATAGAATAAGTTTGACCTTTCTTTTTAGATTAAATGACAATTTAGGTAGCGAAGTACGTATCTAGATTTGCTGTAAATCAACTGTGGATTTCTATTCGACCTTTGAAACCTTATTAAAAACCAATATCGATGAAGTTTTCCAATTACAAACCATAACAAAAATAAATAATGACAAGAATAAATGGATTATCCAACACATATTAAAAGTCTCGAAATTATTATGTGAAGTGTCCATTATCAAGAAAAGAATTAATAGCCACGTATACAACATCCGATTCTTTTAGTTGCGTAAATTATAGAGAATCCTTCTAAAAAAAGGCAAGAAAAAGTTATAATGATAAAAGAATTAATCAATCAATCAGTTTCGGTGAAGCCTGTTGGAACATTATCAATTAGGAGAGATATATGAACAAACCGGGAAAGATAACAATCAATAACGAAGACGGATCAGTTCATACCAATGACGTTTCAAAGGTTTTTAATAATTATTTCGTTGATATTGCCGAGAAGTGACCCAAACCACAGAAAAACTACGTGGACACTGCAGAACTGACCAACATTATTTTTATGTGCCCTGTAGAAAGACATTCAAAAATGTTGTAGAAAAAAATTCTGTTGATATCAACAGTATCCAGGGAAGATCTTGGTTGCTATTAAGGATATTACTGACGAACTACTACGCGCGATTATGAATAGGTCGTTCGATAGTGGCATCTATCCGGATAACCTAAAGTATTTCAAAACAATACCTGTTTAAAGGACAAAGGTGGTTGGATTTCACAAATTATAGGCCCATATCCTTGCAAAATTATGGCTCAAAAATATTGGAAGCGTGCTTTCAGACCAAACTATACACGTTTCTAGAGAAAGACAAACAACTACAGGGAAAGACAACGATTACTGCCGTCGATCATACTCGTATGATCAAATCCATTTGCAACGTAAAGAAAAAAGAGAAAATAGTCATATCGCGAGCATTCGACTCGGTCGACAACCTAGTGTTATTAGACAAATTTTACAAGAAAAAGAGTAAGGGGAAACGCTCTCGAATGGATTCGTTCCTTCCTCTCAATCCGGATCCAACAAATCTGGTCACATAACCTGGTGTGGAAGAGGCCACTAATGAGGAGGGATGTGCCGCAGCGCACCATTCTTGGACCCATCCTCTTCATAATAATGATTGACGACCTTTGCACAATATGCCCAACTGCATCAAAAATTTTATAGGCTGACGATACTCGCATGGCAACAACTTGGTGCACAGACAACAGCATTACAATAAATGTGCAGAAGACTCAAACAATACAATTTAATGCGATCAACAAAAACTATGTCGAGTGTTCTTCACCGATCATTCCTTCTACTCAATTGATCAATATTTAGATAACATGTGAAATTAAATGTAAATATTATGTTAGATAACAGCTTGTAATTTATTAAGCATATCAAGACTAATCTACTAATGTCAGATACCTTGTACTTGCATTCATAGCTACAATAAAATATCTATCGATCTATAGCCCCCCACATATTTTTCATTACAAATCTTATTGTTTATTTGATATATTTATAATTTTTTATGTAAATTTTATCTTTGACGAAAACTTTCTTGGAAAATGTTTTTAATTATTTACTAGATTTAAACGCGATTTGGGATGTACGTGTGTTTATGTGCTGAATAATATAACTTACTTTAAAAAATCTAACAAGCAGGAATGAAAGTAGAAGAAACAAAAGAATCTGCTCCCTAATGATAGATGTTTTTAATATTTTAGTGATGTAATAATTACAAGTTAATACTATTCATTGTATTTCTTTCGTTGTTAGAAAAAATGTCTATAAAAACAATAATAATTATTCGACTTTTCCTTATACGATCGCGAGTGTGACCAAAATAATCTTTTGCTTACAGCCGGTAATCGTATTGCAATTTTTTCATTCATATGCGCTGTATGTTTGATTGCGTACTTGCATAGAAGAATAACTGTATGCTTCAATCACGATTATCATATAAACACTTAAGTAATTTGGGCATTAATCTATGCTTGCAAGAATAAAACGCAGTAAAGTAGCGCGAATTGATCGGAAGCGCTTGACGCGTCGTGCGCGGTAAACAAACCTTTTGTTTACAAAGCAACAACTTTCCAGGTTTTAAACTTATCACGCCAAGTGATACATCAAAATTTACGTTACAGTCTAAGGAACAATGCTATCGCAAAGAGAATGCCGCAAGACCAATAGCGAAAAACTTCCTCGCTAGTCTTAAAAAAAGAACATGGTTTCATAGCGCAACTGATTATTTATTGAATATTATCCAACAAATGATTATTTCGACGATTGCAATAACTTTATTCGCGACAGTGTAGTGTCACAGTGGTGTTCCATTAAAAATTTCAACTAGTTTGGTCGAATAGTTCCCGAGATTTCGCGATTCGAGTTTTAAAAAGCATCGACATTAATTGAATTGTCGAATGAAATAATTTCACTATTTTATTTTTTCTGGACAAATTAATTGACGGATCAAAAAATAGTTCGGGTAAAAAAGATGCGGAAAGTTACACAAGATAGTATTTTTGTTTAATCCATTTTCCGAAAAAAAAATTTCCCCCAAATATCGATCGGTTGGACAATACTTATTTCCAGCTTCGCGCGCTCCGTGCGTTATTGCATCCGGGACCTCAATTGTACTTCTCTCCTTTGTGTACCTGCAAATAGAACGCGTCCTTTGTTCGGTTGTTTTTAATAATATCCCATTCGTTATTGTTTGGAATATGTTTGTGCTGCTGTATGATCAATATGATTAAAGATTTAAAAATGTCTAGATAAATTTATATATAAAATTCGTATAAATTTCATGGAATTCCACAGATGCGATATTATTAAAAATTACCTCATATATGTAGGTCATGACCCAGATGTAATAAACAAGATATGTTATGTATCAACAATTATTTATTCGACTACTCCTTTAATAATAGTAGGAAGAGCTGACAAGGAGAAATATTGGACGTTAAAGTGAGAAGAGGAGCAGAACTGTTCCACGATGGCTCAGGAACAAATATAATTTAAATCCATAAGGTCATATAAACTAAAAAATAAAGCTATGACAATATAAAGAACTGTTAAGACAAACTACAATATGCAATCAAAATTATAAAGCTGGAATGTTCTAAAAAAACAACAGAGATGGAAAACAAACAGAATTGTCGAACAACGAAATAAAAGCCGCAAAGAAAAGAAAATAGAAACGTAGTTGACATACAGAATCGTATAAGCGTATAAGCAGTGGACAAAACCAGTAAACGAAATAACGTTACGAACCAAGGAAAACACATAGAAATAATTTGGAAAGGCAAAGTAGGAAATCAATAATTAAAGGAACATACATGACATACATTTTTTTTTAATTATGCAGGACAAATTTTGCCCTTTCACTTATTTGGCAACGAAATTAATCAGATCATTTGTACATACTGTGGTATAAACAACGGTTTTAAATTAAACTAAATCTTCGAAGGCAGCAATAGATTCTTCCTCGTCTCTGAACAACGACAATTTCAATGATGCATCAACTTTATCAATTCAGGACATGGAAACTACTTACTTAAAATTAAATAAAATTAATTAAAACCAAAAAATTAAATAAAATTCTGATAGGTCATTGTAATTTTGTTGAATGATTGTAGACGAAAGTTATATCAGTACGTGATGAGATTAATCTAAAATACATTATAAATACACAGTTAATCACCAAATAAACACCACCGTTTTATTGTTAGGCAAGTAAATTTGTGATCAGTATCGCGAGATAATTACATACTATATCATATCTCCTTATATCTCGAACGTGAATCTATTCGAACTTATTTCGTCACATTAATATTTAAAACCAAATGAAATGCATGCATGTTTGGAGGGTCCATGAACAACCGCTATTTGTGGCATCGTATATATTATAAAATCACAAACTTTAAAAAATACACTCCATTTGAATTCACAGTTCATTACCAAGCAGTAACATCATGCAACGATTATAAGAATCTGAGAGGAATAAGCATACATGTTAGCAATATCATTTTCAGTGGTTTTATTTAAAATAGAATTGTGCTTGTGAAGACTATTAACCTTTAATTTAATCCAATACAATATTAATTTAATTTATTATTAAAATTGTGCTTTTTAATTGTCTTAATTAATAAAATCAAAGAATGGAGAACTTTAAGTAACAAAACACAAACTTTACTTTTCTTACCTTAGAAAAAAATACACAAACACAAATTGATATATTTTAATTTTACAAAAAAAATGTGTTCAATATTTCATTCATTTTAAATATTATACTTATTTATAAAAAATCGCGTGGGTTTGTGTGCTCAATAACATAACTTACTTTAAAATATCATTAAGAGTTCTTTCGATTTCGTTATTGACATTTATTTGAAATGCGTGGAATTTACAGATTCATTATCTTATGGCTTCAGAATGTAATACTCTAGAACGTTTCTGATCAGGTGTCATCATTCGTGCGACTCAACGTGCAGACATCTTATTTATTTGTTAAAATATTCAGCTATCCTGCGAATGGCAAGTCGTCTATCTGTCATTACCATATCGTGTACACGATTAACATTTTCTTGGGTAGTGACAGTCACTGGTCGTCCAGCACTTTTCGCATGTTCACATATTTGTCTTCCCAGTTTAAATTCTCGAGACATATTTTTCACCACTTGGTAAGAAACAGCACCCCCACTTAATACACCTACGATATCGTCATATCTTTTAGCGACAACCTTTTTTTGGCAAGTATTTTATAACTGCACGAACCTCTGATTTTCAATTTTTAGAATTTCTCTAAACTTGTGTTCTTAAACTCTAAATTATTTGAATAGGTAACAAGTGACGAAACCACAATTGAACCAACGTAACAGCAAATGATTAATACTTTAATGTGTCAAATTTATTCAACGTCATCCAACGCCTAGTAGGGACGCTAAATAATGATCTCCCCTCGTATACGTATATTGAAATTCACAGTCATTGCAACTTAAACGCTAAACTGCTGCAATCCAGCGCCAATCGCAGCCTCTTTGTATTGAAGCTACTCGTATCGCAATCCGGTTCTGAAATCTCGACTTATAAACACCAAGTGATTTGCATCATAGTACAATTTCCGTCAATCTAGCGCAACGCACTATACGACTAGATTAAAATGTATGTGCTTGCGATAACATCAAGAGATATATAAGTACAATTGGGGAGATATTTTCTCCATTTTGAAGCTCCAGCAATGACCGTTACCGCTCTTCCGGTGCACAAAGGGGCACACGCCAAACAAGAGAACACGTTATTGGAAGATATTTTCGAACACATATCAACCGTGGTGCATGTTTTGTTAATCGGATTATGCATTTACGTCGTGTATTTGTGCTTTTTGGACAAGTTTACTTTGGTAACATGGCATGCGTTCTTATATACAATCGGGGTGAGTATACAAATGTATATGTCAGATGTTAGATTTGAACCAAAAATATATTTTTTGTTATTGCAAATCATATTTGATAATACACAAATTGTGCAAATTCATTAAAATAATCATTTTTGCTTTTCATATTCATATTTTTCATAATATCAATAGTGCAAAAATTATTATCCGAAACTCGAGCATTGACAAATTTATTAGAACTTGCGTCGGAAAATAGAAATATTTGGACCTCGTCCTTTTTCTCTTAACTTAACCGATCTTATGATGCAAACTACTGTATTGTTCCTAGTCAAAACCATCACACTACATTTTATTATTGTTTTGTTCCAGTGGATATTACTGATGACTGAATCCACACTCTTCCTAACAAAAGAGAACATCTTCAGTAAACGCATAACTCCAAGTGCCCGGTCGCACTGGCACTGGTTCTTGCAATTTCTAGCGGTGGGATTGTCCCTCGGAGGTTTTGGCGTCATCGTTTACAGCAAGAAATCGAAACACTTCGTCTCAGACCACGCCCTGACCGGATTAATATCGACAGTTCTGGCGATACCGACGTGCCTCAACGGCATCATGGCGTTATTCAACGTTAAACTGAAAACGTGGATCAAGCCGAACGTCAACAAACTTTTCCACGCTTGTTTTGGATTCGCAACCATTGTTATCGGAGCGTATGCGATCATAACCGGATACTACACGAACTGGTTCAAACGGAAAGTTGGCCAAGATGACGACATACTGACGGCTTGTTTCGTGGTCACGGTAATCATCATATTTTGGGCGTTACTTAGGCCGATGTTGAACGGCTTCACCAGAGCTAAAAACGCTTTAAGATAACTGAAGAACAATGACAATTAAATTATAAGTATTATTGTAATTATTTATTTTATCGTATTTGATTAAATTCGATATGTGTCTATATGTATCTACAGAGCAGGATTGATTGTTTGGTTTTTTAATATTTGTTATTGTAAATATTAAATAAAAATATTAAAAGCTATATATTTTCTATTTCTTGGACAATATTGTGAGATATATGTAACGATCAGGCAAATGATAAATTATGAAATTCGAGTATTTATGGTATCATTTGAAAGGTATTTGCTATTTTGATTGTATATTGAACCATTATTGAATTTGAATTAAGAACTTATCAGCCACACTTTAGCATAATAAAATTGACGACTTTAAGTGGTCCTTTTTAAATGTAGCTTCATAGGCCTAATCCACAATCAACTATTGGAATATAATCAACTAAGTAATTGACGAATATTTATTCGAACGACATCGCCAATAATTCAAAGGGTGAAAGAAAACAAAGTGCATATAATTTGCAAAAACACTTCGTGGCAGTGACTAAACATTAGTGTTTTACTAATAAATGACGTTACAATTAGATTTTTTTATTTCCTACGAATTACATATTGTTGGAAAGTTAAGTGAACTAAATTTACACGATGCGATCATATTTTATTCATTAAATTGTTGTAATTTGTTGACTTTAATTATGTGGTAATCATCAACAAAAATAAAGCTGATGAGAGATCGCTAAAGTGGCTAAAAATTAAATGGTTTAAATACAGAAAACTGGATCCAACAAAAATATATTTTAAAGTTAGCTATTAAGAATGTAACTAAAACTTCTGATATACAACTAAAATTGTTAATTTTACTGTATTTTTTTTGTAATTAAGACGATTGCTTTGGTAATGTTGTAAGGGAAATTAGTTGGCATAAGTGATCACGATTTCTGAGTTGATGTTGCCGGTATCTATTGTAGCATTATATTCAACATTACTAATAAGTGTACAGTTGAAGCTTATTAAAAATATTGCTTTACCCTCTAAAGCGATATGAAAGCTGTCCCCAATTTCTAAGGGACTAATATATTGTGAATTTCGACAAAATTAATATTTGTCACATAATTGTTATTTAATAAATTATAAATATTTAGATTGTAATCATGTCTTACCTTAGTTTGCTAAACTTGAAATAAATCCAGGATTGCGATCACCGACACAATTAATTTAAATTCGTTTTTTGCGCTAAACTATTCATCTCATATGTATCATTTGCGATGGACAAGGTAGTCAAATGTGACCCTGCATAAGAGTGCGAACATGCGGAAGCCGGTGCCGTCAGCCAAAACGCTATTATTTGTAAAAGTTACTAGATCATAGATCTCCTGATAGATGACTGAAATTTTCTACTTTACTATAAATTTTCAACGTAATTATCAAGATTGGTTTCGACAAATCCCTAAGGGAAATTCGTATAAGCGACCAGATTTGGCCGGATCGTCAGCTCGTGACTCGATGTCACCCCTATCGATATTACAAAAAATATTGTGTATTATATTATTATATGAAACACTGTACTGATGAGAGTTTGAATGAATACAGTTGCCGCTTGCTTAAAAATTGCGCTTTACCTTTTAGGTCATATGATAGCCGTCCCTACTTCTAAAGCGTTTAATATAAATTATAAATATTTCGATTGTGCCTATGACTCAGATTGTTCAAGATGCCGGCTATCAAGGTGTACAGCTCAAGTTTGCTGAACTTATAAAAATCTAAATCTAAATCTAAACTCCTAACACTCTGTATAAGAGTGTGGACGCTATCCCGTTCGGCACCGGCTTACATAAAATAAAAACGCAAATAATTATAAATGTTACTATTAGCAAAGCAAATTCAAACGTAGGAAATTATGAAGTAATGAAGTTGGGCCTATCAAGCAGTTCTTTAATAGCCACAGTCGTCATAGATCCTAGATCCTAGACCGACAACAATTTCCCCTGATCATGTTTGGTCGTGTTAACAAACATACGAATTGTATGCATGACAGTTAATAATTCATTTTGCTTTACTAATAAATGACATTACAATTACAAGCATTTTTTCTTATTTCCTATAACTCATCTGTCTTCATCTCAACGCTGTTTCTAGAGGCTTCGACGATCTCGTTGCATCTGAAAGAAACATTAACGTATTTAATATTTTGATGTATACTGCGAAGTATGTTTATTGTAAATAGTTTGAACAATTGGACTAGTAACGTATTGTATATAGATTGCTTATGTTGTGTCCCTTAAAGCTACATATTCACCCTATTATATGGTCATAAGAGTATTAGGGCAACATGTCTTAATTGAAACCTCCAACAAATCAACAACTAAAACACCATAAGCTACGAAGTAGACAGACAAGGTGTTTTTAAATTTCATTCAGCTTAACGTGATGATAAAGTAAACGATCTTCTCATCTCAAAATGTTAATCAATGGAACCCGAATAACGAATCATTGCAAATATAAAGGTGGGTTGTGTGGCGTTGAATTAATTGGGATTGATTCAATGCAAAGTAAATGAATAATATATATAAATTAGATAAAATTGAATGATAAATTAAAATTAATAAATAATGAAATCAAATTAAAATTGTATAAAAAAATCGGAGGGTTTAGTATCCCATTAAAGATTGTTCCCGTCGCTTAAGCCATCAAGAGGGACTTACATACACCAATCATAATAAAATTCTGTCGTCGATCGATAAGAAATAAAATATTTAATTCGAAGAAAAATTTAAAGGGTTCGAAGAAGCTTGGTAACCGAGAAGTTTTCACTAATAATGGTAACATTTTTGTAAAGATATATGGTAAAATTATTAAAATACATACTATTGCCGACTATAACAAACTTATAAATTCAATGCAGTAACCTTTTACTTTATTATTTTGTACGTGTATTTTGTTTATTTTTTTTTCTCATTCGCCTTTTTACTAACAAAAATTTACAAAGCTAAAAAGTTTTTAGCTTTGTAAATTTGTTTTTTCCGATTGCGAATTTTGTTTGATATTTACTAGAAAATATATTCGCTGGTTGACGGATAATTTAAAATTATTAATGTCACTCAGAGATGAAGCAAAATCAAAATTTAGAAAAACAAAAAAGGATAATGATTGGAATTATTATAAATCGTGAAGGAATTTAACGACGCATACTAGTAATAGTTAATATGAAAATTAAAAAACAAATAATGACACATGAACCGTAAATCGCGTGCAAAAATTATAAAATCTTACTTTTCTGCGTTGGGGTACGATGTACCATCGCTGCGCACCCATCACCATCGGAAAGTCAAACACCGCCAGAAACACTATTAGCACGTTAAAATTTAATCGCGAATTTTAGATGTCCACACATCGAAGAACCATCGCCGTGCACCCATCACCATCCGAAAGTCAAACACTGCCCGAAACACTATGTGCGCGTTAAAATTTAATCGCGAATTTTATATGTTCACACCTCGAAGCACCATCGCCGTGCACCCCTCGCATCGTACCCATCACCATCCGAATGTCAAACACTGCCCGAAACACTATCCGCGCGTTAAAATTCAATCGCGAATTTTAAATGTTCACGCACCGACCGCACCAGTATTAATAACACGATTAGGACTTTACGTAACCGGTAAAAAAATATTATTCATAAGTATGGACGCTCCGATTCGACGAACGTAACGGCCGACTGTACACTTGACTCAATCGGCGGCTCGTGGAAAAATTTGAAGTCGGGTAGAATTCTGCAACAATAATTATTGTTAAAACATAGTTAGTAGTTACAAGGTATCTATTATTGGTGATGGTAATGATATGTCACATTTGAATCAACCCGTATTGAAAGTTACCAATGGGCTCATAAACACAAATATGGAGGTTAATATATTTACACCTTCAGAAAGCCGCATAAAACTAATTATTGTCATATTTAGGCTCATGGCGACATTTTTTCCAGGCCATTTTTCATAAACTACCCCTGTAAAAGCTCCACAACAGAACGTACACAAAAATTTTATTAATTCCTCGCTACTGGGGGTTGACAAAATTTTATTACAAGATTTACATTAGCTATGATGAAAGGAAACAACTTGTTTTTTCTTCACAACGTTTGCGTGAAAGCTACCCCCATAAGTACCATATGAGTATGCGTATAAAATTATTTTATTTAAACTAAATATTCTTTAACCATTTTTACTCCATCATAGGATTTAGTCGCAGCTTTGTCATTTATTTTGACGCCAACCCATGCATTACAGAAAAAGACATTACAGCTGACAATATTTATGCTTCAATAAAGCTACACATTCGAGTTGTACACGTTTGATTGATTTCAAAACAAGGCTCATCTACTTTTTGCAAAATTCAATGAAAGAGTTCAAATCTTTACTTAAAGGAATTTAACAAATTTTACAATTATAAATATTGTTAACCAATGTATTTACTATTTTCGAAGGAGTTATGGTTGGGGGACATAATTTATTTTTCTCTCATTTAAAACAAGACGTGCCCCATGCCATGTTGATGAGGTGCATCTACCATTCAACCGCCTTAGTCGCCAGCAAGGCCTGTGAAGAATTAGCAAGAGGATCAGAAGATCTAGTGAGCAACGTTGCTAATTACGTTTCAGGAAGTGCAAAACGATTTTGGTCGAATTGCAAATTTTAGAAAATTTAAAAATATCAAGTACTCAAGTGTCACGAATTCTAAACAATTGGAACGTATTAAAATATTTCTTTTAGTGGACATAAACGAAGACAAATTAAAAAATGTTGAACATGTATTCAAAAGGTAATTTATTTTTTATAAAGTATGCTCAAAATTTCTTGAATTCGTTTAATGCATTATATCAGTCTGTCAGTCATAAGTTATCTGAACACTGTAATTTATTTAGAATTGTGCAATAGGAGATGATCTTTAATATAAACCTCATCAACCAGCATTTTATGAAATGAAAAAAAAATTAAACTGACGACTGACTGACGACTGTGAACTATTTTTAAAAAAGGTAATGGTGTTATTGTGTCTGATGTGCTGTTTGTTTATACGTTAATTATATTGTTCTCCATTATGTTAACTTTTATACTTTTTGGTTGCACTTTTATTATTTTCATTGTTTTTTTTCTATTGGTCCTGCTTCGTGGCGGACCAACAGAACTTTAAAGGATTAGCAATGGAAAATCCACTATCAGACATACTCTTCGAAATCCACCAAAAGTTCAAAATCATAAAATGGACCCGCTATGTCGGTGACATATAATTCATCTTTGTCTTTGTCTTGTATCTTTGTGCAACATAACCGAAATCAACGATTTGAATGTACTGCATCGTTGTAATAGAAATTGGACCGGCCAACCAATTGAAAAGTAAAAAAATCAATTAACACATAAATAGTTTCACATCTATCCACAGATAAACCGCTAACTTGACAGATTAAATCTGGCATAAGAGATTGGAGAAAATCTCGGCGAAATAAAACGAATGGAAATAATGACAAAATTGCGGATTAAAAATTTATCCCCTTAACCCAATTTGATAAGATCGGCCGAGGCTATATAAAGATTTACGGATAGTTTTGGTGCGAAATTTACAGAATCTTTGCAATGGCGACAAAAAACATTAGACCTCAATTGAATGGCAACGCACTTTCACCACGCGAGACTTTGTTACTGGACATACTGGAACATGCTTCTACCATAACGCACGTCTTGTTGATATCGTTAACTGCGTTCATAATATATCTGTGCTGCAAGAGTCCGTTCAGTTTGATGACGTGGCACGTGTTTTTATATACGATTGGGGTAAGTCACCGAGTATATGATCGAATGTAATTTAACACGAAGTGCTTATGTTACGTACACCCAGGTCACAAGAGATGCATTCAGAAAATTCAAATTCAAGTCCATTTATTTGTCGTTACGTTTTAACTATCATTTATAACATTTTGTTGTTGTTGTTTGTCTAGGCACAGTATTTCTATCAGCTAATAGAGCTCAATTACAACTTTTTTTATAGTTCTAATACTTCAACTGTAACTTTTTGATTCTTATATATCATACTTTAATATTTAATTAAACATTAATACTTCAAATGGATTTATTACATAACTATATATATAAACATCCTACAAGATATTAAGCTCGAAATTAAATTATTACGATTTCAATATTTGATTTAATCTAATTGATTACGGTATCATTATGTTGGCCGTCGATAGAAATGCAAGTTTTATATTTGCACGAGTTAAAACCAGTGTCTTAAAGATAAAAATGATACGTTAAATAAGTCTAGACATTTTCAAGACGTACCATTGGGCGTCATAAATTCAGAAGAAATGATGTCAAGTGATGATCCACAACATATTTTCTTCTTAGGGTGCAAAATAGAAGTTCAAGAAAGAGAAATGCATCTTTGCCGAATTAGGAGGATTACTTTCTGGCAGGGTCCATAATCAACGACATGATCAAACAGTAAAAAGAAATCTATTTGTAGAGAGTAAAAGAGACAAACGCTAGAAAACGAGCAATAAAATATCATAATAGGATAAAGTAGGGAGTAATGTGCGAAAAGGATTGGCCAATAAAGAATGGAATTCATTCTAAATGTTTGTGAGAAGAAAATAAATGAAGTGGAATTTATAATTCCCATCATACCTGGCCTATAAGATAGGTTTTATCATCCTGTCCAAAATCCATGCTTTGTGATCATTAGCTAACTTTAACAAAAACTTAATAATGGATATGTCCAATTTGAGACGTTTAAACAAAACAATTATAGTGTGGATAATTAAAGCAACACACATTTAATTTAGATATTCAGCTATATATGTTAATTAAAAAAGATAATAAGAGTGTAAATTTAAAGGAAATGAAATGCATTTGTTATAACGAGGTAGTTGAGAGGTAAAAGATACTGCCTGAAGACTAAGGATGCCTTCTATGCCAGTTTTATAGATTTTCGTGGACGTAGATAAAAAAGTTCTGATACAGATGCTGAGCAAGTTATTTTTAATAATTGCACTAGTAGCTTCACGTTCCACATTCCGAATATCTGAATATCCTAAAATAAATAGTAAGCCGCATATGTGGAGTATGATGTTAAAAATAATATATTTCCAAGACAATATTTATTCTGCAGCTTACACGTTTACTTTTAAATAACTTCTTTAATATTTGCGACCATTAGTTCCACCCCGACTTGCTTTTACAAAGCAGTAAAATATTATTTTAATTATTTTACATTTTTTTTAATTTTTAAAAAAATAACGTATCGAAGATCTATTGCATGACGCAATTCGACTAAAAATATTGGTCATCTTCATACCGTATTTTTAGTTAATCTTGTTCGGTCGACCTCATCTCTATAAATAAACTAATTAATTAAAACTAATACGTGCGCCGATGCATTACGACAAATGTTAATTAAATCGCAGTCCTCGAGATAAAATATTGTGGACAATTAATCTAAGGATTATGAATGGGACAAATGAGTTTGTAAGTAGCGGAATTCACATTTGTGATGTTCTTTTAATAGAATCAGAGTTTAAGCAGATTATCGGTAAAATATTTAAACAAAGGGGGACGCTACAAGGTTTGTGCAAAATATTGTACAATATCGATACAACAATGTTCAGTCACACCAGGAGTGCTGGAAGCCGCTTACGATGATCTATCGCTAATAAAACTAAATAGAAATTTCATAAACTTCAGTAAGGCCTGGTTAGTTTGAAAATGTTAGCGAAAATTCTTCCACACAACAACAATTTTCTTCACTTTATATGTATTATTGTATCATAAAATAATGATACTGATATACTTGTTTATGTTTCAGTGGACGTTACTCATGACTGAAGCGACAATGTTCCTGCTTAAGGAAAACATACTGAGCAAACGATTGAAGCAGCCGACTAAAGTTCTCTTGCATTGGGTCATCCAATTCCTAGCGGTAGGACTTTCGATTGCCGGTTTGGTGGTAGTGGTCGTCAATAAAGCCGGTGTTAATCATTTCGTATCCGATCATGCCATTTCCGGCCTGATAGCGACACTGTTGGCGATCCCGACCTGCGCGAATGGAGTGGTGGCTTTGTTTGGTACGCAGCTGAAACAATGGATAGTACCCAACCATAATAAATTTTTCCATGGCTTTTGCGGATTCGCCACCATTGTCATCGGGGCGTACGCCACAATAACTGGTTATTACACTCGATGGTTCGGGAACAGGGTGAATTTCAACGACAACGTTGTAATTCTGTGCTTTGTTGTTACTGTGATTGTAACCGTTTGGGCACTGATAAGGCCAATACTTAATTGTTTCAGCAGGTTAAAAAATATGTTTAATTGATCAATCAAATGTATTTACAATCTCATGTGTTATTCTTTAGATCTAATATTTGCTTAAGTTGATATAAATTATTTATAAATACTGGTACCTGGATGCAAAATTGTTGCAATTTCATCTCACCACAATCCCAATAAGAAACCAAAAGGAATTTGCAAACAATTTATAAAAATGTATGGATAATAAAAGTCACGACGTTTATGAAAATCCATCGATTAATATAATTTCCAACTCAGTGGAGACCAATTCACTATTAAAACACTATCGGGTTTATTCAAGTTGACTAGTTTTGTAAACTGGAAAATAAATATATTAAACCAACCTGTGTTTTTTTTTTGTATTGAAAAACAGCAATGTAAGAATGAAATATTTTAAATTTAAATTCATCGGTAAAGAACCTCCTCTCGCAAATCTTTAATTCAGAAAAATGGGAAATCATGGAGACCTGTGTGGCACCCTCCCCACTATGGAGTTAAAAAAATGTACAAGACATCCAAATACAACAACTTCAATTTTGGGTAATGTAAATGAAATAAATCGAATATTCAAGAAACATAAAATAGAAATTTCATACGAATTATTATTGTTTTTAATCAAGTTTATTAAGCTGCATTAACTTAGTAAAAAAAAATAAACAACGAATCAGATAAATTTGTTCACACCTTCGTGCAGCAACTACTTTAGCCCTCTTTAACCCGTTTCGCTCCGCATTGACGTCTAGGTGGTGTCAATGGACACAAACTTTTTGTAACGTATCTCGCCTTCGAACACATTTTCAATTAGTCCTATATTTTGAAATTTTAAGAAAATAATTTATTTAGTTATTTAATCGGTGCTTATTGAATAAATGGTTTTGCTTTCTTTCGATGTTTTTTCCATAATTTTGCGAGAACTCTATTTCATTGATTTCTAAACCTGTGATGTTTTGTAACGTCAATTTATTTTGAAAAATAACGACACGTGAAAATTAAAAAAACAATGTTGGGCAACCTATTAGTTTTCTGTAAAAAAGTATCAGCCTACGTGTATCTGAATTTTAAAAAAATGCATAGATCCCAAAAAGTGTTTCGGAATGTATATATTTGCATTGCTTTGAAATAAATCCATTTGTGTGGATTCCAACGATTTTACTTTAATTTGTTGTACGATTATTTTTGTTTTGCATGTCTCCCAACATGGACAACTCACACACACAGGCAAACGCCATTCCGAAAATAGTCAGAATGGGTTCACGGAAGGTCTTCCTTACACATAATGTATAAGAAAGTAAAAATACCAATACCAAATATCGGGCATTGTTTGAACAGTGAGACAATTATAAAATAAAACGGTAATTCAAAAGTCTGAGATAACTTTTTAAATGGATTTAAACTGAAACCAAATCCAAAATGATGATTTAAGAAACCGACAACTTAAGCAAGGTATTGAAACTAATTTAGATTATGTTTTTTTTCAGTTTGAATGTAGAACCCACACCCAACCCAACTGAACACAATTAATTGTGACTTTCTTTGGTTTCGTTAAAAGCAGTTGAGTGGGTCACGATGTACTACCAAAACTAGAAAATAATTGGAATTAATTTTAATTTCAGTCAGGACGTAGAAGAATATCGGCATATAATCCGACCTAACATGATTAATTGCAACTGCTGTCTTTAATTATGTTGAGTTGGGTAGGGTAGTGTTGGGTTGGGTTGGGTCGGGTTCCATACAGCTACGTACCCACATATCGAGATAAAAACAGGCAACTAATATCTAAAGTTAATATTTATTTCCATACAAAATTCCTTCCCTTTAATTTTTTTGATACATATATTTGGTGTTCGTAAAATAATATATATAATATATGTATAATAATTGAATCATTACATATCAAGTTAAATTGTGGACCCGACTAATGTGCGCAGAATAAATCACTCTAGGAGAGAGTGTTGCCTATGTGTATGAAGGCAGGCGTCCAGTTATTTATTTGTCTGACGCTAAGACGACCTGTACTTTAGGCAATTGATGTATAAAGCTTGGAGCAGACGTTATTTTACTTTCCCAAGGCCAATCCTAATGCAATTTCTTTATAAACGCATAGTATTAATGACATACTAATCTAACATACTTGAAATCTGTAAGATTGAACGTAATTAATCTTCATTTAACGTCAAAATTAAATTAAAATTATTAAATTTTAAAACATGGACATTTTTGCATCCTTTTCAAAACAAATTTGAACAATCAACTATGCATTTTAAAGTTTGGACATTTTAGGTTTCCATACAACCAACGATTTCTGTAAAACAAAAGCAATCGAGACATAAAAAAAATTGTTGAGGTTGGGAGCCATGAACATGAACACAAATACAGAGTTTAATGTATTTACACCTTCAGAACGCCGCATAAAACTAATTATCATATTTACGTTCAGTATGAAGAATTTGAATTTTTCAGGCCATTTTTTGATAACCTACCCCTATTGAACATCGCGACAGTCGCCAGACACCAGTATGCAATTAAATTACAGCTTCCGGGGATTGTACAAAATTATTTCTTAACAGATTTACATTATTTAATATGAAAGGCAATAACTTAAGGTTTTCGCGTACTTTGCAGAGAAACTACCCCCACAAGTATCATATGTTCACCAATGTCCAGATATCCAAGTTTTTGCAGCGGTAATTGATAAAATAATAGGCTGAAAAAAATCAGGCTTCCTTATGTCGTTCTGGCGTAAATATGTCAAGAAATCACAAGTTCAGTTAGTAGGGGTAGCTTATAAAAAATACAATAAGTTACAAAAATAATTGTTAATAACCACAGTGAGGTTGCTGTGGTTGCTGTTGTTGTTGTTGTTGTTGTAGTTGCTACTATTGATAGTTTGTTGTCATGGAACGCAACTGAGGGTATCCCGATGTTAAAGGTTCCTAGCATGATAGCTAGGCTATGTACTTGTGTCATGGTTAGCGAAAGTGGGCTATCATGTCATTGCAATGCGGGTTGTAGTGGGGCACATGACACAATTCAATTGTTGGTATGTTTCTTTTGTAGTCAACAAAAAAGTATGTATTATTAACGTTTGTGAAAACGATGCTTATGAATTAAAAGAATTCATACAAAAAATTCGATGGTAACATAATGTTTCATGAGCGAGTCTGAAGTTATCACGTGAGACAAAGTTTTTTATTAGCTTATGAACCGAATACGTCGGGGGAAAAACTTTTGTGTAATTGAAATTAAGCCCAATCATGAAAATAACGACGACAAAATTGACGAAACCGATGGTGACTACAATGACGATTTGTTTTATTTAGAACATTGAAATAATTATGACACGGAATCCGGCGCTTAAAAATTAAAATATCGATTTCGATAAATGATGAATTCAATTTAGAAAAGATGTTTTCGATGATTTGATTTGAGTTGTAAATATTTATTTTGAAAACAATATTGTAAATGATAATTATTTTGATTGTGTGACAAATTTACTTTTGGGAATAATTTAATTTCTATTAATAATGTCGTGTCAGATGAGAATAATATAAAGTCGTTTGTGATTGTGTTGAAAATTTATAATTAACTGGTAAACTATGAGGTTGATTCTGAATTCGCTAATTTTTACTTTCTTATACTTTATGTATAAGTAACTATAGGAATCATGAAAATTTTCGAACTCGATATTTTAACGGATATACACGTTTTGAGGTCCCCTGAATCGTTTCTGACTATTTTTGGAATGACGTCTCTGTGTGTGTGTGTGTGTGCGAGCTCCAGCGTCTAAACAATTATAGCTAGAGCTATGAAACTTTAAACTTAAGATTGTATATAACCGCAACTAAAAAAGTTTGCAAGTTGTACGAAATTTTTATTTCATGTTTGAGTCAATTAGGGAATTTTTTTAACAAATCCTAAGAAACCCAACACTTAAATTTTTAATTATTAGACTTCTTGTTACGGATTTAGTTCCGATTTGCACCGGCATCTGTCGGTGTTGATTACTTCGGCTACGTTACGGAACCTAAATTTCTGCATACACGTAAAGTCCGCGATTTAAGAAATTGAAGAGCTCACCTCAACAGTCGCCTCCTCTGACATGACTCCGTCCATCTGGATGCAAGATCGACGCCGACATCCAAAAAGTCCGTCCACTAAACGTTTAAAGTTTCTCAGTTTACACAATGAACCGCGATTTAACTTAGCGCGAAAAATAAACGCGATTGTGGACTCACCAAACGGTCGCGTTTAACGTCTCTCGGGTTATTTATCGGCGTAATAATGTTACATTTCAATGCAACGCGAAACAAACGTTCGAAAACTCGCAACGCTCGTTCAAAATGAAACAAGAAGCGTCGCAATTATGAGTCACCGTCGACTGCATTATGCACTTTTTTGCGCAAAAACTGACCATTGCACCTAAGCGACGTTATCTGCATTTTTTTCGGGGAAGTAATTATCGAGTTTTTGATATGTGTGCCGGCGACAATTAGAAGCTAAGATTGTCTCTTCATCGGTTGCTTATGTACAAATTAATTTATTATTCGTAAACCTCATATGTTTTTTTTTCTTTCTCATACTTGCCTTTTAGAAAAATACGTTGTAAGAAATTGATGTCTACCTCCATTTCCTATAACGACAGAAGAATGTTTAAGTTCGTTACATCTGGATATTTAAGCTTATTTTTGGACGGTCTGGAGACCTTTACAACTTGAAGTTAAATGAAATTACAGCCATTTTTTTAACCGTTTGAATTGACAGGATATTTAAAGAAGGAATTCGTATTTATGGGGATTACCAGGTTACTCTCAACCAGGCCCTGCAACCAACAAATTAAATTCATTTTTTTTCAGAATTAGTGATAGGCTTACGTTATTCAAAAATTGATCAAGTACCGGATGAAATACAAAAACTATTGACGGTTTCCACTCATAATTGGCTATTCTCTTGCACACGTCTCATTTTCGGAATATTTTCAGCACCTGCACCATTTCAGAAAATCATTAGACTTATTGACGGACGTTCGAAGGATAGTAACTATGACATTTTAGTAACGAGGACATGTAAGCAGGAACAATTAGAAATGCTTGAGTGTGTGTTTATAAAATTACAAGAAAATGTATTAAACATTAGAAAATTTAAATGTAGTTTTTCCAAAAAGAAATAAAACATTTAGACCACGAAATAGATAGACATAAACCCGAGGAAAACTTAAAAGCTATACATTTAATTCGTTATCCTTCCAATATCACTGACGTAAAATTTTTTCTAAGCATGGTGAATTTATATTCAAAGTTTCATCCTAATTTTTATATCACCTTTGTACGATTTACTAAAAAGGAATGATTTTCAATTCTAATGCGAATTGTGAAGGTACATTTGAAAATAACACTAATAACAGTTAACGCCAGCTATAGTGATACAGGACGGTTATTAGTTACGCGTTTTACGATAAAATAGAGCGTCCTATGTTTGCTTCTGGACGTTCAAAGGACGGTGAAATAGATTATACCCAGCTACACAAAGAATCTCTTGTGATTATCTTTGATATAAAAAAAAACCAATGAATTCTGTCAGATCATCAATGTAAATATAATAAGACGCGCAGGTATAAAATTGTTGTTCCATCAAAATATCGTTCGAAAAATGAAGTCATGAACGCATTCATTTCAACATACATGGTGGCATTCAATAAATTGAACAAATTTTAAAGCAATTTGTTCAATTTCGCAGTTAATGCAGTTCAAAATTTAGAAATATACCAAGAACAGTGGGAATGGATTGAAAAGCACGAGTTCATGTTGATGTCTTTGGTCCATTTGATTCGTATTTTTGGTTTTCGTTTTCGATTTGTGGATTTAAGTTGACTGTTCTAAATTTCCAGAAGAACGATATGATATTTTTAAATTGCTGCAGTTAAAGCAGGCAGGACCACTAAGTCATTTAAATGATAATCACCAACCAGGACAAACTCATTTAAAATCAGCAGCCAGAACCAAGTGACTTTGAAAACTATAAAACTTCAACTGGAAATGATAATATCGGAGATCTTTTATAATCTAAGGAACAAAAAATAACTATCGAATTTCAACAATACCTGAACGGCAGCGGAATTAAAGACCTTATTGCTGCAAACGTAAAATCAATCAAATAAAAGGAAAATTTAGACGAATAATGTATGCAAATAAAAGCGAAGGAAAAAGTCAAAGCAGTATAACTAAAATAAAAGAAAGAAAAAATGATCACAAATACAATAAATAAAATTTGGAAGGATATCACGTAGGGTTACTTCTTAAAATTCTCTAGTCGTTGGTTGATTGTTGTACCATAACAACTTGTAACTGGGAAGAATATAAAAAATATGTTTAACAGTTTCTTAATAGTTAACTATTTTGCACAACTCAAATCGTTCGAAATAGTTAATATAATTTATAACCAACTTATGAGTTACGTTATCAATTATTTAATTCTGGAGTTTTATTTGTGTGGGTCTTAAACCCCTGAATTTCTATGCATACCTATAATGTTAGACTTTTGAACGAAGAAGAAAAAGATAAATTAAAATGATAATGATACCTCATGATTTTAGTAGAATAATTCGTATTTATTCATAGATAAAACGTCAAGTCGTCGGTTATCAGAAAAAGAGGTTTGAGAAAATTTCAACCAAATAAAATAAATGGAATTGCCGATTAAAAATTATCATCTAACCTAACTGTGATAAGATCAAAGCTATATAAAGAAGTAGGCTCGTTCGTATACGAAATTTACAGAATATTTGCGATGACGACCGAAAATATTAGTTCAGAAATAAATAGCAAGAAAATGTCCCGATGCCAGACTTTGTTACTGGACATTATGGGACACGCGTCAACCGTAACGCACGTCTTGGTGATATCGTTAACTGCATTTGTAATATGGCTGTGTTGCAAGAGCCCCTTCAGTTTGGTGACGTGGCACGTGCTTTTATGTACGATTGGGGTAAGTCACTGACTATAATATGGACAATTGTAATTTTATGTGCGTGATGACAAATCTAATGGATACAACTTGTTCCATAGATTACGTATATAGATTGTTTGTCACTTGTGGCTTCTATTTCGTCAATTTCTTTCAGCTAATAGAACTTAACAGTAGCCTCTTTTTAATAGTTTCATATAATACTTTTTGATTCTTATATATTTCGTTTAACGACTAAGCTTTAACATTTACGAATGTAGTTGTAAGTCTCATAAATATAACATATAGTGTAGACGAATCACTAATTACTTTTATATTTAACATACGACGACAAATTAAACACGAGATTAAATTACTCCGATTTTAAAACCTGATTGATCACAGTTTTATTATTTTGTCCGTCGACCGAAATACATTTTTATCTTTGTGCCAGTTAAACCCCTTACTTTGAAGATAAAAACCAGGAATTCCTCCATGATATTATATGTATGTTAAATAAATATTCACTCGACTCGACAAAATATAATAGCTACAAATTAAGGATAATTAGGAACCCAGAAAGCGATCCGGAACTTTGAGAAGGGAAATACTGGGTTCAGCGAAAAATTCAGAAGATGATATGTGATAAAGCTGGGTGAACTTGATAGTGGATTAAATAGATAAAGGTTGGTTCTGGCAAATGTGGCACGTAGTTTGTTGACGTAATGAAAGGTAAAATGTGTTCAAAAGACAAGAGCAGGTCCAACGTTTGAAATAAATCTGTGGGTTCTTTGTCAGAAAATGGGATGAATTATATCATAACAATACTATTTGATCAATTGTCAATTATCATTTTATTTCTATATCAAATATACATCTTTATGTTTCAGTGGACGTTACTCATGACCGAAGCAATACTCTTCCTACTTAAGGAAAATATACTAAGCAAACGATTAAAACAACCGACGAAAATTCTTTCGCACTTAACCATACAATTCCTAGCAGTGGGAGTTTCGATTGGTGGTTTTGTAGTAATCGTCCTCAGTAATGAGGAGGCAAATCATTTCATGTCCGGTCATGGTCTTTCCGGCCTGGTGGCGACAATCTTGGTGATCGCGACCAGCGCGAGTGGAGTGATGGGTTTCTTCAACATGGAATTGAGAAAATGGATAGTACCCAACAATAATAAAGCTATCCATGGCTTGTGCGGATTCGGCACCATTGTTGCCGGGGCGTATGCGACAATAACAGGTTATCACACCGAGTGGTTTAAGAAAAGAGTGAATTTCAATGACAACGTTGTAATTCTGTGCTTCGTCGTCACTGTAATTATAACTGTCTGGACTTTAATCAGGCCACTTCTGCATTCCGTCAAGAGGTTAAAAAATACGTTTAATTGACACTATCATCAAATCGTTTATTTTCTCATGTGATAATTATAATTATAATTATTTTTCTATAAATTATTTACATATGTATAGATAGCAAATCGTTTCATCTTGGGAATGCTAAAAATACTAAAAAAATCAACATATTATAAATATGTATTGATCACAAGATTACTTGACAAGGTCAATAGAGAGATATCGAACAGCCTGAAGGAAACGGACAATATAGCAAATTTCAGCGAATATATTAAGGTGATGACAGCTGTTTCGTTATATATTTGAGCTCATGAGACCACCATACATACATTCGCTGGAGTTGCATCAAGTCATGCAAACATGAGTGACCATGTAGTAGTAAAAATATGTAGATATTCACGTCTAGATGGCGTAAATATTCACACATAAACTGATTGTCACTAAGGTAGTAGATAATGTGAAACAATGGTTATAAAATCAAATAGGGCATGGACAATAATTTCATGTACAAATTGTGTTAATAATCGAATCTAAAATCAAAACCATTTTATGAAAATAAATTCAATTCTGTCTGAGTATTATATAATTTATTATGTATTAAATAATAGTGAGAAACACTATATTGATATAATCCCACAGGATTAAGTGGAAGACGAATACGAATATTTATTATAAAGTGTTACAGGTCACCCTCAAGGTGCAATTTTTAATTTTGAAAATAATTGCGGATCACTTTACTGTTTTCTTTATAAAAAAATCCATTAGAAATCGCAAACAATATACCTAGACTAATAGAACCAATGGAAAATGTAACATTTCAATTCAGAGTAGTATCGTAGTGCTGCCGTTTGCGTTAATGAAATATTTTCGATATTGGCCAAGTTAAAAAATAAATTTTCACAAGGTGATGACGAAATCGCGATGTTTTTAGTCAAGAGACTCGCGAAATCGCCTGATGGTGTTCAAATTCATTTAGTTCTTAAAATGTTAGTAATATTGGGGTGATGGGGAGGTCGCTGATTGTTTACGTCCTACTTGGACGACTCAGTTTTTGAAGGGCTCGCATCAGGTTACTGGCAGGCTGGTAAACATAAATCATTTTTTCTGTAACAATAGGCGTGCCTCAGGCATCCGTTTTGGGGCCAGTATTATTTATTCTTTTCGTCAATGACTTGGCTGATTTTCAGAGATGTCAGATAAATAAGTTACCTAGAATCCTAGGCATGTGATGTAGTTGAATATATGTCCGACGGGTTCTATACAAGTGGTCTAAACGTAAACATGGATAAGACTAATTGCATGCGCTTACATACTCGTCTAAATCATTCCAAATGATTAAACATCGCTGCCAATGGTGTCCTAATAATGCACGGTTCTCGGCCCTTTAAAATAAAGGAAAAGGCAAACCAAAAGGAGAACGTCTTCCAGATAATGATTCATCACACAAGTAAAATTTTCCTTCTCGGACACACGAAAACAATTTCCGCGCCACCCTCTCAGCAAATGCTTCCGTCCCGCCACAAATTCTTCTTCTTTATTTGAAAATACGAGCTGTTAACAACATACAAGCTCCTTTTCGCAACAATCAAACTTCAAGAAGAAAACCAACTGAATAACGAAGAACAAAGGCTTCCAAATGCAGTGGTACCAATCCAATTAAAACGGCACGGACTTATGCCCCCGCCCAATAGCATCAACTGCAACAAAATACCCATTATCATAGCTTTCTAGATAGTTACTCTCATCTTTATTAACTCAAATTTTGCTCATTTGCAACATTTGCTCTTCTACATTCCAATTCCTTAATACTTGTGTTATTTGTATTTATTCCTCAATTCCTACACAATTTCCTTGCTTTAACCTGGAAGTGAATAAAAGGTAAAATGAATAGGCTACGATAATTAAATGTTTCATTTAGAGTTTAGAGGCTAATTCATTGGTTGAT
The DNA here is from genome assembly GCA_959613385.1 of Geotrupes spiniger. NCBI lineage: Eukaryota > Metazoa > Arthropoda > Insecta > Coleoptera > Geotrupidae > Geotrupes > Geotrupes spiniger. Next base: position 12,799,006 of record OY390737.1, on the reverse strand, counting down.
TTTTATTAAAATATGCCTGGCAAGCGAAACAAAGCATTGCTCCTTCTTAGAATATTGTCAGCGTATACTTCGGTTTAGAAATATTTACAGCAACTAATGAATTTTTGGTTGCAGCACTGCCACCTGCTAATCAACATTTTCTAGATTTATGGCCATTAATGGCCATGAACCATCAAAAGTTCGATAAAAACATTCACATAAGAAATTTCAATTAAAATGCCCCTTAAAAATACTAGTGCGATCCGCCACTGACGATCTTCCGCCGCCAAGCTTGACGTACGTGTACTTTGCAGTTTGTACTACTATGCACCAATGCCTGCTATCCTGAATCATGAATTCCTGCTCAATAGAACGCCCGTATATAGCGTCCAAGTACACAGGCTACTTTTAATTATTTTGATGGCATCTGTAACGCTTAGATATATAAATATCACACAAAAATGTTCATACAATAACTTTGTTCAATGCACTTACCTTCCCGTTTTCTTACCATTTGCAATTCTCGACGACATCCATTTATGGTTGCTAACTTCTGACGTTTGAAACGTCTGAGGTTTCATACACCACTTCGATATATTTAGTTTTGTACTACACACAATCAGCGCCTTCAATCGCGGATATTTTACGAACTACAAATGTACTTGGTTGCAAAGGCAACAGTAAACCCACACCTGAAAGTGAACATTCACTAAACAAAACCAAGTAACGCAATTTCCTATCAGTAAGTAATAACTAATAATAAGATAATAAATAGTCTTACAAATAATTTTTCTTGCAGATTCTTAGGCGCCAGCAAGCAGGTGACTTGCTTACTGAGCATGGCAAATGAATCATTCAACCCAAGAGTAAGTATACATTTGTAATGTCACTTAGGTTGATAACAATTATATGTTGTAATATATATATTGTAATAAATTATCTCATAGGTTAAGATTTTTAAGACCTACGGTTGTAACATACCTTTATTGGTCTTCGTTAATATACTCACATTACATGCAATCTTTATCGTTATTTTAGACAAAGAGAAATGTTCATCTCACGAAGTGGAAAATCCTCTTCGAAAAGGACACCAATCAGTGGATATCGTTCAAACCACAGGTGGACCTCGAAGTCTATCCATGTTATGCATGTCGGGATATGTAAGTTCATGTGAAAGTATTATGTTTAAGGCGGTTGTTATTAAGTATTGGTGTATATGTTTTTACTGTATCATGTGGGTATCTATCGGTTACATTATACGACATTTAATTCATTTGTAAAGTTGCTAAATTAGCAAAGATGATTGTGCCTCACACATTTATCAAATATGAGAGGTATTACGCAAAGAAATTAATTGCCATTGACCGCATAATGTGCCAGAATTTTGCAAGAAAAAAATGATTGACATCAACAAATTGCAATAAAATGCATCATTTAAACGAATTTGTTTACATTCCATATATTAAAAAAATTGAGAAAAAACAACGAATTAAATTGAAGGCCACCATAAAATGAAACTGTGGGCCAACCCACAGTGGCCCACTACCAGATGAGGGAAAATTAACATCAAGGACATTGATAGTACATTGCTAAATAGGGGAGATTTAGGCTGCGCTGTATACAGTAGGGTGCTGCGTCTTTTGTGAGTTGCACTGTAAAATGTCTCAGTAGAGTTTGATTAGAGAAGCCCAGATTTCTTGCCGGACAGATAGACACTTCTTTGAACAAAAGTATCAGTAACATATTCTATCGGCATCTTTATTAAGATATTTTAAAATTAATACATAAATATAATAAAATAATTTTAAAAGGCACTTGAGTGTACTTTTGGTAGTAAACAAATATAGTGATGTGCCAATCTGCTACAATTAAAAATCCCACAAAGTACATTAAGCGATCAACACTGTATTGGCTTGTGTTATGAAGAGCTTAGTGAAGACGGCAGGTGATTCTTTTGATGATGAAATGGTAAAAAGGGCACCACCATATCCAAAAAAATCCAACACATGAGGCAATATCGTCAATAAGTTATGGTATATATATTCTCACGAGTAAGTGCAATAAATATTTCTGTAACTATATAATCTAGGGTTCAGCTCTAAGCTTTCTATCTCTCTTTTTTAGACCTCTTGTCCCAATGTATCCATCTTTTGCTTCTCCACTCGCCAGATTCCTATTAAATGACTACACTGTCTCATTATCTAGAAAATATCTTTTACTGATGCCAACAATAAAATGTATAGAGTACTTTTGTTACGAACGAGATACAGAAAAATTAACAGCAGTGAACTATCACTTTTTGTTAGGGCATCTTTCAAAAATATGAGGTTGTCTTCAGGGCCATATACAAATCAAAAACTGAAAATTTCATAATTTTAGATTCAATAGTTTGGGTATTTAAGCAGGCACGGGCGGGCAGATTTGTAAACTTTCAGGTATGAATCACACCAAAGTTGATCTAGACGACGAATACCTGAATCGACTGGCTCTTTACCACCCATTCTACTGAACGTAAAATTATGAAACTTTTAACTGAAGATTTATAGATGGGTAGGAAGAAAATCTCCTATTTTTTAAAGCAATCTATCTACCGGTTACCGGTTATACAAAAAGTGGTTCTTATTGTAGTTGTTTCGAAAAATATATCCTTTACAGGCGCACAAGTAATTAACTTGCATAGACTTATTCATGGCGCGTGTGCTAGAAATTTCTCTAAGTATAAGAAAGTACAGTGTGGACCACATATTTTTTATGATTATCAAAGAGTTTACCACGTAATTAATAAAAGTTTTTTTACAGGTTCGGTTCGAAAACTTCATTTTTGGATCACGTCAACAGGCGTGGCATACTTCTAATGTACCACTGTCCATATTGTCGGAACCAATTGTACGTCTTCTACAACCCATGCTCTCTTTTATTACACACTCGTCAACATTACACATTCTATGGTGGTCAAATAAACCTTGCAAACATTAAAGTGTCCACGGTTCCACTCGGTTTAGCAGGATTCTTGCCGCACCCCGAAGTTCCTATGATTTTCAATGTAATAGACGACAACATTGAGAACACTATCAGTAACATCAATACGAAGTTTTATAATCCCTTGCCGCAAAACATGGGTCACCAAATTGTGAATATGGTGCCCACAGTTCTGTTATTTTATAACTCGGTACCACCAATGTCACTGGCATTGAAACAAATTAGTTCCAACATCCCCCGGTGTAAATTTATTGTTACGGAGAATACGTTACAAACATCCGTCATAAATCCAAACATTCAAAAGCACACAGTAGAACCTATTTGTGTCACCAATACAACTAATAATTTCAATAGCGTAATCAAACCCGAACCCCCTGATATTGTAGAAGACAATTGCACATCCGTATTCAGCTTAATTACACCAAAAAATGAAATTAACCATGAAACATCTGAAAATGCAGTAGTTAATCGTTGCTTGGAATGTGGGATAGTGCAAGAAACCACAATGTCTGTGCATTTCGTCAATAACAACAACCAACCGCACAACGAAAGATTCAAGTGCACCATTTGTAAATACATAGCCCCGTCTCAGTGCTCATTGCAGGCCCATCGGAGAATCCACGATGGATCACCCCCATATGTGTGTCCTGAATGCGGTAAAGTTTTTGGAAATAGTGAAGAATTATTCGATCATTCGGATGATGTTTGCTTCCATCTGGCAAAGCAAGTTCGGTTTCGATGCCCTAAAAAAAATTGCTGCAAGGTTTTCGCTCAGTCTACGACGTTCTTCGCACACTTTGCTGCACACATCCTAACGTATACTAAATGTCTCATCTGCCACGTGCAATTCAATGCAATAAGCGATTATCTAGAGCACACGAAGATACTCCACGGGAATGCCGTTCTTTCCGAATTAATCTACAAATGCACGATTTGCAAGAACGGCGGCCCACCCTTTACAGAAACTGGCTACAAAAATCACATAAAATGGCATGGGTCGAATCAAGAACTGTCGGTTTATGTCTACGTTTGTAAATTTTGTCGTAACTTCTTCAGGTCAACTCTGACATATGCAAATCATTTATTACGATGTTCTAAAAAATCCTTACTCGGAGACGACTTGCGTAGAATAAAAAGAAGTAATACAGCGACGATTTGCGATAATTGCAATTATATTATTAGGATTATTACAAGGATACCTAATTGCCCCAAATGCGGCGAACCATTTAATACTCCTTATACTATTAAATCTAACAGTACGCAAATTGTAAATAGCTCAGAATTGTGCGTTCTGTGTTCGGAAAAGTACATCGATGGACAGCACAAATGCAAATATAGACAACCGATTGTTGTTTTGCAACAGAATTACGGAATCAGCACAGCATCTCCAAAGTCTGATGATGGTTCAAGAAAGAAGCGAAAAAAACAATCTACTCCGCCATCATTGAAGAAAAAGCTCGGCGTGGCTGGCTTAGAACCAATAATGGAACCTCAACTTGATAAGCCGTTACCATTTGACGGAATTTATCGCTGCAAGCTTTGTGAATACACCGAGGAATGTAGAAATGCGTTTCATGAACACATTGTTACGCATCGCGATATATCTACTGCATATCAATGTATGGAGTGTGGCGACTGCTTCCTTGTGAAACCATCGTTACAGAAACATTTGCTGTACTACCATCAAATATCAGACATTGAGGTTTACATAAAGGAAAATCCATGTTTTGATAAAAATGCTGCCAGTGAATCAAAGGAAGTTACGAAATCGACACCTGAAAAAACTGAGGCACCTGAGGTTGCTGAAAACCAATGCAAAGTGTGTTTCAAACAGTTCGAAGACTCTTTAGAATTGAATAAACATTTCAGAATACACGGAATGGCGTTTTTATTAAAAAAATTTAAATAAGTGCATGTTATTGTACAGGTATTTTGTAAAATGAATATTAATAAATAAATTTTCAAATGAATGTGTACAATTAATCAGCCTTATCTTAAACTGAAGTTTGTATTCATTAAAGTTGAAGAATGTCAACTTTCCCATCTATAATAGTTAATGTATTATATATATTTGCAGTTTTTCAAAATCACATTTATTTATACAGTATTATTATTATTATTATATTAATATGTGGAATACAGGATTTATACAATTACATCTGTGCAATAATAATGTATCCCACGTATTACGTACAAAATTTTATCTACAACCCCTCAGATTTTTACAAAACAGTACATCTTGTTCACGTGAATTTTGTTAATATTAAATCAAAGGCGACGTTTAGCTTTTAAAATAATAACCCGGACAACAATCACACAAATGGTAATATATCGCACACAAGATAAATTGAATCATTGTGTAATTGAAATGAGTGCTGTGTGTAATATATTGCAAGGTTCTAGATAAAAAGATATTAACAGAATACATTGTCAAAATGTTTTTAATACACATACATGACCAAAAGGAATGTATATACAAGGTATTTCTAAACAGCCGTCAACCGAAACTGTTCCTACGTACAAATAATACAATTTAATCCATTTATTGACGAACCAAATCTTCGGGATTAAACATGCCCTGAAAAATATAAGATAATTAATTTAATTCAATTTTATAAATATATAATTTTATGAAAAAAACTTTACAAAACACGTACCTTAGCTCTTCTTAAAATAGAGTCCTTACTGGCGTCATAGGGGTGATCTTTAGACGGTATCTCCAGAACCGCCGGGATGGGTTGGGTGTGACCATCGATTACATGTCTGATGAGTTCGGCGACGTTCTGATTGATCAAAATAATGTCGATATCATCTCGCTTGATAAATCGTTTGAAGCAGTCTTCGATCTCACTGACGGCAGTATCTGAAGTTACACTAATTGAAAGCATGAAACCACAATTGATCCTTACGCTTACTTTTATCAACAACCATAAAATTCGAGTGACGATTTTTGTTAATTTCTCCAACTCCGCCCAAGAGAAATCCAACACAGGTGTCCTAAATCGATACGAGGGAATTAATGAAATGAATTAATTGTGGCATTCTTACCTCGTCGCCGATTACGGAAATCAGTTTTCCCTTTGCTGATGAATGTAGTGCCATTTTATATGCCGATTAATTATTAAACACTAAAACGGATTTACTAGTCACCTGACACTGTAACCAGCTGACTATATTGTTGTAAATCTCAGAATGGCAACAAAACGAAAAAAAAATTATTGGAATTTGGCGCATTTTATAAATATATATACGAAATTTTATAACTTTTAGTACATTTATTTGCTGATGAGACAGATGGTTAAATTATTCTGAACTGTCGGACCTGGTACCTAGGCAAAGACACGTCATATGCCTACGAATGTATGTAAGAACGAAGATTACTAGTTTTTTCTGGACGAACACATTTTTACAAAAATTCTAACATATTAAATTTTTTGACAAAAAGGAAGAGACACAAGTTATAATATAAAAGGAGGATGCCCGATACCTATACCGATACATGTCTCTCTCCGGCCTACCACTTTCTTCTACAGGCCCTTTCTTCCCACTTCTCATATCTTCCTTGGTGTCGTCTCTTGCCTGCATTTTCCTCACCATCCTTCTTTTGTTCTCCTTCAATTCCTTTAGCTTTCCCAAGAATCTCATCCCATCTCCGTTCTCCCCTATGCTTCTTCTCCAATCTCCTCCATTCCTCTTCCGCCATCTTCATTTCTTTACACCCTCTCATCCAGTGCTCCCATTTATCTTCACCTCCCTTGTTTCGTGGAAGCTCCCACCCCTCTTTCCCCATAAGCACTTCCTCAGACACTCTCGCCTTCTTGCCGATATGTGTTATGTGTCCCTTGTTACTATTGTTGTCACTTAGTATATATTCTAGGTACATAAATCATATCCATAAACCGTTCTAATCTCTTCGTCATTTCCTTCAATCCCTTCTCCCGTTTCTGATATAATTACTATATCGCCTGCGTACACCAACGACCATATTTTCCTGTTTCCCAATTTCAATCCTCGTCTTGGCCCTTCCTCAATATATCCTCTAACTCCGCTATGTAATTGTGAACTTAGCGGACAGCCTTGTCTTACCCCTTTCCATGTTCTGAATTTTTCCGAGCTATTCTCCCCCACCCTGACAATGTTTCTTCGTATATTTCCTCCACTCCTATGTGATATACTGCAGGATAAGAATGGGTTACAAATATTGACAATTATTAACAGGTCAAGTAATATTAATTTAGACGAAAATAAAAAATATATATTTTGTAAATAACTATGGAAATAGTGCACAATACGAAAATATTTTATAATTATTATAATTCATCTCTCTTATTGGAATTCTTGCCATAATAGACTTTACTTTCTATAGTAACACTCTCGCACCTCTCTTGCTCAACAAGATATTCTTTAGCTGTCCATGCTTGCGAGCCATCTTTGAACAAAAATATTGCCCTGTTGTCGTCAACCAAATACCTAAAATTTAAATGAACAAATAAAATGCCACTAATACGAAAAGTACGTACCTTTCAGCTTGTATGTGATTATTCCATAAACTAGTCTGCCATAACTTTGTAAGTGTTTCAGTTTCTTCTTTGGTCGGTTCACCGCCAACGTTAACGAACGTCATCAGTGTACGACCTTTCTTAGTTGCCTGAAGTAACCCTTCAGGATCGCTGGGGTCCAACTGACTCATATCGATTTTAGGCATTGGTCGCAGATGTTCTGGTAATTCGTCGTCTTCCAATGGTTCTTCATCCTCCTAGACATAAAAGCCATATGTGTGTTAACAATTCGGCGCTTTAATTTCATCCGTGTACCTCCCACTGATCCAGAAGTCTTTCCATGTCAGCATCGCTGTAGTCTCTTATATCTTTCTTTGCCCATTCAGGTTTCTCTTTACCCTCGTGCTTTTTTGTACTTGCAATTAATATAATGTTCAAACATATACACAGTAATAGAATTTTGTTCATTTTAATTCGAAAAATGGTGAACTGGTGAACTCGTATGCTATCTAGCTTCAAACCATCGACATAACCTAACATAAAATGTTCTTGAATATAATTATTGTCGTTTATCGATGACAGATCCGTGCAGCTGATAATAAATTTATATACACTTAAATATGATTTTTAAAAACACGAATAATATAACATAATCATATTTTTAAACAATTATCCAGGGACGGCCTCGATTTTTTATAAGTCGGGGCCAGCAAGTTTCATAATAATCAAAACATATTAAAATTACAGTGCAACAATTCGTTTCCTTTATTTGTCCATATCACACATATGTGTCCATGTACTTTTACATCAAACTACATTTTTGCGTTGAATAATTTATTAAATTAAAAGATTACAAAAATAGCACAAACAAACTTAAAATACGTTTCACGTTCTGTAATCATCACAGGTACAATTTGGTTTCACTCAAAATATAAACAATATTTATATACTATTCAATTATTGTAAAATACACTACTTGATAAAAAAAATAGGCACTATTAGTAATATAATTTTTGTTAGAGTGTAAATCATATAGTTTTGAGTTAAATGAGATCGTCATCAGTATTCAATGTATCCTTTGAAATCAATACAAGTAGTGAGACCTATGTTAAATAATGTAGGAACAATAAAATGGTCATGATCGTTTGTGTTATATCCAGCCTCCTATTGTACTCATTTCTCTTCAACACTTTGCGTTTACACTTTATCAGAAATAATGTTAAAAATACCGTCTGATTTATTTTCAAGTGCTGTATATTGGTAACAAATCGTTTGGTCTTATACTATTTGCTAAATAATACAAACATTCTATATCTGCACACTAAACGTTTGTAAAAAAAAAACTTAACCGCTTGCCGATGAGACAAGATTTAAAAACGTTAGAGAACTGCCATGTGGTAATAATTATGTACAATTACATAAGTTCGTAAATATTTAAATAAAATTGCCACGAGTAAAACATAACACAACAAATATTAAGATGCACGCCTGTTCACAACCATAATGATACACCTGCTTCTCAATCTCATCTCAATGCTAGTGATGAGCGATATTTCTATGATTTTTCAGGTATAAAAAACACTGGTAACGACTATAAACACTGATTGTGATTTTTCATAATCGCGATCACAAAGCGAATACTCTATTCAACCTAAACATAATTTCTATAATTTTATTATGAACCACAAATGTAAATAAAGGTCAAGGCAAATCTTGTTTCAGATAAATTTGACTAAAAAGCATTTCTTATCTTATCACTTTGCTTTTATCACCACAAAGAATGCTATAATTGCAAGAAGAAAACCGGAATGCAATTATGCGAAACATTTACTGATATCAAACAGTGAATTCACCATGTAGATCGATATAAATTTATGGCGAAAACTGTAACCACAATCACAGTTTATATTCATGGTAACGATTAATTGAAAAATATGAATATTGCTCACCACTACTTAATACTGTTGCATCTAAACCAATGGTGGCAACAATCTTACTCTTCATGGGCAGCTAAATAAACTTTCTGTGATAACGTTGTTATCTTATCTAGAAGGAAGTTTTGATTAATTTTTATTATAGATTTGTTCAACTTACTCATCATAGTCAGGAACCATCGGGGTTTAGATTTCCAACAAACTCCGAAATAATAAGCGGGAATGCCGGACAATGTAATGAGGAGTCCAATACCAACTTCAAGTGGTGCTTCAACACATGGCATTACAATTAAAAATAGACATATTACAACGAAAGCAATTGGCACGGCTAGGTTCACTTTTATGGGTCTCCGGATGTTTGGCTGTTTCCAACGTAAGTAGATGAGACCGGATACGGACAACATAACGAAGAACGATTCTACTATGGTGCAGTACGTTATGAGCTGGTGGATATCACTACTGATTAACATGAAAAGTGACAAAACGTTCTGCAAATAAATTACATTAACTTGGGGAACGACGAAGTCTACAACTTACTAAAAATATTAGAGATGGAAGAGGCGTGTAAGTTTTGACGCTAATGTGCGCTAACATGGTGGGAAAGTGACCATTTCTGGCACCGACAAAGAGCATTCTCGAAGAGGCCATTATATGAACACTGAGACCGCCAAATGCAGATACAGCCACCAACAAAGGGATAATCCAAGCAAATTTACCCATCACATAACTACCAAACGTCTAAAAGGAGATACAGACAAACGTAGCGTGACTTATAACAGCATTAACTTTAACGTACCACAGCTATAGCATCAGAAGCCACCATTGCATCGGGCGTAAGAACGGACAAGTAAGCCATGTTCGCCAGTACATAGATTGACGTCACAACAGGTAAGGAAATGTAAATCGCTCTTGGCAAGTTTCTAGAACAAGAATTAATTCGTTGATTTTAAATGATATCAAAAAACTAAATTGATATCTTTACAGACAGGGAAATAATAAGGAGAAAGTGTTGGAACTAGAATAGAGCTGAAATATAAATTGAAGGAAGTCAGTTAGGTCGTCGTAAATCAATAGTTCATGGTTTTGCTATAGTCATATATTATGATTCAATTCAGATGTGAAAGCGATAAGCAATGTAGGTATTAGAGCTCAATGTACATGCACAATTAAAGAAAACTATTATACCAATAATGGCCATTCATTTCTTAACATTAAATTAATTTTGCATGTACTATTTTAACCCATTCATATTCGAATTATTTTATGTACCGTAACAAAAGATGAGACATCACATCGAATACTTACACGTATGGATTTTTCAGTTCCTCCGTCATAAAATTGAGATAATTCCTAACAAATAAATCTATATTATATGAAACGGCATCGAAAAGTTAATATTTACCATCCAGAGTAAGAAAATATTCCGGAATAGAAAGCTTTGGCAATTTTTCCTGGATTTGTTGTAGTACCTTCGAAGGCATTTGTGAAATTTTCCATGTGTCCCATGGACATCCACACCACACCAATCAGAATGACGAGAACTAAGGCACCAATTTTGGAAAACATGAAAACATTTTGCATCCTCGTTGTCGCTTTCACATTGTAACCATTCAAAAACGTTAAAAAACCTGTAAACTCATGTTTATGATCCATAGTGTTAATTGGTTAAAATACATACAAATTGTCGCCGCGGCTACTAAAGTAACCCCTAAGTTAGGTAAATCACAGTGCGGCATAAACGGTTGAATCACATATTTGGCGAATGTAAGGCCCATAATGGCATTTGTGGTCGGCCTGGAAAAATCCAAATTTCAATGTTACGACGTGAATATTGACAAAACTTACACGAAAATTAAATTGGCTGCCCATAAATATAGAAATGCTGGCAGTGGGCCGAATGCTTCATAAATATACGCATAATCACCACCAGACTTTGGTATAGTCGTGCCCAACTCGGCATAACACAATGCTCCTATCAAGGACAGTAAACCACAAAGAACCCACACCACCAATGAAAAACCAACCGATTCAACTTCTTGTATTATACCCTTTGGTGAAATAAATATACCTGAAAATAAATTAAATAATTAATTGGATACATCAAATTCACAATTATAATTAATATTATTACCAGATCCAAATATGATCCCTAAAATTATAGCAACGCCCTCCAGGAGCCCCAACTCTTTCTTCAACTGCACTTTATTGGTATTCGGTTGTTCTTCCATTGGACTATTCAACTCCGATATTAATATATTTTCAGAAGGGGTTGGAAGTTCATTAGACTTAGGTAACATTTTATTCGGGTCGTTATACACTTTACCCTGCTCAAACTAGTAAAACTATTGTACATTACATCATACCCATTAACCTACTAAAACAAGGTTAATTGAATTTATCGACTTTTTTTTCTTAATCCATTACATTGATAATTATGGGAATGACTAACGTCGAGAAAAAATGTTTTTGTTCAAAAATGTGAAGCTTTTTATAAACACGTGTTGTCGGGCAGACTCATTTAGCATTCAGAGAATGCAGTGACGTCTGTGTGTGTGCGTTACCGAAATACATAAAAAAAATAGAAGCCCTGCGATAATGATGGTCCAATTCTGTGGCCTGGTATATAAATTCATTCATAAATAAAAATATACTACAATAAAACAATTTCAAACATTTTTTATATAAAAAAAAATAATTATATTTTAAACTTGCATATAAGAGTCGCAATGGTAGGGGTCAGCAAATGCAGTGCGGTACTTAAGTGACCGTTATGTATGTTCAAATAAAAGTCATTTATTATAAAAAAAAATCATTATCAATTGTCGCTGTCACTATCATCCGTATGTGTTGGTGAAATGGTGCGGTTAGATGCGATGTTTTGGTGCACACGAATACCGCACTGACGTGCTCTACACTCTTTTGGGTAATAATGGTCCTAATAAAATATTATTATAATTATTATTCTCTACAATGACGTCGAATGATGAAGAAATTGATGCATTTTAGCACGTTAGTAAAATATACTGCGTCTCTCTCCTGTGTATGTTGTGTGATAAACTACAATGGACGAGTATATAATTTTTATTACTTCAAATTTTTGTCGCGAGGATCCACATCGCAATACAAATTATAAATCACGATAAGAAACTGTGCCAATTTTTCATATATATATATTTTTATCTGCGCGTTATTCAGTGGAGTAACAAATGGGTGTTTGTCAATTTTTCCTACGCCCCAATACTATACTTAAGGTTTTAAGTGCCAAGTAAGGGGCGTATGTGCCTGAAGCGACTTTGCATACAGTCTACGAATATTACAATTTAATACAAAATATCGATCGTGCGGGTCCAAGTTTTGTTGCGCAAGTCGGACAAGGTACAGGGGTAATGGCCACTACAAATCTACGCCTCTGATTTATTTTGTAAGGAAGTGTGAAATTTTATTTCGGAAAAATACAATTTCTTATCTTACACATTACGCCAACAAAAAATTAACGAGTCACTATTTCATTTACTACTATCTATGAATTACGAAACGGTAATTACCAAACCGAATATTTCAAGTTGTCAAGTTAAATTACGAACAACCAGATAACAAATAGAGGTTATACCAGTTAAAGTTTGAAGTTAAAGTCTGATTTTACTAATTATAGTACGTCTTTAAAAATATGTTACAATTCGTCAGGTAAACACAGTGCATTTTATCTTGTAAAGAAATTCGCAAACGTAGATAAACTTAATGTTTTTTTTTTACTTTGTTATTAATATTTCTAATTCCAGATGTTATTAAAGGGTGTGAATAGGAACATTTTAAAGTTATTACAATTTACATTTTTCAACACCACCAAAAGAATCTCAACTTCAGTTATGTCACAGGACAAATTTGCATTGCCAGCCAGATATGTGGGGAACGACAAAAGCGTTTGGTAAACTCCACATATAAATACATTTATGTTATTTATTATTTACATTTGCCAATTTTAGGGTTGAGTACATTCAACTGGCACTGGAGCATAAACCGTTAAATTTAGGTCAGGGTTTTCCAGATTTTGCGGCACCAGATTATGTCACGAAAGCTTTAGAGACAGTTTCGAAAAGTGAAAACGTATTGCTCCACCAATACACGAGAGGTTTTGTAAGTTCGCAATCTTTAAGATAAAATACGTATTGATTATTTTCCATGTAGGGTCATCCAAGGCTAGTAGCCGCTCTTTCAAAGCTGTATTCGCCTTTAGTCGGCCACGAATTAAATCCACAAACTGAAATATTGGTGACGTCTGGCGCTTACGAAGCTTTATTTTCAACTATCGTCGGACATGTCGAAGTTGGAGACGAGGTTATTATCATCGAACCGTTTTTTGATTGTTATGAACCCATGGTTCGTACAGCTGGTGGCATTCCAAAATTTATTCCGTTAAAATTGGTACGTTGGATAATTTTAAATTTAAAAATTTTTTAATTTAATGCGATTTAGAGGGAAACTTCTGGCCCGATAAGTTCGGCTGATTGGGTGTTAGACACCAAGGAATTGGAAAGTTTGTTTGGTTCTAAAACGAAAATTATAATCTTAAACACTCCTCACAACCCGTTGGGGAAAGTGTTCAGTCAATCTGAATTAGAAGTAATTGCTAATTTGTGCAAGAAATGGAACGTTCTGTGTGTTTCTGATGAGGTTTACGAATGGATGGTGTACAAACCAAATAAGCATATAAGAATAGGTAATTATGAATGTAATAATACTTTTTTCTTACGTGTTACGCCTTGTAGCGACACTGCCGGGAATGTGGGAGAGGACGGTAACCATAGGATCTGCTGGTAAGACATTCAGTGTTACTGGATGGAAAACTGGATGGGCGTATGGTCCTGCTAATTTAATGAGGAACTTGCAAGTTGTTCACCAAAATTGTGTGTATACATGCACAACACCCATACAGGTATGTTTTTTAAAACGTATTTATAGAATAGCAAATATGTAGTTTTTTTTGCAGAAATTATGTATGTTTGTGGTAAAAGAAAAAGAAAATAAAAAATCTTGTTAAAATTGAAATATAAGTTTAATCCCATATGATGAGTTTTGATTAATATAAAACTATTTAAGGCTCTTTTTATCTTTAGAGTGGGTATTTAGAGCACTGATGTGATGAATTATTAAAATTTGAAAGCAATCGACAATTATCGCTTCCCTGTGAAAATAGTTATTTATTATATAAGACGATAAAATTGGACTTTATCTTTGAGAGCGTTTTTTAATTACGCTCTAGAAGATATTGAGATTTTATCGTCGTGTGTAATGCAACATTTTTTTCTATAGAAGGACTTCAGGTTCAAGGGAAATTTTTGGCACAAAAATCGCAATTGCGTTGTCCATCCATTACTATGGATTACTCTGTCAACAAATTTCCTGTACCTCATTATTTAATTACCAGCTATATATTGAATAAACTAAATCTCAATTTACCTTAGAATTAGAAGCACACAATTATTGTCAAGTGTGGCTATTTTTTATAAGACCAACATCTCTAAATTTCTCTACGACATAGTTCACATATACATTTTTAGGAAGCTATTGCCATGGGATTCGAAAAAGAACTTCCACGTATAGGTCAGGACGATTGTTACTTCATATCTTTACCT
Source organism: Geotrupes spiniger (assembly GCA_959613385.1). Taxonomy (NCBI): domain Eukaryota; kingdom Metazoa; phylum Arthropoda; class Insecta; order Coleoptera; family Geotrupidae; genus Geotrupes; species Geotrupes spiniger. The sequence goes on along the minus strand of OY390737.1, from coordinate 12,783,982 downwards.
AGACAGTTGGAATCAAAACGCGATTACATGGCAAAGTTTTTAACTGACGTCGGTATGAAACCGACAATTCCAGAAGGCGGTTATTTCATGGTTGCCGATTGGTCTCAGTTGGGTACATACGTGAATATTTTATTCGTTTAATCTTTAATTGCCACGTCTTAAATCTTCAGAATCCAAAGTGGATTTAACCAAAGAAACTGATAAATACAAAGACTATCGATTCACCAAGTGGATGACGAAGAACGTCGGCCTCCAAGGAATACCGACCACAGCTTTTTACAACGAAACCAATAAACATTTAGCAGAGAATTTCGTCCGATACTGCTTTATCAAAGTAAAATCGAACATTTCTTAGACGCAATGATTTTATTAACTTGTTTTGCAGGAAGATGAAAATTTGAAAAAAGCCGCCGACATACTGCAACAATGGAAAAATAAATAGAAACAAACTGGACGGTGATTTTGAATGTGCTTGAATGAAAATAAATGGTGAAAATACAATTTATTTTTGATAAATGGAAGGTGTTTAAGTGCTGAAATCTCCTCTTAACCAACGTTTCGCGTCCTTCGAATCGTTTCCATATGTCTTTCCAAACCTGAAATTAAATTAAATTAATAAACTATAAAGGTGTATTGAATTGATTAAAACCTGAAGATGGCTCCAGGTATATGGCCAGCATAGTTGGGTAGTTGGCCCACGTGTCGGTGGTAAATTTCTGAGGGTTGGATGAGAAGGGGTGGGTCCGGGCGACTTACTGACACGGGCGCCCACTCTGTGCTCAGTCGCTTGCGGTAATTCGACGTAAAATCGCACAGGGCACTGTTGGTCATTGCCTGACTTGTCTTTCCGAACGACGCATATCCGAATGGAACATGTCCGCCGAAACCTAATAATTTATGTATGATTAATGTTTCGTCGTGCATTTGTAGCATTACTTACGATACTTTTGTTGTTGGGCAAAAGAATTATATAATTTTTCATACATTTTTGCGCTGATGTGTAATCTATTCTACCAAATTTGACATTTGTTGTTGATACTTGACATAACTTTAATTTATAGGATTGTCACATTTATCAACATACAGATACAATAGGGGTTCACTAGTGCTTTATATTGTTAACGAATTTATCAAATTTATCTTGTTTGAACATTCATGCGAGGGTACGCGTGTGCAAAAAGAGTTACAGTGATTAGATCGTCTGACAGATGAATGTTTATGAATAGTGTTGCAATTGTAGAACACGTATGATTATTTGAAATCGTGATTTATACCAGAACTTGAGTGTTATTCAAGGTAAGTATGAATTATTATTATTCATTTATTACAGGAATAGTAGGTACCTATTTTGTGTAACATAATTATACAAATATTGTTATTAATTTGTATTTTTTTAGGATGAGCACGTCGTCACTGACCGACCAATAAATAGTGGCGTTATTGAAAAATGATCATCGGATGATGAACGCTAGATACCGAATGGGTACGACCTTAGTGAGATTGAGGATCACGTTGAGGTGAAAGAGGAGAACGCAACTGATTCTGATGTCAATAGTAACTGTGATGATGAACAACTGGTAAGACCAGTAAGTTTACATCGCAGTAAACTTTTGACTTCCGATTCTGAGACTCAAGAGACTGTAGAGAGCCCTGATCAATGTGTACAATCTCGTATTATTTTTCCATCCACCCGCAATTTGAGAAGACGGGACACCAAATGGGTACGACCTTAGTGAGATTGAGGATCACGTTAAGGTGGAAGAGGAGAACACAACTGATTCTGATGTCAATAGTAGCTGTGATGATAAACAACCGATAAGACCAGTAAGTTTACATCACAGTAAACTTTTTTTTTTTCATGTAATAAATAAAGATCTTTCAAGATTTATATTAGTTTTATTGTACTTTATAGTCTAAAAACTCATCAATATAATTATGTGTTATGTAATTATGAGAGGCGAATGTTTATAAATCTATGGTTAAAAAAATAAATTTTTTTTTATATCAGTTTGTTGGTTTGTTGACATTCATTACCATTTAACTATGTTTCGTTTGTTGTATAAATCCTTTACTGTTTTTATTTGTAAGTGTAATTTAATAAAAAATTAAAAATAGTGGTATTTATTTGTATTAGACATAGCTTGCCTTGTTCCGTACAAAGCAAGGCAGACAAAATAAATGTATTGATAGAGGAGAAGATTACGATGGACATTACAGCATTAAGTACTTAAAATTGCTCGCATCATTATTATGAATTTATTATTGAGTTTTGATAATGAAGTACGTCTTCCATTAAAACCAAAGTTTCAAAATATACGTGCCCTGCCTGTGCAATAATATATTGATTCATGCATATGGCAATATTCATAATAGATAAAGTTCTTAGGATTTGGATTCATGAAAGAAAAGTCTGCAAAGCATGTTTTCAAATAGTTTACGAGCGGGAGGTATCCAAAAATCGTCGCGTTTGGACGTCTCCCACTTTTAAACTGTAGATAAATAAATATGCCATTGCGGCTTTTCTATTAGGTATATGGAAATTCTACAATTTAAAGCATCAATTTTTGACTTTCTTCTAATTTTGGAAACCAATTATTTTATTTGTGTGTTTGTGCACGTTCTACCGCCAACACGATTGAAGCTAAAATCATGATTAAGCTTTAAACTTAAGGTTGGTGTATGGTAAAGAAGAAAAGTCCCTACTTTGAAAGCAATATATCAACCGGAAGTGAGGGTTTATACATTTGTTTGAAAAGTTCGGGATGGCTTCGGTGATTTTTTTAAAAATTCGGCAATGTTTATTATTGACCGAATTATGATTAAGGAAATTAGTCAAAAATTTCAATATTTTGTATTTTTTAAACGTAAATTTGAAAAGTCGGCAAAATTGAGCAAACTAACCCAAACCAACCAACTGACTTTTAAGTACAAAAATTTAGTACATCGATGGATTGTGTTTGTTTGCGTTGGATTCAAGACTCATTTTCTCAAGAGGGTTTAAGTTGACATAAATGGTAACACGAATGGGAATGGGCAAAAGGAAAATTGAAAAAATCTTAACAAAATCAGACACAAAACGATACAATGTTGCAACGAAACTACGAATTAAATTAAATTAAAAATTGTTTTCTTTTAATTTTTGTTTTTTACGTATTTTGGCAATATTTAAATTTATCAATTTTTGGATTTATCTTAATTGTATATTTTTAATTCTTTTATTTTAGGTTATTTCCCTTTTTTATACACATTGCTTTATTAGCGTTTTGTCACAATTATTTTCATTTTTTCTTCCGATTTGTTATTAGTTGTTAAAATTTCCCGTTTATATTTCTGACAATTTGAACATTTTATATGTTTAAAAGCTATATATTGATGTTGGAATACGTTTTCTCTTGATTTTACTGTGTGTGTGTGTTTGAATTGATCAGCATTTTTCTCACCAGATATTTGCAATGCGCAATTTGGAAGTGTATTTGTAGATCATTTGAAATTCCCACATAGATCATTGAAACCTGTCTTAAATTCACGAACAATACTTGACGATCGTTCGTTTTTTTTGCTGCTTCCGCTGCACTTTTGTGGCCGTTTCCATAAATTCTTGACAAATTCAAAAACGCACGTTTGACATTAACGAATTTCGAATGGGACGTAAAGACTAAGATTTTTATATAGCGGACATTTCTAGATTTTTGAAACATAACTGCAAAGTATTACTTTATAATAACATTAAAAAAGTTAGGATTTTACTTCGCAAAATAATAAAGCGGTGCAATCTTTGACACTAAGTAGCTATTTGATTTTTTAAAATTTTATTTATATTTTATCACATTTTCTTTATTGTTTAAAGTTAATTAAGTAGTACATGCAACATTTATGCTATCGGAAAAATCTCGAAAATCAGAATGGTGTTAGACGTACATTTATATTTTTGTCATAATTCTAATGCTATGAATCTATGTTATTTAACATTTTTTGTTATTTGTAATGTTATGAAACAAAATTATGTAGTTCTGTAACGCTTTGAAGGGTTATTTCAGATACTTGTGCGCCGCGACAAAACGATATTTGTTGAAATTTCGGACTGTGGAGTGTGCATGCACATACCGTTTTATTTTCATTTCGGGTCAGCTCTGTTTCTGTTTCTGTTTCTAACTTTCCACGAATTCAATGATCAGTAATACAGTGTAAGGTTTTAAACTGTAAAATCAAAAATTCTGTAACATAAATTGATAATTTTGATTACTACAATTTCTAACATATTCCTGCTCCCTATTTCAATAATTTTGTTGGCTTTGACGTTTTAATTCTTCATTACATGCATGTATGTATGTATGACAGAAACTTGAAGAAAATTGTAAATATTATAAATGTAAATATTTTGTGTAGTTTTTTTATACGTTAAACATAAGGGACTCGCTCAATAGCAGCGGTTGTGGTGTAGACATATTGGGGATGAAATTACTCTGTCGCGATAAAGTTTGTAGTCGAAGTCGTTTATGTTTATTTATTTATTTGAGTGCAAATGCATTCGTTTTTGTACATACCGTCTTTTAAGTATTTTTCTTGATCAGTATTATCCATAAAGTAGGGACTAGAAGAGTGTCTCGGGGGAGTAAGACACGGTTCCTCAACTGGCAAATTCCTTAACACGCCAGCACACTCGGGTCTTACAGCAAGCAATGGCAGTTTAAATTCACTCTGAACTATCTGCAAAGATTTGCATTGATTCATTTTTTTAATTGCGATAATAAGCTTCATACTTCTCGATCTTCGAGGTTTCTCGGATCCCATTGCCCATCTTGTAGAGCACCTTGCCTGACGAGCTGATTTAGCGCGGCTTTGTCTTTATTCTGCAACTGCTCGAATTCCGACAGAGCCTCAGTTGCTTGAACCGAGTACCTTTGACCGAACAAGCCATTGAGTCGCGGTACAAACCCTATTAAACGTGCCATTAAAAAATTATGATAATCTGCGTTGTAAGAAGTGACTTACCTTCGTATCCAGGAACGGACGGGTGTTTATAAACAGCGTCGCCTCTTTTGAACCTCGCGTTTACAATGTCTATGTCTCTCTGCGGAGGTCTATATACCTAATAAACCAGCACGGTGATTTTTAATTACGTCGGTTTCGAACTTACTTGGTAGTCGTCGACGGTCCTATCGGAGAGCACGATTTTTTCCGCATGGCTCACGGTCGGATCTAGCAATAACTTGTGCGTTGTTGATCCATAAGTATCTCCTATTCGATACTTGTATTGCGGGCAAAATCCCGTGTACCTGAAAACTTCGGTCAGACGCGAAAATCGGAATTTGTGTATTTACCCCGGAATTAGGTGAGGATTTGGGGTCGATATCAAGTCTATGGACATTTTCAACGTGAAATTTGCAAAACTTTAATTTAGGCGCGAAAATTTTCGGTCATCGCACGACGTCAATTTTGACAAATTTGACAAATTTTGAAAATTAAGGGAATAGTTATTGGCATCTAGCTATCGGATACAATTTTGTATGATGAGAAAGAATTGCAATATAATTCATGATCTATTAATTTAGTTACAAAAATATTAATTAATTGCATTCATGCACACTGTTGGAGTATTTTAATTAACCGAATGTGCATTTCATTGTCTTGTTCTTTGATGTAATTATACTAAATTATCAATTATCTGCCCAATACACCTTTTCAGTTAATGTAGTTAATGTTAATGTAAAATGATTTAAAATATTTTTTTGTATTAAATATGTCCAAGAATTGTAAATTATCATATGCATAATTTTATAATCCATTACAATTATGTTACTTAAGATGACGACTATTTCTAAATAATGGTCTCTTTAAGCTCTGCACATTTCATTTTATTTTTCATACTGGCGCGGCGTAACAAATTAAACTTGGCAAAATATAAATGGTCTTTTTTGCGTCGCCTTTTAAAATTAAAACGCTCATAAAGATTGTTCATGCTACGTTGATTTTCATGCTATATTTTATAACTACCATGTAAAGCCTATAGAATCAAATTGGTGCACTTCATAGCTTCATGAGCACGTGCATTCTACCAGCACTTAATAAATAATCGAATTGCATTGAAGGTCACTGTGCATACAAATGAAGCTGAAAATGATGTAGAGAGTAAGATTTTTATCACTTTTGAAATTATTTAAATACAGAGAAACGTTCCATTCTTTTTATTTTTTAATTGCAGGTACTCGCTTACAATAACTGTATTTACTCATTCATTATACAGTACATAGTTAAGTGTACCAGGATGAGATACTTATTTTCACAAATAAGTTTATCCATAATTATGGTGAATATTAATTAATGTGAGCATGGCAGGATATATTTGTATTACAATGTCTTTATATTATGTGTACATAAATATTTGTTGAAATTATTCTATTTTGATTTATTGTTTGGGATTGGAGAACATGTCCATTTACAAAACTTATTTTTGAATTTTAAAACTGGGATTCCGTTTGTCGTCGCAATGATTTGACTTTTATGCGCAAAAAATATCCTGAAATATTTTTACACATAGTTGAAATCGCAATGGTGGGTGTGCGTTAAACGTTTTGTGGAATTTTATCAAACTTTTACCGTATGACCGTATTCCATTAGAAAGTTATAGAACGGATTCCAGAAGACTGATACATAATTATGTTTACTAAAAACATATGCAAAGTGTAATGGATTTGAAAGCAATAAGAATGTAAAAGCAATCAAACCGCGTATTTCACGTTGATGTAAAATACGTCTTTGCGTCTATCTATAATTGACTGTTGGAAATTGGAATATTATCTGTCCAAGGACTATCACTTGTATTAAGTTGTTAACGTTACCAGTTATCAGTTAGATGCTTAGGAGCGTTGGTTTCTCTTAGAAGATTAAGAACAATGACCACAAACGCGATACTTAAATGATATATGGTTTTTATTTATGTCACATAAATATAAATTAATTGCATAAATGTATTAAGGGGATTACATGTACAATAAGGTTCAAATATTTCGAGACTATCCCGGGTGACAACTGCATGCACGTCAGATATGAAGCTGTCTGGTTTGCATCGTTCCATGTGGGTCGAGTTTCTAGGTATGAACACGATCCTCTGAAATCCCGGAGGGTCCACCGAAATATTGTAAATCGTTTAAAAAATGCATTTTGTTAGAGTTTTTCAAAACAATTAATTATATCATTTATAACAATTATATTTCTTTAAAATGGCGCCCTGCTAGAAAAACATATTTAAACATAAACCATCGCATTTGCTCAAAATCAGTTAAACCGAGATTGGTCAAATGTTATTTTTAGTGATGAGAGAGTGTTTAAAATCGTAGAGCGACTATACGGAACTTCAATGGAGAAGGAATAACACGCGGTACGAGGAACAAAACTTTGCAATTGTAAAACACAGCGGTCGAATAACTATGGGGTTTGGGAGTGGATGTCTTTAGTTGGTTCGGGTGAGTTGGTTCAAATCAGAATGACTGGCGTAGAGTATGTGCACATATTGGAAGACGTCATGTTACCGAGTGTGCGGATACTGTACCCAGAACCTCAACACATTTCATTCGTTCACGATAACAGTGCCGTACACACTTCTCATGTGGTTCGTCAGTGGTTTGAAGATCACATAGGGATCGCTTTAATTCCATGGGCTTCTAAATCACTCATAGCTTACACATTTGGGAAACATTCCGGGGCTGACCAAATTGCTAACGATTGGTTCAATTGATGAAAAATCGTTTGCAAGAAGTAATCGACCTCGGGAGGCTTCCCACACATTATTAAATTTACCCATGTTATCCATCCACTCCGTTTTATCAATGCCACATGTTGTTTCAAAGCGTTAATACTTCTTCGTATGTTTGATATTTCTACAAGTGTATATTTTTATGGTTGTTCAGTTTGCTTGATTGCTACATTGATGGTAATTTTTTCATCATTACATATTACATTCTGCTAGATTTCATCAATTTATTGTACAAAAATCAGCGAGCATTTGATTTTACTGTAAATAAATGTTGTTATTTTTTGCTAGTGTTTTTAAAACTTTGACAAAATATATATTACATAGAGTAAATTGGAATTTTTTTTCAGTGCTATTGTAAAATTTTTATTTTAAAACTCTGCTAATGATACATATACAAGTGCTACATGTTTATGTAAATATTGTGTTACGTCTGAAATTTTAAAAGATATTCTTAATTTTTATTGTAACAAATATTTCCTAGTTTTTCGATTGCCTCATAAAAGTGTGTATTGTTATACATATTTGCGTATGTTGTTACTTTTGTTGTTGAATAAAATTTGTTGTTTGAACGAAGATACGCTTCATATCTGACGTGCATGCAGTTGTCACCCGAGCTAGTCTCGAAATTTTTAAGCCTTATTGTACATGCTTTTGGTCAGAGTAACCTGATTTTGAATTTGGCTATATTTTTAAATCAGAATATTGCAACAAAAGTTATAAAAAATAGTGAGCATCGGATGCATAGCAAGTCACCACATACATACATATACAAAGTATGCTTATTAAGCAATTAAGTAAATAAATTTTACAAAATATACCAAATTTAACTATTTTTAATTAGTAATTGCTAGTGTTAAAGTGCTATTTTGTCGATTAGTTCAGTGGCATCGAGCAGAGCAAAGTTCTATCGTTTAAATTTCTAGATAATCGTTGAGAGCATAACGAGTTAAACAATTGAATTCATTTTCGTTGCGCGAATGACATTTGGTTGAACACAATGTGCTGCAGCACATAACGTAATTATTTTTATAGAATTGTTGATAATATTTAATCATATTATTTAAAATTACTTACTTATTGGGAAGTTTTGCCCTGTAAGAGGGCGCCATGTATGGCAAGTACTCAACTTTAGGTACCATACAATTCATTTATGTAAAGGTAAAGATATCTAAATCTCGTGACAATTCGAGGACAACAATGCTGGCTGCTAAATGCAATCTGGGGGTAATTGGGTCAATTGGATTGATTACAACAGCAACATGGAAACAGATGTAATTTCTAACATGACTTAGTGTAGGTTTGGGTTCGTTAGGTTTTTTTTTTTATTATGCTGTTCTAATCTTCGTCGCTTATTTGCAAGTGGAGTTCGCTGAACTTATTTTCGTTACGTTTGAATAATTTTCCAAACCTCGTGATGTTAGATTAGGTTGGGTTCATTATTGTTGTGTTTTTTAAAACTTATTTCAATTGGATTTTATTGGTTACAGAAGAACGTGGAGATAAATGCAATTTCTCATCTTGTTTCGTTTAAGTTTTAGTGCATTGTTTATTTATGTTCAATAGTATTTATTCCTCTTCGATTGGATTTATATTTGGTTGATTATTTTGTTGTCTGTTTATTGATTATTCCAGTATTCCATTATTACATAATTTCTATATGTTATATATTGTATTTTTTTATTTTTGAGGTTTCTGCGACCAATAACAGGTGATTTCCGAGATAATATAAAATTAATGATTAATGATAACAGTACCATTTATTCTGCTGCAACTTTGGCTATTCATTAATTATTATTTACGTACGCACACACTGTTTTATTTCATTTTAACACTACGTTTAAACGAATATTCTTGGACGGAAATTGTAGTAAGTGATTGGTTTAAAGACGCGTTAAATATGTTTACCGCATTACAAAAAGCGATAATTTCCGGATTATCGTTCACACATATTTCTTCAATTACCATGTTTGTGAATGTAAGGAATCCTTTGAATACGAACACACCGAAACGCGCTTATTAAAAACAAAGCTATTTAATCATTTTTCGCGAACGCCGTCTCAGTTTTTGATGACGACTGATTCAAATTCTCGGAAAATTCACTGTCGACTTATTTACGACGAGTGTTTATCTCTGACACGAAAACAGCAATAGAGGTGCTGATGTTTACGGTTTTCGCGCAAAGAAAATGAATGTGGATATAATTAGAACTGCGGTAAAAATACGCAAGGCTTATATAGAATATAAAGCACAAAACATTCTTCAGGCTTTCTTGTGTGACCCAACCCAACAGCTGCCGGACTTTGGCAATGGGGGAAGTGTGGAAATTATACAATCGATAGGCAGAGCAGTATTCAATATTTTTTGAAATGTTAGTCAAGATCAAAATACGTGAAATATATTTTTAATCATATTTACTAACGTTAGGCTTTATGCCAGAATTGGGTAGGCTAAGGCCTGATATTAAGTATATTTTATTTCTTTATCCTTTTACGTATTTCTCACGTCAGTATGGTTGTGATGCATCGTTCTAGTCGAGCTTTCTGTCATAAATTAATGCAACGCTGTTGTGCCTCCATAGTGCGTTAATTTGCAGAAATGATAACGGATTAACGATAAATGACGAGTCGATTATTTACTTGATGCAACCCTTTGATTCGATATCTATGTAATTTTATCCTTAGACTGAATCACGGTTTTGAAATGATATACTACGTACATGCAGCTGATAAATATTTCTTATTAAATGTTTACGGCACCATTCAAAATAATATTTACAGGAAGACGTTAAAGAAATACGGAGCGATTGCAGTTTGTTATGTAAGTTATTTGTCCTCGAGTTACTCATTCGGTTTACGCTCTGTAACGGTCAATGATTCATACCGAAAAATTTGGTGAATTGTGAAATTGTACGATTTAGTACAAGCTGTAGTGAAGTATCCATTAGGCAAAACGAAATACTTTTTATTGAATTAAAATTAATTATCGTCGTTAACGTGAAATATTCGGTACGGTTCTGCGATACCCGTATAGGTCACGAAACGATCGACACGTGCCCTTAAGAAAAACATCTGCTAGTAAGAATAATTACATTTATTATTCTTGCAACGCCGATGATAATTTATGTCACGGCGGTGATGTGTCCTTATAATAATTAAATCGTCCCGACGGACGTACACATCATACACTGACTCTCATCAATACCTTTGTATTCAATGATGGTAGTTGTCCTTAATGTTTTATCAAATGTGCCAATTAACACTTTTCGGTAGTTATTGACATTATGTAATGTTTTATCTTTATTTAAATATTTGTTGGTACGAATGGCGACACCACAATTTGTTTTGAGAAAGCCTAGAGCTTCAACAATATTTACAAACGTTAACTTGAGGTCATGTAAAAATTCATAGTTTAGTTTGTAGAACTAGATTATTTGATATTTTTTTGCAATGCCCATTATTACGATTCCCTTCATCATCATTTTCACGATTTAAAATGAACATAACTTTTTAAGAAGATTTTAATAGCACTGATTGTTAAAAAATGTTAAAAAACATGTCCAAATAATATGTCTTGAATGAGAGCCTGCAGAATATTGTTTTAAGAGGGGATCCTGCTTTAGGAGGCCTTAAAATAGCGTTTTAGGGCAGAAAAAAATGAGCAAGTCTAGTGAACTTTTTATAGCATTTTATTGCATATTTGAGCATTAAAAAAAATATGTCGAGAGAAAAATATTTAAACGGAACCGATTTTTATGCACATTTGTGCAACACCTTTCAATTGCAATTTACAATCGGTGGGAAAGATGTAGCCTGTAATTTTTGTCTGAAACAAAAAACCCAAAGAAAATGGTAATTCTCATATATTTTCTTCTATGTGAACTAAAAAAAACCTAAAATTTTGAAATTCAAGATTTTTCTCAGGTTTGAAAATAAATGTGCTCTTTGCACGAAGAGAAAATCATTTCAACTTGCTAAAAAAGTTGTTTAGAATTTTTTTTTCATTATTCTTTTTAGTTCAAATAGAATAGAATGCTACTAAAGCCAACAAAAGTTTTGTTTCGTTTTGATTGCTTGTCTAGTTTTCTCGCAATCACGCCAACCAGTTTAGAAAAATCGTAAAAACGAAATCTCGAAAAAACGCGCTCTAAAGTTTACGATCAAAAATGTTAATTTTCGATTACTTACGGAATATCACGTTATAATCCTACTATAGCTCTTACGAACTCAAAATATTATTGTTTCGAACGACCGATTGAACTTTTTTCAGTACATAGTTCGGTGTTAGTTACTGCGGGGAGGGGCGCGCGTTTCGTTTGTCCGAGCGTTCATGCGTTCGTATATTTTTTGCTCGACACCTCACTGTGTTTAGTGCTGTATCTTTCAAAATATTGCGAATTAGCCGCTATAACTTTTTATACATATTCTTAGATATATTAGGCATAGATTTGAGCAATAAAAAACAAATCGATTTTTTGAGCCTTCTAAAGCAGGATCCCCCTTAACCAAGGGTAAGTTGTCCTTTGGATTCCTTCGCATTGACTGGTGGTTCTTTGAAGAATCCCAGAATCCTGCCAAAGGTAATTGTATTTAATTACCTGTGGTCCAGGAACGTTACTTTCTTACGCCCCTGAGCGTTAGTTTTTCTTTAAACAAGTGCTTGTGCTTCGATAAATATGTTTTCCAATTGTAATTAATTCATTAACCAGAGGAAATTTGAATGTTGAACAAGTTTTAATCATGTAAGGCTGCAAGTGTATCCTGTAAAATCGTTAATCCATTGCGCGTTATTAACTTTTTTTGGTCTTTGGATATTTATCCACATGCGTCAGTTGTCCACATTGGACAATATAAATGTTACCTCATATTAATTGTTAGTATTACTTTATATATGTATATTTTGCACATAACTGCAAGCAACCTAATAATATCCTATTGGATACAATCCATAATCACGACAATTCAAGGAACAGCTGTACAAATGCACCTGGTGTTGGTGCACGACAGGAAATGTGTATCGTAAATCGGGGGTGTTGCCGATCACCGCGTGTGATGAATTTCATTAGAATTATGGCACATGCAAACAAAGCAAAGTATTGATTAGATATAGAATGCAATTAATTGAGTACAACGATCGGCAAATAGTTTTAATCAAAGCATGCATGAATCACCAATATTTTTATTAAAACCTCGCGGTACCACATGAACTTTTGCGATTTTACTTAAGAAAGAAGCGTCAAATAATAAAAATTAATGACAATAAATCTCCGCAAGTATCCGTGGAATACGGTGTTTCACTAGAAGCACTTTATATATGCAACACGACTTTTATTTGTTAATTAAATGGGACAAAACCAATGACAAACTCAAAAATTTTGATATAAAAATACTTACACAAGCAATTGACTGAAACATAAACAATAAATTGAAAATGAAACCTGAAAGAAAATTTTATTTAAGGCAAGGTGAAGGCGAAGATATTGTAGAGAAATGAAGAACATTAAATCGTGATTTATTATTACATTTAAATATCGGTAAGAACCATACACGAGCAAAACTAATGTCGAAATATCATCAACTCCATTCAAGCCCATGAATTTGAGATCGAAATGCACGCATGAAATAGTGTACAATTTGTGAAGGCGCACAAAAGTGACCGTCGCCGTCGCTTAAAGAACTTGACCTTAAGTGCAAAGGGGAGAGTGCATTTCGCTCGAGATTTGCGAAATTTTCCCAGGTGCTTCGGTCAAAGCAAACGACGTTTCGTCTTTAAAACGTAAACTCCAAGTACCGCCCATTCATGAGCGAGCGAGTGTTGTTATTATGGGGCTTACCATCACATAATTCAGCTTTCGGAATGCATTTAATGGGAAAAGTGATTTTAATTATCATGCACGTGTGTCATAATCGTTCGGCTCTTAATCGCGGTAAATCACATTGGTTAAAGTTGGGTGGGTGTTTTTACGAGGGTACATGTTTGCCTTCGAGTACGATACGTATCGCGAAGTGAAAATAATTTTACTACAATAAGTTATGGTTTGGTGAATGTCTACGCGCGCAGTGACGGAGTTTTGGCAATCTCAGTGATTTTGGTACCCAAACAATTTCGAAGTCACACAGTTGCAAAATTCCCATTGTACATCTAAAATACATGCGACAGAAATACATCAGGAAAGTCCAGCAAATGCGGAATCAGAACTTCAATTAAAAACAAAAGTGCTGGTGCCACTTAAAAAAATATGGTGGCCAGGTTTCAAAACAGTATACAAATACGGAAATCTCTAGTAGCCAAAGAAACTAGAAAATTTGTCCATGAAGTATCATCTTCGAAAATTCAGAAATCAAGTATATACAACGAAAACCAATAAAATTACAGTGGATCTTGTTGAAAATGGACTCGATAGTTTCTTTAGTTCACTTGCTTACGAATGCAATAAATTCTGAATAGTTTCAATATCATTTGTTGATAGTTGTCTATCCCGTGTAGTTTACCCTTCTTCTTGAAATGTTGCACTTTTATCTGTTTTGTTTCTTGGCTAGAAACGTGTTTTTATTGCATTGCTGTTTCCGTTCTCTCCTTTATTTCATCTGTCACTCTTACCCCCAAGTATTTAAACCTATTGACCTGTTCTAACTTTTATTTTTATATGAGGTCTACTATTTCCGAGTAAATAGTAATAAAATATAAATCACTCAGACAACAAATACAATATGAAGACTTAATTTGAATTTTTGGAATGTCATATTACGGAGCATATACGACCTTCATTAAAATTTCGTTTAGTATCCGGAAATACCAACGAAAATATTATCGTGGGGTTACTTGAGAATACCGTCACACATCTCAATACAAATGAGCCGAGTGGGAATATAGAATTTTTGTACTCGATATGCGTATCAGAATAAACGTACACACAATTGAATCATTATGGTCTTCTTTATGCCTGTGTGCATTTTTAAATCACCGACATTTCATGCACATCACGTCATTACTTACGACATGCATTACCGCACGAGACGACACAACGTCAGAGCACGAAAATTGTCCTTAAAAACAATAATCTAGTGAGCTATTGTAAAATGTGGCATTGTTTCCAGTTTGCTTTTATTGTGTCGGCATCGCAATGCTGTTATAAATCATGTTTTCTACGGTCGCCGTTTCGTAAAAATGAAGAAGCGAAACTTACTTGGCTTGCTCCAGTGATTTTACTCGTGCATTTATTCCGATATTGCAATTACTTGCACAATGAGCGAAAGTGCACTTGGAATATGTATTTGGAGCCGTAATGTGAATTGGAGTGGACGAAATTCTGTTACTTAACGTTAAATGAATATTCACGAGTGTTTACGTTTACCATTCACCGATAAGCAGGCATTATAATGCTTGGTCGGTGTATGCAGGAGTATTTTATTGGCCACGTAATCGTTTATTGGAACGGTAATGGTGTGCCAAAAACGGAAAGAAGCTAAAATAAAAATATTATTTATTAATATTCCAGCACAGACACGCCGGATGGTAATAATGAAACGAAATTAGTAAAATTGAGGGGATTTATATTCTAAATTAATTAATTGGTCCCCATTTGTTATCGCTGCTTATATGGACAATTTTATCACGAATACATAAATTATAATCAATCGTATTACGAGGTCAAACTCTATGCCTATCAAGCATAATTAAGTTTTGGAATTTTACATTTCGACTACTTATTTTAATTAATATTAATAGTAGTCAAAGGATGCAGCAGAATTTCTTCACTCACCTTTATCGCCAAATTGATATCGCATCGTCAAACATAAAAAGCACTAGGGAGGCGTTCCTACACTTTTTGAGCGGCAACAAACTCCAAAAGTAATACACACATTATAGCAAAACCAATGGCAGAACTACATGAAATTATACGATACAGTTCACTTTACAGTCAATACGACACAAAATTTATTACAGGGGCCCTTTCGGGGATCTGATACATTCCTCATCTCGTAGCTATCCTTGAATTTGTCATGTTATCATCTTCAAACATCTTTATCATTACTATATATATTCGCATGATAATATGCTAATGTACCAAAAAAAGTGAACTCGGCGAGAAACAATGGGTATCAGCCAGCATGTCGAGCACAGAAATCGTATGTGGGACTAATCGACAGGCAGATTCGGATATCAGCATACTTTACATTCTGGACATACGTTTCTAGAATAGGTCGAGGCTCGCCGATAAACAGTCCTGTTATTGGTCCACCAAGAATAATAGCCTACTATTCGATTCTGATTAAACGATCAGCCAATTCTCTCACCATAATGGAGAACCATCATTATTTTTAATTATGTGCTAACGACACAAAAAACGTCATATATTAATTACATCAACAATAGATAGTCAAGACTATCTTATCAAGGCTGCATTTGCCATAATATTGCTTCCAAGAATTAGCACAAAATTACATATTATATACTGACTGAATGAATGAAAATAATTGAATTTCACGCCACTGATTGCATGGTGCATCACGTAGTTTGCTAAATAACATTTACCACCGAATTTCCGATGACATAATTAGTTAGTTGTGAAAGTTATGAAAAGAAAGAAGATGTAATATGACATTCTCTAACATGTGTTGAAGTTTAATGGCATTAGTGCCATGAAGTCAAACGTTTCAGCCTAGCAATTCGTGTTGACGATATAGGTAATTATAGCGACTAAAATGCTGTTAATCTGCCGTGAAAACATTAATCAGTGTTTCCTGGCTGCTCTGCATTTGCCATAATATTGTTCGCCAAGATTTGTGTCACTACAGTTTAGCACAATTTATAACTTCACACCCACTAATTGCTATTACTATTACTATTACTATTATTATTCTACACTACTATTGTCTACACGTGCATCGATTGGTTCGCGTACCATTAGTAACAGTCTCAAAACTAAGACCCCTCTCTGCATTTCATGCAATCTACTTATATTCTTAGTATATTATCGCATAGACGACGCTCCTCAATTCAAGCGACTATCCAGTGGAAGTAGGAATCGACAACTATGTCTCTGACTTATGGTTAGTGTGCAACGTCAGTAGTATCACCAATTACTTAAACCACCCGATTCATAGCTTTCTATCGTCTTTACATTTAACATTAAACAAATTTCTATTTAACATTTAGTCATTTAAAAAGGCACAGTTTAAATTTTTCTTTAAAAAGCTTAAATAGGCACCAAACCAAGAAAATAACCAAAACAAAATACAAATAATATTTGTTAGCTCTCGTACGACTGAACTTATGTTGGTTGCCTACGATTTCGGGTGCGTTGTAAAAATGTCTGGTTAATATCTGAAAGTCGGGAGGTAAAACATGATTAAAAAACAATAAACTAGTATTATCACGTACTTGTATTCTAATTCATCTGTTACTTTGTGCACGCTATTTAAGCTCTTTCATATATTAGGACTGTTAGATTGGTTAGTTAATAGATATACGCCAACCAAATGCAAGGTTCAATCATATGATGCAAAACAATTCTTTATAACCACTTGTGTGGTTATAAAGAATTGTTTTGCATCATATGTCAGTTATACTGATCCATTATGACAAACCCTGACGGACAATCATTTACATTTTAGATCTGAATGTTCTGTTCTGTTGTTGCTTCGTTTATCACTGAACTGAAAAATAGAGAGCTTATATAAATATTTTAATGATAAGCTTTGATTTTTTATTCTTTGAAAATTGATGGAAGTTGGGCCAGATTTTATAAATAATTTTAAAGGCGCCGAATGAGTGTTTGACCTTTTTAGTAATTTTTATTTTGCGTGGTATAGTGCCAATTTTTCCATTTGTCGTTAGGTTATCTATTTGTACCCATGCTTTATTCTACATTCAAGTGCCGTTAGGCACTACTATTTATTCCTTTTTTATTCCAACCAAATTATTTCGATTGTTTCGAAATCATTTCTCACATTTTACTTACAATGCTCCCATGCACGTACGTTTTCCCCTATCGTCTATGGCTTGTCTGATAACTACTAGTTGACTGATAAAATTCCTGAAAGGATATCTATTGAAGCCGCCAGCAACTTAATTCCTCGCTTACTCGGCGTTCCCAAATTTCCTTTGCCTAATAGTTTCTATTACACATATCCTTCCGTTTTTTCACCAAATTCTTCTAGCTCATAAAACTTGTTCTTTACTCTTGATATTTTTGAAAGTTTCTGCCTTATTTGTTTCAGGAGTTCGCAGAACATTCTTTGATTTCGATTTTTTTTATGACAAATTGATCTCACTATCTTGAGCTTGATATGTTTTTGAACTTCATTTATCTCAGATCGTATTTAAGACCGTATATTTCTGATACCCACGTTCTGTTCTCATATTTGTATTTCGAGTCTTTCTTACTTCTTTTTAATTTTACCTCGCCTTAGCTAAACTGAATTGAACTATGTTGTTAAGGTTGCTTATTGAGTTCAAGATAGGTAAACGACGAGCGTAGAATTTGTAGTGCTATGTATTTTTATATAATAGAATTTGTTAAAATGCATTTTTCTTAAAATAAATAATATTCTTCTACGTAGTACGCATATTTACTAGAATTCACACCAGTCTTAATGTCATCCATATGTTATAATCGCACTTCCTCTTTTACTCCGGGTTCATTATCATAGGTATCCAATTGCATTGGATGCAATATGCGTTTGTGACAAAGTTTGTGTGCGTCACGCAATTCTTACATCTGTTTGCCATAACTCAGAACTTATATGTTGGGTATGTGAAAAAGCACGTAGTAGGAAATTCAATATCAGAATCGTTTCGTTACATTATGAATGTGCGCTTTGGATCATAATATCGTATTATCGAACGGGCAGGAAATTGATACGAATGTAATTATATCGATCTTTGTATGTCTTTACGTAAGTTCTTGCTTCTTTAATTAATGTGCGCTTAAGTGGCGTGCGCGTGCAGAGTTAGGACCTCATCGCAGTTGAACGGCCATCCCGATCCCAATTATTCCGATTTATAATCAGCCGGCGCAATAAAAGAATCCGTTAAATGTTGTAAACAACTTTATGGATTGTGTGACGAACAACTCACGAATCACATTAACACATAAACAATCGGGATAACGACTCCGACAAATTAACTAGAAAAATGTGGATTACCTCTAAACATCACGTTTATGCGGCAATTAAGTGCATGTTATCAAGAAACACAATTAAATCTTTCCTTGTTTTAATGCAAGTGCATTGCTCTTGAATGAATTCTTCGAGCGTATGGTCAGTCAAGGTAACAGATAGGTCGGTATGAATTATATGGTTTCATGGACGAAATGAAATTCCAGTGAATGTGTGAATCTTACTATCGAACAGGTAAAGTGGAGATAAGTTTTTTAGGGTTAAACAGAATGTTCCTACCTGACCATAATCGTTAGTGTTAATAGCGAAGGGGCGTATGAAAGGTATCGATGGTACATTTATGGTGCATTTATGACATTTCTGTTCATTTAAATTAAAATGAAATTTATAATTAAAATGATGGAGTATGATTGTCAAATATTTTTATTAAGAGGTTACAATTTTTTACAAATCATCGTATTCATTTATTTCTCTTTTAAAACTTATGGTAGTACAAAAAATAAATGATGTAAATTTTATAATAGGAATTATTCTATTTACATGTAACAGCGAACGTTTACGAGTATCGCGGTTTTTCAAGGTTTCTTTACCATATACGTATTAATTAATAATACAAATTTCGGAGTGAACGAAAATCATATTACGTCCATGTTTTATCTATTAATTAATGGCTATAATATTTCTGTTTTTTCCTAAAGAATAAAATTATTATTCGCTACAAATTATTTTGAAGGCTTCATCGTCATGATTTTTAATTCCAATTGAAATAAAATTATCCCTAATATTTGTGTGAAAACGATACAGGTCGCAGTAAAACAGTATTGTAAGCACGTTAGCAAGTAACCGTCACTTTAACTAAATTACCTATTGTAAACAATTGTTTCACCTGTGTTTTATGGACCATAGTTATTCTAGGTATATAAAATATGACATATTTAACGTTTTTATTTACTTATATCAAAGTTTAGTTTAGGAAACGATAGATAGATATTTTTAGTGCTTTCCCTCTGCACACATTGCCTGACCCTGCAGTGGGGTTGGTTTCGAAAATAGTTTATAATGAATAGTCACGAAGGTTTATTTGCCAGTGGTTTTGGCCTCGTCGAAGTATCTTTATCTGTAAAAGAACATTAGAGATATACACTGATCGCCAAAAAAAATCAGAGCACCCATAAGGGAGGATCCTGCGAACTTGAAATTTTGATGACAATTTGAGATTCAGTAAGACAATGAATGAAAACAATTTCAAGAAAATTTGTATTTAAGAACAATGTTAAAAAATTAATAATGCGTGGTATCTCCTCCAAAACGAATGCATTCATTTAAGCGCCGGGGCATACTTAAAATTAAATGATCAATTTCTGCTGCGGTATTTCATCCTAAGCTTTTTGAATTTGAACTCGAAGTTCACCCAAAGTGTATATGGGCGCTGGAAAATCTTCAACTCTTTTGCCCATCATGCCCCATACAAGTTCAATCGGCGATAAATCTGGAGATCTTGCAGGCCTTGACAGTAAATTGACAGTAATTGACTCTTGCAATGTGTGGCCTAGCGTTGTCTTGCTGGAAAACACTGTTGCGATGTCTTTGAAAGTATGGCAACAAAACTGGCGCCAAAATTTTGTTGATGTAGCGGGCCGCATTCAGACTTCCTTGAATGAAGACTAGAGTTGACCGGCTTCCAAATTGTATTGCACTCCAAACCATAACGCCCGATGTTAAACCAGAATGGTGTCTAAGTGCAAATTGTATATTTACCCTTCGTCCTGTAGGTCTGACACGCAACCATCCATCAGATTGCCACAGGCAAAACCTGATTTTAACACTGAACATGATTTGATGCCATTCATCGACCGAATGCACCCACAGCCTACGCCACTGGAGCCTGGTAACTCGATGCTCCGGGATTAAAGGAAGACGAACAATTGGTCGATATGACGCTAAGCCATACGAACGAATTCTGCGATAAATTGTTCGCCTAGACAGCTGTGTTCCCAAATCAACCCTCCGAGTAGCCCCCACCGACCATGTTGTCTTAAACGCCGAAGGCGCCTTTCTTGACGTTCATTCATAATTCCTGGCTGACCACTACTTCTTCTGGCTATTTCTGAGCCATCGTTGGACCAAGCTGTCCATGCTCGAATGATTGTAGAATCACTTCGACCCAATCTTCTGGTCATTTCGCGAAAGGGTATCCGGCCTCATGCATTCCCACAATTAGACTTTCAAAAGGAGTTAATTGATTGTAATGTTGATTGCGATGAATGCATGACAACGACACAAGTAAGGTAAATCAACGTCTAAACTATCACCAATCATTAAGTTTGCCTTACACACGAGAACAAAAAATGTACCTTAAAAAAATTAACACGAGACAAAAAACAAACAAAAATGTATATACCACCAAAATTTCAAGTTCGTACGATCGACCCTTCTGGGTGCTGGCGATCTGTGTATTATAATAAATCAGAATAGTGGTAGTTCGTATGCACTGCGTGTCAGTGGGAAAAATAAAACGTAATGAGACAGTGTAGGGGGACACTTGTCGGACGACTGAAAGAACTGTTACAAAAATCTAAACACGTTCCTGTTAAAAATAACGCCCTTGACGTTGGGTACCTATTAGAGGTATTGTGATATTGTTACACGTGGATCATATTGTACCAGACAATAGCTAACTTAACGCATGTTTATTTGCAATAAATAAACATCAAAGTTGCATAAATGTCAGTTACAATCTCATTTTAATAAATTTATATTTAAAATGCATCGTAAAGATTGTAATCTATAACGAAAATAATCCTTTAAAATCCACATTACATCCATTCATTAAGGTACCTACCCGAAATGGCCAACCTTCAAAAATACCGGTTTTCTTACATAACGCCTCTTCGGATTAAACAAAAATTTAAAAATAAAACTATTTCAACCAACCGAAGAATGTCCTATGTTTATTGCGCTTTGACAACGTGCACCTAGGTCTTACTTTCGTGATGGTTACCTTTGGTTTGTTTCGCGCTTAGTCGAGGGGTCAGGTGAGCGAGCGGAGGCAAGAGGGCCCTAACCGTTCACAGTCGACTCGACTTGAAGCCTGGAATTCCATGCAACGTTTATTTCACAATTCGAAGTAGAACGGAGCACATCGTACGCCATATCGCGAGCTCTGGTAATAGGCGACGTAACAACACGAACACATTTGAATTTCAAAATTGATATTTTCACGAGGAAAGTTACGGTGTGTGGTTTTTGAATAAAATTTCGCGTTCGTGTTGTGTGCATGTGCATGTGCGTGCGGTAACGTTTTCGAGTCGAGCAAAGAGACACTCGCTGGTACCTCTTCGTGGAGCGATAACGTACGATTTAAGTGATTAATAACACAACCGAAATATTTAAATATCTCGTGTTGACGTTGCAACTCGGACTTTATCCCAAAAATAGCGATGCGATTTTAAATCGAAAAGTGGTTATTGAAATATTATTGTTTATCGGAGTGTGTAATTACCATGAAGTACAATACGATAAGTACGAGCAGTTTGGCCAGCGAGGGAAAAAAATCAACGCTTACAATCTACACTGACCCGGATTTTATCAAAGAAAAGGTAAATAATTATCTTTAATAAAACGACCTAGTAATTAATTTTGTAGATTATTAACTGATCATTGAAAATTATTTTAAATTCGTTATTTTTCCGCATGAAGCTATTGTCCTCTCACCTACTTTTTGGGGGTCTTTTATATGGTCATATAACAGCTGATTCATCGCCATTCATCAAGATATACTTCCAGTCGACAAATTTTTATAAAATTTAATGCAGTGCAATATTTCGAAGCCGTTTAACATAAAAAAGACTAGTAGCACGTGCTGCAGTATATAGCGATGTTGTCTTCAATATAAATTCTATAATACTGTTTTAAATTGCTAATTGGACGAAGTGTATTAGAATATAAACCTGTTTCTTCGTCTACTGTTACTAAATTATTTCATCTTTAAATGTCTGTTGGCAATTGTTTCTTACTTGTCTAAGAATTCAAAGAATGCAATAAAAATTTAAGAGCATATGCGGTAAATAAACGGACAGACAAACGAAATACGACGTAATTAAACATCAAACAAATTATTATAAAATAAAAGTCATTTAAAGTTTATGCGTATATTTAAAATACGCCATGTCATAAATCGAAATGGTTCTATGAATGTTAATTAAGCAGGTCTGCAAACAAAACGTGGTGGATCATTGGACAATGTATTTCACTATAATATATCATCACCAGTGAATACCAAGAACAATAGTTTAGTAAATTTATAGACAAAGTGGTTGTCAAAATATCACAGTTTTGGTTAATCGTTTCAAACGTACTCTTTACAACGCAAACTGTGAGATCTACAATAGAAATCTTCTTTGGCACATCATACACAAAACAAAAACGAAATAAAATGAGTTACATGTACGAAAGGACGAAAATAAAGTAAAAAGAAACGGAGTTTAGTGGCGAAAATCAAAAATTAAAACAAATATACAAGCTTGCTAAGAAAAAAAAAAACATTATGGAAAACATAAAATCGGATGTGAACAAATTTTATTTTATTTATTATCATTTTTCATGTCTCGTTGCTTTGCTCCAATTTATTTTCATTGATTTAGTTGTCTTAAGTTTCATCCTTTCGTGTAGGAATCTGTAGATCCAAATGATCCACATTTTTGCATACGCCCCTTGTATATTTAAATTTGGATTGATCGCAATCGTCAAATATGCTTTGCAAAATGAATATCTCTGAGGCCCTCGTAGGTGAGAGGAAAACTTGCTTGCTGTTCAATGAGAACCGACACTTGGTAAAGTGTCATACGTTTCAGTTCCATCATCAGAGACATCCTCTAACTCTGACTCCGACTCTTTGTACCTCAACTTCTTTTCACACGAGATATATCGTATGATAAAAATATAAAAGATATTACATATCAAAATGTTGATTTTATACTTAAATTGGAAAGCAATTAGGGTGGTATGTAAGATATTAAATTTGACCGAATGGGGTTTAAACCCTACGCTATGAGATATCCTGGCAATTAAGACCAATGACCATTAGATTGGAGTCCTGTTAGATTTTTATAAGAAGTTGTACGTTGCGTCTAAATGTCAAATAAATAACCCATTACATTTCATAAAACATAATTGATCATAATTTTCGAATAAATGACGAGATAATTGCCCCACGGTTTCATAAACTGACCCTGTACATAGTTCTATGAACTGATTGTAACATCTATCAATGGTAACAACTTGCATTCATATTTAATGCGTTGTGTGACCTATGTGACATTCTTATTATTTATTATTCGCCCCACAGGAGGTTGATAACTACTGTCAATCATTAGCATTTTAATGAAGGAAGTGGAAAACCGTATCAGTCATACACCTCGACCAACTTGATAAATTAACACATACGTCGCGTCGCCTGTAAAGAAATTAACGTTGATTTGATCGCAGTCCACGTTTTCGTATTTAATGCGTTTTTAATTATATTTTACGCGGACAATTCTCAGATCTCTGCGGAATTTCTATTTATTAATGACAACGTTCGTTGCGTAGAACTTGCGATAAATTCCTGGCAATGAATGCAATGCGGTTGAAAGTCAGAACCTGGTGAGTGATTTGCAATTATTTGTATATAAATGGATTTTTCGCTTGCTAAATGTTAGGTAACGTTCATACGTAAAACTTCCAGAAAGGCGCCAGTAGTATAGATTTTAAAGCCTAGGTCGACTCGCTACTCTATTCATGTATTCATACCCAATGACACACCGTGCCTTTTAATTGTATTACTTGCAGACATATTGACCTAAATACGAAGCTTGTATTTCTAACATGAAATCGATTTAAAGTCGAAGCAAATACTTCCCAACATGTATATGGCTTGAGTGGCTTCTACTTAGCGATAGTTATACTACATTTGTTAACAACGGCTTATCAAAGGCTTACTCATGAATAAACAAATACATTTGCATCATAATTTCACTTTTAAATGTAGACGATGATGATGGTGCTCGTTTGAAATATATTGCTTATTCCATTGTATTTAAGCCATAAATATTTTATGTATATTAATCGACCCATATTTTTTTGCAATTGCAAGGTTACGTTATGTATCTTGATTTAAATCTGTTATAATGTAAAACAAAAATGTACAAAGCTGGCACGTGTTCCTTATTAAAATGGTCCTACTGCGAACTGATTTGATTGACTAACAGAGTGAATCAAATTAATGCTGTCAATCGTCCAAGCTGTACTAGCTTGGATGCAGTTTACCGAGGATATAACAGGAATTTCATTAGGAAGCGATGTGCAATTCTTGGAGAAAATGCAATGTGATCTAAGTCGTAACCGAAAAAGCTTCATTTGAAATAAAATGCCAAGTATTCCGTTTGAGATTTCGAATACTGGAATTTAGATTACTGGCCTGATACTTTAGACTAAAATGATATGAAACATGTTGAGAAATTTGAAAAAGAAATTTAATACAAAAAGATAATGAACCAGAACAAGCTCAAAATAATACAAATAAAAAAACGTAGAACGTAATGACAAAGTCAATTAAAAATAAAATAATGATATCATATCATGTTTTTAAATTAAGCTTATAGGTTTATCACAAATCAGAAAGCCCATAAAAACACGACAACAATAAGTTTATTTATTTAATGTACTACACATGACAAACAATATTTAAATTAAAAAAATATTTTAAAATCAAATCAACTGTGTCGCAACTTGTCGACTAATTAAATGTACGGTTCTGACCAATACTTGATTGTATTTCCCTGTCGTTCGAACACACTGTTTGACTTGACTTTAGAACGTAACTTTACATCTCTTGGTTTTAGCATACTTTTATGATTACTCAGCAATCTGGATGGCGTTAAAATCGATTTCGAACTCAGACCAGTGCACTCCAAGAAGTGCTCGTACGTCGGTTCGTTTTGCGTTTTCGCCTGGACGTTATCGTTGTAGGTAGAATCCGTAGATTCTACCGCTTTTTGAAGCTCATTTTTTTTCCTGAGCTGTTGTATAGAGGTTATGTGCAGTTGAGGAATCGTCATGTTGTTCGTCGTGCGGACGAGTTCGACCCTCGTCGAGTTAATTTTGGGTTTGGTGGGCGATTTCAATACGTCGGGCATTTTGTTTTCCTCTATTTCAACGTCCTCGATATTTTCCGCCATGTCGTTGCTGTTATCGATGTTGTACTCCTCGCCGATTTCACAGTCTTCCAACTCGAACTCTTCGAAATTTTGGCTCAGATCGAACTTCTCAAAATTGGGAGTTTTCGGGGGTGAATCTTGTTTTTGCTGTTTTTCGGAGTTTTGTATCCCATCAAAACTCGAAAACAGCGCTTTGCTGAGTTTTTGTCGATCGGGCCTCTGTTGGATTTCTGACAACAATTGCTGATTATTAAAACCCGTGATTAGGCTCGAAACCGATGACCCGATAACTATTGGGCGTCTAAGCGTTTCAGTCCTGTTCGTTTTTAGTTTTAATATCTGCGAGTTATTTTTCACGTAGTTATCTTGACTTTTCTTTCTTCTTCTTGCTTGTTTCCAGTTTCTTCGGGAATGATTATTTCTGAAACTTGAGGCAACTTGGGTATTTCAGGTTCGTGTATAGATTTGAATTTGGTAGGCGATATGTTAATATTTTCCGTTTTAATTGGAGTTTGTTTCGCCAATTGGATGCAAAATTTCTCTATGTTTTTGCCGACTAAATTTGCTATATCGGAGCTTACAGTCACCGGGTCGTAATGAGAATCGATTTCGTTTGGTTTAATTTATTTCACATTCGGCGTGTTGATTTCGGCGACGACGTGGATTTTTTGGACTAGTTGCGTTTTCGTTGGTAAATTCAATTCTGAAATCGAACAATAATCCGGTTCCAATTCAATGCCCGATTCGATTGATATGTTTAATTTCTGTAAATTTTGCAATTTGTATTTCGAAACTAAATTCGTCGGTTTTGGCGGCAACGCCGGAGGCGTTCGTAATATTTTGGTCTTTCGCACGATTTTATTTTCGTTGTTACATTTGGTATCCATGTCGTAATAATGTCCGTTCCTGGATTCAAAGTCTATGTTTTTCGCAACGCTCAGTTTTTTGTTCGCCAATTTAGTAACTTCCTTTTCTTGCAAGTTGTCGATTTTGGTGGGCGAACAAGTCGACGAAAAAGATTCGCTACATTTACTAAGGATTTGCTCGTAATCGTTGCTGTAGATGCACTGCGGTGTTTCGTAGAAATTTTGAACATTTTGGATGGGAGTTTCGTAATAGTTGCTTTGTAGCGACGTGTTATTTTCCAAGTTTTCAGCGTTTTCCTTTTGAATATTCGGTTCCTCTTCGTCACTAAATTTAACCCTTTTGTTGTTTTTGGGAAATTTGCGTTCAACATTTGGAGTTTTTGGAGGAGAGCTGATGACGTCGTTGATATTGTGCAGCAGTATTTGATTCATGCACTCTAATACTGGATTATTTCTGTAAATATCGCGTTGCTCTTCGTCCTCTTGCTCGCTTCCACTCGCATACCATTTATCATTTGTTTCTGCGTCTCCATCAAAAACAATGATCGAGTCGTTAATTTTGGGTTTGTCTTGAAATTTTGAATATTTTGGATGGGAGTTTCGTAATAGTTGCTTTGCAGCGACGTGTTATTTTCTAAGTTTTCAGCGTTTTTCAGTTGTGTTTTTTCTTCTTTTCGTTTCCGTAACACTGCAAGTATGGCCCATTAAAAATGTTTAGAACTCGACAATATACTTTAATACCTCTTACAGAAATAACTCACAT
This sequence comes from Geotrupes spiniger, assembly GCA_959613385.1. Lineage (NCBI taxonomy): Eukaryota > Metazoa > Arthropoda > Insecta > Coleoptera > Geotrupidae > Geotrupes > Geotrupes spiniger. The sequence continues at coordinate 12,756,284 of OY390737.1, read as the reverse complement.
ACCAGTGCATATTTCAACTTTTTCTTTTGTCGAAACCGCAGTGAAATTAATTATTAGTCCATTTATCAGGGCATGAAGTTGTAAGCTATTAACACGTCTAATCTAGTGTTTCAGAGCATTTTACAGCAAACTCGCGATAACGATAAACGGGCTTTTAGGTGAATCACTTCGGTAAATCCAGAAAGTAATCATGCCAGGTTCATACGTCTGTTAGTTTCTTTTCGCATTTACTAAGTACACATATATTATTCTGAGATCAGATTATTCTAGTACGTCGGAACATACACGATTACCTAGAGGCGTGACTCGGGTTATAACTTCGATCGCCGAAAGTTAGAATAAAGAAAGGTATATGCGAAATGACATTGCTTTCAATATTTGTGGAGTTACTAATGACAACAAGAATAAAATTGTATCAAAAGCATTGAAAAACATAGATGATAATCGAATATATTGACATCACATCAAATTTTGAATCTTTGGTCGTAATACATCAAGTCAGAAATTCTAGATTTGATTCGGGATATCGACAAGAAAATTATATTATTTTTCTTATGTGCTTTGACTTTGAAATTGTATTATTGCGAAATTTTACTATAACGTTAATTGTTTCCATGTTTGCTTCAAGACTATTAAAACTGTCTACTGCGTTCTAATCCTGGTGGTTTAAATATATGTCAATTCAATTTCTCCTCAAAAGTAGAAAACGTAAAATAACGTAGATAATTGGTCTGTAGTCTATCTGGGTTGTAGTCTGTAGGTGTACAGAAATCAAACTTTATCTTATATTCGAAATTCTGGCGAAACATGTAATAAGTCAGGAATGTTGATGACATTTAACTTCAAAAATAAGTTTTGACGCGACAATAGAATATTTTATCATATTTCTCATTATAACAATATTTTCGCTGGAGTGTAATTTAAACAAATATCCATTGATGATATTAGGAATTACGTATTTATTTAAAAGCTGATAAGATAACGTATTTTTATATATGCGTGCGACGAGATATAGTAAATAAATAAATATTTACATTAAAACTGTAATTGAATTTTCGTTTTAAAATTAATACTCTCTCCGCTGATTGTAATAAATGACATTCCCGACGACTTGACGCATATTTTACTGTAATGGACGTTGCCGTATTAATCGAAGAATCGATACATATTTTATTCAGAAGCGTAGATAAAAATCGGATACGAGTATAATAATATGTGATGTTGTGTAATAAATAACGTACTGTCTCAGTTAAATATTTACCATTCTAATAAAAAATAAAGGTTATTATGGAAATTGTTGCACATGTGGCAACGGATCATAAGTAAAACGTTTCCATTTTCCGCCGGATAAATAAATGCAGGAATCAACTTAACATTAATAAGCTTAAGCTTCTATTGACGCATATGGTATGTTGATAGTGTTTGGAACCCATATGGGGAACATTAACAAAGTTATTTTAGTTGCAACATTAATGAAAAAGATCTCGCCCTATGGCATGTTACACGACGATTCAATATGAATTCTGTTAGATTCAAAGTGTGTGTGAGATAACGAGAGCCAGTATATTTGGGGAGAAGAACTCTGCAATGCTAAAACTTTCAGTTATGCAATAAGTCCGTTTTTTCTGCATTTAGAAAGTGATCACTCCGTCGAAAATAATTAAGTTCAATCGAAAGATCAGAAATCCTCATAGCTGTAGATGACATTAGGGAATCTAATCAGTCTTTTAAATTTGAATTTGTTTAAAGTACAACAGCTCGTTATTTTCTCTATTATCAAGAAAATTGGAGTTTCGTTGATGTTTATTTAAACATTGCCAAAGCAGTTTGCAAAATATTCATAATTATAGTGTTTTTATGAACACTAATTTAATTAATTGACGCAGCAAATCATCAATTATTTTCAACCAAGTGTCACTTCTACATCCCCTTAACCTGTTCCACATTGGCGCCACTGATTTTTAATCTTTACGATTGGAATGCTGCACTTTTGTACGTTTTGTGTACGTCGTATGCATATATGCAGCTTTTATGATTTCTCTTGCAGACGTTTGAGGATTAATTTCTACGTTAATTGACTTGTTTGCTACACTTATAACGAACCGACAACATCTGCGTTTTGTACTTATTCATTCATTGAGGCTGCAATTAGTGTCATTAATTTTAATCATTGAATCATTTACTCTGCAATCTTGCAGTGCTACCAGTAAAATTGGACGCACAGTTTCGTAGACACTGGGTGGTTTATGTTTCTGATCGTCGGCTTGATTCTAATAACAATAACAATGCGGAGTTTTCTTGACATTAATATTGACAGCTGTGAGTCAAATATCTTCGTCGACAAAACTTGTTGACAATGCGTGGACAGATGTTCAAACCCCCGTATCAGTTTGTTTTGTAATAATACACCACATACATACAATTAAAATATTGCTGTGTTTACAGTTGGATTTGCACGAACACATTTATCTTCTTAGATCATCGTAAACATTCAATATTCAAATGCGAAAATATCGTTTACATAGCTGTTTTTGATCGCGTCTCAATCGCGAAGCGTTTATTAATTATGCTGTGAATGAATTACTACCGAGTTGTAAATTGGTTATTATTTATGCTTATTTCCGTGGAATTAAATTTAATTAAATATACCAAGTGTAAAAATGTTGACGAGCGTAAATTAAAATAACCAATTTGTTTCTTTTGTAATAATAATTCCAAGTATAGGTAGTTCGATGTGTATAAACGATGACAAATTATTGTGGTCACATCAAAAGTTGTTAATAAAAGTGATTCGTAATTGAGATGTAATAGTTTAAAAATAGTACGTAATTATGTAAGTTTTTGGTTGTCATACTTATACATATGTATGATTGAATATTGCGATTATAAACTTAATTTAGTTAAAATTACGAGTTGTCGAACATTTTGACGCTAGTAGAATAATTTAAAAATTAAATATCTTATAGAAACTTCTTCATTAGGAAAATTTTCAAACTTTGTCCCCAGCTAGCTGCTCTGCGAAGCTGGGACGTTTATTAAATTCAAAAGAGTTCTTCACGCAGTGAATTGGTTCAGAATGAAGAATAAACAACATTGTATGCATAACGATGGTTATGTAAATAAAAGTTATATTTAATTGCGAATCCAGGTACTTAACCCCACAAATATCGTTTTTATTTATTTATCTATGTACATAAGTTTCGTGTTGCGAAACACATTTAATCATTATTATATGTGCCATGGATTATATTTTCATACCGGATGCTATATATTTTATCTGTAGTCTTATATTCGCACGTGGAAAACTAGGTAATTCCCCAGCATAACAAATTCCACATGTGTATATAAAAACAAAATGTTAAATGCATCTTCATACTAGCAATGTCTGTAATCGATAGTTTTACAACCAACATCGAACTCGAAAAATATATTTTGACCTATTATCGATATTATTTTCAATATGGATAATGTTATCAATGATCTCAATTTCTAGTTGTGGTCATTTGGTCATAACTAGGAGGGTCGTACTTGTTACATCAATGTAAACAGGAAGAGGAAACTCTCCCGAAATATTTTTTTATGAAACAATTAGTCGATAATTGAATAAATGGTGATAATGTTTTGACACAGTGGGAATTATGTAACTTTACGTCAATGTAAGTAAGTGAAATCGATAAGAATCAACTGGTTCCTTTATTCTATATATACTCAGTGACATTAAATTGCACCACCTAGAAGGGGTGGGAATTTTTGGACCAAATTTGGCAGAAACATTGGACTAATCTAAGGTAACAATTGATTAAAATTTGATAAAGAAAACACTTCATCTTTTTGATTTTTCTTTAATAATGTGTTGGTCCGCCCCTATTTCTGATACACTCATTGACCCGCCTTGGCATTGATTGCTGCAGGTGATCAATGCCTTCTTGGGGTATGGCATCCCAAGCAGCCTGCACTTCATGCCGTAGAGCTTCTATTGTCAACGGTGGGTTCGGTAGATTCCTCAATCTTCTACCCATCATATCCCACACGTGCTCAATGGGCGACAAATCGGGAGATCTTGGCGGCCAAGGCAAAAGATTAACATTGGCCTCTTCAAAGAAGTCAAGAGAAACCTTTGCTACGTGAGGTCGTGCATTATCTTGCTGAAAAAGTGGGTCTTCCAGCCCACGAAGGTATGGAAGAACATGTGGTTCTACCACTTCGTCAATGTAGCGTCGGGCGGTCATACTGCCCCGAATGAAGAGCAAGAGTGGCCTACTGCCGTAGGCAATAGCACCCCACACCATCAACCCCACAGTTCGGTGAACATGCCTCGCAATCGAAAAATCAGCATTGCGCCTTTCTCCACGTCTTCGTCTAACAGTCATCCGACCATCATGCATTCCTAAACAAAATCGCAATTCGTCACTAAATATAACTCGATGCCACTCCAAGTTCCATTCCAGTCTTTCCGTGCACCAAACGTTCCTGGCGATGTTGAGCAGTGAGGGGTAGCACAAGATGTGGGCGGTAAGACAGCAAGCCAAAGGTTCTTATTCGACGATAGACTGTTCGTAAGCCTATCGGACGACCTTGTTCACCTAACCATTGATCAGCTATTGATCTAGTTATAGAGAATCGGTCTCTCAAGGCCATTAGTCTTAAGCGGCGATCTTGACGTTCATTGCCTCTTCTCCGACGTTCAACCCCATTTTCAGATCACGCTTCATAAACACGCATTATTGTTGAGTGGTGCCGTCCCAAACGGTTGCCGATTTCTCTAAACGAAAAACCTGCTTCTCGTAAACCAACAATCCGCCCTCGGTCAAAGTCACTCAACTGCTGGTAAACTTGAGGTCTCCTTCCTCTAGGCATCATTAAACACTTGAAACACTTTAAACTAAAGAACGGGACCGAAAAAGTGGAACAAATTCAAAAAATTACTCGATAATTGCTTGTCTATCACCACCTCTAAAAAATGACACAGACGTCAAAAATCCCATAACTACTTGATGATTGGGTTTCAAATTTTAATCAACTATTTCCCTGGACTAGTCCACTATTCCTGCCAAATTTGGTCAAAAAATTCCCACCCCTTCTAGGTGGTGCAGTTTATATGTCACTGAGTATATTTAATTCCTTCTTGAAAATTTTTATTAAATATAGAAAAGTTGAAAATTATCAGAATTGAGGGTTCACAAACGTTTTTTTTTACAATTTACGTAAATTTAAAATTCGTCAGAAATGACAAAAATCATTTCTGCACTGATTGCAATTCAAGCACGTCACATAATCGCGTAGCTCTTCGTTATGCGATCGTCGTAAACATCAAACCACATATTATGTATCGACATTTGCGTTGTTGTTTAATCAACGTTTTAGTGTAAGATAAAAATGTAAACAATATTTACTAAAAGAGTTGATTTAACTAATTAAATTGAAGCAAAATATGCGGCGAATCCCGTATTATTTTATTCCTACCATGCTTTTAGCAACACAACGCTACATTTGTAGCATTCATTTCTAACGTGGTGTTAGTATTTCAAGGTTGTTATAAAATTGTTTTGTGAAGACGAGGTGACTGCATTCTAATAATAATAAATTATTTTTGTTTGAATTTGAAGTGGATTTAATAATTTCACAGTAATAAAAAATCGTCTCGGTCGTATATTGAGTCTATTGAATTATTATCAGAGGAGCTGGTAATACTCGCAATACACAGATATCATTTACCAGAATTTAACAGCTTCGTAGAAAAATTAAATAATCCACTGGAATTAATTACTTCACCCAGAATATCTGTGTTGATAGCAGAAGACTAATATAATATAAATTCCATGGCTGAATTTAGGGAAAAACCAATTGGTGGAATTGTTTTCTTCTAATAATCTAATGCACACCATGACCATCAGTTATCTTATTAGAGGCTTATAATCGAATATTCCCTGCAACTGTAAATAAATAAAATTATAACAACAACTTAAGTTGGATAACGAATAATTTAACCATCATGAAGAATAAGATAAAAGCTCTAGACACAATTCATAAGGTTAAAAAAGACAAAAACTCGTACAAAGAGAATAAACAAAAAAGAATTATGCATATGCACTATAGACAACACTAAGAAATATAAAAATGTAGATATAAACAAAGCTGTGAACAACTAAAGTTATATGGATGGTTAGAAAAAAGGAAACAAATCCAGTATTCAGTATTTTGAAAAAACTCACCAACATGCATACCGTGAAAATAAATCGACAACAACATGTCTTGTGGAAAAACAAAGCCATTGAAATAATATCCTGCGATCTATGTAAAGCTTTTGATTCGGTCTCCACAACATCCTTCTGTCCAAACTAGCGCACCATGGAGTAAGAAGTCAACCCTACAACCTATCAAATAGAAAGCGACAAGTAGAGTGGGACAACATCTTATTGAATTCGGCGTGCCACGGGGCTTCGTATTGAGTCCCATCCTCTTCATTATATGAGTCAATGCGTTCACGATACCTCATATATATTAAAAAATAAACAAGTCGGAGAACTGGCAAGTAACGAAGAAGACCGAATTAAGATATCAGGAAATTTATTTAAATTAAACATCTTTTTATCTTAACGTGTCTGATTATAAATTTCGCATCATTTATTTGTCATTTTCCATAAGTTCCTGTCTTGTGCTAAGCTCATTGTCTCACACCTATTTCTCGTTTTTTCTGTTGCTCGTCGTACTTGTTCTTCCCACCTCATTTTAGGTCTTCCTATTCTTTTCCTGTTCTCTGGCTTCGTGTACTTGTTTGGATATTCAATTTTCCTTCATTCGGTGGAGGTGCTCTAACCACACAAGTTGTTTCTCTTCAATTACTCTTTTAAACGGTGTCATTCTTCTCTTTTGTATTAACGTATCATTCCTAATTTTATATTTTCTTTTGATTCATTCGATGGTTCTCAGTAGTCTCATTACTATTGTGGTTATTCTACTTTTATGTCTGTCTGCAACCATCCAAGATTTCCAGATGTCGTCTCGCCTGCCTTTTTCAAATGCTTTTTGCGGAGCAATAAAGGAGATGTGCATTTCCCGTCAATTTTAAAGAAAATTTTCCCCTAACAATAAACAATAACAATGAATATTTGATCTTGGGGTATTTCTACGTCTTCTGAATCCATGTTGTTGTTCTTTTAATGTTGGTTCTAGTATATCTCTTAAGCTCCTCTCTAATTAGTGTTAGTAGTTTCCCAGGTAGTTTGCGCATTTTCTCATGCATTCTTTTTTATATATCTGTAATATTATTTCCCTATTATAATCTTTGTGTATCTCTCTTTTAGTCAAAATGTCAGTCAACAAATTATATGTACGTACAAATATGCGTGAATTATAAAATTTTCCTTATTGGTATCTGTTTATGTATTAATTACACTGTTACTGCCTACAAACTAAGATTACGTATTTGATATAATTTAATAGTTTGTGTATTTTTTGAAATTTTGAGATAAGATTTTTAACTCTGTCTACAGCAAGATATTTGGGGGAATTATTGCAATCTATAAAATAAAATAAATATTACCCTCACCACACAGCACTTTATGCAATCTGAATGTACATTTCGACAACTGTTGTTGTTGTCATTTTCAACAAAAATACTGTCGACTAGTTAACGAAATGTACATTGAGATCGAATAACGTGCTGCGTGGGAAGGGTAATATTTATTTTAGTTTTTTTCCGATTTACTATTATTGCGATCTGTCGTAAATAAATTTCACAGCGATAAGGATCCCTCATGCAGGATCATCCTGGTCTAATCGCTCATGTGATGTAACTGTTTCGAACTTTTTCTGAAGCCATATTTGGACTCCGACTAATGATTTAAACAACGAAACTTAGAAATCGTGACGAGTGCCCATGCGTCAATTCATTTCAATTATTATAAAATATTTTTGATGAACTGCGAAATGTTTGTAGGAAGAGGCAAATATTCGTTCTAAACATATTTCACATTTATCACAACAAAATATTAATATTCCTAGATTTCATTATTGTTCAATCATGTTCGTAAATTGGCATATTTCCTGGATCTAGGAACTGCAATAATAAATCATCGGAATCGTTTTGATTTGAGTATCCATAGAGCGCTCGAGGTACGGGTGAATAGAAAGGATGTTAGTCTAAAGGCAGCCAAGAGGAAGTAGTATTAAAGAACAACAACTACATATTTTTTGTAGGAAATCACGGAGAACAGCAGACATTGGTTTAAATTTCTGTATGACTTCTATAGACGGCCAGTATTTGATAAGACCGCACGACGTAGTAATTCATACATTTTTTTACAAATTTTGAAAAAGAAACAATCAAAGTGAATCCGTAAGTTACAAATTGCATTAAGTCGTAAGCAATTACGAAGAAACCTGAATCTCGAAAAGACAGTTGACGAAAGTAGATAAGTACAGTAATGGAATTCATTTTCATATTCAAGTTTCGTATTATTTTAATGATATACAGACATGAAGGTGTGAACATTTCGACTACAACCGACGCTTTAAAGCCCTGCTGTTTGTGTCTTGTTCGTTTATTAACGCAATAAAAACAATTTCTTATCACTCTATGAGTAGTTTTAGTGGAAATTAGACGAAGCTGGTTTTACTCTTAGGTCATTAAAGTTTGAATTTATTAATATACTTTTGAATAAAAAATTATTTTAATCGTGTCTGATATTTTTGAATAAATATGGCCATTTTTGAAAAAAAAATAGATTTGTTACCTTACAAAATACATATAAAATATAATATAATATAGTAATACATAAAATGAAATGTCACTTCAACGACGCAAAAATCATACATTGTTGTTTGTCTCCTTTTTTCTTTAAAATTGCGTCCAGAAATCGTATTTCTAATTTGGCTCCAACGATTCTATATCTCCGTGATCTTCGGCAAAATGTTTAAGCTGATTGGTTAGGGTCATAGCTTCACCATAATTTGGGATGACATCTCGTCGTACTGGAACCTCATCGACATCAGAATTTTCGGAAAGTTCTTGTATTTGAACTGGATTTTCAATTTCAAAAAATCATAAAGGTTTTCATTATCACTCAATTCCAACAAATTCTTATTCTTGAGGATACCTGACAGTGCGTTAAGTGGTAAGTCATCTGTGAATCAGATGCAACAGCCTCAGTTAACTGGTCTTCACTTTGCATATTTTCATGCTTGAATCCTGCTGGGTTACTTGGTCCCAAGCGGTTTTTACGAAGTAAACTGCATCCAATGGCGACTGAGCAGCACTTAGTAAAAGAAAAGAAGCGACATGAGAATAATCGTACCGTAACATTCACGGTGCAATCAACTGCAACAGTCACAGTACAATCGACCACAACGAACTCGAATCAGTGGTACGAAACTATGAGGTTTTTAACGAGGAGCGGCAGAGAAAATCAGTTTTTAAAGAAGTTCTGAAGAAGCTGGCAGCATGACCAGCGAAACGTCAAGTAATAGTCGAACCATGAGTAAGGCAACACCCGGAAGAAATTTGGCTTTTTGACAAGATAACTAAATACTAAGAATTAAAAAATTAACCTTTCGACAACTCTTAATCAGGATTATGAGCTAAATTGCACATTCGCGCGAATACACACAAAAATTCATAAATATGCATAAGAGAAAATATTAAGCCGTATGCGGGCGGAGTTAAAGCCTTGAATTATTATAAATTTTAGTTGCTTCTTTCCGAAAAATAATTACATTGCCCACATCTGCTTCAACATAAATACCGAAACGTGGGCAAAATATTTAGACGTCAAAGTAATTATAGATCTTACCCAATCCAATATTTGGATACGTATAATCTAAAAGTGGATTTAAATGTAATTCATTTAAATGAAGGAAGCAAGAAGTGATACTTATGCTATAGGTACCATCATTGACGCCTGTTGCATTTCTTCGAATAGCAGTATAAATTGGGATATTTTATGTGCGTTATTACACCGCAGGAATGCTATGCCATTAGCATATAATAGAAACGAATGTCCGCGTTGCATACGAACTTGCGAAACGTTCGCATGAAAGTTATTGCTATATTTCGCAATAGTCTATATTTTAAATAATGATAGACATAACTGGGTTAAAAGATACAATCTACGTCCTATTATTACGCGCACAAAACAAAACCTTGTAGGTTCCAGTTGTGGTCTTTAACTCTATCGTGTTCTTAACGCAATAATTATTTTGACACGTACCGAATCGCTAAATAATGGTGCACCGGCGATAAATAACAAATAGTATACGAACAATGGAAAAATGCACCTACGCACAGTAATAGCCACTTTGTTTCTGATGAATCACGAATGTGAATAATACGTAATTTTATTTACGTGAATCGACAAATATTGTTTTGATTTTTCACTTAGTTAGCACAACATTCGAACAAAATACAACGAACCATGATTTATGTTTATAAGTTGAGGACGATTGTTTGGATTCAAATCCAACGCAATTGAGGTAAATTACATTTCTAAAGGTAATTTAATTGTAGTTCGATATTACGAAAGCCGCGGCTTACTTACTATGGGAAATATCCAGTGCCAACGGGGATTCCTATGTGCTACTTGTGCCAGAAAAATACAAGAATATTATTTATGTATTAAAACTAATAGATTAATTACGCCCATATTTACTAAACAAAGAGTGACCATTTCTCTTAGCAAACAATAACCACGTTGTGGTCGTGAATGTGTAATACAACGAAATTTTAGAGGAAGTTGTCGAACTTGCCAAATGTTCAGGAAATGGTTACTTCAGCTTGTGTGCGCTCGTTATCTGTATTTTCGCTTTAAACTATATTTGAAGACTTTTATCACATCGGCAACGCAATAAAATATATTAAATACATATTTGCGAGGTAATTTCAAAACCATAAATTATCTATGAATAAATATTGTTTAAGGCTCTTGTTTAATTAAGCGTGATAGCGCCAGTTAAATAACATTCTACGATATTATTTACAATGCAAGTGCTTATTATTTCTTTCAATGTTGACCGAATTTGCACGGATTTAAAAATGTGGTTTGCCTGATCGCTCACACTCACCACATTTCCTCGATGCGTCGCGCAAAATTATTATTCAGGTGCAACGTCTAATTTTCGCGATTGGGTGTAAGTATTTAAAAGCGCACGTTAATAGATAATTAGTTTCATCTTAATTGAGAATTTGTTGTTCCTGTTCCTTGAAACAGTTTCGAAGAAATGCAATCAACGCTTGATTAGTATTTCCCGTAAATATATAATCATGCAAATTAAATGCACAGTTTTCTAACAGACACGACTTAATGAGCAATTAAAGGCTGTCTACAAAAATGGAATGAATATAATTAATGATGGGATGTATTTTAGGTCACCGACACGAACAAAAGTAGGACGTGTGGTTTCGATTACATATCTTAACTTTCAATACCGAGATAAATGTTCATTAAATTGCTTTTCGAGAATTGGCCGGGCTGGGTGAGGAATGCAATTTTTTTCAATCAAGTTTAAGGATGTGTTATTGTTTAGTTTCGAGATTTTTAACTAGATTATCTAATTATATTTACATAAAATATAAGAAAGCTCAGGCACATTCCTTATCGTTCCTTGATTAAGAAGTGGATAATTTAAAAAATTTATTATTTTTCTCGACTACAGATACAGAAAATGTCGTAGATAAATAAACCAACGTCTGAAACACTATCTTCCAATTCGTTGTTGACGTTAATGCTGCGTGGCCGCCTAATTTGCCAAATCAATAGTCGCAATTGTAATGAAAAATATGACATTGTTCGTCATCAATAACGGAACAGGTTCGTTCATAATCTACGTTTCAATCGTACGCAACAATTTTAAATTAGTGTGCTGAAAATATTCAGGTTTTTGGCGGAAGTAGGACGGTCAGAGCTTTAGGCCACTTATTGCTCTCACATTTATTAACTCTAACTTTGGTTCGTCGTCGGCAACGCACGCGTGGAGCGTAATTTATCCCCGATTCAAACAAGTGATGCGTTTAACAAAAATTCCACTCAACGGTTCATAAGTAAAAGTTACCGGGGGATCTTGCCTGACTAGTATTTTCATTTCGAAAAATATCTTTGTTATTAAAAATAGAAAGTACGCGAGAACGTGTCCAAAATTCGTGCCGTCAGTAGCGTAGGTTGTGAATTGTAAAGGTGATTTACTCTTACGATGCGGTGCATCGTTTCATGTTTAAAACGTGACTTATAATCGCATTGGTATAAAATCGGAGATTGGAGATCGAAATATGAATGTATAATATTTATGTTAATTGTTTATGACTTTAAGAAGTGTGTAGTAACTTTATTATTACAACTATACCCAAATTCACTCGGTTCTAAGTTATCTTCATCAGACAAACAGCGAATAAACGTTTTCTATTAGAGTCAAAAATGCAATGCAAATCCACTTTAAAATTCTATATACTTCATCGTTTGATTCTCAGTAGGTTCCAACCTTTCCTTGGAAATAAAAAAAATATTATTTTATTCTTATTGTTTTTAAAATCACGACGAAATGAACTGTTTATGATAAACCATGTTTTGCGAATATTATGATATGTTTAAAGCAACACAATAACTGTGATGTGAGAAATAAGTGTGTCATTCTTATGTTAATGTTTTTAGAATTATGAAAATTACCACATTACTACAACGCATTTTGCTTATTAATATTTTTGTTGGTAGATCAAAATAAGTCAACAATTTATGAAAAAGTAACTAATGTTATTTTGATGCTTAAATTTTAAACTTTTTTTCAGCTCGGCTTATTTAAATTTATTATATTTTACATATTTTGCAAAACCGTGTTTCATACGAATGAAAAGCTTACGTGTTGTTCTAAGTGCAAGATTTTATACAATCATTGAATACAAACTTTTCTCATAGTTAAATATTGTAATATAAACGCACATATCATAGTAGATAAATTACGTAAATAAATATCATTACAGGCAATATTTTCAGAGAAAGATAAAATGTTTGGTATAATCAAGTTTTGTTTATATATGATATGTATTAACTAGCGCAAATAATATAATATTTTTTTTTATTCTTCAATATATTTCTGGTCAATTGCAACGTTGTTTAAAATTTATAAAATCGATGTAAGGTGAACTTATTTTATTTTATCATTTAAAAAGTTTTATTTAGAATGGCGAGCTATGCAAAACTTATTTATAATAAGTTATTTTAAGCACCGAAATAAAAAAACTATTCAAAATTATATTATTATCAACTGGCTTCGTTATTCGCAAATCATGAAAAGGCGAACATATTTTGATTTGATACGTACAAGCAAAATGCTTTAAATCAGTGCACCAACAATCAGGTGATTTTTATAATTCTAAAAGCAATAATATAGACACTTAATGGTTGTATCAAAATACTTGTAAGACACAAGACAAGTCTCGTCAAAATATGATTCATAATAAATACATTTTACTGCTAATTATATATATATTTACATGGACTAATATTAGACTTTAAAGATGTTAGGAACATTAATTCAACGGGTTCATGAAGACTAATTGGTGGATCGCTAGATCAAAACTTCTTCGCGTGAGCTAATCACTCTTAACGAATCATTGACAGCTGAACACAAACAAGACGATGTATAAGAAAGTATAGCGAATCATGAAAAACTCGATTTTAACGGATATGTACGTTTTGAGGTTCCCTGAATCGATTATGACTATTTTTTGTATAACGTCTCTTCGTGTGTATGTGTGTGTGTGTGTGAGCGCGCGCCCTAGCCCCAAAATTATATTAAACAACTTTTGTTTGAAAAGTGCTTTCGAAAAATCTACCATTACTGGAAAATCGCTGTTGATAAATTCTTTGTAGTCCTAGCAACGTACGACAAATATTCCCCGGTGCGATTCCAGAGCAGGGTGCAGTCACAGTTGCCATGGCTGTCAAATTTACGTAACGTATATGGACGAAACGGTAGCCATTTCGCGTCAGCCAGGAAAAATGTTCTAAATACAAAGTCCTGTGCCGACTACTGCAGATTTTTATTATAGTTTTGACATACTTTGTTGCGTTTTCATTAAAATATATTTTCATTGATTTTTTTTATTTTTTTTATCAAAAAGAGATACTAAAATTATAAAGAATTGTTGGATCGTAAAATTTGTACAAAAAAGGTTAAAAATCGTCAAAAATTGTAAAATCATTGAAAAAAATAAATAAAAATAAAGAGTATAGAAATTGTAGAAAGCATTGTAATTCGTAAAAAAAACAAAACAAAAAATCGTCAACATTTGTAAAAATCGTTAAAAATCGATAGAAATTGTGATAAGTTGTAAAAAATTTAAAGTTGACAATAAATCTTTAAAAATCGTAATAGTCGAAACAAAAAATGTTAAAATCATAAGAAATAATAAGAAATCTCGGAAATAAACATTAAATGATCGTTAAAACTTTAAGCGTAATTCGTAAACAATCAAAAAAATTAAAAACAGTAAGAATAAAAATCTGTTCAAAACATTAAAAAATGCAAACAATCAAAATTGTCGACGGAAAGCTCTATAAAGCGAATTATTTTAATTTAATACAAATTTAACATTAGTAAAAAAGTTTCCAATCTTAAGAAAATATTATATATGTATGTAGTCATTGAAAATCGAAACAAATCATTGTAATTTGTTAGAAATCGAAACATTAACATTCTTAAAATCAATTATAAAAATCGTTATAGATTGAAAAAAAATCGAAAAAGTCGATGATCATAAAAAATAATAAACGTCGAAGAACATATTTGTATTTATAAAAAATGGAAACAAACATATTGCTAAAAATCGTTATAAGTTGTACAAAATCGAAAATAATTCGTTAATTGAAGCACATCTAAAAAATCATAAATGATTGTTGAGCATCGTAAAAAAATCGAAACATGTTGACAAGCCTGTACAAAATTGTGAAAATAGTTAATAGCATATTGAAAATCGTAAGAAATCGACAGAATGTTTATAAATTGTAAAAACAATCGAAAATGTCGGAAAAAGTTATCATAAACCATAAAAATTGAAAGAAGGTGGAAAGTGGAAGTGGAAAATTCATGATTTTTTGGTTTTGCGTCTTCTTTAAATATTTAAAAATTTTCGATTATGTTCAATTTGCAATTTGGTATTTTTCCATGATGTTTTCTTCAAGGTGTTGTAGGTGGATATAATTCCAGATAGAGGATCTCACATTGAAAACTTTCAGTTTCAAGTGCAACATTAATTGGCATCCTCGCTATCTACATTCAACCATTTATTACTTTGTTATACTTCTGTATAAGTCTTGTACGATTTTCTCGTCTTGTGTAGAGCAGGGCTTTATTGTATTCATCTTTCGTATTCAACTTTTTTTTAAATTTTGTCATTAGAATGGATGGCAAATAAAGTAGCATGAGAGTGCCATGAAAAGAAGATTTCCTCCACGTTTCCAACATACTGAAATTTGGATCGATAGATAACCAATTCATTATACATGCACTATCTACAGGCATATTTAAAACTAAAATTTCAATTAAAAGTAAAACATAATTTGTTTGGCGTTGAAATTTTTAAGCACTTTTATGGCCAGTTTGCTTTTTTCTGGTGATGTGTATTTTACAACATTTCGACGTCTCAATATATCCAATTATACAGGGTGAGGAGAAGGGATGGAATAATGGCATTTAACGTTCAATTATTTGATTTTATTAGAATGTTGTTGGGTTGGGTTGGGTTGGGTAAACTGGACTGATTTTTTTTAAAAGAAAAAGCTCTAATTTCTAATTTCCATATCACTTTCTGCAGAAAGAATGCGGTGGTCACTGTTCAATTACTTTCGATGTTATTGGGGATTTTCGAGACTATTACTTATCGATACAAACTGAGAGGTTAAAAGTTAAATGTGAATGAATTTTATGTGGAATAAACGTCGATTGTGGTCATTTATTTTAATCGGAAATGTATTTTTAATTGTAGTTCAATGATTTTATTGTAACGATTAGCATGCGCGTTCAAGGAACATCGTCGTAAAACATTTATTATTTTACACTAATTATATATTTCTTTGCAGGTGGGATCAACAGAAGCCGAAATAGAGTCGGTTCGAGGCGAACTAGAGATTGTACAGCGGGCGCTCAAATTACAAACCAGGCGATGTCGCCAATTGGTGGCGGAATACACACGAAGACTCCAACAGAAAGAGCAACAATATCAATCGGAAAGAGTGCTTCGTGACGACCAGCTAGCAAAAGTACTACGAGCGCTGTTGATTTTCGAAGCGAGGCTTCGACAGGAACAAAAATTCATCAGTCACCAATTAACTGAAAAGGATTACATCATCAAGAAACAACACAATGAGATCGGAAAACTTATGTCCAACCAATACTGTAAGCACTGCAACCAATATTACAGTCCCGTGCTTGCTTCGCGCTTGGAAAGCTTGGACGGCAGTTCCGAATATGTGGCAACGGATTACCATGATTACCAAAGTTCTAATTTTGAATCTTTAGACAGCAGTTCCGAAACGTACGCAACCATTTCGGAAAAGGAATACAATACCAACAAGACTGCGACAATTTCAGAGCGATCGTTTTCCGGTGAAGAAAACGCAAGTACCGATACCGGAAAAAAAGTGTTTCAAAAAAACAAACTAAACAAAGATTCTTTCGGGAGACGTGGCAGGAAATTCGGCCATCGCAAAAGCGTCGGAACCTATTTCGAAGTTTTGAAACTTCGCAATGACAGTCCCTTGTCTACAGACGGCAATACCAGCAACGACTACGAAAATTTAGATTCTTTACCGCCGGAAAGCATAACAGATAAAATTAGCGTGGTTTCCGATCGGATCGAAGACATATTTGCTACTGGCAATGCGGGCAATAAAATTGACATTTCCACTAATTCAATTTCAAGCACAGATTCGGATTGCAACGATACAGTCATACAAAATTGTGTTTCCGAATGCAACGAAGTAGAAAATACGCCCGAAAAGATGACTACACAGTCAAAGAATGACATCGGAAATGAAAGCATTGACTCTCAAGACAAACCCAAAATTAACGACTCGATCATTGTTTTTGATGGAGACGCAGAAACAAATGATAAATGGTATGCGAGTGGAAGCGAGCAAGAGGACGAAGAGCAACGCGATATTTACAGAAATAATCCAGTATTAGAGTGCATGAATCAAATACTGCTGCACAATATCAACGACGTCATCAGCTCTCCTCCAAAAACTCCAAATGTTGAACGCAAATTTCCCAAAAACAACAAAAGGGTTAAATTTAGTGACGAAGAGGAACCGAATATTCAGAAGGAAAACGCTGAAAACTTGGAAAATAACACGTCGCTGCAAAGCAACTATTACGAAACTCCCATCCAAAAAGTTCCAAATTTCTACGAAACACCGCAGAGCATCTATAGCAACGATTACGAGCAAATCCTTAGTAAATGTAGCGAATCTTTTTCGTCGACTTGTTCGCCCACCAAAATCGACAACTTGCAAGAAAAGGAAGTCAATAAATTGGCGAACAAAAAACTGAGCGTTGCGAAAAACATAGACTTTGAATCCAGGAACGGACATTATTACGACATGGATACCAAATGTGACAACGAAAATAAAATCGTGCGAAAGACCAAAATATTACGAACGCCTCCGGCGTTGCCGCCAAAACCGACGAATTTAGTTTCGAAATACAAATTGCAAAATTTACAGAAATTAAACATACCAACCGAACCGGGCATTGAATCAGAACCGGATTATTGTTCGATTTCAGAATTGAATTTACCAACGAAAACGCAACTAGTCCAAAAAATCCACGTCGTCGCCGAAATCAACACGCCGAATGTGAAAGAAATTAAACCAAACGAAATCGATTCGCATTACGATCCGGTGACTGTAAGCTCCGATATAGCAAATTTAGTCAGCAAAAACATAGAGAAATTTAGCATCCAATTGGCGAAACAAACTCCAATTAAAACGGAAAATATTAACATATCGCCTACCAAATTCAAATCTAAACACGAACCTGAAATACCCAAGTTGCCTCAAGTTTCAGAAATAATCATTCCCGAAGAAACTGAAAACAAGCAAGAAGAAGAAAGAATAAGTCAAGATAACTACGTGAAAAATAACTCGCAGATATTAAAACTAAAAACGAGCAGGACTGAAACGCTTAGACGCCCAATAGTTATCGGGTCATCGGTTTCGAGCCTAATTACGGGGTTTAATAATCAGCAATTGTTGTCAGAAATCCAACAGAGGCCCGATCGACAAAAGCTCAGCAAAGCGGTGTTTTCGAGTTTTGATGCGATACAAAACTCCGAAAAACAGCAAAAACCAGATTCACCCCCGAAAACTCCCAATTTTGAGAAGTTCGATCTGAGCCAAAATTTCGAAGAGTTCAAGTTGGAAGACTGTGAAATCGGCGAGGAGTACAACATCGATAACGCAAGCGACGTGGCGGAAAAAAACGAGGACGTTGAAATAGAGGAACACAAAATGCCCGACGTGTTGAAATCGCCCACCAAGCCCAAAATTAACTCGACGAGGGTCGAACTCGTCCGCGCGACGAACAACATGACGATTCCTCAACTGCACATAACCTCTATACAACAGCTCAGGAAAAAATTGGAGCTTCAAAAAGCTGCCGAATCCACGGATTCTACCTACAACGGCAACGTCCAGGCGAAAACGCAAAACGAACCGACTTACGAGCACTTCTTGGAGTGCACTGGTCTGAGTTCGAAATCGATTTTAACGCCATCCAGATTACTGAGTAATCATAAAAGTATGCTAAAACCAAAAGATGTAAAGTTACGTTCTAAAGTCAAGTCAAACAGTGTGTTCGAACGACAGGGAAATACAATCAAGTATTGGTCAGAACCGTACATTTAATTAGTCGACACACAGTTGCGACACAGTTGATTTGATTTTAAAATATTGTTTTAATTTAAATATTGTTTGTCATGTATAGTACATTAAATAAATAAACTTATTAAGTGTTCTTGTGTTTTTATTGCCTTTTTGATTATGTCATTTGCGGTAGAAAGATAATATGTAAATGGCGGAAATATTCATTCACAAAATTAGGATTCCTTTTTAAAATACGCAACGTGGTTAAAATGTAAATAATTCCTTATGCTTCTGAATTTGGAAACAACTAGGGTGAATGTCAATATTTGACTAATTTAGTGGTAAATCTTTAGGTACAGTTTCTTGGTAACCAATTTTTTTAACCCTCTCCACCAACAGCGCCCCTTTCGGTGCATCTACACGAAATTTCGAGATGAAATTTGAGTTCCTATAAAAATTGCAAAATCAAGTAGTCTTGCTTCTGATGCCGTTAAAATTAAAAACTTAGCTAGCTAATAACTGTAAACTATAAGCCAGGATGTATACCGGATGCCCCCTCATGAAATATTTTCTGTGTGTGTGTGTGTGTGTGTGGGGGGGGGGGGAGTTATATATCCGGTACAAATCCTGGATTTCTACCCACCTTTCAACAACATGTCCATCTTCGTTTGTGTCTCAGTAACCCCAAGCAGCACTTTTTAAGTCACCAACCACTATATTAGGCTTACGGTTGCCGTTCATTTTGGGGTGGTTGAATCAAAGCCTCTATGGTTCTCTTGCATGCGCAAGACACGGCTGTCATTGTGTTAACAAATATCAGATAATATCTCCCTAATGACCATCACAGTTTGTCCTAAAAAGAACCGGTTGAGCCTAGTATTATCACACATCAGCTCTAGTAGGTGGATGGTTGGTGGTTGCAGATTAGCAGGTTCAGAGTACCAGATCCCAAGGGTCGCGAGGAAGGCGCTTCTGCAGTGACCCCACAAAATATATTCAAAAACATAAATAGAAAGCCCTTTATATAAATCATTTATTAACTTAGTATTTAATTTTTTTTTTGCTTACATCTAATAATGAAATCCATTCGACATTTAATCATTAAAATAAATAATTAATTTCTCGTAATTTTGTTAATGTTGCCACCTTATTCTCTTAACTAAAATACATGTTAATAAATAACTATTGAATAAAAAAATTAATATGAGTTTAGCTGCATATTCTTTCCTGTTAGTGAGATCGACACTAACAGGAAAGAATATGTGAGAAACGTTTTAAGTAATTTCTTAAGGAATTGTTTTAGAACCCATGTTGTGTACCATTTATTTGGAAGACCCATTATTATTGTAACGGAAAACACACTATTTTTAAATTTCAAGTGTGTAATAATTTGAATAAAATAAGTTTTTAACATGTTTACAAACATGTAAAAACTAATCTATTTAAAAGATGTAAGTATTAACTTCTACAGATATCTGTTTTTATAAATAGGAAAGCTTTTGCCAGTTATCTATCTATGGACGAGTCAGCAAGTTACAATCAATGAACTTCTCCGTTTACTAAACTACTCAACGGTTGCCTTACCAATAGTATTGTCGTACGTTTACTACTCGAATATAGGCGTCGATAGTAACTCAGTTAATTCATATTTCCCTAAATCTAACTCTTCCGAATTTAATTTTTTATGGGGATGTGCTTCCTTATATACAGTCATTACCATGATTAAAATAACATATAAGATTAGACGAGCAAGGAAAATAAATAGATAATGTATAAATAAAAAAAAATAAAAATACGCGCACCTCTTAACTCATTTTTCACCAGACACGTACAATGTAAATGTTAAAATGCATTGTAAAAATCAAAATTAATTGCGGCTTTTATCCAACGATTAGCGAAAGTTAAAAGTTCGAATTAGTGTTCTACCTCTTGCTTTCTTTTTGCCATGCAGCTGTGTACTGTGGGTTGCCGCCCGAAAAGGCAGGAAAATGTGGCCATCCCAATAATCCAATATTTTTTTGCATGTCTCGTTAGAAAATCGCGTTCTCGTTAAACAATAGTTATTTATTTACATAAAAGTCAAGATGTCACATTACTGAAGAGGAGCTAAATTGAAATACGAGGCACCTTGTGCCGAGTATTTTAATGCTCTAAGTCAAGCAAGAGATTTTACTGACGTATTTTGTATTACATTTTCCCGGAATCGTAAAAGTGACGAAATTTACGAATTTTTGAAATCGTTTTTTTTTATAAATTCCACAAAAATCAAGTTTGTCAATTTTGTTGGCAACTATAGTTACATAGTATTTTGAGCCTTGTAAAGTCTTTACAGTACAGTCCGGAAAATTCAATTTTCCTAAGCAGGAAAATGTTGTTTTCGAGACTACTCGATTACGCTCCCATTCGTCTCTAGTAGGAACTATGACTTTATAGGGCAGTCCGAAGCTGTATATTGTAGACATTGTGTCAGCCCTCATAGCCAAGATGTCATCCGTTTCAATGTCGGTCGACAGCCAATGGTATCATTTCACCTTTCAGTATGGGTGGGTTGAGTTTCTCAACGTTCCTCCTGTTAGTGAATGGAACAATAATGCCAGGGATTGTCTTCCCGACAAGGTTGTCCAGCATCAAGCGGTAAGGTAGAGGGTGAGGTAAATGGTGTGGTAAGCACTTCACTTGTCCCAAGATTTCAGAATAACCGTTAGGTGTTTTAACAATTAAAACAACAATATATGCTTCATAATTTTTATTTGTATTGAGTAAAATACATTTTTTGACTTTTCATATTAGTTATAGAATTTACACATACATCCCTTAGAGTCGCCTTTTTTACAAGTCAATCTATATATATATATTTATATATAAAAAAATACAATATAACTATTGTTAGAATGGAAATAAAAGAATTTATGGTAAACATTAAACTAGTTACATGGCTAAATATATTACAGACTCTTTGGTTATACTAGCCATTTGTAAAAATATATAACAAAAAATTTCACACAACAAATAATGCACAGCGTGCACATTTCACAAAAAATAAACAAAAAAGGAAAGAATAACATACAAGAATTAAATACTAGGAGGAATATAGAATTATAAGAATATACAAAAATAAAGTTTTATAGGATAATAGACATCCTATAGATTATTCACTGATTTTAGAGTACATGTCTGCATCACCAGACGAAATAAACATTGAATATATTTACAGAATAGCTATACACAGAGATTCGTAAAGAGTATCTTAAGTTTAATAAAATTTATATATGTTTCTTTATAATTATATAATGTATATATTTATATTTGAAAAATTCTCACATACCTTGAGATTCGTATATAATAAATGCTACTTTAACATTAGCAGGACTACGTAAATAGTTTTTTTTTATATCAAATGGCTACATTATTGTCAACAAACCTTATACAATAGCTCACACATTGGAAATTATACATTAGGTACGTAATTTTGGAATGATTTTAATATTACACTAAAAATTCATTGTTTCGTTAAAGTACTCTAAAATATCTTAATTGGTAACTTAACCACCGTTAACTTACTTTAGTATTAGTAATTAAATGCTTATAAAAGTTAATGAATAACGACTTGCACCATTTGTTCATTGTATTGTTGAATCTATCAGCACTATGTATTGTCAAATAACACCTCAAATGCAGTGGCATTCTGCTTGCCCCTTTTATTATTGTACTGTTCATCAACTAAAGGCAATTATACTAATGAACTATGGATAATCGATGTATTGAAACCAAATTTCATTAAATCACACAAAGACTACGTTCATCGGCATTGGCACTTTTCAAAGCAAATACATTTTACATATCTACTTACAGGCAATTATAATATAAATTAATAATATACATTTTTAAAATCACAATTGAACCTTCAAATCATATCTTGACTAATAAATGGTAACTATGTATACTACATAGTAGTAGATTTGTTTACTATAAGTTGCAATTAGTTACACAAAAAATTCAAAGTTCAAGCTAAAACCAATAAATATATAATTTGGAAAAATTGCAACTTAAAGCACACACACATGTGTAAATTGCACAAAACGACTATCTAAGACTTCAGAGAATTGCTATAGTGCCCTTGCCTGCTGTATGTACCACTGCAACTGCACAAAGGAAGACAGTTGATTCTCCTGGCACTATCTACGTCTGTATACATCTGAGTATATCTTATACAGGTACCAGACAAAATATATATACATTCTAAATAAATCTCACGAAACACCAACGACAATTACAATTATAAAAATACAAAAAATTAAATTAAAAATCGCTTAGTTTGTGGTAAATCCAATTGCATTGTGATGTGGACATCAATTTACGCGATACTCTAAAAAATCTACAATATATATATTTATGCACTTATATTAAAAATAAAATATCAATATCAAATAATTGTAACGGTATAAATATTTCACAAATTTGAGAAGTTCTTAATTTGATATACTTATTTACACTATGTATAATTTTATGGCCTATTCAAAATGGCAAGTGTTGAGTATTGTTTTTAATTAGTTATGTACAAGTTGATTTATTCTCTGTATGGTTTGCAATATGAATAGCGGTGATTCATGTGCTGGCTGTAGGATCCTGAATGGGAAAAACGTTTCAGACATTTTGAACACTGAAATGGTTTCTCTCCACTATGAAGACGTTTATGTTCTGTTAGGTGATGTTTATGTTTGAACGCTTTGGGGCA
Source organism: Geotrupes spiniger (assembly GCA_959613385.1). Taxonomy (NCBI): domain Eukaryota; kingdom Metazoa; phylum Arthropoda; class Insecta; order Coleoptera; family Geotrupidae; genus Geotrupes; species Geotrupes spiniger. Next base: position 12,732,701 of record OY390737.1, on the reverse strand, counting down.
TTCATCACACTTATGTGGACGTTGACCTGCAATTAAAGAAATGTGAAGACTCATTGCAAATAATAGAATATAATTATATATAATTCTTATTCAAAGAGATTTTGTTTTTGTTTTATTTGCCTGATCTTATATACAATGGCTCGGATCACATCTCTTAGGTTGCCAACTGCTTTATAATTAAAGAAAACAAAATGGCCATATTAGTAAAAAATTATTACCTGAATGTTCGTATTTGTGACGGGCTAAAGAACTCTGTTTGGAAAACGCTTTATCACATTGGTCGCAGGTAAATTGTCCTTCTGCGTCTGGATCCTGGTTACCTAACATCGGACTTCCCAAACTCTTCATAACAAATTGGGAAACTTTGCTTTTCTTGTTTGCGTTGGCCGCATCATCGTCGTGCATCCCTTCGTGTCCCACATCGCCGTTTTCAGACCACGTTCTTTTATCAGAATTTGGACTAAGATTGGTAATTCTGTTACTTATAAGTTGGCTCAAGCTGGGTAGATCGGGGTTTCCAAACTGCATCAGCCTTTCCATAGGTACCAGCCCCATGTTGGGCAGTGCGAGTTTGTGAGCTGGTTGGGCCAGTATTTGCGCCAGTCGACTACCATTATTAAAATCCAACGGCGATGGAGTACGTCTCGGTTCCGACGAACAATTTGAGCTTTGGTAGTGGTTCAAATAGGCGGAGTGATGAAAAGGTGTGGGGCTCCTGGACGATTTGTGGCTTAAGTTGACAACATCCTCGCATGAATCAGAATGTTGGTTGACGGATGTTGGTCTTCTCGGCGAACTTGACGGTGATGATTCACGAGATATGGGTTCCTTCTTCGTGGATAGGTCCAATGGCTGTTCGGAGATGTATTGTGGTGGGGATGGTGCTATTGGATAAACTTTGTGGCCTAAAAATTGAGGATTTGGAGCGATTAGGGTCGACGGAAATCGAATAGGCATCACAGAAGGTGTAGTGTATGGTACTTGAGTCAATCTTCCTTCGCGTCTATCCCTCGCTCTTGTATTTTGAAACCACACTTGCACCACTCTGACAGGAAATCCAATTCTTTCAGCGATTTTCATTAATTCTTCACGCTTGGGTCGCTGATTGACGGCATAATTGTCTTTCAGCACTTTCAGTTGCTCGTCGGAAATTAAAGAACGCACACGAACTTTCCGACCATCATCCGATAATTGATCCGTGGTTGCGATGTTTTCGCTGTCGATTTCAAAATCGTCGTTTCTGTCGTGGCTTTTATCGAAGTCTGGATCATCATCGGTTCCACTAATACTTCCAGTCGGGATGTCGCTTTCGGATTTAGTCGTGAGGGCGTCTTCGAGTTTGGCGGCCAGTCCTTCACTTTTAATGTCGTTTTGCTCACATTCGTGTTCATCGAGGTGAGTTTGGGATGCAAATGGTTTTTTACATAAATTACAACAGAATTCGTTGTTTCTTGGGGATTGCGCTGACGCGATACTGTTGCAGTCGCTGGTATCGGAGGAAAATTTTTGCATATTGGCTTGCAGTAGTTGTTTGGTCACGGATGCATTTACCGTTTCCAAAATGCGCTTAACCGCCTCTAAATCACTCCCGTTGCTGTTAATTTCCGCGTTATGCTTCTCGTCATAATTGTCCTCCTTTTGGACGTCTATGTCTTCGTCCATGACCAAGTCGCCACAACTCGACGAGCTCGACTTATTAACGTAATCGTGTTTCGGCGATACAACCATATTTTCTTGCAACTGAGATTTTGAATCCTCCAGATTAGATTCGCAACTTTCCACTAACGGCGCGCGATGGGGAGAGGCACCTTGAAGTTGCTCGAGGAATTGCCCGAGAGTTGGCATGGAATACGGACTAATGGCATGGCCGGCAGGATTGAGCATATTAGGTGGTGCGATGTAAAACGGGTGCATGGCGGGATTCGAAACGAGCGATCTTTGCAAAAGGGCCGCCGCCGCTTCGGTGTACTTCGGCAAGATCGGAAAGTATCCGTTTTGGTTGGGACTGGTCGTGAGGTTGTTGTTAATGGGATTCGACGACGGTCTCTTCGGTCCTCTTCCTTGCGAGGAGTTCTTATCCAACGAGGTGCTGTTTGGGGCACGGGTTCTGCCCAATTTGAGATTCATCACTAAGCATTTTTTCGACGTCATGTGACTTGAGTACGATCCGGAATGGGAGAAACGTTTTCCGCAGTTGCCGCATTCAAAAGGTTTTTCCCCACTATGAATTCTTATATGTTCCTGCAAGACATTTTACGATTAATAGAAAATTGATCTAAATCTGAGACTTTATGTATTTATTTCACGTAATTGATTTCAAAAAAGTTTATATAGATTTTGAGAAACATAAAATCGTTCGAGTGAATGAGTTTAATAGCTTGTATTAATCTATCTTTACTTTCGTTGAATTTTTACGTCTTTCAAACCCAAATGTTGAAACTAAATTATAAATAAACCTTGTTCTGTAGATAGACGGTGCAGACAGGCGGTATTAAAAAAGCGAAAATTATACTTTCCGATAAATCTTAACGTTCATGTTAGCATAAACATTTCTTACCTTTAAGTGGTGTTTAAATTTGAAGGCTTTATCGCATTCCGTGCATTTGAATTTACGAAGTACTGCGCTCTCGTCGTGGCTGATCATGTGTCTCTGTAGGCGGTAGACGTTGGCGAATGTTTTGTTGCAAATCTTGCAAGACTGAAATTAAAAATATCTTCGATGTATTGGGTGCGAACTGCAGTAGGCATCGTCGCGCTTCAAAGAGTGAAATGGGTTGTATACACTGCACATGTACGCGTTTGGATCTCCGACCGACGGAACAATTTTCATATTATAAAACTTTAATATCATTAAAGTCTACAATCAAAAACACAAATTCTATGAATAATTATTCTTGCGTAACATAATTGATATATGTTTAAATTTAAAAATAATAAAAATATCTGAAAGCACAATAACAATTTGTTTTTAAATTGAAACGATTATTTGTATTGAATTTATTCAGAATTAATACTTCGAAATTTTCTCAGAAATCTAACACCGTTAGGTTCAGTTTTGTTAATATTTCAGAAAGAGATGGTTTTAAGGGAACTAAATTGAAATTTGAAATACGGCGAAGCTGTATTAAATGTAAAGAATACAACATTTTATTGCTTTTGCTGATAGGAAGTCATCAGTGGTTGAGTCACAATTTTGAATTAAGTTCTACGAGTTGTTTTACTGACGAGATGGTGTTCTACGGTCGGTAGGCATAAAGTAATGTTACAAAGCAATTCTTTTGTTCACTCGCTATTATCTTTAAGATGATTGGATATCGGTTAGTCACTATTTTGAAATGTATTAGTTTCCAATGGTTGCTGTCAAATATGATCAATGAGGTGGAGCTGGCCATTTTTGGTTTAACGTGAACATTGCCCGAGAAACACGAATTTGTACCGTCGTTAACTTTTGTTGAAAAAATTATTTTTTTTTCTAGAGTTCACGTTTCGATTATGAAGACAGTGTCTTTGGGTGGGTTCTGTTGTGGCATGGCGGGAAAAATGAAGGCCTCACGACTAAAACATTCAGGTGATGAATCCGATCTAGATTATTAGGGACTAATTAATTTCATTAGTGCAACACAAATACAACTTTTCCAAATGGTTACAAATAAAATTATCCCCGTACGTAAAATCCCGTTGTGCACGTGTCGTAATGAAAAGCACTCGACGAAATTTGTGCTAACGATCGTCTATTTCAAACTTTTAAAACTCGAAATTCAAACAAACAACCTTTCACTTTAACGCATCCTACCGCTTTATTGTCGCCTGCATCGCTGTAAATATTTAAGCACGTGTAAATTTTTAAATTTCTATAAATCATAAGTAAACGATGCCGTTCTATTTTGGTTCGCCGTGCTTATCGGTAAGTGTTTTAATGGTTTATGGAGTGGCCGAGCATCGAACGAGATGATGTGTAAGACGATGACAGAAGCGAGCTGCGCGACCAACAAAAAGACGCCACATGTGCAGCGCGTAGCGTGTGAAAGAGTTACTTACGGTGATGCGGTAATGGTCCATAACAGAAACATGTTTTGCTGTAAGATTTTTTGCTCTCGACAAACTCCCGGTTTTTATCGGCATTCTTATGCAATTCATATCGTATTTAATGAAGTTTTTTCTAATCATTTCTCCAGAGCGCTAGCCAGCCTCCATCTTACGGCGCGGGCAACAAAAAAAACTCCACGCTTAACGAAACTGTCACGGGTGTACGTTAAGCTGTAATGCACCTGTTCCGTTTGAAAAGGATTAAGTTTCAAGTGACGTGGAGTTTTTGTTTGGGGTTAGGATGACGAAAACGTAAAGGATACGTTTGAAATACGGTTTAGCAGTGTGGAACCGCCTTCAGGCAAAAAATACGGGAAGGTGTCTAATTTGTACACCCGTGGCCAACTCGACGAAAATATATCAAGTTGATTATAAAATTTATAAAAGAAAACATAAGCTTTTACAGCTGAATATAATAGCCTCCATATAACTTTAAATTAAGTACAGAATAATATCTGGAGTTTGATGCAACTTAGACAAAGCTAATAAGGACAATCACACAGGTCGAATTGGGTAACTGGTCGACTCGTTGATATTTCGTGTACTAAATAGCGTATTTTTAAAATTATTTTTCCTCGAATTTTGGATACGTCCATATGTTTAAAATTATTATGTTTCGTGTAGAAATTTCATCGCAGATAAAAGTACTAGCTTGTTAGGAATACATAAGACAACATGACGTTAAAAAAGAAACTTTACCGGCTTTATATAAAATACTTTGGTCATAGTTTTAAAAACATTAGCATAAACAAACTGCATTATTGCGCCACAACACTTATACAAATATTTATGCAGCACCTCCTCACATTATTACTCGGTTACCAAATCTTAGTTTTTAGTATCTTGGTGTAAATTCTGATTACTAATAATAATTATTGCAAAAACCCTTCTTGGCATAATGTCGATGCAATGTAAACCTATGTGATTCACCAGTTTGTCGTTGCAATTTCATTGTCAGATTCGTTTGACCAGGTGAACCTTTGTTGATATAATTTTTCCATATCCCATTAGGCAATAACAATAACAGTTTTCATACAGGAGATATTTGACAGTAATACCAAAAAGCTTCAGTCCATTATTAGTGAATCTAATTATGTCGCAGGAAATGCATAACTGTATATTATAAATTAAACAAAAATTAAAAATTAAATTCCAAACTTACGACCATGAAAGCAAAATATTATATTGATAGGACGCGGTGCAAAATTTATGATAAAAACACTAATAACAGAGAAGTAAACTACTATCGAAGTTTGTCGTTCTTTTGGAACGAGTCTGCTCAGGATCGAACAAACCACTAGGATCGACTCGACAGTCGATTTCGATCGATATAACGATCGCGTTACGAGCTTCGCATCCGTACATTTCGAACCCACGCATGAAAAATCGACCTTGTTTTAAAATTCAATAAACAATGCAAAGTATGTATACTGAACTAAAATACCACCTGACAATGGTATTTTCAAATTTACGAGGTGTAAAATTCAACTATTTTGTTTACTACTTTGAATGAAGCCTACTGTCGATAAAAGTCAGTGTGATTGGATTGAAAATTGCTATTGCCAATTTCTTTAGTGGCGATAATTTTGGATCTTCTCCTGATCTTAACATACGTTGAAAGGCAGATGAATATACGAGTACGTATATTTAGTAATTTGAGGCATGCAATTGCATCCTTTATCTTTTCATTAATTGCAGAACAATTTAATTAAAATTGTCGATAAGTATTTTGATGTTTGCGAAATTAAAATACAATAGCTTTTCAAATGTATTGTTTGTTTCTTAAGTTATTCGATCGCTTATTAATTCTTTTCGTGAGTCTTTTTAAGATAATTCATGTAATAAATGTGTCTACAACGGACGATCGCGATCGATCGTAATCTGACTCGTTTCTATAGACGCATTTGCCTCCAATAGATCACGCCCGTGGAATATTGAAGAAAGCTTTCTTTTTCAATAAAATGTATAAATATTAAAATTCACCAAATGATTATTGATTTTATGGGCTATAACTTGTTAGGCAAACACGTTTTTTCGGTTTTACATAGAACGGCTTTAATAAGTGAGCTCTGTTGACTTATAAAGTTAAACGAATTATTTTTATCAGCGTCAGGATTTCTTAACCGAATACATTTACAAATTTCTTTATGATTTTTACCAATATTCGAAAGCCTATTTGATCAACTCAGATGATCAATGATTAATGAAATAGTTATTGTAAATCTAGATCTGTACTATATAAATGATCGTTCATTTTATTTACAGAGCTTTAATTGTGAACAAGTATGACTTACAGAACAAAGGGCCAAGATATGTGCCAACAACTAACACTTGCTATGAAAAAAAAAAAAAAAACGATGAGAGATGCAGTGCATCGAATTAAAGCAAAAGAAGTCATGAATATAATATGCGACTATAAAATGTCAAATCAAAACCCCGAATGAAGCTTTTGAGATCCCCAACTTAGAATTTCCATTTCTAGTAAAATTATATATAAATATTTGAAAAAAATGAAACAAAGCAAAGTATTAAATGATTTAGGGGGAGCCAATGAAGCTACGAAAATCGATGTAACGAAATCGTGCAGCTGGACCAAAACTATTACTCATCGCAAACCATTGTTACGTAAACATATCAGTTGACCCTAGGCCCGTATAACCTTTCAATTCGAACATGTCAAACATTAAACTAAACTGCACGTCGGCCACACATAGCTCCAATTAAGAGTTGAGGCGACATTTGACACGGCGAAACGATCTTAAACGATGTAAAATTATCGCATCGACGACGCTTCTTCACTTACCACTTGCGCGTTCGGCGAATGCAGGAGCTCGTGCTTCTCGAGTTGGTCTTTGCTGACGAACGAGGTCGTGCACTGGGAGCACGAGTACGGGCCTCCCGGACCTATCAGGCTCGGCGTCGGCGAAACGGCGCTAGGCGTCGACACGGTGCCGTGTTCCGAGGTGCCTATGTCCGGATGGCACGATTCCATGTGGTCCTTCAGGGCGAGGAACGTCTGGCAACCTTTCTGGCATTGTCGACATTTTATGAAGTATTCTGATTTTACGCTAATTTCTTCGCCCTCTTTACTGAGACCGTTTAGTATTGGAACTGTAACGAAAAGTACTACATGAAAACAACATTTATAGATTTAAATAAAAAAAAAAAAATGTGGTATAATGCAAATAAGCTCGAACAATGCAGAATATGCTACTCATTATGAACTAAGTTTATTTGATCTCATCTGTTGGTGCATTGGTCTTTCAAGGATAAAGTGCCGCTGGGTGCAGTTTTATGTTCATCCATAAATGTATATAAAAAATTCTTCATGCAATTTTTTATACTTTTTACATTTTTGACGAATTGAATTTAATCATTTTGTCAATTATGTATTTCTTGAGATTTTAGATAATTTGAAAATATGTTCACAGTTTCGTTTTATAATCTTCCATTTTCGAAAAATTCCACCTTGAACTTTCCGGGACATGTTCGCAGTTTAATTAGAATTGTGAGACAATAAGCTACCGCCTGATAAAGGATATATATAATCGTTGACATCCTTTAAAATGCAGCCACGTCGTTTTACAACTAATTAAAACATACACTTTACCGCGCTGATAAAAATTGTTTCTTTTTAATTGCAAGTGTAACAAGAACAAAGAAAAAGTATGTTATTTGTCCAACGGTAATAAACAAAATTTACGCAACGTTGCAATAATTTTCTTATGCCTTAAATAATTAAAAACCTGAAAAGGAAACAAAACGAAAAATACTGATAACACAAAAATAAAATAAGCGAAAGAAACGCGCAAAATACGAAATAAAAATTAATAAGGCAACAAATCGTACAAAATAAAATACAAATGAAATAAAATAAAATTAAAACAATAAGCAATATATCAACATAATTATTTAACAAATAAAAAGTGATAATAATAGATATAAAAATAACATAATGTTGGAATAAAATAAATTTCTTTAAAAAGTGCATAATGACATCGAAAGAAATGAAATTTATGCAAAAGCCAAAGAAAATGTGCATAAAAATTGAAACTGAAATAAAATTATAAATAAGATAAATGAATAAATGAACGAGAAACAAATGAATAATGACCATGAGGAATAAACTGAATGCAATACAAAAAAGACGACCGAATTAATAATAAAATAACAATAAATGAAATTCGAAATTAATAAAAAAGTAGAAGTAAATATATACAAATATATATACAAAAGAAAGTATGGACAAAAATAAAAGACGATAAACACGTAGGAAAAAGTATGTGAAAGTCAAGGAACAAATAAACGAAATAACACTAATTAAACATTGAATTACATTGAAAGGAAAATTCGACAAATTGAATGAAAAATAAGAATGCAATATAATATATAAGTGAAATAAAAAATAATAAAGCCAAACTACATAAAAATGAGAAGTGGAAAACAGTGAAATAAATGAAAATCTAAATAACTAACTCGTCACTATGTCCCGCCAACACCAACAACACCAACACCAACAGTAATAACAATAAATTAAAATAAAATAAATATTACAATAATATTTATTTTATTTTTCCAGTTGCAGTCTCCGATTTACTATAATAATAATAATATCAAGTTTGGAAGAGATTTTTTTAACACTGGCACTATAAGAATGTGGGGAAAATTGCAGGCAAGTGTGAGATAATAAAAGTAGAAATTTTGAGAAATTTAAACCAAATGAACAAATAAGAAAATTACAAAAATATTTTGTGTTCAAAGAAATATTAAATGTTAAAATTTGGGATGTTTAATGAACTAGTAATAAGCCCCGAATTATCGAAAATAAGTATAGAAGGAATTTCTTATGTGAGCCAAATATTTTTTTGGAAACTAAGATTACAAGATTAATTAATTATTTTAACAAATAGAAGCAGAGGAAAACGTTTTAAAGAAATTAGGTTAATTTCAACAAAACCTGCTGGTAAATGAATTAAACAACAGCAACGGGAAGGAAAAGAAAAAAAACGCATCATGAAATAATGGAAGAACTAATTAAACAATATCGAAAATAGGATAATGTAAAAAACAGAGAAAAACATAGCAAAAGTGAAAATTCTACAATAAAAAATACAATTGAAAAACAAGTGGACAACAAAAAATATTATATAGGAAATAAACGATAAAACATAATTGACGGACGAAAAACCAACGTAATAATTTAAGTAAATGTTAAAAAAAGAACCGAAGATCGCAACCAGGATAAATTCCATTTATAAAGCACAATATATATAAATAAAAAAAAATGAATGGAATATATATAATTCGGGTAACTAATTCACAACGAAAAAATACAGAAAATGGGTCAATTGAAAGAAAAATATAAAAAACAGCGAAGAAAGGACATGAGATTAAATGGAAATTCAAAATGGAAAAAGACTGATAGAACCATAGAATATTTATGGGAAATCATAATTTGAGAGAAACCCAAAGAATTTGAAAACTATGGTACGAATTATATAACAATTAAAAATCGTAATTAATGAAACGTTATGTAGAATAAAATAAAATGACATTTTAAAAATTTCAAAAAAAGTAGGAAAAGTGAAAAATCTACAATAAAAAAATCCAACTGAAAAACAAATGGAACAAATATTGTATAGGAAATCAACGATAAAATATAGAAAAACATAATCGACGGCGGAAAAACCAAAGTAACTTAAAAAACTGCCAACTGAACGAAGATAAACTACATTTATAAAGCAAAATATAGCAACAATAAAAAGTGCGAAGGGGATATAATTGAAAAAAAAAAACTAATTCGCAATGAAAAAAAAATACAGAAAATGGGCAAATGGAAAGAAAAACATAAAAAGCACAGGAACATCGAAAAATTACACAAGATCAAAATTCAAGATGTAAAATGACTGATAAAACCATTAATGATAAACCTGGAGGAAAAACACAAGAAAAATAGAACAAATACAAAAATTTAAAAAAGGCAACATGTTAACGTAAACTGATAAACGTACGAAATGCCAACAAATATAATGGTTTATAAATTAGAGTAAAACCAACGAAATAACACATACGATAAATAAAAGAATAATAAAATATGTAAATCATTAATGTCCAAGTTTAGGATTTAATATTTGCATGATGTATTATTTCCTTGTAGGGAGGTTGTCTTAGTAAATTTTAATACTTAATACAACGGATTTGAGATATCGTTTTCAAGGTGCACTTAATGTAATGCGACGTTCATCAGTCAACCTTTGTCTCACATGGACATACATTAATAAATGAGGGAAAATTACACATTAATCTGTTACAAAATTCTGATCCACAGTTACGTTTTTTACTTGCGCTGAAGTCTACTGAAATATGTTATTGGCAATTTAAATTTTTTCTCTTGTGTTCGTCGAGATTTCCCGCAAACGTTACAAGGTCGATAATATGAAAATTGTGGATGTGTGCTAGGTTTATTTTAAGCAATCGCGAAACGCAAATGAGCCAGAAAAATAAGGTTGGTGCAATTAAATTGACTTTATACCACATTTCAGTGTTTTATATCTGCATCGTGAATCATTTTTTTGGTTTATGTATCACATCCGAATAAACTATAGTGTCATAAATTATCATTGACGTCGTAAAATTTCTTTTATGTAATTGTTATACGAGTCGTTCTTAAATAAACGAATGGATGCAATTTGCTCCACACAATGAATGAGAAAAATTGTTAGTAGACGAATTTAAGTAACATCCATAGATGGTACCTATAAAATGATTATAACGATTCGAAGCGAACGCAATAGTTTTATTTGTTTGGATATTTTTATTAAATAATGAAGACGAGGTGAGGTGTAAAACAGGTGAATAGATTTGACGTTTTAATTAAGTCATTAAAAAAACGTGACGGGTAAGTTATTTTTAACGAAGCAATGGCGTTACAAAATCGCATCGCCGCAAGTTGATTTTACAGCTGGAAGTTCGTGAAATTGGACGGAAAATGCGACATAATCAGTCAAAAGTGTAAGAAAATCGCTGGTAATCACAAAAAATATGCATTTCGCGGCGGCGATGTGGAGTAATTTTACAGACGACGGCGATATTTCACGCGCCTTTATTAAAATTGTCAGTTGGTCGTTTAACAATGTTAACGAGGTATTTTATATACATCCTTTGACGGTTGGCGGTTTTTTTGGCGTACTTGTCGCAAAAACTCCAACAAAGGCGCGCTTAATTGGAAAACATCCAAAGGGAATAAATTTATAGTGACGAAAGACAATTAGATTCTGTTGCAGTGAAGGTGACTGGTACGCGTCGTTTTGTTTAGTTTTGTGACTCATTGCGCCCGCTGACTTCCCTGTAATTCGATAAGATATTGCTAAACGAGCGAAATGTTCGCAGATATGCGGCAATGAATTATTGTTATGGAGCGTAATGTGTGTACGGAAAAGGTCGAAGTTTCAATTAGGTGTACTCGGCGCTGATAGCCAGATTAAACACTGATGTTTGCCTTTTCTGAAATTACGATAATGGTATCGCTGTAATGCAACCTATGGGCGTAAATAAATAACCGACACGTCGTTGAAATAAAATATAAATTAATGCGTGTAATAAATTTGCAAACCAAATGATTTGGGTGAACGCTGTACATGTGGTTTGCTAAGGTAAGAATGAACAAACAGGTGCAAGTTGCCCAATAGAATGAATGGAGGAAACATAGCGCCTCCTACTTCACCTGAGCCAATGAAAATTGCAGGTGTAAAGGTTCGCGTGTCGTTCATTGATAAAAGCGTCGACAGGTAAAACCACCTGCTGTTCGACGCGTCGGTGATCGTCCATTGTGGACGCCGATTTAAAAATGACTTCATGCAGCAACTATTTATAATTGGTCCGTGAATGTTTACAGACAATAATAGCGGCACGCAAGTCGACCTCTCCAGTTAACCCTAACATATGAACTTTACTGACACAGACCAATTGACTCGAAGAACGCTCTCTTGTTCACGGAGCATGGGAACACGTGCAGGATAACACACACTGGCCGTTTTCTGAGAACAACGGCAAGGATGCCGCGAAAATTTCGACGTAATCCGACGTGAAAAAATCGCGACCACCGCGAAGTATGCGAGAGATATTTGCAAGAAACGTTACTCACATTGACAGGTGTTCCACACATTGGCGAGGCTCCAAAGTCTATAAGAGTAGCTGTCGTAGCACCCGAACATGCTCTCACTGCGCGCCACCATGGCCCACTGAATACTACTACGGGAGAACACGCGGCTGGAGACGCGCGGTGCCACACTGTCACGGGCGACATCCCTCTCCCTCACGGCGTCGCCATCCCCTCCATCGGCGCGCGCCGTCCCTCTACCTACGTTGACGCTGCCGACGCCGGGCGTCGTAGCATTCGCCGCCCCCAAATCCGATGCCGATATCAAATTGACGCGTGCGGTCCAATTGAGATTTGAATCACGAAAAGGTTTCGCCAGATGAGGTTGATATGGGGACGTTCCGCTTGCTTATGCAATCCATAAAGATAACTTAATAAACGTCGAGATTTTTTACGTCTTAAATAACTCCGCGAGCATCCAAGGTATACATATATACATTCATAGATCTCCATCGATATTTTTTTCCAATTTCTCCGAATTACAAAATTACTCATAGTCTAGGTTGAAGAAATAATTATGTTCCATGTTAGTTGGTGTGCGCACTTATTTTATGATAAAACGGCAACTGAAGTTAAAGCATAGTATATTTCATTAACTGAGACTGGAAACGTAAATAAAATTGGCCTACAAACTAAAATGTAAATTCATTTAAAATAGAAACTAAAACAAAGCATTGGTCCCACACAATTGAAACAGCAATGTATCTGATTTGCAATTAATCATTAAATAATCGCGCTACCACAACATACTCTGCGTTCACTTACATAAACTTTAATATCAGTAATTTTGTATTTGGATTTAACAAATTTTGAGCAAACACGCAATTGTCTCCGAAGATTTCAAACCGCTTTGCATCATACACCATCCTTCAAGTGAAAAAATATGTACTAGGAGATCTGGACGTGTTTCACACCCATTCTTCGCAGTGAACCATAAATAATCTATTGTGCATACATTTGCCAGCACTCCCTATGCATTAGATTATTTATCATCAAGGTTGATTGCGGAGCCTCCCCATCCTGATCGAGTAATGTTACTCAATACTATTTTATTTGATAGTTTATACATTTTTGCTATTAAATTGAATTAATTTAATTTAGGATGTTGGGATTAATTAATTATTTTTAATAATATATACACAACCCGTCAACCAAAGTTTTCTGCGGATGCCACAGATTGATTGCGTAGATTGGGAGTGGGCTGAGGCTGAAGATTTCAAACGAGAATTAAACGTGTCTAGTATGTAATATTAATCTTGTCATGTAGAGTGCACTGCATTTATAGCACGATTAGCACCAATATCTTATGTATTTGGACAAAAAGTTTACAATAATGAGTAACACTATTAGTATATTTATAATACATTCGTTACTAATGGGGCGAGATATTCGAACTGGATTTTATCAATGTCTAAATTAATCTTCTTTCTTCACCATTAAATATATTATATTATATAAATAGTTAGGTATTTCATTGAATTTCTACGAATTATAATAAATAATTTTGTATCCTTTGGGATCAAAATTGCTTCGATACATTATCAGTAGACTCACGTGTAAAGTAGAAAGGATGAACCTGAGCGCGGAGTCCTTTATCGTATATACAAGAAATAAGTCATAAAAGTTTAAGAAAAGAATAAATAAGGTTCATAACAAAAAAAAAACATTAATGTTACCTAAATTAAAAAAAAATTCTATAGTAAATTAAACAAAAATGTACACATTTTCAGTCCACTAAAAAAATATAAGTAAATGATATCATTATCTCTACATTCGTAATCAAAAACGGTTACCTTCGGTCAGAGAGAATATTTTTTATGTAGACAATCTAACTCGAAATAAAATATTCAAATCGTTGCATTTCTGGGCAATCAACCAATAGCTGCGTTTTATATCGTTAATATTTGTGTCAAACAGTCTTACAGCGATTACATTTACGTCAATTTTGACGTCTTGTTTGAATTTTACATGGTTTTCTTGCGTCCACTCCATTCCTGATCACATTCTCTATAACATTTATATTTCACAAATAAAGAGTATAATTTCTATATGGTCTAAGTGCCACTGCCACATATTTCCAGATTTTTACATTAAACTGGTCTATGTGCCGTCGCCAATGTTTTCGTAAACGGGCTAAGTGCCTATGCAGTGATGCTGCTTTCAGGTGTGTCGGAAAGATGGTGCAATCTGCGTGTACCAGGGGCTATTAATATTAAAACGGTCTAAGTGCCGCGTCTACTATTGTTGTCAGACTGAAGGTAACTACCATTTTGTGCGAGTTGGTGCGCGATTTTCCGATATGCAGGAAGAAAATCGACGAAAAAGCGACCCAAGTGCGGTGAAAGTGTTATAAAAGAACGTAAAAAACTGAAAATAAGTGGTTCTGAATACAAAGACTACAAAGGCAGGGTAGTTCCGGCAAAACACGAACCTTTGCCCAACGTAAGTTATTTTTATCTTATAGTATGAACTGTTTTATTCTAAAAGAAGATTATTGTTATAGGTTCGATGTAAGTGCAAGTGGGAACGCAATAACATTTCATTTGAGCAGCGGCTTAATCTATTCCATTCTTTCTACTCGATTTCTCATGAAGCCAAACGGAGCACCTACTTGCTTGGTTTAACGCAGGTGACAAAAATACGTCATAGACGTCATGGATCTTACGCCGACCCAAGGGAGAGCCGCCGTCAAGTAACCATCTGTTATACGGTTCTTGATGGAAAAGGAAATCATTTGAAAATATGCTGCAAGTTATTCTCCGAGATTTTTAGACTTTCGCATCATAAAATACAAGGGTTGGCGGAGAGAAAAAAATCAGGCGAAAATGTGTTCATAGATTTGAGAGGAAAAGCAAATTCACTGAAGATATCGTTCAACAGGTTATCGCACACATAAACGAATTTCCACGCGAAGAAAACCATTATAGCAGAGAAAAGTAAAAAAGGAATGCTTGAATGCTGACTTGAACATAAACAGGCTATTTCGAGCTTTTCAGAAGCGACATCCGGATACATGCGTTGACTACCGATTTTATGCTACAGTCTTCAAAAAACTTTCCGAATTTAAAATTTGGCAGGCCCAGGTCGGACACATGCTCTACCTGCGATATGCTTAACAATAAGATACAATCAGATCCAGGAAATCGCGATTTATCCACGAAATAAAATTTACATCACCGGAAACCTGAAGCCAGAAAAGCTATGCAAGAAGACAGTGTTGAATCCCAACAGCCCGGTAGCAATACTATGGTCGTATCTATGGATTTGGAACAAGCAATATCTATTCACACATTGACGCATTCAGGAATGTTTTACAGCAGACAACTGTCATGTTACAACTTCGACATCCATATTGCTGACAATAATACAGCAACTATGATTTTATGGAATGAATCAATGACAGGCGCGGGGGGGGGGGGGAGCCGAGACAGCCTCCGCGCTTTTAAAATTTTTCTGATAATTTGGGTGTCAAGGACAAGCACTGCAGTGACAATTGCAATGACCAGAACAAGAACACAATGATCCTCGTCATACTGATATCAGAGGCGCAAAAGATTGTCAAAACTTTATACTCCGGAAAGCATTGAAAGAATGAAAGTTGCCACAAAAGCCCATATTCTGTTGTACACGTGGAAAAGAATGACTTCAAGAATCTGCACCATTTCGCAGATGCATACATAACTATTTCAAAACTTAATATTTCCCCAGCATCCTGGAAGAAAATTTCAAAAAAATTTCCTGGTATCTATTCGACAATCTTTTCGTGGGAAACCTGTAATGTTCTGAAGAAAGGAAAACAGCTTGCCACTTTCAGATCAGACCCGATTCCATCACTGAATTGCAAAAATCCCATCACTAAAGAAAAATTAAACAACTTGAGGTCTATGTTAGATTACATTCCTTTGGTATATTTTGGTTTTTATGAAAATTTGATTGCTCGAACCACTGAACAAGTCTGACTGAAGAAAACCCAGATCATGAGGGAACATAGACTTTAGTTGTAAGACCGTTTAAAAATAACATATTCTTGGCACTTGGACCATTTACTTTAACATTTAACATGTTTTCAAGGATAGCTTTTTTTGATTACAATGTTTATTTGTGTTTCTTAAAATAAAATAAAAATATAAACCGATATACATTTGTTTTAATACTATAACAGTTTTTATTGAATATCTCGGTTAGTGATTTTTGGCACTTAGACCATATAGAAGTTATACTCTTCGAATGTTCAATTTTTGTTCATTTCACCTACATATTTATTTTTGTACGGATTATTATTTGTGTTAGAAATAGTTGTAGACGTCGCGATTGTATGAGCTCACTAAATTTCTTATATTTTAAAAATTATATTTTTACGTTTCCGTTGGATGGGCTTGCTGATGTTTGCTTTCATCCTTGATTTCAGTTGCAGCTGTTGTTTTTTGACAATTTTAGACAATTAGTATGTTTTTTGAGATATGTTGAGGGAAAGAAATCCTTTTCAATTGTGGTAATGAAATATTTGTTTCACCATAAACAATATTACTTCGTGTTAAATCAAAATATTGACATTTTAATAGCAGATATTTGTTTGAGTAAATATTTACTTGGGCCATTTTTGGGTCTTTACTGGTGAATCAGGTTGTTTCACTGAAGGAAAATATTTATTATTGCAAAACATATTGGGCGATTTAATACAAATATTGCAATGTAAACTCAAATAAAATATTTTAAAAATATATATGGATACTTGTGGTTAAGTATGTACGTGTATGTTTTAAGGGCAATATTTAACAGAAAAATGCCTTAAAAAGGTTCAATAAGCACTAATAACAATTTTAAGTGGCATATACTGTACAATACCATGAATTTATTGCGATAAGCACAACGATAGCAGTGGCTACAATTATGTCTGATAAGGGAATTTTAACTGGTATTGTCTTGTATCGGTTAAACATATTTGACAATATTTAATATCGTCAAATGAAAGATCATCGTGAAGGATGTGTCTTTCATTGGTTTCACGAAAAGTTTTGGTAAATGGAAACCGTTCCTACATTAATACATTAAGATGGATACTTTTATTGCATAAAACTCAAAGTCCCGCCATTAGATCACGAAATGCTAGGTTAAATATTTAGTATTGCAATATAATGCAATGTTAAAGTCAAATTAAGAGAGGAACGAAAAATATATCATACTTTAATACTATTTTTTGAATTGTTGGCGTTAATTCGCATTCTTTCACCCGTTTTATAGTTCAATATTTCACATGGCTTTTAAATTTGCTTTATTGCACTTTTGTTTTAAATTTAATTTAAATTTCGTTTTGTTTAACATTAAAATATTTTTGAATTTTATTTTCTTTCAAAAATTGCCTGGTCTAGTTTTGTTGAGCCAATTCAGTGTCTACAATTTTCTTTTTTGATAGTTTCCATAGTTAATTACGTGGCTTTATTTGGTTCACCATTTATAGAATTTTGTTCTTCAAGTTCATTTATGACATTTTCGTTTGCTTTGTTCTTATTGACTCAACAACCAATACTTGTTTAGAAAGATAGGTAAAAGTTGCCGTTTGCGACACTCAATACTCTGTGTATTTTTTTAATTTCAACTTTCCTCCAAAGCGGCCAATCAATCTACATAAATTGCCACAAAGTAGAATATATTTTCATAAATCCAATGGCATTTCTGATTATCAGTAGTTCTGGTGAAACCTTAGCCAAGGAACAGTTCGTAGAAAACTTCCTGCATCCAAAATTCCTGCCATACATATCCTCAAGTGGCAATGCCCGCTGCAAGATAATTTAAGATTAATTAAAATTGTGTGCGACTGAAAATTGTAACAAAAGGAAACAGTACTTAAGAGGTAATCACGAAAGTCAAAATACTAAATAAATAATGATAAAACTCACCTTTTTCAAATTTAGGTGGCCATTCAAGTTCAATTCGCATGGAATTAATATCAAAATTTGAGAATGCGAATCATAATGATATCAAAAGCCAATAGATTATATATTTAAACAATTTCCAATAACAACATTCAATTTTATGCAAATCTTATGAACAGCATTGAAATTGGGCTGAGTTGGACTTCAACAGTCTAAACAAAAAAAATATGAAAGTCTGGCTACTGATGTGACCATATTTCTTTTTATTCGAATCTTAAGAACGTCAAAAGAGTTGACTTGTTAGGTTGGGGGTTGATGTTGGATGCAGTTGGACTTAATAGACTTTATCAATGCAGGGCCAGAGAAATCTAGAGTGTACCTAAATCTTACGAACGTCGGAGAAGTTGGATTGGATTCGATTTGATTAAGATTACAATATAAGAACATTATGGGAGTTGGGTTAGGTTCCAAAGAGTCCAAATCATCCCGCAAATAAATTCCTTACATCGAAGTTTGTTGAAAAGAATTGTATATAATTATTTTGTTAGTTTCGTTTGTCTTTTATTTAATTCGTTTTGCTGTGGTATTATTTTTACTTGTATCGTTTATTTATTTTGTTTGTTGATAGGGTTAGGTACATTTCTGATTTATGGTTGGTTACATGTTGGTCGTTTATTGTTGTTTGCTTTTATTTTCTTTCATATTTTTTACGATACCCCGTACATATGAATTGCTTGTTTGTATAATATCTGCCACGTCTCGTTGCATAGGTAACGGATCTATCAAACTAAGAACTGACATTTGAAAAAACTACATACAAATAATTAAGTGTTGTTTGGACTACAATTTCTCTGTTTTTAACACCAATTTTGTGATGGCATTTAATTATTAGCTCCGTGTGGATTGGGTTCGGCTAATATGAAACCACTAGTGATTTTCTTAAATTTATTATGATTTATTTTCATAATTTTCTTTGACTTGATCATAGCATCTGATGAACACATATTCCGATTAGGTAACAAATCATATTTGTGCTTATGCTTTATTTAATGTTAATTAAATTTTTTGGAGATCTGAGTACTTTCGACTAATATTAACAGATGTTATATAAATTAATGAGTCGTTGGAATATTACCTAATTCAAATACATCACAAAGGTCTTGTAGACGATCAAACATATGTTGAAATGCATGGTTTCTCTTTAATTCCGTTAGGTATAAATTCTTGTTATATGTTATTTATAAAATTATATCACGCGATTGAAATTTTATTCCGCCACGATCGTGTTGCATGTTTCGTTCTCCGGCATTAACTAGTGCGGTCACCTTTTATTTCGCGTTTTTTCTTACCGCTTTAAATAGTTTATTAACTCACATATCGTAATTGATACAACGCGAGTAAACATAAAACATTTTTTAGTAATACCGGCGCATTTTCCCAATTTTATTTACACGTCTAATAAAAACAAACCATTGCATTGATTGATGCACAACCCACGTAAAATAAACAGGAAAAAAAAACATCTGTTGCCGTGTCTCGCACCTTCTAAATCCCCATTTTAATTTAGTTCTCATCGCCACCTTCCAGAATCCATTTAATTTTATCCTCTGCATTTGCGGAAAGTCCAGTTTAAAAGAATATCCCGACGTTATTTTTACGACTCCGAAACTTCCACAATTGCCAACACACACAAGTGCTCGCCAAATGTTGTAGGTACTCGAACTTTACGATCGAACAATCTCTACGGCCATTCATGACAACACAACTGTACCTACACGCACCCTCTATTAACTGCAGGTCTGATGTACGGGGACCTGTGAAACCCTATTCCCAATACGTGTCCCAGAGGTGTCTTGATTATTGCAGTTGCACCATTCCATTCACACCATCTGTCTCGCAAATTTTCTGTTCTTTTTTTCACTTACCTGATTGTTCAATTTCAGTAACAGAATTAATTTTAAATCAACAGCACAGCATGTTCTAACGATATTTAACACTGCTGTTAATATAATTTATGTATTACATTTCTGAATTATAAATTTGATATAGACGCATTCAATTTAAGGTTTTGTATCCGAAAATTACGTAATACACTACTTTACATTGTATTAATGCTCTGATTTGTCGCGTCAGTACATAGTTCAAATTTTCGTTTTTGCAGCACATCATCCCTAATACCTTAGAGTGAAAATCATAAAAAAATCAACTCGTATGAAGGGTTACGAAATGGGCAGATGGTGTAGGACAAATCGATTTTCTTTTAGATTAGAAACCGCACGTGTGAGATTAATACTGACGTTTCCCCCCTGTCTATTGTCTCCAGTGCAATTGTTATTTGTACGCAGAGTTCTTCTCTTTTCGCGGATACATCGTTTTATTCACGTATCAAATAGATTTCAGAATTTTAGTATAATGATTATAGGAGGCCCATGCAGAAATCTCATCGTTGCTTTAGGTTATGGCTAACAGCGATGGGTCTTCGGAATCGATAGCTATTAAAAGAGTGAGAATTAAATATTTTTGATCATCATGATTTTGCTATTACGTAAATTGAAATATTATTATAAAAAAATTCAATATGCTTAAATAACACAAATAAATCTGTTTAAAATCAATAAAACATAATCTGAGCAATAATTTCAGAAACATTGCAATATAATTAAACAATATCACTTAATGATTTCTTGATTACGTTATCTAGAACGTTTCTAGTATAAAAAAAAATGTTGGACCCGAAATACTTCAATTAGTTGTAGACTAAATATTAGTCGTATATAAGAATTTACTGTGTCGCTTTAGTACTAAAATTTTGTCCATGGTAAATATTCTCGCATTTTCAAAATATTTCTGAATCAGAGACAACATTTCTAGCCAGAGTGACAGCATCTTCCTCGGCGTATCAAGAACTGCATTTTGTATTTTAGTTCGGAGCTCCTTTACGTACGCCTGTCGTGAGTTGTCGTTGTATATCGCAACAACCGATCTACACAGGTGATAATTATTGTAGACAACATTGTTGTTAGTTTGATTTATTATAAGAAGTCAATTTATATCCAGCAAAATTACGGAAATGGTGCTTTCTTGTGATTTCAATGAGTGGATAAATGTATAGAATTTTCAAAATTTCGTGAATTTTCAGTTTAGGGGAGCAATCAAAATGAATTATACTTGTCTCAAGTGGCGGAAAACGTGTAATATTGTTTTTTTTGACATTTCATTTCAAAATATTACCTACACCGTACAGTTCATAAAACTTGTTTCACTTGTGCCACTGAAAATATGTATACCACCTGACTATCCATAAAACTATCCATAAAAAAGTTGTAACTTAATCGAATTCTATGATACAAGACTTACGTGGCAATGATTTCTCCACTCTCATTGGTCGAAGTCATATCGTGATCGACTAGCTATAAAATTTAACAATTTTTCGCTGGATTTCATTGGGTTTGACTTGACTTAGAGATTGCAGATCTTGACTTGTCTTGCCATCGACCGCCTAGTTTCAGAAATAACACTGTTTACAACACTCCACGCCAGTTTCTCTGTGATGTGTAAGGTGGTCAGATTTCGTCGTATATTTCGTTGTGCTTCGTTGTTATTTTGTGTCTGCAGAAACTAATGAGGCATTATTACTTAAGTTATCCTTTTAAATATGGTCAGAGCGAAAGATGTTATATCAACATACTGTACGTATGCGTGATGTTCAGTTCCATTCATTACGACTTCAATTAAAAATTAAGTTATGAGGTAAGTTGGTTTGCGGTAATAGTGCGCAATGGGGAGCAAGCTGTGCACAATTCCCCCAAAGGCTACTATGCGTTAGGTAAATATTGATGCGTGGCTTCTGTTGTTCTCAGATGCCCAGAAACCACAAGATGAAAACTGAGAAGATGTCCTACTTTCAAGAAAGTCCAGAGAAGGCACTGGATGCTATTAGAAGGGATAAGAGGAAAATAAAGTCCGGAAGACATTTCAACATCCCGTAATTTACTTTGCATAAGAAGCTCATGGAAAATTATGATGTATCTACTATTCCCCGCCTTGGAGAGAAATCAACGTTTTCCATAGAAGTGGAGAGTGAATTGAAGGATTGCATTGTAACATTGGCAAATTTATTCTACGGCCTGACTCCGAGAGAGCTCAGATGTTTAGCGTTTAGATATGCCGAGAAGAATTGAACAACAAGGAGAAGTGTTTCGCTGGATGTACGGTTTTTTAAGGAGGAATCCAGAAATTACGCTAAGACAACCGGAACGGACTAGATTAAACAAAATCGCCTTTAACAGAAAAGAAAATGAAAAACTGCAAGATTCTTCTCCAATATTCAGGAAGTAATTGATTAATATAACTTTCAGCCAAATAAAACCTTCAATATGGATGAAACGGGCATTACAGTCGTCTAAAAGAACTGCCATAAGATTTGTGGTCCCAAAGGTGTAAAGAGAACTATAACTGCTGTAACTAACGTTTATTTATTCACAGAAACGTATGACTCCTCTTCTACAGAAAAATGGAGCCATTGGATGTGTATACAAGTACTCAAAGAACAGGTAGAGATTTATTCATTAAGTGACTATTTCATTTCCAGAACTATGTAAAACCTACACAAAGTGTTACTGATATTAGACAACCATTCGAGCCACATCTGAATTACAAACTCTGTAAGGAAAATATGGTTTCTCTGCAACCACACGCATCGGATCGGTTAATCCTTTAGACATAAGAGACTGTTGAAAATGCACTTTATAAGGAATATGATTTATATTTAACCTCAACTTGCCATGAGAAAATTACAGAATATGAATTGGCAGAGTTACTGAAGGTTTTCATGAAAGTAGCAATGATGGAAAAGGCCGTATATGGCTTCGGATCTGATCGAATACATCCACCGAATCCTGGTAAGTTTCAAAATCAAGATTTCGCCCCTGCCAATGCACCAAAGACATTGATTATTGAGAGTTGTCCTGATTCTGAAACTCCTAAATGAGGTGTGGCCAACACAGATAGTTCGGATATTTCACTGCATCTACTGCAGGAATTAATTAATTATTTGATCCAGACCTATTTCCAGTATCAAGAGGAAAAAACTAGAAGCAGAATCTCAGAATCTCATACTAACAAGCACTCTAGTCAAACAAAAATTAAATGAAATTCGACATAGCACCTTCATTGGAAACCAAAATGGTACGCAATAGAAAAAAATGACATCGATCTAGACCCGGGAGTGGATATGAACCTGAGTATGAAAGAGACAAGTGAACTTTGCGGAGTTTGTGGTAATATTGGAAAAGATGGAGAGTTATGGTTATCGCTGTACATCGTGTTCGGAGTAGAATCATTCTGACTGCTGGAGTGGACTTTGCAAAAAATTGTACTAGGTTTCATTACAAATTTAGTATTTTTATGTGAAAAAGAACCAAACAAAACATAGTTCTGCAATAGTTTCGTGATTTTCGAAGCAAGACGGAAGCAACTGTTTAATTTACAGGTACGTCTTCACCTTCACCACCAGTGTGTAGTGCTGTATACCATAACAAATGTAAGTAAACTATTCTAAGAAGAAAACATCAGTTGCGTAAAAACTGTAGTGGAAAACTATGTGAACTATCGCCTTCACTAAAATATACAGATTCTCGCGTGGTAGTTTGAAAGGACCAACAATTTATACCTCGTGAACCACACATGGCGATAATACGAATCGAAAACATTGTTTCTAAGCTTAGAGGGAGAGATACATCAATTGCAATATTTAAAATAGCACATTAGGATTGTGTAATTAAAAGCAAATTCGATGCATGAAATTTAGAGTAAATGTATACAATGTACTGGTTGGCTGTTTATATTAAGTTACGCTGCAAAAATTTTATATTAAATACATCTCATGGCACTAGGTTAAAAACAATAAAGAAAACAATTTGTATAATTATCACAAATATTAATTTTACAGCGATAATTGCTGTGGCTTATTAGGCCATTATCGGGCGATTAAAAATAACTAATATTTATTTTAACTTTAATACTTGTAAAATATTTTAAATTAAAATTGTAAAATACACAATTTTTTTTTGATAAATGTACTCATGTTCATTTTCATAATGACGTTTAGGTAGTTATATTATTGAATGCCAAACAACATCACAACACAATTGTAGTGAGATCTTTGGGAATAAAATTATTTATTCCAGCATTTATCGTGATTATTATAACTTTACCTAATGTTCTGTCTGCTAATTTTTTGATGTATGATATTCTTACATCTATTAAAAATCTCTATTGTGACGATGATGTTTAAATACATACATTCATTCGAACACAAGTTGTAACGTTTGTAAACACAAAAGCAAATGAAATATAATACAATAGTAAACAACGGAATCAGCATAAGTTCGTTTTCACTGTTGAGATTAGCACCAGCTACTATCTACGACAAACACATTGTTAACAAAGCAGCAACGTGAGTAGATTTTTTCTTGATATATCGGATAGATAATAGCATAGGATTCATTTCCATTTTGTTTCGTGTTTGTTTTATTTGATATTATCATTCATTTCTCATTTCGTATAAAGTAATTTCTTGTTCGCTAAAAGTTTTCTCATTTAAATTTATTCACCGCTTGTGAATTCATTTTGCGGTCTCCTATGTGTACGCATTTGTAAGTTGTATGTATTTAACGGTGATAATAATTAAGTCGTCGCAAAAACATTGGTATCGTGTCCCTAAAATTTAAATTCGCAAGACGTTTGCGTCGCAGTGACCCACAGTGGCGTTCGCAAACGAAACCATTCG
This sequence comes from Geotrupes spiniger, assembly GCA_959613385.1. Lineage (NCBI taxonomy): Eukaryota > Metazoa > Arthropoda > Insecta > Coleoptera > Geotrupidae > Geotrupes > Geotrupes spiniger. The sequence continues at coordinate 12,707,794 of OY390737.1, read as the reverse complement.
CCCAACACACTGACCCGAAATGTCAGGTCCAGGTTTCATAATATGGGCATTCGTGTAACACGTACAGCTAGTCGCAGCCGAGGGTGACTTTACGCTAGACACCCCTATTTCTACCCGCCGACGTATTATTAAATACTCAATTTAACCCGCATTGTCGCGACGCAGCTTCTGTTGCCTACCTGGGGGTTGATTATCAACATCTCGGACAATTGCATTTTTATGGCTTAAGCGCGTGAACGGCCCAATTAGTTTTAATTAACCGAAATAAAATGGAATTGCCGTGGCCCCGCATGCACTAATTAAAATTGTTAAATTTTAACCGTTCGTGTCTGATCTAGAGGTTTGTATATTAAACGTCTCTTTGGATCGGAATCGTTGGAATTAAAAAAATAGTAACTGTGGATTAATTAGGTGATTGAATTGAACCAAATGGTTCCTACGGTTTTGGTACAATTATAACATTAATTGGCATCCTACTAATGAATGATAAACGTCAGGTTTTAGCACTTGCGATAAAATACTGTCACTTTGTATCACTTGTTATAAGAAGAACAATTTTTGGCAACCAAAATGATCAAAAAGTTGTCATTTTGCAGCTGAGTTTGAGAGAAGGGTTTTAGCGATTGTTAAGACAAAAAGCAATTCTGCTAAAAATGCATAGTTCCTGACCTGGTAGTTATGTGAAAATGTTCACCATAGAAACCTCTGGAAAAAAATGTTTGCGGCATCTAGGAAAGGCATTTGTTTGGGCAATATTTTTCAACGCAGTCATTCTAAAGTCGCGTACGTCTTGATTTTTTTAATATACAGAAAGCTTGTGTTTTGTGTGCAGTGTCGTCAGGCAGCAAAAAACTGACCTTCTCGACATACCCTTTGAGTTTGAATTTAATCGGGGAGTCAACGTATCGGAGGTCGCTACGATCATTTGTGTAATCCAGCCCATCGAGGCTACTATATTAAAACGGTTTTCTAGTACGAAATTGTCGGATGGTGGTTACAGTGATAAGGTGCACATGTCATTGCGCAGCAATTACCATTGAAACGACGAAAATTTACCTGGGTCATTATTGACGCTCCAATAACAACATTTGGGTCAACTTCCTTATTATGTAAGTAATAAACGAAACAAAGTGCACAGACAGAAATCATCAGCTATACACAATGGATATGGTCAGTAAGATGCTAAACAAATAAACAAAACGCATTAACATGTCGCATGCATTTACTATCCCGACCAATACTTTTCTAAGGAACGCGGACGATGCATGCACGGATCGCATGAACGAATGATCTACACCCCAAAATATTACTTGAACTTAAACCTTACTAGCAAATTCACTGAGATTAAGAGCCACACTTCGTCAAGTACACGTGGTGAGTTGGATGGGATCAGAGAACACGATTACGTGAATCTTCTTGGGTACATCAACAGTGCCACTAAACAGACATGAGTGAATTATACCTCATATATGTTTATGGATCAAATTTAACGTACGGACTCCTGAGGTAAGTTAAACACCTCATATATCTCAAATACACTAAAGTACTGTGACCTTGATATTATGTTGCTGAGAGTCTGTACAAAGAACTGTAGCCATACAAAGAATTCTAGCCATACAAAGATTCTTATGAATTTCAGATTCACCACATAAGAGCATTGAATGCATTTTGCCTTCCAAGGTGTGCAAGTTGTAATTACTAAGACAAGAACTCGGTTACAGGGCTACCAATACAAAAGGCCTTAAAAGCTTTTATTAACTTGCGGTGCAATAAATATAAAATATTAGAAGTTGTGGACTTTAGCTGTATCATCAAATCATGAAGGGTTACTTAAAAGTGATCTTCATCAAGAGTAGAACTTCTACAATTGCCCAATAACAGTAGCCTTATGTTGCAGAACTTCTGGGCGTGAGGTTGGGGTGGTTGCGTTCCACCTTGTTGGTCTATTTACATTCTTAGCAATGATAAAGTGACGGAGACTGTCGTTTTAAAAAAAAACCATGGAACGTGATTTTTTAACAAGTTTATAGACGTCATATTTACATTCTTGTTTATACTTCCCCTCAGGTTCTATATATCTCTCAATTTGTCCTACTATATTTCTCCATTTTCAGATGCTCCTTTTCCTTCATCTTCGTCTTGTAGGGGTTTAATATGCCTACGTTTTCATAATGTTTAATTATCCTGGTCTCACACACATTCTTCGTTATTCTCTAAGCTGTTATCGTTTTCAAGTGTGCAAATCCTCTTCTTCTCTCTCTCTCTCTCTATCTTGTCTTCCATTGCCAGAATTATTATTAAACCAGCAATAACATTAGAACCCTAATAATTATTGGTGGTCGATGTATTTATAATGTGATATGAAGATATGTTCTTACTATTGTTTATTATTTGGTGAAGTGAGATAGTTCGTGTTTGTTTTTATTTTATTCACGTAGCCAAATGTTTTGTCGCAGAACTATTATTGAAGATGTTTAACAAGGTAGGCCTGGATCTGGACGTCCATGGAGGACTGCGGATCATGAAGAACATCGTTTAAGACTTTTGACCACAAGAGTCAGATTTTCTATAATTCGGTCAATTTAAAAAAATTGGGTGGGAGGTGTCTTAATTTTAGTTCACTTCACCGTGCCCGCCGGTTAGACTGGAGCAAGGCAAGAGCGAATTAGGCATAAGAATGGCATCAAATTGTGTTGTCATAGTCTCGATTTCGTTTGTGGGCCCACGGCGAACCTAGAAGGGTCAGGGGGTGCATGGAGTACGTAAAATTACAAAATTAAGTATGCACTTTCATATCTTGGGGGCTCGAAAATCCCATTTTCCAACAAATAATACCACCCCATATGACTAGGGCCAGAACACGCTTTTTGGAAGAAGACAACATCGTTGTCCTCCAATGATCTGCTCGGTAGATTTTCCTGATTTGTTCTCAATTGAGCATGCATGGGACGCGGCTGGTAGGAGGCTGACTAATTTGACTTCGACTGCCGATTCAGGAAGCTTGCGGGTATACTACAGGCCGATGTTCATCATTTGGTTGACAGCATGCCACCCCGTCTAAATGAGTGCATAGCAAATCCTGGTACAGCAACTCTTTTTTTATGCTGCTGATTCTTTTTCTGACCTGTTTGCCTAGGATTTGCTTTTATTAATTTTGCTAGCTTTATCATGTTGTTGTATATTTTCTAATTTTTTTCTGGCATTTGTTGGTAATACTTGTGTATTTGTTATTCTGTTTTTATTATGTTTTTGTTAACTTTGATGTTCTTGCAATTTTGATTTAATTTGTATATTTTTGCATTTTAGATATTTTTTTACTGACATACAATATTAGTATTTTTACGTTTGACCATTCTGCATCCTTCGCATTTTGTGCAGTTATTAATTGTATTCAGTGACATTTATTCGTTAAGAATTGTAAAAATAAATAAAAATATATTTTTAAAGGGACGATGAAAGCATCCATCCAATTGTTCCATAATCATATGTTTCGAAAATGTCGACATTTATTGAAAAAAGTAAGGTTTTGCATTTTAGGTAATTCTTAAGATTTTTTAGCATTTTGACAAATTTTTTAACTCGTATATTTTTGAAAATACTTTGAAAATGATTATAATATAATAACAATTTTTGATATTTTTTGCATTACTGCAAATTATTTATTTACTTCGTTTGGCTCCAGTGTTTCATGACGACTATGGATATGGTCGCCAATTTCTGTTGCATTGTTTCGTATTTGAGTGACTATAAAAAAAGTACTAAAAATATAAAATCTTCAAATATGCAACGCGTAATTAATTTAATTAATTTCACCTGAACACTTCAAAAACTCCATCGCGAAATGGTTACGAAACGATACGACAAACAGCTGAAACAGCAATTTTTACTAAAAGAGCAAACACCACTTTGACGTTTCACTGAAAGAATCGCAACAGGTTTCAATAGTTCGATCGCGATTAAAGAGCTTTTGAAAAATGTCGGGAGCTCTGCGGTGTGTAACAGATTGTGGCGGACGTTTAGATGGTTATAATGCTTATTCACATGATGTTTACCGTACGTATTCAATATCGCCCGTTTCGAAATATTCGCGTCGGCGTGCTCGTCGCCGCTCCGGCCTCCGGTTCCAGTTGTGCGCGTGCATCGATATGTTTTCAATTAAAATTGCGACAGATTTTTCACCGCTATTCCCGTTTCCTTCGCCGCCGTTCGAAGAAAAAACGCAACGTGCAAATAAATTATTGTGTAACGGAAAGTTGCACTGGCACTCGTTTAATATCGTTTACGGAGCGCAATTATCCCCGCCGCGATAAAAATTCTGAATTAAAACGAGTTATCGCCGCGTTTTCCACTCAAATGACGCTTTTATTAAAATCTGCTCGGGTTTTAATTTTCTATTCACCTTAGGGAAATTTGTTTGTTACAAGTGTTTTGTTCGCACGTATGAACGTATTGCATATTATTTAATTTATTTATTGCATTGTTATAGGTCTATTATGAAATACAATATTAAAGAAATTATAAACAATTTATTCTGAATTGTTGTCGAAGATACTGATACTGAAGTACACATCTTGGTTATTAATTATGATTACAATTGGTCTATGAGTTCGTTTGAATTTACCGAAAAATATTGCTGTTATGCATATGAGCCAGAAAATGTTCAATTTCTATAAAATTTCTATGATGCAAAGATATATTTTTTAACACACAGGAAGTAAACTAAATATAATTAAGAGATCGTCGTTTTCGAACACATGAACGTGCGAAATAAAATATAGGTTTCGACACAACCCCGTCGAGTTAAACAAGCAGTTTATCGATGAAATAAAAAGAACGCTAGACGATTTTTGATCGTCCACGGATGCCAAAGGAGAACGTATCTGCGAACCTGTATTTTATTTTTATGGTACGTTCGCGATACCTAAGCCGCTTCACTTTGCGATATTTTATGCATCGAAGGGAGAATATTGCAGGGAGAGTATGTTCTTGAAACGTCGTTTCTAGTCTTTAATAAACAACCGCGTAGTTTCCATCGTTAGCGTCGGTGTTATACATACGCGATGACATAAAAAGTTTTAAAAGTGAATTTAATGCCATCGTAAAATGGTCAATTAATGTCAAACGTTTATTTCGATTAAATCAAACGCTGAATTAATTAGGCGGAGTTGTGTTCTTTATTTACATCGCATGATGTGGGTCAGCGGTAGGCCACCACTTTGTAGTACGAATAAATAAAATGCATTCAGACAGTCATTCGCGTTAGCTCTATAAATTTTGATTAATTAATTCGAAGTTAATTATGGTTAATGAGCGTTGTTGTTTCAGTTCATAGAGATACATAAAGAGTACAAGATCAATTAATTGTTTCATTTTAATCGTTTTGCAATTTGTATGTCCATTGCTTGTAGTTTGCGAGAATGAAACACCATCGACTTTTAAACTAAAATCTATAAAATTGGTGGTGAGTAAAAACTGCATACTTTAGGTTAATCATATTAATAACTTTTGAGGTGTACTTTCAAAAATTCTAATTCCAATTTCTATTTCAACAATTTTAAACGTGACAGTGATTCAATCAGCCAACCCAATCTAATCCAACCCAACCCATCCCAACCCAACCCAACTCAATACTTTGGTTTGTAGTTTGCAATTTGGCTTTCAACATTAATTTCTGCAAAACTATAGTCACGATTGCATGACATCCTTAATGTGTAGCAATCTTGTTTCATTTTGATATCGATGAGCCAATAAAAATGCGTTACGTTACGTTATTATTCTGTTACCCTTTCATTTTCTACTGCGACATTGAAGTTTTTTTTAATATTAATAATCTAATCGATTGTCTAGCAAATTTTTGACAATTTTCCAATATCGATTTTTTTCCTGCTTTAATTTTGCACCGTCGTTAAAGTATCGTAATTTTAATACCAACGTCTAAATGTTTTTACGAGCTTGCGGTACGTGGCCGGCTTCCAAGTCGTGGACATTGTTGGTAGGCTTATTATTATTTAAATTTCAGGGGCGCTACAGCTTTACAGCAGTTTAAATAATAATAATAATAATGAGGGTATTTTTGGTAGTATTGTCCTCCTCGAGAAAATCGCAAATGGTTATGAAGAAAAACAAATTTTACTTTTAATCCTCTTTTGAGCCTCCTGACACTGGATATTTTTTATTACATTTTCAGTTTTTGTCAACAACAACCAAGATAGTTAAAATTAATATTTGCGTTTTCAGGTGTCGGGACATTTTTGGGATTTCACTATTTAAAGTTATGTTACACTAGGTTAAGAATTTTATACTTCACGACACAGAACATTCGTCCCCCTAAGTATAAAGAAAATTTGAACAAAATTTGAACAAAATTTATTTAATTAATATTGAAATTTTGTCATTAAAATATTTTATTATATATAATTATGATTGTCTGCTTGTTGATTATGACATGCTGCTCAAATTATTCCTTAATTTATATCAATTTCACCGCAATCGATTACAATTAAAGACAAACGTCAAAAATATTACGAAGTAACAAAGAAGTACGCCCAAAACTTTACGGTTAAGTAGGGGTAGGTGTGCGGTGGCTAATAAAAATAAAACGAAACCCGAAATTAATTACAGCTTAATGTACCGGAATGAGAAATTGCGACGGTGATGTTAGGCGTTTTGTTAATTAAAGCACACCTTTAACGAAACACACAGACAAAATTGAGTTACTGTCGCTGGATGTCTCCGGTGTGCATAAATCACCTAAGGCTCCCCAAGCGAGATACATTCCTGAGGACATTTTAAAGTTAATTTAAGATGTACAATAGGTTACAATGGTACGGAATGAGCTAGTTAGAATACAACTCCGGGTATAATGCGACATGTCAACGAGTTACGACTAACGAAAACACCTTTATCTATAGTTCCCTAACAAGAGAAGATTATAATTGCTTCTTCGGCGCGAAGAAACAAGCGAAATGTAAATTGAGTTGTTGTTAGAATCAACACCTTTTTTTTTAAAACGTAAAATAAACACAATTAGTTTGAGTAAATGTAAGAATGCTAAACTAGGCCTTTCAGTTTCGATGTGGATAATAAATAACAATAAATTTCACCACGTCGTTTGGTTATGGGTTCATTTTACTTTAATCTCGTGTCAATTTCGTGAAGCACAAGCTTAAATGGTCGCTTAATGCATGTGAGATAATTTCGATTAAAATTATTTCTCTGATTCTGCTTGATTCGCTTTTAATAAATTGTGTGCTTGGCTTAATTTGTTTTGTTGTTGAAATACAATTTATAAACTTGACACGTATTTATTGTGTTCATTGGTTACTTCTGTTGTTGTAAATTATGATACCATGTTAAGCTATTACAAACATATCTATAGCTTTAACTTTAATAGCATTTTCTCTGCCAGGAGTTTGGATGCAAAGGAAATTCAACAAGATTTTCATGTTTAATGTGAACTGGAAGACTAAACATTTTTGCCTTAATAAATATCGTATTTTGACGATTCGCAGTTTCGGATGAGAAATTGTTTACAAAATCTTTTAGATTTTATGAAAAAGGTTATGGAAGAGTACAAGCCAGTTCTATACAAAATATCAAGTCCGGATTCAAGGCGATTTTGTTGGTCTCAATGGACAAGGATAAAATTCTGAACAAATTATTAATACTTGTCCTGCGAGAAAATACGAAAGAGGCAAACTATAAATTATAATTATAAAGAATAAATCAGGTTGAAGAGATGAAGTGAGTCTAGAACTAGGACAAAACAGAAATGCAGCTGACATTACGTCACGAATCAAGAATGTATTGATATGGTCATATTTATTAATTATATTTTATCAAATTTTCACGCATATTGAAAATCTCAACTACCATCGATAAATAATTACAGTCGCGTTAACTTAATCGCCAATTACAATTTTAATTGAATTTTAGAGAAACGTGTTTGGCTCAACTACAATCAAACACGCACTTGTGCCGATTGATGTAAACAACTGTAGTTTTACGCCGTAACACCAGCGGCGAGGAGAGAGCATCAATTTGAAACGTGTAGGCCCAATACGGTGGCAATAAATCAATATATAATGAAAAATCTGAAAAATTTGAAATGAACGTGCATAATCGAGATCTCAAACGAATCCAAATTAGGTATATTTTTACGTAGAATATTTTAACGTTGCCAAATAAAATGTAAGCCTCATAGAATATTCTTCCAGAAATGCAACCTGGGTATCTGGGTTTATAGCCGCGTTCCGCTGTACTACTGCGTTAAAGACATAAACAACGATATCATAAGAGCAACTCATGATAACAAATTAACTGTGCCTATTCCATTGGATTATTTAAAGGCTTCTGATATGTTAAAGCATGAAAAGTGTGAGTATGGTAAATTGTAAAATTTCTGAAATAGTTTTTCACAATTCTGGAGTTCCACGGGGATCCATCCGGAGCCCGTTAGTATACTGCATTTATAAACTTTCACGCAAATGCTTCATATCATCTACAGATGATACACAATTATTTAGTTCATTCAAATTGTAGGATTTGCGAGAATCATTTAAATTAATAAATAGGAATTTGGAAATTATTTTGGAAACTTTTAAATTAATATTACTAAATCATGCTATAAATTATTTGGTAGAAGGGGCGATGTCAAGCTCTCGATGGTGTAAAGCTTGAGCTCAAGAAATGTGATAAAAACTATAAATCGTTTATTTAGCTATAAACTTGTTATTAACATCGACATCTTGAACTGCTTTATTTAAAATATTTTAAATACTGAAACTAGAAAGATATTGTCAGATACCTTGGTTTTATCATATTCTAATTACTGTGACGTTGTATAATTTGAGCATTCTTGAAATGGAATGCTAGTTCAACTGTTAGGGATCCATTTCGATGCTGAGTTTAATCTTGCGTCATTGACATCTAATGTTTTTTAGACTAATAAATACATTATTATTATTATTATTATTGAAAATATATCATGTCAAAAATGACTTTTAGATTTACATTGCAGGTGGACCAATCTTGCACCTTAAAAGTGCTATTGATATTAATGAAATACATTCATAAAGACAAACTGATGGAAGGCTAAACAATATTGTTTCGGTGTTATTTCACCTCAGGAGTAGCGAATCATTTGGGCTTCGTCGGTTTCTAGGGCCGAAGTGCTGTTCCTTGGCCCTCAATTCTCTTTTGTGTACCTCTTCTTTTACGGGGATGTTTTTTCTTCATGATATATCTTCTCATCGTCTGAGGTTTCGTGTTAGGTCTTTGGAGATGTAATCCATTAGTCCATTGATTGTTTTATTGTCTTATTTTCGTGTTCGTTAGCTTTACCGAGGATTTTTTTGTTTATCTCTTTGATGTGTTCCTGGAGGCTTCTCAGGTTCAAGTCGTTTCGAAGCTGTTTATTTCTAACGAACCAAGGAGGACCCGTTATGCGCCTTTATTTTGGATTTATCGTTGGATTTTAGTGCAAATGAGTTTTTTCTCCTTCATGTCCAGCTTGCTACTGGGGCACAAAAGTGGGTCCAGAAGCGAAGTCGCTCCTCTCATATTGTAACATCTGTTTCCTGCCTGCCTCTTCGAGGTGATTTTTTTATCAAGGGTTAGTGAAAGATACTTGATTTCTTCTATCACCGACGCGTGGTCCCGTCTTGCTTGTGATGCTGACTGTTACACATTTCCGTTCATTGAGGATGACTTTCCATATAGAGTATCACTCCTCAATGGTGTTGATTGCATTTTGGAATCTAGGGATGTTTAGGTTCTCGTAACTGGACGAGGAGTACAGAACTCTGTCGCCTGCACAAATAGCAACGTCCGTACCTTACGTGCGGGGAAAATCCGCCATAAAAACTATAAACAGTTCCGGTTCCAATATTTATCCTTGAGGTACTCCTAGTCTTACGGGTCTTATGATGAAAGCGCGGATCTTATTGGTTCTTTGTCCAAGATGAGGCGATAAGTTTTCCAAAGTAATGTTTTAGGATCCTTGCTAGTAAGACATAGTGCCATACTTTGTCAAAAACATGCTGCAATCCAAGATGTTATTTCTTTATCACAAAAACGACTAAAGATGACCTCAGTTAGTCATAGCACCTGCAACTCCGGTGAGTGCTGCTCCCTGAAGCCAATATGATCCTGGATCATCTCCTCTCTTACTTGCCAGTATAATCCTTTCTGCAATTTTACCCAAGCGAGTTTTGTGGTATGAAGTGATTTTTTTCTGACTTGTGTATCATCACCAATACTAATATTTTTCAACCTGCAAGAAGATAGGTTAGGATGAGAGCGCCATTGATGGAAGTTATGATAGCACTAATAACTTTCTTTGGCGAGTTTCTTATCGCCTCATTAGTGATTTGATCTAGGCCCGGTGCCTTGCCTTTCTTTAGGGCACGAATTATTTGTATCACCTCCTCAGACAACACTGGGCCCCTTTTTCTTTCCAGGGCGCACTTTCTACAATGTTTGCGTAGCATTGGCCACTATCCTATACAAAGGATCGAGTATCCTTTCGGGTTTATTTTTTGCTGTTCCTCTATTGCGACTTTGTTCCTTTATTTGTCAGGTGTAGAGGACTTGATGATGGTTGCTACTTCAATTGCTTTTGCAACTTAGCCCGACAGCACATCAACTGCCGCGATAAATGGTTGCGTCGTGTGTATTGTTCTCACTGGCACATTTTTGTCACATTCAGTTCGAAACCTTTGCTATTGCACTCTTCTACGCCCATGTCCATCAAGTTTCAAGGTAATCGATATTGGGTTATGATCCGAGCTCAGTTCTGATATATTTTGCGCGGAACCCGGCGTGGTTCCGCGCGAAAGTAAGGCGGTGCTGGCGGATGGTGCACCATGACTACGAATTTTGTAGAAAACTGCACATTTTCTTACCAAAAGTTTCGCGTTGGAGCTGATACGCGTTTGCCGTTATGCCAAAATGATTATAGTGTATTTTGTTTTAAATACACAATATTATATACTTATGTTTCTCAGGGTTCTATTGCATTTGATTTTGATAGTGTGACATTGCACCTCTTCGGACTAGACATGAAGTTCGAGAAAGTATGGCTATGTTCGTTGGTGGGATTAAAGTTTTTCGGCAAAGGTACAATATATCGACTATAAAACCGCTATGACACATATACTTCATTTGTTATACACTTATAAACATGATAACATGCTTACTTTCGTAATGAAGTTGGTTCTCGTGTATTTATCAACATTATTGTGCAATTATATGGTTGAGTACATAGTAAGTACCACTATTTCGTCCTACTTACTCGTACATTATTATTATTATTTTATTTATTACACACACATATGCAACTCAATTGAGTTTAAATAACCTCGCCTAACTTGTATTTTATAAAATTTATTTCTTGTAATAAACACGGTCCAGATACATTATTTTCTATTATTATCTTCTTCATTGAATCTAAATTATTTTCGTTGTTTCCAATCGTTATTAATTCGTTTCGGTTTGAAATGCATGACCTATTGTTGTATCCTACATATATATCTGTTCTTTGAATGTATAATTCTTTTGCACCAAACTGCATACCGTGGTAGAATCGAAGATCAAATCGACAGCCGGGTGCATTTTTGGTTATTTTTAGAGGATTTGTGATTTCATATTTCATATGTTTTTCTAAAATATAGAAACATAGAACACGTTAATTTAAATTTCATCTACTTTTTCGCATTTCGTATGTCGCAGATCTGTTTATTTAAAATTTTCATAAACGGGTATCGTATGTTAATCGTAATATTGATAAACAAAAGTTTCGTGAATATTTTTATTTCGTTAACAAATGCTCGTAAAGTGAAGTATTTTACCAGTTATGGGTTTAAATATTTTTCATTTGTTCCAAATAGCACTGATTTTAATTTTGATTCTTATTTATAAATGGTTAGAGGGCCGAGCATGTAGGTCAGCATTTAATTTAATTAATCCGGTCGATATATTTTTTCACAGAAAGCGTTTCTTTAGGTAGTTGATTTTTATTAGAGTGATGTTTCCTTTTGAGAACGACGGCGATTCTTATCTGTCCGTTTGACTAGGGCTTTATTTCTTGTCCCTATATCACTCTGCGTTATTCAACTGTAATTCTCAAATCCAATTCTTTTTTGCGGAGGACTGCAAGCATAGGAACGCCGACAATATAGTATTTCCTCTTTATTATGAAAGTCTTAAAAGGGAATGACTGGTGATCTCGGCAGAACCGTTGATTCCCGCATGTTATAATGTGAAATAGGCAGAAGCGAGACTTTGTGTTTTTCTTTTCAGTTTTACTCCTCGGAGCGAAGAGGGAGAACAAACAACGATTCAAAGTGAGACAATTCAGACGTTTGCGAAAAAAAGGAGCGCCGTATAAAAGCGATGCGAAACTATAAAACTCTTTGCCTAAAATTAGTCCCGGTCCCCCGTTCCGCACAAAGAAGACAAATTGTTCGTCGAGTTTTATCTTTTGTTGTGTTATATATGACCTCGGTGCTTCTTTTATTGCAATTAGCGCTTCGTCTTGAGTAGGTACATTTTTAATTCCTCAATCCGGCCATTATAAACACAACATTAATTATCAATTTGCTGGCAGGCGAAAGTCTAGCGGCGCCCGGCTGCCATTGTTTCGACGCGGCATTTTTAATTGAGATTATTGCACCATCTTTATTCAAATGAGCGTCGTTGCTACTATGACTGCCGGGTCATTAAAAGTGTGCATAATTTTACGTCCACATCGCGTATTGTCTTCAGAAATTAGTAATTTGTGCGTAACTAATTAGGTTCTTAATCTCCTCTTATATCCCTATCATTACTCATTAGGTCGGAGGGGACAACTAAAGTAAAATATCCTGCATTAACTAGATTACATGGGAAAAGTACGACTTCAAGTTTTGCTACAAGTTAGGTACATCACAAGTAATGATATAATTTGCAGGCAGAGACAAATATAAAATTCGAAAAGTACATTAAGATATTAAATTTCACAAAATAAACAATAATTATAGAAATATCACAACAATATCCATCACATCCATCGCGAATCTGCTAAAATCACTAAAACATCCGGCCATAAAATTTGCGCCTTGAAAATATTTTTCTCGCATATTTTATAGAATATCAATAGGAACGTACAATTCACAGAAAAATATCTATGTGTCATGTCAACTTGTTTATAATTTCACTTGTTTCAATAGTTTGATGACTAATGGGCTATTATACTTGCGTATAATATTTTATCAAATTCAGCAACTGCGTTTTGTAATTGGTCAACATATATTTAGTACATGTTTGGGAAATATTTAGTCTCGTCTTCTTACATAGAGGAATTGGTTGCAAATTCTGGGCCAATCATTAATCAAAATCTTAAAATCTATAACAATCGATTATTCAGCAAAATTTTAGTTCATGAATTCGCATTGGATTCTCAACGACTATTGCTGTTTTTATATTGTGCTGAGGAACATTCAAATAAGTAATCTACTTTCTTAAGTTTCGGCGACAAATATCATACAAGATTTTTTTTTAGAAAACTCGAAATAAAAATGCCTTGCGAATGCAAGAGACCAAAATGAATAGCTAAGTCTTGTGTTACACATATTTTCATCAATTTGTTTGAGGGACATCATGTGTTTCATGCTGCAAAATAAATTAGTAATTCTCAGCAATTCATATGTCACCACAGTTCCACTCCACGCTAGCTTTATTTTCGGAGAAATGCAAATAGCATCAATTCATCTGAGTGTCGAGGAATTTTTCTTACCCTCAAATGAGTTGAATTTGGACATTCGATGGGCGCATCGTTGGACTTATCGATTAGTTATCTAGTTAACCTAACTAGTGGAAGTGATCCGCTTGACGATAAGCCAAGAGTAGCATCACAAAAAATAGAATTGAATCCTCATAGAAAAACAAATCTAACGAGCTAATTTTCGCAATGACATAGTACATGTATATGATACACACACGCGCAAGCTGCGATCGTATGGCAGATTGATTGAAGGTTTTTGTGATTTCGCGTCGGAGAGGTTTTATTATTCAATATAATGAACAGTTACTGTCAGTCATGTCCAGCGCGCGGACGTAATATGGCGAAGGTGGAGAGCATTTGAATAACGAACCGCATAAAAGCAAACATGGATGTAATTGGCAATGGAACGAGCTCCAGCGACATCAATCGGAAATGGATGTAACTACTTTCGTCCCTACCGCACGTAATTGTAGCGACCGTGGTAATAGCCCGAAGCCCCGACCTCCCCAGGTGATCCGCGTTCGGGTTTAATTTACCTGTGTAATGAGTTGAATGCAGATCACGCCGCCATGGGAGAGATACATTAGTTTAATTGTAATGGTTCGACTTGGCAATTTTTAAATCAGTTTGGGGGTGCAATTCGCGCGGGCTTATATTCGTTCGTTTCGAGTTTATTGCTGCAGGAGCAAAGTTCCACTAAATCGAAACTGCGTAACATGACAATTTTAACTATTCTCGCAGTTTACATTGTAATTACCGACACCGAACGTTGCTAATACATGGACGTAGATGTATGTGTTTGTGTATATTTACAATTCAATTCAACCCAATGGCGCATTTAATCTTCTACATAATAATTCCATAATAAACAAAGTTTTTGAATGTTCTTAATGGTAAGTGCGTTGAAGGAATGATATTACATCGGCGAGTTCCCCAATTCTAACACCCTGGGCAAGAAAATCACTTGCACGACGATATTTCGTGATAGACGATACGGACAAGTAAAGTAACTCGACAAGTCCTTATGCGTTTCAATAAATTGATAAAATGAGGGCGTTCATGTATAAATTATTATTATCAAATTGTCATAATTTAAAGTATTATTTAAATAATTTGCTCAAAACAGAAATTTAACATGGCAATAATTTATAATTACAACTTGCGGAATACGGATACGGAAGTGGACATATATCCTCCTCCTCATAACTGTCATGATTCGCACTTTGGATTATAATTAAGGAAGCCATAAATATAAGAAACGTGAATATCAAATAGTATTACTCCACGAAAATCTACGAAAAGCAATACAAAAATTACAAAAACGTGACAGTTGACCTGTTTACCTAAAGCTGGTTCGTATTTTAACTCAGTTCAATATAAGGCACAACAACCAGCATCAACACAGAAATTTGGAAGAAATTATATAATCCAACATTGCGCAAGATTGCCACTTGTATATTTTTTCCAATGGACCAAAAATGAATGTCACTGCACATGCAATGCAGAATAAAAATACTATATGCTATTATTAAATAATATAATAATATTACAACTGCCATAAACCAGAAGACATGGGGTCACAATCTTATTAAACAAATAAAACCATTTCAGATACCTTGGAGCGGAGGTTCGCCGTTGGCGGCGTGACGTAAATTTACTCGAGAAAAATAGACACTTCTTTAGGTAACAATGGCCTATCGTAAAACCTCTCTGCGCAAACACCCCACACACGCCTTATGAAGCAAAAATTCCGTAGATTTATAGGTATTTATGACGATAAAGTCGCGATGAATTTCACAGCTTTCTGAACATCTCATATACGACACAGTCGTATAGCCACTCTCTCCGTCCCAATGTGTAACTTGATGCAATTACTTGGGCTCGTAAACTGTAAACCGACTGTGTACGTAACTAATCATTTTAAGAGATCTCGACCGCAAGTCGCTAGATAGGGTGGCGAAAGATTTTCTATATACATAAATATGAATTATTGCACTTAATAGATTAGATTCGAACGCGGCGCGGTGCTATTTGCAGGTCCTCTAATGACGCGTCCATAATTACATTTGTGGAAGTTCGTGAGGCGACCTATATTTAAATGCGCGGCGTGCTGCTTTAATCTGCTATAAAAATAAATTTTTATATCGCTTCCGTTTGCGTCCCGAAAAAATCAGTTGTTGTACAGCAATAATGCAGGCCAGAAACGGCAATAAATTTTTAAAGTCGAAGCCTATGGGGATTTTTATCTACCCTTCCTATAAAAAAATGTTGCTATTATTTTTTCACCTCTCCCGTTTCAGGTCACGGCCGTCATGATCTCCGTGCTTATCTGGCGTGGCTCCGGTCCGCAAAGGCCAGTAAATCATGAGGCCGGATAGTCTACAATCATCCCTCAAATGTTCCGAGTAATCCCAGAGGGCCCGTGCGCACCGTCTGTTCAGGTGATGCTAAACGTGTTTGCGGAAACTCTACATCTCTACTTCAATTTAGCTTTCGTACGATTAGAGTACAGTAAATTAATCCCGTTTTGTTGGCGTTCTTGGCGGCAATAAATATGCTGATCATATTGCTGCGATATAAAATACATAGGAAGAAATTAAAAATTGTACAAATTAAATAAAATTTTCTAAACGTGAAAATAGTGCTTTTTTTAAGCATTTATATAGGATGTGTGTACATACAATGATACTTTTATAAAAAAATTAAATTATGATACAAGTTAGCACACACGAAAACTATAACACAATATGAAACAAAATTCACTGCAATAAAGTTGTATAAATTTTGGAATAATTAGAGAATTAAAATCTTGAAACAATCCAACGAAGATGCCCAGTCAATGAGCAGATGAGTGTAAAAGAAGTCGTAGAATACATCAAAATTAGTTATAACAATACGACAAGGGCACGATTCTGTAAAGGTCAAAAAGCTGAAACTTATTCTTACTTTATTGTTTATCGATTCGTGAGGTTAAAGTTAACCAAAGTGACGGTAGGAGAAAGTATAGATTTGATCGGGCGGGAGGTAAATGCACTTAAATCAAATAGGAAAAACACTACGACAAATAAATAAAATAGAATCTCCGGCACAGGGAATATTAGAAGTACTTTTGCTAAAGGAGAAACACGGCCCCCAAGGCACATCAAAAAATGGAACAAGGAGGAAGAATGATAACAGAAGTGGACCATATATTTAGCGGAATTCATAACAGGAACCTGGGAGTAGGGTTCATAATTAATAACAAAATCATATCCGGATAGAATTTGTAGGACAAGAATTAGAGGTCAATTTAGAAAGCTGGACCTACTAATGTATAAGCAACATTCGAAGAAAAATGCCCAGATAGTAAAACCAGGTTTTATGAAGATCTAGAAAGTATTTTGGATAAAAGGACGAGTTCAGTATGAACAAATAAGAAAGGAAGCTACTAAGAAGAAGTGTAGAAGGAAAAGGTAAAAAACCACTTAGAACAAGAATATAAAGAAATAGATGAATCGTACAAGAATAAAGAAATAAGAAACTTCTACCAGTGAAAAATAACTAAGATCTTATTACATGACCAATAAAGAATGGCTATCAGTAGGTGTTATAGAGGGCAAACTGAGTCAGAAGAGGACAGAACTGAACATGAAATGAAAGAAGAAGGAAATGCAGAAAGTACAGAAATTGTAACTAAGTACATCCAAGTATTTTCGCTACAGTAGGTTAGTTTTTTAAAATGTTAATAATTGTCGAGTTTGAGAACATGGCTTTAAAATTAAATTAATGTCTACCGACGTGCTATTGGACAAACACAACCTAACCCAATCGAGTCCAGCCCAGACCAACCCAACCCAGCCTAACCCACCCCGATCAAAATAGGAAATCCAGGAAATAATTTTGCTAATAATGTAATATTGTTCAGTTGAGAAAAATCCAACAAGGTTTGATATTCATTGTGACACCGCTTTACGGGAGCTAATTAATACGACTCACCAAACACTTGATATATTTCCTCAAAACCTCCTTTGTGGCTTAACCCAAGCTTGGAATTGTAAAAAATCGCAAGTCTATAATGTTTTTTTTCAATTGCATAATTTCTCGGGGCATATAAGAGATTTTGTGGCCATGAACATGTAGCGGCTTGAAATATTACGACTTTGTTCAATGTCGATCAATTTAATTTAAATATCTTTTATTCAAACGTTTACTACGATAATAGGCCAACTTAAATTATCAACAAATCCAATAATTGATTGTCGGAAGATATTCAATTATACCCCGCTATAGTAGTTTGGCGACACGTGACATAAAAGATAAATAATAATTTAATATTTTTTTATGTTCGTTCTCCTGCTGAGTGTAATCAGCGTTACATAGTACACCGCAATGGCTCAATTGTTCCACATAAACGTTTCCGTTATAATCAAGATGTTGAAGTACAACCTGTAATATCTGCGTTGAATGCAGAATGCAGATGCGGCATTTTCATTAAAGCAAGGTGATGAAGCACATTAGAAATGGCCAGCTGCATTATTGCGCCCTGGCGGGTGCAGTCGCCTGCGACATTTGCTAACTTAATTTAGAGGCGCTCTGCAGCAACATACCTTGCCCGATGTCCACGGCTAAATGGAATTCCTTGGCTGCTCCAACGGGTCCCGTACGTATCACCGTAAAGTTATAAATTACATTACGGAGACGAATTTCCCGTACATCTGTTACCTCGTGACGCTCGCGAATTTTCCGTTTTTGTTTTCCGGCTGCGAAAACTTTGCTACAATGAAGTGCAAAAAGATAAACGCGCGGACCGAGTAAATGAACATCAAATTGCAGCGAACGCAAATATTTCGTCAGGCGTTCGTCGCAAATGTGCAATAAATCCGGGCTAATGAAACTACTGCTTTTACAACGAATTAAATAAAGTTTGCAATCAAGTTTGCTTAAAAACCGTGGCATCATCATTTTGGGAGTGTCGAGCATGTTCAATTTTCCTTATGCGGATTGTTCCTTATTCGATATTCTACGAATTGTATAAATTCATTCCTCGTGCAATTTGACCGATGCAACAGTGATTCGCAGATAAATTACAGACTGATTGCGATCTTATTGCAACCGAGACTTGCCTTTTACTCGGTTGTAAATAAATTGGTTTATTTTTCTAGTCAGATCGTCGATAAGGCGAAGAATTGCGAACGACACATTCGCCCAGCAAGTCATATCTGAGTCATATGCGTGCGGAAGTGTTGATGGAAATGATAAGAGAATACGGATAAGTCCCCGAGGATCGGCGAATGAACCTTATCTACTGGCGATGGACAGTAAAGCGTCGGACAAGATTGGAACCTTCTCGTACGTTTCTCGGATTGCCGTCGAATAAATTGCGGCTGACTTTATGATGCACCTTCCTTGAAGGAAGACCGTAACGCGCGCGATAACTGTAACGGCGGCAACATCCTTCGGGAACGGAGAGACCTGAAGCGATCGTTCTGAAATGCGCCGCGATCAAAGGAGATAGCCAAGGTGGCGGGTTGGGTCAGGGATGGCATGACAACAAGACGCCACAGTAAACAAATCAGCTCTCCGCCTTTTGCATTTCGACGTAGGAAAGATGCGGAAAATAATTCGATTCGATGGAATTTCGGAACG
Source organism: Geotrupes spiniger (assembly GCA_959613385.1). Classification (NCBI taxonomy): domain Eukaryota; kingdom Metazoa; phylum Arthropoda; class Insecta; order Coleoptera; family Geotrupidae; genus Geotrupes; species Geotrupes spiniger. The sequence goes on along the minus strand of OY390737.1, from coordinate 12,688,407 downwards.
CAAATAATGTAAACATATTTAGCGCACTGAAGCTGTCATAGAAACTGACAACAGAAACGACTAAACTGCGAGCATCTTTATTTATTGCATCGACTGTTGATCAGCGGAGTCATTTCAATCTTATTTTGGGTAGGAATGTCAAGCAATATATTTATGTTGTTTATTTTGTGTTGAATGAAATCAAACCTTAAATGACATAAATACAAATAATAATGCAGTCGACTGATCAATGATGTTTTCCTATGAATAAAGTAAATAAACACTGTTTAAAGGGAAAATTAGGCAAATCAACAAAGACGCAAAAGGTTGTAATAGCACCCCTTTAATTGAATTATACTGCACTAAAAGTAAAATGCAAGATTCAAACCCTGATTTTTTATATTTACGCTGAAGTCTAGCAGAGGGGATGCAAATTGCGACCATTTTTTAAAGTACGCGTGGTTTTTGAGGTTGTCATTGAAAGTTTATCTACGCAGCCTGACTAATTGACGAGTTCCTGTGACAATATTTATTTGTTGAAATGATAAAATTTAAACGATTTGGATTTAAATGTTTCGTATTTGATTATGATCAGTCGTCCATCATTAGTGTAAGCTATTAAGCAGTCCGAACGTATCCCCATGACTTATATGTACGCCAGACTCTATTTTTGATTTTTATTTGTGACTTTAAATTAATTCTTTTCTACGCCGACGCCTTCACTCAATCCAACTGTATGAACTGTCTCGTTCTATGGGTTGGTTTCAATTTCATTTGTGTTTAATGATGACCTATTAAAAATAATTGAAATGGGATGAATTCATGGTAACGTTTTTCGTTACTGATAATTGTTTGATATATTTTCGAGTCGATGCGATGCGAGTGTTTCTGGGCAGATTCCGAATAATTAAACATCGTAAAGGTGCGACGACTGAATTAACCTAAAAACCGTTTCGTTTCGCGAACGCAATCAAGTGATAATTATAGTCGTGTTTTAGAGGTACTTTAATTAACGGCCCCTTAAGCAACGGCTCGGTATCTTTCGTTTTAAATCCGAAAGAATGACAATTTAATTTCATCAAAGTTAAGTTTTTAGATCTCCGGTGCCACGAAATGTTCGTTTTATATCCTCCATTTACCCTTTGCTACCGCTGAGCCACCCCAAGTAATAAGATCATCATAGATCAGCCACTCTCTTGCCCCCCACCCGTTCGTCCGTCGCCCACCGCCCTCCTTAGCACGCCATGTCGGACTTTGGTAACCTTAATTAAACTTAATTAAAAGAACTCCCTACTACCGCGGCTTGAGAGGTACCAGGATGCATGGCTAATCTTTGGACAAATTAATTGCCTTCGGCATAAGTAATGCAGTTTGCGAAATTTTACCAGCGAAGGGGTTCGTTTTAAAACTTATTTCTTTCTCACCGACAGTCAGCCTGGCGCTAATAATTAGAATTTTATCTCTTAAACTCGATTACGTTTCTTTTATTATTTCCTAATTTAAGATCACGGTTCATTAATTCGCCAATTCGTTTGCGTCAGCATTTAAATTACGTCAAATACGAAAATTGATTAATATATTTTCATCACATTTAAAATAACATGCATCTTCATTATAGATACTTAAAATCTTTGGAAAAAATCTCCTTATGAATTACAAATATCTCATATGAAAAATAATATTTTCAATAAATGCATGTCCATATTACATTTACTTTACTCTTGCTTAATCCTTTTTATCATTTTGACTACAATTACAAATCCACAAACTATACTTGTGCAACATCATTGCAACTATTAATATAAGGACAGTATTATCAAGAAGCATCCCAAGAAAACCGTGAAAATAGTCAAAAATTTTATCGACGATTGTTTTCGACCACACTTGGACTGAGTTATGCAGAAAACCACAAAACCACGGATTAAAGAACTAAGAAAAGTAAATTTTCTCCATAATGTGGTTTGAGTCCTTTCAGCACAACTCGGACTAACGATATTTACTACGTTAGTTTTTATTGTACAAACTTGTACTAAAATACTAGCCGGAATCTTACCATGAAATTTGTCCAATGGCGGTTTCCAGATTACGTCATAAATCCAGAATATTTTGTTTGTAATAACTAATATAATTGAGATTAACACTAAATTTTGAAAATAATATAAATCACGTTGATTACGTCAGCCACATACCAATGACAACCGTATATCCTCGAGTCAATAAATGCATGCGTTGTCGTCGACTTGATATGATCTTAATATGACAAACATATTAATTAATTAAAGCTGCCTATGTATGTTTTGATTTATGTGTGACTTTTATTGATACAATTACTCGGTTGTTAATATAATCATAAAATTCGCAAGCCAATACAGGACAAAAAGTTTTACGCTAATTTATGGAACAGAGCTTAATTCTTATTTGTCCATACCTACAACAATATTATCAAAAATATTTTTCAAAAATTGTCATTGTCAAAGGGAGGTGAAATCGGCAGGAAAGTTGCATTTTTGATGATTTTGTATATTCATCATTTCAGACGGTCAAGATCTAATAAATTTAATAAATTGAACCGAGTCAATATTTCAAAGAAAAAAAATTATAAATCAATATACTACTCAAAGTAGTCACATTTTTCACATCGATATTTTTGTTATATTTTAAGAGATTGTGATCAAATTTGAAATATGTAATGATCCATTATTTATTGAACCAATTTTAACAAATTAAAAACAGATAAACACTGTTTTTACTACTAATTTTTATGGGCAAAAATAAAGTGGGTCAAATCGAACCAATTTAAAAAAAGTTTCTAAAGCTTCCACACAGTTCCCTGCAGAACCACAAGCTGTTGTGAATATCCTTCTTCAAGTAAAGTTACAGCTCTACTAACCTCTATCGGCGTTAATTGCTGGGCCATTGGTTCTTGTCGGACTCGATCCCGGCTTCCTTAAGAAGTCGCCTAAAATCTACTGTCTCCTACACTTCATTTTCACTCATTCTGCCTTGTATGCCCTTTTTATGATCCTAAAAGAGCATAAAACATTTGACAAGCTACTTCCAGTAATCACTGGGGCTGTTGTAAATCTAGGGGTTGATCCTTATTTTTCCGTAAACATTACAGTTTTGAATAAAATGGCGATAAAATCAAATAAATTGCTCCAAGTCTTACTTGTCATTTTCTTAGCAATTGAAATATAAGATTTTGAATTTGATTAGGTTATTTGTTATCATTGTTTACGTAGTTCGCGCACTCGAATGAAGTTAAAAAAAATATTACGCGTCACGTAAAATTAATGTCCCGCCACCGAGGTTTGTCGAGATATCCCATGTTAATAATCTGGTTTCGCGGACCAACTTGGAAATAAGACGTATTAGTGTGAGGCTAAAAACGTCACATTTTTACTTTATAAATAAAATATTTTTTATTTAAAACTTCTGTAATTGGTTACTAGTTAGAGGGGTGGTTACTTACTTACATTACTTACACTATTGACACAGTGTGACGGAAATAGTGTTGGACAATAAAATCACCTAAGGTTGAACTACAATTATATATATTGACCAATGTTTTCAATTTTTTTACATTCATTTTATAGGTTAATGATGTTAATTAATTTACGAAAATGAGTTGGATAAACGAAGATCGAGTAGTTTATAACTCACTACTTAATAGTTGTAATGAAAATCAATTTCAGATTTCGTAATTTGTCTGGAGTTTTTGTTAAAATTAAACAGCGCCGCATAGCGTAACCCAGAGCAGGAATACTATTCGTAAAGAAGGTTTGATTTACTCACCAACAGCGAAATAATGATCTGGTTCTTGTTTATGGTGAGGCCTGTGGAATTCTCGAAGAAGCAAGAAGGTTTTACATCGTACTTGCATTTTTTTTTAATGAAACTGATTCGGTTTCGCAACAGTGGGATACAGGCATTATTTCGTTTTCGTCAAAGTGATTTAAAAATGTGAGTAATGGTTTACTTGTTAAAGCACTGCTACCTCTGTATTTCACCAACACTCTGTATATATGTTTGCGCCGGCGACTTGCATCCTTTGCCCTAACCCAACCCTGTGGGGGCATATTTCCAGATAGTCATTTATTACCTCACAAACATAGTCCCATTCTCATTTATATGGGATATACATAGTTGGATTTACAATTTACTGTACAATAAGTGCTTCAGACGTCTACTTAAAGAAAACATATTAACTTTTGGCATACGTTGCTTTAGCACATTTTATCTAAAATATTATCACAAAATTAAAGTGGGTCGTACTTTTGGAACACCCGTATATATGTAATTCGTACGAGTACTCAAGAATTGGCTCAGCCTGTAGGGCCCTTTCGATAGAATGGTGTGAAACGGTGTCGAAGGCGTTGCGGATGTGAAAGCTGATGACATTGTAGGGCTTTTGGTTGGATGCTCGGTTCCTGATATAAGAGTCCAGGATAATGAATTGGCCAGCGTACCGTAGATATCAATGAAGCCTCGCTGGTTCATGTTTGGGGGCTTGGACTTTAGCCTGACAGCGACCACTCTATGGAGTCGCCGCTGCAGGCAGGATCCGATCATCATACGTCTCCAAAAATTGCCGGAATACTAATCACCACCCTTTGGAACTAATGTGGTCCTAAGTTGGAGAGCCCGGAACTAAATTATGTTTAACAAGACTTCAAGGTCTTTCACACCCTATACGGCTTCCAAGAAACCGTGGTTGCCTTTATCTCGTGGGTGGTGATCGAATAAAATAGATCTACTTGTGCGGGGGGGGGGGGGGGGGTGTCAGGAAGGGGAGGGGATTCTAGTATTCCTCTTTCTTCCACCACTTTCAAGTCAGGATAGACGCCGGCGGAAAAGATTGAGCGACCTTCGATAATCAGATCTGCCCAGCTTTTTATTTTTCGAGACGAGATCCTGTGCCTTCTTAAAGGCAGAAGGATTATGTCCTCTACCCGATTAGGATTGCATGTAGTTAATATTTTCTCCTTGTCTAGATTGGTCCTGAGTAGTCATCTTGGTTCAAGACTACGCTCTTACAATTGCTTTGTATTCCCTTGATATGATGTTTGCCATCTATGGATTTCGCAAGCTGGGACCAGCCTTTTATGGATGTTAGTTGTCTGTAAAATATCGACGCCAGCCATAATTGCTTGAAGGGTTTAGAGGCCGGCTTGTGCATACTGAGGTGGGCCTCCATGTCACATTGTCATTACAGTAAGCTTTACTAGTTTTGGTGAAACTTTCAGTTCCGGTATATTTCCTACAAATCGTTGTATCGTATGGTCGACAGAAGTCCTCAAAGATCTGCATGTTATCGACTGTGAAGATCGGGTTCCTTCTTCGTCTTATGAGGCGGAAACCCGAATGGTTCTCGAATGTTTTTGCTAAAAGTACCATCGCATATCTTATAGGCTATACATAACAGTGAGTGCTGTAGCTCAGTCAGTTAAAACACACGGGGCATATGCCCATTCCTTAAGTCTCTGCTTAATTATCCATATCTCCCCCACCAGAGCGTACATTTATTTAAATATCCCCTTGATCCACTGCACTATTGTTCCACTGATCTTTTAAGATCTCCCCCAGTTATTGAGCTGTGAATTACTTCTCATCCTCTTCTTCTTCGGGCATTTCGGGTATTTCTGTATCATTGCTGTTCCAGGGTATCCTCTACATTAAAATAGTTGTTATTGCCCCTTAATTATATTTTCGTACAATTTATCCATTAATTTTAGTTATTTTGATAGAATTTCAGTTTATGACAGTGGTTATTAATTCTTTATTTTAAATATACGTTTTCAATATTTAAATTATATGTATTTTCGTGTTTCCAGAAAAAAATATGTGCACTAAATTTCTTTTCTCTTTTCTCTCATATGCTAATTTACAAATAATATCTCCATTCGTGATAACGAATTTGCATTTGTGAGCCTTGATACACAAACTATTTTGGACAGTGTTTCATCCATCAACAATCGTAAATTTTGCAGTAAAACCTCTCATAAAACATTTCTAAAGTCGCCTTTTGGGATTCTCAGTCGTTACTGGCTACGCACTATAGGACCAGTTTAAATCATATTTTCTTTTATCGTTCCGTTCACCGTGACGTCTACTGCGCCCCGTTAAAAGCCATATCTCATGTATCATTGGGCAGAGACATTAAGCATACGCAGCATCGAGGATTATAAGACCGATACCATCTAGTCTTAGACAGTGCGGAAAGGACACACGAGCGACTTCCTACGTCCGGAAGTCCATCACAAACCCGGAGGGACCGTGAAAGGTGATTGTGAAGCAGCCCGGATCAACGCAGTGTTCCCTTATGTCGGCGCATAGAGACAATGACGCTCCGTCACAGCCACGAGGTCGGGCAATTCGCGTATATTCATCGATGGTATCGCGTCGGTCTTCAGCAGGGCTCATTTTATAACCTTCCGTCGTTCTATTGTTTTCACGAATCCTCCGGCGACATTGCATAGTGGTGGACTAGACTTTGGGTTTTTAAGAATGGGATGGAAGTTTTTTCCTGGGTGCTCAAAATATCATCGTATCAATCGTATCAATTATAAAAAACTATGTGGCGTTATATATTCGGTTACAGAATATACTTAGTTTTGATGAATGTATCAAAAAAATAAATAATATATCATGCTTAGTATTTGTGCCATTTTTATTATTACATTAATAATTACTTTTCTGGCAGAATTAGAATCAGCGTACAATGTTACGTGAGAAGGGGCGATGTGTGGTAACTTTACCTTTCTTCATTGTATGTCATTTTTATATTTGTTCCTTTATCTTTTTTTATATATAACCTATATTTTGTTTTTCTTTCGATTTTTATCGAAATATCCTATTGGACATATGCAAGTGATAACAGATATTATTGTACAATGCTGTGAAATATATAGCGTGTACATTTTTACGTTATGTTTTGAAACTTCCGATATTATTTAGTTGTAAATACTCTAAAAATACAAATTGCATTAAATCGAGTTTATTACCTTTTTGGCGGGATCGAAAAGTATTAAAGCCACCCCGATACCAGAGTGCGCGTCCGGTGCCAACTGCCATGTAGAAAAATGTATAACGTAATTACGGAAATTTAATTAGAACTAATTAAAGACGGAGCTTCTGGCGTCGAATTTTGTTCTCTTTTTCCTCGACGCGGACTGCGCGAGGCGTGGTTTTGGCGCCAACTGCATCTTACCCGGAGATAATATACATAGTTAGGTAATTAATGCTGCGACCTCGGCTATTTGCATGCTGTCTGATTATTTATGCAAATAAAGCATGTCTAGAGGTCCTGCCTCGGAGCGGCTATCGTCGCGCACCGGCAAAGGGAAATTACTAATTTTCTAAGTTACCGGCGCAACCCGCCCGGCAATTACACGCCATGCATGACTTAGGAGGACGTTCGAGATTGAGAAATTGCATGTACGGTGTACATGTTGCATAATAAGATCGGCACGGAATAATAATATTAGTTTGTTTTACAAATTACGGCAATTGTGTTCTATTGAATACGAAATGGCAGAAATTAAATATAATTTCAAGAGACGATTTCTATGTCCATAAGTATGAGATTTTAATACCTGAACTAACTTAATACTACATTATCTGCACCTTTTAACAGCCAGGACCGATGATGATATTTAACAGAAGAAGCATACAAGAGGATGATGAAAAAGAGAAAGGAAAACTACAATGGATGGAGAAATATTGTAGTTTTAGGCAGATCATGTGAATGACATAACAAACGCACCAACAAATGGATGCCAAAAAAAATGAATCAGCTTAACAAATGCGGCAATGGAACAGCGAGGAAAGGAGAAATGTTGCGAGAAGTAATAAGTGGAAGTATTTAAAATCCTTGCCAAACGGTAAACAACCGAATAACACACATTTGTAAAATCGAGGTGGTAACAATTCAAATATAGATGAGCAGATTTAAATACAAGCAGTTCTATGTGGGGAATGGAAATGTTTTACAGCGGTCACCAAATGACAAGAAAAGAGCAGCACATAACTCATAAGGCCAACAGGGAGAGGTGATGAATTACTGGTTTGGAGATTTAAGAAGTTAGGGAGAGAATTTAACAACGTAAGATACTTCTAAGGTAAACGGTACCATAAAAAAGGGTAATACAATGTGAAAAGTTTGCAGAAATTAAGCAAAATGAAGAACAATATCAATTCTAGAATTAGCTGGAATTACTCCTGTTAATCCACCTACTGTAAATAAGATAACGAATCCGAGGCTCGAGTATTGAGGGAGAATAATTTATTTATATCCTCTAGTAACAGCAACAGTTATAATTGCTGAAGTAAAATAAGCTTGTGTATCAACGTCTATACCTACTGCAAATATATAATGTGCTCGTACAATAAATTCTAGTAATCCAATTGCTTCTTTCTTCACCACTAATATGGGAAATTATTCCGAATTCAGGTAAAATAAAAAGGAAAACTTCAGGATGTTCGAAAAATCAAATTAAATGTTGGTATAAAAATCTCCCATCCTGTTAGGTCAAAAATCAGTTAAAAGCACATCAATAGCTCCTGCTAGTACTGCAAGATAGTAGTAGTAATGAAGCTGTTTATACCTACAGCTCAAACAAAAGTTATTCCTTTTGATCGTATATCAATATCAATAAAATTTACTGCACCTAAAATGGAACAAATTTATGAAAAAATTAAATATTTTGATTTTCAAATTTTTCTAGTTTTAAAAATTTAGATATGTAAATTTGCAAAAAACTTCTAGATTTAAAAGTTTCGATTTTTAGATTTTCAAGAATTTTCTAGATTAAAAAATTTCCATTTTTAGATATTCAAAATTTTTCCAGATTTAAAAATTTCGAGTTTTAGATTTTCAAAAACTGCTAGATTTAGAAATTTCGATTTTTAGATTTTAGTGCTATTTCGACTCACCTATCTCGTCTCAATTAGCCAGAAAAGGCAAAAATGGAAAACGTACATGATACTGAAGGATCATATTATTCAAAAACGACAATTTGTAAAATTGAGGGCAATTACAGAAACATGGACTTCAATAAACAAAAATAAATACCAGAGTTCCTCAGTCCATTATAAGTTGTAGTTTATAATAATAATTTATTAGCAAGGCGCTTTTATAATCTCAGGCACACTTTTGTTGGGTTGGGTTGGTTGGTTGGTTGGTTGGTTTGTTTATTTCATTTATTTAATGTAGGTCCTATCTTATTGTTATTGGATTTTTCGATATAGCGTAAAGCAGTTAAGTAAATCTACATCTAAAATAATGAAAAATGGCAATGATCTTTGAATGAACTTGTCCTATAATATTTTGGACGATGTTCATGTTTCTCATGTTTCTCCAATCCATGAGAATTCATATTATCTGAAATATCATGTAAATGGATAAAAGTTACTGTAGAGCTCTAATATCATACTTGGAGTAATTTGGTTAAATAGAATCCAGCACATTCGACAAAAATTGAGCAATTTCTCCAATCCATGAGAACTCCTATTATATGAAATATAACGAAAATGGACTAATTCTATTCTACGCCTTAGTTGCGCTTCATTTTGAGCTTGCCACTCATTATCATATATTTCTTTGGTCAATGATCTCCAAAAATCTTCGATGGGCAAGCCTGTGGTACATTTGGCGTCAGCTTTAGGGACAAAAGGTATGTTTTGACCTTCTAACCACATGCTTATAAGGGCCCAGGCTGAAGTGGAAAGAATGTCATGAAGTCGAGTAGAATGGAAAAAGTACAAGAGGAAAGGTTGCAAGGGATAGTGAATGGATAGGTACATTGGTTTGAAAGAGTAAATAATTTCAATTATTTTGAATTAGTGATCATTGATTAACATGCAATGATGAAGAAATTGAGGCAAGACTGCGCAAAGGAAGCAATATGAACAGTATTAGCAAATAAAGAGGTACCACGAAGTGGCAGAGCTTGAGACCGCCATGTGAAAAAGTTGCCAGTGTCAGATGAAGAGACCTAGGAAAAGCGGGATATATGAATGGAAGAAGAAGGAAAGAGGCTCAAAACAAAATGGCAAGAGGAGGCACATCTGTAATAAAATTTGTTGATTGTTTGATGTACTGTATTTTTATTAACATTTGGGGGAAGCTTTTGCAAATATAATGATTTTTCATCACGCAAATTAAATTTAAATTCAATACAGTAACTTCTAATTAAAATAGCAATTAACCGTGTTTAACTGTGTATGTTAATTAATTCTTAAATACACTGCTGTTCATTATGGATTCAATGTAAAATGTTACGGCCCATTGTTAAACATTGCACCGCTTGCGATAATCCAACTCATATTGCGTAAAATCTCGCAAAAGTTACTTTACCACAGACATTATAATGCAAATTCCAGTTCTTACATTTGCCTCGTGTTTTCGTAGACAACTGCGGCGTTGCTGCAACAACCCCCCGACGTAAGAGGTTTTTATTTGCGCTCGCCCACAATCCCGGCATTATCCTTCGACTCCCGATTTGAATAAAACTGGTCTAACATTTTAATTACCGGGCTACACGCGGCCATATTTATTTTTCCATCGCGGCGCTCCGGGCACGTCGGAAGAAAATACGTCGTGTTATTAACGAAATTAACAAGGGTTAGGAAAGGATGCCGAAGCTGCCTTAGAGGTCGGTCTCCACCCGGTAATGTTTTATAGCGCGATCTGAGATTCAGTGAAGTCCCCTTTTTCTCCTGAGTTATATGCTTTCAGTCGATCCCATCATTAGCATAAAACACGCTTTATAATAAATTGGAGCGTTTAAATAAAATGCATAATTACTTTAACCTACTTGCCGGGCACCGAATCGCCCAATAAAACGAAAAAAGTACCTGACGGAATCCAAGTTAAAGCGGACGAATTTACATTTTTCTTTTTGTGTCCTTTACGGGTTCTTTCGTTTTATGATTTTTGCGTCTCATCGCGATGCACCAATTAATCACGGTAATTGTTAACGTGGAAAAATCCGCTCGGGGAGCTTTCAATCTGCATTTACAACTTGGGTAATACCGAAGCCACATCGATGAGCATGAATGATCCATAGAATGTAAATATACGTATAATTTGCATAGTAACGAGTGTCGTGGTTTAATAATTTATTTGGACTGTTCTTCAACTCTCTTTCCTGTTTGCGATTCATTAAGCGCAGATAGATGGATTTAAATATCTCAGGAAACTATGCCCTTACAACGGCCATAGATATTATTGTTTCTAAAGGGAATTAAATTTCAGTTTCAATTTTTTATCACAACCATAATATAATTGAATCGAATTAACTGGATCTATGATACTACTATGTACATCCATAGTAATATACCTTGTAATGACAATTACTTTTAAAATGTTAAATAATTTAGATTAAAGACCAGTTCGTTATTTTCCGGTGTAAATTTGAATGCCACACGTCCTGCGTTTTGGTATAGTTCATTCTGTATAATGAATAGGTTTCGAAGTCAATTAATGGGTGCATTTAATTAGCATGTCGCGAGAAATTTCAACATTTTGTCAAGCGCCCATTGAAGGCTGAAAAACTTCATTACAAATTTTCTCAGCTATTCCATTCCGAACAAATGTTCAATTTACGTGATCTACGAAAGAAATCCACTAAGAAGTCTATTAAAGTTCCCAATGTTTCATTGATATAAATAACACGTGGTTTAAATTTTCGCTTTACTTTATTGACCAAAATAGTTTATGTGGGACGATTTTCCGATGAAACAAATCTGGTCCAAAACCGAAGTCTCAAGCGTTTGGATCTTATGTTCTTCATTTCTGCAATTCTCCAATTCGCCACGTTTCCCTGTGTCTACGTTCCGGCGACATATTCCCTTGTTATCTTTCTTAAATGGCTCCGAATCGTAAAGCTTTTAACACTGGCATATTCTAATTTAAATAAGTGTGTACACTAATTCATTTCAATTATGCCAATTATCCTCGAGGTTGTCTAGTGTGACTTTTCAACAAGGAGAAAATATTTGTTTCATCCTGAAATATATCGGAAAATAAATCGTATTATTGTGTGATACGTTTCAAATTTCAATTTTTAAATTTTATAAAATTGTGTTGTTTCAGCTACGTATTTTTTGCCATAATATTAGTCGATGTTGTGTTATATATAAACGCCAATCTTTCTAAATCTTATCGTAATATACATTTATTTAGAAAGAAATGTGTGACATCCTTTTTCAGGCGTAGGAAATTCTTGAGGGCGCTGGAAATATAATTGTTTTTGTACCGTCAATTTGGGGATCAGTCTGTCGAAAGCTTCGTCGTTAAAGGTCATTTTAATGATTTTATTTCTAGTGTCTAGCATGAGACGTAATATAGTATTGTTGGAGCCGAATGGGAGGCAACATAGTCGGTAATTAATCTTTAATTGAAATTGAAAAGAATCAAATATTATGTTTCATAAATAGTGATCAAGAATAAATTGTGTATAATATGCACTTTTAATTAAGTTGACAGCAGATCACCATTTCCAATTAAATTATCTAATTATACGATTATAAAAAATATTTCACGGTACTTGTATAATTAGTGATGTTAAAGTTATTGTTTTAATTACGTGAAATTTATATATTTTTGTTATTAATTTCACATCTGTTTACATTGAATCCAGATTTGCAGTTGAGTAGCAATGAAAAGTTCCAATATATATATCTACCGTCTGCGAGCAAGTGAAAAGGATAATATATAAAGAATGGCGAAAGCAGAAACTTAATAAAGGCAATAAGGTGGAGCAAATTGCCGGAAAAGTGGATTATTTCGTTTTCTACGTGGACAGGAGTTCATTAATTTCAGCGGATCGCTCGACCCCCGCCTGCACCTCCGGCCGGTCTCAGAGTAACACCTTTTTCATGTTTCAGACTGGAGACATCGCCTGAGAACGGTATGCAAATAAAGCGCAAGGGATGAGGGCTTTTTATACGACCGGGCTTGACGTGGGGTTGTGCCGTGGTCAGGTCGCGGCTGTTTCGGAACACTACCAGCTACCTCGGCCGCCCACCGCCGAGACGTCCCTTAGATAATTCAAGACAATAACTTTATCATTTGATCGCAAACAAATGCCCCGAATGCGGGGGAAACGGAGATGGAAACAATTTGGTTGTTAAAGTGGAATTCAGCTGACGATGTTTTTCAGTTAACACGGTGCCTAACCCGAACCACGCAGCTCGCCCGCCCCCCAACGCTATAAAGTTGCAAAGTAAATAAAAGCATATAACAATCCGGAATCACACCGGCTACATTTGCGGGAGTGTAAAAGATAAACATTCTCCGAAATTGAAAGCTTTAATAGAGGTGGGTATTGCAATTAAATGCGCGCACGGTTGATTCAATTTCGTTTCGGAATTGATGCGTATTCGCGAACGAGTAAACAGCCACAAGAACATCGAACTTACACATATCCGACCGCGGTAATGTATTCATAATTGTGACGTGGCACTCACGAATCATAATATTGACATCTAAACATTGTTTAAAATTCACGAACGCTCTTGGAATTAAGTGAAAGTGGTATTAACCCCGTGCATTCGATGCCGCTAATCAAGGGAGCTCTGTCAATATACCCTCATCTATTACTCAAACTTTGCAATCCAATACCTAACAATTTAAATTGAAACTAAACTAAATATCAATTCTTGTCAAAATCTACGAAATATTCTTTGCTGAAACTGCTACATTTTTAATATTATAACAAATTACAAATTCGATGAACTGGTAATAGTACTATTATTAATTCTATTAAAAAACTTTCAGAAAGATCACACATTGTTTTTTTTATTTCTATTGCACGATCTATAATCGATTTAATTGGTCGTTGTTACCGCTTGGGAGCTCGCCATGAGATGAAGAGCGACAATTTTAGTTGTTTTGCTTTAACGGGGGTACTAGTAACTATTTTTGAAAGAGACTCACTACTGAACTAATCGCAATGTTCATTTTCGTGTTGCTGGAGGCAGACAAGAATTATGAATTTTATACTATCCACTAATTTAGTTCCTAATGCGTTCAGAAATTGCTATTGAACTTTTATGTCCATCTGAAACATCTAGTAATTGCAAAACGGAATTGTTTATTTACTTAAAGCATATTGGTTTCTGAATATAGATTCAGAGAAATTCTACATTCAATATACATGACGTATAAGAATAAGTGAAAATATATATAGTAAATATGAAAATAATCTTAAAATAACTATATGGGGATGTCCATTGTGCCGCAGGCCGAGATTATGGGAACGAGGCGGTGCGGATAGGGATAGTCCGAAATGAAAGTAGATTCAGCCCTAGTAACATTTATCGGCTTCAAGCTAATTACTGGTCAGGATGGAGACATCTTTGTATTAATATTTGAGGTAACATTTGATGCAACTTGTTTTTTATGCTTTTTAACTTCGATGTTCGAGTGAAACCACAACTGGCTCTATCATATTTTTTTAATGATCTGATCGTGAACTTACACGAAACAAAGAAGTGGTTATTGAATAAAAAATATATAAAAGATTGTCAAAATTAAAGTTTGTAAAGTTTCAAGTACAACATATAATATAATTGTATTCACCTATATTACAATGTCATGTAACACGGGTATTTTTACAAAATTATTTCCCAAACTTTGCAGAAAAATTCACGTTATAATTACTGAAAATTTGATAGGGATGGTTGTTCTGCTAAGTTTTTTTGAGTATTAACCATTTCCTTTGTTTCACTACCAATAGCAGCTTTATAGGGTTTTTTTGCGACAGCTGCAGCTGCACCTAAAGGGATTTTTTTTGTCAAATCTCTTGAACAAGTGTTTCTGCCTGGCGGCTTCTGATGCGGAATTATCATATTCTTCAGATGCCTTCGTTGTATCGTTGATCAAATTCATATGAAATTGGTGATTTGAAATTTTGCTAATTAATCTCATCCAACAGCACCATTGATATATTAGATGCAGGGGTAATATAAAAAGTTTTTCAACGACAAGGAAATTGCTACTCTATTTGCAAACTATTTATTTAGAAATATTAATATTTATGGCGCAGAAACGATAATATTGGGCGACGTTACCTAAATACACATGTACAATGTTTATTAAAATTATTTGACATAGGGTAATTTGAGTCAAGTGAAAACAATTTGATCTACAACTTGTAGATTTTCTGTAGCAGTTTGTAGACCACATTGTAGAGATATGAAAATAAATGTAGTAAATAGAATAAATAAATATATATTGTAAAAAAACGATCAAAATCTGAATTGTGGCGGAACGTATATTCGATAAAAATATTCTCTGAGCCATTTGCGTGTTTAGATACTATGAGCCATGAGTAGCCAATGAATTGAATCATTGACGCACACTTCGCGCTTCACCGGCTAAAACCGGCTAATATTTCAATAGAAAAATCATTTCGTACATTTATAATTTCACTACTGTTGGTGCACGTGTCTTTTATGTTTTATAGACTAAAATAAAAGTATGTCTTCGCGTTATAGTCTCATATATTTTTCGTTCCTCTAAAGCTCCCGGTGGACGTACGAACACATTGTGTTGGCAAGCAGCTCGACTACTTGTAAAAATACCCACTTACTTCTTCTTCTTCTTTCATCTTTTCCTTATGCCATTTACGGCGTCGGATTTGGTGTCACCCATGTCCTCCATTCTTCTGTATTTTTTGTCATCCTCTTCATATCCTCCATTCCCGTATCCTCCCATTCCCTCTCTTTTCGCTTCCATTACCCTGTTCTCTCCTCTCTCATTCCCAGTACGTGCACAAACCATCCTAATTGTTTCTCTTCTAATTTCCTTGTTATTTTATCCTGCTCCAGTCTTTCAACTATCCATTAATTTCTCTTCCTGTATATTTTTGTGACTTGTGAATTTTCCTCATCACACACAGGTATTCAAATGTTGTTATTTCTTCTAGTTTTTCTTGATTCCAATATAGCTCCTATTTCCAAAGCCTCTCTCTTTCACTTTATTCATCACTTTGCTTTTCCCCACATTTATTTCCATTTCATTTTCCTGTATTTCTTTTATCCATACGTTTAGTATTTCCTGTATTCTCCTTTCAGTGTCGGCTAGCAGAACTACATACTCGGTGCTTTCTTTTCGCATTCCCTTATTATGTCGTCCATATATACTATAAAAAGTACTGGGCGTAAACTCATTTACTGAATATAAGAAAATATTGTTAAAAAACCATAACTAAATTCACATAAAAATATGACTTTCTATTCAATTCCAGTGGACGACCCAACAATAACAAAGTAACACAGTCTTTCACTTCTTTGATTTTTTTACGACAAATTTTAAACTTTCGCAAATTTATCATGCACGGTGCAGTGGCGTGTATGCAAACTCGTTGATTCAGATAAGTTAATTTGAATATTTCTTTATAAATTATTCCCAGTACGAATTTAAGAAAAAGAACAACGACTGCATGAATTCCGCGTCTGGACCTACGATACAATTTCATGAATTACGTTTTAAATTTACGACTGGTGAATTTATGACCGCAAATTTTCCGTCCTGGTCGAATTTATGCAGGCAACATTGTAGAAATTATAAGGTACGATATTTAACAACAACGAATGTTTTTCAGAACGACGATGTGTCCGCGTGTGTTGAGACAGCGGGACATTTTGTATTGATTCTAGTTAAAAGCTTCGCCTTCTGCTTGCGTTCCTGGAGAGAGCACTCCCAGCAACGCGAATTAAGAGCGCGGAGGTACAAGAATGAAGGCTGTTACGTGTCCTTTGTATTTAATGGAGAGAAAACACGCTTTGACACATCACCTGTTTTTCTATTAGTTCGTGATGGATGATTTTCTGCCTTCGTTCCCGTTAAATCCGTTGGACGCTCAAATCGAATCGGACGACTTTGTCAACGTCGCTCTTTAACATTTTAATATTTCACGTAATATGTCAAAACCAATATTCTAAGCAAATTTAGCTCTATGAATTTTACTCATTTTAAAATGACTTGATTTTAATTTCACGTATTGCGATACAAATCCGGATCGTTCAGTTGCGACCAAATAAATGTAACGACGTAGAAATATCGCCAGGAGTGAACTACTGTGCAATGGCGGATTACGCAAGACACACAGAGCAGCGCAAACTAGTTATATGCATTTCACAAATGAGTAAACTTTATTTAACCTTTCTGTTGCGATCTGGCTTATTTTCGCGATGCTCGTTTCGAGAGAAAAGGGGATTCGGATTTTCTTGGTTTGAGGTATTTCTAATGCAAATGCGCCTGATTATCCTCCGCCAAGAAATGCGAACGACTTTCTGTAACTTTATGCTCTATTACAAAGGTCTATCTCGACGTAATGAATATATTAATTAGTTGTGTAATACATAAAGATGATTTGAATTAAAATTCATTGTTTGTAGGTAAAACGCGTGGAAGTACGATGAATAAAGAGCTTTGTTTTTATTTGTTTTATGTTATATATTGTTTAATATTTGCAATATAAAATATTATTGGTAATGTTAGATAAATTAGTAGGTCTTATCAAGTGAACTAATTATAATAAAACTAAAAATCGAAATTATAGCATAGAATAGAATTGATTTTCAATGTACGTACCCCAAAAATTACTTGATAGTAAACGTTCAATAGTGAGTAATATTTTATGCTCCGATGTACATATTTTTAATAATTATAATAGATAAGGCAAAATATGACTTATATTTCTTGTTGCAATTTATTTCAGATGCATGTTTTATTAATTGCATATAATTATCATTAGATTAAAAATACAATTAAACACAAACGCACGTTAGTGCGCGCAGAATTTTTATCAAAAAAAACACGTTCCATAATACATGTGAAATACGAACATGCAGTTAATCATAATTTCAACGTAATTATTTCACAGTATGCCCTCGAATGCACGAACTTTCGGCGCCTGCATTTACATTTTTAAGTCCGAACTTAAAATTCAAAAGTCGAAGCGACCGGCGACGCTGAAACAACACGATATAAAAATGTATTTATATTTTTATCAACATAAATACAGAATAATAATATTTAACTATTACTCACGCTTGCAAGAACTGATTAGTGGCTATCTGTTTCCTGTGCGTGAGCACACATTTAATGATAATGTTCTGTACACCTAGTTCAGTAATTACAAAAGTATTATGTTGTCTTCGACGGCGCATTTTCTGGTAAAGTGATTAAATGTCTGAGAGACACGATCGTCGCACATTTTACTTTTGTATCATTAAGCAAATAAAAAGCAATTATAATTTTCGTGTACTTGTTTATCCGGCGAACGGTTATTTGCTCTTCGCTGTTGAACTTGAATGTGTGTTGTTGCACGATATTTATATTGGCATTATCATGGAAAATTGTAGGTATACAAAAGCAATGATGTTTACATATGATATTATTAATAAATTAGTTAACAAATACGTTGAGCTTTTGTACGGAAATACTACCTGCCCATCGTACCTGTATAAATGCTGTAGAATAAATTTACCATCACATCTGACGTTAGAAAATTCATTAAATGAAAACAAGGAAAAGAAAACCACCAAAATCAAAATGGGTAACAAAAATCAAACGGGAAGACAAACGAAGGAAGCAAACATAAGTCGAAATTGAAATAAAATACTTAATTAATCGAAGATTTTCTAATGCGCTTTCCTCATACAAAATATTTAACGTATTATTTTCTGTAAATGAGAATTTTAGCTGAGTTCTCTTTTTTACATTTAGCTTTAAAGTTTTTTAAGAAAACCATTTTCCGCTGTTTTAAGTCAGCTCATACACCACAAGGTGTCATTTTGACAAACATTTTAGAAGGATATTGACGTATAAAGGAAATAACAGTGGTCCAACTAATGATCCTTGTGATACACCTTTTTCAATAAGCCCCCACGACGAAGTTATTTTGTAATAAGTTTTGCCACGTAAGCAAATTACGTATTATTATGTTATATAGATTTTTCATTTTGGTAGCCACACTTATTATTTTTATGGAATTTATATATATTACTAAAATATTTTTTCCAAAGATTTTAAATAAATGAAATAGTAGGACCATTGGTGCTGTCATTCTAGATGTTTGTCTTCAACCCCTTTCTAAAATTGATTGGTTTTATAGGTTTTTATTGCTATTAGTGCTTTTGACAACTAATTGTAGATGCATGTGTGGTATACGTATGCTGATTTTGTTTTCCAATTATTAGATAGTTTCTTTTTTTATTGCAGTTTGGATGTTGAGAGAAGTGGAAATATCAAAAAATTGTGTCATTACTCTATAATTATATTATTTTTTATTTACAAAAACATTATTAATTAATGATCATGGCACAGATGTTACTCTTGTAGTTGGTCGATTTTGGATATTATCATCGATCCTACAAAACACGATTTTTAATTGTCGTTGTGTACATTCATTACCATAGAGCAACAAATTGGTAAAGATCCATTTGGTTGTGGCCGAAAAATATTACACCTAAGTTACAAATTCTGTAGATTAGCCGATTTAATTTTGATTATATACGACCTTAATTTTAAAAATCTTAACATATTGTCAATGATTTAATCATAATTAATAAATAAACAAGTGCTCTTATTTATTTTGGTGCGCAATTGTTGGTACGAAAATTATCACGTGAACCTCTTTAATAATAATGCCAAGACACTAAGTATATGTTTACCGAGTAACGCGTTCAAATTTGCCAGCTTTCAAGTTATTGTTGTTGTAAAAATTATTCAAACTGTCTTAGATAAAAATAGTGTACACTGGGCAAGTCCTAGATAACAGGCCCAAAAATTCTTTTACGAAAATCCTTGCAACTATCTTTGGTACAGTTGCAAATATTATGAACTGTCTTGAAGACAAAGCCTAGAACCTGTCTAACAATTCTTTTATGGAAATTTCAAAAAATTCTTCAAACTGTCTTTCGTGAACATATTGTAAACTGTCTGAAATGCAAGGCTTGAAGAACTACATAAAAATTCTTTTAAAAAAATCTTTGAACTCTCTTAGATGCAAATGCAAATGTTGCAAACTGCCTGAAAGGTAAAGCCTACAACATGTCGATTAATTCTTTCATAAGAACATCGAAAAATTATTCAAACTGTCTTAGATAAAAATAGTGTAAACTGGGCAAGTCCTAGATGAGCGGCCCAAAAATTCATTTACGAAAATCCTTAAAACTGTCTTTGGTACAATTGGAAATGTTATTAACTGTCTTGAAGGCAAAGCCTAGTACCTGTCTAACAATTCATTTATGGGAATTTCAAAAAGTTCTTCAAACTGTTTTCGTGCACATATTGTAAACTGTCTGAAATGCAAAGCTTGAAGAACTGCATAAAAATTCTTTTACAAAAATCTTTGAACTCTCTTAGATACAAATGCAAATGTTGCAAACTGCCTGAAAGGCAAAGCCTAGAACATGTCAATTAATTCTTTCATAAGAGCTTCGAAAAATTATTTAAACTGTCTTAGATAAAAATAGTGTAAACTGGGCAAGTCCTAGATGACCGTCCCAAAAATTATTTTACTAAAATCCTTGAAATATCTTTGGTACAGTTGCAAATATTATGAACTGTCTTAAAGGCAAAGCCTAGAACCTGTCTAACAATTCTTTTATGGGAATTTCAAAAAAATTCTTCAAATTGTCTTTGGTGAACATATTGTAAACTGTCTGAAATGCAAGGCTTGAAGAACTGCGTAAAAATTCTTGTACAGAAACCTTTGTAAAAAGGTAAAAATGATGGGCCAAGGTTCCGAAGAGATTTGACAATTGTTGTGAAAATGTTCATTTCTACAAAAATATGTAAACTTGCTTAAAAATAGTTAGTGAAAAATGCAAATTCTAAAAATAGTGCTGCAACCATAATTATAGTTGACGCTAACGATGGAATTTATTGTGGTCTTGCTTAGTCGTACTCATGCATGAGACATTGTTTTCAATCTTGATCGAGTTGTGCTGGAAGCTAGATAATTATTTAAAATTAATTAAAATTATTTTATATTTTATTGTAAACGGATTAGCGTTTTGGTGGTTTTAGATTAAGCTTTTTGTTGCTTTCGTGGAGTAGATGGGTACATGATCATAATCAGGTGATCAGGGGATAGCTGACTATGAACGTATCAGCATATTGCATATTTGGTCATTTTCAATATAATCTATAAATTGCTTTATTAACGTTTTGTTACGATAATTTTTATTATTTTCTTCCGATTTATTTTTAATTAATCGTTAGATTTTCCCATTTATATTTTTGCACTTTGCGTTTTCGAAAATTTTTAATTTTATTCAAATCTTTTATAGAATTGTTATTGAAACATTTTTTCTCTTAATTTCTGTTTTTTACAACTTTAACGTTTTTTTTTGATTTGTCGTATTTTCTACATTTTATATTTTGTGAGGTTTTCAATAATTTTGAATTTTCTTAATTGTCGCACATTTTTGAATTTCATATCCATTGTTGTTGCAATTTTGCAAAAATCATAAAAAAATAGCGGCCATAACCTTGCCAGCCAAATGTTGGACCTTAAGCTTCTTGTGTTTCCATTGCACCTGTTGCAGTCATGTTTGCTTTGAGGATCATAATCATGAACCTTTTATCGCCAATTACAACTTTCTCAATAATTTCTTCCTATTGTCCTTCATAAATTGTTGGGAAATTTCAACGTTGTTTATCGAATGGAGTCAACATTCTCTGTATCCAACTGGCATCCACTTTTGACATGCCCACATTATCACGGATGATGGTCCAAACACGTTCCCCGCTAATTTGCAAGGTTTCAGCTATCACATCGATTTTAATTTGTCGATCTTCAAGGATATTTTTTTTTTACTTTCGCACGTTTTCTTCGGTAATGGCTGAATTTGGTCGACCACTTCGAGGTTCATTTTCGATTTAAATTACTTTACATTTAAATTATATACCATCATTTATTTCTCTTATAAGAAAAAAAAGTTCACCGTAAAGGACATGCGATTTTTTATTTCCTATTCCCTTATTTTGTAAGAAATTTTATGACGGCACGTTGGTCAATTTCGAAAAACCACAACACGTCACTAAAAAATGTACAAAAGGCCACAAACAAAATGCAATATCGACTATTATGTGACAATATTTTGACAGTTCCCTCAGCTCCTTCACTGTTAGGTACCATTTTTATCAGCTTTGCCAGCTATCCTGTCGTCTTCGGATTTTGTCGTTTTAATTACTGTATAACTTTCAATGAACCACTGGACAAAAGTGCATTTTACAATAAAAATATTGCAATTTAAAAGTTAAAATTGAGTATTTTGTCTCATATTTATCTCGAATTTATTTTAACATTTCATTGTATCTTTTTATTTACACCAAAATATTCCACTAAATGGAAATATTGACTCAATTCAGTTAATAAGGAAGAAGGATATTTAGTAATTATGTGGTTATCTAAAGCTATGTGATCAATGAAACTGGTTTAACTAGCGACATGAAACGAAAATGCCACGACACCATAAAAGTTTCATGCAACTGTAATTTAAAGCGATGGTAGTTTTGTGCAAACCCTTGACAGAGTGCAGTTCCTCTTTGTAGTGCCCCAAAAAAAAATCTAAACATAACACGAACTGGTACATGGCGTTGAAAGATATCCTTACTAGGACGATTATAATTTCAGTAAATTTTTCTTTAGCTCCTAATGCCATTCTAAAGTGTATATCATTCTTCATTATTTCTGGTCTGACTAATTGCAGCAAAATATCAAAATTTGATTTAGGCACTCTGTAGATATTTAAGCTTTTTTTAAAATTTCTATATTTAAAATAAATGTATGAATTTAATTGCTTTAATCTTTGATATATGTTGAGATTGGGCACCCGCAGTTTTTTTTTACTCAGTGATATGCTAAAGCAAATATCTATTGTTAGTGTTCCGTTGACAGATAGTTCGTGATCGGTCTGCGGTAAAAAATCTTGATGACCACTAGATCTGACGAGATGAAATTACACTGAAACATTATATTGTTTAGCAATTAACCAATTTGTCTTTATGAAGCTGTTCGTAACATCTAGGTGTAAGATCGTAAAGAAAATTTGAATTTTTTAAATTTTTATTTCGATGTCACCACCAAAGAATAAACACATCCTCGTCATAGGACATCTCGATTGGAACTGATCAAATAATTCCATTAGAGTGCGGCAACGTGTGAAACTGGTTTGAATAAATCCCTTGTATCAAATTTGTTTCTTGCAACCAGATTTATTGATAAATTGTTTTTAATAAATATGTCTTCAAGGGAAAATCATTGATTACGAAATCTAGACTTCACTGTTTTCAAAATTATTATTTTATTAAAACACCTAGCGAGATATGATTACCTCACTGGGTAGATGTGAACTGTGAATATTTTAGTGCACTTTATTCGCCGAATGATTATTTTTTAAGTGTGCATTGAAAGACTGATACTTCTTTAAATGAGAATAACGAACAAGTCACTAAAGATTCAAAAAATATTGCGCCAGCAAAGGAAATCTTTATGGCAAACGACGGACTTGAAGCACCTTGTATAATAACCAGAACTGCAATAGTGTGTACGCTCCTATTTCTGAATTAGAGTAAAATACCATTAAGCGCGGAATACGAACGCTTCCAGTGGTAACATTTCCCCGTATAAACGTTACATATACGGCTACTTAAATATATAAAATAACAATTTTCTCGTTTCGTACGTTCTGCGGCGAATTTCAGATGGGGTTTACAGTATTCAATTCGACGCTTGCGGACGTCGCTTACTTTTTATTCCTCGAGACCTAATAGTCTATTTTACATGAAATGCACCTTTTGCGGACGGCGATTAAATCTAAATTTAAATTGTCGGGGCGACGGACGGTACGTCGAATTAAGCGCCAAAGTTTCGACGAAAAATGGACCTACGCGGCGGGTTATGTTATTTATGTGATGGTTTGACCGTTCGAGCCGGACATCTTATTGCAAATTTGAAATTCTGATCGCAAGGCGTCAGTTTTTGTGTTAGGCATTTAATTAATTTAATTTCGCCGAGTCGCACCTGTTAAACCCGGACAATTGAATCCCCTTCGACCCTCGTTAATTGTCTGGAAAAGCGAGAAATCATTATATGGACCCGGACTAGTCCGTGATACGGCGAACCACAAAGTCTGTCTCTCTACCTCTGTTTCCAATTGCATTAACACTGGTTCTAGTCGTACGTACGTAAATTGAAATATCTTTTCGTTTAATGATAATCATTCATTTTATATTGTACGTTCTAATTACGTGATTATACGGGCCATATCGCCATACTTAAATCTAATTGATCATTCAAACAATTAAAATTCTTCATTCTTCATTTATAAATTTCCAGAGACACTTAATTTAAATCTAACATTTAGATCATGAGCCAGTTTACGTGATTCTATTAAATTGTTGACAAATAATGAATAATTTTTCCATTTTATTGCTTAAATGTTCTTTGCATGGAATCTTAAATGATGACTCAGCTGAAATTATTTGTTTATTTAAGTTGTGGTGACTGTAATGCTTGAAATATACGAATATATCAGTCCCGTAGATATTTTAAGATTAGAGTAAGATATTAAAACATTTTCGAACCAATTAATAGAAAAACCACATAATGCGGTATATTTACGACTGATTTATATAAAATAAAATAAAACATATTTATATGTCGTTGTCTCCCTGTAAATTCAAGCAAAGAACAACACATAAAATGACATTCTTCCAAAATATGGTTCAGAAATAATATCATTATTGTTAATAAAAACATTCCGACGAAAAAGTGTGACGCACAATTGACAAAGTTACGCGAATAATAGACAAGAATAAGTTGTTGTGGAGGCTTTCTATCAACGGAAAGTCGGAAGCTCGGTAGTATGTTAGATTTATCCTGCGTAGCGGTGATTCTTATTTTCTAATTCAGAGCACGATCCCCTAATGCCGTCGCACATTCATGCCTAGCAATGTTTAACTCGCTGAAATTATCCAATTCCATTAGGGCCGTATTACATTTCGACGTCACTGGAGATTTTGACACAACAACGGCTACTTCCCCACATTAAATTTATTGTGATTCAATTACGCGTTGACTGGATGAGAATAAAAAAAAGATGTTTCCTGGAATCATTTCCATGCACATTACTAATTATTGCCGCAGAGATAACGTTTTTATCCAGAATTATAGTAACACGCGGTTACAAATGTCACACCTCAGAGCGCTTTATCGAATTATTTACATTTAGTGGTTTGAGTCATTTTTACACCTACATTGTTATCCGTAACATTTGACTTTTGTTTTTTTTTTGAAGTACAGTAAAATTGTGGTGTAATTAATATTTTTTTTTAATATGGGAAACAATGCAAAGACGTTGGAAAATAGTATCAGGAACTGCACTCTCCATTTAGGACGAGTTATATATATGCTTCGGCTCTACATGGGGTGCAGGCGATGCGGTGTCGGCGCCAAGCTTGGAAGCTCACCTTGGCGCCGGATTCCTCCTCGTACAGCGGCGACTCGGAAATCAACGAGCTTTTTCTTGGGAAAGTAGAACAATTCGGCGCGGAACCAACAACATAAAACATCGGTACCTAGATACAGAACTTACTGCCGGGTAGTGTATATACGTAGTGCTCGGAAAACGTGATATACTGAGAACTCGTAGTTGTATAAATATTTAAGCAAGAAAAACGTTAAAAAATACAAATGTTTTATTAATTGTCAACTTATTGGTTGTTAAACAATCACAAATCACAAATATTACTTGATTGCTGATATTTATTATTTGGTTTGTCACACGTGGCAAAGATTTGTTTAGTTTTTTTCGAAATGCCTAAATGCGCAAAAGGCGTGGCAATAAATTTAATATCCCAAAATATATTTGATACAGCACAAGATGACCATATAAAAAGTATTTTTCTACACTGTTAACAACAATATCGAAGATCATCTTCATTAGTAACAATAAAAATTAAAAACTTATTATGTAATAAAATACATTGCAGTGAATGTATTAAGGTGTTAGCTGTTTCGCCCTCTATGGACTCATCAGATCACACATACATTCGTTGAAGTTGCATCGAGTCACGCATGAGTGAGTTGGTGTGTGAGTATTACCATCTACACGTGAATACTCACACATTTGTTTGTTACTGCTACATAATTGCAGCTGTCGTTACCTTAATATATTCGCTGAAATTAATTTTCAAGAAATTCTTTATTGCCGACGGCTACGGGATAATTGCAAGTTTTTATACTACCAACGTGGTTGGTCGGAAAGCAAAGCAGTAACAAGTGTGTGGGTATTCACGTCTAGACGGCGATAAAATTCACACCCAAACTAAATGTTATTATTAATTAAGTTTTATGTAAAAATTGTATAATTTTTGATCTAATAACAAACATGGTACCCATCTCGCATTGATTTTGTTAACTAAAACTAAAAATGACCCCTATGTGGGTATGAGTATATTTATTGGATTGACTAATCAAATACATACAATTTTTGAAACGATAATGGTGGTTTTGATCACCATAATATTTTTCAATTTTTGTTCAATTTTCAACTTTCGTAGTGTATTTTGCAAGCATTCGCAAAAAAAAAACATTTTCACCAAGAAACCATTTCGAATTTCCCGTTTTTTTATTTCAGGGCTTGAATCATTTGCTTCCAAAGGGGACTCCTCCAAGCCTTGCCCCGGAATATAATGCACGATAATCTGAAACGTCGAAAACCTAAAGCACCTCAGTAATGGATCGAAGAAGCGATAAAGTGTTTACCAAATTGCACTCGACCATCTTTTTTTGTAAATTGCCGTTATTCAGATATCGATTTACCTTTATGCAATTTTTATTTTTCATGATCAATTTGTCCTTTTTTCAGGAACCCTGCAAGCGACATAATTATAACTCCAATATACAGTGCCATAGAGAAATCTTGGTTTTGTTCTACTTCCGCATAGATTCAATGTTTTCTTGCCCTTTTCTTAAATTTTTCACGATCCAGATTTTAATTCTAACACCCTTTGCCTTCCTTTCTTATTTGGTTCCTCTTGTTTATGTTAGCTCCCAGATGTAACGCTCTTCGTTTTTCTAAACTTATATATCCTCCGATCTATAAAATATTTTATTATCAAATTGTTATGTAACTGCGCTATGTAACACGCTACCATATAATAATAATTCATTTTCACTTCCCCATTATTATTTATTTTTTCTTCTTTTAATTTGCGATTTTTGTCCATGTGTTTATCTAATCCCATCCCCATCTGGAATATTTTTTTGTTTCCTTGCCGTTAAAAATCCTCTTCATATTTTTTAACGGATCTTCCAGATTGTCTCCCTTTTTCCTTCTGGAACTAATAATGTGTTGTTTGGTATCGCTTTAAGCTTACGTGTTTTGCTGCTTCCCCCGTCTTTATCATACGAGTTTAAGGGTTAAATATTACCTTCGTTTTAAACACATCTCCTGTGTTTTCCACTTTTTTATCGGTTTTTCAACACCGGATCTATAATTTTATTTCGTACTCTGGATTGTGTTGAATTTTGTTGGGCTGGGTTGAACAGCCAACCCTGTTTGTTTATGTACTCTTTTGGTGTTTAATATATTTTGCGTCAACTGTACTGGTTCAACAAATCTAAGAGCTCCATATAATTGTTAGCTATTCGTGCAACAAGACACACCAGATAACCAGGAAACGTTGAAAGACGTAAATGGTTGCAAAATATCTGATTGTTGATTGACTGGAGAGCAAATCCAGACGGATACACTATTATTGCGCCAATATGGACAGAACAGGACAGAAAGGGAAGGAAAGAAAATGATAAGTGAGATGTGTGCGCTGCAGAGCTGCTGACGTTTCGCACGAAGATGAAGCTAAAGTACCTCAATATAGACAACTTGCAGCCTATATTACTGAAGTGAAAAGTATGATTTTGTATGTAGTGGAGCAATTCAAAGAAAATACAAAAAGTCAACAATTTTTAGCCGAGCAATATGAAGGGACAACAAATCATAAGCAATCATATCAAAACGTTGGAAAAATATAGCATAACTTATAGCTTCCTACGCGAGAAAAGAAAATATCTTTACTGAATAATAGAATAAGTGAACTTGAATAAGCAACATACACTAAAAATTAGCTGAAATGGAGGAAGAAGATACGAAACAAATTGTACGAAAAGTTAAGAACTTGGGAATTGTGGTGCACGTATTATGGAAATTAAGTTTGTTTGGTTGATTCGATAATATTAAAATTTGATAATTAGTCGAGCTGGTTAATTGATCATGAAATGCATGTGTTGCTCTACTCAAACATCGAACACAAACATCGAACGTACTTCTTGTCCCCTTTAAAACCACATCGTCATCTTTGACCAGTACTGAAACCTTCGCAAAATGTACGTCAATCGCGATCCGTTATGGCAATTTAAAATAACTCCTTACATGCGATAAATTATTTAGTAGTAGAAATGTAATTATCTATTTGAATAGTGAGGTCGTAAACTTAATGAACCAATGTGTATGTTTATTGTTTTTAGTAAGGCTTTAGATATTATTAATCACGAGCAGATTTTGGAAACGATGGGACTGAGTGGCTAGACCTTAAGAATACAAGTGGTAAAAATCGTAGGCAAACTCGGAAAGCAGTCACAAGTGCAAATATGGGTCCCTCAGGGAAGTATATTAGGTCCAATTATGTACTTAACGTACGTTAATGACATTGGATAGTGTTTTAGAAAATGTAAATATTGGTTGTATGCGGACGACACTGTGATTGTTAAATTCATAAAGACCTATGTATAGCAGAGGGAAACCTGCCAAGGAAGTTGTAATAAATGAAGGAAAGACAATGTTTCTACATGTCTCTTCACCGACATTAAAGAAGTAGACCAGTGAACATAATTATCATTCTTCAGAGTGCTTATATGATATATTAAATGGAAGACAAGAAAAGTGTCGAATGAAAATGAGAAACTAGAAGCACATAACTAGGTTACTTTGCTGGAAGTTTTACCTATTTACTTAACTTGATACAAAATGAAACCCTGAAGTTGATTTATCACGTACTGGTAGAATCGGTGATGGGTTCGCCCTAGATAGGTCGCCCTACAAGCCAGAATTGTGAAACACATGGTCCAAGCAGGAACAAGACCACATACAATGTATAAGACAAATATAAAAACGTTCTGAGCAATTTTTATAAGTCGGTGTCGGTTCTAAGATATAACAACAATTATAGATCCAGAGCAATGTCTATCGTGTAAAGGAAAAATCTGCAGTGGTCCGCACTGAACTTTCTTATACTTAGTTATACTACATTTTTCGAGATAAAAGTTGCAAGAATAATTCTGTACCCTTTTCGAGATAAGGAAAAGGTGATAAGAGTAAACCATCACTTTCGGTTGAGATGTTGCTTTCAAAATAGGACGTTTTTCTCTTTTGTGTATACAAATCTTAAGTAAACGTTATTCGTTGAAATTATTAGAATTGATTATATTTATGGACAATGAGTGACTCTCATGCCATTGATAAACAGGGCACAAACCTAGGACCGCAACACGATACAGTTTTTTTTTTTTTTAATTAACGTTGGTATTTTAGTTTGATTTATCACTTTTTTTATGAAGAATTTTTTATTCTAATTTGTTCTTAATTAATAGAATAAGGATACAATGAGGACAGTTTCGATCTGTTGCGGAAACGATGGGGCAAAAAATATTTATTATTAGTTTTTTTCTTTGGTGCAATTCCCTTTAACACTATTGTTAAATATGTGAATCTATATCTAAAATAACTTTCTATATATTTGTTTTTAAATTAGTATTTATGTTTATTTCATATGTTTGCCATATATTGCAGTAGGTTCGTTTATACAACAGCGAAGCTGTTTCAAGTAATATCGTTTTACTGTAGAGCTGCCATTTACTGGTCAGAGCGAGACACGTAACACGCATTATTCAACCCGTTGATGCGCCCAATATAATAGCGAGCGGCCTTTGAAAGATCCGAACACCTCTTTTAATTTTCCCTCGCTGGCGTTAATACCCAGCATTAATAAGCCCACGTTCGTCGTATTTAAAATACGCTGTGCGTAATTTCGCATTTGATTAACCGATACGTTATTATTTACATATGTTGTTTGAACTATTAATTATGGAGCTAAACCTATTTGAAAACCATCTCGTAGCGGATGTAATATTAAAACTCGTGTGTCCATCCCACAGGCGGCCATGTTGGGCTGTAGCCGACTAATCAGCACGTTTTATTCCAATTCAAACGCACCGTGCATGTCATTGCCTATTAAAATCATTGCCATCGTCCTGTATTTCAGTTTAATGTGTAATTGTATATCATGCGAACGTTATAGGTCCTACATCATGCCATTTTACACAGCGCCGGCCACGCATCCCGACGATAATTCGCTCCTTTCGGCGGAGCCCGGCTGCTCTATATATTATAAGAATTTTAATTTCATGTTTTCATTCGTTTCGGTATTTAGAAATAGCGCGAAAATTTATTCGGAATGTTAATATTACTGCCAGCATGATGTAATATCGCATAGGTATATGTATTTAATAATGTGCTAATGGGCTATGTAGTGATTAAAATTCAGTTTATTGCTTTCGCTCTGACATTCTGGCATTGTTATGGCCATATGAGTTTTATGATTTCGAATCCGGCTGAATGGAGGTGCGGACAGGACAAATAGAATTATTGGCAATCGACGATATTTTGTTTGTTCATTCACACGACTCTTTTTAATCCGGATAAATAAAGGTACCGTATTTTATTAATTCATTTGTGATTCGCCGATTATCGCTGATGAATTTATTATAGACAAATAAATACGCGCAAATTGTTTATAAATTGCTCCACACACAATTGCTACAAAACCGCACCGAAATTAATTTTGGCGACTCGCGTTCGTATTTTATTTCAATCCTATTAAACAAACAAAATTAAAATTTTTGTCAAATTGAAAACGACAATAGTACCCTAATACCATTTCACAATGACGTCACAATAAATAATAGATTAAATATTTGTAGTTTACCGCGACGAGTTGGTAAAATAAATTTGTTACAATAAAAAACCGCGTTAAAACTTACATGTGTAACATTGTGTGAAGCCGTAAACGGAAAAAGTAAAGCAGACGATTGACAATGTACTGTTGAGTGGTTAACAAGATTGCTCCGTTATTAAGATAGCAATCAGTTTTATTTCCCTCCATAAAGAATGTAATGCATACACTTTCTTTAAGCTGTGTATAGACTGCGAAAAAACATTTTTATCAAATCCTCTCTCCCTCGCGTCGTAAGTTAGATGGGAAAAAGTTGTCTAATTTTATAGTGTAGTTCTCCTGTTCTTCCCGGATAGAATATGACATGATTATGCGTGAGACGAATTCGCCCTTCTCTCGACCAATTTTGAGATTACTTGATTCCGAGTGCTCAACGCATTCAATGTTTCAGTTCGCCTTCAATAATCCGGAATATACGCCGGCCGGTGGGGCGCTGGGGGTCGAGAGCGGGCTCTTTTTCCGAGTGCTACCGAATGAATTATGGCACGGCGATGAAGGTTAGTTGTTTGGATGATTGTTACATTTTCTGAACACTCCAACTGAAATTGTTTGAAAAACATTACCATCGAGAAAGTTTCTTTTGCTCTCAAACGACGGTGTTTTACTACCTATTAGGATCTCCTTCGAACTTTTCCACAAGCATCATCTTATAACTTGTGTTATATTTATATTTGATTAGGTTACTCTAATTTGTTTACTTAATAAAGATTATCAAGTGATTTATTAGCGGCGTAACTTTTTTCGATTATTTTCTTATCGTTATATTTATTTTTTGAATCATAAAACTTATATAACTTAAGAAACACGTAAAACAATGAACATTAGGGTAAGCGAAAAATGCCATGACTTAATAAAATAGTTATTAACTTCTCAAAAACTTTTTATAATAAACCTGTCCAATATAACTGTGCTTTTTATAAAATTTACATTGTTAACTAAATTAAACAATGTCATTTGTATTTTGTTCATCTGGAAGAGTAGAAAGTATACAACATAATCGTTAAATAATGCGCCACATTAAACCAAATATAGTTTTATATGAAATAGTTATAACAATCTAGATACCCATTGTACTTGGTCTTACACGTGGCCAAAATAGATTTTTTTCCTATTAAAGCCTTTAGTAACTGCAACTACTAAGAAGTAGAATTTATCCAGACCTTTATTTTGGAGTATGTGATCTAAGTTTAAAATCACAATAGTTTCTCTTGAAAAAAATCCTTTAATTCTCTTCTTCATTGTATATGTTCGAGTCTCACCGTGAACGATTACATTCAGAATAAATCAACGTTTTTGTAGAGGATTGAAAGCACCACCAAGAGCAACATCAACACTATTGAAATAAAACAAACTTTTTCACGTAGCTGAATTATGTTGCTAAGTGGTCGACGTTGGGACGAGAACCATACCAATTTCTGAAACACTAACTTTTGTTGTTTTACAACAAACAGATGGAATACATAACTAAATGTATAAATGTAAACCAATCTAAAGAAAATTATAACAATGTATATATAATTGTCTTGTTTTTTATGAATTGCTCCAACTCTTTTCGATTTTGTTCTAGTATTTTGACTTCATCCTGTGTTTTGTTTTTCTCTATTATGTATTTGTCTATGTTTATGTGGCTTTTCTCGTATCGTTGCTCCACATATTCTCCTTGTTTCCGTCGTTTCCTTTATTCTTGGTATATGTCCCCACCATCCTAGCTGTATTTTCTATACGTAATCCAGTATTGGATCAATCTCTAGTTCTTGGCTGATGTTAATGATCGCCATTATATCTCTCATTGTGTGCCTTCGAGTGCCTGCACCGCTCTTAAATAGTTCTTTTCCACTGTTTGCATTTTACTCATCGCTCTCTTTGATAGGACCCATGTCTCATAGTATCTTCCTCCTCTTTGCCTATCATCATTATTTTAGCCTTGTTCCTATTTATTTTCAATAAATATTTTTTCAGTGTTTCATTCCATTCAAGTTGTCCTGTATACCTCTTTCAGACCTGGCCATCAACACTAAATCGCCCGCAACGACACAAAATGAGATGTTTATTCTCTTTAGGTTTAGGTAGCAAGTGTGGGCATGTATTCTTGGCTTACACTCTTTCAATAAAGCGTTGCGGTCAAACTTTCTTCTTACCTCAACCTCCCATTGATTTCAAAATTTGTCGATCCCATGTTCCTACTCAATACATAATTGGTGTCCTCTTGTATACTCTTTTAATCGCCTTTATCAATTTCTTTCCCAATCCTTTGTTTCCAAACACTTCTGCCTGTCCACTCTGTCAAAGGCTTTCTCTCCCGATTTTATGCCTATTATACACTTCTTCATTAATCGAATTGCTTCCCTTATCTCTTCGATTTTTATTCATTTTTTGGTCTCTTCATTTTCTTTCCTGTATTTTTCTTTCTCAATGTTATTATTTCCTGTTGTTCGCATTTAAGAGTCCTTCAAAATATTGCTTCCATCTCTCCATTTTTAGGTTCTCATGTCAGTTGTGTTGTTTTTAACTACTTTTGAAACAAAAATCCGATTAGTTTTACCATTATCTCCATCTACACCGTCTCTCCAAATTCGTTCCACCTCTTTTGTTTGCTCGTTTTTATCAACTTTTACTGTCGCTGTGTGTCGATTTGTAGGTACTCTTTCCATTTTTTCTTGATTCATAGTTTTATTTCTTCGCTCCACTAGTTTCCATTACTGCATTTTTAAATTCTTCCCACAGTTCTTCAACCTTTACGTTGGTACTTAAATCTATGTTTTTTTATCTTGTGTTCTATACGTTCTCTATATCTCCGCCGTTTCTCTCTCTCTTAGTTTGTAGCTACTTATTATTTTTTGTTCTATATATTTATCTGATCGTAGACATCACAATATAGTGGTCGCTATATATTTCAGGGCTTCTCAGGACTCATATCTGTCAATTCCCTTCTTCTTCCCTTTTCTGTTAATATGTAATCTAGTATGGATTTATCATTCTTTTCTTTTCCCTGTCGTATAAATATATGAACATCTTGGTGTTCCAAGAATATGTTTGTGACTTATGTTAGTCAGTCAATAGTAATCTATCATTCTAGTTTCGTTGTTCGTCCTCTCTGTGCTTACCTATCACTCCCGTTCAATTGTCCCTATTCATATATGTTGATCCTACTACTTTCAGTAAGCAAATTTAGGTTGACCCAGTATATCTTTTTCTTTTTTGCTGTTTCGTCCTCATTTTACTGTCACTCATTTCCCAACATTTTTTTGACCCAGTATATCTTTTTCTTTTTTGCTGTTTCGTCCTCATTTTACTGTCACTCCTTTCGTAACATTTTCTTTCCTGTGCCCTTTTTATTTGTTTCTGTTTTGTAGCTAGGATGTCTATCTTCATCCTTTAAAACTCTTCATTTAATTCTTCATCCTTTCTATTTATTTCTCTTGCATTCCATGTTACCAATCTCTATATTTCTTCTCCTTTAATCAATTTAATTGTTTCTTCTATCGTAATTTTATCGTAATTTTATTGTAAAACAATATGTCAATTGTAAATTTCAAAAATAGTATGAGGAAAGAAGGTTTTTGACGATCATTCCTAGAACCTGCACTCAAAAATTACACGTAAGAACATTACAGTGAAGTTTATTGTTCGGAACGTAAAATGTGAAATGTGTCGGCCATAAATCAACCATATGATATTTATGATCATATAACTAGGGAAGTATTAGACGATGATATCGTTTCATACACATGTCAATGTCACACACGTCATACCAATAGGAAAGCGAGAATTAATTAGGTGACATGACAACTAATTAGAAAAACCGGAATTAAAACGTTAGCGCACAATCAGCAATTCGCCGATTGAAACAACCTATCAATGGCAAATCTCGCTCACACAACGTTTTAGTTCCCATACGACGCAGAGGAAGTAAATATGTTCCGCATCTTGTCCATCTACACAAGGACACATTATTCTGCAGCGGATATTATCATCAAACGTCAATTTATTTTGCCAAGTTCTGACTAAATCTAAATCTCATTTTGTGTAAAATAGAATAACTTTATGCGATTAGTTCTGCTGATTCTCCGAAGTCTTCACGATGTAACCTTAATGTTAACAATGTCAAAAATTATGTTAAAAATCCAATATATCCCTTTATTGGATTTTTAACATAATTTTTGACAATTCATGACAAAAATCAGCGAACAATACTTGAAATAGACACATTTATTACCTACATATTTTCGTTAACCGCGGTAAAGGTATTCAAATTAATGTAAATTATATTTCAATGTTATCGAATATTTTTGACGTAGTATGCAATAGTTATTTATAATTAGTACATCAAATTCATTTGTCAATTGGGCAATATTTAGTTTACTTTTGCGGACAAGGTGCGATGACCCGACTTGAATGTACTAAATAGATCATTCGTTGAGGTGCGGTCGCCAAAGTGTAAATAAATTCAACAAGAGAAGTGAATTAAATCGTACCACTCCGGGGCTGCCGGAGTGTTCGATGTGAGACCGCTACAATTTGCACTTTTTTCATCCACTGGCCATTAAACGGGGTTAAAAACGTTTAAAGTTTTAAAGAAAGCCGCGATTTTAAAAGTTTTCCCTTAATGTTCGGGCGTCGTGTGCGGGGGATCTCCGGGCGGCGCGGCGGCGGCGGGGAACAGTTCGAGACGAGGACGACGAGCGCAGCACCAGGTGATTGAAGAGTCCCCGCGTCTGAGAACTTCCGGAGCTGTCGAAGATAAACAGACAAGATTGACAAACGAAATAAGTGTTTTAATTCCGATTCGGTCGGGAGAGCGCGAATCTAAAATGCAAATTCAGATTAGCGGATCGTGGAAAGGGGGGCCCGGGCGCAAGGAGCACCTACATTACGGGCAAGGCAAGTTTAAAGCCGTTGGACAAACATGGACACACCTAAATCTATAAACGGCTCTCTCGGAGGATTATCGGAAAACAGATCAAATCCAACTTGGCGGAATTTGATGTTTGAATGGTGTTGAACGAAGTAATGCGGATAGTTCAGACTCAACGTAGCGCGTAAACGAACCCAACGAACGCGGTCATTCGGTAGTGGATGCCTCGCTCATCTTTCTTGTTTGAAGGTTGATTACCATGAACGTAAAGTAAGTAGATGGACTGTTACATATTCAAATATCTAGCAAAACTGGCGAACAAGTATAAATATCCTAAATTCGATATCGATTTGAAAATTAAAAAGTCGTACGTTTTATTACATCAAAATTTACTTTATAAACTGCGAAAAGCCGAATATAAAATGAATTCTTTAATAATAATTAGTTTAGCAAAACTATATGCGTAACTAATCTATCAAAATACTGTATATTTCCATTACAGCAAAAGCATTGACAATTGGGTTACCGACATATATTTTCCACAACAAATTCGACAAACAAAACAAAAATATGGCACTTTAAACTTTTTCAATTAATATTGAATCATCTTTGTTTTATACTTGTTATTGGTTATGTCTGATACAGATATTAATCCGCATATGATTCGTGTTTCGATCTGGTGTACTACACAGATATATGGCAATGCTGGTAGCAGATATAGAAACGATGGTCGTCAGAAGAAATCAAAGTAGTCACCAGAAGGACAGACCAAAGCAGAGAAGACAATGTTGATACACATAAAGACCTACAATTGATCACAAGATAAAATGAAAGCCAATGCGCGAATGTTGGTTCTGTTGTATATATCCGCAACGCGCCTGTTCTTATTCTAATTATTCGGGAAGACCAGCGAGGGAATCTTTCTTCGTTTGTTATTATGAAGGAAAATATGGTATTCTACAAGTGTGCATGCAAAATATGCACGCCAACAATAGAAAATATAACAAACATAACAATAGGAACTACAATAGGAGAAGAATAATAGCAATTATAAGTAATTTGGCCAAAAAGAAATACATGAAATACAATGGAGAAGAAACACGAGGCAAATCAGCAGGTGCTATTTCAGTAACAATTGTTTGGTTATATCGCAAATAAATCAGAATATATCTCGCAACATTGACGAATTCTAAATATTGACGAAGGGGTAAAAGCGAAAAAGCATAGCAAGTTAACTAATTCAGCACGCAAGTAGGAAACGAGATAATAGATCGTCGTGGGAGAAGCAGAAACAATTTCCAAAACTGAAAGAATTGTTTGGCCAGAAGGGGCGAATTGCAATGAGGAAAAGTAGAGGAGCGAAAGATAAAATGATGAAGCCGACAAAAAGCACAATAAGTTAGTTGCAAAAAAGAGGATCTTTAGATCATGGAAAAAAGAAAATAAGGATTCTCGTTGAAAAGATTTGGTAACAAAGACTTTTTCAAGAACTAAAAATGGAACTCATCGAAACACATGTTCTATTGTTCATTGAAGCTAGAACAGGAAAATAATCGTAAGCGAAGAGGAAATGTCAGGAACATTTTGAACCAATGTTAATTGAAGAAAACAACAATAATGGACGACTTGTGGAATACGAGAAGTTACTTTCACTTTCCAAAACTAGTTATAGATAAAATCAAGAATTAAAAACTGGGAAAGTTCAAGAAAAAAATTGCAAGAAATTACTAAAAAATTGAGTAAAAGAGCTTAATAAGAAAGTTCGAAGGGATGATAAAATATTGGAATAATTTTGAATTCACAAAGTTTAAGGAACCGAAATAAAGGCTCTCTTGATGAAATGGAAAAATAATGTAGATATTATTATGGAGGGGGGCTTGAAAAATGGCAGACCAATGTGATGATTGTAAAATAAGCTAAAAATGATTGAGAGAAAATATCTCTGTATACATTTAACTATGAATCCTAGTGATGCATCAGAAAACAATGGCTAGCCCGCCTCTAGCTCTTAGGTGCAGAATTAACGCGTCTGTCTTATTTTAATTCGATTTATTCTGATATTCAGTGTTGTGTCTATACAGATCGAGATTTAATGTGAAATGTGACCTCAAGATTCAATCGTACATGGATTAGAGATAGTGGCGCGAATAATTTCACAGATGCTACGGATAATATTTGTTGCTGTATACGAATATTTACCAACACTCACTAAAATATTGAGACGTGCACCATAATGTTCACGAGACCTCTAATAGCACACGACTTGAAATATAAATACTGGTAAACATGTTTGTAATCGTAATTCGTTCACCGGGGGAGTTCGCCGATGTTGATTGCTCAGCTAGGTGTGCTTACGTCAGCGGCCGTGATGAATACGAGGCCCGAGGCCCTTTTGTCAAGGCGGGAATGAGGAGCGATGACGCGGTGGAAATTGGATGTCACTTGGAGGTGTCACCGCAGTGTTTTTCCAGCCGCCGGCTACGGCCGCACTATGAGACGCAGACAAATCAGCCAGAAACAAATGAGAATGCCTGACTTTCAGGGAGCGGAATTGATGAAAGGTACCAACCCAACGAGCCAGCGGTAGTTCGGCGAGAGGTATCAGCGGGAACAAACGGCTTTGAGAGCGGAATGAATCCGCCGGAAATTAATACGTGCATGCTTTTGTTTTTAATATATTGCTCGGCGCCGTTGACACGGGGGCGATGCAGGATCGAGAGCAATTTTACACTTGGCGGGCATCCGATGAGTAATGTTACTTTTTTTTTCAATCGCTTCCACACATCAAGTCATATACTTATAATAATACTGAAGTAAGTGTGGATTTTATTACCCCATAAAACACAAAGTACTATTTAAAACTTCGCGATCACATTAAGTACA
Organism: Geotrupes spiniger; assembly: GCA_959613385.1. NCBI lineage: Eukaryota > Metazoa > Arthropoda > Insecta > Coleoptera > Geotrupidae > Geotrupes > Geotrupes spiniger. Next base: position 12,649,591 of record OY390737.1, on the reverse strand, counting down.
TCGACGAACTAACATAATCAACGTCAAAAAACTACGGTTAGATCAATTATTCCGTTATTACAATTTCAATGGCAATCGATTGGAATGGTCGTGCCACATAATAACCTTAATAAAATTTTACGTTCCCAACTCGAATCAATGTACACGACGCTGACGACCGTTAAAATCATGAATACGGGCGACAGTTAATTTGAGAAGAAACGGAGCGTTTTAGACGGATACAAAAGTCACTGTCGCATCGGCCATGAAAAACAAAAGCGATTTTTTGCGGTGGGGTTGTAATGTCCTCGTCAACCCATTAAGCCGTGCGCGAATGTCTCTATGAATCCTGAGTGCGTGATTATGATTACATCGAGGGCAGTTATACGACACTTGTTTTAACGAGATAACTAACAATATTGACGATATTATTATTACTCTTCTGGTGGGTCGTAAATAAACGCATGGAGATTTATTGCCGCGCGAATTGCGGGACGAAGCTCGTCGAAACAGCTTTATTTCATAACAATTTATCATAAATATTGCGTTTGATTTTATGCGAGCGATATTTGTTTCGGTTGGTGTTGATTAAGGAAGGAATTGTGGAACAGTTTACAGTAGAATTGCTTTTTAAATTGTTGCTGAAGGTAAGCGATTTTTTTCTGATAACTGATATAATTATTATGTACGTTATTTACGTATGTATGTAAATTATTATCCATTATTTAATAGAACTAACTGATAATTATTGTTAGTATCAATTTCATGATTACATTAAAATCTGAAAACACAAGAGATGTGAACTTTAATTGTTATATCCGAACGACAGGATCGCCAAGAATGTGTCGAGCAATAAAATTGTAGATATGTGGAAAGCCATAACATTGCTTGGAATGAAACATGTAAATTATTGTAATAAATTGAAATAGGTTACTGACTAACTACGAACGAGCTTTGGCATTATTTCAGTGAGACAGCCAATAAGTTGGGCTCGGATTCGGTAGAGTCTTTTGCAAAAATAGACCTCCGAAACGGTGTAGTCTGAGCCAATCCATCAGCTTGTTTGACCTGTTGAGAATCGACTGAGGGAGAAATATTTTTCCAGTACCACTCCACTCCACTCCACTCGTTCGTAGGTCATTGAGTACGACGAAGTCCTGGTTACTTCGGAGAACCACAAGTCAAGTATATAAGATGAAATATACTATGATGCCTGTATGCCTATCCTTTGCTAAAAAAATTAAAATGGTGATCACTTACTTTGAAAAGCATGAAGAACATGAAAATATGCAAAACAAGTGACGCTAGTGTAAAAATCGTAACAAAACTTCGATCTAAAGAAAAGGATACAGGAGCAAAAAATTTGGTACCCTGTCAAGCTGATATACAACAATGCAATGCAATCTGGGTAATACAGAAAACATACACGAAGCTACTTCAATTGATCACAAGAATATCAGTGAATATGTCTGAAAAATAGGGTGATGGACGATTGTATGCTTAGAGGGTTCACAATGAAACTAAACGTGTTCTTAGATGGGAGTGTCTAGTACTGTTGTTGATTCGGCTCTGTTTATCAACAGAAGAGAAAATCGTTTGCCTATCAAATACAGGTTGAGCAAACATTTGACAAGATTGACAATTTGAACGTGAAGAGAAACTTCAAAAATCAATGCATATTACAAAAAGTACATCAATATAAATTTTAATATGTATTCGAATTTTATAAATTAAGTGTTTTAGGCAAAGAAGAAAGCACAGCAATTAATGTTATGGAAAGTAAAACATCCAAAGTAACATTCCACATAGGTAACTTGGTACACAAAACCTTCAACAAAACCCGCTGCATCATTGATCTAATGATATTTGTTGTTGTAAAATTTAATCACTCGAATAGATCGATCCTGTCTTAAGTCCCTGATAACATTTAGGAGCAAGATAGTAGGGTTGAATAATGAATATTCGCCGTGTTAGGCATTATCATATTCTAAATGTATTGCAATGTAACACAGGCAACTATTTTTGTCGATTGTCTAACGAATTTTCAATAAAATTATAAAAAAATCAGCTTTTAAAGTCTTGCAAATTTTACAAAAATTTGGCGTTAAATTATTAAGTGAAACTGAAGTTTTAAAAACAATATTTTATTAGAAGTTGAAGTTTGTTATGGAAGTTAAAAGAGCAAAGTTGATTATTTATGAATATAATGCAAAAGATAAAATCTATAAACATAAACGTACATATTTGTTTGCATTTTGAACACATTAAGTTACAAAAGGTCAAAAGTCAATCCGCTACCAAAAGTTTAATTAACGTTATAAGGTACCTAAACCTATATTGTTCGAAAATTGGTCGGGTTGCATTGGAAATCGTTGTGTTAAGTTAGGAGCAAAGTATTTTAACTTGCACAGGTTTACATATATAACAAAAATTGGGCGTCAAATTATTAAGTTACTTATGCGTGAAAAACTAAATTTTTTAAAACAATATTTTATTTTATAAATTGTAAGAGCAAAGTTGATTATTAATTAATTTGATTCAAGTTACAGAAGATAATGTAATATAAACATAGACATACAGATTTGTTTCCATTTTAAAAACATTAAATTACAACTGTTAGAAAAGGCCAAAAGTCAATCCGGTAAAAAAATTTAATCAAACTTTATAAAGTAGCGACTTCAAACCTGTATTGTTCGAAAAATGGTTGGGTTGGGTTGGGAATCGTTGGGTTGAGTTAGCAACAGTACGACTTGTTCCAAACATTTTGCAAAATTATAAAAACATTATTTTATGTTTGTTTGCAAATTAGAAGAGCAAATTTGATTATTAATTAATTTAGTTCAAATTAGAAAAGATAAAATTTATAAACATACGCATTACAAACATTAGAAAAGGTCAAAAGTCAATCCGTTACAAAAATGTAATCAAAAGTTATAAAACAGTGCAGTATTGTTCGAAAGATTTGTATTAACTTGTTATGAATGGTATGATGGTAAGAAATCTGACTAACTCAACTGCTGTTTCGTTATTATTATATTAAATAACGTGTCAAACTGGAAAGGTAGTATTCGCGAAAATTGTTCAGAATGTGTACAACTGGACAACCGTAATAATCTTATACTTGACTACAATCAAAAGCGAGTTGAAAATATGTTAAAATACGCCTCCACAAAAATACACCCCTTATTTTAAAACACTTGAAGAGCGCACTAATGAGTACAAAGTATAAATTGCAGTTAAGGGTAATATGCGATGGTGAAATTCCCACTCGCGATAAAACAAAACGACCAAAATGATTTTATTGGTCGTATAACTCGTTATGACAATGGTAGGCCGCTCCGGGGTGTCGTTAACCGGTAATTAAATGATACGCCGGATGGACTTTTTTAAACATCTCGCAATTAAATAGTTCGAATTATAATAGGCGCCCCCGCCGTTCGATTTTCGGTGTGCTACATAAAGCACATTTGGGGACCTCCCTCCGTCGCGAAAGGACACTAAATACACAGTCTAATGGAGTCTCAAAAGCCAGACAATACACGTTAAGAAATAACTAGCAGAAATTATAGAAGTTCTTATACTTTGTCATCTGTGTTATTACGGCAAGAGGGGGATGGAGAGAGGCAGGCTTCGGTTAAATTAATTTGTTTTCTTTTTTGCCCGAGTTCTCGAAATCTGTTTACACACGTCCACTTTTACCGAGAAGTGTTTTCGATATTTCATACAATGGACTGTTTATGCGGAAATTATTTAAGTTGTGTCTGTGGCCTTCGGTTAATTGCAAGACACACATCCTCATCAGAGAATGATTCGAATGTATCTAATGTAACAGTAGTTTATTTTAAGAATCACTCTAATATATTAAAAATTTATCAATTACTTTTGTTTTTTTTTTTATATAAGAATCGATGGTATAACATAAGCAAAACGAGTATCCTTGCTTAAAATAATTATTCATTGTGTCACGTTTCCTTCTAATTAATGTAATAAAGCAATGAACACTGCAATTTAGAGGCGCACGTACATAGGTTTCAGATCGAATAACCATCTATATCAATAAAACCAAATCCTGCATACGTTCCGTTAAAGCTCACTCTTCGCGGTGCATCTTATCCACGTATGATTTTGACCGGCCCCCCAGATCAGCAACTAAGCCGACCTGTGAGTGATGGATTACAGCATCGATTAGAGTTGATTGCTGACCCTGGCCGCCCCCTATCTCTGCAACGGCCGTTTACACCTTTCCTTTGACATTTTATCTCGCACGAAGCAGATATAAAACCGGATCTAACAACAACAACATCCCTATGGAATAACGCAGTCACGCACGTCAAAATAATATTTTGGTTAATTTTCAAATTTATTATTAAATTGTTATGTATCACATAAAAAGCTGCAGTAAAATGCTAAAATTAATTAATATCGTATCAACACTGTAATTGCCCCACGGTAATTAAATTTCTTAAATTAACATCAGCGCGGCCCACAGATGGGAGGTAAACTCGAGTAGGCGGCGTGGGCATCTTCCGGCTGTGTTATTAGAATTTTATTAGGCAGGCTCTCTTGTTCAATAAACGTTCAACATCAAATAATAGAGATATTTTCGACGATATTTTAATATTGAGTCGATAGGAATTTTTAGTACTCGTACGCCTTATTAAATCGGATACCTTTATGCACCCATGTATGCTTTATTAAAATAGCTTCATTAAAACTGCGAATACGACAGCTGCAAAAAAACCTATTGGAAGACATTTTGAACGAAAATTGTACACGATTATCGACGTAGGTGTTTGCGAGGTTGTCGTCATTTTCCAACATGTTTTGTTTAATAAGTTAATAACGCAACATTTGATTCTGACGTATTTGCCGACTATGTGATGTGTTTCCGGCAATAAATCAAGAAACATTATTTACAAAATAATAGTCTTGTTTAAAACACGTATAATGTTTATTAATCTATTAATACATCAAAATTGAGCATTGTGATTTAGTAATTTATTGTACGTTGAAATTATGCGACGAAATAAAAACTAAACGCAGTCGATGTAATTTCCAGTTTGAATTTTGCGATTTCTATAATTATTATTATATAATATTATTAATATTAATCACGATAATGGCAGACTCAACGAAAACGAAAAATGAAAGTTAAAGTCAAATTCTCGGAGGAGTTATCAGCGATTACAGAAATTAGTGATGGAAAGGTGGGACAAATAGTTCCAATACATAAAAAAGGTGAGAACAAGCAGTGTACCAACTACAGGGGTATCACATTACTTAGTTAAAAATATATGAACCTTCACAATTAGGCAGATAAGTACTGAGATATACCAATATAACAGAAAGGCCTTTTTAGTTTTTATCGACTTGGAAAAAGCATTCAACAACAATTTAGCTACCTAGGGGTAATAATCGAGTACTAGGGTAAGCAAAATGTAGAGATTATGAATAGAATAGCAAAAAGTAATAAACTATATTTCACAATTTGTAAATCTCATATAAGTAAAAAAAGAAATGTCAGTAAAGACAAAAGTGAATGTTTATAAGACCATATACAGACAGTATTAACCTATGGTTTTTTGAGTCGTGGGTATTATCAGACAGAACGAAGAAAAAAATAGAAGCAATAGAAACGAAGTTCCTAAGAAGAGCGAGGGGAATTACATTGAAAGACAGAATACGTAGTAGCCAAACAAGAGAGGATCTAGGAATTAAATCACTATCTAAATTTATAAAAGAGAGGCAATTAAGTTAGTGGGGACATTTGTGTAGGATGTATATCAACAGACTGGTAAGAGAGATATGGGAAGCAAGACAGTTAGGAAGAAGGAGTAGAGGGAGACCACAAAGAATTTGGGATGACGTAATAGGGGAAGTGATAACGAGGAAGGGAGACGTCAACATTGGGCAGTGTAACTAAACTTTTAAATATTTTTGTTAATTATTGAGATTGTAACGTACAACGTTTCGACGTGACATATTAATCTTCCCTAATCCCCATGTCTTCGTCCAAGAATTATAAAGTATTCTCCATATACACTCGGTGTCATACTTGTCGCTAAAACACGTGATCTTTCCAATTTCAATGGAAACCTTACAAACGAAATTGATGCTAACAATTATCAGAGCAACATTTCTAACCACTTTAAAGTTAGCATAAAACAATCGTCCTCTATTACGAGCTTTCTTTGTCTTTTTATCCTTTTCCGCTTTGCTAAAGCGCATTTGCATTAACTGGAGATGATTTGTTTCCAAATACTGCTATCCGACCTCATTTGTGGTTTAATATGTTGAGTCTAAGAAAAATTTAAATGTAATAAATACAAAACGAAAATGGTGTTGAGACATTTAGGAAATTTGGAAAATTTGACGCTGATAGAAAATAATTATTTAATATTTAATCTCGAAATATCGACTGTTTAAAACAAAAAGATTTCTAAATACTATTTACCACGAGAAGAAGAAACAGACAAAATGGGCGAAGTTAACTACGTAATTATTAAAAAAGGTTTGAACTCCATAAAGAAGAACTACGAAAAATCATCGCCGGGGCGATGCATCATAAAATATGTTTGAACCTACTAGAATCCTAGTCTTCTTCTAGGATTGTAGTAGGTAGTACTATTACTTCGAAACTCTTGTTTGTCCATCTCCATGTCCATTATCTCCAATAGCAGCAAACTACTATATGAAAATTATTGAACAAAATACAGTTATAAGACTACAAACTTGCAACTAAATGTGGCCTTATGACGTGAATTGTATTGTCATTATTTGGAGCCACGGAGATGAAGATGTGGATTTCTCACTACATCCGAGCACTAGCAACAAATCAATTGAATTTATAAATAATATAGACATAGGAGATATGCTATCAGAAAATGATACTGTAAAGAAAATGCTTATATTGTGATTGAAATAATTCCATTAGATTACCAGAAGTGGTTAGTTACGAGAAGTCCACTACATTAGATAAAATGTTGGGGTGAATTCTACATATGTTTCAGGGTTTCACAACAAATAATATTTAGTCATAGGTACATCATTATGTTATTTAAACAATAACAGATTTTACGAATAACTATTATCTTTAAATTTTAAAAAGAGAATAAATTGCTGAGCGTCCATTAAAGAAATATTATATATGTGCATATGTTGTTTCCCTGTGAACCTATTCTTCTCAATATGTTGTCGTAAATTCACATTTTTTTTACCTAAATATATTCAAAGTTAAACTAAAATAATATCATTTAAATTCTCTATCCGTTTATATATCGAAAAAATAACTTGATTGTGACTCTTTCAGTAATTAGAGTAACTAATTTTTTACAACTATTTTCCATATTATTTCTTAATTAAAAAAATTATATTATTATTTAAATCTCATTAAATTTTAAATTGCAAAATAATGTTTACCTATTTAAATTCCGTATTTTCGTTGGTTTGACAAATCTTGGCGAGCGTTTCAACTCGTCCCACGAGAGCTCTCCGATTGTGCATTGGCTACCTGGTGGTTGGATAGCTTCCATCATCGGTTTTCCTGATCACAGTTGAATGTACCATGAGATACGTTAATAAATATCCTCTTAATATTTTTATACTGGAAATATATATATATATATATATATATATATATATATATATATATATATATATATATGAATGGCCGTCGTTTATATTATTTTATTCTCTTCAAAATATATTGTATCGACTCGAAACGACTTCCTTCGATACATTTATTTAATAACAGGTTGATAATTGCCAGATTTATATAATCACATTGCCCTACTATTATACTACTCATATAATGTCTTATATTTGAGGATTTATAAAACAAATTTGGGTACGTATGCAACTCTCTTATGCCCACTGTACTTTTGACTGATTTAACAACTAATATTCTCCATTTTGCTAGTTGGCGGTGAATCTTTGAAACTTGTGCCCGAATCAAGTAATTTTGTAATGATTTTAATCACTAATCTCAAACAAACAGAGATTTTTTACTAAACATTATATACTGAAATTACTATTTTTGGATTGAAAATGTAATTAAATTAATGAACAAAGAGGTATTTCTTTCTATGTAAAATGAGAGTGAAATATAAGAGAACATTTTACATGCGTTTATTTGTATAAATTTAAATATTCCAGTACTTTGTCGAGTCGAACTAAACATTCCAGTTCATCATCAAATGACTGCGAGATATTTCTAAATAACCTGAGGGCAGGAGGCGAAAGGTATTTAGCATGCACCTCCCGCATATATAAAGAGTTCATAAATACAACCGTAGTCCGCAATATCTGCGAGATGCCCGGACATTATGTGGAGAACTGACATAACCACGCATTCCCAGACTCCTGTAGCGTTGATGAATCATGAAGAAAATTTCAGGTTTTAGTGCCAGTGCCTAGAGACGCCCGGAATTCAATTTTCGCATCGCGCAAACTTCGCCCTATTAATCCAACGTAGATGCGGAATATTTCGAAATTTATAACGCACATTACGCGTCCTAATAATAACGGTTAAAGTACACCTAGTTTTCTGGCACTCGAAATAACCGTAATTGCGACACTTATCAGCAAACTCTGCCGCCAGTGGTTTGTTTAATTTAGCAATCTTGCGCTAATGTGCCCTTGCAATATTTGCCGAGAGGGTACGTGTAGATGTAGATACGTGTAAAAGGTGTCTACAGACTGCGGAATGATGTCGAATGTTTCCAAGTAGTGTTTTGCTTCAAGTGCTCTCCTGAAGTTTCAGATGGCTTGCGGTAATTGTCGCACGAATTCGCTTGTAACCGACGTAACGTAAGCGAAATTATTTGCTCGAGGACAATATCGTTTCATCGAAACTGGGGCAATATCGGTTGGTTTATATTTATAAAACATGATTAATCCAACTAAAGTGACTATTTATTGTTTATTTGTATTTGTTACATAATCAATTGGTTTTTTTAAAGTCACGTATTTTATTATTTGATTCCGAGATGTTAATGTAAGTGCGTCAGACTAATTCGCATTCAACGTACCACGTAAGCTCGCTCCCCTATCGCTTCTTCAAATCAAATTTTCTCGTAATTTTATTCTTTCGCCGCGCGAATTTTGACAACGCGATGATTGACATTTTAAGAAATTTTCATGTTCCGGGCCCGGCGTTAAATGCCCTGTGTGACTACGCCGTTTGATAATCGGGCATGAAATAAGCATGTTTCCGAATCCAGGCACGTCCCGGGCCGAGCGGTGGTAAGGAGTCGAAGGATCGGCGCCGAGAATCGCGACGCCAACATAATCCTGCACCGCCGGGGCTAAATTGAAAGTCACATCTACATTTACGCGTAAAGATACGCACGCACTGCGTCCGAATTATCATATAACGCGGACCGACTGTACGACGTCGATACGGCTCTCGCCACTTAAAACGCCGAGACGCCCTCTGCGACGCATAAGGAACGTCTTTAAAAAGGTTGCGGGTATTTGGGTCACATTTGACTGGACAGATAAAAAGTTTGGCCGTTATTCTTGCGTTGTTTATTACGTCCAAAGGAAATACAATGTAGACTGTAGGTATAAGTTTCGTTTTTAAGCATACGCTACGAAAAAAGAATTATTTATTGTATGGGGATTCTAATGGCAACCAAATTGAACACACAATAAAATTACAATAAAATTATGATTTGTATATTTTAAATATAAGGATAGATGATATTTAATGATTAAGAAACTAATATATATTTATCCAAATCTATCTGGATCATGAAATCAGAAATAAAAATTTTATTCATGACCTTGTTGTAGGACTCGGTTATATTAAAAATGTATAACGAAATTTACACAATGGAAGAACAGAGAAGTAAATCAAACTCCAAGTGGAAAAGAAAAAAATAACAAATAAATGGATAACATCGATAGTTAGAAGATATTATTTGAAATTCAATAACATTAACATACACCGGCTTCAGTTAAAACTCAAGTGGCACGAATGGAAAGTACCGATTATTTATTGGAGTGGTCTTGTAAAATAGATCAACTTTTGGTTAAAAAATATAACCAGGATCCTTTGCCTTAAGCTAATCATCCGTGAAGAATTTATGTTATACGTAAACATTTTCAAAAGTGATACAAAGTGAGTCCAATTTTTTATGCAGACGCATGTTGCACGCTGGGCGCATTTGACTGCATTTTATTAGTGCGCATAATTCAACGTTTTATCTCCGTCGAGTATTTTTACGAGTCGGAATTATGCGAAAGGGCAAAAGTAAGAGGGCAGAAGGCAGAAAGGGATTCCCACCGACACAAAAATCGTAAATATGAGTTATGGTGACATTATCACATGCTCCATTTAATTTAAAATCCATTCTAATCGCCTTATTTGAACAGGACCGGTTTACATCGCCGCATCGACACGCCAATCGACCGTTGATGGATCGCCGATGACTCCGTCTTCGGGGAGCGGGGGCCCAACCGCGAATATACGGTGCTAATTACACTTGGACAAGTTACGCTTCCGAACGGCCACCTGACTGCTCCGATAATCCTGTTTGCAATCTCCTGGACAACTTGGCGCTGCTGCGGTCGCAACTCGCATTTACGAAACCTCCAATGAAAGTTGCTCCGCCGGATTAGCTTCGTCCCAATTCGAAACAGTTAAGCCAATGCACAAGCAACTCCGGCCGGACTGTGATTGTAAACTTAAATGCGAACCGTATTTAACATCTGTTAAAATACACAAGGAGTTTTACAATCGATTCTGTCCTTTAGTCCGAATTGTCCTGCGACTACACCGAAACGAAGATAAACATGCATCTAAATGCGTAATGAATTTGTTCTGATTTTTGATTTAAAACCAGTTTGAAACAAAAATTATCGCAATTCAACTTATTCTAGTTTGACTTATGATAAGTTGGATTTTTACTAAATTTATATTTGTAGTTAGTTAGATGATATGTTTGAAAATCTCATGCACAAGTAAATGAATCGGAGTTTATGTCTGATATAAATTTCGAACAATCTAGTTCACATTTGCATTCAGTTTATAATAACACTAGCATGGTGACATAACCACTGGCTAATATCTTACGTTCTTAACAATTAAAACCTAAGAACGTTGACGAAGGCCAGGGTAACACTGGGAGGGATGTTATTATTATCAAACATGGCAACGAAGATACCTTTACTTTGGGAGATCGCAAGATCTAATTGTACAGCTAATTGACAAATGTAATAGCAATGGCAACAAAGAAGAAGAAAATCCAAAACTAGGCATGTCATGGACCGTCATGGGCCACTTACGCGATTGATGCCTCATATCCAGATGTAACAAGAATGTTTTCGTCTTCTAGAGGTGATCGGGGAATCGTATAACAATTTATTGCAAATGGCAAAATAAACATAAATTATTAATTATGGAAAATTTACACAAAGTAATTGCAATGTTTAATATAACGGTACCGATCTTAAAAATGTATACCTTGGGTAGTTTCGTATAAAGAATTCAGATTTGCGAATGACGCAGTCTTTGGCTAAACCGAATCAAAGCTTCGAGTTGAATCGTTTTAATTTTCCCTTACATTTCTCTTTATTCCTTTAGTCGGAACAAGAATTAAGTTTGGCTTTTGTAAATTAAAACAGCAGCTCAGAGTAGTGCGGGAAGGCTGCAGTGGTTTTTAGTCTAATTAATTCTGCTTATAAATTCCGATTTCGAGGCACCCTCCGTCTCTCGTTCGTCCCGGTTTCTCTGTTATTGCTCGCTCGGCCGGTGTGCGCTTGATAAATTCACTTTTCCGCGCTTAAAAACATTAAAAGCAAAGACGATTGAAGTTATGAAAGCTCAGAAATTAAATCTAGTAGCCGGACGAGCCGCGCTCAGATTATAGTAAATACACAGTCGGAATAATTAGATTACGTACGAATAATTCGCCTTTAATACGTCGTTATAAATCGACGGTCCCAATTTAATTAATTGGATCTCGAGTCGCCGCGCCGCACCTAGACGCGGGTTCTTTGCTCTTTTCGCGAAAGTTTCGACTCCGCGAGCGAAGGAAGCAATTTGTACGTGGCTGAAAACAAATTAATCATTAAGTGGGCCTTATCATCTCCTATTATATTGAGACAAACGGGAGTAGGATGGCCGTGATTGCAAAGCGGAGGTGGACGGGAAATACTCCATCAACAACTACCTCTAAGGGCAACGGCACGCGCACGTTTATCCATTAACGTGCGACTAAATTAATATTAGACGACGACGGCGACGACGTGTAATGAAGATCTCATGTACACGTAGATAATCTGCAGATTAAAGCAACATTTACTTTAATTTATAGCATGGATATTTTTATATAAATATCTCGTCAACATATAATTTAATTACCTAATCACTTACATCATTTTATGTAACATATTATTTAAACGATATCGGAAGAGGTGAGGGCAATCTACATGGAAAGCGAAACGAAATGGTCCTAAATGCGAGATAGAACACTCGTGCCGAATAATTCTTAAAACTTACAAGGCACAAGGCAATCATAAGTGTTGTACTTGCACAGTGTGTCACTTTGTGGTAAACAATTACACTCACCAACGAGAGTAATATGACAATGTTATATGTACTGCTGCAGCATTGTTTCTATAACAAGAGCGAGACGAGTACGGCAAGTACAGTTAGCAAATAGTAAACTGGGAATTTTAATGTTAAAACATGGTCAAAGTTATCTCAATTTGATGTTCGTATTCATTAGTGTTAACACTAGGTTCGAAGCTGTTGATACATGTCAAAAAAGCTACAAAAGCAACGGCAGTACCACATGTCGTTGGACAAAATAGGGCTATGATAAATTATGTGTTGGGTGTTATTCTGCTGTACTAAAAACGTAAATAAAGTCATAGCAGTTTATAATGAAAGTACACTGCTTCAAAAAAATGAATGAAATGGAATATGCTTTTAATAAAAATTTTAGTGTATTAAGAAACCTATTCGTTTTTTTCACCAGTATATTATTATATATAATTTTGATATATCATACGCTTCGATTGGAAGGCAACAGAATGAGATAGTTGAAGCAACCAGAAAATGTAATTAAATTAAAGTCATCAGATTAACATTGTCACGGGTTAGAGGCAGCAGATAGGAGCGGAATAGAAATATTTGTGTTGATATATTACCTTTACAATCGACAACAATGTATCTCCAAACGAAAGTACTACCATACATGCAACTGTAGCAACAGTCCATCTATAGTCAACTTTCGCAATTTCACACCGTAGGATGATAACTGAGCAACTCATTACAGAAATTACAGGAGAGTATTGGTGGATGTTGGATCAGTATGATATATTGCAGGCTAAGCACCATCAGTACCCACCCATTCTTGGGTTACTTGAAAACACGATGAAAAGGTAGTTTGAAAATAATTGTCGTAATCTTTGAACTATTTCCAGAGTAATGATAAAAACGAGGTAACATTACGACTGTGTTGCGAATACTAATTAATATCGAACGATGATGAGAGAAAATATAGTATCCGCTTATAAGCTCATTCTCAAGCTGTTCTGAATGTATGAAATACAACGAGAGGGGGATGCAAGTGTTTTAAACATAGACATTCTTTAACTCTATCAATACCAATAGCCCATGTATCTGTCCAATGAAGATGATGATCATCCAAACAAATTAGCAATAAAGTGGTTTAGACGGTACCGATGCTAAAATCAATGATGCTAATCATTAACACAGAAATAAGATGTTAATGATGTTAATCATTAACATAGACATATGATCCTCTAGTTAATAACAGTTTTAAAGTTACCCTTAATTTTGTAATTCAATGTTGTAATCCAAGTTGTTAACAAACCTTTTTGATCGATTGCTCTACTTCAGTAGATCGGAAATGATCACCGGAATTAAAATAATAAAAAACTAATTTCGCCGCAATATCATTAGGGAGGTAACTTAGTGTTACCACATAAAATAAACTTCTATTAATATTTATTTATATGTGATTTGGAATTCGTAGAGTTCATATGAGTTAAATTCTGCGATTTCCAACCTACATAATAATTAAGTTAAAAATAAAGCGTCCCGTTAGAAATAGCGCTACGAAATGGATTTACATAGGCGCCTGGCATAGTCGACAGTGACGAGTCAATTAAAAACATGTCCTGTGTTATGACATTTCTCGAGTATATAAGATGCATGAGAATAGCATACAGAATATATCGTACACATCCTACGGAATCTAACCGTTGAGAGCGAATCGTTTGCGACAATTGTATCGCGATTTATTTAAAGCGGGTAAAATATGATGAACTTGATTGTTCCTGTACAATTTTCTTTCGCCGTACGAATTCATCACCATCAGAAACAAGGCGATGCTTGTTAGACTATTATCGCATTAAATTCTTAAATAATTTTAAAAACGATTAATTGTTTTAAATTTAAATAAAGTTCGACAGAAACGGAACCGGCTTTCAGAGTCGCGCAAGAATAATCGTCTGGAAGGAGGTATCATAATTCGAAAGCAGCCAGTTGACGAGGATAAGAATGAACATCCTGTACCGATGTACTGCAATGATACATTGAAGAGGAATGTGTATGGGAGTACTGTATTTACGAATACATTTAGAAATAGATTTAGCAAAATGACGGATTTATACAATAAAGGTATAACTATTGCGATGAAACGTAAATTTATTGGTTAAGAGTGTAACTTCAGGCCATCATTCAATATTTGAAATAACGACAATTTCGGACATGAATTATCCGAAGGGAAAGTTGGTATCGACAGATACTCTTTACAACCTTGCCCCTTAGCTTGCGCCGGAGAGGAAACCATTTTGAAGTCTACTGTCACCGTATGGAGACAAATGATGGAGACTTCCGTGTGTGCTTACACAAACAAGCGGGGGTTTGTAAAAAGAGACAGGAGTCAGAGGGCTGCGCGGACAAAATGTTCACTGTACCAACAACACAACTAAAGTAATGATTCGTACAGAACCGCATGAATTATGCAATATAATCCCCTCGTCCCCGTCGCTCGGTGGGAATTCATATCAGCGCATCACACAATTTGCGAGGCCACACTCGTCTTACATGGTGGCTGGTAGACCGGCGAACTATTGAACAACGTTCGGGGGTAAGTCAAGGTATCACGCCGTCTCCTTGCGAGATACACACAACTTGGCATTGTGCTCCCCGATGCAAAAACAGGTCATTAATTTAATGTGTATATAAATAAATCCGGCGAAGTGAACGCGATTCGCGATTTGCATATGAATGTAGCGGGCCATAAATTATGGGATCAATCATTTGTTTCGCATTACGGTTATGTGGGTGATATAAAAAGCGAGGATGATTTTGAGTTTATTTTCACAATAACAACGAAATGTAGTTCACGTAATGTGGAATAGGTTACCAAAGATATTGCCAGTCATATTATTTTGTTTTGTTGTTATAATTTCCCATCTTCACAAAGTTACACTTAACAGTATACCCACTTTAAGATCAATAATCATCGTAATAGTGGAGGAACAAGGAAGCCCTGCATTGTCAGAATGTTTCACTAGAAACATATTTATAGTAACAACATGCTGACTATAATAGTCAATTTTGAATATTAGCTGAGCTTACTTTCTGGTTATTTTTGGAGATAAGCTGATTTCCCTGATAACAATATCTGTAATGCACATGTCACGGTAAAAGCAAGAACATGTAAACACATCGTGTAGGAACAATAAATCCCTTTTGTAAATAATTGATCGCAGGTCATCATGAGCTTTAGGTAACATAATTAAATATTGACAATATGTATTTCTATAAATATATCCCTGTAACAATATTGAGTGCAGCAAAATTCAAATACTTCAAGTTTTCGCTATAAATTATTTTGTTGGTCAAGCGTTGGAGGTTTTACAATTTAATTTCGATTGGACGAGTTATTTTTAACTACATTTGGTAATTGTTTTATTTGGTAGAACAAACGAAGCGTTTGCGCCCGGCGTTCGTGGTAAAAGTCCCGTCGTCAATCATCCTACTAAAACAAATACCGGTGCTCGTATATAGCAGTTAGAAGAGCGGACGACTCTAACACTATAACAAATAGCTAATGAAAATGTTTGCGAGTGCCGCAGGACGGATGCCACCCTAACAAAGTTGAAGTCATTGAGGTCGAGACAGTCCAGAGCAGCGCAGAATTGCCCGCGTCACCGGTGAGAAATGACCAGCGTCTACGGACGGAAAATACACACACAGTTTCAGGTAGAGGACGCCAGCATCGCGAATTGTTCCCATTACTCTCCATCTCGGAGTGGCTGACAAAATGGCCATGGATGCAAGGGAGGCCAAATGAAGAATTATGGATTCGAATCAGCGGAACAAAAAACATGTTAAGTGGACGGGTGGTAAGCGATTCGATATTCAATTCAAGGACGGCGCGGCGTTTAAATTCCATTAAATCTTGACGACGACGACATACATGTTTATTTATGTTGAAGCATGGTACACGTTATGTCTAGCGAAATCGTTTTCGTTCATTTTTCCTCCTGAAATAAAAATTGAATAAAATCAGGGATCTGTATCTGGCATAATTGCGCCATAAAATATTTCCAATAAATAATATTAAAATTCTTCGATTTCTGTGTCGTGATAATTTACTTTTATCTCTGCCATGCACTTCTCCTGCAATTTCGCTAGATATATATATCCTCTATATGGGTTCACCTTAGTGCTCTTTTAGGAATCAGAAAGCACGTAATTTGGTGAAACCTTGGCGTGTAGCTAAAATAAATTTCGATAAACCTATAATAGATATCTTGGGGGTGAGGAAGAAAGTGCAGGATGCCTCCACGTAAATAGTGGGCGAAATTGTTTGAGTAGTGGGACTAGTTCCAGTACCAGTCAGAACGAATAGACTTTAATGAAATTGATCTCCTAATGGGAGTTATAACGAATACGACCATGCTCCTGAAATGGACGAGGTATTTGTGTCCTGATACAAGAAGCCAAATCATTCACAACAGAGCAAAGGACAATTAGAGTTTCCTGGAACTAGACCGATAAGATTTTGTACAACATGAGGAACAAGGATATTGACGGAATTGTAATTGATGCTACTAAAGAATATCATCAAATTGACGTTGAGTGTTGGAAAATCTTGGACTTTATTGGCGACTTTTCCATTATTCTATGTTTGCTAGATCGATAACACCATTTACACAAAGAGGGCACCTCTGACATTAATTAGCAAAAATGTTACCATTAAGATCATTAAGGTGGCTAAGAGTTTTAAAATAAATTTATTTTGTATGTTTTAAATCACTGTTCTTGATTTTAATTTTATTATTATGTAATTGAACGTCATTTGCAAAAACGACGTATTAGCATTTTACGTAAACTTTTTTCACGTTTATCATCAATATTCATGGTACCTTTCAGGGATTGCGGCGGTATAAGTTGCCGGCGTTGAACGGTTAGTTAAACATGATATACGTGGCCTAGTTGTTATCCCTTTATGATAAAAAGCCCGGCATAATCCGGCAAGTACATTTTAAAGCGCCCACTTTTCTTAAGCTGATTATGAGTTGTAAATTGAGATAAGTCTGCGATATTTATGGCACTTACATGGTAACCTGCATGCGCGTCGAAAATATCCGCCGCGAAAAAGTTTGTAAATTTTAAGTAACAGGCTATAAAATTTTAGAGGGATTTCAGCCCGGCGGTAATATTATTACATTACGTTCCGCCAGTGCTTTATATGCCGGCGACTTCGAATCAGTTTTAAGTGTTGATATAAACGTAATACATTTATATGCTTTTCGTCGGCGCACTTTAACGTGTGCATGAGAGACAGATCGTGAGTAAAAACAGCGCCGCTTCCGACAGAAATTATGTTTTATTCCCTGGTAAGTGGCTAGCGTTGAGCGGCGACAACTTGAAAAATTGAAGTTTTTGTCGAGATTGCGCTACTTATTTAATTTAAATGCTTCTAAAATTTCGTATCGTTTTAACACCCTCCTGCACAGTTTTTTGTGTCATACAGTTGGTACCACTCATAGTGGGATTGATTAGTAATGCAAGACTAGCATATTTTTATTTTTATAAAATATGTAGAATTTGTAAGCCTTGCAATAGTTTGGTGTATTGGCACTTTCCAGTAATGACGTCACCGTCAGGAGAATAAATTAATGTTAAAATCACATAAACATGAACTTTTCATTAAAAAATCCGTTATATACCAAATTAATTGTAAAATGTGTGAGTTGTGTTACAGATTCGACAAACGTGAAGAAATTTAAACAATAGCTACATAGAAACAACTGCATTATTCTAACATTTTTTTACTACAGGTCATAATTTTGCTATATAATATGTCATTGTCAAAAATTTTACATAAACATGTACTAAGCAAATTATAACAACTTTACAAGCGTAGACACATTTTTGAGACACTTTTCTATCGACGATGCATTGCTTTCGAAATGTACATATAAATGTTACTTTTCCAAATTATAACAACTTCTACAACCTCTAGATGGAAAGGAGAGTTAATAGAGCAGATGAGGGAGTGGCCATACTTCGGTTACTTAATGAATGAGAGCAACTGCAGTGGGGGGCATATAAAGCACATTAGTAAGAAGGCGAAGAAAGCAGTGGAAGGGCTGTAGGCCAGTTTATGGGGGAAGAGGAAAAGGAAATTCGAAGAGAGAATGAGGATTCAGAATGTGTGCTAGGGGCATGATGATGTACGGAGCAGAAGTATGGGGTGTCAAGGAATGAAAAAGAGTAGAGAGAAGTATTCCCTCTCAACTACAATGAGCGTTACAACTGGAAAGATCGATACCTGACAGGAGAGTGGCAAGGTATGAGATGTTTTGGGAAGGATGACTAGACAGTCTAGAATTTTCTAGCCAACGGAACTCTCCATTTCATTTGATTCTTTAATTTTCTTGTCACTCTATTCAGAAAATATTTCCCATAGCACTTTCATGATAAATGTGGTGAAGATCTTTCGAAGGAAGAGATGTTTCGATTACGATGAACTTGAATATTTATAATGGAATTTTAAATTTCTGTTCATCTGCATTGTTAGGAAATCAAATACTATGTTAATTTTAATCTTGCGGTCAGTTAAGCAGGCAAGATCCGTAAAGAAACAATATGGTTTCATTTTTTGCTTATATTTCGAGTTCCTTTGCAATACCAATACCAATAAATTTGGCAAATAAATTAAGTACTTTAACATCAATATTAATTATTATTATGGTATTCGCTGTGAGTAGTGAGTGGTGTTGGATGATTACTTATTGACATGTTAGGCTCAGTGCACAATGTTTGGTATTTCATGGCAAGGAGCGAAATGATGATCCAAGCGATTTTGGAGTACGCACCAAATTGAACAAATATAGGAGATTACAGATGATGCATGCTATTCGTTGTCTTTTACGGTTGCTCTCAACTTACCACAAACGTAATTTGCAAGAGTAACATTTATATAGATAGCAACAAGAATACGATGAAAGTATAACACGTTGCTTCTCTATCGATTTCAAAAGCAACGCGTCAGGCGTCAAAAGTAACAGTCAACCACGTAAAGAAATTTTTACCATTTTAGAATAAAAGATTATCTATCACCACTTTTGCGAGAGAAATTTTAAATCCGGTCGTTTATTAAGCGACGGTTTTTCCTGCTATCGATAGGATGGCTGACCCTTCATGCAGTTTTACACAACTTTTTATGCTTTTCTAAAAATCTACGTGTTTGAAAATGTTGTCTCCCTTCTACCGATTTGTTTTCAAGTAGGTAGGAAGTAGTTCATTCACTTTTAAGACTTTAACTTTCATTACATGTTTTTGATTAGGCAGGGTTTAAACCGAAGTCAATCAAAGCAACATCATTCTTGTCTTTGTAGTTCTTCAGATGAATTCTCCTTTCATGGCTTTTCATATTTTTAGATTGACTAGTTGTTTGTAAGGAAACTTAAATCAACGCCTGCCCCTGCAGGAAATCAAAATAAATCTAATCTAAACGAACTTTTTGTCATATTTTTAAACAAATCAATCCTTTAAATGGTTTTGGATTAGGTTTCATTTCCTTTACGTATAATATTCTGGGTAGGTTTAATATACATCGTCAATCCCTTTAATCAAATAAAATTAATTTATCTTATTTTTTATCAATCCATCAAGTTTGATGAGTCGCTAGAATCCCAATCCATTCGTAATTGTTGTTTTTCATTGTACGTAGTAAGGAGCGAGTTTCAGATGGAAACCTAAGCCAACCCGAAGCCCAAATAAATCCAATCTAATCCAAACGAATTCTTTAATCAAGGTTAATAAAACCTGTCATAATCCTTCCCAAATGAATTTTATTTTCATTGCATTTATTAAACAATTATTTGCTTTGGATTGGGTTTCATTTCCATTATGAATGTTTCATTATTATTCGGTCAACTCCAATCTCAACCCAAGCCAAAACAATTTATCTTCTTCTTCGATCATGTTGAATAAATTTCGTTGTGCCAACTCCTTTCCAAATTTAGTGCATTTGGAAAGGAGTTGGCGCAACGAAATTTTTATGCACCCACTTATTAAACAAATACTCGAACATTACATCCTTTTGGGCTGTCCTGCTTTACCTTTAAGTGTAACGTTTGAGCTGTGTGTCGCAGAGGAAGCCTATCTACATTCAAACGAATTTATTATTTTCTTTATGAAACCCAACGCAATGCAATCCAAACGAATCTATAATTTCTGCATTTTTCTAGCAAATAATCGGCAATTTGATCAATTATTTTGGAGCAGGTTGTTTGTCCTCTCACGATAAAGTTTTGGTTGATTTCCTTATCCGAAATTCTAAATCACTAAAGAATTGTGTTTGTGTCAATAAAACCTAACACAAGCAAATCTAATACTGCAGACGCCAAGCAAACAATCTAGCTTGATTAATTAATCCCTTGAATTCGATCTTCTGTAAAACGAAACCTTTCCAAATGAATTCATCACTTTTTTTTTATTAATATTACCTGTTCGTTAATTTTTCCCTCTACGATTAACGATTGCGTTTCACAGATGGAATCAATTTTTACCGAAAACAATTTGTTATTTCCTTCATGATAGCCAACCAGATCTAATACACACGAATTTATTTCGTTCTTTTACAATTCTTTAAAGAAATACTAACAAAAATAATTTTCGTTAGGAACCTCATACCTAATTCAATTCAAACTAATTCTTCAAATAAACTGTTTGATAAAGCCTTGTATTCGATTAGGTTTCCTCGGTGAAACTTAATCATTTCATAATGAAGTTTGTGCTGGATATCGCAAAGAAACCATAATCCAAATTAATTCACGAAACTATCAAAAATCGATTGATTCAACCCAACCCAACCCACGAAACTTCTTCAGATAAACAATCCAGTTTGAGAAAGTATTTTGCATTGGGTTTAGTGTCTTCTAAAAAACCCACCCTTTCCAAATGAATTCATCTCATGCTGTGCAGCCCATTGAATGTTATAGGCCTCATCTTTGTAACTTCCCTGTTTCCAAATGAATTTATCATTCTCTTTCCATTTTTCGTCATTTCCTTATAGTTTCAAAGCACCAGTTTGGTAAATTATGTCGTGGCGAATTATATTTCCTCTGAAAACGAAGCATGAAACTTTCAAATGGGACTCGAACCAAATTCATATGAATTTACTTTAATTTTTTGAAAAAAAAAATTATATAATTTATAATTTGTTATTGTTTAAAACAGAACTCAATCCTATCCAAAACCATTGCTACACTTCGCAATGCACCAATTACAAATATACTAAAGTTCAAACTGCAGAGATGTTACCTCTTTGGTTGGTATCTGGGAATTTATTGCTTTTGGCCCAAGTCCTTTGATTTTCAACGTTTGTTCATTTCTGGCGATTTTTGTAGAATTAGACAACTTCATTGTATTAATTGTCCACAACTATTATCTTGTATATAACTTTGATTATGATCTTTAAATTATGTTCTTAATGTTCTTAATACATCCGTTGAATCGACTTATAATTGTTTAGTTAATTTCTTGATTTCTCTCCCTTTAAATAGTGTTTACGTATAACTTACTTTATAACAATTTAATTTTATTGACATATTGATTCGACTTTTAATTCGAATAAATTTGTTGCATTATTACTGCATACGGTTGTCTAAAGAATATTAAAAGATAATGTGGTATTTCCTGAGCCATTTGTCCAAATTTACCTCCACATTCTAGTCATCATCATTTTCTCTTTAGGCTTCATTTATTTCTATTCGGTCCCCACTCGTAACGCCACGCGCCGACGTTCCTGTATTCATTTCCTCCCGACGCTGTGTTCCGGCGGTTGTCACTCACGATTTTTACAAGTCATCTACTTTTATAATCCTCCATAAACATATCAGTGTTGTTTTACATATAAAAGGTTATCCCGAACTGAATGCCATTGGCGGATATTTTACGCGGTCGATACGCAACCGTAGGTTTTTGTAAAAATCGTGCTTTTATGTGCTATACTTATTAATTTCTCATAGTTAAAATTATTTTCCAAAGCTAGAGAAAAGCGTGATAAACTGGACGAAACAAATATGACAAGTGGGACTTTAAAATTAAGAAAATTACAACGTAAATAGTAAAATTAAAAAACACCCCACCCCTCGTTTCAATTTGCATTGCTATTATATTTCGTGAGCGCAACCGTTAAATCAAAGACAAAAACGCGATTTAACAAGAATGCAATAACATTTAAGCGGATGTATTCGTTGCGAGTTAGATTAAAGTCGAATCAAAGGAATTACCGTTTAGACATGATCAATATAATTAATTGCAAGAGGTACTTTAGTCAAAGGAGCAGCAGGCAGCACTTCCTTCCAAGTTTAAATGTTGGCCGGAGAGATGCAAGTTTCTCAAGCAGGCCGAAGACGCAAAGTCTGCAAATAGTTTCTGATAATACCTACTGGTCAGCCAAGTTTGTGGGACGTAATTAAATTGTGCAGTTAGATTTGAGGATTTGTAGGGGTTGTTTGAATTGGCAGAATCTATGCATGCATACTAATGCGGTATTCAATAAGGTAATAACGCAACTGTTGGCCCCACGTTTAGTCGTCCGCACACAGTCTTAGATAAATGTCTACGGCATGATTATGAAGGCATTAAATATTTATTAATCCATTTATTAACGGACACAAAAATAATACTATTATCAAAAGATACTAACACATTATTTAAAAGCATTATCGCACATAATATTGAATTGTTCATAGATTTTTGTAGATTCACATTTTATCGAGCTTTTAGACAGCAAAAAGAAAGTAGCGGCTATTCTTCGCCATTTTCTACAGATAACAAGTTATTGCCATTTAATGATGCCAATGTATTACTCATCTTAACATTGACGGCCATACGCAAATCGTTTAGTTAGCTCGCAGGTGCCCGCGTTTATTTAAAACCGAGTCGTGCGTACGGAAGTTTGTACAAATTTGTACCGATTTTTACATTACTTCACTCGGCCGCAGGTAACCTCGCAGCGTTATCTATATCTATGATTAGTTCTAGTTCATTCGAACGTATTTTCAACTATGCCTTTTAATTGCGAAATGGCTGGGCCGGTCCATCGCAATGCACAGATAATTTCAATACTCTTGTATTGCTAATGATCTTATTTAGATTCCATGGACCTTTGTTACTAGATCCAACCTCTATTAAATAAAGCGACAGTTGGGATTTTAATGGCCAAAACGGATCTTATAATCTTTGGTTGACGTTTCGAAACCATCTAGGTTAACTTTAGTTTAGTTTGAAGTCTCACTAAACACATAGAAAAATGTACCGAAGCTCACTGAAAGTAGCTAGCCCTATTCTGAAAACAATATTTCCAGCTTTCAATGCAGCGATTCTTCATGTTCATTGATCAAAATTCACTTGTTTCTACTATGTAGAGCTAACTCTTGGTCCAGACATATGTATTATCAAATCACGCGTTTTGAAGTTCCACAAGGGATTTTGATGCACTTACACTTCCATATAGTGCTTTCAGTCTGATGTTTGTAACCAGAATTTACTATATTTACCGTTCACGTCAACGTCAAGCAGTTTCATCTCTGCGGATTAAATTCGATGTCAAACCATGATATAACACATTGTTCTAACATAATTGAGTTTGACTGGTAACTGGGTACTTGATGAAACATTTTAAAAAATAATAAATTAGAATTAAAACACTTGGTTTTAAAGTTTAACACAATTTCTCAGTAGTTAACCGAAGAAACAAGTGTTTTAATTCTAATTTATCATTGTTCTAATGAACACTTGACAACTGAATGTACCAAGCCTAAAAACGAAAAACAAATTTACAAAAATTGTCGTAAAGATCATCCGGACAATTGTAGAGGCTCTGAAATTGACAAACAGAAGCAAGAGCAGAGAAACCAAATCAAAAATAAGAAGTAAATAGAACAGAAAGAAAATAACATCTGAATTGCAACAACAATTGAACTTAGAAAAAAGACCCATGTACTAGTAAGCAAAGTAAGGACGATAAATCAGGTAAATCATCCTCCAATAGGAAGTAATATTAGTAAACTAAATATGATAATCTAAAAAATCTCCCAACGAAAAAAATCTCTCATCTCTGTTGGAGAGGTTAGGTAATAAATAAACTGGAGAACGGCAACAAAAACGCTGGCAAGAAAAAAACACTCATGACGCATTAAAATAATTACATGTTCATGGAATCCAATAAAACGAATATTTGTTTAACATCTGAAATTCATTTCACTAAGCAAAACTTCGTTACTTTTAAGAATTATTGTGCTTATCTTACAAGGAATCAAATAAGATGCAATAAGAGGGAGCGGAATAATAACGTAAACGTTATGAAAAAAAAAATCAATGCAAACAGAAAAAAAAAGCAAGTTACTGCTGTGAATGTTTCAATTAAAAGACAGCGTATTAATGTATCTGTCATTTATAGCTCAGAAAGGCGTAACATCACCAAATATGAATATTCCTCCCTAATGAACAATCTTTGAGAACGCTCCATAATTGGTGGCTACATTAGTGCACCTCTTTAGGGTCAAGACTATCGGCAACCAAAGGCACCTACATGTACCTCGCAGCCACAGAATACAACCGTGATTTTCAGTGAAAAACAACATATTGGCCCAACCAGATCCTAGATATTTTGGACTTTTTTATTCTCAGGAAGATCATTGAGGTAAAATTCATGAAGGACTGGAACTATCTGGAGACCACTCATGACGTTAATGACGTTTAAGTTTTAATCTGGAATTGAATAACAAAGCTCAAACAAGATTGAAAAATATCCACGAACTGGACGAAAAAACTGAGGAATTTACTTGTGATATTCAAAATGAAAATGAATCGAAAATTTCGGTTAAGAATTATCTAATAGAAAATCGCAAGCTAATTTCAGAAAATAGAAGAACAGGAAGAACCTGGGAAAATTCAGAAACAGAACATCCAGAACATAAAACAACATTGAAGCTTATAAATCAGAAGTTAAAAATATAAATAAAAGGGGTTGAAACAAAGTCTTTGAATATCTATTTAATTTATATAACTTATGATAGACGTATGGCGTAATCCTTATGGAAAACAACCAAAGGTTTAAAAGACCAATTGTGCAAATTCCTCCTATTAGGATTAATCAAGGTTCATGAGTAAGAAGTAACCGAGAAAAAATTGTTTGCGGAGTATCTGGAAAAGACGTTTCAATCAAATGGAACTGAAGAAAGTGAAGAGCAAATCACTGATAATAAATTACCTATCTTTGACATATTGACATTCCCCAGTTACTTCTATGAAATAAAAACAAATATCAACCCAACGAAATCATGACCTCATTACCGGAAAGATTTCAAAAGGACTGCCAAGAAAAGCTGTAGTGAAATTAACACATCTAATCAACGCATCTTTTCGACTTAAACATGTACCAGTTGGAAAATTGCACACACATCAGAATTGCATGAAAAATTATTACTGAAAAGACTGAAGAAAGGTCATTTCGACTCATTCAGAAATAAACATTCGACAAATGACCAGGTACATCTGATAACAAACTTGATCGAAACGGCATTAGAAGAAAAACAAATATGCATTGTTGTTTTCTAGACATAGAGTAAGCCATTAACAAAGCAATGGACCTTGGCTTAGAGAATATAAAATGAAGCAATACTTACCAACACAATATTTCATGCTTCTTAAATTATACAACGCAAATAGAATGTTTCGTGTCAAATATGACGATTCATCTTAATAATTAGAACAAATCAACGCGAGAATACCGCAAGGCAGTGTGATAAGACCACGCCTATACTCACTGTATACTTGCGATATTCCCCAAACTAAAAATACTCTTATTACTATATTTGCAGATGATACGGCAATTTTGACAATTGAGAAAGACGAGCTATCAGCCAGAAAAAATTTATAAACTGCACTGGATATCATTAGTATATGGACACAAAGCAAGAGGCTTGAGCCTATTTAAAAGATTTTGCAGACAATGATGAGTTCAATATTGAAAGCTCTTGAAAAAAATTAATTATTTTTGGTCAAGAGAAGGGAATGGAAGAGAAACAGATCCAAGTGGTGGCAGCTACAGGCGTGAAAAGTAAACAAGCAGACGAGTGTATAGAAAAAAATTCACGAAGGTTTAGTAGAAGTTCATGTAAGTGAATATGTGTGAATATATGTGAATTATGTTCTGCAATATAAGAGTAACGATGAAAATATTTAATGAGAAAAGTGGAGAAGGCAAGCATAGGGATAAAATATCAAACATCCTGAATTAATTGCGTATCGACACTTGGTTGCCTGGAATAATAGGAAATATTGAACTCGTGGAATACAAGGCATATATAATAATTAAGGTTATTGATTTTCCGAGCTATTTCAGTTATGATTTAGTTCCAATTTTATGTTCAGGATACCCTTCTGAACCAGTTAATTGAAGTACGCATCTTTCTGGTGGTTCGTTTTAAAGCTTACGATTTCAGTATCTATCACAGGAAAAATTATGTCTCCAGTTCCACATGTTTTGGTCTAGATGTGCCACTGGGCGACCGAAATCATTTTCACATCCTGCTGGTTTCGATACACAAAGAAGATTGCAAGATTACGATGTGGATTAATTAATTTGATTTGGAATTTTTTTAGTTTTTTCGAAACTTAATTAACTTTGACATACTTGCGTTTAATAAATATTGCTGTCGCAAAAAAGTTTAATTTAAGCTCTTAGCAGATAATTGAAAAAGTGAAATAAACGTTTTCATGTCTTCGAAATAATAAACGTATAGCAGTAAGAACACATTTTCCGCGTATTCGCACCGTCAAGTTAGGCCTAACGGGAAGTGGACGCAATTCCGGGACAGCGGTAAGATATGGAACCGCAACCATTTCTTCTGTGGATGAATGCACATTAATCTGCATCTCAGCGAGGGTGTAATCCTACGCGGATGGGGAAGCACCTTCAAGAATGCCTCTAGAGTAACTAAGGTCCGGCACATAAGGAAATTAGACAACTGGCCCCGAATTCCCGAGGCGTTTAATTTCCATTGAAGACGGCGCGGTTAGTTCAACTATTCCACACTTTCCTATATATTATCTCGGCCGGAATTGTCTATTCCGACCTGGGAGGCGGTAAAATTTGATACTGTTGAAGCTTCGAAAAAATCGTGTCGCGATTAAAACGACATTAAAGAGAATTTAGGTGCTTTTTAAATTTAGGATGTTAAATTTAAATTTTACGACGCGGGGGATTAGAATATTTTTCTAAAAAAAAAAAATAAATAAATCGCCAGCGGATTATACATTTCCTAGCGGTCAAAAGATATTAATATTATAGTAGTAAACGTACCTTATTAAAAACATGCAATCAATAACAAACATGTAGCTCAGAAAAATAAAAAATCCGTATTAAAAAGAACATCTGCAGAAATTTGATATGAAAGGACTTATCGAAATAAAGGGGTATTAGCGATTTGTGGAAAGGGTAAACATGACGGGAAGCGATGCGATGAAAGGAGTTTTGCATGTATCTAGATGGAACCCCAAGTTAGAGGGTCAACCACATAAACTTTCAAAGCTGCCAGCTAGCCAGGACTCACCGAAGGCATTTCACTGTTGTATAGTTGGTAGTAGTTGGAACTCGGCGAACTCAGCGTCTTACATCGGAGCCCGCCCCCCGGCGCTTGCGATCAACTATGTTAAACATTTTATTAGTGTCTTCAGTCGCTTGATTTTGCTCTATTTTCATAACGTGGTAATTAAATTCCGCCATGCATATGCACTTAATTAAGGTGCATCGAAATGACCGACGATGGCTGATACGTCAAATATTTGTTCGCATACAGTATTAAACTTAATTAAAATGAGCGTAGACGATTCAATTTTGCTGGTAACTAATGCCGATTAGATTTAGCTAAATAATGTACAAACCACATGAAAACATCTAAACCTAAAACATTTACTGTTTAACGTAAACAAACAACACTACTGACTAGTAACATCATTAATTATGTATTGAAACGAATTTTATTCTTTAATCTATGAAAGTGAAATTTAAAATATTTATTTGGATTGCAGAAAAAACTATTTCGTTTCATATTATTACTCATCGGTAACAATTTGATTGATATTCGTCACTAAAACCTTATTTTTAAATATCTATCTCAAGAAGAATACAGTTTTGCTTTTCATTATATTTAGATGTTGTATTATTTGAATGTAAACAGTTACAAATCCGATAAAATTTGGGAAACGCAAATGCAAAAAAGAGATCGTTTGCAGAAGCTTGGATTTAATCCGATTATGCTTGCATTGTCCGCAATAGGAGGAATATCGCTTGGTGCATACAGGATAGAAGAAGGAAAGTAGTAGGAAACTAGAAGAAAGTACCATGATGAAAATTATTATATATATTTTTTTTATTTCTGTTGAGGAATTTGTTTGTATTTATTTTCGAAAATTGTAAAGATGCAACAAAAATATTTTTTAATTTATATAAAGTAATAGAAAGAAATAAAAGTAAACGTTTCAGCGTTCGGTATCGTTAATAGAGGGCAAGCTGATAAAAAAGGTAAAATTTCAATAAAATCTCCTTACACTTCTATGCATTTTTTAAAAACAATTAATGAAAATAAACCATTAAAAATTGCTTTTTCTTGCTATGCAAAAAACTCTTAACCGCCCACGTTAGTTCTTCATCGTTTAGAAATCTTTGTCCCCTCATTTTCAACTTTCTGGACAGAAAAAAGTCACAGGGTGCTAAGTCAGGGCAGCTGTAGGGTGGATTATTTTATTCTGGGAATTCTGAATCCTTCAGAGAATACTGGATAACAACAACCTTTCCATTATGGCTTGTTGCAATTAGTGTAAAATATCACCAGGTTAAGTATTAACCTTCATCGTAGTCTTATGTAGCAAATAGTGCGTCCATTAGTGAAATTCCTTCCTTCTCCCAACGAAAGTGGGCATAACATCTCCAGCCGAATGTTGGACCTTACAGTTCTTTGACGGTGGCGAGCCATTGTCTTGCCATTGTTATCGACTCCTGTTTGCTTTCAGGATCATAGTGATGAATCCACGTTTCATTGACAGTTACAATTTTTTCAATAATTTCTTCCTCTTGTCCTTCACAAAGCTCAAATCGTCGTTGTTTATCGAATGGAGTCAACATTATCATCGGTACCCATCTGACACTCACCTCTTCAAGAATAAATGTAACTTCATTTCGAAGGTTTTCTTTGATAATAGCTGATTTTTGGTCGATCACTTCCGAGGATCGTCTTCGATGGAGACAAAAAGGAACGAAAAATAAAAAAAAAACATTGAAAATAAAAAAAATAAATAATTTAAAGGTTGTTTTGATTTCATTATAATTTTCTTGTTGATTAATTTAGTTTTTTGTGTTTGATTGAGATTACGTTAAATGTGGTAAAGTGAATAGAAACCAAGAAATAAAATACAACTCAGTCTAATTCAAGAAAATAAATCGAACACAAACAAACAGATACAAACGATTATGTTTGAGCTGGATATTCTACTTGTTCTACTTTCTCTATTGCGTATTTTGTTCCCTTCTCAACTCCATACAATTTTTTAAAATTTTTTCTTCTTGATCTTGTTTCGCAACACCACATATATTGTCTTTTGTTCGTTAATTATTATAATTAATAATACCTTTCCTAGTTACCGTACCACGAATGAATGATTTTTCTACCTCTTTTCTTGACTTGGTCATAATTACTAAGTTCTCCGCTTATGCCAAACATAGATGTGTGGTACCATAAATTATGCCTTTAGTTTTTATCTCCCTCTCTCTTAGAACTATTTATTGTACTAGGTTGAAAAGGGTTGTGGATACTGGGGCTCCTAGTCTGAGGCCTCTTCCAACTACGAATTCATCCGACCAAAAATATTACTTTATTTTCAGTTTTTCCAATGTCCATTCCTACCAATCTTCATAGTTTGCTCGGTATTCACAATTTTGATCTTCCTTTTGATTGAGTTGTAGGCTTGTGTAGGCCCAGATTCTGCTGATATGTGGTTTGCGATTATCCTTGCGAACCCCTTATGCACATGCTACTACAGTGTAGTTGCTACAGTTCTGTATGAAGCCTTTCTTAAATAAGAGTAGCAATAGTTTTTACTCCATTTTTAGGGCATTGTCTCCTTATTCGATATTTTCTTTATCATCTCCAATATTCTAGTGATTAACATTTTTCACCATACCTTTTTTATTTTTGGTTTCCACTACCAATCCATCTTTATTTTTCAGATAATGTTGTGTTCTCTTGTCTTATTCTTTCTATTTTTTATGTTGTGGTAAAAATGTCTCAGATTTTGCTTTCTTCTATAGTCATAGTCTCTCGCTATAGGTGGCTTCTCTTTATTTCTGTACATATTTATTTTCCTTCTTCCCTCACTTGTTCGTATTTTCTTCAATTCTCTTCATTGTGTTCCTGCATTACCTTTAGTCTAGTTACAATTGTTGGTTGTGAGATTTCCTTGCGCTCCTCCTTCAAACCAGTTCGTAGCTATATGTACTTTCCCTAATACAACCTTTACAACCTGGGCGCATTCCTCTATCGGTTCTTTGGGGTTTGGCTTGTTTTGGCATTTCTGGCTTAAACTACGCAGCAGACAATTAGTTTTACAGGTCGTAGCTTTATCCTTTCGTGACTACTATTGATTCATTCCTGTTTCATTTCGGTTATAACCGACATGTGCTCGCTGTCTGCATCAACTCCTCTGTGGCTCTTTATATCCTTTATTGTTCTTGAAAATTTCCTTTCTATGAAGATGTGATCACTCTGCTCCTATACAATTATGATGATTTTAATATACATCTAAAGGATCTAGGCCTTAAGACCACAGCTTTTTCCTTTACTTGTTTAACGCAGCTCTCAAAAGTGAAGAGAATTTGTTGGGTAAAAAGGCGTAATGAATTAATGTAACAAATACGATACCATTTAGATATGCACAAAGGGGGAAAAGTGAGATGGATTGTATTCCTTCAATGAATAAAATGTCATGAATAACTTTGAGGTCTCTAATGAGTAGTCTATGATAACGCAAGAAAGTAGGACTGTGGAGGAACATATGACGAAATTCGGATGACAACATGTGGAACAGTGGGTAAGTAATAGTTTGATGTTTGCGGAGTGGGGGGGAAATAATGTCGAAGATGAATAAGCCAACAGGAACAAAAGTAGTAAAAGAACTTATAGTATTACACAGTGGCAGTGCCAAAGAAGGAGATTGTTCAGGTGGGAGATGAATAGATTGGGACTGTATGAAACAGCTGGACGTAAGTAATGTAGTCAGAAATAAAACCTATTTGTAATAAATATCTTGGAGAAATGGAAGAAATGAAGACCACTTCATTTTATCACCAGATGAGGAAAGTTTTACTCCAATGAATGGGGAGAACGAAAAAACATTGATTGGGGGAGTAGCAAATGTCGGTTGGCCGAAAGGGATGATGGTTAGGCAAAGACATTGAGTGAACGTAGAGGAAAAATGGTACAGAGCACAGGAATAAAATGACTTGGAAGACGTCAATGCACAAAATAATTGATCTAGATGGAATGAACGCTATATACCAATGACATTCTAATTTTTCTATAAACAAAGTGAAATTTTAAAGTGCGCATATACATTACAATGCTTTAATATTAGAAAGAGTAAAATATAGCAATCGAAGTTAATTAAATGCACAATTCAACACTCATCGATCTTTAAATTAAAATAA
Organism: Geotrupes spiniger; assembly: GCA_959613385.1. Lineage (NCBI taxonomy): Eukaryota > Metazoa > Arthropoda > Insecta > Coleoptera > Geotrupidae > Geotrupes > Geotrupes spiniger. The sequence continues at coordinate 12,617,333 of OY390737.1, read as the reverse complement.
ATATAATTAAGAAAGGCATAGGGGAAAGTAAATAACTAAGTCGTTTGTTAATGTCCCAGTGCAAGGAGACTGGTATATATTGCAATTTCCAACAATTCGAAGATGTTTGAATTTAATAGCAACATACATCATGAGCGCAAAGTTCACGTAACAAACTCCAAGTTTATGCGGGGTTGGTAGTGGGTCTGTATGAAGTAGAATGGATGTTGCGGAGACCGCAACCTCCCGGGACGGCCCGAAGAATCCAACACGGCCCAAGAATTCCTCCTGAAGCCATATTACGTACCGGCTATAAACTTTGTATTCCTTAATAACACAGCGCCGTATTTGGATACATTCTTCTCAGCAAGCCGCACAAATCAACACGTAAATGTCAAATCCGATCGGTATGAAAAAAGTATTTTGCGCAGACTACTAATAATAAGTAATAAAGGAGCTATGATATGGTCGAGATATATCAAATTTATCTGACGCTAATGACTTATAATAGAAAGGGGATAAAGGTTTGCAAATAAACTTGTTAAGAAGAAGTTAAAGTTTTTGTGATTTATTCGTTAGCAGGATATTTCATATCATATTATTAAATATAATGGCCAGATAACTAGATTTGTATATTTGTTATAGTTTTCCTTCAATTTGGAGAAGCTTGAAAAAACGACGAGGATAAATCATTGAAACTAAATTAGATTAAAACTGTAAGAAACTGAAATAAAATTTATTTCTCGCGAGGAAGCTAAAGGAAAAGTGCGATAAATATTCATACGCGACAATAGATTTATTAAGTAAAATACAACCGTTCGTATATATTATTTATTTCGAGCGTCCCATAATGCTCGAATAACTTCCATTGGTAGATTTATGGTGAAACTGGAAACTAAATCAAGTTATACGGAACTAAAACATACACCGGAAATAAGTAACGTGTGCTAGCAAAACGTGCCTTACAGGAGAAGTTGGAGCGCAGTGTACTTTGAAAATACATAAAGATGAAACAATGCGATATGTGTGTAACTGAGTCCGCCCGTTATCATTTCATTTGTCTCGTTTCCTCCGGCAAGGAGTTGCAGGTTTCCGGCGGGGGTTTCTTGTTGCTGTTTGCAAGTGCGGATCCTAATGGTTTTGCTCATCGTCTTGATTGGCCACTGTTACGCTATTATCCTTCATCGAGTGACCCAAACTGTTTACGCGATACATACACAACTGTGTTATTAAATTACAAGACTCAAATTTCATTTTATAAATTGAGTGCTTCATAAACTACTAAGATACATAGACTTTTTTATGTGTAATACAAAATGTTTATATTTTCATTTTTGTGATTACGTAAACAAAGTAAAAAATACACCTAATTAACCACATTATTCTGGTTAAAAATAACCAATTTATGTACGACAGAATACAAGTGTAAAAATAATTACTCGCGTAAATTTCGACTTTGGCACTTGATAGCGGAAATCTTTTCCGTGAAACGCATGGATAATGGTTTAAGTACATAAATATATGTAGCTATTAAAGTGTGATTCATTTGAAAAATCCAAGCTGCAAAAATTGCATTTTTACATCGAAAGATTTGCACTGTGTGACTCACGTTCAGAAACGATAAGTCCACGTCGTATCAAGTACTACTTGATTCACATTGCACTCACTTTCGATGCCTTCAGTTACGTGAATTACAATTTAGATTAGAATTGAATGTTTGCGAGGCGAATCATCCCCGTTCCGTGCTAAAGCGCGGGTGGTGGCGCGCTTTTACACAATAAATCATTGTCGGATGGAGAGTATTTTCGTAAATTCCGGCAAAAAGTTACCATCTCGTGCGATAACTTATTACACGTAGTGGCGATATTTCGGGAGAGAATTGCGGTCACCAAATAAGTAGGGCGCGAATGAATTTCAAAGAAAGTTACTATTCGATGCAATTTCCTGTTGTGCGTTGCAAGAACCTTCATTGCAAATTCATTTGGTCGAATCGAATCGCAAAAACAATTTGTTCGGGGTGTGAAAGAATGACATGTCTTCGGTTGTAATAGTGGAAGGCGCAAGGATGTTGTCACACTATAAATACGAATTCCGCAAGTTGCCATATGTTTGTATTAATAAACCATCATATCGCGTCGTTAATGGCTTCGTGGTTCGTCAAAATAAAGCTCAATTTGTGTAATTTTTTCAGTAGTTACTCTCTGTGGGTACTTTGCTTTGATACAAAATTAGCATGAAAGAGTGCCTTCCTTTAAACCGAAAATTTTACGACTGACACTTAATGACTGGCACCAGCTTGGTTTCCAAAAGGTTTACTGCCGTACCTACATACATGAGATGAAAGCTTATACTCTCACGCGAATCAAAATTATATTCGACGTAAATACTTAAAATAATTGTTAGGATTGCGTTAGTAAGAATTCTCAATTTTAAATTGCGCAAAGCAAGTAGCGTAATATAAATTACACAGCACGCGTGTTGCGGGAAACGTTAGTTTGTGTATGATTTTAATTATTAAAGTGTATTATGGTGCGATCAATGGGAAAATATTTCAATTGGAAAATCACTAACGAATGACACGTTACCAATGTGAATATGTTTAACGTAAATATTGTATATATATAATCTTCTTGATCAATGGTCAAAATGAGTCAATACTGCCATTAAAACAAATTGTATTAGAAAGAAAATATGCTATGTTAATTATCAAACTAATGTCTTCCACTTGGTGGATTTTCACCCAACAGAACATCGATACTACGGTTGCTGAATTTTGAATACAAGTACTTCATTCTTGTTACTAAAATGATTATTGCATGAAATGTTGATAGGTTATATGTAAATGAAATTCTAACAATGTGTATCACTGACAAAGTAGGTATCAATGAAATTCACATACAATCATATACAATACAATATGTATCATCAGCATCGAAATATATCACAGGGGATTGAAAGGAATGTGAAAGAAATTCATTTACATAAATGAGAAACACCTTGGTCCTAAAATGGAACCCTGTGAGAATTTACAGCTTGTAAACGTGATACCACATGAATGCATCTTAAATAGGAGTATGGCATGATGGATAAATTGAAGAACAGTAATCTAACATCGAAGTTCTCGCACATGTGATTCGCTGAATTAAAAATAGCATTTGAATAGTCGCTCTTGCACAATTTTTGCTACTTTCATGATATCTGGAACAATGCAATGGAATATTATCTACCCTGGTGATCGTGGGATTCAAATAGACATTATTTGGGAAATTAAATTCTGTACTGCACTCATTAATAGGGCTGGAGGAGGCATTAAGCAGATCCGCCAGAATACTTGGATCACAAACAAAGTAATAAGTTCACAAAGTTCATGATTTACTGTTACAAGTTTGTCACCTAAATTAGCAATTATTTGTGAATGTGTTTGTTCGTCGTCATCATCGTCTTCAAATTCAAAAGTTAATATCATGATTATTCAAAGAATACACATTTCGAAGATATATTCATACTTCAAAAAACGACTATAGAGCAGATTGAATTTGCAAAATTCGGAGATCATCAGCACCATGCGATAACCTGCTGCAAATTAAACCAGAGATGGTCAAAGAAAATTGGCAGACTTGATAGGAAGTCACTTAGCACTCACGTAGCATGGCACTAACAACCAATTAATACTGTAATGGACCATCATGTCAACTGATCTTCACCATGACATGAAGTGCCCATCGTTGACAGAAACAAGTGATTTGCAATTCAATAAAATTGCATCATAGAACATATTATTAATGTTATGATTAATTTTGATTATTGACATTTGATGGCAATAAAAAAATCATAAAAAATTGTACAATACATTTGCACATGATGTATGCCATTTACTGATGTCCTAATCATACAGAAACACCAGAGTTTGGACCTCCCGCATGTATTATACATTATCATCATATCATCATATATAAATACATACAATATTTAGGCATCATTTTGTAGCTGTTGAAATATTAAGAAAATGAAAAAAAAACTTTATTATTGAAATGAACTAATTGATCGCAATTGTCAAAAAAAATTATACAAATTTCAACAGTCGCGAGTCGTCGCTTAATTTTTTATTCGAATTTTATAGGAGACAATCGTTGACTTCGTAACTGCGTCGTTCATTGTTTCCCAAAGCTCGCCGTAAAAAGCCCGTCCCCCTCGAAAACAACTATATTGTTTATTAACGACAAAAGACACTCGTTCCTGAATATTTTCCCGAGGAATTTTTTTCGGGAGAGCGGAAAAAACGCGAGCATCCCGGCGACGCATTCAAGTCACCAACAACAAAGTAAATTACGCGTAACGCTTTCATTCAGCTACATCGTTTACGAGGGTTTTATGCGCTTTTTTGTGCGTGCAAATAATTTACCTACGGCCCAGCCGTGCATTAAAGCGGCTATGATCCCAGATGTGCGCGGTGCAAATGTAACGCCGTCGCTAAACGGGCAGTGATGGAGCGGAGCGCCGAACGCTGCCAAGTCGCAGGTCAGCGCCGCGACGCGCCTTTTAAATAACTACGCTCGGCGCGGTGCTCCCGACGAATCGCATTACGACTTTCTTTTAAATTCGCTCGCGTCCCATTTATTTACTGACCGCGATTCTTTTGCGTGGCGATATCGTCCCTGGGTGTAACATGTTGGAAACTTCGAAGTCACTTAACAGGGTGTGTAATTTCCACTAAAGATTCACTTCTTGATTTTTTTGGATCACTGACTTTTCTTATTCCTTCAAGTTGTCATTTTGTTCGCTTATGGTATTTAAGGAGCAATATCGTAACGCGCTAAAACTTTGGTTTTTACGTTTGCTTGTAATTAATTTAATATGCTATAGATAATGATAATTAGAAACAGTGCACATTATGTTCAAGTGCTCAAAAATATACATTGAAATTCATAAAATATTCCCAATTTATTTGGCAGAAATAGCCCAGTGAGTCGTAGTAAATGACATGGAAGAATAATCTTCGGAAATATATTACCTACTTAACATATTTATTTGCTAGCAGCAATTAAAAAAGTTCTATTTATCGATTAATAGCATCTCGCAAAACAATTAATCGTATGATCAATTAATCGTATCAGATCGAATCAGATCTAATGAAGTAAATTGTCGTCCATTATACTTCTGAAAATGAAGGAATATTACGTGGTACGCTATGCATATAAAATTTAATAAAATATTTTATACTTAAACCCATAATTTTAAGTTAATCATATAAAAGTTGGAGATTCCATAACAAGGGCGAACACGCACATCCAACAATACAGGTCGCAATCTATTTTATTACATTAAGTGGATTTTGTTTCTTTTGCAACAAAATACTTCATGTAGGACACGAGGCACTGGCGACTTCTATTAATGCAATGGGTTTATTAAGGCTAAATAATATCATTTTAAATCAACATAAAGGTGTTGCTTTAATAAACCTAGGATTTCAGTAATATCAAAAATATTTATTGTTAGGGTAATAAATATAAAGCAATAATATAGTTTTGAAGAACGATGGATATTACTAAATTGAAACAAATATTTTATTTTCTTTGTGCGTTCTCAGTAACTATTGTTAGCTTTACGACCTGTTTTTGTATAACATTTAAATTACGTCCATGTGCGTATCATGTGTTCGCAAATTCAATTGCGACTATTTAAATTCTGACGGAGAGCAAAATGAAAGAAAGAGAAACGGTGAAAAAGTAGCCAAATGGCTTTTTAGTAATAAATTTGTGGAAATTTTATTCGGTATGTTAGTCGAGTGGATCCGTCTAGTCTGAATATTTCACAGGAACAGATATAATTTTATGTATTGCCAATAAAATGTCGTGTGCGATTCGCGAAGTAGGCGTACCAGTAAAATTAGTTGAGCTGCGTCAAAGCGATATAGTTTCTGGAATAACGCGCTATAAATCAGACTGCATGCGGGTCGCTTGCCAGTTTACGCGTATGCATGCGAACTTGATCTCAGACAGGCCAATCCAGCGGCGGCCTAGCAAACATTAGTCTTGACAAACGGTTATGTATTTGGTTGCAATCCAGAGACTATAACCTTATGTTTCGTAGGATCTACTTGGCAAATGTTAAAGACGTTATCCGCAAAAAATCGCGACTCGTAAAGCACATTAAAGTGTCAACGGTTCATTAAAAATATAACCGAGCGCGACTGTCACACCTAAAACTGCACCATTCGATGGCTTTTTGGCAAACGGAGCGACTAATCTTGACGGCGGCGTTATTGCAATCTGGGGAGATAATCCGAGAAATCTCCGGAGGATCCGCCACTTGACCATCAGATGTCGCGGACGCCATCGACGGCGGTCATCGGGGAATAGCTTTCATTAAAAGCGGATATAAATTAACCGAGTATGATTTTACGCGGCGGAAATGAACCCCCTGGAGTTATATAAATATCGGGTACCTACAATTATAAAAAATCCAATTCTCTCGAGCTGTAGTTAATTAGTAATTTGTCACTTTAATGAAGTAAGCTTTGAGTACGAGTTGCGTGGCAAAAAATATGTATGTGGACCATAATTGGAAACATTGATTACATTAGTTATACTTCTTTGTCCGCTAATAAATTAAAATCAAATTAAATTAATATGGTCACCGGATCGGGCAGTAATCACTTTCCGTGAAGATAGGCAGGGACTCGTAAATTTAATTGGATTTCGGCAAGAGTCCGTTATGACCAATAGCCCTGGCTACTTTATCGCCATCAATTATCCGCGCCGGCGACACACGTCGTATAATTAGCGTTGATGACCGGGCATCAAGCGCACGCCAAGTACACTTAAAATATTATCAACGCCGCCGCAATATAATAAATAACTCACCGCCGTCCGCGACTCCAACAGGTTCCGGATAAATGACCGCGGTATCTCTTCGCTGGAGGTACTCTTGAATTTTCTCCTCATCTTCCGACTGCTCGCCCACCGCCGCCTTCACCGATACGAAGTCGTTGGGAACGGCGGTGCGTCCGGTTTTGACCGCCCTCTCCGGACTGTGCGGGCTCACGCCGTTGAGCATTTCTTCGGGGACGGCGGCTTCTTTGTGAATTTCGTTCATTCTCTTGTCGATGTCTTCTGGTTTGTCGGAAAGTTCGTTGTGGTTGGTGTCCGGACTCATGGAGGAGGACGCGGTCGCCGCTATCTCCGTCAATACAGTGTTATATTGTTGAACGTCCAATTCAACTGAAATTAACAAAAAAAAAACATTAATAGTAATTTTCCAATACCGTTACTGTATACTGTAAAGGGGCAATAATGTACAACCCACAAAATGTGTGTATGTGTGGTACGTTCGATCGCACAGTTAGGGATTTTGTGATTTATTTAAATTATATTCGGTTTTCAATTTGGTTACTATTGTTCCGAATATTTTTAAAACCGTTGTTTTATTCTAATTTGACATATTCCGTTCGGTGTGACTGTACAATGCAAGATAGATCATATTTTCAGCATTCGAAGAGTTAAATACGATACCCATTCTAGATGCACAATGGTTTTTCAAGTCACTGCCGTCTTTTATTTCGTTTGTAAACACAGAGTCGCACAAGTGGTTCAAAGTTTACCGTTACCACAGAGTTATAAATTCAACTTTGCAAAAGGTTTTGCGTTTTAAGTAGAATCGTGTCTTCTTCTGGATATCGCAAGCTTTAAGTGACAATTATTTACTCAATTTTCCCCGAAAGTTAGCAGCATAAAATCATTTTTTAGAGAATATAATAACTAAATAGTTTATCGAGAATTTGTGAACGATAATAAATGAATCATCACATTACATGTCCACATAATCTATCAGTGGAGATCCTTCCACTGTTTTCTGTATAAAGCACGAAGTTGTAAATCAGACAGCCTTTGCTTGTATATACATCTTACAAGTGTTGTCAAAATATGGTTGGAATTGTAAGGCTGTTCATCAATCGAATGCTAGGATATACCACAAAGCTCATGATTTCTTTTATTTATTAGCATAAAGAATGAACGAGCTTTAATAAATTCATAGTCTACCAATTTAATCTTGTCCGATAAATGTATTTCTGTAAAGACTATTGTTACTCGCACTCTATTTAATACGAGTAATATCTAAACCTTCTTCACCAGTGGACCAGTAGAACTGTGCTTGATTTTGGACTTGATACTGGGCATATTTCAACATTTATTTTTAAGAATTCTCTATAAAAAAATATGTGTAGTTCCAGAGGAGAAGTTATAGTTGTTGTTCATATTCCCTCCCTTTGCTGTTGGAAGAGTGAATAAAGGCGAGAGTATAAAATTATGATAATTGATGCACAAAAACAATGGCACTAATGGACATGTTGGTGAAAGCAGTGCACGAGGTGAACGCGTGCTTTTATAAAAGAGTTCTGAAACAAGATGGGGTACGAGATAGACTTGGAAGTAAGATACAGAATAGGAATTCTTAGCACAACAGATAAATTGACGGAACAATATGAAGGGTTAAGTGGTGGGCAATGTTCTTCAGTATTACTTCAGTGTTGGAAAGTACCTTAAGGGGGGATCCTGCTTCAGGAGGACTTAAAATATCGTTTTTGGGGGAATTTTTTTAGGACAGAAAAAAATGAGCAAGTCTAGTGAACTTTTTAGAGCATTTTATTACATATTTGAGCATTAAAAAAAATATATTTCGAGAGAAAAATATTTAAACGGAACCGATTTTTATGCACATTTGTGCAACACCTTTCAATTGCAGTCTACAATCGGTAGGAAAGATGTAGCTCGTAATTTTTGTCTGAAACAAAAAAAAACCAAAGAAAATTGTAATTATCATATACTTTCTTCTATGTGAACTAAAAAAAACCCAAAATTTTGAAATTCAAGATTTTTCTCAGGTTTGAAAATAAATGTGCTCTTTGCAGGAAGAGAAAATCATTTCAACTTGCTAAAAAAGTTGTTTAGAATTTTTTTTCATTAATCTTTTTAGTTCAAATATAACAGAATGCTACTGAAGCCAACAAAAATTTTGTTTCGTTTTGATTGCTTGTCTAGTTTTCTCGCAATCGCGCCCACCAGTTTAGAAAAATCGTAAAAACGAAAACTCGAGAAAACGCGCTCTAAAGTTTACGATCAGGAAAAATGTTAATTTTCGATTACTTACGGAATATTTCGTTATAATCCTACTATAGCTCTTACGAACTCAAAATATTATTGTTTCCAACGACCGATTGAACTTTTTTCAGTACATAGTTCGGTGTTATGTTACTGTGGGGAGGGGCGCGCGTTTCGTTTGTCCGAGCGTTCATGCGTTCGTATATTTTTTGCTCGACACCTCACTGTGTTTAGTGCTGTATCTTTCAAAATATTGCGAATTAGCCGCTATAACTTTTTATACATATTCTTAGATATATTAGGCATAGATTTGAGCAATAAAAAACAAATCGATTTTTTGAACCTTCTAAAGCAGGGTCCCCCTTAATGCTTATCACATAAGTGATGTGAGTCAGTGAGCAAATCTGGGCGCTATGTATATGGTTTGTGGTGTGAGTCTTTCCTTTTTTATGCGTCACGTTTTGAGAATTGTTCGTATTATATATTTGCAAATTTGTATTTCCTATTTTTAGAGATTTAAATCATTTCATTTAATCTTAACGCAATTTGATTTGAAGCGAGAATTTTTTCGTAATTAATTTTAAAATTGTTCGGTGGAGAACTACGAGCATAGGAGAACAGTGTAATTTTATTTCGAAAATATGTTTATAATTTTGGCGAGCGCAGCTACTACTTAGATCGTGCACCGCACGTGCACCGCAGTTTCGCGTGTGTAGTAAACAATATTATGAATGTTAATAAAACGTCTAGAAGTGATGAAGTGCGGTTTGACTTCTGTAGTTGAAGTGAATAAATTTTAATTTTTTTTCGTTCATTTTATTTAGCCATTATTTATTACATTTGCGTTAACTATTTTTTTAAATAAAATTTATTTGATTTTACAATTTAAATTTAAAAAGGGTTGCCCGTGAACTTAAATTTGATTTTCTTCTAGATGCTCTCACTAAATGGTAACATTTTAATTTTTATACGTAACATTTAATTATTTGTAACACGTTTTAATTTATTATTTAAAAAAATAATTCAGATCGAAGTTGATTATTATTCAAATTTGAGTTGGATTTAAATTTATTTCAAATTTTAATTTTAATTAATTAAATGTGAAATTTAAATTTCCTTTCATTGTAATTTTTTCCGTCAACGAAAGTTTCACATGACACGTTTCATTTGTAGTTTTCTGTATGTACATTTTCATATACAGTCGAATGCAAAAAAAGTAGACAAAAACAGATTCCTGTAATTGATTTTCCTCAGATTGTTGTATAAATGTGGCTTTTCTCAGTAAGTTTTCTTAACTAATTTTTATATGTTCATGTTTGCATTCACGTAGACCGCTCACTTTCATGAATGATTGTGAAAACCAACTAATTATTGAGCTAAGAAAATAAAATAAAAAATCGAGGAAAATTCGTGATTTTTTTTTTAATAATAATCCACTACATAAACATACATAAAACTTTCGTTTCTTTTTACGTCGTACTCAAATTCGTGACTCATTTCCAAGAACCATTAATCGCTCATTCATTTTTCCAACAACTAGACATTCCTGCACTGTTCACAAACAAAACCAATCAAACGTTTTAGCAAATTATCGGGTGCGTCAGTTCTTTACGATTTCGCCGAAACCGCACAATAACAATTGTGTCAAATGCGTGGGGGAGGGCGGAGAGGCGACGGAGACCGCTAAACCTTTTGTCCGAATGCACCGAGGCCCGATCTCGATCCCATTTGATTATGCGAGAACACGCGTGTGGGAGACGTCCGAGGATAACGGGATTCTCGGCCGTGGCTGCGGGATTGATACCGGAGCGGCGATACGCGAGCAGGAGAGGGCTCCAGCACGAACGCAATTTTCTCTGATGGTTTAGCGCGACGTCACGACCGCTTTTCACCTTTACTATCAATATTGGATCGGTCTATTAGTTTTATGCGACACTTGCCGGAAACCGAAAGAAAACAGCGAACGGCTCCGACCTCCTCCCGTATTTTAGGTCTGGTCTACATACTCAATCGTCCAATTTAAACGCACTTATTAGGTAGACGGATTTACGAAGATATGTTACGATTGTGAAGTTTGAGCTTTTTGAAACGCAAAGAGCCTATTTTTAGTCGCATAGTTTCTGAAATACTTCACACGATGCTCTTAAATTAATTTTAATATAATTAGAGACGACCACGTTCACCATGAGTTGTTTTCTGTTGGCGGTATTGATTTCCTTCACTAGACAAAAAAGATGATTTCGTTTATTTTATTATGAGTCATATGTGAGAAAAGGGTGATACGAAGAGACTAACCACCGATGGAATGTAGTTTTCTGTGTGTCATGCCTCCATGCATACGTATCTGTGGGGTCCAGCATGATGCCGAAGCGCGCAATGTCAACTGGGATGCGGTGACACTGTTCTACACGGATGACTGCACGTAACAGAGAGTGGACGCGCTGTCAAACCTCACGTTACGGCGCCCTTATCCCACGGCGCGGACATCTTTGCTAAATTTGTTACAAATAAAACGGACCTTCCTTCAAACCACGTCCATTTATCAGCACGGATAAGAAATCGTATTTTGTTTGGCTGGTTTTTCGTCGCGGAAAATCAATCTGTAGGTGACGTCGATCAATGGGCCGACCATTATAACGCATTACTGGTCAGTGCCTACGGAAGGAAGTCTCAATATGCCGAACATCATGAGCCGGACACTGGCTGAGATAACCGCGTCATCAATCAGAACTATCTCGCACTAAAAACCATATCAGTTATTTCGTTCCGACGGAACGTTTCAATTTTTAATATGCGTTGGAGAAATGGGTCATTAGGCATTGGATATCACCAGGTTTTTGCCTGTTAAAGGTGTCTATTTTTCTAAAAAATGCTCGTTTAATCACCGTTAGCTAGATATTAAATATTTTCAGAAAGTAAGCCTAACTATCGATAAACGACAATTACTTTATAATTTAGAAACAATTTAATCATAGTTCGAAATAAATAAATAAGAATTTGAGTTCTCAACAGAATAGAAATAGACGTGCAACGAAAGTAGTTAATAATATACATCTGACCAGTGTTGTAAAATACATCACTTCCTGGTTACATTTTATCAAAAATGACAATATTTAAATAAGCCGACGTAAAATACTAAATTTTACTAAAGTCCTCATATTATATATTTTTAGATATGTATCTGTTGCCACTGCAAATATCTCCTTCTCGAGCTGACACCGACTATTCAGTTCTTCGGTAACCGCGACACTATCCTCGGCTATCGGTATATTTACGTCCAAAGATTCAGTAAAAGTCATCCAAATTGTCGATGTAAGTGCTGGTTATGTGCAACAATAGAAAAGAAGGCAATGCTAACCAACTCTTCCTCACATTGTCAGCAAACTTTTTACAAGCAACATTTGAGATGGTGCCCTTGTATTTGTTGCAGTGGCAGAAGGGAGGTATTTTTTCCAGATGAGCTTTTACCCCTCTATATTCACCCTAAATTATTCCATCACTGGATCGATAATCGATAATCGCAGCTAATTCGCAAAAGTACTTTCCGAACAATTATCTGGTTGATGCAATGGTCATGTGTTCAGATTTCTAGATGAATTATAATTCTGATAACAACTTATGACTGATGAAGCTATGAAGCTGCTTGTTAGTTCTAACTATACGTTTTATGCATTCTTTCCACACCTCGACGGGAAAAAATGTTTTCATCTCACAGTAAGGTTAACACTTACAATCTTCCAGGAAATTATCGAGAATGTACTTAAACTAAGAAAAGGGCGTGGTAAAAGTTCATATTGGTGTCTATTATAAGAATAAAGCGCTTATCAAATTAAAATTTTCCAAAACTACTTAAAGTCTACATTTTCCTGTAAGGAGGTCCTTCAGGGTTTATAGATTCTTTTTTGATAGTTTTAGCATTTACTTATTTTCAGTCTATTCTTCATGTTTAGCTACATTTCTTACTTCTCAGTTACATCTAGCTGCCTTCGTGTATCCGTCGTATTGCCCAAACCCTCCCAGTTGGTTTTATTGTATTGTTATTTCGTTATTACCTGTGCAATTTTTAGTTCTTGGCTATATAATTCATTACCAATTTTATACACCATAATAATGTTCTCTTTAGTGTTTTCAGGTATTTATTTGCTTAGTATATTTGATTTTATGGCACTCAATAATATGGCTGCTTTTGCAAATTGTTCCACTGCTTTATCCCATACATTTTTCTTCTTATTTATTAAAGCTTATTCATTCATCATTAGGCTTCTTCTTATTCAACAATTGTTGTGAACAGTATTTGTTAGCTTTATCGTTTTTAAACGAATTTGTCATATATTGTCGTCTTTTGATCGCGCAATTTCAAATTCATACTAGGAGTGCCCCATTAAATTTTTATGTTTTTTCTAGTTTTTGTACATATTTTCCCTATTATACTTGTGGCCGTACCTATGTAGATTTACAACTGGTAGTATCTGATTTGTACAGTGTGATAATAACTCCAATTTTCTAATCCATCGTAACTACACCTGCATCTTGATCTGATTTGATATTTCCCATAAATACAGCTCTTTCAGTTGTCATCTCGCGAATTGTTCATCTTCCACCAAGAGTTTTCCTAACTTCATTATTTGCATGTCGTTATCTAGTGCTTCTCCTTATATCATTTTATCATCGTATTATATCATCAATACATACGAGCACATAATAGCATTTCCGCTTATTTCTCGTTTCTTCTAAATATTATTTCCATTCGGTGTTTCTGTGGCGGCTTCTTTCACGACAAATGCATGAATATGTCTTTGGGCCTGCCTCATTATGGAAATGTCCTAACTGTCGATCTGCTGCGATCTTCATCGGCAATTTTAATTTATTCAATATAGCATGGGTACGATCTTACGGTAACTTTTATGTAACGTCTGGCAATTTAAATAATAGATCTGGCGAGATGAAGTGGTCCTATTGTGGATTGTTACAATTCAATAATTAGGTTAATGTATCGAATAATATTTTGGGTCTTATTTTCTGTAACATTGAACATTACTGCGAACAGATCTCCTTTTAGTTTGGGGTTAGCCGCCCATATTTTGAATTATGTATCTTATTTATGTCACTAAGTCCCTTAGTAATAATTAAGTCGTATAATTTAGTCCTTCAGTAAGAGTAATTAGGTGGCGCTATCCAGAGCTTTAACTGAGAATGGTTACTAGATGTTGAACTTTTAAATACTGAAAAAATTAAACACCGTAGATGATCTCAACGGTTCTCTGTTGATACATTTAAAGTTATCACAGAAAAAAATCATCAAAAATGGATTAGATTTAAAAACTAGTTAACGCTTAGCCTGCTGAGGCATCGTTCGATATATTTGATTAAGTGCGTCAGTTAAGGACGGTATTATATCTCACTCTGCTGAATTTTGGAAATACGTCCGAACTAGACGACCAGATATTGGTATTCAATTATAAGAATGTTAATTATTTTTTTATTTATTAAGATACATAACCATATTGCAATCGAATAAAAATACACTTAGTAAATAAATACGAGCCGCTACTTCTTGAATTTTAAAATCATAAAACTTTTTTCCGAGAAATAATGAAATTATAGTATAACGATATAAATACATAATTTTCCTTCATTTGGTTATTGTTTGAAAGTTTTTATTCCGTTCTGTACGTGCCCGGCTTGGTTTTTTGCGACCCCGAGCGAAAGAAACACCGAAAGATTCTTTTTCATGCTTTGGAAATTGATTAAAACTTTGAGACGGTTCGGCGTATTTAAGAGCATAAATTCTATGCATACTTCGATATTGAATTAAAATGCTGTAATCAAACTCCGGGAGCTTTTCGCCGGGGCCCCGGAAATTTATTTATGTGTTGTTCTTCCCTCCGAAGTGAGAAAAATAAAACATAAAAACGCAATTGACACCGCGTCTACAGGTTTATATTATTTTTATTACTACGGCGAGAAGAGATTGGATTTTTAAAAAATTGCACATTTTCGCCTCTCGCGCCTTTTATTAATGGCAGTCCATTTATTTTGTTTATTCGAAAGGAAAATCGAAAAGTGATTCACGCCTAAATGTGCCTCCAATACGCACATCACGGTTTGTTGCACCTATAAATTCGGATATTCGGAGAATGCGATGGTGTGTTAGGTGTAGGTGCGGTTGCGGGGTGGATGATCGCCGATTTACGTTGAGTTATAGTTATGGACTGTGGATATCGACAGTGCACGCACCCTTGGGAAGTTTTATTGGGGAAGGAGTACGCGAAACTGGGACGCGCCGACTGCGGTTTACAATCGCGTCATATTTCACGTTTATGCCGTTTTCCTGATTCGCCACTGTCACATTTCGAACCTCTTATTTCTTATTCGGTGCGAATTCGCGCCTATAAAAATAATTCGAGATTCGGCTCAGGATGAATAAATATTTATTACTATAATTGACCCATTCTGGAGATCCTCCTTCAGATATCAAATGCTTATTCGCTTGGAATAAACATTTGAAATAAATTGTGTCCTGCGTAGACACGTCTAATAAATATTCTGGATTCCGGCCTGGCGACACAAAATCCAAATGCTAACTTCAATGCTGATGTAACTTTTCACGATACGATCATGTGAACTGATACGTACTGTATAGTATTTATATGCATGCATGAGCAGAAGAACAGAATACGAATTGGAGTTACGAATTTGTGCATTTTTCAAAAATGCATTAATAGAAGATATTCAGCAACTTCAGTTAATAACCAAAGCACAACGACCTTGTTGGCTTCTTACAAACAGCAACATAAACATTATTACAAGAAGTACGTTAGTCTAGATTATTTTTTCCTATTTACACCTATATTTGCGTAAAAATTAGATAAAAAATATTCAAGTTGGTAATGCTGAAAGTTGGTGTGAACATTAAATAAAATAGGAAGATTGGATCGAATTTCTCCTGGAACATGTTTTCTATTGGTTAATTAGTTGGCATTACCAAATTAAGACTTGATAATTTACTACCATATACATTATTATTCAACTGACAGAAGGGATGACAAGAAAAAAATAATAATTTCAAATTTCAAGATCAATCTTAACAATGTATAACAAAAAGTTAAGGAAATTATAGTTCACTAATAAATACAAAACTCAATAAAACTATCTGACGATATTTTGAGTGAATTTTCAATTTTATCTTGGAAGCAATTGCCAGATAGTCATCTATTAACCTATTACGTCAGCGTGCGGTATGGAAACGATATCTCATATTGAATTGTTTGATTTGCTTTTTCCGTATACCATCTGGAAGATACCTTGGTTGTTTACCTATTTGTAGTGTTGGACATTTAATTTTGATTTCTTATGACGCGTTTTCGACCACGGATAAGTAAAAAAAAAACAAGATCTCCTATTGCGTTCAAGAAAATATTGAAGACCCTAAGATCCTAAAGAAAAAAAGGATGCATCCTGAATCGTTAGTTGGTTTTTGTAGATATTTTGAAGATCAATTCTGCCATCTCTGTATCATATTTTTGCGAAATAATATTGCGCGTGCGTAATTATTACCTATATAATTTCTAGCATGTTCTGATTTATCAATTTAGTTTGTACCTTTATATTAAGTGAGATCTGTGTATATAATAGAATATGGGAATTGTTTAAAGTGAGGGAAAAGTTTAGAGGATGAAATGTTTAGACGGGGCAATGAGTGGAAAGGGCATACAATAGGATGTATTTGGGCTTCAGGCTCCTTAAGTAGAGTGAAAAAGAGAAAAATGAAAGAATTGCTCGAGTTAATCAAAAATTGAACGAGGAAACTTAATATACTTATAGGGATACAGAAGAAGGTAAGAGACAGGAAACAACGGATGTAAAGGCAAAAGGATGGGTTGGGTTGGGTTGGGTTGGGTTGAATTCTTGACAAGTAAGGAACGGAAAAATATAAGTATGTATTGCTAAGTGGTTTTTAATTTTCGTATCACGTTGAACTTCTACTTATAGTCATGACTTAATTTATTAACTTACGTTTTGTGTTAAAGACGCGGTTAATAATCGTTACATTTGGAATTTGTTCAACTTATTAGTAAAACGTATTCTTATATTTATCATTCTGTATATAGATTTTGTACTATGCATGTTGAAGTCAATCCAGATCAATTGCCCAGAAGTCCCTAAAAATCCAAATTGATGATCTTATCGCCTGTACACCGTTACCACTCTGAATCGATGGTAAAGTTTTCAAGTCCTTGCCGCTCCAACTTTACTTTGGTCATCGCCTTGGTGGTCTCGTCCGATTCTCAAGCATTTTCAAGTCTTGATAAATCAAATACTTATTACAACTAGGTCTTCTGATTTTAATGATCAATTTCTAGATCCCTTCTCGATTTTAAAATGACAATAAGTCTGCTTGTCTCGATAACCAAAGATAACTTTAACAACAACATATTATTTTGTAACTAGATACCATTTATTATATAATAAGTGATAAAAAATAACATTGACATTCATTATTGGTATATCGACAATTAAAGAATGGCAAAGTTTTCCAACTCAATTAGAAGTTATCAATATTTTGCCATGTCATCATAATTGCAAGGAAAAGACAAAATCCTTGTTGCTGTGTGTATGTCTGAATCGGGCAATATTGGTATAAATCACGTACCAAAATGCCGTTTCTTATCATTCGATGTGTTGCTCGTCTGATCTGGTGACACTATTCGCGTGAAAAAAGCAATGCATTTAGTGAAATGAAATACAAATTCGAATGTTTCCAAAAACTATCTAACTCTCTTTAATGATGTAACTGAGTGATTCTTTTGGGAAAATTATGTTACCACGTGATTTGTGGTTTGAAAACAAGAATACGTGGAAACTGTAGTCAGTAATTTGTATAATCGAGGGTCTAAGAATAATATGGAATTGGTCAATGGAAAGTGAATGCAATGGGCTCTCAGAGACTACAAAGGGGATGTTAAATACGTATGCGAAAAAGTACTGGATGGCAAATTATAATTCAGTTCCATGATTAGCAGTGAGAATCCTTAACTATAATCATTGTTATGACCCGGATATTCCAAGCCACATATCAGGAACTTATTAATTATACCTCGAGGAAACGGAAACTCACAGATATTTCCAACAGTTTCATTGGGATTATATGTATAAGAATTTTTAATAGATACACATTTTTAAACACTCTAATCGAATTTGTTGATATAACAGTTTAGAAAATTCGTACCGAATGAACATTTGGGTCGTTGTCTTAGAATGCTCGCATAGAAACGATTATAAAGGATATGTTTCACCTTCTGTTGTTTTATTGGGTAATGACTTGTTTTGCAAGATAATGATCGACTCTGTGAGTCAGAAGTATCTCATATTTAACTTGTGCTATAAATTCGACAAAATACAGTTTTATTTACATAAGAATGCATTCATTATATTTGCTTCATCTGCTAGTCGACCAATGCATAAACATTAATGCAGTTTATGTACGACTAAAGAATATCCTATTAATATAATCTACTTATTGAAATGAAATCTGTTGTTCCCGATAACTCAAGTTGACAATGTGACGTACGTGTTACCAATATGCTCAGCATCTGTAAACGCACGTCACTTATGATAGTGTCCGCTTCGCTTAGATTATGAGATTAATACGGCGTCGCACTTTACTTATTAGATTAAAAACGTCACCCCCTGTCACCGCTGTTTTTGTACTGGAAGCAGAAGCTGTAACTTACAATTATTTATGCGAGTCGATAACAATATGATTTACACGAACAGATTAAACGTTAAAAAAAAACAATTAATACATTTTCGTACTTTAGTGTAGCGGAAATCGCCAATACATTTTTATAGAAAAGTTGGACCCATTGTTCAGTTGTCCAGTGACCAGAAGCAGAAGGATGAAATATATCCTGGGGCGAGCAGTAAAGCAGAAAGCCGGTTCCAGAGCCAGGTAATTACTTTCCAGACAATACAATCAATTAATTACTAGTGACGCGCACCGCAGGTCGTCGGGACGCGTGCTGATACCGGCGCGACGCTACAAACAACCCCGACCGAGATGCACGCCTGATTTCACCGATTTCTTCTTGCCGTACCGCACACAGACGCCGTTAAATTGCTCCAAATGCGCGCAAAAAACAACGCGCCGCACGTCGTAAACATCGACGTTTCGCCGATCTGTTGTAAATAACATTGATATCGCTTATAAGTTTGACTTGAAAAAGTGCTATCACAAAGTTCGATACTTGCTCACACTCATACTCATTTCAATTTGAAATGTCATTATTGACGAAATAATTAAATCACAATGATCAAAACTAACAATTAGTTTATACTCAGGACACATGGTGTGTTTAATTACTGTATGTAACGTTAGCAGTTTAAATTAAGGAACATAGTACACGCATACTGTGTAAACAATTATAAGAATGATGCTTTAGAACGAGAAGAGACAACCCGTATGTGCGACAATTGAAGCAATCAACAGAGGTAGACGATAATGGAGATACGAAACGACAGCTGCAGGTATGTGAACTAATCAGAACCAATTTAAGACCTATTAGCTCCTGTGCCCGTATGCGTGTTATGGGGGCACCGCGATATCATCAATTCAGAGCGCAGCTCGAGTGACGAGACCTCACCTAAGTTCGCGTGAGGTAGTATTATAAAGCGACCCGGAAAGGAGTTTAAGGGTAGATTCGGCGAGATACGGCCAATTAAAGAATGCAACAGTTGTGTGGACTGCGGTTATTTTATGCAGAAGTGACACGAAATGTGGGTCATTTTAAATTTAGACGTTTTTCTGCACAGTGGACGGCGATGCTCCGGCCCGATAAGATTCGACGACTGATTGTGCTCCACGAATATAATAGATGCTGGACGCCTTCTAAGACTATATTTTAACCTGAAAGAAATCGGTGTCATACAAAATTCGAAGAGATAAAATTTATCGTCGAATCTCAAATCACTGAATAATTTAAACGTCCAACTGCTACTCCCGTCGAATAATACTGTAACGTGTTACGGATCGACATTTTTTCGGGTGATCTTTTTGGGTAAAAATATATGTAGTAAGTTTTTAGGGGACGCCCACGTATTTCCAATTACGCCCTTGATATAAATGTAAGTACATGTATAATAAACACATATGACATAAGATCTAAGATATAGAAAAATACATGTTGATTTAATAACATTTAAATATAAATTAAAATATCAGTACTACTGTTATATATAGCCTTCATTTTGCATTATTCAATAATTTGTCTTTAAAAATAAAGTATATGTTTATTCTCTAGGCTTTGCCGATAAAAGCAGAGAAATATACTCAGTGACATATAAACTGCATCACCTAGAAGGGGTGGGAATTTTTTGGACCAAATTTGGCAGAAACATTGGACTAGTCTAAGGTAACAATTGATTAAAATTTGATAAAGAAAACACTTCATCTTTTTGATTTTTCTTTAATAATGTGTTGGTCCGCCTCTATTTCTGATACACTCATTGACCTGCCTTGGCAATGATTCCAGTAGGTGATCAATGTCTTCTTGGGGTATGGCATCCCAAGCAGCCTGTACTTCATGCCGTAGAGGTTCTATTGTCAACGGTTGGTTCGGTAGATTCCTCAATCTTCTACCCATCATGCCCCACACGTGCTCAATGGGCGACAAATCGGGAGATCTTGGCGGTCAAGGCAAAAGATTAACATTGGCCTCTTCAAAGAAGTCGAGAGAAACCCTTGCTACGTGAGGTCGTGCATTATCTTGCTGGAAAAGTGGGTCTTCCAGCCCTCGAAGATATGGAAGAACATGTGGTTCTACCACTTCGTCAATGTAGCGTCGGGCGGTCATACTGCCCCGAATGAAGAGCAAGGGTGACCTACTGCCGTAAGCAATAGCACCCCACACCATCAACCCCACAGTTCGGTGAACATGCCTCGCAATCGAAAAATCAGGATTGCGTCTTTCTCCACGTCTTCGTCTAACAGTCACCCGACCATCATGCATTCCTAAACATAATCCCGATTCGTCACTAAAGACAACTCAATGCCACTCCAAGTTCCATTGAAGTCTTTCCGTGCACCAGGCCAAACGTTCCTGGCGATGTTGAGCAGTGAGGGGTAGCACAAGATGTGGGCGGTAAGACAGCAAGCCAAAAGTTCTTATTCGACGATAAACTGTTCGCAAGCCTATCGGACGACCTTGTTCACCTAACCATTGATCAGCTATTGATCTAGTTGTAGAGAATCGGTCTCTCAAGGCCATTAGTCTTAAGCGGCGATCTTGACGTTCATTGGTTCGTCTTTGAGCCCCAGTCCCTCTTCTCCGACGTTCAACCCCATGTTCAGACCACGGTTGATATACACGTATTATTGTTGAGTGGTGCCGTCCCAAACGGTTGCCGATTTCTCTAAACGAAAAACCTGCTTCTCGTAAACCAACAATCCGCCCTCGGTCAAAGTCACCCAACTGCTGGAAAACTTGAGGTCTCCTTCCTCTAGGCATCATTAAACACTTGAAACACTTTAAACTAAAGAACGGGATCCGAAAAAGTGGAGCAAATTCAAAAAAATTACTCGATAATTGCTTGTCTATCACCACCTCTAAAAAATAACACTAACGTCAAAAATCCCATGACTACTTGATGATTGGGTTTCAAATTTTAATCAACTATTTCCCTGGACTAATCCAATATTCCTGCCAAATTTGGTCCAAAAATTCCCAACCCTTCTAGGTGGTACATTTTATATGTCACTGAGTATATTTAATTATCAGCGTATAAGTTAGATAACGATTTATAAATTTAGTACATGTTGTTAAATATAAACGAAGCAGATGCACATTGTGGAAGTTATCGAGAATTGTTTGTCTGAATTATCAACAATCGGTAATACAACACTATGTATGTGCTATTATTTCGTTTGTACCTTCAGGTTTCGTATGAAGGAAGAATAAAAAAATAGCAATAATTGGTTTAGTAAAAGCATCTAAAATGGTGCATGGTTCAAAGGGTAAAACAGAAATATTCTATACCACACATTTTTAGAATCCCATAGGTATTTAATCATCGAGTGCGTGCAAATTATAACTGTTTAATACAAAAACACATGACACATGAGCATTGAATGCAATGGGTCTCGTGTTTATTTAAAATACGTATATAAATATTTATATTTATTGACATCTATATTTCACAGATTGAAATAAAATTAAGTCTCTTGAGATTTGATGTAATAAAGCCTAATGATATAATTTCATTAAATGAAAACTTAAACTTCCTCATTTATAAACGTAACTGGCTATTTTTTATAACTCAATAGTTGTTTCGTGCGCTATTATCACATGACCTTAACCATCTAACTATGTGTGCCCCGATCACGTTCATAATGATAGTCTCCGCAGGGCCCTCTTCTGTGCCAAGTCATCAATCAATTATCAATCAATTTATTTGTCTCTCTAATAATGACCACGAACACGCCTGATCAAATACATAATTGTGGGGAGCTTTCTGCATAAGCCCACCTCATGGTAACGCACTATCAATTATCAAATCTAGAAATTTTGCAGTAGCCTAATGATATTCGTATACCAAGCAAATGTTTACCGATATAGGCATTTATGGCTAATTCGTTAGCAGAAAACCACATTGTCGCATCAGTTAACACAACACTGGCTTCAATCACAGCACTCGCAGGCGACAATGCTTCAACACGTAAGTATCATCCGCAAATAATACCGTCTGGAAGGACATGTTGTAAGGAAAGTCGTTTATGTAAATTGAAAACAGAAGTAGACCCAGAACGGAGCTCTGTGGAACTCATCTTTAAATGTGGACATTGCTGCTCAAAATATAATAAAACACCTTTTCAAACCTATTTATTAAGTAAAACTTTAAGAGATTGACAGTTGTTCCATGAAAATCACACTCTCTCAGTTTTTCAAGACCAAGTGATGTATACAATCAAAAGCTTTAGCGAGAGCGACAAAGATGGCTGCAGTAGTAGATTCTCAAGCATCGTAAATCAAATACATGATCGCATGTGGGGCACACTGTTTTTCACTAAAATAATAATAACATATAATAATAAAATAATATTTTTAAGAATAACCGCCTCATGAATCTTTGAGGAGCCTGGCAGCATAGATATGGGTCGATAATTTGTCATCCTTAAAGTCATCCTTACCACCATGTTTGCGTAAAGGGATAACAATCGTTTCCTTTATTTTGTCTGGAAAAACGTCTTCAACTAGACATTGGTTTATCACGAATCCAAGAGGTGTTACAAGTTTTAATATGCCTATGTCCATAGCAAAAATGTCCTCAATTTTTTTAGACTAGATTTCTTATTATGCTTTATACTACTGCTTTATTTTATAAGACATCATCGGAACAAAAAACATTACTGAACCCGATGTCTCTAAGTTAGCCAGTCTGGGATATTCCTTTAGAGTTTTTTGAGACTTTTGAATATTGCTCACTAGATTCCCAAATATGGACGCGAACAAAATATTGAAAATATCTGCACACAGGATTCATCTTCGCAGGTCTCATATTCTCGCATATTTTACTTGAGAACCTTCTCTCCCAAATATCCACTCTCGAGCATAGCTGTCCACTAATACTATAGGTTCTATCACAGTTTTGTTTCCTTTAACTTTCGGGATACATTCTAATTTGTGTGCTATTCAACGTTCCTCTACTTTTGCATCCTTTCGGTATTCTTGGATGTCCTCTTCCATAGTTCCTCTAGAGGTCATCACCGACCCCAAGTAATTGGATCTTACCTTGTGGAACACAACCTTTGAACGTTTTCATTTATGTTCAAGTTATATTAGAAGTTTTTCATTTAATTCATTTTCTGTTAGTTATTATGATTTAATGCTGTAAACTGGAGACAATTATTGTTAATATTATTTTCGTTATATATCATACATATTTTAATTATATATGTTAAGCAGCAAGTTGTTTCTCTTACATTGTGTACACTTACAAAAAATTACTGCCAAGCAAAATAAGCACGCTAAATTTTTTAAAAAAATATTCTTTAAGTATAATTTTACGAAAGCTATTTATACTTTTTATTTGGTGTAGTATTTTCGGTATAATTTCATTTGTGTATAATAATTCACTGGAAACACATACATTTTTGCGATTGTATATGTTTAGGTAAAACATTTGTAAAACAGGTTGATGGAGAACTTCTTGTTATTGAGAATTTCCACGAGTTGGAAAATGGAATTGGAATGAGCCAATCTATTCATTGTTTTGAGTTTGAGTAGCTACGGCTTATTTATTTCAACATTATTTCACTTTCTTTACTTCTATTTCCATGTAATTGATTTTAATTCTAGTATTACATGCACATTTGCAAGTTTTGTTTCGGTTTTTGGTTCGATTCTTTATTGTTTTTTACACAATTTAAAATGAATGCACACCAGGTTCACTATAAACCACATACTGAACCCTTAATTTTTTTTTCATTAATATTTATCAAAGAACGTTTATTTTGTCATTATTGATTCATTATTTAAGAGCTATTGATTTCAGTGAATTTAATTTGTACGTTTCGTGAGAATATTCTTACTTTTTATTTGCTTTCTTTCATTAACTCATTTTAAATATTCTTGAACTTATTCGTTGTTCTATTCCTGTTTGATTGTCGGTTTTTCAAATTTTGTTTTTACATTTTCAACGGAAGCAATATTTCCGTCGGTTTTCATATGTTATTATACGCACGTTTTATTATCATTTTCTTTTTCATAGATAGCAAACATATTGCTGTGATTCAAGTTAACACATTCAAATGCCTTATATTTAATTTCGCGTAACTGTGCATAAGGTTCGTAATCAATACCACCTCAATAAACATCATTAGTACATAAAACACGAGAATATTCGGGAAAAATCAATTTCAAAAACACGATTTTGAAGCCAATTTTGGCAAAAATTCAACACAATGGATTTTCCAGCGACGTACAGACTCCTCATTATACACGAGGGATTAAAGCAAACACATCATCCCACGTATACGTGACCATCGAAGCACGTGCACTAGAATAGTCTTTAATTGTCTACCTATTCTGCGTGAAAAGATGCATTGAATAGTCACTAACAATGTTCCTACCCCGTGACTCAGTTCCAAAGCCCCGCAAAGAATAACAGTTTTATGCGAATGCATTGATGTCGGGGGGTGTTTATTGAATGAATTAAAATTTATCGTACGTTCCCCCGTGTTGCCGCACGAAATTAAAAGGTGTCAACGTCACCGTACCGCAAACAGCCCGATTGTACTGCGATGAATAAGACAGAATCCGGCGACGTGTTCGGCTCGCATATTAATATTTTATGCGGGACGTGCGCATCAAACGAGGTAAATTTTTAATTAAAATAATCAACTTTCGTCTGCGTTTAATAGGACGTCGTAAATCATTGGGCATTGCGCCTGTGATATGATTGGGTTGAATGGTGGCCCGGAAAAGTGCACGCAGGAGCCACGCGCGCCCAGTAACAGATCCATGTGATTTCGTGTTTTTGACACAACGCACGCGTACGCACTCGACCGTTGTAGAATCCATAAAATAAACCAGTTTCTTCTCACTGCCCCCCCTTAATATGTGATTGTGATTTATGTCCGCACAGTTTAACTTTCCAGCACAAATATAGAAAGATCGACTTAGACCTTACGACTTAACAACAGGGTAACACTTATAATAAAGTATTTTTTTATTTGATGTGTGGAGCGACGATAAAGATGACTTATCTGCCGCTTGGGCGATTTCGTCACTTGTTACGAACATGAAAATATTGTAAATCTCCAAAGTTAGAATCGACAAAAAAACATAACTTTACTAACTTTTTTGATTTATAAATGTTATTAACAAATATAATAATATGAACTAATGAAAGATAATAACAGTATTTGTAAAATGATTATAAAGTGATTAATTAAGTATAATTTCACCGGAGGATAAAACAGCATAAGCACGAAACAAAATATAACTTCAAAGTCTAAAATCAATAAGTAATTTAACGACTATTTAAATAAATTTATGTAACATGTTTCACTGGAACGTGGGCATCATTGTTGCTAATGAAATATGTTCAATTAAATAAAATTTCAAGTCGGCCATGAAAATCTTATCGCTTATATACTGGAGATTTTTATTTTGAACAAACAACAGGGTTTGTGTCGTGCTGTGCTCGTGCTGTTACTTGGAGATATTGGCGCCTAGATGGCGTCAATACTCATATACAAACTCTTTGTCACTCGTGCATGACTTGATATACCTCAACGAATGTATGTGTGGCGGTCTGATGAGCTCATAGAGAGCAAAACAGATGTTATGACCTTGATTATTATTATTATTTTATATAATTTCTTTGAAAATAGTGCAACACTCCAAAGATCGCTTCAGCCATTGGTGGATTTCTAAATTATTATTCTATTATACAATAGTACATCATAGATATACTAGAAATTCCTATTTATAGTAAAATGAATAACATATTGAACTATATCTACAAACTAAACATGTTTTGCTATTATTTCAAATATAGTAATCGTCTTGTTTTCCAAAAAACATCTTGCGTGTAGGTCACAAGTCTCTTCGTCTCGGTGACAAATCCCTTCGCAGTGGTGACGATTCTGATTTCTTGGAAGATTTTCGCCTAGGCGGTGATTCTTTCCTCTTAAGTGAAAATTCATATATTTCTCGTCTCTTTAGTGGCGAATCTCCTCTTCACCATATTCTTCACCATAGTTGGTGAAGAATCTCGTTTGTTTGGTGTTAAAGGTATTCTTCGGCAATAGGTCATACTTCTGGTTTTTTTTCGCTTACTCTTAGGCGAGACACTTTCCAGGATGTTGTAAAACTGGTAATTGTTTTTCCCTGATTGTGCTTGTGTCATTTAAAATATCTTTTATTGTAGGGCTCCAACTTTGACACTTTCTAGCTTGTAAAGACATGTTTTCTTGAGCATCTTGTTCGCTTTTGCACTTGATAATATCTTTTTCTGTTTAAATTCTTCCTCCGGTGGTTTCTTTACAGACCAGTCTGTAAAATCCGCTTCAGGATCGATGAACGACCAACTTATGTTTACTTTCTACAATGACAATGAAAACGAATATGACACTTCATCTTTGTTCAAATAGTCATTAACGTTATTTTTCATATCAGTCACGAGCTTAAATTATTGAGTCTCAAATGGTGTAGGAATTTCATGCACCTATTTCGGTGACTCATGTACACTGTCGGAAATAACAGGCTTTCTCATAAATTTTTAAGGTAATAATGCAGGTTTCTTTACTGATGTGGTCAAATCAACTGGAGGCTTAGGTGAATCTCCATCAGCTGGTTCTTTTTTTACCATATCTAAGTTAACTTGCGAAAAAGCTGGAGGTAGTACAATAGCTGGTGATGGAACAGGAAGAGGTATCGTACCTTTGAGAATGCTTGCCATATTATCAGGTAATGGATCAATCTCCACAACTTCCTGTTTCATTCGAATTCAAGTATTGATTATTCGAAAAGGCTTCAAATAATCAAGATCTTTAATAATATTGTGAGTGATTTCTAACTTAGGGTTAACTTCCTTGTCTTCGAGTTTATCCCTTATGGGTTTAATAAGATAAATTTCCATGAGTACAAAAAAATATGGTGGTGATGATGGTGGACGTGTTTGAAATAGTGATGCATAAGATCTTGTAGTGATGCCCTGGATCTTATTTATCATGGTTGATGACATGAAAGAACTGGGGGTTCACTTAGAGAGAAAGTTACCATTATGTATCCATAACAGTCGCATTTCTACCATATGCCTTGATATGCTCGGCTTACTTCCAATTATTAACTCTGCAAAATCGCAAAACCTTGGAATGATCTTCTTTATTTAAAATATTGGGCGAGGTTCCATATACTTTTTTATTTGCCTTCTTTTAATGCTAATTTCTTTCTGTTAATAAGGAAACAAGAATAAGCATACATTTATTTATGTAGTTGGATATTTTGTAGTTGTCAAAAAATAGGGCCAAATCTAACTAATTTTCGTTAATTAATCGTCTTGTTTGATCTGCAAGTTCCAAATAAATAAATATATAAAAAATAACAAGGAGAAACACAGTTCATACTAGTACACAAACTCAACAAAAACATAAACTGCTGACTTCTGTTTGACATAGTTTTGTGCAGTCTGGTGTTTTGAATTGCGTATATATGAAATTTGAAACCGACGAAGACAAATTGGCTGGCAAATTACAATGACTTGGAATCAGTGCGCAACCCAAAAGTTACAAAATTTATGTTTTTCATGTGAACATTTTTGAAACGTTTAAAGTTATTAACAGCGGTTATAATTTCGAAATATTCCATAATCAAAAATGATTATATCAGGCTCCCATGAGCGAACGTGTGTCGGGCGAGCATGAACAATCAGACATGTAGATTAATCCGACCCTCGCGTGCCGTGATGTGTGCAAACCGTTCGACGATCTGGCACAGTTATATAGCGATTTGTTCTGCAGGGGTGCACCACTCCCCTACCTTGCACGTTTACTCTTTGGCGTGTAGGTACGTCGGTACGGTACGTATGTGTGCTTTCGTCCACCCCCGACGCTCCCGCTCCTGGGAAGGGTGGGTGCCTGCCGTCACTTCGCCGGACGGACGTCGCCCGCACTCGCATTCGATTCGACACGTTGAGCTCCACTACCCCATATCACTAATGCCAGAATTCATGTATATGCTAATACGTGTTTACCTTTGAATGTATCTTGCCGGAGCCCCGATTTAGCGACCGAGTCCTGATGGGTGTGCATTAATCACTTTTCGGCCAGACGCCGATTAAAGCGGCGAAAATACTTGCGAGGAGTTTTCGACGCGTAAGTTGGCCGTTGGTTAACTTTCGGGACCGGTAGATCAAATCAGATACGGACTGTCTAGCCTGTGTCAAATTTATTGTCATACGGTTACAGTAACAGAACGGATTATCTTCCAGTTCCGATTGTACAAAGATTAGAAATTTAAATACCACATGTAATGCGAAATTATCGCTATGACCAGTGAGGGCTCAAAGTCACGATCTTTTATTTCCAACCAGATGCTTCATATTCTAAACAAGTGAACAAACACTGTACAAAACAAAGGTGATTGAAAATTTAAATATAGACTAGAGGATTAAGTAATGAAAGTCAATAACAAATCTCACAACTGCAATACAAGTCATGTATTGTATCCTTCATTGTAAACCCAATCCTCTACTAACTCAGCGGATATTCCTATTTTTCAGATATTCCAATTCTTTCCTTTGGTATAGTTTTTCAATTAATATCATTTCCAGATCTAAACGCCAGCTTAATCGCCAATTCGGTTGTATTATTTTGTATTTATTTATTTATATTTTCTATCCGATTCTTTCCGCTAGCCTTACAAGAAGATGAATATTAGAATTTATAAATAATTCTTATCCAAACACAAAGATAATAGGACTAGAAAGAGAAAGTTAAAAGGATAAACAGTCAGAAAATGAAAGCCAGAAACGAACAAAATGCCAAATAGAGGTAGAGAACTACTGCAAAAGGAAAAAATAAGGAATTTTTATAGAGACACAATGGAAGAATTCGGCATACCAACGATGGTGAGAAAATTAGTTTTAATTAAAGAAAACTAGAAGCAAGGTTTAAAAAACATATGTCAGAGGACTTTGAACTCTGAACCGAAAATTATGACAGAGAGCCAAAATAGAGAGGGACACATACTGTACAAATTTCCCACAATGGTAACTATAAGTAGAAATGGAGCAGAACAAACAATAAAGAAAAATTGTAGAAGCAACATATAAGATGGGATTGCAAGTAAATCAAGAAAAAAGCAAAATGATCAGAAAAGGAGGACAGCAGGACATAAACACGTAATTGAATACACAGTTGGACAAAATGAAATTTGAAGAAGTAGAGGAGTCCGTGCGCAAGAATAAAGAACAAGTATGAGGAAGAAAAAGATACCGATGCGAGGCTAAGTAAAGCAAACAGCTGTGCAGGAGCGGTGAACTACTTAATAACAGCAAACCAGGTGTCACGAAATACACAATTAAGAATGTACAAAACAATACTGTGACCAAAAGCAACGTATGGAAACACTTGAAACACTAATGAGATGGGAAAGGAAGATAATTAGAAGGATATTGGGAGGAAAAATGACGAAAGACGAATATTTAAGAAGGTCAAATGAGGAGATACACAAGATCTTCAGGGAGCTGACGATCGGGGCAGTGATAAAATCTAGAAGAATGCAGTGGCTTGGTCACATGGAAAGAATGACAGACGAGAGAATAGTGACGAAAATAAACTGGAGAGGACCAGCGTACAGGCAGAGAATGGGAAGACGTAGGAAAGGGTGGCGGGAGGCATCCTGGGAGACCTAGAAGAAAATTGTATAAAGAGCTGGGAATCCAAAGCAAGCAATAGGAAGATATTGAAACAAATACGAAAGCTATGGACCTAAAAGGCTTGCTAAAAGCTGTTTATATATATAAATAGTTCACAACGCGTACATGTCATGTCCATGTTATTTATTTGTGTCCTGTGTGGTTTCGTGCTTAATACACAGGTTCTTCAAATATATGTTCTATGATATCTCATCAATTTCATGCTACATTGATTTTTGTATTACGTGCATACGTTTCATGTGCCTTGCTCCTTGTTCTACTATAATTTCATTTTGCTTACAGGCTGTTATGCAGTTTTCAAACGTTTTTGATAATTTGTTGGGCTAACATTCCTATACAGTTCCAAAAAGCATATTAGTCGTTCTAACACATTTTATTGTGTACAAGAACTGTAACGAATATAATTCTTGAGTCCCAGTAATAATCGTTGTGAAGCTTCTTTATTTATAGCTGAAATAAAATTTCAGTGGACGCGAGTTGGATTTGGACCATGGACTTTGGGATAAGATTAGCAATCTAGACTACCACATTAGCTATAATATTTAACACACGATGTCTGAAATTACATACCAATTAATTAAGTTCCTCCATATTTCTATTTTAGAAGTTTCCAAACACGATTTTCGATAAGTAACGTTCCGTCAGTTATTCAGCACACAATATAAGTGTAACGAAATTGCATAGACGAACTAAGTACGATCGGCGATTAAAAATTAACGAATCGACGGTGATGACCTCCGTCGAACGACCTGCGGTAAATCGCAATAAAACCCATTACGCGACCATAAATTATAATTTCGACCCCGACTCTTAAAAAAAAAAAACGCTAAGCGAACGAGATGATCGCACCAAATCTAATTATAAAAATAAATCGCTCACGGATGCTTTTCATTACAATGGCCGGCCCGGCGGCATCTACCCCTTGCGAGTATCTGTGGGAATCAGAACGCATACGTAAATGAATCATTGTGCCGGGATTTCGGGCCACGTGTCCGAAGAATTAGACTCGTCCCGCCACGTGCGGCAAGGTACCCGATTAGTGCGAACTTCAGTGACATCAATCAACGGTAAAGTGGAGATAACGAACCTACGTCGGCGATTTACCACACTCCACACCCTTCACATGCATTTATTTCTCGTCAATGGATTGACAATAACCGAACGTGCTTAAAGATTCGCATGTGGGTGCGCTTATATAAAACGTAATGTGGAAAGGTAGGGGTGATTGTTAGGATAACTAGCGCATTGTTTATAATCCCGCAACCATAGAAATAATAGAGTATGATTTATACCATTGGGTTTCAAATCTTGAACTACAGATGAATATGACGACGAAAATTTATAAAATTTTACGTAATCTTTAATTCGCAATTCAAATTATGCATAATAAACTAGGAAACTCATCGCCCATCTAATTTTGACTTCACTGAACGAGCTGAATAGTGAAAGTTTTAAAAATGTGCATTTATAAAATATAAGCTCTTTCAGTGGAGCGCAAATTAACCAGAAAACATGAATTGCGTTCATGAAACAACGTATGCTTTGCCAAATGAAAATGTTATGATAAAAGTTTATGCTTTTGCGATATTCAAAATCGTTGCGAATGCGCAAATTGTCAAAGAGACAGACATCCGTTTAATTGAATCACACGCTACTCGAGACAAAAAAGCAAACTCGTCGTTGTAACCGTCGGGAGATAATTAGTTATTCAGCGGTATATGCGGAACAGAAAAACGTATTAATTTGTATTCCCAGTTCGTGATTCATAAATTGAATAAGACAACTTTCCGTTTTCGCGCAGATAAAAGTGGAAGCGGAAAGTAGACGACGGCGCTCGAGCGCGCCGAATCGAGATTCGTATTATTCGGTGAGTAATTGTAGTGATGAAGCTTATTCAATACATGGCCGCAGGAAATGGAGATTCCACCTCATTGCTCGGGCGCTGATGACGCGTGACCGCGGATCATTGATCAACTCTTCGGCGGACGAACTGCTGGACAGGAAGCTCCTCCAAACAAAGCCAGCAGCCGCACTGCCTCCAACCGCGTGCAGTAAAACTACGCCAGGTGGAATAGTTTTACGTACATATTTGATAAATTAAACAAATTTATAGGGAGATGAGTAACACGTTGGTAAATATAAATCATATATGTAACATAAACGAAATACAATGATTAAAAAGAAAAGACTAAAATTTGAATAATGAAATTATTACATAAACTAAATTAGGAAAGAGGGAAATATCAGAAAAGGGACGAAATAAATAAATAGACATAATATTGAATTGAATATTGAAATATTCAGTAGAGTAAGAAATAATTTCAGTAAACAATAGACCCAATGAGAAACATACGAAAGACATACAGATTGGCAAGTATTTTGGGCACTAATATCACAAAATCACGAAACTCACCATATGCATAGCTTGTCAGTAACCAATCAATTATCACGAGACATTTTAACACAATAAAAAAAATTGAAACACAAGTTGCAACGAAAAATAATTACTAAATTAAATTGTTTCAATTGTGGCAAGATATTGGCGATACTAAACCAACTTACAAAGCAAATCAGTTTCTTCCTTTTCCACTTTTCTACGTTCCATAGTTTTTATGTTCTTTTGTTATCTCTCCCATTCCCTTCCGTTAACCCTACACATTTCCATTGTATCAAAATACCAGTCCAAACATTTTTTTTTACAAAATACAAACTTTTGTATTTCTTATCCATTGGATACAATTTCTCCTCGTTATCAAATCTAAACCTTGCTTTCATAATTTCTGGAGCATATGGTTCATTCCCATTCAATATTTCATTCAACTCCACAATTTCCATCGCTGTATCTGTCATTCTACTCAACTCACCTTCGCTTCCTGTATCATAAATATCTCATCAAATACATTTTTGCCTGTTCCTTCCCATCTTGCACTGTTTTCTTATTAATGAAAATTTTATCAACTCACTCAAAAATATTATTGGGTCTTCACAACACTGATCACAAAATATTTACTTCGCTCATTTTTTTTTCACATAGTACTTATTGTATTGAGGGAAATAATTAAAATCGGTAAACATTCCCTAATGGTTATGACGTCTTATGTGGGACCAAATTCAACCTGGATGAGTTAATCCTTATCTTAATGTAGATGAAAAATTATAAAAATACTGCGATAATGTTGATTAAAATGTAATGATATTTAAAATTAAAGTGAATTCACAAAAGAATGTGTTTGATCATTGTTTCGGCCATTTTATAGTCTCTTCAGTAAGAGATGTTACAAATACATTTATTAAATTTTATTACAAATGTAATAAATATGCTTAGCTCGTCCGCTATTAATTAGTACATGTGATTGGTTTAAACGGAGGTGTGTTAATACTTGATGACGAGCTGCAAGAATGGTGAGTTATTAATTTGGTGTACAACGTTTTGATATCTCTTGTTCAGAAAATCACACGAAGGCTGCTACTGGTGGCTGCCACTGGTGCCAGGGATGTGTTGTTTTTTTTTTTAAATAATACTATGATTTCAAAAATATATCTAATGTATAAGATAATTAACGTATGAATAAGATAACAGTGGGTATTTAAAATATGAATTACACATTTTGCTATTGGACATCAACCTTAAAAGCTGACGAACAGACCTAATCCTCAAAGCTTCGCAACCACACGTTCAGACCTTCCAGAAATTTCAACACATCGTATGACGATTCGAACGTCTTCACAATAAGACATGCAGATTCAAATAAATTATAAAAAAACGACAAAACTAAAGTAATGGAATATACGACAATATTACAAGCAAAAGCAAGGAATAATGAAAAACAACAGCATTTTTAAACGAGAGACTTGAAAGCAACTAAAAAAATAAGGAAACGTAAACAAAGCCCAACGCAAACTACATTTAGGGCAATTCAACGTTAGTCACTAGAAGAATTTTTTAATAGTCTTATTGAAATGTGGAACGAAACGAATTTTAAATCTCATGGATAAGTTCAAATATGAATTTGCGTCATTCAAAAGGTAAAAATTGTATAGACGTAGTAGTACTGTAATGAACCTAATCCGGTGAGCTATACTCGGCGGTGCAACAATGGGGCTCGGCCGGAGGCGCCACATAAGTGTGATTCAAAACTTGCCCAAGTTACCTCGAGCAGTGGCCACAATGTACCTATTATATTAAATCAACGACTGGACAGTCCGCTCTGAAAGCTTCTGAAAACAACATTGGCGCGAAGTTGGCCGGATATACTGGTGCTGTGTCATTATCACCTCGACCGAACAAAGGAGATGAAGAATGGTCATAGAAAAGAACTGCATTAGAGTTACTGCAATGGAGAGACACCGACGGAAGTGCGTTTTCTCGCGAGGAAATGGGGTTAGAGTTTGACGCTTCGAATATATACTGATGTCTCGGCTCCATTACATTAAATTTCATATACGTTTTTACTCCGCAAAGACGGACTTTATTAATGGATATCTAATGCATCTGTGAGCGCAATATTCTCAAACATGATCACATCCAGACCAGTTGGGATTCAAAGATAGTTTTGATGTTACTTTGAAAGTAACATTTGTTTTAATTAGCGACGTACATGAATCGCCCATGGAAAATATAATTAAATAAATAAGTCATAAACGTAAACCACTGGTACATAAATCAGGGTTAAGCAGTACTTTCTCTTTAACCGACTCAATTGTTATTAAAACCCTTCAAAACCAGACGTTACAAAAAAATAATACAACTACGCAATATTTATATTTGATAGACTTTTCATTTAATTCGCTTTCTCGAGTTTATATTATTAACATTTTTTTAATTTTTAATGCAAATCTAACTGCAAATATTCTATGGGCCGACCCTGTTCTAGTCACGTAGTAATCAAACATGAAACCTTTTTCAAGAACAACAAAGTCATATTACAGCACATAAGTTGGCAAAATTTGGTCGAGGGCAGGGGTAAAATCGCCGAAACTAAGAAACAACCCTTCATCCCTCATATCAGATCCGGTTGTGGGAACTTGTCGAAGCACAAACAGAGTTGACTTAGGAAGAGGGGACATCCGTTAGCGGACCACACAGATCACGGCAGTTGCGGTCAAAGTAGCGAGACACTCTTAAGATAAATAACGATATCTATCCTGCCACCCCGTCCCAAGACACACTAATGACCCAAACAACTACCAACTGCTAGGAAACGTCCTTAGATACGTGACGCAGGGCGTAACGATGAAAGTCGCTCCGATAACGCAGTTACGCGATAATAAAACTAATAATTTTATGGAGACTCGTAAAGATGCCGTTTCCGATTCGCGATTTTATACTAAAAAATTACGAACGATCCTATTAGTTATTGCGGAGAGTCAGCAAATATTTTCTTCCGGGCGACGTACGTACGTCGACTTTTATTTCGGTTTTAGTGTTTCGATCCGCCGATATTTGATGCGAGCTCTATGTTCGCATCCAAACTATCGGTTAAATGACGAACAGCACGATGCGAATATGCCCGCCACAAAGCTATGAGAATTTCATCAAGTATGCAAATGAAGGGGAAAATTACTTTTCCTATATAATGGTCATTATTTCGACATTGACATCGAGACCGCGTGCGATAACATATTGTCGTTTTTTCAACAGCTTGCGCGGACCATTATGATCCGGTATTAAATGCACACTGGAAAGCAAAATACTTTAAACATAATTGTAAATATTTTACAACATGCACAATCATTTTGTAAAAGCGACAACAATATCAAAGAAATTAGTACTACAACGACGGCATGTGAATTTAAAAAAATCACATTGTGCTACTTTATATATATTTAAATTTAAAATTATACTTTTGCTTTAATACAATGCTACAGACCACAACATTTATCTAACTTGATAATTTTATAATGTTATTCATTAACACTGAAAGTTATTCCTGAAATGTTCGTTTGCTGTAGATATTGTGTTCGGTAGGTTGCAGCAAACATTTTGCAATTTATCCTCATTTCAGAAACGAATTTAAAATATTTAATTTACAGCACAATAACAATTTTCCATGTTCCTATTATTTTAATATGCAAGGAGTATAATTTAAAAAAGGATTGTGTCAATTTTGTAAGCGTTCAAATGCCACTACGTGCATTTTTTTATAATACCATCTGAATTTATCTCGTCCAGAGCTAGAAAAGTAATATGTTAAGCAAATCACCGCAAATTAACCAAACAAATGATAACAAATGTTATAGATTGCTCTTATGTCTTAATGTCAAAAGATAAAAAGCTACAATGGGATACTACGGGATTTTATTTATAAATAATTCGCCAGATTTTCTTATCATTTTATTGTATTTTTCTGGAATATCACTAGATTCGATTTAAGTTAATGCCTTTATAAGCCGTCAAATAAACTTGTAATCTAAGAAAATTTTATAAAATTCTGACTTAGACTTCCAGTACTTTTCTTACTTAATCTGTTGTATTATATTTCACTTCATCGAATCGTAATATTTATTTTGTTTAGTGCGTTGGGGTTTACTTACTACAATTTTGATCATTTTTCCAACTCAGTTGCATAATGGGGCTAGGTTGAGATGTTTGAATGGATTAAAACGCACCCAATGCAACCAGTGGGTTGGTGGATATACTACAAACATCTAAAAAATGGGCGATATCGCCTGGAATCTCATTATTGATCGTCATGGTACTGGTACAATCGTTTTTAATCAGAACTTTATAATAATTTTCGATTCCTCAACCCAAAGCACATTTGGGTTTAAACATAAATTGTGTTTAAAATATCAATGATGGTTTAGAGATGATTAATATAGCGTGTTTTGGGCTTCATGGTTTAATGGCTTAATTTTAGTCGACGATTTGCTTGCAATTGCCTTTCATTTGACGTGCAACATCAACTAACTTATATTTACTTATACGTCGACATGTAAGACCGTTCATTTACACAACGCAACCCAACCCAACCGGCGTAGAATATTGAAAATTGGGAAAAGTTACTTTGTAACGGTTTTTAGAAATACAGTACCACAAACCCCATCAAAAAAAAATTACCCGATCCAATGCATTAATTTGAACAATCAAGTTTGTGACCAAGTAGCTATGGGTCTTCTTTGATTGGTTTATTGCGTTTAGATTGGGTTGGGATTTCCACCGGAAAATTCGACTAAAGGCATGACACCACCTTCGGTCTTAATGGAAGCAATTGATTAGATTGTGATTAGGTTCGGTTGATAAATATCTTCAACCGGAGCTGCGAGTCAACATCGGGAATACCATTCATTTACACAACGCAACCCAACCCAACTCGCGATTTTTTTTTAAATTAGAGCTTGGAGTTACTTTGCAACACTTTTCGGCAGAATTGCAGAACTTTAAACGCCATTAACAGAGACCCTGTGCAAATTAATTGGGTTGGGATGGGTTGGGTTGGGCCGAGTTGGGTTGGGTTGGGTTGTTTACTAATTTTTTTCTGAATTTTATTGTAATGAAAACACAAAATCTTTGTTATTTACATTTTGTACTACAGCTGGTAAAATCTTGTATAAAACACGTAGCGAATTACTGATTTTTAACACGAAACAGGAATATTGTGTATGAGTTCTATTTGCACGTAGTTTTACAAATTATTGTCACTAGTTATTTGTTCAAAATTATGTAATTGAAAAATAGCCGATATAGAGATACGAGGAAACAACTATAAGAAAATATCCTGATCGACATTAGATGACTTGTACTATTAAGATGTCCCTACGTTTGTAACACACACTGAGAGGTTCCTCGTGCTCTTGTTTATTTGGAATCACTGTGAAACCGCATAACCGTTTCTTTGCAAGAAATATAATGCTTTTAAACTTTGCAGACAATTTTATTATACACTGCGGGTGCCCAAAATGTCATTTTTATTTACTTTTAGAACTTTTTGTTGTCTATACACGTTTTGCTTATCCCAAACATGCAAGAAACTCGTTTTTGTTTAAATACTAATGATGATCTAATTTATTACTAACAACAACAGCATTAACAAAAGGTCGACAAAAAGAAATAAAAATACTAAAAATAAAAACTTCTCCTTCATTATTTGTAAACATTACCTGTGGTGCTTTCATTTATTATATTTTTGCATGCTCTTCCTTTTAAATGACAATTGGAATACTATGTTGCGGAGATTTCCTCTTTACTCTTTACCATTTTGCACCGTAAGTTCTTTGTTTATTCTGTCCCAATAACATTTTTACTCTACTCCATTTCTAGAAAAGCTTCATCCGAAAATTAAATGGAAATTTTGTAAAAATGGGTTTTTCAATTATTAACGCTCCAATGTTCAATGCACAAAATTCCAGCCTAGGTCCATAATAATCTTCTATGGAGGCATGAATGAATTTTGGATTAAATGGATTAACTTTTATCGCCTTTATAAACTTTTTGTAAAAAAAAAAACTTTTACTTAAATCAATCTGAAGATCTCTGCAATAGAGTTCAAATGCATCTCACTGATGATATCGCGTTTGTAATTTTCGTATTTTTCGTTTTATGTCTATTCGGTCCTGTTCCATTAAATGTCATCACTAATTTTTCATGCTTTTCTAGATATCGTTGGCGAAAGCTCTGCATTAGGTAAGAAACAGTACCAAGTCACAACATTTTACCAAAATCAATACTATTTCGCAACAAATATAGAAAACTGATAATGATAATTAATTAACTAATCGAAGTTGAGAGTATTGAACAAAATATTTGTGTAAAAAGAAAAAGTTACCAAAAAATGTTTCTTGTGCCTTTTGTTCCCAACTTCAGTTCAAATATTTTTATATCATCGTACGCATAACTATGCATAGCTGATTATAAATCAGCCATAACTCAAAGGTGTACGGAATTTCATTCAAAATGCCGTCGTTAAGCAAAATAATAAGCGCAAAAGTGACATTGAGAAAAATCCATAATTCAAAATAGTCGGCTCACAGTGCAGTCGACGACGTCAATACTTATGACATTTGCGGGTGGTGTAGATCAGCACAATCTGTTGCGTCGTCGATGTTTGCGTACCTAATGGATTCACCGATACCACGTACACAACGACACCCACGTTATATATAAATTTCGTAAATTTACCAGCCGGAATCCGGCCGGTTCGAAACGAATTACGAATTTAATAACAGTCTGCGGGTGAAGATTGTGAGCGTAAGACATATTGTCCGTGGGGCGTGTTTCAAAAACTCATTTGACCAGCGCTTTGTTTGCGCCATGAGCGGGCGAAGAGGAGAGAGCGGCAGAGGTGGAGACCGGAGGTCGGCTTAAAACCTGCTTCTTTCATTAACATGATGCCAACATTTCAATAACCTGCCTTTCATATCCTGCCTGGACACACGTATTACGTAAGGTCGTTACAACTCGATTACGTTATGCGAATTTTTTTTTGTAACAACCATTGTGACCTCTTAACTTGATACTTTAGGCGATATAAATACAAATATTAAAAATATTCATGACTGCGACTTGCGATCATAATACGAATCCGAAATTTGTAAAAAAATTTCTCGCTTTTAGCATAATTGTGCTTAAAGCTAGAATAGTCCCATTCTCGATTTCGAATTACTAATGCTATTAATTTGCTTCCTAGCGAGTAACAGGCGGATTAATTCCTTAATCCACAAGATTCCTGACATACGGGTAATGAAAACTAGCTGTCACGTACTTCGAAATTTCCTGTTCATTCAAATATTATAGATTCGTTTTCGTCATTACTTTCTATTAATTCAAATATTTTCAGCGCTTATAATTAATAATAAAATTTGTTAATATAAATTCCTATAGAATGATAAAGATTTGTTGATAGTACTCATAAGAAAATAATGAAATGTTATAATCTGTCATATATTCACGTAGCACTCTATGACATTATGTGTTTATATGTTTACTAACATTACCTGTACTTTATAAAAATGCATGGAGACTTACAGGATTCAATGTTTTTGTGATTGATTTATCATACAGAATTAAAATTTTAATTTTACTCTAAATTATTTTGGTTTTATTTCAAAATAATTGACACCAACTTGCCATTATGAACAGTTTTCTTGTAAACTTTGTTTTATGTCAACGATATGTTAATTTACTCATCGTATATCAATTTTAATCAAAGAGGCTGAAATAAACACTTTTACTATAGCAAAATCAAAATTTTGCAATAAAATAAGTTATTAGTTAGCTGGCAATTTTAATACTTCTCGCTGCCTTAAAATTTTTAATATCCTCCTACGGTTGCTCATTCCGGACTTTTTGTAAGTCGTCGACATTATTTTTGCACAAATAATTGTATTCAACGAAAGTTATGAAATTTCTCATTATCATTCGTATATTCGTCTTTAATATAATTGTTGACGAAACGAGAACAGCACTAATATGGTTCGAGGGTAGTTACTTGAAGACAGAAAGAACAACCTCATCTGGAAAACTCTTGCAAAAAAAAAACAAAAAAATAAGAACAGAAGTATTCTAGATGGTGGCAGCTCCTACAGTGACAATGGCATTGTTCGGAATCATAGACAATAACATAAAAAGGTAAATTTAAGATAAGCCAATTCTGGACAAGATTGCATATGAAACCAACAAAAAGCGAGTCTAAACACAAAGCTCACAAACCAAATACCTAGCTGGGGTAGTTCGGCAATAATAAAAGCATCAATGAGGAGAGGATAGTAAGAAGAGTTTATGAAGCATAAATGCAAGGGAAAAGGCAGGCAAAAGATGACTCGGGAAGAGGAAGTACAGCAACCAGTAGATAAACGAGAATGCATTGGCAAGACTACTCTAGAAGTACAATAATATTTCATTCAGATTCTTTGCAAAGTTACAAACAAATAACATTTGATTGCGAGATTTTTTGCCAAAGGCAACACAAATAATTCAGACTTCCATTGACAAAAACATTGTTAACGCAAAAAACCCAAATAATATTTCATTGAGATATTCATTGGAACGAGCTTTCAGGACGAGTGAGAAAATGAGATCAAGTGAAACCAAGGCTCAACTCTCTCACACATACAGACCTTACATAGCAACAAACAGTAATACTGTTCCACTATCAACATTTTTTGTAATTACATTTATTAGTATCAAACTAATTTAGTTGACCTGTACTTGCTACAATATATTACTGTACCAGCATGCTTAAATAAGATAAATAAATTCAAACGACGTTTGATTGTTACAAAATCTGCACATCTTAGTCGCCATCATAAAACGAACATTATTATATTCTTAAATGTTAAGCCAACGATAAGTAACAGCAGTGGTACGTAACTGCATTGAAAATACTTAACAACAAGAAAGTTTTCTTAGCCACATCTTTTTAAAACATACACAAAAATTGTTTTAACAATTAGAGGATATTTATTTTCGTACTTACTTGATTATTACTTTGTTATTTTTGCTCAAATAAATCAATAATATATATTAGCTATTATTGGAAAAAAGGAGGGTGAATATGATCCGGTGACATGGGAACAATGGCTGTCCATCTACTTTTTCTTGATATCGATAAGTTAAAAGCACAAGAGGATGGGCAATTATTCTGTATTACGATTTGACGGCCATAATGTATCCGTTGTCTAGTTGAATTATGTGAAATTAACATCCAAGTATGCATTTCGATAGGTGCCCCATGAAGCTGGGTTATATGTTGTTGTTAAGATGGTAATAATTATCTTTACGACAATTAGATTTTCAGTTTTATTTAAAACAACCAGTGCAACATCGTCAAGACAAGTTAAATTTCATTTTCTTGTAACAACTTCGTTATTGGGGACCTGTGAATCATACTTGGTGGGCGAAAATTAATTATTATAACTAATCTCGACGTCTGGCTACGAGATTAATAATAACCGTGTGAATTACATGTGTATTTTACTTTTCCTTGGTCAATGCAACGAAATCATGAAATTCGTGCCAGTTTGTTACCCTATTAACTACTTAACTTTATTTCAGATGCGTCAAATAAAATTGCAAGGTTGTGTTCTAAAACAAAACGTTATTCGTGTTGCCCATTTTACATCGCATAATATTTGAAAATATGTGAGTATACCTGACATAAAATCATAGTTAATGTCAGGATATTAAAGTCAAAATAATTTAATCTAAAACTACGCTTTGTGACGAAACGTTTGACAAAAATAAACACAACGTAATATAGCTGGATGCTGTGTGTAACATGCAATCGCAGCACGGCAACTCTAATATTAATAAAGAAGCAAAGTATTAGCTGGCAAACATGAGCGTCTGTAAAACATGTCATATATTTCTCAACTTTATGAAAGATATGCAATACAGATCTCAATGTCGGCGGGCGTAATATGTTTATACGGACGAAAATGTGCAAAGTACATTCAAATTCGGCGAATTGAAGTTATGTAGCATATTCGTTGATGTTAGCGCTGAACTGACCAGTGACGTTCGTAACTTATTATAAAATATGTAATTATTTTTTGGCTTCTCCATTTAACTCGGAAAAATATTAATTAAGAGTCGCAAATAGACAAATGTCAACTATTAATTAAACGAACGTCAAAAGAAACATAATTCGCCGAAACAGTTTTTCAAATCGCAGCGAACAAATTGTAGCCACAACCGAACAATTAAAAGCTCGGTATAGCCAATATGTCGCTGCGCCAACAAACAACACGCGAGCGTAATTTGAAGCGTTTGATGTGTCGGCGTTTCCACCGTCGATTAAAAACCGGGCCCTCCCCGTCACACAGACACCGACCGACCGGCAGATTAGCGAGCCGTGCCACCGGCTCGCTGCTCTTTTTATTCAGCCACGCAGCTTTTTGTTTTGTAATTAAAATGACCACGTATAATTATGGTTTAGATATGTTGGTCTGCATCACACATGGCTTATTGAGATAAATGCGATGTTATTTTTAAACAGAGGTGTAATACAAGCTTCATTATGGATTTAATGAATGGAGCCTTTATGCCATACGTTTTGTGTGTTTTTTTTTGTGGGCCGCGCGTCCGCCCCCACATGGCATTTTAAATGTAACGTGTAAACGTATACGGGCTATCGCATGCACTTACGAAAGCTTCACCTGTTTTGTTTGAATTTTAAGTTTACAATGACGCATTATTTGTGTAGAGTAGTTTGACTGCCAGGCCAATTGATCTTGATTGTTTTATTTACAAAAATAGTTTAGAACCATTAATTTTTATTCTCTGTGCTTAAAAAAGACATTATTTTCTAAGCACATGTGATATACGTGTCGAACGTTTTGTTTTTTGGTGGTATCTAGCACGTGTTTAATTCTAAATTGGATATAATAACATATACAAGAAACGACACACCAGCACATGCAAGCAAACGTCAAGTGTAAAATTGTGTACAGTTGATATGTAGTAGAAACATGTAATTGGCCAATCAGGGAAATAACTGAGGAACCACGAGCTTGCGTGATACAATATGCAATAATTCTTATTACACGAAAAGAAAAATGTTAGACATACAAGCTCCCCTTCTTGTAACCTTCTACTTT
This sequence comes from Geotrupes spiniger, assembly GCA_959613385.1. Lineage (NCBI taxonomy): Eukaryota > Metazoa > Arthropoda > Insecta > Coleoptera > Geotrupidae > Geotrupes > Geotrupes spiniger. Next base: position 12,573,279 of record OY390737.1, on the reverse strand, counting down.
CAAACGCACTCGCTGGCTTCTTTAGATGGGAGCCACTGTTTTGTTGGTTTTGATTTCGGAAGGATGTCAAATTATTATTATTTATGTTGAAAGTATGTTTTCCTCGTTCGCATGTTTTGATAAGGCTGTAGTACCACCTGTTCGAGATGTGCTATATTTATGAGCGTGCTTCCTTTATGTAGGTATAGCTTTGTTTGCCCCACATAAGTACCAACGCAATCGTTATATTGTATTTTGTAGATTGTATGGGGCGTTTTTTATTTTAATTTGGAGAAATAATTGCTATTGTGGTGTTGTTTATGGGCAAGTTTTATTTTAAACTCTGAGAATGATTTTTATAATTTTTCTGAGAGAACGTCAAGACTGATTAGTTGTTGGTTTTTTTTGGGAATTTTTGAGTTTTTATAAATTTTGCAACTCCCACTAGATTTCGCTGACAGAGTTTGCAAGGAATTTAGGTACATTATATGTTAGGCTTTGGGTACTGTTTATTATTGGTCAGAAGGGATTTTCATATAATTTTTGTGGTTAGGCATTATTAGTTTTTAATTTAGAAGCCAATTTTTATCTATTAAATTGTCGTTAATATTTTGTTATTAACTCATTTATGATTTGTTGGTATTTACAGGTACGATTAGATTTTAGTGTTTCGTAAGTTTTTTTTATCATACAACATTTGTTCTATTTTGTTCATGAGCTGTTCTTCATAGGATATCACTGTACGCTTTTAAAATAAGCAGATTTGCGTTATTTTTAGTGAATTATTTGGCATCTATTACGTGCTTACCTAAGGGGTGTTGTAATTTCCTTTGTTGTTGTTATAGTTGATAATTATGTTGGTTATTTTATTTCTTGTTGTTTTGAATATGTGGTTCTAAATCATGTATGTCCCCTCTATACTCCCTATAAAGTCAATGTTCTTTTTCTACGACAAAACTGGGACCGAGGCTTACAATTACTTGAACCTTTTCTGTGATTACTTCATTGGTCAATTTTTTTTATCCAATTTGGTTGTATGATTATTTTATTTATTTTGGTTTTGTTATTCTGTTTATTTTTCGGTTAGATCTTTCACTTTTTGGTTTTGCCTTTCTATGCATTGGGTAGCATTCAGAGGGGATGATTTTTTGAATATGTAACTTTTGACTTTCGGAGAAAATAACAACACCACTATATCAATAATAAATAACAACAGTAACTTAGTAGAAACAAAATATATGGCACCTATGTAGGGCAAACAGAACAATACCTACATAAAAGAATGTAGGTTCACAAATATAGTACATGTCGAACACAGATATCAGCCGCGAGAACCTATGTACCAACACATTTATATATTAATATTTATAAAAAAAAAACTATATTTACTATATACAAGAAATTTTAGGAATATTACAAAGCAGCATGATCTGCAAAAAGGATTGTTTCGCCCTTCTTCTCACCTCCTCAACAAGCAACCATACGAGCGCGGTATTCATTAATTATTGTCCCTAACCATTGACATTGACTGACAAATGAAAAACAGTTCACATCCGAAGAGTCATTTATTGACGTTAGTGTATGTAAAATTCCATCTCTCGATCCTTTTATTTATTAGAAATACTACTTCAGTTCTGTTGTGGTTTTGTAATTTTATCAAAATAGATAAAATTGAAACAAGAGCTGTTGTAAAATACATCTGTAAGAAATTCATAAGGACATGACTGAAGTATTGGGCGATTCTGCACCTTCATACCAGGTAATTAAAAAATGGTCACGAGATTTCAAACTGGGGAGAGAGTCTTGTGAACACGCGCCAGGTGCAAGACCACCAAAAACTGTGGTTACCAAGGAAAATATTAATTTGATCCACGATATGGTACTGGGTGATAGAAGAATTACGGTCAAATTCATAGCAGAGGCATGTAGCACCGTAACAGGCCAACATTATACAGATACCAATATTCGAGAAGCAATCAAGGAAAAGAGAAGAGGAAAATAGAGACGAGGTGTTCTGTTACATGGCCGCCATTCGCAACGCTGGGCTTGGAAATTTTTGAACAACCTTCCCATTCGCCAGATTTGCCCCCTAGGCACTATTTTCTGTCTCCAAAATAAAAAGAACATCGTCGGGGAACCTATTTTATGAACGACGAAGAAGTGATGACAGACGTAAATGAGTGGCTGGTGGAACAAAATACAGATTTTTCCAAAGGAAATTAACCACTACAGCACCGATACTAAAAATGTATTGACCCGTCAGGAGTTTATGTTGATAAATAAAATTATTTCTTCTTTTCTTCTATGCTACGGACAATAATTGGTAAACCGCCCTCTACTCTTGCATACCTAGTCTATGCTACACACACAAATCATTATTTATTTATCCGATACAGTCAGTTCGGTTCATCTGAGCAAATCACTTTTCAGGATTGATTTGGCTATTGGACGAACTGTGTCAATAGTCACTTTATTCTATAAATGCATACAAATTTGTTTAGTAATGCAAATGTTTGACATTTCTTGCTAAAGACCTCAGAATTTGGACGAACTGATCGTCCAAGAATCCCAACTGTGTTCTTTTCGTAATTTAATTAATGCATGTATTGCAAGCCATAATTAATTTTTGATGAATTTTTAGAAGTCGTCACAAAACTAACAAATAAGTGTAACAAAATCAAGCCTTTAATTTTCTATTGTATACGACCATACTGTATCATTACGGCTTGAGGGATTAGCTGAAATTGAACACCCAGTCTTTTAGCAAATGTTAACTTGCAGACAAGTTCCGTTGGTATACTGGAGTAATTGAACTTCACAGTTTGTATTTTTCGCTAAAATATTTTGATGACGATTCCGTTATATCTCCATATAAAACTTTTTTATTTTATTCGATTATGATTACTTTGTTTCTTTCAGTTGCTCTTATTGCTCTTATTGTATGTAGTAGTTCATTTTCTGCATTCTCTACTTCAATTGTGCTTAGTCGTGCCATTTTTTAGACTGTTATTAGTACGACACTAGACTAGTTGACTTTTAATTATAAAAATTATATATAATTATTTTACGAACTTTTTTTACAAAAAATTAACTATTACAAACATAAAACACAAAAACAAAAATATATTTACGAACATTTGGCAACATATTATTAAAAATATCAATTGCACCTGTATCCCAAATGACTACAAACATTTTCAATGTTTTTAATAATCTTTCTCCTTGAAATGATACATCGTACGTGGGCGCGTGTTGGCTCGATAAATTGTGCATTTTTGAGAACAATGTATAATCAGGACGGTCGGTGAAATGAGACATTCATTAGTGTACGCCCACGTCGATGCAGGCGGTGCACTACACTGAAAGGAAACTGTTTTGATAGCGGCTCAGGAAACTTAGGGTCATTCAGGTTCGTGGGCAGCCAGCAGTGCGATCACCGCAAGATTAGGATGTACTTTGATATTAATTGGCAAATTGTTTCTTCGAATCGTCCGTCCGCAAATAACTCTAATTATCAAACCGTTACTTTAATTCAATTTTATGCAGATTCGGTTCGTCATAAATAATTTAGAGGAGCGTACCACCGAGATAAATCTTTCGTAAAACGGCCGACGATCCAAACTAATTACATGTTCCACTAATTTCAGTTTTACAGCAGGTTTAAGCGCGAGATTTATGTCGAACTCTGAAGGGTCGATTCATGCACTTCTGTGTATAATGTGTTTTACGTTTTGTGGGTGCAGTGTTTATTAAGAAGAAAAAACGTCATGAATAAAGCGCATTGTACGAATTTTTGTTAACACAAGACATCCTGGTGTCGTAAAATCGTATTTAGTGTTTCGAAGGGCGGGATATAAAAAAAGAATTTACGAGTGTTCCTCTTGACTGTTCGTCACAAATTTACCTGAAATTTGTATATGTTATCGGGGTTTTATATCCTTAGAAATTTTATGGTTTAGTTGGGTTGAAACTGCATAAATCGTCGGTAATCGGTTAGGGAATAACATTTAGTAGTTGCAAATAAACAATAAAATTAATTATTTATTTACAAATGCGGAGGAAACATTACTGTAATTAAATATTAATATAAATCAATATTAAAATTTAATATTAATCCCATGAAATTCTCATTCTGAAAACTGGGGTATTAGCCAAGCCAACAAAACAACATGAGTGCTACAATGCTTGACGACACTTATGCACTGCCATCAGTGGCACAGTGGAGATGGCGGATTCGATAACGTCGTTTGATAGGGCGACACATATTTCGTTGTGAAGTGACCAAAAAACATGTAAACATTTTCGCCATGTTCTTAACACAAACAATACAATACAATTATTAAAACGATACGATACGAATAACTTAAAAAAAATCACCAAACGGATTATTTTCAATTACAACGATTGAAATGGTTTACGTTTGCAGTATTTGACTTCGGTTAACCAGCTATAGGATTCGAAATGACTCATCAATAAAAATTAGCAATATTTATCCGAAACTTATACAGTTATGACTTAATGGTGTACTATAAATTAACCTAGTTTTGTGGTATTAGTGGAAATTGGTAAGTGGAACAGGAATGCTTAAAGTTTACATTACTGATATCTGCAGTGATCTGTGCCACCGATAAAACTATCTTGGATGTAAAACTACTAATTGCATACTGAGGGCGTGTTGCGTAAATAAGTATGAGCAAGATATTTTATATGAATTCTGCTGCAAATTAAATCAATTCAAATTAGACAATGTATTAATATTTTCTCTGATGTCATTGTAACCATGCACTTTTTCTTAATAAACTTTAATATTGCTAAAAGTTTTTATTCGCCGACTGACTGCACCAATTTTTAAAATAATTGATGCATCGATGAATATATGTTATGATTATAATATATATTTGTGGCATCTTTAATAAAACGCGAATTTGCTAAATTACATTATAAATATTTAAACGTTTTAGACGGTTGCTTGTAGATGTTTACGGTTGATATATATATTTTTTCTCGGTTTTAGTTTTCTTGCAGACATCAACCCTATGTATCGCAATTCCGGGGCGCCTGTTTGCTGAATTGGGATAGTTTGCCGATAACATCAACAATCTTGGAGTTTGCGTGGCCTCGCGTTTATCATTTTCTGAACGTAAAACGTCCTCCGCTTTTTTACTACCATTTCGCGAGGTATCTCGACTGCACATACGCAAAGAAATTACTTTCGTCCGCATCGAAGAACGAGATAAGAGCAGAAACTATCAAATCGTATTGTTTAAACTGCCGATTTAATCCACGTCAGACGCGAGCTGCGAACTTAAAAGCTCTTTAAGCCGAAACTTCCGCTTAAATTAAAACTTGGGGCGGCGATTCTTTTCGTTGATTTATTCAGAACCGTTAATTATTATTGACTCTAATTAACCACCTAAGCGCGGCGATTTTTCTCCGTGGGTTTTTCGTGGACAATGCCTCGATAACTGACGGAGGAAATGGAACAGAAAATTGTCCTCTCTCCTGCTAGTAAGAAATAGTATGCATTTTTTGTCTCGCATTCTCAATCTTTACACATTCCCCATTCCGGCAGGCATTTGTTCACAGCCGGACATGTACAAATCGCAGTTATTTGCAGTCGGTCATGATAAGAATACTGAACGTAAAATTCAGTTCCTTACGAAGAATTATATTATCTACCGTATGCTTGTTTAAGTAAATCTATTCTCACATATACACACATAGAATATTAATTTATTAAAATCAGTTTCATAAAAAGTTAATATAAGTCCAAATCCAAACTTCGGCAGGATGTCAAAATTAAATCTACTCACAAGAAAAAATATATAAACACTAGGTGCCATTTTTTCGCAATTAAATATTAAATTTCATATCCACAATATTTGTTTTATAGTTTTGCTAATTGTGAGATAAATAACTGACTGATAAAAATAATGTTTGTGTGGAAAAAATATATTAATACGAGTCCCAATTATTGTATAAATATTTACCACTCGAATATAAAAAATATGTTTGAAATAAAAAAGTATGAACTATGTTAAATAACAACGTTAATCGTGTTCAATTTGTTTCGATAAAATAGTTCCCATCTACCGACTGAAATATTAAAGTACATCGTGTTGCCTTTTTTTCGGTAAAGCTGTATTAAAATGTTATTGAAATTTTTAAACATTAGCATTTTTAAGCCATTTAACTTCAGCGCAACCCAAAATAGGTTGTAGCCGAGCCGCCAACCAGGCGTTGTAATATCACTGATGATACCATGTGAGTCCGGATTACAGGTCTTATTAAGGCAGCGCGATCGCAATATAAAAGCTTTGTGGTCGTTCATTTCGGTATAATCAGAAATTAATATGAAATTCGCTCATGTATATGCAATTACAAGCCGGATGTTTTCAGAGAAGGGCTCGTAGGTGTGTGTATCCGTGCCGCGGTGAACATTATTGAATATTTGCTCTGGGCCATTTCGGCATTATTACTCTTCAAATATTATTCCGTTTTAACCGTTTTTGCCAAATACATTGTTTACCAATAAATTACATCCAAATCTAATTACCAATTCGTTTTCATTGTTTACATTCGAGTTTTGTTTAAGTCTTTTTATATCGGCCGATTGTTGTTGATTTACGAGGACGGCATTGTTTATCGTTAGTGTTAGTGCATACAGTGCGTCATTAATTTGGTCATAGATGTCGTTAAATGTAGATAATCCAAACTTCATGTAAGTGGATAGTGATTTGGATATCAAATCACCAATTATTATCCATATCCTGGACAGATATACCGCCTTAAAAAAAACAAGAGCAACAAATATGGATATGCAACACAATTATAATAATGTCCTTAATTGTAGAGAAGGTATGTTATAATTAAAGGGAAGCTGTAAGAAATTTTTTTAATAATACATTCCTCATAATTTATTATTAGTTATTAATGTGATAATATTTGGTTATAAAATAAAAACCTTTATTGGCATATTTCCTCTAACATCGTCCTTTGGCTCCTCCTGTTTTTTCTCCCCTTCTCTTTTCAGCGTTTTCCTTAATCCTGGTGCTCCGCTTCCTGCATTTTTTCCTATATTCACCCTTCATCTTTTTTATTTTCCATACGATTTCCTATCCATTCCCTCCCAAACTTCTCCAGTCTTTTCATTTCTACATTTCGTCTTCTTATCGCGTCACTAGCTCCCAACAAATGTTCCCATTCATCCAAAACTTTTTTACAGAACTCACACTTCTTATATTTGTCGTTCATCTAATATTTGTTGGCCTTCTCCTCACCTCCGAATCTGAACCTTGCTATCATTTTTCTTCTTCTGCCAATCTCTCTCTCCTTAAATATCTTGTATTCCCCGCCCCCGTCTGCTTTAATTCGTTTGTATTTCACGTTATCACATATTTGGTTATACAAATGGAAATATATTTGATGTAAACCAAGCAATTTTAATCATCGCAATATAAATGACAGTTATTATTATCACTAACTGCACATAATAGTAAATAAAACCATAAAAAAGTCGAAACTTTATTTTGATTGGCTTTTAAATTATTTAGTTTGAATAATTTTGTATAAGTTATATATTCTACCAATATCGAATAACTTTACAGTTTATGGGTATATTTTATGGACACATTAGCAAAGTTCAAGAAAATTTATAGAAAACGGTGGGAACAACCAGATTTGTCCTTTTTGTATTTAGTTGCATGTTCATTGCCTGAACAACACCTCAGTGTAGTTTGTACATAAATTGAAATTAACGTCTGAAAACCCACGCATGTTCATTAAATCGAATTAAGTCATAAAAATCGAAGAATTATGGGTGTGCCATAAATCATTTGCGACAAATTTATATGACGAAGGACACATTTTATAAATATGACCCGATATGGACAAGTAATTCTAAAGTGGGTTTTAAGTACATACTCAGATAACATCAGAACTGCAAATAATATACAGTTTTATTTTTTGCAGAGTTCCAAAGCCAACATTTGTGATTTGTTTCGTAGAATAGTTCTTTTAGCAACGTCCAATAATTTGATGTCAACGAAATGAACAGATTTTTTATCGAGAAGTCCTGTTGGAGTTCTTAGAAATTAGAAGAGGTCAGTAGTTAAAAAATGATTCAAAATTTAGGAGCAACATCTAAAACAAAGGGAAAGCGGGCAAGGAATTTGCAAAGAAGTCAAACATAAACATAACACGAAGAAGCAGATAAACGTAGGCAATTAAACATAAACTTAAGGCGTTTATTTTGATCTTGCTCATGCGTTAGATGTAATCGCTCATACTCTTCTTCTGAGAAAGTTGGAATGCTACGGTATTGAAACCGTGAAAGGGGGATCCTGCTTTAGAAGGCTCAAAAATCATTATTGCTCAAATATATGCCTAATATATCTAAGAATATGTATAAAAAGTTATGGCGGCTAATTCGCAGTATTTTGAAAGATACAGCACTAAACACAGTGAAGTGTCGAGCAAAAACTATATGAACGCACGAACGCTCGGCTCGTGCCCCTCCCCGCAGTCACATAACACCGAACTATGTACGGAAAAAAGTTCAATCGGTCGTTCGAAACAATAATATTTTGAATTCGTAAGAGCTATAGTAGGATTATAACGAGATATTCCGTAAGTAATCGAAAATTAGCATTTTTCCTGATCGTAAACTTTAGAGCGCGTTTTCTCAAGTTTTCGTTTTTACGATTTTTCTAAACTGGTGGGCGTGATTGCGAGAAAACTAGACAAGCAATCAAAACGAAACAAAACTTTTGTTAGCTTCAGTAGCATTCTATTTGATTTGAACTAAAAAGATTAATGAAAAAAAAATTCTAAACAACTTTTTTAGCAAGTTGAAATGATTTTCTCTTCCTGCAAAGAGCACATTTATTTTCAAACCTGAGAAAAATCTTGAATTTCAAAATTTTGGTTTTTTTTATTTCACTCAGAAGAAAATATATGAGAATTACAATTTTCTTTGGTTTTTTTTGTTTCAGACAAAAATTACGAGCTACATCTTTCCCACCGATTGTAGGATGCAATTGAAAGGTGTTGCACAAATGTGCATAAAAATCGGTTTCGTTTAAATATTTTTCTCTCGAAATATTTTTTTCTTAATGCTCAAATATGCAATAAAATGCTCTCAAAAGTTCACTAGACTTGCTCATTTTTTCTGCCCTAAAAAAATTCCCCCAAAAACGCTATTTTAAGGCCTCCTAAAGCAGGATCCCCCCTTAAGTTAAGTCCAATTAAAAACCTGAAAAATAAGCTCAACATGTTTTACCACCAGATTGTCTTAAATTAATTAAATTAAAAGTGTAAAAAATTGTAAAGAATTAGACAAAAATTTGATAATTTTAACTTTAGTGATAAATAAATAATCTAATGAATTCGATTTGAATCAAAAATCATTTTTTATAAACGCAGGCTCTCCGAGAATCTTCAATAACGGCTCAAATGCATAGTTTTCTTAAATTATGTTGTCGACGTAACAAAGTAAGTAAATGTTAAATAATCGTAATTGTTTGATTGTTTAGAATAGAAGAAACAGGGGCGGAGCTCGAGCATACAATATTAGGTCGACCTAAATGAGCTGCCATGTGTCCCATTTAAAAATAAGTTACTGCCCGAAACCACCAACAGTGGTGAGAAACGCGAACTAGAAATGAATTAATTACCCTTTTAATTCAATTTGTCGTTACATTTTACGATGTTGAAATAGGTTCGAAAATTCGAATAAATAAATCATATTTGTATTTTTATAGATAACTGTTTTGGAAATGATTTTGATTTGATAATTGTTATTGTTGTAAACTTTCGCGAGCTTTATTCCTGCGTAATTCCGAGAGAGACGGGAACAGAGCGTGAGGCAATTTAGCGGTCAATGCACGTGAGTATGACATTCACCGAGGAGATGGTGAAATCATCTCGTTCCGCCGTCTGATAAGTTTCGGGGCTCGGCCTACTTTAATCTATAAACAGAGTTTTTATTGCGGCATTAGAGGAGGATGTTGCGGTAACACATGTTTTTGTGATCTGTACGCAAAACAAAGCCAATCTTTAAGGTGGGTTTCCGCGATTAATTCTCGATCAAATCGGGCACGCATCTGCCGCCTGCTCATGACAGATTTGCGGCGCTCAAGACAAAAAGTTATTGTTGCAGGTTGGAAATCGTGGCAAGTGCTAATGAGCGAACAATAACTACCAAGACGGTACAATTGAGCCCCACTAGGATTTCAAAATTATTTACTTTCATATATATATATATACATACGAATTAGATTAACGTATTATTATTAACTTAACATTGAAAGAAAATATTTTGTTTATTTTTTGTGGTCATGTAAGTATAAACATTTGGCCTATGTGTGAAATTTCAATTCGTCACACAATATAGAAATTAGCACATTAAAGTTTTACCAACGAAACTGTTGTAAATTTATCTATGATAAATCTTGTCAATATGCAGTGAAATTTTCGTCAAAATAGTTTCACTAGGATAGGGAGATCAATCAGCAGCACAAAGTATCTTTGGAAGAAGGGACGACTGACTTTTCGAGAAACACAACTGTATGCTCATAGAATTTTGTGCACCACTAATACAGTAATATTTAGACATGACATCCATATAATAATGTACACGATTTATTCCATAAAATATTATGTCAATCATCAATATCACTGATTTTTTCTAATGTGTATCAACGATCTATATTTAAAGTTGATTCAGTTTTACTTTCGATTGTTCAATAACTCACATTAAAAGTTTTTATATCAATCTTGTTTGTTGTTTCGTTGAAATTTCATTTTTCATTTCATTTGTTATTTTATCTCCTTTGTGATATTTTTTATTACATATTACTCAGCCCTTTAAGCGTTAAAGATAGTTCATTTCAAAATTTTTATCTGCAACATTTTTTTACTGTTCGTTCCTTTTCTCGCCTTAACGTGGTCTTAGCTTCTAAATACATATTCATTCATATTCTTTTAATGTCTAGAATTTTGTTTTTCACGTTTCAGTTTTAATCGAAACAGTTTCATCCGAGCGAGGAAAATAAAGTAAATGTTTTGAAGCCACCAAACTGAACGACTAAACCAAATATCATTTACATGAATGTTGGGAAAATAAATGTTAAATATGTGTATGAATAAACGTTGATTGACAATAATAAAAATGTCGATGATTCTTGCATCTATTTGCTGGTCTCAGCCGACAATTTTTGTGTTTTTATTTCTGCTTACATTTGCTCGTTTTCCTGTACTGGCTTTTTTGTGTGAATTCAGTACAATTACATTACCTGATTTTACAGTTTTGCATGCCTAACAACCACTTTAGTTAAAAGAAGAATTCATGAAATAAGGTGCTATGAACATAAATTTAATCTGGAAAAACACAGTTTACAAGTCATTGTTTCGTTCTGATTCATCCTTCGGAAATATAAGGCGAGCATCAAACCTAGTTCAGAGATTGTAGAACCTGGACATTTTTTATATATTTTGAAATGCCTTAAATCGTTGCAAATAGATTTTTTGCATCAGCATAACATTATACCACCAGACAGTGATCTGTCCTCTCGCCACGTATAAGTCTTCAGAAAAATAAGAACCACGCAATTGTATTATTCTTGCAACGAACTATAAAAAGCAAGGTGGCTTGTTGGGGAAGCGTTGTTTTTAGAATTGATATGCCCTTAACTGAGTGTGACAGTGTAATAATTTATAGCATGGAGAAGAATAATTTGTAAAAAATCCTCGTTATTACTTTTAAATTTGTTTTACACAATTCGATTTACAACAAACAGTTGGGATTTCTTGACGATCCTTTCACTACATTATGTGCTTACCAGAAGAAAAAAACATTTTGTCAAACCAAGGTCGCAAATAAATAATTTTTTGTATGAAAACTACTCAAGAACATGCGAATAGTTTGTCACTAACCAGTAATGGTTGATATTTTATTTAGCAACTTATGTTAATTTATTTGCTTATTTTCTTTTAGAGTTTGACACTATTGGTGTCTTTCTGGCGGGAAAATGTCTTGTATTGGGTGTTTGATATTTCGTGATGAAGAACGAAACGACTGTCGAAGAATCCAAACTGTCATTGTATAAATTTCTGTTCTTGTCAATTTCATTTATTTGCAATACTAATGCTCCTTTTTCTCGTATTCCTTTTGGTCATATGTTTGTGTCTGTGGTTATATTTATCTGTATTTTTTGTTTAAATGTCCACCATTAGAAAATTAGTAATTAGTGAGCCACCACTAATAAAATTATATCAACAATAGTTGATTTTCTAATTGGATGTTTAAATTTTTTTAATTTTGCAAAATATCTGACCATTTGCAATATTTCTAATATCGTATAGTATCATATAGAATAAGAACAAATCTGCTTAGACTAATTATGCGGTTTGATAAGTACTACGTTGTTTATTGATTCAATTTTCTTATCTTTCTTATTCGAAAATATTTAAGTATCATTTGATTTATTATCATTTGTCAAGTTTTAATTTATTTTGTGCTGTTTGAAAAAAATTTTGTTTGCACTCATTTGCATATTTGACATTTTCTTTTTAGTAATGTGCAGATCCATTATTTTCATTATATGCATTTAATGTCCATTTGATTTCATTTTTTGTTGTTTCATTTTCGTTTGGAATCATTTACCAATTTGATTAGTCTTGTGTTAGATTTTTATCTTTTTTTGGTTTTTTATTCGTCCTTGAGCCCGTCTACAGGTGCGAGGCAAACTTACAGGTGCGAGGCAAACTGTTTTCATTTAGATTTCAGGAATTGGAGAATGACCCAATTTAATTATCGAAAAAATGCATTTCATTCTATTTTGACATATCAGACAATTTGTACCTTTTGAAAAGTATATTAATTATGCACAGTTTGTCAACATCTGTTAAATTTGTATGGAATTCGCATATTTGAAAACAATAAAAGTGTTTAGTCATAAATTTTGCGTTATTTATTGTTACAGAAGTTATGAAAGTATGTTGCTTTTGTGTATTAATATCGACAACAATAAAAGCATTTGAGAAGTTTCAAACTTCAATTTATATACATAGTTTCGACGAACACTCGCAAGAAAGTAGTGGTTGGATTGGTAGATCTCCATGAGCCGCCCACCTGAAGCAGGTGAACTTGGCAGGTGCGGTTACGCCGATTGGTCTGGAGATTTCCGAACAAGCGGGTTTCTTTCATGCGCCGTGTGCTTACCTGGTTTAGCAGGTGCGCATTGGAGCGCCGAGCTCCTCCTGCTATCGACCGCTCCAGGTGAGACGCCTTTCCATTGGACGCGTCGCCACGTGACCGATATTAATTGAATGAGCGCGAGCGTGCGACTTCGAGCCGTTCCAGATTAATGATCCGGAGGGAGGACAGCAACGGGAGAGTCCACCTCACCTTGCAGCGGCGAAACTAAATGAAAAGGGCACATGCGACATACGCACGGGAAGTAAGGGTGATCGTTGAGTCATTCGCGGGCGGCGGGGGTCGTCCCGGAGCGCGGGAAATGGCCGCATTGTCCGCGTGATTCACCCAGGATGTGCGCGCATAATGTACCGTGGATGCACCTATTTGTATCGTCGGAAGATGGATCGTGGTGGATTGTTCACTCCGACGGCCATTAAGGGATGATGAGTATCGTCACGGTACCTTGCCTTCTTTCTCGGTCGTACGACCACCCCCGACGTGCACCAATTGTTTATCAGTGGAAAAACTAGAAACAACACGTCCAACTTCGGTCGCACTGCGAGCCGAAATTCTTAAGTGAGCAATAAACCTTTACGGTGTTTTCGTTCTGTTTCGGGTTCGTTTCACACGTGTCCCCCAAACCTCAGCATAATATTTCAAGAGACGTAAAAACGGCAGGAGGGTTTTGTTCTATTGAAGCTACAAACAACCACTCACAATAAGACAACGAAAACAATTCCAATCTCACAAACGTTTATATTTAGTGATTATATGTCTTCTTGATCTAGTCCCACCCTTAATACAGCAACTATACTATTATACAAATATACAAACATCATGTAGACATGTTGCAATATTTGCTCTATATTATACGTCAATTGTCAGGTAACGTTAACCATGAAATGGTGCTGGTGAAATAAAATTTTAAAAAAATGTTTGCTACTTTTATTACAACAAAATTACGTAACAATGCAACCATTGGACGTAAATAGTGTAAAAACCAAAAGTCACAAATAAATATAACTTTTTATGAAACATTTTCGAAAATGTCATTTTTTCACGATAAAAGTGAGAAAAACAAGGGCAATAGAGAGTTACAAACGAGACATATTTTTTGCGATTTTTCGATTACGATTTCGATTTAATTTAAAAAAACACTAGTAATCTGAACAACGTAAGAAAAGACTATAATGCATGGAAGTTTCAGTTATTTTCGGATTTTATTGTAAATTTTAATATCATCTGCATAAACTCACAGTCCTGTCATGAACCCATGTTGTTGCGAGAAAATATGGGATCGAATGTTTCTGTATATATTACTACATAGCAAGTATTAGAATTGTATCGTAACTTTTCATTTGTGAACCATCTTTCTTGATGATTATTATTCTAGATGTTTGCAAACTACAGGAAATGTAGAAGTGTTGACAGGTAAATTAATAATCATTCGAAGTTGTTTTTTGTACACTGGCCATCATGCTCATCAGAAGTTCCTTCGCCACGGGTTGAATATTAAATGAGGGTAGTTGCGTGTGAGTTTCCTAGATGTTTGAGTCAAAGTATGAAGCAGTACTGTACATTACAGAAAACGATTTGATAATTCCTTACGGATCATCTAAATCGGATGACCATATGACAGTTTCATGACATCTTATGAAAATATAGAAAAGTAATTGAAAACAAAATAGACAAAATATGTACTATGACCAGAAAATGTACAAGTAACATGGCAATTATTCAAAGACATAACTATCAATGCAGCGAAGGAACATATGAATATTATCTCGGAAGCAAAATAGAAGAAAACAGAAAAGGAAGATTGCCTGCAGAACTGTAACAACTATTAGAAAAACTACTGGAAAAAATATAACAATTAAAAGTAAGGAATGTATTCTTCTGAAACACGAGGAAAGGATTAGGGAAAGGTGGAGGGAATATTTTCACTTTTCAACACAAATGTAAAGGCCGAAGACTATGTAGAAACAAATTGAAATTGAAAAATTAGTAAGCCAGGAAGCGCACCTCCATCCTTGGAGGAAGTGATAGAAGCAGCCGCACATCTTAAAGTAGGAGAAGCTCCAGGACGTAAGTTCAGATATGGTCAAATAAATGGGCGTAAAAAGGTGTTTAGACACCTTTTTACGCCCATTTATTACAAATAGTAGTGAGAAGAGTATGGGAAGAAGAAAGACTATCATCGGATTTCGGGAGTTAGGAGTCATTGCCCATTTTGAAAAGGGGAGACAAGAAAAGCTGCAAAAACTATAGATTAATAACACTACTGAGTACAGTTCTGAAAAAGTATGAAAAGATACTAAAGAAGAGGTTGAGAGCTATCATAGAGCGTCAGGTATAGGTATCATTAGATTTGATTCAGACAAGCACACGATCATGTATTCGTGATCAAAACAGTTATACACAAGGCATTAAATCAAGGAAGAGAATCGTTTCTAGCCTTTTTAGATTTGCAGAAGGTGTTCGATGAAGCACCAAAGCACAAATGGAGAATCCTCATCAATATATTCGAAACTAGAAATGGGCTAAGACAAGGATGCGTTAAGTGAGGTAGCTATATTTGTAAAAATAGAGGAAGATTTTCAGCATAACATAAATACTTGGAATAAAACACTACAAGAGTTTGGAATGAACATAAATACACCAAAAAGTAAGATTATGGCAATCTAAAATAAAGAAACTGCAATGAACATTACAGTAAATGACAATCAAATGGAACAAGTCTGTGAATTTAAGTACCTAGGAGTAATACTAAACAGCAAAGGAAAACAAGAATAAGAATAGAGAAAACAAATACAGTAATTAAAACATATTTCAGTATGTGCGATAGCATCGTAAAGAAAACAAAAAGTTTCTAGACAAACCACATTGCAAGAATATGCAACAAATATAGTATATAAAACCAATCCCAATAAATGGATGTGCAACATGGGTCCTCTGGGATAGAATAAAAAGCAAAGTCCGGGCAGCAGAAATGAAGTGCCTCCAAGCAATTAAAGGCGTAACCAGAAGAGACCGAATCAGAAACAAGTCAACCAGTAACATCGATAATTGAAGACAACTCGACTGGTGGGGACATTTACAAAGAGTATAAGAAACCAGACCAGTAAGGCAAACATGGCTAGATTTCAAAATAAAAGAAGAAGACAAAAAAAAACAATTTTTTATCCGAGCTGTTGACATTATAGTTAGAGGAAAAAAATCGTAGCTGTTAAATGAGTACCAAGTTCGGGTTTCAAAAATTACAAAAATGTCCACAGTTCACCAGATTAAAACATGTGTGTCTTTGAAGTTCGAGAGCCGCTATGTGACTTTGATCGTAGCCCTCTAGCATTCTTGTAATAACATATAAAAGGATATTGCCGGGGTGAACTCTAAATCTTCCTTCATTAGACTAACTAATGCTAAAGAAATTTTTTCAGCGATTAAATGTTTAAAAAACAGAAGATCAACTAGAGCTGAATATATTCATTTGAAAGTTATGAATCATTTACCCGTAAGAGCTATAGAAACACTTATTGTAATAAGAAACTGTAGACGGACAATTTTCGACTCCTATGAAAATAGCAAAAGTTATTCCTATTCATAAATGAGATGACAATTACCACAAATTCAATTTTAGACCAACTGCTCCATTATCAACGTTATCTAAAGTAATCGAGAATCTATTTTCCATAAGAATAACTAATAAAATCTATTAGCTTACGAGACATATTTGCAATGGTTCAGTTCAGTTTCAGGATGCACCTGAAAGCAGTGTACGAACGCATAAATAATAAATAATATATTATTACATTATTCTGCGACCTAACCAAGGCTCATTCAATTCTCTTTCAAAACCCGGAACTGTATGGGTCACTCAGTAGCACAAATGAATGGTTTGCGTCATACCTCGGCGATCGCATACATTTGTGTGAACAACGTTAACGGTAGCGTTATGCGTTCTGAGATTGGAGACTTGCATACAGGCGTACCCCAAGACTCAATCATGGAACCAACACTATTCATTTTATTTATAAACAACCTTGCTAATATAAATATAAATGCAGCAATCACACTTTTGGCAGATGATACGCCTTTTGCATGGTACCAGAAAAATGTCACTGTACTATAGAATGTTATAAATAACAACATTAAATAACCTGGTTTGATGCAAATAAAATTTGTCTGAATTTAACACTCAGTTTTTAACTTGCTTGAAGTGGACAGAGCACATTAATTGCATAGATAAAAAACTTTCATCGGTTTGTTATGCTATATGTATTATCAAACAAAATATCAATAAGGACACTACAAAATGTGTTTATTATTGGATGTTTCAGTCACGTCTTAGATATGTAGATAGTATCAGGATTAAGTTGCACCGGATCCAGAGATTTTGAAGGGAAAAATATTTATTATTTAATTTCTTGATTTAGTGCTAATGTATATATAACGAAGCATTTGTGTATCTGAAAATATCCGTTCCGGTTCATCTTATGGGCCACACGTAAATGATTTTTGATCCGCCCTTAAATTATCCACTAGTGCAGTCGGCTGATTTCGAGTAAAGATAAAATATTTATAAGAACCGAAAGAGATTGATTGATAAGAAAACACTTCACGTAGCGCGCCATTTGTTTTTCTCCGTCGGCATCGGCAGTTTCCGCGCCTATTAATTCGCTGTGTTTCTCATAGTTCGGATTTTGTACCGCCCGCTCTCAGTTTCCGCTTCAGTGAGACGCCTTTTCTTCTTAATTTAATAATATTTAGCAGTCTCTCGTCGGGTATTTAGTAAAACACCGACGTCTCACAAAGGAACACAGTTCTTCAACTTTGTTTAAAACAATATTCTTCTTTTGTGCGAGCCGAACTGAGTGAATGATTAAGTTTGTATCGTGCGTTATAAGCAAGAGGAGGCGGCGGGTATGGGGAAAACAAACAGCATCAAACGGGGGGCACTGGAATAGAAGGAGCTCCGCTGTGCATACAAAGCGCAGGTTCCATTATATTCATCTATATAACGTTTCAAACAAGCCCTTGCGAAATTAAATGCATATTTTATTATGAGATGGCATGATGAACACGAGGAATGGTGTAATTTCGTTGGTCACGTGTCACTGTGTACCGCCAGCAAGGTTACAGCAACAGATAAATGGCCCGTAAACATACACATGAGGACTGTAATAAAATGGTAAGTGTAGTCTATTTGTGGACGTTTACGTATTGTTTATAAAGATCTGGCGTTAATTTTTATGGCCCTTTCCTTTTACTTGTCAAATATAAAAATGCAGTTGGGTACGATGAAGGCGACTAAAAAGGATTAAGGAAATTTTATAGTAAAAGTTAAAACGTTATTATTAGTACTAACTACGCAGTACTAATTTATGATATATTACCCTTATAGTATATAATCCTAGCTAATGGACTACAGAAAAAAATAAGAAATTAATAGTTACGACGCGACGGCACGTGGTCCAAATAATTCGCAATTAGAAGGGCTACGCTGATATTATTGAGAATAATTAAAAAAAAATGGGTATGCCGAGGAAAACAAAAAGTATACAGTGTTATTTAGAACAACTCTAATTTCACTCGAATTTAAGTTGTAGAAGTAACTCAAGTGTCATTACAATTTAAAATGGAATTAATCAGACATTTTACGTCACATCACATTTGTGATTTTCCAAAAAGCAGATCGGAGAATTTACCATGAAATTTTAAATGGGGGCAGGCACCAATTTCGTGTATGGATTTACGAAGATAGAGAACCTAAAATAATAACCAAGAAGGAGCGAGCTATGAAAAGTTAAGGTATTCTTCAAACTACTGGATGTCGTAAATGTAATTAAACAAGGTGGACGAAAGACTCACAATGGTACACTAAAAAATGTTTGCCTGAAGTGAACGGTACAGATCCAAACAAGGTAATTATACTGCACTTGAATTTTGATCTAACAATTTTCAGTTTTCTTAGTTTTTGTTGCACCTAACTGGAAATACATCAAAAATTTAATTTAGATCTTACAAGCTTTAAAATTTCTTTAGTGTTTGCTTATTTTCGTTCTTAGGTTGGGCGAACATCAAAAATGAATTTTGATCTTACAATTTTTTTAATTTCTTTGGTTATTGTTTATTTTCGTAGTTGGTAGGGCACTTCGCTTGGTAACACATCAAAATTTGAAAATTTAAATTGTGACTTTACAATTTTGAAAATTTTTTAGTTTTGTCTATTTAAGTAGTTAGGTTGGACACCTAGCTTTGGAGTAACCGAACTCTTTGTTTCGTTCCAGAGGAAGAAATTTATATAATTTTGTTAACCTTTTCGACCAAAAATATCTACTTTAATCTCTTTTAGTTGAATAGAACACATTTTATCAAAAAAACCCGGACAGAATTAAACTATTTGTAAATAAGTCGCAGAAGCAAACAGCTTCAAGCAAATCTCGCTTTACCCGTCAACTCATAAACGTTGCACCCACCTGGACGCCTCTCGATATATATCCGACCTGTGTAATATTTCATGTTTGGAATGTACTATCGCGCTATCGCTACTCTTTCATCTGATTCGGTTACTCTCGTTTTTATATTTCGCGGCGGTCGCTTGATCTGTGTAAGCTCAAATACACGAATAATTATTGAAAGAAAAAAAACCTCCTAATAAAACCTAAAAAGTGCCATTGGTTAAACGACCCATAGTGCCATCACGGCCGTTTGCCGTTAAAGTAGCCGTCGCATAAGATGATGTTTGGCGGCGTTGGCCGCAATCCAACGGGCTGTAGTCAGTTCGCGCTAGCCATGGCCCTAAAGATTTAACATCCCCACGTCAGTTTATTTGTTTCGCGAACACTTTATGCCTCAACGCAAATAACGTCTCTTTCAAACTCGTACGAACGCGACGTAAAGAAGTTATGAAATTATGTTACGATGTTGTGGTTTCATTATATCGTTTAGACTAGTAATTTTGCAATAATGTAGAGCACAGACGATGCTAAGAGCCAAAAATTATAATTGAAATAGATAAATTTTTGCAAGATTCCGCCCATACGGAGCGTCTCGTATATTTCATTTAATTCGCTTGATAAAATCAGATGCGATAAGCCGAATGCGATGGTGAATATCATTGGCTATTGCGGCAATATAAAGCAATAATATTAGAGGAATAAGAACGGAAATTATGAAGAGAAAAAAACAAGAATTTGAAGGGAAGGGGTTGTCCCAAACTATATAAACAAATATTAATTTTGTTGACCAACAAACCGTGAAACGAATGCAAACAAATACTCCACTTTACATTTTCGCTGCTTTAGAGGCAATAACCTAGTTCGTACAGCTTTGCTACGTAATCCATTTGAAAGTAGTAAATACTTCCTACTTAAGAACATTCGTTGACTATATTTTCATGCTAATCATAAATGTAATCTCCAACGCCTCCAATATTTTCCCCGATGCCGAAATTTAAGCTCTCTTTCTTACGGTTAACTACGAGAAAAACATTTTCTCTCTGTCTCATATCGATGGTTGTTTTCGCTTTGGTTATTCAAGATCACGTACGTGCTGAATATTCATCACATAAGAGTTTCTTTCTGTAAAAAATAGCTTAAAATAGCTCCACTAACCCCAAAAATTAAATTGTTTAAATCAGTATTACAGAAAAATATGAAGTGATTAGTTGGAGGAATTAATGAATAATTTAATTTGTAAATATGTTAACAAAATAAAATAATAAATAATAATAATAAAATGTCCCTTCTTGGTGTCAAGTCTAAAACAGTTGTTACCGAACATTCAATGTCGAAAGAAATCTACTCACGTATATTATAAACCTGTACAAGTATTTAAGTCGGTAAATTTTATGTAGAATTAGGGATGTTTTTAAAATCATGTAATGCGTTTTGACCATTGAGACTAGTAATAGAGGATATTCTTATAAAAAATAGCATCTGTTGGAATGGTTGGGTTGTCAATACACTTTCAACGGCGTTGTGTTTGTGTTACTATCCTAAATGTCCTTTATCATCCGTCCAACTTTCCAACTTAGCTCTTCACAATCTAGATACTTCACTTCTCATTTTCTTTACGTCCCTCACAGCCAAATCTATCTTTAACTTCTCCCGGTATTTTCTCTCATCAAGGCCTCATCACACGCCTACTCCAGAAGAACCCCCACAAGAATATTAATAGTTCCAGACGCAGGCGCGTTTAAATCGAATTTGTTATTCACAAATGGTGCTTTACCCAGCAAACACCCCAGTACATCAACTCATCGATTTCATAAGAAGATATAGACGTATTGGCTTTCCACACGATGGACACACTCTTGCTGGCAGATTTACTAAAACAATCATTTGAAAAGGAAGAGATGATGAGTGCTTTGGATCTAGATGAGACTTCGACTTCATTGTTTCTTTTCGAAGAATGGAAGAATTTTTATGGCAACGATACAAATATGGTAAGGATAAATATATAAATAAATTATTACAAAAAGCTGTTGGACAATTCAAGGACGGATGAAGAAAACCTGGTGAAATATCAACGACATTTTAGGCAGAAATAAACGAACACAGGGTAACAATTTCTTAATAAAAAAAAAATAGCAAACCCGAGAATGAGATTGCGGACGATTTTGCGATCGTTTCCATCCATAAAGATTTGGAAGTAGCGAAAATATTGGTGATCAACAGCAACAAAACTAAACTTCTCCATATATCGCCGACAAAACTATCTAATAATAGGCCAATACAAGTAGTATTCCGTTGAATATTCTAAGAACTGTCAATTGCGACAACACACCAACACCTTGATAAAAAGGTTAAGCGTCCTCGCATGGAGGTTTTATTTCTTGAGAGACCTAATACCTGCAGAATTCTTAAAGATCATTTATCACGCTCTTGTTGAATCAATCATGTGCTATGCTATATCAGTCTAAGTTTTTCAAATGATTTTAAAGTTGACTTAGCCGACGCTTATAGAACTAGGACGAAACAAGGTGGACAATATAAGGAACAAGTATTTCATAATATATACGGTAGTAGAGCTAGTAGTAGAAAATATTTAATGCAATCCCAAGAGATCAGAGACTTGGATAAGTTGCAAAAGGTTAAAGAATATCTGAAGAATTGACTGATCAGCAAGGATAGCTAAGGAAAATTGCTCTAGATTTTTAGAAAATTACTTTTTCATATAATTTATTACCGTTTCGCCACATTTTTGATTGCCCCATCTTCTGTCTATCTATCTCATATTAGTATATAATTCCGTTTATAGTATTTATTTATCGCCAATTTTGTTATAAAGTTACAACACCAACACAATTGGAAATAAACAAAGTATATTAAGCATACGAGGTGCAGTTGTGCTTAAAAGAATGTGTCACTTCCGGTTTTTTAAATTTTAATCAATTTTGTCTGCATCCCTTACTCGAGACGACGTGTATATCCACCCCCTATTGCAATTGATCAGAATATTTTTAGGTCATTTTCAAATACATTGAAAGACCAGGTCCAAGTCATATCTCAGGTATTCATTGTTCCTTCAATGGTACTGTCGCATACATTGGTGCACATACAAGGACTGCACCCACATGAAGATCCACTCTGATTGCTTATCGTTCGCTAAAACTTTTGAATGTATTAAAGCAGGTGTATATTAAAACTTCAAAAAAATATAACTTAATGAAAAGCAGGCATCTGGTCAGCCTAGTCTATAATATGAGGATATGACATACGAATAATATATAAAATATTAAATTCATTCGAAAAATGCCCTCAACATTATTAGATATATGGCAATCATATTCACATTGAACAAAAAATAGTAGTGCCCTATGTACGTTATATCCAATAATAGATGGTGCATTCTTCGAATTAATTAACCCCCTGAAATTTTTTTATATATTTTTTCGAATTATGATTACAAACGCATTCAATAAATTAAGTTATGTCGAAACAGTTAGCTAATGTAATAAACAAATGGTCCACATAAACAATTTTAAAGCGTCCGCGAACATGTGGTAATAATTTCAGAAATTAATATAAACGTTCTGCTTCCGAAAACTGCTTAATTTAGCGTGAAAATATTAAATATCGCCACCAGACATCGTGAGTTAATTTGCTCGTTTCTTATTTAATTAGTCGGGTATTTTCGTAATCCAATTCTAATTAAACAATAATATATAGACGCTTGATATTTATTTTCAGTTAGTGATACGTTAAAATGTTAAAAAGGAAAGGGGTTATTTCCTGCTTCGCTTCGAGTCCGCGCTTCCCCCCACCCGGCGTCGAAAAACTTGGCGGTTCTCAGCCATATCTTTTATGCCACAAGGTACTTTTAGAAGTAATTAGAAGCAATTACACCACGTCATTATGTAACACTGCGCAGAAATATATCTTCCTACTTGCGAAACTTTCGGTTGCGGAAAGGAAAATATTATCTCGCAGTTGTAGAATCCCGCCGCTTCGCCGATGTTTCATGTATCACTGCGCCACCTTAATTACACATCGGAGGAAAATCCAGCGCACAGTCATTTGCTTAACGTCGCGTCATGTGTAACAAAAGTATTATTTTTCAATTCGCTGTCGCAGACATGCAGTTTTTCCGCTGACTACCTTCCGCCCCGGATTCCACTTAGTAAGCTGCGGCAAATAACTTTGTTTAAAGAAAGAAGAAAAAATATGTCATTTTTCCATTCGCTTTTTCTTATAAACTCGAGCAAAGTTATTAATACGGACTAACTGGTTATGTCAAACCCAAACATCGGCGTCGTTAAGCGCTGCGGCGTCCTGAACTGCGAGTCGGAATACTGATGAGGAAAAAGCACAGCGCCCGCCTGCTCTGATTGATATGGACGGAGAATGATAATAAGTGCGGATTAAAGAAGCCGCTGTTTATATCGATCCGAAACACGGCACTGGCTGCTAATTGTGTGACCGCGATGGGAACAATGTTTTTAATTAATGGCGCAAAGAAACGAGGGCTCGGTTTTTTGGTGAGTGCGACGGATGTTCCTCCCTTCAAAACCAATCGTCCCGACCGACATTTTGAAATTTTGCGTTAAATGAAAATTATAACTCGATTGGAATTAATTTGCATAACGATTATACTTTTTTTCGCACAAAAATATTCATTTTATACAATGTTTACCTCCTTCATAGTTTATTGCTCATTACCGTTTTCAGGAACTGTATATTTAGTTAGTTCGAGTATAACATGAGGACAATTTTGTCGCAGTTATCTGTCGTCTGCCACCATTAAGTGGCATGTGTATAGTGGCCAGATTCGTCAAAGGCGACGCCGTGAACCATGAACAAACGACTGAAGACTCGCTCGTATGTTACACGGACTGTAAAATCCTGAAGAATGTGGCCCGAGCTGTTTTATGATGAACTTTAATGTTCGGTTATCGAGAAGTTATTCGCTGGGAGGTTCTTAACCTGCTTTTGTACGTAAATAAACTGACGCGTTTAGTTACGTTCGGTCGTATTTTTCCAGAACGCGAAATCAATTAGTTGACCCGGATACCCAAACGCCAGCAATTATGAATTAAACTTTCGCGATTTGAATTGCATATTATCGTGATGTATGTGTATCCGTCAGGACCACTGCCAACATAAACACGCCGTAAATTACAAGTCGATCCTGCCGTGTAAATTGTTGCGCCATACGTTTATTTCTATTGGAAACATGGGACGCTTATTTTGTAATCAAACTTATTTATATAGTGCGTTGCGATGCCTCCTTTCAGCTTCGGCGAGAAGCGGGGTTTGACAACTCTATTAGATCTGTCTACTTGAGAACGTGCAGTGGTCATCAATTAGTGCCTTCAGCCGAATCGTCGATGAACAAATCACTAAAGTTCGGAGAGACACCAAGACCGTCGAGCAATCGAGATGGATTCGATTGCCACTGTACTACAAAGTACACGAGAATGATCCCGGACTAATGCTGTCTAATTGACAGGTTGTGTTCGAACGCTACGTTACACGGATATAGGTAATTAACGTCAGAACCCGTGTTCCTCCAACGACACTAGTCCAGTATTAGAGTCGGTTGCGCGTTACATTACATGTATTTAGGACCGTACCACAACATGATGCCTAATTCACTTAATTACATTAGCCAAAGATCATACGCTTTAAGATAACATTTCAAATAGATTATTTGCAATATAAATAACTTATTGAAAATATAAAAGGTATTTCTGTTCAGATAAAATATACGACGCATAGGCCAGCGTCAACATGGTTTTTCAATATTAATTCGACATTGACTGAAAATTCTATATATTACATTCCCATTGGCAGATAAGTAGTCCTCACTCTTTCCTTTAAACTGTGAGGTGAGGTCTCAGGAAGTATACTATAAATATTATCCAATTTTATATATTTGGGATATTGACTTATTATATTAAATGATGATTTCTTAATTGATTTTTAATTGATGATTTTTCTCTGTAAGGTCCTATAGTTTTAACTTTGGCCATGATAAATTGCTTTAATTTCAGGAAGAAATGTTCGTATAAACGTAGGTCCATCCTGTCTTGCTCTGTCCAAAAGTCATAGTGTAACTCACAGAAAGCAAAATTTAGTGAGAAAAATAGTCTATCCTGAGTATGTAGGGTAATTGAGGGAGAGATGACCCACCGGGTGAGATGACCCAACTGAACATATTCGCCATTTTTTTTTAATTTCCCACATATTGCTACACCAGTCAACGCCAGTAAGTCGTTATATTGTAAAAAGAGTTGAGGGTGCCGTTAAAATTCTGAATAGGTGAGTTATAAATTATTTGAATATTGCAAGGTCCTTGAAATTTTGTAGCATTAAATTACTGTTTCACCATTTGTATGAAATTCGATTTTTTAAGCCTGCTACTGATGCATTACTGATCAAGTAAACATTTAACATAATCTCAGAAACATCTTAAATGTTAAATGTTTCGCTTCTTCCGTTGTATTCTTCATTTGCGGAAAAAAGTGTGCCATCTGTCCCGTACTTTTGGGTGAGACGGCTCGATTTCATATGGGATGAATGGTCCAATATCATGACAAAAATAATTATGTGCCGATTATTTCCGAGCTATGCCTACGGAATATAAAATCAGCATGCCAAAGAGGAGCATTGCCAAAGGAGCAGCTCATACAAGCTGCAGAAGCAGTACAGAGTGGGAGTATGGGAGTGAACCAAGCTGCAAGAAATTTTAACATTCCACGTCCTAAGCTAAGACGTACGAAAAACAATGATTTTGAAAAGAAAGGTTTAGGACCATCTTCGTGTTTGGGTGAAGATATTGAAAAAACGCTATCATCACATAAAAAAACTTCAAAGCAAACAATTGAACATTAAAAACCGTTTTAACAAAGAGAAGAAATTAGCTAGTTACGACTGGTTACGCATGTTCCTTAAACGACATGCAGATCTTAACATTAAAAAATCGGAGTAATTTTAATCTTAGATGGCCATTCAACACACTGTAATTCGGTTGAAATGTTACAATTTGCTGAGGAGCATGACATCATACAATTATGCCACCCTAGTCACACAACACAATTTCTCCAACCATTCGACAGATCATTTTTTAAAAGTCTGAATCCAATTTTAATAGAGTGTGTAACATTTTTGTTAGAACAAATCGAACCAGGAGGATAATAAGATTGCAATTTGGAAACTTGTTGTGAGAGAGCTGGTGTAGATCTGTTACTGTAGAAAATGTAGTTTCAGCATTTAGAGCTACGGGAATTTGTCCTTTTAATCCAGACGCAATTCCAGATAATGATTTCTTGAACGCGTCAATAGAAGAAGTAGATAAACAAACTGAAATGTAGATTGACCCAGAGCCAGTTGTTCGCAAATTACTAATGAGAACACACCCAAAAGGAAACGCCTGGAACTATGCTAAATAAAATAAATCCAGTGCCCAGTAGATCTGATTTGGTTAACCAAGCGAGAAAGAGAGGAAGACAAGTTGCCGCCATCTTAACATCAAATGAAAATATAGAAGAGCGAAGAAGTGTAAGAAAGTAAAGAAAACCAAACCACAACAACAACAGAGAAACCAACCTGCTAAGACATCCACGACCAAAAAAGCTGTTGATTTCTCATCCCCATCAGAAGACGACGTGTCAGAGATTTCTAAGCACAAGAATCAAATGACAGTTCTGATAGTAGTAGTGCTGAATGCTTAGGATGTGCAGAGAATTATAGAAATATATTACATCAAAACAAGATGACTGGGTCAAATGTTTACGATGTGAACATTGGTTTGACGAAGGCTGTTTCAAGTTCCTAAGTTTGTGGTGTGGTAAAGTTTATTGCAAAAAAAATTAAATTGAGTTAGTTGAAGTCATGGGCCATTTCATCCAGACACTGCGGGTTAGATGGCCCATAACCTTTTTTTTATTTTAGAAGAATTAACGTTTGTTTTGTTCGATTTTTACATTGTAGTTTATTTAATTAGTTTTCGAATAAAAATCAATAAACTTGATTATGTGATAAATAAAGCTTTAACATTTTTTTTTCGAAATGTGGGCCATCATCCCTGAATTACCCTATCTGGCAACGACGAACTAAATTGATATTATTTCTAATATATCAGTTGCTGCAACTTGAATCATCTGCAACAAGTGATTGCGATCATTTATTTAAGTGACCCCATGAAGAAAAATTGCAAAGGTTATAATCGGATGATTTAGGTGGTAGGATCTAGGTTAGCAATCCATTTATTTGCGAAATGAGTATGCAGCCATTGGGTGGCTTGTCTTCCCATCATACTGATACCACATATACTGTATCAAGAGGACTGGAATATCTTTCAGAAGGTCAAAAAATATGGTGTTCAAAAATTATGGTACTTCTTTGCATTCAAATTTCATTAAATATATGCATACGTAATTCTTATTAAATAATCCACCCAAAACAACTACTTTACATCTCGGATACACAAAAACAATTTCAGAAGTAGCAGTTAGATATTCAGAACTTTTGACGGATTTCCGGACATGTTTTAAATACGCGCATTAACTTATATTAGGTTCTGAGTTTCAGTTGATGCAACTGTGTGAGGAGCAAAAATAAGAATATTTGTTGTATACAGAAAATATAGAAGGGAGGAAGCACTGATGAGTTTGTAAGGATACGTAGTGGAGGAAAAGAAAGTGAGTGACTGATATTTCCTGCGTAATTCTTTTTTAATATAAACTATTTTTGGATTCGATTACTTCACCAAATTTCCGACCGTTTTTCAAAATCAATTTAATATTGGTAAGGAGTGGTGGTAAATCTTAACTTATAATCTGTAATAAAAGTAGTTGAATTCCTTCATTGGGCGAATAAAACAAAGAACATTTACAGTTATCCCCACTAACGACGAAGACGAAACCGAAAGGAGTAAACGTGGGGCGGGCGACGGAACGAAATGGAAGTGCGCCATCGTTATTTTTTCGGTGAGGCAAGAAAATTCCGTTTAATTTCGCTCAAAATTGAAAAATATTAAGAACCTCGTTTTAATTAAAAGGAACACTGGTCGTGGATGGGCCGGCGGTGCGGCACGCGGACGATTTCCTCCTCCCCGCACGAAGTTTCGTAATTCGTCGGAGGTTAACGGCGGGGAGAAATCATTTGTAAAACGACATCCATAGATGCTGCTCGTCGGGGGCATTTTCCGCTCGAGAGCCTTAATTGAAATCAGAATTTAGGTAATATCTCGCAGAGTCTAAACGCGGGATACCTATGGAACTAATTTTTCGCACAATCAAGTGCAGCGCTCACTAATCCGCGTTTAATATCGCCCTCATCACCTCGTTGTGAGTAATCCGCGGCGAGATTGCAGTTTTATCGACGTGCTTTTTGTGTTCCGCGTTCTATGTCATCGCCGATGCTCAAATACACATACTTTTGAAATGGGGACTAATTTCGTTCCCTAAAACCCGCAATTTATTTAATTAAAAGAAATTAAATTACATAGATCTGCATAATTGATTAGACGAGTTATTTATCTATATCAATATTAGAAGATTGACTGTTACCGTCATAGCAAACGTCAATAACTTGAATATTTTAAGTTAGTGACTTATTGAATTTCATAACCGAATAATAATTTAAACTGGGCAAATAATAGCATCGACTTGCAGTTATATCAACCACAGTAGTTGACTATCTCTAAACTATCTCCACCACCACTACGGTTCTACTTTATCTCGTTGTCGTTTCATGATCATATACCATACCATGTTATACAAAATTTTTATTCGCAACAATTATGTAACGCGTAGAAAAACCAATTAAGAAATATAATGAAATATGCAAAATTAATTTGCTTTTTAATTATACATACAAACTGAGCAAAGTTTAATTGACTTCTGGCAAAACTAATTACATAAGATATTATATCTCGTAAGGTAGAGATCGCCACAAGATTATAAAACGACCTCGATAAAAATTAATATTCGCTGGGGATATGGCTGAGGAAGTCTGGCGAAATTTAAAGCAGTGTAAAAAAGTTGACAAGGTCCTAGCAACTAATAATCACCAGTTAAGTCGTAAATATAAATTGCATGACTGTAGTAGGTAAATTGTATTGTATTTTTTATTTCGTCTTCGTATAAAAAGAACTAAATTTGTGTGCAAGAATAAATGACGATTACAATTATCTAATTGTAAATTCGGATAATCGAATCCGATATTGAAGCAAGCAATAAAAATTTCAAGGTAGAATAAATTTATTTTCTCCTCATCTTCGAATTAAATCATTAAATCAATGTCTCGGTAAATTGATTCTTTTTTACCGACACGACTCGAAGATAAAGGAAAGCCGGGACAAAACGTTGCATTTCCATTAATGAGCCGTGATTATTCGGAATCTTAGCGCTATCTCGCAACAACAGCATTTGTCATCGGCGAATCGAGATGTCGCTCCACCTAAAGACTCGCACATCGTCAGACTAATCCAATATCGGAATCATTTATCTTCATTTACTGGCTCCTTCATTAACTGAACTTTTAAAACGTTTCGCAGGTCTGTCGTTCGTTGTATTGACTTGCGCGCTCGGTGATACATTGGGGTTGTCAGTCGCAGTCAAATGTATTCAGTTTATACCGTATTAAATTAAACGAGGACGGGAGTAAGACGTATGTATACCGTTTTACCGTATTTCTTCGCATGATGGATGGGAATGGTGAGTTTTTCGCGAATGTTTTGTGCACGTTGACGTACCTGAAATTAAAAGAAATGCATTAGTACGTTATTTCTTTCAGGAGATTTTGCAAAAAAATTAAGGAAGGCATTTATATAAATTAAATATTAATCATCATTTAACTTAATTGGAGTGGTTTTTATTAATTTTACCAAGCGCGGAGAGCACGCCAATAAAAATATACTTATAAGTAGAATTAAAATCCAAGACTGTGTAAAGAATATTTCAAGTTTAACAATTCACAAAATGAACATATACATATAATATTATAAAAAAACTGATCATTCTGTTCATTTCCTTGTTACCCACATTTCAGGCTTGCTAAAGTCCTATATATGTCTTGTATATTGTCATAACTTTCTGTAATTATATTTAATAATATTGTATCCTATGGTCCAGGGATTGAATTTCAGTTGTAGTTATTGGAATTTTACTTTACAGGTAAAGTTCACAATAATAACGATTTCGATATGGCATTTATTGTAAGTACTGGACTGTTTCCAACAAATGTCATGGTCATGACCAAAAAGGTCCTTACTTATGTTTGTCCAATTGGAGTACCACATTAGAGTTAGAACATTAAAAAATTTAATTTATTTAATTATTTACAATAGAAATTGTATTGTGATATTTGCAGATATTGTTGCATAAAATATTAAGGAGCAAGTATAACAGATATGTACCTTTTATTGCAAAAGTATACTTGACGCTCCTATCAGTCACAAAGGTAATGGAATAAATTAATGTAGAATCGCAAATTTATAACATGTCATGGTTCAATAGTCAGTCATAAATATGACTAAAAACAAGATACAGTTTCACCGAAAAGTTAATCATTGATTAACAGTGGTACACACATTGTTAACATTGACGGTATCTTCATTAGAAAATTTTCGGGCGTCCAACCTGGAGGTCGATGAAAGAGCGACCATATTTTAGGGTTTCTGACACACAATTTTGCTCTTCCAATTTAAATCAAAGAGAAGTCATTACAATTGTGTTGGGAAGTAAATAAATAATAGCGATTAGTAAAGAGTTCATATGTGATTTTCTATAATTAACCATCAAGGTGTTGCTATAAATAAAGTTTGTGGGTAACATTTTTTAAGATAATAAGATAATAAAAATATAATTGCTATAAGTAAAATTTTTATTAGACACCTCGGAAAGAAATAAAGCTGATAGGTTAGAAGGCGTAGTGCAAATTCTTTACATTCTACGATATTTAATCTTCGATGATTTATGTATTAGAATAATATCACATAATAGCCGATATTGTACTTTGTTTGTGGCCTTTTGGAGAATTGTTTCTAGTATCGTGTTGTGGGTTTTCTAATAATGAAAAAAATATAAATAAAAAAATAGCATGTCTGTTATTGATGGTGAACTTTCGAATTTTGATCAAAGCAATTTAAACGGGAATCCATCTAAGACGATCCTCGGAGTGGTCGACTAAATTCAGTGATTACCGAAGAGAACACTCGAAAAGTAGAAACATTGATTCTCGAAGATCGACGAATTAAAATTGATGTGATAGCTAGTAACGTGTTTGGGCCATAATCCCTCATAATTTGGGTGTGTCAAAGGTGAATGCTAGAAAATGTTGACTCCATTCGATAAACAACGTCGAGTTGAAATTTGTCAACAATTTTTGAAGAATTTGAAGAATTTTTGAAGCACGTATCAAAACATTTTTTATTGTCATGATGCTCCGGGACACTTTTTTGCCCGTAGTGATGAAAACAGCAAGTTGCTGTGGACAATAATTGTCAAAACATTTAGATTACTCGTAAATCTACAAAATGTCATGCGTTTGTGTCAATTCTATCGATTTATTTTGCTATGTGGTCAATTCATTCCTAAAAGCGAAAAAAAAAACAATTTCTGCACTCATCGACACGTGTTATCAAATTTATTTTAACACTGTAATTAAAAATGCAGACCAATCGTGGATTTTTGTAGGGCCAGATATAAGAAAGTTAATTAACGAGCCTTATTTTTTAGCCAGCCTTAGTGCTACAGAAAAACAGCTTTTGTCGACAACACAAAACATTTTCTTGGCAACTACAAAGCTCCGGATTTCCATGAAAAAAATTAATTAATACTAACAGCCTACCACGAATTAGGATGCAGGATGCCTAAAAATTCATTTTCTTCATTCCCATTTAAGTTTCCCCGAAAACATGGGCTCTGTTAGCGATAAGCGCGGGGGCGCTTCCACCAGGAAAGGAGTTTGAGAAGCATTACCATGGCCGATTGGAGCCACCCGTGCTTGCTGACTACTGTTGGTCGCTTCTGAGGGAATTTTCGACGGCTGATTGAAAGAGAAAAGCCAATCGTTAAAAAAAATAATATTTCCATAAAGAATAGTGTTTGATGCAGCCAATATTTAGGAAAGAAATTAAAATGCTCACTATAAAAATATAAAAATAATAATTACATGCTGTAAACCCAGTCAAAAGAAAAGTTTGTAATTTGTTGCATAGTGTTATTACGAAAATTGTAACTGGCCCATAAAACGCAAGGGCTCGCCACCTTCAAAGAAGTTTAAGGTCCAACAATCAGTTGGCAAGGTTATGGCCATTATGTTGTGGGACTAAGAAGGAATGTAATGTAATAGCTACTTGCCACATAGGACCACGATGATGGGTATACCAAGCTTACAACCGACCCGGAAACGTGTGAACTAAATTCCAAATATCCTGGAGGGAAATAATTCGACCAATGGCATGCAACAATATTGTTAAGTAATAACTTTTTGTGTAAGTCTAAGCTTCTTTAAAACTGTTTCCTGCCTTGACATTAGTATTTCTATATTTAAACATGAATTCTAAACCCAACCTCAATTATCAATAAACCATAGTGAGTTACATTGTATTTTGAAACACTAATTTACACTTCTCTTTCGTAGTATTTTGATTCATCCTGAGTCAAAGAATTGAAAAATTGTCCATGGAAGCTCGAAAAATTATAAATAAAGTTATAGCAATTTTGATACACATCAGCAAGCTGGCCAATGAACATTCCCTAGTGAAAAGGCTTCATAGTTAGCGACCATAGCGACTGGAAAACCTGTTAACTTTATCAAGACGATTCGAAAAGAATCACAACAAAATCAGTCCTCATTGATGCAAAGTCCAAAAAAGAAACGTACGAAGCAAGCTATGAACAAAATTGATTTGGACGATTACAACTTTGGTGTTCTACGACGAACTGGGCATGAAGTGTACACTGTAGATCGAAAATTTCGATTAATACTCAATAAAATGCAAGAAAAAATTGGACAACGAGAAATATTAAGGAAATATTTATTGCAATTAAATTACATACTAAGTGCATTGACAAAAGAAAATTCTTAATAGAAAGATATGAGATCGTGGTTTGGCGTTCTCGAACTTTAAGAACAGTGCGAGGGAATAATGCACGTGGTGACATGAAGAAACCAGTAACGTATTTATATGGAACGTACACACATTTCATCATATCATATATCATATCATATGATGGAGCTGGTCAGAGATACATCATTGCTCATGCGGGTGGCTCATATGGGTTCGTTCCTATTGGATTATTGATATCCAAATCTAAATGGAAATCTGGTGACTATCATGACTATCATACAAAATTTAGGCAATGGCTCAAAAAACATTTAATACCAAATTTACCTCCCAGTGGTATAGTTGCACCATATCATTCTGTACAAATTAATAAACCACCTACACAAGCGAACAGAAAACAAGAGATAATGTCATCGTTAGAGGCGAATGACTTATCAGCTACAAATGACATGAGAAAAGCAGAATTATTAACTTTGGTACAACGTCAATCAAGAACTAAAACATATTGCGTTGACGAATTGCTGAACAGAGACGGTCACACAGTTGTACATTCACCACCTTATTGTGTCCAATCCGATAGAATTAATCTAGAGCCAACTGAAGAATAAGTTGTCTACGAACAGTATGTCGCAAACCAATAGCGAAATTAAACAACCGGTACGACATGCATTTTTTAAAGTAAATGAAATAGATTTGAAGAAATGTTGCAATCATGTTGACAAAGTTGCTGAAGAAATTTGGAATAATAATAGCCTGATGGATGAAACTGTTGAATTAATGGATTAATCGGATAAAGAGGAATCGGAATTTGAAGCTGAAGATTAATCGAGTAGTTCATCAGAATAATTCATCTGAAATAATTTGTTAATTATTTTGTGCAGGTAAATTAACAAAAATTATAACTTGAACATATAACATAAACATATTGTTTGAAAATAAAATTGGGGAACGATTATTTGTTTTCGGTTTATTCAACGCAAAAATTTGTTTCAAAAACAGCTTAATTGCAGAATTTGTAACGTGTTCTCTCGGTCTAGATATAACCTGAAATTAAATTTTCCCATCATATACGTTTCACTGTGAATACAGTACATTCAGATCGCAACACTAGGTAAGCCCACCCAAGTCGTTTGCAAGCTTGGTAGACCTATAACTATTGTGCTGCTATTTTTTGCAACAGGGCAAAGGAAAATTCAAAAATTCTGCTTTTCAATGACAATGTGTCAGTGCACAAGTCTGTCGTTGTCCAGGTGCTCTGAAGGATTTAGAGTTCACAGAAATAAATCATCGACCCTACAGCACTGACTCAGCTCTCTTTGACCTTTTTCTGTTCTGGAAGTTTAGAAAATTAGGGTACAAAGATTTCTAAACGACGAGAACTAACTCCTTCACAGTCAACTACCTCTTTATCAACTTGCGATCGTAAGGCATCGCAAAAGATGTCACATGACATTTAAGGAAAACATACTGAACTAAAATAAAAATATAAATACTTTTCAAAATAATAGCAGGAATAATTATCACATTCAAAAGATGATTCCATCATAAACAAGTTTTGTGGCACCAACTGTTTCTCCTAGCGCTATATAGGGGACCGAAAATGATTTTTTCTCTCAGTTCTGATGAATTTTTCCCATTCTTGTGTCTCATAAGTGTTTTCGGGGTGTACCAAGGGTGTGTCAAGTATTATACCAATTTTTTCTGCTCACTTTAGATAGCTGCTTTATTTCACTTATCATCAACTATATATTTATAAAAAAAATCAGTAAATTTAATTTAATTTAAAAGAGCAAGACATCTATGTATTGTATGCTTTCACCAAACGTTTCTTTTTGTATAAGAACGAATCAAAGGTCGAATTATGTATACCACATTTTCATAATTTGTGCATTATATCAATCACCGGCGTTGAGCTGGCGAAAAGTTATCTTAATTATTAAGAGTGATGTAAAAAATGTCGCGAAATGCGAAGTAAAAAACGAGTACTAATGTCGTCATTATGTAAATTCCAACCGTGCCCGTATAACCTAGGCCTACTCTTTTACTTCGGTGTTTTTTTAAAAGCAAATCATATGTAAATTAGTGAGTGAATAGTCGGTGAATATTTTTACAGTGTTTATAATTCGCCTTTTATGGACTTATTAGCATAACTGAATGGTGAATGTTTTTAAATTGCCGTTTTTTCCCCTCGCGAAAAGATTCCTTACTTTAAGTTAACTGGGGTGTCCATTAACTTTCACCGCAATTGGTAAGTAAGATATGGATTAATTAAATGCGGGCGAATTAAAAAAAAAATGAATAGTTATACAAAGGATTGTAAAATTTATCGATTTCATAATCAAGTGCTGACCTTGCAGCGATAACGTTAATTAATAAGTAGTTAATTTTTATAAAAATAAAGACATTTTCAAACCGTTTAATTAAGTGCAATAGCCTAAAAGCAGGGGAAATAATGACAGAGAGAACGGGCCAATTTGCAAAGATATAATGGAAAAGTAAAGTCGAAGAAAGTCGAATAAATGCTACAGATGGAAATAATGGAAGGTCTTAACGATACCTTTCGCAAACCCCCCCGGTCTGGAGCTGCGTTTTAATACCAAACTGCAGCAGATTTTATAAAACTTTTAGTCCGAATATAAATATACATGGCCGCCTATAATATCAAGACTGCGCAAATTGCACCAAGGTATTGTGTGCAAACGACAATCTTCTTGTCTCCGTCTGGCGCATTAAGCGGCGAAACTTTATTTAAAAATTTTAACGTTTACACCTTTATTTAATGCCCGAGGGGGACGTGTTTATTTTCTTTTCAAGCGGCTCTGAGGTGCTTATTAAATTTCCCTACTTAATAATCGCATTAGGGTGCGCATTCTAAAAATCTATTCTTTGTACATCTTTCAAATTGTTCACGTTACACTTTACGGCGTGGTCGTGAATATTAATTTTAATGAGAAATTTTTACATATGATTTAAATTAATTAATACTGTGAGAGAATTTTTGAAATATTAGCAAAATTAAATGTTAGAGATATGTAACGGGTGAATTAATGTTAGTAAAAACCATATATGGAGTTTATAAAATGCCGGCCGGTTCGCCATAAATGAATCGATTTAACATTGAAAAGGTCCGTATAAATCCTGGCCACTCGTGGACTCCCCCGAGATCTTCAGGTTACAATGAATAAGTCAACGATCCGCGGAAGAAAGTAAATTGCGTTTTTAGGTACGTCGGAGCCGGCGAAAAAATAATATGATTTATTACACCTCTTGAGGAGGTCCTTTGTCTCGGAGCGGCGAATAATCAGGAAATACAATTAGGTAGATAAATGTAAAAACGGGAATAATTAAAGAGTACAAAGCTCCGAATTCATCATATTAAAAATGAGCGTTAAAATCGCGATGAAACGAAAGAAAAACAAAGGGGTTTGGCGTGAGGCGCGCTTGAAGGGTTGTCAGTTGCGCTTCTGAATCAGAGAGCGAACAAAAACAATGAAAGAGTCCCTCATTGTTTCGGTACCGCCGCGTTGCGAGCAACTTCTTCGATAATCACTCATCCTGACACGTCGTTTGATAGTAAAAGATGCGGTTATCACGCACTTCACTTCAAGGCCTAACGCAAATTCCTATTGGATTATGCGAACCACACACAACGCACGTTTTACACTACGAAAATTTTGCAGATTCTGGAAAAAATGTATGTAGTCAGTTGCTTTCAATAAAATAATATCTTTCATGAATTGAATACTCATTGCATGAAAATTTAGTTCCTTCTTCCCAAACTTGAATAGGAAATATTTCGGAATGTTGCATCACAATTATAAACGGTTTCAGAAGAAATATACAATCCATATTCGAATAATTTCAATATTTCAAAGACGGTACAGGGTTATCCTAGGTACCAGGTTTTAAGCAGTGAGTCGGGGTTTTTTATGGCAACTTGACGAATCTCGTAAGCGATCCTTAATTTCCACACAAACACAATAATTTGAAACAAACTTTTCAAATGAAAGATGAGTAAAATTTCATGATATTTAACTTTT
Source organism: Geotrupes spiniger (assembly GCA_959613385.1). NCBI lineage: Eukaryota > Metazoa > Arthropoda > Insecta > Coleoptera > Geotrupidae > Geotrupes > Geotrupes spiniger. The sequence continues at coordinate 12,535,542 of OY390737.1, read as the reverse complement.
ATAAGAACAACTCGATAACTCGTACTGTTTACAAGATGTTGTAAAGGTAATAAGAGTAAACCATCACTTTCGATTAAGATATTGCTCAAAATATGACATTCTCTTCCTCTCTATAAACAAATCTTAAGTTTAAAGTTTCATAACTTTAGCTTTCATAGTTTAAGCGCGCACAGACACATCCACACACAGACGTCATTCCGAAAATAGTCACAATAAGCTTAGGGAAGATCAAAACGTGTAATTCCGTTAAAATCTGGAGCTCAAAAATTTTCATGACTATACTTCCTTATTCATAAAGTAGAGTAAAGAAAGTATGTGGAGTTTTTATTGTAAATTTTAGTTTTTTCGCTTTTGTGGTTTTACATTTTCCTTGAGTGTGTAAACGAAATTGAAGTATTCATTTATATTATTGTAAAATATATTTTATAAATATTATAAATTCTATGCTTAACAAAACAAATTCGCTCAATACTTTTACATAATTGTGTCCCGCAAACTTTAGCACCGGTCCTGAAGATTTACATCGCTTGCATGGTGCCGAAAGATTTGTTTTTGTTGTGTTCTACATTAACTGGGTTTGATGGTAATACAATTTTCCTGTCGATTGTTTTCGTTTTAGGACACCATTGTTGCATTGGTCATTGATGTTGTGTGTGCTTTTTGGTACAACCTACAATGTTAAAGTGAACATGTCGTTTATCCATCTTGTCGCGCAGTAAATTGTCGTTATTGATACTCTGTACCCATACTCACGTTAGGCTCTCTTTATTGGTGCTTTTAAGCAGATGCGTCCTATACAACATTTGCCTCTGTTTGCCTTTTTTGCTTACATGATGTCTCACAATTTAGAAAATTTGTTCGATTAAAAATATAAACAATGTTGCCTGTTAGTAATCATAATCATAATTTCAATACGCAGTCATAATCTACATATCGTGCTCAAAATATTTGGTATGGAAACGTTTGACAAAAGCATATTTCGAAGAGAAATTCAATGAAGGAGCGGTGTTGATATTTTTGTTGAGTTCTTGTTTAGAACAAATTGGTAATTATTAGCACTTTATTCGCTATGCCGATGGGGGGATGGTACTCCTGATCTTTAAAGGAAACATCACTACTACCATACTCGGTATGAATCTGCGACTCGTTTTGGTATTCTCTTTTCATATATCATTCACAGGTTTGCGAAAGAAATGGATTTGCTTCTTACCGACAGTAACTTCTTGAAAATCTTAAAAATAAAAAATATACTGCTTGTGCCGCACGTTGTTGGAGAGGGTTTCGTACCAAGTAATAAAATTTCAACTTTTGATATGGAATTTAATTTAAATATTAAGTGTATACGATATAAAAATAAGAAGAACGCATTAGCAATTATGAATATCTTTACTACTACTTTACTACTTTGCTACTGCACTCTACAACTATACTAAACGTATGAAGATATCAAGATGAAGATTCGTCGTGGTCGTTAGTAACCACTGGGTTGTAAATTCGTTTTTTTCTTCCACGGCTGGCCTGAATTAATTAGTATGTAGGTTGTGTTTTTTGCTACTTATCTTCCTTCGAAAATTTGACTTTTTTTTAAAAATAATGCGTCTATGACTAGGCGGGCGCAAACCGAAACGTGTTCGATAAATCTACGACACAACTATCCCTTTTTCTGCTAATACCTATTCCAAACGGAAACCCCATTTATCCTCATGGTCACCTTATGCACTTTACTTTTTGAAAGACCTCTACTTATATAGGCTATTGATATTTCATTATAAATAATTAAAAATGTTTAAAATTTGTACCAATGACGAGAAGCCTTTTAGTTTTGCAATCCCTTTCCTATTGAAAATAAATCAAGAAGTATATGAGTTATTAAGTAATAAAACATCCGTATGAGTAAAAAAGCAAATAATTAAAGAAAAATAATGTAAATAAACAAATGCTATTATTAATTTTTTTCTCGAAATGATTCCGGCCCAAATTTCTGATACGACCCATATACGAACATTGAACAATAATCTATAGTCCATATTCATTTTTCGTCAGTGACATATTTGGTGCAACCGCTAGAAATGGGACAAAAATGAACTGCCCTTTTGAGGAGGTGGGACATTTTATACCTGGGTTGAGTTGAGTTACAATTTAGGAATTTGGTTTAATTTACATGACACAAATTCCCCCGATATACATCCTAGTCTCACAGCATTGTTAGGTCAATCCAACACATCTAAATTTGACATAAAATTGATGGATTAAATGCAAACTTATAATAAAGAACAATATAATTGTAGCCATTTCTTATGGTTCACTGATATTGTGTTTCGAATGCATGTCACTGTAGGATATTTGTCATTAGTATTCACATCTTCGCATACGAGTACATACCATAAAATTTTACCTCTACCACCTTTAAGGGGGGATCCTGCTTTAGGAGGCCTTAAAATAGCGTTTTTGGTGGAATTTTTTAGGGCAGAAAAAATGAGCAAGTCTAGTGAACTTTTTAGAGCATTTTATTGCATATTTGAGCATTAAAAAAAAATATGTCGAGAGAAAAATATTTAAATGGAACCGATTTTTATGCACATTTGTGCAACACCTTTCAATTGCAATTTACAATCGGTGGGAAAGATGTAGCCCGTAATTTTTGTCTGAAACAAAAAAACCAAAGAAAATGGTAATTCTCATATATTTTCTTCTATGTGAACTAAAAAAAACCCAAAATTTTGAAATTCAAGATTTTTCTCCGGTTTGAAAATAAATTTGCTCTTTGCAGGAAGAGAAAATCATTTCAACTTGCTAAAAAAGTTGTTTAGAATTTTTTTTCATTAATCTTTTTAGTTCAAATAGAATAGAATGCTACTGAAGCCAACAAAAGTTTTGCTTCGTTTTGATTGCTTGTCTAGTTTCCTCGCAATCACGCCCACCAGTTTAGAAAAATCGTAAAAACGAAAACTCGAGAAAACGCGCTCTAAAGTTTACGATCAGGAAAAATGTTAATTTTCGATTACTTACGGAATATCTCGTTATAATCCTACTATAGCTCTTACGAACTCAAAATATCATTGTTTCGAACGACCGATTGAACTTTTTTCAGTACATAGTTCGGTGTTATGTTACTGCGGGGATGGGTGCGCGTTTCGTTTGTCCGAGCGTTCATGCGTTCGTATATTTTTTGCTCGACACCTCACTGTGTTTAGTGCTGTATCTTTCAAAATATTGCGAATTAGCCGCTGTAACTTTTTATACATATTCTTAGATATATTAGGCATAGATTTGAGCAATAAAAAACAAATCGATTTTTTGAGCCTTCTAAAGCAGGATCCCCCCCTTAAGTATTTAATAGCTATTTATAAAACTACTAGTACAATGAACTACTTTTTGACACGAGACGTGTACAACACGTTCAGTGATAAAAAGCATTTCGATTTGTGTTTTAGAAAATATGAATTTGTTGTGATTTTATTATTCATACATTTCTAATGAATGGAAAACGTCAGCTTTTAACACTTGTAGTAAAACACTGTTTATCACTTGTTAAAAAGAACAACTTTTTAGAACTGCTAAATTTGTATTTAGTAACTGAGTTGGGTTGGGTTGGGTTAGTAACTGATTAAAAAGTAAATTATAACGGAAAACAGTTCATAAATAAGCTTTCTAATGTTCTTGGGTTCTGCTAGATTGCTACTCCAACCCAACGAAAGTAACTGGAATATTAACGAATGAAACAAAAACTAAAGGCTACGAAATGTGGTCGACCTGAAAGGCTAATTAATACAACGGAAAAATTCAATGTGTCTATCACATTTCCGACATTATAATTAAAACCAGTGCAGTCGGAATCTGGTTGGGGAAGAAATATAAAATATAGTTTTATTCTATTGAAGAAATGATAATTGTGTCTGGATGAAAATATAATTTCTTTCCTTCAGCATTTCATATAGGAAAACTAAATAGATTAGCAGTGTACTTAAATATATCTCTAGCATATTTAAATTAAGCCAACCCAACCCAACAACAGTAAATTGAAATCGTATGGGTCAAGAATGGATTCAAAGTTCGAGCCTCGAAATGGAAGAACGTACGAGATGTGGTGGCCAGGAAATGTTGGTGACGAACGCGACCAAAGACACGGGAGAGGGCTGGAAGCACAAAATCAAGATTTTAAGATCTTATCAGGACCATCCATGACGCCGAGCAATGTATTTAAAAATGATACCACAATTTGGTTTATTTGACAGCGTAAGGAAAGTATTCTATTGAAATCTGTCAATAATTTCATCAAGTTGATAATTCCTGTAAATAAGCTTCGTTCAATTTTCATAATTTAATAGAATCCAAAAGATTCTTTAATGTTGCAATCATTGATGTACCGCTTGTGATTGTTTTAGTTGCATGTAGAGAAAATGATTATGAATACATTCATAATTTATTACGAATTTTTCATCTTCAAGAAATCGCATTTTCGTTGTTAAAACTAAGTACCCTTCGCAATCCCTTGTAAAAAGATATTTTTCAAAAAAGGTGTGTTGGTATGATAGATTAAGGCGGCTAGATACATTCCATTTTAAGCTGGTTGGCATGTCCATTTTAGAAACAGTAGCACATCTTTTACACTAGCTGTTAATTTCCATTCCTTTGGCAGGACACACGTAATACATTGGTTGTGGTTTCCAAGTGGTAAGCAGGATCGCCATGTAATAAACTCAATAATGAAGTGAAACAAAAATAAGAAGCTTATCAGCCAAAAATATTGGAAATTAAGTGTGTGGGATATTAATTTCCTTCTCCACCGTAGATGTTTTTTATTAATACGTAATTTTGTGTATATATACTTTCGATAATAAAATATAAAATAAAGTTTCAGATTCTCTGTAAAATCCGGAACGACTTCGATTTCAGCGCAGCAAGAATTAAAAACAAACCGGCGACTGTTCGTTCACACGGGCAATAAAAATTCGACTGAAATAAAATCAAAAAGGCCAGCCGAACGAACAGACACCGTGAGCGGAGATGAGAGAATATAACCTAAATAACCTTCGAGCGTGCACATGTTGTCGACAAAAACAAGTGGTGAGAGTTCCACGGACGTGTCGTCATTGGCGCACATGCATGGATAAAACATAACTCCGGTGCAAAACGCAGATAAATAACACATATGTCGCTGCTGCCCAGTCTACTCGTCATTGTAATAATGTAATTACCTACACGTTTTGCAACCGTATTTCGCCGGACACCGGCCGCCGGAGAGCACGTTGGCGCCGCAATAAAACACACGCGACGCGTTTTTATACACCTGTCACAGTCGGTCGGGCTGCCGCAATGACATCACCCCAAAAACATCAATTCTATTTCGGTATCGCTTCTTATACTAATTACGACGGATGATTAAATTATACGCGCGCGTTGATGCGCTCGTCAGATCTCACGGTCCTCCGAGAGAAGGTCAATCACATTCACTTAACCGACTGTTTTGCTCATCAAGAGGTTGGAATGCGCCCGTTGCTCACTTTAAGTTAATTGCTATAACGCTTATACGTTAACTGTACGCTTCTTTGAAACGAATGCATAAAGCGTCACAAACGAAAAGTGAAATCATCCGCTATTACCTTTGATTTGGCAATTTCATAAGGATTCATCTTTAAGTAATTCCAAATTGTTTCATGTACATATAATAAAACACAACGGTACACGTTAATGAATATTTACAGGTAATAATTCCAAAGGAGATTACCATATAATACCTTATAATCCTGTTTACGGGACACGCGCTACATATTTTAGCAAATGTTACCGGCGTGTTTACCTGACAACGTGCCTACTTCTGCAATTATTGGGATTACAAAGTCGAACAACTCTGCACACGTGTCGCAAATAAAGTGCTTCCCCATTATTTAGAGCCTATTAACGTTTGCAACTATTCATAGTCTATAGGTAAGGCTGAGTGCCGTGTACCAACATTACGGAACTCCGCCAGCTGTCGGTGGCTTCATTCATCATACGGCTCACCGCCTGTTCATCGCTCACGTTCGACAAACTTTTGATAACGGTTGAAGTATTGCCGCTCGAGTGGCAGTCGTCAGAAATTCAAATTACAAAAGAATTACAATTTTAAAACGGTGGCGATATGGAGAACTTTAGTGTGTCTCGAATGAATCGAAATACACTTCTTGCTTCGTATATTTTACCTTCCCTCGTTATTGATTAAGTGGGCAAAAGATTTGGCTATAGAAATGCGAAAAAAATAATGCTTGAATTGCGATGAAGATTTATTCTAAGGCTACTTACTTATGCAATCCTAAGCCTTTATACGAGGGTAGATCAGTATTAACGGTCCCTAACATACAAGGAAACAAATTGAAGAAATATCAAACATTTATTTTTCTACGTAATCTCCCTGAACGTCGATGCATTTGGTCCAACGATGCTCCAAACCTTTGATTCCTCTGGAAAAAAATTCTTTCGGTTGCTCTTCCAACCAATCGTTTACGCCCATCATCATTTCATTATCGCCGTAATATCTGGTCCCCCGAAGATATTCCTTTAAGTTTGGAAGTAAAAAGAAATCACTAGGGACCAGGTCTGGTGAATATGCGGGATGTTCAAACAATTCAAATTCTTCGTTCAGAATAGCGCTAAAGGCAACATGGCTTTTGCGGACAGGAGCCCTGTCTTGATGAAACTCCTTTGCTCAAATTTTCCCGTATTTTTTCCTTGACACAATCGCGCCATCTTGAAAGTAATTTGGCATAGTAGGAGCCTCTTATTGTACGTCCACGTTCCAAAACATTAGTCATCAAAATTCCGTCTGCGTTCAAAAAAATGTGGGGTGGCGGAGAACCTCGGCGTTGCCACTGCATACTTTGTTGTTTCGACTCAGGATCGAAGTGGTGGAACCCACCTTTCATCAGCAGTGACGAATCGAGAAAGAAATTCATCCGGATCTGCTTTAAACTTTGCCAAACTGGCTTCCGAATGCACTACTCTAGAACGTTTCTGATCAGGTGTCACCATTCGTGGGACCCAACGTGCAGACAACTTTTTAGCCCCAAAATATTTGTTAAATTATTTTCCATAGGACCATAAGAAAAATTCGTAGTTATCCGGCGAATGGTCAGTCATCTCTCTGTCATTACTATTGTCCGGTTTCACGAACGATTGTCAAATGGTGAATTAGTTAACAAGCCTTTAACAACTCGTTATTACTTCTGAAATCCAAAACAACGGTAATTTTTCTTTTAACGGTTCTTCAAGGTAACCAATCGTCAAATATTTGACGATTGATTAAAGACTTATTAACGAATCGTCCAACTTTTGAAGATTCGTTAACAAGCTGTTAACGGCCGATTAGCGTTTGTGAAACCGGGCATATATCCTGTATACGATTAACATTTTCTGGTCCGTCCAGCACCCTTCGCATGTTCACATATTTGCCTTCACAGTTTCAATTTTCGAGACATATTTTTCACCAGTTGGTAAGAAACAGCACCCTCACCTAATACACCTACCATGTCTTCATGAATTTCTTTTGGCGACAACCCTTTCATCTGCAAGTGTTTTATAACTGCACGAACCTCTGATTTTTCCATTTTTAGAATGTCTGTAAACTTAAATTATAAATTATTTGAACAGGTAACAAGTGACAACACTAGAATTGAACCAACGTAACAAGAAATGATTAATACGGTTCCCTCTTCCATATTTCTTTTTTTTCATACTACTCTCTTTTTTTCTGGTGCTTTTCTTACTTCATCTTGCCATGTCTTCCTCTCTTTCTGCCTGCTTGTCTTGCTTCATAAATGTGCCTGCATTGCTTCTCCTTTTCCATTCTTTTCAGGTATCTTAGCCACCTTAGTTGGCTTTATTGTATTTTGTGTTCTATTGGTTTGGTGTTTAGTATCTCTCTGTATGTTTTATTTCAAATTTTTCCCTCTTTGCATTGCTTTCTATTTTTTTTTATTTTTCTAGCCATGGCTTTCCATGGCATTTAGTCTGCTCCTCTGTGTGCCATTATAATTAATTTTTTTCTTTGGGTATCTCTTTTTCCTAGGAGCATTATTTTAACTGCATTAAATAATCTCCCTGTTATTCTTTGGTTGATTTCTCTATACACTGCGAAGTATTTGAAATCTTTTACTTTACAATTTTGTGCCTCCTATTTATATGTTGTATGTTGTATTTCGGTATTTATTATCATTATTTTACTTTTCTCACAGTTAATTATCATATTCGTTTTCTTTAATTCATTATCGTACATTTTCATGTTGTGCTGTAGGTTTTGTTCGCTTTCTCCTATGATCGCCATATCGTCTGGTCTGCAAATATCAGTTATGTCACCTGTATTATTTTCATATTCCAATTTTGTATGGTTTAATTTTGTATTTGCATTGCTTTACCACGTCGTCCAGGACTACTGTAAATAGGAGCGGGCTTAGTACGCATTGTCGGAGTACTACTGTCGTAATCTTTCCAAGGTTTCATGGTGAAGACGTAGTTATTGCACTTTTTATAGAGTATTCTGACAATCTCTTGCCTGGTCTTCTATTTCTCTTTTCTTTTGGCATTTCCATACATCTTCCTGCCTTATTCTGTCGAAAGTTTTTGTAGACCCACGAAGCAAATGCGTGCTTGTATATCAATTGCTTGTGCGTTTTCACTTACTTGTCTTGCGGCGAATACCAGGTCTTGTGTGTATTTTTTCAGTAATTCTTGCATACACATTGCAGGGTATACTGATTAGGGTTATGCCTCAATTATTAATAAGTCTACCGGTTCTTTCTTAATCTCTTTTCCTACATATTATGTCATTTTTGGGGTGATGCTGTCGATTAGCCGTTTTACCCATCTTCAATCTTCCTATAGCTTCCTCTAATTCTTCTTCATCTGTTCATTTATTTGCCTCTTTGCCTTACCTTTATCTTCACCTTTTTTTACTCTGTTATTCTTCTATGAGTTCTTAAAAGTATATCTTTCCATGATTTTCTCTTCTTCTTGTAATATTTTCCCATTTCCATCTTTGACGTTCTTTAGTTGACCATTTGTTCCTCATAGGGTCACCAAGAAGAGTTTTTGGTTGTCGTTATAGGATATATTCATCTTATTTCCAAAGTTTATCGCGCTATATTTTTGGTCTGTGTTACTAGCTGTTTTTTTGTATTCTTCGTAGTCTTCCCTTTTTCTCGTTCGTTGCTACTTGTTTTATTGCCGTTGTTTACTCCGCAGCATTTCATGCTGGTTCTATGATGCCTCTCTTTAATTCTTCCCACTTTTCTTCTACTGGTCTGCCTGGTTCTCGCTCTTGAATTTTTTGCCTAGTGGTTGTTTGTACTTTTCTTCTTTAGTCTGTCACTTCTTATTTTTTTCTTTTATTAGTGTTCTCCTTTTTGTTTCTTTCTTATTTGTTCTTATATTCCATAAGAAGTAAGTAGTCCTCGTTTCCTATCTCAGTTTCTTTCTTTACTCATTAATGGTATGGTATTAAATTGCCAATATAACACAAGCAAAATCAAAAATGCATAACAAGGTGTGATAACATTACAGCTATACTCAATATTATCATTTATCAACAGTAAATTTACATGACAAGTTCTTTTTTGTTGACTATGCATCATTTTGTCACCATCAACGAAGATGTTTAGCCCGTACATATTAATTTATATACTGTTTTGTTCCTCAAATTTTGGTATTTGTTTTAGACTCACTGGAAATTCCAAGCAGGTCGTTGAAAAATGGGGATATGATAATCGGTGGGTTGATATATTGCAGATGTCACAGCCTATGCGAAACAGCAATTGTCTTGATTTTGAATGTTACATGAATTTGTTACAATTCACTTCCATGTATAAAATTTCTGAACATCCTTACCCGAGTACCGTCCCTGAAACGCTGACATTTCGGCCCTAATTTCATCAATAAATTCTTCGTATATTTTCATCGTAGTTAAGAAATAAATACAGAAACAATCTTGGTTTTCTTTGCGTGTATGTGTAGCACTGACTGATGTAGGGTAACAACTTTTTCTCTTATTCGTTTAGTTAATCCAATAATGTCCAGTAAACGATCCAAAAACTGGTCATTTATCAAATGCACTAGCAATCTTTTCTATACCGTATCTGAGACCATCACAAATACATTGCATTTGTATCGCAAAGTTAATGTATTATCAATTTGTTTGCGAATTTAACGAATTTAACGATGATAATCGAAAATGAATCTCAATGATGAACTTTTTTTCCTCATAAGACCATGCAATTTGTATCTAGGCACTTCTGGTAAACAATTGGGTATAATCTTATTGAAGCATGTCAGTATTTTTTAGCCATTTCTGTTATAATTTCATGAAGTCGTAGTGATACATAGTCGTAGTCCATTGTTTTAGCACTACTTGGGTTCCAGCAACTGTTCTGCTTATTTCTTGTTGTATAGTTATGCGTTACTGGTTGAGTACTTTTATATTAACAACGTTACATGCTTGTACAAAATTGCTTGTCAATTGAATTATATTCTACCAAAGATCACTTAACTCAAAATGTACTCGTCGGATCATAAGTTGGCAACTCGGACCAATGCATCAAGTCCCCTTTTTTGTCGATCTATTTAGGTTTGAAAAACACAAACACACGCAAGTATCTACTCCTATAATTTACTTTTATGAATCGTTTTGCTCTGATAGATATTTAGTTTTTGCGATATGTTACCCCCGAAATAATAATTTACAATCGATGCCCTCCTCGAAGGCGTAATTTATCAGATACACTCCCGGGCACGGCAAATAATAACGAAAAACTCCTAATCTGATTTATCGACTTTTCCGCACAAAGTAGTAAATTCATAGGCGATATAAGAGTCGAGCGGGGCAATCAAATTACGTATGCATTCCCCCCGTATTTTGTTACTTTTATCTGTCGCCCTTTATGTGCCTAAATCTGTGCTTACCTAAGCTTTAGATTCTTCACGAAATTGAATGGTTTTGTTGCATACGTTCGTTAAACAGTCGCCGTTCCATTCGGACGCGCGTTTTTGCAAAAGTCGTAAAATTGCTCGCAAAGTGTTAATAATACAGCGTGGGCAATTATCCCCGACTGTGTTTACAACGACGTGAATAGTTCGAATCTTTTTAACGCCATATTTGATCAACACTTGTAAACGTAAACATCTTCGTTTAATTATTATTCTTACTCATTTTCATTAACTTTGTTTATACGCAAAATATTCTCACGGATTGCTTACCTCTTACGTACCCCGAAAATCTGCGGCGCATCTGCGAAACTACGGAATAAACGTTCGTAAACGTCACGTCCCGGTGTTTAATTTTAAATCGAAACTACCTAACAATAAAATTTGTTGCACATCTGCGCTGATCCCAATTATAATGCACAGTTCGTCACCTTTAAAAGGTGTCGACCAGGTGATCATTTCAATTCTGTGTATTCAAATTTTATTTGTGCGCCATGCGACTTTACCGTGACGTCGGTACAACTTCCTGGATCAGACGTGCATCGCAACGAACGAAGATAACTATATCCGATGGTCAACACATGTTATAATTAACATTTTATTTGATAGTGTAATGTAAACCTTTAGTATCTGTTTTTTTTTGTGTAAACACATGACAGCATTTTTATTTAATATCGTTCACCGCCAATGACGTAGATACACATGGAGCTTTGGTGAGTAATGTGGATGAAAGATATTTAGGAATGTTTCATAATTAATCGATGTCCTTCGTTCGTTTGAAAAATTTTAAGTGTACATAAATAAAACGAAAGAAAAGCAAAGAAAATGGACAAACAAAATAAATGCATGTTATCCATACGAAAGCGAAGTACATAATTTGTTTACGAAGGACAAAACGGTGACACATGAAGTAGAACAACATAAATGGACTACTCAATTTTAGAAAAACAACTAAACATATAAATTAAATTAGTATTAAGCAAAGGTTTGAAAAAATCAAATTGGTGGAAGAAAATTAATTAAATGAAACTAAAAGTATTAATAGCCATAATAGTCATGAAAATTAAAACAATGATCAAAGTTAATAAAAACAAAAACTAAATCAACAGGAAAACTAAAAGAATGGCACTTAAATAGCTTTAGAAAGATGCAAATAAAGCCCAAAAATAAAAATATATACAATATAGACGACTGGAGAAACGTAAAGTAAATATAAAAGCAGAAAACAAATAAATAACGATATCAACGAAACAAAAGCAATAATAACGAGAAACAAAGCACAAATGAAAAAAAAAAACAACAAGAAGGCGAGATTAATTTTTGGCAATGCAACCAACAATGAATTTTAGGGTTCCTCTTTAGATAACTAGATCTGCTAAAATACCTACCCGATCTGTCCTTTTAACTACATTTTCTATGTTTTGCAGGAGTTGAATATTATATTTTGCTTTGCTAGCAACATCTCAAAGGTCTTATTTCATTTTATATTTATAATAGAATGAGAAACTATTAATTATATTGCAATATACAAAAAGTTACTTTTCACGAATTAATATCTGTTTCACCAAAATGAAAGACCTAAATAATATTATTTTATTTGGCAAGTTAAATTGAACGTATAAATCAACACGTTTAAATGTCTGTCTGAAAACTTTCCGTTTTTCAATTTAAAATAAACACAGTCTAATGGTATAAAATATTTTGCAGTTGATAAATTATTTCAGTCGAAATCCCACCTTTATTTCGGCGTATTTATTTATACATATGTCAACGGAATCCATCATTCATCCTCACTTTACGTTCAGTATGTGCCTCGAAGACAGCGCGCTCTACGTCAGTTAAAAATAACACCGAAGTGATGAGTGTAGGTAAAACTAATGGTAATTAGTTCGGGGTTACACAAAAGGCAACGTGGGAGGGTTTCTCCGCGCTAAGGATTCTACGGTCATTTCCTGTCCGAGAAAACCCAAAAATGCAATTTAGCCTGTCAGGTCGAAAGGTTCGAAATAACACGTCGGAAAGTTTACCGAATAATATCGCCCCGGGCTTCTTTATTATAATACCGAGAAGACTTAAAATTTTCGAACGTTAATTGCTGCCAATTAAACAATTTTGAATTAACTTGAACACGTCGTTTACTGGTCTCGTTTTTAATTAACAAAAATGGTTTATTGCCGAAGACAATAATTAAAATGGCTTCAATAAAAAAAAGCTCATCAACGTGCTTAACGAGCTATAATTTTTTCTGTGTTAATGTGTGTTAAAATCTAATTGCATTTTTTAAAATTTTATTCGATGATATTACGAAGTACATTAATAATGAAGAACGTAATCATTTTGAAATCGACGTTGTAATGGATGGTGAGATAACAGGTACTTCGACAGCTCCGCCCATATTCACGTAGCAACAGGTAGTTGGATGCGTTACGAATCCAGGTAAATTGAGCAGGTGAAACAAAATGGCTTCTTGTTATATATTTTCTAAATTTTGAAAACGTGCAGGTCATTAGTTTCAGAGAAATGTATCGTAGTCTTTTTAAACGAGCGCTCATACATTAAACTGAAAATATTCGTGTTGATGTACGACAGATGTAAATTTTGAGACGGTGAAGTAACAAAAAACGTGTCTCAGGTCAGAAGTTATTTTTAGGGCGTTTCAAATTTCGACGAAATTCCGGGCCCGCAAAGCAGGTAGAGGCCATCAACATAATTCCACCAACAATAACAGGGATTGTAAATCTAAAGAATGAGGGTCGACAGGTCTGCAGGTTGATTGGGGAGAGGAAGACGTTGAATCAGCAGGGGCAGTAAACATCGGCATGGAGGTGGACATTCGGAAAAGTCTGATTGATGTTACGGACAAAAGGCGAGACACAAAGACGTCCGTGAGGGCCCCCGTATACCTACTTTCTATATAAAGCGAAGCATGATAAATATTATTTTAGAAAGTTTCGGAACTAACTTATGCTATATAAAAATGCACAAACACGGAGCGGAGAGCAGAAAGAGCCGTCCGAGATAATGTTATTGTGCTGTCCATTTCACCCCCTCGTCGTCGTCGTCGTCGGCGGCCGCGCATAACGCACAAGTGTTTTCTCTGGAAATAATTCAATTCTATATCGATGTGTATGACATCAATATTCAAATTTCTCGAGTTTACCTTCCGAAAGTTCGGCTGTAAGTTTGCGTTGGACGTTACTCTCGGATCCTATCACAACCAAACACGGCCAATATGCAAATGTGGGGCCGCTTCGATGTCTGTACCTGCATCGGTCAGCTACGTCAACAATCCATTACGCGCTTCCCTGCTTGTAAATGGGAAGTGGCCGGTCGAGTCATTACCACCCACTTGCCACATCCTAACCGATAATATCTTGCTTCAGATTGAACGGAATTAATTACCAATGCGGTCGTGTATGGAGTTGATTTTGAAAGGAATATCATTACAATTTATATTATATAGAAATTGCAAATATTTTGTTGCAACGTTAATATTTGCGTCAGTAATAATTTTATAGTTCTGTATTTTTTTTTATTAGCTTCAGTACTGGGGTTTTTATATGTATTGTGCTTTGATTTTTATTGTTTAGTATTTCATGTTAAAAAACTTCTATCGCGAATTTTCGTTCAAGGTGTTTAATTACAGTATTTGTTTGATAGCTGCTTTCATTCATTTTTCAACGCTCGTCAACTCCTGGAGGTGATTTATTTATCGTAAATTACATGCACCAGCTGCGTATGTCGCGCGTCATCGAATTGCGTCATCGCGAGATGTGGGGCGTCGTGGTACCATGAGGTCTTCCTTCTGCTTCGCAGCACGTAGCACATATTTACTAAGATAGATAGAGAACAAATGAAGGACCTAAACGACAGATGTAATTACTTTTCGTAAATTTGTTTTTGGTTTTCTAATACTTTGCCGGTATGAAAGGCAATCATGTCATCCGCTACGTAGATTTTGTTTGGTTTGATTCAATAATTTAGTAACCAACAAACATAAATCCGTTCGCTTCTATTCGCTACTTTTGCTATTCATTTATGTCTGTGATACTATTCATCTTTGACCAATAACATGTATTTTCATAGTCATAGCCTTATAGGTCTCATAATAACGGACCATTTTGAAACCGAAACGTAACGTAAGTGTACGATTACAGGTAACTCCACCCACGCGACGTTGTAGCAGATGATTGGGTAGGACATGTAACTCAGGTAAAATGGAAAACATTTAATTTGTCTGGCAATAACTAGGGGGAAAATATCTGACGATTTTTATAAAAGCTCTCGCACCAGCTATTTTCTGCTCCAGTTCTCTTGACATAAATACTTATTCCTGCGGTCTCATTTTATATCAGATCCTCATTTGCATAAACATAGGACACTTATTTTAGTTTCTCCGATAAATTTCGCTGTCAAATGTTTCGCTGATAAATGTTTGATGCATCGCATTTATTTGTATTTAACGTAGATGCTATAATATAACGTTTTAATAAATCGCGAACAATAATTATGTGTACATCACTACTTCGAACTTAAATAGTAATTTTACGTACAATATAACATAACGAAACCACTTATTATTACACAAAATATGAAACAAGTTCCCCGTTCATTAGCGAAAACATGGCAGTAATCCAACTTGAAACGGAAGCAATCCGAGCCACATTAAGATGACAAATTTTTATTGCTCTTGCCATATGACTCGCAATTGTATTTATTTGTTTATTGCAAACGTTTTTCTATGTAAATTGGACCCCCTTCGCGTAGTTTTGCAAAGCTCGCCGCGTTATCCCGCGGATAATAGCCTGCGAATAAAACATGGAGGCGAAGTGTTCCAAGTGATAACTTTCGCGTTCCACATCTCCCTCGCCCCGGATCCTAACAGAATTAAGATTAAAACGAGTTTGGCGAAGCATCATTCAACGAATACTTAATAACAATTTGTTCGAAATTAAGCTGATTTACGTAAGCAAGACGTTTCCTCTAGAGGTGCGGCGTAAGTTAGTCCATAAGAGAAACACATTACACCTCGAGGAATAGCTAACGTGGTCACCGGATCTTGCAGGTCAAAGAATAAACTGGAGGGTTACTTGGTAATTGGAGGAACGGTAACGTTAACATGTACGTATCGCTCCTGTGGGAGCTTGTGCACAACATGGAAAATGTTACGCAAGAAATTGCGACATAAAATTGGATGCGAGTAAAATATTCACTTCATTTACTTTACTTTCTATTAAGCGCAACGAAAAAGAAACGTAGTTTAAAGCAGATGAAATTTAATAATTAATTGGGGGATGAAAAAGTTCTTACGTCATAAATATTTCGCCTGTATGCTCATAAAATATTTTTGATTGTCACATATTTAAGAAATATCAATGCAATCTGGGAGTTTTAATTATTCAAGGAGTGTGTGATACTTTTTTGTGGGCATAGTATGTTTAACACAAGTAAGACAGAAACACAAAAAATGCAGATTACCTTTTATAGAATAGTGAAAAGCTCAAGTAAATAACATTACCCAATGCTACAAGTTGAAGTCAATTTAAGAACTCGATTCGACTAATATTGATGTCCATAGAACACAAAAATAAAATTTTGGGAATTGTGATGATAATTGTGATAATGTAGTGATGAGTAACTTTAAGTAATTTCAAAGACACTATGTCAATAGTAAAATATAGAAGTGTATGTGCTGTTAATTTCAGATTTACCACAAATAATATCTTTCTTGCGTGCCTTGCGGTGGATGAAACTACGTCCTTCCTTGCTGGTTCGAAGTCAGCTTTTAAATTCAGGTTGTTTACAACACAACCACAGTTGGTTATATTTTTTGTTTTAAACCTTTGACTTTTTACGTTTAATGGTTGCACCACGGCTCTCTTCCGAAGAAAATATTGACTCCTAATAATATTGACAATGATATTTCGAAATGTAGAAGTTGATCGGCGAGGATTTGTTCGGACTCTGTTGAAGAATCGCTAATTATTATTTGCTACTCAACAGATAATAGACAAGATTTAAAATACTTTACTAAACATTTTGGGTATAATAAATTAATAAATAAAATTAATATATTGAATACGTTGCTCAACATAAACTTTAAAATTTTTCTTTAGATTTTGATATAAATTCAAGTTTCCCTAGGGCACATCAACATTCTCCCTAGGTGTTGCAACACTGAGGTTGGGTTGGGTTGGGTTGGGTTGGGTTGGAGGGTTGTTGTATTTAAATCTAGGAATCAGAAAAAATAAATATCATTATCTAGACATTTAGTGGATTTATGAACTCATAGAAAATAAAATCGGTTCAACAAAAATAATCAAATCTAACCACCGAAGAAAATTATTATTTAAATGATGCAGCCAAGAGAAGTTTTTTGTTAAAACAACTACGGTATTTCAGCAACCCTTAACATCCTTGCACCAAAATATTACATGCAAATTAAAATGCAATGCTTTTGTTAAATCTAAGCAAATAACATTTTAAATCAACATATTGTTCGTTGCCCCAATACATCAAATCTGTCGTTTAAACTCAAGATTTTAACAAAATCAAATTTTAATTCCACCTACTTGAGGGGTTACATCTACGTTCTACGGATTCTTAAAGCATAACGTTTCAAAAATGTTTTCCGAAAATTTCAAGTCGATTCGTTCAAAATTGAGCCGGGCATCGATGATTCAATTTAGAGGTAATAAATTACTCCTTACCTATGTATATAACTGACTTTAAACGCGTTTTTCGCGAAACAGCTTTTTCAAAATCAGTGACCACGATATCTCCAAAACGAGTGGACCGATTTACTTGAAATTTCGCATACTTTTATTTCAGAAGGCAGTCCTTAGCCGAAGGATTTTTTTCGATGCACACTTTTTTATATCGAGGAATATGAAGTTATTATTTCAGGCAGTCCTTAATCGAAGAACTCGATGCATACATTTTTTATATCAAGGAATGTGAAGTGGTTTTTTCACCGAAATTTGGACTTTCACTTTCGATCGCCGACCATTTTTTCAAAAATTGATATTTTATCAAATTCTTCGATAGTAATAATAATACGATCCAAAAACTTAATTCGTTTGGTTTTTTTATTTGAGACGATCGGTGTAGAAGTTACAGTGGTCACCGCGGAAAGCCTTTTTTCAACAGCGGTCCGGGAAATATATTATATTTGCTACATTCGTGAATATTTTACAATAAAAAAAACAAACAAAAACTTCGCCTTTTTCCGCCGCCAACTAGGTGTAACGCTTTAATACTAAATCCCTTTTGTACCGAGAATTGTTGTTTGCAGCAACAATAAAGTGATCATACTAACAATATTCTTGAACCAATATACGACTATTAGTAGAAACAAAAATTGTATTTCATTCACAATAGCGATGGTAACAACATATTTGTTGAAAAAATGCATTTATCATCACCATTATGCTAGATTTCCCATTATTGATTAATGATAAATATTCACTGAAAAATAGCTGCAAATGATTTATTTTTTGCGAATTTATCGTAAAATATTTTTGTTAATTAATGTTACTTCATTTCACTTTCATATGATATCGCAAATTTATATATTTGATGTATTGGATCATTGCTTCAAAAAATGTAATGTTACTTAGTGATTAAGTTTACTTTAAATTCCAGTGATTTATTTAAACGTAAGTAATGTTTTTTATAATATCGTTTACTTTTCCCAGCTACTTCGTTTAATGAAAACGTACTGCAAATTTATACATACGTTCTCTAAATGTCGTTATATTAAATTACGACGACAAAACGAAGATATATGCGAGGCCGTATCTGGTATCGAAATGGGAACGTCTGAATGTAGGTACAACCCCTTGCGAGGGGTATAATTCTGTTAAACAGTTCGATTTAATAAAATATTGTCATTGCAGGATTCGATATATCACCTCTAGTAATAGGAACGTACAGACAGGTCCTGGCGGAGTTAGTAGAAACCACACAGCGTATTTTACCGCAATCCAATTCTGAAACTGCATAAACTAGGACTAGCAATTAGAGAGATACATAGCTCGAATGGATAAAGGACTTGCAAACCGAAATTCGATATTGGTAAATACACACGTTTGAGAGAGTTAATTAAATCATGCGTGCTCCGGATAAAAATCCGGCCCCCCGATCGCGGACGCTCACCTCGAAACCGATTGCGGTCCGACCAGCTTAAACTCGATCATATTTTAGAGGTCCTGCGCGACGCGAACAAGCCACGCGGGCAATTAACATTTGTTAAGTAAATCCTGAATTGGGAGCTTAAAACACGTGTTCCACAAGATATTAAACAATTAATACGTTACGAATGCGGACCATAAAAGCCGGAAAAGTATTGAAATTCTTTTATTTAGCGATGGGATTTTATCCGGATTTCGGTTTCGTAATTAATGACTTTAATAATACGCCGCCGCAGAGATATTAAAATGTTCTGCGCTTAAAAATATATATTCTCGAGGAACCCTTTGCATTTGCATATTAAAATGCAAACACGTAACGACTTCGGTCTTGTTTGGAAAATAAATAACAAAAAATGCCGCGGATACATAAATCTATATTAATGAAGTGAAATTCGTAATTCGATAAATATATTTGTTGACTTTAAAAAAAAATCTTCTCAAGCTCCCATTGGCAAAAATATTATTCTCAACTTCTCTACACACAACCACACCTCCTTTTACCCATCAAGAATACCTGCCTCTTCTGTCTTGAATATGGTTAGAACATCTACGAAACACCAGAAAGAAAATATAAGAATCTTATGACTAAATGACCTTATACAACTTTTATAACAATTCCGTAACGAATTGGAAATTTTTGATCCAGCTTTTGTTGGAGAACAGTTGCATTTGCGCAAACTCAGCGTTTCGATGCAATAATGACTACTTGGAATTCAAAAATTTGTTCATTCTAACAATGAGCCACGTTTGTGTGAACAAACGTGGCTCATTGAACCAACTTTTAATAAAATATTTATAACAAAAAGCAACAAAATTGTTTAAAACGCAAAACTTTACAGTTTGTTTAAATCCCCAAATGAAATGTTTATTACGTTTCCAGATCCATTATTCTAATGTCCGTTGCCTACAGAGACCTTCGATGTGAATTTATCCGTTTAAAATAGAACAAAGGTGGCCTATTCCGGAAGGACTGTTTATTTGAAAACCGTTTGGCGTTTCACTAAAATAGCCGTGCACCTTCCCTTCGCATTTGTTCTCTTGGCTAAATGTAGCGCTTGTTTTGGTTAAAAAATAAATATTGCTCGTAGAGTAGGAAGGACATGGGCCGGCTGTTACCGAACGACTTTAGCATACCGGCGGATCTCATTGTATATACCCTTTAAAAATAAACTTTTTATAGTGTTTATTTATCTTATTCGAATGTATTTCTTAACGACAGGTGCACCGTAGGCATCCTCGCGGTCCGCGCTATAATTTTATTTTCGGAGGCGTTACCACCGTGTCGCACGTATGCCGTGTAATATTTCATTAAAATGGGTAACAATCACTTATAACTTTTAATTTCGTTCTACAATTTATTATGTTTTAAATTATTTATTAATAGTCAATTAGTTGTTTCAATACAAGCTCATACGAAGTGGCTGCAATTCCTACGCCATTATCCAATTAATTTTTCCACAAGCTCTGCGATGGCCGTCGCGTGTAATTCTTACGGCTGTTAACCTACGCGAGACAGGTCGAAACCTTTTTTTACGTCAAAGACAAAGTCGCTATTACGGTTACGTATGATGACACATGTTGCTATCGAATATCATGGGATTTGAGCGCTCGTAACTCGTTAATGGTTGTGTGTGTTAGTCTTCATATTACTGCCTTAATGGATGAGTTGTTTTTCTGAAGTGGCTTGAAATTAATTATCGTTGAAAAAATGTCGTCTTATAACCATTAATTTTCGGGCCTTCACTTTTTGTTAGTCCACCTATCAGATAAACGTTAGCATTCTATGATCTAAACAGTTGCCAGTCAGTTTTATTCGTCTGGTAAAATAAACGTAAACAGGAAACGGTCTCGGGAACCGCCTGCACCGCGAAAAGTTGCAGAAAGACCCAAATAAATGAAATAATGGTTGATGAGTTCCACATTATCGCAAAGTAATGGTTCGATTTTATTGTAATGTATATTATTTTACTTCTATTATATTTTTTATTTTTTTCGCTTCCATTTTCTTTATTTTCTATTGTGTTTTATTGTATTTTTCAGTAGTTTCCTTTGGTTCGTTTATAATTTTTGCTTCCATTTAATACCGGTTTTTATTTTACAATTTTTGCAGTTTTCAACACATTCTATTCCGTTATTATATTTCTACTTTTTCCATGCTTCTATTATTTCATCCTCAATTATCATTTCTTGTCATTATTTATGGAATTCGACGAACAATCAAGATTTCAATTTTTCCGAATCCGAATAAGTTATGATTTGCTGTATATTACCAGGTACTAATTTCCCATCTTACGTATGTCATCGTCAACTAGACTGTTCAAGGAAGAGCTCCAAGGGAGTGTACTTAATACTGTCTTCTGCATATTTTACAAAACGGGTCGCATTTACACAACAATGGCTGCCTTTATAGATATAATAGAATGCAAATAAACACCATAAATGATTTCATGTAACTTGCAAGTTATAAATCTTGCGAAATAAAATCAAAGAGTCTAATTGTACCAATATCGCGTTCACCTTCCACGAGGAAGCAATTGGCGTTGAAATAATCCTCTAACAGTAGAACAGAATAAGCAACGTAAAAAGTTTGTTGTACAAAAATATTTAATATGGAGTGGACCTTAAGTGGGATTCCAGTGTAAAAAATACAATGCAACTGCAACTGCAACGTCTAATCGCTACATTAGAAGAGTAGTTTATTTACGGATATTAATGCAACTATTACGTCTTTATTATATACTATAGTATGTGGACATCGTTATCAGTACAATTTTGGACCTTGTAATTGATTGCAAATATCCGTTATTTATTATTAATTATAACTGCGCCATCCGGTCGCTGATAGCATTTGTAAGTTTTCTGTCTTAGAATTCTTGAGGTTGCGGTAACATAATTTTTATAATTTTTTATACACATAAAAAATTATAACCTCAAGAATTCTAAGCTATATTGAAATAATGCTTAATTCGTAACTGCCGATAATTAATTAATTAACATCAAATTAGTTGTTCGCCGTTTCTCAGTTTAGTTGCTTTATTGCAAACGTTGAGCTAGTCTACCACTAATCATGCCGAGGTATTTATCGGATTGTGTATTTATGATTTTGATATCATTTAAGTGAATCATTTATTGAACGAACTAATGACCCTGATTCATTCACCAGAAATTCAAAAAATACTTTCATAAAACTTAAATTATTAGTATTACTGGTTTGTAATTGTAATTTTCTGTCCATAACTTTGGCGAATCTCAACATTGTCAGATTCTGATGCTAGATTAAAGCTAGATATTTCAGTTTATTTTTAGTAAATTATATATGCAACAAAGGAAATGGTCGATAAATCATATCTCAGGGGAATGAGGATGTTCCGTCAAAGTAAGTGTCTTATTAATTGGCCACATAAATGAGCTATTGACACCATTGACACCACCTAGACAGCCATCTGTTCTCGTTCGCCATAACTTTTGAATGCAATGAAGCTTGTTTTTGGACACAAACTTCAAAAACCATAACTTTTTGAAAGTCAGACAAATAGTCAATGCATGTGTGAAACTATGGAATTTGGCTCAGTCTCTATAGCTTGGGCGAATTATATAATAATATTGGCATCTTTCGTAAAGTTATGATTTTTGAAGTTTTCGCCCAAATACCTGCTTCGGTGCATTCAAAAGTTATGGTGAACGAGACGCCAGGGTGTGTCTATATGTAGCTCAGTTACGTGACCAATTAATAAGATACTTACTTTGATGGAACATCCTCATTGGCCTGAGATATGATTTTTCGACCTTTCCCTCCTTTTTGCATAATTGATTTACTAAAAATATTAAACATTCAGCTTTAATGAAGCATCGGAATCTGACACTGTATTGAACAAAATTGCAGAAGAAAATTGCGGAAATATATTGAAATTCATCAAAGTTATGGACAAAAAATTCACGTCGGGAAACCGCGACTATAAATCTTTTTGAGCGCGACTGTATATTCTTTCGAATTTGACGAACCTCATTTTATAATAAGTAAAACAATTCATTACGAAATTTTCTACAATACTATAATATACATAGCCATCGGAGTAAAAAATGTCCTGTCCAAAAGGAAGGCGGTGATTGTGCTGAGGCACATTTTAATTATTGACAATAAATCATATGGTGCAGTAGTAGCATCGTCGAATTGGCCAATTCGTTCAGTATTTTCAACAAAAGTACATATCCAGGTTGTGTGATAAATCGAGGACAACGAAATGTTATTTAAGGAACTTATATTGAAAATTATGTAATGCACATAATAAAAAGAAAAAATTCACTAACTATAAACTGTTTGTGTGACTGCAGGAACGAATAGAATTAATACCTCCACACGTGTGCTGCTGTGCAATTACAAATTTACCTGATTTAACTGACTAAGTCGCTACTCTCCAGATTTGTAACTACTGTCAGCGTGGGTGCGAGAGTACCGCTCCCTTTGTTGAAATTTTTTGGTCAACGCTAGTAGTAGGAGGTGAAGGACAGGTTAGCATTTCAGGAGTTAATACACTCACACAAACTGTGCGAATGTATCTTTGGTAGTCTGATGAATCCAGAAGGGCGAAACGGTTCTTCACCGCCTATTAGATTCTCTGAAATCTATTTCCATAAAGTAATCCTAACATCTCGAACGAAGTTACTTCAGTAAAGAAGTAAAAAAAAAACTAACAAGTAAAATAATTATCTTAATCATCAGGAACCAGCACACAACAGTATTTATTTTTCGAGTTGCGTATCCTTCAAAAACAGTCGTGAAAGGCTTAACTACCATCAATGTTAGAATCAGATTGTAGCAATTAACAGGAGGCTGTTCAATATATTTGCAGTGGTATTGTTATTGAATTATTTCGATGGACATGCCTATAGTATATTTATTATTCCATACGGCCACCACTTAATGTTACATAGTTATTATCACAACACTGTATATGTGTAACCATCTGGTATATTATAATCTTTATAGACACCCAAGACCTGGCAAGTTCTTATCCTTCATCCCCAAGTTTTTCCTTAAGTTTTATCGGTAACCTCAACTAAACTAAGTAACTAAACTTTCCGTTTCCACCATTTTCTCAATCTTTTTAGTAGTTAACTCATTGAGTGTCCAATTAGTCCACTCGAGCTTTCTGATTAGAACATTTATGCTACCATTGCTCTAAAAAATGGCAACGTGTTTCATTAATATATCGTTTCGTCAAACTTAAACATTTTCATTGGCAATATTTGTTAAACCAATAAAGGTGTACCTCCGTTTGTACTCCTGCAAGGTACTCAGCCCAAGTTACACTGAAATAGGGTCACGTTCGAAATAATAATTGAAGAATCAGTAATCAATGTTTGTAGCTGCGAGTTCATAAACTTCGCTTCGCATTTTGTTTGAACAGCAAACATGATGTAATGAGACCGAAGTTGTCTCTTGCTGCGTCATCTAGTTCGCATACCTTTGCATGTGATATTTGATGGAAAATTGACAGGAATGGGAAGTTAAAAAAATATGAATGAGTTGTCGCTCTTTTAGGTATTACACCCTCTAGGTTGAGTAACACGAACTGTGCGTCAAACAAATCTTGCAGAAGCTGTAAATTTGGGCAACAGACAATTCAACATTTTGAACGAAAAATCAGATAAATGGCCGTACTGGGAATAATCAAATTCAACTAGCTATGGGATCCGACATCAGCTCCTCAAGGAAATTAAAGAACGGGCTACCACAGCGATCAGGACTTGCCCCACTCCGCTTTAGCCTGTATATTGCTGATATGTCAGAAACAAGATAAAGAAAGTTTTGTTTCGTTGATGACTGGGTACTCGCAACAAGGTGCAGTTCTATGGAGACCCTAACGACAAATCTGGAGGTAGTGGGAAAATACTTTCGCAAGTGGAGGCTCCAACCTAATGTCACCAAAACAGAAGTTACTTGCTTCCACATAAATAACAAACTCACCAGAAGAGAACTCAACATACAATTTGAAAACACCCACAACAAAACACCTAAATATCTAGGCATAACCCTTGATAGAACACTATCTTTCAAAGAGCACCCATCGAGAACTGTTGAAAAATTAAAAACAAGAAACAACATAATTTAAAAAGTGTGCGGCACAACTTGGGGAGCAGCGGTTTCCACTCTGCGTTCCTCTGTGATGGGTCTTGTCTTTTCAACTGCTGAATACTGCGCTCCAGATTGATTAAACAGCTCACACTTACATGAGCTAAATAACACCATGAGAATGATTGCGGGTGTCATCAAACAAACTCCCACGCAATGGCTAAGCCACATCCCACCCCCTCAGATCATCAAGATCATGGACAATATAAATTTACCCATCCATCAGGATATCGAAGATGCCAACCATAACCGACTTCGGTCTCCACCAACGAGGAATACTTGAATGAGTTCAAATCTTACCAACGCATGGACTCAAAAATGGACTGCACAACAAAACAATAACATGTCGTGCATCAACCAAAAGCACAGGTTTCGACTTACACGTAAAACATGATCTACGCTTAACAGAATCAGGAGATGTGCATACTCTTTACACAAATGGGACAAGCAACCATCACCCTTTTGTGATTACGCAGAAGTCCAAACCATCGGACATATCACAGAAGAATGTGCCATACGATCATATAATGGCAAACCTGAGGATATTGTGATAGCAACTCTAGACTAGATTGTGCATTTGTAACCTTTTAAAGTATGTAATATACTATATGTTCTATGTTGTATTGTATTCTATATTCTAGTAATGTTTTATAATGTTTTGTATTTAGAATTCACTTTTTTAATATGTCTAATAGCCATACGATAAATAAATTAGAATAATCTCTAAGCAGGAAATAGTTAATTTAACAATCTTACACGAATTTCGCAGTCTCTTTTCAACTGAAGTATTGTTTAATAAAAAATATTAAACAATATTATTGGTTGCCATACTATAAAAGTTTGTCATAACTTGCATTTTTTTTTGTTAAAACTGACATTTAAATAATTCAATGTTTCGCTGTATACAATTAAATCGCTTTGCGCCAAAATGTGAAAACATTTAAGTTTAAATAAACAAGGGTTCAACCTTAAGCGCAGAACATGGCACCAAACATTTTGACGTTACATTTAGACGGGATCGAAATGAAACGAACAAAAAACAATCATGTTTTTTCTCGGCAATCCCGGCCTGTTTAATTGAAGCAACACCCACTGAGCTCCAAAGCCATTACGGTACACATGTGGACGCAATGCTGGAGGTAGCTCACCGCCACCGACTTTGGTGGGGCCGGGGACGTCAAGTTCAAAGGTCAATCGGCAGCCACCGCGGCGACACCTGCAGGTGGTTATTCCCACAAACTTGACGTGACTCGTCGTCACATGTGACTCGACTTCCACTGGATACAACGTACATCCACGTTTCGCAACATGGCGCGAAACGATTCGTTTCGGACTTGCGGGTCAACGTATAGACGCCATATTTTATGCAACGTTATTAATATGACTTGCACAGTTTAACATTGACGCCACTTAGCAATGAGTATAAATACGCCAATTACGTACATCGAACGTAACCTCAATTTCTCTAACCTTTTATAAAGCAAAAGGCGAGAAAATAAAGTAATTTAAGTTCGTTTGTCACTGGTGGCTATTTATAGAATGAAGCTTTACGAGTATGTTCAATTAGATCTTAGGATATCAAGAATGTAATAGGTTATAATAGCGATGTTGACGCTAAACGTTTGTACTCCATATATTATCTTATATCAGGAACTGCAGATAAATACGTTTTTCATTAATGTTTGATTCTTAGTAAAATGACTTTTATGATTATTAGATTTACTGCTGTGCGGTTACGTGGACATGTTTCTCTAAGATGTGGTGGTACTTACAAAATTGTCAAGAGTATTTATATACTAGTTCATATTTTATATCCTTGGTAAATAAACATGACATTAGCAACCACATTTTAAGAAGCAACATTTAATTGCTTATATGTAAAGATACTCTTTTTAGAATAAATAAATATTTAGAAGCTGTTACTTAAGCTCGTATCCTATCTATTCGACGGTAATATTAATGACTTTCGATTATTATATTTGTCATTCGCTGGTAATTTATTTCACACTAATTTAGTTGTCCATGAGTGGTGGTTTCTCACAAGTCTAGAATATCGAAGGACTACTACCATGCTACACTATACTGTATCCGGTACAAAACCAGAATGTATTCGAAATATCTATATATGTGTAATTTACATTGCCATTGAAAATACAATAAAAGTTATCTAGACGTTAACATCGTGTAATTGATATGACAAGAACAAATTTGACAGGGTTAATTAATTGGAACAGCCAACATATATTTATTTAGCGGAAATATGTTTAGTTTCAATCGTACGCGTGCAACACGCATTAAATTATATTAACAAGAATATTCGAAACCGCTATCAAAATAATTACGCGAGCGGGTACAGAAATTTATTTAATACGATTGTAAATGATTATTTCCGTGACTCGGTGATTAATTGTGATATATAGGTGCGACTTAAAGTGCCAGAGCGGCGGAAAAAAGTTCATTTGTCGGAGGTCAAGCGGAAAACAGAAGTTGCTTCATTTACAACGACAGGAGCTTTCGAACGATGCAGCCAACTAATCCCGCGTGTTCTTATTCTACTCTCTACGATGACATAAATACACGTCGTACCTACGGGGGGACGCGGGGCCGGGGGATAAAAAGCACGAGGAGAAGAAATGCAGTCGCTTCCACTTGGACAACGGCGCACAAAACAGCAGTAAGGCAATTAGTATCGTGTTCTGTACAATTAGGGAGGCGAAGTTTTTTTTCCCTTTTCCCTTAGTGGAATCACTTGCGCCGAAATGCTCAGTGGCGTGTGTCGGGAACAGTACGCGGAAACTCTGGTTTCGTACCGTTATTTTTATAGACGAGTTTAAGGTGATTCTTATAAATGTGGGGCTTATGGGATTTTTTTCCGGGGCGGTAAAAAATACGAGCCTGTCTTACTCTACTATAAAGACAAAATTAAACATTTTATTATTTCTATTTAACCATTCATATCATCTAGAAATAAATTTTAAATACATTTATTACTTACGATGCATCAATTAACTTTGATGCAGTTTCAACACACCAACGTTATCCAGTTAAATATTTCTTAGGATAATCATTGCAAAAAGCTCAATCCGTTGAAGAATCAGAATGAGGATAATCGTGTTATTTCGATAGTAAGCCAAAATATTTCTTTCTACACATCAACAAATAAATCATAAATCTCAATAGAGGGAGATAGATAATAAATTATTGATTATTTTGTCATTTTCGAAAGAAATGTATGCTCCAATGGAAGGAGCAGAAGAAGAATTGGGATGGGGACTGAAATACGTGGATGGAAAGTCACAATCAATTTATGGATCAGAAGTACTCAGTAGAAATGTAACAATTAAGATGAATTAATTACTGGGACGAGAGCTGCAATAACATAAACGGCTGTTCAAAACGTGAAAAAATGCAGATATCCAATTAAATCGTAGATTAAATAACCAAAAGACTGACAAGAAAAAATTTGTACTACAGGGAATAACAATAACTAATAAAACTCAATAAGTGGGCTCTAGAATAAAACTGGTAATAGTGATAGAAATGAAAAAAATATGGAAAAGATATATACTGACAAGCAAAATAAATGGTAGATATGGCAATACAAAAAAGGGATAACTTTGGAACGACGATGGTGACAGCTATAAAGCATTATACTCGTACAAAACTTTGAGACAGGACGAAGGCCAAGAAAGCAAATCAAGCTGATAAATCTCAGAGGAATAAAAGAAAAAACACTCAAGTCGTAGCAAACATAAAGAAAATAATAAAGAGGGAGGGAAAGATATAGTATCCAAGGAAGAACAAGAAAAGGTGGTAAGAGTGGAAGACCAAAAAGAAGTTGCTGCAGGGATGGAGAATTAAGAAGACAAGAAGTGCAAGAATCAATAAAATCCATCAAGACAGGAAAAGCACGACGTGCAAACGAAATAGAAGGGATTTCAAATATTAATAATAATTTTGGAACATATCTAATAAAGCTTGTGGTAGTGAATAGTATCCATATACAAGGAATGAGACTACATAATTCGCGAAAATTGTAGGGTAGCATGCCTGTCAGTACCAAGTTTTAACTGTGATTAAAGAAATGCGCAGAAAAAATTGTTTTAAGAGCAAGTTTTCATGTGGACATGCCTACAAGAATCGGTATCAATATTTTGGAAGCATCATGCCAAACAATGAAAATGAACCCAGAAATAATAAACAGATAAACTAGATAAAGAAATGAAAATGATAATATTGAATATTGAAATGAAGCATCCAAGGAAAATATAATAATGAGAATGGTGAAACTATTCCGTTACTAAAATATCGTGTTACGTGACTAGTCGCTGACGAACCATATGAGTGGTTCATAAACTAATTGACTACATCCCACCTTTTGTAATGAAACTATTAAATCATTTGGGTTGCATTGGGTTGGTTTGGGTTTGGTTGGGTCGGGTTGGCTTTGCAACTTCTTGATTGTAAAAACGAGAGAAGCTAATAAATGCTAAGCCAATTGAAATGCACTCAAAGGCTGCTTCATAAGCAACCTGATTCTATATGTTAAATAATGTTACCAAGTAAATAACTACGCATAAATGTTCGATAAGATGCGACGTTGTATTCAAATTCAAATGGTATTCTGTAGGATATCGCCCAAAATTAGTTTTAGTTATATGGTTGCAAAAAGGACGAAGTTGCTCATAGTTTTAATCAAAACCAAACTCTCGTTGCTCGATGTTGTAATCCAAATCGCAAAAATACTTTTCCACGTACTGCCTCTAACGAAATCATTAGCTGCATTAATTGTACGAACCGAACATCTGGTCATAAACTTAATAGTGATAAATATGTTTTTCAAAATAATTTCCAAATTTGTTTTTTCTTAAACGAAAATCCATTTTTCTGCCAGTGAATTGGGTATTCAACTGCGTGATTCTATCCTATTATCATTTTCTAGAAAATTTGATTTACAATGCTTTACTTCATATCCGAAAACTGGTGCCAGTGAAAATTAATTCTTGGATTATTGGTTCCATTTAAATATAGAAAAATTTTAAATGAAAGCTTTCGCAATTCAAAGTAGAATAACATAGTAAACAAGTTGAAAGAATCAGTTGCGGCTGATTTATTTACATTGACGCGGTCGAAATAAAACGTTTGTTTTATAAAAATCGCTCATTTGCTTGAATTCATGTCTCGGCTAACCCACATTGTTGTACATCTTATAATTTTTTAAAAGTACAGGCTTACTTCGTTGTTCCTAAAAAGGTAACCGATTTGGTTCATTTCGCTTTCTTTAGA
The DNA here is from genome assembly GCA_959613385.1 of Geotrupes spiniger. Classification (NCBI taxonomy): domain Eukaryota; kingdom Metazoa; phylum Arthropoda; class Insecta; order Coleoptera; family Geotrupidae; genus Geotrupes; species Geotrupes spiniger. Next base: position 12,504,981 of record OY390737.1, on the reverse strand, counting down.
TTTGGTTTTCTTATATATTATTTTTCTGATTATTTACTGATTAGCTTTTATGTTCGTTCTCGTGGTATATAATGTCCTAAAAGTCGTGGCTCAAGATTTAGTGACTTTAAATAAAAGACAAATCAAAGAATATCAAGTTGTTTACTTTAAGATAACAGTCATTCTTAGTGGATTTGTTGCGGAACAATATCGTATAAATTAGAACTCAAGAAGGTATGTATATCTTGGTTGAACGGGTGCTCAATGCTGAAATATTCGAAGTCTTAGAGAACGAAGATATTTCACGTAGAACGATTTTTCGCAAGATGCGATGGAAATACCGTGTCTAAGACTACCAAAAAGTGGAAGATCATGAATATTTATAGCAGAGAGGTTGTTGAACAGGGCAAACAATCAGTAAGACTGACTCATCTATACCGACTTCAAAGAGTGCGGTCTCGTTTGAAGTGAAAATGGAAGCGCGTAAGCGATGACAATTGATCTAAGACCTATACGTATACCACGTGGCGAGTGTATCGCGCAAATGCAAAAATCATTACCTAGGATGACGAAAAATAGTTCACGTTGAGCAACTCTGAAATGAAAGGGTATGATTGGTTTTATACAGACAGCGTATCCTGGTAATGTTAGGTACAAACATGAAGCGAAATTCTCCGATAAAATATTTCTCAGGTACGCAGGTTCTACAGTATACCTTTTGAGGGAAGACTTGGGGGCGAAGCTTGAACCACTATGTTAGTGCTACATTAATAATTGTCAGGTGCTATTACTCTACAGATAACCAAAAACCATAACCATAACCATTCTGTCGCTCAATGGAGGATTTTTGGGCTTTGTTGCAAAATTTCTTTGACTTCTTTGACAAGTGATATAAGGAGGATAAACTACGAACCAATTATGAAGAATATAGTAAAAAGAAAAATTAAATTGATTCGGGCACTTGCTAAGATTGAACCACAGGGGGGCGACAAAGTTAATATTCAATGCGTAGTTAAGAAATAAAATAGACTGAGGAAAACATGGACACGGCAAATAGAAGGGTAAAGAAGGAAATCCAACAGAACTAAAACAGTGCCGTGAGGACATAAAAAAACATGAGAAATAAGATGAGGAAGATTAAGAATGAAGGATTTTTTTTATATTCGTGTTCATCAAGAAGGAAATTATATCAAAGCTATAACCAGTTCAGTGCAATCAATGCCCAGTCAGTGCTTCACCATCAATGCGACCAATTGATTGAGATCCAGTCTACGTCCAATCTATTACAATAACATACATACGTTGATTACTCTAATGCAACCTATTGTTAGAGATGAACTACATGGACGGAATAATTAGACGTACTTTAGCCCACATATACAATTTTATACACATCTTATAAACTTAGTTACGAAATGTCATTTTGACATGTATTTCATTTGCAAGGAAAATACAAAATCTTTATTGTTTATACCTTCTCGACTGGACTTACCCAACTGCCTATTTATCACCCGACGTAGTCAGCTTGTGATAAAAAAGTTGTATATTTTTAACTTTTTTTTGCTATTTCCTCTCCATCAAGATTCTTTTAAAAGTTTGTCATCATCAAACCATTGGGGCAGTCCAAGTACATGCGAAAATCTTAAAATAGATAATCGGTCTAACAATTGGCGAAAATCAATATAAATAAGATACAAGAGCATGTACTTGTACGGGCAGAGGGTCATATTCCAAACCACCAAATAGAAATGCAGACTCGAGGTGCAACTCTTAAACCGCATCCAGGAAAACTTCACAACTTGGACCTGCAGATTTGGTGGACGCCAATGAATTTTCGTTGGGTAATGTACAGATGGTGTAATCTATGCATTATTTATTTATAATTCTAATAAAATGACATTTTAAATGGAAGCACATTAATTACAAAACTAGCAAACAATTCATTATGCATCTAATATCAATAATCGTCGCACTTAATTATCAAGCAAGATCCCAAATACCGTTTCGTATAATCCCGACTTTATAGTTTTAAGAAGGATTATGAGAGCTAAATCTTAAAGGTTATTTAATTCGCTTACAAATTTTCCATAAAAGGGGCAAAGCGGCTCACTTTTCTTGACTCGGAGCGTTCAGAAAAGCAAATACCGGCTTTATCGTAACTAATTACGAGAAAATCGCCCGGAATTACGACTTTATGTAACTGTTGTTTAGTGCTCGCTACATCTGAACTTTGCTCAAGATTTATACAAAACACTTCTTTGTAATCGCACCGGGAATTATGGACGCGGAATTTATGGCCCGCGACGTGTACGTACGGCTGGCGGAATAAAAACGCGAACGTTTAGGAACAGCTCGTTTGCGATTCCAAGATGTTCTAATTTCAGGTCTACTTCAATGGCAATAACCGATCTCGTTTCTTAGAAGCTCTATTCCGAAGATAGTTTACTGCCTCCGCTAAGTGCGTACAAAGAGGTTCCTGGATTCCTCATCTCATAATATAATGATGCCTTGAAGAGTATTAGGTTTCTTGCTGTTTTTAATTTGTATGTTACTGTGATAAAATGTAAGGCTGGCAACGATTTCCATCAGTAAAAAGTTTGAGTTAATAAGTTTGTAATTATATTTTTAAATAAACTCACACACACAATTATTTATTAATTTGTCCAAATAGCTTATTATTCAAGTTCATGCGCTTGAATGTCTCATTCATGACACACAGCAATACATGGAAATAAAACAGAATTTATCGGACTGAGTGTCTTAAACATTATCCTATAAATTATTTTGAAATCAAATGATTTATCTCCTAAATATATTGGCTAATAATATTTCGTGCACTTAAAACAATTCGATAACGAATAATACAAACTCATTGTGTATCTAACAGAGTTCACAACGCAGTTCAAGAGTCAGCAAATAATAAATAAATAATATATTCGATATCAAAGTTATCTAATGGATACACTCGTTCAAGTATATATAAGAGTAAAGTTGTCTTATCATTCATCCAGTATGTTCATAATAGCGTCTGTGATCGCGTTATTAATTTGGTGGTACATTTCTCATTCAGAATGGAAGAAAGGAAGAGTATACCAGTGCATGGAAAATTTACCGGGTATACCTTTCATCCCTTGGTTAGGAACGACTTACGCGCTCATTGGAGTAGCTAGAAAAGGTAGGACATAAATTTACGATTAGATTGATACCTACACTTGTTTTCCAGATTTATTTGAAACGATCAGGTATTATAATAAAATGTACGGACCTATGTTTCGATCATGGAACGGTTACACGCCCGAAGTTCACTTAATGAAAGCGGAATATTTGGAGGTACATGTTTTTCCTTACGACTAACTAACTACAATTAACATAATTACATTGCAGGTGGTTTTAAATAATTCGGTGCAAATAAATAAAGGTACTCAGTATGGAAAACTGATGCCATGGTTAGGGGAGGGTTTATTGACTAGCTCAGGATCAAAATGGCACCAGCACAGGAAGCTATTAACTCCTGCGTTTCATTTCCAAATCCTCGAAAATTTTCAGCATATTTTTACGGAGAAGAGTAAGATTTTGGTCGATATGTTGGACAACAAGGCCAACGGAGATGTTTTCGATATTTATCCGTATATAACGCATTGTGCACTTGACATAATATGCGGTAAGGTCATAAATTGTTGTGATTACGTTGTAAGAGTCGTGTTTTAGAAACTACGATGGGCGTACAAGTTAATGCAATGTCGGATAGTGATAACGAGTATATTCAATCGGTTTATGGGTAACGTTTTTCTCATACAATTTAAGCAACTATTACCATTAATTTTTACAGAGTATGCGAACTAATTGTAAAAAAGATGATAAGGCCCTGGTTAAATATCGATAAGTTAAATTTGTTTTCAGATAATAGGAATTATAATCGATGTATATCCACATTGCATAATTTTTCGAAAAAGGTAAGTTCTTCAAATTAGGTTAGACATATGATAATAAATCAACACAATTTCTACTGAAAGTGACGGAAAGCTCATAACTATCTAACTGAGATTACAATGTCACTTGTTTCAGGTAATTAAAGAAAGAAAACTTGCTAAAAGTAACTCAACAAATTCTTCAAATGTGATCAGCGATGAAGATGCAAACATTGGAAGGAAGAAACGGTTATCCTTCTTAGATCTACTTTTAGAAGCATCTGACGGTGGCAGGGTATTAACAGATTCCGACATTCGAGAAGAAGTGGACACTTTTATGTTCGAAGTAATCGCAAAATGTTATAAAATATATAAATCGTAATTTTTTTTCTTAAATAGGGTCACGATACAACAACAGCTGCAATGTGCTGGAGCTTGTTTTTGTTGGGAAATCACCAAGAGATTCAAGTAAATATTTGCAATTTTCTCGGAACGTTTCTAACCTCGTTCTTTAGGAAAAAGCATATCAAGAAATCAAACACGTCATACAATCAAATGAAACTCCACAAACTTTGGCGGAGGTAGGAGAACTTAAATACCTAGAGGCCATCATCAAAGAAGCGCTTAGACTGTACCCGAGCGTCACTGTCATAACTAGAAAGCTCTCCGAAGAAATATCCCTTGGTAAACGATCACGATTTGTGAGAATTTATCACGATAGTTTTTTTTTTCAGATGGAAAAACCATACCTCCCGGTGTAGATGTAAATTTGCATATTTTCGAGGTACACCGCGATCCGCACCACTTCCCCAATCCGCTTCGCTTTGATCCGGACCGTTTTCTTCCACATAATTCGAAAAATCGACATCCCTACGCTTACGTCCCGTTTAGTGCGGGACCACGAAATTGCATCGGTCAAAAATTTGCAATGTACGAAGAGAAAACTGTGCTGGCGTCTATTTTAAAGAAATTTAAGATTACCGCCATCGATACCGAAGGAACTATTAAGATGTCATCTGAATTAATTTTGAGACCGCAACAGGGTATACGAGTAATTTTAGAGAAAAGAAAATAAAAGATTAAAAAAATATATTTTTGGTTTATTTGTTACAATTAATTCGGTCAACTTATCAGGCATGTAACATTTAAGCATCGAGTTCGTGGTAACCTGCGCCAATTAACCGACAAACGGTGTAGAAACAGTGAATACTTCCCAGCAACAACGTATACTCTAAAGCAAATAGTTTAAAACTGCAGCAGTCAAAGTAAGTAAATAAAATTCGAGTTCAATGTTGACAATTGTTCGGTGGCCGCAGAACGCCGCGGGGCAGCAGATACGTGGACACAACGCTGAAAGTTAAATAAACATGACCACCCCTAAGTTGTCCCAAAGGAAAATCTCTGGCTCAAAATAAACACGCGGTAAAGTGTTGCGCCATTATTTAATGTGGGCGTTATTGTTTTAACAAGTTTTTAGATATTAAGTGTGATTTTGCGAAGCAATGGTATAGCAAAAATAATGATTAATGAATTAAGTGAACATTATTAATGTAAGGTCGTTTTAGCTTTTGGAAAATATTTGTTTAAATGAAGTGGCGTAGAATTTCACGACGAGCGTACTTATCAAGGTTTACTGATATAAACTGCAGATATCCGAAAATATTGCGTATTAACAGCAATTTTTGCGGTGAATTTTATTTACTTGTTAACTGCATTAAAGTGAATTAAATGAAATTCTAGTAAAAAGAAGCTGCATTTATTTTTTGTACAAATGCGCTAGTTTAATATACATTTGATATCACGTGCAATAATATGGTTTAATCTATTTCATATATGTGACTGTACCTTAACACAATTTGCTATATTTTTGGTATAGATGTTAATCTTGCAATAAACGATGTTGATAACATATACTAAGAGACCAGTAAGCGTTTCATTCTCGCTTGTCGTCATAACCTGCACGTGACTTAACTTTTATTAAATTGAACTTTGAATATACACATCCAACCTGTTTCATAAATTTGATTAGATACTGTTGTGTTATTATAGAAAATGACAAAATAAGAGATTTTCAGGAAAAAGTAAAAGGAACTGAAGTAACAATTAGTTAAAATTATTAGTAGTCTTAATTTTTACTGTTTTAATCAATAATTGTAATACGAGTAGAATTTGTCGAATAAGACAAAAAATTTAGTTTACTTGAAATCTGTAAAATACAATCCCATTTTTATTATTTTAAACAGTAATAGTTTGTCGAAAAGAACGTGCGTTACTTCTTCCATTCATCTGCGTGTTGGGCGTCATCTAGGCCTACGTTCTGTTTGCTTCCAGGCAGTCATCACCCTAGTTGATCTTCTTGCTTCCATCTTACATGTCTCAGCCATGCAATTCTTTTACTGTTCAAATACTCACAATGCCCCACCCCCATTATTGCTGCTTGTAATTCATGGTTCACGTGCACCGATCTTATTAAAGTGTAATACATTTACAACTTAGTGCTTTTGATTAATTTCTGTCAACTGTCCCTTTTATACGTTGACATTGGACATTTGACAGTTGTTCTTGTTTAGTCACAGAAATATGTGTTAGACAGGTTTCGTCTTGTCAGTGATTCGTTAGGAGTGATTGGCTCGCCCCAAGAAATTTTGATGACCACTACCTGTAAAGGTATTTCAACAACTAAGGTTCTTAATAATCGCTACTGACGAAGTGCAATAACACAGACAACAATATTGTCTAGCGATCCAGTTAGCCTTCATGGACCTGTTTAATTAATGTTCATAACACACGCTACGATAAATTTCAGATTACGTATTTATTACTTATCTTATTTACTCATTAGTCGCGGACGTTTGCTACGATATAATCACCGAATTATTATGAAACTGTTTTAAGTGCACATTAATTAAATTTTATGCGACAAATCTTCAGCACGTGCTTGTATATAATAGTTGGATTAAATCTTTGTTCTAGAGTAATTTATGACGTAATGATTGAAAAAAGTGAGATATTTTATTTTATATTGTGTATTTAGTATAGGCCCCTATATGAGTTTTTTTCCAAATACCTCGTAAACATAGTTAATCACATTAATTATTTTTTATAAGACACATCTTCAGTACGTGCTCGTATATAAAAGTTGTGTCAAATCTTTGTTTCTAGAGCAATTTATGGCGTTATGATCCAAAATGTTCAAGGAAATATTTGGGGGATGTATGCACAAATATTCTTGAAAAAGGCAAGAGCAACTGGAACAGAAGAATTTTAATTTTATATGTCCCTATTGGTATATGTCCCTATTTGGTATATGTCCCCAATATTCCATTAAATTGGATTATTTCATTGAACAGCTAAGTGTACTTCCACATTTACATTTTATCCAGCCGTTACATTTTTATTGGTTAGACTTTATTTTCAAATACTTGTAATACAGTCCAGTCGTGCATGCCGAATATTGCCCTTTAATTTTTTTGTGAGAATTCAATTGATCAATGTCGAGATGATTTCACAAAAAAAAACGACTTTGCAATTCATATCTGTGACAATAACGTTGGCAACGTTGACTACTGGTGGGGCATCCATTGTTTTTTTATTTATTATCTTCGTGCAAGTTACACCCTCTAATTTGGTTCCATTTTGGGTACGAAATTTTGGCCGATGAGTCTACTATAAGTTAGTACGGAGTCCATGTAATAGTCTGTGACGTACCCTGGAGAGCTTTTGTTCATTTTATGATCCCTTGGTTTTTACAAGGTCCTTATGCGAGTATTCCCAACAATTAATCTGTTAGGTTAGAATTCTAGTTGGTATACAATGCGATAAGGGCTGCGGTCCGATATTTTAAAATATATGGATTCGCATCTAGTCAGCATTCTGAATGCGTTCATATCATTATTTTTTAAGACGCACATCGCGCCGCTTGTTTCATCGCATGTCAACTAGCGCACACTCTGTTTTCATGCTTACTATTGGTGTCCGCGTGTACTGGAAGGTTAAGAAGGCGAACAGTGTAGGCTGCGATGCACTTTTGAAAGATGCAATATTTGTGTAAAAATAAATGGGTATACATTAGTAATCGCACAACTGCGGTTTTGATCTGTATAAAATGAACCTCTGTACACGCCCTTTTGATGTCCAGGTTTTGGTTATATGACATATGAGCATCCATAATGAAAATGAAGTAATAAAAGACGCGGAGGTCTCGACGAATACGCTAAAAATGTTTGGAAACTTGTCATGTTCGGTTACACAAAATTTTTATTTTATAGCAGAATTAATAGGATAGCAGTAATATAATAAAATCCCTAAAATTTATTTTTTTTAATGGATCATGAAAAGGTATTAACTTTTTAAAAATTAGAAAAGGCGAGATGCAAACCACTATAGCTTGAATAAAAGTACCACTCTACAGGTAAATAAAGTGTGGAGAAACGAAGAAACCGTAACTACAAGAGCGTGTTTATGACGTCATAAAATTTCAAATTATAAAGACAAATTTTCCAGGATCGTGGTCGACTGCATGTTGACGAGTGAAAAATTCCGAGTTAAATAATTGAATTGTGCTCACTGAAGATAATAAATAAGCAGCCTTATTTTGTTTGAATTATATTTATCGCCCTCGAAATTTTTGGGATAACATGGTATTTTCAGACGAAAAAGTCTCTAAATCTTGTACCGATGGTCGCATAAGTTTTTATCGACTGCCAAAATGTATAATGGACGATATGAACAGATCCGGACGATTTGGGCATGTGTATGGGTGAATAACTTTCAAAATGTTTTGGAAAACGTGATGCTTCCTTCTGTGCAGCAAATCAATCCAAATAATAGATTTATATCCCAACAGGATAACTGCCTCATCCAGCAAGGTTTAGGAACCATAATATTGTAATCTTACCGTGACCCTCCAATAGTCCAGATTTAAATCTGATTAGGAAGTATGGGGTTTGAAGGTAAAAAAATTACAAAAGAAATTTTAGGTCTAGAAATGCAGAAGAACTATGGGAAGCTATTCAAAATATTAGAATTAAGCCAAGAATAAAATTGGTAAAATGCCCAGCTGACTGAATTGAATTGAATGTTGGAGGCTAATGGGTCAATGGTTAAATATTAGCTTTTATATTTGAGGTTCTTTGTAATAAATACGTAAGTTTATTACCTGATCATCTGTATTTTTATCGGGTTTTTAATTTATAGAGTGGGTCATTTAAAGTCGAAATGTTATCACGCAGCCTGAGAAAGGACGTGTTAGTAAAGTTTTAAAAGAACTTAGGATATGCATTCGATAGTGTCATTCACACTGAAGTAATTAGAAAAATGGTACACCTAGATAGTAAATATGAATTTAAAAAAAATTAAACATTTTCGAAATCCACTTGTCAATGTCAACGTAACATATTTAAGATTTCTTCTAAAATAATTATACCTGGACACACAACACAACTACTTTAGTTAAATATTGCCAAATTTGCACGCAGTACGTTTTTTTCCGAATATAAGTGTGCATTATTGAAAAGAAATGCAAAATCTGTATTGAATATTGGCACTACTTCAGGGTCGATTTAATACTTTGCGATAAATTTCTATTGCTTTTTATACATACTCGTAAGTATATTGGACCTATGAACTTTGAGTTTGGTTAGGTCATCGTCGATAGACGAGAGGCATTTAGATAACTTCCTTGTTTATTTAATTTCAACGAAAAAGGAGGAATAGCAAATAATACGAAACCGGAAGCGAAAAAATTACCATTCGAGTTTAGTAATAAATACCCGATTAATATTCGAAGACGGCTCAGATCACAAACATCAATTTAACAGTTGTATTACATCCTCACCAAACCAATTATCAGAGGTACTTTTAAATAAATACAGGAAGGTAATCGAAATGATTTTTTCGAAATTATATCGTATTCTGATAAACGACACATTAGTTTTTATGAAAGAATTTGATAACAGTAAATAAGTAACGTGGAATAGTGCAGTCATATAGTCGTATATACGGCGTCATTTATTCTTCTAAACATTCAAGGAGTCAAGCACAAGAAGGATGGATTGTTTTCGTTTGTAAGTGATGTTGATTTTCCGGAGTCTATATGTTTGACGAAATATGAACATCTAATTATCGAAAAGTATCGGGTGGCTGCAATATACAAACGGGCTGATCATATTCGAGGTGGCACAGCTATTTTGGCTTTAAAGAACTACGATAATATGAGTTTTATATGATTACCTTATTGCCGAACTCGAATTTGAATTCTCCTGTGTCTATTTCAGTATCATTAACATGTATGTTACTTGTGTATATCTATCGCAAGCGGGCTGTGTAGATGGGTTCCTAAAGAAACTGGATTTGTTATTATCTAAACTTGATGTTCATGATCGTATTGTATTGATAGGTGATTTTAATATAAACTATGCACGAGACTCATCAGGACGTTTGCTAGAATCAAAGTTAATTTTATCGCTATATAATTGGATATGCATATAAGTAATCCGAGCACTCAGCAACTATAATCGATTATGTTTGCACGAATATGAAACAAGATTTTTTTTTCTCGGCCACAACATTGAATTTTGGATTCTTCGATCACAAAGCATTTTTTGTAAGTTTGTGGCATAAGAAGTTTGTTCGATCGTATAATGAGATAATCTTTTGTACTCCTTAAGAGTTTGTCCAAGTCTTTCATGGTATGATGATAAATTAGTGGATGAAATGTTTGATCAATTTATTAAACAAATTACGTCTATACATGACCTTTGTTTTCCTCAAAATAAATAATGATTGCTAATACAGGCAATAAAAAAAATCTATTTGAACGTGAATTCGTTGGCGCATGTTTACAGAATGGTATTTGACGTTAAGGTAGTTTTTGGCCATATAACGTTCAGCCACTTATAGGAAGTTCTATAAAAAATATATAATTTTATGGTCAATTACAATCGCTAATTTTTCTTCTACGACCGTTCAAAACTCATTGATAGTTGGGGATAGTTCGTGATTTCTCGTGGAACAAACGTGTAAGAAATTATTCTTACCTGATATGGTCCGATCTAACCGGAACCGTCTACACACAACAGCACATTAAACTGACGACTACACAACACTGCACTACTGCACTTTCACAAAATGCTAAAAGTATGAAAGTATAAAACCTTTACGAAACATCACTACCGTATTCTAAGATCTACCAGTAAACACGCGAAACGCGTCGATAGAAAAACCGGTAGCCGATTACAAACGTTTTACCGTAAATTGTTTTGGAAAACCATCCACAGGGTCGTACACGCAATCATAAACTGACTAATATATCCATCGGTAAAATATATGTGTAATTACGTAAGTACGCATTTCTTTTAATGCAGACCCTTTTTTGTACCTAAAATATTAGTCATGATGCAGCGCCTGCGTTTTTTGTGTGTTAAAACGTTGAAGCCAGTTTCCATAAGTTGGGAATATTTCAACGTAACCTGCGAAGTTTTTTCTGTGCCATTCATTCATTCCTTAATGACGGGGTAAATTGTCTTAGAAATATTTTGGTTTCTATAAATCGCGATAATGTCACGTTCGGGAATTTGGCCAACCAAATTGTCAATACCTTTGCGCAATTCTAACTTGTAGGACATTTCGTAAGCACAAATGTAGTGTCAAGCTGCAGGAGAAACTTGACAGATTCTCAATATCCAATGGCAAGTTGATTGCTTTATTATTTTTATTAATAGGAAAAAATAATAGGAAAAATGTTCCTATAACTTTTGTTCCATACGTTAGTAACATTTGGTAAATAACTGTTCAAAAATTCATGAATTCATTATTTAATATTTATTGAATAATTTGCGAAATATACCGAGGATGTTAAAATTTTTTGTAATTTGATTCATTTCAAATTACACCAGGAAACATTATATTGATCTCATGCAGTCTATGAAAGTGTACGAAGTCGTCACCTCTATTACCATAATTGTGGTAGCTTTTCTTTTTGCAATGTGTAGCATGTTGCCTAGAAGTACCCCAGATAATCCAAAATCCTAAATAAATTTACTTGAGTACAGAAATGGAAACTGTTAATGTTTTGATCATGAAGACTTGAGCTTTTCCTATAGTTATACCTAAGAATCTTATCTCATCTTGTCAATTCTAATTTGAGTAGTTTTGTCAACAATTTCCATTGTATGATACAATTTGCGTTTTCCGCATATTTATTAATAATATGCCATTATGTTTGCACCATTTTTACATGTTTTATTATCTCCATAGTGGTGTCATCCGCATATACTTATTTTTGATCCTATCATTATCTTCATAATAGAGCGGTCTCAGAATGGTACTCTGCGGTATTCCGTTGTTCGTTGGACCAATAGCAAATCACTATCAAGTAATCGTTTTTGATATAACTGTGTTCTCTAGAATATCATCGTAATATTATGTTATATTATTATATTATTAAACTATTATGTTATTAAATTATTATATTAGTTAATGTTTAATTAATTATATTATTATATCCCTATTTCGACTTGTTTGTGTTTAAAACAATGTTATGTTTTAATGGTTATAAATATAATACTATTATATTTTCTGTATTCCTCCGATCATTAATTTTTATTTTAGTTCGTTAACAACTTGTTTCCTAAAAATATTTATTGCGTACAAATCGAGTTTATGATAATTAAATATGATTTAATGTTTCGTAATTAAATCAGCGAAATTTATTAATACACGTTTTAATTCTTGGCGATGACTTGGGCAAATAGGTCCTCTCCCCAACGCCGAAGTAACGCCAACGTTAAATAACCGAATAGACGGAGCGTGATGCATCTAATGCATCACTTTCAGCGACGAGTGTAATAACAATACATGATTCAATTACATTTTATACAATCTGCACTCGAATAAGCGGCCGGACCGAGTGCATTTGTCATTCGGCAGTTCCGCCTGATTTGACAGGTCGCCGCGACGCTCGCTACGCACGCTGCTGTCAGCGCCGAGGTGCACGGCCGTCAGATCAACAAATCACATTAAACACAAATAATCACATTACACTCTCCGCTGATTTATACACCACGTTATTTAAGCGACCTCTATTGTTGTAAATCACTGTAAACTGTTTAGCCGAACTGTTATTTATTTCTATTTAATATTGGTTTCGGACGGCAATGCGTTTTAATATCATAAGAATCCCGATCACGTAACCGAACCGGCGCAGAACTTCATTATTATTCCATTTTTAAATTAATAAACTTTTAAACTCACTTGTGCGTTATCTAATTTACAATGTACAGTTGAAAAAAAAATACTGTTTCGTTCGATGACTTAAAATTAGCAAACAAACGTTAAGACAATCAATTAGGCGAGCAGCGGAAAAACATGCAACAGAAATCCCGTTTCACGTTTTTTTTTGTTTGAATTGATTTAGAGGTATCAGGCGCGGATTTTTTCTCATCGAGAAACCAATTATTTCCGGAAGAAAGGTGAAGTGTAAAAAGGTTTTTTCAATCAGAGGGTCTTTAGTGTCTTTGCGTGACAATGAGAAGTGATCCTTCGGCGGCCGAGAAATCCTTCAGTTCAGTAAATGTGCCGCTTTCATTACCGATACGTGCTCCATTTAATGGAGTTTTCTTGTAAAAAAGCCTAGGTAAGAAGCTCGCCGATTACTTATCAATATCGTTAAGTTTTTTTTTTTTTCTCTTCAAATTTAAACTTCTTCGCAGACATTCGAATGAAAATCGAATTAAATCGGAGTGGTAAGTGCAGTCTTCCGTAATTTTAATGTTTCCGTCGGCGGAGGCATTACGTTGAATTGTGGAGCGATTATGGTCCCCGAGGACGCGCACCTATCGAGGTGGTTGCGCCTCCCCTACACATTCGTGGTCGCAACAAAGCCAATTCAGATACCCTGCTAATGGCATATTACATTGTTACCTTCCTCGCATCATCCCGGCTCTATTCTTGGTAGACGCACTCAAGTGCCGCGTCGTGTCGTGCTCTTTCAGACTTAAGGTGACGCGAACGGGTTGTCTCTTTCTACAAAAACCTGTCACTTCAAGCGATAGCTTCATCTCTCGTTATAATGGATAACGGTGGGGTATCAATTAAGATTAGACCTTCACAAAACTTATTCGGGTGATATGCTTTCAGACTTACTTATCCACGTTCTATTGTGGAATTGGTTGGAAGCGTATACGTAAAAATCCCATTCAATTCATTATATTTTTACCTATAGACTCACTCACAGACTCAGACTAGAAAGCTCCCATAACATTACGTGAACATTACGCGACATAAAAAAGACATCGACAATTATGTAGTATGAATATGGCACAATGCAATTGTCTAATTATTTCATAAGTTACATTATCTTTATAATTTACATAAGCTACATATTTAAATTGTTTTCAATGATCTAAAATTTTAGATAATAAAGCATAAAAAATGCATAAAAATAAGCATCAATTCGAAAATATATTAAGATATCATATTCCACGATAGATTCCTAACGAAGTGAAGTAAATTAGATCACATTTACCTATATCAACGACGTGAGGGACGAATTTTGCAGTTCCCCGTAGCGATCCACAAAACTGCGCCAATCGTAATTCTCAATTTTTACGACCGAATTAAAATTTAAAAATGAAACAAGGTGCATATCATTTGCAATCCATTTTCACTGTAACTTAAATATAACTAAAAACTATTTCCGTCAATTTTAGTCGACCACAAGAATATAATATGATTTGACCGTTTCTACCTTGCTCGTGTAAACTTTCGCGCCGGACCTGATAACAATGGACGGGACAGGCACTTTACTGTATTGAATTTGGGCGGTGCCGCTGTGAAGTTTTTGTGGGGTTTCCTTAGCGCGATATCGCTCTCCACGACGACGAACAAAAACGCCGAGCACCGCACGCCGACACTAAGGTGTAATCTGATAACTGGCAATTAGTTAAATGCAGTAATTTATCACAGCCGGGATGGCTGCTCGTTATTAAAATATAATTAAATTTGTAGATAATTCCGAGAGGGTCAGTGAGTTGCCCGGTCGGCCATTGGCCAATGGACCCTTAACGAAACATGCCCGAAATGCATCTGATGCGCATCTCAAAGCTGACGGACGTGTACAAACGCAATTTATATAATAAACTTCGTAATTTAAATGGATTGCAAGTAATATGTCCAAGCGATTAGCAAACAATTAGACAGCTCAATCGAATAGGTCATAACATACCTTTTTCTTCTTTCGATATAAATTAGGATAACGTAACCCGAGTGATTTGCGTCGACTTTGCCGAAACACCTATGAATCGAGTGAGTACGATCTAGCGGAGAAGAAATATAATATTTTAACAGATAAGAAATCATCAATATCTTACGAAAACTATACACAAAGAAAGAGAATTATGGATGTTTTGGTTATGTGCAAGAACTGTCAAAATCATGAAAAATGTGAGGTCTTATAACATCCGAGAGTCAGTGTCATTTTATCTGTTCTATAGTGCACGGCGCTCTGATAACAAATTTAATAATAACGTTACTAAGCAATGGTGTTTTGAAGCAATGTGACAAGTAGCAGCGTTTAAACTTCAGAACCAAGTGAATTGCCTTTGAACTCAGGACAAGTAGAAAGTAAGCAGTGCAATATCATTCAAAAATATCAAAGTGAAGCAACTGTAAGTTTATAAATAATTGAAACTCATTTCATCTGGAAATGCAATAACTTTGAATTTAAATTGCAATTCAATAATCTCACCACACCATCCCACGAACTCTATTAATTAATCTATTAAATATATAAACAATATATGAATATGTCAGTAAGACAATCTAATAAAAAAACATTTTAAATTTAATTTAAAATATTTGCGGAATTTATCCATTTGAAAATCCTACGTCGCATATAATTTTATAGTAAAACTTTGGCGGCAAACTTTACCGATAATATATGCGAAGTAAAAGTTTATGAAAGTATTATGAATAAAACTGCGAGTTTGTGTATCTGCGAAATTATGAAATGTGCCCTTGTGTAAAATGAACCTGTTTCTTAGGTATTTCATATTCATTTAATAGCTGATCATAATTTATCGCCACACTTTCGGAAAAGGGTTAATTTTTAATTGCACCGGCGGGAGCCGTAACATTTCCTTGACGCGAATAACTGTTTCTTTGGTTGCGGTTCCGAGAACGCGAGCTCGTTGCATTTACAATGTTAATGCCGCTTAAAAATATGAAACGATAAGAATGTTTAATTAAAATGTGCGAGGGAAGTCAATAGTTGAATAGTTGGGTAACGTAGCCACATAATCAGATTCGAAAAAAAAGTTTGACGTATAGGTATTGTCCTAAAAGGCAAAAGGCAGAGAGAAGAACGCGGAGTATGCTGGAAAATTGAAAATTATAAAAATAGAGAAAAAATACAACAAAAATACCAAAGGGTTACTGCAGATTGATATATCGTTCCTAACGAAATACGATAATTAACAGAAATTAACAAAACTGCATCACACAATTGAAACACACAAGTAAAATTGTACTATCCACCAAATAAAGGACACGACTAAGTACATGTGATGTTACCATACATTCAAAGGTCCTTTTGGTGATACTCAACTTTCTTGCTCTTGTCATTTAGAAGTTTTACGGGTTAAGAGGATTGACGGTGACGATGTACAAATTAAAAAATCTCATTATGTCGATAGTTCGATAGGTCCAAAAGAGGGACCTACAAAATTAATACATTTCTCAGCAAAGGAAACAAATGTTTATAGCTCTTCTTCGTCATGGATTGAATAAAGCAATAGGTGTTAGGATTTCCACAGTAGGGCCAATCGCAGTATAAATTAAGAATTTACGTGAGACAGTAGTATAAACGACATACTTAAAGTCTAAAACTATTGAGACAATCATAAAAATAAAAATCATCAAATTACGTGGACAGCAAGTTTGACTCGAGAAAATATCCAATTAACCTGAAACCAATTCAAGAAAGGAAGCGATAAGACAAAGGCTGTTGATTTTCATATCCATTTTAAGAACAAGTAAGTTCTTATTGAACTTCCCTGTGTTTGAAAAGTACTTCGCCACTACACAAAATACATCGCAACGCATTCTTAAATGTTCCTTGCAAAAATTAAGCAGCTCTGGCAAAAAAAAACTAATCTCCTATCTGCGTCTCCTGGCAATAATGTTCGGGCAGTTCGGGATTTAAAAGCACGATACTTATGTTTTTTCAAAATTCTCTGATCTGTGAAGTAAATAAAATGTAACTGTGTGACAGCATCTCTAATGGAGCGTTCGCGATCAACACTGTAATTTTTGCTTCATCGTCAATGTTTGTAGTTTTGGTTTTTCTCGTTTCTTTAGATAAACAGTCAATCCGTCTAAAATGGTCGAAAAGTTTACGATAACATCTTCGATCTTCGAATATTCACTAACTCTGGACGAATTTTTTCCACACGTACGCTTCTAAACCGTCACATTTTCTAACCGAGTCAACACTACTGCACACTGGTTCAGCAGCCTGATAATCAGGAACAGTAACAAAACAATAAGAAATAAGTAAACAACACTAATTAATTTCGACAGTCAACCATACGACAAATTGATTTTGACGGATTTGATTTGATTTAGCCTACTATGTATTTTACGTTAGTACGTCATCGTTGATATAGGTAAACTAAATCTGCTCTATTGTATTTAGTACTCAATTTAAGATACATCTATTCGTAACTAAACCGTCAATTTAATTAATCACATCCGGCAAAATATAATTGAATATATGATTTATGAGCACTTTTTGACCCGGTTTTATGTGCTTCTGAGTAAAACTATTAAATTTATGAAAAGCAATGTCGGTTTAGGTTGGTCTACATCACGATACTATGTATTTTAAGTCAAATATTTTGATTGTGGATTTTCTTAAACTGTCGATATTTATGTAAAAATAAGTTGCACATTGCGACGAATGCAGTAATACGATAATTGCTATTAATCCCCTATATGTTTCAGTCCGATTGCGTAAATAATGATAAATCTTGCTGACCAACTTACGCGTGAGTGTTAAACAAGGAGTGTGCATCTATTAATAAATAAATGTAAACAAATCAACCATCAAGGGAGCTCCCACTGAACATATC
This sequence comes from Geotrupes spiniger, assembly GCA_959613385.1. NCBI lineage: Eukaryota > Metazoa > Arthropoda > Insecta > Coleoptera > Geotrupidae > Geotrupes > Geotrupes spiniger. The sequence continues at coordinate 12,486,965 of OY390737.1, read as the reverse complement.
GTTAGTGGCAATGCAACTTAATAAAAAATTGAGTAGTGAAGTGGGTTTGTTTTGGATTGGTTTTAATTGGGTTGGGATAGGTTGAGTTGGTCGTTTGATTTTATTTATGGAGTTTCTGATTTAATTTTTGTTTAGGGTAGACCGTATATTTGGATAAATTTGTGTTTGTTTGACAAGCAGAAAATAAAAATTTTATTAAGAGATTCATTTGCCAAGACATTGTTCAAGTTGTTTTTTTTTTTTTTGTTAATTGTATATTAATCAGCGCCAATAACACTGCTACTTTACTAGTTTAACGTGCTTTGTAATAAAATCAATGGTGCGCACTTAATTTGAATTGGCGTCTTAATTGCGTCTTCTTGATACAAATGTTTGTGGTGCCTAAATTAATGCTTTTGATCTAAGTGGTTTTAAATGTGAAAATAACTTAAATATAAATAAATATAAAATCTAAATAATTAAATGATTTTTAAGGAATTTAAATACGTATTGCAGCAACTAATTTGGCAGTGGCATCTAGAAGGGAAAAAAGAAAATTGTTAAACTTAGTATTTCTAGCTAAGGTGCTACCTTTGAAGATATCCCCTTCTCACGCTTTGTACAGTCTCAGTGAAGAAGAAGAGATTTCTTGAAAGCAGCTGCAAGAAGCTGGTTCTAAGAGATTGAGGCCTTGTGCTATATAAAAGTTCATCAGCTTATCAGATGAAAGCGAATGATGAAGTTGTAGCGAACGTGGCAATTGAGGTGACGATGATTACTGGGAAAGATGGATAACCAGGAACGAACGTGAGGGAAGAACAGAAGAAGAACTTATGAAAGAACGGAATTTGGTATACAAGAATTAGAATGGCGGAAGAAAGAGCAAGTGGTATAGAAGAAAATGTGTTGAAATTATCAAAGACAATATAAGATTATAGAATAGACAAGAAATAGTGCGCGAGAGCAGATATATGGAGTGAGTGAAGTGCAAGGTTATTTAAGAATTTCGGGAATCACCAGGTACTTGAAGATCAATGGTGTGGAGAATTCAGTACCTGCAATAAAACTTGAAGAGACTCGTACAATTATATAAAAAATATGGATACAGAAAAGCAAACAATGTTGCGTCGAAATAACTGGTGATTGGAACAAGTAAAAACATAAGTATCCAAGTGGATAATTAATTGTGATGGACACGAAAAGAATGAAAAGGATTAAATAAAAAAACGGCGAAAATCTTTAACGTGATAAAGAAAAATATATTATCAAGGTACAACAGTCGAAGTAATCAGAATCTTCAAACCAATGCTCACCAACTGAAACGAATAATGGACAACGGAAACCCAGAAAAAGAATCAGAGATGATGTTCCAAAGGATAATAAAAGGCGAAAGGTATAGAAGAATAAATCATATATACAGAGAAACCAATGGAACACATATAGGAAAAACAACACAACAATCAGTTGCAATGGTTGGGTTACGTAGAAAAGATGGAAGAAATAAAAAGAAAATGGATTAGGAGGACATGGAAGTAAGAGGTGTAGAAAATGTCAGAAAGCAGAAGAGGGGTACCATCGACGTTTTGAAAAATGCACGTTCGAATGCATCCACTAGCACACCCAGAAAGGTAAGAAGCTTTCGTCGACATTCGAAAAGTGTCATGGGAGACAGAAAACCAGTGGAGTTCATACCGGATAGTAAAGATATCATCAAAATCTGTGTCGAGCATTGTCGTTGGTCAGAATTGCTGATGCGCATACAACAGACTTATCTTTTCAAAATGAAACGACATATTTGGAAGTACGCAAGGGATAAACGATGCTCGTAACTGAACTCAATTTTCACGGCATATGATGTACAAACACCAATAATTATAATTAACCAATTTAAAAATACCCAAATAAAAATAATTCTTTTCATGTTAATAAAATTTTCCGTAACCGGAGACACCATCCTTTTCTAGTATTAAATGTAAAATTTTATCGAGTTACAATAATTGCGCCAACTAATTATTTTTTGCATAGAATATCGTCGTTTTATTGTTATAGTTTGTGTGGTAATAAGATTAACAGTCGCATCGTAATAAATCACGAATCAATGTAACGGCTTCGATTTTAAAAATCGTATATTCTCACCCGTCTTACGTCCCAAAGAGCTGTTAATTTAATCATTCCGACGGTGAACTGAACCAGTCGACATGTTTATTGCCACCTTGTTGTGTTGTTGCCGAGCTTGTGATTGGCTACGGATCATTTGCGAAAAAGCTAATTCCGAAGTGATAAATGTCGTCGCGTTTGAGTTTTCGGGGCCGCCCCAGATCCCATTTTAAATCGGCGATAGTTCCGTTGAATCTTACTTTAGAAGAGACGCTCTCGTTAAATCGGAAAAGTTGCTATAACCCATAATAAGACGCGGGCGTCTGCGATACGGCTCACAAGAGAAAGACAAAGGATTCAACAAGTGCAAGAAACGTGACGCATCTTTTGATCTTTCTCCGGCGTGCATTATGCCAAATAGTATAAAATTTGGCCAATGTAAGTGTCACCCATTCGAAAAATTCTTTGTCTATTAAGCAAAAAACTAAATACGTTTTGAAAAGAAATCTGAATATTTTTGCCATACATAGGGAATCTGGAAATAAAAATCTCCAGTTACAGTCTGCGAGTGCCAACGCCGATTTTCAATACTTCGTCCCTTTGATTAAATTCTGATCGCGATACGCTCTTGCTTCTGGTGCAGGAATTCGCACCGAGCTTTAATATCGACGCCTCCGGCTAGGTACTAACCTATCCGGGCGCCGAGAGATACAATGAAATTCAGGAGCCGAAAATAAAAGTAATCTGCCTCTAAATGTGTCACTGTAAAGTCTTCTTTGTGTCGTTTAGCTCCGCCAATAACAATCGGCCGATGGCTTGACGCTCGCAGCAATACGTGATATATGTGACACGGCACGGGGAAAATTAGTTTCCGAAGACAAAGATTCCGCATACCGTTGTTCCTGTGATCCCTTGCTCGTCGCGGACGCACGGAGTTACGGCCCATTTATCGGATTATATTTGTACGATTGCGCGATATACGACCTTTAATCGAATTCTCCCTTGAAAAACTCCCGGTCGCATTAATTTCGAACATGACTATCTATGTTTTTCGGCGGGGTGACATGCCATTTGAAAAAGAAACGTATAAATTACCGCTCGGTTGTTATTAATCCGTAGATCTGGAGGGTACGATGCTCAAGTTTCGCATTTGACAAATGCAATAAAATCGATAATCTAATCTAACAAAAGAATTTCATGAAGGTCATTCGAGAACATCGATTTTACAAACAATTATATAAAAGAGAAAAAACTTAAAATATTCATGAGTTTTTATTTTATTTGCAGATTCTGAGCAACTTAACTAATATTCACTTTATTTATATATTTCGTTCATTCCTTTTCGAGTATTCTTAAGCATTTACGGTGCGAGATTTTATTCTTTCATATCTTTTTATCATATTTTTTTCATTTCCTCTAAATTTTAATATTTTCTGTCCAAGGTCTCCTATTATTTCCCTCTTGGTCGTCCAACATTTCCCTTACGTCGCTCTTCCCATTCACCCCTCTTCGTACCCATCTATGTTACTTCAAGTATTTAGATCATGATTTTAATCTCAATAGCTATCGTGTTCTCTTCGTCCCAGTATTCCATTATAGATTTTCTATTTTCCTTCTATATCTTTCCAAATTCCGCGTTTAACTGGTAACATATCCTGTTTGTTTTTTTAAGCACTTGATATTGTGTAGGACGAAGAATTTCTTGTCCAACAAAAACACAACAGCGTGTAAGAGGAGATTAAGAATATTATAATTTTACATAATACAACATATATATCTGTGCTGTTCAAGGTTGTAAAATGACCAAATCATGTCTAGATCTAGAATAGATTTTTTTTTATCACATAAGGTTATTTCACAAAAGACAATACAAGATGACAAAACGTGTAATTTCATATTTGTATTTTAATGTTGGCCCTTACATATGAACACACACAATACATATATGAAAACTAACAACATCAAGAAAGGTTTCCAATAGATACAAAAAGTCCTCGTAGCAACGTTTTCTCTTTCCCTCAAAGCTTTTTCATTCGCTTTTCCTTTTGTAAACTTTGTTCGCAATTTTTACTTTCCTCAATGCACTTCTTGCACAATTATTGTATTCCTTCATCCTTCATTTTTTCATATTGGCTACATATCTCCTTTACGCCTTCTCCTCCTCATTTAATCACATGCCTCGTGATTCCAGCTGATAGCTTTTCCATTGTTTGTTTTCCTTAAGCTTCTTCTGCTTCTTTCGTTTTAACTTCTCAGTTACTTTTTTCCTTTCACAGGCCCTCTTCTAATACTACTCTATCACTTGGCTTCCCAAGTTGATTATTCTCTTTGAAGATTCACCTTATTCTGCTGCTATATTTGCACCTGTTTTTCTACCTTTTTGTTTGTTCTCTTCTTATCTCTGCTATTAGTAATCAATCAATTATTCTTATTTCAATTCCAATTTCAATTTCAACTTTAATTTCAATTTCTGCTATTTAGTGCATACAATATGTAATCTATTAACTTGACTGATTTGTTATTTCATCATGCCAATATTTTCCTTCCATTCTTGTTTACAGTTACGGTTGATGAAAAAGATGCAGACCAAAACTTGTTTAAATGAAGGGTGTAATGTCGTGGGAGTCTAAACAGGCCGGTGAGATAATAGTATGATGGTTTTTGACTGACTCGTTAAGGAAAAAGCTAAATTGGAGGAATGGTTTAAGGGCTATGACAATTAGGATCTTGATACTAAATTCTTATGTCTAGAACAACAGTTAGCTCTTCAGAGGATAACAGTAAAAGAATAAAACTTCGAATGAGAAGCCATGCACCAATAAAAGTACTTAAAATAATTTAAGCGGGCAAGGCATCACATTATATTAGATATACATGTTTAACTGTGGCGATGTATATAATTAAAGTTTCAATTGATGCTAGCTATAAAAATGTAATTTTTTATAGCTTTTATGTAATAGAGACGAATTTATGCGTTAGCGTTTCTAACTATCCGGTCTAAAGCTATGGGACACTGTACTTTAGTTTCTCTTCTGACAGGATGCTGGTATGATATACCGATAAACATCCCTGCCACGCACTCCTACAAGTACTTCGCGGCGAGTTCTGGACATTTCGAACATAATTGCAGTGATCCTTTTATATGTTCTCACATAATCATCATAATTCATACTTCATAAATACCCACCTAAGCGCCAAACGTTACACAAGGCTGCATTAAGAGCGATACCATTTTTCCATCAAACCCTGTTTTCTTTTAATTCGCAAAAACGAAATCGAATCGTCTCAACAACCCACGCATGGGGATCATCTACGTCAATTCACGCACTTATAACAATTTATTTTCTCCTCATAAGCCCTTAATCGAATTCTCGCTTGAAAAACTCGCAGTCGCCATTAACGTCGATCAAGCCGATACACTCTTCCGCGGTGCGTCGTCCCCTCTCAGATTCGCAAAAAGGCGTAATTCGAATGCCGGAGTTTTCCATAATGCAAGTTAAATAAAGCGGTCAGTTTCACGAGCGTGGAATAAAACCGGTTATTTTTCCGCTCGAAGAGGACGAGCGCAAGATGATTGGATATTTCTGACCGGTAGGAAAGCCGCGGGCTGTCGATGCAATAACGGACCTGGCTCTGCATACATCAACTGAAACCCTCAACCGCCCCGGGCCTTTGAGGCGACCGACTTGAGACACTTTAGCTAATAAAAATACTGATATGCGGGTGGACATAAGGTTACATGTATAAAGAAGGTATATTGGCTGGGTCATCTTATCCGGGGGGCAAGCTGTCCGACGACCCAAAGGCGTCGAGTGCATCAGTGGCGGACGCTTGACTGATGGACGTTTTATTCTTGTAGAAATGTTGTAATTGATAAATGGTTGGTACTATAATATGATATTCTCAGCGGTTTCATTGGATTTTATTTCACGTACGGAATATTCTTTTATTTCAATTTTGTAACGAAAAATTGTTTATAATCGTATTCAATTTTCGTCGTATATTTCTCGATATACTGTAAATTGTTTCTACACTTCTTCGCTTGTTATCTAATCTTTGCTTTCATTCATATAGTTCGTGGTATTTTATGACAGCTCCATCGACACGTTATTATGAATACACGAGGTTTTGTTGTTCCAAAGGGTCAAACTTAAAAAACTAAACCTAATCACTTTGCATATACATAATTCACATGAATAAATAAATGATCCATTTGATCATAACGCACTCACTTATAACATATTTTCGTGGAATAACACTTAACCAATTACTATGTTGCATTAAATACCAATAAACGCAATTCTTGGTTCTTAAAAGAATTTATATCAGTCATTGCTGGACCATGTCACCAGACCAACGAGCACACGAAAACGGCCATCAATGTAAGTGGAAAAACACACGAAGGGTAGTAGGTCCATAAAACGCAGATGATTTATCGCAGGATGCGAGATAGTTGTGTTTACCAAATGAAACAATATTAATTTAATGTCTGGATATTAATTCAAAGAATAATTTCTCGATTTTATGGTGCACGCAATTTCGTCGTATCGCCTGTAAAAACGACATAAAACGTTATTTCTTCATCGGAGCCAGGTTTCCGCTTGTATATATCGCCGGTTCACCTCGCTCAGATATGAGAGACGATATGGGGAAAACATGCAGGGGGCATCTCACGTCCGCTGACCACTCGGCGTAATAAAACTAACCAATATCCGGACCACCTTAGCCTCCTCTCATACGCGATCTCGGTCGCACATCACCGTTGCAGATGGCGCCGGACATTGTAACTTCCTAGGGCAACGCGCGTGCATGCGGACATAAACTGATATGACTGCAGTCGTAACCTTGCAATCATAACGGTGACTGGTCGAAGTTAAGTAATCGATTATATTGCAAGGCTCATATACCTAAGCAATCGAATGGAAAGTTGCTTTGTAAGGCACTATTTGAAACACCGTTTCTAAATTATATACAATCCATAAAAATTCATGATTTCCTCAAAAATTCCGTAAATTGTAGAGAAATGCATACCATAATTTGGGACAGTATAAGAGTATTGTTTTCCCACTTCGTAATTTTCAGAAGGAAGGGACATTATTATTATCTGTAATATACTCGAATTTATGATAATAACAATAAAAATATCTATCAATGTCTTCATTTCCATTTTCGTTCAAACTTTCAGAAGGAAGAATAGAAATACCAAAAGCCAAATGGCTACGATGTAGAAAAACTAGTTTACTGACAACTATACACAACTATTTAGAATGACTTTTTTTAATATTGAGGTTGTTTCCATAATCCCTAAATAAGTTTGTGACCGAAAAAAAAATTTTTTCGATGAGGAGGTTTTTCAATAATAAAATTAATTATATTGCGACTTCAGCTCCCAAATCAAGTTTAGGGCTGTAACTGACACAACTGAAGGATATAGTTGCTATTGTGTATACTGAGATCGCGCGGAATTATCTTTTATAAACAGTTTTTCGGGATTTAATTTTTTAGTTGATGTCATGGAGGAAGTTTTACAAATTTGTACTTTTTATCCAGGCATACACTGTCAGACACATGGAACTTTTTATATCGCGAAATATATTGCATCAAGGGCCGTCCCTTATTTTCTTCAATAACCCAACAAAGATCCAAAGATTATTACCCAAAGAATTTGTTCACGATTACTGTAGTGTGGGAGGAAACCATTCGCATAATTTATGGATCAATCAGCAATCATCTTAAAATTTTATTCGTCAAAGAAGAGTCAGAAAACTACGAAAAGATAATTTTCATTGATTCAAACTATTATGACTCTTATTTAGTTGCAAAAACTTTCCTTCTTCACTTGAATCGAGGCTTTCTGCAAAGTCTTGACCTTGAATCGAGACATCTCCTCAGTAAATCTTGATACAAGGTCGAGGTCACTGCGTCGAATTCGATGCTCCAAGGCCAAGTGGTAGAGGGAATTTCCTCGACCGTTTTGACCAAACTATAACTTCAAATTGGAGGGGAAGAGGGTATCTTAACTGTTTAAAATATTCACACTATTCATATTATGTCAAATGTCTCTCTGCAAGATTCAACCTGGCACAGAGAATATATACATCTAACAAGTTGCATCGAAAATGCCCTAGGAAATTGGGGTGACATACCCCAGAAGATACGCCCATATCTTAGTATAGATGCGATGTTACTGTGGTTGAACAATAATACTGTGTCAGTATTTGTCTTTCGGTCTCTTGACTGCGAAGAGTAATGATCCCAATTTTAAACATACTTGATAGGCGCGATTTGCCTATCTAACAACCACGACTGTAGACTGCCCGCATTCCAGATCGAATATCAGTAATTTTGTTCTTGTATTGAATTTCAAGTTATTCTGAAGACACCAATCAACTACTTGCGATGAGTACCAGCCCTTGATTGTTCTTCGGTAGAGTTTGCCGACATTACAAGAAATGTATTAGCAAATTTACCTCGGCCAAGTGCGATCATAGATACTGCACATGTTTAAAATCTGCCCTGTCCAGAATAAATACTAAAGACGCAAATCTACTAATTGCAGTCAAAACGATTAGCTGGAAGATAATCAATCATATCATCCAACCACTCTAACAATTTAGTATAAGGAGAAAAGTTTCCGCTTGAATTAATTGAACGTAGATTATGGTTATCGAAATAATAAAGACTGAGCTAAATAATTATCCATAACATTCATCGAACACTCTAAACACGTAACGTGTAACTGTAAACACGTAAACCTACAAATTACAAAATTAATTAAGACTCTTGACGCTAACAATAACAGTACAGAGGCACGAAATTAGTTAAATAGGTTTAAATTAAAACATCCGGCCGTAAACAGGTGAATCGACGGCACCTACATTAAGCAATTATCGCCACAATAAAAACCCATTGATGGGGGAAAGTGATGAGTCATGTGCATGAACGTGTGTGTGTGTGTGTAGAGTGGGTGACGGATGATAAATGATTTATGAGGGGTGGAGGTTGTTCGGGAAATCGCCGCAACGACTCGCCTTCGAGCGTTGCTCTTTCTGCGATAGTAGGCGTTGGAATGCCGCGGGGAAAGCAAGATAACGACGGCGTGAAAGGCGGCAGGCGGCGACATCTATCGGTTCGATAGTTGAACAGAATTCCGCTACGTGTCGCCTGCGTACAGGAATGCGGCCGCTTGCGGAATAAATTCGAAAATCGGGGGCGAACAGGTTGTTTTCGAACCGTCGACATGGAAAATCCGTTAATGCGGGAGCGCGTATGGATTTTCGCAAATTAGTCGATCTCGTAGTTAATTTTACCTCGCGTACCTTCGAGCTAATTTACTTCCTTCCGTCGGTTTACTTTAGACGGCAAACAAGGATGTTCTTAATAAAGTTTTGATTACATTACGAATAATAAAATATATAATAGACGAACGTTTACAAGATAATCACAGAATACCTATATTAACTGTACCGTCGTCAACTTGATTATTGGAAAAAATTAAATAAATTAATAATTGGTAATATTATAACGATTTCTTTTATATTTATATCGTTGAATTTTCTTGACAATCACACGCTGTCATTTATTAATGGGTCTGGTTTGGTTCAAAAAGTGTTTTAACTCATACGGTCCACTCGCCCGTTTAAACAGCCATTTTATTCGTTGACAACAGCTCTAATGCATGAACGTCATTTACTCATAATTTCGATAATTTCTATTCCTTTTGGTATTAAAATTAATTAAAATCACATAAGCGATTCCATTTAATTTCTAACTCCACAAATTATTTTCAGACTCGGGCTTACGGCCAACCATTTTGCCGTCGAATTCTTCTGAAGGTGTTCATACTTTTATTCCATATATGTTTATTTTTCTTTCGAAGTTCTACATTTTATATTAGTACACATGCCGTACACAAAATTTCTAATGAAATACTCCTGTTTAAACTGGAAATATTTAAATTTCGTTGTCAGGGTTTTATGACGTGTCACATGCTTTATAATTTCGAGAGTGTGCTTCTCCCAGACTAGTACATCGTTCTGGTGTTATTCTCGAAATTTTTATCACAGACTAAAGTTTTTATGACAAAAGTGCTTTTATGGCCAAAATATTTAAATCTTTGTTATAGCTCTTCTACTAAACAATCTTATGTCGAAAAATTATTTTATGGATTTTCTTCAAAACCTAGAATGCATTGCAGAATTGCAATGTCTAAGCAGGTGTAAATATCTACACCTATTAGTTTAGTTTAATGAAAGCGCGTCGAAATAAAAAAATTGGCAAGTGAAATTAAATAACGACGAAATTCAAAAAGAACATAGATGGACAAAAATAATCAAAGAAACCAATGAAAATAAATTTCAGCGAAGGATGCATGAGGTGATGACAGCTGTCTCGTCCTCCAGGACTAACCAGATCACCAGCCGTACATCCTCTGAGATACATCTTGTCCTGCATACACGACATTACGATGAATTGTGTGTGTGTGAGTGTATATTAATACACTCACACACACATGGCATTAGCCATCTACACGTCAATACCTTATTTGTTAGAAAAAACATTGGTTATCTTTAATTGAATTTTTTGCATTCACAAAATGCAATTAAAGATAAGAATAAATAAGAAACCAATAAAATACCAATTGCTGCAAAACGTTGCTAATTAACAAGAATTGCTTCACATGGGTTCCTCTTTCTTCATTTGTGCCAAATCATGGATGGATTACATGAATCACATAGCCCGGCAAATTTTTAATTACAGTCATCTTAGTAAATTATAATCTGAACAAAGGAACAAATAAAAATCGCAGATAAATATTAGGCAATATACTAATCGCATCTATAGCAAATATAGTAAGCCCTTGTATTGATAAAAGACGTTATAAGATTTTTTCAAATCTAACAAGCACCTTAATGGACCAATGTAAATGAAAAGAAAATCAGAAAGATTGTACACAAAGTTAGATACAAATTAATCAAATTTATCTAATCAATTTAATTTATGGGTGTCGAATTTTTCGAAAACATAGCTTTAGCAATTTTGAAAATTTTTAAATTCTGGTTGCATTTTCGTTTCGTTGGTACATCAAAGCGTAAAAAGTTAAAACTTTCATATGTACGATAATTAGATAAGATAATTAAGTTTATTATATTATTTCACCAAACTAAAAGAAACTGTAGGTATACGATGCATTTATTATTAATTAGTCAAATTAAAATGTTGATTTGACCGAAGTCTTGGAGCAAGCGATTGCACCACTTGATTTGATATTTATAGAAAATAATCTCACCCCAACAATTATATTGCTGTTAATTTTGTTACTTTTCAGGAATACAAAACCAGCCTGAGTTTACCATTGTCACAAAAATTTTTTTAAAAATATACTAATTACATTTATGAAATTTGCACAATTCTTAAATTGTAAGAGCTAAGTTGATCTATCAAAGCTACATATAATTTTAACAGAGACCTACGCCACAATTAATTAACTAATCGAATTAAGTTTTACTGAGTGGTCCTTTTTTGTGGTAGTTTTTCGATGATTTATTTTTTAACTACATTTATTATCGAATACAATTAATTTGAACTAAGTTAGACATATTTTTCATCGTTGTGTTGCTCATCGCACGACGTTTGTGTCTTAGCTTCGATATCATTTTGTGAACCGCATGAAATCGTACATTTTTCATCGTACAGGCGAATGTGAGCTCAGTTAGCTATTGGTACTAGGAGTTTGCGCGTTGCGTGGAATTTTCGTGCAGAATTCTTTATGGAGGCAGAAGAAACAACCAATGTGATTCCTGCGGGTACTAACGATTCTGCATCCATTGACTTTAACAGAATTCAAATATTTTCATAAATCATTTTCATTTGGAAATGTTATGTTATGTGAAATTTCTAGTGCCTCTCAACAGCACTAACGAAAAACGCAATGATTCCTGCGGGTACTAACGATTCTGCATCGATTACTGTTAAGAGAATTTCGAAATTTTAAAATTGAAAAAAGGTTTTCGCAAATTTCAAAACCTTTAATCAAACGTAGACTTTCGCGGCCATTGTTCCATAGATATGTATCTTCCGGGTGTTACTGTCGTTCTTGAAATAAACTTGACGTTTCGCTGATCATTCTTCAGAAGTTTTTAAACACTGACTTTTGCTCCTCGTTATATAATCAGTCTCTGCTTAGCTTCGCTGATACATATCCGTTATGTTCCGCTGATCCGATGCTTCATGGATTCGTCCTTGATGATCCTGGCTGCGTCTTTGACGGTCCTTGCGGCGTATCTGATGTTCCATGCTGCGTCTTTGATGGTTCTTTTAGTTCCATACTTTACTTAGTCTGTATCCATCTTCTCGGTTGAAGTTGTTTCCAAGGATTCTCTCACCACCCTTGGGTAGTACTGACTGTTCTTGGCAAGTATCTTCGCATCGTTTTAATCGATTATATGACTACTTCTGCAGTACTCCTTGACTGCACTGTATACGGCATACGGTTTGTCCAATGTTCGAATTCCCATACTAGCATTGAAATTCGCAGATTTCTTTAATCTTGCAGTACCAGTAGATTAAAATTTTAAAATATTAATAATTGTCGAGTTTGGATACCTCCACATTTTGGATTTCATTTCAAAGTACGCTAGCAAAATTCTTTTGGTGAAGCTGTTGATTACTTTTTTTTCTTACGCCACTGCATAAGGGTATTCTTTAAGATACTGTTCTTTAGATTTCTCTGGCAAAAGATTCATAGTTGCTGTAGTTGATGATTCAACCACATCTTGTGATGTGCAGTTAATGTTACCTTTAGTGTCAATAATAGTCTATGCTAATCAGTAAAGAATTACGAAAGTTTCAGAGCGGTTCGCAGAAAAACGAAGCATCTACAGAGTAAAAAAAATGTATTATCCTTTTTGATCCAATCGGAAATCGCTTATTTCATGAACTTAAATTAATGAACTTTGAATCGTATTTTAACGCTCGTAGAAAATAGAACTTGCACAATGACTTTAAAAGTCATACTTTTTTCATGAATTTGCAGTTTGATGCAGGACGAAGCCCTTAAAATATTAATAATTGTCGAGTTTGGATACCTGGCCTTAAATTAAATTTATGTCTACCATAAACGAGTTTGTTAGGATACTACTGAACCAACCCAACCCGGTCTAACCCAATCAAACCAAACGAAAGCCAAACCCAACCGAACCCAGCCCGGCTTGGCCCAATTTCTCAAAACCAAATCAAACTAACTAAACCAAACCCAACCCAAGGCAACCCAAACTTTTTTTTTTGGGAAATAGTGTTAGGCCAATGTGGTATTATTGAGGAAAATTAGGCAACATTCGTGGATGGTATCGTATTCTTAGTATTATCAACCACAACAGAGGAAAGAAACGCTCTCCAAAACGAAGAAATTTCCCACGCCGATGAATTTTCAACAATTAACTTGTCAATCCAATCAACATTTGAATCGCTGACATATAAGTCATAAGTTTTATAAGATTAATAAGCGAAATCATACTAGATTTTGATTCACATGTACTTTTCCGCATGTACAAATTTAAATTCAATTCTCATAGCATATTCTTTTAAATTCCCTCCTCTAAATGCTAATACATTATAAACCGAATATTTATGTGACCGCACGCCAACTAATTGGAATAATCCACTCCGAATTACTGTCTCGAAAAGTAGAGGGCGCGATCCACAGTCGCCTGATTAAGTCTAACAATATAGTAGAACATTTCCCGCGTGCTGCGAACTTACGCGGCGACGGCGTACATCTTGTAAAGGTAATTTAGATTTGTGTTTTAATTAAGTAATGACATTATATTCCGCCATGCCACTTGTTGTGGCGCTTCATTAGTTTGCTCTTTCCTGCTGATACACAGCGCCGTTGCATATGCATAAAGTGCACCGTGTCGAGCTCTATTGGAAATTATAATACAATTCGGATTAATTTCGTTCCCAGTCGCGGTTATGTATTCCGAATTAAGTATTCCGTATTATTAATTAGAATGTTTAAGTTTGATATTAAATTTTCGAAAAAGATATGCGCGAACTTTTCGCTAATGATTTGCATAATTGGTTTTCGGTACAATCATTTACTGTTTTGATAGAGAGCGTGGATTTAGCTGGGCATAAAAAATGAACGACACGTACGTTGTGTGAAGACTCGGAAACAAATTTGAAAATATACTTAGATTAAAATGTATGCCTTCACGTAATAAATTATAAATTAATTATTTAGAAACGGTTTTAACTTCCTATTTATTTTAATTATTTAATGCTTAGAATTTCTTTATCTTGGAAGGCAAGGTTACTATGAAATGGGTCAAACGCACGATCAAAGGCCAATAACAAAAATTATTGTAAAGTATGTATCTCATTCGCTCATAAAATCGGCACAGTCAATAACGCTCGAGTTCGAATCATGAGTAACAAAAAGTTATATATTTATCTTGGGAAAATATTTTGGACTCTGGGCCTGTCTCCAGTATTTTTTTATGTCTACATCGTCATTTACCATTAGGGTAGATTTCAACTTTTACTAGGTCGACCAAAGGGTGGAAGACTTCCACATTTTGGATTTCATTTCAAAGTTAGCTAGCAAAATCCTTTTGGTGAAGCTGTTGATTACTTTTTTTCTTGCGCCACTGCATAAAGGACTAGATTTCTCTGGCAGAAGATGCATAGCTGCTATAGTTCATGATTCAACCACATCTTGTGATGTGCAGTTAATGTTACCTTTAGTGTCACTAATAGTCTATACTAATTAGTAAAGAATCACGAAAGTTTCAGAGCGGTTGGCAGAAAAACGAAGCGTCTATAGAGTGAAAAAATGAACTGTTACGGAACCTTTTATCACCCTTTTTGATCCAATCAGAAATCGCATATTTCATGAACTCAAATTAATGAACTTCTTGCGATAAACAAAAATAGAAATTTTAATCTTATTCTGCATTAAATTGCAGCTGACTAAAGCTATAGAATAAATTAGAATTGCAGTAAAAATGTGCAGTTCAATTAACAATTTCGATCTGCATTCGATGGCAGCCAAATCATAATGTTAGTCATATTTCGCCTTGCAAGATAAATTAATTTTTGTAACAACAAATTTTCACGTGCTTTCAGTTATACTAGGAACTTTTCCTGTACTTGATGGAACAATAAATGACTGCAGAAGAATTCTATGCAGCAACTATTTCTCAACATTGTATTTTGATAAACAATATGCGACGTTTAATTCAATAAGGTTGTTAAATTATTTTTTCAATTTATTATATTATTTTATAAGAAAAAACCACAATATTCAAGAATATAAAATACAAAACTATAGACATGCAGGAATTAATTGAAAAAGACCACCACTTGAAATGTGATTGTTGATTTTGCCATAACTTGTACAAACCACTTCCGTAACACACTATTAACCACTAATGATGGCGAGAATCGCTTATCGGCTCAACAAATCACAATATTACTATGAAAATAAAATTTCAGAATATCGTTGATAACAAGTCGTATGTAAATTTACTAGACACGCCCATCTAATGTATATATGTCGTTTTATAATGAACTTGACGCGATTTAATGTTCACGCCAAAAATATTAGATATTTCTCAGTTTTATACACACAACTTCAAAATCTTAAATATAAATACATATTACGTGAACTCAATAAAATATATTGTTAGACCACCTGTTCTTTCGGCAATCTAAATATAAAATTTTATTTGAGCACACATTTTACGTTTTACACAAAACGATGTTGGTGTTAGCAAGTGTAACTTACACTATTACACTTTTAACGTTTCATACTCCCTTTGTACTATATAGAGCAATTTTTGTATAAATATAATAGGTATGACATTCTTCAAAAGATTTTAGGATATTAATGTTTCCATAATTTCCATAATTATTACAAAATGTTAATAAAACCATTAAAATATGATTCGGCGCAAACGTGAAAAATATCAAGAACAAAGACCTAAAAATGCAAAATGCGATAATGCGATAATTATGAGAAATCAAAGACACTAAAAAAATATATAAAATGTGAAAACAATACCACAAATCGGAAAAATGAAATATCAATAAATGCAAAAACTGTTGAAATTTTAAAAAGGTGAAAAATTAAAAGAAAATATATTTCAAACACAACAATTCTAAAAAATATATCGTTTTAAATGACGAAAAAAATTCCAATGCGAAATTTTAATCAAAATTTAAAATTCTCAAAAATCACAAGCTGTTTAAAATATGCAATTTTTCAAAAATATGAACGGAAAAATCTAAAAGTTAATCAAAATACATCACAGGAAAACGTTAATAAAGCAATTCGTCAAATCGTAAAAATAAAATGTTGTTAAAAATGTCAAATTGAAAAAAACGAAAAATGCAATGAAGGTAATACTTAAAATGAGAAAGTAAAAAAGTTAAAATACGTAAAAAACTGTCCAAGTTGTAAAAACACACAAATTAAAAGAAACATTTCTAAAAAATTTACAAATATTTGAAAAAATGTCAAAATTGGAGAACTTAAAATATCCACAAAGGCAAATTTCAATAAAATGGTAGGTAGATGTAAAATTTTCAAAAATAGAAAGGAAAAATTCCAAAAATTAAATATCAAAAATGCATATAAAATTAATTGATTGTAACAGAACGTTAAATAAAACAATATTTTTCACATTTTTTATTGGACCTTGCAAATATGAAAAATTGAAACGACAAAATTTTATTTGACAATCTGTAGCAATAAACGTTAAAAACATTCAATACAAATTATAATTATATACAATGTATATACAGCGTGTACTGTCTCAAAGTCAAACAAAGTCATTAACCGCATTGCAAGGAATTATACCATTATTTCTGTGCTACAGGAATAAAGTGATTATAAATAATTTTTTTTATAAACTGTGCAAAAACAATTATAACGCCAATCGTTATACATGACACCAACCCAACCTAACTGTGCAAAACCCAACCCAACTCAACCAAATCCAACTCAACCAAACCCATTAAAAAAGCATTTCGTATGTCAACTGTCTTTCAATAACTAATGTCAAATGTTTTCTGTGATACACTATATTTACGAAATTTATTTATTTATTAGCAAATGTTTCAAATATTTGTAAATACTTTTTACTAGTACTTTCAGAAGGTCTGTTATTAACGAGTAGTAAAGAGTTGTTACCATAAAAACTCGTTCTTCTTTCATTCAAGTTTGACTGTTCCAATCAAAGATATGGAAATATTTGCACGTTCTACCATAATCTGAAAACTTTTCGATAAAAATGTAACGTCTTTTTATCCTATAAATTGAAATATATATTGTCGTTACAATTAATTAAGTCTTGTCAAGTGACAGATTTTATTAAGCTGAAATTTTACATTGGGGTAGCTGGAAGACCATACATAGGATATAACAAAATGCCCGAAATTTTGCTTTGAAACAAAAATGCATAATTCTGTCGCGGGACGGCTTGCACCGATCAACAACTGAAATTTCTGTTTTGAAACCTTATAGTGCCAAAACTTTAAATTGCTGTTTCGTCAAATATCACTGCAAAGATTTAATGGACTCCATGTCAGAATGCGTCATTATAATAGCACATATTTTTTTAAATAATTTCAAAAATTTAAGAAAAAAAAATTCTTGACATTAATTCACATAAACTATATTTAAACAAAGGTTTGAATGCCCTTTTCTTTAATTTTCTCACCTAGTCAACTGCATTTGTTTTAAAAAATTAATCGCCCGTCCATGTCTCTCATATAATCGTTTTTATTTATCATTGATTTTTTTTTTTTATTTGAACTCGTAGTAAATGAAAGCAAAGCTGGAGCTTTGCTCGAATAAATAAACATTTATTTGCCATGCACCAAAACATCCGAAAGATTAAAGCTTCTCCAAAATGTTTCCTTATCATTTCCGTTGAACATACGGATACGTTAATCATAAAATTCGCCACAAGAGACATAATTCCAATTTCCAGCGGCGGAGATAATTTAAACAAGACACACGAGATGCGAAAGGATCAGCAGAACTTACAATTCAAGATATATATATATGAGTAGGATTACGCCGGGACGCCAAAATCTTACATGATATTACGGATGAGGCGCGTCATTGTCATATAGGTAACAGTCTTCGCGTGGATTTGCAGAACTCGCTCGGAAAGTTCGAGAGCAGACTTGACACTAAGAGGGGGGGATTTAATTATTATGGTTATCTTTATAAAACAAGGTAGTTCGGAATAAGTAAGTGCTGTCTACTTGATGTACAATCTCGAATATAACGCTCGCAGTGATACCTTCTCCTCATTCGGATTCTTCGCGGCCTTTGTCTTCGAGATTTATGCAATTGTTTACATTACGAGTTAATTTGGAATTTAAATCCCTAATTTATCAGATGGCAGACAGTTGTAACAACATCGTGTCTCAATGATTTTACTCTATTTTCACCTCTTATGTAACACGAACGCAATCAGATGTTGTGAACACTTTAGCGGCACACTAAGTATATTTTTAGACAGGATTACAAGACACTGTTGACGCTTCTCTATTGATTTTAGGCTTTCAAATCCCAAATACTTGTGTTACTAGTGAAATTACCACTTAACCAGCAACACTCTGTCGGGAACAATATTTGTAGCTTGTCGTATTTTAATATGAGGGGATTTTTTTAAATATAACACGATTTATAAATGGAACGGAACAGAAAGTTGTTAATCAAGATTTAATTAGTCACAAAATAATTTCGTATACTTTATTTAAATACCTCCAATTTGTTCTATATAAAAATCACTATAAACATAACCAAAAGGCATAACGATTAACACTAAATCGCCAAATGAAGCCTTCGATTGGTTATCAATCTGTTGAGTTAATTTGTTTTGGATTTTGGAATGTTAGTAAACATATTTAATCTTCTTCAAAGACTTGAATCATTACTTGAACCATGGAGGTTGTGAAGACAAGAATACTAAAAATTCACAAAGACACCACAGTCTCGTGATATGATTGGGATGAGTAGCTACTTTTTAAATTGGAATCGAAAAGTGGTGATTAAAAATCATTAGATAGACAAAAATAATTGAAGAATAGATGAAAATGCAATGGGTTGACACTGTTTAATTGCTGTCTGTTTTCCACGGATATTATGTACTGAATTTTCCAACCAGTGCTTCAAATTAAAACTTTGTGGATTTCCCTCGTATGTGTACTTTGATCCAATACACAATTTTGAAACGTAGTGTAGTATTTCCCATCGTGCGTATACATTTAAAATTTAAAACAGTTTAATTAAAAAAAATCGTCAAAGCTCGTGATATAAAAAGTCCATATTATAATAAAGTAAACGAAAATCGTCGTAAAAAAACGCGTTAAAACTTTATACATAAAGCCATTAGCTAAATAAAACAAGAAGGTTATTCACGCTTTGTTTTATTTATAAATTTTCCGACTCGCACTTTTACCTGGCCGCCGCCGTACAAGAATAGAACGTAACATAAAACGGACATAAAACGAAGCTTCATTGTAGAGCCAACTTTAAACTCTGCAATAAACATGACAACCAATTAAGATGTAGATTGGAGCAACTAGAGTATTTACATGATGTAGGTGTGTACCGCCGTGTTTGTTCTGTATCCGTGTGTTTAGAATGAACTCGGAAAAGGCAGAGGAAACGGCTGAGACTTTATGTTAATTTATTCTCTTCATTTTCGTGTTTTCCCGGTGCGAGTTTGTTGAGCATACACTGCTTGTTCCTGCTTTGACTTACAACTTGTATTTGTTAGTGTTTATCAACTTACAGGAAACGAATTCTCAAGACTTAGGAGTTTAAATTAATATCCGTTGTATTTACTCTTTCAACTTTATTCATTAGCATGCATATTTGTTCGTGTGTTTTAGTACATAATTTTACATGTACGCACAAATATTGTCAAGGTAATTATCAAAGTTAAAAATGTGCAACAAAAATTATTTAACTACTTTAATCGCACCACAATTTTTCATATAACTATTTTTATATTCTATATTTATAAAATTTCGTGTATTCGAAAAGATGAATCAAAGTCTACGGGATCAATGCCGCCTTCATCTGTCACCGAAATCATGCAATAAATACGACCCTAATTTGATTGCAGGTTAATAACGGGAAGGTTCCTTCGACAAACAGTCGCGGTGAAATCCACAACGTGGCCGATTTGCCGGAAATTTTGGCCACGTCATATCCTGCAAGGTTGGCGTCGTGATCAATCACACCTACAGCGGACAATCATCTTAATCACCGCGCTAAGAAATATCGCGCCCAGTTTGTCTCTTACGTCCAGGCTCTCGTGAATAATTGCCCGTGCGGACGTTTCTCCTGCTCGAAAGAGTTGAGGTATGGACGCTTTTTATTAAAAACTTGGACTAACTCCCAGGTAACGTTTATTTATACATTCGTAGCCAGTTTTCAAATAGGAAGGTGAGATAATGTAGCGTAAGCTTTTGACGAATACTGAACACTAACTACAAATGAAAAACAAAAAAGATATTATTACAACAACGCTCGTATCATATTCGATGTCAATTAAAAAGTAATGAAGACAGGTCTGCTCTGAATGTGGATTTGAAATAAACGAAGGAAATCGAATGACTGTCGGATTCATTTTTGAATCTGAGCAAACAATTAAGCGTAATGCTGAGTAAAATATGTCGCATCTAACATAAAACATGAGAAAAATGTATGAACTACTTAAGAAATAGGTTGTTTTAGTAGTAGTGAATTATTAGAAAGACATTTCAAGCTAGTGAAATTGAAAGATCTATAAATCGACGCGGAGGATTATATTTTGCTACTTAAATATCAAGCGTAAAGCTCAGAACGAGTAAATAAATATTGAAACTTTGTGAATTAGCTTAATTTTTGGACACACATGAGGCTATGACATAACCATATAATACAATTAAGGAGATAGTAAAGAGGAACAGTGCAAATGCTGGAATAATTTCTAAACCTGTCGAATTTCAAGTCAAAAAGATTCAAAAGTTATTTTATCTTCCTAGGAACGTTTCTCTTATGGACATTGTAATATTAAAGTAAATACTACAATGTCCATAAATTGTCCATAATGTTCATAAATTGTATAAATTGCAACATAGAAAATAACTAGATAAGAAGACTTAATCACTGTACGAATATGGCATTATGACAACAGTGTCAGTTGCATATGCCTACATGGGATACACCTAAGTACCTGGAAGTTGGTCGCAAAATTATGTAGGATATGAAACTTGAACAACTTTCGTTGATAAATTACAACTTATATTTTGAAGTTTTAACATTCAACTTAAACAACAGTGAGTAAATTTCATGTTTATAAATTGCGACGTGAACATAATGGCCGCCAACTTGACTTTAGAGTTGTTCAGTTGGGTTGTATGGGGAGGTTATAGTTATTTGTTATGCGGTTTAAAAGTATATCGAGTCACAGCTTGAGATTTGGCCGCAAATGTATTTAAGTTGTTGAAAAGATGCTGCTAATCCATATAATGTATATGTATGTCACCGTTGAGTTTGGAGTGCTCTGGTACCGCCTGATACAAGGGATACAGTTATTTAAAGACATATTGTAATAAGGTACAACTTTTATAACTATAAGGCCGATTGTTTTAAACTAATTTACACATTCGTGACTTAAAGATAAATCCCTTGTTAATTCAGAATTAAATGTATAGCAAAATAGTAAATAAACAATTGCTCACGTAAAACGATATATATTAAAATTAACAACATGCATTTATTAATTATTTACAATAATTAACTGAGAACAAACGAGAAAGCAAGATTTGCTCAAACAAATGTTGGGTTGGGTTATGTTGGGTTAGGTTGTATTGGATTGGGTTGTATTGGATTGGGTTGGATTGGATTGGGTTGGGTTGGAGTGGGTTTCTGGCATGCATGGAATTAAAAGAAAAGCGTCGAATTGACTTTCCGACAATAATTTTATAAAAGTAACTCTGTACAAGCATTGGTCAAAAATAAAACAAATTACTTGTAATTGATATTCTTCTATTCATATTTTAAGCTATTTGCAGAGATTCTTTACAGAATACAGCTTTATCACCATGCAAAGTGTATATAGATTAAAGATAAACAAGTAAAACATGTAATAGATTATATACAATGCCAATTGGAAAAAGTTCATGGCACGAACATAAAGGGCTCTGTGAAAAACGCTTCAATTTTGTTTTTAACTTAATATTCGGTAGTTGAACCCAGGCAGCTTGCAAGTTATTATAAGCCTTTATACCCATGTAATATGGGCTCCTTTCAAATAGTCATTCAAATTAGTGTCCATGGTACATATTTTTACTAATGTTTTTATTGAGAACGAATTCGTGTCTATGATTTGTGACTAATAATATCAAACTATAAAAATGAAGCGAAAATTATGCCGCATGATAAGTGACTATGGACAAAAGCATTAAAAAAGATCAAATGCTACCTATCTGTCAGTCCGTGCGCACTCTAACGCTCAGGATTGAAGCTAACACTGTGAGTCTTTAAACTTAGGATTTGTATATAACGAGGAAGAAAACGTCCTATATGAAAGCAATGGTATAAGTATAAGAAAGTTCACTGCGGATAACTGCAGATTTTTAGGTTTATGATGGCATGATTTGCACCATTTAATTTGGCTGCAAGTTGATCAATGTTGTTGGACCGGGACAAAAAATGATTTTTAAACCTAAGACTTCTTTCTCAATAACCTCCTGTATTGACTTGTTATTCAATATCACCGACAAATTATTGACAGATTCCTTTTATATATTTTTGAAGACAAAAAGAATAGTTTCCGATGAATACAAAACAAGTTTATTAATTACTCTTACATCTGCCATTTCTGTACATGCCAAGGAAAAATTTGAAGAAATCTGATACCGATTCATCGACAGTAAATCAACATGTTCCAATATAATTCAATCTTATCATTCTTTCGGGTAAGTCGTTGATAAAGACAAGGGACAAAAAAGGACAGAGGATGGAACCTATTAAATGAAACATTTTGCTCACGTCGAATCTCCTCAATTTGTTATCTGCCACAAAGTAAAATTGGAGCCATGACAAAGCTATATTGTCAATAACCTAGCGTTCCAACTTTCTCAGAAGAGTATGATCGATTGCACCAACCATTGTAATGCTGCCTTTATCCAAGTTTTAGAATACAGATTTCATGCATTGGATGTGGATTTGGAACATAGATAACAATGGTGAGCAGACGTAAACAAATTGAATTTCCCGAAGTAAGAAACTAATCTGTTATACATAGTTTTTTCGAAATTTTTTGGTAGTACTGACAAGTTTGAAATTGAAATTGACAGCAAGAAAATTAATAGACCTTTTAGTCCAGAAATCGTGTCTTTACCATGTTCAACTAGATTGCATGAAATATTGTTAGGACCACATCAGGATTTTTTTTAAACAAAATTTTCAAAAGCTATGCCGCTGTAGCTGGACATAGGGCAAAACTTGGAGTCGTTACTCTTAAAATTGCGTAATTATCATTTCCCGAAGAATGTGGAGATGGGCGTGTGATATTTTGATTTGAGGTACTGTTTATAAAACGATATCAAATAGATTGGAACAGACAATAAGATAATAGCACATCTATCTACATTTAAATTAATATTGAAATCGCCACCCACTATTATATTATTGCTCAAATTGCATTCAAGTAATTCATGTTGTAAGAGTCCCAAAAAATCACCAAGATTTCCAAAATAAATAAACAAAAAACAAAATTTATTAAATTGTTAGATAAGCCAAAATGCATTTTTGTACCATTGCACCAATAATTTTTCACAAAAATTATTTCATCATAAACTATTGGATGTTGCTTACCAGCTGCAAGAAACGTGCAGAAAATCGTTTCGAAATTATGGCCCAAAAAATGGGTTTTTTCGAAAATTCAATACAATATCCAATTGCAAAATTGCTAGGTAAGAACAAGTTGGAAATAATTAGAAACATCGCAGCGAGAAGGCCCGAATCTCCGAGCTGAGGAACCGGACGAAAGCTCTTATCGTCCTAGTATTATGCGATAACAGTAATAAACAATCAACTATTCAAATGCTGAGATGGAAATGACTACGTTTAAGAAATACACAATGGACAGTGATAATCATTCCACTTATGACGGAGCGAGAAAAAGGAGAAGAACATTGAGAAAATAATGGGAGAGGGGCGCAAGTATTGAAATGTGGATAACACCAAATAAAGACAAAACACAAAGCGAAGATAATAGTGAAAATGAACTGGTACTTTAAACTATAAGACTACCCAATCAACGGAATAAGAACGAATTAAAAACACCAAGCACAACTCGCTTATAAATTAATGGCAAGGAAAGGGAAATGAGAGAAGGGTGCCATGTCTAATTGTAACGAAAAAGAAATACATAGCATAGACATATTTTTTATGTTTTGGCCCCTGCTATAGAACCCACCTTTACAAATAGGAACACAACTCTGCGCAAAGACGTAATATTGTTACAAATTTACCAAATTATTTATTATAATTCAATAGCTACAATTATTTAAGGTCAAATATAGCAATAATGCACAACAAGCTTGGCAAATATGACGAAGTTCGTCGCCATATATTTAAAACGAAAACGCGTAAAAAATAAAATAGGCGTGGGCGCCGAAAAACAGGTGTAGTCGACTACATGGCGACCTATCCTATTGACATTAATTGGGTAGGAATTTTAATGACCTCTTTAAAAGTGCGCGCCGCCTAAACTATTTCGAAATTATGATAAATTGTAACATTATGGACGGGCTATAAAATAATTCTCACTTTCTAACAACTTTTGGCACGGGAAAAGTTTTACAGCGGGCAATCAAACAAATCACTTTCACGTTGCCGCCATACACAGCGGACTAAGAATACGTGTCCGACTTTCGCGCAAACACACATAAAACAATGGTCGCGCCGTATTTCAGAGTGTTTGTTTTGGCAAAATTAAATTGATGCGGAACATTAATCGGAACGCCAGAATCATTTCCCAACTGAAAATTTTATCTGCTTGCGTTCGTTAATAATTTCCTAAATGATAATAATTTATTGCCACAATTACTTAATTATTTCAAACACATAAACACGCGGTGCATTTTTTGCGGATATGAAGCCATAAATAACGTGACGTCGAATAAATCGAATATCATGTAAGCTATTTAACCGCAACATAAATTTCTCGAATCGGAATCGTCTGAGGTAAAAGTAGCTCAAGGGAGCAATATCGGGAAATGTATGCAACGTTTACAGCGAGAACAGGTGGAAGACATAGACTTTTTAAACATTCGGATTCAGTTAAAATTCTTTATAGCCCGGGTAATTCAGTTACATTTCGCTAGATAGAAACCATATGCGCATCTGCACATGCCCGTGCGGGAAAAAAACAATCCCATTTGAAAGTGAACGAATAAATAATCTATTGAGTTCAAGGAGTAATTTGATCTGGTGCAATTAAATGTAAATTAAGTTGCGTAACGTTTGTATCTTAAATTTCCTCATCCATTCAAGCACACAATTTTATTATCAAGTCATTCATATTAGACAGTGTCTGTTTAGAAACTTCAACAAATTAATACGCATATGAATAGATTTCCATGTTTCATTAATAGATATATTGTGCACTATTCTAGATATTTAATAAATCACGTACTAATATCAAATCTTAATTTCCATAAATAGATTTAAACTGAAAACATCACTGTTTTAACCATTGTAGTGCCAACAACCCGGCTAAAATTATCGCCCCACGACGCATTTAATAATAATAAAGATAATACTAATAAATTCTTAATTTAATTCAAAATATAACCAAGTAATAAGCTAAGAAAACGGCACAAAGTTATTATACACCTTAGATGTGTGGTAGGTGAAGGATTGCTCAAAAACGCTGTTTTACCCTTGTACCTGATATTAGAATTATGAACACCAGTACGAAATCTAATTTTTTTGTACAATTATAAGGGAAATTATTTTATAGTATTAACATATGAATCAACATGGTCCTGATTTGCTTTTGATTTTAATAGAAAGAAATTGTATATGAGGGTATATAAGTTTTAAGTTGCAGTAGGCCTTTTTTATACAATTATTAATTTGTGTTTTATACCTGAAAGTGCTTTGGATATCCAGCCCCATTTTATTTGAATGAATTTGAATGTGTATCCCATGTACACTTAATGTGTTACTGAAATTCTATACGGTTAGCAAATATAGTCAAAGATCACTATTGTGGATTTTCGTGGGCAATTTAAAAAAAAGCTGTCCTGAAATAGCCAAGAATAGGTAGTCCATATGCGTATCGTCGGCATATATATGAACATCACATGTTTTTATAAGTTATTGAAAGTCCAAGTTGAAAATTATATACAACAAGGGTCCCAATATTGAACCTTGAGTAACTCTCTTCATTAGAAATCTCCAATCATGATGAAACAATACGTTGAACCATACCTGTAAGATATGATGTAAGTAAATGAAAAGATAAACTTGAAACAAGAAGAAAAGAAGAAAGGAAAACAAAGGATGAATGAGGAATGTAGGAAAAAAGGGAAATGGAGCAGCATGATGAAGAAAAAATAATATAAATGAAAAGAGAACGGGGAGGTAGGAGAATATGGGCGAAGAAATAGGTGGAGCCGAAAGGAGATGCTAGAGAGAATGATATAAGGAAATGTTAAAAAGTGAATATGCCAATAAACGTTTTTTGAATGAATAAAATTATTACAGCGGTCGACAATATCGTCGATGAGAGAAGATGATCGATAGTGTCCAAACTCTTTACTTGAAATAGTATATATAAACGTCTTATTTAGTAACAGTTAGTCAGTATTAAGAAAAGATCAGTGGATCAGAAAAAGGACATCACAAATGTAACGATTGCAAATAGACAACCTGCCTCGTTCTCAGAAATGTTGACAAACAAATATTCTCCAATTCGTACAATTGGTTAAGCGATAGTTCAGGACTACTAACAGAACGTCTGAGACCAGTCGCGAAAATGCAACTCGCTGCGTTATCGATGAATTTAGATGCATTAATTATCGAGTTCTTTCGGACGTGCCTTTGTGGAAATTTTACTCTGACTTTGTGGAATTAATAATAGTACGGTTAGTACAATAATCATTCATTGCTGCGATGTTTGTAACTAAATAATTAATTTTTATTTGCATTTTATATGCAATTTTATGATATCATTTGTGTTTATGCAGAATTGTAAATGAAAAGTCTAGACTGCATTTATATTTCATCTTTTTCATATTTTATCTCCATTTTGTATATTGTTGACAGTTTCACGCTCATGTGTATTCTTTAGCTTTATTATTAACTACCACTACTACTTTTAAGTTAATGTTCCTCCTCAATACATCTGATTTATTCAATTTTTCCTTTTAATAAACAAATTATCGTTTCAAAATTTCTTTCCTTTTTCACTGGTTGTACTTCACCAGGTAGTTCCCCGACAGATTCGCGTATTTCGCTTTGGCGGCGTTCTAACTAACAAATTTGATTGATTTCCACTTAAAAATATATTGTATTCACAATCGATTTCGAGGTTGGGAAATACGTAATTCCTAACTGTCGTTATAATTCTGCGGGGTGAGTAGTAACTAGGTCTGCCAACTATTAGATAATTACATGTTCAGTAATATTTTTTGGGCCTTTACAGAATATAATTGAATGGAACAGATAAAGTAGCATGGTACATTTGACTATGTGAACTTTCAACCTCAAAAATGTAAAAGTAATAAAATAGCACCATATTTTATTACTCCAACTTATTTGGTGTAGTTTCTCTGTACAAATATAATAATACTTGCTACGTTAATTTAGCAAAAATTAAGTCAAAGTAGTTTCCTGACCGATTATTTACAATGTAGATAAAATAAAAATAAATATGCCATATTATGAAATTAATAATTCAATTAATTTTTATTACGTTCTACTTTTACATAAATTATTAACTGCATAGGTTAAAACAGTAATTTATATCTGAGTTGTTTCGACAGCGTTTGTTTTCTATACTGAATGTATCAAAAATGTATTGATTTTATAAATTAATGATATAAAATTAATTGTCGATTAATTATTATTAACTTTGCTTAATGCGCTACGACTTCAAAACACCCCTATGCGTAGTGAACTAAAATACTCCGCCGCTGAGCTCAATCCTGACAGTCAAGGTGTATCTCGAGATTTGCATTAATTTTATGCGTTCATAAATGTAGCTTATAGAGGCGGGCCACGTAGATTGACTTCGTTTAGAGTATTTTCTCCGGAGCGTCTATTTGGAGAATCTGGTAATCAAAAAGGTAAATCAAAGCGGTGCAGCTTTGAAGTTAAACTGGGGCAGGTTTTGTTTATTCGTTCGCCTTTTTATCCTACCTTACTTCCGAGACCAAATTGAATTTACAGTTTCTTTTTTATTATTCGCATTGTTCATTTAAAACAAACATTAATACGATGATTACGTCGCGTTTTGCGAGTCGGTTCGCGCAATTATTTTGAAATCTGTCGCCTATTTACGTCTGCATAAAAAACGACGTGCGTAGTTTCAAGACGAACATTCAATGGATAAAACGCGCATCAATCTTCCCTTGCATTGAGGCCGCGAACAGTGTCGCAGGTGTTTGATCAGTCTGTCGGTAAAACTGAACGTGATTGCAAATGTATTCGATATTGTTTGTCATCTCAGAGTGTTCCATTAAATTCAGGATACATACACACCTGCGCGGAATACATTCGCAGATAAAACCGGCGTGCGATAGCGCAAAGCAAATTAAATGATTGTTATGTAGGTGACCGTTTTAATTGAGGCAGGTATTGTACGGCGCCGGGGTTGGCAGCGCTTTGAACTTCTTGTTTTCATGTGGAATTTCCCCAACGAAACAATCGCCTATTGTCCAAAGTTCGCTCAGTGAGGAGCTTTTGTTAAAATTGCACCTTTGTAACTGCATAGCAATTAGAAAATTATTCTCTGCAACACGTTGGTTTATTTATAAAATTCGAGTTCATGTACAATCGCAAACAAAGGCAATTTAGTTATATTACAATTCTATTCTTAAGCAGTCTATGACAATTAATGAAATTGGTTTTGGGTCGAAACACAGAGTACTTAAAGGTTTATTGGAAGAAGATTTATCACAAATTGGAAGCTGTCTGTAATTACTCTTCTGGAATTTAAGCCACTTCGTTGTATCGGCAATACAACAATCCTTAGTTGTTTTAAACCCAGCATTTAATCACGTACATGTGGGATTTGAAAAATTAATTTCTCAAGACGCATTATAAATTTCTCTAGTAAAGAAATGATAAAATAATAATAAGCATACGCGTATATTAAATAAATTTGTAAGCCCGTCTCTGATAGAAGTAAGTTGTAAAATATCTTGGCGTTTACCTACCAAGTCAAACATTCCGGGTGAACTTTGGCGCTTTCTGGAATATGTAAAGTGTAAAGAAACACTTAGAGGTTAATATAACAAACGCGTCACTTTTAATCGGATTTTCATGTCTGCTGATTAAAATGCAACGTTAAAACACGAGCCGCCGTGGAATCTCCTAATTGCTAATTATAACTCTGTGTATTTTCTAAATTGAGATTCTAATCGCCAATCATGATAATGAATTAATCGCCGAATGGTGCGCAAGAAGATGAACAACTTTTAATTACTCCCTAATTTCAAACTTCTTACGGATTACTTCTGAATAAGGTGTTATCGTTGCATCTCCGCGCGTGGAGAGGAAAAAATCGGTAGCGTGAATTAATTATATTACGAGGCTCCGGAACGCCGAAGTTTTATTAATCTCGGACGAAAACCCGAAAAAACAACAGGCGAAAGATAAATGGAAATGCAAACGTGGAGATATAAATGTTGAAATATGAAATGAACAAAGACAGCTCCCCAAATCGAAGCATCGCGTTGTCATAAAATAAATTGAATTTCAAATGAGGCACTTGATAAAATTCAGACCTGGCGTCTTGATATATCAGTGAAGTAATTTACTTCGCCGATAGACGCAACCAAAGGGTTGTTTTTGTAATAACACACACATTTTAATATCTACTATTGACTTGCTCGTTCTAAATAAAAACGAAATACATTCATTAACGTCGCAATGTTGGCAACCTTAACCTAAAAATAAATCCCGAAGAATACTCAAACAATGTCCGCGTGTAAGGATCTTAATAGCTCCACATTTAGTTCTCACCTGGGCGTGACAAAATATCCAAAATACCCAGACACCTTTGGACAGGAACACGCCAGACAAACGAACAGAGGCATTTATTTCGGTACGCTGTAAATATAATTTCTCTTTATTTACCTTTGTGGTTCTTTCTGTGAGTCAGATTTAGATCCCGAAATACGACCAGGTGACGGCAACCGGCGCGCCAACTCGCTAATAAAGAACGCAAAAATGTACAATAAATACATTTTAGAATCGCGCTTTTTCCTACTCGCATTTTTTTATTTGCTGCGAAATAGCCAAAGGAATTTACGTTGTTTATTTACCGTTTTTAGACGTTAACAAAATGTTTTAGCATCTTTACTTCAACATAAACATAACTATTCGAATAATAGCCAAAACATAATAGTCTATTACAATCATAATAAAAATGATTTATTCCAACGAAAAATGTTAAGAAATCAAAAAATTCTTGGGCAAGAGTCCTGCAGACTATGATAAAAAGATTAAATAAAATCCAAGTATTTCCTACAATGCATAATACGAATACCACGGTGTTACTCACGCATTACAAATGCAATAAATGGTCGAGACTCTAGATTTCTCTTGTTGACGATCTGGCA
The DNA here is from genome assembly GCA_959613385.1 of Geotrupes spiniger. Lineage (NCBI taxonomy): Eukaryota > Metazoa > Arthropoda > Insecta > Coleoptera > Geotrupidae > Geotrupes > Geotrupes spiniger. The sequence goes on along the minus strand of OY390737.1, from coordinate 12,456,011 downwards.
AAAAGGACGAAACGGTACTGTTCGTATCGTAAATAAATCTGCCATTTTATAGTTCATTGCATTCATAATTCATTTTCATCTGTCTTCGTTTAAGATTTCACAAATTTATTATACATGGAAGGTTACGCATATGTAGACGGTGTTTGTTTTTATGAAAGGCAAGAGGCATGATACCCTGAGCTGTATCACGCAATTTTAAATTTTGCTAAAAATATGTTATATCCAACGAAACCATTCACTGGTTGTGAAAATTTACATGTTTTATTTAAGGGGGGGGGGTCCTGCTTTAGAAGGCTCAAAAAAGCCATTGCTCAAATCTATGCCTAATATATCTAAGAATATGTATAAACAATTATAGCGGCTAATTCGCAATATTTTGAAAGATACAGCACTAAACACAGCGAGATGTCGAGCAAAAAATATACGAACGCACGAACGCTCGGACAAACGAAGCGCACACCCCTCCCCGCAGTCACATAACACCGAACTATGTACTGAAAAAAGTTCAATCGGTCGTTCGAAACAATAACATTTTGAATTCCTAAGAGCTATAGTAGGATTATAACGAGATATTCCGTAAGTAATCGAAAATTAGCATTTTTCCTGATCGTAAACTTTAGAATGCGTTTTCTCGAGTTTTCGTTTTTACGATTTTTCTAAACTGGTGGGCGTGATTGCGAGAAAACTAGACAAGCAATCAAAACGAAACAAAATGTTTGTTAGCTTCAGTAGCATTCTATTTGATTTGAACTAAAAAGATTAATGAAAAAAAATTCTAAACAATTTTTTAAGCAAGTTGAAATAATTTTCTCTTCCTGCAAAGAGCACATTTATTTTCAAACCTGAGAAGAATCTTGAATTTCAAAATTTTTGGTTTTTTTTAGTTCACCTAGAAGAAAATATATGAAAATTACAATTTTCTTTGGTTTTTTTGTTTCAGACAAAAATTACGGGCTACAACTTTCCCACCGATTGTAGACTGCAATTGAAAGGTGTTTCACAAATGTGCATAAAAATCGGTTCCGTTTAAATAATTTTTCTCTCGAAATATTTTTTTTTAATGCTCACATATGCAATAAAATGCTCTAAAAAGTTCACTAGACTTGCTCATTTTTTTCTGTCCTAAAAAATCCCCCAAAAACGCTATTTTAAGGCCTCCTAAAGCAGGATCCCCCCTTAAATGCTTAAAGTTTCATTCCTGTAATGGGCAAAGGTAGGTAGGAATTGCTATCGTTGATATACGCATTAATTATTAAGTTTAATATTTGATTATCTGATAAATTAAATGAACTATATCATTACCATTTAAGTAACAAAAATAAAAATATATTAAAAATTAAAAAACATTTGTTTACATTAAAAAACTAGATTATTATTTTATTTTACCATAGTCGCCGTGCGATATTAACGGTGTCCATTGATATCGACATACCTGAAACAAAAAAAAATATTAAAGTTCACAGCATCAACCAGTACATTAAAAAAAAACACACAATAAACTTCACCATATGAAAATTCCATATAGACAGGTCACCGTGACGTTGACTAATACGAATTCGTGCGTTTTCATTTTTTAAACGTAGTCCGACCAACAAATGAATAAGTTATTTATAGAAAACGGGCGACGTTTACAAACTAGTTCGTAGGATACGTAATGTTTTCAGATTAATTAATTCAAGAGGGAGAAATTGCTGACAAGAATGCGGAAGTTATATTTGTTTTCGCTGGGGATCCTCTCTCGGTTTTCTTTGCATGCGTTCGATAAACAAACAGATAAGAATTCCTATAAAACAGTACGTATAAAAAGTATGAGAAATTCTCGGCAATCTCTCGGGCAAAAGAATACATTTTATGTGTATATTTATATACAGCGCGCATCGGATTCCAACCTCGCCAAGGATGTCTTAAGCGTAGAGTAGGTTTTGGATTTAAACCGGCTTAATTAAATAATTATATAAAAGTTAAAATAATAATAACTTCAGACAATCCGTGGAAATGGTTGGAAGTTATGGGTGTTTGTTACACCTTTTTTGAGTAAACGATGGCTGACCAATGAGTGATTCAGGTAAAGCGACCCGTTTAATATTCTGACGCCGAACGCCCACTAGTTGGAACAGGTGCGAAGCCATGTTATTTTATTCAAGGCCAGAAAATAACATTTATTTTTAGGGGGATCAACAATCAACACATAAATGTTCAATTATTTATTATCAATGAAAAACATCACCACATGAAACGCTACATTTACCATATTTTATTTTTAATCTTAATCTAAATATAAAAAGAAAAGAAATAAACAATGTTAAGATTTCTGGACGTGGATGAGATAAAAGACGCAGGTGTAGTGCAGTTTAATAAATAAGCAGGGCAACCTCAGAAAAAGCAAATCAATGTACACATTAAAAATTCTGTTAGCGCAAGCAATAATGAAGTCATATAACTCTTCTAATCTTCCTTAGTTATCATCGAGAATCAATTTACTTAACATTTTAAGCAGATAGAAACTCAATAACGAACAATTAGTTTAAAGGGGGATCCTGCTTTAGGAGGCCTTAAAATAGCGTTTTTGGGGGAATTTTTTTAGGACAGAAAAAAATGAGCAAGACTAGTGAACATTTTAGAGCATTTTATTGCATATTTGAGCATTAAAAAAAAATATTTCGAGAGAAAAATATTTAAACGGAACCGATTTTTATGCACATTTGTGCAACACCTTTCAATTGCAGTCTACAATCGGTGGGAAAGATGTAGCTCGTAATTTTTGTCCGAAACAAAAAAAAAAACCAAAGAAAATTGTAATTCTCATATATTTTCTTCTAGGTGAACTAAAAAAAAAACGCAAAATTTTGAAATTCAAGATTTTTCTCAGGTTTGAAAATAAATGTGCTCTTTGCAGGAAGAGAAAATCATTTCAACTTGCTAAAAAAGTTGTTTAGAATTTTTTTTCATTAATCTTTTTAGTTCAAATCAAATAGAATGTTACTGAAGCTAACAAAAGTTTTGTTTCGTTTTGATTGCTTGTCTAGTTTTCTCGCAATCACGCCCACCAGTTTAGAAAAATCGTAAAAACGAAAACTCGAGAAAACCCGCTCTAAAGTTTACGACCAGGAAAAATGTTAATTTCCGATTACTTTCGGAATATCTCGTTATAATCCTACTATAGCTCTTACGAATTCAAAATATTATTGTTTCGAACGACCGATTGAACTTTTTTCAGTACATAGTTCGGTGTTATGTGACTGCGGGGAGGGGCGCGCGCTTCGTTTGTCCGAGCGTTCGTGCGCTCGTATATTTTTGCTCGACATCTCGCTGTGTTTAGTGCTGTATCTTTCAAAATATTGCGAATTAGCCGATATAATTTTTTATACATATTCTTAGATATATTAGGCGTAGATTTGAGCAATAAAATTTTTTGAGCCTTCTAAAGCAGGATCCCTTAATACACGAAAAATAAGATGACACAAAATTTGACTCTTCAAATTTTAAAAGTCTTGGACGATGTCCTTGCAATTTTTTAATTTTTTCTAGTTGCTTGATTTTGTAGTTGCAGTTCTAACGCGTTTACGAAATACTAAATCCAGATCAAACGTGCTGCCCATTCCAACTTGATCTATTTATTGTCATTTCAATTACAATAAACAAGCGAACTTCGCTAAGTGCGGTGGAAAAATCGTGTTACACTTTCAGATCTTTATAAATAAATTTTATTCGCCATAACTGTCCGTAAAATATGTACACGGCCGACAGAAATTACCGTCGCGCATCGGAAAGGTCACCGTTAAGTGGCGCACGCACGTCAAAGTTATTTACTAATCCAATTAAACCAATAATGCGGCTTTAATGTAGGTGGGCTGTGAATAATCAACGCACATGTCTCACCTATATTTATATACGTTCACCTAAGCTGACAGATCTCGCACTGCGACCTAATGCCGATGTATTTTCAGACCGGAAACGGCCTCCGTGTGAGGTTTATGCACAACTAATACACACACACGAACTCCTTTTTTTCAACTGTTACACCAACCTATTTATTAATCTATAAATATTGTCTGTTGACGTTTCCCATATTTCCATGATACGTTTTCAAACAAGCGCGAAAGCTTGTTGTAGAGTTCCTGGCGTCAAATCTAATGCGAACATATACAAGCTAAGCCTCTACAAATTTGACCCAGTTTTTATCCGTAACGCACAAGCATTAGACATTTGATTTAAAAATGAAGATTTAGGTTAGAAAACCCGGCTGAAACTGTGCTAGAAAAAAAACTGATTGTTTCCTTCATGATTCTACGTCCTTCGTATAGCAAATTCTAGAGCCATTGTAGATTTATATAACATATAATATTTTAGATTTCTGTATAATAAAGACAAGTGCTATCAAGTTTTTATCGAAAACCAAAATATATTAGCCAAGTACGAACTAATAATTTACAATGAAGTATATATAAATTACGTAAATAAAACAAAAACGTAGAATAAAATCCACGTCGATTCAAATTCTCTTTATGTTTCATAAAAGTATCTTAGGGGTGCCTTTAATGGTATGTAACTAGCTTGTCGGAGAAGCCAGAAACCCTACTCTCTCATGGTCGCAGCTTGAACCAAAAAGATGCACATTAAGTATTATCGCAAATAATATTGATTTTTTTAATCAAATCAAAATGATTGAAAACAGCACTATAGGGGAAATACCAGTAGCCAAGTGTACCGTATTTGAGCATTTACCGAAGTTGGACTACGTGAATCGCGGCGATATGTAACTGCCACACAATTTACCAAAAAAATCAATAGATCAATTTGTGAAACAAAAATGGTTCGTTTACGATGTGAACCATTGCTTGGCATTCCAAAGGCTTCTTTGCATTTACAGAAGGGGCTGACAAGAAGTTGTGTGCCATGAGCTGCTTCACATTTATTTAATTCTGATAAGTACTGCTTGCTGGCAGTAATCAAACAGAAGCGGAATTGGTAACACGTTGTCTTCCATCAAGACAACGCCAGACGTATGTATTTTTGACAGCCTATCAAAAATTGGAGCAGCTTGATTTCGCAGATCATCTCTGCATTCACGTAACTTAGCATCCTCAGTTTATCAACTATTTCGGTCGAAGATAAATTCCATAATGGTAAGAATTTGGACTTCTGTGAGCCTGCAAAAATCATCTTCAGGAGTTTTCAGCCGAAAAACTGAAAAGATGAAATCATAAAGCGAACAATCGAAGTCATACATCGCCATACATTTTTTACTGCGTTACCTTACACAATCCTATCCTGCGTAGAGAATATTTGACAAATTTTAATCTTGATTTTTTTAACGTGACCCCTTTTATTAAGATAATTATTTACAATCTGAGGTATTCTAGGACCCAATTTCCTACAATCCAATCAGTCCATTGTCTTTGAACGTTTATAAGATCAAGTTCGTACACGTGGATTTAAAATACAACTAACTAAAAGCTATATTGAGTGTGATTGAGTTTACAAAAAGAGTAGAAGGTTTAATTATTTGAACCTTCTTACGGTATCCTCATTAAAAGACATTGTAATACATTTCGCATTATTTAAATTGGATCACATATATGTATATATGTTATAACATTGTAGAAAGTCAACCCCTCAGTCAAGCTTATCGCGCAACTCTATATAACAAGTCGTATAGGATTTTTCGGTCTCTGGAAAAGCATTTGAAATTTGGACGTCAAACGCGCGTTCGTTCGAGGGCACGCGGTCATCCGGCGTGAGCGTGTTCAGCGTCGCGCGGGCAATTTGCGTTTAAAAAGACGCATTCGGACTTGATTCGAGTACATTTTTGTCTGGCAGGTTGGTGGCACAGCCAAAAGTCGGTATATGAAATCAATGCATTTTGGTCAAGCCGCGTTGTGACGTATCAAACGTCAATCGCGAGTTCCATTAACAACGATTTAAGCACCGTCAAATGTGGGTCTCCTTCACAGTTTGTGTACTTGGATTACTGGAGTACTTAATTAGGTCGTAAAAGTTTAAATTAGATGTAGCTTTGATAGATTCATTTAGTGTTTAAACGTAAAACAAATTCAGTTGGTAGAGTCTTTAAAATAAGTTCCAAACCTGCGTTCCATTGACGACACATTATGTTTGATTAACTTAACTTTGAGTTTAGCGACATGGATGTGGACTTGACTATCTACGATTTGAGGACAATATCGCACAAGCATAGTCAAAACTGTCAAATACATTTAGGCGCGGCTTGAAATTTTTGTTGACAAATTTCGACTAAAGTAAAAAATTCCAAACTTGGTTCAATTAATTGCAGTTTAGTTTGCAGTAGAGATAAAACTTAGTTGAACATTGAAAAAACTATCATAAAAAGGACTACGCATTGAAACTTAATTCAATAAATTGGATGTAAAAATGATGTTTTTCATATTTATGAAAAATAATAGAATAATTGGGGATATAATTTGTTTAGCTAAACGCAATAATAATAAACTTCGAATTGCCGTATATATGAACTTTACTCCAAAAGCAGAAAAATGATAACAATAATAATTGCTCAAATATAGCAAATAAACGCAAAACAATGTAAGTATAATCTTCTATTATTTTGTTTCTTAAATTGAAACTTATTCTGCAAATATGCACAAAAAGTTTCCGATCATAATATAACCTGAAATACACACGTGAAGCGCATAAGGAAATCAATTGTCAAACGGAAGGTGCAAAAATAAATAAAATGTAGAAAACTATGAAATAATTTAAAAAAAAACCAAAAATTCCAAATTTACCAAACAAGGTACGAAAAACAATATCGATTGAAAATTGAACCATCAAGAAAAATCCCCAAATACTTAGAAACGTCAAAAACAAAAATATAAAAAATCAAGACGTTGAAACAATGTAAAGTAAAAAAATTGCGAAATTGTGAAGAAACAAAAACCCAAAGAAAACAATTCGAAATAAAACTAAAAGTGCTTTCAAAAAATGGAAAACTTTCGAAAATGTCAAACTGTTAAAATGCAGAAAAAGAAATCAAAATGTCATAAAAAATGTCATAAATGTCAAAAAATATAAATGCACAAAATCCAAAAATGTTTTTAAAAAGTGACAAAACAAAATATTGCCAAAGAAACCTATGCACTTCAGTTTCAGAAACGAGAGGGGTTTGATTTGCATTGGCATAGATGGAAAACGGACTTGGCATATAAACTTTAACATGTCAGTCACCGATTAAGCTGAAATTTTGCATTGACATACATGGAACATGAACATTTGCATATGGGATCATTAGATACTATCACAAACGGATTAGTCATTACTCAAAACTTAGTTTTACTAGTCATAAAAATAACGTTTTTTTTTTTAATTTGGCGTCAAAGCTGACAGTGAATGTTTAACTGCGAACGAAACATCATTATTAATTTGATATCTTAACCTATGTCTAATCGGTCTAACCTCACTTTTAATTGTCAAAAGTTGTTACTTAAGTGACGTTTGAGTGTATGTACAAAATTGTGGTTTGTTCACAGTTAAACATTCATGGCCAACGTCGACGCCAAATTTAAAAAAAACACCCCTTAGTATTTCAATAGACAATGTAGATGATATTTACCTAAAAAAACCCTTACATCCCATCACATGCTTGCATTTGCGTGCAATGAATCAACAGGCTGCTTTTGACAAATAATTAAGGCTGACATTGCAATATCACAAACTTGCTATATTCTTACATTTTAAGAATTATTTGTATTTTGCATTCTTGTTGGATTGTCTTAATGACTACGACTTGTTATCTGATTTTTGCTTCAATATTTGTAGTTCAAAGCACTCGTAGCTGTTGTCTTTTCGTTCGTGCAGATTTTTGTCACAACAGCTAAGTGTCGAATGCCTGAAACCAATATTCACAGATTATCACTGTATGTTCATACCCACACATTCCTTCTTATACATTCACAGGTCGAATGAAACTCAGTACTTATGATTTTCACACGAATTCCATACAAAACTATGTCGATGTAAAAGTCATTATCACGTTCAGCAAATAAGGCGGTTTGTTTAGTGATTATAATCATCGGTCGTAGCTACCAGTAACTAAATTAAAGACTCTGATGTGCGAAGATATCTTGATAGCCGCGAAATGTAGAAAATTCGTATTAAGTCCTTCGTCGCCAGTACTAATATTTTTCAGTGTAGGGCGGGACACTAATTCAAAGGTATTTACTATACCCATATAGCTCAAATATATAGGTGTAACATATGAAAGGCAATATCTGGCGAAATTTAATCACGTAATTGAAATCAGAATCACAAAAAAAATTGCCTACTTGTATATCAATCAATAAGTATTAGCAATGTCAAAACCATACCTAGCTAAATATAAACCCAAACTTCGAAAAGAGAGTAAAGCTCTCAGCATAATAATACAGTATACGCTAGAGGTATGTACCATGTACCTAGCCCCATAATAACGAAGCAGGGCTCAAATTTGTTATAATAAATAACAGGTTTAGACCAGTAGATCTACTACAACCGTTTAGTGTTTTAAGGTCATAGCATGGGAGGATATTTCAAATAGATTAAAAAATATATAGTTTGTAACTGGTTATCTGGCAATCAATATAGAAATCACAGTTCGCCTTATATCTTATTACTGGGGTACATGAATTTAGTTTAAAATCAAAAAGGATAAAAAATAAAAACCTGACAAATATGCCTAGGGATTTATCTTTTATTTACGTGAACATTATAAAGCTCAAACTCTAACACCCACATTGCACGACGTTATTCCAACGCCGTGTATACAATTAGTCGCTGTAAAATAAACACACCGTTAAGAAAGATCGAACTCCCGGTGTTTCATACGAAGGTAATTCCATTGACGTTAAACACATTCTCTATAAGACGCCAAATAGAAAATCGAGAATCGTTAAGCGCCGAAACAGAAAGCGTTACTTTTCGTCATGTTTCCAACGCGTCCGTTCCAACCACCACCATCTCCACCTCCTCCTGTGCTGTTTTTAAGTCACGCTTTGGGTAATTCGAAACGTTCACTTAAACTTACATATAGATATTAGAGTATGATGAATGGTGACAGCTTGGCAGGAATCCAACACTACTCCGGTGTGCAAATTTCCCTCGTCTATTTTTACGATACCCTTGGAAGCAGTGTAGAACTACCTTACAACACGACGGGAAAAAAAAAACGCTCAACATATGTAACGGTTTCGGATGATGAAAGTTTAAAATTGACTCGTTTGTTTCGGGAATTTTGTCACATTTATTTCGTAACGGTCACGGAAAATTTGTTTATCGTTTTGTGCGCTGCTCGCGTTTCTGTAGCAATTTGTTCGCGAAATTTACTATAAAGTATACAAATAACTCGATCTATTTATAAAATAATTTGACGCGGAATACATTTTAAGTAATTTGTAGTTGTTGAACCGTACATTTGTGTGTTTTAAATTAATCGAATTATATTTCTGGATATGCGTCTACAATGTCTTATAAATTTTCTGGTGTCATTATCCGCAACTAACTCCCCTTCAAGATTAAGGTATTTAAAATGCGGCAAGTACACCGGAAATTAACTAATCTGTTTAGAGGTCGTTCCGCAGCTGTAACCTCTAACCCAAAGTCCCTTATGTCATCAAGCTACAGCTTTTATAGGTACCGGCGGTAACTTATAAAACTCCCCTGTGATTTACCTGAAGTGGGTTTTTAAAATTGTGGCATAAAACGCAGGACGAAAAATTTAATCGGGAGGCAATTTTATAAGAAACATCTCCACTGATTCAATTAATTAAATAATTCTAATAATTTAATACTAAAGATTTATGAATACTGGTTTTAATATTATATTACATTTAGAACAAAAACAAACAAAACGGAACGTTGACCATTTTGTCTTACCTTATCTTTATTTTACTAATTTCACCATAGTGCCCTTTCTCATATTCAAAATGTTCTAAACAATAAAATATCGATCACATTCCTAATAAGCAAGAATGCCATTGGTCGATGACATTTAACTTATCGTGATATTTAACTTATTTAAAAAAAACATCATGTTAAAAATTAATCGTTTATTCTATACGCGACGCACCTATATAGGCATGAAATAATTTTAAAGTCCGTCAATATTAAATCTGTCAAAATAAATTTTGTTTTTAAAACATTTGTTGTATTTGCGAATATGATAGTTAACGTCGTCAGACACCTACATCATTATCTTCAGAAATTCATGACGCATCGTAAAATTTACTTAACGTTTTCACTACTCAAAAAATCCCATAACAAACGACCGGCAAATTAGGACGACGTCCAGTAATATAATACGCATTATAGGAGTAGATCGTCGGATACAAATTAAACTAATCAAGTAGCCATAACTGGGCAATGTCCGTAGCAGTATCAGGTTCGGCGCTAATTAAGGGGCCCTGTTCATTATAACTGGCGGTAATTTATTGAATAATAACCGAGAAATCACCTACATAAATCTCTATTAGAGTCTAGTGTTTCAAAATGGCCTCGAATAAAAACTCATGGCGCCACGGAACAACCTCTTAGATAAATTTAATTACTTTGTTGACTCCTCCTTGATTAACTAAACATACGCCGAATCATTTACACTGTACACATGTATCGAGCGGAGTGTCAATATTTACGAAAGGCTTAACAATGCTTATGATTACGCGTAAGTTGAATTAAGCACTTGAAATAATTAATTTATCTTAAAATCTACATATAATTTTTGCACTTGATTGTCGCTGAACTCAAGTCGATTTCCTTGCCATCGCCCTTATTTATAGCAAGCCATCGCTCTTGTTTATTGTACTATGACATACTTGATTTTGAGAACTCTTACTCGAGTCTGAATGGAGATAACATGAGAAATAGAAGAATTAGTTTGAATAATTGTAACGCAAGACCAATTAACTCGAGAATTATACTTTTAGAACTAGATTCGGATATATACACCAGTTGATGGTACAGCTGCGATTTCGCCAAGCAAATGAATACCTGATAAGGAACATACTAGGGGAACATTATATTACAGACTATCTAGTTATACAAGAAATACAGAACAAAAAACAGTAATAAAAGCAGAAATTTCTACTCAATATAGATTAGTAGTAACTACACTTTCAGGAATTGGAGAAATAGAAGTTTACATTAGGTAAACAGGATTGGACGTTAGATAAGGAATTGGAAATTTTTTGTAAAATCATTGCAAAAGCAGTAGAAGAATGTGGGAAAAGAAAATATAACAACCAAATGAGAAGATCAATTATATCAAACAAATAATTAAACAGAGGAGAGAAGGTTGGAAACGGTGTATTGGGACAAATGATGAGAAGATTAAAGCAGAATACATGAAACAGAGAAACAAAGCAAAACAGACGGTAAGGAAAGCTAACCAAGATGGGAAGAGTTATGGTCGAAACATTTAAAGGGCGAAGAGGTAACGTCATAAGAGGATGAAGGATAATGGAATTATTAAAAAAAAATAAATATTATTAAACTATAGACGAAGAAAGCGAAACGGAGACCATAAACGAATATAACCTAATAGAGGTACCAGTAACAAATATAGAAGAATTAGAAAATGTCCTCCTGCAAACAGGAAATCACCGGACGCGGATAAAATCGAACCAGAAATATTAAAATTTTTGGAAGATGTCACACAATGGTGGTGGAAATATATAGGAAAGCATGGAAATAGGAGAAAATAGAAAAACAGTGGAAAGACAATATCACTTTACTACTACATAGGAAATGAAGAATTGTAATAAGTAAGTAAGAAAGGGTTGAATGCATACTAGAAGAAGAATAAGTTGCACATAGACCGGGAAAATAGACAAACGACAATAGCCGTATATTGGGGAATATAATACAAACACAGTCGATAGAAAAATAATAAAAAGTCACATATTTATAAAGAGTGCTTGCTGCAGTTACTGAAAATAGGCCATTATCGTTTGTCGTAGTTCTTCAATATTTGCTGGCGGATCTAATAAATGTTTCAGGATGTCCCAAATATATGAATCAGGTGGCATCAGATCAGGCGAATGAGCAAGGCATGAGAAATTATTTTGTTTTCGAAATATTTACGAAGTAAGGCTAGGTAGCCTCTGGCACTCGTGCAGAGTAAACTTCTCTTGGATATTTGTCCGCAATTTATACGCAGTTCGTCGAAGGCTGTTTTTCGAAGATTATACGACGTGGCCAAAACGCGTCCTTGATTATTGTTGTTAAAAATTGTTCTTAGACGACCTTAATAGCTCTTACACACTATCGGTGCGACGAAATTTCTCAACAATTGCATTACACAACAACATTACACTTGTGGTAGTTCTTCAATATTTTCTTCAATATATACACGGGGGCTATATGTTAAATTCTTGTCGATATTTTTGTGATAGGATAGTACAGGAGCAATTCCCCAGTACTCTAAATTTCAGTACTGTTTATTTTGGCGAATACTATACTATGCGCTAAATACAACAATGGGGAAAATGAAGTAAGTAATGAGATAAACTAAATGTCTATAACGCACTAGTGCCAACAACAACAACCTATGCTGGTGAATCGTGGATAATCTTGAAAAAAAAAACATGAAGGAAACTAAATTTCTATAACGCACTAGTGCCAACGACAACAACCTATGCTAGTGAATCGTGGATAATCCTGAAAAAAAACATGAAGGAAAATTAACAGCCAATGAAATGTAATTCTTAAGAAAAATTGTAGGGAAGACAAAGTGGTATAGAGAACGAAATGAAAATATTAGATAAATAGCTGTTCGAAAAAAATCTGATGATTAAAATCGAGAAGAAACAACTTAACTGGTATGGGAATATCATCAAAATGAATTAAGAAAATATACTTAAATCGACTCAGGCGGAATAAGAAAGAGAAGACGGAGGTGACCGATGACGACATGGGACGATATAATCACTGAGATTGGTAAAAATCAGGACAAGGGCTTTGAGGGGATGAACAGGTTGGAAAAGGACTGGGAGTGGAGGAAATGGATATGAGATTAGAAAGGAAGAAATCCGACACACCAATTAGGGTAATAAGAGTAATAGAAGAAGAAGAAGACTTGAACCTGCAAATCAGTTATATTTGTACAACTATTCTTTAGTATTTCGACAAAAAATTAAACTTTATTTGGCATTATTACATTTACTCCACTGCTTTCTTTCCTTCTTCCATTACTACGACCGCCTCCGCGCATTCTTCAATCCTTTCCAATTCCAGAGAACACACTTTTTGTACTCCTCATTCATTCAGTATTTATTCACTTTCTCGTAGATGTTGCATCTTGCATCATTGCATTGCATCATTGTCAGGATCTTCATTGTGGCACTCAATTTTCCTGAAAGTTGTCATACACGCCACATGCCTACCGACATCCACACATGCTTTACATAAAAAATCATCTTCAACACCCACAAACATTTTTCCCTTTCACCTTACTTTTAAATTAGTTGACCATCTATATCCTTCTTAAACACAATAGTTTAATATTTATTTGTATTTACGTCAGACTTCGTTGTCTGTGGTCTTCGGTTAGATAATTAAGTCGTCCATGAATAAATACTATAGAGTACATCTTTGAGCGTTCAAATATATTACTTAAATCCTAATTTTGTCCAAGTTTGGTATGGACATATTAATAAGCAGTTATTAAAGCAACGTGATTTTCTTGGTCAGAATTTCTCGGGTGTTTTCATTATAAACTTTGCCATTTTGTCACCTCCATCTTCGCATTCACCACTAGATCGATATCGATAATCGAAGATCATAAACACTGTATAAAGGTGTCGTTTCTTTTTTATGACACCGCAACAGACCAACTCTTAATGTCTCTCGTTTTCAAGTCCCTTTTAAATCATCATGGTCTTAATAAAATTCTTCCGAGTCAATGTCCATCCGCAATGAATCATGTTATCCTTGGATGCACATCGTATTATATTTTTTTATTTTTAGTCTATTAACCGACCTCGTATTTAAATCCCTCATACATAATCTACCTTGATCCATTCATTTGCTATACTGGTACATGAACAGCCTTTCCTTCTGCATTGCATGGAACTTCTTCCACACTACATCCTCACCCGTCCAATGGTTATATCCTTTTCGTTCACAGGTTTAATTAGTCTGTCATACTACGGACTGTTACATTTTTTCAATTCTATCATTTGCATTTCCTCTCTACACTTACATTAACACTTTTCTGTCACTCTTTGTCGAATATCTAGACCTTCCATTTCCTCCTATACATTTTTACAACTGTTAGTTTTCCCGTTTCTCGACTTGTTTCGTTACATTCGTTCACTAAGCAGGTCTTCATAAATCAGTTTAAATTCTTCAATTATTTTCATATATCTAATTTGGTCCTTATCCCCTTGATGCGCCCTGACATCGTTCGGTTTTTCTAGCAGCGCGTTACGAACCCGTAGATCGTAGCACTTCGTTCCGTCTTTCGTTAGTCGCAATAAAACAATTAATAGGAAATGCATTGTAGTGTATTTGGTACTTCCTGTTCCAAAGAAAGCATACGTTTTAAATACCCGCCGCTGTTTTTCTTGGTTCTCGAGTTGCGAACCGCGTTGGTCTCACTGACTTGGAAAACAGTTCTTCCAACTCAGTGAAACCAAGAAGAGCTACCTGAAGATGGAAGATGGGGCTCGTGGGGAACATTTCAACAACGTGGTTCGCATATATATTCATACATATATAAGAAAATTCAATTATTGCTGTAAAACATCAACAAGAATGTTTTAAATGAAGGAATCTAACCAGGGTTGATCAACTGCTTACCTGACAAATTAATTGTCTTTTTAATGCCAAGCCCACATATTTAGTAGCACTTGTATGAATATACAATAAACTATTATATAAGTGCATCACGTAATACAACGTAACCCTAAACCTACAACCATTTTCTACCGAACTTGAAGCAATAAACGCGTCGACGCTGCAGTTACTTATGCGCTCTTCTCTTTATTAGATTCGCATTACCCGATACTTACGGAAACTGAAATTAAAATTGAAAACGTCCTTAAAAAGCAATTTCAATAAATCTTTATAAATGACGAAAGTCGCCGAACAAAAGAATTATCGACGCTTAAACCGAGATTACCGTCGAAGGTGTGCGATGAGTTTTGAAATTCCGACTCGCATCGATTGAACGCAACGCCGCCAATCCCGTGACAAATACCCAATTCAACACAGATTAGATTTGTAGCGTAAGGTGAGGGGGCGGCCTGCAAAGCTCGAACTCTTTTGCATTTATTACGCCGAGTTAAATTCTCGGCGGGAAATCGATTGTCGCGTTGTTTTTATTTTGTCCGTGTTGTTGATGTTCCAGTGGAAATTATTTATGCCGCGTGTGTGTTTCAATGTGTAATTTTAGGAATTGAACATTGAACGCTGTGCCGTTGTTTCGGGCGGAATGTGGAACCGTGTTACCGTTATCTCACTGACCACTGAACACATCACTTTGCGCCGTTCCGTGCTGACGTGGACAACGTCTTTGAACAGAACCGTAGTTAGGTTTTATTATTCTCGCAATAAAGATAGCCAATTTTTGCGTTCAGCTTTTCTGTCTACATTAATATACGTAGTCGATGTATAACGCATCTAAAAGGGCAACATAGCCACGTATGTACAATTTCTTGTTACTTTGACAAAAATATCTATATAAATATGTTAAGTAACAAAATTTAATACACAATTTTTAAAAAGCTTAAAATATATTCATTCTAATAACACAATATGATGGTAATTTATACGAAAATTCTAGTATGACGTCGTTAATATAATTATTATGACGTGTATTTTTATAAGCGTTGTTATATGCGATTATTAATGAAAATTGACAATGGCGCGTATGCTTGAATAGCCAATATTTGTATACGATAATTCACCAAATTATTGCGACTGGGGTTCTCATATATTTCGTTGCTGCACATTAAGGCAATTCAGCAACATGTATGTTTTTATTAGCCTCATTATTGTGCTTTAAGAAGTCGACCTCATCATTACGATCGACATTTTAATAACACAAACCAACTTAATATCATTTATGAACCGAATTTTTAATCTCATTACAGCGATCAGCCAATATAAAAAAACATTTTATGGTGCATTAAAACGCGCGAGAAGAATGTATAGATTTTTCCATTACGGCACTGAATAATCTCTTTTACTAGAAACTCAATAATACTCGGCAGCAGGTGCAAAGGAGAGGTGTCAGCACCAGAGGTCGCGCACCCTTACCTAATAAATGAGGTAATTTCCACACTTCCAGCCTCCGCCGCAAGGCGTCACTCGTGTCGGCAGACCCGCTTATTAGAACTTGTACCTGATGTTCGAACACGACTGTTCTGCTTCAATGTTCAAGGGCTACTTCCGGACGTAATTTAACCATCAGCTCCGAATTAAGCAAGTTCGACGTTCGGCGATGCGAATGCGGAATTTCGATATAACGAGACGTGCATGTCGCCCACGCATAATATGGATGGCATGCGAGGCAGGTTAAGTTAAATAGATATTTTGTTTCATATTCTTTCCAGTTTACGTTATTTATATTAATAAATTATCGAACTCAAAAAAATAATTCTCCAACGTTATTGTCACTCATCATTGTTGATTATTTCAATTTGAATTAAATTCTTAGATAACTAATATTGCCAAAAATAAAGCTCCATATGAAAAATAATAATTATAAACGGAATGCTAAGACATTTTAATGTATAAGTAAAGATATCGTGTATCTTGGGTTGATTGTGGAGTCCCGCTATAGTTAGTTCAAAAAATTTGATTGGGTAGATTACAATTTGGGTATCGCTTTATTTTAATAATTTTCCCTTGCACAGCTTACTCAAAGATTCAGAACTTCAGGACAGGATGATAAATAAAATACAAAAGATTCAATAATTGGAAATGCCTTCGATATTATTAAGCAATTTAGTTCAGAAGCAGATCATTGAAAAGGATTTGTATGCTTCCGCTGTATGACGAACGGAAGAATATTAGTAGCCAACGTCAGCGATATTGCGATAGGAATTCGCGAGGGCGATATGGCAATCGTATTGTGAAACAAAATTACAACTGCACAATTAAAATTGCAATGACCAGGAAATTTAAACTTCTCAACGGCGTCGTTGCTGTTAAATTGCGGGCCAGGAAATTTTCGCAAGAGGTTATACAAGGAGGCACTTTCAGGCAGATAATGTGCCACAAGTCTTTGACCATAACAAAAAGAAAATATCTCAAAAGCTCCATGCTCACGTGCATTGTAGTTCGATGACATCAAGGAGGAAATTAAGCCAGTTGGAAACTTGAACAAGGTTTTCAAGTTATTAACATTAACGGATTTTCTTTATCATGTCCCCATTTATGTCTTAATATTTTTTTCTCCATGCATTATATATCTTTTTATTATCTTGATTTTAATTATAATAGTTTATGGTCTGGTAGCATCTGCGCTGTCGCAATTTCTTGCCCCGTCAATGATCACAAATTTGTTATAATTTAGATGTGTACGTAAAAGTGATTAAATAGTATCGATGCGACCTTGGATAAGAATATCGCAATAAACAACCGCGAGCGTATTAAGGGAGATACTGTGCCGAACTCCAGCATCTATTGATTGGTACAGTACAGATTGCAATCACTTCTAAATTGGATTGCAGGGGTGTACCGGTGACTGACAGATGGCAAACGAGGGTGACTTGAGGTGGGATACAATGCATATGCATCCAGACAAAGAGAGCGCGCTTTACCCCCAGTACACCTAGTGCCAGATGTGCTCACGTGAACCTACAGTCATTGCACATCACATTAGGGCCGAGGCCCATTCCATTTAGTTTTAGTGGCCATTATCCCCGCCGGCCAATGTACTCAGGTGTCGAGCTTTGGGCGGATTAAATCACGCGCATACAAGGTGCACCCTCCGATTTCAACCTTCGGCTTTAGACAATAGAAACAATTGCCGTCGAGGCTGAGTGATATAAAGGGTTCGCATGTAAAGAGCCTGATTACTTTGATAAACGATTCATTAATCATCCGTGTAGTGCAGAAGTAAAAGCTCGTTATTAGCGACCGACGTCGAAAAAATCGATTGTTTACTAGAACTATTCCCGGAAGCACTTCTTGTGCCTTAATTATTGTGGAACGCTTCCTTCAATACGCGAAGCCGGCGCAAAGAAACGCGCATCAAAGAAGGTAGTAAGTGCGAATGACGTCCTGATGATCCCACCTATAACAGTAATCAATCATCGGAGATTTGTCCGCTCCGAACCTACTTCATTATGGGAAAGGATTAGCTAATGCGTGTCACGCAGTAAACGTCTTTCGGATAAGCGGTTATGTTTCAATTTACAACTTCGTTATTATAATCCCTTCACTATGCGACTACTGTTGTAAAATCAATGATGGTCATAAACGCAGAAATTGTCTGCATATATTTTTCTTGAATTAAAAAGTTCAAAGTTAAATATATTTATCACAAAAGTTACCTAATCCAATAATTTACATTCATGATATGAAAAACTAAAAAGGAAAGTATGGTAGATTGAGAGTCATCACAACAATCTAATTATTTGGACCAAATATTCGAAGTGTAGTAAGATCAAATGATATCCGATGGGAATAAAATGGACAGCGAGGGCCTTACAATAAAAATTTCACCAAGCGCAGATTAACGAATGAAAATTAAGTATAACAATGTTCAAAATCTAAGAAATATTAAATAATTGAAAACGCACTCTTGATATCATTAAACAATTTACACGTTCAGAATCAGATCATTGAAAAGTTTAGTATGATTTTACGAAGGACGGGGGAATATTGGGAGCCAGCGTCGGGTACAGGTTACATTACGCGATGTTACGACAGGAATTCGAACGGCTATATGGCAATCGTATTATGAACTACTTAGAAACAACGTTAGTAAGTCCATTTAAATTTCAATAACCAGGAAACTCCCTTACTGCGTCTACTGCTAAAATGGTGACCGATAAATTTGGCCGAAACGTCTCTAATACCTAAGTCGTCATGAGCGACACCCACGTTCATAGCAAACGTGCAATGCTTCTGCAATACCCTTATTCCCAATTTGTTGATTTCCTAAAACCATATTATGGGCAGGCTGAATCTTTTCCGGAGTGGTCAGAGAAATTGATCTTCATCATTGGTGCTCATCTTTAACATCTCTCACTTTTAAATTCCGCAACCCACAAAAAGATTTTGCCATGAAATGAGTTTCAATACTGAAAAACATAAATACATGGTTTGTTCGAAATTAATAAAAACGATATATACATTGTTGCGTATTTACGAATTTTTACGATATACAAAATGCAATTGGTTTCTGGTAGAAAATGTTTGTTAATGTTTGAAAAATTTTAAATCGAAAAAAAATTAATGGTTAGATCTACTATCAAATCATTCCACATTAATTACAAAATTATGGAATCCGACCCAACCCAACCCAACCCAACCTACATCCCCGATTTGGTAGCTTCAATTTTATTCTTTCGAGTTATTTATTTGACTAAGCATGACACGGTTGACTGTCTACTTTGAAATCTACTTATTTCACTGATCATCGCGCTTAACTCTACTTTGCCAATTTATTGAGTTGACTGTTGAACCAAACAAAGACCATTTGATTGCCTAATTATAAAATGGATAATGTAAGACGCCAAGAAATGTTGACCTAGCAGATATATTTTTTCCGGAATATTTAAAAAACTGCCAGGCAGATAATGTTTAACATTTAATAATCCTTGCCCTCAAAAACATTCCCTAGTATTTCATAAATGGCTGGAAATTATTTATTAGGATTAAAAATATACATTTTATTAAAAAATTATCAAGCTAATTGTGAATTTTTTAAAAATTTTAATTTTAATACAATTTTTACAATTTTTATTAAAATTAAAATTCAATTATTGTTGATTTAATATTTTTTTCTATATATCCAGAATCTACTGCAAACTCAACGAAGTCACAAATAAAAATAAATTTTCGACTTTAAACGAGAGAAAAGTCAGACTGTAATAAAATGTCCCAAATATGTTTATAGGCATGTACGACAATTATATAAAGCAATATGTTAGGTGACTTCGATCTAAATGTTTATACCCTCAAAATGTATGGTGGGTTTCTTGCACGATTTCGGTAAACATTAAAGCAGTTTATGTATATTCGATAAAATAAAGATAATCTACTATTAGACTAGTATTTCTGGTAAGTTGTACTGGCTAATCAGAGTCGAGAATTTGTAGTGAAGTTGGTTGAGCAGTACAAGTGAATGGATCATAATCTCAAAGTATAAAAATAACAATAAGACAATCCAACCCAACTCAACCCAACCCAACGCAATACAACCCAATGCGATAATATTTTCAATCAAATTCATCTAATTTTTCAACGGGCTTATTTCACTCAAATTGCAATATTTTCACAATATGATTAATTAGGCTTTGTCTGCAAATAAATTTTATTAAAGTTAGTAAATTAATCAGTTTTTAATTCTAGCGTATGAAGGACACAGATCACTTAAGGTTTCTATCTTATGAACAAACAATTCTTTGCTCTCTGAGTCTTATTACACATTACAGGAATTTACAAATTCACAAAACCAAACAGAAAAAATTAATGAACTAGACATAAATCCTCTAGATATAGCCTTCTTACCACACTTAAAGGAACAACAAGGAACAACATTAACACAATATTCCATTAGGCTATGCAATTTTAGCAAAATGGTTACTTGATGATGATATTTATAAAGGAACGTAATTTGATGTCCCTCCAGTTCTAGAAAGCCATAAGAATACTCACGTGTCTATATTCTATACGAGTGTAGCTTACAAAGTCTCCACTGTATAAATAAAAGGGTTAGGAATTAAAAATGAGTATCACTACCATGTACTTGTATGGCAAAATCGCTGCCAATTAATAAAGAAACGTGGTGATTCACGAGTTACTAGAACGGCAAGTCAGTGGAGTACAAACATTGAAATAAAATTCGCGATAACGCAAAACAAATAAAGATACATGTTGTCCAATCAACTCTTAGCAAACAATAGATGCGTAGCGATTAAAGCCATTTGTAGCTTTGTAATGACTGATTGCAATATTTTCACGAATAATGTAGTATGATAGAGATACACCAATCACACGGACTTGTACTTGTACCATACGCAATTGCAACGAGTACCCATCGGAGATTCAAAAAATAACCGCTCAATCAACAGAAGACAGTAACAGTTTTTCGACATAAATGGACTAACAAGTAACAACAAATAATTATTATTTTAGTTCATTTAAGTGCTATTAAACCATTATAATTTACTTAAACGACCATATTATTATCGGTGGTTGCTGTACGGTAATAAAGGATTAAAACTAGTTCCGCTTCCGTTGATCTACGACTGCTTGTCAGGTTTTAATTGACTGGTGTTTTATTGAACCTCCCTCGATATCCCAGTACACGAGGATATATGGATATCTCATCAGTCACCGGAACGAAGTCGAGGACCAATTGACTTTATGTGCGCTTATGGCGCATTCGGCAAAATTGGAAATGGGCAAACAGAGCGACCGGATTCTTTCGCCGCGCGCTCATTTAACCGTAGCGCGTCGAATAAGTAGTGCGGTAAGTAGCCGTCGGGGACACGAGGAAATAATCCCAACTGTGGATATCGCCTCTGTAACCAAACCATTCCGGCATACCTATTCGAGCACGTAACGCGAACTGAGACCGGCGGTCAACCGAGTGTAAACCGGGGGCTGGCAGAACGTGATAGCGGGAATTACAGGCCGGAACAGAATAGTGGACGCGCGAGGATTAGTGCCGAGGTAGCCGTTGAAGGTAAACGGCCAGGAGATAAGACAGCGGCGCTGCGGGACTTTGATAGACCAAGGTAATGAAGAAAGCAACTGAGTGGAAACAACTCGGAAAATCGGTGCTCCGGCTCTACTATTACAGGACCGGAATAAGTTACGAACCGATCACATTAAATATCTGAGAATTGAATGTTTGCATTACATAAAAAGATATAATGTGAAATATAACATTATAGTATAGTATAGAGATTATATATTACCCAATATATAAGTTCGCGAGTTCCCTATTGTTATCGATCGGCTTGTTACAACATGGTCGAAAAATATGACCTATTCGTCTTTAATTCGCAGGTGATTTCACGACTAAATGTACGTCCCTTAGAATTCCATTCAAAATACATTTGCCCGCTGATAAGCCATGGTGGCCCATGCAGCACTAAATGTATGGACGAAAATGTCAATATTTGAACTATGGGAATTTTATTAGTTTAATTAGTTTAACTTGCATTTTATTAGTTTGTATTGATATTATTTATTGTTTTTATTTACGTTACGCCAATGGCGACATTGCCTGGTAAAAATGAAAAGTAATAATATGATAAGATGATAACTAACCTACAAAATGTGAGTCAGTCAATAGAGAAGAAATACAGAAACATAAAGTACCAAATTATGCACTCATCCTACCGGTTCGGTACGGGTTAAATGTTGCACTATAAATGAATTGGTGACTAGAAAAAGGGTTAGGCAAGATATTACATTCTTTTCTAATACTAAGTGTGCAGCAGTGGGTATAATAATTAAGGAGTCAGTATACGCAATGATATGATTCGCACTAGCCAAGGGTGAGAAACGTATTCGATGCAAGAGAAATATTTTTGTTTGTAATATAAACGTTCCTTATGATCAATGATGTCAGATTATTGTACACATTTTTTAGTAGAGAAATATTAGATATAACCCAACCCAACCCAACCCAACCCAAATTAGTTATTGGTTTGTAATATAAACGTTCCTTATGATCAATGATGTCAGATTATTGTACATATTTTTTAGTAGAGAAATACTAGATATGATCAATTTTTTTTTCGAACTTCGCGTATAAGACTACATTTGCTTTCTAAATGTTTTCTTTGGTGTCTTGTGTTTGGCATTTACAATTTAACATATTTCTTCAAATTTACGAAACCAACTCAAACCAACCCAAACCAACACGACCGAACCCAATCCAACCACGCATGGCAAGAGTAGAACGTGCGAGGATTTTCTAAATTAATTCTGACTACATAGTTATTTGGAATTCAACAACCAAGATGAAAGAGCATTTATTCTATTTAATGTATGCTATATCCTAAGAGATGTATCTTCTGGGTGTTCCCGTGGTTGTTGAAATAAATTTGAAGTCTCGCTGATTCAAGAAGGAAAAGAGATCAAAACCAATGTATAAAACTTCTGAAGAAACTGACAATATGGTCAGCGAAAAGTCAAGATTAATTTAACAACCGCAGTAATACCCGGAAGATACATTTCTATGGAACAATGGCAATGAACGACTATATTCGATTCTACGGAGAGGATATCTACCAGAAGACCAGGAAATTGGACAAACTGCGCAAGAGGAGCCAACTGATAGCCTCGTTGGCATTTCTACGACGCCGCCCAGACCAGACGGCGACACCAAATTTCCTCAAAATACAAAATCATCTCAGCACCACAATCGCTAAGAGGATCATTCGCAGAGCGAGAAAGACCTCAACTTAATATCTAACGAACTTTATCACCTACTAGGTCGACTATACCTGAAGATATGTAGAAAACAGTGGACCGAATTAGTTACGGACACGCAGAGCATCACCTCAACAAGAAGTTGAGAAGCTACATGAAAAGAAGACCGACGCACTACCAGGTTGGGACTCTAAGAAGACTGTCGTGAACCTCAGCAACCGACCGTTGCTAAACAAACAAACTGGGTACTATCGAAAGGACTAAATATTGATATTGCACTAAGCAGGATACCGAAGGACGAAATAATCACCCAAGTGGAATAAGAAAACCACAAACGAGAAATACGAGGACAGAAGAGGGCGCATTCAAAGAACTTCGTAAAAGTAAAGACTTCATCGTTCTAAGTGCCGATAAGGGAAGTGCAACAATAGTGATGACCAGGATAGACTACAATGAGAAGATCAACAAGTTATTGGACCCCGCACACTACAAGAAATTACTGAGATCGAACGTCAAACCAGGAAAGCGGTCACGGAGTCAACCATACCGAACGAAGAAACTCAGCCTTCAAAGCTATAAGCTACAACATATTGTTAGCACCTGTGGATTTGCAACTTACGAACTAGTCTGATATGTTTATAAATAACTACAACGGTACGTGGGTTTGACAAGCAGTTTTGTAGAGAACTAGAAACATTTTGTGGAGATCACACATCAAAATCAAGTAACCAGCGAAGATATACTAATGAGTTTTGACGTTGAGCCCCTTTTCACCCAAGTGAAAGATACCCTAGACCTCATCAGGCAACTCCAAGAATATATAATTGGCCTAACAAGATTGTGTTTAACCACCACCTACTTTTTATGGAATGAAGATTTCTACGAGCAGAAGGGCGGTATCCCAGTCATCCGCAAAAATAGATGAATACTACCCACGGATGGTGAGAGAATCCTTGGAAATATAAAAAACCCGAACAACTTCAACCTGAGAAAATGGATACAGACTAAGTAAGAACTTAGCACTAAAAGAACCATCCATGACGTAGCAAGGACCACCAAAGACTTAGCCAGGATCATCAGGAACAAATCCAGGACAAGCATCGGATACGGAGAAGCGGGCGTTAATGGATACGGATCAACAGAAGACAACGGGTACGAAAAAAAGTAACGCAGATTTTCGTATAACTAAAAAACACTAGAGTCTAATTTGTGGCGATCTATAATTTAACAATTGATGTAAAATTATATCGGTCATACCGAGCCACACCAAAGACTTAATTTAAATGATATGGTTGATGTAAAATGAATGTGTCAATGGTGTCAAGATTTCTAACACATTTGGTTGAGGGCCTGTGTTTGATATTTATTGGCGTGAGCAGAAGGAACACTCTGGTCTGAGGATTCTTGACATTAATTAAAACAACACAACCATGTGAAGTTACGAAACAACACAAGGAAAATAATAAAACATCATTACAGGAATAGAAATCAAGCTGAATCCGATCGAAAAAAACGAAGATGTGGGTATGAATACAAAAATAAATGCTTGAAATTCTGTATATGTGCCTGTCTTAATATTTGCAGCCGATTCATCTTGGAAGTTGACAGAAAGACAGTAAAGCATGTCGAAAGGATATGAAATCATGTTCCATAGAATGGAGCTAGGAGAAAGAAAAATAAGGTGATGTAAACTTGTCAAAAAAAAATTTCAAAAGAAAAATGGCGAACAAAAATTAAAAAATAGGACAGAGGAAGACTAATACGATCATGGGCTGAGCAATTTACAATTACAATTTGTAGAATTGTATTAAAGAACACTGAATTCAAAACCTGCTCTGAAAGGTAGAAGAAATATTAGATAAGTACAAAGGAGTCTCGGATTAGTTGTTAAAACTTAATAAGCTTAATATTGCTTTCCTCGTACGACATATTCTACCTTGGCGAATTCACACTAAACAAAACCAGCTTCTTTACAAATGTCACTATGTAAAGTTTGACTGAATATAAAGTGCTATTTGTGATGTGATTCCGTAAGCGACACGATGCAATTAATACGAACGAAGTGGCAGTTAGATTTGTAAGCGCATAACATGTAGTTGCATTGATGTGAATTGAAACATCACATAACAATTAGCACTCACTCTACTTTTAGTTTAGGTGTATTATCAATGTGGTACTTAAGTCGGACATTTATTGCGTTCGAAACTCAATAACTCAACATGATAATGAGAAAGCAGAGGTCGAGAAATTCTCTGTGCAGATGAGCTGGGCTGGTGAAATTTCAAGAGAAAATTACAAATTGCATATCGAAGTTGTCAATATTCAACGTTCCACGACTCATTGTGAAGATTCTGAAATGTATGATTCTTTCAATGGATTTGGCTTAAATATCTTCGCTTTTGCAAAAATTAATGTTCCTTGCGATTAATTGTACGTATTAATGTTTTCGGTAACGTCTTAACTCCGGTCCTGAAATACCTCAAATGCGTGGACGTCTACCATCAAAAAAATGCAGTCTTATTAACACTCGCCCGGCTTTAGTTAATCAATTTACTCTCCGAGCGGCCATAACCGTCAGGCTTTTAATGACAGTTATCATCGAGTTATATGCCAGTAAAGTTAATCGCACTCGAAGCTCCGCGCCGCCTCTCCGGAAACGCCGCGAAATGGGAAAGTTATGTCGGTGCAGGTTAAACGGATTATTCCCGTTAGAGCTCCGGATTCGCCATGATACAGGTTTAAGTGCGCTCGCCAGGTCGCAGAGGTTGAAGACATCTTTGTTACGGCGATCTACCTCAGCTCCGAACTACACAGATTGCGGATTACGCCGGACCTCTCCCGATCGTTTAACTCTAAGCCCCGGCGAACTCCAGTGCTCGGAATCAATGGCTAGAAGTGGGATTAAAGTTCCATTATTCCTAATAAAGGAATAAATTTTATTATACGGGTACACCTTAACGTCTTTCGTTTCTACGTCCAGGTTTGGCCTTGTAATTCCAAAGTTAAAGATTTTGTTACGTAAGCTGTAATACGGCCATATGGGCGACCTTTTGTTGTGGCCAACATCACCATAGTTGCTATCGATTGATCATTTGGGATATTAATTAATAATAATAATAATAATAACATCGTTCTTCGCCGTTTCAGCCAGATCATATAATCCAAGAAATTTAAAACTTCATGGGAATCGCAGGCATGAAACTAGATTGTAATTTTTATTATCCTCCGCATCCAGACAATGCCAATACAGATATAGGAGTAGAGTTCTCGAGGTTTAAAGCCACAATATTCCTGCATTCATATCCGAAACATGTATACGTAACGCAAACATAAAATATTAATAACCAAGACAAAGTAAGATAAAAAAAAAAATACGGCGGAGCTCGCCTAACATAAATAGTTTCTGGTTTACGGCACAGAAACTTTCGATAGGTTTACATCTCCGAGGCAATATTTATTAAAAACTCGACTCGACGGTGTTTACAAAAGAAGCAAACATAGAATTCCTTTCATGAAGAGAGACGTGCACTTAACCTGACCCGTGAAAAATGGAGCATTTGATCAATGACGCCCGCAAGTCAAAACACAGCATCGCCAGGGAAACGTTTAATATGAAACATCACGAAAAACGAGTTCTAATATTAAAACGAAAACACCGGTATGTGCGTTTTATTTGTTTACCGCGGTTATTTTGATAGTCATACGCGTCACCAGTTAATTATATTACCTGAATTGCGTAGTACGATGGTTTCGATCTGATCATTTAAATGATGAAAGAATAAGGTGATTGTATTTATAATAATACAGTATATTATATATACTATAAAAAATAGTAGGTGTGTGGGCTCTTTATTAATTAGTACGCAGCACGCCTTACAAGACATAACCACGTAGTGCTTTAACAGTAGTCAGTGACATTGATGATATGGATGCAATATTATGGTAGGCATTGTTGATAAAGTGGTCAAGTATATACATTATATAGTGCCAAGTGCATTGTTGTTCTCTAGGTTCCTGATAGCAGGTGAGACCTTGTCCAGTCCCTAAAAATAGGTTAAGGGGGGATCCTGCTTTAGAAGGCTCAAAAAATCGTGTACGTTAATTTGTTTTATTGCTCAAATCTATGCCTAATATATCTAAGAATATGTATAAAAAGTTATAGCGGCTAATTCGCATTATTTTGAAAGATACAGCACTAAACACAGTGAGGTGTCGAGAAAAAAATATACGAACGCATGAACGCACGGACAAACGAAGCGCGCCCCCTTCCCGCAGTCACATAACACCGAACTATGTACTGAAAAAATTCAATCGGTCGTTCGAAACAATAATATTTTGAATTCGTAAGAGCTATAGTAGGATTATAACGAGATATTCCGTAAGTAATCGAAAATTAACATTTTTCCTGATGGTAAACTTTAGAGCGCGTTTTCTCGAGTTTTCGTTTTTACGATTTTTCTAAACTGGTGGGCGTGATTGCGAGAAAACTAGACAAGCAATCAAAACGAAACAAAACTTTTCTTGGCTTCAGTAGCATTCTATTCTATTTGAACTAAAAAGATTAATGAAAAAAAAATTCTAAACAACTTTTTTAGCAAGTTGAAATGATTTTCTCTTCCTGCAAAGAGCATATTTATTTTCAAACCTGAGAAAAATCTTGAATTTCAAAATTTTGGGTTTTTTTTATTTCACCTAGAAGAAAATATATGAGAATTACAATTTTCTTTGGTTTTTTTTGCTTCAGACAAAAATTACGAGCTACATCTTTCCCACCGATTGTAGCCTGCAATTGAAAGGTGTTGCACAAATGTGCATAAAAATCGGTTCCGTTTAAATATTTTTCTCTCGACATATTTTTTTTAATGCTCAAATATGTAATAAAATGCTCTAAAAAGTTCACTAGACTTGCTCATTTTTTTCTGTCCTAAAAAAATTCCCCCAAAAACGCTATTTTAAGTCCTCTTAAAGCAGGATCCCCACTTAATGGCCATAAAAATGCTCCAATTACACCATTCTAGGTATAGCAACAGTCATTCAAGTCAGTCAAGGCACCCTTGCAAATATAATTTACTTAATTATAATAAACCGTTGGTTACATTGGAATTTCTCAATGGTTAGCTTTCCCTGCAGTTTTTCCAACAACTGCATATCATTGCACACGAAACATCACGAAACATAACGATAACAGAGAAAAATGCGAATTGCTAGATCAAAAAACTAAAGCTCACAATTGCGTGTTTGTCTTCAAATTTCAATACCCCGCAAAACGCAAAAACATATCGAGCCGAAACAAAGGGCCACGTATTTGAAAATATCGGCGCCACGCAGACGTCACGGAGTCGCGAGACCGCAGGAAACATGAGCATATTCAGGATTGACAACGGCAGTGCGTTGTTTTGACAGTGAACTAATTAAAGTGGGTTTCACGTGGGATCACCTGCACTGCTGACGGGACGCAAATAGCATCCTCAAAGACGCCGCCATTGTATGGCGTACAACCGCAAGCGAAAGCGACATTCCATTGTCACAACGGCTCCATTATTGTGAAGTCGTCGTTGGATTTCATTCCCGGAATGTACGTTGATTCTCCCCTTAATGCTTTTTGGCGTGTCAGGTAGAGCAAGCTAAGTTAATAACTAGTCTAATAATTACATAATTGTGCCGTGACATGCATTATCTCTTTGGTTATTGGGAATCGCATTTGGAAAGGAAACACAAAAACGGGTTTAGACGAAGGAAATAAAGTTGAGTCTTCGAAAATTGCGCCAAACGTTAATTGGGGTTAATTGACATTAAATTGATACGTAAAAATAATAATAATGAGCCCGACGCAACAGCACGGCGTAAATGAAACACCAGCGACGACGGTATGAATAAAATTGGTTTTAAAATTTTATCTTTACTTAACATAATGAAACCGCTAACTTAATTTAAACTCGAATTTTGCGTTGCAGGGGGAGAGCGTTAATGAGAAAGAATAAGTTAGTAGGTGTATTAGATGAGGCTGTTACGTGCTTTAAAGTAAAAGTTTGCGGAGTGATGTCGGGTCGCCTACCTATCACTTACCATGCAAATTAAATAATTACAAAGTAGGTAGTACACGGGATGATAACATTTACTCAGGATGATGTTCAAAGTACGTCGCTAAATAAATATTAGCGTGGGACATAACTTTTATAATTAGCGAGTTCGTATATTCAAATGCATATAACTTACTTATTTGTGTATACGTACGTACACGTCATGAAAGTCGCACATAGTGGTAATGTTTGGTTTGCCTAAAGTCAATGTTAAAAAATACATAGATGTGAATTCGTTGGCGTAGTCCTTAACTTTAAGTTAAGTTATTGTGAAAAATGGGAATATTGATATTGTCTATAAAATAATGTTATGTGGCTAAATTTTTAATTACAGCAAAATATGAATTTCTAAAACATTTACTAACATATAGTTTGCCCATCTACTGGCTAATTTTAACCCTATACATGATAAGGGCTGGCCAAATGTATGAAATATTGGTCATAGTAGCGCAACTATTATCTTCATCGAAAATGTTCAGAGCATTGCTTCTTTTAGTTGACAATCATCACATCGACGTTTTTATTTATTTGAATGAATCTAATCTAATCAGTCGATAGAGATTTTGTTGTGATGTTTGTTTTCAAGCAGAACTCTATGCCTGAGTAGAGCCCATCCTGAAAACTATGTAACAAGAAAAAATGCTTAGCGCAGCAGATAGCAAAATTACTTTTATTTTCTTACAAAGGTTCATCTTGGATACAAGATTTCCAACACATGAATAACAATATGATTATGAACATAAGTAGTCATGTTATGCATTTTTCAGGTCTTCCAAGGATTGTCCCAAGTCACATTTATCCTGTGGAATGTTCTATTAATTTGACTAGCAAATATTCACTGATGTCAAAAGTGGCCTTCAACAGTAAGCCAACTGAATCTGAAGATTATTGAACATTTGGTTTCAAGAACAAATAACAAATTCATAGTATTTAAAGCATAGTATTTGATTGACAAATTTGCTCCTAGATCCAGCGATAATTCAAATCTAGGCATTATAAACAGATTGAATAATTTTGCTGCCGTTAGAATAATTACATAAAACTAGGTGGCTACAATGAGAGACTGGCCAATATATAATATATAATATATTAAAGACTATTAACGAGACAATTTCTTGAATACAATTTTACTTTTCGCTTAATTAAAATTAACCCTCGTGTCACGCACAGATATGATATATATAATGCGAAATAAACGTTTCGAGCAAGAATTAGAAACGAAAATTTGGAAAATTATAAATGTCACAACTAGCCCTTAATTTTGCATATATTGCAATGAAAATTAAAAAATAATTGGGAATGATAAAAGGCCGGCAAAAAGTTTAACATATTCAAGTATGATCGTATTAGCCTTGCTTGCTTGATTAAGAAAGGGTGGCTTGTAACAGCTTAAGGTCAGTGTCATTTCATCTGTTCTATAGTGCACGTCGCTCTGATAAAAAAATTAATAATAACTTTACTAGGCAAAAGTGTTTTGAAAGAATAGTGACAAGCAACGGCGCTCAAACGCCAAACGAAGTAAAGTGTCGTTGAAATAAGTGCTTAGAATTTTAAGAGAAAGGAAAATAGTGCATCATTATTATAAAATATCAATACCAGGAAGCAAGTTAAAAAAATACATTGAAACTTATTTCATCTAAAAACACCGTGCATCTTAACTCAGCCTAATAAAATTTCACCAGATGCATCCACGAGTAATATAAATGAAATAAAAAGGACCCTAAGATTAAGTATTGAGCCTTTAAAGAAACGTTAAAAAAAATAAAAGTTTGTAGGCATTACCCACGCTTACGAGATCGCCACTCCTGTATTACAGTTTGTTGTTCCATCTCAAATATTTTTCTTCATTCCGGTCGCATATCCACCTTTCTTCCACAATCACCCACATGCATCGCTCTTACACCCATAATTACATGTTGCGTCCATATTTTCTTCCTCTGGGTCTTTCAGTCACTGGCATCCATTCCACAATTGACCTTATAAGACTTCCTTTGTGAGATCGTAGTACATGTCCCAACCATCTTATTCTTATATGCTATTTCCTTCCATTACTAGTTGTTCATTCATTATACTGTCTCTTTCATTTACTGGCCCCATAATTGTCTTTAGTACTTTCCTGTGGAAAACTCTCCTATGACATGTCTTTTGATTGGCGATCTGCATATTATGAGTTTTGTTTTTTTTTCGCAGATTCATTCTTATTCGCCAGTATTTTTATTACTACACAATGCTTTGTGTCCCTCCAAGATGCCTGGCTTTATATTTTCTTCTTTAGAATGGTAGCTCTTTATGTTAGTCCCAGGTTTAAACGCCTTCTTGTCAACCTCTTCAAAACTATGTCCTTCGGTACTAATACCACTTGTTCGTTGCGCATTTTGTCTATTTTCATGTACTTTAATTTTCTTCTCGTTAACCTTAAATTCACTTTCACGTACTTGATCTTCTATCTTCTTAAATATTTTGATCACTCCCTTCGTTGTTTTTCCAATTATCACAATGTCATCTGCATACGCTACCTAAAGGGTAGCTGACAACAAGTCACTTACTAACTCCACTGACACACGAAACTGTGTCCAAATTAGTAGTCTCCTAAGATATGACTGGTTATTCTGCAAGATTACCGTGCACTGGTGGTGTAAGTATATTTTTACAGTTCTTATCCAAATCAACCAGTAATGAGCCACTTTACAACATAGCAATCATTACTGCGTATCATCACTGTCGTTAGAATAGAATTTTGAGAGAAAAAATGTTTACGTAGTTTTACACAATTATTTAAATGGGGAAATGCTACATTGGCTCATCTCACTGCGACAACCTACGGCTCGAGTTGGTCCAATACAATTTCTGAACTACCTTGTACAATTGCTTCCATAGTTTACGTTTTTAAAAAATACTCGAGGATTAGGTTCTCGTCAAGTCCATAAGCTCTCTTGGTATTTCTCCACTCAAAGAACGTGTGGTATACTATCTCATATCGTTTTTTATATTTTACAGGATGTAAACTTGACGAAGCTTCTCGAGCAGCTTCATCATTTTATGCACAATTTTTGCGACCATGTAATAGTCAATGTCGACATATGCTCCTCGGCTTCTTATATTTTCTATTCATCGTTGCTTACATTTTGAAATTAGTATATAACTGATCTGAATTCCCATATTCGTCTGTATTTCGTGTGTATTAAGTTGTGTTAAACTTGGTAGTACTTAATAAATATTTACTGTTCTGATAAGGTGAACCTGCCCCACATTTGCAGCGAAAATTCACTTGCATTTTAACTGCTTTCTTCTTAGTTTTTGTGTATCCTCTGCTTCGCAAGTTCCCAAATTTATTTTTTTATTTTAGACAATGCCTTAATTTTTCCAGCTTTATTTTTGTAACCTATGCTTTTCGTTGCTGCTTTTTATTTTTTTTGTTATTAGTCACTGTCCAGTTATTCTCAACCCCTATTAAAAAGAAACAAATCATCAGTTGAAGATCCTGCAACGAACGATATTGTTGTTTTAGTCCGTAAAGTAATGGTATTTCTAAAAAAGAA
The DNA here is from genome assembly GCA_959613385.1 of Geotrupes spiniger. Lineage (NCBI taxonomy): Eukaryota > Metazoa > Arthropoda > Insecta > Coleoptera > Geotrupidae > Geotrupes > Geotrupes spiniger. The sequence goes on along the minus strand of OY390737.1, from coordinate 12,422,818 downwards.
AAATTATTTAATATAACGTTGAATGTGATAATTTTATTTTAACACGAGATAAATAACAAAATTAAAAAAGTTGTGGTTAGTACGTCAGTTAGCACAAACCACATTTCTAGGCTTGTTCCACTGTTTAAAATTTATGAATGGTAACCATATGGCTTTGGGATAAAATATTACATAATTATCTGAAGTGTTACGGTGAAACAAATTGTTCACAAAGATCTTAATAAATAAAAAAAAACACAATCAAAGATAGCACGCAAGATTCACTATAAGATGCATGTGTTAAAATGAAGGTTGCACCTGTGTCTATATATACACGCACACATATACTCACACGTATTCACGTTTGACAAACTACATTTTTCCGTGTGTCGGGATAAGCGGTGAGGCGCCAACAATTTTACAGGCTCGCCGCAAAAATAACAAATCTCGCAGACGCGTAAACAATGAAAGGTAAAAGCTGACAGACAGTTACCTAAAATCTATAATCGTAGCCACTATTTATATCAAAACAAAACGATAATTTGGCACAAGAACAATCGGAAAATAAATTACGTTAACGTGGTTCTTTCGACACCTAACGAAACTCGTGTTTATATTACGACCCACATCTCATTCACCGTTTCGTGCGCCTTCCTAAAATATTAATGAACCGGTGCCCAGATATACGCCACTTGGGAGAATTAACGCAACGTTATGTGTGTAATAAAACATATTCGCTAAGAAATGGAATGCGGCGAAAATATACATTATTTGACAGCGTAAGCTCTCGCTGGTGTTGATCTGAAAGTTTACCAGTTTATTACAGCCACTGAGCCCAAGATACACAAAAATATTTTACGAAATAAAAACCATATTTTACATCGAAAATCTGTAATGACGTCGCAATATTTCTTGAATGTGTAAAATTTCGCGATTGCTTGTTTTGGGCCGTGGCGCGAAAAAGGGCCGCGGAACACGTATTCAATTTTTGTCAATTTTAAACATTTTGGACAACGTAAAAATGTTCACGTCGTCCGTAAAATGTTAGCAAAATAATAAAACGCAAAAGTATCTTGTCGGGAATGTAAAACGTGGCGCATCAGGAGAGGTTAATAATATTCGGCACGCGTTTCGAGGATTTTGCGAGATTGCCGTGGGACCGAGAGAGGTGCATTTGTACCGGGGCAAAAGTGGAATCGGCGCCGGCGACGGCGGTGGCGGTCACCACCACCGCCAACGAAATGTGACATCCTTTCATGTCACGTTCAGATAAAACCTGTGATTAATGACCGCCGGTTTATCAAAATGAGATTTTTCTCCGGTAAACAAGACAGAGCCTCGTCGGTGGCGGTACGAAACCCCGGTGATCCAGGATTAGTCCAGTTTTATTTTTAATAGGGGGAGAGGCGACCAGGTGATATCATATCGTATTTATGCTGTAACGTGACCAGATATCCCTTCTGATCTGGCACGATTTGATTCTTTATGCTGTATATACTACGAGCACATTGTGAACTACAAAAGGCCACATTTTGTTGATATAAATATTTTTGTATCAATCATTGTGATATCGTCTGGTTATTGCAATATTTACTTGCACTAGGCGTTAAATCATTTCGTGCACAACCAATAACATTTAGTCATATGAATATTAATTTTATAAAACGAAGAAAGTATATAAAACAATAAAAACGCACCCATCGTTTCGCATATGCATACATTAAAGTAAATACAATGACAAAGATAAAATTTATACAGTAATATAAATAGACTTACACAGTCTTCGAAATATAAACACAGTATACAAATAACAAGGGTTCGTGAACACCGGGCAGGATTTGCATCCTTTTCGCCGGAGGCTATGATTCCGGTCTTTTCAGGATACTCATAAAACTACCTTTGAATCACTGTTTCGAGTAGGTAAGCGAAGTCGACAATCAATAATGCCTGCAGCGAAATTTAAGCAGAAATGTAGATACCAGGACCTAGAAAGTTCGAATTGGTGGACAAAGACTTTGCGTTTATTTACGAGCATATTTATCGAATAGCACGAGTCCACGTTGTTGTAATTATACGCCTAGAATTTCGATTATAATTTGATTTATGGTAAAATTGTTTGATGAATGTTTTTTCATTAAGTGTGGAATTATACTATGTTTATCATTTAATATTTTGGTTTCTTCCCAAAAACTATTGCATTGGCGAAAATGGATTTCCAGTTTTGGGCACAATTAGTATCAATAGATTCCCTTACTTTCCCTGATAAAGTTCTAAAGAAGAAAATGCCTATCCAGGTGCTTATCCAATAACTAGCGTGAAAAGATGGGATAGGAATTCAAAATCTTCCATTGAAGTAGAATGTTCACAAATGATGAAAACCTATAATAAATTTATGGGTGGTGTGGACTTGCTAGATGATCTAATATTATACTATCGAATTCGTATTAGATCAACAAAATGGTATCACTGTTTCGTTTTCCATTTTATTGATCTAGTAACTGTCAATAGTTGGCTACTTTATCGCAATCTTTGTGAATAGCAAAGAGGCGTCAAGTGTACATACTGGAATTTCGTACCCAGATAGCAGAATGTTTATGTAAAGAAGGAAAATCATCTAGTACTGAGAAAATAGGGCTGCATTCATCTGTAGTTACTTTTGTTGCTTTGATGGTCTCTTCGTGTTTATTTAATAAAAGAAAACTGTCGTGGAAGAGTTCAAATCCCAAATAACTTAAAAATTAAGATTTGACATAAACAGAGAATTGATGTAGAAGCACAGTTGATTAATGACAATATGTAATATAATACTTAATTTTATATTATAGTCTTTAATGAAGATACCTTCGAAGTGAAAAGATTGTAGCATATTATTAATAAAATGTCGCCATAATATCGTAACATTTAATAGTCTTAGTTAAATATGTGATAAAAATTTTAACAATAGCAAGTATTACAAGGTGTAGGTGTAGAAAGAGCATTTCATATGCATTAAATATAATCAAAAAATTGTAACAAGAAGGACAAGGAATTTGGTATGCAGGGGGCTGCACAATTCTGGGAATTCATGTAAATTTTGCCAATTTTACGAGTGGAATAACCTTAAATAACCCACAGTATTGAAACGTAAAAAAGAAGATACTTGAAAATGTAAATATTCTATTTTTTTAATTGGTTTCTTAAATTGAAAATGACAAAAAATATAAAGCCAATAAATCTTATCCACTTTTACAGGATGATTTTTTCCGTCTTGGCCTAATTTCATTCGCGGAAAATTGACATCTTTGCTTTTACTACATGTATTTAAAATGTAGGGGTTTTCCAATTCGTTGGGTTAATGACTTATTTTATGCTTAGTATTTTTTCATTGGTTTAAGACATAGATCTGTCTACTTGCCATTGTTCACTATATAATGTTTTCCCAAATATTTTGGGTTGGAGTTTACGTGTTTTCTTATATACTCTAAAGGGTCGAAACAATCATATGTTAGCTGTTAATTCAAAACACAATTTCTAAGTTGATAGCAAACGTTTGCCTTTTTGATCTTTGTCCACTAATCATTTGTTGCAGTTTTCCATTAATTATGATTTATTGGTATTTTTAACTTCCAGCCTTCCACAACGAATTCTTCTTAAGTGATCTTGTCATTTCCTCCTTACTGTCATCTTTTCCAATTTTAACACCCTTTTTTATTTCTGGGGTATTCTGCGAGGCAATCTACTGATACCTCTAACGAAATTTTAAGCTTCTTCCTCAATATTTCGATTAGTTTTTTAGAGGAATAATTGGCTGGATTTCACTAGTTAGTTTCCCAGGTTGTATTTTCATTTCTGAGTTCAGGAGTTTTTTGGTGGTGTCATCACTTCAAATTAAGAGAAGTGAGGTAGGATGTAATGTTACGTAGAAACTTCCTTGAATGTGTATACAATGTGCAGATTTTTAAATCGTGTAAAGGATCTTCTCTTGGTTCCTTGGGGTTTTTCTAGAATTTCTTCTTGCTTGTAATTCTTCCACAACCATACTCTCCAATTTTCAGGATGTACTTCTCAGAAATTAACATATTTTTCTCGATTTTTAATACCCATTAGTTGGGTTGGACTGGATTGGGTCGCTAATTAATTTTAATTGTGTTTTTGCGATTAATATTTTATTATTAATTTTTGCAGCTCAATAAAAAAACGTAACGCGAAATAATTTAATTTAGTTCGTGATCTTATTTAAAATCCTTGGCTGACTTTCATATCACACCAAACTGAATTCTTGTACAAAATTTGTACTCAAACATATAGAAATAAATGAAACAATATTCACTGAAACTGATCTAAATTCTTTATATACGTTATTGTTATTACTTTAACAGCCACATTAACAACTGTGGTAAAACAAAATACTTTTTTCAAGAATTATATGCGAAAACAGCTGCTCTTCCTTCCAGATTAGATTGAATGCGTCATTAGCCAATTATGCAAGAAAGTCAATAGCGTTGTAAAAGGAAAACAAGAGCAGTAAAAAATAAAGTTGCCATAATGGGACGATACCAATGCGACTTTAAACCTTACAAAGGCTCAATTTACCACAAATCTCAGTGAACATTATTAAAGGACATAGAAAAAAGGTGTGGCTGGGGAAAATTTTCGATGGTGATCTAAAGCAGAATTGTGAAAGTTGCGAATTCATGAAACCAATTGAGAGTCTTTACGAATGGAACAGATATTATTATAGTAAGAATACATAATAAGTACTCAGTAGATTTTAGTAACCCATTTGGGAGTTAAATTTGACCCTGCTACATTGATTACTTTAACGGGTGAACTTGTCAAAAATACAGAGAAAGGGTCAAAGGAGTTATGACAGAATGTATGCTGTCATGTCATGAATGCTGGCAAATAATGAAATCTATATACAATGCAATGTCAATCTATAGGTAGAAAAAATCGTCAAATGAACATTAATATCAAGAAGACAGATGTTCACCATTCACCATAAAAATAATCTTAAACCAGCAACAAAAATCAAAGTGTACAACACGGAATGAAAGTATTATGCTGGCGAAGAAAAATCTATCTCAAAACCGTGAACTGTTTAAATATGTTTTATGAACACGTCTACACCATAAGTGGAAAAAAGGATTATATATTTTGTTTGTCAAATGAAATGGATAATAAATTAGAGAACTAAAGTTCTCAGAATAATTAACTATCAGTTCAGATCAAACCATTTTTATTTGGCCTAATCAAAATACAACTTTATTTGATCAGCCCAATAATGAACACAAAAAAGTGGAAAGGCAAATATTATTTCTAAAAGTATCTTATAGAACGATTCTTGGTCATTCCGATATCATAAGGCCCGAACTCGATAGTGCTATTCATACAGTGTTCTAAATCATACCTTTAGACAACATTACGGCGACTCAATATTAGTCGAGGCAAAAATTGCATCCCATAGGCAAAATTACTACGGCACCAAAATCCTTATGAATCAGATACGATTTTTTATTTCTAGGCACAACGGAGCATGTAATAAAATTGTGTGCCACTGCTTTTTCTGACCAGCAATAAACTTAAAATAGTGAAATATATTTAGTTCCCTTTGTTACTATAGGTCCATCGGTGTTTATCACTGACTTACAACAAAATCACTCCCATCAACTTCCTCTCAACCAATCATGATTTGGCGTGAGCAAAATTTTCGAGTCAGTATGTTGCAAAATCGAAACTTTACGACCCGCGAAGAAAGAAATAAACCGACCGAAATGCACGCATTAAAGAAACTATTGGGCAACAATATTCGAACCGTTAAAACATGCGCGTGACGCAACGAAAATCACCCATATAACTCGGTGTGCGACATTATCGTGAACGCTCGTTTCGGTGGACCTGCCAATTTGCGCGGCTGGAACGTAAGATGTATTAAGGGGACTGGCGGAAATTAAGCGCACTCCGTCGCAAAATAACGATTCTGCATGTGCTTATTGAAATTATTTATGCGAAGCTGAAAAGTCAGCATACGGAACGAATAACTCAAAAGCACGGAGCGCGCGATTATTTTTAGGATTGTTTGCCGCCGACATTTCAATGCATACTAACTACATTTAATACATAATTTATATACTTGTAAAATATCGATTCATAAATAATGTATATTTTACATATGTTACACTGATGGTTATATTTTCCATGAAATGTAAATTTATCTCGGCGAGGTTGTTTCATAAATGCGATACAAATTGCTACACAATATTTTAAATCGATTCGCACGAACGTTCATTCGGTTGCTGGTGTCTACGGTTCGGGGTGATTATTAACTACAATAAAGTATACTTACATTAGAAGAATATATTTGGAAAGAGCGTTTTACCTGAAAATAAAAACAGGCTATAGATTGTTATAGTATTGTTGGTTAGTTGCTATTAGACCAAGCAACATTTTCAACATGACGTAATATCCCACCCACCCTAAATCAATTTCGGTTAAACTGCCACTGTACGAACATAATAAACCCATATCAGATTCCACATTTCATTGTGCCACCGAACCGCTACTGTACACAATACCTAACGGACAATTCATTATCAATCCGGTCTCTCAATTGGCTCCAGACAAAAAATTGCACAAGTACTTTCAACAACACAACGTAGGAACAATAAGCGGTCGATTGCCCCGAGCGGCTGTCGTGGGAAATACCACTCACCTGGCCACACGTGAACATAAGGGCACGTGACTGTTCCAATGGGAAGTATCGACGTGGATTGACCGAGACCGAGGTAAGAGACAATGTCGATGATTATAGCGAGTCGCGTGCATGTGTGAGGGCCTGTATTTATTTAATCTTTTGAAAGTTGTTCGATCGAGAAAATCACAACGAAACTCAAAGGATTTTCGAGCGCAAAATTTAATTATTTCCTCGATGGCGTCGCGCTCCTTTCAAGTGTCTTTAATTAAAATGTTTAGCATCACTGTAGATATGAAACGAGTATTTGCTCTTAAAGGGCAATTATTCATCTGACCGTTTTTATTTCGATTGTTTGCGTGAATCAAATAGATTGTCTTGTGCTATCGTCTGCAAAACACAGGGTTACGCTCCGCCCAATAGCATTCATGTCCATCTCAAAAATGTTATCCGACAATCATAAAAACTTTCGAAAATGGCTGAAGTAAAAGCAGGAGCAAAGTGACTTGACTTGTGACATTCAAAAACGCTTTATCTTTCACCCTTATCACGGGGCAGCACGGAGGCGTGGAAACAATCAAGTCATAAATCAGTATTTCTATTTGTTTTCCCGTCAGACGGGCGCTGGGGGAGTCCAGTCAGTGGAGCTATCTGTCGGTGGACGGCTGAAACGGAGATAAGAGTCGGCCAGGCAACGGTAAACGGAACTGCCCGCCTGCGCTTCCTGCGGAAAAGCATCCTCCGTGCACCGACCGGTCTGGGTGACGCAGATAGGTGCACGGAAAGATCTGTGTGCGATTGTCGGTGGCGTGGGTAGAAGTCGATGCTCGTTTTTAATAATATTCCGCATTTTTTATATTTGACACAATTTTATTATTCAGAAAAAAATATACGCGATTTATCGAAATTTTTATTTCAAATAAAATCACAACATTTTTTTTAAGATAAAATATTCAAATGTAACGTAATAATAAACGTAGGTTTAAAGAAGTATACTCCACGAAAATGTCATTGGTAAGAAAATGGAATTAATTACAGTAATAGATTTACATTAAGATTAAGAATTATATTTACAGGACTGTGTGGTCATGAGTCCCGCATTTTAAGAGTTTGTCTCGCAATTGTCTCTACCAGATTGCTGAAGAAATAGTCTTACAACAGTTTAGTTTTTTTATGGCTCAACACAATGTCTTGCTTGGTATTGTTGCTATTCATCGAGAGCGAAATATTTCTCTATCATCAACAATTTATCAGACCAAGAAGAAATGTGAAGAATGCCGTTTTTACATTGCCCAACTAAAAACTAATTTGCCAAAAGCAATTTTGAACCAAATGAGTGAAAAATGATTGATCGAAGTCATTAAAGAAGTTGCGGTTTCACTAAGGCTAATGTTCTTAAAAAAATAAAGGCACGAAAATACCCTGGTAACAGAGAAATTTTTAGATGCTCTCATTGCTCTCATTCATTTTGTCAGTAAACTAATTGTAATGGATGATTAGGGATTTCACTTTGTCCCCTTTCGAGATGAAGAGAAACTGTGGTTTTATACCTACGACATAAGAAACACACCATATAATGTCAAGTTCAAAGGCAAATCCAAATTTGAGGAGAATATTTTAATGTGGGATGCCGGATTTACTTCGCAACCGTTCAGTCGTCGTGTTCCAGGAGAAGCCTTAACTGCACAACTTTATATTGGACGCCTCTCTAATATAATAATAATAATAAAATTGAAATCGACCCTGGTGCTATTGTATGCAATTATTGATCATTGTTGTAACATTAAGTTTAGAAAGTTATCAGCATTTATTTTTGGGGTCATATGTCAGCTTCAAACAGCCATAGCCCTGTAACTATCGCAATAATAAATAGGCTGTTTATGGAAATTATAAAATCATACACGCTATAATACCTCAATATAATCAATTTTTCATTGAGTTACAGTGTCGATAGGAAAGGGAGATTCTTTGGGACTGACGAATTTAATATGGGATTTGCATCAAAAGTATTGAAGTAAGTGGTAAATTGGTATAAAATAAAAATGGCGCAGTGAGATGAACGATAGTAATTGGCATGGTGTTTCTGATTAGAAGAATTTGTACTTTTCCCGCTCGTCTTCAGTTAGCGAGATTTTGACGAAAGGCTTTGACGCCGTTAAGCATGTGGTGCTTTAGATATCCTACCAAAGCTAAACCTAGATATTATTTGTATGGCTTTCAGTATCGCAGTTTAGCTATATTTTTACTTTCTTATACATTATGTACATTACGCATTACATTTTTTGAACTGTGTGTGTGTGTGAATGCGTGTCTGTGCGTACGTGAGCGTGTACGCGTGCGTGTGTGTAGGGGCGCACGGAAACTCGGGCCAAAATATTACAGTTACGATTATGAAACTTAATACTTAAGACTTGCATGTGGCTCGGAGGAAAACCTCCTATTTTTGAAACCACTATATCAACCGGATGTGAGGAGAACGAAAACTAGGAGAATGGGAGTTATCGAAAAAGTCATTCTAATAAAGATTGTGAAATTTCAAAGAATTTTTGTTTGAAAAGTTCTTTCGAAAAATCTACCATTTAGTGCACACTCGTTGTTGAAATATGCATTGCAGTCCTAGAGACATACGATAATTATTCCCGGGCGCAGTCCCAGTGACAGTTGCTGTGGCTATCAGATGTAACTAACGCATATGCACGTGTACATGAAACGTTCGCGATTTCGCGTGAGTTAGCCGTATAAAGTCCAGTGCCGAGCAATGCAGATTTTTATTATAGTTTTGACATAATTTGTTGTGTTTTCGTTAGAAGATAATTTCCATCAGTGCTTTTATTTTCATATTATGTTGACATTGATTTGTTTTATAATCGGGTTTGATTCATTCCCATTAATTTTTATCAAAAAGTGGTTCACATAAAAGGTGAAGATATTATTTTAAATAATTTTTGGTTGAGAAATTTCCAAAAAATGTGCCAATACCATCGTAAAATATTGGAACAAATATGTAAAAAGTCGACAAATATTTTAAAATCATTGAAAAAAATCTTAAAACTTGAACCACATCAATAAAACTAAAAAATCGAGAAAATGTAAGAATCATTGAAAATCATTGCAAAATCCAAAATGTCTGAAATAAATTGTAAAAAAACCTGAAAACTAATTCGTAAAAAATGTATTGTGAAAAAATAGAAAAACTCGAAAATCGTAAAAAGTCAAGAGTCGAAAATATCATTGCAATTTATTAAAAAGGGAAACAAAAATATTGTTAAAAATCGAATATAATTTGTAAAAAAATTGCAAAATTTAAGCACATCTAAAAAATCGTAAAGGTTTTAAAATCATTGAGCATCATAAAAAATTCAAACATGTTGACAAACTGTAAAAAATCGTAAGCAGAAAAAATATTATATATCATAGAATATCGAAAACAAAATCAAAAATCTTCATAAATTGTAAAAATAATCGAAAACATCGGAAAGATAGTTGAAGTTATCATAAACCATAAAAATCGCCAAAAACTAAAAGAATCATTGAAATTAACTGCAGATCGTAAAATATCGAAACATCCCGAAAAATATGTAAAAAAATCTGAAAATCGTATCGTATCCTTACACATTATAAAAAAATTGAAATTTGAAAAAATCTTAAATCAATGTAGAAATATTTTAAAAAATAATAAAAATACATATAGATAAATAAATCGCAAAATCTAGAAATTGTAAAAAAAACGTAAAAAAACGTCGTTATCATAGGAATATAGGCATTTATAGGCATCCTTGCTGTCTACATTTAACAATTTATTACTTTCTTATACTTAATGTATAAATAAATTTACCTAAGTATAATAAAGTCCAGTTAGGGAAAAATTTTCCCAGTGTTTTCTGTATTAGGATATTTTTGTTGCTCCTCTTTTTATTATTGCATTTGGAACTACATTATCACGATTTTAAGGTATTTTTTCTCTTCCTCTTTTTGTTGCCATCGTGGCTTGCTCCACTCAATATGATCCATATCATTTAAATTCATCCAGATCTTTTCTAGCTAATTGTGCTTCATCCTATCCATGCTAGTATAGTTCTTTACCCGCAATAGTCAGTTCATTTCTTGTTTAATGCCTTACTTGGTATTTACGGTTCACCTCCGTAGGGTAACATTAATTAAATTAATTTAAAGTAAAAAGCAGTTTGAAAAGAAATAGGCGATTGGCCTAATGTAATTTCCGAAGACTAGTGGTCGTAACTATTATATTTCAGTTGTCCTGATCCAGTTCTTCTCTGAATCAAATCTGAGCTAACGATCTATTGGCCGGTAGGAATCTTTCTACGCAAGCAATTCTGTTGGTGCGAAACCGATCGAAGAATAGGATCCAATCAGCGAAGCAAGAAGATTGTAGACTTGACACAGGTTCGTGTGAAACAAGCTCATTGCATTAACTGAAGCCAATGTGCGAAGAGAACGTCGTTTGTTTAAAAACCACAATCTTCACGTTGTTTATAATAATTCTTTTTTCTTTTTCCCAGATATTTCCGAAAATTCCACATTCATTGTTTATTTTCACAAACTAAAAGAATTATCAGTTGAATAATCATTTATTGCAATTATTTTCTTTTTCTGCTTCAGTTTTATATGTTTCACTGCTGCCTCTTGGATTTACTATTTTTTTACTTATTCAATTTTGTTGGAAACGATATAATGTTGAATTTCAATTCATTAGTTCCGCAAATATCACCCAGTATATAAGAATTCCGTATTGGTCATAAATAAAATCTTATATTGCGCTTTAATGAAACGTTTTCATATACCTTTATATAAAAAAAAACATAAGACGTTTTTACGTCACAAGTGCAGTGGTAAAAATTACCATAATGCATGAGCTGTAAACGATCAATTTTGATGTAAAAATAAAAAATGTAAAAACATTTAAAATTTTAATACTATTAGTGCCTATCACGGACAATATCCATTTGAAAAATCCATGCCCATTGTATGCTCGACTAATTCTATTTAGATCGCGCCGGCAATACATTACAAAGTTAGTATATTCCGCGCAAGTATTGCAGTGTCACATACATTGAATTAATATGTTTCGCGCAATAATATTAATATACATATCAATTTGCATGGTGAAACGTCGAAAAAGAATGCAAATTGATTTTTGCGAATTTTAATGTATGCGCCGTCAATAATTGAATGTGCGAGTGTACACGTAACTTTACGGTCCGGCAGACAGCTTTTTGTCCCCGTACCTCGAATTTACCTACACACGCTGCAAAACATTCATCCATTTAGCAAACTGTGCACATCACGTGCATGACAATGCGGAATTATAAATTACATTCGAATTAAACTATGTAATTGCGAAACCAGCGAACACATTCATTATCCGAGCTGTGTGTTCTGTTAGGTTACCGGTTCATCCGAATCCGACCGGTAGCACCATAAACCGATGTTGGAACGGATTTGTCCGTGACTTGTATTGTTGTTGGGAATTATACGTATTAAAAATAATGAAATTTATTGCCGCACACACACACACACGCATGCATGCATGCATGGACGTACTCACACACGCGCGAATCCAACGCTATCTATTTGGGTCACTAATACGATATTGTTTTTGACCAATTAAAATCGCATCAAATACCGTAACCATTTCTTTTCACAAATCGATAGTGTTACCGGGAGCAATTTCGAATACAGTTTCAAGGTCCAAATCAATTTGATTCGCTAATGATGTCTCGTCGAGTTAATTAAACTTCGCGACATTGTTGTTGTGACACAATTAAACCTATGCGCGTCTTAAAAATACGTTATCTTGAGTGTGATAACCTTCCAATGCACACAACACCTTTGCTGCAGAAGGAAGTCGTAGGTCAGAAGAATATGAGAGTCGGTTTTTAAAAATAGAAAATGATATGACTGTTGTCAAATCAATAATTTTTATGTCGGTACAGCTTCCAGTACCGACATAAAAATTATTGATTTGACAACAGTCATATCATTTTCTATTTTTAAAAACCGGGTTTAACTGCTATGGCCAAGATTTGAGAAGATTGTGTGTTTCAATGCTAATTACAAATGGCCTGCAGTAAATGAAATATGTATAACATTATTCAAGTTTTTCCATCACAACTGATAATTCACGATTTGTAGGAAACATGCAACTTTTATGATTTTTATCAAATACATTGCTGCTCGTAAATGTCTATAAAAATGCATAAACTACAAATCATTTTACAAAGTAATGCGGCGGTAAAGTAGCAGAAAAATATATAATACACGAGATAATAAACGATAATGTAAGAAGAATGAGTGTAGTGATCACAAAGGTCAAACAAAACGCGTATATAAGGAAGCGTGGTTGTTTCCGTGGAAAACCAAAGCATATTAATAGATTATGTGCAATTAACAATAAAAACAGATAAAATTCTCGAACGTTCATATGGCGAGGTGAATGTCCAATTTGATCACCTCCTGTTGATCGGGAAGATGAACCTAAAAATAACTGTAAGTCCAAAGAAATACGAAGAGGAGGTAAACGAATAAGAAAGGGAAAAAAGGCTATAGGATATGAATGGAGCATGTTAAAGATTGGGTGAAAGTCGATAATTGAAGAACAATAAATGACAAAAACAGGAAGTAACCATAAAAGATATTAGGACGCATGGCAAGCAAGCAAACAGTTAAAAACTGAAAAGGGTTGAAATGAATTTAAAAATACAGGATCAAATAGAACGCGATAATAAGAACGACTCAAAATTGTACAGAAGAGTTAAAAACAGTAAAAGACCGACAGGAATTGTATGTGCTGACCATAAAAAATGAAGATCAAGAAGACGAGGATAATGCTAGTGATCCAAAGAAAATAACAGAATATCGAGCCAACTATTGTAGAATTTTACGAGGTACAAAAAGGATTCGCGAAAATGTATCTACGAAAACGAGTTAAAGGACAAACAAAATTTTATTTTTCAACGTAAGAATCGTTAACAATAACACATGTATTCCAACGTTTTTTTAATAACGCCTTGGAATTTTTTTTTTTTTGTAATTTTGCAAAATATGACACTGTTTTCCAATTCTTCGTTCGATAAAAAGCGACGCCCTCTCAAGTGTTTTTCTTTTTAGTTTTGGAAAGATATGATAATAGTCACAGTGGGCGCGGTCGGGAGTGTAAGGTGGATGTTGTAATTCCTTGAAGACTCATTCATTGACCACTTCTTCAGAAATTAGTTCTCTATGCACCCTGCAGTTAGCTTGCTGGGGAGAGTTTTCTGAACATAATTGTTGTCTTTTGTTAACATTCTCCGTCATTATAGTATCCTTATAGTAGTATATTTAAATGAATCCCAAAATGAAACTGTGGCCATCACTGTTTGCGTAAAAAAATGCGTCTTCATCTTCTTCGGTCGTATATAGCCCATGAATCCATGGGAGGATCCCAGTTGCAATTCTACAGAATAAGTCTTCATCTTGTGATAAAACAGTCAAATTCTCATCGCAAAATTGTGTTCGTTGACTCGGACCAAGAAGTTTTGATAGACACCATATATAAAGGTATTTCAATAGTTAAGGTTCCTGGTAATCGCTACTGATGGCATATAATAATACAAAAACAATTTTGCATAGCAATCTACCATTTAGTCTTCATGGATCCGTTTAATTAACACACCACCTCCATAACACCTTTAATATGTATGTACCTTGCATAGAGAATTCGCATGATTCAAATTAAATTTGATGTAATATTTAGTTTATTTTACTTTAAAACGCATTTAACTAACGAAGAAATCGTGGAAATAGTATTGTGGGAAATAGTATTGTTGGGAATTAAATTATTGAACAATTCGGTTTTGTAGTTTATTAATAAGCATTCTAGTGGGTTTAACTTTTCCCACGTAATTGTTGCTACAGTTATTAAGAACTTCGAAAGATGTAACCGCATTTTTTAAGCAGCATGCACAACCGAGGAGGGATGACATAACCACAAAAATTTAGAGCTACTATTGGCTGTTCAAGAAAATCTCGATCAAAGTAAATTTGTCATTGTTTAGGTGGAACCACCAAATCTGTTAGAACGACATTATTATATTACGATTATAAAAAATATTTATTCATTGAAGGGGGATTATTTGAATTTAAATTCTCATTTGGATTTGTATGCCTTTGTATAGGACTTAGAAGAACTTTTTGACGTTAATTTGTTTTACTGATGAAGCAGTCTTCAGCCAATGTAGTTATGAAAATGTATGTTGTTCTATATTGGTCGATAGAGTGCCGTAGCCAGTATTCCGAAAAAGTCAATTGGACTATTTTTTTTTGACAACATAAATGGTGAGAATTTTTCGGAAACAGAAGCTTCAGAAATTGTGGGCATGTTCGTAATCGTCTCCAAGGCATTTGATATAATTAACCACATTAAACAGATTCTGGGGCATCCTAGAAATGGTGGGAATTATACACAAGTTAAAAAAAGCTGGGCTCACTACAGGAAAGGAGGTACATGTGCAAATAGGTGTCCCACAACGAACGCTAATTTTAATATAACATGAATTGGATCGTTTATTTTGCTGTCTTGAGATTATGAGTTACATGCTTCATAATCCCTTACACCATACATATGGGGTAAACCAGGGAAAGGTGGCAAGACTAGATCAGGTGTTGTAGAACGTCTTCTTTTATATTGTAAGCGACTGTACTGCAGAACAACAACAAAATTCTGCGAAAGCTATCTAATAAGGAGGGTAGAATCTGCATGCGGTTTCCAAAATGGTCGAAGTTCCTTGTTCAACTCATAATCATAAAATTTTCAATTTATATGTTGATGACTTACTGGGACCTTCGTTAGTTACAGGCACCAAAAAATAGAAAAAGATAGTGGTCCATATTAAGAAGATGCAGAAGTTCGTTTTTAAATCAACAGGAAACCAATTACGTCTAATGGCGTATAAGTTAGCTCGGCAAACAATACGACACATGGAAATTACGGGTTACATTTGATTATTAGCAGAGATTCAAAATTGGGCATCCGAAATTCCAAGGGCATCTCGCAAGCTCTTTCAGACCAGATAGGATGATCTGGTCCTGCAGCAAGATGGTTGATAAGCCAAGGAACTTATACAACGCAAACGAATCATATGGGGTTGCAGCAGTACCCGACATGATTTTGAAGTTGGACGGTACCCCCCCCCCCCACACAAATTTCATGAACATTAGAGACTGATTACGTAATACTTTTACAAAAAAAAATGGTTTGAATATTTAATTCACTTTCAATACTACAATACCATAAACACGACTTCAAAAGTTTCTACCTGATAAACATGCTTTTACGTTTATTAAAACATTCATAAATGTGTTTCTATTGCAAACACGGCGATGTTGTTTAACATTATTTCTGCGGGAGTTACCAGGCAAGATTTTAATCCGGATATGTAAATTATTCATTATACAAGGAAGTAAGATGACGTAATTAGTTTCATGTACTGGTTGTACTCAATCTGAAACTTATCGGTCTGTCACTGGGTCAATGTTTAGAAAAAAAAAACTACTGTTGATTTATACTAATCTTTGCTCAATTTGAAAACTTCGACAAAGTGAACGGCCCATTAAAATAAACTTGACGAAATACAAATACTCATCTGTATAACACCCTGTAGACATACATATACTCATATTTATATATAAACATATATAAGATATGGTCGTTCAAATCGTTATAAATGTGCAACATTTAGTAGTAATAACAGTTATAACCAATGCCCAAATCATGTTAAAATTTTTGTCCGCGTTATATCCAAGTTACACGTATTATTATTAGTGCAACGTGTTGTCCAGCGAACCGCTGCATACACGCATCAGCAATTACACCAATCACGGTTGCAATTTGCAATGTTGGACCTCTGTCACGTCACCTACATCCCAAACATCCACAAAACATGCAACTGTGACACTGTGCATGCAGCCATTACATTATTTGCCCTCAACGGAAAAAATCAATTCACTTTACCTCCGGAAAACGCAATCATCATGTCAAATAAACAACATCAAATGGACTTGTTTTACGTCGACACTTTTATGCAAAAATCGCCCCGCGAAACTATCGGACGACATTAAAACCACTGTCGTTTCGCGCTTTGCCGTTCTAATTTTTCGAGAGTCCCGATGATCCATCCGTCTTCGTCGCCGCAAAACGCCCGTCAATTTTTCTGTCACCTTTAATGCGTCAAGGTGTCGTCGGTCGGAAACGTGACTAAAATTAATACGATATTCAGAAAATCGCAACACGAAAGTAATTTCTTAAATACACAACATATTTGTTTGGTTTTTCAGAGGGTGGAAGATCTTGAGATACGCAGGCGAGGGGAAAAGTTGCTCAATTTGCTTCGCGTTAGAGATTAATGGATTTTTATTTTATAATATTTAGGAAAATATTCGTATTAATTCGAAAGTTCATTAGAAACGGTACATTTGTATTTGATTAAAGAACTTAAATTGATCGCTGACGCCCGCCGTATTTTAATACGAAAATTAAATTTCATTTTCCGCGAGGAAATAAGTGCAAATAGGGCGATCCTACTCGGGTTCGGAAAAAGCGAATTTCCGCGGCGTCAAGGAGCCCGAATTCCTGTATCCCACCTGCGTAAATTAAAACCGAATTGCTCATTCACACCATCTGCTCTTCCATTACGGGCGTCAGTCAGGACGTCAGACACAGAAAGAACGCCTCACCTTATTTCTTTACAGGCAAAATTTAATTTCCTGAGCGCCTCCTCCTCGCCAACGCAAAGTGAAAACATTAGCACCTTAACGCGTACACGGACGGCTTTTTAATGCGAAAACGTCAAAAACAATGTTCACGCAATGAAAATTCTAAAATTGGATTTGAGGCCGTACTTTAAGATTTTTCCCCGCGATAAATCCTGACGTTATTTGTTTTATATTCGACCCTTCTCAAGTCTTCCTCTCAATTGAGCAAATTTAATAAATAATAAATACTTCAGTGAACGTTATTTGCTGAAGTATATTGATTATATATGTACAGTTCTAAATACACCAAAAGCAAAATTGAAAATTAACAATTATCACACAAATATGATATTTTTGTCATATATTCGATTTCAATTATAAAAACTACAATAAACACTAAATTTCATGATTTTATTTTATTCAATTAAAATTTTCAAAACTAACAATTAAAAAACAAATCAGATTGCAACAGAACGATCTGTGCTGAATATCTACTGTACAGTACAAACTCAAAGTAACATCCTGGTTTTTATATTTAGATCAACTACATATTCTTCGTGGAATACTAAAAATTTATTTTTAATTCACTTGTTTAATTATTGTCGGTCTGCACTAGGGTGGCAGGAAATTCTATACGTTTGTTCTGCAGTAGGTAGAACAGAAGACGAGTGTATCTAAATGTGTACAAACTAAACAAGTGCATCTTGATTACTTTGATCCGTACGCACACACAGATGCTGCAGTATCCGGTAACGGTAATAGGTATCGACCCCTCTCGGTAGCCGTGAGTCACTATGCAATCAAGGGAGGAGGTATTGAGAGGTGCATTAACCCCCTTGGCTGAAGAATCCCTCGCGAGCATTACTTCCTGCGAAAGAGTTCAAACACTGTAATGTAGGGCCTGATTGTCTATCGAATAATGTTTTCAAATTATCTGCGATATTTGAAACACAGTGGGCAATAATTGAGCAAATGTTGAATTAAGGCAGACTCTTCGGTGTGCAAACAAAAAGTGATAACACCGCGAACTTAAATGAAGCCTAGTAACACAAAGAAACTGATGTATGGATAATTAATACTAATGGAATGGTAATGCAAATAGGTCACTGAAATTTTATTTGCGAAACGAAGGTCGAGATATGCAAGTTCTAACTCTTTAGTTTATCGAACAAGGTGACTGGGTATATTCACTGCGCACGTGCTATGCCAATATTAAACATTTGTACCATAACAAAAGTGCGATACATGTGCCTCTGTATATGGAGACAAACGTAACAAAATATTGGCACAGACACCGCATACACTTGACAAGCAGTAAAATTAAAAAATCATACAAACAATAAATAGCGCCATCATATCGTGCAGAAATACATAAAGAGATGTTACAACTAGAGAGAAACAATATACCCAAGGGTATTAAATATATTCCCAAATTGCCAGAAAACAGAAAACGACAACTTGGTGGCGTTGCTGCGCCGATAATCAATGTCAGGCATGTAAATGACTGATGTGGAGTAAAGAGTGACTCCGGCGAAATCCGGCAATATGGAAGAATTGTTTCAGCTTTCAATTAGATAGAAACAGAAACCACAATAGTAAATAGGAAGAAGGCGCTGAATCGATAAACTCTAACTACAGACTGAGTCATAAAGACGTGGATGCGGAAAATCAGCAGTTTGTGACAGGATAAAAAAAGTGCCTAAAATAAAGGAGCGTATCAAGAGGGAATACTGCGAGCCAAGAGGATCTAAATAAATGGCATATAGGAATAATAATGACAAACACATGGTTTTAATACAATCTAGCAAAAATATTCGAAAATAGCCAAAACAAACCACAATAATAAAAACAGGATTTTGTCTGCCTAAGACGACAGGAGAAAAAACTAATGAACATATAAACATTTTTATTAAACATATCGCAAATGTCGTGCGATTGGGTTGAGTTAATTCTGTGAATGAGGAGCTTCGCCGAAACATTTTGTTATTTTATTAGGCAAGTAAGTAGCAAACTTAGTCAAATTCAAGCTATCGGCAATTTGGTCTTACCGTAAACGAACTACCATAACCTAAACTAACATTCATTGTTATAGTCAGGTATTTTTATATAACTATGTGTTCTTCTCTCAAACCTCTTTAAAGACTTATCTGCGTTTTTATATGCCATCTGAACCTCATTTATAGTACGTTGTTTTAAAGCAATTTACTGATCTACTCACTTCGTCAATTTACATTTCATGTATATTCAACAAGTATATTGGTATAGACTTGGAAAAATGTAAAATTATATTGAGATATGTTAACTCGTTTTTGAATTAGTTGTAAAGTTCTCATAAATTTGCCAAAACAAGCAACACCATTTTCTTGAATTGCTGTAGAAGTTTTCCTAAATAAACAAGAGACCTGGGATAGGTGCCATTTGACACAACTTTTCATGTCGTATGATATGCACTATATACGTTAAGATAAGAATTTTTTTCACAAAACATATTTTTTTTTCAATAAGTACATTTTTTTAAAATTAATTCCATGAATAGTTAGTATTACTGTAAATAATGGGGCACAATATAAATTTGGGGTGATAATGGCTTCATTGTTAAAAAAAATTATTCCATTTCGATTAATTCAACTCTGCATTCATGTTTCTTAACACAGCATTGCTAATATTGAAAATTTAAATAAGTTAGCTAATAAGTCCAATGTAAAGTTTATTTAGTAGGATCTGTTTATTATCACACATGACTTTGAAACAGACTATAAGTTCTTCCAGTGGGAGTCACACCATTCACTTTCATCCATTACCGAGACCCACAGAATGTTAGTGTTTCTTGGATTTGAGAAGAATATAGAGGGCCCAGCTCGATCCAGTTCTTCATTTTTCTGTAAAACATACCCGAGACACCAGTTTCCTTCATAGACAACAGTAATGTAGTCTGCTAATTTAAGTTTATCGGGAGATTTTGACACTTCCTTTTCGCAAGATTCTGAATCCATGGAAAAGTTTGTCACCAATATTTTGATCAAAACGATTGTTCAAGAAGAATCTTGGGTTAGATATCCGAAGTCTACGTTGACAATATTTTCTACTGCCCACCCAAAAAGTTGTAGAGGGGTTTGTATTTGGTTGTCATAGTCTTTGCAAACTGGCATGAGCTCCAGTCTCTTTACAGAATCGCCTACTCGTCTCAAGAACACTTGGCACGCGCTATGGCAAAAATGTGCCACTCTCCTTTTACTTTAAAATCTTCATCAAAAAATTTCTCTTTTGGGTTTAAGAAGTTTTTTGTTTTTGTATTGGGCAGCAGACCCATATGAAAAATAGCAAATCTTTTTGGGAATTTTTTTGAAATTTGACCCTCAGAAACTTTACGAGTTTCTTTTGAAAAATATACACTGCAACTGTTGTAAAATAATTTCAACTTCGTTTTCCTCTTTGAGATAAATAACAAATGGATAGATTATGACCTATCGGCTCGTCCAATGGTAGCTTTGTGTTTCATCTTGTAGGACTATGCTCTAATTTTCAGAAAAATCTCAGTGCACAACGAATTCTGATTCTTTCAGATTTTCTTGCTTGCTGCTTGGCAATGAAGTCATACTGAACCAAAGAAGACAACATGCTGCAGAATAAATCAACAACTGGCGGAATTGTAGTTTCTCAATTGAATTTTCAGCAAAGGATTCTTTCAAAATTTCACGTATACAATGTCACCTGGACACGTTCATATTTTGATGACTTGTGCACTTTAACTAGTTAACATACAATGTCTCAATACAGCAAATTTAGAGAAACCTATTTTCATGCTGGTAATTTTTTTTTATTTTAACCTGTATAGTGTTTTATATCGTAGCAAATGTCATAACAAATGCTGCAAAATCGCTGGTATATCCCAGGTCTATATCTTATTGAGAAACCTTCGACAGCAATTAAAAAAAAAAAATTGCCCATATATGAGAACTCTACTCTGTAATTCAAAACCAAGTTGACATATCGCAATCAAATTTTACTTTTTTCCAATAGTATACCTGTGCCAAATCTTAGATGGTGAGTTGATGTGACCCACTGGTATGGTGTATCCTTTCTCGTGTCTTCCCGATTTACTCCTACTGCGAGTAGAGCAGCGTGGGGTGAAAGAGTAGAAGTTGGATAAAATGTTACCAGGACAGTTGATGAATTCGTTGAAGCCACGATAGGTGCAAACGTATCTATGCACAAAGTTATATGTGCATATTTTCAAAGGCCGGAATATTTGAGAGGACGGAGATTAGGGCAGGAGGAAAATATTATTTAGTGCTTTAGACGTTTGAGTAGGTAAAAATAATAAATACTGGATCAACGATAAGTATGTGAGGAGATTTAAATGAGGAAGAGAAGAAAATGGGTAAATATTGGATACAAAGTTTGAGGCGGGTTGGATATACTGCAGAAATTAAAGGATTTGAAAAGAAAAAAGTGCGAGAGGCAAAGAGAGCGAGAAAAGAAATTAGAAGTAAACACGATCAAGACGCTTAGGATAATAAATGAAGAAGAAGAAGAAGATGTTAAGAAATAAAAAACAAAGTTATTTAATAAGGCATATGTTGTATTAGAATGATGGAATAGAGGCTATTACTACTAATAGAGAGTATCTTCACCTGGGATAGCACAGGTGAACATGACCAGAAGGCCAAGCACGCTCCCTTGTCATGATTTTCTTTACCTCTGAATGCTATTTTTCTTACTTCAGTCTGTGTAACTGGCAAAATATATGAACCTGTGATTTAATTTGATTTTAATTATGAACATTCTGAAGTGAACTTGATTTAAAAAATATTTAAAAATATGAACTAAACATTTTATTGTAGGATTTTTTTGAACTCAAACATATCATTCATATATATTTGCAAGATTTTGCTTCGTTTTATCTAATTCTTGTTTTCGCCCAATGAATATATCAAAATTAGTTTTAATTTATGTAAACCAACATGAACTTTGTTTTAAAAATCGACGTAATGCTTGCATGCGGCAGCATTAGTTACATAATTTATTGCATTGCGGTCGACGTTTGGCTTTTCCAATCTAATTACTTTTTCTGCGACTTAATTTCGAACCGTGTCATTTTGATATCTGCAAAAAGTCGGGAGAAAAACTTCGGAAAGTCGCGGGAAGCGGAAGGTATGCGGGCAAATTAAAATAAATTATTCATCAAAGAAACGCAGAGTTTAATTTTTATCTTCCGCCAATCTTAAAGTAATTAACTGGCTGGCTTCCCTGCTATTAGAGATTTATGAAAATTATCCGGACAGGTTTCAATTACGAGGTTACCATTTGATAAATAATGTAGGTCGGCGATCCTGACAGTTCCGAATTAAAAGCTGCCCGTCGGATTAACTCGCGCTCAGAATTAAAATTGTGCCCATCTTCACCGTTTTCCGAAGAATCTCCATTCTCGGCGCCCTTTGTAATGTTAGCTTGCTCAAATATTTGCTTAAGGGATCAAACATTTTATAACTTCCCTCAAGCGACGGACGAGCTATGAGGAACAGATTATGTAATACTCGACGTAGCTCTATATTTATTTATGACGTACCTAACCGTAAAAGTTTTTTTTAGTGTTCATTATTATCATTACAATCGGGTTCGCAATTTTGATTGTAAACGTTGCAATTTAAAAATATAACATTCATTCGCGGAATTATTTCTTGCTAAATACATTTACTTTGAAAATTAAATTACATTTGAGTAAAATTACCCGCGAGCAAAATCGTTAAAACAAAATTGTCTATAATTGAGCCCGCATATATGGATTCAATTCACAAAAGAATTTCCCTCGCCATCCCACCTTCGCACGTAGATCCACCGTTTGTAACAGCATCATGTGTGCGATACTGGGGTGTCTATAATCCTATCAGGGGTAGGGAAGGTGTCTACATCCAGAAAACCAAGCCAGCGCCCTCCTGCGTCCCATACGCAGATTAGAACCGTATTGCATCACCCGCTGATTAAGGCACAATGCCTTTTATCGGAGGGCGTTCGGAGAAACTGGACCTGAATCGAATCGGTGATTGACTGCGTGCTGACGGATAAATCACAAAACGGATACTGCGTACCTTTTTTATATCGGTTTCACTAATTCCGCCATTTACGCCGGATTATTGCTTATCGATACAATGCGTTTTATTCGTCGTCACATTGGGCAAATACAAGTTGAATTCGGAAATTCACACATCCCGTAATTCAATAATCAATCGGGTTATGATTGGACAATGGATTCATACAGTGGACCTAATATTTTATATTGTTTCACAATAACATTAGTTTTGCATTCATAGAAACCAATATGGAATTGCTGTTGGTAAATGAAGATCGATCTACTCGTATTAAGCTCCAAACGACGTCAATAAAAATGTATTAAACATTTAAAGTAATGCAGAAAGTAAAACGAAAATAGCCCAATCAAACTTAAAAAAAATTACACAAATTAACAACAATGAATAAATAAATGAAAATATCGAAAATGAAAAATAATTGAAAATCAATAAAATAAATAAAAAAAATAAACCTCAAGACACTGCTATTAAAAAGGAAATAAGTAAATTTGCAAAAACATAAAAACACAAGAATATCAATGGAAGTGAAGCAATAGAAGTAAATGGAGCTTGACTATGGAAGTGAAACCTGAACAGCGCAAATTAAGCGGGCGATTAACTGATCATTTAATAAATTCAGTAATGATGTCGATAATGCACCTGTCGGGAAGCAGAGTACAAATGTAAACTGCAAATAACATTGGGGCATTGCGTTTTATTTAAACTGAACAACTATGTAAGCAGTAGTTTCGTATGATTATTTTACACCTTCGTGATTATCGACAACGTAGTCGCTCCGCGATCGCATCAGTTGTAACGTATCTATTTATCGACGCGGCTTATTGACATCTGAACGCCGCTGTCGACGTTTAACATTTGTTTAGATACCGAAATTTTAATCGATTGTGATTGGTTATCTGCTACACGAGTCGCCTGGCTGTCGCTGAAAACAAGGAAGCGTTGAATTATGTAAATTAGCGACCTTCACACTCTGAAACTTGCAATGTCCACGCTATTAAACGGATATAGTGTTTATTTTGTTTAAAATACGCTATAGCAATAATTACACAAAATGTAAAAAATACGTATTTATCAATCTTAGACCCAATACGTAACATATTTGATGTATAGGAAAGACAACTTGATTTTCTATCCGATTGGATTTATTGAAATCAGTTGCATGATGATCCACATCCGCTCTATAATACTGACTAAATATTTTTTCATATACTTTGTATCAGACTAAATTTATTAACAACGCTTCAAGAACTCACAAACTACTCTGGGTTTTCGGCATACTTTTCATGATCAAAGTACACACATACGTTTATGCTAACATTTATGGGCATATTTTACCAATTTTACGGATTTGGAATTTGTTGTTTTGATTAGTTTACCTATGAGTGTACACTTGGCACACATTTATGGAAGTAAGCAAAGTTCTATGTAAGGACATCTCAATATGTTTCATCAATCGTATTGGGCATATCTATGTCCGTACATCTTTCGGACTGGAACGGTAGTGATTTGCGCGTGTTTTGACAATTTATATTGAAATATTTTTCAACATTCTAATGGTTGGTTTTCACTGTCATATTCAATGGCAACCAAAAATGACACAATTGATAGCATTGGTATTTGGACTTTGGTCTCATCATCGATGCCAAATTGAAAGTGTCAAAACCTTAACCAAGTATTTAATTCTGTGTTTTGTGAAAAGTAAAAGAATGAGCACAAAAAACCGAATTGCGACGGCAGGTGCTACCTTATGTTTAATAACCTCAAGGCTGTTTCTACTTCTTCTATGACAAACGAATAGAACAGGCCAATATGTTGTCAATTTAATTGTACTGCCATATTGGTTGACAAGCGCAAATTTAAGTCTTTTCCCTGGGCTGCAATTTTTTGATAACCTTTGTCATAGACTATTATCAGAAGTAAATTACACCGAATGGCAACCATCATACTGACTACATTTACCATTGAATATGACCAGTAGCAGCCGGAGCAGGGAAGTCACATGAGTATTGCCCCCTCAAGAAAAATGAAAGCAATATATTTTATTTATTTTGTAAATCGTACATGTTTGGCATTTGGCGAAACTAATAGGTTCTGTGGGTCTTTTGAATTAGCATTGTGTGCACGCGTAATAAGACAGCAGATATAGTAATAATCGATACATTTTTTAGAGGTTTGTTAAATGTAATGTCTGAAATAGTTTTAAAATCTGGCATTGCCTAAAATATCAAAATGATGTCTTCTCGGGCTTGTCAGAAACCACTCAACTTTTAAACAACTAGTTGTAGCGCAAATACCGGCTCCCTGTGGACGTAGGCCGACCTAAGTATCCCCCCCCCCCCCCCCGTCTCGTTCGAACGAGTCACTGAATATGACAAGTGAAAACCAGCCATAGTGTTATTCGCATTATTTGGTCAAACTTTTTATTTGGTCAAACTGAATAAGAATGGCTATTCCTTGTTTTCCTTGTTAATCTCAGCGACATTACAACCTTTAGGCATCCAATTTCAAAAACACTACGTCGTGGTTCGAAGTTTTTATTTTGCATTTCGTTTAACACCTTATTTGGGATTGACTATTAACCGTTGAGTTTAGTTTAAGTTAGTAATTATAAGAAGCAGTGCGTTGCATGTGCCAGTGACAGAGCCCCATTAACAATAACAAAAGAAAACTTAAGGTTACGACGAAATATTAATGGAAGACAAGGTGAGAGACAAATCAAAAATGAATGGAACAGTATTACAACAGAAAATAATAGAAGCCCACAAAGGATAAGGTTTATGCAGAAGACATGAGTCAACTAAACCTGGGAGGCTCGTGTATATACAATGACCAAAAAAATTGTGATTATAGAGGACTGGGTCCAGGACACTGCCTTAAGGTACTCCTGACTAGGCGAAGTAAATATAACTATGTCTCAATAAAGTACCTATTAGTAGTATAAATTTGTAATGTCCAGTTGTTCAAAATGGGCTTAAACTCGAGCTTTAGAAAACCAGGTTTATAAAGTAAACCAAGTTCAAATATGGATTACGTTGTGCATTCGTGGAACAGTTTCCGCTTAACTAAACTAAGTTTACATCATGTTGGCACTGTTGGTAGCACTGGAAATTTGTTCGTTGCATACTTCTCACTATTTTGAGAGCAATGTCAATTGCCATTTAACGATTAGCTGACAGCTGTTACTATTCACATTTAGTTATTATTTTTATAATAGGTGTTCGAAATAGTTTAATATTAATCTATGACGATAATGTTGGGGTTAATATCTAGAGCTAATTGTATTTCTGCTTCCACTGCTTCGTTATACCCAAATTCCATGAGTTCTCCCATTTCGATTGCAATATTATGTAGCACTGTAGGTGTTAATACAGCAGCTTCCACTTTTTGTCTGTTTAATCTAATAGCTAGAGTAAGTATTGGAAAACGGCGCTTTAATACCACAAAACATCTTTCAATTGGATTTCGCCCTCTGATTTGACTTTCATTAAAGAGATTTGGGTTTCCGGATGTCTTAACGATGTTATCAAATATGGTTTTATACCATAGCCACTGACACCAACTATAACACTATTATCTCCAAAATCTAAGTTTTCTAAGCTCGCCCTAATTATAGAGTTTGCAAAAATATTGGAATCATGAGCTGAACCTGGTCTGACCTACAAGCAATGTCTAAAAATTTCAGTGAAAATATTGCTTTCGGTCACGAAGCAGTTCAGCTTGTTCTCCATCTGGACTTTGTATTTTTTAACATGTGTGTAGTCCAGCGCCCCAATGCAATTAGGAAATCTGGAAAATTGCGTAAAATCGCTGCTTTATGTGTGAAATTTCATCTGGGGTTGACGGCATGTTAATGAGTTGGAGTCGTAGCCTTGCTAGTGCCCTCGTTACTTTGTTTACAATACGAGTTGCTGTTGATTTGTCAATACCGATGAAATCTCCTACCACTTGTAGAAAACTGCCCGTTGCCAAAAACCTCAACGTTACAGGAATTACGCTGTGACTCCTTCGGAAATGGTGCTAGTTACCATTTTTGAAGGAGTCACAGCGTGATTCCTACAACATGAGTAGATGAAATTTGCATAGAATGCTGGCAACTATTAGGTTACAATAAAAAACCTATCACAACCACTTTGGATAAACGAAATCTTGCAATAAATTGCTTTTCATTCCAAACTTCAAAATGATTAGGACGTTGTTGGTATTGTCTAGCGGCTCTGGGAATCAAAATATGCTCTATTAACTCCAAGAAGTCTTCATCATCCGTCAAATCGTTATAATTTTCCATTTTGGGCTCCTATTTAGTTAGGTAGTAGCAACTTTTGACATGTCAGACTGGACTGGTGCGTTTTGTCCTTAAACTCGCACTTAAACTGTCAAGCAAGTGCGCTTTGTAAAACTCACACTTAAGCCAACGTTTAACGTAAAACCTGTCTTGTACAATCTGATTTTTCACTTAAACCAGGTTCAAACTAAAACTTGGTTTAAACCAAGGTTGAACAACTGGCCCTAAAACGTATTACTATGGTTTAGGTAAACGTAATCAAACGATTGTGGTCAGCCAAGGAAAGCAGTAGATCAGAACTTTTTTGTCTTGTGTACTGATCAGTGGCTGCATATCTTTTCCAAGTACGATTTGATGTTCTGAAACGATAGTTAGTTCATCTAGAACATGTTTTAGTCTAATTACGAACAACTTCTCAAATAGTTTTAAGAAACAGCGGGCTCATTGAACTAGTTTCGTATTCGTTTTCGACATCAACCATTGCATCCCGGACTGCTCATTGTATCGCTGTCGTCTTTGCTTTGCTACTCTATTGTCTCTGCTATCGAGAAATTATAATTAATATAAAGACACAAGTAAATATTTATTCCCAATCAAACATTTGAACGTCCTACAGCTTATACGTAGTATATGCCTGATTATCATAAACTACTAGGAGCTATTGATTGTGAACGAAAATAAAATAGCTACCAATATCTCTTGCGTAAATTCTAAGTGTTGTGCGTTTTTATGAGCTCTTCGTTCATGTCATCGGAGAAATTTCTATAGAGAATACCTTCGCTAGTTATAACATGGCAAACCCTGTTGAACTAATAATTGGTGTTAGCAGAGCTCCTTCCTTATGAATTGAAATGAGGAGGCTGCGTATTGAGATCCCAGTAAGTTCTTTCCTGTAAGTGGTCATTATATTTCTCCAGTAGTTTCTTCAGTTTTTTCTCAATATTGGTAGTCGGGTTCCTTTCTATTTTTGTGTAGCATAGTCCTCGATTACTGTCGTATTTCTTTCATCCGCTGGTAAGATTTTCATACTCGTATTTGATTGCAGTTGGTTTATTGCATTCATCGTTGTGTTTGGTTCAATTTTCTTGCTCCTTTCCAATGCTGATCGTACTTTCCGTTTGTATTCTTCTGCTTTTATTTTTTTTCCATACAGCGGGCAGTATTTTCCATTTCAGGTATGATGTCTAATACTGCCACATGTTTGGGTGCAATAGAATAGTTCTTCTTTTAGAGTATTTATACAGGTTTGTTTCCTTTGAAGAGCATAACAAGGATTGTGCTTCATTTGGCTAAAACACACTACAGCAACCAAGTTGCATACCAGGAGAAGATTAAAACAATAACAAAGCAACAAGAAAATAAGTATTCGCATAGCACCATCAGGAAAACCATTCGTACAGAATAGAAACAAATATCGGCAAACATGACGAAAATACACAGTGTCCACTGCATCCCGAGAAGATTAGATAGATTGGACAACAATATAAAATAAAACAGTACATCTCGACTATGGACCGCATCCGCTCCAAATTAACCAAGACAATACCAGGTTCATACAAAAACACGAAAAACATATACGAAATACATTGCCAGTGTGGATGGAAATATATTCGAGACAATAAACGAAAAGTAAAAGAACAAAAAACCAACACAGAAGACGCATGGTCGAAGCATGGCCGTTTACTATGGGAAGACTAACGAATAATACACAAAAATAAGCACTGAGCAACAGGAAATTACAAAAAGCAGCCTACATTAACTCCAACTGCCAGATATTCAGTACAGCAAGCGTCGACACAAACCGCTGTGAAAGAATGCCGTCAAGAACTCAGTAACAACATAATGGACAGCTGCACATGGACACACTTGAGCAAATTCACCACGCTCCATTTTTTTATGTATATGTCAACTATTAGTTAGGAACTTTAGTTTTAGTTTACCTGAACACGACAACAGATAGTAAGCTATAGTTTGTTATAGTTATTTCATTTTGTAATTATATTTTTTGCAAACATTTTTTAATGCATAGGTGAATGGAAGTCCACAACAGCATTTTTTAAATTATTGCCTTATTCGTTGCTTATTAACTTTAAACAATTGCCGCGCCAGAGCTTCAGTTAAAAACCAAGACGTATTGGATCCAAAACGCTGCCCAAATACAATTTCGAGCCGCTATAGGTGTAATGACTTTAAAATTCAGTATGAAATAATTAATCCCTCGTTGAGATGACATAGATACGTAGTGGATTCCTTCGTATTCCCTGCTGCCATTAACACTTTTATCACTTTAACGATGTCATTTATGCTATGTAAACGTCAGATGGTACAAAGGTAAATTCGTCACATAATTGACGCAGAGTTGACTTTATCTCTAACGAACAAAAAGCTAGTCCCTGAGAAGAATTTTCAATCTATCCAGACACACCAAGGTTTAGATTTGTAGCTTAAGACGAAAATTTGTATTAAGAAGCAAATACAAAATAATGATTTTAACAATCTTAGCATATCAGAAGTTATTATTCAAGTCGATAGAGGAAAATAAAGTAGTCCAATATTTTAAGAAAGACACAACGATCCTAGGTGTGGGAAAATAGGGTAAGGTAAGATAGGGAAAACATAGGCAAGGGATTCGCACATTTTTTTCGTATTAGTCGTAGCTCTGGCTATAATATTAATTCTTGTTATATGCAACACTTATTTCAATTACAATGTAGTGGAATCTAGTGGGTTATTTATTTCCTTATTTTGTACATTCTTTTCTTTAAATTGTTAAATAAGCCAGAAGTTATGATTTATTTTTGATCAAATAATATAGACGCATCGTCGCTAGAAACTAATAATATGCTCTAATCACTCTTCATCGCCTACCTTGATTTTTACCAGTGTATCATCCTCCGTCGTGCTATTCAGCGAAAACTAATTAGCGAGTCAAGATAACATAATTAAGAGAGCTAATTGAAAGCGGCAGTTATCTCATCGAGGTGAATTATTCGAAGGGGTGTAATCACGGCGCGCACCTATAATTTAGAACATTCAGTGGCGTATAAGTGTGTCTTGATGAGACATAATTAGGGCGCACGCGGAGGTGCCGCGTCGTCCCATTAAAATACCGCGTCGAGGTTGCCGGCGTAAATCAATGTGAGACCGTAAGAGACCCGCCCGCACGCCCACCTTAGATCATACGATGAATTATATAAATATGCCCACCGGGAAATCTATCTTTCAATTAGGATCATTTATATCCCGGCGAGAAGGTGGACAATGTAATGGAATGGAGAATTCGAAATTTAATCAAAAATACGAGGGATGATTGTGAATTTACTGAATGTAGACGGGTCACGTCTTATTAATTGTTAATTGTTCAATTCTTGTTCAATGGTCACATCTACTCCTAAACAACGTGGCAACAGCTTGGTTGCAAATACTTAAAAAATCATCAGATTCACTTTTAACTGTCTGAGATTTCTGATGATAGTAAAAATTCTTGTCAGCTAGATTTATATTTTCTCTTGAATATCGACAAATAAAAGGAACATCATAGGCTCTTTATCTACTTCGTAGTCATTTTATGTTTCGTTTTCAAAGTCCAACATATTGAGGCTACACCTTGTAGACGTTTCTTGCTACAATTTGCGACGAGTTAGTGTTGATGACTAGGTTTGAAAATATAAATAGGAGCAAGACTAAAATAATGATGATGAACAAAGACGAGGATGATACCAACGTAATACTGAAAACGAAGGTGGTAAAAAATTCAAGGAACAAAAATAGAGTAGCGAACATTGATTAACAAGAATTAGCGATTGATTTAATATTGGATTGCATAGATTAAAAACAGCTAGGATGGTGGGGAAACAAAGAGAATATCGTTAGCAAGAATACGAGAAAAGCCACAAAGAGCCAGGTCGAAAAGTACATGGGACAAAATATACAGAAGTACATTACAGAAAAAAACAATACAATGGATGAAGCCAAAAGCCAAAATTCTATTTATCACAAAATACAATATTCCAATGAAATATGAAATAATAACGCCGGCAACTGTTTTCAATGAACCTATTAATAATAAAATAATATTTAGAACGAACTTATAAAATCCCACAAATAATTCGTTGAAAATAAAATCGAAAACTGCCGACGCGTTTCAAGCGAATTTATTTAACGCTTACGCGCTTTCAAGGAATGATCATTTAATTCCATTATAAAGAGTTTAGAAATGAACGCGTCCGAAGATTATTATGTCCTTAATTTCGCGCACACACCTAAATCCACCAACAGCTTTATGATCACCTACCTCGACATAATTCCCGCTGCCAAGTATAACAAATTAAATCGCTCTAAGTGCTTCTTAATTTTAGTTGGTTGGTAACACAAATACCTGCAATTTACTTTGTAGCTAAATTATGCACATCGTTTTAAAATTAGTACTCGATTTAAACGAGATATCAGTGAGGCGAAATTAAACAATCCATGGCGGCTTAGTCTTTGTTAGATTACGAGACTAAATGTTATTTTTCGGGCCGTTTATTTGCGTCTAGATATTTTATTAATACTGGATATATGTTTACATTAGCATCTTTTAGTATTTATTCACGTCTAGATATTTTAATAATACTAGGTATATGTTTATTAGTATTTTTTAAGATAATGCAAATTGTTGCTTGCGGAATTGGTGACTGTAAAAAATAGCTTGGTGGTAATTTCGAAGTAACGCCTTTGACACGATCAAGCGCCGCAACATAAATCCAATTTATCGCACTGGCGCGTTATATTTATTTAATTTAGCGTCCGCTGCCGCCGCAAAGTTGTTCGGCGCTGCTGCTCCGCCATCGGTGTTGCTTCTGATAAATGCCGCTTATTAGCCGACGTTGTAATGAATTTACGCAAGACGCAGGTAATTTTCTTGGCAATTTGGAGATGTTTGTTCAGCGGCAACGTAATTTATTGGCTTAGCTTCCAAACACGCGCCATGCTCTTACCTGTCGTCTTCAGGACGCTGTTGACTTTGTCCTTGTGCCACTAGAGATTAATGCGTAGGTGTGGGGCCGCCCACGATATATTTTTGTACTAATGGCTTTTTGACATAATCCGTGATCTTTTAATAATATAAGTGGACTGGTCTGTGATGTATTGCCGTTATTATTTTTAATATCCTGGCGTTCGCATTTTGAATCAAATCGGTTCCCTGCACAATCGAACATTTTGCACGTCGTTCAATCGGCTTTAAGAAAGCAAGATCTGTCATTAAATTAAAAAATTCTGTTCATCCTCGACAATGAGTTTAACCGATTTAAAAATATATTTGATTATTCTTTGTTCGTGATAGAACCATTTCAGAAATTTCAGGCAAATATTGTTAATTTACTTCAAAGAAACTGTGTCCTAAATTTTAGTGAATATTTTAGACCGATATGCAATTCCACGTATTTAAGACAAACCCATTTATGTATTTTTAATAAATTGTATTCAATTAGAGTGTGTTCGGTATCAATGAATATTTTTCGTTTCTTCTTCTTCAACAACGCGAGATCAATAATCTGGACGATATAATTATAATCTAAAAATCGATGCATATAATTCAAATCAATTAATTTCAACGACTACGGAAAAGGAAGTATGGAGTAATGCTGACAACATTAACTTCAGCATAGCAATGACTACCACACCGGGCAGACAAACAACAAATTTACTTAAAAGTAAGTAAACTATGTGACCCATAAATCAATAAAAAGTGAATTGTCGCTGAAAATTATATCTTAAGGGTAGTATGTGCGAGGATGCGATGTATAATTCCCCAAAGAAGCAAACAATTCTGGAGGAAAATGTTTTAATTTTCAATATAGTCTCTATCTATATTATACGAATGACATTGACGCCATCTCCACGGGCCACTCTACAAAATAAGCGTTTAGTTAAAATCCGACTAATATTTTTCAAGTTACGAAACAGAGTGCAGTTTGCCAAGTTGGCCAAGTTGGCCTAGTAGAGTTCAAATGGCAACGCGGACGTAAAGTATTACACAAAAAAGGGAGAGTTTGCGGCCTGAAATGAGTATGTTAAAGTTTATTTAGGTTAAAGTTAAGGTTAAGTAGGCGATGGTGACCGAATGGCTAAAGTATGGTCCGCGCAGACTAACATAGCTACTAACTACAGGCACAAAATTTACGAAGCAATCACGAGAGGCAGGTATATGGCAACAATTCAGGGCATCCTACCGACGACACAAATTATTATTCAGATACTGTGTATTCGTTTCATCGTCAATCACGTCCTTTATTGTTAAACACATTCATGACAATGTTCTACTGTTCCATCGTACTGGAAAAGTATATAACGAAATATCAAAGAAAATAGGAAAAAATGAGCACTTACAATATGCTCAATCGTTCATTAAAAGCAGATATATCCGAACAGGAAATGAGACCTTCGTTGCTTACTTAATGTTGAAACGGCTACAAGCAGAAATAAAATCAGAATAACAGCAATAGAACTTAGATTTTTGAGAACGAATGACATAGTCGCAAGAAGGATTTTGGGTTCAATAAATAAAATAAATACTATTCCACTGGCAAACAAAATGTTGTAATGGCTTACTTATTGCAATATATTGCTGCAGGACTATTTTTAAATCAGATAAATAAATTCAACCGATGTTTGCTCGTCACAAAACCTGCACTACTTTATAATTACATTCAATATTCATAAAAGCAAAATTTCGTCTTTACATTTTTTGACTACATATATTAAAAGAACATTCTTATTATGCCAGAAGAAAATATCTCTCACTAAATCACATGTTTTGAAAGGACATAGTTGCCGCTATATTCTGTGCAGCAGTACTGTGGGCTACAGTCATCATATCATATCATATCATAAGTACTGCAGGATTGTGGAGCTCAAAACCGCCTATTAGACTCCATATAAAATAACAAGATATGTTGGTCTAGTGTTGTATCCATACTCATTTAAATTAAGAACAAGATATCGTGGGAGTGAATTAATAACGCTTGACGATACAAGTCTATTAAGGGGTTACAGCTAGTTGGTGGCCGAAGAAACGGCGTGTTTTTGTGATTTTTTTTGTGAAATGATTGCAGGTTTCGAACAGATTTCTTTTTCACAGCAAATGGTAGATTTTTGACTATGTTTCATAATTTTTTTTATTGTGAAATAACCTCAAATCAAAAAAACCAAATGAATTAAGTTTTTGTATCGCATTATCTAGTCCGTAATCGAAGGATTTGATAAAACATCAATTTTTGAAAAAATGGTCGACGATTGAAAGTGAAAGTCTAAATTTCGGTGAAAAAATCACTCCATTTTCCTTGATATAAAAAAAGTATGCATAGAAGGAAAAAATCCTTCGATTAAG
This sequence comes from Geotrupes spiniger, assembly GCA_959613385.1. Taxonomy (NCBI): domain Eukaryota; kingdom Metazoa; phylum Arthropoda; class Insecta; order Coleoptera; family Geotrupidae; genus Geotrupes; species Geotrupes spiniger. The sequence goes on along the minus strand of OY390737.1, from coordinate 12,387,677 downwards.
GACTAGCTTTTGATATAAAGAAATAGTATCAAAAATTTCAAGTAAATCGGTCCACTGGTTTTTAAGATATCTTGGTCGCCGATTTTGAAAACGCTGTTTCGAGAAAAACGCCTTTAAAGTATTAAGTTATAAGTCAACAGTTATAATTAATGTACAGTTCGCCGTATTTTTTTTTCTGAATGATTAAACATTTCGACGATATCGTCAACCTCCATTTTGTCCGGAAGATCCTCTGTGGTCTGCTAAGCACACAGATTCGTGTTCTTCATACCACAGCGCGTACCCTTTATCGTATACTATGGTCGCGCGGCTCGCAGCCCGCAACGGTAAAAACGGCCGTAACCCGCTCAATTTTGAATCGACTTGAAATTTTCAGAGAACATTTTTGAAACGTTATACTTTAAGAATCCGTAAATCATTTTTCGTAAATCCTGACTAGATGTAACCCCTTAAGTAGGCTTCCTGGTTGTCTAAATCGGTTTAATTCAGACATGTTTATAGGCTGCGATGCAATATTTTTGTCGCTTGTATTCAACCTGAAATTAATTTTTAAATAGTGCATGTATAAGAACAACGACGTCGTTTTGCTTAACTCAGTGCTGAAAAAACCAGCATTAGTTGAAATACAAGAAAATGGCAACGAATATTATGAAAGCAGTAATTTATTGTTCTTGTTCCATATTAGATTTTGTAAAATTATAATATATTTATATGCACTTAATGCGTTAATCGGCGAAGTTCAGACTACCAAATGGCTATCTGCTTTTACACTTAACCCCAAAATAAAAATATAAGTAGTAAGTAAAATAACAAGAATAATATAGAACACTGAAAATTATATGTAAATAAACACAAAAGTCTTCTTAAAGATAGTTTATATTTATAAACATTTCAGCAACTGGCGTATACTGTTGCATATCTCATAAATTAAAAAAAACTAAAAGCCTAGTCTTATATATATGTAGGTGGGCTAATTAAGCTACGATTTCTTATATTAATATTATGCCCAGTCTTAAATGTTATCCTATTAGGTAGATATTTATATACTGTAATTCGACCAAATAGTGTCATCATGGCAGCAATCGTCCTTTTTTCATATCCCACCATCAAAGATGTGACAAGTTTTGGAAAACATGTTCACATTTTCTTACTCCAAATATTAAAATAATGCATGAATTCTGCACTTTTTGGATACGACTAGAAGTGATTTGGCCACGACAAGGTCTATAGACCGAACCACAGAAGTTAAAATTCAAAAGACCTAGTGCAATTGCTTTTGTTTTAATGCTTAACATATGTCGATTTGGATTTAGAGAGTTTAAGATTAGCATCAGGTCTTACACAATGGATACATGTTCACGAAATCGCAAATCGCTATTCGAAAGTAGCAAATTATATACAATTGCTAATTGTCTCGGTTTATCTCTCCTAAATACAAAGCCTCAACCCAACCCAAGCCCCACCTAAGCTAACCCAACACAATTTTTGATTGGAGGGCATTAGCCGTCTTAATATTGCTGATCGATGTTTTAAATTTGATCCAGTTGTACAAAATATATGCAGTGATGGCTTCAGAGACAACAAAGTCCCAGCCCGTTGTTGGTCTATGTTATTATATAAGACAAGAGACCCAACCCAACCCAACCCAACCAACACAATCCAACTAATTTCTCAATTCGATCGATGTTCTACATCTGCGGGTGTGAGTCATAATTGCACAATTCTGAGACACATCATACGTAACAGGTAAAAGCTCTGAGAATGTATTATTTATAGTGACTGTGTGCGCAAGTATTAAATCCTATACATTGCACATTAGCATGAAGCATATTGCATCGAAGGCTATAGAGAAATATATAAGGACCACTACAGTTACTTTGTCCTTACAGTCTATAGTTTGATATCATCTGTTACAGCAAGAAATGATGTATTACAACTATAATTCTTTTGAAAACCCGATTGAATTTGTGGAAGGATATTAAATAAATTTAGATGAACTCTAATCTGTTTGTCCATCATTTTCTCCAGAACTTTTGACAGAATAGGAAATATCTCCATAGATTAATTGTTTTAATTCCTTAGATTGGCTAACTTTCGGAACAGGAATACTGTTATATACTGTTTGAGATTATACATATTTATGATTAATTTCTTGCTTTACAGTGCTATTGTAAAATTAATAAATAATAAAATAATAATAAAAGTATCGAAATCAGAACTATTAATTCCATGTAAGAAGTTTATAAAAAATATTGATTAAATATATTTAACTGTTTCAAATCTTTCCATTTGCAAGTTATTATTACGTATACGATATTCTAAATATATATTTTTTTCATTGTTAATAGCTGATGTATAGTTACGGATGGATTTATATTTATATGCTCAATTTTCTTAGTTGTCTTAAATTTTGTCAGAGCTTTGTCTTTTTATGATTGCAAAAGTATTATATTATTTGTTATTATGGTTGGCTTGGTATCAATATTGTCGAAATCGAAAATTATCTTAAAAGGTTGGTAATAAGCTCGTTATAAAACAATTTATAATCGAAATTATAAAAAATTTTGTATATTTTATATATTTGTACGGAACGATTATCATCAACGCGTCCACTTCAGTAAATCAAAGAGTGATCGGAAGAGTTGGGAATATCTATGACATTAACATTCGTTAAATCACTATCATTAAACAAAATGATATCAATTAGCAGAATAATTTGTGATTCTGATGGGATTACTTATAATTTGTGCCAAACCATATGAGTCTAATGAACACAAACATTGCGAAGTCTAACTTGCAACATGTCTATGTTCAGTCTCCTACACAGATCAAGTCATCACAATGAGGGATAATAGCTGTGAGTGTCCTCAAATAGGCTAATGAAATTATTGTGCGTATTGTTATGTTACACCAAATATAATACTTTTCATGAGAGGCGTCCAATTCCAACCATAATTGTTCAAGCTGTTCAGCTATGTTTAGAGAAGCCAACGTGTACTTCCAAGATTGTTTAATATAAAACCCTACACCGATATATCAAAATGAAGCCATGTATCAAAATCATGACGCAAAACAAATAAATTCCTTGAAAACTATAAAGTTGTTGGTTTAAACATCTAATATTTAAATGAGCCACACTGACACGATGCATTATTTTTGTATTATCCAACAATTATTCTCATCGCATTTGTGTTGTCGCATGTTCGCGCATTTTTCATTTCATTTGAGCTTTTATGCCATGGAAAAATGCATAAGTGATTTTTACTGGTTCACCTTCGTGTATCTATCAAATAAGGTTACCGATGCCATTACAACAATTTCGTCACATTTAGGAAGCATAAATTACCGACGTAACGCTTACAAATAAGCGGCGGTGTTATTTCAGATACTATTATTAAAATGCTGATTAATTGATTATAAATACATTTTCACGTTACCGTCGGTGATACATGCATATACAAAAACATCCTACTAGTAAAATTTTCGAGCGCAAATATTTACGGATACCCAAAGAAGTTTCGCGATCGTAAACTTAATTAATTGTCCGGATGGACCTATTACGTTCTTCAATAATCTAGGCGAAGGAAATTTAAAGAATATATAATTCAATTGCGAAATATTTTAATGACGTCCAGGGTTCTGAGGGATGGAAAGCCTCAATGCGAAGCGCATACATTTTAATTATGCGCAGGCATCCGAGCTGGTTTTATTTCGAAAGTTCAGTTTTTCGTTGTGCTGTTAGGTGAGCTTTTAGCACGCATTTCAATTGTTCCCTGCGAGATGAGTGGCGCGAATCTCAACCTTCCATATTCGCGTTGGCCACAAATAGAAATAATTCTGTTTGCAGTTCGTCTAAAAAATCGTTGCTTATTCCACCCACGTAAAAATAACACAAACAAAAAATTGCCCCCGGTATCTTTACCGTTCCTTGATTGCCATCACCTTCCACGTGGCGCAGTGGCGTAGAGGAATACCGTACAAAGTTTATTTAATATGTCGGGGAACAAGGCCGCGCGCCGATGAACGCGCAAATAAATTCCCAGCCCATCTCGCAATAGCAATATAGACAATGATGTTATATTGGCCGCCGCACACCTTGCATAGTCCGTGAGCGAAATAATATTAGCCGCATCCCTCAACGTAGGACAACAACGCACCACCGTCGACGACCTTATATTTTATAAGAACAAGGGTCCTGTTTAATATTGTATGTCGTGGTTGTCTCCTCTTTTCCTTTATTCATTTTCTTGTCCTAAACTGATTACCGTTTCGTCGAGGTAAGGACGTTAACTATAAATTCTAACAGCGTAACAAGAAATTCGCAAAATAACGAAGATAAATTGCCCCCATATTGTTTCAAACTCATCGCGTATCTTTAAGTTTCCGATGTGTTTATCTTGTACAGCAGATATATTAGTAACATGCGAACATGCATAAACAACGCTAATAATTACTCCCTCTTATTTACATTACTTAAAGAATTAATTGCGATAATAGTAGTCAAACATTTCAAATTCGAAAATACAGCGGGCTAAATTACGGTTTTAGTTATAAAAATAATTTCGACGACTTTTTTCTTTTGCGTCTAAAACTGGCCGATAAAAGCTTGATGGGATGTTCCAAAATAATTCATTACGCAAAACGCAATTTCACGGATTGACGGCAAAAATAACTTTAAAATAATCATCTCGGGATTAAAAACAAAAAAAAAAAAATAACCTGACAGCCGTAAAGTGGCTATAAATTAATGTACCACCCAGGATCGTTTGAATTATATGAAACATACAAATCCTAAAAATATATTCATTTCTATCGGCGTATTTTTCATTGCAATTTACGACACCTTTCGTCATAACATTTGCGACTGCAGTTTCAAATCACAATATTGATATAATCTGTCAACTTTAGTGCCATAAATTCCGTGAATTGTGGAATAATCAGTTAATTATTCTTGATGAATTGACAGACATATTGAATAAAAACAAACAAGAAATAATTTTAATAATAAGGTAGTCTAAATCATTGATGGGATATTTAATCCAAAATGTTATCAAATCGATCAAATTGATAGTCATCTTAAGCATAGTCCAAAACAGAGTGATAGAAAAATAAATTACAGGGAACGACGAAGGCAACGTTCCGATGATGCCCGATAAAAGTTTGAACAGTTGCTACAAAAATTTTACAGTGAGTAATGTAATGAATTATCGCGTCAACAACAATTGTATACATAACATATAACATTATTTAATGAAATAGGCTCTTTGATGGTGTGCTTATATTTGTATATATGAGTCGTTTATTGTAAAAATGAATTACCTCCTTGTAATTAAGTTTGAAATAACGAGCTTTTTCCTAAATATGTGTAGGAAGTTCATTCAGTGTTTCTTCATTTTTTATGTTTAGTACAAATCAAAGGTATAGTAATTTGCTGTAAATGAAACTAAAACTAATTTAATAAATGAGCTTTTTTGCTAGAGTTACTTCACTGTTATAGTGACATGTGTTTTAATCATATGCAATTTCGTCATCAGATGAACGCTCACCAGCATTACGTGTGTTTAAATGGGTGTGAATATCTATGGGAAAATTTTTGTAGTAAATTGGCGAAATATATGGTAGGAGGTCGAATATATCGTTCTTCTTTGCGTCAGTGATTTTCCTGCTGGATAGAGTAGGTGTTGTGGTAATTGTACAAGTGGGCGTAAGGTCCTTGCTTTTTTATATAAATTTAGTTTATATTAGGTATACCGGTATGAAGTGAGCGTTTTTTTGTGAAAATGAAACACTAATTTTGAATGGGAAAGTAAAAAAAATTATTCAAAGTATTGACCATTGCTTTCTACACATTTTGACCATCTTTCTGACAATTTGTGGATACCACGCCAATAGTAATATTCGTCTTTTGAAGCAAACCAATCAGACACCCACAATCAAAGTGCCGCTCAGCCAATGAGTGTCCCATCGATGAAAACAAATGGTAGTCGGAAGGGACCAAGTCTGGTGAATACGGCGGGTGGGATGGCAGCTCCCAGCCAAGTGCTTTCATTGTATACTGAACCGGTTTTGCTTTGTGTGTAGGCGCATTGTCGTGTAACAAAATTTCTTTGCCGTGTCTTCTGTCCCATTGTGGTCGTTTTTCGATCAATGCCTGGTTCAAATTGATCATTTGTTGTCTATAGCGATTAGAATTAACAGTTTCACCAGATTTTAGAATCTCATGATACACCACACCTTTCTGATCCCACCAAACACAGAGCATTGCCTTCTTGCCGAATCGATCTGGTTTTGCAGTCGATGTTGATGGTTGTCCCGGATTAACCCATGATTTTTTCCGTTTAGGATTCTTAAAACATATTCATTTTTCATCGCCAGCAACAATTCGATGCAAAACTGATTTTCTTTCGTGTCTTTGAAGCAAAATTTCACAAGTGTTTTTTCGGTTTTCCAACTGTCTTTCAATTCATGTGGTACCCATTTTCCACACTTTTGGATCTTTCCCATAGCCTTTAAACGGTCAGAAATTGTTTGCTGTGCAACATTTAACATTGCTGCCATTTGCTTTTGACTCAAAGTGTCATCTTCATCCAATATTGCTTGCAATTCGGCGTCTTCAAACTTTTTTGGTGATCTTTCACGTTCTTCATTTCTCACATCAAAATCATTATCTCTGAACCGTTGAAACCATCTTTTGCATGTTGCTTCTGATAGAACATGATCACCATATGCCTCGACAAGCATGCGATGGGACTCTGTAGCACTTTTCTTCAAATGAAAACAAAAAATTAATGCTTTCCGCAAATCATCACTTTGTGGTACAAAATTCGATATTTTTAACACGATGATATATACCAACCAAAACAAAAAAAAATTAGGGCTCGTTCACAACAAATGTTCCCTATCGACACATTTGTATCTTAACGCTCACTTCATACCGGTATACCTGGTAAAAGGGTGTGTCTGCAGTATTTCTTTGAATTGAAATTGTAAAAGATGAATTCTCTCAAACCTCAGCCATCTAATATGTAGTAGATGTTAGTATCAGGATCTTGTACAAGCTTAAAAAGATAAAGGGCTCTCTTGATATTTCCATTTTCTCCAGTGCACGATACATAATGACATGGTTTTGTAATGCAGCATGAGTTCTTAAGTGCTTGACAAGACATGCTGCTATGTCTTGGGAACTTCTTCCAGCTTCAACTTTGTCTCAGACATTCATGTATCTTTGTATCCCAGTATTATTATTATTATATTATACATATTAAAGCAATGTATTCCCAGATTGTATAAATAAAAATGTCTTTCATTGTATGACACTGATGTATTTTGGGTGGGGTAAAGCTTTCTGCAATTTAAAAGTTAGTATGTACTATTCATCAACCTTTTTCGAATCAATCTGAAAGTTTTCTATTGGTGAATCTGCTTTTCCTTGATGAAGTTCTCTTTGGACCACCAACTATCTTTGTATTTTCAAATTTAAGTAATCACAAATCTTGCATACGACTTGTCGCTGTGCCTTAAAATTGAGATTACACTTGATTACCTTCTTTGGATCAGCCATTTCGATTTCACATTTTTCTTTATTAACGTACATCTTACGAATGGTTAGTCCAGGATTTTAATATTTTCTGTTAGAATTACTCTTTCGTGTATAATGGCTTTGATATCAAGGAAAACTTTGAAGATGGGTAACAATATCAGTATCATCAAGTTTTCAGGAAATAGTTTTTTGCACTAATGCATACAGATACGAATTCTGCAAATTCAATTCTTTTACATTCCAGAATGAGTCAAATATTTCTTCTCTTCCATTTTTTATAAATAACGTAATATATTTTTAGGGCAAACAAATCAATATTTTCCTTAGTTTTAGTAAAATATTTATTAACGACCCAATTTTGTTCGTTGAGTGACAGTTTTCTAGATCTAGATGATACAGGTCCAGGTTGAAGATTTGGCTGGATCTTATCTTCGTTAACATGTACATCATTGTGCAACGCAACACAAAAGTTTAGACCATGCAACATAGGATGTATTAATAACACTAATCAAAATATAAAATGAAAAGAAGAAACAATAATGTGAACAATATTTTGAGGTTAAAAACAATGAATTATATAAGCGTACCAGCTTCAAAACTACTTTCTTCAGAAGTAGGCTGATATTTCGAAGCAGAATCAAAACAATCCTCCTTATCCATAAAAATAAGCCATTAAAATACTTGCTATTTTTTAATGAATTTTATTACACCATACTTGACACATATGTAAATGTTTGTAAATAACTGTATCGTATGCAGAATGTCATTTTGTTAATATTTTAACATCACTGTTTTAATTGGTTGCAGTTGGTTCAGGCATAATTTCAAGTTATGAAGATCAAATTGAATATCTTTAGTTAATTTAAACTTATGCGTATTATTGTTAACAAAAAAATTGTTATTTTAAATTACATTAAATAGACCAACAACGGGTATTTGGATAACGTGTATAACTTTTACATTTTGAAAATATTTATAGAAAATAAAATAGCTAGACAATAATAACTGGCGCCCAGTGAAGTATTATCTTTGTAATTTACATTGGAGGTTTTAAGTCTTGAATAATATATGTATTATGTTAACCATGAGAGAATAAATAAATGTCTAATAAAATTATTGGCGAAGAATTTCACAAAAAATAAACTAAAACGTTCCAGAACAGTTTGTGGAAGCGAGACACTATATTAATCAAAAAATGAGGTGTGTGGGTAATTTACTTCGCGCCAGGAAGCGCCGTGCAAACTTTGTTACGCTGAAAAAATGTCGACAGCTTCAGAGTCTTAACAAGATTACGTATTCACTACTTGTTTCGAGCAAGGCTATTACTAAAAATGCAAAAGGGCTTCGATACTTGAATGACTAATTAATTACATTTCGCCACTCGTTAGCATAAATTACTTATAACAACCCTTGTAAAATAAAAAGGCGAAAAAGGGAGCCGGAAAAAATAAAGTGAAACACAATTTTAAGATTACTCCTTGCGGGCGCTCGCGAGGAGTTTAAAGAAACAAATAGGATAAAGCTCACCTCTGTATCTCGAAAGCCATTGTGACGTTCAAAGTTCGCGAGACATCAAACCTATGATTGTAATGGATTAAATAGAATGGACTAAGTGCATATCTGCTGCTGAAATCTCAGCTACGCTCTTCACGGATCGAATAGATCTTTTTAGCTCGCCTCCAGCGATGCGTTTCGGATAAAAGCAGCAATTCTAGTCATTAATTAAAACGTATGCACGTCAGAAGCGTAATATTTGTAATAATTTGTACGGATATCGTAAAGTATTAAATAAAACTAGAGGCGTTGCTCAATGTCAAAGGCGATAAATTATAAATTCCGCGCTCAAAGTTAACTTTGATCATTTACACGAAACTAAAGGCGTCAAAGGCTAATATATCTGAAAGTGTTGTGAATTCAGGAACAGGTGTAAAGAATGCACAGCTGTTCCTATTCGCACTTCACTTTTCAATCTATTGACATACACGTATAACGTCTTCAACTTGCAACAGTTCCTTTTATTTTTAATTGGTGACAAATTGCCGTCACTAACTCTACATGTTAAAATATCCAATAATATCGGCGTTAATTGTGTGATATAGTGGAAATGCTCGAGTAATGTGGGTGGTGTTGAAAAATTGTTAAAAAATCGATTTATAAAAACTTTTCACGGTAACTAAAATTACGCCACGGTTATTTCAAGCATACACCATATATATTTAAGTGTTATATTACGAAATGAAATTATACAGTGACATCAGCATTTTCCAGGGATCGAAATTCGTATCGCTATATATAGAGAGAGAATTCAATTGGATGGCGGTCGGACCGAGCGCAATAATACTTGACACCAACCTGTGACGAAGCTTCTTCGACAACTGCTACGGTACCTTTTATTATTAGTGGACGTTATAAGCAGTTAGCCGAACAAAGGAAAAAATCTCATTTCATACAAGAAGTTGACCGGCGCGATATACGCTGACGATTGTGATAAAGGAAGAGTTTCGGGTATATGACAGTTCACAATGGGCGTGTAATAAGAGGCACACAATAGAAGGGCAATATTTCATTCAGGACGAACGTTCTTTTCATTCGGGTTAGGTGGAAAAGTTAATGAAGTGGTTTCAATTAGCACTCGAGAGGCGTAATTAAATGACTGATGTCTAGAGCACGTATTGAAAATTTAACAACTATCAATATTAATAAAAATTTTAATTAATTTAGTTTTCGATTAATCGCGAAAAAGGTCGAATTACATTTTATCTGTATGCTTAAGAAACCCGTCGATTTAATTCTGTATGAATATGATCGAGACACTTTTCAATACTAAAAGTATCCTATAATGCAGTTTATTATTTAACATTTAAAATAAGCAAATCTAGGAACTTAACTGCAAAGCGCAAAAGCTCTGTTTATGACACATCGAGACTTTTTAATTTTTTTAAAGTCAACGTAAAGCAAATTCGCTGTGTTCTTTCACTTGTTCGCGACAAGTAATTAAAAAATCGTGCAAGAACTTACAATTACATTAAATACTTTTGTGTTTATTAACGCACAATAATTATTACAAGTCCGAGAAATACCACCAATAGACGCTTAATGATATAATTACGTTGCCTTGCATCACCCGTATCTATATAAATTACGAACATTTAACGTTAATGTTTATTTATCATGTCTGCCCAGTTTCCGGCGTACTATTTGCAAGATATATTCGTAAACGAAATATTTCCAATAAATCACAAATGAACTTAATCGGTTGATATATCGCATATTCATGGTTTGTTAATATCACATTTAAGAAGGAACGCTATTCACTACATCCAAGTGCTGTGTTTCGTACCTACAAATTATTTCTCCGATATTAAAACTTATCATATAATACAAAAAATGTGTTATATGAAAAATCTGCGGATTGTCTAGTTTACGATAGGTGGCGAGAACGAAAAAATGTGCTTGAGCAGGTTTATTGCAGGCTGAAATGGAAGCGAAAGCAATTTCGCGATGAGTTATGAAGCATTATCTACCTATATGGGAGCTGAAACTAGCGTATTTTTGCAGGTGTGCTGCGCGAAGGAACGCGATCGTCTGAACGGGAATGTGGGGGGAATTGATCGTAAATATCGGCGGTTTACGTCGTCATCTGTGAACTAGAGTTCGGGATCTGGTTCGAACGTTTTTCGGTGTCGGTGAGCCGTGAAAATACGTAGCCTCGAATCAAACCGGGCGAAGAACAAGAAACTATCAATGCATTGTTGCGAATTCTCTTGACTTACATTTGTCGTAAAAAACATTTATTTAAGAATTTGATTATAAGAATAATTTAATCGCGTCTACACATTATTGTTTATGTAAAAGTACCTTTGCTTCTCTTCGATCGTTCAACTCTTCTTTACAAATTTCTTTTCCTTGCATATCATTACAAAAAATACGAAAGTATTAATATCTCAGTCGACATTTTTTTAGTTACTCCAATTTATTCAACTCAAACTACCCACATATAAGCTTCTGCTTACAATTAATTGACTGGGCGTAATATATTGTGCACAATGTTTGTTACATTACCAGTTACGACGTACGCTAAAATTCGTCAAATATGCAAATAATTCTACATCGCTTTGTAGAATGCAACAATATCTATGATAATCATTTTCCACTTTAAAACTTTTTAAAATCTACGTCAAATAAATTGATATCTGATTCATTAGATTGAAAGTTAAACTTTCTGGGAGGAATATTACCATCATCATTGATTTTCTTTCAGTTTCTGTTCAAAAACACTAATGCCTATAGGATATGCGAAGCAGTACTATAAAAAATAACCTGTTTTAATTTCTATTTTCAATGCGTTTCAATATACGGCCAAGTGGAGTAACGAAAGGGACATTTCGCATCTTGCAATTTATCTCGGTTAAAATAAAGTCCACACATATCACCGTGTTTCTCTCTTTTGATTGAATAAATCGTACGTTTCAGACTCGAGGAGGCGACGGCGTCGAACAGTTAGCACCTATCCGCTGAAGTGAGCGGGATAAGGTGCGGGCACTTTATATGTGTCGCGCTTGGAGTGCCGCTGGATGAAAGAAATAAAGAGGATAAATTAAAGAGGGAGATTTCCGAATGTCGGGAATGATAATAAAACCACCCTTTCCAGTTTTTATACCTTTTCTCTCGGCTTACGTCATTTGCCTTTAACAACTGTGAAACTAATGGATGCCGCCATTCCTTTTCTACCTTGTTCGCGGCGGTGGCAGCGGCGGGTATTGTGAAGGTGAACCGGATTCTGGAAGTCGGCTGCCTAAAACCATTATTCTTTCGCGCAATCGATATGCTTTGCAATAAAGCGATTTGCGACGAAAATGATTTTTTTTGTTCATTTCTTCGACGAACCGATTGTTTTAAGTTATAGTTTGTCATGCGATATAAATGAAAAAGATCAGTTTGAATCTCGTTTATCAAGGAGGCTATAAAATATACCTAAAGAGGCGTTAGTTTAACGGTATATGTAGATAAATTGTCAATTTTAGATGAAACGTATCTCCGCATTTTTCTACGAAACGTTTGGAATATGTTGTACGTTAATTGCCCTATTATTAAAATTTAAATAAATGCTTCAATTTTCAACGAAATTAAAATCAGCATCTAAATACGAGATCTTTAAACGCAGTCCTAGAATGAACTACAACATGTTTAAACTCATAACCATTTGAAATATTGCATTTATGTATTTATTTAAAGTAATTTTATTGTGAATTCAGGTTAAAGGAGGCAACTCACTGCATCTGGGCTTTCTTAGTTGCCATTAGACCCGCGCTCTTTCTTATCTCTTCAACAAACAAGGAAGTTGACCAATCTTAGAATTAATGATAAATCTGCTAGTGTCTATCTTCGAAAAACCAATTATAATGTATCGCTAGGAGAATGTTGATGGATGGAATGGAAGTATCCTCAGGATTCGCAACGAAAGTAAACGGGGAAATGCGGAACCACGGACTATGGTATGGAAAGAGGTCTGACTTCGGGATGCAATATACTCTTCAACATACGAAGGCAGAGAGAAAAGTAATTATAATTAACCAGAAATGACGCTATAAGTTACAGTCAATTAGCTAATTCTTGTTAATCTTATTCTTCAAAAGATTACTGTTACACGTTCACTTGAGAATCGAGTAATCTTGTTTCTCAAATGGAAGAAGATCTTTGAAATAAACGCGGAATTGAAGTTTATGGGGACTAAAATATTGGACACATCTGAATTTAAACGCGGACATATTTGATGAAGCAAAATAAATCCTCAAAATGTGATCACCACACTTATAAACGATTGACAAAATCCCTTACATCGTATTGCATGACCGTAGAGTGAAATGAAGTGAAGATAACTGCACACAGTTGACAAAAAAAACAATCATGTGACATCTTCAAAGACATATTTGACAATGTTTAGGAGTGACGCAAAAGAATTCCTGCGCCGATTAATAACATAAACACATCGAAGACGATGGAATAGTCAAAACTATTCACATCTCTTGAATCGGTGTAGAAGAAGGCAATATACGTTCCTGCAGCTGCAATGCAAAATGCGCAATCCACAAAGATCACACCGAACGCGGAAGAAAACTAACTAAATAGTATTGACCCATATCAATGAAATGGTTGAAGAAAAAACCTGGTTTAGCCAAGATCAAAGTTCTGTTCCTCAAAGACAATACTCCAGCTCACAAATCCATAAAACTGGTAAAATTCAACTTAATGCATTCGGCAATAAGGTCCACGATATTTTTTAGATTTAGACAGATGCAATTATTTCCAGTTCCGATTTTCTTTTAAATGGCTCACCGCAAACCTTCATGATTGGAACGAACGCATACATTGAAAGTTTTGAGAAATCGTACTATTCAGAAGGGATCCAAAATGTTTGTATTTGATAAATCGTGAAAGAAAATGATATGGGAAGACAATGGGAGAATAGTTGCATAAGAAGTGTATTAATGGTAGGAGGAACCTCCTCCTCCTACCATATATCCTCTATATTTTCGCATATACGTTTTATATGGTTTTTAGTGGTTTAAATATAGGATCACTGGATCTGTTTATTGGTTCGTTTATAACTGTCCCGTTTTTCAATTTAGTTTTGTACATTTCCAGATTTTTCCACATTTAATGTTTTGCCTTTATTTTGCCATATTGCCTATAGAACGAAACGATAAGAGGCATAATTAACTTCTGCCTTTCTTTGTCCTAAATCTAGAGTTTTATCAATATGAGGGCAAGTGATTTCCTCAGACTCTATAAGTTGCCCGAACATGGAATTGGGATGTTCGACGAGGATTATCTCAACAATAGTTGATTTCCGTTTCTTTTTCTTTTTGGATGAAGTACCGCATCAATCGACAGTTTCGAACTGGTACTGTGAATATCAACATGACGCACCAGCCTCAGCGATAATCCCTGGACATATTCACCAAGAACGGGAGTCACCCAGAAAAACATTGCGCTGTACGCCCGCTAATTAAGGAAGATCGGCAATATATTGCGACATTGCAATCCATAGGAAATTCAAAGACCTCGGTCCAAAAGATAGTATGTGACAAGTAGGGTGAGGGAAAGTTGGGTTCCCGATGGATTGAAATTTAATTGAACTGAATTTAACTGAAGTTCGAACTTAAGAATCGAGTGCGTGGTCAAATATTTCCGTCGCCAGTCGATGCCTTCAAAATGCAACTGTCACAACTGACGACTGCTATAATTGCTTTAACAATTGGTTTGAACAAAAAGTGCATCAATTTTTCGAAAAACTGAAAAAGCAATAAAGCACACTCTGTTTTTTTGATTTTAAGACTATATGCAAAACTAAAAGGTCACACCTGGTATAAGAATTGACCTGCAGGAGTGGACACATCGAGATATGAAGATGATGCAGCAAAACTGTTGGCAATGCAATTTCTTTTGAAAAATTCAAATCATTCGTAGCGACTAAATTTGAGCAAAAACGAGCCACCAAACATTATACCCAGAAAGATTATTTATACGCATAAAGTAACTTCTTGCCCAAGTATTTTCTTGAAGGAAATTTAATTAAATCAGCACATGGAAACACACGTTGGAAAATTTTGTACCTGAGTCGAGAAATACAATAAAACATGTACTGACAAGACATTTCTTTCTTTCTCTCTTCCTTACTCCATCCACTCACATTATTCTGTCGAATGCATTCGACATTAGGCAAAGCCCATAATGTAATTTCCATCATTGTCTCTCTGATTCCTATTTTCTCTCTCTTGAGATATTCCAGTTTTCTTCCATACATTCATATATCCTTTGTGGTTAGGTAAAGTGGAGAATCTAAAATTCGAAAAGCGAAACGACTGTGATACACAAGAGATACAAGCACTCGACAAGAGACGTTGAAAATAATAAAGAAATGTGTTTACTTCAATTTTTTTACGCAAACACCACAATATCCTACATCCTTCCACCTAGCACTGGTTGGATCTGCTTTGTCCAAATTCCATTTTATGTCATATTTATTTATTTAAATTTCTTATACTTAATGAAGTGCAGGGAGGACCACAAGAGATTTTTTCAGTCAAAAACATACCCAATTTTTTTTGTAAAACGGAATAATAAACGTCACTTTTAAACTATTTAAGAAGATACCACAATGCAGCCAGACATTAAACTAGTAAACAAGAAACTCAATAATATATGCAATAATGCAGCAAGCAAGCTGCAACGTTTTTCCATTAATGAGCGAGGAGTAGTTTCTTGAAACGTTAACCACCACATACGCCCCGAGTCTTTCGACAGGGAATATATAAATAGAGTTCGACATAAATACAGTTGTTTTCGAAATACTCACTTATTTACCGACTCGCCACCGAGGAAAATTTGCAAATTCATTTTTCATTACCTTAGGGACACTTACAATTTATATTTAATTGAATAGTTGTTCTGGACTGCCACCGAAGAGAATTTGCAAATGAATTGTTCATTACCTTAGAGTCAGTGACAATTGGGTTGAGTTGATAAAGTTGAATTACGTGTTGTTGCGAAGTTGGGTTGGGATGGATTTGATTTTGTTGATCGTAAACTGGGTCTTAATTTTTTTATTATCACCTACTTGGCCATTTGGCATTCTCGGTCGTTTTCTTCTGGGTGTTCGTGTTCTAGATATTTTTTTTTTCTATTTATTTGCGCGTATTTCATAGCCTTGGTCTAAATGTTTTGGTTTTGTTTTTGGTCTTCATTATTGGCCTTTAATCGATATTTTAGTTGTCATGGTCTTGATCTCGCTGAGTTTATTAGGCTGTCCTTGTCTAATTTTTTACCATCATTTTCTTCTCCTGATATTCTCGGTCTCTTTTTGTTTCTGCGTATATTCTTCAGGGTATTATCCGTTGTAATTCATGGTCTTTGCATTCTCATCGATTATGGCTTTGTAATTTTTGTCGTCGTTCTCTTTATTCATATTGCTTAGTTCAAGTATTAGTATAGTATTGGGTTGATTAAATTTATTGAAGTTGTGCTGGGTTGGCCTCAGTCATAGTCATCGTGTCATTGGTGGTTTCAAGCTTTTACTTATTGTTAATTGTTGTTCATTCATCTTCTTGGTATTGAGCTTGCCCACCGATTTTTCTTCCTCATCTACGTTTTTCTTGTTCTTTTTTGATTTTTTCGTATGATTTTTTTTTGCGTCGTTCCATATGTCGCTGGCCTTCGCCATCTTGGTGTTATGTTCTTAATCTTGATGATCTTGTTCTGTGTGGTAACATTATTGACTTTAGGCGTTGTTGAGTATGGGTTGGTTGGGGTAAACTGCATTGCATTGTCTAGCGTTCCAACAATTGATACTAAATTTATGACTTTAAACTTAAGATATATAGCAATATCTCTATAACTGATGACACTCCACAACCTTTTTCCGCATCTGGAAAACGGTACGTGATATCGAAAAGTTTTTTCGAACAAGTGAGTAGGTATAAGAAAGTTCAGTGCGGACCACTGCATTTTTTTTTCGTATGTGAAGGTAAGTATAACGAATTCTTTAAATGGATTTTCATATTTACATTTGTAATAAATTAGCCTCTAATAACCACACACTTCACGTTAAACCAACCGAAACAACCTCGCAGACATATTTGATTTCAATTTCTCATTAAAGCACCCGAAAAGATATATTTCAATCCACCGATGCTCGCTAAATGGGCAATTTGTATTAACGTTCTATTTATAATGCGTCTTAAAATTTAGGTTAAGTGTTTTTTTGTTCAATCTTGGTGCGATTATTTCACCACACGTGGACGGTTAAGTGGTTTATTTTATACGTTCACATTTCACTTCCCCGTCCCGCTTACTTAGTATTTGACTTGTTTGTAATTTTGATTTCGAAAAAGTAATTTTATTGCCTAAAATTATGTCCAACGTTATTGCGATTTTTACGGCGCACGTTTTACGACTCCGCGATGTGTTCCTGGTCTGTTCCAGTTTATATGTTTATTGGTTTATTTAAATTTACGTCGGATTTTGTACTGCATTGACTTAATCACCTTGAAACATTTAGGCCGTAACTGTTTACTTCTAAGGAACGACGACTTTTATTGCGACATATTATTTTATTCAAATAATAATAGTCGTGGCGGTTGTTGATTATTTTTAGTCTGGCATTTACGGTGGATACCTTATGTTAACGGCCGTTACTCAAGAACAAAGTATTGGGTAATGCCGTTAATTTCTTGCGTAGACAGAAAATATAATATATGCGAGCGACATTTGGCTCCGGCCTAGTTCTCAGCGCATGTGAAGTGCCTCAAGTGACAAGCTTACAGCAATGGAATTGGGTGCCTTGTCTTTTGCCGGAAAATAGGTCAAGGAAAATCGCAAAAGTCAAGGGTTCGAAATAAACAAAACTTTTTGAAAAATGTGCAATTATAAGGTAAATTACTTTTTAAAAAATTAATGGCACGCCGCCAACAAACTCCAAAAGCCCAATCAAAATGTTTCTACTTACAATAACCTGTTTTGAAAATAAAATAACACTTGTTTTAATTTACATAATCGTAAAATATCCACATAGAACCTTAGATTATTTACCTTCGACGTGGAAAACACCACAAATAAATTTTACCAAAATCGCAATATATTTCAAAGTAAAAAATTAACCATCCTTAAGTCCTTCCGAATTCTTCCACGCTTGCCGCTTTTTTCGCGCTCGCCGTTCGAAGTGGGGAAATATATTAAACGAAAGATATGAAAATGGACCACTTCCAATAATAGGTAAGAATCACGTTTATCGACCACCTTAAATCATAGTTAGGGAACAAAAGAACCGTCAAAAGCAGCCATAACGATTGCGAACGTGTGGGCGGAATGAAAGGGGGCGAAAGAAAGGTGAGCGTGGGGCAATGGCGCCCAGGTTGGCGACAGGTGCACGATAGTCCGTGGGGAGGGGGGTTTCGCAGGTTGAAAAGAACGTGAAGGTGTCACGCATCGGCGAACGGACGGATCGATCAGAAAGCTGCCGGTACGAAACTTTGACCTAACTAGATGACGAATGCCGTTGAGAAACATCGTCGACCATACAAACTTTAGTAAAAATTGCACTTTGTTTCGTAAAACTTCACTAGTATTATTTTGTAATATGATTGTGGTGTTTGTTTTTGTAATTCGCTGGGAAATGAAGTCGTTGGTATTATTGGGGTTGGGGAACGGTACGTCACTGATCGTATTTCGTTATGGTACTGTTTATTAAAATTATTGTGTAAAATTTTTATTTTTAATATAAATACTTTACTTCTTATTTATGAAGAAATCAATTCGTTTAGCAGAAATGTTTTAATACGTACCATAACTGAGAGCATGTTAATAAATATTAATAACACAAAGCTTTATTAGCATGGATGTTTGTCCCTCACTAAGCATTTTACTTTTATTCTAAACGATCTTGCGCCCCCATCTATAGTTTCACGTTTGGCCCATTAAACGATCGTTTTACTCTGCACGTATCTACTAAATACATTCCCTAATTCAGGAATAGTTAAACGGAAAATCCCTGTCCTTGCGATTTTCGTAAGTGCACGGATGTACGTGTACACTGAAGGCCCATCAAATCCCACGATTTACTTCGAGAACGGATATGAATATTCAGGTATGTCGGGGATCGCACGTAACAGCCTCGCACAAAGGTATTCAAAGTGATTCTCCTGCCGGGGATCACGACAATGACGGCGAAGATAAACACACTTAAATCTTTACTTATCACAAATTAATTACAATATAGCATAATTAGGGCGCGCGTTATGCAAATGAAATGATTTGTTGACAATTAACGACGCTATTCATAGCATTATAAATCGATGGGATTACATATTCATTTACAGAATTTTGCATACGTGAATTTCAATTAAAGGGCAATTATCAAAAATCAAATATGACGAACAATATATGTAATTTGAAACCTAAAATAATTAAATATAATTACGGGATATTTTGATTTGCTTGATAATCCTTCGAAGATATAGTCGAAGTTTATATAAGATGGCCATAATGAGTCGATTCTGAAGTATATGTAGTTACACGCGACAAGTCTACTGGTGGCGGGATATATACACCAAATTAATATGTTCGTTGAGTCAGAAACATCAAAGGATAACGTCATGGGACTGTGGAGAGTTCTCCATCGCTACTTGTACTGGCCAACTTCTCATATGGTTTAGGAATGCACTTGTATAATACATATAAGGACTTATGTATGAGCCAAGAATTACTAATTGATTAAACCTATTAAAAAAAAACAATCTCCACTCCATGACACCTCAACGAACATAATATTTATATTTGCCAAGACTATTACCGAAAATCGATCAAAGACTATGACAAAATCCGCGACGGAAAATAAAATGGAATCTTTGCCGTGCCACGTACAAATTTCCAAGCGACTTTTTTTATTCATACCTACGAGTCAACGTAAATCGATATCGTCATTAGCATTTCAATTTATCAAAGTTTCCGACCGAGTGCGTCGACGGAATAATCTAAAACCTGAACGGTTCTTCGCGCAAAGTGAAAAAATAAAGGTGAGGTTCACGAATTACTCCGAACAAAATACAAATCAAATGGAGGTAAAGGAACGCCGCTGTAGGGGACAAAGACTCTTGAAACTTAGTAGGAAACTTTTCTTTCATCAGCCGTAATGGTTTTCAATTCTTCTCGGCCCGCGGCATGACCCGGAGACCTGAAATGAAAGTCCTCGGCGGCACAGGTGGGGGAACGGCACAATCAGAATTACACTTAGTACTTTACACTGAGCATTTTCATTTACTGCATATTTTACACGAATTTATCGCGGGGGAGTTCGGTTTTTGTGCCACCCCGAGCGCATTTCCATAATATTGCTTTTGCTATTTTAGTTTTCTCGAAGTTGCGCCAAGTTTCCGCAGAAACTATCACAAGAAAAATAACTAATTTGACGTCAATAATTGAAAACTAACTGCAATTTGCCAAACGCTGGAAATTGAAAAAGTATGTGCAATGACAAGGCAATAATTCTATTCGTGCATATAAAGTGCTGTTAACTACAAACAAAAACATTTTCACATAGAATACCGCTTCCTGAAGCTCGGCAGAAACACATAACAAGCGGTACAAATTAAACCAAATTTCCAAAGTTTTGATAGGTATGACAGACAGTATCTTAACACTTACGTGCTGTACCACCAACCAAAACAATGGTTTATTATGACAAGAAATTCTTGTATTGTCACAAATGAGATATCCATCGTTGTCAACACAATCACTATAAATAATTAAAATCAATTGCAGTAAGTTACTGATTCTCCTAATAGAATTGAACTATGGTTACATTGAAATATGTTTTATTATTATTATTAAATGAATAATCAAAATTAAGTGTCCACCACTACGGAAAATAAAAGATGGAAAACTGAACAAGAAAAATCAATCATTTTAATTCATTTGATATTAACCAGCAACCTTCACTTGGTACTGTATTTATCGCCAATGCTTCTTGAACTAAATATAATAGTAGTCTTGCAGTAAAAGTAAAGATATTTGAGATTAATAGCTTTAAAATCATTCCACCATGAATAGAACTTCCACTGGTATAACTTTGTAACATAAATTTACTGCTGCATTTGTGAAGTTACTTCCAACTGACTTCAGAACCGAATGAGATTTGAGCTGATTACATTTTTAGACATTCATGGAAATGCAACCCAACCCAACCTATTGGAAAAAAATACTAAATGTGACTAAACTTAAGATTCAGTGTCGAAAGTATCAACATGACATGACATCATGACATCAGTCCACCCGACATCAAGCCATCAGCCTGACCGAATCATACTCAACTCAATCTTCATGATGTCAGGTTCCAATCAAAACGAAGTCCCAAAGTTACTTCACTGCTGCATCCATTTAGGACTTAGTTCAGGTTCAGCCTACTAGAATTTACATTTCCATTCATTCTGTCCAAACTAATAACAACTTCTCAACGGAAATTTGAACCTGCAAGCTTATGAAAATTTGCCACAAACCGTAAAAAAATCGTCTTTTATCGTGAATGTGTTTCTTCTATTCTTTCAGTGCAGTATTCCCCTTAATTAAAATTTCTTTTCTTGTTCTTTTGTTACTAGTTAGGTTTCGTTGGATTTTCTTCAATTTGATTAGTTGTCTTAGTGATGTTGAATTTTTGTCTTTATTTAAGAGGTTGATAGGATTGTCACGTATAATTCGTTATCACATTTATTCGTTTGGTTTGTTTCACGAGGGTTTTGTTTTGATTGTTTTAAATATTGGATATAAAGGAATTTAACCAAACAAGTATTCATCAAGAGTTAATATAATGGTGAAACGTCGAATTGTTGCCCATGGTTAAAACGAGAAAGTAAAATAGAAATAAACCACATAATATGGTCTTTCTGAATTTGGTTGAATGAAGAACCCAACAGGATGTGAACCCGAAGCGAAACAGAATCAAACCTAATCTAGCCCGATTCAACCTGACCCGGTCTTGCTGATTTCGAAAGTTATGTATTTTATGAAACCCGACGAAACTAACAAAAAAGACTTGACACCAATTTGTGGCTTTCGTGGATTCCCGAAATATTTGTATTCTTCGTATTTTCCAATTAAACATTACAAAGACAAAGAAAAGTGAAATACAATCGAATAAAATTGAAGAAAATCTGTTTTTCGTTGGACAAAATTTCTAGGATTTTATGGTTATGGTTAATATTATACTTTAACCAAGTTAAGTACATTTTTCGAAATGCAAACCCAATAAAAACTTATGTATTGCATAAAAAATTTGTTGCAAATGTCAGAATCCAATCCAACCCAATCAAATTATGAAAAATATATTTTTTGATCAACACCCACCTCGGCCCAAAACGATCAAATTAGGCCATTCGTAGAAATGTAAACCCAATAAAATCTTTAATTTGTCTTCTATTAAATACAAAGCCCCACTGCGCGCCAATAATTAAATATTGCTGTAAACCCAAACGAGTTGAAACCAAGAAATTTTTTTCAAACTCCATTTTGCAAAAAAATTAAATCCCGACAAATTGATTAATTACGTGGCAACGGTCGTACAATACCCAAAAGAAATCTCGACTTAACAACATTTGATTTACCACAATTAGTTATATTTTACCGAAGTAACATCGTTGCGAACTGGTTTTACTTTAAGTCGAAAACATCGAAATGCCTAATTGAGTCATAACGTTGACGAAACTTTCACCGAAACCCACATCATCGACAGTTAAATTTTCAAACATTAACAATCTGCTATTGCTGGATGAACCCAATCTCTTTGAATTTTAAAATACCCCAGTAAAATATGGCAAACATTCTGCAGTAATTTCCATTAGCTTAAAATTGAGTTGGCGGATAGGGTTGTGCCTGGCTTGTAGAATAAGTGCACTTGGGTTTATTTGGATTAATTTGGAATTTAAATCAACGCCTGTTTACTGTTTCCCAGCAAACTCAATTTTATCTAATTTGAAACTGCTCCAGTAAACCTGAAAATTCGTTAATCATTTTGTGCTGATTTATTGAAAATCCAAACTGGTTGCGCCTGGTTATAGAATAAGCTGGGTTGCGTTGAGTTGAGTCGACTTAGACGAAGTCAACTAAGAGGTGTCGGAGAAAATTTATTATATAAATCATCGACGCAATGCATCACAATATATCACATGGATTTGATACATTGTGATTAAATTTGTTTTATATTTATAAGGTGACGTGTGGTCCGTTATGGACCATACGTCAAAAATCTAAAAATTGTTCTGAACTGATTTATTTTCGTTGTTCGTTAAATGGCAACATGGGGCCAATCTATTGCAAAACCAGTTAACACAATTAACATTGGGTTGTGCGGGGTTTCGTTTGTAACGTTTAAATGCTTCCGAACTCAACGCAATAATAACTTCCGAGGAAAGTCTTGTTTAATGGCAATTTTCGCCAACTCCAAGATCGGTTTGGTTGACTTGGGTTGACTATCATTTACATCCTCTATTTTCTTCGTAACTCTTGAAGACTTCTGATTTCAGTGCAATAATTACTTCCGAGACCAAGTAGCACAATCCAAAAAGTTTCATAAACATTTGTTTCTGTTGAATAAATTCAGTCTACGGCAAAAAACAACATTTTCTTCCTTTCTTTAATAGAATAAGCTTTAAGGGAAAAAACATTTCATTTCATAATTCGTGGTAATCAAATAAAATACTAATATTCGTAATACATTTTATTCGTAAATACGTTGGTTAGGTTAGGAAACATTTTTATTTTACACCGTGCTAAAAAATTATTCAATTGACAAAATGAAATTACCAACAGTTTGCGTTTATGGGCTGGGTTGGGTTGGGTTGGGTTTGGTTGGGTTGAGTTGCATAGTCCAAACCGTACTCTTGAACACAAATGTATACTGTTTTGCAGCGGAATAATAAAGTCCACGAATTTAAATTACAGGACTAAGTAAATCACTGTCCAAGAATCGACTAGTAAGTCCAATTTTGACAGTTTAATTGATGCAACTTTTAAAATGCAATTTTGAGAGGTTCACGACGTTCCCATTTCAAATGTGAAGTCATCTGAGTTTAAGCTTCTCCAAATCGATCGTACAAACTTAGAATTCAGTCTGTTGCCCGAAGACTGAATGCCTAACATCACTCAATGTAATCACGAAAGATACTTGGTCTTTTAATCGCAACAATTGATTATTATAGTGATACAATTTACATTTTGATAGAAAACAGTTTATGCTTCAAATGCTGGAGTCTGTAGAAAGTCGGCTGTGAGACTACAAGGATTTATTTTATGTCGTATTAAATTTTATTACAAAATTATGAACTTCTCAAATCTCAAATCACAGTTATTTTTATGCGAAATTATTAAAGTATTTCGCGTAACAAAAATTCAGGAATTAAGGGGAAAAATACATTGTACCCATTACTTGCATTTTATTATCTATGGATATGTTTCAGGGGTTTTCAGAAAATGTTTTGAACCTAAAAATAATTTGCGTTAGTTCGTAATTAGCAAACTTAACAAATGTTAACTGTTAACTGAAATGCATCCGCTTGGAATAGCTGATACGTCGAAACATAGGCAACTTAGTATTATGTAAAACAGACTCGGTTTTGGCCAATTGCAGGTGTAAGTTTTGGGGTGGCAAATTTAAATCACTCATCTTAGTTTAAAAACAGAGTATAGTTACATCAACTAGTGGCAAATGACCTATGTGATAAATAATTTGCACACTCAATGTTGTCTATCACGAGGTACTTGCTACATATGCGGATTGTTTCAAACAGCGAGGCGCCGAGAATGGGCGAATGTCTTGAGATTTTTGTATTACAGTTGCCTTTACTGGCAATGTGATGTCGACATTGTGATGTCGTCAACCTAACTATTTATTTTGTCGCAGCGGCTTTATATGCAAGGGCGGAATGTGTATGAATGGTAGGTCAAAGACTGTTTCAACATTGATAAGTGAATGTATACGTCTTGGTATAGAAGGGGGAGTAGCACGAAATGTTGAATGTGTGTGATTTTATATTACCCATACAGCGTTTTTCCACCATTGTTCTGAACTTGTTACATAATTACATTGTGTGTTTCCCATTTCCCATTATAACACTTTTAAGTTTTGGGAAAAAGTTTAACAAGATATAATTTAAACAAAAGAAACCTTTATTAAGCAAAAATAAAATTAAAAGTAACTAATTGACTTTAGACTTTAATACCTGTAAGTTACATTTCTGATAATGGTCCTCTATCCTTAATGAGGCGAAGTTTTCATCATGGCTTGGACGCTTTCTAAATCCACTTCTCTAATTTTTCTCCCCACCATGTTCATACACTTTCCTGCTAATAGGCCACAAAAAGTTTCAATTTGCCTTGCCTGAGGGACATTCGGAGGATTATCATTTTTAGGGACATATGGTACATGATGGGTATTCAACCAGTTGACTGTATCTCTGGTATAATGCAATGATGCAAGATCGGCCAAAGTATGTAATCATCATCGACATGATGTTGATTAATAAAATGATTTGGGTTTTGATAGGTAATTGCGTATATATACTTCAGCATTCACTGCCTGTCCTGTTACATGGCCTACATAATGTCTAGATATCCCCATCTCAGATATGGCACACAAGACCAAAATTTTCTCAGAAATTCTGGTCAATTGTGCGTCTGTATACTTTTGGCATTTCTTACGTTTTCTGTACTTTAGCCCTGTTCTTTTAATATATCGTGAAATGGTAGCAGAGAAAACAGGAAAACGACGTCAGTTAACGGGAAGACACTCCCATGGTATTTTTGGAAAGTTCTACCAATCTGTTGATTTGAACCTGTGTTAACTTACGTGGACGGCCTGTCTTGGACAAGTATAAATATGGAATTCCCTCTTCGCATTCTCGAATGATCGAATGGACATGCAGTACTTTTTGGAATATTTTGCTCGCGAAACATGTTTACAATATTTGATTTCGGCACCTGTACAACTAAGTTATAAATTGTCTTGCGAAGAACTAATTTTTACGCCATTTCGCGAACGACAAATAAAAGTACGAGATGTAAAACAAATTGACAAATCCACTAGCAACATATTATTCCATTGCAGACTCGATCTATTAGTTTTGCTATATCACAGAAAGCATTAAAGCATTTTTCCCAGGTGTTATTCCTCCTGTATTTTGTTCGTCAATATATTTATTTGGCTTTTTTTAGATCATTTTCTTCTAAGCAATGTTTACTTGCTTGTCTTTAATTATTAATTGGTATTTACTTTTACTGACTAATATAGAATGCAAATATTTGACATTAAAGGAGAACAATACTTATTGTTTTATACTTGTGATATTATGTTGGTTGTGTTTGATGTTCAATGATAATTATTACTAATGTTATTGCCAATCATTGTAGGGTAAAATGAAAAGAAAAATCATTTAATTTTTTCACTAAACCCGAAAAGTAAATTTATCGTTCAAGCCATTAAAATCCACTTACTTACAATACTTATAACAATAAGAAGATACGTAGGTATGTCAGGAAATAACGTAGTGTAAACAGATCCAAGGCAGTCCATCGGTAACCCATACAAGGAGCAACAACTGATATAACCCTCAAGTACCAACAGGTAACGACCTCATCAAGTTCATTATACCACAAGCACAATTATGCAAACTGACGCAGAATCAATGAAATGAATATATCATAAAAGCAAAATAATAAATATATACGAAATCTACAATATTGAATTTAGCCATTTATTGTTTTTCTTATTGACCCTGATAGGATGTTCAATAGGATGCAATTTTACAGGAAAATAGCGCGGTGAGAAGGTGGAAAATTTCAGAAGCATATTTAATCAATTCGCCCAGGAAAAAAGATGAAAATGTATGGTACGATCAGCTCTGCATATGATAAAGATGTCCCTAAGGTAATACTTTAAAACGTCCAGATATTATAAATGGGAGGTAAAGGTAAAGGGTGCTGTTCATGACGATTTTTCTTATTGTACCTAGATTTAACAATCACACTGAATATTACATCATGATCATGATCAACCTTGTCGATGAATAATAAGACATATTAATCTTCAACTTAGCAGAATTTAAATATTTGGATGAACAAAGTATAATTATGATAATAAATTCAATAATACGTTGGCTCAAACCATTTAAACTTGTTTTCGTGGTTTAGTGGAAAATATTCAGGAGTAATTTTTAAATCCACCGTAACAACGACTATCTGTCGCGCGAATAAATTTTCTTTCGCGAGCGGAGTTCGTAAAAAAACTACTTCACCTTCCCTTCGGCCTCCTTTTTGAGTGCTTCGGACTTGGATACTTTCCGCAAGATCAATTTACCGAACCGTAAGAAAAAGTTAAACTTTGAACCGCATACGTAACGGCGCATCTCGTCGAATCGGAGAACCAACTTCTGGATGTCGAGAACGTCATAAAATAATAAATCGACTTTTCATATGGAAAAACGACAAGTAATGTCGGCGCGATCCCGCAGAAGGTAAACCGTTATTATCGTCGTTTTGGGAGATATTGACTTTCGTTAACGGGCCGTAAAGTCGTTGTACTTTGCTAAATATCTCGGGCATTTGCGGTGGCAAACGATTGAAGTTTATGAACTACGACTGACGTAAACAATCTTTGAAACGTGTTTTTAATTACGCTGCGAAGTTATCACTTTTTGAAATAATTTTACGACCAATGGATGATACCAACTGCGTTCTGTTATTATCATTTGTTAAATAGAAGGAAATTTAGTATTTTACAACTCAAATTTTTAATTTTAATCGTGTAATTTTATATTTTCGGTAACATTAATTTAAAAAAGAGAAAGCCAGCATTACGTTTCTTTCAAGTCGATAATTTATACCTAACGTGTTACGAACACACTCCACATTAACTGCATAATGAAGCCGCTACATTTACTAAATTAAAACCTAATCCGCTTTAAACGAGTTTCGTAATACTAGTCGTATACCCATTTAATCCGCATAACTCTGTTGTTATAGCTGTTGATAATGACACCTGCAGTGAATGGCCTATCGATTGTACCGGTGCGCTCCAATAGGAAGCGGCGGCGAAAGGTTTTCCAACACTTTCACCGCGTGTATTGTGTCCCATATTGGATCACCTCGTATCTATGCGCTGGGGGGATTGACGTGAACCGGCGCGAGGCTCGGGGGAGTTGGGATTCGAACACGGGACTCACAAGTGGCTTTGTCTTCTCGTGCTCAACTAGAAATCAGTTAGTAAATCATGTTAGCTCGCTATAGATCTCTTCTCCGTTCTCTTTATATCGTCTTCGTCCCTTGTTTTATCAGGAGATTATCGCCGTCTAATGATGTTTATTGTGCTGTTGCGATTTTAACGCAACTATTTGGATACATCCCGCAATTATTTACTCAATTTATCGTGTTTCGATTGCGAATGACGCTGTGCATGAAAGTGATAACACCTCAAAGTTAAGAAGATGTCAACGAGATTCTTTAGAATTGATATCATGGTTGGAAGCCTTAAATGAGTAGTAATTAATGTCAACCAAAATACACGTTTTGTTTATTTCTAGGCTGATATTCATAACCACTGTTATTACCATTGGATAGGATTAACAAAATACCAGAATGATGAATTAAAAAAAAAACACATTTATTTTTAGAAAAAAAAAGGATTTCAATCAAATTTTTATGTTTCGAATTAGAATAAATTATAGAATTAATACTATTGCTACTATAATTGTAATTGACTTCAATCGTTGTAGACGTTCTCGGCATCTAAGTGTTAGATGCTCAAGTTTTATTCGTTCGCTAATTACATTTAAAATGTTGCTTCTTTTCTGAGTTTATTTTCATGGAACTCTCCAAATCGATCCAGTACAATTAATAAAGGTAATATGGTTCATAATAATTTAGTTGTCGTTAAAATAATTCCTTTGATTCCAATTGATTGGTTATGCAATATAATATTATTAACGTCGGGTTCAGCTAAAATTAAGATTTTGACCCATTTTTAACACATGACGTGGAGAAACAAATAAAAATGGGGTATTGATTTTAACTATAATACGTGATCGTGGACTTCAATCAAAATCTCAATCAATCAACAGAATTATGCAGTTATTGATCTTGGTCACATTACTACTGTGTCAGTAAATTTTTATTAAAATCCAAATATCAATGAGACAGTATGACCTATGATGGATAATTAAGTGATTATAGCTATGAAGGTGCTACTCCATTGTTGCTCTAAATTTAGTTAATTATCTATCGAGCGTGAGCATTTTGCTATTCTCTTTTAATAACAAATAAGATAAATATAAATAAGATGTTGAAATGTCCTTCTGCCTTAGTCTGAAATTAAAGATATTTCTAAATAATACAAATGCCCCAGAATATGTGTTAGAAACTATTTATTATGCCAAGATGATGACACAGGAAGGAAATATTTCGACATATTATTAGTGTTGACAGAACGAACACATACTTTTTGTCCGAACAAGCATTATTACTACCTTACCAAAGTCTCTACGAGAATAGTAGTGAGGTACTGTTCGACAATAAAGGTGGCCAGCGAGTTTCAACATAAATACTAAAATTTCATTTTTATACGGATGATCTGCAATAAGCGTGATTGAAGAAAATTGAAATTAAAATTGAAAAACAAGAATAACGCATGAAGATAAATGAAATCTAATGATCAAGGCAAAAACTAATATAAAAAATCTGCAGTGCGAAGCACCGAAAAATTTCCAGCAAACATCACGATGGCAAGTATATTTTTTGAAAAAACTTTTCAAAATAAAAGTTTTTAAAATTCCAATATTGTGGAACATGGTGATAATAGTAAACCATCGCTTCCGGTTGAATATCTCAAAATATGACGTTTTCTTCCTCGCTCCACATATAGGTCAAAATTTGTGTTTGTGTTAAACTCTTAACAGTACGAAATTTTTCATGAATACTACAAAAAACCAATCCAACCTAACCTAACTCTACCCAAGCCAACATACCCTAAGCCAACTCGACCCAACCCAACTCAACTCAACCTAATCCAAGTCAACTCAGATCAAGCACCAAACCCAACCCAATCAGAATTATAACTTAGCATGATGAATAAATATTCTCACAATGAATTTTCCACGATGAATTTTCCGGAAAGACGCTCACTTTTCTCTATTTTTCTCTCATTTTCTATTATTCCATTATTTTTTCTTCGGATATGAAGTTATGAGATATGAGTTTTTGTTTCAGTTATCGTCATTTGAATTGATTTTTAATTATGTCGTTTTACACTTCTTACTTTGTTATATATACGCCTGGATAGTTCATCGTGGAAACTTCATTGCGGGAATTTTTTGGTGGAAAGTTAAAATTGTGATTGGGTTGGCTTGGATTGGCTCGGTGAGTGTTGAGCTGGATTGAGTTAGGTTGGGTTGAGTTGAATTGGGTTGACTTGGGCTGGGTTAGATTGGGTCGGGTTGGGTCGGATCGGGTTAGGTTGGGCCGAGTCGGGGCAGGTTGGGTTACGTTGGATTGGGTTGTGTTGCATTGGGTTGGATTTTGTTGCCACGATACATTTTACAAACGTTAGGATTGGATATAATAAAATCATAATTGTTGGATTTGCACGGGCATGGAATAAAAACGACAACAATTACTGAACCATAATAGTAAGTAATAACCAACGCAAGATCTTTGACATTGCGAGAAATAAATTTATTGAAACGCATCGAAACATTTCGTGCATGTGATAAAACTACATTTTCCCACTATTGTATTATTTTTGGTGTAATTATTTTATACTAAAAACCGTTTGAGACTTTACTCACTTAAGGAATTAAATATTAATAGTTGGAACAAAATACATGATCATAAGTAATATAGATATCAAATTAGACATAGAAATTGATGGACACAAAATTGAACAAGTAAACAGATTTAAATATCTTGCAACAATAGTCAACAACAAAGGAACAGGAACATATAATAGGAAATAAATGATAGGATAAAGGCATCGAACATAGTGTACTATGCTATATACCAGAAGTTTATCAAGTACAAAGAAATGTCAAAGAAAACGAAGACAGTATGCAAGACAATATACCAACCAGTATTACTACATGGAAGTGAGAGTTGGATTTTAGCAGACAGGCAAGAAAAAATAATCCAAGCAGCGGAAATAAAATACGACAGAAAAGTAGTAGGAGCAAGAAGAATACATAAGAGGAGAACGTACGATAATACAAAGGAGATAGGCATTAAATCCAGAATTGGTTTGCATAGGATGTGAGACGAGAGGCAAGATAAGAGCATCTGGGAGGCGAAATCTATGGGGAAAACTAAAGAGGAAGATGAATAGCACAGCAGAGACATTTTAAGAGGATAAGGCTGGAACTCAACGAAGGAAGTGGTTAGAAGTTGGAAGATAGGAAGAATGGAAGAAGTTTGTAAAATATATAAAAATATAGTAAGGTAGATAAGGTAAAATGTAACCTCGACGTTGTGGTTTCTAATGAGGAGGAAATTATTATGTATGTATGTAATATTTTGAATTTGAGTAATTTTAATGAATGCAACATTGCGAGCCCTCATCAAAACGGACCAAGAAGGGGGGGGGGGGGGGGGGAGATGAAGCCAAGGGGGAGATGAAGCCGAGCCAGGAAAGGTCCTTTAAGACTGAATTCTCGAATCGCGGATGCCAGCAAATAAGTAGCATGGTGAAGGAACGATCTGGCAAACTGGGAGGATGCACACCAATATTTCGAAGAGGGTAGATATGGAAAAAATTTAAAGACCTTCAACCCAGCACACGCATTTCCAGTTAGGCATATTAACGTACCATCTATCGAAAAAATTGTTAAGGTGAAGATGGCATCACAAACAGAATCTTGACATTTTTCAACGGGATAATAAGCGGAAACGTGTGAGTTACCAAATAATTAATGCTGTATGATGGAATGAAAATGAAGGGACGTCTAGTTGGTATCAACTTTATTACTAAATTTAAATATATAACAGAATACAAACGATTGCTTTATTGCATTGAATATTATTAAAGATAGCAAGCAATTTACTTGTATTTTGTTGGATTGTTTTATTATCTTAGGTGGGTCTATTGATACTAGAATCTCAGAGATTGGTTGACCCTGACAAAATATAAATTTTATTTCAATGCTGCCCTACTTTTACACAATAAATTATAAATACAACTGAAGTAAATACCTTTAATACATATTTGTACAGTGATTAAAGCTTTCTTAAAATCTTTTACGAAAATTGGCCGAAATTAGTGAAGTTCAAATTTTATTTAACATACTTATTAATCCAGATTTCCTTTTCGTACCAAATATCTTAAACATATTATTTATTTAATTTAATTTTGAAATTAATTAAAACTTCAAATGATTTTAATTTTCACAAGGTCATGTTGAGTGTTTTACTTCCGCTCAAATTTTGATTCATTAACAACGATTGTATTGGGGTTTAAAATGCAACCTATACCGCATAAATATACGTCCATAAATTCGATTTACTAGCAGGACGTAATGCAAACTCAACGGAATCCGCAAGACTTTAAGGCATCATTAATAATGAGACAATGGCGGGAACTTTACAGGTTGAAACGTCTACCTTGGTCGTATCATCCTTATCACCTTCATGCTCGAACGCGTCGCTGGCGTCTCAGCGGTAATTCGCGGAGAAACTTTACTCATTGCCGCGGGCACGCAGGTAGAAAGGCTAATGTATGGCGTAAGGTGAGCGGAGATCGCGCACCGACGCAAAGATAACATAATTACCGTGCTCGGGGATCCGCGGTTGAAATTAGGATCATTGTTATGTGCAACTCTTATCCTCCATTCAGCTTAAGACGCCCATAAATCCGTACCTGCACGGCGGACGATAACGATCTATTTTACCGCTTAACTTGCCGTATTACATGTGACTCCAGAACTTTGCACATTACGTCAATTTGGGATCACGTTGGTCGTCGTTAATTTTTCTCCACAACTAGCATATTCTAACAATATATCAAAGACAAAGAAAATGTTCACATTTATGTAGAATTGCAATTACTGCTCTCAAAAATGTAAGTTATCAACTATTAACATCAATGATCAAATTAATATCTGCAGTACATTATGTCATCATTATTCATTATATTTTGGGCTGTCACCGCGTCATAATATTCGGTGGAATATCCGACCACATCATTAATTAATTTTGATACAGATAGACTTTTTTTAAAAATAATTTCACGAATTTGCCACTTTATAAATTAACAGGATAAGTAAACAGCGCCCAACGCAGCAACATTTAAACGTTTTTCTTGTAGCTTTTTTTCAGTTTCCCGAAAGTGATTTAGTTAGGGCATTATATATGGCAATCTGCAGATATCGAGGAAAAGTATCGTATCCGCCACTTACCTCTCACGTTGCGCTCGACGGGGTATCCCCTTACCTACCGCGGAGCTCTGAAAGAAATCTCACCGGGACTGAAAATTGAGAGTAATAAACTGCTTGAGCATATTTTACAGAGCCCGATTCACCGACTGGAACTGTACACCTACGTTCTCTGTCAATTAGATGTGAATTATACTGCACTACGATGCGATAAAAATGTAATTAAGTCTGAGCGTTATTAATTTATGTTAGTCGTACGTTAGGAAACGGGGGTTTCTAGTCGTAAAATGCTGGGTCTCGAACACGCTATTAATTGTACGTAAAAATTAGCGATGAAACGATTACGATGGATCGTAATCGTCGCTTGTGGATCCGATTATTGCTGTAGATTTGAAAGGATATTTATTTGTTTTTAATATCCTCGTATGTTTTGACATTTGGAATATGTACATATGTCACAATTTATTATATTCGACATTTGGTAATTCATTAGGGAAGTATTTGAAGCCAAAATATTTGTATGGATGAAATAAAATGGACTTGTTAGACAGAGATTTATTTATAGTGCTTTAGTAAACTACGTTATATTTGGATAGGTAGAAGAAAATAAGTTAGGTAAGTCTGGTGTAGGATATGATACATCATATGACATGTAAGGTAAACGTATCTACATAAACAAACCTAGAACTACAATAAGTACAATAGGTTAAATCTGAAACAATAACGAATATGCCTCCACCAGTGAATCTGGATTTTTCGTAGAATCAAGGATATCATAAAAAGGATTGGTATGAAAAAATATCAATACGAAATTTTATAAAAATAACGAAACTCAGGTATAGTACGATGTAGCAGGGAAGTATACAGAGTCGTTTATGCCCAACGAAAGGTTGAGTATAACTTCTTGAAATGTTGTGTAAAAATCTACTGGCCTCAATATTTGATTGTCGTGGGTTATATGGAGTTTTGGGGCGCGAGAAGAAGGTTCAATACTTTTAAAAGTAATCTGAGATAATCGTTTCGAGCAAGAATTATAAGCGAAAACGAAAATTGAGAGAATTATGTTTTTGATTATGTGTAAGAATTGTCGACGTCAATGAAATTGCTAATGCACTTTATGAGAGTAAGAACGCACATAGCGAGAAAATAAAAATTCCATGTAAGAAATAAAGAAAACTGTAAAAACTGGTAAAAAGTTTACAAATCTTAAAATATTTGCATTGGCCTTTCCGAGACTATAAAAGGGAGGTCTTATAACAACCGAAAATCAGTGTCATTTTATCTGGTCTATAGTGAACGTTGAGACGTTATTCAATAATAACGTCACTAGGCAACACATTATTCATCAGGATTAATTTCTAATACTTTCACGTTATGTACGATGTAATATCTTCCCGTATTAATTGGTGTAGGTATAATAATTTAGTCCGCCTTACGTTGGCTGGAGAAATAATTAAGTCTGATCGTGGCATTTCTCAGCCTTACTGTTTTAATTGCATTTTTAGAGAGATGTATTTTTATCAATTACAAGGTTATATTCGGAAACTTTTTTTCGTCCTATTTGATTTTTGATTATTTAATTTCAAATGTCTCAAATTTCTGACAGTCGACCATTCGCTACCGCGAAGAGGCGCTGTCAATATTGTACATGTCATGCATACTGAACAAGTTAATAACTGGGATATCTCAAGCTACAGTATTAAAAAATATATATTAAGATCTAGGAATGAATAAAGTAGCCATTGGATTTCCAAATTACTTACCCGTAATAAAAATTGTGTCGGAAACAAATATCTGAAGAAAACTTGAGCGCTGTGATTCAGGATAAATACTTTTTCTCGAAAATTGTAACATTACTGAGACCCATCGGCAACACAAGAAACCATACAATGGGTCCACAAGGGATCTTCGCGCCCAAAAAGACAAGAACACAGGTTCGTCGGGAAAATTCTTGGCAACGGTGTTTTGGTATACACAAAGAACCTTACTAATTGAACACATGAAAAAGGACTGTACAATAAGCGGAGAAGCCTCCAAGGAAACAATCAGAAAGTTGAAAACTGCCACAGCTAAATAGGCCCCAGAACCATGATCACAAGATTACAATTGCACAGTCCAAAAGCTCGTTTTCCACAACTCGATAGACTTTTTCTTGCTTAGGTTTATGAAGCAGGGTGTTTCTTGTCACGAAGGATTTTCCCCTACTTTTGGTTACACCCGTGCTCTTTTTTACCGGTTTTTATAATAAAATATTCGTTGGTACGTTCATTTAAGATATTTGTTAATGGGTTCATATTCTTCGCGATTGAATTTATATGGTTTGGGTTCAATGATTTGAATAGAATAAACCCAACTAATATATTACTACATAACTACGTGAACTAAGTTTTTCCGTTTGTGGTAGTTTTTATTAATGAGTAGACAATTGTTCTCAATATTTCAGGTATGCGTTCCTAAGAGAGAATGCCACGATTTTGTTTTAAGATGGCGGGCATTTTGTCATAGGGCATGTGACAGGTCTGTGTTCCAGCTATGTCAATGTAAAATCTTAGCTTACTCGAATATGTCAATTGACAAGCATTAATTAATTGTTTTGACTATGTCAAAAATTTCAATTTACATTTAATTTCAATTTAATTTTCAGTCTCTTGAAAAATTTTATTCTTTCAATCAGCTCGCCAAGTCTGCATTTGGTATTTGACAGTGACTTATAATTCCACGTAGTTAATTCATGCTCTAGTGTTTTTATTTGGGTGATTAGTATGAAGTGAACTGCCCGAGCAGTGAGCTGTTCCGCTAATTTTGCACACATTGCGGTGTTTTCATATGAAAATAAGTTCTAAATAAAAAATTTTGCAAACCCTTCACACTTGATTTTAACAAATCTAATAGATTCGTTAAGATACATTGTTCATATTGTTTACGAGTGTTCGTAAAAACGTAAACATTTACAATTTACACGTAAACGCCAATGACTTAATGACAACAATGTAGTGAAAAAAAAAATCGAGAAGCTTTTCTTCGTATAAGCAGAAAATCCTGCGTAATTATCAAATTACATACTCACGCAGAGGTCGTACATGTCGTCATAAATTTAGAATAAATCACAACCACAATAGAAACCTACTTACGTGAATCTATAGAGAGGCCCGGTGTCGATAAATTGTCAGGTGCTTTTTACTTTTTGGAAGCGGTAGCGTCTGCCAGCTATTGTAGCAGCAATAGATGTATTTCTACCCTAATGTATGGCATTTGTACAAAAGATTTACATTACGCGCTTTTTACTTTATTGTTTCTAAAATTGATTCTGGAAATTTATATGTTGCTTTTTCAATCATGTATCGTAATGTTTATGTGGGCCATTAAATCGCTCACATATACCTATAAACTTGGTGTTTGTTTACCGGGACGTCTCATATCGATCTCCACCGTTAGATAAACAAACCATGCTCTTCGCATACCTATCTGACAGGTATTTATTTTACCCAGATTTCGAGCCAATGGTGCACGCATATGCTAGTGTTCAGGTTCCTGATTAAGAATCAAAAACTACCGTTTAAACCCGACATTTCGGGTGCGTCTTTGCCCACCCGATTTTTATAAATAAGTATTAAACATATCCCCACCGCATAAATCAAAAAGGATTTTTGTTTGAAATATTCTTAAAACGTTTCGTGTAATACAACTTATATATTTATTGCCCGAACCCGAACAGGACCGAAATATTAATTAAGCACTCACCACCAGCGCCATCTGCCTTTCAACGAGACAGTGACGATTCCCATACATCTGTCTCTCACCTGCAACGAAAAGAAAACCTATTAACATTTGTTATAAATCACATCTGAATTGTAAAATAATTGCTGTTGGTATTTACGCAAGTAAGAAGCGTAATTTGTGGCATATTTAAAGAATTTGGTTTATTTCGGAGTATTAATTTATGCATTTCATTTTATTTTCAGTTAGCTTCAAATATTTCGAATTTTCATTATAATTATATTACAACGAATATTATTAATTAATTTGTGAGAGCAGATCCAGGTTACGTATCCAATAAAGAAATTGGAAATAAATGCCACACAACGAAAATACCTTGAGCACCTCACCGTAAAGACGGTATCGATCAGCGAAAGCCGGTGATAAATAGGGGAGAAGAAATAGGATATTAAGTGACAGCACATAAATAAAGCAATGATTGATGAAATAAAATCTATAGGGGAATAGTTAAACTCGCGCCAATTGCAAGCTTATGGAAATTACGTACGAGTAGACCAAATAGAATTATTCAGTGCGTTATGAGGGATTCGTGGAAAAAACACAGACACAGGAAACCTCTGCGCGAGGTAACCGCTAACTTGGGAGCCAAGGGAAATATAGTATGAACGCAGGAAAGACCCTTTGAAATGTGGCGCCGTAATAAAAGGCGAGGTCCGGTTATCGTTTCGATTTCGACGCTTCACTGGACACTCCGCAGGGAAAAGAAATAAACTTTCATCTTTTACCGATCACGTACCATGTACGTATGCGTTTTAACTGGCAAATTCTACTTTTGGAAAAAATCACATCGCGGTTATTTCAAACTAAAAGTTAATTCGTTCGTCCCGCAATTTATTTCTTTGGACATTTTCTGACGATGTGTTTGTGAAAAAAAATGGGAATTAAAATTGGTTACAATAATCACATTTTACGCAATGAAACGCCATATATTACAAACAATTGAGTCTGTAGCTCGTGAAGTAATTTGTAATCAAACCTATTCGTTCACTAGGTAACAAAGATAGAAAGATTAAGAAGACGCACCCTAGTAACTTAACGACATATAGGTGCAATTAAAACCGGCTTTAATTCGTTGCCGGTAATAATATTAATGTTTTCGGGGACGATACCGAGGAATTTTGATGGCGGTAATACAGTAAAATTTTTGCCCGTACCTGAAACGGAAACTAATTCAATCCGTTTCGGAGATCCGCGTCTAAGGTTTATTTAGACTGAAAGCGCGGGGCTTTCGCTAAAACGCAGGATGAAAGCAATTCTAAATGTGAATTACCTGGAAATTAACCGTGAACGGCTCGCGAGAGAGAATGAAGTCTGTCGAGTGAAGAGCAAAACGGACGCAACAGGGATCCTGCAGCACAAGCACTCATTACCGCCTCTGTGAGAGCCGAGCGAAAGAGTGAGAGGTGGGGAATCCGGTCGGATTGCTTGCTGACTGCGCCTTTTACCGGCCGCCGTGGAACTGCTAAATATCGAGACGTTCGATGCCGTGCCCCCGCCGGACCAACTTCGCAACTTTAAATTGATTTAAATCTACCTTTGCGTTAATTCGAAACAATGCTTTGATTCGGCGGTAAAACGTGAAACGATCAAATACGGTTTCCGCAATTAAATCGAAATTTAAAATCGGAATTTAGACTTTCTCTGGAAACTTTTACAATTATTTATTGAATGAATTGGTCGAGCTAAACTAAAGTTATATATGCCTATATAGTTGGTATGCGGAAGGTACCTTTCAATGCTTAACTGTTTCTGTGTGGATATTTTTACCTCTGTATTATGCTTTTTCCATAATTTATGGAAACAAACATGTGCTGTAATTCAACTACACTTCTCTGGTGCGTTACACTAATTTCTTTTTCAGGTAATATGTAAACACAGCCGTATGTGGTGGAAGACGTCGAAAGAATTCTAATGAGCCCCGTTGGCGATGTTTATGTGGAACAAAGTCGTAGATGGTAGACCAAATTTTATGAATACTATTTAAGTTGTCGCCTTTGCAGTAGAGGGGACCATCCCTAAAACTCTATTGGCGAAAGGCTGAATATCTGGACCACTTCATTTCTTTAGTAATCAACATATTAAAGTCTGCACCAACTGAAGCAGGGGCTGCGGATAGTAGAACAACAAGCTGTTGAAGTAGGCAATCTTTCTACTAAGGGAGAGAAATGAAAAGTTACAGCGGGAAAGAGAGGAATGAAAATCAGAAAAGCATAGATTGGAAAGGAAGGAACGAATAGACATCAGATATAGTATAATAGTAACCGGTATCGAAATTATAGCAACAGAACTGGAGGCCTTTCAAAACGAAGTAATTTGTATTCCTAAGAGAACTGGGAATGAAATCGCAACTCAGCAAGGTGTAGCAATACAAACGTATTGATTCAATTCGCTGACCATTGCGATCTTGGCCTTGAACATTACACAAAAAAGAAAACATAATTTTCAACAATCCAAGGAATAATGGACCCATTGACAGGTTTCTTATAACTGTAGATGCTTGGAAACAAATGCAAGAACAAATGCAAGAACGAATGAAGGAAGGCAGTTGGAGGACGAATGCAGGACAATGTTAGCAGAAATAAATAAAGCCTAAATAAACGAGCAAAAACAAAATACGGCGGCAAGTGAATATTCAGAGCGAAGAAAAGAAAATGTTGGGAGAAAAAGCTAAAAATCGTGATAATAACATTGTAAACAACAATAAAACGAGCCTTTATGATAGTATTGAACGGAATTAACAACTATGGTTAAAAATGTGAGTCGAACATTTTGATAAACTGTCAAACATGGACGAGTATGCTGCCGATTTGGAGAACATAGAAGGAAACAATAAATAGTCAACAAAAGTTAGGAGTCGCTATTGATTACAGAAGTCTACAAAAAAAATTCATTGGTACGGACATAATTTTAGTAGAATCTTTGAATACCACCATTGACAATAATGCAAAGTTAACTATAACCAACCCAACCCAACCCAACTCAATCCAACCCAACCCAACTTTTTCTTTCAGTCGACTTATTTGAATTATTTTAGAATATTCGAAACTTATTAAACGATATGGATACGTCAAGAAGATGTTAGTTAAATGTGACCAGAATACTTTTATAACCCCAAAAAGTCCAGAAATCAATATTCGTGCGAAGTTCGTGTTTTTGTTATTTTGGCATGGACATAAAGGACTAGAATAAGCAGTCGGCTCCAGATATTGTCTACAAAACCTGCTGTGAACACATATGATTAGTGGACGAAAGGTCAAAGACAAAACAAAAAAAAACTTTTTGATGACTGCAATTTTTGTTCAATGAAGTTACATTGAATGAACCCAAAAAATGAGTTATCCAGATTTGACTTCAGCTACGATAAAAGACCCTTCTCAAATGATGTTCTCACTCCCATTTTTGTGAACTACCATAGGAACACGATGCTATGGACGTAAGTATCAGTGCAAGTGACGAAAATGACCCACACAAATGACAACAATTCTAACCCTCTTCATTTTAATCAAGATGAGCTAAGGCACCTAATCAAAGAGACTTATGAAACAATGCGTTAAAGCGTCTTTTTGTGTTTTGCATACCTATCGAGGAAATTTCCCAGGTATAGTTGATGGTCCAATTTCATAAATGCAATTTAGAATCATTGGCCTTGCT
This sequence comes from Geotrupes spiniger, assembly GCA_959613385.1. Taxonomy (NCBI): domain Eukaryota; kingdom Metazoa; phylum Arthropoda; class Insecta; order Coleoptera; family Geotrupidae; genus Geotrupes; species Geotrupes spiniger. The sequence continues at coordinate 12,346,760 of OY390737.1, read as the reverse complement.
TTCATTTGTTGAAATTATAAAAAAAATTCTGAGGTGTCACAAATCGAAAAATTACTCTGCCTTTGTCAATGATGTGCTAAACAATTGCTGGGTTGTAACATGAGCATAAAAATGCATTACATTACAGTCATCTGGACATATTCTCAGAGAATCTTGCCTTTTTCTATCAGTACATAAAAATTATGAAGGAAAGATACCAAGTTATATGGGCCACGCACATGATCTCTGATTATTGTAGCAGCATCATGCGTAACAGAAAAATTAATTTTACTATAAAAATGGCACATTTTCAGAATTTTAAGGATTGCAAAATTATATATTCCGTTCAAAACTGCGTAAAAAACAAACATACTTAAAATTTTTCAGCACCATATTTAATGTTGACCTGTTTTATAAGCAGGCATGCAACTCAGTGGATACCCAGGAAAATTATAAATCTGGTAATAACGACCTTCAACTAAATCGAAACAAAGTGGTAATGGAAGGAAGGGTGCGAAAATCGTTCAACGTGAATAGTTGTCTATGGCAGGATGGGGGTCTACGATATTGTTCAATTTTATGGTGGAACCTGAATACTTGTAAATGAGACGAAGAAAAATAAGGATCATCTGCATTGTTGATCAGAAACAGTTTGGAACAAGAGTACTACGAACGTTATTTCGAGGCATAAATGACACAGACTGATTATGGCAACGACGCACAAAGAGTGAGCTGATGGAGTGTATCGCCAGCCCTTCATAGTTAGTAGATAGTGGAGCTACTTAGAGCAAGATGTTGCCACCTCTACAGTTAAAAAGATCTAAAAACTTTAACCACTCCATCGCAATCTCTCTTAATGCAACATAGTAACACCGATGATGATATTTGGAGATCATGTAGTATGCATATTCATACTGGAAACATGTTCAACTACTGGCACCACTTTGAGCTACATTACAAAATGATTAAATATGATACATAATTTTGTCCATGGGTTCGCTCAATTGTTATCGCATATTTTACTGACGAATTTTGATGAAACAATGTTTGCCAATTTGTTAGTATTCAATAGACATAACTATCATCGTTGATCTACTGAAAATCCATATTTGGCAGGACAAAGAACATTCCAAGTTCGCTTTGGATTTAATCCCTGGCGTGGTTTGATTGTTACGAACCTTCATTGTAATTTTGTTTTGTTTTTTGAGTTTTTGTTTTACATTATAGATAATAGGTCTTTTCGTCTTTGATTGCAATTTAACTGGTAATATTTATTTGGAGCTACAAACGAACGAGGTATCCCTGCCCTGAGGCAAATTATTGAAGACATGCAAAACGTCTGGGTCCAGCAGGACGGCTGCCCTGACCATAATGTTCGCTACGTACAACATTTTTGAGAGAAAATTTTAATCAGAGTTATTACATTTAATGGACAAGTGCACTGGCATAACCTTACCCCCTTGACATTTATTCATGTGGTTCCACTAAAAACGAAGTATTTAATTTTGGACGACTACAAAATCTGGAAATTTTAGAAGAAAAAATGCAGGATGTGCTAAGATCATTAAACGAGAACACACTACATAGAGTTTGTAACTCAGTTAACACAAGGTGCCAAAATTATGTGGAGCAGAATGGTCGCCATATTGAACAGTTTGTTTATGTGAATATGAACCTTATCGCGTACAAATAAAGATTTATCTATCTATATAACTAATCAAAAATTATTAAAAATCCGCCATTAGAAAAATCTAAACTATATCACAAGGCAACTCTATTATGCAACGTACAATATATATGTCACCATACTATTTCACTGCAACAAAATTATTATACTATTTCTGTGGGATGCGTGACAATTGACACCAGTTTTTATCGTTTAATTGGCACTGTCGAAATCTCGAACCATATTTTTAATAAAAAAGCAAAATAAGCACATTATTATTGACATTACAAATCTTCCTGGTTTCATGTATAAGATGGATGATTAATTAATCCACATTGAATGTATATCCTACCAAACTTGGGCATCATTTAACAAATATATATTTTTTACGAAATCGACTATCCAATAACTTTTATTGAAGTCTCTATAATAAAAGAAACAAAATGCGAGTTAAAAATGTACGGATAAATCAATATGTCAATTACTGTTTGATCTTAGGACATTATAATAGATCTGACACACGTATACACTAATGTTAGACAAAAATAGCCATTACATTTATTTCAGTGCCCTATAAATCTCGCTCTTAGGATTGTCTCTCTTTGAAGTAAAAATGTAACAATAAATCTTCTATGTGATATAAAAATATCAATTTAATAACGACTGAAACTGTGCTAAGATTGGGTACGTGTAGAATCAACGAACGCTTGTCGCCAGCGCCTAAACTATATTAATATTAACAGGTAAGACGTTTACAAACGGTGTATGCATAATTTATAAATACGCTCGCATATTTTTGTAATTTAAATGCACATAAATTTGTAACTTAAAACCAGAACTTTCAAATATGTGATTTTAATTTTCATTTAACATTGAAAAAAATTCCGATGCAAATGCTTGTTAAATTTTATCACTGCAGAAATATTGCAAAAAGGGTTACATAAATCTGAAAATGAATTGACATTATCTCCGCTTTCCCTTCCGAGACAAGTTCTGTCGTCTCGGCAAAAAAGGCCAATGCCTCTGTCCGCCGCTATGTTCCCCAGTCTATGAAATAAAGTGGCAGGGGCTGGATATATGGACAGGTGCAATCAGGGAGTTCCTCAGGGAGACACGTCGCTGAAGAGGGTAGCTTAGACGAATGGGAAAGAGACCACAATTTTAAATCAATACTTTCCGACAAGTGAATCAGATTTAGGTAAGTTATGACAAAATGATTTCGTTACGCTGCTTATAACAATTTATGATGTTTTTATAGAAAATTGTCAATTGATTTAGTAATTTAATTTATGGATCTGGAATTAATGCAAATGCCATATATGTAATAAACTATTGAGAAACGAGAAGTAATAATTATAAGTTTTAAAATAAGTGTATTTTAGTATTAAAGAAATTAATATAACACAATTGTTACATCATTGATTTATACGAACTGGAATCCAATATTACAGAACGCAGCGATGTAAAAATTGCCAAGCAGCTCACGTACTGTAGCACCTACAACGCCAATACACAACAGGGAGAAGCGGAAACAAAGGTGCACTAGATTATTTCGCATCTCCAGTGAAGTTCGATCGGCAGCAGAACACCCAGCATCATCTGATTTCCAGCGGCATCACTAGCGCATGTATTTTTGATGCCGTTGTTATCTCGCACCTGCCTTATAAAGTATTTCGCGTTTACTCGTCTCCAGTTTTCCGATCCAATTTCGTCCGATATATGGCGACGATTTCCGAGGATTGCTTTGCCGGCGCACCACCGCAACATAAACCACCCCATATTATGAATGTTGAATGCAACATCTGTATTCGCGACGAGAGGGAGGAAGGAGTCACACTTAGGTGTGGAAATCCTTCGCAGGTCATAAATATCGGGTTGCGATACAATAAAAACGCTTCATCGGAATAGAGAATTAAGTATTTATAAAATCGAAATCGTATGATGTAGATCACGTCGGCGATGAATTATTCACGCGTCGCTCTCATCGATAATGGAATCCGATTTGAGATATACAGAAATACATAATGAAATAGTCTACCTGATTTACGGCGTTGTAGCAATAAATTGCTTCGGCACCCTGGGCTAAAATAAATACGTCAGGCAACGCAAAATTGCGAACGTGAAATACATAGATAGGCATTGGTAACATATGCAGTAAGTACGTTATTCAATTAAAGCGCGAATTAACAAAAAATACTATGCAAATACGAAACTTTTAGCATCAATGCAGCAACTTTTAAGTAATAATATTTTTGTGCTAATGAATGAGAAGTGTAAACAAAATATAATAAGACTTGTATTGTATTGAATAAATCTCTCTGAAAATTTTTGAAATATATTTATTACAACTATAATCGAATCTACGTTTTATTTGCTTCTGGGTTTTTACAAAAGTATTTCTTGAACACTTGAAAATCTAAGTTGTGCCATGCCATCCTTATTGAGTACTTCATTAGCTTTGCAATCAACAGGTTTTTACTGCAAACGCGTTGATTTTCACTATCGGTGAACTCCTGAACTTCCCATATACGCAAAGCCGTAAGCAACACATACTTTCTATTAATAAAACATACAAAGGTTGCAAATAAATTTTATGACAACTGATAATACTTGTGTTAAAACGATATACACACATCGACCGCTTCTTTATCCAATAAACGTTCAAAAATCAACGGACAATACATCACCTCCCTAGCAAATAAATTAACTGATCAGCAAACCAAACAATGTACCTTTCAGAAGGTGACGATCTAAACGCATTTTTAATGTATAATACAATTTTTATATTAAAACTTATAATAAGTGTAAAGTCTAACTATTATCAAGTGTTTTTCAAAAAAGTTCAATTAAGGTAGCTTTTTCTGTAATTGTCACTTAAAAATCGACAAATTCTTTTAAATCCTAAATTTTATGATGAATTTGGAAAGAGCATGAATGATTATAAAATCTTTTAATTATTTTTGTCCGCAAATGGTCATTCCAATATTTAAATTCAATTATTTTCATAGAATTCTACACTTTCCTTTGATAAGAACTATTAAAAATAAATAAAATATTGACTCGTTTTATTGATTGCAGATTATACCACTTTATCTGTGTGTACCTTAAAGTGAGGTCAGGGCTCCGAATAAACTTCTGATCTTAAGTCGTGGGAATTTCAGACGTTCTGGCAAAGCCCGTAATTTCGCGGCATCTACAACAACTTTAGTATTCTATACAAAGATGCTTCACAAATCTTAGTCATTATTTCAGGTTACACAACACTTTACAATGCACAACAGTATCGCAAAATCTCGTGATATACCTATGTAACTTGGCATGTCTCTGAGGATCTATTGTTCTACACGCAGGCTTAACTAAAGACTTTATAGTGGATTGCATCTTATAAATCCTCGGCCTTTCTTGCCCGACTTCTCGTGGGGTTAACTTCCGTTTTGACAAACTCCGTGCGTCAAACGTATAAATAACTTGAGCCAATTTAAATAACCCACATTTGTGTACGTAGCGTTTTTAAGCTTCGCGAAAGCGCTAAACCGCCGATGAAAGGTCCGATGAGTGCAAAAATTCCACGGTTATGAAATATGCACGCGGCCTGTCATTAATATCGGCGATGGCTATTTGATCGGTGGCAATCCGCGTATAGCAGTTAATGCGATGGCAAGTGGTCCCGTGGGTTGGAGCGTGGGAACATTGCCGACAAGCTCTCTGGGGATAACATGGCGGAATCGGGTTGCCCAAGCTTCGAGTGGATTTGTTGTTTCATTCGTCGGGAATTAAATGCACATACTTCGATGCTTAATCACTCAAATTAATTCCAAAATCTATATTTTGAACTACGAGGATAAATAATATAAAAATTTCTCTACAGTATTATTTATAATATGCAATTGCATTGAAATAACAATGATTATTTTAAAATGAAATAAAAAAGTGGTAGAGCGTAAATTTCGTTAGTTAAGTGCGAATCAGTGCGATCAAAAAAAATTCTATGCAGCCACTGAAAATGAAACACAATTCCCTAACGTTTGAATATTCATATCTGACTGCGATTAATGTGGGTTTTGGATCACACCTTTTAATGTCATCTTAAACGAACTGTCGACGAAGGAAAAGTAAGGGGCGAGAGAAAATGTATCAAAGGAAAGGGTAGAAATTGTTTCAGTTGATAGAGATGTTGAGAGCACTGAAGGAACGTCTGGGAAATCGGAAATTTGGAATAAATGAGAAGTGTGTAACATTGTGCTAATAAATTCTTTATAACAGAAAAATCGTAACTATGCACTGGTCAAGAATTCAAATTAACTGAATCTTATATTTAGTTTGGATGGATTATATTTTAGAGCGATGATTCAACGAAGATCTAAAGATTCACCAATTTGGGAAACATAGATATATAATGCTGGTTTCGTGATTTCTTATACTTTTTCATTTTTTGTAAGCCTATAGTCAGAATTAATTTTGGAATGACATATGTGTATATTCTTATCACATTTGCTGGAAAACGGTGATATCGAAAAAAAATCATACAAAAAAAATTTACCCCTACGTTTATTTGAAAATTTGTTTCGAAAAATGGGGTATATGTAAGCGTAAGAAAGTTCAGTGCGGGCCACTGCAGATTTTGTTCCTAAGTGATGGGAGACGGTAGTTTAAGTTCGATAGAAGTGGCGTTTTACATGAACAACCCTTAACTTAGGAATGGTCTTTAATGATATGCTTCTTCTTCTTTCATCTTTTCCTTATGCCATTTACAGCGTCGGATGTGGTGTTTTCACCCATGTCCTCCATTCTTTGCTATTCTTCGTCATCTCCTTCATTGATATTCCTCTTTTTATTCCAATTTCTCATATTCTATCCTCCCATTTCCTTCGTGGTCTACCAACTTTTCTTTTTCCCTCTTTTCTTGCTTCCATTACCCATCGTCCCCACTGTCGTTACCCACTGTTCTGTCCTCTCCCATTCGCATTACGTGCCCAAACCAGTAATTGTTCCTATTCTAGTTTCTTTGTTATTTTATCCCGCTCCAGTCTAACAAGTATCCCTTCATTTCTCTTCCTGTTCCTTTTTGTCACTCCCAGAAATTTCCTCATCACCTTCATTTCCATCGCTGTAATATTTCCTTCGTGTCTCTGTGCCACTGCCCAACGTTCACTCCCTTGTAATATTATTGGTAGCATTATTTTATTATACATCTTAATGATATGCTAAATCTTCAATCTAGCGTCAAATGCGCTTCAATTATATGCATTTGATTTGTAACATAACTAAAAATATATACATTAACAGTTGTTTCGTGGTATCAGACTGTGCAATAATTATCAATGTACAACGAGATTTTTAAGTTAAACTGACGTTCATGCGAGAGATACAATTTACTTTCAAGGTGAATAAATATTGGATGGGGAGAGATTACATGAGGTGTGAGGTATGCAAAAAAACGACCGAGTGGAGACATTGGTGGGAGGGGTGTGAAGAAATGGGATGGAATAGTGGAGGAAGAGAAAATGGGCATGGGTTTGGGAAGGATGTTAGGGGAGAAAGGGAAGGAAATTGAGGCTAAAGAGGAAGAAAGTAGAGGGCAGGAAAATGGTGTCAGTCAAGGGGGGAAGGAGAGTGGGAAGAATGGAGAGGAGGGAGGAGATGAGAATGGAAGGCGACAAGATAAGCTGGATGAAGAGGCTAATAATAAGTTAATAGTATTGTAAATTGGGAAATAATGCCAATAAAGGTTTTACTATTACTACTACTTTCAATTTCTTCACTGGCAGGATGGCCGTGTGAAGACTTGGGATGCCAATCATGTAATTGAACAAGCGGTGTAAGGAGGTGTTATTATCTAACTCATCTCGCAGTGTCGGTATTGGAACGACGTACAGCAGTAGACTCATTAAACCATCCGGACTATGACCTACGACTTAGGATGGTCAGCTTGCCATCGCGCTCATTGATCCAGTTACACAACTGTTACACCAACGTTACACAGTACCAACAATTAGTAATTCATATATTTTCTATATTGTACGTTACGCATCTATTCTAATAGTTTGTGCAATATGGGTCGGATGCTAGTTCATGTTCATTATCACGCTACAAAACACTAACTTCTCTTATTTATTTTACATAATATCAGTATTTCCTTGTTACCACCTAATATCTTATAGCGATATGGCGATTGCCTTACACGATTATTTCTTGCACTTTCATTTAAGTTCATTTCGATAGTTTGTATCGGTAATTAATTAAATTTTTTACTTTTTTCGTTTTCATCAATTTTCATGGATTTTGATTTTGAAATTGAAATTGATTTTGAAATTGAAGCGTAAACTGTGAGTTAATTTTGAAATTCTTATAATTTACGTACCCTGAGATATAAGATACAGAAAAAAAAACAACATTGGATTTCGCCTTTATGTCAAAATCAAACCTGTCGGTGGAACAGGAAATATATCATGTAAGGTAAAAAAATCAAAAATAGTGGTGTTAATACCTCATAAAATATTAAGCCGAAAATGTTCCGGAAAATAGTTCAAAAAGAAGAAATATTATATCATAAAACGTCATGTATAAAAAATGGTTACGACTGGGAATGAAAATTTCGTACTTTTGTAAAGAATTCGTATTATTAACTATCACTGTATGCAGCACAAATAAAATTCATAATGATTACGATTACGACTTGGAATCTGGGCGACTACCCGGATAAGGCTTTCCTTTATCCTTCACAATAGCTTCGTTTGTAAAAACTTTAGATCGGTCGTGGTCGCAAACAAGTTACTCTTTTCGGGTTAATAAAGTTTATTGTTTCCATTTGTTGGTATTTAATGTAATCTTATGAAATATATGAGGATAAGGTAAAACGTTCTCAGCCTAGCACTTTCTTGTGTTATGAAGGTACATTTATCTCAATAACGAACGTCAAGTGTCAACTCGATCTGTCAAATAATTTTGTTTATACTGATTTTTAAAGTGTTGCGTTTGTTACGTTGAAATGGATGAACTGAAATAGCGCGGCGTTATAAAATTCTTCGTTTTGGACGGTTTATAGCCAACGGAAATTCGTTCAAAGTCCAAAGGTTCGTAAGGAGTCCACTGCTTTATTTTTAACAGTGAAATAAACGGATTAACCACGTGAAGGACAAGCAAAAACTGCAACCACAGAAGAAAACATCGAGAAGGTGCACAATATGGTATTGAACGATCAGTTATTAAACGTCTATGAGATAGCTGAATCTGAGAATTTTGCATAAAGAATTAAATAGGAGGAATATTTGTGCTAGGTGAGAGGTCACGTTCAATGTTTTCTGGGATGCAAAAGAGATTCTTTTTAAATTACCTTGAAAAGGGTAAAACCATAACTGGCTAATGCTATGCAAGTCTTATGGACTGGATGAAAAAATCGGGAGAAGAAGGCTGGATTGCAAAATAGAAACTCATTTTTCATCAGGACAGGGTACCTGCCCACAAAGACGCTTTGGCAATGGGAAAACTGAGAGATTAAAGTACGAATTGTTGGATCATCCACCCTGTTCACTAGACTTAGCCCCATCTAACTTCTACCGATTCCCAAATCTAAAGATGTGTTGCTGGAAAACGCTTTGAGTCAAAAGCACATGTGAAAGCAGTAATCCATGGGCATTTTGCACACATTCCATAATCTCACTTCAGGGATGGAACCCATATGCAGCAGAAATGTCCGTTGTACAAAAGGACGACTACGTAGAAAAGTTAATGTATTTTCGAGCTTAAAAGCATAGTCATTCACTGCCAAGCCGCAAACTTTCAGTTTACCCTCGTAACTATGAATGATCACGTACTTGTTGTTCTTTAAAAGTGTTGTCCATTGCGATCGTGTCAGATATTGGTTTTTAAATTTTATATCTGCACTTATTACATTTATTCATTATTTGCTCACACTTTCATTTTTATGATATTTATTGTAATTTCATTTATTTGAATATAATTAGAGACTTTTCAATTCTACTTTTTTTTACTTTCTTATACTTTTTACTCACTTTTTCGTAACTTGAGGACAGTGGGAATTATCGAAAAAAGATTTTCATAATAATTAAAGATATTTGAATGTAATTTAATTTTCCTGTTGCTTGAAAAGTTTTCCGATTAAGTATACCAACTGTTGTAAAATCGCTTTAGAAATTTCTTATATTAGAAATTCGCGGTCGGGAAATCTAATTACAAGGAAGTCCAGTGTTTAGCACTGCACATTGTTATTTTATTAATTTTTCAGGTCATATGTGCATAGGTGATATTTCATAAACAAAAGTCACTATAAAACAAAAACACAATAAATGTCTATTCTATGAGTTGAAGTGAAGATAAGTGAAAAATAAAATATGTGCAAATAAAATATACGAAAGCAAAACAAGCGAACAAAACAGACAAAATTAAAAATGGTGTAACGGAAATAATTCTCGTAAAGACTTTACGAGGCCCACCTAACCAATGAGAATTGATATTTGCAATGCGCATGAATTATCCTACTTTATAACATCCTTATGATTGCGATTGCCAAAACATGAAACGAAAATCTTAATTCTCAATATTGCATGCTCCGAGCATTTTTCTTCAAATTTACATTCATATACATATTATCGATTTCTGTTTCGTTTGTCGTATTATCCTTTACAGTGCTTGTTTATCATCCCCCTCCGCGTGCGATCAGTGTTATTGCCCTACCTTTCCGCCGTGCTCGGCGGAATATTGGATATCCTGCCGAGACTAAATATTTTATTTTCCGTACAAGACGCACGACGCTAGTTTACATATGTTGAACGTGATTCGAAAGCAATTTTTATCACCGCATCGGAAACAACTTTCAGCCGCCATTTATTAGAAGCAGCTTCTATTTATATTCTCAAATTCCTGCCCATTACTACGTATTCGGCGCGAGACTGCGAAAGCACGTGGAGCAACTGTGAAACGGCGGTGGCCGCGTTGTTTCGTTCGGAAATTTCAGTCGCCGTTCATCCTCATCGACTTTACGTCCATTTCTGCTTTACGCAAAGTTACTCTTGCCAAGAATATATTTGAGCTTAAATTCGTCCGTGGGGGGCCGAGAGGGCGAGATGGTATATCGCGGGACAGCGACCCTACAATATATATTCATTGTGACCCTCCCGGCGATGTTTTCGTGACCATTTCCACGCTCACCTGAGCACCGGAATAGTCAGATAAAAAGGTTTTAGTAGTTTAGGCCTTTAGGGTTGCCTTTACGCTAGGGCCTGAATATTGCATCCTTAAACATAACATTATTTTATACGACTTTCTCCGCCCGTATAAAAGAATGCTTTGTTATGGTAACTATAAAATACCTTGATTCAGCATTATTTTCCTGAATATATATTTTTGTTCGAGGTAAATCGATTCCTGAGAGCTGCTTTCATATTCCACTAAAGATAAGATACTTCTATTGCAGCACTTTTGTAACAACTATATATTTTTTATTGAAATAACAGAAAACACATGTATTACAAATTGAGGAATTTATTCCGCAGTGTAATAAAAAGGATAATGGATTCATCTTCTTTTAAAATTGGGTGTTATAATATAGTTCACAGTATCTCAGTTAATACAAACTTTTCATATCTTTCGGTGTATGGAGATTTTACATCCTTTCTAATTTTATTTATTTCCTTTTATTTTTCTTAGAAAAATCATATCTGAGTTTGTTATTTCACTCCTCTGTATGTTTGTTGTGGTCCTGGATTCACTCTCATAAACCAATAACTGTTTGCCACATATTTACGATTTCTGCCTTTGCCTCGTCTGGTATCTTTTTTTATCAGTTTCCGTATCCATTTATTATTTCTTCCAAGTATTTGTATTTGTTGCTTAGATGCTCTTTTCGCTATCACTATATCATCTGCGTAGCACATTTTTGATACATTAATACATCATTGTTTTTTATTCGTATCTGAAATTTCCTACATTGATTTCTTTTTGGATACATCATTCTGTTTTTTTTTATACAGACTTTTCAAGAGGAATTCGTGTGAGTGTACTAACACAAATAGACGTCAATACCCTCACACGTGCTGCTATGTGATCATAGACATCTACTTTGACCGACTAAGACGGTACTGTCGATACTTGTAACTACTTCTCAGTCGTCGTCACGAAAGATTGCTTTATTGAGTATAAATTTCAGCGGATGTATCAGGTAATGACAACTGTTTCGTCCTTCAGGACTTATCAAATCACCAACGATACACCCGCTGAAGTACAAGTAGGTGATGAAGGACGAATCCGCCGAAGGATACTTCTGCTGCGAAGTAGTTACAAGTCACGACTGTATGGACTTAGGCCATCAAAGTAGACATGTGATCATATAGCAGCTTGCATGTATGAAAGTCTAGATGGCGATAGTCCTGAAGGACGAAACAGCTGATAGACAGGTTGAAATTTATTTTCAATAGACTTTTGACATGTTATATTATCTCTTTCTTTACATTCTTTTTTCCTAGTTTTTTCTAGATATCTTGCCATTTTATATTATCAAATGCTTTCCATATCTGGTATACACCTCTTCTCGTATGGTTTTCCATTTATTTGTTTGATTATGATAAGGTTGTCGTGATTACATGAATTCTTTCCAAAACCCATTTAGAGCTTCTTCTATTTGGTGTCCTATTGATATATGCTTCCTGTGTCTTTCTTAAATTGCAAAGAAATGAAACGCCGCTACAATATTTGCATGCTTTGCTATATACTGCATTATGCTTCACTCCAGTACTTGACCATTTCTCCGATTAGTCCATTTTGCTTTGTCTTGATATTTGCTCGCTTTTGTTTTCTTTATTCCTTGTTCTAATTCGCCGATCGTTGTTTCATCAGTTTCATATTGTTCATCGTCTTCGAACATTTCCACGTTTGTCTGTCACTACGTTTCTTTAGGTATTCTCACTTTGTTTATTGCACCATAAATCGTTTCTTGGTTTCATTATTTAATTTTGTTAATTTCAAATTCCGAGATTCCGAATTCCTTCCATGATACTTATATCCTTACTTCTATTAAATCTTTTAATTCTTTCGTTTGCTCACTATAATTTTCGTTCTTTCTTCTATTTTTATTATTTAGTTAATTTTCTCCATTTTCGTATTACTTTCTCCCCCACTTCTTTTATTTCATGCATTCACCCAACCCTTTTTGTCTCGTCGTGCTCATTCCACAGGTTTCTTTTAATTGTATTGTTTTCATTGCATGATTCATCTGTGTCGTTTTAATACCGGTTTTTATCAATTTTCACTTTTATTTTGTACCGTATACACCAGAAAATAATCAATAACTTATTCCTCTTCCCATCCTGGTTCAAATATTAGGTATTGCCCAAAAATACACTTGTGGTTATTTTTCTATTTAGGAGCGTTTCGTTTACTTAAAAACGTCGTCAGAATTCCACAAAAATAATTGAATGAATTGAAACATTCATTTTTTTATTAACACATTGGAGAATGTCGTCATATTACATTAGGTACTATTAGATTTTAAAAGTGTTTAGAACTTTTATGGTTTGAGAAACCAAATTAAAAAAAAAGCAATAGAACTCACCTAGTGTATTAGTTTTGCACATACCTTCTGACATATTCTGATGACGGTATATATTGTTACACACAATTACATTTTATTTGTTTACTTTTGTTGTGGTGCAAACGCTGGACGTATTCGGTATTGACTGAGATAAGATTTTTGTTGTTGTTTTATATTATCTCTTACCAGTTGTGGAATATTCAGAAAAAGAATATATTAGAGAAGAAAAGAATAAAATACACCAGCATTGAAAATGACCAATGCGAAATTTACACATTAAAATATACAAATACGCAATGTCGATATAATCAGGCCATTTGCAATGCTAAAGCATATTATTCTTTTCCCATTTTCGTTCAAGTTACTTTCTTTCTTTTCCAAACTTTTCGTGTACAATTCTCACTTCTCAGCATATAGATCACCACCAATGTATGTTCTTCTCTCCCAGTGCTAATTTTTATTACCAATATTCTTTGATTTATTTTTTGTAGTTTTATATTTTTTCTGTATGATACCAGTCTATCATTTTACTGAGTCATGCCTCTTCTACTCCAGGTTATTATTATACACACCCCATTCCACCCAATCCACACACACACATACATCATTTATGTTCATCATTCATTTTCCTTATTTCTTAGGTTCTGTAATACCTTATATTTGTACGTTATTTTTTCGCGTTTTTATCTTTGTTTTTTCTCTTTGTCATTTACTCCTTTCACATTCCATATAACAAGGTTAGTTATTTCGCTTCATTCATTTGTTGTTTTTAACCTTTATTATTCCTTTATTCCTTACGGCTTCCTCATTTAACTTTATTCCTTCGTCGCAAAAAATATACTCTGTTATCTGAGCATGTCTTACCATTTTTAAATGCAAAGGATTCGTTAAGAAACTAGTAGCGTAAATACCATCCTAACAAAGGTTAAGAGTTTAAAAATTCGTAAACAATTGTATAAAAAACTAAAACTTGTCCGAATCCCAAAGATCACTGACATCGTTCCATCATCATTGGCACCGTAAGAAGGTGGTAGCTACTTTTTTAATTATTTCAGTCTTTGTGTGTTGTATGTCCTGTCTTCTCAGTTTCATTTTTTTTTTAGTTATGTAGTATTTTTGTTTATTTGTAGTCCAATATAAAAATCGCCTCTGGGTTAAAATTTAAACATAATTAAAATGTACGTTGTGTTCCCCAATTATTGAACCATACACAACATTTCCCAGTATAGGTGCTACATTACATAGTTTTGCGTCATAATACGTGACATTCTTAAAGAACTGGCCCAGTAGCCATAAAATTCACGAATCGATTCCGGATATAGGTCGAGGTTTAGCCGAAATTCATGGTCACGATTGACAGCCCAGTTTATATGCATATTAAATAACATTAATAGCCTCACAAAACGTATTTTATTTTTGTGTATAAATTCTTTCGAGGATTTAATATTATGCGACGTTTGCAGTAGGTATATTCTAAATAATTGAAATTTCATCTCCATGCGGTAATCCAATGCCACAGTAATGAGATCATTATTTCTGACTGATATTTATAGGTACAACTTATATTCTCTGTAAATTAGGGTATTACATTTTCTTATTATTAAGTATGACGTTTTTATACTTTTGACGTCCGTGTCGTTTCGCTTTTTGCCGTCTTCACTGAAATGCAATTTTTCTTTCCGCGCCGCACATCCGATTAGTACGCTTTCCGTTTTATTTTTATGCGTCGCCGTGCATCGGAACACTTTATCCGCGGGTGTTTTTTTATCGGCAACTGTTAATATATATTCAAGAGATAACTGGTTCTGGCAGAATTATAAAATAAATTCCGGTGGGAATAATACGATTAAAATGTTTTTATGAAACACGCTGCCTGTTACACGATGTGAATTTTATTCGCACCGGTTTTATAAATTAAAAATTCTGATTATGCTGTTATCTGTGTGCATGTTAGGGATTGGAACATGGAGGATTTGAGTAAGTGAAGTGTGCAAATTTTCCACCTACAACGTTCGATCTGAAGTTAGTGGAGAGTTTTAATTTCGCTTTAATCCGTTTATGTATGTGTATTTAATTCGGTAGAAATAATCGGCTGCGTTTTAATATTTAGACGATTTCAGTTTTGTATCTGCATGAAATTCGAATTTTTTTTCAGGCTGTACTCTACAAATTTGTTTCAGTTTGGTCGAAATGGACTCAAACAAAAGAAGAGGTCGTAATTATGGAGGTCATTCACTAATTTCGAAGTCAAATACATGGCCAGAATCGACAGTGCGAGGATTAGTATGTTCCTCTCGACTCAGGTTATATGGTGAGAGTTTTTTTAGTGCCATTCATACTTAGACCTAATCAAATGCTAACAATTTGCTACATATTTCACCTCTAAGGGTTTTGGTTGCTGGATATTTTGTACCGTTCTTCAAAAGTTCACTTGCATAAAAATAGAAAAAAAAAACACAATAAAAGAAAATGACTTGAATACACCACACAAGCATAGAAACGGAGGAAAATATTTTCGAATTATAGACTACAAATGCCAATGAGCTATTGCAATGCCAATGAGAACTGAAATTCGCCCTTGCCATAAAAAAATAGTCGTATTTTACATGTTTTCCGATAGAAATGATGCCTGAGCAATTGCTCATATTACGGACAACACAAACATAATTTCATTCAAACCTAATATAGAAACAAACAGATCAAGTGCTTTGTTTATTCCTTTATTATTATCAATATCATCATCAATATTTCACGATTCAAATATCATGTGAGCGAACCTTGCGGTAATTACCTAACAGTCGTTATATCTATTTAGATGTGTCGGTGTTTTGGAACCACCTCAAACGTCATAAGCGTCTCTTGCCTGCATTTACATTATTCCAATAGAATAGCTTTCAAAATATTGCATTTTTTTTTCATTTTGGTAGTGCGACGAAACAATTGTCCAGACTCCACAAAGGAAAATAGCCACCCACTCTTTTGAGATTATCTGGCGCGCGTGCGAAAATAATACTTTATAATAATAGGTATTTTATTCAAAGTAGTTGTGAAAGCAGAACCGGTAGCTCGTCACGGTGCGCACGTACACAATAGGCACGCGCGGTTGACAACGTGCACACATGGACGCCTCCGTGCAAAAGCGTCGGGGCAGCTCTCCCTTTAGATTTACCTAGCGCGGTAGTCGCACAGCATCCCTAATCCACCCCGCACCTACGGATAAATATACAACAATCGTACACCGGCCTAAAGCCAGACCGCTAGGCATAAACCGTCGACTACATACATATATGCCGACAATGCGTCACGACAGCTGTTCAACTTGGGGGTAGCAGAAAGCCAGTGATTATCAACATTTAGCTGCGCCAGGAAACGCGGCAATTATGCACGATCGGCACAAAATACATATTTAACCGGACTGAGTTTATAGTGGTCAGTACATATTTATATCTAGGATTGTCTGCTGTTCCAATCTCCTAAACCGGAGCTGGGATTTTACGTCATTTATATTATTTTTTAAGCAAACTCTATTTGAGTCATTCTTAGAAGGGCAAAAAATGTATCCGTCCAGTATCAAATATTATAAATGTACGATATTTACAAAAGATATCAATATATTGATACTAGTATCACTTGATTTAGTTGCACTAAAATAAAAAGTATTTTATGTACACGAAATTAAAAAAGTTTGAAAAGTTGCTTCGCACTCAGGTGTCACTACAAGTAAAACTGTTTGTAAAACGAAAATGAAATTACATTATTTTATATTATTACTGGTTTTTTATTTAAGACAGTCAACAAATAGATTTGACGATGTTTTGCAATTTTGTTTTAATGTAGGTTTTAAATAAATCCCGGAAAGATTGTGTCATTTTAATCTAAACTATAAATATTTTATTTTCAATGTACCCGCTATTTAGTTACAACTCAAGTGCTCAAATGTGTTATTTTCCAAAGTTATAGAAATTTTGTTTCGCTTGCTCTAGACGATATCTAATTTTCAGTATAGTTTCAGTTTTATGTTTTTTTTTTCTATTGTGCTACGTAGTGATAACAAGAGTTGTGGCCCTAACTGAAGCAGCGGTTACAACAGCAAAGAAAGAGATGATAATCCATCGAAAGAAAACAGATGCTATGCGAAGATAGAGAGCGCAACGAAAAGAATATGCTGAAGCCTTTCAAATTTCTAATATGAAGGAAAGGGAGAGTAGGGGTGAAACAAAAAAATATATCAGAGCTAACAGATGGAGATAAAAGATGTAAGAGGAAAAGTTGGAGGCACAAAAGCAAGAAACGTTTTCAAGCAAAAACGGTAACTGTCAAAGAACCATAACTCTACCACATCAAGTTGTGTGCTATGAACGGCCAGAAACAAAAAGAATAAACTCGAAAACAAGATAAATGTGCTACAGAAGGAAATTGCACAAGCGAGAAAACTTATGCAAAAGTACAAAAAAACGTGCAACTCGGGTGCCTCGTAAATCTAGCAAAGAAATTATTGCAAGTAAGCAGCACTATTTAGAAAAAGATGAAAACAGCAGACTGTGCCATGTGAAAACACTCCACATTTTGTCGAATCAGACCAGTCTGGATTCAGCAGCCTACAGCACGCCAAAGGTATACTTGTCCATGAGGTACTCACATAAAATATGTTTTCGAACATAAGCTATAGATCTTAAACATGATCAAAGAAAACACCCCATCTCAAGTGGTCCAAAACATGTGTTGTTCAACTGCCGATATATGCAAAATGAAAAATGCCTCGAACGTAATTGCGTCAAGTGCGACGAAAATACAGTGACGGTTCTGCAGTATAAGAGAAACGAGTTAATGCCATATCTGAAATGGTTTAACAACTCAGTACAAATAATGGTCACGGGGGAAATGTCTTGTGAAAGAACAGTAAAGGAGAAGCAAACGATAAAAAAAGCACCAATCAGTTGTACAATTGGTCCAGTTTAGTCCAAAGTTTATGTTTCGTCTCAGGAACATATCTCATCATTATATGTGTATATGCAAAGAAGAAGAACTTGTATGTTGATGAAATCCTGATCCATGTGGATTCTTCTGAAAATTACAGCTGCAAAGACACCGAAGAAGTACAATCTGCTTTTCAAATATATCTCACCATACCTTAGTTGTATATTACAGCCATGCAAACAGTAACTCAAAAAAACATATCTCATACTGTACAATATCAAGCTGTCTTCCCCATGATTACACAGCCATTTACGTGCAGTTAGAATATGGTTTTGAAGACATTAAGATGACGGTTCTCAGGGTAAGATATATTAATTTCTTATCCGATGGGCTCTACGTACACCCTATATAAGAACAAAACAATGATTTACCTCACCGCCACACATCTGTACAAGAAATTGCAAGCAGAAACACTTCAGTGAAAGTAACCATGGAAAAGGAGCACACTATGATATTGGAGGCTGTATCAAACGCATGGCAGTCGCACAAGGGATCTTATAACCGGTTATGATAGTCTAGGCTAGTCTTACAACCCTCAATATAGGGGATCAAGATCTTCCGAATCGATGAGAACCAAATGCCCATCAAAAAACAAAGTGATCCCAGAAAATGTTCGAGCGTTCATGAAGTCACGTGGAACAATAGAAGAAGGAACAAATTTACTTTCAAAGAGCTAACATGCCTCCATTGTGAGCCCGGTGAACTTTGCTCGCAAAATAACTTGGGCTCTGTGGAGTATAGAATCACTCTGTGGTATAGCGATGTATATAGAGATTCATCATTATGTGACGATGATATGCCATTGAGTATAAGATGCAATAAATGGAGGCATTAGGAAAACAATTTGTACTGAACTATGGATATAGCATCGACATAGCCCCGTTACCTCTGAATATAGTATTATTGTCATTATTTATTAATATTCTCAAAATTTCGTATTTCTGCTATACTAATGATTTATTACGAAATATGTAAGCCAAAAAAGTAAATGCTCGATTTTTTTTAAGAAGTTTTTCCCACCCATTATTACCAACATCGTAAAGGACATGCTTATATACAATAGATATTCTTAAGTAATAATAATAAATCGTCTTTACCTAGTCATATTAAATTATTTTAAATCAATTATATCTGTTTTCATATTCTAGCTGTGTACATTTAAGTTTCGCAAGAAAATAGAGCTGCTTAAACAAGTGTGTTATAACTAGCACCGTGTTTACTGCAGTGCTAGATTGTGCGTTCAAGTTGTCTACCGTTCTCCATTTTTCTGCTGAAACTGCTGAAGTTTGAACGAATTGGCATTATTTTTAGTTCCACTTTGTGGGCCATGCATAGACAGTTTTGTTTAAAATTTTAACAGATTACTTGATTTATTTAAATTCATTGAGAATAACAATTATATTGCAAAAGAAGTACTGTCGTAGAACATGCTACATTTGTTTGAACCAACTCGAGGCTTAGATCATCATTGTCGTCATTAAAATTATTAAAAATAATTAACATTCTCTTGAATCAAAAAATACGAAAAGCTTTAGTTACAGCAATTGATATCAGTGAAATTCCTGAATTGAATCGAAAAGATTCTTTCTTCACACGATATAATATAGAAGAATAGATTTAATTTTTAAATACAAATTCGAAATGTATGTGTTCTAAAATAAAAACATTTTGACAATATTGATTTTACAGTTACCAATGGTCGAAGCTATGGCGTAGTAGTATGCAGAAGGGCCAATATCTGAAGAGCCCGCGCTTAATTAAAAAAAATAACCCTAACGTTGTGTTGCTTTATAGAACATTATTCCTATTCACATATTCCCTTTTTATAGTTTGTCTTCGTATAGAATGTCTAATTGTTTTATCACATAGATTATTATATAAATGTTAGATTTCTTGTGCAATACATTTCTATAAATATAATACATTTTCATATGGGAGGGGCACATTTTTCACAAAGGCCGAACTACTCATTTCTACATTGCGGTTACCGAAACTGTGTATGTTCCGGATGCAGTGTATCTACCATTCAGAAACATACTTTCCACGCTAGACAAACAGTTCTACACCAATGTTCTGTAGTAAATTTTATACTATTACAGGGAAAATTGTCATAGCTCATTAACCAATTAACCAATGTTTACTTTCATCCTTTTCTTTCTTCTTACAACACTTTCTAGTAGCGTTGTAAACGTATCGAATATCTTAGTATACCTTATTCCACTCAACCATATCTTCCAATCTTTTCCCTTCATCCTTGCTTACGTATTTCCACTCAGCATTAATTATTTTTCATTATTTTCATTTTCCTATGACTTCACAATCCACGTCTCAATCTACATCATTTTAATTTCATTATGCACAAAATCATTCTCGCATCTTTCAACATTGAGAACAGAAAACCTGTCATCTTATACAACTTGCCATTCTCTTATCTCAACTCTCTCTACATTCTCGGCACACTACCCTCTCGATTAATTTGGTTTCGACGCATTCCTTGCCATACTTCTACTTGATTCCATCGACATTCTTTCATACTCAGTTTCCTGCAAGAGTTTGCACATTTCTATGTACAAAAACTTTATTATATCCACTGATCCATTGGTTATATTTGTCTTCTTTTCTAGTTTGTGTGTCATTTCTCAAATGCCTTTGCCTATATTACCCTTACTCTCATTGCTTTTGCATACTATTCATAAACATCCTTCTCTCTTAGCATCGCAGTACATCCAAGTACATCCATTTCCAGTTCATATTTTCGTTGCCGCCACTTTTGTGGTGTTTAGTCATTATCTCAATCTATTTTGAGGTAATTGATTTGTGTTTCAGATCACTGCCTCTATTTTCCCTACCCTCTTTGTGAAGAGGATATCATTATATACAAATACATATCTTTCGCGTTCAACTGTTAGATATCTCCCGTCTTATGCGACCTCTTCACATAACTCCTTCTACTTCGAGCCTTTCCATGTTCATTTCCCCCATAGCCTCGGCAATACGGAAAAAAAAAAACTTTGAGGCCAACTGGTAGATTCATTGATACTGCTTTTAATCCAAATGCTTCCTGCTTCAAAGCGCTTACTCAGTAATCCCTGATGATCCCTAAAAATTGGAAATTCATTGAAAGTTTAAACTAATCCCGAAAATTATAAGTATGGTGGTCTCTGTTAAGAGCAATAATTTTACATAAAGGAAAGTTGAACAAATTAACATATTTGGATACCTTTTCTATTTTTAATAAGAATTCAGGTAGAAACGACCTGAAACCGTGGTCCTTAATTCATTTAAATAAATAATTTGTCATCACTGGACTAATCGATTCATTTATATTGGTAGTCTTCTTTGTAGCCAATCAATATCTCATGAATGAAAAAAATTAAATGATTTAAATCGTTATCAACCCAAAGTCAGATGTGTATAATGGTGTATGGAGCTTCATCAATATCTGTCCACCGTTACAGAAATAAGAGGATCAAGTACAGCGAGCTTTTCAATAAACACATGAATTCTTTCCACAGCTATGGTCTAAAAATAAAAGTATTAAATATTTATTTACTTTAATGATTAAATAATTTCGTTATCGAGCCAAGGTCAGATATAATGCTGCAAGGATATTCATCCAAACGCTGGCTCTATTTCTCCACTGCTATATAATTAACAGGAACATGTAGATCGAACTTTTTTCCAAACACATGCACTTTTCCACAGTTTTAGTTTAAAAATAAAAAGAAAGTATTCAATAATCCCAAATTTATTCGCTCGCTATGTACACGTAAACTTTAAACACTGCTACGAACGGACATGGCATTCCGAAGATGTTAAATATGGTGATATTGTGCAAGCCAATAAAGAGAACTGTAACAAATACACCAATAGAATTTACAAGTTATGTTGTTTACGTGTAGCTTATCAAACGAAAAGCGTTCCATCGCCGAGATTGTTGAAAAATAATGACCGTAATAAACATGGTTTCATTTAAACCGTTAAAAAATATGAACCGATGCGGAATATGTATAACTGCGTTATCTCAAAAATTAATTGACGTGATAAAGATACTCCTGAGAATGTTCTTTGAACGCTTTGTTCTATCCGATGTTATAGGTTATCGCGCAGTTATTGGGAGCAAATTCTTAGAAGAACGAAACTGAATCGTAATAGGTAAGCAACACTGTAAATTTCTAAATTAAATCTTATAGAATTTTCGATCGAAATTGTAGAATTGGAGAATCACAAAGTGCGTGCAAAAATTAAATGTTTTAGAAACAAATAATTATACACAAGGATGAAACCCTTTCTCGCCGTACATTTTCGCACGTATTTCGATCTCCTACATTCCGATGAAAACCTTGTAGGTGTAATATTTATTTTTTATTTGATATCTCGTTATAACAACATCCTGTGTCGATACGTAAGTAGGTGCACGGTTCGAATTGCGCATTAAATTAATCACACGCATACAATTTTTCAGCAATAAATATGTAAACTAACAAATCACCGCGGCGCGTATCAGTTAATTATTTCCGCGAATAAAGCAAAGTTATCAATCCCACGTGGAAAGTGCACGGGATAAATAAACACATCAAGGGGGCGATAACGCTACCACGGTGGAATTGTTTATCGGTATACCGGATCCATACGTAATGTGTTTATCTGCGATGGATGTTCCGTGTACGTAGCGGCCATGTTGCTGCAACACTTGACATGATTAATAGTTGTACTCCTGCTGCCATTAGCAGCCCTGCGACCACTACCTCAGACGCGCGAACCACCCGATCACTGCCATAGACTGAAATACTGCCTCCACACAACTACTAATCAATTTGCACTGGCCTCTTATTAAATGTCCGTTTAATATTTGAGCGATCAGCCGCAATCTCGGGCCTTTTAGCGAACTTGTTTCGCCAGCAGATCCATCAAACTAAGATGTTTAACTGTGATGGTTTTGATTACCAAGACGCCTTAAAACAGTTGATGTTGATCCACGAAACGATCACATTGTAACTTCGCATTAGAAATTAACAAAAAAATTAAAGCAAACGAAATCAATCTAATAATCTAATTAATGATTCATTCACAAATAATATATTAAAGATGTACGCACTCGGTGAGTTGTTGCACAGGATAGAGGAGTGAAGTACACATTGTTAACTGTGATGTATGTGAATAAATGGATCACCGCCATTGAATGACATTAATAATAAAAAAAAACGCATTTGCTTCTTTATAGGGAAAGACTGTGGACGCAGTTACTCTGTATTACAAAAATTACCTTTTGCTGAAGAAAATAAATAAATCCTTATAATAATGTTTATCTAACCCTTCACTTGCTTATTACGATTTGAAACATTATCATCATGTGTCAGCAACCTCTCCGGAAACATTGACTCAATGAAAGCAAAGAAACGTGTGGTAATGCATAGGACGCTAACACAGAAACGATTTTTTTTCTCAGGTATGTAGTTAATCCAGGTCATTTGCAATACTTTATGAAAAAGTTGTGGACCATGAGTATTTTTAAATACGACCTATATAATAGAATCATTGCTTAAAACTTTGGAGTATAAAATTTAGCCATTCAAGTGGAGTCATATGTAAATAACTCGGCTAAGACTAAGATCGTGGGATTCTTCTGAGATCCAGCGGTATAATAAAAGGAAGTAGCTAAGGATGTGGGGGGGGGGGCAATAAAACAGATGGCCGCGGTGCTATGGGATAAACAGGATTTGTTTCAAATATTGAAGAAATACATTCTGCAAAAAATATTGATAGAAGTTTCAATTTCCAACAGCAATTGGAGTTCTAGATTATACTAAGATTAATTTATTCGAATTAAAAGAGATGCATGGGGACGAATATGTGTGCCGAAAGCCTTTTATAATAGTCTTAATGTCCAAGCAATTTCCGATGCCGAAGGTTTTGCAAGAGTCAGTCCATGACAGCCGAATTTGAAAAAAAGAGTTTTGTAAAAGTGTGCTGCAGACTTTCCCCAATGCGATCCCTTTAACAAACCGAGGATGTGGAATTAAACAATGT
This sequence comes from Geotrupes spiniger, assembly GCA_959613385.1. NCBI lineage: Eukaryota > Metazoa > Arthropoda > Insecta > Coleoptera > Geotrupidae > Geotrupes > Geotrupes spiniger. Next base: position 12,322,563 of record OY390737.1, on the reverse strand, counting down.
CTCCTGGCATAATTTGAAAATCCTCCAAATAAAAACAATTCTCTATCAGACCATGACATAATGTGAAGACTGTATACCCTGCGTAAATTTGCCCAGAAGTTGTCGACCGAAAAAATTCAAGCAAGGATTCGTTAAAGTCATAAAAGCAAAGTTGAAGTTTCACAGAAAAAATAACTCAAAGATTCGGTGTTCCATAGACCACTGTTTTAGTGGTGTTACCGAAAATTAGATGGTGTTTCGAAATCAACATATAAACATATTACTTCCTCAATGCAGTACTTTGTATTAAATCGCTGCAAACACTTAGATTATTGTAGAATTTAATATCGTAATCACAGATCATATGAAATATTTTCATAATTAAGGAAATTGCAAATTCTGTAAATTAAGGCAAAAGGAGCAACTTTATAAAAACATCAAAATATTTGGTGTCATTATAATAATAATTGTATTAAATAGCAATGACATATATTTACAAACAAAGTCTATAAATCTCTATCACATCGTTTACAAATACATATAAGAAATATGTTTCTGTCATAGTTTTCAAAACAATAATAATCGAAAATACGTAATTATGCAAAACGCGACATGATTTATGAAAAACACTACTAATTAAAGAGTTCGGTGTTCATACTCCTATGATAGATATGTTGCTATCAAGACTATAACACTTTACACTTTAACAACTTCTATACCCGAGAATGTTACATTTCTTACATCATTTCAGTAATTACTGAAAAATATCGTAAGACGTGACATTATTTGGAAAATGTAGAAACAGTAACTCAACAAGTTAAGCAGCCATATAAACACATATATTTTTCGGCCGATGACAAGCATTTATATTAATGTTTTAATCTTACATTAATAGAGAAATAATAGTATTTAAGATACATACAATTATAACAAAGTCGATGGTTTTCACATTAAATATATCATCATATTTTCTAATTAAATGTAAATTTTCAATGTATATGGACGACAGCGATTATTTAACATAAATAAATGCATATACGTTCGCACTTCACTCATTACAATACGTGTGTTTATCCAATTTTAGAATATTATGTAAATTATATGTTATGCCTCGCCTTTATGCTGAAAATTATTTTTTACAGATGAGCTCATTCTACATTGAAAATATCGAGTGTTTCATCGCGGCAATTTCAATGAAACACAGGAAATTGCTTTATTCGTTAAATAAATGTTCAGCCTTTACGTTAAGGATAATTTTGAATCAATTAATTTATATTTTACTAGTTTGTTAGACGTTAAATGGTAACGTTTTAATCTTTTATTTACAAAAACTGCATACAACGTATAACGTGGTAACATGTAATAGCACTTGCTGTTAGTAATTATTTATTCTTTTACTAACGATTTGAGTGTTGTTTATTTTAATACAAACGTTTTTAAAACCATCAATAAAATGAAAAGGAAAGAAACACAGGTTGATGAGGTAATTAATTTGGGGTCCAAAGGAAGAGAAATGATGGGGCATAGAAAACTAAGAGTGGACCACAACTGGTTGGTCCGGAATTGAGGAAGAAAGACCATTAGTGACAAAACACTGAATCGCAGAACAGGAGGTGGCAGGAAGAGAAAATAAGGGAGATAAATTAGAAAGATCAATACAAGTTCTGAAAGGTAGCAGGCCTTAAGAAATTGATAAAGGTGAATGAAGGGGTACATAGTGATAGGAATGACTTTCGGTTGTGTAAGACCAACGGTAGACATTGATAGAGGCAGAAACATGGAGGAAATAAAAAAAGAATAATATGCCCGAGGGATTTCGATGAGGGGGAGATAAGGGAGATAAAGAAGAGAGAGAAGAAGTTGGAATTATAACAGAAGTAAGGGATATATGGGTGTGGTAAAAACAAGGCAGGAGTAGAGTTTAGAGAATACGCAGGAGGAGAAGTGGTGGCGGATTTACACGTGTAATACAACAGCCTCAATAGGAATGTGATATCGAAGGATGAAATAATTAGGGGGCGGAGGAGGATGCAATGATAGTGGTCAAATTGGCTGGAATAATACACTCCTCAAAATTGAAGTTCGACACATTGAAGCTGATACGAGTTCGGCTTCTTTTGCAGCAGGGTGTACAATCAATAATATTAATAAGGTTGTACAGACTATACAACTAACGGACTATTTCACAACAATAATATAAGAATTTATGTAAAGTATAGTAAAGTAAAGTAAAGTAGTCATGTAACATATAACATTTAACTCCTACATGAATATAATAACAGCCCAACGAAACAAGTAGGTTCATGATCTTATTTCTAAAAAAAGTCCTCAGGCGTATAAAAGTCATCTCACATAATAATTTTTCGCAATGGGTTTCAGCTTCCCCAGTGGCGTGTTTCTGTACTGCATATGTAGTTCGTTAAATATTTTGTTAAAGATGTTTGTATATTACGACGTTTTGATTTATCACGTGCGTCATAATCATGTACTGCCTCTTGACATTGAAAATTACGGACGTTATATATTCGATTACATGCGGCTGTCATAGTAAGTATGTTCTTTGTTTTAAAGACAAGATTCACTCCTTTTTAAGTTAAATATACTACGAATTATTAGAATATAAGAATATTCGTAGTTCTAGTTCGTAGTACTCCCCAGTTGAGTTTCCCCAGAAGATAATTCCGTATTGTATTCTCGAGTATACATAAGCATTATGAGAAGATAGTAAAGTTTTTCAAGTCATTCTTCAATTTATAACTCGTCGAATTTAACACACGACCGGACTAATGCGAATTAACAAATCGTTGGCAGAGCGAGTGCATTCCACCCGTTCAAGGTAATTTGTTTAATTAAAACAAAACGCGATAAGATTACGCACGCGTTCGCGGAGGTAAGATTATATGCAAAATAAACGCACCGAGCCGACTGAATATCACTTTCAAAGCGGAAGATCGGTAACACACATCCACCTTTAATCAACGTGAGAATTAAAAATAGCTCCCGGGAAGGAATGCGTGTTTATTTGCGACGGACCAACAAATTGAGGCGAATGTCGACGTCACGAGTTTCAACGGTCATTACCTCGGTCCGCTTTATTGAAGAATGCAAACAACAAACAAACGTATTTTTATTGACATCTTTATACTCGGGCATGTGTAGTATAGTTGCTAACTTTACTGGTGTGACAATAACATAATTAGGTAATATGTGTACCTCCGCGACTAAACCGTACGTATTAATTTATTATACACTAAGCCAGAAAAACAACTGTCATGCACATTTATACAAGAAAGTGCGCGAATGCATCACATAGGTGGGTAAAAACCATATTTGTCATCATATTTCACGTGTCAGGGAGCCTTTTACCGGGTCACCCATGCTACAGCCATACTTTGTAGGCGTAGACGTTGCCAACTCGCTCCACGCTGTGATTAAAGACCGCCACATCACCGTGTTCCAGTAAAATCAACTGCCTTTATCACCGTTACTTAAGAGATGCTTTCAAATGTAATTCACATGCGGGAAGTTTATTGTGCGATGTGGGGCAACTTGGTTTCCGAATATAAACTTGCACCTTGTATTTTAATACAAGTATTCAAATTACGTAAAATTAGTTGGTTATTGCGCATTTTTGCTCGTTTGCTGTGACTTGGGTTGGATTCATGATCCTTAACGGTTTGTTGAAAAATTTTGTCACAAATCGCAACAACAATATGATTTGTTACAAAGTAACAAATATAATAATAATAAATACATATAACAGAATAATTGTCGTTTCTTTTGTTACTAGTTATTAGTTAATTAATAAAGAAGTTTATACACATTGAATGAAAAATGTCAAGTTAAGTTGGCAGTCCAATGCGGGGCCACCCTTGATCGCGGATGATTTGCGGTGTAGTTTTACTGCCTGTTACGCGACGCTGGCCGTCGTATAACGCAATATAAATAATGATGATTTGCGACCTATAAACCTGTAAGGCTCATCGAGATTCTATTTTAAGTGGACGTCACGTAAAACATACATATATATCACCCGTTCGTCTTGTTTTCAGTAAACAACGATTGTCTTAGGGCCCACCTTTCGCTGTAAGTAATCGGTTATCCCGTTCGTCTGTCTCGACTGCCAACGAGTTGTTATTACGAAGGGGAGAAAGAATTCCGCCGCTGAAAAATGTTTCTTGTTGCACCTTCGCGTTCGCGACGCTGCCGCTCGCCGACTGAAGGGCGCCACTTGAGCCTGCCCGGAGTGCGGGGAGGGGATAATGAAAAGTGGGCTTGAGCTTTTTAGACTTTGATGTATTCACGAATTCATACCGACTTCACGTCGATGAACTCTAAAAACTCATCTTTTCAAAACGTAATTTATCTTCGTTTCACGGTTGTTTTCAGTGTTTGCGCCCATGCGTCTAGAATAATTGAAGGTTACATGCGTACCTACTTCCTTCCCCATTGTGAACTCGCCATTGTTTTATAAATGTGGCGCGTTTGCTTTTACTTTTGCGTCTTGTCGATAGGATTCACTTAAATGGACATATATTGTTATTATTTAATTTAACAAACTCGGCACAGCACACCTGTGTTCTTCACGCGACAGTACATCTTTGTCACTAAGGCCCTTTTCTCTTCTGCCAGTTCCTTTGCCTCTTTATTAAACCGAGGCTTATTCTGAATTTGTTAATTCTTTCTTATTTCTATGGATTCACACCCCTTTATATGTTTCTTCGTCATCGCGCTGCTTTGGATGGGTGTTACTGCAAGTCTATTTATATATACATTTTTAATGTTTTCAATATCGAGGTGCACTTGGCTATATTTATTTCGTAGTTGTTGATAGTTTCGAAGTTTTTTCGTTAATATTTTATCCCATGATTTATTCCAATGTTGTCTATATTAGAACATCCATAACACGTAACATACTACATACTAACCAATAATATAATTGGTTAGTATGAAGTCTATGATTGATTTCTGCTTTCTTGTATTATTAATGGCAAATGTTGTGTTGGTTCTTATGAGGAAAACAAGTATTGCTAGTTTATATGTCAAGTGTTTACTCATTTCACAAATGTGATACACAATAAATAAATTACATATACATATGTGTGTCACCTTCCCTCTTTCGTTGAGCCGCGATTCCTGTATGCTCCTATTTTGGGCTATCGGTATCGATGGTTTCTGAAATTCTCCTTTGTAGTATTTCTGTTTTGTGTTCAATTATTATGGTAGTAGCTTTTTTTCTTTTATCGTGAGTTATTTTTAATATTTCGTTGTTTGGAAATTGTCTGCCCTTCGTATAGTTTATTTCTTGCCTTAATGTATTCTAGCAATTCAATGCTCATCCAGGGACACTATTCTCTTCTTTTAATTTTAATTTTAGTCTGATTTGTTGTTATTATCTGTTCTAATTTACGTGATAACACTTCATATTTATTTATGGGCTCTATTTTTATATTTCTAATTTCTTGTGATATTTTCTTATCTTCTTATGGTTTCATACTCTGGTTTTGGTTTTTGTTTTTGTTTTACTTCTGTTGTTATTTTTATTTTTTAATTATTTCTTTTCTACTCGTTACAATACGGTCTATTATGTTGTTGTCGGTTTTACTTTTCTTGTATTATATTTTTTAGTTTTTTGTTTATTATTTTTTTAACTATTTTCCATTAGTGCTATTGCGTATTTTTTTATTGTTATATTATTCTCAGCAATATTCATATTGAAGTCTACAACTATGACGTGCTCTTCTTTCATATAAATTGCATTATTTTTTAGCACATGCGTCAGATCCGTATCTGGTTTCATGTTTCTTTCTTGTTTTGTTTAGTTTTATCCGCATTATTATGTCTTTTGCATTTCGACCAAATATTATTTTGTTGGTTTGTCGACGTTATCCATGATATCTTGACGTTGCTGATAGAAATTTTAGGATTGTTCATTTGGTCTGGTAATTTCAGAACGCTTATTAGGTAATACACCGAGTGATACAAATTGACGGTTATTTTAAGAATTCTTATAAAATTATATTCTGGTAATTCAATGATCTAATAGTCCAATGGGCACGTTTGGTTATTCTATACCGTTTCCAATCTCATCTTCATTGCATCAGTCGTCATCGAAAGAATACGTCCAACGTTCGAGACAGAATTTGTATCATTTTTATGAGTGTGTCTGGATTTTATAACAGGCAGGCCTAATGTACAAACCCCTCTCACTTATCTGGAAGTTGGGATTTATAAGTCGCAATAATGAACCTAACCAAACTAAATATAAAATAAATTAGGAAAACAATATAGGTTCTAGACAAAGAATCAAATGTATTATTAATTAAAATGATAATGACAGGCGAATAAAATAGTGTAACATTGAAATGAAAACTGAATGAAATTTATTGAACGGGGAAACAAACCAACGACTCGAAACAATGACGAACGAAATTATGGAAATCAAATCCAAAAAGTGAATCACACGAAACAACTATTGTGGCAAAATGAAATGAAACTAAAAAAATTAAACTACATCTAAGCGAAAAAACTAACGCAGGCAGAGAAACACAAATTGAACTCAATCGGCGACAGCAAATGAAATTAATATATTACTAAATTATTGCAATCTAATTCGTAAAATGGAAACAAATGAAGGCGAAATGTAAACAACTAAAATGCGACAAATGTCAATGAAGAACAAAAACACTGGAAAATTCCAACAGAGAAAGATACTAATAAAACTACACATTATACATAAGGTACATAAAATAACAAAAGCAGCTAGACGAAACCTGAGAAAAACTAATAAGAAAATGAACATGCAGCGGACAATTTTCCAAAACGCGTTATTCGTGCACGCAACAATTGGTAAAAAAAGATGAAAAAACTGGTGGTCCTGGAATGTTAAACAAATGAGTAGAAAGAAGAAACGAAAGTACCTAGAATGAAAGTAAATCAATAGTAAATGAATAGTAAATAAAGATAATGGCCATGTATTAATTTTTGGGGATAATATGTTCTTTGTGGCGCTACAAAATATTAAATTGCAGAGGAATTTAACGATTAAAAATATTAGAGAGCAAAGAGGAAGAACAAATAAAGGACCACCCAAGGACTTACTAGAAAGAATCCATACACCAAGCGATGCCTCTTTGCAGAGGAACATAACAATAGAGACAAACAAAGAAGAATAAACCACATTGAAAGAAAAAAAGGATGCAATACAACATTCTAAGGTAGGGAAGGCACCGCAGCACGTCAACTTAACAAACGAAATGATAAAACTCTCGCGGAAACTTAGATAAGTAATAAACATCATCATAACAGGCAAGGATATGCATCTGAGAACTGGAGCACAGGTACCATAACACCAATAAGTAGCACAGCAAAAATATTTGATAAAATACTAAAAACCCTTCAAACAACAAGTAGAAAATACATCCGGTTTGTATTTAAGCCAAACAATGAGGGATCGCGAAGGAATAGAGATTGAAGAGAGAAAACTCGTTAAAAATACAAGATAATAAAAAGGAAGACGTATAAGAATAAGTGTTTAATGAATGACAACAATAAGCATAACAATACCAATCTCTGGGAAATTCGAACAACTAATATAACACATAACATCAAAACTCTTGGACGCCTGATATATTAACGAATTAAACAACGTTTGTATAGAAAACAAAAACAAGCAGAAAATTTTACAGATGAGAAGTTGTTGATATAGCGCGAATATTTTGAATATGAAATCTCTCTGTTATGTTACATTTGTGCATTATTGCCTTACATTCCAATCATGACCCCACTGCTAAATACACAAAAGCTATCTATTTGGTGCAAAGAAGACTGCGTACTAAGCATCTGCTAGTGTCGAATGAACGAGGGGGGGGGGGGTCGTTATGTAGTTCAGTACACCTGCAAACATCAAAATTCAGCTCCAGATCTAAGAGCTCACTTACAAGGTACGTTTCAACTTCTTCAATTCGACGAAGACTTCACAGTGCGATTGTACTAGAAGACCATCAAGGGAACCAACTCTACGTGCACTAGTCCGAGCTGCCCGTTCCCGTTGGTCACAGGAACATTGGGGTTGGCTCTTATTTATAGACAAAACCAAGTTTGAAACTGCTCCATATCAAGGAGGTACAAACATGTTTTGGGAAAATATTCAAGTGACGTACGCCAGTAATTCTCATACTACAGAACATGACAAGTTGAAAACGTTACTTCTGTATTACGCAATAAATTGGGTGAACATATTATCTCTATTGATGCGTCATTGATATCGTGCGAGAAGGATCCTCGAAGAAGAAAATATCACTGGATTATAATGCCAGCCTATTCTCCTGAAATGAATCCTATCGGAAACATGAATTCATTACTGGAGCCAGTCACAATCGAACTAACCCACCCTCAACTGAGGAATTATTTATACCACATGCAATACAGGAATGGAACAATAGTTCGCAATAAGTAAATTGTGTCATTGTTTCAATGCATAGGCGTATCAATGCGTTGGTGAAAAGAAGATGAGACGTGGTTGAAGTTGTTTTGTTGTTGTTACACTGGTTTTTCTTTTTTAGAATATTATATTTTCTGAAATTTATATTTTTTTTTATTTGGTGTTTTCTTGGTGCCATAGTTTAAAAAAAACATTCTTGGTGCGAAAATAAAACGGGAAAAGAACATACGTTTCAAAACCAATTACATTTGTGTTAATAAAATAATACTAAACAAAACTACTAGGGGTCCAAGACTTTTGATGTTGTATATAAAAATGTTTTGAATTTTTTTTTAGTTTAGTGTTTAATTGACTTATAAGCTCATTTTCCCAATTGATATTTTCTGAATTATCATATATATTATTGAAACTCCACATTTCATTGATTTATTTCCAGAAGAAACGGATATATTGAGTCATTATTAAATTAAAATAGATTGTTGCGAAATTCAAATATGTCTTATGGTCTAATTGACTCCAGTACAATGCATCGATAGTATATGTAAAATTACCACCATTATAATATTTATTAGATACCTGGTGTAGTCATCACACGCCCCATTGATTTATATTATATTTATAATTAAAATAATAATTATTTTAGTTTATAAAAGCAGTAAATAAACAATGCTTACAACACTTCCGTGGTGTTTCATTAAACACTATCTGAAATCGTCGTTCATTAAAGACCGTCCACGTCATGCGTTTTCTAAAAAGGTGGCTTGGGCTTTTCATGGCATTGCGGGAACGGCGGCAAAGAACAAATCAAAACGGCGACTTGCAAGAAGAGACGGACCTTGTGTCGCGAGAAATGATGAATGAGCCCACTCGCGTGGGAAAAGCACCGCCCGAGTAAAAACTAAACTAACCCCGAGACAGTCTTGTTTTATGGAGCACTTTTCTTTGCGCTATTTACGAAATTTACAGCAGTCCTAGGTACCTTTCCCCCTAAATACATCCAACTTGAACAAGATTAATAGTGCTCAATTATACGTCCGATAAAGTTGACCGTTGTGTCGTTAGAGATTTTTCAGACTGATATATAGTTTCAGCGAACGAGTCATTACGTGCTTTATTTATAAAATTAGCTTGCGCTTCGCGCAATTTATTACTTCTAAATATAAAAAAATGATGTTATGAGCCAAGTTGCAAGGTGACTTCATACAAGCTCATTTTTGTCGCGCGGAGATATTTTCACGTAACCCGCGAATTTAAGTTATTTAATATTTATGCAGCAGTTGATTCCAAAAACACTTCGCGATCGTGATGTCAAACCAACTTCGCATTTTCAACGTAAACAAAAACGTAAATTGGGTAAACTCTGGTATTATGATCGTCAGTGGTACTAAAGCCTTGTGTGGGCCTTGACCTCCAGTGTGGCTTTCTTCAATTCCAGTCTAAACTTGCCAATATTGGACACTGATTTTGTTGGCTCTTCGACTTCATCCTGAATCTTGATCGGATACTTGAGGCGCGGACTACCATTTCTACTATCAAATGTGTAATTTAAATATTTGTTGTTACTAACTGGCACAACTAGTCCACCCCCATAACCGTCTCAACTCTCTACGTGGTGGCTATTTTTGTAGTTCATACAGTTCAACCATATTTTATTTAATGTCCAGGTTTAAGTCTACCATGCATCACCATGTTTGTGTTTCTTATCCATAGGTATGAATATATTCAAAAACGTTTTCCATGGGCGTGTATTTTTTTCCATTTTGATACGTATACTATAGGATGTAATCACCATTCCATTTATTTTTTGCTCGTTATCTTTAGGCCTATTGATCTTCTGCTATAAACAGGAATTCCGTGAGATTTTCTTTATTTATTAATAATAATACTAATATTTTTCGGTATTATATCAACGTCACCGACATTACGACCCCGATCATTTGTATCGGTGTGTTGTTTGGAACCTTCATATTATTGCTCACCTTAGACATTGTCATTTTTCTTATTGGAATGATTGTTTATGAAATTCTCCTCTTATGTCACTAGTGATAATGCACATATTTTTATTTCTAACCATATCCTGATGATAGTCATTTTTAGGAGTCTTATAAATGAATTTTTTTCATCTTTACTTGAGCTATTTTGATAACTGAAGGCCTCCTTGAAATCGGCAAATAGAAATGTTCCACACCATATCCCACCCTTTTTCTATGATCCTGTAAGATTTGTATGGCTATGAGTTTTCCAATTATCGTAATTAGTTCACTACCCTTGAAAAAGTTACACCCTTATACAGGGTGAATCCTAAATGGCGGATAATATTCATAACATCCGATTCTGCATCAAAGATGGAGCAATAGAGTCTTATAACAATTTGCTGTGAATCTCATGGATGAGGAGTTATTGGCAGTCTTAAGTTAAATTACGGGTTGCTCATCGTACTATATTTTTATGAAATAATGTTTTTTAGCTGTAGTATAATCAACAAAAGGAATCACCAATCTGTAATTGTAGTCATCATACTCTTGGTTTACGTAGAATTTTCATTAGAAGCTTGAACTTTCTGCAATGCTTGAGTTTTCCAAATATGTTGAAACAATGTGTAATACAATTTTCACATTTTGAAATAAACGTAGGCTGTTTTTACTTTAAATAACTTGACGTTTAATGAGATATCTGTGACAATTTGCTGTAAAAAAGGACGTGTTGAATTGTCTTGTTGTTTATTATCTTAATAATTAGCGTCGTGGAGTACAGTTTTGTGGAATATGCAGACATGTATTTGATATTAGGAGAATGTCATGGCAATTTGTACGCTGCTGCTAATTTATATGCTGAACGGTATCCAAACAGAAGGCATCCAAATGCTAATGTTATTCGACGACTGGATCAACGAATGCGAGAAACTGGAAGAACTGCACCTACTCCAACAGCTAACAGAGGCCGTCCTCGTCGAGTATCACCACAGGTTCAAGAAAATATCTTACATGTAGTGGAAAATGAACCAGAACAAAGTACCCGGTCCATTGCCAGAATGTTTGATATTAGCCAAGGAAGTGTTCACGCTTATTACAGCAAAATGGCTTGCACCAGTATCATTACCAGCGAGTCCAGGGATTATTGCCACAAGACTATCAGCAAAGAATCAGATTTTGTAGATGGCTACTTCGTGAGCAAGAAAGGAATCCTGGTTTTATTGGACGTGTCTTGTGGACTGATGAAAGTACGTTCACCAGAAATTGAACATTTAATATCCATAATATGCACCAATGGAGCGATGAAAATCCCCATGCATTGTACCAAACGAATCATCAAATTCGGTTTAGTGTTAATGTGTGGGGTGGTATTATTGGTAATAGGCTCATAGGACCACACATTTTGCCTAACAGACTAAACGCGAATAATTTTGAATTTTTAGAAACTGATTTTATGGATTTATTAGACGATGTGCCACTAGATTTAAGAAGAAATATGTTTTTTTCAAATGGACGGAGCATCATCAGCACATAGGGGAATTCAAACCCGAGAATGGTTAAATCGGGAATTTCCAGAGCGATGGATTGGTCGTGACAGTGTTGTAATACCTTGGCCACAAAGAAGCCCAGATTTAAACTGCCTAGATTTTTTCTTGTGGGTAACATTAGAAGCATTTGTGTATGAAGTGGAAATTGATACTCAAGAGCAACTTCAGCAACGAATCAATGAAGCAGTTATAATGATTCAACAAAACAATATGCTTGAAAATCTAGAACAGAACATAATACGTAGGTGTATGACATGCATAGAGGTTGGGGGTAGCCACTTTGAACACTTATCGTAATTTAAAATGTATTTACAAAATAAAAAGCTTATGGCGTAATCGATATTTCCTTACTAGTTATATGCTGTTAATCTCAAAATGCAAACAGCACATTAAAATTAGAATATTACTGTGAAAGAAGTTTAGTATGCATGTGTATATACATTCTCCTTAGGTTCCTAATTAAATCAAGTGCGTTGTTATGTGAATCGCAGGAGACAACACTCGTTGTCGATTAGTACGACTTGCCACACAGTGTTGCCTAGTTTGTAAAACTTTAATTAAGAATTCTTCAAAAACTAAATGGTTCCGAGCAAAACGCTTGTAAATTTTTTTGCTCAGTTTTTGATGCAGAATCACGTAAATATTATCCCCCATTTAGGATTCACCCTGTATATATCGTTGCCATCACTCTTTTCCTCGTCTGGCATTTGCTCATACATATTTTTATTAATTTAAACATATTATCAATCATTGCCTCGCCCTCGTACTTGATCAGCAACACATTAATCCTATTGTGCCCATATCTTCGTTTTCATTATTTCTTATTATTTGTAACTATTTGTTTGAATCAAAATTTTTAACTTTTCAATTTTTCAATATTTTCAGTCAAGTGTACGGTTGGTACCCGACGCCATAACAAAATTATTCAAATAAATAAGTTATAAACCAAAGTGCATTATTTCATTAAATGGCTCAAGATGTGAAATATTTTAATAACCACAGTGTGGCAAAACACCAGATACATTAAAATTTTAATGTATGTTGCACTATTTCGACCGTTAATGATGTCGTCATAAAACTATTCATAATTTGACTATGCCGACACTGACACGAAGGTGCGTCTATACTATTAGACATCGACGTAAACATTTAATATAAAACAACACGAGCATCTTGACGAAAATATGTCTACACCATTAGAGGACGAACTGATAGATTCTGAAAGAATAATACTTTTAAAGTGTTGTAATTGTAGAAATATAAGAATGAGAATATACCATTAAGAAAATTAATGAAATTCGAAGGTTTCAAATGTTTTTATTTTACACTACAACTATTTCGTCATACAATGGCTTCATCAGGTTGATGATAACATTTTCGTATCATATATGTTCATGTTCCTTATATACACGTTCAGGAGGGAGGAGAAACGAGAATATAATTCCATAATAATTTAAAGTACATGTATCCATTTTTAAACAATACGGGAAACAATTTCAATCTAACATGTGGCGATCATAAACCCTCCAGTAGCTCCCACTCGATTATGCATAGATACCATCCATACGTTCAATCCACGGAGTAGAAAAATAACGCCCATATTTCTCCGCGGTACTCGAAATTTAAATAGTTTCGTTAGATTTACCGTTGTTTTGAAAGAGTCAGTCGCCTTATTCACATCCAACGTTTATTTTCGTTTTCCATTTGTTTGAAACGTTTTCGTCGACAACGGCCAAAGAATTCTTTTCAAATTTACCGTTTAATGTCACATCAACGGGGCCAATCGAATACGCGCCCGAGGTAATTTTTAACGTTGCGTCCGCACGATAGATTTAACGGCGTTATTTTTATGCGGCCGGTAACATATGTAGGTATTTTTATTTAATAAAATTGAGGTAAATTGTTCGTAGCAGGTGTCGCGCCGACAGATTCCGCTCCACGAGCGTCCATACGCGCGCGATTAATTCCCGCCGCGCGGATTGTTTAGAACTTCTGGTCGGTTATGTGTACACATTACTGGGCATTAAGAACCGCGATTTCTGGTTATCGTAAAATAGGCGCGTTTGATGCATGCTACTACGCTACCGCGGAACCTTTGATGTTAATCACATTTACGAATTATTTACTGCAGCTTTTTGTCATATAAACATGTCGCCAGAAATTTTCAAGTATATGTGCGTTTCCGTTTTAACTACCTGCACGAAAACTAGGCCTGTGCGGTTTTTTCGAAAGCGACCTAATTCCGCTTCGGTTATATAACCCGTCGCGATAATCGACGCCGCATCAGTTAAAAAAATCGATTAATTACATCTGTTTGCCGTATTCATATGTATATCTGCGATTCTCGGAATTCCCTCAATGTCTGGTTTTGCCGATTAACAGTCTGCCAACAGTTAAATGGCTGAATTACTACATGGGGCACGTGAACTCGTGCTGCTTTTCTGGCGCCAGTCCGACAATTTTTTGGAACGTACCCACCAAAATTAATCATGCGTGTTTGTTTTTTATGTACGTACAAACGTAAACAATGAGACGAAAGTGTTGCACGTCTCCGACTGCTTTGAATGACTGGGTCAACGTGTGGTTATTTTACTGGGGTCTCTCTTTAATCGACTTCAATGAAGTGGTCGTTATTTTCAGGTAAATTGATTCTTGCTATTATGGATATTTAAAGGCATTAATTTTTATCAATTGTCACCATCTGTGCAATTTTCAAGTATTTTTCAGTCAAAAACAACTACCGACTAATATCATTTCAAATCCAATAATGTTTAATACAATCTGAAACAATGATAATTACAATTGAATAAAAAAAATTTTTTTTTGGTAAAGTTAGAAAAGGTTAGTTATTTAAAATTATTGACCGTTTATTTTAATTAGCGAATAAAAGCCGATCAAGATTTCATGGTATTAGATTGTATGTAAATGAAGTAATAAAGCCATAAAAGATTTTTAGGGATCATCTGTCGAGATATAATTCGCGAATATCTGGGAATTGTGTTGCCATCATCCAAAAATATCAAGCAATGCAACATTCGATTGCAGCAATGTAAAATTCGATTGCGACAATGCTGCAACGTGAAAACATGCAAAGAAACAATACCATAATAAAAATAAACCAATGTTTTAATTTGAATCTAATAGCAAGTGTAACTGAGCAATGCAGATGTGGAACAAACTTTGTCGATGATAAAATAATGAATAAAATATAACTGCATTATATAAAAGAAAGAGCAATAAATTGACATACGCATCAATGAAAAGTATACCACACGTCAAGGATGAAAAAGCCCTTTTAGTACTCTGTAGCTCTTTGATCGTCCTAAGAGATGCTAATAATAATTTTGAATTTTTGAGATATTATTCTAAGTCTTTCTATCTCTTTCAATAAACTCTAATATTTCGTTGCAATCACCGTCGGCTGGTCGTCCAGAACGTGGTGCGTAGCTAACATTAAAATTGTTTTCACGAAACTTCCTGAAACGTTATCCTCACCGTATCTTCCTTTGCGTCTGCATTCTTGCCTTTGTGGAAATAAAAATCTGCAGTGGTCCGTATTGGACTTGCTTATGTTCCATTTTTCGAAAGAACTTTTCAAATGACCATCACTTCCAGTAGAGAAGTTATCAAAATAAGACTTTTGCCTCCTTGCTATATACAAGTCGCAAGTTTAAAGTTTCATAGTTCATCGTATGAGCGGTAGAGCGCGCAGAGACCCACAGACAGACGGACAAATACGTCATTCCGAAAATAGTCAGAATCGATTCAGGGGACTTCAAAACGTGTGTATCCGTTAAAATCTCGAATTCAAAAATTTTCATGATTACTATACTCACTTATACATGAAATAGAAGAAAGTAAATAATAATACGTCGAAAAAGTTCATTATTTTCGGCCATTTTTAATACTTAACACAATTTAAAACAATTTTTTTCCAATTACTCGCTGAATTTCCTTCTGTCAGAACTTACACGTAAGAAATAGATAACAGTTCGGATTTATGATGGCCGTCTGACGCGAAAACCTATACGAACTTTTGCATCTGTGTAATACATGAAGACTTAGGAATGAATAAAGTATACCCAAATTGCTTATTCCCGAAAAAACTGCATTGGCAACAAATTGGTGAGAAAAACTTTAGGGCTTTGGTTGTTTTTTTTTCAAAAATTACAACGGCTGATTAACAAAAAGAATTTATACAGTTCCTCCACAAGGGATGTCCGCCCCGAAAAAAGGCAAGAACGCAGAGTTCATCAGGAGAACTCATAATGGGGTTCGGGATACAGAGGGAAATGTATTAATTGAATATAAGAACAATGCTCTACAATAATAGGTGATGTCTATAGGGAAAGTTAAAACCTACCATGCAGCAAAAAATCCCCCAGAACTGTGATCAAAAGTTCACAAAGCTCGCCAAAACCGAGAAACAATCAACGAGTGCACTTGACACCCAGTGCTTATTATCTCTTTCATAAATTAAAGAATCGGTGAGCGATTTCATATGAATACCTGAGAGGCGGATGATTTTACTCACCAGAAGGATTTTTTGAAAAGTATGGCTTTATTGGAAAAAAGTTGGAATAAATGTGTGATCATTAGTGGATCACACATTGCAAAATAAAATATTATCTTCGTTCTAACTTTTTTAGGTAAATAATTTACCCCCTCCGTACATGGAGTAATTGGTAAAATTTTCAATAATGTGTTTGATATTTTTTTCAATTGAACAGTAGCAAGTAGAGGCAGTTACCGGCCTTACTTCGTCAACTGACTATTATTTATTGCACCAATGTTTCAGTAAAACGTCAACATATTATTTAAATATTTCCAATTCCTTTACAAATCAAATCAAGTCAACAGTCGACACATCAATTGACACATGAAATATTTAGGGTAATGTTAAGCCGTCATGTTTACGAAATTTATTTATTAAGTTAGTACAGTTCTAAAGAGAAAGAAAAACGTAGCCATCGTTTTTTATAACCTCTGATAAAATTCGAGATAAGTTTAAAATTCTGGAAGAGAAAACGGGAATCTGCAAATGTCTGTGAAAATATAAGCAAACAGATCCAGGCACGAAAGGCTATCAAAGAACGATGAGAATAGTACCAATCTGACCGTTAGTATCCACGACTGTCTTCAGAATTCAAACTTTGTTAAACAACGGTGTATTTATACGAAAATCAATGTTAAATATAAAAGAAAGAAGGATAAAAGAGCACCACGAAACAACCGTAAGTATTAAATCAAGCATCTCCACCTGCAAAGTCCACTCATCTAAAATAAATTTAAATAACGAAATTCGAAGAATTCTTAAAGATATTTTAAATTATTTTATTCCCCACACGGGCCCACGCGATTTATGTTAAAAATAATTATAATATTTAAAAGAAATCCTGAGATAAAATCTAAATGCAATTAAATTCAAATATTGAGCAACATTTTTTTATTTTGTTTAAGTAATTTTTGTTGTTAAGTATTTAAAAATTAAAAAGCACAATTTTAATAATAAATGAAGATAATTACATCATATAAATTTATATACAGACGAACATCGTATATATTTAGCAGATACTAATGTCAGTGCTAAAAAATATAGATCGGTGCAGTACTTTCAGTAATTTACTTATAAATCAACCGCTGGAACGAACTTTAAGATTATAATTGAACTGACATCATGGAATTTTCCTATGAGAAACATATTTTCAAAATATAATCAATTAATTTTTAATTACCTATTTCGTATATGTAAATATTTATGTACGTATTTATGCCTACGAAACATTTATATGAAATTGGCATTATTTTCTAATGAATATCGCTTTTATATTGATTACATCTACTTGTATTTCAAAATATTTTTCATTAATAATGTTGTTTTCGCCTAAATATTTTCGAATTAAATTACAACGTCATTTTAGTCTCATTTGTGCACTGTATTTTATCTTAAGCGTACGTTGTCACGATTCAGGTACGGATTATAAGTGCAGGATAATTAAATCCAAATTGTCCAACATCCCTCATTATCTTGGCGCACAAAGCTGAGTAGTTGCAGTCACGGTTCTAACTTCTGTATAAACGGTCCAACCCTTGCACGCTCCGTCTATACACACGTTTCAATTAGTCACCAAAGTAGTTGCTTTTATGTCGTTTCGGCGCGATTTCTTAATAATTCAAGGAGCCGCTGCCGGCCCAGATCCGAGGCGTGACCAACTGAAAGACCCGTCTGTGGCGGACACGGCGACGCGTTCAAAGGTTTTCGGACGCTGGTCAAAGCAATTAAGTATGGCCGTGGGACATACGTTTTAATTGAATGATAAAAGCTCCTTTTGGCGCGCTCAATCCGTCGTTAATACCTCCACACGCCTCGGACGTTGAATTATTTCGGCGGCGGCGGCGGCGCGGCGGTGCGATTGTTTCGAGTTGACGGGAGGTATCTCTCGAACTTAGGGTCAGCAAATCCCGGAGTCCCCGGCCAAATTTGAAAGATAATTACTGGCGGGTAAAAGCAATGACAGTGCACAAGTTTCGATAATTAAGTTACCTTCGAATAGTTTAGTTCTAATAGAATATTGTCCAGTTGTCGCATTTATCGACTACGTCGAATGCAGAGTGAAAATCAATATCAATGTTAACGCAAGTTTATGGAATTTAAGCACATGACAAAAAGGTAATAAGAATAATTAAAAAAAGAAATTATATAAATACATAGAAGACGACTTAAACCCGTGTTTGTAGCTCGTTAGATATCGTGAACAAGTCAAATAAATTATGTGTATTCAATCGATACAACAAAAAATAACATCAGCGTAGCCTGCTCCCAACATCTAGCGAGACTGAAACACGTATCCGTGTCTCCTAGTATGTATTAATAAATAAAGTTACTGACATGGTGATGGGTTCGTAAGCTCATTCGGTATGCTGTGACAAACTCAGTTGAAAATATGTTCATACCACCGGGTGTATAAACACATGTGGGGGCTCCACACAGCAGTCAATAATTGGTGATTAATAGTTACCTTAAGATCGAAAAATTTACATTAAAACATTCGATGGATCATAAGCGTTTACTTTAAATCCATATTATGTATATTCTCATCATATCACAAAACCATGCTTCATTTTTTTTAAACTACGAAGCCATAAAATATTTCTTTATGAGTAACTTTCACGAATTTAATCGTTACGTTTTTTTTTTCGTAAAGAGAAACGGATGCTTCGGGGTAGTGAATGTAATCAATCAAAGTCTCAATAAATCAATCACACCGCCTTGCCGATTCATCTGGTGCTCATAAATTCAAGTAGTTTCCCATCCGTGCCGAATCACCTTTACCGATTCGCTCATTTGTCAATAATTGCCGTTGTTTTTCTAGTAATGCGCGAATTGGATTTGTAAACGAGGCCGCGTCATTAGTTAGAGGCAACGGCGATCGCAACGGCCCGATAATTTATGTGCGTTTTGCGCTGCAATTTCACAATTTGCATACAATACAGTAAATTCGCAGGTCTGGAGAAGATATAACTGAAAATACGTTTTAATCTTGTACGTGTGCACCTGTTTTATCGTCGTAATTAATCAGAAAATAAATCAGTAGTGAAATGTTGCAGCAGTGAACACGGTTTGTAATGAGTCTCAAATGCAAATTTCACATAATTTTGTTTTAGTTTGCTCCATGCTAATAATAATGTAGCACGTTTCATTTATGACAATAAACATAATATCACTATTTTTAAATTACTTCGCGTCAGCAATAATATTTCTGGCTGGTTTAACTGATAGTACAATAAATTCACGTCATTAATAGTTAACTTGCGAAACTATATATAACCGTCACATCTTGAAGAATAACATCGTATTATTGAACTAATTCATTTGTTTAGTTTAACATCGTCGTACGATTTCAGCATCCGTCGTATTTACATCAATGAGTTTAAGTACCATTAAATAAAAAAAAAATCCCACCACTTCAATATTTATAGATTTTATATTATAAGTTATTTTCACATTTAAAAACCACAATCTCCTTCAATTTATTTTTGTTACCATTAAATAAAAATTAAATTAAATGCTATCACATTTAACCAAAGCAACATTGTTTGAAGACAATTTTGTAAATTTCGCGGAGCTTAAAATTAGAACTGCGAAACGTATTTAATATCAGCAGTGCGCAGGAAGTGGAAGATTATTATCTTACTGTCAACATGATGTTTTACATATATTTAGGTTAAATTACTTTAAACATGTTTAAATTAATTAATAAAATATTTACGTAATTTGGTACGATAGTACGATAATTTATAGAAGATAAATAATGATTTTTTATAACAAAAGACACGAGCGACACTTTAACATTTAAAAAAAATTGCGCGTTTAGGTAAAAATCTCCCCGGCGGGGAATCGAACCCCGGTCTCCCGCGTGACAGGCGGGGATACTTACCACTATACTACCGAGGAATGTGACTAACGTGTCGAGCACTCCGTTGAAAAATCAACTTTTTGAAAATATAAAATATAGTGCAGTTATGAAACACCCGAATTCAATCTTGCTATGAACAAATTGCATCGCAAACATTTATTTAAAGTACCAACGATTTCTGTTCTATGATAAAATAAACTTGGTCCTTTTTGCTTGTTTCTCAACAATTTAATTTCAACAATTTATTGGTTATGGTGCAAATTCAGTTGTTATTTTCATGTACTTTTTCAATTGTTAGTTTCCATTGTTTATATAAGTTTCAGTTGTATCTTTTTTATTTGTTCCTTTAAGGCACTAGACCACGGTGAAAAATAATTTTTTTCCTGTTTTTTTTTCTTCATTTTCTGAAAGATGCATTAGTCAAGAATGCTTTCACCGAATATTTTACAGAAATTCGTCAAATTGATGGAGATACCGCATTTTATGTGAACCGTTGCCAGCGTACGACCGCGCCGAGCGGCAGTCGTATGTACGATTCGTATATATAATATCATTCGATTTGTTCGGTCCCACATATGTATATATTTAGCAATTAATTAAGTTAGTTTAGATATGCGCAATCCAGTGCAAAATATTCGCTACAATTATTTCGTTTCGATCCTCAGAATATTTTGCATACGAAATTAGTCCCAAATTCACGGTTGTGCAGGTACAGATTGTTCGACAGATGCGCCAGCTAACGGTCGGTTCGATTGTTTACATTTATTACTCATTTTTCCAAATTAGAAACCCAAAAACACTTGTACTGTCACGTACAAGACGTTATCTATTTCAATGTATATTAATTATCGGGCAATTGTGGCCCGATATTAAGCGCTGAATTCCCCGTTTTACCTAAGCCGTCACGAAACTGTCGCTAATATGGCATCAATACTTTTTAACAATGGTCACATTGGCCTCAGAAATGTATTGGAGATATTAGACATCAAAATTGGTGACGCACTCCACCAATATTGTCAAAACATCGACGAGAAACGAATATGCGAAGCCGAGCACGAAGCCGAAACAAGCACGCATGAGGGTCGTCTTCGTGCAAAACATGGAAAAAATAATGATTCTCTGGACGCTGAGGAGCTGTTGTATGGTCCAGGAATAGCTGACTAAACGTACGCAACAAGAAAAAATAGCCCAAGAAATTAGTTAGTTTGTATGTTGAATTATGCTTCAGCAAAACTTTGAACGCGTTTTTCTCGAAACCTACTTTTTCAACCTGGTTGACAGCATATTAGAAAAACTGTACATCCGATTTGCATGCACCAAGTCTTAAACTGTTCGAAAATGTAGTCTCTATGGCACCACGTAGGGGTTTTTTTATAATAGGTCTCCTTCTATTTTTTTTTTCATATGAACGATGAAAATTTTTCATAAAAATCGAAAATAAAATTCGATGGTCCGCCATTTTTTTTTCCTTCTAGATATCAAAATTCCCCTACGTGATGCTGTAGACACATATGTCTAGTTTCTAAATATATTTTTATTTTATTTTTTAGATGAGCCGTATGGCTTAATCGTTGTCAACCACCGCGCGCGCAGTCTCCTCTTAGGAGCAGCGTACACCGCAAACTATACTTTAGATTCAAGTATAAAAATTTGTATACAGTCTTCTATATGCATATATTGACAATAAACATTGATGAAATGAATTGCATTCATCATTCGCTTGAAAATAATTATGAAAGATACACCTTCGTACCGCGCACGCACCGTGGTCTGGTGCCTTAAACGAATTTGATTTTTTATTTTTCATTGGCTCTTATTTTATTAATGCTTCAGCATAGATTACGTCAAATGGGCAAAATTCGTATAATAAACTTTTGCTCAAAAGTAATTGCATCAAAAAATCCATAAAAGTGTTATGATTTATTGCATACGTACCTGTTTATTGTACATGAATACAAATTGGGCCATTCGTACACAATAAACTTTACGATAGATGTTTTATTTTACTTAAAATAAATTTCAGCGAATGTATTAAGATGATGACGGCTGTTTCGCCATTTCTGGGCTAGTCAGAGCACCGCACATACGGGTGGAGGTGCAGCAAGTCATGCAAACGTGAGTGACAAAGAGTCAGGACTTTCAATTGATACCGTAAAGTTGAACGCCCAATTAAATTAAGAAATATCAAAAATGCCGAATAACAACAAATCTTTAAGATAGGCTTCAATCATGTAAATTTTGTGCTGTGGCTCTCACCGCCATAATTCCAAAACTGAGTAAGATTAGAAAACTACAGCACAATGACTTGACAGACTTCGACACCCAAACAATGATTGACAATTGATGATTTACAATGTACGATGGGAGCTGCGACAATCATTTTAAAATCCATGACCACCCTTGACTAAGGTAATTTTTGATATCACGGTAGTTTAGAAAATCGCAGGTAATAGTTCTAATGGTGTTTACATAGGACAAACAAAACAATATTTAGAAGAAAGATTTAAAGGTCACAAATATTTTGAAAACAGCACAGCGTTGAAAAATCACACACCGGACACAGTTTAAATTTTAACATGAATCACATTGATATATTAGAAAAAAAAATAACGAAAGAACAAGACATATCCTAGAAATGATTCAAATAAAAAACACCTATTCGAAGTTGATCAGCAATCTACAATTTATTTTAAATTTATTATGTTATATAAATAGTTATTTAATATTTTTCCAGTTTCGCTGCATCAACCCAATAATTTTTCATACATAATAATACTTTTATCAGATCTACTTGTCAATGGTTTTTCAAACGAACTTGCGTCAAAATGCAAGTTACATTTTATTAATAAATGTAATATATAACAATGTGAATGTGATTTTTAAAAAAATGTGATAACATATTTGTACTAGTGAGTCTCTATGTTTATAAAAGTTATTTCTGTAATTTTATATAGTTTCAATTTGTTATAATAATATAATTTTCGTGCCTATATGAGTAATTTTAAAACTAGATTGCCACAGTAATAATCGAGTAATAATAACAATACTTCAGAAGAAGACTCAATATGAGTTGATACGTAAAGATTGGTAATTAGAATTGAGTTTCATTAATACGAGAAAACCCAAAAAATTCATTGCCAAATAAAAAGCTAAATCCAATAAGGACGACCCAGTTATTGCAATGAGAGAAATTATATCAGTATGCTACAGTAATTAAAATCTCATAGGATATATATCAATTTAAGTTTACTTAAATTCTATCGGAAACATAAATATTCAACAGGAATTTGCATGTTGTGAGACCTCAACGACGTACGACCAATGCAAAATAGAAAAATCGTCCTAAAATAGGTTGATAAGTACCAACAGGAATAGAGATGTGTATGTGTAACAATATAAAGGCAAAACTTTACTTGGGCAATTAAGAACTAATAGAATTATGTAAAATTATGTTAACTAAAATATTACAAATCTGCACTAAATAGGATAGTCGATAAGCAATTTTTAATTTTTAATTATATTTTCTATGCTTTCACTTTATAGTTCAATTGGTTCAAGTGGACTTACCAAGAACGATGACGGGATGTGCCACCAGAATATCACTCATGACCTGTCTTTGATTTTTACAAATTTTATAAGTCATTAGAGCATTAATAACTATATTGTATTTATTTTTAATCTATCCATATCGTAGATGCGGCAAATTGCCCTGCTACGCCACTGTGCAATATGCACATTTATTTCCATTGTACCTAATTTCCAATAATTTTTCAGACGCGCGCACGTGGATCGCCAAATTAATTTCGAAAACATAACTTTGGAGAATTTCCGATCTCCGATAAGTGGATTAGAGATTCATTAACGTGCCTCCAGTTCGGCGTAGCCCGTTAAAGATCCGATCCAAATGAAGATACTTCTTTATTTAATCACCGCTCTCGCCTTGTTTTCTCGAAGGTGAGAGCACGTGAGTGAATTCTCAACACCGGCTCGGGCCTTTCATCACCTGCACCCCCGCTTTAAACGCCCATGCGCACCGTCCCACGTTTGTCAGGCCCGAATTAAGATACATGCTGGCTTTTTTTTCATTATTACATTTAAATTACATTTTTTATATGTAGCCAGTTTATATGTGATCGAGATTCTCACTTCACATCTACCTGTTTATACCATCTGAAAAAACAATGGTAGTAGTGAATAGCCAATTAATTTTTATCATCTTGTTTAGCAACTTTTAAATTCTAATGACGTTAACAGGCAGTTAGACAAAAAAGTTGATAGGGTCGTAGTATAGTTTTTAGAATGCAATACGTATTAACGTGTCAATTTAATCGATTAATTTTTTATTGGCCCAATGATAAATCCGGCACTGACCGTGATCTACCAATCTATCAACACGACCTCGTACGCTCTCTCATTTACAGTTCCTCTATCTTGCGTTTATCACGACTGCCCGCGTTCCCCTCGGACTCTCACCTATCCACCCCTACCTAGATGATGAAATCCAATTTAGGTCCAAGAGTTTGGGCTCCCCCAGCGACGTCCTGCAGCCACTTACCGGGGCCGTACCGCATCACAACAATGAGTGTTTATGATGGCGCCTACTCGACGATCGCCATAGCAACGGACGTCGTTGCGAGCTAGGTAGAGGTGTGTCACCTCTATTAAAGCATCTCCCGTCTTGACTGATATGTTATTAGTCGAACGGAGCGCGCTGGTCATTCTTTATGGACCTATTCACTTCGACACTTGGGAACTGAGAGCGCGTATCCTCTTGCCTTAAATCACCGGACGTTCTCCATTTTACGTTATTTGAGTTTCTAATTTATCGTAACTTTAGTGGTCATTTATTACTAAACTTCGACTATCTTCATTACCTTCGTTTAAAAAAAAAATAAACAATGCAGCATGATAATTTAGGACAACAAATCTGAAAAATTGTCACCAACGTGACATTTTTTGCCATAAAAATAATAATACATGTGCATATTTTGTCATGTCACAGAAACAAAGTCATGCACCTAGATGCCATAAAGTGCGGCTCGTCGCCACCCATTAATTGTAAAGTTGGAAACTTTGAATAAGAAGTCAAGAATTCGATACTCCCGTTGTTTATAATCCATCATCATTATCTCGATTTGCGTGATTAGAGCGAAGTTGAAAGACATTATATTCACCTAAGTTCTTAGGTATAATTATTTAGACTCTCGCTGTCGCGGTTCGCAGTTAAGAGTACATTTATCATGCAATTACTGCGAATACTCAAAGTTTCCCTCGCGAACGTATAACTAAATTATTATATTTAACTTACGCGATACATCGGCGTATCAGGTGATTGGTTGGATATGTCAATTACCTGCAAGAAAAAAGCAAATAAGACATTTTTGCAAGACCATTATATATATATATATATATAATATAACATATTTTTAGTTAAATTTAAATAAGAAAAATAAGACGACTAATCCATTGTATTGGGTTTGTTGGAAAGCTAAAGAAATGTAGAATTTTTAGAAAGTATTATAAATAAATTTAAAATTTGATCAAAACGAAGGCAGAAATATATTCATTTGTGAGTGGGGCATCAGGAATGGAGAAAAACATTATACTACTGTTACTGGCCATTAAGACAACGCGATATTATTGGTGAAAACCGGCAAAACTTCGTAGATGAAGATTATTTTATAAAAGCTATGGATAAAGATGGCCAATGTTTTCTGCATCTGAAGAATTCATTCCTGTGGATAATGATTCAAAGCCAAAGAAGATATGTATATATATATAGGTAAATGAATAAATAACTAATGATATAATTATTTGCTGTGTTGAAATATTAATTGCTCCAAATCCGAAAGTTGATGAAAGACGTTGTATTGGAGACCAAATTAAATGAAGCAGAGCACGGAGCATGGATATGTATCACATGCATAATCAACAACTTTTTATTTGTTAAAGAAAATGATTGAAGATACATACGCTCCACAACTACATTACAACTCGGGAGAGATGTTAGACGAACCTGGAGAAAAATTTCACAAAGAAATGTAGTGTATGCAGACGAGGTGGAAATGAGATGTATTGGTCGCAATGTTTGCAGGATACTGTTGTAGTGTAACGCAGGATTAGCTGGAACAATATTACAGTCGCTGCTTGACGACAACTGACTTTTCCCATTCATTAATAGTTCGTGAACAATAAAATCATTGCAACACATTCATATTTTGCAACTCAATCACGAAATGAGAAATTTTAATATCAACGAAAATTCGCAATTTTTATTATTTAAAAGTTATAATTTTGAAAAAATCATTTTTTTATATAAACCCTTATACAACCCTTTGGAAAAAACGCAATTTTCGACCGACAAAAATACAATGATATTTACTTTTTTTCTTACTTCTAATAGTCAGAATACACTATTTTAGTCCCAGAAACTCCAACTGTACAATTTTTCGCGGTTTCAAAAAAAAATTTTTTGAAAAAATTAATTTTTTATACAAAGGGGGTACCCTTAGGAAATAACGCAGTTTTCGACCGTCAAAAAAACAATGATATTTATTTTTTTTCTTACTTCTAATAGTCAGCATATACTATTTTAGTCCCAGAAACGCTAACTGTGCAATTTTTTAAGTTTCTAGAAAAAAAATTTTGAAAAAATTACTTTTTTTATACAAAGGGGGTACCCTTTGGAAAAAAGCGCAGTTTTCGACAGTCAAAAAAACAATGATATTTATTTTTTCTTACTTCTAATAGTCAGAATACACTATTTTAGTCCCAGAAAGGCTAATTGTACAATTATACAATACAATAAAACATGCAGCAAAATACTGCATTTAGCACGAGTCGGGAGTATTGGTTATTGAGGCGCCAGCCGAGATAAACAACCTATCGAGTTCAAGTTTATTTTGCAACTTATTTTAAATTATAATTGCAAAAATCATGACAATTTTTGGAATGTGTTGGTTCAAAAATGAATAAATTCGTACAGCCCTATCAAAATGCTGATTTTTTTAACACAATTGAGGATATTGTATATTTATTGGTTGAATATTTTGCAACTAGTTTTATAAATAGTCATTTTATTTGAAAATTGTAAAAATAGAAGTTAATATTTTTAAAATTGAAAATGTGTTGGCCTGAAAATGTCACGAAATTTACATTCGGCAGCAACTCAACATACGCAATAGTGTATGAATCACGGTTTTTAATACGTAACAATTAGTTTGTTCTAATTTCATGTGGAATTATGACATTAAATTGCAACTTTGAAGACGACTTTGCTATGGAGTATGGGTTGGTCGAGTTGGGTTGGGTTAGGTTGGGTTGGATTCCGCGGGGTTGAGTTGACTGGGTTGGGTTAGGTTGGGCTGGGTAGGGTTTACATAGCCCAATATCATATGTATAGCTCTGGTGGTTGTAGTGCACAAAGAGTGTATGCGGAGGAAATAATAGGGGGGGTTTCAAAAAAAAAGGTCAACAATGTATCAGATTCACTGAAAAACTTTTTTTATTACTAATCCAAACCTTAATATAAGTGTAAAGGGTGTAAAATAAATTCATAAATACAACGATATTATTAACTGTAAGCTAGTCAAGTCCTTCCCTTTCTGTCCTTGCTTATCCTCTACCCTTCGTTCCATGACAATCCCTTTTCTCTTTCATTTGTTCTTACAATTACTGTTATCTCATGTTATCCCATTGCTCTACGTTTGTGGTATCTCGGCGGCCATATTCTTTTTGTTATCCATTTCTCTATATGCCTCTATCGTTGGTACATTCTCTTCAGTCGCCTTTTTTGTGGAGTTGTAATATTATTTCTAGCTCCCAAACTCTTAACCACACTAAGTAATGATCCGAGTATATTTCAGGAGCTCTTTTCACCTTTGTAACCTTTGGCCTGTTTCTAAACTTTCTGTTTATTATTATACAATCTATAGTCTACAACATTTTGAAAACTGTACAACAATTTAAAAAAAGCACTAAATACAAACAGATACAAAAAATTATATATTAAAAAAAAATGTACAAAATACTTACAAAACCGAAGAAATTTTAAAATACAAACATTTTAAAATTGTCATACTTTCCAAAAACGTAAACTTTTCAAAAATATAAATGTAAGAATCAAACAACAACAAACAGAGAGATCTTGAAACAAAATGATGCCATTCTATCTTAGGAACGCGTGCTGAGGTTTCGCATTAACACAGATAAGCCAAGGACTTTGTACATTAAATCATTGAATAAAAACTACCACAAACGGACTACTCAAAAACTTTGATTAACGATCTTTGTTATGCATTCTTTTTAACTTGGTAATTTACATCGACCCCACTGTAAATCAGAATATTTCCTCCTCCTAGAGCCATTGCCTCCTTACCTTTCTTCTTTTTTTCTGTTGTATCCAGAATATCAGGACCTATGTTCTTGAATTCTTCTTCCAGTTATTTTCCTTGCCTGCTATGTTTCTACTGTTCCATGCCCGTAATTTCCAGTCTTTTCTTACCTTCTTATTTTATTATTTCTGTTTCCATGTCATCTTTCTTTGCTCCGTTTATCAACTTGTGTTGTGTCGTAATTAGTTTTTTGGATCTCAGTTAGTGTTGTTTTATTTCCTACTTCTAAAGCTCCCTTTACTTTATCCCATTACCATACTTTGCAGTCTGCTAGCCTGTTATAACGTACTTTCATCTTCTACTCTCTTTCTTATTTTGTCATGTGATTGTTAATAAATATCTTTGCCCATTTTATATTTCTTAGTTTATTCTTATTCCTCATTATCTCATTTTCTTCTCAAGATTCTCTAGTTGAAATTAATTCAATTTCTCCTTCCTTCACTGCCATTGGATTATTCCGGAAATAATACAGGAAAACAGGAATTGGAAGTAAGATCGTATCTAAGATACAATCTCAAAGACTTGAAATGCTGTGTTTCGTGACACTACACGTTAGTATATCTCAATAAGTCAGTGACAGTGTCCAATGCAATATATAAGCACTATAAGTCGTAATTATATGCGGTGCTAACTCAAGCAATACAGCTATGTTTATTGCGCTCCACGTGTATTAGGAAAAGGTCATATGAATGCCACAGTATATCAAGTGCACCCGACCAGACAAAAATCAACAACCCAAACGATTGTAACTCAAGCACTAGGCACGGTTCGCTTAAAATTATTAATGAATATGAAGTGTTCCGCATAAATGATAACGTTTAGCAAAAATATTATAATATTAAAAGAAAACTTACATAAATAAACATAATCAATCGTAACTCTGTGTTACTTCGTCTCTCAAACAAAGCGTTTGAAATAATCGTGTAAGGAATACTCTGAACTTAATTCGAAAATGATCCGTGACATGAAACAAATAACTGTCAAAAGTCAATATTTTGTGTAAATTACATCATCATTGCATGCATAAAACAGAATACGATTGCCTACAGATTACTTTGTAATAATTTGCCATTTTGACATTCATTCCAATGTACTTAAAATATAATTTATGTAGTTAATTTAGCCCTCTAACGAGCATATTAAGTGAGTAAGCATCGCGTGATTAAAATATACGTGTTATTAAGAATATAAATTTCTACGAATTTCGTTCGTAGAATTGCACCGGCTCACGTTGATATAACGACCACGAAAGTCGTCGCACCGCAATCCAAACTTCGGTCGCGGTACAATAGTAGATTACGCAGTATTATCTACCTTGTCTACCTCTGATAATTCTCCGTATTAACTTAATTCGCGGCTGCTGTTGCGCCGTTGTTTAAATTTCATAAACACTTGCTCCTAGTGCCGTTACATTAAGTTAATTACTGAGTTAACATTTTAAACGAGGGGAACTAAATTAGAAAATTTAAAAGTGCCCGTCTACACTGTTTAAATTTGCACAATTATCTGCTACACGTTCAGGCGAGCAAATATTTTTTACGCGATAAAATGTTACCTTTAGGCTACTATTTAATTACATATATGTATTTTCATTGCAAATACTACATGTTTAATGTATATTCAGATATTTGAGTTTGTCTGTCGTACGACTTACTACGTGATTGATCTGTAATCCTGTCCTGCAAAATAGTTAACAATCTTTAAAAGCTCAACCAATATATCATAATGTGAGTGATTTAATACTAATAAGTTACAATTAAAGTCCTTGATTAACGGCCAGAAACATAACGCAATTGTCCAAAGTGCAATAATGTTCATAATCATAAACAGCATACACATACGATTTTACGTTTACGTACAGACATGTAGCTTCACAACCATCGACGAGCGCTTGCGGTAAATTGTAAAAGTTGGGTACGAAAATGCGCTTACAATTATCTTCGAGTAATAGCGCCGTACACTTCTCGAGAATAATTAGAAGTGGGAAAGAAGAGACAAGTGGAGGTGTTTCTCGCAATGTAGGTGACAGGAACAGTCGCGTACCACACACCACGTTAATTTAATAGATTAATTTAGTAAGTGGTGCGACGAGGTAACAAGTAAGCTAATTTTCCATAGAACTGCAGAGACCGCGAGCAGGTCTGTTTCGGTGCGGTGTTCCGCAAGACTTACTCGCAAAACGCCGAGTTTATGTTTAAATTAATACGACCGAGGTCCTTTTGTCTCTGCGTATAAGTAAGCATGTCGGTGCGGTTACACAAAACTAATAATTATGCAGGTGCCGAATCGCGATGAATAACATATTATTTGTACATAAAAAAAACTAAATTCAATGACAAAAAATTGTGTACAAATTTAATCATTCATCATTATTGTTGAGAAACTAATTATGTGGACAGATCACGGATAACTATGAAAATAATTGGGTTATAAAATAATTTGAATATCTTTTCTTGATACATTAATAAGTAACAACGATGGCTTATATTTCGGACTATGTTCTACATGAGCACATAATGTAGGTGAGTAAGTGAATCAGTCTCAATTTGTTTATTGAGGACTGAATCTCAAACATCTCTCCCATAGTAGATGTTTGAAATTATTGTGTGGAAGTTAAGGGTTGTTTGCAAGATTCGTTAAGTTAAGAGAGATTTAGGTGACACGTGGTGGCATTCCATAATAATAAATTAAAACAAAAATTGTTTGGTTTCACTTTATTTGTTGTATTACTACGATACTTGTTTCACCACTCCGTGGCTTCATCAGGTCGATGAATAATGCAATGATCTCAGATCTATTTACCCGTAATAATACCACCCTATCTCGTTAGAAACATTAAATATAACATATGCCTCAAACTAATTTTTTACTTTTTTAAATATTGCGTTTCATAAAAGCTAATTGATACCCCCTCCTCTTAATGCTGTCATCTACTGTTTCAAAAACCATCCCGAACAGAAAATAGAGTAGGGAATAATGTCTGATGTTTGCACAATAGATCTTTTACCCTCAAGGTTGACTACGTACATTGGCGACGGCCTGCTGAGAATTTCGAAAGATGTTGAAACGTGTTCGGGTCTCCAAATATGAATTATTAACATTTCATTTAAACTACATTGAATCTATTGGAAAATTAATTAATTAGTTTAGAAAGATTTTGCTTCGAATGCAATCCATAGCGTTTTCTAGTCCTGGCTTTGCATAAACTACATTTGGTTGTTACTTATATCCTAATTTCTTTCTTATACGGTGTAAATCTTGAGTTGTAAATACATATGCACAATCTCTTCTACGAAGGCTGCGATAATTGTCAATAGTATGCTCTGTATTGCAAGTGAATACAATTGCACTCGTTCAATAGTAATTTTCTTCATATTTTTTGGTGATAAATTGCTTTTCGTGGTGTGATTTTGTATGAATTTAATAGAAGTTGAACGTACTGATCACTATTTCTTTACCATATTGCATTAAAAATAGTTGTTGTCAGAACTCGATTAATACGATATTTACGGAGAGGTGGCAAGCAGCTGGGGATTGGTGAAGGGACCGTATGGAGTCTTACAACTGTACATTCTGCCCCAAAATAGCGTGATCGAACAACAATTTCTGACGAAGCTCAAAAGTAGGCAATCCGCAGACATGTACATTAGTTTTTCTTCAACAAAAAATTACCAACATGCAATAAAATATTACATGTAAAAATAATATTAATTGATTTTGTAATAAAATTATTTTATTACAGTTTTGTACCTAAGTAATAGGTAGTAGTTCTGGCAAGGTGTGACCTACCTTGCCAGAACTACAACGGACAACGCTGTGGAAATTTTTAAAGAAATTGGGCTTTAAGTGAAGAACGAGACATTGTTTTATGGAGACGTCGCTACCTAACAAACATCCAGAAGCAAGAAACTTCTGGATGCTGAAGGATGTTGATGGTTGAAAAATATATTACTTCGAGGAGACCTGGATTAACGAGGACACACCAAACAAAACCTACGGAAGGATACAACAATTCTTTCGGCAAGATAAGCTCTCGTTGAGGGGGTAACAACCGGAATAATTTTCCATCTAGAAAAGGAAGTAGACTCATAATTTTACATATCGGGCGTGATTTGTTCAAAATGCGTCGCTATGTTTTCAGTCGAAAAGAACAGATTACAATGAAGAAATAAATGGAGAAGTATTTACAGAATGGATGAGAAATGTTATACCGTTTTTTGGGACCAAATTGCGTTATTGTAATGGATAATGCACCTTACCATTCCGTCAAGGCAGAAAAAATGCAAAAATGGATGATTTAATTCATTGGCGTGTCACAATTTCTCGAACTTGCTAAAAACTATGTAAATAATAATCGGATACCCTACGTAATCGATAAGATGGTAGAAGAAAGTGGTCGTACAATTTTAACATTGCCACCATGTCACTGCAATCTAATCCGATGGCACTGGTATGGGCTCAAGTGAAGTAATAAGTAAACGCAAATAACAACACTTTTAAATTACCCGATCTAAAAGAATTATTAATCGAAGGACTTCAACTCCTGAAGCATGAAAAAATTGAATCAAACACTAAAGAATTATGGTATAATGGTATTTTAAGGAACGAGTGTAAAAAAATATTCCTTATTCTACGAACAGTTTATTATACTAATTATAGTTTAAAAGCAGTAAGTGCAATGAAGAGACTTACACGTGTGTCTTACTACGTTTTATCTTCAATTGCGCGCCAATTTATTATGGGATTTTTAATCAGAGTTATAACTTTTAAAGTAAAACTTTGCAAATGTTATTTTGACTGCTGATAATTATATTTGCTTGTAAATAAATTACACAATTGTTAGCCGCTATTGTATTTTCGCACAAGTTGAATTCGGTGGTTATAATATTATCGGACAATGTACGATACCGAGAACCTGTGAAGTAATTCTTCTGATGTGGCAGAGGCTACAGACATAGCAATTTCAAGTTTGCTTCCTGAAAAATCCCATAAACAATATGGATTGGTGTATAAAAAGTTTAAGGTGTATCTAAAAGCGTAGAGAATTTTACAGAAAACGTTTTCTTAGACTATTTTTTGAAAGAGACAACCAGCCTTTCTTCAATATTAGTTGACAAAAATATTGACTTTAAATGGTTTTCGAAATTAACGACATTTATGAGCTGCAATCAATAGGATATCGTTGTCTAAAGTATTTACCAAGGAAACGTTTACAATTTTTTAAACTGTGCACCCAATGACACGTTTTTGATGATGAAATAGGTAATTTCAAACTCATTTGTTTGAACATTTAATGAGGGAATTTCCTAATTGTGGGTCGTGGCAATTTTTCAAACCGCAGGTGCTGGTAGAAGAAATGAATTGCAGAAAATGAGTATTAAGGATGCTGAAGATACTGGTTCGATACTGCTCATGACAATACCGACTTCAAAGACCAATAAATCCCGATCGTTTGTTATTGATGGTTATTGATGATATGCATGTACACCAAAGATTCCACAAACTCCTCATGAACGATTGTATTTATGTATTACTGGAATGAGATGTGTTTCTAAAATTCCGAGGCAAATAGCTAGTTATCTAGAGTTAGCACATCCATGTACGTACACTGGCTACAACTTTAGAAAGCCATCGGCCACCTTCCTCGCGTATGCTGGAGCAGAAATCTAAAATACAAAACGATAGGGTAGCTGGAAAAGTTCTACTGTAGAATCCTACATAGTAGAATAAATAAAAAACAAAAAATTATTTCGAAACAAATTTTGCAAAGAGAAGTCACGGGGTTCAATGGAAAGTAACGTAATTTCGAACCGAACTTCAATCCAACCAATCAAGGTTCTAATATGATGTCGATCGTCATGATAGACAATTATACAAATTGCAAGATTAGCCTTAATATTGATTGTACAGTTTACTTATTTATGGTTTGCATTAATTTAATAAATAAAATTCTTATTGACAAGCTTTTCATTGACATTTCGTGCAATACATGATTTCTTATGTCAAATTATACGTTCCTCTTCCATACATTTTTTAAGGCACTAGTGCACTAGCACTTACTGGCACTAGCGACGAAAATCAGTACAAAACCCTTAATATAATAATTTTTGCACGATCGTATATAAAATGCTAAAAACACACAGTTTGACGTCTCAGTAACGCTTTATAGCTCCTAAACGTTGCCCCCTGCTATTATTATTGTTGCATATGGATGTTTTTCTTGTTCTGAGATTAAGATTATTGTTCTTTTATGTGATCATTATTTACCGATAAAGTTGTTTTATATATAGAAAGAGACAAATAATGTCTTGTCAAACTCTGTAAGGTATCTATTATTTTTCACTAATAAATTCAATAAATTCATTAACACATAGATATTTGGTTTGTTTCCTAATAAGTTGCATATTGCTGTAACATGACCGGTGAGAAATGAGCATGCATGCATTGTTTTATTATTATTTTTATTAATACAAATAAAGTCAAGAAATAATAAAAAGACCACGCAAGCACGAATAATGGAGAAATTGTGAATATAGGAAACCGTTCACACTAATCGCAAATTAGCTGTGGAAGTATGAAAGTTACGTGGTTTTCGTGTTTTAAAGAAAAAAAGATGACGAAGTTGATTTTCATGTTCAACGGTCACAGATACAATATTGCAAATCATTATGTCTCTCTGTAGGCTGGTTCGTGTAGTGGTTCGTCGTATTCGATAAACTTTGGGTTGCCTTGATCTCATAATGTATTTCTATTATATATTCCAATACCAGAACACAATAATATAAATTGTGTCGTGTATCAACTAAAGATTTGTTTGTCCTCTGGTTCTATTACCTGAAGTCCCTCGCACAAAAAGTTGTGTAGATCTAAACATTTGAAGCTAGTGTGATCTAGGTAGCAAAGATTCTTTCAATCAATGACTTGAAACAAACTTACCCTAACCACGCAGTATTTTATTAACTCTAGATGTACATTTGGACAACAAAGTTGTCACTTCAGCAGTGTACTCAACAACAGTACACTGCTGAAGATGACAACTTAATAATAATACTGTGTGGTAAGGGTAAATTTGTTTCAATTTATTTGCCAACCACAGTCTCCAATTTATTATTTCAAAGAATGAAGTGTACTGCGAGTGTGATGCAAATTGGTTTTATTCAACGAAGTGCAGACTATGCGCCGATATTTGAATTGCATGCTTGCTCACTGATTGATATGACATCGAAACACAGAGATTACGGAAATGGTTCTTGGAATATTTTCAACATTGATTAATCGATACATGTTCTTCGCCCAAATTCCACTTTTCCACAGCCAGTTAGAATTTTTACCGGTTTTGCCAATTTTTATCAACGAATGTAACTCATTCCTATCTTATATTTACAATGTACACGTACTATTATTTATTATTATTTAGATATTTATTTACATTGTTGTTACATGTCGCATATCATAGTAATATTTTAATAACCGTAATTAGAACAAACTTATTACGAACATTATTAATTACGTGTGGTTTATGCATTTAATACACATTTCACCATATTCAGTTTTTATGATTTGATTGATAAGGTTAAATTAAACATAATTATGGATTAACTGCCATTATGCCATACAGTATATTTTTTACCAATAACCAATATAGCAACTCAAGCAGGCAATATATTTGATAATCACACCGCGCAGGATGCCACAATAAAAATTAAAATACTCTACAACCTGAGCGCACCAGGTTTCATTAATAGTTCATAATACGACCCGACGCGACGTCACTTCCTTTAACCCGTATCTTTAATATCCGTTATTGTAAAATATAGCTGGCTGCGACTGATGATATTAAACACCGTAGTAGGAACAAAATTGCATCGTATTAAATAAATATAAATATTTCACTTGCGTTTTTCTTTTCGCTCCGATTTTGATTGAGCAATAATCGAAATTGTGCAACAAGAACTAATTTCGTTCACGCTGAACTCACACATGTCAATGCACAAGCGTTTAAAAGTCTGTTGCCTCTGCGATGTATTTGATCATCGTCAAGGCTGTTTCAATCAGATGAAGTGGATAAACTTGCTTATGTTAGCAGACGTAAGTGGCAGACTACTACTTCATTTAACCTGATACAAAAAATGTAATTAAACGCTTTATATATTGCGAAGAATTAATGTGTTCTTTGAATTATATTTTTCGCCAGTGTGTTGCTCAAGAAAATATTTCATAATTACTCAATCCATTGCAATTTCACTAAATTTTCATTTCCATTAGTTCTCAGGCAGCTTTATTTATTTTCATCTTATTGATCATGTCGATTTCATTAAATTAATTTTTTTTTAATATTATTATTAATGTATATTTATTATTACGTCGACCAATGCAACTAAATAATCATAGTTTATAGTCACTGGTTTATATATTTTAATTACATAGCTTATTATTTACAAAACAACCCATTATAAATGCCTAACAATGTCTTTATAACAACTGACATCGTTGAAGGTACATTGCATTCAAATGATGTGAATGTATCAATAGAGTAATCAAATTGGGGCGCGTAGCTGTGCAACCTTATCTCATTCCCTCTCCGCCTTACCTAATTAAGATTACGGCTTAATGGCAATTTGTATACAAAGCCTTTAATTGCTTTAATTCAACCGAGGCGATGCATGTTTTTTTGTATAATCAGATACAAAGACATAATTATCGAGTATTTTATTATTCACTTGTTCGTAGCTGATTTCGGGACTTGTATTGAAATTTAAACATTAATCGTTATTGGGTCGCGAATCGCAGTAAATATTTTTAAAAATTGATTTTCGTACTTAAACGAACATTGATTCACAATTGCAATGACACATTTCGCGCGCGATACAAATCAGCGAACATTTTCGCATTCGAAACATCTATGTGAAAGCTGCTAGTGAAGGATAAGTTTCACCGCTTTATAGTTCAGGTGGAGGATAATGGAGGTGGATGAGTTTCAATTAACCTCTCCCCTTGCCGCCACTTCATCCAGGCTCTATCAGGAAGATATTCTCAAAGGAGAGCTGGTAACTTACTACAATAATCCACGATGTACGTATCTACTCTTTGCGTTGCTTAATGAAGATCATTCAACATTTCCCATCCCGGAGATGTATTTAAATTTAAATTGAAGCGTTCGTTGTGTTTAATGAAACAATCCCCAATAAATTGGCAGACTGCATGGAAATATAACTGTGGTAATTATAAATCTGATTGTTGTTTTCAAGAAACGACTGCAGAATTTAAAAATTAAGAAAAACAATATTAATCTTTTTAAGCTTGTGGAAATGTGGAAAAATATTAAATGCGTGCCATTTCAGAACTAATAAAAATAGAGCAGATGAAGTATATGACTGTTCACCCTCCCCCAATGCCGCCAAAGAAATACTACCCCCATGTATAACTTTGACAATGACACCCCGCATTCCAACCGATCACAAGCTTTGTGTGGCTACATTTCTTACACAGCGCTGATGCACATCGAAACGAATATCCGCAGATCTATCATTAAATAATTTTACTGGCTTAAAACTACATAACCATAATGCAGTAAATAATTTAACGACGTTGCTGATTTATAGTACGATACATAGTAGAATCCAATAAGAATTTGATTGTCATCAATAAGACCTGAACACACTCTAGCAGTATTAAAATTTCCATAAATTTAATATAATATGTATTAATAATTGTTATTTAGTATTTCTAGAAATCAATATTAAATGGAATGCTAAATAAATTATTTGTTTTTATTAACACAACGTCCTATAAAAGCTTCAATAAGCACTAAAACTTTTTTATTGAACTCTTTTATAGTTTTGCAAACAATAATGACATCTACTACTAATGAAGGTTTTATATTTTTTTATTTTAATTTTGAAATTTATCCGAATATGACTCAGAAATAGAATTTAGAAGCCCGTTGTTACAACAGAAATGAATTACGTTGCATTAGATATATTCTGAAACTATTATTAAATGCAACACCGATCAGTAACCTCCGTGTAATTCGCTAATATTTCCGATAAAATTCAACCGCTCCATAAAAAAAGGTCCAAAACATAGATTAAGTACCCACATCGCAAAAATTAACGACGGTCGTTAAAAACAAAATGGTTTATTTGAACGACGATACACGCACTTAAAGACCGCGGTCTGGCCGCATAATTATGATTTATTAAATGTCGTAATCAATACCAGCACCGATCCACTTGTACTCGTAATTTATATGAAGTCGTCGCGCATCTCCAGAAATAGCCGGACGAACGAGTCAATAAATCGGCCGAGTGATTTATAATTTACGCCCGTTAAGACTTAATTACCCACAAAACAAAACGCCTAACAAGTTTATCCGATCGAGTCGGCGGCGGCGGTTCGTTCCTAACGAATGGGAAAGCGGTTCGGTTGCTCGGGTCCGAAGGTGCAAAGGAAAATCCCGCGAGCGGGCAACCGGCCAAATGCTTCAGGCACACCGGCGCTGTAAATCCCAGCGAAATGCACTTTTGTTGGCACAATAAGAATTTAAACCGTCACATAGGTAATCTGTATTATTAACACCATAAAGTAATTGCGTACGTGCATCCAGCCAATTTCGTTTCTATGATTAATGAAAATGCATTCTCTTGAAAAGTTCAACGTTCTTTTGTTGCATTTGTCTTGACGATGACAGTGAATATATTTTTCGTACAATTCTATATTTGTATTACCAGGCTCAACATATTATATTTATATTTCGATATATTGTTAAAAATTTTATAGAACGTAAAAAATAAATTACTTGGTAAAATGTATTGTTATAGTGTTAGTAAATAATCACTGAAAGATTTTATTTTAATTCCAAAATACAATCTTATGGCTCGTTATTAATTTATCAGCTTCATAGAAAACGGCATGTTATTAGTTTATTAGTCATTTCTTGGAACCGCGCTTCGAATTCGCGCTGACCACCAAGTTGTACAGCTGCTCGCTCCGAATATGAAATGGACCGCGCAGGCTTGCTAGTCGTAGCGTTAGTTGCTGGAATGATTCTTTGCGTGGATCTTCTTCACAATTTCTTTTGACTGATATCGCAGTGGAAAACTTTTCGTACGACATTCTGTGTTTAATTGTTAGGTCATGTGGTTGTTATGTTTTGCTGGTCCATGGTTGATATTTTCGTACGTAGTGTGAACAATTCCTTGGTTTTGGTTAAACCACTCCAAGCAAGTGGGATTTATGATTGTTCATTTAAATTGGATACCCGTGACGTGTTACATCCACCATTTGCATGACCGATGAAAATTATTTGTCATCTTTGTGATATTAATTGCTCGAACAGAGTCTCTGGTTAGAGGGGCTGTAGTTTCAGTTTTTCCATATAGCTTGGTACTAGTTCAAGTTTCTGCTTAAACGTAGTTTTATGTTAGAATTTACGTTCTCTACTTATTTATCTTCGTATTCTTCGTACTTCGATAATAATGTGATTCGTGTTCTAGTCAGAGTCTCCATTTTTGAGATCGTCATTGGATAAGATAAGATTTTTGTAATCGAAGACCACAGATTTTTCTGGAGGGTTCCTTGAGTGTCGGGAATTTTGAACGCTGGCAATCGATCCATGCTACACACCGGCAGGACCACAGATACAATTCTTTTGTTCTTTTGTATTACTATATATTTTTGCTTCTTCATTTCGAATTACTAATACGTAGTAAATTAATTAATGTTCTTTTCATAAGTAGTGCTATCTTAAATGGATTAGAATTCAGTTATTGATGCTGAAATATTTTTTTATGTAAAGTGAAGTATCCTGTTGCAGCAATACACTGACACTGACCTTCAGGATAGTATTCAATTGTCATTGAAATTAAAATTATTATTTACTACTGAAACATTGAATTGCGTTTATGTATTCAAATATTAAATATACTTTTGTTTTCTTGTATGTGAGACTAATTTTTGTGGTTGTTATCGAGAATTTCTAACAGTCTCCGGTTGCGGTCGAAGTTTTCGTCACCACTATGTGTTAACTTTGTGGCGCCTTCCTTTATACCGGCACGACGAAGTCCACTGTGACTATTGGTTCTTGCTACAAGTTATTGCAGAAGCTTATAGCATTTTTGTGTTAAAATTTAGTGGCGTAGCAAAATTGTGCCCAACGTTTCGTGATAAACGAAAATTAGCGTCGAATAGTATTTAAAAATACTATTTCGATGTTAACCATGCATCCAAATTTTGTTCAAAATGACAAACTGAACAGAACTTTGGTTAGCAACGTTTAGTATTTCTTGCTGACAAGCTCAAACATAGACATTCCAATAATCCAAACCGTGTTCCGTTTGCAGGGGACCACTTTAACTTTATAATTTTTAAAATTGTATAATAAGCAGTGAATATAGGCGAATTCTGTCAGATGCGATGCCTTGGGACAACTGAAGTGACGACAAAATCAAATAAAACGAATAATCATCATTTTGCCAAATTTCAAATAAAAATAAAGTTCTCTGGTGATGGATGACATACAAAATTTAATGCAAGCACTTGGTAAAATAAAAACAATTCTAATGAAACAAAAAACAAATAAACACAAATGACAAAATAATACAGAAAATATGGACGATAGGAAAAAGTTAATACTCTCAAATGTAAGACGCTACAACGTCAAATAAAATCAATGCGAGTGATGAATAACAGATAAAATCAAAAAGTTGTGAGTGAAACCAAATAATTAGCAAAAAGCACTGCAACAAATCAAACAATGGATAAATATAAATATAAAACCAAAATTAAACCGAGCAACCGAGAAACGCCAAGATCACAATGTACGAAATAAGACGTAAAGGGCAAAAAAAACACCTTTCACGCTTTTATTAAACTATTTGAAGATTTAGCGAAGTTTCTTGATATTTATCTCCAATGTATTCGAAAAAATTTATATGCTTTCGACCTGTAGCGATATAAAATATACATAATTTTCCAGAGCTTTCGCTTTCGCAAGCGTACTCTTATGAAAAATATGGATATGGTGGTCGAACACTGAAAAAATTCAATTAGCATCCCAACGAATGAGTCATCTTTAAATGCTGTAACAACTGCCTTCATTCAACTCGTGTACATCTCTGGCTTTAACTTATTTTTTTTATGAGAGAAATTGCATATCTTACTACTATGAAACTTCGTCGTAAATGAAAATGCCAGCACGCAAGTGAGCAATTAATAATGGGTTGGTATTTATCATAAGTTAAAAAAGATATTTTGTTTTATTTTTTATTTGATAAGTGAAATTTTACTTGTCTAGTCTGGCAAGCACAAAATTCCAGGTCAGATATAAGAATTATTGCCATTACACTGCATACAATCTCCAAATTATAAATAATATCCGACGTGTTACTATATAATTTATATTTGGAAATATTAATAATGTTGACCATGCCATAAACTAATCGTCGAACCTGTCCAAACAATTTCGAAAACAAAGCTTATACACTAAAATATCCGAAACAAAAAATACAAATGACGTAGAAGAATTTTTAGAACCTTTCCGTTTATATCACTCGTCGCAACACTTCATAGTTGCTTACATTACTAGTAACACTTAGGTGAACGAATAATAATGAGCAAGAAATATAAAAGGCTCCGGGATTTAACGCAACTGTTGGCTTATTTCAGTCCGAACGCTCTGAAACGGGGGCTGCCGCCGTCCTGGATGGTGTGGAGAACCGGATCGTAAATTAATCGACGTTTGCCGTCGGTACAATGTAATTTTATGGGTCCCATGTCCGAAATAGACCGCACCTGTGTCTATATTTTCGATATGCAAAAACCGAGATGGCAATTAAATGGACAAACATTAAATTTCCGTCACGATGAATTTAAATACCAGATCTCGCGGCAATAATGATCACCTAGTCATAAATTTTCCGCGATGTAAGTTTAGAGTTAAAAGACGTTCGTAAAAATTAAACTGGACGCTTGACAAATATTCGTCCGGTTTGTACCGAAATAAACCAGAAATGTTCGAAGTTATAAGGCGTTACTTCCGCCGTGATAATTTCCGAATTCACTCGTTCATAAAAAAAGATGTGCTGGCTGGCTTGCTCACGCATCACAAAATCTACTTCCTTCAGCAACATGCAATTTGTTCTACTTTAGCAACTAGTTGACAATTATGTATCAAAATATTAATTTCCACAACAATTAGATTAATGTCATTTGTTTCTATGAATTATTTAAGACACAACACGAATAATTCTGTAACACCTCTTTTTCGAACCATAATCGTAGTGCGTCGGTAAAGGAATAGAAAGAGTTAATGTTCGTATTCGCCTGACAGAGGAAGTCTGTTGCTGTATGCATATATATTTTAATGGATCTGAACTCCGCGGTCGGCGCCCAACGACATATCAGCTCATTGCACCTTGTCGCAAATGGACCTACCGACGCTGCCGTATGACTCAATAACTTCTTTAAAATGTAAATTAGCGCGCATTCCGCTTCCCTTAGCTATTTGCTCAACGTCACATGAGGTTATTTTTATCTTGGGCGTACCTGCGAATGCGAATTTTCTAACTCACATAGAGCAAACTACAGTTTAAGTTAAAACAATGTTTACAAATCAATCCCAAATCAAAGTTGGACACGGTTAATTAAAAATTAAATGTACCAGAATGTAAATTAATCCCTGCAATCGGGTCTAAAAATTCCTTGCTGCAACTACTACCAAGTTGCAAATCGAGTTTCAGAAAGTATTAAATAATATTAGAAAATCAGTAAATAAACAACGACTAACACTAAAATAAATAATCGCATAAAAAATATTAAATAAAATGTGTATATTTGTCTATGTTTGCTCCCCCACTAGGCTGAAGTAGATATGCAGTGCATGGTTAATAATATTTCAGTTATGGCTATAGCCTATGAAAATAATGTAAGTGGACTTGTATAAATTAATCCAGCAATTTTATTTATTTCAGTATTCTACTGTGGTTGAAAATCTAGATCGTTTCCAATAATAAGTGGTAATGTACAATGAACGTATGTTAATTAGATCAAGGCGATCGTGGATTAAAGAACTTATTGTAACTGAAGCAATACATACATTACAGTATATTTTCATAGCGTAAGCAATAAAACATCGCAATATTTTTTAATCACAAATAGATACATATTTATTCGGTTGCTATTGGTTGAATGTGAATGAATAAAATATTTAGCACCAAAATTTTCTGAAACCTTAGTTTTACGTTAGTTTACGTTTGAGATAATTCTCAATAAACACATGCAAGAATGAAAAGTGAGTTTTACTATCAACCCAGCGACACCGACGAATTAAAATGAATCTGAATGATGTTATTTTGAAAATCATTGTACCAAGATAATAGTAAAAAAAGCATGTCACTAGTCAATAAGAATGTAACTATAACGAGAATAAGTTAAGAATAGTTTTCTCAATCATCAGTCATTTGAGATAATTCACTCCAGACCTCACGACTAAGAGCCCAATCTTCACTTAAAAACTAATAAAAATCATAAATCAAATAAAAGCTCGAAAAGGGAAAAAGGGTAAGGTAAGGTCTTACAAGTGGGGGAAGTGTAACGCTTGTTAAAAAACGCTCTGTGGCGTTATTGACGTTGAGGCCTAAGTGCAAAAGAAGAAAACCAAATACTCTTACAGTTACATAGTACAGTATCTAGCCCAACAAAATTTAATGACGACTTGTGTACGTACTACGAGGTATGTACGCCTTATTAAACTGCTCATATATGAGACTTGAGATGAACGGTGATTACCTACTATCATAAAAGCCTAGATTTTTATTTTTTGACGGTGTAGACCTCTCTAGCCCGTAGATGTTTCCCTTGTGGGGCTGGTGTGAACAAAAATCATTTCATTGATGGGGCAAGTGTGGGCTTATAGAAATGGTAATATAATTGTTTTTCATTAGTTCGAAATTACATAAAAATCAGCCAGAGGGCTATACAACATTCGAAAAACGACTTGGCTCATGCCCTAGCGGGGATCGAAAGTGAGAGTGAGAGAACATACCAAATGTTACCCTACATTCGTGGGAAACGCGGCAGAAAAAGCTCTACGCAAAGATCTCGTCAGTACCAATCTTCGTGAAGATTAAAGAAAAATTGGTGGAGAGAATGCA
This sequence comes from Geotrupes spiniger, assembly GCA_959613385.1. Taxonomy (NCBI): domain Eukaryota; kingdom Metazoa; phylum Arthropoda; class Insecta; order Coleoptera; family Geotrupidae; genus Geotrupes; species Geotrupes spiniger. Next base: position 12,277,660 of record OY390737.1, on the reverse strand, counting down.
TTGCAATGAGGTGCTTGGCGTAGTTAGTAACTTTGTTACAACCACTGAAATTAATATTTCAAATAACGTGAACGGATGTTAGTGGCTCATAGCGTTTAAAAAGAGGCACAGACTTTAGATTAAAAAGCCGCAATCTGTGAAGTATGCTCGAAAAAAGTGTGATCAATTTCCAATATATAGCTATTTTGAAATGCTTAAGGATACACTGGAAGATTTGGAACTGATTGATGAGCCTCAGTAGATTTGGAATTTGGATGAGGCAAACTTTTCTATTGATACGTCCAAAATAAAAGTAGTTGGTGTCGTAAGTTTTCCCTCCACTAGAAGCACAAGGACATCTGGACGTGAAAATGTCTCCGTTTTGTCGCCTTGGCGTCCAGATGGTCAGAAGGCCCTTCATAATCTACCAATTAAAATACATATAGGATTTGTGGATTGCTGTCGAAGGATACTGTTTTCCACAGATCAATTATGCAGACAAAATGCTACAATTGGATGTATTAGCGGAAATCTTTTTCAATTATCTAAAAAATACATTTCTAAAAGCTGTTGGCAATGAGCGCCCGATTTCATTAACTTATGATGGACATAAACCCCACGTGTTAATTTCAACGTGATTGAATTTGTGAATGTTAATTAAATAACCATTTTAAAACTACCCTCCACAGCAAGCGTATTATTCAACAAATCCTTTAAAGATAAATGGAAGGAGCAGATGACTAGTAGCGAGAATGTATGAGACAAGATTTAAAAAACGCTTTTCAGATTTTGTAGGAATTAATTTAGGCAAGAATATACCCCTTCAACAAGGAGTAATTTCTAGAAACAAATTCGATAGCAATGCCTTAAAGAGGTGGTATGAAAAGTAGCAGAAGGAGATAATGCCTGACCAGGAAAGAATTAACGACACGAGACATTAAAGTGAAGTCGGAGCGCGAGAACTAAATTGGGAAGAAAATGAAAATCCAACTAAACAACAGATCAATGCAGGAGAAGATGAGAATACAGAAAACGAACATAGCAGAACCACCTTTGCAGATCTCTTGTTATCTTACAAAAGTAGTTGGAACCCAGAAACGAAAACAGATAACCGAAGAGGCAACCGCGATTACACAAATTGATGCTATGTATTAAGTTGTTATTCATGCGAGAAAATAACAGGGAGAGGAGAATTAAATTAACACCGAAAAAAAAATTCCACAAAAATGCAACTAGAAGTAACCCAACCCAACCCAACCCAACCCAACCCAACCCAACCAACCACATTACGATGCACTGACGTATCGGATGGCGAAACGTGTTTAGCAGGTTCTTCTGACGACGATGGAGCATATTTCGAAAACATGTAGAGGAAAAAGAGCGGGAACGGGATTTGAATGAAAAAAGATTATCTACTACGTAGGGATAATAATCGGAAAAGCAAATCAAAAGTGCCCTTCCTCGGAAAATCAAAAAATGGTATATTTACATCGCCGCCTGTTCTTCAGTGCAGTTCCGTCATTAGCGAAAATTAAGGGGGGGTCCTGCTTTAGGAGGTCTTAAAATAGCGTTTTTTGGGGATTTTTTTAGGACAGAAAAAAATGAGCAAGTCTAGTGAACTTTTAGAGCATTTTATTGCATATTTGAGCATTAAAAAAAAATATTTCGAGAGAAAAATATTTAACCGGAACCGATTTTTATGCACATTTGTGCAATTTACAATTGCAATTTACAATCGGTGGGAAAGATGTAGCCCGTAATTTTTGTCTGAAACAAAAAAAATCAAAGAAAATGGTAATTCTCATATATTTTCTTCTAGGTGAACTAAAAAAAAACTCAAAATCTTGAAATTCAAGATTTTTCTCAGGTTTGAAAATAAATGTGCTCTTTGCAGGAAGAGAAAATGATTTCAACTTGCTAAAAAAGTTGTTTAGAATTTTTTTTCATTAATCTTTTTAGTTCAAATCGAATTGAATGCTACTGAAGCCAACAAAAGTTTTGTTTCGTTTTGATTGCTTGTCTAGTTTTCTCGCAATCACGCCCACCAGTTTAGAAAAATCGTAAAAACGAAAACTCGAGAAAACGCGCTCTAAAGTTTACGATCAGGAAAAATGTTAATTTTCGATTACTTACGGAATATCTCGTTATAATCCTACTATAGCTCTTACGAATTTAAAATTTTATTGTTTCGAACGACCGATTGAACTTTTTTCAGTACATAGTTCGGTGTTATGTGACTGCGGGGAGGGGCGCCCGCTTCGTTTGTCCGAGCGTTCGTGCGTTCGTATATTTTTTGCTCGACACCTGTTTTTACACACACACTGTGTTTAGTACTGTATCTTTCAAAATATTGCGAATTAGCCGCTATAACTTTTTATACATATTCTTAGATCTATTAGGCATAGATTTGAGCAATAAAAATTTTTTTGAGCCTTCTAAAGCAGGATCCCCCTAAGGTGATTTTGCCAGACCCCAAAATCGACCATTGGGGCAAATAAAATTTCAACGTTAGTTTTGACACTTATAACATTGTGTAACATCTGATGTTTGTCAACTCTTTTAATAATTTGCAAAAAAAAACTAACAGACATTCCTGAAATCTAAAACTATCTCGGTATTCCTGAAAATTTACAGAATTCACAAATGCCCCACACTGTCTCACAATTATTAATAAATAGATTAAAAGACTTATGAATAACATTACGAAATACCTAATTTGAAAAGACACTTTGAAGTCTGCAAAAAAAAACATGCATCTAGGTTGCATCCTTAGCAAATAACGAATTAGTAATAAAAAAAATTTTTTTTTTTTTTTTAATAAAAAAATGGGTTAAGCCAAAAAAATCAAATCTACGTTTCAATTATGCCCAATTAAACCATTAATAAAACCATTACACGCAAACATTTTACTCTAGCAGCAATACTAGTTTTTTTATTATCGCAAATATAACGTTTATTTCACAGTAGTTAGGGTAGTTTTTCTTTCTTCATGAATAACGAAGCAAATATTTCTACGGACATTAACAAAGAATATAAAACAAGATGGACACATCGGCTCAAATAATAATAATCTAACAAATTATTCTTGTTACATTATCGAACTTTTCTAAGATATCATTTTTCAAATAAAAGTTAAAACATTAAAAGAACCTTACTTCAGATTATTAACATTCATTTGTAAACGCGTGGAGTTTCGACTATAACGGAAAATTTCACCAGGACAATAAATTTTCCTACTAGTTCCAATACGCAAATACGATGAAAAAACAATTTCATGTTATCACACTTACTTAGTAATACACCTCGCGGCAAAGTCCAATTAATGGTGACAACGATTTTAGTATGCAAATTGGTATCAGTCGTTGCTATGGCAATGGCTAACGCGCTGGCAGGTGAGGGTCCTGGATATAATTACTCCATTGTCTTGCTGATCTCATGCAACGCATTCGGATATTTCCACTGTATTTTCAGTAATAATTCCATCATAAAACGGGAATAAAACCTCAGCGTCCGTTTTACACCGGAGCGGGAAAATTCAACCAAAAAATCATTCGAAAAATATGTCGACGGAAAATGTGCATCGCCAATCAATCTCGATGAAATATTTTTCGAGTGGAAGCAATAAATATTGCTGTGGATGTAATGTAATGTAACGTGATTTCAAAATCTTTTTAACACATACTATTTATTTTTATTTTTATATTTAAAAGCTAGTTGGGCGTTGGGCGCCCCCGTTGATTACAATTAATAATTTTTTCATAATGAACATACAATTCTAGGCCTAAGTCATCTTGCACCTAATCAGGACTTCAATGAAAGAATGTTACTATAATGTAAATGTTAACTTATTAAATGACGTTTTTGTGAATCATACTTCATTTTCATATTCCGTAAACAATACCAGAATCATAAAGCATGAAATTTATGTCGATTACATTTTTTTCCAGGATTTCTAAAATCGTTAGATAAATCAATGGTATACGATTCTCGTGTGCGTGGTAAAGTGCCCCGACTGCTTCGAATTTAAAAGTCAAATCGCGTTCGAAATTAGGGGAAAAATGAGAAATTATATTAGAGAAACCCCTCACCTGAACGTATCGTGCGCCCATTATTCGATCCGCCTAATCTTTTAAGGCCCGTCGTGGTGTCTTAATCTAATAACGGGTCGTCATTAAAACTGCAGGCGCTAGATAAATTCGAACGGTTATCGTTACGGCGGCGCACGTAATTACCGGCGAAAATTAAGCAAAATTGATAATATCGCGAACGGCCGACGCGCTTTTGGCGAACCGAAGACGAAGTGTAATGGCGATAATAAACGAAGCAAAAACTTCGAGTCGAGTGTCGGTAACGAAGTTAGTAGGTGCGAAACGGTGCCGGACAGTTCCTTTGAGGTCACAGGGCGTCGCGTCCGGGGGAATCTTAATTAAAGAGTAGTTGCTATAGTTACTAATGGCACGTAGTGACCTGCACGGCACCTAGAGCAAGTCGGGAGAGTAAACACAGACTCATTACTAGGGTTCGACCTCTGCCGGAAGGAACTCGGACGCAGGTCACATGTAAATGCAGGAAAGTACCTAACATTTGGACCTCGAGAGCATTTAATTTAACGGCAATTACCGAAACAATACTCTTGAGAAAAAATGACCATTAATAGTTTGACGAGTTTACATTTATGCAGCGATGTTAATTACAGATACAGATATAAATTGCATTGCATATCGACACGTTTTATACCAAAGTTAATATATTATGAGAGTGGCTTGCATTTGTTGTACATTATTTGTAATGTCGCGAGGTTTTGAGTGGTGTTTCAGAATATCGAACAGCTCACCTACTCTGGTACAGGACAATGTAATACAGTGTGACAATCAATGATTGAACATCTCACTTTTTTGACGGTTAATTGGATAAAAATCTGACGTAATAATGGGCGCATTCAATGGAAGCTCAAGTTTTGAGTTTAATAAATAGAAATATTTGGCTTAAATAGTTAGCTACATTTCGCCACGATTGCATTAATTGAATTCCATCAATAACAACCTGATAGCAACTGAACGGTCTTGAGCTTTGTGGTGTTGTAGTATCCAATATTTTTTTTTGGTTATTTTTTTATTATTAACGGTGTGGTTGTAATATAACCCAATTGACATTATTCACTGACTATATCTACATCAAGTATAGACCAACCCAACCCAACCCAACAACTCGACCTATAACATAACATAATGCCCAAAAAATTATAAATGATGAAGTGCCTCTCCCACAACTCTGATCTGAAGGAATCATGAGTATGTCATTACAATGATTTAAAATTAAAAGACTTATTTCTGGAGGAAGTTGTTGTACTTGCACTCTACTAGCAAATTGCATGCATTAAATACTGTTATCTTCCTTTTGCGATAACAGGGACACATAAACACTATGTAAGAGACAGTGGGCAACAACTAGATTCACTCGTCACAAGAAATAATGGTTACAATGAAGAAGTTCTAATTGGACTAAAAATCTCACGTAATAATGGGCGCATTCAATGGAAGCTCAAGTTTTGAGTTTAATAAATAGAAACATTTGGCTTAACTAGTTAGCTACATTTCGCCACGATTGCATTCACTGAATTCCATCAATAACAACCTGGTAGCAACTGAACGGTCTTGAGCTTTGTGGTGTTGTAGTATCCAATAATAGTTTTGATTATTTTTTGATTATTAACGGTGTGGTTGTAATATAACCCAATTGACATGATTCACTGACTATATCTACATCAAGTATAGCCCAACCCAACCCAACCCAACAACTCGACCTATAACATAACATAATGCCCAAAAAATTATAAATGATAAGTCCGTGCCTCTCCCACAACTCTGATCTGAAGGAATCATGAGTATGTCATTATAATGATTTAAAATTAAAAGACTTATTTCTGGAGGAAGTTGTTGTGCTTGCACTCGACTAGCAAATAGGATGCACTAAATACTGTTATCTTCTTTTTACGATAACAGGGACACATACACACTATGTAAGAGACGGTGGGCAACAACTAGATTCACTCGTCACAAGAAAGAATGGCTACAATGAAGAAGTTCTAGGACTTATCAATTCGGGAAAAATTATTTACGTTCACTACACGTCAAACTGATTAATTTTTGAGCACACTTCTTACACTTACACTACTTACTAATGCACTGAAAGAGAATTTGAAATTTCATCAATCAAATTCGGTATCCATAAGCCATTTATCACCTAAGTGATCTCACAGTACTTACAAACAGGTAGATGAAAATTCTGATATAATAATCTGTGGTGATATATGGACCTATAGAAAGAAATACCAGAGATTTAAAAAACGTAATAAAAGAATTTTATATGGTCAATACAATAGCGGCTCCTAAGCGCATCACAGGCAACTCACGAACCGAAATCGGTGTTTTCTTTACGACGCTAACGCAGTGCGAGGCTACAGTCACCGATAATCACCTATCAGATCACACCCATCAGATAACTGATATAAGAAACCTATGGAACAGGACAATGTAATGAGAAGACATCTCACAGAAAAAATAACCATATTTTACAATGTAAAGAAATGGATAACGCAGGAGTTAAAGAAACTATCTAAACTGTTAGGAGAAATGGAGGAAACGAATAAAACGTTGAATAGCCAAAAGTACAATAGCAAATACCATTCCTCACGACATTTCTATAGAAAGGAAGTAAAAACAAATAAAAGAATTTTGAATGATAATAGATTAGGAAATCTAGGTATATTAGTAAAACTTGTTGGCGCATCATTACACAAAAAATAATAGTAAACAACAAGATTTGAGATAATTAAGGAGGCCAAAAAATCAAAATATAGAATTTAACAATTACTTTGCGAATATTCTTAATTTTTGCCAACTGTCTCAAAATAGTAATATGACAATAAATAACCTACCTAAATGCTACTAGAAAAACTCGTCAGGTATGCATGGAGTCCCCGGAAATGTATTAGGGCACATAAAGCAATTAATAAGTTCATCACTCAGCGAAATAATCAACAGATCATTTGAAAATGGTATTTATCCAACGAAACTAAAGCGGTCGAAAACGGTGCTAATATTTAAACATAAAGGTAACAGAAAAGATATCGCTAACTGCAGACCTATTTCCATTCAAACACCAGTTATCCAAAATATTTGAATCAGAAATAATGATACTCTTGCCTCGAAAATGTTGGACAAATAAGTGAATCACAGCACGGATACTGAAAAAACAGGTCAACCAATTACGCGATTGAGTCTGTAATCAAAACTATCTGTTATGCTCTGGAAAAAAGGAGAAAATACTGGGACTATTTTTGATATGACCAGAGCCTTCGAAGATCATCGACTGTTACTAAATAAATTAGCCCCAGACTATTATTTCTAGTTATAAATTGACGATCTCCCGTAAAAATTTGCAGCAGGATCAAGGACCAGCCTGTACCCCATGACACGAATATGTTCATTGTTCATCCCACCTTAACCGACACGATACAGAAGCAATAATCGAGATGCACTGCTGGTGTAAATCCAACGGCATTATGTTAAATGTACTTAAGGTACAGATTCTATCCAATCGACGAAAATATGGACAAGAACACACTGATAAGGATCAACGGAAAATCATCATTGAATTGGAGTCGCGAAAATTCTTGAGTTTTCCTTGATAATAAACATCATAACTTGTGGACAAATTAGTTTGGTCGTGTTCCTCGTGAAACGGTTACTTCCATCAGTTTCGCTCACCGTATTAAAGGATATGTACTTTGGGCTGATACTGTCTGTCATCGCAAACAATCTTATTTTTAAACCAAAAAAATATCCTGAGAATAATAGGAGCACCACCAGGACCTAGTTGTGCGGGACTTTTCGAAAAACACGTTTATTCGTTATATGCTCATAAGTTACTGCTGCATTACTTTGAAAAATGTGCTGAAAGAAACAAACTAACACACATTTACGGAACTAGAGGTCGCGATTTAATGGAACCGGATTTTTGCAGGCTAACAGTCCAACAACACGCACATATGGGGGCAAATAACTTGGCACTTATAATAAGGTGTGAAGCAAGCTTTCGGGAATTTAATACACTTTGCTGTCTATTTTTTACGCATAATGTGATTATTCAATTAATGATTAGTTGGAGATTAGTTAAAATATTTGTATATATTGTACTGCATGAATAGTTAATTTATTAATGTATTTTAATTTATTGTTATAATTAAATGTATCCATATAAATTAAGGGAATTGTATGTTCGTGAGCATACCCTGACAAACTTACTTAATAATATTATATAATATTTCATTTGCATTTGAAGATAAATAAACTATCTATCTATCTAATCTATCTATAACAAGATTTTTCTAATTCATTTCAGATTGTTCAATCAAACGTAAAATTTAAGACTGGGAACCCAAACAAATAAATTGCTATTAATTAAGGTAAGAAATAAAGATATTTAGGCTTCTGAGTTGTGGATGGAATCATGATTCGAAACGCAGGATCATATAACCAGAAATTCCAAGCCCTCAACTAACACGTAATACGATTGCAGACGATTTTATACCAATATTATTGCACCAACACAACGAAGGTTAGTTGATGAAGGTACCACGAAAGTTCTTCTAAAGACCAAATCATTTTCTACGGTACCAAACATTTTACTACATAAACAAAGCGAAGCTAAATTTCCACGCGTTAGTTCCATTTAAAGAACATAACTGAAGTGAACACTCGTTTACAACAATTTCGATAAAAAAAGGAGTGCATTCGAAGATGCAAGACGTCACAATGTAAAAGTTAGTTACATAAATTACAACTAATCACCACTATGACCAACCACCTAAGACCAAATGGTTTATTTTAACCCAACCCAACCCAACCCATACTTAGCGACCCAATTGTTGCCAATTGAAGAATACAATTTTACCAGAACATACATTGGTAAATAATTTTATCTTAGACAAAAAATTAAAAATTAAGGCAGAGATAGAAGAAATATATAGTTTGTTTCAGGAGCAAAATCATTTAAATGTAATTGTAATGTAACCATTTGATAGTAACAAAAAATTAATAAAGTCAATATTTATAAATCAAATATTTCACAAAGAACAGAAATTGCCAACATTTTTAATAATTTTCAGCGACCATAAAAATATAAAATATATATGATAAATAATTTGAAGATGCAAATTAAATACGCCGTAATTTTTTTTGAAAAAGCAGTAATATATAATAACAGTACAGACAATATAAACCAGAAATATGGCATGTTTTGAAATTATTTTAATGGGCAGCCGTAAACTAAAGATATATTTGTATTCTACGTAAAATACTGTTAGCGTCAACCAATAAAATATGGGTGAGGGATCCAAAATAATTTTAACCCCCATTTTAACATAATAAATATCAAATAACGTGCGTCAATTTGGATGATTGGATACAAACTGCAATAAAATTGTGGGCATCAGTTTATTGGCAACATATTATCTTTATTTAGTATTACATTAATAGTAGGATCGGTATAATATAAGCATCACTTAAATAAATATGCGGGAAGCATTTTCCGACCAATCTTTATAAAATAATTATCCCATACGTATTACGTAATTGCAGATTTTCCACATCGGAAAAATCATTACGCAACGTAAATTGATATCATTAAGCTTCCAAGACACTCTTCATTAACGCCATTAATAACAACAAACTCGCACATTAAATGGATTTGAATTGCAATACAATGTAATGGATGCCTACACATATCAGTTTCTGGGGTATCAATCATAGTTGTCGCTACAATAAAAGTGATACCCCATCCAAAGAAGGTCACATATCAATAAATTTTATGACAATTTGTATAAGGGCAGGGGGTACGGCAATAGGATCCCTATATAATAGTAGTAAATATATACTTACGGACATGAAGAAATGCACAACGTCTTACATTGCAATAGAAACAACATCATTCCACTCACCTGAAACAAAATCGTACATTAAAGAAAATCTCTTTTTTTTGTAGTGTATTAAACTAATTTATTTAGGACTGTTTGTTATTTTCATATATATTATGGTGAGAAACTATTATGCCCCACACCTAAACTAGATATGATTATATTGTTCTTAAGATTTGTTGCAAATAAAAGTTAGCATAATGGTGAACAGATGCAGTGTTGTTCACACACATGTCAGAATAATTCCTTAAATAAAACTATTAATTTTCATTCGTAAGTATATTTGTTTACATAATCTGCAATAAGCAGTGAATTAAAATTATATTTAAATTTCCCGCTTGCCCGAAGGAAAACAAAATTTACATAAAATCTGTATGATTCATGCTTCACCATTCATAGATTCTTCTATAAAACATATTTATATACGCTCGGAACATTTTACATCTGCTGATTTTGATAGAAGCGGATACTATTTCGGTTAAAGTTGGGTGGTTATCGTAAAATTTTTTATAAAATAATTGGAAATCATGATCGTAGATATTGAATTTGTACAAGGATATATTTTTATTTTAATTTTATTAAGGAACGGCAGCAGACAGAAGTGAAATATATTTTATTTTTATTATTTAAGAGGTGTTGAGATTGATTTTTACTTGCATGTGAAGCTTAGTTACTTGACATTTTTTTTATTTGCATGTTGATCGCTGTTCGATTATAATTACAGTGATTGAATGCATTCGAAATAAATAATTAAATTCAGTAATTCAGTGCTCACTGCACTTAAATAATCTAAAATATCCAAGCCACAAACACCTTTGTTGCGAATGAATTTACGCAAGAGAAAATTGGTAATTGATGATGATGGAAGTGGTGCATCTGTAAGTTTCTCAACACTTTTACAATATATTATTACACTGGGCATGTTAAGGTTATTAATAAATTGTATGCGAAGACTTTCAGCTTATTAAAAGAAAAGAAATGTTTCGCCAAGATCACTTATATTTCATGATTGAGAAAAATATAGGAATACATTAGTTGGCTAAAGGAAAAACCTAATGACAAAAAAATCAAATTAGGGCTTTAAAAAACAACTTGGTCGAAAAAAAAACACATTTTACCTCTCTGTTCAAACACCTACAATCAATCAGGCAGTTTGGTGCCTGATAATGCTATAAATATTTTGCAGGTACATTACTTTAATAATAGTGACAATATGTATTTAAATGTAATTTATAAGTAGATTACAAGAACTTTTTGACAGAATTGATTTAAATGCAACGAATGAAATTAAAATAACTGGCAAATATTTCAAGGATACGTACATTTGCTCTTCCACTAAATTATTTATCGTCTAAAGCTTATGAGTACGTAGGGTCTGTTTTTATGCTCTGCCTCATAAAATAACTTTGAGGAATAATTAGACACATATGAATGGTGACCCCAGTATTAATAGTGGTGGTTTAAAAGCTCTTCAATATAGAGTGGCAGAAGCTGAAAACGTCTATGTAGCCCATTCATTTGACGAAACGTCTACTAGGAAGCACATTGAGTTCCATAGAACTAAAAATCGAGACTACGTCCATTTTGGTACAGGTCTGAAAAGTGAAATGTTACCTATGGCAGGGAAAGATACCAGTCTCATATTTTTTTATTAATTCTTTGACATCTGTAAAAGTCAGCATTACGACATTATTGAAAAATTATTAAAAACTGGAGTAAAAATTATTTCAACTACGTGTGATAGTCCGGCCACAAATATATTAATGGCTCAAGCTTTTGGACCAAATGGCTAACGCATATATTTTCTTCTGGATAACTGCTATGTGATAAAGTTGATGAGAAATGCAGCGAAAAGTAAAATGTAAGAAAATTATTTGTAATTCTTTCATACAAGAGTTATTGTTCCTGGAAATTAATGTTAAATAGGTTTATTTACTGAAACATCTTCCAGAGTCTGAAACTTCGTACTTGGCCAATAAATTAACAAAATTACATGTGCAATGGCAAAAAGTGCATGCATCTGTAGCCGCTGCTATTGAGTTTTCTCGGGAAAAATTACAATTATCAAAATTTTCAAATTCTCCAACTACAATGAAATTTATTAGAATTTGTGAGAGATTATTATTTCAATTTGACATGAGATTAAAACCATTTGTTGTTTCAGGTTAATTGATATATGCTGAAGAAACCAGTTAAGCAAAAATTTTAAATCGTCATTAAGATTCTCCAACGAAATTTATACATTTGACGAAGTATCTCTTCGAGATACCATTCAAATGGTACTGGTGGGTATGTATACCATCGCATATTAACTTATGTAGTGCGTATAAGAAAAAGAATAGGGAAGATTTGGATTAGACTCAAATATATAAGATTAATGAAAAATTTTGTTTCAAAGTAACTGGGACGAGCCTTGTACATGAACTTGCCAGATAGCAGCACTAAAATCAGAAATTTGCTGAAAAGTGAAAACCATACTGAATAAGAATGACGTATACCATGAAGCATAACCAATGTGTATGTCAACATATTTTGTAAATCGGAGACAAATTCAAAGGTACGGGTATGTGTGAATAATAATCAATCAAATATGGATGCGTCTAGAAGAAAAAAGGCAGTTATGACCATCCGTCTCTAACTTGTCTTAAACTTTAAATTGTTGATTTTTCAACGCCCATTATTATATATTCGTTCGCCAATGCACCTGTTCAAATACACCTTCTGGCTACTAATATTTCTTAATCATGACACTAATTAAAATAGTTCCTTCACATCCAGACATTTTATATACAATTAAGCTTAGACTAAACCGATATATCCGACGTTCCATGTAGAGAAACGTGGCAGACGCAAAATTTATCTCACATAGATTTACTGTCATTACTAGCAGATTTTCCATTTCGTTTGCGAGGTAAAAATAGCGGAAGCGGCGACGTTGACGTAAAGCAATTTTTCGTTTATAAACATTTACAAAAGTGTCGCCAAGATCGTTTGTTTTGTAAAATACGACCATACTATGTGTTAAATATATTCGTATCGATCAACACCGCCACGCAAAATAGCTCGCCGTCGCGAACGCAACTGATTCGCCGGACGCGAAAACTTCATTTACGACCGTGATGTTTTCAGATCAGTCACGACCAAGAAACCGAAAACAATGTGCCGTGCAAACTGGGTCAATATATAAATGTAACTCGCCATCAGGTATATACACTTCGCAAGAGTGTTAATGCGGCGGGTAAAGGCAAGAGACTGCGCACTGCGACGTGGTGGGAACGGCGAGGGGGGTGTAGGTGTAAAGGAACACGTGCGGCCAGATGTGCCTAATGAAAATCCGAGGATGGAGAAGTAATAGAGGGCGCGGCTGGCGCCGGACTGCGGTCAACGCAAGAAATAGGAACACAGGTGCCACGTCGACATCCTGAAATTGCGTTCGGAATGTTGATAGACCGAACACTGATAAATAGAAACACAATGTACTTCGCCGTGAACGTTAACAGATGTCAAACTACTTTCCGTAAGCGATAAATCTTGAAACAGTCTTGCAACAATAACTTTGAGGATTTATCAAATATTGCTACTAGAACGTGGATCCATAAATGACTACAGTTGGAATTATTAAAAATATATCTCAAATTAAAAAATTAATTGTAATAAAATATACAACTTCAGTTTTCATGAGTTTTTTTCAGAGGGAAATATTTCTAACTCACCATACTCGCATTATTTTCTATGATGGCTGATGCGATAAAAAAATACGTAAATCGATCGAACATTTGCGACAGACAAAGCAGTGAATTAAAGCGAGCAAAGGAAATTGAATCGGCTCCATAGAGGTTTAAAAATAATCTCTAAAAATACCGCGATGAGCAAGATACTGCGAAAAAGACCTATTTTCTCAAACAATCTCAATACGAATGCCATAGAGATTTGTTTGCATTATGCTAGATTATTAATTTTTGCCTCGATTTGTTGTCTTGAAGTTGTGCTCTATTTACGTATTTCACGTATTTTATTTTGTATATGCTACCGTTTCACTCTACGTTGGACGTCATCGGCAGCATGCGATATGTTTTGTATTGTGCTGCATTTTATGGATACACCGTTGATTATTACCGTTAATCATGTATTTGTCATTGTCAAGATTTCAATTCAATATAACATCTTTTTTACTTTTATGTTTCAATGTTTTTTTTTCGTTATATACCATTTACAATATTCTTGTGGCAAGATTGAAGACATCGGATCATCTAAGATATTCAATCCAGGATTCTGGTTGAAAGTAATTTACAGAATTTGCTTAGAGTGCAGTTAGGTTAATTGTTGGGTTTCTATTGCATATGTTGTTACGGTATTTTTTCTTTCGTTGTGTTTTCCGTTTAAAATTGCAGCAAGAGTAAGCATTGCAGGTTATTTTGGGCAACGATGGTTGGGTTTGCAATGTACAACGTTATCCTCTTACAGCATCTCACATGATTTAGCATAGCAGGGCTTCATTACGAGTTAAAATTGTTGGTGTGTCCTTAGAGCAATCACGGATAGTTTCTGACTATCAAAATCAGGTGCATGATTATACAATGATTGCTCTAAAAACAAAACAAAAAGTAGCATAAAATATTAATCTTTAAAACTGTGTTGCTAATCCAATTCCAAATGGCAAATTTAAAATTCCGTACAAAGCATAACAGAAACAAAGCGATTAATTTAAGAAGTTTATGATGCAATAATTTATCGTAAAACACAAAGCGTAAAAAGCTTACGCTTTTATCTGGGCGTACAAATTTAGGAGTGTCGTGAGAAACGTTCGCTGAACGGCGTAGCAGTTTGTATACAAAGCGATACATTTAAATCCGTTGAAACCGCAGTACTACCTTGATTCCCAGGACTCTCGTTTCACGAACGCCGGTGCTCCTTTTCACCTTGCGTTCGGCGCCCAGCCATTTGCTCTCATTTATTTCTCATTTGCGAATATTTCTCCAAAGCCGGCGTAATCTTTGCAAATACCCAGATTGTTCTGCGGGTCTCGCGCGGTTCGCGTCTCTCTCCTCTCACCTTGTCTCATTTGCATGTCATTAACGGCCTTTTCGTTCCACCTGCGTTCACTTTTCATTTCATCCCCGTCGGTAATAAGTCAACTCCCAGTCCTTGTTATATTTCCCAGGTAACCTGTCCCGCCGCTTCATGCATAATGCATTGGATATTTTCCTTATTTACGTTTTATGCGAAAACAGCCACCTACATAATTTTCCGTCGGTTTTCTAACACGATTTTCACAAGTCGTAAAACAGATGAATGATTACATGCAGTAATTTGTTGTGCTAGTTTTTTTTTACGAAGCGAGTTTAATGAAAAAGGACTGACGTATTTAAATTTTCTTTTTGCTCGGCAAACTGAAATACATTACCTTTAATAATATAAAGGAGATATATAGATCGTGTGCATGTATTGCAGCATTAACTCTGCTACCGTCACCTGAGCTGAGATTGGATAATTTTCACGGTTTTACGAAATTACTTTTTAACTGCCTTTCTCGTTGCCTCTTATATTAAACGCTACTCGCAATTAATATTTCAGAAATCATTAATAATAGTTTATATAGCCAGAACTAGTACAAATAATTTTTAAAAACTATTTTAAAAATTGCAAGATAAACTGCTTTTTGCGACATCGAGTATAAATATCACATACGCATTTTACTTGTAATTAAAATTACATGTCAAATGTTGAGTTTCAAAATGAGAAGTTTTTTCCATGAGTTTATTGTTCATATACTACTAATGAATGACATATGTCTGTTTTAATATGTTTTGTTAAAATACTTTCACCATTCATCACTTGTAATGGGAAAAACAAATTTTCACAACTAAAACCAAAATTTTGTCATTTTGCAAAAGTTATTTTCATTTGGAATAATACTGGACATATTTTTAGCATTCAATGTTAATTTACACATCAGAAAAACGTATTTGAAAATAAGTTGAAAAACATTTTTAGTTTGAATCCGATGCTGACCCCATGTATGAATTAAACAATGAGCATGACCTACGTGTAAAGAACAATTCATTATTCTAATAAAATAAATTAAACATACCGAATTAACTTATTATCTGGCGTATATGTCTTTGGGTATATTTGCTGGGGCTATTTGAACCTTAAAATCATTCCACGTGTTAGGCATGTCTTAAGGCAATTATGTCAATTTTAACCTTTGGACGTTTATTTTAGTTAGTATAGCTGCCCATCTCCTTATAGGAATGCGGGTTGGAAACAATCATGTTTGATTTAAAGAATTATAAACAGTATAAGTATTATTAGTTGATGCCCAATTTTCCTGAAATTTTTTTCAAAAATATATTATTGTTAAGTAAGAATACATTGAAAATATGTTTTAAAAAAAAATAATCGCCTTCTCATATATTTCCCAAAAAATTGTCGCTCTTTGTAGTTTACCCATTCGTCCGAAATCATTTTCTTATCTTCATTTGGTATGAATTATTCGTGTTGTACATTTGCTACTCTGAGATTTCTGATAGGCGGAGATTACAACGCCAAACATATAAGGTGGGGGACTCGCGGATAAATATGTTATGTTATTTGTATGTCTTACCTACCTCTAGACCAACCCATTGGCCAGATGACCCTACTAAGCTACCGTTGGTTCATCTAATAATAGAATAAATAAGCACAAATATAATTCAACACCAAAAAAACAGTTTTTCTAACTACCTCAAGAATCAACTGGGGGTCATTTAAGAATCTGCTAAATGAAAAACTTAGTACTGACCTCTCACTTAAAACGGAAGACGAAATGGATAACATTGGCGAAGACAAAACTATTCAATATGCAGCCTGGGAATCAATCGTTGTGATGGATACTACAAAGAATGTGCAAGTTTTCTCTAACGCAGTAATAGAAGCCCTGTTGCAAAAAAAGGAAATTGAGAAAAGTCTGGGTGACTACCAAGCCTTCTCTAGACAAACCCAAATTTAATAAGGCTACTCTTTAATGAAAAGAATGAAGCAACTCAGAACTATCTTGAAAGTCTAACAATCACAGAAGCCCCTGAAAGCCCACATATAACGACGAGTAATAATAAAAAACCTCAGGTATCTGCCGAACACCTGGTTAAAGTATTTCAACATTTTGCTTCTGAAGAGCCACAAAGAGAAGAAGACATCATCTCGACATTAAAACATGCCTACCAACCAAATGGCCAACCCAACCAAATGGCAACACCCATAAAATAGATACAGGTAAATGAAGTCAACATATGATCAAATCTTAACACTAAAAATGCTCCCGGATATGATATGAATATCGAAAAAGATATTTAGAATCTACCAGAAATGCATTAATATTAATTACCCACATATTTAATGCTTCCCAAGCCAGTGGAAAGTTGCTGTAATTATACTTACACCAAAACATTGGAAACCAGAATGTGACTTCTTATCGACCGATCAGCGTCCTTCCTTCATTATTTAAACTACTTGAGAAATTATTTCTCCATGGCTGAAACCACAACTAATCAAACTTGATGCAATAACACACCAATTTGGATTCCGTGAGCAACACACCACCATCAAGTAGGAAATAAGTGAATAACGCATTCGATAGTAAGAAGTACTGCTCAGATATCTTCCTGGATATCGCCTTTGATAAAGTTTGACACCCAGGATTACTGTGGAAATTGAAAGCTCAGTAATATCTAACCAATCGGTTCTTCGTGGTAAAGCAACGAGAATAAATTACCGACCCTATCGAATCTGGTGTGCCATAGGACAGCGTGCTTAGCCCTGTACTATACACATTATATAGGTATACTGCTGGCATACCAGCAACACCTAATACATTACCGCTACGTTTGTCGCCGTGTTTGCAACAAGTGAGATTCCTAGGCCAGTTTCTGAAAAGTTACTTGGAAACTTGGAGAATCAAGGTCAACAAAGATAAATTTCAACGTATTGCTTTCACACTTAGAAGAGAAACCTGTCGTGGTATCCACTCTAAATGGGCACCAATTACCATAAACTAAATGCATCTAGATCGAAGATTCAACTGGAAGGGGCGTATCAATCAGAAGAAAAAAAAACTTGTTGATTAGACGAAACTCATAACTTTTACTCGATATCAAGCAAGCACGAGTGCTACGAACATTGAGAAGGTACAATTTAAAATTTTAAGTGTTATTGTCAACGCGCCGTGGTTCGTCAGTAATCACAAGAAGCGATATACCTCTCGCGCTTTGAACACTTCCCCAAAACCCTATGTCTCAACTGGCTAGACTACAGACGTACCCCACCAGACATTACAGGTTCATAGTAGCAGATCTAGACATTGTGGTATATGTTACGTGTATATGTATGAACATTAATTAATTAAGTAGTAATAGTAAGGAATAGATAAGTTAAGTAAAATTATCCTTACAAGGAACTTATAACTTATAAATAACTTAATCACAATAATTACAGCTTTAATATAAGCTACTAACCTCCCGCTTGCCTAGTAATGTAAACTAAGCCAATACAAAATCAGTTTCTTGCTCTTAGGTAGATTACTAACAGCATAGGAGATGTAAAAAATGACACCCGATCCAAGTTCATTTCCCAATGTTTCAAAATCATATTCCCTGTCCTAAAATCTACATAGATTTGTTGATGTAGGCTGAAGCAGCCAATGGTAATAGCTCTAAATGTTATCCACATTGAGTAGTTAACGTATTCAGGTAATTGTGTGACACTTACTGTGGGACAGAAAAACCTAATAAATCTTGCAAATGATCACGAGATTAAGCTACATACCTTACAATGGACTTTCAGGTTATTACACTGTACCAAAAAATATTTTACTACTACTAACTTCTTGGTAAATATAAAATCGAGTACAAATACAATGTACTCAAATAAATGGAAATTTGTCCCTAGTAAATGACATAAGTTATTAATTAGAATTTGAAAAGAAATATTCAGTAAATGCAATATTATTATACCCCCACTATAGAGCAACAACACAATTAATTACAAATCAACAACGCAATAGATTTATTGGTTTGATTAAACCAAAAGGATGCAATTTAACAATCTTAACAACAATCTTAATCGTAAGCAATAAAGAACACATAACGAGGTAGGTATTGCTCTGGATCAAAACAAGAAGCTAAAGTAAATTTAGTTATCTTCGTCAATGTGCTACTTAATTTAGCCATCAACACTTCTACGTTTCCTGTCGCTTGAACGACGTGCTAGAATAATTCAAATCTTCAAGATGATCGTTCATCAATTAAAAAGTGTTTGAGCATGCGTTATTTGATAATATATACAGAAACATTCGGTCTCATATTTCTCCGCATCAGCAGAGTTTCATAGGAGGATGTTCAACCATCACCAACTTGACGGTCTTTGCTCAGCATTTTACCGAAGCTCTGGATGATCTTGGACAGGTTGATATAATATACACTGATTTTTCACGTGCACTTGACTCCAGTGGTCACCTGATTTATCCATTGATCAATGTTGTTGCCTTCTGCGTGTAAGTTTGGTGGGAGTCATCTTAGCAAGCCACGCAGTATGAAGGATCTTGTAATTCAATAAATAATAATAAGAATGAGAACGAATCAATTGAGATCACATATGTAACCAACAACATTTACCCGATGGTTAACGGTGAGTGTGTTCACATGCAGCATTCAACGCATCCGCGATTTAGAATAATGAAACCCAAAGCCGAATAATCTAGTACAAACAAACATATTCAAGAGATTGTGGTATTGGGTTAGTTTAAGTAAATAAAAAATTAATATAAATGAAAAATTAAAATTCTCTCAAGTTTTTGTTTTAAAGCTAAAAGTTTAATTATTTTGGAATATTTCTTATTGTGTTGGATTTGATTAATCGATAACTGGATTCATATATTATTTCCAGATGACGATGTTGGGTTGGGATTTGGGTAAAATTAAACGCACCCACAAGAAAGCACATGAAACGAAACCTAGAGCCCAATAATGAAGTGGAAACACAAATATACAAAACCTTGTAGTATTGGGTTGAGCTTGAGTATGACAAAAAATAAAGAAGAAAGTGCACCGTTTCCCAACAATAGCATTTTTTTCTGAAACGTTTCTCCCGATGTTAGTCAAAAATCGCGCATATTTTTAAAAGAGAACAACGGAAGATAGGTAGGATATGATATACGAAGGAACGAAGCATCGTAAATCTTTCTCTAACCCAATTTAGGATCGTTGCAATTAGGATTTCGCAATCGCCATCAAACGTTATTTTACGAGGACTATCTTTTTGGCTGCGTGGAAGACTTGATGTTTTGTTTGTAACGCTACCTATTGACATTACTTTGATCCTGAATTAAATGCTTTACACTTATCTTTACCAATGCTTTAACTTCTCTTACAGAATATTTCATAGTTGATTTCGAATGATAATAAAGTCAAACTTTAGCCATGCACAAGGATAAAACTGCATGCAAACCAACATTTTATTTTTGACTATGGAGTCCAATAACGTTAATAAATTTATATACAACATACTATACTATACACAATACTATTGGAAAAACTGTACTCCGGCGGGGCTTAGATCTCCCTCCCTTAAATATGAGAAAATACGTAATAATCGCTCAGTAGTAAATCAGGGCGGAAACGTGGATATTTCATGTACAACACCGTAATGATTGATTATTTCATGATCTTTGCTCTTACTTTATGCAGTCTCTCATCGAGTGTAGCGCAGCATAATTTTCGAGCATTCTTCTTGGGTCTCTTTAGACGTATCGTAATATTATTTCTTTACATTTACTCCTATGATTATAAGCTTTTTTGAATATATTCGATTAATAGGATTCCTTCAGTGACATTCGACTTTCTGCTGACCTTTGTAGACCACGTTGATTATGTCTCTGCATCGAAGAGTATACGATCATAATATTTTAGTAGAAGTTTTTCTCAAATCTCTATCTTTGCCTTCGTTTTAAGGGGGGGGGGCTGCTTTAGAAGGCTCAAATCTATGCCTAATATATCTAAGAATATGTATAAAAAGTTAAAGCGGCTAATTCGCAATATTTTGAAAGATACAGCACTAAACACAGTGAGGTGTCGAGCAAAAAATATACGAACTCACGAACGCTCGAACAAACGAAGCGCGCGCCCCTTCCCGCAGCCACATAACACCGAACTATGTACTGAAAAAAGTTCAATCGGTCGTTCGAAACAATAATATTTTGAATTCGTAAGAGCTATAGTAGGATTATAACGAGATATCCCGTAAGTAATCGAAAATTAACATTTTTGCTGATCGTAAACTTTAGAGCGCGTTTTCTCGAATTTTCGTTTTTACGATTTTTCTAAAGTGGTGGGCGTGATTGCGAGAAAACTAGACAAGCAATCAAAACGAAACAAAACTTTTGTTAGCTTCACTAGCATTCTATTTGATTTGAACTAAAAAGATTAATGAAAAAAATTCTAAACAACTTTTTTAGCAAGTTGAAATGATTTTCTCTTCCTGCAAAGAGCACATTTATTTTCAAACCTCAGAAAAATCTTGAATTTCAAAATTTTGGGTTTTTTTTAGTTCACCTAGAAGAAAATATATGAGAATTAAAATTTTCTTTGTTTTTTTTTGTTTCAGACAAAAATTACGAGCTACATCTTTCCCACCGATTGTAGACTGCAATTGAAAGGTGTTGCACAAATGTGCATAAAAATCGGTTCCGTTTAAATATTTTTCCCTAGAAATATTTTTTTTTAATGCTCAAATATGCAATAAAATGCTCTAAAAAGTTCACTAGACTTGCTCATTTTTTTCTGTCCTAAAAAAATTCCCCCAAAAACGCTATTTTAAGGCCTCCTAAAGCAGGATCCCCCCTTAAATATACTGGACTATGCATCAGTTGTATAGTATGTGTACTATACCAATCAACAATTAGCCATAGAATGTACTCAGCCCCGATTTTTAAAATATTTATCTAACAAAATTGATGGCGTCTACCAAGGAGACGCAAATTATTAACATTTGCTTCAAAAACCTCAAGTGGAAACTATGCCAGAGATGCATAGTGCTGGATTCCTTCATAACTTGTGTAGCTTTTACGTATTTATTTTGTCCTATTGCAAGGTGTAAACCTCTACAATAAAGTTACTATTATTCTGATGTCCTCCATATTTGAGGGAACGCTAATATTTTTTGAGAAGTGTACATTTTAGGTCATTCTTATGTTGCCTTAATTATTCCTTGTTAAAATATAGGGCTCTGCTTAAAATGTATTTGGTAGCTTGATACATACTTTTGTGTGTCAGATTGAATAAAATGCTGTGTGGTAAGGGGAATGTTTATTTGAATTTGAAAATTGAATTGATTATTTAATCGGATCCCTTGACATTAGTAATAATAATTAATTTTCTTCACAGTGAAGTATTATTTTGAATTATAATGACAAAATAAATTTGTAAACAAATAATTCAAAAACGGTATCAAGGATAAAAATTACTATGAAAAGATAGTATGAAGTTTAATTATTAGGTTTAATTCAAATTTCGATCGTTGTTTCGCCATTGTTGAGTGTATCAGTTAAGACCAAACCAACATTTTTAAATCTAACACAAACTTTCACATGATTTTCCAGCTACATTAGTTTTAACATTTTTTAATTAAATTACAAAATTTTATTTATTATTGAAGTAAGTGCGGAACAATTGCCGTAACATCAGCCATTATTCATTTTACAAATCCAGGCCGATTAATTAAAGTTGATAGCACTTTCATGCAAGATTGTTATAACAACATTTTTTAAAACCACTTAACCAATCTACACATTTCGTTGAATACCAATTGAACGATTTTCTCGCACGAACTTTTTCCAGCCGCATAAATAAAGAGGAACGGGTGCACGAAAAAGGTAACAATCGACAAGATTTACAGAGTCCATTTATTCGGCTGGTAATTGTTCGTGTTTTGCGGGCGGTAAGTCGAGATGTTTTCCTGCCATTACCTGTGGCTGGATCGTTTCGCCGCCAGTCGATATGATACCATTTGTCTTTTAAATCACGCCGACGCTCCTCTCCGTTCCGCCGTTCCGACGGTTTACGTTCCACACATGATCGACCGTTTACCGAAGCGACAAGATCAACACATCCGCCGATCGTGTTTTGCGACCCATTTGTATTCCGGCAATAAAGCACGCGATCGTGAAAATCCAAAGTTCGTAAATCAATTTCGACCGAGCCGTCGCTTTTTAAAAGAGTTGAATTTACAACGCACACACACACACACACACACACACACCGTTCGACTAAAAGTTTCATGTATATTAAAATGTAATATGTTACGTACAATACATTGAATAATCGCATTTCGAATATCTTCGTATACATCGACAGGACGTACGTATATCACTCGTAGTAATGTTGCCAATTACGTTATAAATTTCGATTTTTTTTCAGAAAGTTTGTCTGGATTAGCGACGTCAGACGTCAATGGTGATTTAATCCTTAAGAAATTTTACCAGAAATTTATGCAACTTTTAAACAACTAACAACAACAACAACAATATATAAATATTGAACTTGTAGCTGCAATTTCTAAAGAAATCAAGAAGGACATATGCGATTTAAAAATTTCTTAATACTAAAGACAATACAGTAACAACATGTTGACTTTGACACTAAAAATTGCACTTTTTACCTTATATAATACTACTATACATATTCATTTATACTATTCATAACTTCAAATTATTCTTAAGCAAAGCAACCGAAACCCATAAGCATTAATTGGCACGGTAATCAATGTGACGGAATTTGCAAATCCTTAATATTACAGAACGCCGACAAGTCTAAAGTGTGATATAATCAAAGCGTAATACTAATTTATTAAATCGCATTTAAAACCCGTGCGTTTTTGGTGGATGTGGGTCAAAAACTCTCCCGTTTATCATAAATCAGCGATGAGCTCTACCCTAGCGCACGTAATTAAACACCCGAACGTGAGATACGCAAAAACACTAATTGCTTTTCGACCCTGGCAAATTGCAGGTGGTACGAATGTACGATATTACTAATTCGGACGATAAAAAAACCAAATAAATTATGTCCGTCCCGAAATCATCGCCGGCATGTGCCAACATTTTTAGTCGGAATTCGCGCACTTGCGTTGTGTTAATTTAAATCTCAATTAACGACACTTATCTGGTTTCCTAAGCGTTCAGTCGTCAAATAAAAATTTCGTGACATTTAATGTTCCGATTTTTAATGTCATGCATATTCACTTTTTATAAATTTAATATTTATCGAGTAATAAAGATTAGCAACAACTAATAATAACAATAGATGTATATATATATTTCTTAATTGACAGTTTTAAATGATTGCTATAATTTTAACATGAATAAGGACCATAGGAACCGGCCAGGCATGTTTATAAAAAAATATTTACAGAGGTTTTCAACTTTAACGTTCTATTTCTCGAAATAAAGTAGTAATTGGAAAACTAAATATAAACGTCTATATGTGCACGTTTATGTATTATAATTTTAATAAAATACATTTACACGTGCTCCGGCGAGTTTATTGCCGAGTTACCGCCGGAATTAATAATACATTACAATGTGTGTGAGTAAACTCTCGGCTAGTGCGAATTTCGTAAACAAATTAACCAAACAAAATTGGAACCGTTACTACTAAACTATAGAAATAGCTCGCGCACGGCAAATATAAACGACGGAACAAAGGCGCGTAAGTGGCGAGGCATAGGTTGCATGCAAAATCACATCCATGCCCAGTTGACGCCAGGTAAACGGTCTTCGGTCGTAATGGCCCAGGTGTTCGCTCGCGAAACGGATATGTAAGTCAACACATGAATGGTATATATAGAAATGTGATTGATGCAGTGATTACCGCAAAATATATAATCGACCATTAATGGTTTCAGATGTAAGTCGTAAAGTCTAATTCGATTTTCTATGCAAACGTTTCAATTTTGATTTATATATTTTGTATGGCTAAGTTTGAAATATATTAGAATTGCTGGGCTGCATCTGAGTCAAGACCGAACAGCTGTGAACATGATAGTTTGCTACGTATGCTGTTTGTCATATAACAGTCTGAAAACAGAAACTGTTTTATTTTACAATGAAAGTTGGTGTCTGGCGATTGTTATCGATCATCCCAACATACTGACACAGAATCTTAACTATGTGTAATTTCCAGTTATTTCTGTATGTTTTGTACAATCTGTTCCCCAGAAAAAAAAGAAATAGAGCTGTCCATTTGTTATCTGCCCATATACTTCCATCTTAATTTCTTTTTCACTAATTTGTTCGAGCGGTTCGCAGGTGACCCCTATTCGCATTATTGGATTTTTCCATCGCATTTTCTTAATTATTGGCTTCAAATACTTATTCTAAACGGGCAATATAATAAATTGAAACAAACTTACCCTTACCACAAAGTAACAGTTTGGTAAGGGTAAGTTTTTTTCAATTTTTTGCCAACCACAGTCTACAATTTACTATTATTTTAATATAATAATTGGTGAAGATGCCACTAGCATGTGTTTCCACCACATCTAGTTTAAAAATTCTTGATTGAAAAGTTATAACATACCAAATGTTTAAGTTTACAGACGAAGATATAACAAATGTGTATTAAAGCAAAGATAACGATGAGGCCATTCATTACATAATTCAAAAAATAATAACAAAAGCATAACAACTTTTATTGTTAGTCATAATAAACGGTATATTGTAGTGGTGCTTAAAAAAATTAGCTAAATATATTTACAAAACAAATTTAATCTCTATCACAACATGGAAAATACAAATACCATTTAAGTAATGTGTTGTTGCCATCGTTTAATTATTTGGATAACAACAATATATGAAATAGTAAATAATTTGACTATTAATTTTGTTTTTTTCTGATTGATTACCATTTATGGCAGAACGTGCTCATTTATAGTTTTGAAATTTGTCCAAAGGTGATAGAAATTTTTTCAGATGCTAAATAAGCCTATAATGTAAAGATTAATTATGTGGAAAAGTATCAATTCACAACTCAATATCATTACTGAAGTATGAAATAATTAAATGCCGTTGTCAAAAACCAACAGAAAGCAATGTCACAAAAAGATACACTAAACATTTTCAACGATTCTTTTTGCTTTAATAAATTTATTTGTATTTTATTTATTTTTTGAAATAAGATTAATTCCTAGATTAATTTTAATTATTGGGTGAAGGTATCAACCTGAACGTATTCAGGTTGGAATTTACTTATTATTCTATACTTCATTTGCCTCTGTACCAATAATAAATTCTAACTTTTATTATTATGAATTATTTAATACTTTTAATTAAAAACCCTATATATGTTGTTCATTTATGACTTCCTAAGACTCATGCTGAAGTCCCAGTTTCTGGAATAATTGGACGATTTATTCTTTCTTTTATTCTAATTTGCTTACGACAAAAAGATATTAAATCATTTATTGCTTACTTCTGTTGCTCTTATAGAAATTGTATTAGAGGGTTTAATAACTATAAATTATTGAATTTATTATTAATATGTGTATATTAACTTTTATTTTTGAATTGATTTCCTTTAAATGTATTAATCAATTAATTAAGTTTTAAGAATTATTTCCAGAATAATAATAATAATAACTTTTTTATTTGATTGAATATCCATAATATTTATTAGTTTTGTATTGTTTATTTCTTCTATGGTAATTTTGTATGGAGAGGAATATACGTCTGGGGATGTAAATGTTAATCGATTTATTATACTTTATTTATTTATGTTTGTATTATCAATAATATTATTAATTATTACGCACAATTTAATTAGAATATCATTAGGATGCGGTAGCTTAGGTATAGTATCTTATTGTTTAGTAATTTACCATCAAAATAATAAATATTACAATGCAGGGATGGTAACTGCTTTAACAAACCGAACTGATGATGTTGCTTTACAAGTAATAGAGATGTTTGTAGTTTTTTATTTATCACATTGAGAGAATAGAAGATAATATTAATAACAACAACCAATAGGCTGTTGTGGTTTATAAACGATAAGAAAATTACAAAGAGAATAATACAAATTTGCAACCCTAGTAGCTTTAAAATAGCTGCATATAATTTAAAAAGCATGTCATGGTGTTGTAATAGATAAAGTACCTGAGGAGGATAGGTAGGGAGTTGTCTATAACATTAATTGCGTTATCTGTTCATTTTGGAGACAAGAACCATACTTTTGATATAGACACTCAATCAAAATTCAAACAGAAATTTTCTTGAAATGACATATCAATAAATTAAGTAATATTTATGCTCACTTATTAAAAATTTATTTAGACAACTCTCCACACGTTGCGAACTCAATTTTTTCATTTCAATATTGGTGTTCCAAGGGTTAAACGGTGTATCTTCGGTTGGATAGACTGCCCTTGATGTATGTGGTTGGTAATTGTAGAGTAGACCATTCTTAATTTCATGGAAATGATGGTTGAGACCATTACTTTGTGGTAATCCATATTAATAACGAAATAAAAACACTGACTACGTTTTTACCACAAAAAATTAAATTAAGTCGGTTTTTAAGTCGAACTCTGAGTATTGTAAGTGCGATTCTTATATTTGGTTCTCGATTGTTTGTCAATTGGTATTGCTTATGGAAAAAAAAATATTTCCTGAGGAAGCAATAACTAAATTGCGAAATATTGAACAGCCCCTAATTGAGTAATGATTGACACCACAAACTGACCGTTAACCCTGATAACCTTCATTCTTATACATATATTGCTGTGTTTCTGGTAACCACAGGAAGTTGACTTGTGATTTTTTTCGGACACATATAAGTATACAGAAGTATAAGTTATGCGTTAACATTAAGGAAAAATAAGGTGGGACCCGATCGATTAATAAATTGCAAAAATGCTGCCACGTGGATGTTAATTTCGGCAAATCACAACGATATCGAAGCAGATCGCAGCATATGAAAAATTTTGTTCCAAATAATATATCGCAATTTGATATAGAGGTCGACACACGAAAATCAGGATCCTGTCGAAATCTTAACAGGGACAAGCAGATGTCCAATATTAACAAGGTACGTAGAGAACTCCGAGATCACGAGAGATGCAGATATGCAGAGAAGAACAAACTATAAAAGACCAAGCCCGAACTTATTGTCAATTAAAAATGGGGACTTGATAAATTATTTATTGTTGATTTTATTTTTCAACGTTTTTATTTAAAAATGTTACATTTTATTTCAGCAGGTTGGTAAGGTAACAAATATAAATATACAACGTATAAATCCATATACGTCAGAATGTGGTATTAGCATAAACTATTGATGAATTTGCATAAAACGAAATTAATTTCTAGCAAATAAGTAAGCAAACGATTAAGCAAATAACCAATATGTCGACTATTAACGAATTTGCAATTAAACATTTGACCAATATGACATGGTCGCGTTAAAAAAGTAACCCAGAAAATGCAATAAATTCTAAATAAATGTTTTCTTTATTAATTAAGTGTATTATTTCAGTTTGGGAGTCATGAAAATGAATTAGAGTGGGTTATAAGTCCTCTCTAAAGAATTCACGACCCGAAGCAAATATAAAAAAAATAATAATAAATAAATTAAAATAAGAAAAATTTGCTATTTGATTACAAAATTCAGATTGCTATGAACTCGGATTTTTTATAATGTTTACCTTCGTTCCCCCTTTATTTCTTAAAGCAAGCGATTGACTCAATATACCTACATTCAATAATTTCGAATTGGCTGGCCTCTGTAGAATTTATATTACCAGAATAAAACTCAAATACATTGATTTATCTTTTTTAATTTAAACAGACTATATGTGCAAATAATTTCTAATTTTGTTTATGGACTTGAATGGCGTCCTCGGCTTAACGTACAGTCGAATGCAAAAAAAGTAGACAGAAACAGTTTCCTGTAATTGATTTTCCTCAAATTGTTGTTGTATAAATATGGCTTTTCTCAGTAAGTTTTCTTAATCCACGTGATATTTGACTTATGTATTCACTAACGGTGGTTCGGAGCTCTAGTTCGGGGTACCTACGCTTACGGCTCACCAGTTCATTAAAATATCACTGAAATGACAATACTGACGTTTACATGACATTGCTAATATCAAGTTTGTTCAAGCAGCCGAAAATTTCGTGTCTACTTTTTTTTGCATTCGACTGTACGTGCTCGTGTGAGAATCCGTATTTCGTAGGTTAGTTTGTGTTCCTAGCCCTGTTTCGACTTCCACGTTGAACTGTCGGCTCTGAAAAATTCTTGATTAACCGCATGCGTGTAATCTCAAATGGCGTAATCTGTAACGTCCGGTATCCTATAACCTTATATTGAAACACCCGTTCCATTTAGACATATTTGACTTTTTTGGTGGGTACGAATTATATAATTTCAGGTGACAGTCTCATGCTCCGTATATGTGAAAGATGTGCCGTTCGTTTGCACATATTATTTATTTTATGGAGACCATTCTTTCCCTTTCAGAAATACGTCTCATAATTAAACCAATTCGTGTAGGTGGAAGATATGCCTTCCTTTGTACGTGATACGTTAATTTTTAGGGACCACCCATTCCCTTTCACGAATGCGTTCCTTATTAAAATAATTTTGTGGGAGAGATATGCACCTCGTTTACGTACATAAATCTTTCATTTTCCGAGAAACAACTTTTCATTTCAGAAATACAAGCTATTTAATATAGCACTTTTAAAAAATATATCGGTGCAAAGCCTATCTTCGCAATAACCAAACTTATTACCTTTTACACAAAAATATATTATCTTATCATATCGTCCTCGTAAGGGAAGCCCCAAGTCTTTCGATAGCCGATGAACAATGGTAGTGGTGACTCTTCCTGCAGGCAACGTTCATAATTCGCATGTTCTTCAATGTTCCTTGGCCAGATTACATGTGCCAGCATCTGTCTAGAAGTGCTCGGTTCATCGTTTTGATAGACGTTGAATAAATTTCCTAGTCGTTCTAATGGTATGGAACACATAAATTCATGTTTTATCGTTTCAGGTTTCTGATGGTCGATTATTTATTGCAAAGGAAATATCAGGTCCTCTTTAACCAGCATGTGTCATCTCAAATTGCAAATAAAAAAAATGTTTGCGTGATACAAAAAGCTTTAAAAAGCTTACATAAGTGCTAATAATAATTATAGGCATCACAAGTGCTAATCAAACTATAAGTAGAGTTAACGTAAATTGTGGAGTTCAACCTTATTTTGAACTGCTTTAATAACATTCACCTACACACACCAATGTTTTAAATGCAATAGCATAAAATACCCATTTAGGCTTGTTATTCTAAAAACATGAATACTTCCTAGTGTTTTCGAACAAGTTAAAGGGTACTATTTTTTAAGGGTAAATTGGCTGATAAAAATTTGTCATATAATGACAGTTCATATTGCACTTTTTTGTGTTAATGTGTGTGAAATGAAATTATATTTTCATTGTAATTTTATTTCGAGAGAACCCAACTTCCAGTTAAAATGTGTGTAAAATATATATTATATATAGAAAATGTTATTAACAAGTTGAATCCTTTAGTTTCGATTGAAACAAATAATAATTGACATATTATATTAATCATTCCCACACGTCCTGAAACGTGTACATTTTATAAAAACAAGGAAATAAAATATTACATTGAGTATTCCCCGAAGTGTAATTTGTAGTCTAGACAATTTCCTAATAATATATAAATTGCCAGAGGTATTACGTAACTATTATTGTTTGTCAACACTTTATTTAATGCACTTAATTGTAAATAGAAGTGAGTTAGTCGGTTGAATTGCAACTATAAATAGACATACCAAACGATGCACCTCGTATTTGACTTCGCCTAGCCTAATTGTCCGAAATAAATAAATTTATTTAAAAATATAATTAGAAAAGTGAATGTATAGAAATTAATAAAACGGAAATGCACCACTTAATGTATCACTTAGCCACGCAGTCTTTTAACCATTGCATTTTAAATGTGATTTACACGTAAAATAAAAAGGTACGTAATGTAACCGAGAAAATGTATCATAGTAGTTTAAGGTACATGAGAGTTTATATAATAAAAAGAATGCATATTGAAGTTAGATATAGATACACACACGTCCTTAAGGGGGGATCCTGCTTTAGAAGGCTCAAAAAATCGATTTGTTTTTTATTGCTCAAATCTATGCCTAATATATCTAACAATATGTATAAAAAGTTATAGCGGCTAATTCGCAATATTTTTAAAGATACAGCACTAAACACAGTGAGGTGTCGAGCAAAAAATATACGAACGCATGAACGCTCGAACAAACGAAACGCGCGCCCCTCCCCGCAGTAACATAACACCGAACTATGTACTGAAAAAAGTTCAATCGGTCGTTCGAAACAATAATATTTTGAGTTCGTAAGAGCTATAGTAGGATTATAACGAGATATTCCGTAAGTAATCGAAAATTGACATTTTTCCTGATCGTAAACTTTAGAGCGCGTTTTCTCGAGTTTTCGTTTTTACGATTTTTCTAAACTGGTGGGCGTGATTGCGAGAAAACTAGACAAGCAATCAAAACGAAACAAAACTTTTGTTGGGTTCAGTAGCATTCTATTCTATTTGAACTAAAAAGATTAATGAAAAAAAAAATTCTAAACAACTTTTTTAGCAAGTTGAAATGATTTTCTCTTCCTGCAAAGAGCACATTTATTTTCAAAAGAAAAATCTTGAATTTCAAAATTTTGGGTTTTTTTTAGTTCACATAGAAGAAAATATATGAGAATTACCATTTTCTTTGGTTTTTTTTGTTTCAGACAAAAATTACGGGCTACATCTTTCCCACCGATTGTAAATTGCAATTGAAAGGTGTTGCACAAATGTGCATAAAAGTCGGCTTCGTTTAAATATTTTTCTCTCGAAATATTTTTTGTAATGCTCAAATATGCAATAAAATGCTCTAAAAAGTTCACTAGACTTGCTCATTTTTTTCTGCCTTAAAAAAATTCCCCCAAAAACGCTATTTTAAGGCCTCCTAAAGCAGGATCCCCCCTTAATGCTCCAAAATATGGTCTTAGTTACGTTTAACTAGTTTTTTTGAATTCTGACGAAGCTGGTCTAGGTCTGGAAATTGTATGCCTCAAGAACCGGGCAATTGTTGCGCTGAAACATTTTTTATGAATAGAATGTGGGTGTTTTGCTCCAGAGCAGTTTTTAAATTTTTATTATGTTTACATTTTGTTATGTATATCCATGTGTGGCGATTCAGTTTGTTTCAGCTAATTATGGGGTTTTAATGGGAGGGTCCTAGTGATGTATCCAATTCTCATCCGCGTGATAATTGGAGAAAAAAATCTGCTCCTCTCCAACTTAGGTAAAATTTTCTTGAGGAAATTCTGTTGTGTACAGTTTTTCATACACAAATCATTTCACAAAAATTCAGTGTAATTATTTCGGACATACAGACTTGAAACAAGTTCAAGTTCAAGTTTCTACAGGTTGTCCACACCATAGTCAATTGATTCTTCATTATGTCAGAGCGATTTTTAAACCATTGCATCTCTTCCCTGGAGGAACTTTATGACACTGGAATGTTCCATTCGCTTCAGTTACAAAAAAAAAACCTTCCCAGACCCAAACCCAACCGTATAACTTCAACACCCACGCACTTATAAATGTCGCGGGATTTTTTCTTAATTGGTTTGACATCGTCATTTCTGTGTTTCTGTTATTTGTCAGGAACCCTTCAATATTCATTTGACGTGGGAATAATTTTCTTGAAATTTTCACAAAAAACAAGAGTCCAAAATACCTATAATTTCTCTTAAATGTGCGTGCATGTGTACTGCAATAGGATCTCATTAAATATCCACATTCCTAAGACATATGTCCAAACTAAACCTTTCAATTTTTTAACACAAATATTTGAATTGGTAAAACGATTCGCAATCAGTATTTCGTGCCACATACGGTGCACATTAATTGACTTGGTTATGGTTGTGACACATGGAAACAACTTTTTTTTTAATTTTAGAACAAAATCGTCGATATTATTCGAACCTCTATTGCAAAATAATTCTCGTTTAAAAGCTTTACATGTTGGACATAATATTGTTAAACTCTGGTCCGTTCTTGCATAGCCATCTTTCAGGTAGTATTATTTTGCAAAACCACAAGCCATTGTAGCAAATCAACATCAAGTCACACATTCGTCCTAAGTGAAAATCGAAATTTTCATGAGTTTATAACTTTTCTTGCAATTAATGCAAGGTGGGGAATAAAGCACCGATAATGTCTGATTAAAGAATTTCCTTCCGTCTTTGAAAATCATCTCTATTTTAAGAAACATAAAGTTCACCTAAAGTTAAAACTGCGCGGCTCTCATTTCTTTTCATAGATCGTGATGCATCACCTCATATATGTAGCAGGTTTGTGACGACGATTGGTGAATAATTTTATGTGAAATATTACTAAAATATTTATTCTGAAGTGCAAGTACATAATATTAATTTTCTATTGGTATGACTTGGAGTCGTAGTAACGTGATTATATCTCGGAAGCGAGTATTACGTTACATTATTAAATGCTTATTAATAAACAACTTGTTCGCATTAGCACAACATGCCGATAAAGCCAAACGACATTTCAAATAAATCTTACAAATTTATTCGTTAAAAAATATTTCCGCACCAATAAAGCGGTACAAAGATAGTATTACAAATACGTACAGAAATAAACAGAACTATTATTAGCAACAGAGTTCACGTATGTTACCATTCGCGTGATCTTCGGCTTGTAAAAAATTTATCGACTATACACGCACATTATTATTCAGCTAGGTTGTTGATAACGACCAGTAATTGCGCTGATTGAAAAATTGACGGTTAGCTATCAAAATAGATGACGCATAAAGCGAAATGTCACGAGAGTCCAAGGTGGCAATGTTTGTTCAAAGATAAGCAACCGGAGCGCTCAGCACTTCTGCGTATAAATATTATATCTGTGCGATATACCTTTCGCTCACCTTCGGCAAGGTATGCACGTTTTGCGCAGTCTGCACATAAAACGATCGCGACGAGAGCGGGAACTCTGACTCTCTCACCTGTTATGAAACCCGAGCGATAACGTTGTATAAAATCGAGTCGGCTTTATGTAAATAAACTTTGGAGAACGTGGCGAGAGATTTATTTTTCAATGGTGTGTATAATTTCTAGACACCCGTGGTTTTAGTACACGATATTATTATTGAAAAACCAAGTATACACAAAGAGCGTAACCACAAAACGTTCTAATGATTTACGTTCTTTCGTAGAAATTGATAACTTACTTGTGAACCGCTTCTCGATAACTCGTATAAACCCTTCATACTTTCATTACTTTCGCTCAATGTGATGGATGTAAATTGAAAAACAAATTTAAGAAATTCTACTTTGAAACACAAAAAGTCACATGCATAAATGGTACGTGATTGCGAAACATTTGTGGAACGGCTGAATCCGATAATAGAGAGCCGAAACGATTGTTCTGCGACCCCTCCGTTGAGTGTAAAACGGCACCCGACCACCCTCCTAACGTGGCGCGACCTGAGAATATAGAGCCGGAATAAGCGATCCCCTGCCTCACCGGACTGATCGGATTTTATAAAAGAGCTCTTTACAATTTGATAAAGGTGGTTAGGTGGACCCATTGCCCGCGCTCAATGACTGATTGCGAAGGTAAGCCCTGCAAGGGGATGTTCAATTCGATATTACTTAAATTACAAATTCAGATTATTACGGCCGATGAACCCCAATGGCAATTGTTATTTCGTTATTCTGGCCGTTGTTAATGGAATTTTGATAACGACCTCCGCCAGACCAGAAAGAATTATTTAGTTGCCGAATTAACATCGATTTCGGTTTCATAGGGCTACACTCATGCCCTAAAAATACAAATTTAATGTTCGAGTTCGAATTTTATAACAAACTGCATAAAAATAATAATAATAAAAGTATTATTGCGGCGATCTTAGTTAGATTCCAAAAAAAATTCTCTCGGGAATATGAAAATCTTCCCCAGACTAAATAACATTGTTCGTCCTCTACCTGAAATCCTGAACTTTGTGAAAGACAGTGTTGATAATATGCTGATTTCCTATATGGGCCACAATCATCAAAGCTGTCAACTAAGTTAAAATATTTGTTTTAATTTTACCAAATTTCACCTCATAAACAAAAATGTTTAGTCCTGAATCAATAGCGAATTTGAGTTTACTTTTTGTTATACATTTATAAATTTTTGTCATGCATTTTGTAAATGATATGGATTTTTGACACACTGGGATTTCAAAGAAAGTAATTATCGGCGTGTGATTTTTTTCTGTCGATTTTCACAGAGTTTAGTATTAGATTGAGACGATGGGAATTAAAACCAATTCGTTTATATTTAATGCCAAGTTCAATCACTAAAATATTAATTACCCGCACTACTACATTGAGTTATTATAGTATTATTATTATTATACAACTATCTATTGCATCTAATAATACACAAGATCGTACCGAGACACGTCATAATAAAACCTTTATTAATTATAATTTATTATTGTCAACAATATACTAATATGCTATATAAGCATAAACCACTTGAAATGTTAACATAACTTATTAAACCGACGAAAACTGCAGGCCATGGATTTAAGATAAGAAAGCAGTTTAAATTAAAGTGCATGCAATTAGATTGGAAAATCTGTACGCCGTAAGACATCACACAACCGCGAACATCAAGCGGCAGCTGATATTGTGAACGTAGCTTACATATATTTAGCTATTTAATTACTATTTTAAATGTAATTACTTTGATTGATTATTTTATTATTTTGATATCGTTTCTAGTACTCGCCGATCACGAATATGTACTCAGTTTTTTCAGGCCAGGTCAAGGTTCTGACTTTAAACTGATTTGAAATTTTAAAACATTTAGTTTATGTTAAAATTACTATGAAATAAGGAAAACCAGACGAATGATTTTGGATTTGGAAAGAAATACAGAATTCTATAAAGTTATAAACACAAATACACTGTGTTCTGCGTGGGAAGTAGAATTACTTTATTATTGTCTTGTAAAATAAAAACAAATAAAAATCTGCAGTGGCCCGCACTGAACTTTCTTATAGTTAGATAAGATTTCAAGCAAAGCATAGCACGTTTCGAAAGAACTTTTCAAATCAAAGTTGTTTAAAATTTCATTACCTTAAACTTTTATACGTACATTTTTTTTGATAACTCGTACCGTTTTCGTGATATTGAAAAGGTGATGAGACGAAACCATTACTTCCGGTTGAGATATTGCTTTAAATAAATAGCATGCTTCTAGCAATATACAAATATGTTTAAAGTTGCATGGTATTAGCTTCAATAGTTTGGTCGCCAGAGCGTGAGACACACACATTCACTGACGTCTTTCCGAAATAGTCAGAATATGCTTAGGAAAATTCAAAACGTGTATTTCGGTTAAAATCTCGAGTTCGAAAATGTTCATGATTCCTGTACTTCCATATAACTATATATATACTATAAGAAAGGATTTTTTTTTAATTTACTCCACCCAACCCAATGCAACGCAAAGTTGTTTTTTTTTTCTTAACAAAGTTTCTGAAAAAGAAAATTGGGAGGAAAATAAAACAACAGAAGAAGAAATATAATCGAGCAAAGAACGAAATTGACAAATTACCAAAATTGTCGACATGGGAAACTTAATAATAAAAGAATTTAAAATATCCAAATTAAAATATCCTAATGTTTAATTGACAAAACAATCAATAATTGTCTAAAGTACCAAAAATAATAAAATTCTATTCTAATTTTAGGCAATGCCAACGGTATTAACAAAATGCAAAAATATTTTTAGTCATAAATATTGGTTTCGTTTAATAATCACCCAACCCAAAAAAATGACAAAATACGAAATTGTTGCAATTGCAAAAAAAATCAAAATAGACAAAATGCGACAAATTTCTAATAGTCAACTTTTGAAGAATAAGAAAAACATTTTTTTTTCAATTGACAATAGCATAAAAATCGTATAATCTACAAAATATACAACCATTAAAAATAATTGTAGAAATTAACAAAAATACCAAAAATATATAAAAATGTTAAAACAATTCCGTAAAATGTTAAAATAGCAAAATTTACAAAATGTTTTCAAGTTCTGGGTATATTGAAATATCTTTCCGTAGTGTTATTTGTTTTTTTGCGATGGAGTAGAAAAAGGTAAAAGTGATGAAAAAATATTTTAAGAAATAGGGGAGAAATTTAAAAAAAATGTAAAGTGAGAGACTCAGCCGAACAGAAAAAAAGCAATTCGTTTTCAGTAAAAAAATTCTACAATGAAACAATGCAAAGAATAAACATTAAAAATTTGTTAAAATTTGTAAAAATGTCGATATTGCATGCATGTAATGACCAATGTCTAAATTTACAAAATTGTCAGTAATGAAAAAAATTGGGTAAAAATAAATAATGTAATTGTCAAATTACGAAGTCAAATGCAAAATATGCCACTCATAATTGTCTAAAATTTTAAAATAGCAAAATTGTCCAATATGCCAAAATTTTATTAAAATTGATTTGGACACCATGAACTATTTTTTTGCCGCATTGCACGCTTGATTCAAAATAGAAAGATTACTACAAAGTAAATATTCATTTGGATTACGTTTAAAGTACAATTTTAAATGAAATACGATACTATCATATTAAATCAATTTATTTCATATATTCATATATATAGTTCTATCAGAAATGTGAGCAATACATTTACAAAAATTCTACTTTCCACATGCAATTCATCATTACTGTATTTAATATTTTCTAAAATTCTACACTTTTTAGTTTTCCAACAAGTTCAATATACATTTACAAAAATTCTACTTTCCACATGCAATTCATCATTACTGTATTTAATATTTTCTAAAATTCTACACTTTTTAGTTTTCCAACAAGTTACATCATTAACCTGACCCGAACAAACTAAGTATATGTTCGTGATCGGCGGCACCGAAAATACCAGAAACGATATCAAAACCCGACGGCATTTTGAAAAAGTTATCAATTCTTGTACCGTGTAATTACACTATGTTAAAAACTATTGACGTCTACTTATGACCTGCATTTTATTATTTCGTAAATTTCTTTGCATCAAATATACGTTCTGATGGATGGATTTCAAAACACTTTCTGTAAATTCAAAGGAAATTTTGGTCGAAACGGTCACCAAACGCTTTGGACCAAAATTTCCTTTGAATTTGCAGAAAATGGATATAAAACAATCGAAAATCATCCAAAAATTGGAAACTGAAAAACAACAGCTATAATGAAATAATTGCAAGTTGAAGCCGATGATCGTCGCATAAAGATCTCCACCATTAGTATGTTATTAGTCAGTACTCCGAACATAAATAAGGCGTTAGTGAGGTGAGTGTGCAAAGTTTAACAAATTTGTTTTTTTTTGGGTTCGAATTATTAGATAGGAACGATGATAATCATATCATTTTTCACCAAGTACCTTTAATATCCGTGAGTTGCTTTATCATGGTCTTGCCAAAAGACCATAAGTTTATTTCTCATACACACAATCACCATATGTACTAGTCGATGCTTATTATTTCTAATAGAAAAATAATGCACTTGCCAAAGGTAAGTATTTAGTTATTTAAAAAAAAATTGAAAACAGAGTTTTTAATATGGCTTGTTATACCAGGTGCACCATTAACTTCATAGTTAGACGCTCGAAGTATACTTGACATCTTAAATCTTTGGGCGTAACATTAAAAAAAAAACACCTCATATGTTCAAAACTTATAGGGTAACCCACTTCAACCCATACGCAAATGGGTTTTGCGGTATTAGAGTGAGATCCGAGAAAACCATACATAGCAAACTTGGATTTACCGAAAACACATCCATAAGGCAAAAGCTAAGATAGAAGATTGGGACCATTCGTAATAAAAAGAAGCTCATCCCCTCCTTCCTTAATCGCAGAATATAAATAAAAAAATCACATCAGCCCTGAATTTAATTTGTGAACAGGTGAATTTTTTCCTGTTTACGTTCACCTGAAAATTATCATCTCGAGGAGCAATTGATCAGTTAATCAGTTTTAAATAGTAGTCAGTATGCATGCGAACCTATAGCAGTTAGTGTTAGTTATAATATTGACAAAATTGGTACTCATTTATGAAAATATGATAAACAATTAACCATACTTGTAGCTGAAACAACATAAACTACTTAGAATTTTAGCTTGAATACTACAGTGTGCTATATATGAAACATTTGATCAGATTCATCCAACACGTAAGTAGTTAATATTTTTAAGTGGACTTATGCACATGCACATTCAGTATATGTGCAATACGTAACTCATGTGCTTGTAACAATTGATGTGAAGTACTGAGTACATCATTCGTTGAACAACACAATCCACCGCTTAATCCTGGAGTGAACGAAGTATATGGCTACACACGAGTATTAATGAAGAAAATAACTAGTAATGGCAACTATTACTTTAGATGGATCAATTGCATCAATAGTCCAAGCAAAAACTAATAAAAGATTGCCGACTAATAAAATGAGAATAATTAAAAAATAAAATAATAAAAAAATAATCTAATTATCTCATTCCCTTATACATATTGCACTTCACAATTATTTAATTTATAGAAAACTCAAACATAAAATTATATAGTATTGAAAAGAGAAATTGTGATTGATGTATACTCTAATATAATTATAAATATTCATATTACAAAAAAAAATTATAAAAATGAAAAGATTAAATAAAATTCTTTACAGGAAATATAATAACAGATTGAAAATATATAATTATAAGTAAATTTGCTATAGGAAAGAAATTCGTATGTTTACTTCATACTTGCATTTGTAACTGGCTAGCACAGATATGGAATTATCGTTACAGGAAATTTGTGATCTTTAACCGAAGATGTGCTAATCAAATTAGGTTTGTTTTCGTACGATATGCATCCTTGTCATTTGATTCTCGATGTTAGTCGCATTACTACATTTACATGAAACCCATTACAAATAACTATGAATTTACTCTAC
Source organism: Geotrupes spiniger (assembly GCA_959613385.1). NCBI lineage: Eukaryota > Metazoa > Arthropoda > Insecta > Coleoptera > Geotrupidae > Geotrupes > Geotrupes spiniger. The sequence continues at coordinate 12,237,554 of OY390737.1, read as the reverse complement.
GTTGCCATTTTATTTATTAGTACAACAAAATTAGTCGACAAGTTCACCTAAACTTCTAGCATAGAACATATTAAAAGTTCCATCTCCTACCTCATAGGTTTTCATAAACCTGTTATTAATAAAATCGGGCTGCAAGTATCCCATTAAAATATCCAATCGCACGAAAATAATTCATTTCGCTGATAAAACATATCGCCACGTGCACTAATCCCGGCATTAACATAACAATAATAAGTTAATAACAATTTAGCATGGAGATAAAGCGCGAAAATTGCTCTTTTAGGGGTGAACGTAATCCTGTCCCCGGCAGCTGATCCGTTTCCCTCTTCTCAGGGAGTTCGATTCAGAACGTACCATATTGATGTGCGCGAGTGTTGTTCGATCATGAATGTAGGTGCATTGACGAATACATTTGCTGTCGATATATCGTGCGGCAAGGCAACGACGTGGCACTATAGTTTTACGTGGGAATCTGCATTCGCAAAATTACCCTTATTCCAAACACGTATTTAACCTAAATTTAGCACTGGTCACGACATGATAATGAAATTGCGGACCGCATATGGTTCTTACGATGTACCCAATACAGCTTAAAATTGGCGCAGTAATATGCAACGTCGTTTATTATTGAGTGTTTTTGTAATTAATACCATTCGTTCATATACTTAAATTATACAAGAATACTACATATATGTTGCTTCGCTGAACTAATATACAGTACATGCGTAAAGTATCGAATAATTCGGTGAAATTGAAATAAAATTTTGATGGAAGAAATCCTACACATTTTTGCATGATTTTGCATAATTTTGAGTAATGACGTAATTTTTTTTCTTTTTAATAACCACTCCAATTTTTTTCTTAATTTTGAGAAATCTTTTCAATTCCGAACTGACAGTAAAATGCAATTTTATATAAGAAATTATTTGACTAAAACAAAGGCAAAAACAATATTCGAGTATAGTGTCATCATCAAATCATTACAAACATTCTGAACTCTTGCTAGTGACCCTGCTTTATTGTTATTATCTCTGAATTTACTTTATTGTGCTACTCGATATTATATTTTGGATATATCTCGGGTGTGCTATCGTTTTCTGCAATAATAGATCTTTCATTTCGGAGTGGACTTGATTTTGATGTAGTGGTTAATATTTACTTATCATCTTCCTTTATTGTCATGTCAGTGATAATATTATTAATTAGACATTCATTATCTTCCATCGATGATGTTCGTTTGTATGAATTTACTCCCAGCTTGTCTTCATACAATTTCCCTGTGCTTACGCCTTCTGCAGGTATGACGTCTTGCAGTCGTAGTTTTATTTCTTCAAAACTTGGTTCGCAATATCTGATGTATATATGCAAAGCATATCAGTGGAACCCTAAAGTTTAATGTACCAGCTGTACTTTCAATAACTTACAATACCATTAACAGTTCAAGTGTGCGCCTTAGTAGGTGGTGTTTCAAGGAAACTTTTGAATTGCAGCCAAAAAAATGTAATGGGGAACTCACCAACAATATGCGAACGTCATTTGACCAGTTGTTAAATTAAATATTGTACTAGCCATTTCATTTGATATGAAATTTCCTTTTACTTCGGGCAGTGATAAAATTAACGTTGTTATTTTATGTCTTAATTTAACGATCAAATCATATTTGTTGTTGCATTGTATAAAATGTTCGCGTTTGATTGGGTTGCGTTGGCTTGATTTGAGTTGGGTTGGTTCGTCCCCTATTTATCGAAATAAACTAAAAAGTTTTACCCATTCACTCATATTGACTCATGTGCTATAAATGTTGTGAGGATTTTTTGGTTTATTAATTTTTCTATTATGCCTCTTCTGCATTTTATGTATTTTGTTCATAATTTTGATATTTTGCCAATTGTTCAATTCAATTTTTAATTTATGAATACCCGCAGTATTAGTACGTTAGCTTTTACATAATTACGTTTTTTGGAAACGGTTTTAATTGATGAATTTAAATTTCAAATAAATCAACAATTAAACGAAAAATGTGACACTACCCATACACACATACACATATTTCAAAAAAAATTGGCGACTACAACAAATAACCTCTTTAACAATTCATCTTGCGCTGCTATTAAGAAATTACGAGGTTCCATTCTCGCGCACCACGACGATCCCACGGCTGTTAGCATTGAGTTAGTTTAATTTGAAGTATGGGGGTAGATAGCGATCAGTAATCAGGTATTGTCTGCTCCCTGTGCCGTCAATTGACAGTTCTTTTAGAGAACACAGGCTGGCGCGGCCACGATAAGTTGGGAATTGGAACCCCCCCTCGACCGTGACCCCCGTCGCGGCGGCGCGGCGTCTTAATCGGGGAAAAAAAATAAACGACCCGTTAATTGAAATTAACGATCGAAAAACGGACCGGTAATTGTAATTCGCGGTGAGTGGGAAACGCGTAGTAATCGAGAAACGATGTACCGCTTATGTCGTGAGCGAACTGTAATAAAAGTGCAGATGAGAAAATACTGAGACGACTGTTTTAATACATTTCGATCGACATCTCCAGACTGCTCCTCACTCAGCACGTGGAACCGGCTTCATTATTTATAGTTGATTGCATTTTAATTTACCGGTTCAGAGCATTGTGTTTCACAAATGCACTGTACAAGAAGATACTCTAGAATGAGTTGCTAAGTGTATTTACCAGTCGCTTTGTGAATTATCGTTGTAAACACACAATTACTCTATATTATTAATATTATAGAATGTCTTAATGTGCATGTTTACTTTAACACATTTAGAAAGTTGTATATAAGGACCATAAAATTGTTGAGACGTCCACTCAATCATTGAAACATGATTATAAATAATAGAACAGCATTCTAGTGCATTTCACAAGAAAACTATGCTATGTTACAACTTGTAATCCACATCCATACTTCCAAGAGAAAAACCTCGTTTGTCACACCAACTCCACCAGTACATTCGTACATTCTGTTCCACGTAGCTGATCAAACTTGTCCTTGCGTTGCCATTAGGAATAGGCGATCATTTAAAGCTTTCTTCAATGTTTTCCATTTTTCCACCACTTCTCCCTTATTCTCTTCTCATCCACGCACTCTCTTCACGCACATTTATTGCATCAGTGCTTTCATTACCCATCCCCTTACGGTTCAATACTTTAGGCTCGTCTCCTTGCATGCAATCGACATCAATTTTCCTACATATGGATCTTACAACCACTCCTGCCCCTCCTTCCACCTGCACTAAATTTTAGGTATTTAATTGAATCTGCTGTCTCGCACTCCATTATGTCTTCCTCCATAATTCCTTCCACTTCAATCCACCTTATTCTCATATCAGTCTTTCAACCTCTACGATATATTATCTTTCATATATTCTTAGTTACTCTGTCCGTAGGCTAATTGAACTGGACATACCAAATAGACTCACTAGCATCAAAAATAACATCATTTAACTATGCTCTTCGAAGAATTTCACGTAGTGTTGACAAAGACGCCAGTTTAGATGCCTACTATGCCAACGTACATTTAAGAGTACACATGAAATATTTTTCAAAGGCAATTCTACTGATGCACCAAGGATTTTCGTTCTTCTAAACTACCGCCTGTCTAGTGACTCAACCTAAATGCGCTTCGACAATGCACGTAGACAACTATTCAAGGACGAAATATGCGCACAGTAGCGGGACCTTATATACTCGAGAGTAATGATCGAGAGTGTAGAACCGATTTGATTCTAAAATATAATGCATACTTAATTTTTTTGCTAATAGTTTCATAACTTGCTTTCCAGATTGTTTTTCGTGCATTCAAGTTCAGTCATGTTTTCAACTTAACCCAACCCAATCCAACCCTAACCAGTCAAATCCAACCCAACCCTCCCCAGTTCAACTAAACCGAACCCATCCCAACCCAACCCAACCCAATCAACTTGAGGATAGAGGTATCCCATAGATAGATTCAAAACATTCACAGTTTGTTGTCAATAAAACTTAATAAAATCACGATAAACTTGTTCGATGACAAAATTAGCATCGCAGACGTATTCCAATAGGACTCAATGTCCTTGACACAATGCAATGAAAACAGGAACACAAACACTGCCACAGACTCAACCCTATTTTGATGAACATCAAACAATCTAATGCAATCTGTAAATCATGTAAATCTGTAAATCAACTAAATTGAAACCAACTTACCCTTAACACACAGTATTTTATTAGCACTAGATGTACATAGCGACAACCAAGTCGTCATCTTCAGCAGTATACTGCAGTATACAGTATACTGCTAAATATGATCACTTAGTTGTTGAAATGTACATCTAGAGTTAATAAAATATTGTGTGGTAAGGATAAGCTTGTTTCAATTTCAAATAATCCAAAATAAAATAATATAGTGTTATCAATATTATTTTGCAGTTCATTGAGCTCGACGAAAACATTGAACAAAATTTCAAGAACCAGCTGAATGTACACTCAAGAGTTTCCAATAACATTTAACTTGCTTGGGCTGGATTAAGTTGCGTTCGGTTGGTTTGTAAATGATTTGTTTAATTTAAATTGTTTTAATTTAAAATAATTCGTTTCGTTTTATGGGAAACTGCTGTTATAACTCCTTCGGTAACTCCGATAAGTATCAACATTGCAATCATTGTGTCGGGTTGAGTCGGGTTGAGTTGGGTTGGGTTTGGCTTGGATCGAGTTGGGTTGGGAAATGATCAAACAGCTCCGTCTAACGACAATAAATCTAGATTTGATGAATTACCCATCTCCGTCATTTGATTGTACTTTCGTTAGTGTCTAAAGTAATTTGATCTCGTGTTAGACATGTTTGAAAACAGATTGACGATCAAACATGACGTGCTTGGCACACTTTGAGCTATAATTTTAGTGTTTAGTGTTTCAACCTTAAGTAATTTGCATTAGCATGAAATTTTAAAGTCTATTTAAAAGAAGGAGTAAAAGAACTTTCCAAACAAAAGTTGAATATGTTTAACTTTTATAAGACCCACTTTTACGACAACTCTTACGCTTCCGAAGTATGGACAAGGTAAGAAAAGGTTTGAGAGTAAACCATCTTTTCCGGTTGAGAAAATGCTTTCAGAAATTGGAAGTTTTCTTTCGAGACACGTACAAACCTTAAGTTTATAGTTTCGTAAGTTTATGCGCCAGAGTGCCCACGAACATACACACACATACACAGTGCACTTACAAACACACACCATGTATTGTGACAACATAATTTTAAGATGACTCAAAAAACAAAAGTACTAAAATTAAAGCATCCAATTACAGATGCATCTCCATCTAAAATATTGAGAAGTATTTCGGCATTATACACATTTAATTAAATATAACTGGGGTTTAAAAATGCATGTGGTCATGGAATTCAAACCAGTTCCTACATTTTCAAAAATATTAAAAATTGATAGTACAACTAACTAATTTTCTACGTAAAATATATGACACCTGATAATAAATTTTAACTGGCAAAGATTCCCCACTTCAAGTTAATTCATTAAAAATGTGACCCGGTAAATGTAAAACGCTTTGCATGATATGAAAAGACCGAACGGGATGACTTCGGGTTTTTATCCTCAAGGTGATGCTTTAATTCAAGAGTGCTGACGACGCGAAACTTTCGATTGCCAGCTTCTTTGTGCTTTCGTGTTCCTTTATCATTTTCAGGTGAAACCCCCGTATTAACATACGAGATTATTCGATCATTTTAGTGGTCCGGCGTCATTTCGCAAATATTTAATTAGGTCATAATTTAATTCGTGCGCGATTTATGAATCGAATACAAATACAGGTAAAACTTGAACTCATAAAATAAGTTATTTGCAATTTTGCAGCGCTCGAGATACAGCGTCGTAAATAATTCGCAGTTTTCCTCGGGCAATCATCGAAGATGCGACTGAACGGCGTCGGCCATAAACCTTCGCGCATTACGCTCCTCAGTTTATCAAAGCTAACCTCTGCTCAATCAGGCACACATAAAGATGTACACACAAACGCCGCGGTATTTTAATTAGAGTAATACCGACGCGTTAACCGCGATTTACTTGAACGGTGAATTATTGGCTTAGACTGCCAATTGCCACACGTGGACCGTTTAGGCTGTCTTCGAGATCGTCTCGTCTTTTTGGCCGAATTAATCGGCGATAGGTGAGAGAAATAAGAGAGACTGCTGCTAGTAATTACGTGAATTATTCACGTGTTCACCTGGATAACGTATATTATGTTTTGATGTGTCGGTAATTTTCAAAGCCGATCGGCTCAGTAACACATTTACGAGAACCGCATGATCGCGAAGAGTTCAGAAACGTCGCGGGTTTAGAACGCATTATCCGTCGTATTTTCGATCGTATTTTTAAACGACATAAAGCGAAACTTCCACACAAGAAACTATGTTAATGTGTCTCTTTATTACTATATGTTCACGTTTATTTCTCGCTTTATACATTGTGGCACGAATCATGAATGTATTTTTGGTTTTAAAGAGCGCATTGCTTAAATATCTATACCTATTGTTGCTTACGTGAACATAACGCAATTGATAATTTGTTGGATATCGATATCATCTCACCCGATTAATGTGATTATATTTTTCGAACTCATGCTCATGACCACCAGTGTACTATAAACTACCAATTACAGCAAAACTAACTGCAATTAAGAAGAGGATATTTAATAACAATTTAATTTTAGGATTTTAGGTATTCTTACGAAATAAACTAAGAACAGTAGTGCATGACACAGTTTCATTGACAGGAATGATTTTGGATCTATGTTTTTTACTGGCGCTAAATAATGCACAATTCAATTGGCTAGATAATGTCACATATTGGATTAAATTAGATTATAAAACATGTGCCATAATCTCACAAGTATATATTTAATTACTCATCAATCAATGTGTAAACGGCAACGAGAATTCACGACGCAAAACTATAAGTAGTGCAGATGCGAAGTAACACGAGACTCTTTAGTGCATCTCATTCGATACCGGAAGCTGTTCAGCGAACGAAATCGTTGTAATAAAATAGACACACTCGTGCACATTAATGTACGTTTACCCATTAAATGACATGTGCCATTTGCAAAAGAACGCAAATAGACAAATTGGGTCGCCGAATTTAGAAGCAATAAAAAATGTCTAAAGTCATGCACCTGCAAAACGAGCATCAAATAAAAAGCGCAGTTACTCAAAATAACTCCGAATGCCAGGTACGGCGCCCGCGAGGAGATAAAGGCCCGACACGCCGCACTTTCGGCAGGAAGTAACGTAAACGACTGTTTGGCAATATTGCTAAATAGGTGGCAAGCGCCGTTCGAATAATATAAATTGCAGAAATTAATCGAAAAGCAATATTAGCCCACCGACGAGGATGTGCTGAAATCCACATTTATTCAAATTGGCAATTTTACAAAACCGATTATCTCAAATGCTCGTACAGCACAATTTATCGTTTGAACCTCAAAATGAGTCATGCACAAGAGAGTTAATTTATACCGGGTAGCGTAATCCTGTGTTAGACTAGTTAGAGTAAACTGGGCCATTTTTGAAGACACTTATTGCAAATATTTGAACGATGATCTAAATCGACCATTTAGAAATTACCAAAAAACAATAATTGCAATTAATGCAAAACACGATACAAGTAAAAATCTCAAACCTCAAAACTCCACACCTCTTATCTGAAAGCATTTCCTATTGCAAATAATCTATTCTAGATTAAACGAATGAATGCACCTTCGATTATATTTTTTCATTTAAAAAAAGATTGCAGCAGTCAATGTAGGATGAAAATTATACCTTACTACGGATATGAAAAGCAAGACAATCTTGGAATGATCCATCTATGGATATATCTTTACCAGTACTACCAAAAATAAAAAAAAATGGACTAAACATTGTTAGAACCAGAAATCAATTTATTTAAGTTCAAATTTTTCTGTCTATACGTTTAAAAGCATTAAATAAGTACAAAAAAGTACTCGATTTTAGCGATTTGTAGCCAATCGGCGCAAAATGTAAAACGATCAGCTTCTTCAGTCGGAGAGAATGGAATCGACAATGGAATCAGCGTTGTTGCAGGGCCTCATGCCAGAGCACGCAGATGTTGTCATATTTAAAATCCTTGCTTAAAACAATGAATGTTTCGTTGTAAACCACTAATCGGCTGGTAAAGAAGCTGTCCTTTATTTCAAGCATCACTGGAAGGATGATCATCTTTTTTAAATCCATAGAGTAAATCATTTCAGTGTCGGGCTGCTCTCTTCTCTCGTCAATATTGTATCGCTTTTTTCGGTTTTAGTATCGTGTTCCTCATTTCTCGCGTCTAGGTCTTCATCAACCTGTTCTGTTCTGTTTGCTTATGTTCACGCTCCGCATCCATGATTGTCCGAACAGCGATCTCCCTTGAGAGAAATGTTCATACTATTCAATGTTTTTCTGTTGGTTTCTTCTTTGCAGAATTCAGGGTATTTCGTTACAAAATCTTTGAACATTATGTCAACTGTTAGGTCCCGAGATAGATACATACAATTGGGTGAGTTATGCCGCCTATAGTGACTTACGGATATGTTGAAAGTTGAAATATGTGCCTTGATAATCTCGGTGTCTAATTTATTAGCTGTCTGTGTCCTTCCACGATTAAGACACAGTCGTTATAGTACCCCAATGTGTACAAAAATAAAGTTTTGCAGACCTTGACTTGTTTGTGGTCTTGGGATGAGATGGGCAAAAAATACCCCATCGTTTCGTTTCTCCTGTAGCTAGGAGTTTGGTCTTCATCCCCTTGAGGTCAGTAGCACCCTTCGTTAGTCGTCGTTTAACTTATTTTATTCGAATATTCCGCGTAAGCCAATGTTTCCTGTCAGCATAGGGTAATTTCTGTCAGGTTCTGAAATTGATATTCTTTTGCATTTTCCTTCATTGGATGTTTTGACTCGTAGCGTTCTTCCTTCTCTTGTTGAATCTTGCACCGTTTGGCTTTCTTTTCAGGGGGTTCAACCGCCACATCAATCGTCATATTTCGTCATAGTATATTAAATCCACCTCATTATCGTTCATGTGGTTGTGAAATTAAAATTTGTTTACATGAGTATTCTTTTTCATTATTCCATAATTTGATAATATAAGATTTATCGATTAGTTAAAAACAACAGCAGATTGGGTAGACCACAAGTTCGGGCCGTTATCGACACAGTCATAGACCGCCCAGTCGAAATTTCACATTATTTGTGTGAATGGAGCAGGAGAAAGAAATTGTAAAAACGGTCATCTGCTACAAGCCGCTAAAATCACTTCTTTATTGATTGCTTTAAACGTATGGACAAAAATGTTACAGTGTATATTTAAATTTTTTCGTCAAACCGTTTCTTCGACATAGGCCCTCGAACACAGCCGACTATAGTTTGGCCACCGATAGTAGCGCTGTAATACCATATAACAAAATGATAGGAAGCCGATCAAATATAATGGCACATAAATATTTTGAGAAAATGCAGACACCCACTTTTAAATTTTTAAAATCAAATACAATATAATGAAGTCTTCTCGGTCTACCTATGACTTACTATTATACAAGAACTATTTAATCGATCAACAAAGCATGTTTTTATCCCATTGAAATAACCGCCAGATACCTCAGAAATTGTTAAACTGATTTTTTCAACATCAACATACATGGGAGTCCAAATCCACATTACTGGGAATAACGTAGTTACAATGAGTTCTCAACAATTCAAAATCTTCAATATGAGTGAAACTTCCCAATGAACAATTAGAAGAAACAACTCGAGTAGTTCAGAAAGATGAAACAAAACAAGGCAAACAATGCTATGATATAACAATTAACCGAACGAACTGTGTTGATCAAAACAAATCCCTAATTAAAAAACAAGTTACTTGGTTGAGGTTTGCAGATTTTAAACAAGTTGTAATGGAAGACCAAACTGTGCATTACTGTTTACCTCCCTAAAGGGAAGAACGCTCGTCAAGCTTGTGAATTGTGGGAATGGGTCACGAAATTCCGTGCTGGTGATTTTTTTCCTTAACAACGCTTCTTGGCCATGTCAACGATAGATTGTAAACATTAAACATCCGTGATTGAAGCGTACACGACCACCTGAAGGAACTGAGATACGTAAGCAAGTTCGACATTTGGGTTCCTCGTGAACTCAGAGAAGTTCATATAGCTAAACGTGACGAAAACGATCCTTTTTAAGCGACTAGTTATGATAAGTGGACCGTTTACAACAATGTGCAGACAATTATCAGAGGAAGTTTATGCTCTCACTGTGGTGAGATTTTAAAGGTGTCGTGTTTTCCGAACGAACCTAACAATCAATTCGCATGTGTGCTGTTGACAATTGAACAGTTTGGGCGAATACATTATCGAGAAATATGAAGAGCTCGTTAATACTAGAGGAGTTGTGTTCCATCACGACAACACGATACCACAACAAATTTGATCACCCGTCAAAAATTATATTATTAAAGCTTGGATGGGATGTGTTGCCACGCCCAACATACCTGATCTTGCGCCATCAGATTTCATAGCATAGCGCCTCTTCCACCATTTGCACAACACAACAGGAACTAGTAATATCTCAATTTTAATTAACAATAAGTTCAAGTATCAAAGAATATTGAATGTAACAGTTCTAAAAATCCTGTTAAAGCGACAGTGAAATGAAAGATATAATGTTGATGCAAAAATAAGTATAGTAGGGTTATACAAAACAAAAACAAAATAAACTGGCAATGTGTTGAGCACAAACCAGTAAGTATTCCCTGTTTACGCCATTAATACCAACCAATTATCCTCTATAATATAAACTTATTTTTAATCGTTGGTGTGATGTAGTCACTATATTATTGTTTGGCATTAAGATTGATTATGCAGAATACATGTAGTCTGCTGAAAAATTCAAATAAGAATGAAACAGGTGCACGACTCGATAAGTACGTATTGTTAACCTTTTCATTTAGTTCGCTGTATTAATTGCATAAATAAAACACGTTTATTTATTTGGGATAGAACGTAGAGACCAACGCATTAAACAGTACTGGTGCGACAATGAATTTAAGAAATAAAATAACATATACAACAATATTGCCAAAATACTAATTAAATTGTTACTGAAGCGATATAATCAGCAAGAACAAATCATAAACTACAATTAAATAAACAAAATTAAATAATATATATTTAATTTCAATTTCATATATTTGATTATCTATAATATTCCTCAATCGATCGTTAATTTTGTTATTACAGAGTCTAATTTTCCTTACTGTCACTGTTATTCTTACTTCTTATACTTTGTGTATTAATCAGTCAACGTGTAGGGAAAAAAATCAACCGTTTATCGTTCAAAATACGTTTATCGACGTTATTTATTACAAGGAAATTCTTATCTGCACGACAAAATGTCATCATCAATTTGAAAAATTAAAAGTAATAAAAAAATTCCACGGGGAATTGGTTATCGAAGTCCAAGAACCTGTCTATTAAGTGAAGGCATTGGAGCCGGTAGATAAGAAGGACACCCCCCAGGTCAAGGGTTATCGTTGCGTTAAGGTCTACTGAAAAAAGACATTGACGTCACTAAATAAACTCGATGGCGTTGTTTGTCAGTTTCTACGTTGCCCGTTCGCTTTCCGTTCCAATAATGCTCGGCTGTTAGGTGCGGAACGGCCATGTTTCCAACACGTGTATATGTGTGGCCTAATTTCGAACCGTATATCTAATATCGTAATTAATCAACGACTTATTTCTAACCTTGTTGTTCCGTACATAAGTGTAGAAATATAACTGCTTCGGATCACTGAACTGTTATGAATAGATGCTTCAAACACATGCAATATAAACAATCTACATGCTTATTTAATGTATTCGAAATGTTTCAGTATTATCGAATGGTATTTATGACCGCCTATTAATGTTTTGAAGTATTATTCAATACATTTGGGTAAAGTTCGAAAATAATTTATGATATTTTTGCTCGAATTATGGGTATTATTGGCGTTGTTCATAAATCGAAGGTCGTAAAATATTGATTTTTAACATACAAAGAGAAACGATGGGATAAACGATCATTTTCGAATGGGACATAGACATGCCCGTAACTGCCTACAACCTAGTTACTATGACTGTGGAATGCCATACATTCACGTATAAGATTATTAATTAATTGAATTCATAAAATTTTAATTGTTCCTTTTTGGGGTTCACAAGTTATGTACTTTATTTGAACGACACCTGCATTGTATATCAGGGGTGAATTAAAATCAAATCAACAAAATAAATAACGAAATGAGAAAGATACACAGGAAACTAAAATAAACTGAAACGAAAAGACAATGAAATTCGAACAAAATGAAACAATACGAAGTAACACAACTTATGAATGAATAATAAAAGGAAAAAGCAACGAAGATCAACAAACAATACTTTAGAGAAATGCTTGCAATAATTAAAATAACAAACAATGTGAAACGAAATCAATTAGAAGCAAAATAGGAGATAAATTAAAAAAAAAACAAAGGAACAAAGAAAATGGGATATAAATAATAATAAATACAATTAAAATAAATTTCAAAGCTAGCAAAGCAGCTAGCAAGCATTAATATTTAAATAAAGTGGGGACAATGAGTCGAAATAACATCGATTAAAAGAAGAATATAATCAAACAAACGACAAAATAATCAAGTAAATGGTAATAATATATAACATATTATAGTTTCAGATTCAAGTTTGAAAAACATTCCTTTCATTAACGACCCCTCCAAGGGGATTGACAACAAAGACAAGGAATAAAATGTAATATTATAAAATAATATAAAATCATGACAACAAAATATAATATCTAAAAATTTCTATGGGGAATATAAGTACCATAAACATTAGTTAAACAGCTTTGATCTGAAAAAATAACACGGTTTGGAATCACGCAAAAATTTAATACGTCTGTTATGCGATATTTGGTTGCTTTAAAAAAATATCTAAAGAGTTGAATTTAATGTCAGTGTTTTATTTTCACAATTTCATACCTCGATTCGTTTTAGTTTCAATTCAATTTGTTAAGTCGACTTAAAGAAATAATACTTTTGATGCCACCACGTAGTCACGTAAAAGCTTTAATCTAATTTAAAACGGACATTTCTCAGTAGAGGATATTTTATGTGGGGTTGGGTTGGGTTGATAATCGAATATATTTTGTGTTAAGGTTTAAAATTCCTCCACGTGTTCGTCATTATTCATGAATAATGTAAATAAAAATGGGCCAAGAACCAAACCATGCGGAACACCTTATCTGCTGATAATTTTTTAGATTTGTGTCCCTAAAATGTTCTCTTCCTACAAGGTAAGATCCTGATGTAGTTTTCCTCTTAAGCTATAATTTTTTGAAGAACATTGAATGTCTTGGTCAAGTAAATACATCATGAGAGGATAATTAGACATAAACACACAATTTTATAGATATGAATATAGGCGATACATATGATCGATGCGCTGGCTTGTGTGGCATGTTTTCGGTAATTGTTTCTTCACAAACTGTGCAAATGGTGAGTTCATAATTAATTATTGCAAAAAATACGTCCAACCGGCACGTTTCGTGTTAACTACGAAACGAAAGTAGACTCCTAACCACTTTCTCTTATAGATCTAAAGTTTCTGAATTAATGCAAAAGCTTTTTAATAAGTGCATATTTTATTGCACTACTAATAATATAGTAATTGAACAATAAACAAATTAAATTAAAAAATATAATAAATATAACTGAAAATAAGATAGTCTTACTAAAAGTAATCTAAACATAAACAACGAAATGATCAATACCAAGAAACTGAAAATAAAATCCCAGTTAAAAATTACTTGGAATAAAATGAAAAAAATCCTACAATTTATTAAAATATAAAATATGTGCCAAGTTACATTGTAGATTTTTACTTTTCATATATTTCTGTTCTGCATATAAATATTATAACAATTTTGAAAACGTATAATACATCATGAATTTGTTTCAAATATTTTATAATAATAATTATGTAAATCAGACCTCTCTACAATGTAATGTAAAGAATGCACCGCGTAATTAAAATTTAAAATTCATAATTCGAATATTCAAGTAGGCACATATCTATACAGCACATTGTTCATGTCAAGTTATATTAAATAGAATTCAAATCGTAAATAAAACATTTGTTAACAACACGTTAAAAGACCCAAATAAATTTTTGTAATACTAGGAAATGTCTGCTACATGTGCGAAACGATAGAGATAGACACATGTCGTGCTAATGCTAAACAAAGATCGATAAAACCAGATGTTAACCACTCCTACATTTACCTGGCTAACGCTCGTATATCTTATCTGCGTGGTAATACCTCCTATGCGTGTATACAGGGTGATCATAAAAACAGATTCAATTTAATTATCTAATACCATAAATTTCTAAAATTGATTTTTGAAATTTATAATCGCATTCACTCGCATACGCAGTAAATCTAAAATGCAAGATTTGAGTAAAAGCTGTCGACGGAGTCGCAAACGAACGCGAAACGTTTAAGTTCAAAGTCCGCAGTTTCACATCTGCTCTAGCGGGCTGCGACAGGAGCAACGCGGGCAAAAGTCTGCGTCGAGCGTCGGACAAACGTTGACGGAAAATTTTTGTAAAGCACGGTTCCCAATATCGGCTATGCATTGATTGCTACATTGGGCTAATGGGGTTAGGTATGTAAACAGAAACACCCCCACCCATAACAAAGATGGCGACGATCAAAACACGCACATTGAGTTGCACGCCGGTCGAGCTTTTTAAACAAAGTTACTGTCGCCCGCCGTTGTACTGCAATCAATTTCTTGTAATTCGCAAATTAACGTTCCAATATTTTGGTGACAGTGCGCCCGATGATTATTTCAAAACGTTGTTGAAATCTTTACCTTTTCGTTGTGGTTTAGCCTGTTTCCTGCGTCCACGAACTCCTCCAGGTATTGCTGATGCCATGGCGGGGATGTCATGCGTTTCCTGACGTCTCCCATCAAGCACGGAGCGCGAATTTTCCGTCACAAAGTTTCCAAGCCGTCTCTCACGCAAGCGACGCTATGTTCGGGGTCGGCGCCGAGTTTTCGCGAAAAAGTCGAATCAAACGTAACACACGCACTTGCACGCGAGGACACAGTGGTACACATACACCCCTAGCTGGCGTCAGACTCGTCGTGTTCACCTCGCTTGCCCGCGGCAATAAACATCACCCGTGTTCACTATTGGCCGTCGCGCTTGTTTCTCATTGGTCGCACCTTGACAGGTCTACACCTACCTGCACCGTCGCGACGTTCACGATAAAAGCGTCTAATTGCAGGTGCACGCTTCAAGGTCACGCGACGTTTGCGCGAGCTTTCGAACAGCTGGTCGAACCCGACATTTTGAACGTGAATAGGTCGGTAAAAAGTAAACCGTACTGTTGATGCCATGCGGCACGAACATGCAGGCGGGAAGCCGTTTGAAAGAGGGGGACGATGCGGTTCGTCGGGACGCCGTGCGAGAGCGCCAACTGTTAGCACACTTCGTTAGCTGGGGTACGAACACGACGGCCAAAGGATAACTGCTTCTCCAGTTCATTGTTTATTTTTTCAAATTCTAACGTACACATTCCTCAATTACTGCTTTAAGCACTGACGATTAATGCAGGATAAATAATTTTTAGGTTTATTATCCATCTAGGTGTTAGGAAAAAAGTTAAGAAACAAGTGGGACTTGTTAATATCTTTTGTTTATTCAGTTGCATGTCATATTTAATTACCATATAAAATGTATGTAGTAAAATGATAAACAACAAAAACAGGATTAAATGCAAAATCACAAACAATCCCATTTTAAAGACAAAAGATAAAAATCATAAAACTTGATTGTGTCACTCAAGAGAATGCGAAAAATGAAGAAAAGGAAAACTTCAACGACATGGAACTTGGGGTATATAGAAGTAAACTTAAAATTATTAAGTAATGGGGGATCCCAATAGAAGAGATGCCAATGAACGATGGTGGTACTTAAGAAATGACGGCAAAAGCAGAAGGCATAATAAGAAATTAGAAGACAATAATCGATTACGTGTTGCTAAAAGAGAACAGAAGTTGGTAGTGACCACTTGCTTATAATGAAAAAAATTAAAAAAATAAAACAAACGAAAAATTTCAAACAAAAATAAGATGCTACCAACTCAATTATACAGAGATAACTATACTAAACAAAAACAAGGAAGTTACTAAATAGAAGAAACTTGAAACGTTCTTAAAAAAAGCGGTTGGTAGGCTGAAATGAACATCATAAAAGATGAAGAGAAATTTTTTTATACATCATACAGTTTGTGGATGACCAGTAAGCTATAGGAAGAAAGGAAACATACTTAAAATGATAGTATCATCGCGATATCTTGGTTTGCGTCTATAATACTTACTTTACTTACTGTACATTTCTACGATATTGACGAAAGCTCTACTGGCTGTGGCTATATATAAGCAGCGAAGTGCAATGAGACTTTAGTTCCAAACAGCGCGTTGTGTTGATTGCGGTACTGAGTAAATATTTTACTTAGTAACAATTAACGTATACGATAAATTACAAATTATGGAAGTTTTAAAAAAAATGTAGAACCATCTACGTCTGAAAGTGGCAGCAATAAAAAGACAAACATACTTTACAGCTATGAATATCTTAAATACGGTTCTATCGCTATTTCCACTAAACCACAATGAGTTATTTGTGGAGCAGTCTTGTGAAAAGAAAGCATGAAGCCATCATAGCTACTTCCACATTTAAATAGCAAACACCCAGATGAAAAAGACAAACCCGTTGATTGTTTTGAAGAAAGTTGAACTTTCATCAAAAGATGCTTTTTCATTGACAACGACTACTAATGAAAAAGTATTATTACTAAGTTAACCAGTATCCCGCACACAATGGCTGAAAAATGTATTTTGCCAGCAGCTCTTGAAATGGTAAATATAATGCGAAGACATTGCGGTGCTCCTTTATCACACCAAAGTAAGGGGCAATGTCTTAAAAAAGTATTTCACTTAAGAGCGTAGCTTTTAATAATATTTGCAAGATGTGAAGTCCCCAGACGAAAGTCAATTTTCCGAACCTGTTTGGCTTCTGAAGCTAGGCTCCCTTGCTGATATTTTCGAACAATTCAATATTTTGAACAGTAGTACGCAAGGTCGCGGCGTTAATATAATTACAGCCATAGATAAAATTAAGGGATTTATAAGAAAAATTGATTTATGGTCGACTTTAATTGGCAAAAAGCAGTTCGATATATTCCAGTGAATTCGTGAAATTTTGGAAGATGTATCCAATTATAGTATTACAAATGTTGAACAAGTTTTTGCAGGCATGCAAGTTGCTTTGCTCAATTTAAAACAACAGCTTTGTGATTATTTTGCAGAAGAAATTCAAAATAGTTACGTCAGTTACAAATGGATACTGAATCCGTTTTTAAAGGATTCGTTTCAACATCGCAAAACATCAATAAACATAAAAGAAAAACTTGAAATGTCAAGTGATGGAATGTTGAAGCTCGAATTTGTTTCCCAAAACCCGGACGAATTTTTGTAGAACATTTGAAAATATCCTCATTTAGCGAATGAAGCTATTAAATGTTTGGTTCCATTTTTAACATCATATTTATGCCAGTTGAGTTTCTCATCTATGAAATCTCCTCGTACTGGAAAACGATATAATTGTGTGTGTCACAAATACAAAGCCTAGATTTGTTCATTTGATAACTAATTGTTATATTTTTATTTACGTTATTAAAATAAAAACACATGACTTAACAAAGTGTTTTTGTCTTATTTTGGAAATTCCCGGCAACCCCCGCCCTAGTACCTCACTTTTGGAAACACTGCTCTAAACGATTTAAGAAATAAAGGTGAAATCACATTGAATTAATAATATCAATAATAATAGCGGTGTATTAGTAAAGTTTAAGCGTTGGTGGCGATTTAAATGCACGAATACCTTCCGTCCACCGGCCCCAGTAGCAATAGGTAATAGTTATGAGAAATTTATCTGTTTATCCACAGCCTAAACTATTTTTTTTCTTGTCGCTCTGTAATTGAATATTCTCTTTTTAACACATATAATTCGCCTGTAACCCCTGAATATACGTACACTCAGGATAAATGCATAAACCGCAATGAGTTCTATGTCTATTGTCACGACCGGAATATTAAATAAGTTTCTTGAGCTCTTTTAAAAAAATAATCTTTGAAGCTCCTTCCACTTTTTATATATACACCTACATCAGTAGCCATAAACCAGTAATTACTGTCCACCCAGGGCATTATCTCAATGGATCCAAAATTATAATTGTAATATAAAGAGGCGCTTTACTATTCATATGTGTTTGCCATCAAGAGCTCGCAGGTAGTTCGGAAAATTACTCAAATTAATCCATCAAAAGAATTGTTTGGTATATTTTTGCATTATTCATATAATTTATTAACAATTTGACAAACGGATGAAACGCTAACATGATATTCCAAAAATCTGAAAAATGGAATAGGTATTCCTCGGATTACTTATTGTTTTAGGCAAATTTATGTTGACAGTGTAGTCCAAGAAGGACTTTTTCGACAGAGATTCGGCTACAGACAAAAATACAGTCAGCTTGATGAATTTATTTTTCTCTTACCAAATACTCAAAACCGTGAAACATCGAACAACATTTCACATCCACCGAATGTACAGCTGACACTCACAACATCGAGAGAAAAATAAACGTAGTTTTCAGAGCCAAGAATTTTAACAGACAAAACGATGGTTTTACCATTTTTGAATGACATGAAAAATTGCCGATTCATACAAAACATTGGGTGAGATTGCAGTTTATGCAAGCTGTGAAAAACTACCGTTGGTTTACGTGTTGGTTAATATTCTATCAAGCACGATGTGTATAATATCTTATAAATATAAAATCTATAAAATAGAAAAATGTTAAACTTTTCTATTTCTAGCTAAGGTGTTACCTTTATAGATATTCTCTTCACTAGATTACCAGTGGAATAACACTAAAGTTGAAATAATAAAAGGCATTCCATTACAAGACTTTCGAAAATAAGAGGAACCAGAACAACACAAACAATGATATTCAAACCTTTTGGCCGTATAACTGCATCTATCATTTATAACCATTAAAATTAAAATATACCGTATAAGAAAGAATTTAAAAAAATTAGTTTAAATACTACAAAAGGAAAATATTTAATGAGACAGATGAGCATGCTTCTTGTTTACAAGTAGTGATATTTCTGGCTCTATTTTGCTCAATGTAGGCCTCAAAAGTGGTTCTATTGCTAATATATGATGAGGGAATTGCATGGCAATAATGACTTTAGAGTTGTATTAAACAGTTATAGATATTCATTTCGAACTTTAAGCCAAAAATTACTCAATTCAAGCTCTTTGAAAATAAATTTTAATTCTCCATCATATGATAATTCGTTAGTTTTTCGCTTAAATGAAATTCTCGAGTTCAGAGGATGCGTCACTATAAAATTTATTATTTTAATTTCAATATCTAAGACAGGCAGAAGTTAAGTTCGGTGGCATGTTTTCGATACAAGCGCTTCTCTATGAATCATACAATGAACCCATGTTAGATTGGGACTTCTGTGAGACTTCTTCGATTCGGGATAGTAGTCCGCTGTGTTGCAAACAAAGCACGAGCTCCATCATTCCTCACACAATTTCCCCAAGAAACATTGTTTCGCCTAATGTAAGAATTTACCAATTTAATGATTTCTTCTTCTCCTTTGTAGTTCCTTGCAAGAAAGAAAATTCTCAACAACTTCTATTTGTATTCGTGTTTTGCAAAACAAATTAGTGCAGCGTTTTGGCAATCGGTGGATTCATCCAATCGAAGGATGAAAATGTTACTTTCTTGAATTCTCATAAGTTCGCTTTCCACATTATTTGCCATTTCGAATGTTCGGCGACCAATTGTTGTATGAGAGCGTTGTATCTGATGTACCTGTTCGTTTTCATTGTCGCCAAGGAGAATGCCTACTATATTCTGAGCTGCTGGAGCAATTAATTCTTCAGCTTGCCAGATTTAGCTACACTATAGCTCACTCGGTTGGAAGCATCCAATGCTTTTTTGTTAATATCGGTAAAATTGTACATACAGTTTTGCTTACATGTCAAATGCCCTAATTTTTTTCTGAATAAATTCAATGGTTTTATCTTTGGATTACGGGTGTTTGGTGTGTAGTTTGACACATAAAGCATCTAGGTCTGGTTCATCACCATATTTATAAACTCACTGTCAAATTTACGAACTCGTTTGTTTGCTTCTACTTTTTTCTGTTTCGACTTTGTATATCCTTTGAATATTTTCTGACTAGTGAGAAATTAATAAGTGGACACAATTTATTTTACTAACGAAATTTATGTCATAAAATCCATTATGTTAAAACATCATAGATCCATTTATACACATTATAATATAATTCCGTAAGGAGAAATCAAAAAGCCAATTCTAATGAGCTTTTCGTTGTAGATTCATTTAAGATTAGCATCTGTTACTTTTGATCTCCTTACTTACTACGAAATCCATTGTAGAATTAACGAAAGTAGATTAGTGGAAGAAGTTTAACTGCAGAATAGAAACTCTAAATTGCATATGGTCCGCGTTATGGAACTGTTAACATGTAAATGCACGATATCTACAATACATGTGACCGTCCAAATACGGATTCGAAAATTAATATAATCGGTTTGATGACTAATCGGATCCGAAATATAAAGTGCACATACACGAATTCTTTATTGGAAATAAATATTGACGACAACTCAACAGAACGAACGCTGAACGTAACTGAAACAGATAGTGTGCATCATCCCCTATTTAACGTTTTCAAATGCTCCGTGTATATTATTATTATTTTAATTCTGCATAAAATTTCTTGCAAAAAACATATTGGTACTATGGATGTAAAATTTATAGTTTTTGAGTTACTGGTAATTAAAAATAATTCACAATTCCGAGAGACAATGTTGACATTTTATTGGGAAATTTTCATAACATTATGATTCATGAAGTGTAAAGTTTCTTATTTTTTAAAACCTGAGTATAGGATATTTCCTAATTTTGTAAAATAAAACTTTTCATTTTGAATAAATTGGACATACTTAATAATTATATGACTTTTATTAATTAACAAGACATCAAAGTTACGACTATTCTGTTCTATTCATAATTGGGCGCGGTCGTATAACATTGACATGTTCCAACATATGTGGAGTAATCATTGTAAACGCCTCTCTTATTCTTGCCATCATGCTTTCTCTGGTTGTTGGAGGTGTGCATTTTACCAATTTCCAAATAAACAACTAATCCAGTTTTGTTAAGTTCAGTAACCTTGACGTCGAAGGATTCAGCCATTCATGACCATCTATTGAGATAACGTTAATCTAAGAAAATAAGGTACACAAACATGGGGAGGAGCACTGTCATGATGAATCCAGAGATTTATCCATTTGTTTAATAGCACATAATAAGGAGGCTGTTGAGATGTTGGAGCACGGATGGACCAAGTGCATTAGTGTAGAGAGAGACTATGTCGAAAAATAAAAAATATAATGCTACTGTAGTTTTACTGTAAGGAGGTCAGGGGTGCAGCATAGGGATCCACCCTCGTATGTATGGTCTAATATTTATCAGTGGATTTTTTATGCCAACAAGTCATTTGCAGTATAATAGAATCCATTATTTCAGTGCATACATAAAAATATGAATGAAATCAATCCCGAGGATTCCTGAAAAAATTCGTTCGCCACCATCAATGAACATAATTATGAATTATTGCTTAATTGCTTTTATTCGACATTGAACGAATACAAGTGTGTACAGTTCTCAGAAATCGTCCGAGGCGAGTCAACGTGTCCCAAACGGTCACCTTATTTTAATAATTTTATTATTTTAACTGCTTGCTTATTGAAAGGCAAATTTCAAAATCGACGACGGAAGGCATAAATATAGAGTGTTGCTCGTGCTTAAGTTATTAATCGAATTCAAAAGCTATCCGGAATTTTTTTTTTAAGAAGTGCGAACGTCGATTGCCATAGAATGCAATAATTTGTTTCCGGGATTTTTTTACTACTACTTTGGCGAATCGTAACGACCTACAGTAAATGTATTAAACATAAAGGAATCACCAATGAAAATGTGCACTTCTTGATTATGAATGAAAAACTAGCTCTTGTGGAATTGTTTCTTTTTATTATTAGTTTATTGAAGTGAGATATTTTTATTGGTTTAGTCAAGTTAGAAAGCGGTTGAAATAGTAAATTTGTAAAAAAATGAAAATCTGTCATTAATTGATAATAGAAAACGAGAAAGAGTACAAAGTGGAGATATTTTTTTCTAAAATCATAATAAATCTAAAAAATCATTATGAACTCTAAAAAATGTAACTGGAAAATATTTTAATTAAACTTAATATTTCTGGCTAAGCTCTACTCTTCACTTCAAGATATTATTGCCACAAGAATTCTTTAAAAATTCATGTCCTTTTTATTTCAACTTTCACCACCTGATGAGATGTGTGTAAATCATCGCGCTTGATCTCAAGATTCTCGTGTGTAATTTGAGAATTTGTCCGTTTATATTCAATATTAAAGAGAAACACCAATTTACATTTTCCATTATTATTACATTGTTTTGTTACATGTTTTCTTTAGATACATACGTTAGAACTGTATAGTGTGTTCCACTTAAGGGGGATCCTGCTCAAAATCTATGCCTAATATATCTAAGAATATGTATAAAAAGTTATAGCGGCTAATTCAAATATTTTGAAAGATACAGCACTAAACACAGTGAGGTGTCGAGCAAAAATATACGAACGCACGAACGCTCGGACAAACGAAGCGCGCGCCCCTCCCCGCAGTCGCGTAACACCGAACTATGTACTGAAAAAAGTTCAATCGGTCGTTCGAAAGAATAATATTTTGAATTCGTAAGAGCTATAGTAGGATTATAACGAGATATTCCGTAAGTAATCGAAAATTAACATTTTTCCTGATCGTAAACTTTAGAGCGCGTTTTCTCGAGTTATCGTTTTTACGACTTTTCTAAACTGGTGGGCGTGATTGCGAGAAAACTAGACAAGCAATGAAAACGAAACAAAACTTTTGTTAGCTTCAGTAGCATTCTATTTTATTTGAACTAAAAAGATTAATGAAAAAAAATTTTAAACAACTTTTGTAGCAAGTTGAAATGATTTTCTCTTCCTGCAAAGAGCACATTTATTTTCAAACCTGAGAAAAATCTTGAATTTCAAAATTTTAGATTTTTTTTTAGTTCACCTAGAAGAAAATATATGAGAATTACAATTTTCTTTGGTTTCTTTTATTTCAGATAAAAATTGCGAGCTACATCTTTCCCACCGATTGTAGACTGCAATTGAAAGGTGTTGCACAAATGTGCATAAAAATAGGTTCCGTTTAAATATTTTTCTCTCGAAATATATTTTTTAATGCTCAAATATGCAATAAAATGCTCTAAAAAGTTCACCAGACTTGGTCATTTTTTTCTGTCCTAAAAAAATTCCCCCAAAAACGCTATTTTAAGCAGGATCTAAAGCTAAAGCAGGATCCCCCCTTAAGATCCACTCATATCTTTCTTATGTTTAGTCCAATTTTAGTAATTTTTTTCCAAACGTAGAATACTTATTGCTCTATTTACTTACGAAAAACCAAATGTCTTCCTTAAATGCAAAGCAACCTGCGATGGCAAAATAAATGACAAAAATCAAGAAATCATTTCAGGGATTTTTTTATTGAAAAATTTTACTAGTAATAATTCAGAATTGCCCAAAAACCCTGAATACAAAATTTCATGAAAATTAAAAATGTTAAAATTTTCTTCAAAAGTAATTCAAATTCCGTAAATATTACTTGCACAGGTGGCTGCACGTAAACTACTACTTTAAACAACTTTGACAGTTCAGGTTTTATTTCAATCAACATTTTCAGACCATACGGACTTTTATGGAAAATTTTAACATTTTTATTTTTCATGAAATTTTGGATTTGGGGTTTTTGGGCAATTCTTAATAATTATCAGTAGTAAAATTTTTCGATAAAAAAATCCCTAAAGTTTTTTTTTGACTTTTGCACACTTATGCTTTGCATTTGAGGCACTAGACCACGGTGAAAAATAATTTTTTTCTTCATTTTCTGAAAGATGCATTTGTCAAGAATGCTTTCACCGAATATTTTAGAGAAATTCGTCAAATTGATGGAGATACCGCATTTTATGTGAACCGTTGCTAGCGTACGACCGCGCCGAGCGGCAGTCGTACGATTCGTATATATAATATCATTCGATTTGTTCGGTCCCACATATGTATATATTTCAATTAATTAAGTTAGTTTAGATATGCGCAATCCAGTGCAAAATATTCGCTACAATTATTTCGTTTCGATCCTCAGAATATTTTGCATACGAAATTAGTCCCAAATTCACGGCTGTGCAGGTACAGATTGTTCGACAGATGCGCCAGCTAACGGTCGGTTCGATTGTTTACATTTATTACTCATTTTCCAAATTAGAAACCCAAAAACACTTGTACTGTCACGTACAAGACGTTATCTATTTCAATGTATATTAATTATCGGGCAATTGTGGCCCGATATTAAGCGCTGAATTCCCCGTTTTACCTAAGCCGTCACGAAACTGTCGCTAATATTGCATCAATACTTTTTAACAATGGTCACATTGGCATCAGAAATGTATTGGAGATATTAGACACCAAAATTGGTGACGCACTCTACCAATATTGTCAAAACATCGACGAGAAACGAATATGCGAAGCCGAGCACGAAGCCGAAACAAGCACGCATGAGGGTCGTCTTCGTGCAAAACATGGAAAAAATAATGATTCTCTGGACGCTGAAGAGCTGTTGTATGGTCCAGGAATAGCTGACTAAACGTACGCAACAAGAAAAAAATAGACCAAGAAATTAGTTAGTTTGTATGTTGAATTATGCTTCAGCAAAACTTTGAACGCGTTTTTCTCGAAACCTACTTTTTCAACCTGGTTGACAGCATATTAGAAAAACTGTACATCCGATTTGCATGCACCAAGTCTTATACTGTTCGAAAATGTAGTCTCTATGGCACCACGTAGGGGTTTTTTTATAATAGGTCTCCTTCTATTTTTTTTTCATATGAACGATGAAAATTTTTCATGAAAATCGAAAATAAAATTCGATGGTCCGCCATTTTTTTTTCCTTCTAGATATCAAAATTCCCCTACGTGATGCTGTAGACACATATGTCTAGTTTCTAAATATATTTTTATTTTATTTTTTAGATGAGCCGTATGGCTTAATCGCTGTCAACCACCGCGCGCGCAGTCTCCTCTTAGGAGCGGCGTACACCGCAAACTATACTTTAGATTCAAGTATAAAAATTTGTATACAGTCTTCTATATGCATATATTAACAATAAACATTGATGAAATGAATTGCATTCATCATTCGCTTGAAAATAATTATGAAAGATACACCCTCGTACCGCGCACGCACCGTGGTCTGGTGCCTTAAAGAAGACAATTGATTTTTTGACAGAAAAATAGAGCAATAAGTATTCTAAGTTTGAAAATACTAAAAGTGGACTAAAAATAAAAAAGATATGAGGGTGTTACACTCTTAAGTGCAACACACTTTATATAGCGCTCCATAAGTAGAGAAACGTATAAATTAATGTCCAGGAAAATGAATATAATTAATTTCACTATAGCATTAAGTGCCGCGCACCGACCGTTTAGTGCAGATATTTTTTAACGAATCTTCCAAGTACCGCAATCACCGATAGACCGCATTGTGTCAAGTGGGCAAAAAACGGGCGACGATATGCGAATACATAAAAAAAGTACAGGAGCTAGGGACGAGATAAGATCGTTTTTTCAATGTATTTTTTTGGATATTCTGTTTACTGAATTGGTTTTTAATTCCGGTGAACGTACACATACGACATTATTAAAGCATTTTATAATTATGGGTTTATATGTTAATAAATTGAAGGAGACTGTGATTTTTAAACATGAAAATAATAATAAATAAAATTTACAAATTAAACAAACGCTAGCACTTGATTTAAACAAATCTATATACGCATTTCGGAAACTAAGTTGCCCGTTGCCCCCCCCACCATCGAAAACGTCGAAAAAATTATAACATAAATCGGTAAAAAAGGACAAAAATTATTAAATGTAGATATAACTTGTCAATAAAGTCACACAAAAATTAAAAATAAATTCAACAACGCAGAGTGTAGTAATAAAGTGGAAATGTCCACTTCAGGCTGAAAAACTGTGCATAACCTATACATTACAAATGACCCTAAAACAACACCAAATGTTCCTAGAAATTAACCATTTATTTCGACAAATACCAATCTTCAGCAGGGTCTAAGAAAAGAAAATGTTAAACGTAATGTTTCTGGCTAAGCTATGATATTCTCTTCACTTCGAAATATTATTGCCACAAGAATTCTCTAAAAATGCATATCTTTGTTTATTTTAACTTTCACCACCTACTGAGAACATAAGTTAGAATCTGTCTGTGTATATTAAACATCCAAGAAAAACACTAATTTAAATTTCCCATTATCATTACATTGTTTTATTAAATATTTTCCTTAAGATACATACGTTAGAACTATACGGCGCTCCATACGTAGAAAAACATAAATTTCCACGAGTTTGGCATGAAACATTTTCTTACCTTGTTATGTGTAGCTTTCTTGCAGTCCACGCTGGTTGTTGATGGAATTTCGCACCATTAGATGATTTCAAGTCTTGCAACCGTACACGAAAATTTAATTATTAATAGTAAAAACCGAGATTTTAGATTGTGATACACTGTGATTATTATTAAATTCAGGCGAAACATTTCAGAGTAAAAAACGTAAAACCCTTGTGTGGTGTGTTTTAGCTTAACCGCCACTGTATCAAACGTAATCGTATTAAAAATATGAAAATAAATGTCAAGATAACAAGTGTTTTTGGACATTTTCGTTGTAAGACTATTTTTGAAGTTTCGACTACGAAAATCGCTCGTGGCTGCGTTTCTCGCCGGCATTACACGTTTTCCGCGAACGTCACTCATTTTAACTTAATGAAAGTGCAGGAAAATGAATAGTTAATTTCACTATAGCATTAAGTGCTGCGCACTGATCGTTTAATGCAGATATTTTTGAACGAATCTCGCAAGCACCGCGATCACCGATATACTAATTTACTGCATTGTCAAGTGGGCAAAAAACGGGCAACGATATGCGAATGCACAAAAAAAGTCCTGGAGGTAGGGACGATATACGATCGTTCTGTGTATATTTTTCGATATTCTGTCTTACTGAATTGATTTTTAATTCCGGTCAACGTACTACGTCACGATTAAAGCATTTTATAATTATGGGTTTATATAATAATAAATTCATGGAGACTCAGTTTTAAATTTGAAAATAATAATAAATAAAATTTATAAATTTAACAAACCTTAGCGCTTGATTTTAACAAATCTATATACGTATTTCTGAAATTAAGTTGCCCCCCCCCCCCCTCAGAATATCAAACAAAATTTCATTTTAGCCTCTAAGTAAAACTCATCATGTTCAAGTTATCATATATTATTATAAAAATGCAAAATCACATCACGTTTGAATAAATAAATCAAACGACTAAATAGCGTTAGCAGTGTCTAATTTTAACTTCGTTCCAGGTGCATTTTTGTGAAACGCCTAAATATACAAAAAAAATATATAACAGACACCGTAAATCGCACAAATTAAATAAGTAAAGTCCCCAAACATGTTCAATTTCTGTATTAGTACAAAAGTACAAAAGTTCAAGAATCAAACTACGAAAAATGTTATGCGTTTGAAGCATGCGGTGATTCAGAATCGCTTTTCTTGTACTGCTGATACACCTCGCATCCTAAATGGGATAAGTCGTCCTCTCGCAAAACCCCCCTCGGCAAATACCCAAGTAGATGCTTCGCATGTTCGTTCAACATCTTTATTCTTTCCTCTTCAATGATTCGTTTCCTTCTTTCAGTTTCTTTCTTATCTTCTTCGTGCAGTCTAATCAGTTCTTGCATTTCTTCCGCACGTTTTTGCCTTCTCTCCGTCATCATTTCTTCAGCGTCCTTTCTTAACTGCATCATCTTCTCTCTCCTTTTCTGCGCAGTAAGCTGATCTAGCCGTTGGTCCTCCGCCACTTTCGCGATAAACTACAAATGCGTGTAATTAAGAATGATAAAATAATAATAGAATTATAACGAAAACCTGTGCTTTGTACGCGGCATCCTCTGCAGCTGCTTTCCTCAAATTTTCTTCTTTTTCAGCAAGCTGAAGGTTGAGGGAGTCGCGAATTTCTATACGTGCACGCATTGCCTTTTCGAGATCAGCTCTGTATCGTTCCTCAATAGCTGCCTTGTATTCTTCCTCTTTAAGTTCTTGAATCAAGTAATCCCTCTGTCTTATAAGCGTCTGAAATTTATATTTTACTACATTGTGTTAAAATTGGATTGAAAAACATACCTGTTTTGCATACATTTTCTTTGCAATGCCCTCAAATATTTGTGATTTACGAAGTTCTTCTTGGTGATGATGCATTTTCCTTAAAAAAACAAGCAATGAACACACAATCAAAATAAATATCTGTATTATTTATGTTATTTATGTACTAGGAAATAAGTTTGTCTATTATTTTAATATATATGTCAATGGTGTGTATAACAAATGTACTGTCTTTCGATGGGTAAATCATTATTATTATTATTATATTATTATACTTTGCATGTTCTTCTCTTGATTTCTGTTGTATATATTCTTGAAGTCGTCTGTTTTCCTCTTCCAAAATAGTTCTTTCTTTCTTTCGCCAAATTGCCTGAGCTTCCTCGAATGCAATCATCTCTTGCTTTGTTTTTTGCATCTTACACATCTTCTCTTGGTGCATTCTACGAACATCACCAACATTACAAACGTCTTACTTAAATTTGTAGCCTTTTACCTTTCATCTTCATCATGTATTCGCTGAACGATATCGTCAATCATTTTCTTTTCACGTAAGAATTCCTCATACATGTACCTTCTTGTCTTTTCTTGCAGAATTATCTGGTCCTGCAATTCTTGCTTATACTTGGCTTTCTCGATCATTTCCAATTCAGCTTGTCTTCTATTAGCCTCAACTATGCTTATTCTAGCCTCCTCCAATAGTTTATAAGCTCTCTTTTCTTTAAGCTAAAAACACGAAACGAAATATCATCCAAACGTTATCCGTTAATAAATACCTTATTTTCCATTCGCTCTGCTTCCTTTTCGGCCAGTTGTGTCATCAATTGTTTGTTAACGTAAGCCGCTCGTAACTTGGATTTCAGTTCTCTTAATTCTGGACACGTTTCTCTCAATACCTGCCTGCCAACATACATATTTTTATATTATAGATGCATTTTTGCGTCGATACCTCAATCGTAGTTCTTTAACCTCTTCACGTTTCATTTTGTCGAGTTCCTCGGCTAGCTTTTCTTCCCTTTTAAACTCTGCATCTTTAATCGCCGCTTTCTGTTTTTCTTGTTTTACCCTTTCGTCTTCTTCGAGCTCGCTGCGTTGTATGTGCATGTAGCGTGTTAAATTGCGAAATTTGTTCCTTTTGTCGATTTTCGTCCTCTCCAATTCGATACATTCGAAATATTTGCGTCTCTCCATTTCGTTGGCCAAATCCTCTTTCTTGACTTTATTTAATGCCTAAAAATTCGGTGTTGATTTATAAGTATATTGTTTTATATTACTACATACCATGTTCGATTTTTATTTGTGTACAGATACTAATATAATTTCAGAAATAAACAAATCTGAAATTAGGGTTTACATTCAAGGAACTTGACAATTGACATTTCTCACTTGTAAATAGAAATATAAACAATTCAGAACCAGGGACGTTAACATCGTAAAATGGAAATTCCCTACTTGGTTGAAAAATGTCCCAACTCGTCCCCAATCTTTCATTCAGATGAAAATTAATTTTATATTCGAGGAAATAGTTCTTTCGGTGCTCTATGAAGCTTAAGACACACCGTCTTCACTGTAGCATATGCATTTTAAGTACCACCAAATTATTATTATATATTAATTACATATTGGGTTTCTTCTATTCTTTCATTGGTCATACGGTCATACAAATAAGTTTCTTGAATTGTCAGTTCAATGTAAACGATTAAATTTGGAATTCAAGTGGTAAAAACGTTTCTTCAAGTGGGTACTATATTTTTTACCAATGGATTTTGTTTGCAACTTCTTATTCAAAAAGAATAAATTAATAATACAATTTTCTCCTACATGCAGAAATTTCCCTGTTGTAGCTACTGCTATATGAGACATCAGTTCTTGACCTTTTTGGCTGGTCACCCATAGTATCCTATTATTCACTATAAGTAACAAATAAAATAAAAATAAAATGCAACTAAGTTATTTTAGATATTTTTTTGGAACAGAATACAAAAATTCTTACATCTTCATAGTTGATACTGAAATCATCCTACTGGTGGTGACTGGCGCTTTGGAATTCAGCTGGATGGTTTAAAAAAAGATTTAATCATAAATCTTCAAAGGAAAGGCGAAAAATTTTAGAAACCATTTTACAGCTGACAGAAAGGTAATATTGTAGAAAATATTTAATAATATGCCTAATATTTTTTTGCATTTCTAAATAATAAATAATTAATAAATAATAAGAGCATAACCTTCTATAAATGTTTATGTTTTTGAGTGAATCTTTTTTATGGATATAAATTACTTATGAGTAATCCTGACATGTCTACAAAGGCTCAAAGCTAGGAGCAAGAAATGTTTGCATAACAGTTCTTCACCTGTACCATATATGTTTGCAGTTACTTAGGCAAATTTCGTAATAATACTTGCAACATTGTTATGGTTTACCTTTCTTTATTAATGTTTCAGTAATACCATTTTCACATATTTTAGACATTTAGGTACTCATAGTTTCCTGCTAATCAGCTTTACTTAGATTTCTATAAGTATGAATGTAGCCTGTTTCAAATTAACATAAGTATTAAAAAATTCGTAAAAGTTTGACTACATTGGAGAAAAATATGAGAATCGTTATTGCTGTGACCTATGCAGGTATAATCGTGACAAAGTGAAATATCCTGTGCCAGAATCTCATAGACATTTATGAACAAATACACCTTTATGTTGATTGATTCTTTCTTTACTATTACTATTTGCCTACCTGATGATAAATTACGCTTAATTTTCCATAATAGTTGTTCGTTATGGTTTTAAAATGTAAAAAAATAAAACAATTTGTAGATATGCATTATATTTAACTTTATTAATTTATAATTCTTTTATAAAGTTTTATATGAACTTGATAGCCTTCCGAAATAAATCCAAACCAATATGTATATATGTGGATGTAATTACTTACATTGTATTTTAACTAGTTTCATGTACATTGTAAAAGTGTAATAAATATGTCTTGAGTTGGATTTATTTAGGTGTCTGAAAGATATATAATAAATACAGACATGACAAATGAAATTATTTTAAAAAAGATTATGTTGAGCATTGACAAATGCGCCAGTCACGTCTTGATGGTTGTACATTGTAAAATATATACTTACGTAATGTATTTTTATAAACATCCTGATATTAGAAGATACATATGTAAACTAATTTGTAATAAAATATGATAAAGAAGACCAGCAAACTTGGCAATGTAAAAATCATAAAATGTTATGAATTTCATATACGGATAGAAAGTTCACGCATTCATTGTCTAATTTATTCATATGTTTTTACATTATCGTATTACAAGTTTAGCAGGTTATAAATACTTTAATTTAATTATCTACTTTATATAATATAATAATATAATATGTAATAATTTATTTTATAATAATTTTGTGTAAAATGTAATAAAACTGACATGCAACAGAGTATGGCTTGGATTATCTTAATTAATTGATGGAGACTTATGTTCCAATATTTGATAACGGGTACTCACACCCTTGTCCTGCGTATTACTTCTACAGCGGACCGCGTAATACTGTATACAAGCGTAAACAGAGTTCCCGACATCCACACGACCCGATATTGACTAGGGGGATCGTGCAGTCTGTCGGATTCTCTTTACAGAAGCTTAAAAAGACTCTAAAACTACCAATAAATAAAAATAAATAATAACATGTCAATAATGGTTTGATATATAACGTTATATTACAATAAGTACGCAGAGATCGTTTTTCATCAAATGAGGTGTGACCCTGCGATCATCACAAAAAGTGCTGACTAGACAACTTCCGTGTTTTTTGACCAAAATAAACAGTTTGGTCCCAGCATGTAATGTTGGGTGAACAAAAATGACAGTTGGCATTAGACTAGATATACATGTATGCACCGTGACCAGTAACAGTTCTTTTCAAAATGGTTCGAGCATATGAGTACCTCTTTGGCTTACGCTTTCATTCTAAAAACGCCATACTTTAATTAAATAATGATTATCTACTATCCTATTCTATTTTGTAGCTAAAATATATGTTGATGAAGTGGATGTGTAAGTGGGACTTTCACCAACTTAAACTGTATCGTACGATGTGTCGTTTAGGCCAAAATTAAATCTACAAAGCAATGCAGAAAATTAACAAACGAAACAACATATGTAAGTTAGTTCTGTAATATTCTCTAATTGTCATTTTTATTGTGATAGACTACTGCACACAACTTCATTAAATTAATTCTTTTATTTACTGGCATGAAGCAAATTGCGGCAGTGCAATGTAGCTTAAGTGTTATTTATATTTATTTCAAATCTTGTTGTGATAATCAAGAACTAAAGCAACACATCAAAATAAAATAAATTAAAATTTACAATATTTATAAATGGCCCAGATAACTAAAATACACAATGTGCATTAAGCATTAAGTACTTTTTTCATTATTAGTTTTTGCATCAAAGTACACTGTAAATAATACCATGGCCTTGTGAACTTGGATAGTGAAGATATCAACAAAGTTACAATTTATTTATACCTGAGATATTTCACTTAAATTTTGAAACTGAATTTAACATTTATGAACCCTGTTCATTCTTTTTCCACGGCATGCACACAAATCAATTTCTAGGACGTCAGATAATATCATCTTAAAATATTCCTTTTGTAATATTTCATATGGGTGTACAGTTTAATTTGTTGTGTAGTGTTCCTTGTAAAGTCAAGGCTTGGGCAGATACTACAGCAGCGCTTCTTACAAAATCCTCATTTCTATTGATTTCGAGCAAAATAACTATGAGAGATTGACAATGAAGAAGTGCATACATAGTCTTGCAGAACTCGAAAGGAAATTTACATAGTTAGCTAAAGATAAACAGCAATATGCCTATGGGAGGCAGGACTAATAATGCCGTACTAAATGATTTGCAGTCCAAATATATAAATAAAAACAAGGGACACAAGAAAATCAATTAGAAAGTTAAGATGAAAATAGAGCACTTGTAGATAAATAATTGCAAAGAAACTACATGTGAATGTATTTGAATATGGTAACAAGTTTTCGGCTTTATGGGCAAATGTGACAGAAAACTCCAAACTCTAATTGTGAAAAATTGAACCGTCATAATTACAATTAAGCAATGGCCATGAAAATCACTTTCTAACTAAAGGTTATTGATTACCTGGGCAAACTGGTTAAATTTTGAAACAATTAAATTTCAGCTTATAAATTGTAACGTGGGAGTAAAAATATAAAGATATTTAATTTACATTACATGGAAATTTGAAATTTTGACCATAAAAGTTCTTTTTGTTGCAGTTGTGTAATTTTCTACATTAGATGGTGATATAATTTTGGCTCAAACGGCGCTTCTCATAGTATTTGACGAAGCGTTTCAGTCGACACTTTAGCGTCTAAAATATATAAAAAACGGAATAGTTCGACGGGTACGATTCCTGTGTCTGTGCCACAGAAAGGACCGTGTGTATTTGTATAAAAGGTGCGACGAATGGACCCCAATATGTACAGCATGGGTGATGAGATGTCTGATAGCGAGGGATGGGACCCGCTTCGCTGGCGGACTATGAGACATACACTAATAGAAACGCGATGACCGCCCTCTCACGATGAGAAACAGTTACATAAACAATTGCAAAAACATACCCTGTATCCTAGATCACTTCGCTGCATTTACAGATTGATTATTATCCGCTCATGGATGATTGGGGAGACCATATAGAAATGAACGATTAGACTAGATAATTCGGGGGAGCTGCCACCTGCCAGTGAGCTCAGTTAGTACGCTATTATACGATAACATATTTACTTCCAGCGCCCAGGAATGTCAATAGCAAGCGTGGAATGCTACCTCTAACAAAGAAACCAGAAATACTCAGCAACTTACTACTCGCCCGTACTTAAGAAAGTGAAACAATAAAAGTAACTACGTATTGTTTTGTATCAGTCGGTCTTGTTAATATTGCACAATCGTATCTCAGCCAAAACTAAAGAAATTATACTTAAAAATACATTAGATATTTAATAAATATTTTATATTATATGTCACTAAATATATGTCTTAAGACTAAATTAATTCTAATCATATTAACTAATCTGCAGCCCAGAGGCTGGATAATTTGACTAGAGTGGCCCAGCCGAGTGATTCTTCACTTCTCTCCCGGCCTGTCCTGGACCTTCTGGTCCACAAAGCGTCAACTAACTCTCAACAACTATTTTGGCGAAATCGCACAACTTGCATTTTGATATATAAACTTACATTATTAATAAAATTCATAAACTGTGAACGCATTGTTCTAAAATCGATAATGATAATACCATCATGGTATATCGAGACCACTCTCTTATCTATCTCTACTCATAATAATTTACAGATTAATATATAGTTGGTACTTTGTAAGGATTATGTTACTTAAAGATTAGTAGAAATATTATACCTAGTATTTGTATATAGGTATCATTTTAAATATAAATATATCATGCCTCTTTGTTTTTTTTTTGTATATAATATGAGTGGCACGAGGATACACCTGTACCTTGCTTAGGTGCGGACTCCGAGTCAGGATGTGACTAGCATCACAAGGACCATGCTCGGACTAAATTTGGCAACTGTGCAGGCGAGAGCATCACCCACTTATTTGTTACTTATTCAATTAAATACACACATTACTTACAACGAATAATTAGAGTAGACGTCTCAAAATAGTGATATTTTTCACGAACGAGAAGACAAAACGGCCTGTACAATCAAACACTGATTTGTTATTTAATCACAGCCCATTTGGAATTTCTCGAATAGTCACGTGGGCGATGCAGCCCGTGGCTGCTCCTGCTCGGAGTGTCCAGGCATGGTCAAGTATAGTGAATATTTAATGTGTACTGTAATAACAGTTGCATCTAGTATACTAGTGGCTGGATGCGCACTGTTGCGCTATACGGCTCGTAGCACCAGGGTTAGTACGGTCTGTTGGCGTCCTTTGGCCTTTTGAGTTGCACTTTAAGTCTCTTCATGCCAATTTGAAAGCCGTTCATTGCTTGTATGGCTGCTTGAGCACTCGCCGGATTGTCGAATGACACAAACCCTAGAAATTAAATAATACAATGTATAATACCAAATCTCTATTTGAAACAAAACACCAAACACAACATTAATGATTATATTTTATAATAACAAAATACAAAAGAACTTACCGAAACATTTGCTCTGATTAGTGGCACGGTCAATGAATACTTTAGAACTGATGACGTTTCCAAAAGGAAGGAACATTTGCATCAATTCAGCATCACCAAATTCTTGAGGTAAATGGTAGATAAATAGATTGCAGCCCTCAGGTCCAGAAATGGAACATCCTATTAAAATAACATAAATAAATAGGTCGCCAGGTGAACCATCAAAGTGGTACAATAATGTATTAGTAGTGTTTCGACAGTCATTATGTTTTACTGTTTGCAATTGAAAGGTAACGTTAAATCGAAATTCTAGTGTTATGAGTTTTATATAAAGTTTTGAATATATCCATGGATACAACCATACAACAACAAAACAGTGACACTGGATAAGTAGCCAATGCTCAACACTAAGTGCAATATATAACACCGAACACATAGACTCGACAAGGAGTTAATGCAACATAATGTGGATATCAACATTTAAGTACACCAAGTAAAATGACTTTACTTTTGTTTACTATATCTTGATTTCTCAAAACTGGGACTGGTCTTACAGTTAAGTGGTTCTGGATCAGCTTTTGTTGCCTTACCTTCCCTCTGAGCGGGAGCCACTGCAGACATAGGTTGGGGAATTGCCTGGGGAAACTGTCCGTAAACCGCGGGGTAAGCTGCCGACAAATGTAAACAAATCACACCCATACTCTCCATCAATGCAACCGACATGCCATTTTAAGCTTATCGTCACTTTAAATAAACTTATTAACGATGTTCATAAACGTTAATAAATTTATTAGTACCAAATATGCGAATACTGCAAGAAATTCGCCGTTATAACTTTTCTTGATGTAATTGAAACTGGCGAAGAATTTCTCACATTATACGTCCTATATACACAAAAAATTCTTTTAACATGGTATTGTTTCCAGATTGATTTTGCCTCATTTTTCGCTAGACGTCGGAGGCCAAAGCAGTCCGGGTTTCGAAAAAAATATATAAAGCAACACTCGAATATTAATCTGCCACAAAATAAGATAACATGTGACAAAGTTTAAAAAAATATATAAAAAAACTGAATGTCAAGCTATAGCTGCAACGTTTATTTCAATACAACATCTACACAGAGAAATGAGACAACGTATCTAGGTTCTCTATAAAATTTAGTTATCGAATTTTAGAACTCACCAACTCCTGGATAAGGTTGCATGCCTGGATATGCTGCATGTTGTAGCGCCGCCTCGCCATTGGGCAACCCTTGCGCTGGAATGGACAGATGAAGGGCATCTACATTTGAGTGAGTCTAGTACTTTTTTCGATATGAATAGTGCAGTAACATGGCAGATTTTTCCATATGTTATGGTACTAAATGATTTCTCCACAATATATTATTATTAGTATTATTTCCATAATAAAATGATCTGAGGCAGCTTCGAATCGAGAATTATTTACTGCTGGGTGACACCCAGTAAAGGATTTGTAGTATCATGAGCAAAAGAATTGAATTGCACTAAGTGCAATTGATGCATCACATGGGACAAAAACGGTTTTTTATTATTTTACAAACCAATACCCAACTCAGAAGTGAAGCACATAGTAATAGAAGGCGAACTATCTTACCTTATCGAGGGTTAAGAATATTTGAAATTTCTAATTATACATGCAGAGTTTTTGAATTCTGCGTAACTAATGTTTTTGTGCAATATATGTTATGTGCAACTACCTCAAAAAGTACGCAGTGGGCCCCCAATGGAACCCCAACGTATACATACTCAAATAATTGGAAATTGGGATGGGCGACTGCCCACAACTACAGAATATGTAAGAAATATCTTATTACCATGGTTTAGAGTAAATGTTATTGATATGCCATCTGCCATTTTCGTTGATTGTTACAACGCTTTGGGGATTCTTTTGTAATATATTAATATTTTAAAAGTTCTATAAGTTTTATCCTAAGTTTACCCACTAAACCAGTCTTTCCCAAACTTATCCAAAGTGGCGGCTTGTTGTTAAAAAAATTGTTCGCGACCCCCATTTTCCTCTTATTCCTCAGTCAAACCAAAATAGCCCAACTAAATTAAATCGTAAAAAAATAATACATGTTAAAGAAAATTATTAAAAATTGTGAAAAATTATAAAAATCGATAAAAATTTGATTGAAATTCATTAAAAGCAGTCTAAAAACATATAAAAAAGTAAAAAATATATTATAAATCGTAATAAATTCAAACAAAAGTTATAACCTTGATTGAATATATGTTTAATAAACTAAAAAAAAAAATTAATAAAGTAAAATAAAATTGTGGAAACCGTTAAAATTGTAATATTGAAAATACAATTATATATTATTAAATAAAAACATAATAAATTAATAAATATTATAAAAACCAAAAAACATTAATTAATTAAATCTTTATAATTTATAAAACCAATCGAAAACGTTGGAAAATGGTTAAAAGAATGTAAAGAATCGTTAGAAATTAAAAAAGAATGTGAAAATCGTAAAAGATTGAAAAAGTAAAAAAGTCGTAAATATCAAACTATGGACGAAATCATTCACGGTTTTACTGTAAGATCTACATCCACTTCGTATCTCTGCTGAAGGCCACTAGCTTGAATATTTCACCACAGGCACTGGTCGCAGTGGAAGAAACATCTCTTCTACTCTGATTCCGGGAACGCATTGTGGAAAGGATTAATAACCAACCCAACATGACTCAAACCTACCCACAATGAATTTTCCACTATGAATTTTCTGAACATCGAGTTAGTTCAATTAATCTTTCCAATTGCTTCCCATTTATCAATTCTTTTACTCCTTTCTGGATACTTATTTCCTATCGTATTAATTATAGTGATTTGCTTGCTCTAATTGTTGTTTCGTTTATGTCACTCTTATCCGCTTATGTTGCTGAAGTCTAAATGGCTGTCTACTAAAGATTAGTGACGGTGTTATTAAAGTCTTGCAATATATAGATTGCTTTCTCAATGTAATTTTTTTGTGACATTGTCAACAGTGCCATCATATTTTTGTATGGAAATTATTTCACGCTAGCTTGAATTAATACTTCCACAATTATTAATAACAAGAAGTCATATTAAAAATGAAAAAGAAATGGTCAACATATGTGTTCATAGGCACATGATTAATGGATCATTGCTTTTAAGCTATCACGAGGATCCTTTTCAGCCAGAGACCTAAACTTAAAAGACTGTTTAATAATTATGTATTTCAGAAAACAATACATTCTATCTATCAATATAAGCAAATTATATTAACTAAAAAAATAAACATCTGATAAATCCCATTGTAAAAAATCTGCAGTGGTCCGCACTGAACTTTTTTATACTACATGTCAATTGAGAGTTGTTTGAAATTTCAATATCTAAAACTTTTATAAGAACAATGTTTTCGATAACTTTCTCAATATAAGGAAAACTGTGATAAGAGTACTATCACTTCCGGTTAAGATATTGCTTTCAAAATATGATGTTCTCCTCCTTGCTATATACAAATCTTAAGTTTAAAGTTTCGTAGCTCTAGCTTTCATCGTTTGGGCAGTAGAGCGCGCACAGACTTATACATAAAGTATAAGAAAGTGAAAATAATATTAGTGTTCAGTTAAACGGTTATGATTAGTGAAATCAACTATGATCAATTATGAAAGGTATAATGATACCCTATGTTGTTCTCAATGCTGCAGGCAGAGACAACGTTCACATTACATAACGTAATTATAAATAAGAAAAAAATAATCGAAAATAAGTTAAATGCATTGGAATGGAATGCAATCAATGCACGAGAAATAAATAAAAAATAAACTGAAAATGAAAACCATGAAATGGAAATATTATATAATGAAACACGAAGAAAACTTTTCCTCGATTGTAATATTGAACAAAAACTTCAATTGTTTGAGTACGTAATAAACTTTGAGCTATCCATTTTATTGCAAACATTTGTAAACCTGTGCCCTATAAATTGCAGACAGAAGGTACCTTACGAATTAGTTTAAAATACGCAACTAAACTTTGATCAGAACGGGAATATAAACTAGTTGGCCTCATTTTGAATATTTTATTTATGCGAATGCAATATTTGAAAAATCCATATGGAATAATCTGCCCTCCAGGTAAGATAAGGATACTCACGAGCTGGGTATGTCTGTGGAATGCCATTTGTGTAAACGGCTTCGGTACCTCCGGGTTGACCGTTGGGCGTTTGGGCTGCCATATTGAACGTTGGCATTGTGGGAGAAGGCAAGCTTGGGATGGCGCCATTTACCGGTTGACCTGTGCCAGCACCTGAATTACACGAGAAGGAGTGACCAACAAGTGTGGCAATCGTTACAGGCAAAATGTAACCACACATTAATTTCTCGTGCAATAATAATAAATTTGTGAAATATTGCTTTAGATTAGGATGTGTGAGGTAAACAATAATAATAATAATAATAATAACTCACAAATGTATTATTGCTATGTGGGGATATTAATCTGTTAACTTTAGCCATTTACGTTTGCAGGCAATTGTGTTGTTTAATGTAAGAATTTTATCTAAAGAAACTTACCTGAAGTCGGTGGAACTACTGAGTTCGCCATTCCATTTAACGTGGCATGTGGAATTTGTGTTGCTAGTGCGGCCATTGGATTAATATATGTTCCCTGCGCTGTTGCAGCCATTAATGCGGCTTGTTGCTGAAAAAGAATAAACAATAATTTTCAGTAAAATTAGTACTGAATTTAGAAATAGGAAAAAGATAAATGCCCATAAAGCTATTTAATAAAGTACTCGCAAACAAAATAAAATAACAGCAAGGAGACGTAGCATTTTCTTTTGTTATATCATAATATTTCGCGACATTGTTGCTGGGAATTTAATAAGTATAAAAAATAATGGTTACCTGTGCGTAAGCTCCGTATGCTCCAAATTGGTTGAACACGAAGGGGTTGAGAAGACTCATGTTTCCGGCCATCTGCTGCATGCGTCTCAGTTGTCGTTCCTTTTCAGTATCCGCAAATTTGACTACTAAGCTGGAAGAAGCTCCCTGCAACAAAGTAATTATGTTTAATGCAATTACAAACTTAATTGTGAAGTTTTATTCACTAGTAAAAGACGCGAAAGTTTTCCATTAAAATCGGAAGAGCCGGCGGACGGGTTTCAACGCGAAAAAATTAAATTGTTTTAACGTCTCAATTTGTATACCGGGCGAAGTTGTATAATATTAGTATAATGTATGTGTAATTTACATTAGCGTTCCTGGGGGGAAAGTACGCGAAGGAAAGGGGCTCTATTTAGCAAGTTCATGCATGTTTAATACTTTACCCGGAGGGTCACTTTATTCTTGAGGAGCTAATGGGAAGCTTTATTCAATTTGTGTGAGAATTAATTTACGACAGAAAACACTCGAGGATTTTCGGATAGGATGGCGGACGGACGTAGGGGTGAGAGGGGCGATAAGAGGACTCGAGACTTTAATTACCGACATCAAAAGTTTTTGCCTCCCGGGATGTCTGTCGGAGGCACGGTAAATTCCGAAATGTCACAATTCAAACGAATACGTTTTATTGCGCGGTATTTCCGACGCCTACTGTAAATTCCCGCAGAACTCAAGCAAGCAACCCGTCGGCATTCAATAACAAAATGTCTTTTCGTCCGTGAGCTGATCCGATGGGGAGACGTGTGGAATTGGATGGCGCTCTCCACTCGAGCTCGGATTTAACGATTTCTAATAGATTTGTGCGAGCGGCAGAGCGAGAGGAAAGCTCTTGTCAGAGAGGGATTGTGACCACGCTGCCCGTCTATCCTCGGGCCATACCAATTGATTTGCTCCCCTCGGATCAGTGCTGGCTTTTCTTCGAAAATCTGCTCTTGCTAAATTCTTATAAAACATATTTCGAGGATAGCTGAGCGGAATTTAAACTTAATTTAGACATTCTTGATGTTGCAACTGGATTAAAAAGATACTCGAGGCAGATGTACACAAATTCCAATCAACAAATAACAACTTATTTACATGCCACTGCCTAGATAAATAGAACAAGTAGAATCATTAATAATGAAGGTTTTATATCGAAATTACATTCCAATCCCAATTATAAACTTGCCACAGAATCATGACAAGTAAGTAGTGAAAATGTGAATATTTATTTGCACCATGAAATCGTACTAATATCTTTTCTTAAAAAAACATTACTATCGGTATTTTCACCAGCCTATTAAAGAATATCTAAAAACCTAGATAGCAAGCAAAGTACACGTATAACAGCTATTCTATAGATAA
Source organism: Geotrupes spiniger (assembly GCA_959613385.1). Lineage (NCBI taxonomy): Eukaryota > Metazoa > Arthropoda > Insecta > Coleoptera > Geotrupidae > Geotrupes > Geotrupes spiniger. The sequence continues at coordinate 12,195,473 of OY390737.1, read as the reverse complement.
CACTAATTTTTTAATTTATAATACGCGTTTCTAAAATCACGTTAAAATAATTTATGATTACGTCATCCCTGGCAGTACACTGGAACCGTGAATGATTGTGTTAATGGGGTTATTTTTACTAACGTACTATTCAACATAACGCGTTACTGTGAGTATCTACTTTAAGATTTAATTTAATTTACAAAACCAGAATATAAATTACATAATATATTAGATCGAGCACCTCCTAAAATTAGCAAAATCTGTTTATCAGATTTCGACTGACTGTGCGACTTTTAATAATGTGCGTATCTAGCTAAAATACTATAAGTACTTTAAGGGAGATATAGGATGTGTATAGGGCGCAGAGAGTGTAAGCATTTGCATCACTTACTTGGGGGGTGGGGAGACAAAAGAGCGAGGAAGACACCATGCGATGGAACTGAGGTTAGAGGTGTTTATATGGAAAGAGATGATGTGAGAGGGTCGCGAGAGTGTCGTACCGGAGGAAATATGGAGAGAAGCACTGAAGAGGTTAAATGATATGGAAAGATAGGGGGAGATATCAGACAACTGGAGAACCACCAATTTTAACAAGTGAGACAAATAGGAGGTCGAAAATTATAGAAGGGTTGCTTTACTAAATGTATTTCATAAATTGTATACATGAATTATAGGAGAAAGACTAGAAGAGGAGATGGAGGGGGGATGGGTGATGCGGGAAGACAAGCAGGCTTCAGGAAATGCAGGGGAACGAGGGACAATCTTTATGTAGTAAACTACCTCATTGAAATGGATTGAACGAAGAAAGGAAGGAAAGTACATGCTATGTTTGTAGACTTGAAAGCGGCTTTCGACAAAATAAGTTTTTTTTTGGTATGTTTCTGATACTGCAAAAAACGATGGGGAAAGTAGGGATATCAGAGGGGATAAGGAGAAGAGTGGAGAAAATTTACGAAAAAACATGGTGTAAGAAGAGAGAAGAAGAGGGTAGCATGTCCGCTAGTACAACTATTTAATATATACATAGCAGAGTTAAAGGAGATATCGAGGAAGGGAAAATAAGGATGATTGAAATTGGGAAACAGGAAAATATGGTTGTTGTCGTACGCAGACGATATTGTAATCGTAGCAGAAACGGAGAATGGATTGAAAGAAATGTCGAAGAGGATAGAGTGGTTTATAGAAGGGAGTTGGAATTAAATACTAGGAAATAAAGAGGTTAGAGAAGGAGGGAAATTCAGCTGAAATGGAAATGGGAGAAAATAGAACAAGTGAAAGAGTACATGTACCTAGGATACATAAAAATTAGAATGAGCAGAACAAAGATAAATAAAAAGCAAATTAGAGAATTCAACCCCAGAGTATATTGTGAGACATGAGACTCGAAAGGTTGGGGGTCGAGGCAGTGTGTAGGGCGTTGAGGTAGGAATTGGCAAAGAAAAAAAAGAGAGGTGACTTAGAATATCTAAGTGGGACAAAGGGAGGATAAAGCTGCCGGAAAGCACAGGAATATCAGGAGAAGAAGTAGATAGGAGAAGAGGAGAGGGGAAACAAGTGGAAAGAGAGATAATAGATAGATGGAGGCAAGTGGAAGCTTAAAAAGGAGAAGGCAAAATACAACACGAAATACAAAGAAATATAATATAAGTGGATGGAGGGGAACCAAGATATTTAAGAGAAAGGAGGACATCGGAAGAAGAAGAGAATTATTGCAAGGTACAGGTATGGGAATGAGGAAAATATAAACAAGTACTGGATGAATGAAGAGTACAAGAAATGCAAATTCTGTGGGGAAGGCGAAGATAAATATGAGCACTGGGCGAGAGGGTGTACAGAAGTGAAGATGGAGGAAGATGAGAAGATTGGATAAGAAACATGGGGCAGAACGGAGGGGGGGGGCAATAATAAGAATACTTTTCCTGCACATTCAGAAATCATTCGCTTCAACAACACATCATGGAGTCGTTACCATCCTTTTTGTCGTATTCTTGAACTCTTCAGTTAATTAATGAATTGTATGTGTCTCATTGTTATTGGCGTAGTACTGAACTGAATTATAACGCTGTACTACACTTCGTAGGCAATACGCATTAAATCATTCTTTTTAATTGTAGCAAAATTTGCTTCGCTAAAGAAAATATTCGTTTGAATATTGTAAGTTAGTTATAAAACGTCTTGAATGATTCTTAAAACAAAATTATTTATATATATATAAACGAAAAGCAAGTACGCACAGTTACTTAAATATGAATTAATACTGTATTCTCATCCAATAAATATCCTGGTCGTTGGAAAATCAGTTATATCACACACTTTTGCATATATTAAATAATGAAATGCCAGTTAATCGGTTATTGATTAAAAAACTTAAGCCATTTTGAGTTAAAATAAATGTCAACAGATATATCGGGTAATGTCAGCTGTTTCGTCCTTGAGGACTTATCAGATCACATACATCCGCTTACAGCCGTCATTCGAGCCAACGTCTTTTGTGTAACTGGACCATACAAAATATTGCCAAAAAATAATAATAATAGTTATCATTTTATATGGGCTTTTGCTCGGCCTGCGGAAGTTTTAACTATAACTTATTTTTTTTCACAATCTATAAACCATATTTAAGTTTGTCGAAATAATAAACAGTTAGAATTACTACATATTTTAGTTCTTAGTCAAGCTCACATGACAAATGTTGGGTTTTAGAAACCACTAAAAGAAGTTAGCATTGTAGCGCCAACAGGTGGTCAGTTACGTCGTTGTACAGTTGAACTCGGCATACCAATTATACGATGTGAATTGTAAATCACAAGCAGTAAATTTTCTCAGCACGTAAAATTATGCTCGTTTCCTTTATGTCGTTCGCTTCGGCCGTCAATCAATACACGAGCGTTACAAATTTAAACGCTTTTAAACATCCGCGCCCGTCAGTTTCATTTAATTAGCTTAATCGCTAAAACCCGGACGAATTTTTCAACAATTACGCGACAAAAGCGGCGCCGTACAACATTCATTACACAAAAACACGAAACAATAAAATCGCGCGCTTGTACGATAAAATCGCTTCCATGTAAAATATTCTAAAACACGTGTAGTTCGCCCGATTGGCGATATTTATCAATCTATTATATCTGTCCGTCATTTCGAACTGGAAATGGTCAATATGAAGTCGGAAATATTTTATGGATCGCAGTCGGTTCCGAAACGAATATCGGAGCTCAGCAGCTTTGATCCGTTCAACTAATGAACTGTAATCCTGCTATAATGAGCAGCGGAACGGTACGCGCCGATAGGCTTTAGTTTTGGAGTCGGCTCACCTCCCCGCGCTCCACTTGTGGACACAGGACTCGGCAGGATGTGTGCGGGGCCGCGTCCATAGTTCACTGGTTCCAATTACACAAGTCCGATAATTACAATTTGTAACGATCTTACTGACAGCTAAAATTTGAACTTTTCGGTCATTATTTTTACAAAAACTCATCACCGATTCGTTAGATTCACGCCACTAATTTACGTGTACCTATTACTTAAACACTCAAATTAATATCATATCGTCTCTCACAGGCAAACACATTATCCGATACCTAGCCTTATATCTCTTGTTCACACAAACAAACAAAACATATGCCATAAAATATATACAATAAAATTAATAAAAATTAATAATAAAAGAGAACCGAAACACGTCACCAAGAGCACTGTTACTGCATTTTAGTCAATATTTCTTTTCTGAAGAAAAATGAATCAATACAAGGGCGCAAACATATAAAGAAAATAAAAAATCAAATTATAATTGGCTTGATTAATTTCCACACTGAAATGACGTACAAGTTTTGATGACCAATACATGTAAAGGTATTTCAGCAACTAAGGTTTTTGGTAATCGCTAAATGTACTCTGCAACTTTAGCTTGTGTACCACTTGAGATAAAAATCCCATAGCGTAAGTTATTTTCGTAAATGACGTATTAATGACAACAATTTATCTATCTAACTTTGTAAAAACACTACAGGTAACCTTGAGCTTTAACCTAAACTTAAAGACCTAATCTTATCGCCCATTTTCTTTAACACTTTCATTAAATTAGTAACAACTATTTTTGATTGTATCTTGTGTGGGAAATATATTATCGAAGTTTTAATACAATTATCTTAGTATTAGTATACTCCTACCCAGTAATGCGCCGAAAAAAATATGGTTTTGCGTTGAATTACTTTGAATTAAATTAGTTGATTAAAATGCTTACATCGTGATACGGGATATGACGTTGCTTGTAGAAATTACGGTACGGCAGGGAATGGTTGCGGCCGGTGTTTCCACATAATGATTTCATCGCACCACTACTACACATGCAATTGAAGTGTGTTATTTTCGCAGGTACTTTAAATTTCACCTTACAACAATAAGTGTATAGTCGAGACCACATAAACTTGCGACCATTCACTAAACTAACACAGGCGCCATAGTGACGTGCGTATTGTGTACGATTTGGAATTCAGTAAAAAAAATCAACACATACGACCATGTGAAGAGTTATTTGAGCCCGACTTTCGATATTTTACACTTTTTTGTATATATTGGACATGTTGAATTTTAATATTTAACCACTATATTTCTGCAAATTTAACAGGCATTTAAAAATATGGATATACAATTAATATAGTAGTTGTATATATTAAATGTAACTAAAAAAATAATATCTGATTATAGTTCCGTGGTTTCTTTTAAGCAATTACTGGTATTTCTTCAAAAATCGACCAAAGGAGAATTGTGTTTGGTGCAGAAGCAGTTTCGCCTATATATCTTCATATAAGTTTTTGTGAGCTCTCCATTCTTACACAGTTTGTTTACTATATTTTAGTAAACACTGGAATTTATAGCCGCGCATTTACAAGGAGGAAAGGGCAAAAACTATTTAATGAAAACATACCATTTACAATGCGAATAAAGAAAAATATCACCAATTTGTTTAGCGCGAGCATAAAACCGTAGTCATGCAGAAAAATTGTGGGTCATTTCGTTTGAAATTTTTAATTAATCGCCGAAATATAAAGGGCGCGCCGACAATGCGGCTTTACGCTAAAACAGCGCAACGAAAAATATAAAAGGCGCGACCTTGTTTGTTAATACGCGCAACGCTACATTACCGGTTACGTACTATGCAATATGTTCGAAATATTGCGATCGCTTTGCCTACGATGACAGGTAGAATTGCACAGCCCCTCTAGCGTGTAATTATTCCCCCACGTCATTCCACACTCCCGTTACTTGTTAGTTAACAGTGTGGGTGAGGTTGAATAATACACGGTGCTAAGCACTAACTTTATAATGATTTTGCCACATTGATTGCTTTGATCTTTATTTATCCGTACACAAGTACACTAATAATTGCATAACTTCTTGTAATACTGTAATTAAAAGCAACGTGAGCGAGACTACATGACAGTGTGAATATAACGAAATATTAATTTTACTCTGATTAATATGTATTTCTGAATGGTAGAAAATTTACAGCAATAATTATGTTTATTATTAGTAAATGAGGCAGTACAGATATTTTAATTTAGTAGGTTGTGATGATCGGTTCTGCTTAAAAAGTTCACAGAGGAATAATTTAACAAAATGTATAGATATGCAAGAATATTTTTAAAATAATAAAAATTAAAATATTAATTATATATTTTACAGACGGCGAAGTTCAAGATAATATACAATAGTTTTTTGTTTTTGCATAAATATACTTTTTAATTATGATACCAGAACTTGATAGATAAAACTCATCATTCAGAAAATAGTATTCATGGTAATGAGAAAATGTAACGCCAAGTGAGTAGGGTGAATTACGCGCACGGTTTGCGAAAGTTTTGGGCCAGTCGTAATATCAAACTGAAATATTTACAGATTAAGGAGCAATGAAGGGTGACCTATACAATATATGCAACTATACAAAGACCGAATCAGAATAATACAAAATGCACCCAGATAGGTCGATAAAATGTTTCACGATGTTCAATTCAAAAGAATGTAGTTTTATATTCGCAAACTGCGAGAAAACAAAAATTGAAAAAAACCTTGCTTGTTACTTTGTCTCGTTGTCAACAGTACTTATTCGGTAATATTGATATTAAAATTGTTAAAAATTGTAAACGCAGAGTAATAATATAGAAAAAAGTAGAAAAATGTGTACTACTTCGCAGTCAAGTTGCAGTTACATAGTGTGTGGCACACATGGGAAATCTGACATTATCTTTTACTGCCAATGTTGATCTTCTGGTGCGAGAAACGGTCTAATGTAAATTTAGTTGCAAGGTGCTATAAATATTTTGTTGTATAACATTTTTTTGCCAATAAAATATATGTTGAATAAAACAAAAGTCATTTCTTTCCGGCTGAGCGTGAAAAATTACTTTGCTTCATCTTATACAATATATCTGGGCACGATCACGAAGAATGTATACGGAATTCAAACAATAAATCTGTAGGCAGTTCTGCACAAGTTAACAACAAATGCACAAAATAGAATTTGGTCATATCACAACTACGGTACATTAATACGAAAGTTGCAAGTAATCCACAACTATATTGTTCACAATCAAAATCGATGCTTTACTTCAATTAGGTTTTATGACTAAAGCTTAGTATCTCAAAAGTTTGGAAAAAGAAATATCGGAAGGGTATTAATTATTTAAATACGTTATGCTAAAAGTAAAACATTGTCGTTTGATTAGTGTCACTTCTCAATTTACAAGATACACAATAATAGTGGCCATTACCAACAGAAATAAAGTACAATTAGCAAGTACATTCCTACTGAAATCCGGCGACGGAATGAGTACCACATGTTATGACATACAAGACGACGACAATTGGATAGTAATAAAAAATATACTAATGAAATTTATCACAGAAACAAATAAATGAATGTAAGTTAATTCAAACGCAATTCTAAACTAGTTAAAGTTTAAGTGTTCATAAACAGGTAAACTGCGTTTACTGATAATAAATGAAATACAAAACGAGTGATGCCAACGGTGAAATAACGAAACTAACAATATTAATATTTCTTTAATTAAAGATAGATGTAAATTCACAACAAAACTGCAAATAAACAATAATCTATATGAACACTAACTTACCGCATAACCTAAATGAACAACTGGAAATAAGTTAAAAAATCTGCTTGGTTCACTCTGAACTTTTTTATACTTACTTGTGCTCCATTTCTCGAACGAACTTTTCAAATAAAAGTTGTTTAAATAAAAGTTCCATATCTTTAACTTTCAAAAAACATTTTTTCGATAACATCTAATGTTTTCGATATATGGAAAAATGTGATAAGGGTAATAACTTACGGTTGAGATATTGCTTTCAAAATAGGTTGTTTCCTTCCTTGCTATGTACAAATCTTAAGTTTAAAGTTTCATAGCTTTATCTTTTAGTTTGGGCGCTAGAGCGCGCAAAGACGCACATACGTAATTCTGAAAATATTTAGAATAGGCTTAGAGGAGGTCAAAACGTACATGATTACTATATACAACGTCAAAATCCAATTTAGTAATTTGTAAAGGAGATGAAAACATTTAACATTATATATAATTATGTAAAAATCACACATCGTGATTGACTTATCACCTAACAGAAACGCACTGCAACTGATTCCTTGCTAACCCGAAGACCCTGCAATGGCCACCTGCGATTGAATGTTAGCAATTTATACATATTTTTCGTTCATATATTTTATTAAAGTTGTTATATTTGGAAAATATTGCACGTATATTTTCGGAGTGTTATTATGGGCTCGGGGCATTTGCAAATCTACCGTAAGTTCGCGATACGAGAAATCAAAGTTAATTTAATAATGTGTTGTAAGTCATGCTCTGATATTTATTGTAACGACATGTTAATAATATTCTGACTTATTTACTAAAGACATACATAATATTTTGCATTCAAACTCGTTTTTGGTTCAATCTTAGATGGAATTTATTGTATTTAATTTTATTTTGATTTTAATTTATGTTACCATTAGAATACTTTTTACTTTCTTATTCTTTATGTATAAGGAAGGATAGTGGATAGAAAATACGTTTTGGCCACCCCTAAACCTATTCTGACTATTTTCGGAATTACGTCTCTGTGTATGTGTGTCTGAGCGCTCTAGAGCCCAAATGAATAAAATTAATGTTAGGAAACTTTAAATTGGGTCCTTCGTCAATCGTATAGATTCAACCTCTGCGTACAAAATGTATGGAAGCTTTACATTTACGCTGTAAGGTAATGAGGTAATTTTTATAAGCGAAAAATAATAACACAAAAATAACAAACTTAATGATTACAGATGAATATGGTGTGGGAGAAGTCATAATATTTGCAATTCTTATTAAATATATTTTGTTAGCTTCAATGGTTTGGACGTAGAACGTGTTCGCGCACACACACAGAGACGTCACTCGGAAAATCGTCAGAATGGGCATACAGTGCTCATGGTATTTATTGAAGAAGGCTATTCAAGCGACTAGCAAAGTCAGGTAACGGTATATAGAGTGCTTGAGATTGTACGTAGATGACCTTAGTTTCAACGAACAATGCCTCTGCTCTTCGAGAAGGCCCCTTCTTAATCGTTAATGGACGCAGAATTACTGCAGGAGCATAACAAGCCTCATGCAATGCAGTTGAATGCAAGGAAGATAATCAACATACCTGGCTGGGGTAATATAGCCCAAAAATAAGTTTTCTGGTTTGTTTGTTACTTGTATAACACAGATAACTAAAGTTCAAGTGTCGCTAACGTTATTTTCCACAAAGAATCCAACAAAAAACCGTGGTACAAGAGTTGAGTAAATACGAAATATGAATACAGTAAACTCCTAGACAAAACAAAAATATAGAACATAGATATTTTTTCTGGAACCAGTCAGATCGAACCCGAGCTTATGCAATGCAAAGCCATAGTCCTATCCATTTCGCCATCAGGTTTTATGACTTAATATCAAATTTGATATAAAATATTACAGTATCTTCGACAAAGCGACACGAGGACGAAACGCGTGTAGTTCACTGCAACCTAGCGAAATTTTTTTTGCTACTATTATTTTTATGAGAGTTGAATTCATTTATTGCGGCAGAAACTTTTAAGCCTTGTGTGAAAAGGTTGTAAAATAACTGGAATTGCAGATTTACGGGGTGGAAGTTGGGTTGGGTCGGGTTGGGTTGGGTTGTGTTGGCTTCAAAATTCTGGCGATTGTTGTATATTTTGAAAAATAAATAAATTACATATTTTTCTGAAAATACGTGTTTTCACATCAAAAAGACTATTTTTTTTACTTTTATGCAAAATGTAAATGGAAATGTAATAAAAGATCTACACCATAAGGATGGACCTATCCCTGCATGGATACAACGCATTGTGCTTATTTAGACACAACTGCATACAAACTCTTAGTTTAGTGGAGGTATGTGTTTATATGAGGATTGTGGTGTGGGCGATAAATATAAAAAAAATAAATGGCAATATCGAGCTAGTGGTTTTTCGTGGAAGGTTTTTAACAAGATTTGAGGATCACAAGTGGTTTCTTAACTGAGCACTAAGCCACATACAGCTAGAACAGTTACACATTGTTAAATTACATTAATTCTATCGAACATCTATATGATACATTGGGTTGGCGCGGGTTGGGTTGGGTTGGATTGGGTCGGGTTGTGCAGTTATGTGAACGTCAATAAACCTACAAGTTGACGAACTTCTTGTTGGGAAACGAAAATCTAATTTTAATTTGACTAATTAAAAGGCTATGTTTGGCGCTGTAATTTTAAAAACCAGAAAGCTTATTTCAAAAAAGTTGGAACTTTTAATAATTTAAAATGAAATCATTACCAAAAATGTAAACAGATATTTTTAAGGAACATGATAAATAGCGAAATATACTCAATTTACAACTTTTTTGTGTCATTCATTTTAAATAGTTTATTTCTTAAAAAAATGCACCTAATGACAAAAGCAAAATTGTAAGCATTTTTTTTTAATATAAACGCGCAGCTTTAAGATTCTACGACTCGTAGGAATCTTGCAGCAAGTAACATAAACTACGCGTAAATGTTGGCCATTTTTGCCAAATATTATCTAATTTTTTAATATATAATTGTCCACTAAATATTAACTGAGAAAAAAAAACAATAAAACACAAATAATAATTATTTCACAAAAAAATGATATTATTTAATATTTTGTTAGTTGCTAAGTTTATAACGCGTGATTTAATAGCATCGTGCTTTAGCAGCATTTTCACACAGACAGTTGTGGCGTTATGTGAGGTTATGATTCTCCCAGGATTTGAACATGTCCTCAGCAATTGCAATTGATTTCCAATGGATCTCAACGACGACTGCAGGTGCTGAATGGTCGACGGTTATTTTTGGAAACCGTCAGTATGAACGTACGGAAACTGCAATCGTACCAAAGCATAGTAGATATCTCCAGGATCTTAATATTTTGATAACCTCGACTTCGAAGTTTTATGTAACTAATAACTGTAGGACAGAAGATTGCATAACCATAATTTACTTTATAATTAACTTTTTAAAACTTAAAAGAATAAAACTTTCTTTTTTACGTTAATGAGGTCAGAAACAAAGAAAAATTGCGGAGTAAATTTATAAATGTTTTGCCTTATTATGAAAATGTATCGCGAGTGGAGAAAAGAAACTTTAATTAAATGAGCATTTTATACGGGGGCGTGCGCGCTTCTTTGTTCGAAAATCTGATTTCGCTAAAACCAATTTCTCCGTGCAACATGCGGCCATTAATAATCTAGGAGGCAGTGTTTATCAAGACGTTAAATGGAAATCTTTGACGGCGCGCCGTTCGTGTCAATTGTCCGCCAGTCGCACAGCGCAAAGTGGGGGATTAAGGTAAGATGTTTGCACAGTGCACGACGGAGGGACGTTTTAGTATGGAGAAAATTTAATTATAACCACTGCATTATAGTGTAGAGCGCGCACAGTTTGAAATTGAATGCGGTTTGTCGTGGTAAACAGGTTTGCCTCTGAAATTACTCGGCAAGTGTTCGTGTCGCTCAGAACACAAGGTATAGTAATTGCTTCATTTACTTTTACCACAATTACGTCAGAGGAACGGCGGAACATGTGCATTAGACTCGAGTGTGATGCGATATTGTTTAGGCCCGGGTACGTGTCATAAACAGGGCTACACAACAAATCGACCACAATGCGCGCACCACTCGCCACTAACCGCCACGGGTCCTTTCAGAAACGCTCGACAAATAAATTTCGCACTCCAGAGGTTTATTTATCTGCCTTCACTTTGGAAAATAAAATGATACGTGTGTGTGTGTGTGTGTGGGCGAGCGGCTGTATGTGTGTGCTGAAAAAGCACTTGTAATTCAGGTCATCGCGGCCATATTCGGACTTGGAGCATTAAACTCCTGATGTTTTCGTTTCGGATATAAAGTTTAAAATCACATTCCATTCAAGTACTTAATCATAATAACGTCTTTGTTTTGAGAATTGCAACGTTACCAACTCGAATGTTGTGTTAAGAGTCGATTTATAGACGATGTTATGGTTTTGATATACGTAGTAATTTACATGCGAGTCATAATTTTACTGACGCAGAAACTTCCAGCTTTAGTACGTACCATCCACGACTTAAGGAGCGGATGAGATGGTGTAATTGCAAAAAACTACCACCAAGTATAATTGTGACGTTCGATATTTTCAAAAGCAATATAATTGTCTAGCAATAAATGCTTCAAAACCACAGTATACTGCGCATACCGAATTACATATTAACTAATAACAATGTTTTGAAATTTCGATTCACCCTGTCCAGAGTGCTTGTCTCCAAGGAGAAATAAGAGATCTACTGCCAGGAAATCTTAATAAAATATTAGAACGATTATTAGGTTTATGTTTTTTTTATTCAATTTTCATACTAAAACTTGTACTATATTATTTCGTAATAGAATAGTTACGCTTATCAACGTCTTTTCAATTATGCCCTTCAAGGTATGACACTGAATAAATGGTTTGTTCATTATTATGTATTGTTAGATAGCAAACAAAACATTAATCGCATGTAACGACATCAGCGTACCGTGAATGCGTGATAGACATTCAGACACAACTAGTCTGCAATGTCATTTACTTGTCATTAGTTTGCATTACGAAATCACAATCTACCACTCAAAGCCTTGCAACCTATTGGAAAATTAGTTCAAAAGAGTTAGTACGTAGAACACCACAATCTAGTATGGACTAGTGTTGAGATACGTGCACAAGAAATAAGTCCATAACAAGAATGCAATGGGCCAACTATTTTTGAAATATAAAGAGAAAATTATGAAAATATTATAAGGACAATGGACACAAAAGCGCATTATTCCACAACAACAATTAAATAAAAATGATTGCAGCCCTGGGCCGTAAGCAAATATTGCGTTGTTGCTCTATTGTATTTTTTATACAGCGCAGCGTAGTCCTCAATAAATATTACCGACTTAATTTCTTCATACATTCATACAAACCTCCATCTGTACATCATTCCAATATGATCAACTACCTTTTAACGCGTCGAGATGTCTCTTTGCTTTCGCTTAATACATTTTTTCTACGTCATATACGCACGTGGAAATTTATTTGTAATTTAGTGGATAACTATTAGGTAATATTTCATTCTTCGAATATATCTATATACAACAGCTGTCTCCGTTTGTAACTGTAATTTACATATATAGATACATCCATAACGTACATTCAACTAATAGTAAATTATCTGTTCCCGGAAGGGCTCGTAGGGATAGTACCATTCCACGAACTTGCAAACTCGGTTGCAAACTCCAGGAAGTTGTTAAACCCAGGCCCAAATTCCCCAGTTGGAGTTTAGACAATTTTTTCAGCCGTATAATTACCTCCGACCTTGGTGCTAAGAGAAACGATCGAACTATCTACTGGAATAGTTTTTCTATTAACTGCAAAATTCTCTCGTATTCCGGTATTTGTTACGAAAGTGGACTATTTTCCAGATTGAGAGAGCAAGAAAATGTACATCTACATAGTTTAGAGGTACATTTAATAGTTTGAAAGTAATTTAGTGATTCATTTTAAGGTTCTTTTACAACCAGTTTGTGTGCATTCGTTCAGGAAGATTTAAGTTGGTGAACTATGTACGAATGCAAGATTCTTGGTGATGTTGCGGATGCATTAACAAGATCCAACATCTATGTTTTTATTGATCATTACTGCCGTATACTTGCAACATATTGTGTCGCAAATCCACTAAAGACATATATAAAATTAGAGTCTTTTATTAAAAATAAGCGAACTGTATTGTGTCAATAAAATTAAATTATTAGAATTAAGTTTTTTTTTTCAATGATGGCTAAAGATTTTGATTTGAAGCATTAATAGGCATACATGCATTGGTCTTGGTGGTGGTGGTGTATGTGTTAATCCGTATTTTTCTTATCTTCTTCTCTACGACTTGATACCATAACCGCGTTTCTCAACACACGTGTTTTAGCCATCGCAACCTCTGCAATTTCACGATGCTCGTTATTGTCGAATCGTTGTAATAAGTTTCTGCTCCGTTATTCGTTCTTCCCGCCCACGTTCCATTTTCTCAGATCCCGCTATAGATTTCTCTCAGCACCTTCATCTCCTATATTGCTGAGTTACTTAAGACTTGCTAACTTAGGGTCCACGTCTCGCATCCATACATCATTATAGGACCGTCGACCTAATCGTACACACGTTATAAGGTTTTGCGACGTAGTTTTACTTTTAATAATACGGTGTACCATCCCTAAACTAATTTATCGGGCTGGCTTCTATTGTACCAGTTTCAATTACTGTAACGCCCAAATATGTAAACCCACCAACCCCTTCCAATGGTCCAGTAGTAACATGAAAGTTGGTTCTGGCAAGTTCCTTCTTGATATCCAGAAAAAACAAGTCGCCTCCCTGGCTTCTTTGTTTTCGTAATTTGCCGCAACACGAATGTTGTCTATTGTTGATCTTTCCCTTCTAAATCCAGCCTGGTAGCCTCATACCTGCTCTTCCATATGTTCGCTTAATTTGACATTAATGACTACGTCGAACATGCCTATGTAATTCTCACTTCGTATATATTGTGGATAGTATGGTCCTATTCCACTCTTCTGGCATTATTTCTTCTTCCCAAATCATTTCCAACAATTCCAATAGCAATTTATTTAGTTTTGGCCCTTAATTTTTGATATTTTCTCCTGGACTTTTATTATTCCCCAGTTTGAGAATACTCTAAATTTCTTGCGTTGTTAGTGGCCTGATCTACTTCTACATCCCATTTCTGTTGATATTCAACAACCTTTGAAAGTATTCAGCCCTCTATCCAGTTTTCTTACTTCCCACCAGCTTTCCATAGTTATCCATAAAGTATCCCCATATGGGCTAATATTCTCCCATTTTCTTTTGATCCCTTTAGAACTTATGCATTTCTTTATCATTGTAATTGTGTCTGAAAACCATTCTTTACCTTCTCTGTGATTCTCGACATCTATCCTTACACATTGCCGTTCCCGTGTTCACATAACACTGGCCTGCGTTCTGTCCCCTAATACACTCATATTCAAATAACCTTTTATTTTTTATTTTCTTTCCTTTTTCCAAAATTTCTTCTGCAACCTTCTTGACTCCAGTATTAATTTCTTTCAATACTTTATTTAGTCGCACTTTTCGATTTTCATCTGCTTTAATGCAGCTGCCATATATATTTTCATATGTTTCTGCATTGGCTATATCATTGCTTAGTGATTTATTCGATCTCTTCCTAGTTGACTCCTCTATTCCCAGATTTATCTTTGCTCTAACTAAATACTGATTACAACTTGCGTCGGCCTCTCAATGGCATCTAACGTCTCCAATAACCTTTGCTTGGTTGCATCAATCGTATTTGGTTTGTGGTTCTTCCATCTGGTGACGTCCAAGCCCCAGCTGTACTTGTTTATGTTTATAATATGCATTTTTGATTAACAGCTCTATTTCCAATGTAAACTCAATTAGTTTTATGCCATTTTGATTTGTATGCTGTTGAAGGATATGTCTATAACCGGTCTACATACCTCTTCCCTATCAATATTATCATTGGCGTCTCCTGGTAGTACATTAGCATCGCTTGTTGAATTTTTTGGTATACGTCTTCGTCTGTATGGGTATGAAAACATTTTTTTCTGATATTGCCTAAAGTCTATCATTTTATTTTCTACTAGGAATCCTAGCATACATATATTTTGTGCAGCCACTGCTAAAGAAATTATATTTTCTCATATCTAATATACCATGATTGTTTGGTTTCGCTTCTTGTATTGCAGCTATTTCGATTTTATATGTTTCATAATGGTTCTATAGACTCCCACCTGATTGGTGACAAATTCGACGTTGCTAAAAATGGAATCATTGTGTCTCTTGCGCCGTTATCTTTTATCTTTTGCTTGGGTATGCAATATCCGCAGAACGTCGTGTATATCCACAAGAACTTTATCGAGTAGTAGTTGTAATAACGCAGCGACGGTTCATTCATAACTTAACACTCCCACTTCCACCAGACATAACACAATCGAGCACCGCAGAAAATATAGATCCAGTTCTAACAAAACGTGTTTGATCAGAACAATTTTTATTCAGAAATTTAAATAAATGTTAAGTGATCCATTTAATTTTTTGAACTACTATATAGAAAACTTTAAACTAATTAAAATTTATTTAATGTAACTATGTAAAGAAAATGGAAAACTGGATGCATCCTGTCTACCATCTTGTTAGCTTTGCATATCTCGTATGGATTTTTCGGAGCTAAAATGAAATACTCAAGTTTTTGACATTACATTTCTGTCATGAGAAAAGTAATTCTAGGGGAGATTTAAACATTCACGCGGTGTTGCCGGGTCCAACAAAAGTGCAGGATAATTCACGTTACGTTACATTTATCTCTCAACCGCTTCTATTCGTAGTTTTCGCCGCGATGGACAACGATCTCTGTAAATCCATGACGTTTCATTTATCATCACTCAATGTGCGTTTTAAATGAAATGAAAATGTTTACGTATTCTCAGTTGGAAACTTTAGTTTTTAGGGCGTCACACCCGATGACAAACAAAACAATTTGATTAGTAAAATCCAGTTTGAAAGTTGCTAAGAAGCATCGGGGCCAAGTTAATCCTCATTATCTGACTTTGATATGGGTAGGATAGTTAGATTATGCTAAGGTAGCTTTCCGTTTCCTGAAGTTGCAAGATATCTTGGTCGAAATTAATCAACAATTTAAGTCGACGAGGATGGTTAAGGTTAAGGAGATGCAAAAATCATTGCAGAATCATCAACACACAAACTATGATTTTGAAATCAATGTTTTCGAATTTTTCATCTTGTGCGGTGGCTATTTTTACGTAGCATTGTGTGACTTGTTTATTTCTACTGTTATTTAACACGAAAACGTAACTGGTTCAAGAAGGTGTTTCGTCTCACCGACCTCGTGATGTTATTGTTTTCGCGGATTTGTGTCAGGAAATCGTTAGAAATGCACGTGCAAACGTTTTTCAAAATTTGAAGTCATCTTTGTCTTTCCAGTTATTGCGCGCCGTTATCATTCAAGGAGAGCAATTTGCGTTTTATACGCTGTCGCGGCTGTAACAGGCGCCGATCGAAATGGGGCGAAATAAAATAAATATCATTTTAGCGACGACCCTCGAACGTTGCGACGGCGGAATTACCTTAAATTATGTCTGGTAATAACGTGACTCTACCGGAAAACATCTCGTCACGTCGCTTATTATTCCTGTTTCCTTTTTACCCGGTAAAGTGCTCGTTTGTCATACAAATTGTTCGATCGGATTGCTGACGCGCAATGTTAGCTTCCAGCGGATATTCGTCGCGGATCATCGCCATGAAATAACGTCGTGCTGTAAAGGGGCCAGAACTGTTAGCTGGAGTTTCATAAAAATGTGAATTTATATATTGCGAAAGCAGTCAATGTTTTTAAAAATAATTTATAAAATCTGAAAATTTTTTCGTTTTCATATTTCGCTCTTAAATTCATTTAAAATAAATAAACATATTATTTAATAAATAAATAGTAAGTTCGAGAACTGATACACCATGTCGGTCTTAATTGTCAATGAATGCTTCAATATAATGGTTTATTTGCAGCTTTTATCTAAAATTCTACGTACGAGGGCTTAACTTTATTTGAGAGAAAAAGAAAGAGAGAAAGTGAAAAAGAGAGAGAGGTGTTGTGTCTAGAGGACGAAACGCTACTCATCCGGTAGCAAATGAAACGTAATTATGTTATCATCCACTCCGCGTCTCTCAAAATAAAATCAAATTTTCATCCCTAACTGTGCAAACGTTCGAATCTCCGAGCGCCGTTATATTACTTTTTACATCCTGCGCCCCGAACTGACAGTTTTGATAAAGTAGTTGCCATATTTTATAATACAAGTGAAAGTTTCGGTTATCGCGAGAGTGTCTTGACAAAGTGAACCCTTATATATGTATAATAAATACAATTATGAAGTTTGGGTATAAATAATGTAGTTTATCTTTGTTTCAACTCGGATTACAGTTTGAGGCGGACAAAGTTTTGCGGTTTTGGATTCCGTTCATAATTTATCTGTCTTCCTAGAAATTCATTTACCGACAAATAAATACATTCGTATTGGATTTCGGCGAATGAAACCGTCGTGTTTCGTTCGAACGTGAATTTTTAAAATATCGACGTTACGACTGCAACAGCAAACTTTATATGATTGATAGCCTCGATAAATAATCAACAACTTATAAATTCACTAATAAAACCATGGTTAATAAGCAATCCCATTCAATTCAAAATCTCCACAACCGATCGATATTGTTCAATATGTCCTGGGAGCAAGTTTAGAAGCAATTTTCGTAACGACTTTCTATCATATTTAACTTTATTCCAAATAATTTAAACGGACGCTCAAATTAATCAAATAAGTCGGTGATAAAAATAGAGCAGAAAATCTCGACCTCGTGAACTGTACCACATAGTTTACTTACCTTTGATCACTCATGGGACTTAAATAATGAATAGTGAGTTTATAAATAAAAAGCACTCGGTAGTGCAGTACGCCAAGAGAGCTCCGGTATAGTACAGTAACTGAAGTGGTTTTTCGGAACGGCGAAGTGCAAATATATGCTTTTATAAAGTTCCATGAGGCTACTATCGACGAGTCACTGTAATACCCTTCACAATATCGACAAAACAATCAACCTGACCCAATAAAGCGAAAAATCAAACGTATCTAATATAAGGAGGATCGTTATTTTTTTCGGATGCTCTATAGTCCTGAACCTAAATTCAGTTGGGGGATACACCCTGTCCGTTAATGTCCACTGCTTAGCTCTCAGGTAATACACAGTACGTACTCTGGAACTTTATGTGGTGGGGTATCTGCCAAAACTAAAACCAGGAACGGTCCCGTAACGAGTTCATTCCATTTGAAGAGTGATTAATACCAAATCTGCTAAGGCATGGACGCAAAATCTTCGAAATTTGTCTAGAAATCAAACCAAGGAAAGCACTACTTAGGATCTTCAATTAACAAGTTTTCGTCATTGAGAAATCTAGAGCTGGATGCTCGCATGGCAAAACTCCCGCAAGCAGCTTAAGAAAATTACTATATAGCTTACAGGCATGACGACAGCTATAGAAGTACACTATTAGAAGTAATGTAACGTATATAATTTGTATCATTCGCTACACTAAAGACAATGGGAGAGAAAATCAAAAACGGACTCCTGGCAATGCGTTAAAAGTAGTCTGGAGTATACAAAGTCCAATCTAGCCTAAATAAATAAAGTTTGCACATTACAAAAAGCGAATTTTAAATATGGAGAACCAGAACTCGAAGATGGCAATCGGATTGGATAATCTGATTACAAGGCGAAGACTGAATGGTGGTGGCACCCGCTTAGTTGGGATGAGATTGTGATTGGGATGATATTGTTCATGAACTCGCTTATCGTAGAAGATATGACTTAAACATATATTGCAGAAACATTGCTCACCCATGAAGGTTCTATGCCTTAAGGGTAGAAAGTTAGAAAGTTTTTTCTCAAAACTATTGAGAAAATAATAAACAGCTATTATAAGAAAAGTGACAAGACTTTGCAACTTACCTGTTCAATGAACAAATAGCTGTCAAGTGCAACCTTTCTGTTCACCAAACGCGCTATGTGTTTAACAATAGTTCATAGAATAGAGTTATGAGAACGAGCAATGTGTTTACACCAGGAAACATTTCATTTCTGAAAGCGATCGTAATGGTGGCGTCGAGTCTGTCATAAGAGGTTGTCCGCAGCGTTCGTTTTTAAAACATCATATGTTTCTGCCTTCGTGGACCTATGTTCAATAAATCCTGTACTGACGATTCTCTGATTATATGATTTTCATACACAAGGATGTCTATAACAATAACCAATGCTTTCACGGTATAAACACCGTTAGGAGAGTGCAAAGACTCTGTTTCCGCCTGTGGGAGAAAGTCCTACTCCGAGCTATAATGGTGTTTTTTAATATTGCGTAGTCACAGGGGTTAAAACAGTTCATATAACACCTACCATTGACCCGAAGCTCTATGGGGTATTAACAATTTTCTATTTGACTCCTAAAGAAAAGTTGAATTAAGTGAACAATTCCATTTAAGTATCTTACGGTGGTTATGCAACTTTATTTTCAACAAGTTTATGGGAATGACAAACCAAACTTGGCTGAGAAGCAAAAATAACTGAAATAAACCATCTCCCTCTCGCTACACCTCTTTCTTTTTCAATCGCCTCTTACCTTTCTTTTTTCAGTGTCTTTTATCCTGCTGTTTCATTTCCTTCTACCTACATACCTCGTTCATCCCTTTTATATTCCTCCTAGCCCTGTTCCGTTGTCTTTCCAACTTCTTCCCCGGACTTTCCTTCTATTTTACTTTCCCTTTCCTGTCCTTCTACCTGCTTTCTATATACTATCTCTGCCCTTCGCTCGCTGTCATTTCGTACCTCACCGTTCTTTTCCGCTCCTCTACGTCAATCCTTTCGCTCTCTATCTTCTGCCTCGCTCTGTAATCTGGCATTGACTTCCCCAGGTTGAGTGCCATTTTTAGGTGACCTTGGCGTATTTATTTTATCTTTTCTCTTCTTTCCATCCCTACACTTCCGCTTCATACATCAGGATACTCTTTATACCTATGTTCCATATCACAATTATTTCGTAGAATTTCTCTTTATTCTTTCACTATAGGCTCCTTCTCAATTCCCCCACAGCTCTGTTCGTTTTCTGAACATCATCAAGTTCGTTTTATTTGTGCTGAGATGTAACATCTTCTGCCATGAATCATTTTAGCCTGTTTTCAATTTCCCTTCCTGAGCGTTTCCTCCAAATCCACAATGTTTATGTTGAAGAGCTGTGGGCCCAGTGGGCAACTTTGTCTCACTCGTCTCTTTGCTCAGGTTGTTCTTCAATCAAAGGAAAATCCTATTGATAACTCGAAAGCAATTCATTCATCTCGTATATCTCTGGTACTTACTCTTCTATTAGATTAATAAAGAAGAAGCCAAAGAAGCTACTTTGGGGATTTTAATAAAAGCGACTGTAGATGTAGTGAAATTAGTGAAGGTGTGTTTCGACAAAGATGGGAGACAACTCTTTAAATAATGTTTTTTCCTGGTTAAAATTTTCTGCACCGCTCAACCATTGTCGTACGAAAATAACTATAGGGACTGATTGACGGCCTTTGGCGGCTAAAATGCTGATTAACAGCACGCATATTCTATTCGCTATGCACAGAAGGAACTGTACAAAATTACTAATTACCTCAATAAATAGTTGCAACAACCGCATGCATCTGTCACCATAATCAAAGTGCGACTATAATCCAAACATGTTTTTATTGAACAATCCTCGTACGTGTTAGCTTTATGGTAATTTAGTTGTCCCACCGT
Organism: Geotrupes spiniger; assembly: GCA_959613385.1. NCBI lineage: Eukaryota > Metazoa > Arthropoda > Insecta > Coleoptera > Geotrupidae > Geotrupes > Geotrupes spiniger. The sequence continues at coordinate 12,174,488 of OY390737.1, read as the reverse complement.
TACAACGATGCACGAATCGAAATTATTTTGTATTAAATAATACTGATATAGAAAATATGGGTTTAATTTGTCTAGGATATGGAAAAAATTATTCCAAATGTTTAAAAACCTGTTTACTCGCAAAATAATAGAATTTTTAATGCTTTAGCCACTTGTCTTAAAAATTTTCGAACGCTACTTGTACCTCAGGGTCCTTCAATTATATATGAGTTGGCACTATGCTCGAACGGTAGGCGTTTACTTCCTCATTTCTACACTTTCCTCCGCGCTTAATGCATTTAAGAGGAAAATTATGTCAGTTAACAGAAACAAGGGAACTGTTAACTAGTACTAAAAGCCTCGACTTCGAGTTTAGAAATGGCTTATGCGATACGACCACAGCTCCGAACAGGGATGCTCGATTATGCTAAATTATTATCCTTCTAAATGCTCAAGACATGTTTGAGCTTCCAATCGCCACCCAACTATCCTTTCCTAAATATTGTAACAGATGTCGCGTATCATTAGTTGTACGATGACGGTCTTGTGTGTGTTATTAATAGTATAAATTATTACGAATTCAATTATACTCGCATATTTACAGAGATAATATTGACTGAATCACAAAACATTTCGTGTTGCGACGAAATCATTTTCGTTTAATTCATAATTAAGCCACGGGATTTACAGTGTATTTAACAAAAACAGAAAGTTATTGCAAACTTTCGAATATTATGCGTCGCAGCCCATCACAGTTAACAAACATAACACCATGCAATATTAATGAACGCCAAGAGCGCGGTGGTTCAATTCCCTGACAAAACCACCCACGGTTGTTATTCTATGTAAATGATTCGACCTGCAGGTTGCAAATGAGGCAATACCGGGACGGGCATATGCCTCACGCTGCTACCGGTAGATGCAGGGTATGCAGATGATGTGTACTCAGTCATTAGAAGCACTTGAGCGTTCTGTTTGTTCTGGCCCTACCTCAGAAAGAGCGCTTTTCCATGTTCCACGCACTTGACAAAAATCGCTCGACTTTTCGTTCAAATTTCAAACGCAATATTCGGCAAAAAGTAAACTCCATGTTCGCTGAAAAAGCTATAAATATGCGGTGTTTTTTCATATTTTCATTCGTATATTATAAATAATATATTACTACACGTATTGTTTTATGCGTTATTATTTTATTAAATTTTCATTTAATTTATCATTCCTGTTCAGTCCACTACATAACTCATTGAATATTTATCTTGTATGATATTGATTGAAACTTAGTGAAATTATCACCTATGTCCCATTGAAATATAAACTTATCAGTCTTGCCCGCTATCTCCCACCTATATTAAGTCAATTAATCAATTCCTCTCAGTTGTGTAATATACTAATTTTGTGATATACTAAAACCGACTTCATCATACTAATGATAGTTAAATGTTATATCAAATTTTCTTTCTCTTCCCCCGTCACTCCCTATATCACATGACAATTACTCCTTCCGAATTTTCTTCTTCGCTCGCCCGCACACTACCATTCGCACCCATCTACAATGCACCTCAAACACGTCACAACTACATCGCGGAACACTCACCATTATTCATTCGTGTCTAGGTCATCATCACCAGAACTATTACTCTCAGAATATAATCATCGAAATATCGCTTGTGAAGAAAATCAACTGGTTATTAATTCATTTCAGACCGTATTCAGAAGAGGTAATAGCTAGGTTATCAACACTGGATCTGTTACTCTCGGGATACAACTTGGGAAATATAAAACTTTGATTGAATAATTACCTTTGGAGTAACAACGGGGAAGATGCTTTGGAGCGGGCTGTATTCGTACATGTGTACGTAGTAGGCCTAGAATCACAAATAATAGAAACAATTGCAGAATGATCGTTAGGCATTTTACCGCTGACCGTAAATATGTAACAATATACAGTGTGCTCCATTCAAACAAAACAAAATTTGTATATTGTTGCGCAAAAACAGTGGGCGGCGTTTAAAATTGGTGTGCGCAAGTTTACAATTTACAAATACAAAGAAAATCTCGTTTCAAAAAGCGTGTTACTAACGCACCAATTAATTCTAGGAAAAATATAGTGCATAGCTTACTATTGCTTCTGAACAAATATTTGGCAAGAGTTTAAAAATTAATGTCTTGTGAAAGAACATTAAAATCATGGAACGAAGTTTAAGAAAACCGGAGGCACGCGATAACGAATGATAGGGTAAAAGGATCAGGGTCTAGAAGATGAAGAATGGGAATTATGACAGATCCGACGAATACGACTTTGGTGATCCGAAACATAAGGAAACAATATCGTCAGTTTCGTCAATGACGCAGGACAGATATTTTTTTGGTTTTTGGCTTTTTGTTCCACATTTCCCAGAATAACATTCGCAAAATTATTGTCGTTGTATGTGCTTTCATGTATGTATCTTAGGAACGAAAGGAAATAAAGGGGGAATAACTCTAAGAGTAGAGAGAGGTGTGCGAAGGACGAGGTACAGCGGAGCATACCGCAGTAAAATGTTTTCGTTCTTGTTGATAATCACTAGCAATGAATTAAATCATATTATTATGTGATATCGCTCATTCGTCGAAATAAGAAAACTGTATCGCTAAACTTCAAGGTGAATTTTTTTGCAGGATACCTTGTAATTTATAATTAAATAAGATTGAACTAATAAATTAATGTTTCCAAAAATGCCATCGTTAAGATCAAGGCAATAGACCAAGCGGGCCCAAACTCTATTTACTACCTTTCTAAGTTGGTTTGGTGTGAGTTTGTGAAGCTGCAGTTCTGTTTTTGAGTTCCTTCAATTTTTTTCATCAAGGTGCATTTTCGACACCATTAAATAGTCAAAAACTCCAATGGCGTTAAATCCGGAGACCGTTGCGGCCTTCCGTCCAATGTTTGACTTTACTTTCTAGGGATATTGAGTTCTTCTTGCGTTAAATTGCTTCCTCTATACCAGTACAATTAGTTTTGGAAATTTACCTCACCCTTATAGGTGAACGTAACCTCTTCAGTAAAACATTTTTGTTTTCATAAATACTGATTATTTACTTTTTCGAACACAATCACACAAAATTTTATATTTGCTATCGTTAATGTTAGTTATTGCTTAAAATTTCTTCATGGTTTTGAAATTTATAGCATTATTATTTTGCATTCTTCATTACTTTAATAGATGATTGGATGATTCTATGTTCAACTGTTGAACTTGAGAGTAGAGACTCTCTGATTGTTTTCAGCTCAAGTTAAAATAATAAGCGTCTTATATTCATTAATTTTGTGTGGTGCTCTGACACGGTTCTCGTGGGCAGTATTTTCACTCCATTCTTAAAATTGAAAATAAAATTTGTCATAAAAGAAGTTAACAACTTAGCAAATGAGATGCTATCTTTCTGTTGCTGACTAATCTGTAGACGTCACCCATTACTTCCAATCACAGGTCATTACCTCAACGAAAATGTCTAATAATTACACTAATGACTGCACAGGTACACAAGGCTCATTTTTTGAGGTCCTGGGATGAAGGAACGTGATAAATTAAACTAAGTTACTATATCATAATTTCTAAAAATTGAAGTCTATCAAACGGTAGCAAGAAATACATAGTAAAAAATATTTGACAGGGAAACAAAAAATTATATTAATATTGTTGATTAATTATTATAAGAAATATTCGATGGTTAGATATTTGTTTTGAGTAAGTGGGACCGATGAATATATGGCAAGAAAGGTTGATTGATTTGAGATTCCGTTAGTAATGAAACAAGTTATTATTTGAGATGTTTTGAGACTTTATTTTATATTTACTTATTTTACAATTACTAAAGACTAAGACTAAGAAATAAATGTACGCATCGACCTAGGAATTTTCTCGACTGTTACCCGTTCATAAACTTCATTATCTATATTACAAGTGTCTTCGTATTTTTTCAATTTGAATGGCTTAAATCTGTCTATCGTTTATGCGATAAGTAAAAGTTTACTCATGGTACACAATTTTTAAAATAATCGGCAAATACTTGCCCTAGACGTAGAGTTGGGATACTTGAAAAATAATTGTGCGGAATTGATTAATATACTGATGATATTGTTGAGTTAGAAATATTGCAACGTTGAAGGCCCGAGGAGGCGAGGGGCTCAGAAATTCAGTATTACATTGTGAAGTAATCGACGACTATACAAAGAGAAAGAGACGTAGACAAAGGAAGGAGTTAATGTTAGATGTTAGCTGAAAGCTCGTAGCTCGTTGTGTGTGATGTTTGTAGAACAAAACCTATACGAAAGTTGTACGAGCCCTGTCTATGATTAAAATTGGCATGCTACTTAGTCATTGGTAATAGCTTGATTACAACAAATTTCTTGGACAGTATTCCATGTGTATAATCCACAGGATATTTTAATCGAAACATCGTCAGGATACTTGTACACAGTACGTAGTTTCTTCAAAAAGAGTAAGCAGTTAGAGGTGACCTGAATAATGTAGATAAACTTTACTGTGCTCGACGATACAATACACAACATTAAAACTTCTATTATAATTTATATTTTTGATTTGTTAGCCAAGGACGTCAAGACCGCTATAGTGGAGATATACAACAGCCTCATGGAGAAGGAGATGGACTATCCTGCTAGAAATATGAAGAAGACATCGCATATGGTAGGGATATGAAAAATTTAATTAAGAAAATGGTGAAACTATGGCTTACGATTTCATAATCTGATGGATATGGCTGATGTAATTTCTGGTTAATTAACTTTCGCGATTTTAAGCTCAACGTGACCCGTCATGGTCGTGAACCGTGAGATGATTCAAACAAATGGTAGTGGACTTTCATTACACGGTTAAAAATACGTTCTATGGTTAACAATAACTTTACATCTAGAATGTTTATATTTCTGAATTTTGTGACATGAGATTTTATTTGCCTTTTCAATAATAAATATTTGATTCATGGTCTACCTTTACCTGCAAAACAAGGGACAAGTTAACATGATTATATTAACATTTGAGCATGCACTTAGATACAAAATAGATAGTCAAACAGCTCTTTCCTCGGTAGGAATTTTTAATTAAGCGAAATTTAATATCCGTAAATTGTCTAGCGTAATATTAAATTACGTACCGTTCTTGGGAATATCCTAGCAACATAATGAACGTTAATGTTTAGATTTTACTCTTCGCAAACAGTCGTCGCAAAAAAACGGAGTGAAAAGTTTTACACAAATTAATTCAAGAGTTTGTAATAATTCGAGTTCGTATTTACCTGCTGATACGACAACAAAAGTGCTTATAAAGAGATTCCTAATTAATTCTGGGGGTTAACGCTGACGACTATAGGTAAATAAATAAGAAAGGCAGAGAGGAAAAAATCAACAACAACTCGGTCCTTGTAATTAGCGACGCGTCGTTAGAACGAACTGCCGTCGGCGCTTTCTCAAATTTCCATGTCATCTTCGCAGTGCGCGTCTCGGATGAAAAAAGAGACGGACTGTCGCGTTACGTGCGCTAAAATAATTAGTGGATATTAAAAGCCTTCCATAACGGGCGCCCGATTAACACAGGCTTAAATAATGTCATATTATGCATGAATGGGCCGTTATGAGACATTTAGATGTCATCAGCGTACTCTACCGTTTTATTCAAATTAAAACATGTAACGGTTTTAAAAGCGCATTCGCTGGCATTTCTTCATTATGGGTAAAGAATCCATTGCAACACATTCAACGATTCAGGTAATTACCACTCAATAATAAGAAATTAACTATGTAATTAACTACATCATACCATGTTGTTTATTGTATATATTTTTTGCGAGTATGTTAAGTATTATTATCGTTTTTTCTGATCTTAAAAGTGCCTCCATATCTGTTCCACATTTTCCTCTTTACCATCCTTATTCCTTGTCGGCATGTAAATGATTATGAAATACAAGAAACAAATAACAAAATAAATAAAATTAATTAACTGAAATGTTCGAACTGATTACAATTTTGTGCAAGAGAATGAAATTCTTCACGAACTTTAGGCGAAGTTTCGCGTGGAATTAATCTTATATCTGTGCGAATTATTTGCTTTAATTGTTCTATTGTGTCTGGGCGGTTTATGTAAACCTTACTTTTTAGATAGCCCAATAAAAAAATCAGTCGGGTGATCTAGGAGGCTACTCAACAGCTCATCTATATATTCATCTACCACGAAAAAAAATCGTTTAAGTAATTCCTAACATCAACAACAAAATGTGCCGGTGGACCGTCTAGCTGAAACCATAACTTATCGCTTGGTAGATCCGGATCTTCATTGTTCGGATAAACCACCGTAAGAGCAGGAATTAAATTGTTTCATAAGAAATTCAAATCCTTTTCGTTTGTCAATGAATCCTCGATAAAAATTGTCGCAAATTTTTATCTCGTACAATTACTGCTCAAACGTTGATTTTTTCAACTGCTTTTGTGTCTCGCTCATCCAGTGCGGATTTTCAGGTGCCCAATATCGATATGTATGGCGATTCACTGTTCCATTAAAGTGAAATGTTGCTTCATCGGAAAAAATGATCCGATTTGAAAACTTGCTATCGATATCATCGTTCATTACCATCGCTCCATCATTACCTCACAGAACTCTGTTTTGGGATCATACCCGTTAAGCTCTTAAACTAATTGTGGGGATGCCATTTATGTTCCTTTAAAATGATTGCAGCTCGTTTCCTTGTAGTTCTGAGATTTTGTTGTGCAACGGCGGTCGATTTCATTAAAATATATCGCTTACAACATAAAACACAACCAAAAGTACGTTCCTTAAGTGACAACTACATTAAAATGGATACAAATTGACCTGTTCGATGATTTCTTTGAAAAACATTTCATAAAAATTCTATTTCGATAGTTCCAGACTTTATAGTCTGTTACACATCGAAGACACAAAAATAGGTACAGACGAGTAAAGTAGATGTCAATTATCGTCGAAACCAGTTGATAAAAGCGCTGAGCGAAGAATTGTTACCTTCGAAACAATGTGTTCAAAATTTAATTTAAAACGTGGCTTACTGAGGTCTAAAAAAATAAAAAAAAATTACGAATAACATGTAACCTACCCAACCGACATTATAACGCAATCTCGCAAATAATATTTATTAGCAGAAATGAACGGAACCAAGTGGCTTGAAATGGCCGCAGGAATAAAAAGCTTTCTTATAGGAGGATTTTGATTTCGAAATAAATCGTCGTCGAAATAAATAGTTCAAAAGTTTGCAAGAGATTAGAAAAATGAGAGACTAAAATATGGCTTGACATCCATAAACTTATATTAATTTTCCAATTAAAATTAAATATTTAATTTTGCTTGTTGGCTGTAAATGGGTGGTAATGGATGTTCAAAATAATATTGAAAGTGCGGTTGAATTTGAATGTGTTATCCTTAAAATTGGATGAACAAATAATTTCTCAGGATCGTATATTAGTAATTGTCGAAGTCTAAATTGGCAATGAAACAAAAATTTGGTACAACAAAAACGTACAAATTGAATATCATAAGCGCTATAGAGCTATAGAGACTTGATCTACTATCTAATGTATATCGTGCATGTTTACCACCCTAATATGTGAACTTTGCGTCAAAAAATTCTGGTAAATTTAAAAAAAAAACAATTATTTGTGAGTAATTTATTAACACCTTGTATGAAACTGGTTATATTATGATTGTTTTTAATAGTCACGTAGATGAAACAATGATATTTCTCCATATAATGGTCCTGAAGATAGGATTTATAATTTTTCATAGCCTTAGCAGAAGAATCTTTTCCCAAAAATCAATACTGTTGCAATAAACTTTATTTATTTAAATTATTTAATTATTTAATTTATCAAAATACTGCAATATTTGCAGATTGGTCAATGTCCTCGTCATTTTTGTCTGGGGAAAATAATATAAAATAGGTTTCCTGAGAGTTCAAACTTAATTAATCAGACTCAAATCACCTACATAATTCCTCACCCCCCCCCCCATTACGAATAATTGAGCATTCTTTGTATTACAGTACTGTCATCGGCAAATAAACATTACTTGCAACTCAATCAATAATAAAAGCGGCCCCAAAACATAACCTAGGAGTACTCCACAATTGGAAATCTCCGATTTAGAATGGACTTTTGTTTCCATTGTTCAACTATCTATTTTAAGTACTTGTGATCCTGATAGATAAGATTTTGAACCGATTGTTTGGAAGCCCTCAACTAAGTAGTATCCCAAGTTATCGAGCAATACAATCGCCCAGGTAGATGCGATATAAGTGGTGTAAACGCAAAATGTTCATTAAGACTTTTCGGCATATTTTAGCCCATACTATCAGCCCTCAAAGTTTGTGACACTTTTTATAACACTCTGTGTATTAGTAACACCATGGTTGCATCATTAATTGGTTTATTGTAAACCATATTAGCTTTATTTATTGAATTTTTATATTTACTTAAATTTCACGAATTAATAATTCTTTTGTTGGTAAAACCACTTGCATGTATATATTGGAAACCAAATTTAAATAGGACTTTTCCAATTAAAACCTCATCTGAAGACAATTCTAAAAATTAAATTATTTAAATGTTAACGTTGACTCTTGTTACATAATTGATTCGATATAATATTATTTTGACAGTTACAGTTACAATGTCTGAAAGTTTGTAACGAATGAAGTAAATTCGACTGAAATTCGACTGCAAGCACAACGTGGCGATCAATGTCTTTCAAAAGTCGAGTGTTTGACTGGTCAGATTTCTGTTAGAAAGAACAATTGAAACCATAAACAAACTTCAGTGGGACCTTCTTCCGCATTCAGCATACTAATCTTGCTCCTTCTGATTTTAATTTGTTTAGCCCATTAAAAGATTTTTTTAGCTGGGAAAAGATTTCAGTCAAATAATGACGTTATCGAGGCCACAGTTGAAAATTTCTCATTTAGCTTAGTCAAAATATTTTCTACTCGTGAAATGATTCTAGTAGATGCCATTAAATTTCGTAAATTTAACATACTCATAACTGGGGTGATATGCATTCTGTTTGAGTTGCTCTTACACAAAACTCCTCACATATCACTAAACGAGTATGGCTGAGTCTTCTCACTAAATCCAAAAAAAATCGGTGAATGCCAAGTTGTTGCTTCGTAAATACATATTACAACCAGTTTCAAGTGCCCACTGTACACTACTCATTCAAAATCTTTCTCGATATAATTTATTGTCAAATTTGATAGTTCCTTTGATTTATATTGATATTTTTGTGCAAATTAATAGGTAAATACTATGGAATTACAAACCCTGAAATTTAAATACTTGTATTTTCTCAGGCAGAAGCAAAACACTCATTTCAAAGTTCCACAAATAATTTAAAATGAAATCTATTTTTTTTATTATGTAACGACTGAACATGATTTACTACTGTTCGACATATGGCTTAAATTCTGCAAAAAAGTAATTGCATAATGAATTGCATCACACTTAAGCAAAAGTAATTGTGTCTTTTTGATCCAATAAACTGAAACTCTTGGATTTTCTGTGGAATATAATATCAATAATCAGTTTAATTTTTCAATTTATACTAAGATGTGTCGAAGAGAGAATGTTGATTTTATTATTATTGTTTTTGGATTCACATTTCCTGTGCTGATGCGCTTTAATTATAATTTTGAATGGATTCTTAGCACAAATGACATTCAGAGTTATTGGCGAAAGTACTGAGGGTAAAACGGTAGCAAATGTTCTCATTATATTTCATTATATTTGAAGGGTGTGTAGTCACAAAATGGAATAAATAACTGCACGGTACACTCAAATAAATATTTATCTCTTCCAAAATGTGCAGATATTTTTTAAGTAAAAAACCTATTAGTTGCAAACAATGACATTAATGATTATGATTAATGATTTAATGTTTAGCTGTCTTAATAAACATATAAGAATAATACATTTTAAGAGAAAATGTAGCTTCAATCAATTTGATCCAATTTATATTGGAAGGATTCGTAAAGAAAATGAAAACATTGAAAAAATTTATTTTACAAAATCAATACAAGTTTTTTTACAAAGTAGATTTATCCCAGATTTATCTTCACATTTTTTAATCCTTACATTAAATTGCTTTATTCATATATGTACGAATCTATGTATTAAATGAGCCCAACTAAAGCTTCAACTTAAATATAAAAAAAATATGTACGGAACATGAATTGGAATAAAAGTTAATCAACACCGATAGATATGACCAAATGGCTTTAAATTAAATGTATTGTATGCTACACCAATATATGTTTTTATGGAATACCTCTGCAAATTAACAAAAATCCTTTATTTAATCTAAACCTTTCCAGGCCGTTATAATTGATTGCGTTTCCATTCTACCCGCATGAATAAAGCCGGTACAAATTGAAAATCGATTTAAGAACACACAGTATTTTTGTTTCAAATTCTCGACGTACTAATCCCTGATTTTGTTTTCACCTTTGATCGCCAAATAAAGCCATTTCTTTGCGAGTCTTTAGCGGACGAACTGTCATCCCGGCGGCGAAATTTGCGTACCGCGGACTAAAAAAGTTTCAACCGCGGGGGAATAAGTAACAGGTTGTAACTTTCAGCGCCACCAGTGTGTGTATTAAATAATTCCGCGCCGGCGAAAACCGTTTCCGTTACGTCGTCGCGTTCGCTTTCGCAACCCGTTTTTCATTCCGATTTTTTACTTAAGAAAATTATGTGACTTACCGGCATAGTTTGGCTCCCGTGCAAGCTATTAATGGCCGCCTGTGCCTCCTGATGTGAACTGAATTTCACGAAAGCACAACCTATAAAGAAACAAAAAATGACACAATAAATTAAAAAAATACCACGAGGAAAACAATTTCTAAAATATTTAATGAAAGCTTCGCCGCAAAAATGGTCCAATTTTACTGCAACGTACGACACAGTTACCAAGCTTGCACGAGCGTATTTTTTCATAAAACTCAACGTACAATCTTTTCTAAGCCCCTAAAGTATACGAGAGGAGCTTTATATAAAATGGAAGGTAGAAATTATTGTACAACAAGTGTCTCGTTATGTCAGTGGCGTTTTAAGATTATGGTTCCTTCCGACATATTTTACGTTCGTTCGTAAAGCGGGGATATTGAAAATTTCAAGGATGGCTAGAGAATATTCATCTTATAAATTAATAAGATAGGTCCGTTGGATTAAATTGTTGTAAATTCTACTTTAATCAAAATATGACAGTTTTGCACTAAACTAAGATTCACAACATTCGTTATCGCTATTAGTGACTTTAGATTTAAAAAGTTGCTGCTGTACGAACCAATTATTAATTAACATTTGGTCAAACGTACACGAATAACTAGATATCACGCGGAGGTCCAGTAAAATACTTGTTATGAACAGCACCGGTTAGCAAACATGCATGCACCATACATTCATTAAGACCACCTGCACAGCAAATATTTTCCAATGCGGCTTCAATTCTAAAGTTAATGGTAAACACACGAATATTTTAATTACAACCTGTTTTATTTACACGATGTGTTTCATTTCAATCCTAGATTGCGGCAAATACTGTCCAGCGAAACTTTATTTACACTGCGTTAGTATTTCACCGGTTGATCACAATCTGCACACCATCGATTTAAAACTTATCCTTTATAGCTGCACGATTTAAAGCACAGTTGTATTTTAGTACGTTGCAATGAATTTAAATTTAAATTTCGCTTTTCGGCAAAACCACAGAGGAAATTTTATTTGAATTGACGAAAATTACTGAAAATGTTAAATGCGTTGTCACCGATATTAGTATAAAATACACTTGAAATTATATCATGTCTAAATAAACCTTTAAAAGTTAAACGGGTAAATAGTCCAGTTATTCTACTTATTCCAAAAATGACAGTTGTTATGATTTTTTATCTATCATACGACAGCAGGATCATTTATAATTTGTTTATAGTGTGGGTGTGTACTATTAAATAATTCATCGTAAGCGCCGTGTTCTTGAATTTTCTTGAAATATTTCTCTATTTTTGTCAGTCAATCTAGGATACTACGTTAAATCAGTTCGACCTAGGATTATGAATAGGAAGGGTACGAAACTTCCCACGAGTATTTAGAAATAGAAGATTTTTTAGATTATGTACCGCCCTTCTCAATCATCAGCTCAGATTCATTTACATGACAGTAGAAGCAATGACGAAAATAATGAACCTCGCCTTCTTTAAGGTCCTTATTGTTTTTAGTTGAGTAGCACAAGGCTGCGAGAAAGTTTCGTCACCGGGTACGTGTTTAAAAACGTGTAATCGGTATAAATTACCACTACAAGTAATGTTATTGTGCTTATGTGCAAAGAGGTATACAGTTTACAAAAAAATGACACGAAAACAGTTGATTACAAAGTGGATAATTACTGTTACTTGCCGGGCACTTACGTCACTGGGATTAATTGTTAAGCGTTTGCTTTAATGCTAATCGTCTGTTGCCACCATTTGCCTTCGTTCTCAACCTTTTGTTAAGGCAACTGACCCAGCTTACTCGCAAAACTAATATAAATTGCCACACTTGTTTCTGTTTGGATTATACGTTTTTGTTTCTAATCGCGAGATACTAATTTTTACGATGCTTACAAGACGTGATTTGTTTATTAAAATTAATTTTTTCTGTTGCAAGTGATGGCACCTTGACCGTTGTGGTACAATAAATCTCATGTCGTTGCTTTTCTTGTAATGCTACGAGTAGTTTTCACGTGTTGAAGTTATGGACTGATATCAGCTGAGCTACACTTGGAATTAACATTGAAAGAAGAGACGCGAAATGATAATAATCCTACCGCGATGGCCCCGGTGCAATGAAAACATTAGAATAGATAACTTCTGAAGAAGCCTGCAACATAACCAACGAAACGTCAAGTTATAATCGAAGACCAACGGCAATATCCGCAAGAAATTCTTTCAATTAACATTCTTGTTCGCTTCTAGACGTAATTTAATAGGTTTAAGGACTACAAAAATGTAGTCCTGGTTAGTAGCAGAGTAAAGAGATCCTACACACATGCACCGACGTACCAAATGTTTCACGCTGAAATAATCCCACCACAAAGGGTCGCCAAGCACTCATATTGGTCCCAAATGGGCAGAGTGCACAAGACTTCCCCCGCTGTCCCAACAGTCCACAACCCAACAACCCAACCCAACCCAACCCAACTCAACCCAACCCAACACAACCAGACTTACTGGTTGCGTCCTTACCTTCGACAAAGTAAATATATAATTCAAGTTTGTCTTTTCAGAGTAAACACACACACACACAACGAGATGAAATAGCTCATTTTCAACGAAGCCGCTCAGATCTGTTAACGTACATGTTTCTGCAATTGCAGGACACCAAGTTAAGCAGATGGTCTTGAGCATGAATAAAAGTAGTTGTCACGCACATTAGTGCATTATTAAGAATTTTTCATTCCCGAGCATAAGGTTCCATGAATAGCTGGACTAGTAGGTAGACAAGAAACAAGAAACCCTGTGTACGTGGAGCAGATATTGCCGGTAAAAAAGAGAATTGGAATGAAGCAGACGGATAATGTGGCAATGTTTCGGCTTTGATGTCATCAATTATCGTTGCAGAATTGTCGCAAACTTTCCACCGAATACGAAAATCTTCATTGTCAAACTATAACTGATTGTAATGTACGGTAGTCTGGCTCAGACTGTGTCACACGAAGAACAGATTATTGAGATCGCCCCAATAGGGTTAAGAAGACAGAAGTGAAGAGGAGACACCAATGGCCATAGTGCATAGTGCCATACTACAGTTCGTTTGTTGCTAATGTATTTTGAATGGGTATTTGAAGATTAGTGGATTTCAATTTGAAATGATGATATCAGGGACAGCTGTTGGCATTTCAGCAAAATGAGTCGAAGTCTCAATCGTCACAATTAAACAACTTTCGTCCAATGCCTTTTCAATGAACAAGTTTGTCCTCCCTAAGTACAAGTATACTTAAAGGAGCTGGTCTCGTAAACTTCAGAATATTAGTCTTCCCAGGAGTAGCTGAAGGACAATAGTGAGCTTTCATCTTCTAGTATTTAAGTACTGGCGACTGTACGATCACTGTGATGACAACATTGAGTTGACTATACGTTACCAGGTCGACAAACAAGTAGACCTATAGTCTCCCAAACGCAACCTTCTCATCGCTTTTATTCCACCGCGCTTTAAACCGATGATAACGACGAAGAAAACTTTCAGGTGGCACTTATTATTATGCCTAGTATACAAGATAATGGACATATTCGATGCGAGTGTGGACGTTTCTTGCCTACTCATCTTTTCTCTCGCGACACATAACTCATCAATTACCTTCCATCTAACTTATTTCCTTCTGCATCTTTTGCATTTTCATCCTGAAGTTAAAAGTAGTTTTGTCTGCACTGGACGCATTTACATCGCATGCCTTTCAGATGGATTATCCTGAGCAATTCTCTACTATTCCATCACAGCTTATCTTTGTGTGAATTGAGGTTTTTCAAGGTTTGGGAATTGTTGGTATTATTGCCCTTTCAATTTATAAGTGAATCGAATTTTTTGGATTGTTTCCTTTTTCTCAATCGAAATTATCTTCGTTTTTGGGAAACGGAAGATATCGTTACAATCGACTGTATTATTTAGAAATATTATGGGAAACTTTTCATAATCGAGGTGGCCATTCTAATCTATAAGCTCTCGTCGAGTTTCCAACGGATGGGAGGCACTTTATTATGTCATGGTGCATCATCAACAAAGTTCAATATTGTGAATTACGTGTTCCATCGACTTTTACTCAATTAAACTGTACTGTACTGTACTGTACTGGTTCAAGTTTCAATCGGGCCATTGGTATTTTATTTCAAAAATTTGCTACTAGGTTATGTTTCATTGTTTTTGTTTATACTTTGGAGTTAATGATGGAATTTAATATATTACACTATTAATGTTCGTCTCAACAATTATAGATTCACGTACAGTGAAGGCAACAACGATGTCCAGGTCATTATGCAGATATTGCACTAATGAAAAGTAGTGTGGGGGTGTAAATGATGAATGATTGAAATAGGGGACGAATATGGGTAATAGGTGAACAATAATTCATAATCAGGATCCTACCTAATTATTGCTTCTGTTGCCGCTACGATGATATGAATAATGTACTGCCAAGCCCTTGCCAATTTATAGTATTTAAATTATTTTGATATAAATATTAGGTTTAGCTGAAAATTGGGAATACGTTAGATGATCAATTTAATCCAAATAGATTACATCTACACACACAACCCATCCATAACCCAATCATGTCGTACTTTTTTGTGACATCGAAAATAACACGATAATCAATTCTTAACCATTTTTTCTAACAATTTTGTTACTACAATTTCTTAAAATAGTTGCAGTTATTGTGATGCGATTTTCGAATTGATGTTTGACTGATGAAGAGTGGAAACAATCGACCAGTAAGTGGTCTTAAATAAAACTAGACACCTAAATACGATACAATTCCCAACTGGCACAGCGAAGCAAAATAAAGTAGTATGCAATTTCCTTCAATTTAAATAACGAAAAAATAATTGCATTCCATTTCGAATTAACATTCGATATTACCATAAAAGCTAAAAGTGTTTTTATACGCTGGCAAACTGGGTAATTTAAATGAATTCCTCGAAAGTCGTTTTTAAATGGATGAATTTTAATTTCGATTAAAATATGATTTCGTTAAGATCTCGACTCGCACTCGTTCTCCGGCCTGCCCGAAACACCAAAACAAAAAAAATCGCCAGTAATTACCTGAAACGTTGATTTCGCATCGAATCGTTAGAAAACGTTTAATTAAAATTTCGTCATACTTATTAATTGCGCGCGCTTTCCATAACATCGCTCGCCCGCATTTCTTTCGGTCTCGCGTACTCGGATTCGGTCTTTTGTGAATTTCGCAAATTAAAAACACGGTTGTTAATAACGATCGTGTCCAACACAGCGTGCGCTAATTTGTAAAACGAGATCAAGTCTTTGAGTGCTGAAAATCGCCAATTAATTGTAGCTCCAGGGATCGGAATAGAGTAAATACGTTCTTAGGATATATTGCAGCGATCCACTTTGAACAAATGTCTGTTTGCATAATTCCGCAAATACAAACGAAATAAAATTGATTCACTGTTGTGTGTTATTTGAAAATCGGGAAACGTAGCGTTTACTTTAAATGTACGAAACAATATTTATCCATGACAGGTTCACACATTAAAATACATTTATTTTCTCAGATGTAAAATATTAGATACAAATATTCATCAATTCACATTGTTATTGTAAAGTTTCAACCATTGAAGAATTAACCACCCGTTATTTAAACTCACAACATTATATGAAGTAATAAAATATATACGATTGTACAAATTTATTTCTGCATCTTTTCAAGATCGATCACCATTCGTCCTTGCCCATGAAATTTCGAATTCAAGTAACGAGAGTCAACAACGTCGACATAGGAATAACATTTTTTAAATTAATATTTGTTGGTTGTATTTCGCCATTAACGTTATACTTGCCGCGGAGTCATGAAGCTTTCAGCGATGGAGCGTAAAATTGCATGAATAGTGCTGTGATAACTATCGTCTTCTCGGAGCACGAAACAGATTACGGTTTACTGTCGTAGTGGCTGCAGATGTATTTAGGCTCGTAAACTGCACAATATCTGTAAGTTCACACTTTTCCCATAAAGAGGACACCACTGGCAGCGATTCCGCCCCGATTCGTGTAAAGCTCGACTTTTTGGCCCAGTTTGTATCTCATGTAAATGTTTTAAACCCCCATGGCTGTTATAACTTGGCATTATAAAGTAAACAGTATCCATGTTTAAGTTTACAGGGCATAAAAACACTAATCCTGAACTGCAAACGTATATTTGGTTTTACGGACGTCATTTGATTTTGCGATTAGATGTTTAAGACGATTTTACCTGCTCGTGTTTAGAACCGTAAACTCTGGTGCTTTTAACCCAAATAATTTTATGCAATACGATTCGGGAAATCTACCATTTTTACAGGGTCGTTTGTCAAAAGTTACTTTCAATTGCCAATGAAATTCGTGATAACGTGTCTGAATTATCTCATTAAAGAAACAAATGGTTAAATGTATAGTTTACACAAAACTTCATTTAAAAACTAGCTAACTCTTTTAAAACCTTCAACAATAGTGTACGTGTTCGCCCCCCAAAACGCTTTTTAGTAATCTTCCAACCCCATCGACGACCCTTCTGATGACCCCCGGGGGTTGTTAAATGCAATAGGGATTCCTCTTAAGTCGATGTGTATTTGATTGTGTTTCATTTTTAGCATTGACTATTTAATGCAAATATTATTTGTATTTTTGCCAAAGTGCTTATACGACAGGGAGAATATAAATGTGCATGTGAGTAAACCAAAAGGATAATTGAGATCTAAGGACGAATTGTAGCCACGTGATAATTTTATTGTAGTCGTTAACCGGCTAGTGTAAATTTGAATATTCATCCTGGATAAACAGAGATAGAAAACTTTTATTTAACGTACAATTTTACCGGGTGAACGGTTTCAGTTTCGACGTCACTGACGAATGAAACCTTTTGCATTTGGCGGCGCATGTTCGTTTCCAAAATAAATAGATATTAAAAATTACTTTGTTGAAAACTGGATCGTACGGTATGAAAACGAAATCGCGTGTTACAGTTTTCGCCCTTCAGTAATTAGGATTTCAGAACAAAGTGTGGGCCCGGGGCAAAGCGTAACCGCCCACGGCTGTACAAAGCCCATACGACGCAACGAAATACCCTCTGACCCGCGGCAGTCGAGTTGTTAGCGCATTCGAAAATGCAAATTAGGGCGTTTCTGTAGTCTGAAGGGTGCATTGTATTAAATTTTCACTGCATTCCACAAACTACACACATACGCACTCACACACACACACACATCGCGGCTTCAAAATGTAATAAGAATTTCATATTAGTTTGTTTGTTGAAGTGATTCACACAGAAAATTTTAAATATTTTCAATCTGTGGCCGATTTTAACGAACCACTGCACCCACCCGGCTCTGGACTTGCGTATTACTTTTGTGAATTAAATGATCCACTTAATAAGCGCACGTTTTATTGCATGCTTACTTATGGAAACCACCGAGTCCAATATAAATTTTAATAACGACGTTGCAATGCTCAAGAAAAACTACCTCGGCGAAAAGCAATATTTCTATTATAATAACATTTTTGGAGCTCTTCCTTTAGTCGAATCCCGCCGTACACTTAGTCATTTCATCCAAATATTGAAATATGTCGCGTGCGCATAATGAAAAATTCTTTTGATAAATTGACAAACGGGTTAATAAAACGAAGCTCTAAAGTTAAAAGGTATCCCGAGATTTATTAAGATTATGATGGGTTTCATTTCGGAAAAGCTTTAGGTTGCTGATATCATAAAGTGCAACTCGAAGTTTAATAAAACTTTAATTAGAAATTTTACTCATAACTTTGTTTCAACTTCAGTAATCGGTCCTCTTAGTTTGCTTTTTTTAGTTCGCAGAAAACTCTAGGTTGTTCATTGTATCGATTGCATCTAAACTGCATTAATATTGGATCCATGTCACATTGTGTAATCGCAAACGAGAAGAAAACTTCTGGTTTGATTAACATGCTTTGTTACACAAATGCCACGTTTCATTAATTCAGAGCGAAATGACAAATTAATATAATTTGGATCCAATTTTGGTCGACAGATTTGCGCTCTTCCAAGGAACATTAATTATTTTTTGTGATATCGATTAGTTTTTCATTTCTACAATTAAGACATATAATTTATTAAATTTACGACTATATTTCCGTCGTCACTCGCGAAACGACAAGACAAAGAACGAAAAATGTGAGATATGGGTAGAATACTTTTAAGGAACGTAGGAGCATCTTGGTCGAACCTGGTCGAAGGACAACCAGTTTGAGGATTTCATCTCATACCTTCAGGACTATGTTTTTAGTATTTATCATGAAAAATGATAATAATTTGTTTCAGTAAAAATGAATATGTAAATGATTTGTTACACAAATGCAACGTTTCATTAATTTAGAGCGAAATGACAAATTAATATAACTTGGATTCAATTTTGGTCGACAGATTTGCGCTCTTCGAAGGAACATTAATTATTTTTTGTGATATCGATTAGTTTTTCATTTCTACAATTAAGACACATAATTTATTAAATTTACGACTATATTTCCGTCGTCACTCGCGAAACGACAAGACAAAGAACGAAAAATGTGAGATATGGGTAGAATACTTTTAAGGAACGTAGGAGCATCTTGGCCGAACCTGGTCGAAGGACAACCAGTTTGAGGATTTCATCTCATACCTTCAGGACTATGTTTTTAGTATTTACCATGAAAAATAATAATAATTTGTTTCAGTAAGTTCTAAGAATTTGTAACTCGTAACAAAATGTTGTATTTGAAACAACATTAGTACTGTTTGGCAAAACGCAAAACGGACAAGACTGTAAAATTCCATAGTCAGATGATTAGAAACGAGAATTTCAAATAGTGTAATTAGAACGGCGCGCAAATGTTATTATATTGTAAAGAGCAATATATTTTTTTTATTAAGTAATGGTCCGGACATCCTTAAATCCTCGTTCCCTCAGAGGTCTAAGAGTATATCTTCACGAAAAGAATAAAAACCGTTGCTTCTATTTCTTCATACAGGTTTGTCCGTTTCGAAAAATTGGTAACTATGAAATTCTGAATACGAAAGGTACAATTTAAACCAATATAGAACTTGGAAACTATGGTCAACGACTGTTTTTTGGTTTTTGGGAAAAAAATTTTAATGCCAGATATTTTTATAAAAAGTAATATTTTTTCGTATGAATCAACTTTTAGCATTAGATTTTCGTAAATGTCAAAGGTGGCTTTCTAAGTTCAAATCCGGTAATTTTGATCTTTCCGATTAGTATCGGTCAGGAAGACCAACAAATTTAAACAATGCAGAAGTGGAAGCAAATCCATGTCAGACGATCCATGTCAAATACTCTTAACCAAGCATGCTCGACCATCCAAGAATATTTGTACCAGATTGGTAAAGTAAGGAGAGCAGGTGTTTGGATTCCGCATAATTTGTTCGAAGAAAAAAAGCTAACCGATCCATCACATGCAAATTATTGCATCAACGACACAATTTGTTGATCGCTTAATCACTGCAGATGAAAAATGGATTCTGTATGATAATACAAGACGCAAAAGGCAGTGGCTAAAATATTTTCTAAATGGCAAAAAAATCATATTTGGATGATGTCAAAAATGCGCTCTCCAGATATTTTGTCCAAAAATCAATTGGTTGTTGATAACGAGGGTGATTGGGTAAATATCATTGACTGAAAATAAAAACTTTTTAAAAATTTATGTTTTTGAAAGTAATGTCGTTTTTTACGACATTACTTTCCGGTCCCCCTTCCGGTATTCTTATAAGAATATTATAAAAAAATGTAGAAATTACAGCCGCTTTCACTATACGTTTCGTCCGTTTCGAAAAATTGTTAAATAAGAAAATCTGAATAAGAACGATGTCGTAAATCACAAGCCAATTTTTCCACATTTTCCTGTGCAAGAAATACAAGTTGGAATTTTCTAAGTAAATCATGTTCTGCAATAAAATTTTGTTCGTAATTAAATGATTACTTGAATTGATTATCCGCTTTCATATTGCAATGAAGCTTCCTCAACATTGAGCGTGGGGGATTGGATTTGTATCCTCGTTTATAGGCGAGCTTGTGTTGCAGGACTGTGTATTACCCAGGTTGGGCACATTAATAGACACAATTTAACCGATTAGTTCACCGCATGCGCATTAAGAGCAGAATTATCTTCGTTTCTCTTGTGCTCGTTTTGTTGTTCTATTTCATTTCAATTTGTGTTATTTCCTGTGTTTTATGATTTTGCACGAAATTAAATCCACTTCGTCTCATTTATTTTTACTCGTTTGTTTGCATTTTTTCCCATACCTTAATTTAATTTTTTCTTTTTTTACCTGTTTAAATGTTTTCGTTTGTATATATTTAGTTTTGTGTGCTTCGGCAAATAAATTTGTTTTGTGTTACTAAATTCCGTTTTGTAAATGTTTAGTTCCTATTACCTTTGATTACGCTAGGTTTTGTTGGGTTGGGTTGTCTTCGCTGACAATAATTATTTTCATTTGATTTCATTCGTCCCGTTTTTATTTTATTTTCAGGCGTTGTTTGGTTTAAGTCCACGTCTCCTTGCGTTTTGCAAATGGGGTTTCGATTCGTGGACGATTGCTTTGCCCTTCTTATGAACTCATCCGCAAGGCGTACCTAATTGTTAAAGCTTTTTTATGGAAATACTGGACACGACCTCACTGTTCATTTCTCAATTGTTAGTTTATCACTTCCCAATTACAACATTTTATCCAAATCGATTGTAACATTTAATATAAAGTGAGCTTATAATGAAGAGGAAACGAAATAACAGTAACATAAATTATTTTGTACACAATACATATTTTGGTCACGATTTCTGTTCTTTGCTTTATTTATGTAACTTTGTTTTTTACTTTAATTTTCGATCATTGTTATATGAAATTATTTATTTGATTTGTTAATTTATTGTTTTTTTCTTGAAATGTTTGTATGCACTGTTTGTTGGTTTGAATTAGTTTTATTTTTTTTGTAGAATCATCGCCCATAATAAATAACGTTAAATATAATATGGCCGATGATTAGTAAGTGTTGAGGTTCTTCTTCATTATAAACCTTGAAAAAATGTAGTATTATTTATAACATGATTTTATAATTATCTGGTTCGTCGCAATAGTCAATACATAACAATAAAGTTAGCTATTTTTATGATATTATTTTTAGAATCTTTTTAAAAACAAAAGCACAAAATTAACAAAATCTATTTACGATAAACCACATCATTTCGACAAAGATAATTCAATCCACATAATATATTTTTATCATAGTTTCAAAACAATTCTGCAGGAATTAAAACAAAATGTGTAAGAAGCATAAAACTATAAAATAATGTTGGAAGTATAATTGTTTCGATAAACATTACGCAAATTCGATATACTGCTCATCACTCGGTATTTTTGGAGAATACTGCAGACCTTAAATTATAGAACATCATGTCTGAAGTTAATATTTCATCATATACAAGGAAAATAAAGAACCTGAATTGTATTGATAAATCTACTATCTAAAATTTAAATCAATTTTGTTTACATTTTTAGTGGTCGGGATTAATACATAAACATTTGGATAACTGAACTGCGGCCCATAATAGTGCCCCTTGATGGTTTCCCATAAAAGCCGGACCCGTAAACGTGGTATAACACGAAAATGAAACAGTGTGAAGCTGCACTGCAAGGTTTTACGTGACATTGGTAATAAAACCGTATAAGCGTGCTGTTTTCGAAATGAATAAAGTGCGCACAAAGCTCGAGTTCCGGGGAAGGAAAGACCGATGCAATAACAGTTTGCATTTTGGAAGCTTAAACGAAAAAGTATGTGTTATTTAATATGCACGCTTTCAAAGCAACTAGTACTTTGTGTTTTCAATTGAATATTACATTTTAAAAGTTAAAAACAAGCGAAGTAGGATTTCTTTTTCCACATCGCGGACTCCACAAAGCGCAGAACTTTTTAAAGCTAACATGTTTCATCGTTCCGCGTTTTCCCTGCGAATACCTGGAGGTTTCCGACGTTTAATATTTAATGCGGAATATTTCGCGAAGTCACACACAATTACCGCGATAATATGTCTCGGCGGATGGAGGTGCACTTATTCGTTATGAACTGCTTGGCCTCGGCTGTTGTTTTTCGGCTTTCGAGTAACAATTTTATAGTCCGCCCGTGACACGCTGTAGGGAAACGGAAAACACGCATGGGACATTTCGCTTTCCTTTACTCCGTGAACTTTTAAATTTAGACAGTTTTACGTCCGTGGGGAACTAAGAGACTTTGCGAAGAACTTTTATATCCACTGATGTGTGAGACTACTCAATTTATTCTAAAAGTCAACTGAAAGTTTCGAATTGTATGGTTCATCCATTGATTTAACTACAAATTTGTAAAGCGTTTTAATGTTAAATCAAATCGAAATGGATATTTTACATATTTTACATAGCTGATGCATGGGAAATAATAATTGTCCGATGATAATTGATCACGGCAAGTCTTACTTAAATAAGAATACATTAAAGGTAAGGACCAACTCGCTAATTTAAGGGAAAACGATTTTTGCAAGCTAAACAATCACTTGGAACAAAGATCCCTTATAAAAATTATCATGTAATTACGTCACGATGTAAATAAATGTGAGCTTTTTAAACTCTGTTTGCATAAGGCAGTGTATACGTGCAACTCGTTACAATAGTAAGTATATATAGTGTTTTATTCAAACTTAAATTATATACAGAATTTTACAGCGGCTATATGACAACGACAACGAACAATTCTTACGATACAACATTGACAACAAACATTAAATTATTGTACTGACCAATTCTAGAAATGCGGCTCCTACTGGGTCAAGTCTGATGTGATGACGTCCAACGAAAGGAATCGGATATATCGACGCAACACACGAAATATAGGAATATATGCAGGAAAATTACACAAAATTCACACATCTACGTACAACAATCATGAACACAGATACAACATCCGTAGAGAAGAATTGATATAAATTCCTATTTAAAGAAAATATAGTAACATCCAAAAGAAATGGAAAGGCTCGATAGAAAAAAAAACTCAAGAATAACAACGATAATAATGAAATTATTATATACCGATGTAGCTGGAGTTAATATGACGCTGTCAAGGAAATTCAAGAAACGAACTTTGAGATGCTATAGAGCCATGTCATCAGGATTATGGACATATGCTTTCAGCGTAGATCTAGTAGTTTTACGAATTTCATGAACTCATGGATAGCATGCTGGGTAACTTTATAAAATAAGATACTTCCACGTCACGTGATAAGAGAAAGCCCACATACAGGATGACTACGCTATTGTGGACGTGTGGATACATTCTCTTCTTTTAATCACACCGATGTGGTGATCAATATCAATATGAATATGTTTAGAAACCGAAATTATCCATTTGCAACAAAAGTATTATCAGAAAAAGCAGACCCAGACAAGAAATATGAACAAATAAACAAACATTCCTCACAACAATGGATGAGATTGCCAATAAGCATAATAAGGTCCCAAAGTTCACGATATGAGATTAGTTACTGGGTTACCACTAGACTCAGTTGTATTAGGCCCCGAAAAAAACGAGAAGATATTGAATATTTAGAAATGGAGAATTCGAATTTACTTTACCCAAGCCTCGGTGAACTCTCACGATTATTGAATACGTCGTTTACATATAAGGCTAAGGCTTAACTTAACTTTAATAAAGATTTTGTTTTGTATTATTCTTTTGTGACATAATTAGTTTGACGTCGACGTCATAAATTGTCAATAAAGGGTTGAATAATATTGAAATATATCTACGGCGATAGGTGGAGCGGAGGATTCTCACCTGAGCTTAAGTAAGCCATAATTAATTTCGAGATTCACTGATTACAGAACGTGGAGATCAGATTTGTGTAAAAGAATATTTTTTGAATAATCGTTAGCACTATAATCCAAGATGTCGAACGAATCTTGTGTTTGATTAATGAATAAATAAAGTAGTAAATAATGGAAACAATAAATTTTCTTGGATGTCTCGTTTTATATGTATACAGGAGGAGTCTGAAATTCTCATTAATTTTCCACTTAAGGCAAAAATTTAAACATTTTTTCTCATGACATTTTCTTGCTGATATTCAATTTTAATACTTATTTCATGAATATATGGAAAACTGTATTCAGTACGTTGCATCCCACAAACTCCTCTGCATATATAACTTTATAAAGTACAACACTGGAAATGGCATGAAACATTGTGGGCTAACAACAAATAGTTGCGAATATAAATGCTTAAAAAAATAAAGTGCATACCTTTGCTAGCTCCGTCTGGTCCACGAAGAATAGTACACTCTTCTATTGTTCCGAAAGGCGCGAATAACTGTCTGACATCCTCTTCAGTTTGTTGCTTGCTGAGCATACCCACGAACAGCTTTCTGTCTGCATTCGTAAAACACATAGATTAGTGATATGCCAGGGACAATGTAAACACATAAACATATCTAACGTTGGTGCAATTCCATTTAATCGTCGGCTAATATTGACACTCAAGGTACGAGCTTAGGAGCTAGCGATCGATTTTACTGGAGCTGTTTGTCCTCAAGGACGAGTGATGGGGATTTTTCTGGAAGACTGGTTTAGCGTAATTGGATCAAAGGCATGTTCGAAATCGGGACAGGATATAATGAAAGGATTACTCTCGAAAGGAGCCCGTTCGACCCTCGACACTGCACAATGTCTCGAAACGACGGTGTTCCGGCTTCGGCAAAATATGTCTGGCGAAATTGTTTTACGTGGACGCGAGTTGAAAAGAAGTTATCTGGGGTGAATCTATAAATGAAACATTAAAGTGTCGTTTACATAATTTCGAAAACTTGCAAACACAACATGCTTTGCAAAGTCGCTGGGCCAAACATACAGGGCGATTACCAATATTTGAATAACTTTATTAACGATGTTATTAGTATTAACGAGTAAAAAATAAGACGTTGATGATTTCACAATATAATTCAAATTATAGGATTTATGCACAACTTGTATACAACAAAATAAGAAGCAATTGACATGCACCTTTATATTTGAAGGAGCCTATGTAATTATTTTTGTAAAATTGTGATTTGTTATCTGAAATAATTTAAATCTATTTAAGATATAGTTATTGCTGGCGTTCCTAATGAATTATATAAATATCTTTATAGTTAATTAGTTTTTGTGACACTGCATCTTTCGGGCACCACTTGCATTTCGGAAATTCTTGAAAGGTTTCCTTGATGAAAGGAAGACGATAGTATCTTTCGTCTTCCTTTCATCAAATGTATAAAATGTATTTGACTATTTGATCAATTGTAGCTTTAGAACATTGAAGAAAAGGATAGCTTGGAACGAGTGTCAGGAGAAGACTTGAAAAAGCTTTGAAGTACATCATCAAGGAAAATGGAAATGGAAATGCAAAAGCAAGTAGAAACTAAAAAAGAAAGTATAGAAACTTTACCCTCTACCCTTTACATTGCGTCATTTTTGGTTTCAATTAAAAATGATCCAATGGTTTTGATTTGGAACAAACAGCGAAAATATTAATGGCATGGCCATCTTTTGGTAGCATTTGAATCATTTTGGAAAATCCAAAAATTTTCGTTTTTGCTGTTGTCGTAATTTTAATAACAACGTCTCTAATCTGCTTAGTCGATATTGGTTATCTGGCTGTATATTGGATGTTTGTCGAGAGTCGTCCGGTTGGGGGAAGGGTTATGACAGTGCTCTGGTAGTTGCGTTGTAAAATACGCGGCGTTACACTGATCATACATACTTACCGACCCGCACCTAGTGTGCAGACGGTCAAAAATACAGGTACTTCTAAAACCGCGGGAACAACTAGCAAGAGCCCGTGCTGGTTTCTAGAAATAGCTGTACGTTACGAAAAAGAGAGACATGTAAACGCACTATATATACATCCAGAGGTACACAACGGCTATAGACATACATCGAACGAACGAGCTGACCATGGCTGGCACAGGAACAACGCACTACAACAGTCTAATACGCACGACACTGTCACATCGCCACAACAAGGACAGGACGTGGTCTTACTTGACCGGGTCCGGGCGGGGCGAAGGGAGCTAGCTATCTCCTCGTTACCTTGCCCCTACTTCCAGCAGATGCCGCCGCAGCTGCCGGCCGCCATCGCGAGCTCTGCAATAAGAACAGAACTAGGAGGCGGCGTCTCGGGCGGCGGTCTCGGGTCGCCTAGCCTGCATGGATATCAGAATACATATACACTACCTTATCACCGAAAACCGAAACGGACACACAACAGAAATAAGGCGCTAAGGTTCGGTCGGATCGCGCCCCGCGGCATTGACATGTCACGCCAAACTTTCGTGAAACTTTTCAAAAACTCGTACCAAACAGCCTGCGGAGTCGCGAAAGAGTAATTACCTGATTAAAAAGATCGAAAGTTAACAAAACCAGCTGAAAATAGGATACTTGGAGACGTTATTTCACAATACGTATCGTATGTAGTAAATTGTAATAATTAATACAATATTAATATTATAGAGGAACGAACCTGTGTGCGCTTTCAACTACAGGTGTAAGATGTAGCTCGATATATAAGAGTAATCATCAGTTTTAATATCATCATTTATGATGATATGTTATGTATCTAATTCATTACAGCTAGTATCGAGGAAAACGGTTATCTATCCGGCGCTAATAAAACTCTGAAAGATTACTGAGGAATTGATTGAAAAAAGCTACCAGTCCTAGAAGAATCCAGCGACAAAGACGAACGATGTTAGCTATGTTAGCTGTTTGTTTTTTCAATCAACTCCTAGGTAAGCTTTCCTGATAAAGTAATTAAATTATTACGAAATATTGAAAGAACTAAACGAGTTTTATTAGCACCTTTTATTAACACCTTCGTTTGCACGTTGCACGGTTGCTGCTGCTCCTTACCTCTACTTCCTTTTAATCTTGGAAACATTGTTAATAATACAACTTCAACCATACTTTGTTATAATTCAATCGAATCGTTACATTGTAACTTAAATGTAATCCAAAAGATGACAAAATAATAAAAATAATAATAACAGTAGATGTAGTATACTTGAATCAACGCGGTATGAAAATTATGGTCAAGAACTAAAAGATGCTAATAAGACAGAGACAGAAAACAACTGTTGAATGAATAGCTAGATTATAGACTATACCAACGGTGGTATATTCAAAATTGTTCATTCATTAGCCATTCAACGGACGGAATATTAAATGATTTATGTAAATATCTGTACACGATGTTGAGCAGAGTTGGAGTTATAGTCCGTTGTAGTTTCCTAATTGGTTAATGTTTAATTAATTGTTAGATCTGCGATAATAGATAGTAATCATCCCAAGAAAAATGAAAAAAAAATATTTTGTTTATTGAAATAAATTTATATATATATTGTACAGTCAGTACAGTGTTTGAATAGATGCATGCCACGCGTTACTAATCGTGTCTATATCTCCTCTTGCTTCAATTTTGATTACGGGTAAAACCTCCGTGAATTCTTACATTTAAGAAACTATAGATATAAAACCTAGAGGTTTGGTAAATGTAAGGTCTGAAATGTTGTCTCATATTGAAAAATCTTTAGGTTTAGATCCAATATCAGCTGAAAAAAAAAACAGACAAGCAGGAAATATTGGTTCGTAGAGGACTGTGTAGAGGTAGCAGAGGAGATAAACAAATAATACAAGATTTACGGAATAAAAACACAATAGGAAGCAGGGAAAAATATAACACAAGAAAACAATCGAAGAGCATGCACAAGAAGAAAAAAGTTTCTACAATGAGAAAAAGCTCATAACCATTGAGGAAAAATTTCAGAATAAGGAAATCCGAGCATTGCACCAAAAAATAACAAAGACAGAAAAGGTTACCATAGCAAAAATAGCTATTTTTAAAACCAGGAAGGAGTCATACTGAGTGAACTGACGCAAGTAATAGAAATATCGAAGGAACAATTTGATGAATTTCTAAATGCGAAAAATAAGGAAGACCAAGAAGTAATACTTTACAATGCCAGAGGGGAAGAGGAATATATAGAAGTACCACAAAAATAATCAGACCTAAAATAAAATTATAGAGGATACAACTTATAAAGTACTGGCAAAACTTATTAAGGAAAGATTAAGCAATGCTACAGAAGGTGTCCTGGAAATCAGGCAAGTTTCAGGAGAAACAGATCGGTAAATGACCACATTTTGCTCTCAAAGAAATCCAACCAACCTGTTGAGAATTGATATCAAAAAGGCATATGATGGAGTAAATAGAGAACAAATGTACAATGCAATGAGAAGATTACAAATACCCGAAAAACTTACCAGGCTAACAACTATGACGGTGAATAAAACAAAATAAAGTGGCTAAAAAATCAATAGAATTTGTGTTGGGAAATAGCGTGAGGCAAGGTGATCCTCTCTCTACTACACTCTTCAACCTGGTTTTGGAAAGAATAATTAGAAGCAGTAAATTAAAAACGGAACGGACAATATACAACAAGGAGCATAAATGCGGACGACCTTACACGAATGACGAAAGGCAAGTTAAAAAGTTCTTATGCCCGCAAGTCATGATAAATGAAAAGGACACAAGGACCAGGAAATAAAAGTCAGAATTGCGAAAGGTAACAAGAAGTACGGAATGCTGAGAATTGGAAAAAGGAGACCATGGAAGAGATGCATGGTGTAGAGCAATAGCTAAAAATTCTAAAGATGCATAATTGGAAAGAGAAAACGAGACACAGAAAATAATGGAATAACATTGTTCAATAAGCCCAAGTCCTTCAGGGCTTATTGAGAGTATATATATATATATAAATTTATTAAAGAAAAATTGATGAGAGTGATTATAGGCAATACAGGCAGGTTTGTGGATTAAGCCTAGTGGGAAATCTTCGCACTTTACCTTTGGGTGTTGCAGAAATGTGCGAATGCTGATTTTGTCGCGCCCCCATCATGTTTGTCTATATGTCTGCACACCTCTCTATTTACATGCCATGATTTGTGAAGTGTTAAATTGTTAACTACATCACCTTGAGACGAATTCAGTTTATAAGGTTGGGCATATGTTGAAAATGAATCAATAATAGCTAAAAATTGGCATACCACCAATATGTAGTATTTAGAAAAGCTTAACTGCCGTAGGAGTTATGTTTAGTTCTAATTTCAAAATTTTCTGTCATATTTTGTTGTTTGACAAAATTTGGATTGATTAACAGTTATAGGTTTGTATAGAATTCCTTTGACTAGGCTAATATATTTTATTCATGTTATCTTGTGTTTTATCGAGACCAAGTAGTTTTGAAATGTTGTACTAAATTTTTCGTATAATTCCATATAATATTTAATTCTGGGTGCAATACATTTTTTAATGATAGCAATCATCTCCTATTCAAAGTTATTCTTTGAAAACTGTGCCAGTTTGCTTTGCTTTGTTGACTTCTGAAATAATTATTATTATAGTTGGAATGCCAATTATTTGGTCTTCTTGATTTGAATGAACTGTTTCATCATCATCATCCTTCTTTCTCTATTGTGAAGAAATAGCTGAAGACTTTAACAAGTGCAATTCAATCGTAGATGCAACAAGCGACTTATGGTAGAAGAGTGGGTAATTAATTCACAAGGCTTTTATGATTGTAAGTAATATTGGTAGCCAGGAGCTGTGACTGGCGTTTTTATAATGGAACCCCTTACATGAAAGAAGCCATTAAAGAAGAAGAAGAAGAGCAATCAAACAGAACGAAATATTTCTTGGTGGATACACACGTTCGCTAATATGAAGATAGATACGAGAAAACATTGCAATGAGGAAAAAAGAGCAAGACTCTGGCATTTGAATACAATTTAACTTACTAATTACAATAATACAGTGTGTAGCACCCTGTAGCAATTATATCGTAGGTATCGGTTCAAAACGCGTAACTGTAGAATAACCACACCAAGGTTTGTATCAAGTTCCAAGTCAGGCCAGAACTTGCAGCAAATCTTAAACAAGGCCAATTTTTATCACTGGGTGCAACTAACAATCATCGGGTGAACTCATGGAGTGTAGAGGGGAGGTATATAAATATGCCTTTGCTACTAACAAACAAAAAAACTGTAATAAATTTGTGAACCCTGCGATTTGTCAACAAATAACTAGTGCATACAAAGAACTATAACTAACAGCCCTACAAAGTTTCAGTCGCCAGTAAAGCCTAAAAAAGGATTAAACAGTATTTCTAGCTAAGCTACAATCTTCGAAGATTATTTGTATACTAGGTCGACAAACCTGACGTGTGTTATCCTATTGAAAAAATTGCCAGTACCTTAGTGGCTGAAAAGGCATCTCGATTTTCTTGAAAATCGTGTGTGGAATGAAATTTGAATTAAGTTTATATTTGTTTGCTGAAAAAGTAATGACTACATTGGCATTTAGAATCGAGGGCAATGTAGTTTAAGGTGTGGAAAAATCTATATACTGACGAAATAAAATTGGTTCGGCGCCATCTTGAAGGATAAGATCATACAGGGGTATAGCTGGAAACTACTGTTGAATCTAAAACGATTAACTTGACATAAACAAGAATTGGTACCTCTGGGTATTTCAGGTAAAGCAAGATCCTACGCTGGTGCTTTATTTGAAATAACAGAAATGGCAAATGGCTCTTTCATTCTTCTGTTTGGGTCCCTCCAAGGATGTGAATCACTGGAGTGATCAGGACCCTAACATACATACTGACAAAGCATGGGTATCAAATCTACGGTGGCCAGTAAAGTAAAAAATATTGCATCTGCAACAGATTCATGACTTCGGTGGAAAAAAAATGTTTAACTTCAAAACTGGTCCATGTGGAATCAAGAGAAGACTCGCAGGAGCAAAGCCATTTAGACTTTGCCCAAAAAACTGGTGAAGTTTCAATCTTAACAACACGGGAATAACGGGTTCATTCACAGGATAATTAAACAGGAATCGTAGTTCATGTAAAATTGAGCATATTGATAAGTTTGTTAAAGTAATAGACGTATGCAGGCGCGATGGTCTAGTATAGTTATTACAACTCTGATTGTCATGCCTAATGTCTAGTGATAATTTTAACTATGTTACACAACACTGAATAAATTTTATGCCGAGATGCAATAATTACTATATAAATAGGTACCTTCACAATTAAAAAAAAAGATAAATACAAGCTCATAAACATTTTTACAATTCATGTCAACGTGGGGCGTAACAACAAACGGAATGATTGAACCAATTGATAACAATTGTAGTTTTTATTATACTTCTGTAAGGAAGCGTTTTCAATCAAACTAAAAATTATATCTATGGCGTCATATCGTGTCACATGTCATTTACGAAAAATATATTATATTAATGAATTTCACCAACAGTTACTTATACCTACCTACACCATCGACGAGAAGCAGCAAAATCCTGCTATGTTTTTATTACAATGCTGTACAAACACCTTTTATTTCAGATGTTCGTCAGGGGTTCATTGATGTTACCAATGGCAAATATTTTTTCGTAATTAGGAAATAACATTTATTGACTAAATATACATTTCGAACGCAGTGCATTCATCGTTTAAACTAAAAACGAATGCAGAAATGTAATGACGTTATTTGATATTGACATGTTTAATGTTTACGAGTAAACATTGCACTTGAAATTTACATTCAGTCATTCATAAATGTTATTTATTGATTGCGAAAAAGTGTTAATGGTCATTCGTTTGGGTGCCACATTTTTAAAGATCTTCTACTTCAATAAAATTCTGTTAAAACTTATCATATTTTGAGTTTTATACGATCCATCTATCTTAGTTAAAGATCTCATTTTGTAATTTCAAGAAAAGTTTTTTTTTAATTCGACTAAGTGCAAGTTTTTAGCATACCATGTTTTATGAAACTGATGAAATAAATACGTAGAATAGACTTTTCAAAGGAACGGGTTATTATTATTAATGCAGAAAATTTTAACTTAATGATAACCAGTGTGCAACGTGCACCGGTTAATATTTGCAAACTAGTTGGTGTAAGTGGAAGGAAAATGAAACACAGACGTACTTAAGAGAGCTCCTGAAGTATATAACCTGAAAGGGAGATAAGAAAAGTAAAACGTTTACCGTGGGGTAGTATTTTTATAGTCCTGCCAGAAGACATCGACTATCAATTCAGGCGAGCGGAAGACATAGAGAGTTCATAAACCAGAGCAAGGAAAGACAAAGAGAAACATCAGTCAGCGGCACTCGCAGAAATACGTAAAGTTTAAGTAAATGCGGCAATTTACTGTAAGAAATGAACTCGATTCGGGACATTCAATTCCGCCCGAGCGGTGTACAGTGGAAGGGAGCCAGTTGCCAAACGGACCAACGTCACGAGCATATCTGATTGTCTGAACTGACAAACCGTGTTTAATAACGGACGAGACGCGATGAGCAATGAAAAATAAATTCGCATTTAAAACGGCCGACGGAGTGAAGGAGGCGGAGATTATTGCGAATTTCAAATGATCTCATTTATTAGCGCGCGACCGTCGATCTTATCTGAAATGGGACTCTTTTCAGATCGAAACAAATAATTATTCCTATCTATTCCGAAAACGGAATGCCTCGCTATTTCGATGCATAATTAAATAAGGGCGTTGAAAAGGTAGAGAGGTAATATGATTTCGACGTTTTTGATGGGGTTTTATTTCAGTGAATTTACATCATTCGAATTTTAAATAGACCCGACCGGCGAACCGTTCCGATCTGTCCGAGAAGGAGAAAAGACAAATTAGGTTAATTTATGTAAAAATATATCAAACGGACTTAATGATGAATTAATGCGTGAACAAGTGACAATTTTAATAAAATTTCTTTCTTCGGGTCGACAGTTCGCTTTTATTTTAAATTATAATTTTTCCATTTCGCTAAATTAAGAAATTACGAAATTCCAACAAACTTTTTTTGTAATAATTGCACAATTATATACAATTGCGAACACAGCCTTATAAAATGTGATAATATTCCTTTGCACTATATTTTTATTAAGCAATAAGGCATTCCATATTTAAATAGAACATCTTATACAACAGACTACTTTTGTGCTAATTTGCAACACTGCTGGCTGTATTTTACAATCATCATGTGGTGTAAAATAAAATCATGTATATCTACACTGTTTAACGGCTTATACAGAAAAATACATCAATGATTATTGACAAATCTTTATTAAAATAAAATGTACTAAGTCGAAATGAAAATAGTCTTCAATGAATAGGGCGATCAAAACTAGTTGGCCACATATTTTAAGTTCCCTATTAATCATTCAAGGAAATTGATTTAATTTGTAAGCAGTAATTGTTGTAAAAGTTTATAATGCTTTAAACATAATGAACGATTATATTTGTTGGCGACATTATTGCATTGCAGAAATGTATGTGGAGATTGGAAATGATCAAGGATGAAAAGCAAGATGTTTGGTATTTTTGTGGGCGTTGCGTTTTTGAAAAACTTGAACCACAAAGTCATTTTCGACAAGAGGCCGCCAAAATTGTCATTAGATTTTTTTGACACTGTAGAGTTAAATGTGATTGAATATATGTACAGTATAAATATTTGTGGCTGATTATTGTTTTGTATACATTTTCACAACAAGCAATTTTTTTAAATTAAGAAAAATCTCTATGCTTTATGTTTTATGTCGTTACAAAAAAAGATGAGAAAAGATGTTTATTTGCTTGAAAAGTGCACACAATACCGTTACTAAAACGGCAGCGGTGAAACGGCATAAATTAAGCTCTGAAAGACGTCAAGTGGTAATTTCATTTGTCGACGATTAAGTAGAAAAGTACGCAGAACGATAAACGCTTTGCAGGTTACATTAATCAGGCGCTCTTGTGTGAAGGATGTGTGCACATCACAGTGTGTGTCATAGTCACGCATACGACTCGTAGGTTCTGAAGGAGCTTCCGTCGACAGAACATGGAGGCTTTTAATTAATGGATGATGAGCAAGAATTATTCACACAATAGGACGATAAGTGCATAAGCTCAGGAGGCTTAAAGAACGCACAAGTGGCTGTCGAGTTTTAACAGGCATTCTCTGACTCTTCCCGTGAAAATACCATAATGAGGTAAAGTGGCGTGTCGTCGAGTTGATATATACGCGGCGGGAATCCAAGTAATTTAAATGGTTATAATTAAAATCTTTGACAGTTGGTTACATCTCTTTAAGAGTCTAAATTACAAACAACAATGACGTAACGAACAAACGAAATTTTTCGATAACTCGTGGGAATTTACACTCGAAGCAATTATGTTCGTTCTGCACATTCGCACTCACAAACAAACAACACCACACTCCAATCGCTCGCAAAGTGCAAAATATACCTTAAATATTAGTGTAGTTTTAGTAATTATTAGTTAAGATTTACTTTTTAACCAATGTATTAATCAATTGAAATGATCTCAACGCATGTGATTTTTCAACGAAAATGTTAAGAGGTTATACAAGCCGTATAAAAATCAACTTAGTGAGAATAATAAAATTTAAGTACATGTAAAATGTTAAGATGAATAACTTACCTCCGCGGTTTTCACTGTCCGCTGGTTTCACTTGGATGGGGCGGTTCATCTGGAAATATTAGGATAATATAGAAAGTTACACGACATTAATGTTGGTGTAAACAATTTTTGCTCACAATATAGGATCAATATTTCTCTACAATATCTGTATAATGTTATTTGATTGTAAATAATACTGAGAATGGGCCCAGCTAGTAATAATGCATACTTGAACATTATTTTCAGTTACTATTCTATTTTGCATTAATTGAGGAGGAAGTAAATTCTAATCTTGAAACAACATGCGATAATATGAAAAAAGGACAGGGGCGTAGTTAATAGAAATATGGAATCTGAAGAAAGTCAAAGGGAAATAGAATGTAGTAGCAATGGTGGATTTTTATGGGATTTATGAACGTTAAAGGTAACATGGTTTCACCATCCTTTTGAATGTAGTTCAGGATTCAATTTCATTGAAATTGCTTCTTATATACATCCAAGCATGGATATGTTAGGTGTTATTATTTTTCGAAATGCTTTTTTTTACAGCAGAATTTTACGAGCACCAAAATCGTGCCAATATATTTAGTGCAGAATTTCTCATTAATTAATAATGAAAAAGTTGCAATGTTACTATTTTCAACTTTAAACGTGCATGCCTGAAAAAATTGAAGGCGAAAAATATGAATTCTATGAAATGATGAACGTAATGAACGTAATATTAGAGTGCTGTTAGGGGATGTAAATGCAAAATAGAGAGAGAACTTATGTACAAACATCAGGGAATTATCCAGATGAATTGCAGAAGAAAATGAGATGAAAATAATGAGCACACATTTCGAAAGAAAGGACATACATTAAGGCACTTGGGTTTCCCCAACTGGGGAATACAGAAACCAAAGAGATCATGTGCTGATAAACCAACCCCATCAAAGAATAAAAAAAATGCTTAGTGAGAATAAACATGAAAATAAAGAAGTACCAGAAGAGGAAAAAAAGGAGGACAAAGGTGCGAGGCAGTATAACATGGAGGAATTACAAAAAGCAGAAGTACAAAAAAGATACGAAGAGGATACCGAGAATGATAACAGAAATTAACCCAAAGCATAGACGAAGAATGGAAGAAAACGGAGTCGATTATTCCATTATTATTATTCAACCGAAAAAACGACCCCACTTAAGATGCATCAGAAGGAAGAAAGGTGGTGAGAACTTTGATCGATGGAACGAGAATGTCAGAGAAATATTTTCAGGAGATGCTAAATGAAGACATAGAAGAAGACGAAACGAATAGTACGTCGGTGGACAACTACCAAATCGCAGAGTCAACAAAGGAAAAATGGACGCAATCATAGCGAAGCTCAAAAACAGCAAAAGCTCAGGACAGAACTGAACACAGACAGAGAATATAAAATACGCTGGAGAAGACCTGAAGCAAAATATGGAGAGAAGAAGAGCTGCCGCAAAATGGAGGGAAACGTCACTATAATATATTGTGTCACTATCTTAAAAATGGAGATGAAGCACTATATAATAATTACAGACTTGATCTACAATACGGTAGCCACATTAGTAAAAATAAAACTAGAAGGAATAGTGGAACCACAGAAACGCAAATACCAAGCAAGATTCGTGAAAGGCAGAGGCAGAACCGATGAAATTTTTATGTTGAAAGAAGTACTTACGAGTACAAAATTCCAACAGTCGTACTGTTTATAGATTTTAAGAAGTAAATGGAATAATACGTCATGCACAGGATGTTGAGAAAATTAATGAACATGACACTGAAGAAAACTGCAAGCAATGTAAAGTTTAAAAATAAATGTTAGAGTACTTTGAAATCAGAATCGGACTTAAAGAAGGGACCGCCCCCTCTCCACATTATTATTTAACATGGTACTAGAAAAAAATATGAGAGAGAACTAATTGACCAAAGAGGGACACATACTAAACAAATGTTACCAGGTGATAGGCTATGCAGATGACGTGGTCATTGCAAGTAGAAATGAAGCAGAACAAGAGGAAACAATAAGCATCATGCAATATGTGATTGGAAGTGAAGTAAGAAAAAAAAGCAAAATGATGAGAATAGGAAGAGATCAGGACACAAACACACAATTAGAAGTGAATACACAGTTGCGCAAATGAAATTTGAAGAAATAGGGGATTTTTTGTGCATCAGAACAAGTGTGGGGAAGAAAAAGAGATCGATGCGATGCAGAAATGTTCCTCAAGCTCGACAATAGAAAAATTTTGGCCATAATTGTGTCGAAAAGATTATAAAAACGGTTGGGGGCGCAAAATGAACAACAATTGCGTCCAAATCCACTTTGTCATTGATAACACTGCTAAGAATGCATGCGTTAAATTAACTTTGACTACAATGTGTATGCAAGTATCTTGGTTTTCTAGGTGCTAGGGTAAAATTTATAG
The DNA here is from genome assembly GCA_959613385.1 of Geotrupes spiniger. NCBI lineage: Eukaryota > Metazoa > Arthropoda > Insecta > Coleoptera > Geotrupidae > Geotrupes > Geotrupes spiniger. The sequence continues at coordinate 12,136,709 of OY390737.1, read as the reverse complement.
TTAGGTATAGTTTTAACTATACCTAACTATAAAGGAGGCTATGAAAAAACATTGGAATTATTTTCCTTAAAGTCTTAGAACATTGTCGATCTAGTATTTTGTTTCTGGCTATTTGTAGAACTAGTGACGTGTTATGGTTTTTCTAATAATGGAAAAAAATCTGACAAGGAATGAAATAGCCCAATGGAAATAAAAAATCGTACGCCTGCTGTTTACAATGAACCGTCTCCTTCTTATAAGATAATAAAGCTGTTTAAATGGGGGCGGAAATCCATATAAGACGATCCTCGAAGAGATTATCGAAGAACGCGATCGAAAAGTAGAAAAATTAATTGACGAAGATCAAGGAATTAAAATAGATGTGATAATTGAAAGTTTGCAAATTAGCAGAGAAGTGTTTGGGCCATCATCCATGATAAAGTGGGCATGTCAAAGGTGAGCGCCAGATGGGTACCGAAGATGTTGACTCCATTCGATAAACAACGTCGAGTTGAAACTGCTCAACAATTTTTTGAGTTTTGACTGGCAGAGTTATGGTCATTAATTTTTTGGACCGGAAGGAATTTTATTAATAGACAATAGTGTTCTCTATGGAAGTACGTAGCCGTTTTTTGATTGGATGTAAAATTTTTCCTTTATGAAGAATTTATCACTCATTTTTAGGCAAATATCGATTCATTCCTTAAAAAGTGCACAATTTCCATAAAAATTGATAAAAAAGAAGACCCCTACGTACTTCCAAAGCCCAATGTACATACAAGCCGAGAAATCCGTCCACCCGTTTAGGTGCTTTTAAAATAGGTGTTTTCGGCGACGGGCTCTATCGCCACAATTTGTAATGAAAATGACAATAAAAATGCTTTTTGTACTTCAATATGTGGTTAATGAACCCCCTGAGAAGAATTTCTATTCCGCTTGTCATACTCTCAAAATAAATTAATAAATTTAGCTCTTTTTTCCTGCCTCTAGAGTGGTTTTACCCCTTAATGTACATATGACAACTCCGCATTCCTTAGCCAGCACATGGTTAATAAACACGTAGGATGTTGATTTATAATTACCTTCTTGACATTTCTTACAGTGTTGATAAAATTTGTAAAATTTTAATGTGAATTGAACAACATCTGTTAAAGAAACGCCGTCAATGGCACACATTGCAATTGAGTGCTGTAATTTTTACCTCTCTTTAAATTGTTTCATTCCAACATTCTTAAAAAGCAATCATTTAAAATATATTAATTACATTGCCAAATATTTGTCGTACCATCAACATTTGACGGAAATGAATTAATAATGCACAGGTCCATATCGCTGCTACATAATCGAAATATTTCGTGCGCTCCTTTTATATTCAAGTTAAGACTTCTTGACAGAAAAAGCACCCCAACACTGATAAATTATGCATGAGTGAATACCACGTACGTAAAATTTTTGATAAAAATATACATTTTCTCAAAGTTTGGGAATCCTAACATTGTTAAATGACGGCGGTGTGTTTGTTCAGTGGGCGAAGCCGCATATTTTCCTTGCCGAAAACTCAGCGCCTTTAAATATATTTTAAATACGCAACTAGACATAGGCCATTGATTTCCGTGTTCTTGTAAAATGTACTTTATTAACGCTGTGCGTATAGCCTCAATAATTTAATTAGATTATACGAGTGTATGCCATATCTCATGTGTGCCACTTGCATGGAACATGTTTCTAATTTAGTCTGATGACAGGAAATTAAAGTCAAGCTTCTGTCCATTATAGCAGGAATGTTGTTATCGGCTATCTCCATGGCTACAGCTGGCCGGAGCTTTGACACAACATACTAGCTTAATGCTTTGCTTCAAAGTCATATTACTCTAACATTGTGCCCGTAATTCCCCTTTGTACCTATACATGTATAAAATTCGAAAATTAGTAACTGCGGTATGACTTCTTTATAGTCGCGCACTAATTACCGAAAATATTTAATATAACGTTTCAATTTAATATCCCCATATTTCACCGTTTTTTTTTACAAATGTAATTACGAACGAAGATAGTTAAAATGTAATATTAATCAAACTGATTAAACCAGGTACACGAGCAAATAATTTTTCCGTTATTAATAAAACAAACGTGCGCGTTTGTGTAAATTTAAACAATCCAATTATATCCAGCGGAATCCGATACGACAAAAGTGTTTTTCAATTTGAAAAATAATAATTTATATGCGAATGATTAATGTAATTAGCTGGTGACACGAAACAATACGTATAATTTATGGAATAAGATACAGCCGAATGATGAATGTGTATCATTCCGTTAACAATGTGATAATGGCCCTCGAAGCGAAACAATGCTCCGACGCTTTCGAAAAAAGGGGACATGCGGTTTGAAGATGTATGATAAATGATGACGTGGATCTGGTATTGAAATTGGGACAGGTTTTAACGTCAATCAATACATTTAACGCTGCTCCCTTCCCGTTTAATGAATTGCAGTTTAATTATTAATATAACAAATTAATATTCTCGACACTATTATATCGAAAGTTAATTGAAAAACTGAAGTAATAAAGTTTCGCTTGAAAATGTAGGGATAATAAACAAGCGTTTTGCTCGAACAATTTCGTTTTCAAAGGTTGGGCGGTATTGCCCGTATATATTCATTACATGAAACACTACTCAAATTATATTCCACATTGTCCCCTTTTAATTTATTATACTGCTCCGCATAATAACACTTTCAATAGTTTTACAGAATAAAAGAAAACAACATGTAACTCGATGAGTTTGCTGGTGAAATACGTTTCGTTCGCAAAAAAATCCAATTCTCACTTACGTTTACCGGATGCCGGAAGCAGAATATTTTGCGAAATAAGCAACAACATTGTTGGTTGATATAAATGATTATTTTTAGGTACAACTATAAAACGTAAATATCCAATCTCAAATTTTGCGACGATATTTTTAAAGAGTAATAAATTGATGTACTCTTAGACATTAAAGCTAATCATAACCAATTGTTTATAAAAAGGATAGGCGCTTTAAGAATAGTTAAGATAGTTGATTTTTGTATTTTTGTTTGTAATTTCGAATTTGTTTTGTTAATATTTTTTAAATGTCAAATTTTATGGCTAAGGAAAAGCACGTCGTTTTATGCACAGAGTGAATAAAACCATAATATGATTTGATTTGATTTTATTTAATTAAATGTCAATAGCCTTGCGAACAAAACTAGGTCTTAATTTAATTATATTATTATACATTTCAGGAAAAAATAACATAAAACGTTGTCATCAGCGTTGATGTCAGTCAAATAAGTGGCCAATGTTTGGTATTTTTTGTATAAATAATTAAAAAAAGGCAATCGGCCGCAAAATTTGAAAACACGGAACCCCCAAAAAAATGTTTCATAAAATGGCGATTAAACATTGAAACCAATGACGGATACATACTTGCTATTAATAGACCTGAGACGCAGTTACGTGTATAAAAGTTGCGTGTTTCGAAAATAAATAGGCAGCAGATGCTCAACAATGAAGAAATTAGCATTGCACATAAAAGGTAACAAACTGTCGAAAATCACGCCAGGTTCTCGGAAGCATTCGGACATAAAAACACAATTTCAATATACGGAACACAACGCGAAACAAACGGCAATTAAGCCCACGAGAATTATGTCAACAGTAGTTAATAAATCTTGCCCTACAGGCGGTGATTAAAGAAACGTTAGACCAAGTGTCTAACAAGTAAATAATAATTGCCATGTTGCGTAACAAAATTGAAATAAGGGGAAAACAGCTAATGGTGAGAGAGAACAAAAGATGCCAGGGAATTATATAAAAGCCATTAAAAAAATATCAACAATATATTTTAGAAATTTTGTTATTAAATACAACTTAAATTTAACAATTTAATAAATACATGAGCTTTTATGGCATGCGCGAGCTTTTTATTCTTAATCAAGATAACAAAGCATATTTACTGATTTAAAATCGACTCGCCCGAAATACTTAAAAAACCACCTGACGGAATAACCGTTTGTTCATTTCTATAAAAAATCATTTAGTAGTATTATAACTATAAAATTTATAAAAATAATTGAATTAAAACATTATTACGAATACTATGAGTCACCTTTTATATTTCTAATTATATTCTGCAGGAGGGCCTTCGTAATAAGTAACATTAGGGTTGTTGTAAAGAACGGTCATCATGCTTCCTCGAAAAGCATTGTGTGAGATTCATAGGGGAGCGCGACAGAGGTATTAATAATTTTATGATCCCAGACTTTGAATTAAAGTGAAATAATGTAAATGAAAATAAATAAATCGAGCTTTTTCTTGTTTTACTTCAAGCTATCAATAATTATTACCTTTTAGCGTATTATTAAATTATTATATAACTGTGAGATTAATTTTTACTTGTTCGAAAATGTAATTTGTATGAGTTTGAATAAATAATTTAGATTGCGCGTAAATGTGATGTGAAATTATAATTACAGTCTGCGATTGGGTAACATTAACTTTCGCGTCACGTTTATCGGTTCACGTGTTCGAAGTGTGACCAAATCCGCGTCGATACGTCGAATACATTTTTATACGGCTGCGGCGCGAAAGATATCTAGTGGCGATAACTTTATTTTTAGTTGACGTCCGCACGAAGAGCCATCAAAATCAATATCGCCTAAAAGCGTATCTGCTAAGGACTTGACAAATCTACTTACAACAATGGACAAGTCAAAGTGACTCGGCCTGACCGCTTCTATCGCTTGCACCATATGGAACAAGTTGGACGCCTCGTCGGGGTAAAAACACAATTGAAGGGTACACGGACGCGGACGTACGTTTTTGCAACACTCGGCGCACGAGGAGTCTTTCGGTCTGAATACACGATGAGCGGCGTCACGTTAGGGGCTGTAGCAAGAACGGAGGGTAGTTTGTCTCTGTACGCACCCCCCGAGCGGTTGCAGCGATCTGCGGTGGCAGCAGGCAGCGGGACTGAGCGAGGTATCGACACAACGCAGCCAATGGCGAAGAGTTTCAGCACGCACTCCTTATAGCCATTACGCTTGCTCATCGATCGAACAAAGTACAGAGAGACGTGCGACTTTGATGGACTATTTTGCGATCACCACTCCGTCATAGTTGATGCTTTTTAACTCAATGCACCTGTACGTGCAGAACAGGTGATAATGCAATGTAAGGAATTGCAATTGCATTTCTTTGTACTAATTTCGTATTAATTTCCATCATATTATTTTACTAATGTAACATATAATGTAATATATGTAATATATGTAATATATTAAACTCAACAGAACTAAAAGATTTGGGCAAAACTTCACAATTGTATGACACCTTTGTAGCCAATGATTTACTAACTAAAAATCTAACAACCAATTTCAAGTCGAAAAAATACACGTCCTACGGAAAAGGATAGCAACTAATGACATCTCGCAATATTAAAGTTTATTGCAACTTTATTATGTTCAATAAGGTGTTTCAAAAACTCCAGCATGCAATAAATCTAATAAATGACATAAAATATATCCTATAGTAGGATCAGGCCCGTATTGCTATATACCCTAGTATTTGCAGTATAAACTAGGATATAATTGCAAAGCACCTGGCATATGACGAACATTTAATTCAATAGAGTACAACGTTCATTAATCGATTATAAATATTCATAGTTAGCATCATTCAAATTTCTAGATTCGAAAAATGTAAGAATTAAAATTTTTAAATTCGAAAAATTTAAGAATTCAAATTTTTAGATTCGAAAAATTTTAAAAAATAAGAATTGTTAAAAATGGTGTCGCAGCTTTAAAATTGCTAAAACTGTTTCATTTATATACTGACATGATACAACAGTTGCAATAACGTTGATTGCTTTTGAAAAAGAGCTTGAGAGGGAATGGGCTAGAGAAAATAGAGTGGAAAAGATATAGATAAAGGTTTGCTGAGATAAGAAGATTAAGTTTTAGAGCTCAATCGGGAATGTCCACTAGTTTCACAATTATTATGCAATGGATATTGATGGATTTGAAACGATGTAGATATAGGCATTGGCTTTCGCAGACGATTCGGTTTCTACCACAGGAAGGTTATGAAAAGGTGGTAAATAGGATGTAGAATGATATACATAGAAGAGAGATACCATTGACACAGAAGACTGGTGAGCTAAACAGAAAAAGTAGTTGTATTGATTGAGCTGTTTGAACAGGGCGCTGAGACCAATGATACAAACAGTAGTCCTGAATTAATGGAAATAGGCAAGGCTGGGTTGGAAAACATCATAAAATGGCGAATGAGTCATATGTGAATACAAGAGAACTGAGGATAGACGATGGGGAAAGAAGAACAACAAAAAGTGGTGGAAATGATATTGTGATTGAAGGGGTGAACCGATGGAAGGAAGTAGGAAGTACATAGTGCATGATATTGTAAAATATGCAAAGACCTATACACAAAATAATTCAAGATACAAAGGAATAAAAGTAGACGGCGAGAATCGATGTATTCGAGGGAGGGGAGGTCGATAAGAAAATTTAACAAGATTCAGATGCGGGAACAAGGAGAAGGCAAATAAATATTGGATTAATTAGAAATACAGGAGGTGTTAATTCTGGGGAGAAGGCTGGGATAAATTGGAGCATTGGATAGGAGGGTGCAAAGAGGTGAGACTGGAAAAAGAAAACAAGACGAAATGAAAATATTGGAGAAGAAGCATGGGGAGACTGAAACTATATGAGATGAAGGAGGTGTGTAGGAGAAGACGGAAGAAGGAAGGGACGGAGCCGGAGAGAGCAATAAGGATGATGAATAGAGTGCTATAGAAAGTGAAATATATTAAAGTTTTTTTTACTACAAAGCCATTAATATCTGGAAAGTAAAACATCATGTGAAGATTGGATTACAGATTACCAAGGAACGTGTACCGCGTATAAATTATGGAAAGGAGAGAAACGTGGGATATAGAAGAAGTGAAAACGAAAACGTGAAACAACTGAAAATGGAGATGCTGAAGTAATATTTTAATAAATAAATCATACACGTAAGTGCTACAAATATGCGTGTTTTTTTTTTAATCTACGTGACATCAAATATATAAGTGATTGTATTTAAGCATAGTGTAGTGGTGTTTTGGTTAATCCACATAGAATGGCCTTTTCGTACGTCTTCGTACATATACGTACGTTTTCAATAATACTAAATTGTATGAATTAGGTGCATTATAAATATGGAAATTTAGCCAAAATTACTCATGTTAACGACTGAGTAATTACTGAAAATTAATTATAAGCAAAATTTGTCGGTATACGTTATGCACGTCGCTATACTAATCAATTGCAAGCAACTTTGCAACTTAAGCATAACGACACGGATTATCGAATATAAATTAGAGAAGGGGCTGGTAAACGACATTTTAGCTTAGAGCGCGACAATTTTCTCAAAATAAGTGATGTAAGTTACGTTAAACCCCATGCTCTCTATGGCTATGTAGTAAAAAACAATACACTATACGAGGTAAGAGTTCCGCAAATTAAAATGGCTCTATCCGAACGACACGAAAAACTACAAGGGCTTCAAACCAAAGAGAAGACTCGCACAAAAATGTTACACATGCAAGATGATTCAGAAATATTAAATCGTCACTTAGACGACACCACTGACGAAGTTCAGCTTCCTCCGAAGCAAATTCAGAATTACGTATTTGCAAGGAACAAAAACGTTTAGTGGAATACACAAATCAATGCAGGACGTAGCACAGTGTGATGTAGTGCTGAAGGGGATTACCCGTTTTCCGTCTCAACACAAATCCTTGCTTTATTTTATGCGGAAATGTAAAATATAAGGGGATGTTTTAATTACACATTTTCATCGTTCGTTAATTGGATTTAACCCTTGTCCACCTTTTGTACGCGAGTAGCTGACATCAATAACGCTTCCCAAAACCCCCGTCTTGCTCTTAAAAATTATCGTTGCAATATATGTCTATAGAATAAAAATTTCGTTTCGCTTGCACAGTTAGTTGCCAATCTGTTACGATATCATCGATATCAATGAATTGCTTGATTTTCGGGACAAAAAATTGCTTGATAAATGCAGTGTCTGGTTCATTTGTTCCCTCTGTATGTGCATCTAAGCAGTACTCATCACGCTTGTGTTATGTGTTGATCCTAATGGATTAGTGGTAGTTGTTTTTTCATACATTCATTCATACGACAAGAATATTGAAAAAGCAATTTCTTGGGGACTTGGTTACTGTGAAGCAATGAAATTAGCTTTTCTCACTCTGAACAAGATCAGACTTGTGATTAGAGATATGCGTACATACCGACAAGTCAATGGAAGATTTGGTGCCGGCACATATCTACCGAACTACAGACAACCCACGCAGGTAAGTTCTGTATAGATGCACAGATAAATAAACCAACACTGTAGTAAGCGCAGTCTGCACAAGCCAGCAAAATCGTAAGCTCTTCATTTCGTAGAATATTTAAAACAGGTGCAATACTCCCTTACTCCATACATAAACAAATTATTAATCACTGTTGAAAGAAGTCACTAAACAGGCAGATAAACTTACAGGAAATTGGAGAAGTTGGGGTTTTTAAGGTAAAGGAACGACAAGAAGAAAATTTTAATATTTCAGGATAAAATAGATAAAAAAGTTTAAGGAAATGTTACTCAACCCTTGTGAATCGATAACTTAAATGCCTTATATTTCGTAGCAATAATTCATAATTTTTTTAACACATGGTTCTTTTAGATGAAATTGTATTTAGAAATTAAGAAACGAAAATTTGGACTTTACTTGTACAAAGTTTAACAATTATGACAAATCTACTACCAATTTCACTTCACACTTCTTTGGCCGCAACACTAAGACGTATTTCATTGATCAATAGTCGCAATTTAGTTCACAAAAATACTTAAGAAAATTCACCCCACCGCAAGTTTCGCTATTTATTTTCAATTAAAACTCGAATGTTTATATTTACGCGAGCGCAGCGATATCGCTCGCCGACGAAATTGTTAAATTAAATTCTGTTTACTAAACAAAAATCTACCAGAATGCAAAGGATTAAAAGTTATCTGACAGCGTCGGCGATACACACGCCTCTGTAAATATACATAAAGGCAAAATGGAAGTGGGTTCATGTAAAATGTGTTTACCAGTCGAAAACTTTGGCCGTACATTCGTCAATGAGTTCGGAAACTTTCGGCCAGCACCAAACGGCGATTTATGTAGCGTTTTAAATTAAAACCTTTTTACGTGCACACGTCGCCCGTGTCGTCGCGGCTAGTTGCGACTGGGCACCGACGTGGAACGAAATATAATCGCGATATCTGCATATTTTAGCTACCCTTTGGTGTGCAGGGGCACGTTGGACGACGGTTGCATTTCAAGGGGTCACTGACCCCCTTTTAGTGCATGCGTTAGTTTCACGAGATGCGACGCAGAAATGCGAAAATATCACATTTTTGAAAGAGATTTCAACGTTAAATGAGCATACAAACCTTGTATTCGATTTCGTCGTGACGCATAATAGGCGATGGTCACTTAGGTAAGAAAACTAAATTATAATGTAATGTTTGATAATTTCAAATAATATAATATTTACATGATAAAAAGTACTAGTAAATCAGTTAATAAATAAATAAAAATGCAAATAATAACAATATCGTGAATTTTGGTGAACCTGTCTAGGTTCCTTGAGAGTCAATCACTATTATCAATATTTCAATACAAACTCACAGTTGCCTCGAATGAAATTCTATTAATCAACCAGTGTAGCGAAAACGTAACGAACGATATTTTTCCACATATTGTCGTTTCAGGCAAAGTGACATTTTGTGTAATGTAAGTTCTATTATGTTAACAATAATACAGTCGAAGCAAACTTCAATAGATCCATTTCCTGTCCAAATTGCGTTTTAGCAATAAAATTATAAGAAAATTGGCCAGTTTTTTAATAATAATAATACTTTAATTAAATTTAATTGGTGGGATCTAATATATCTTTCGTCATATGTGGACCTATTCCCCATTATTCTCATTCTTATTAACAACTTCCGGTTTGTCTGAAGTTTCTTGTAAAGTATGTAAAGTATGTAAGTGATATTTTCCAAATAATGTAAATCGTAGATAAAAATGGTTCATGCAAAAATATTGCCTACAGTAGAAAGGGTCAATGCATAAACGTGCAGCTCGTTACACTTTTAATCTGATTTCGCATAGCACTTGAAGTGTCATCTTTAAAATATGACAATTTGTGGAACAACCTTTAGCATCAATAAAGTTTCAAGTAACACTTTCTTAATTGGTGCCTGATATTTCTTCCATCTTTGTTAGTTCACTTTACAAAATTTATAATAAATCTGAGTTTGATATCAATTTGTTTTTGTCGATGAATCATTTTCCACGGGTAAAGATTTTACCACGAAAACCGACCATTCCATTCGCTTAGTAAATAATAGTATTTTCTGTATCCAAATTGAATTTTCAGTACTACTGAATCGTCATCGTCATCAGGTGCCTACAAATCTACCGTCGGTGGTCTTGGTATGCAATTCCTCCTATAAATTAATCCATATTCATATGTTTGCTTCACATGGGCATCGTGGTCTACAATCATTGAAGGAAGAAACTTGCCATTTGGGCCAACTCAGCTTTAAACTAATATTTGGGGGCCTATTAATACTTTCCTTAAACGTGTTACATTCAAACCTATCATCAAACCACTGACGTTTCAGAAAGAAACAAACTTATTTTCGTTGGTTTCAAATATAGAAGCAAACCTTTGTCCATTTTGACATTAGATTGACGATCATTTAACAGTTAAAATTTTGGTTTGTTTTGTTTTTCAAAATGTCAGAGTGTATAGTTATTTAGCTCATCTACTCATGATCTTAATGATTGATAATTGAAAACCCAAGCCATAAAGGGCCAATTTCTTTCGCCTTTCTTTCAATTAACAATATTTGTCTCATCTTTTAGAAGTCACCCTATATCTTTGAATTTTGCCCAAATTCTTAGAAAAGTTAGATATTTTTCTTTATGATTCGCTTGTAATCTTTTAGCTATTACAATTATTTTGTATTTATTTCAGCGTTGGTAAATCTTGATGCTTCATATGTCTGTCATGGTGTGGTAGCCAAAATCATATAAATATGCATTACTGATTTCAATGATATTGAAAGAATAATAATTAAACAATTAACATGCAGTTAAAAAAACAATTGTATCAAATAAACCTCATATTAGTACTAGACAACATAATTTAACAAATAGGACGTTGAATAGAAAATTGCAATAATGCCTAAGAATAATAACAAATTGTAATTTGCTACATTCATCCTGACTACTCATAAAACCTGGGCGAAAAATAAATCAATAGCTAAACGTCTCGAATGTGGTCAAACTTGGATTATTGAAAAAGATAGTATGTGATTTGGAGACTTATCAATCACCGACATTAGGCAATTCATCATGTCGGGGAATCTGTTATTGTTTTACTACATAGAAAACCTCTTGACCTTAATTATGTTTGATGATAAGGGAGGTCGCGTAGGTGTTTAGTTAAATTGGGCGGCGGGGAGACGAAGATAAAGATGAGGTCGTGTGGCTGCAATGACATCACGTATCGCGCAATCGCCACGGGACGTGTGGTCGGACTCCACTCGGTACTCGTGATGCGGTCGGGGGGCACGTTTCACTTTAATTCTACTAGGCGGCCCATGTATTTATCTCACTTACGCCTCGGCCTTTCCCCCGAGCCCGCCGACGAGAGTATTAAAAATAAGGGTGTCCGACTGAAACAAGTAGATGATATAATAAAGGCGTTCGCCGTTTATGTGTGGCGTTTTTCATCCGGCTCCGGCCCGGAATTGTATTTTTTGCAGTCGGATTTGCCGACGCACTCGACGGTCATATTCTCGATTTTACGAGCGTTAACACGTTTCTCTCGCTTTCGACACGGAACCTGTTCAATGCGAAATGAAACTAATTATCCGCACGGCCATAAACTCGCAGAGTACAACACTAGAATCTCTTACTGATGACTTAATTATGCAAAACCCTTGAATGGGTCCTTACTTTATCGACGGTTTTCTATACAAATACAGGAATTCCGGATATTAATGAAAGCGATCAATACTAATTTATTGTACTCGACAAAATACGAGTTTTTTTTTTAATCTTAAAGATGATAAACCAATTAGCTAATTCTTAAACTATGTATGTATATTACATACTGAAAAAAATCGTAGCAAATTATGCTTGAAAGCGACAATCAAGAGAGGGAGCATAAACTGATGGGGTAGAGGATCTACTGGATATCTTTTTCTCATCAATTTATATCGTTTATGCTCCAACATTTTAAAGTCGCTTCTTCGTCATTTGCTCCGGTTCTGGTTTTGAATACGGTAACAAAAGATGGAAATGGAAAACGGAATTTTCGAAAAATTCGCTTTTAAAAACAAATCCAAAGGGCAGGCAATGTGGTTTACGAAGTGTATATAGATAGCAAACAAAGCAAAAATAAAATATCATGGCCATGTCTACCTACGAATTGTTATTCTCGTAATTCTAAGAAATAAAATGAAACCAAATATACGAATATTTTGGAACTTTTAATGGGGCATATTTTGTGCGTACGTCTACTATTCAAAGTTTGCGCTCGCTGATTGGCATCGCCTTGGTTCACACTTGAATATGACTCAGAGAGAAACTCTCGGTATTCTGCTCGGTCTCTATTCGGTATTCAGTCGAGTACAAGAAGGTATATTCGCAGTAAAAATAATCAAAGTGCGAAGCGCACCATATAACTAATCATAAGGGACTGAAAAAAAGTGAGCCTGGTCTTGCAATTGGTTCTCGCGTTCTTTGCGTTCTTTCGAGGGTTCGCGGCGCTCCGATCGGAGCATTTCGGAGATCGTATGGACAATTAGCGATTGTAAATGGGGGTTCGGACTGAATCGTGGTTTATTTCGCGACGTCCGATGCCCTCCATCGGCATAGTCGATAATCCAAAAGTGGGCACTTTCGATCGATTTCGTGAAGTAAATCGTAGGCGGAGCCGCAGGTACTTGCCCATAGTAATCCATGTGACATTTTAAACGTCAAACGTGCCCTGTCAAATCGAATCTTTTGTCCATTTGGATATGAAAATTCATCGACCCGGCCGATTGATTGGCTGACGACTTTTGTCGGTTAAACGTCACGTTTGAAATTCGTGTGTGTATGTTTTGGAATTTGTCAAGAAATTACGGGCAACCACACAAGTGCAGCGGAAGCAGCAAAAAACGAATAATCGTCAAGTATTGTTGAATTTACGACCGGTTTAGCTGTGTCGACGTTTCATAAAGATCTATGTGCGAGTACCATTTGACTTAAAAACTACAAGTCGTATATGTCACATATCAAAACGCGCGTTGCAAGTTGAATAATTTACGGGCATCATTAACTGTAAAATATATTTTGTTATCGTTTATTCATTAGAGTCTCCTGGTAATTGATCGTGACTTGTGTTGTATGGTTATCTTTGTCATTAACTGTCAGATTTCGACGCACATTAGTGAAAAGTATAATCGGCGAATTCCAGTTTAGAAGCTGACTATGACAAAATTTTAGGTGTACCAGTTTTACATGTCCGCTGATTTTATGTATTTTACTTTGCGAAATCTTAATAGTGTTGGTAGTATTGTTAGCAGATTTCGATTTGAGTCAAAAATGTCAAACTTAGTTCGAACTAATTTGATTAGAAATAAAATTTAGTTCAAAAATTAAATCATAAAATTAAAAAAATACCACAAAAAGGACCACTCATTAAAATTTAATTCGATTAATTAAGGCGTAAAACTTTGTAAAATTAGATGTAGCTTTAATAGATTAACTTGGGTTTTTAATTTTGTCTATTTCATAAATGTAATTAATGCCTTTCTGAAAATTATTGTGTGAGAATGGTAAAGTAAAAGGTTTTTGCTGGTTTTTATATTTTTGAAAAGTAATTGTAATTTAAATACTAATTTTGACACATAAGAAAGGTAAACATTTAAAGCATTTATTATTTACAAGTTTGTAAGTGTCATTATTTAACCAAAGACTTCAGTCACAACAACATTTTAATTTTGTCTAATTAACATCAAATGCATTGTATTCCAACAGTTTCTTTTCGTCTGATGCAATAGCAAACTTCCAGTTCTTATTTTTTATTTTATATATAACATTAGGTATCAAATGTTTTTATTTCTTTAATTGTTTCAAATTATTTGATTGAATTTTGACATTTGAAGATATGAAAATATTTCCACATTCTACCCTAATATGAAAAGTTTTTAATCACAGGGTATATGTACTACAGTGGGGTGTAACAAGTTAACGATTTTCGCAAAATAAAATATTTGACATTGAGATTTTGCATTGGCATAGCTGGAACACCGCATGGCACATAAGTTATAACAAAATCGCGGCAAGCTGTCTCACGAAATTTTGCACTGACACACTTGGAACATGGACATTGAGAACAATTGACGCAAACGGACTACTCATTAATATGAACTATCACAAACGGACTACTCATTCATGAAAACTTAGTTTACATTGTTCCTGATATATAATAAAAGAGTAGGGTCTGGTACATTGAATCAAGATATCTATTAAACATTGAATGAGATCCATAAATAGCGACGAAACACGTCCCATCGAAAAGTACAGCAGTTGCTGATGACAAGTAAACTTAACTCTGCAGGGGTAGGAAAGATAAGTTCAAGGTGATTTTATGATCTGTTGTTGATGTATTTTTTGAACCTATTGTTATGTACATTATTGTATGGGAAAATTTGGTACTATGGACCCTTGTGAGGCATGAGGATCGTCGACTGAACTTCGTCAGAATCGAATAGCATGTTATTATTCTTGGTAGGCCGATAAGAACCGTGGTTATCGACCTATCCTCTACGGCTACTAGAAGAACAGTGATTCTGGAATCTCACTCATTCGAAAAGCAATGTATCGTGATATCTACATTTGCCAGTAGAGTACGCCCATGTGACAGCGCCAAATAGGGAAAGTACACGATTACAGATATATTAGCATGCGATCATTTGGTAGTGGTAAATGTATCCAAAGATGATAATATGATAGATCCAAGGAAATCTACTAGATACAAGTCATCAAGTAAACTCTATCTGTCGTATTGAATGAAGTGCTGTACATTACTTTCGCTATGTGTGCTGCTTTTTTAGTTTGCTGCTACTCAATGGGTGCTTTATTTGAAGGGATGATATCAATTTCTATATAAACGTTGAGGTACCAGTTATTCTACTGTAATCCTTTGATTATTAATATTAATTAGGTAAGGAGTTTTCACAGTTTAACCTGTTTTAAAATATTTGTGTTAGATATTTTTATATTTAATACATGCTTGAGCGTAAAAATTAACAATATTAATACTTTGTAATCGTGGGACGACAAATTTTGCAAAATGTAGTTTATATTTAGATATTTGCAAATATTAATTTTTTTGGGTAGTAACCAACCCTGTTTATAAATTACAATCGATAATACAATGTTGCAGATATATTGTGATTTGAGTAGAAATAACTGTAAATATTTTTATATTTAATAATTATTTATTGACATATTTTTTCGGAGAAGACGTTTCAATATATATTTATAGATATATACTGCGGCGTACTGTTATCGGAAGCACGTTTTATATCCCAGTTATTAAAGTGATTGTTTTCCTCAGAGCCGGCAATTTGGCATTCAAAAAAAAAAAAAGAAAATGAAAAATTATTACCGCACCTAATCGAGATTTATGCGCAATCGATAAAACAATAAAAGGCGGGATATGTTTGCGAAAAACGTATCGGCCAAAGTGGCTGAGTGCGTAATTCATATTTTGTGTTCGCGAACCAAGAGGGAATAAGAGTTCCGTGCAAGTGTAGGATTGGCTTATCTCTATCGCCCAGACTCGCTGGATCACGGTCGCGGACATGAAAAATAACGATCCTAATAATGCTATCATCGTTCGACTTAACACAGCAGAAATATAAGAAAACGTCATCTCGACTTAAACACCCACTGCGTGAGTGCAAAAATGGCGTTAATTGCAGACAAGCGGAGCTGCTGTCATGTACAGAGTGACCGATTACGGATGTACACGTAGTTTTACTGAATATGAATCCTAGACAGGATTAATGAGTAGCTTTATAAATAATTAATTGATTTTATGTGGGATTGCCCTTTAAAATACCAATGCTACTTCAATCAATTTCAAAAATTGGAGTAAACGAAGATATACATAATTTTCAGGTCATGTAAAGTTGACAAATTTGGTTGTCCAGAACAACACGACCGGGGTCGTTAACGGTTTAAGATGCCAAAGGGCGAAACGATCGACCAAGATTCCAAAGGTATTCGTTTTAAATCCAACTTACAATGCAGACATTTGTGAATGACGCCTTCACGTATATTAACTTCATCATTAAAATGCTGAGATTAATATGGTAATTTTTGGTACATGGTTTCAGGAGTACAGTATATTGATAAAAAGTATAAGTAGTTTCTTGCTCATCTTCGTATATATTTCTCTAGGTAAGGCTTTCCTCATTCAAGTCTATTACTACAGAAATTATGATGTAATATTTACAACTTAACTACTATTGTAAAAGAAGCATAAACTACATTCAACGTTCGTGCGGTTTACATAAAAACCTACATTTTTTCTTTTCGAACATCGATGAAGTTGTTTATTATCGTAACGACATCTGTTTTCTGACCGGACATCGCAAATCACCGTCGTTATCAATCCGATTGGTAATAAACACACGAACGTTACGTATCCCGTTCACGTCCAGGCAACCCAAATAATCTATAACAGTATCATACGCGATATTAAACGTAAAAAGTCGCTTCAACTTTGGTAGTTCGTTCGGTATACACTACATTTTCGGAACGTGACCGATCTTTCATCTCCAGGGATTGGTCCCGAGATTTCCCCCGACAAAACTATACACTTTTGTTGTAAAGTTTAGTAATTCTTTCTCAAATCATCCATCATGAGATCAGCGCCACACGTTCCCAATTTCACCGCGAATGTGTTTTCTAAACTTCGGATGTATCGAAAGCGGTCCGAGGTGCCGTCCCGAAACGAAAGGATGCAATAGAGTGATCCAGTCATTGGTTAAATGCCGGCCATCCGTCTTCCCGGGGCCCGGCGCCGGTGACCGGGACGTAAGCGTGATCAATTCGACGCAATTTGATGGAACGGAATATTAGATTAAAAAAATGTAATAAAGGACGGGAGAAAATGAATTACCGGAAAACGTTCCGAACGGTCGAAAACAAAGTTACGAAGGAACGGGCATAATTGAGAAATATGTCTCGCAAACTTTTAAATGCGTTATACTGCCGTCGGATAACTTCAATACACATAAATAAAATTAGGGAGGCCATCGCGGAGAAGATTGTACAGGTAAAAATTATGTCATATTTTACCAAGGAACAACGATTTCTTTATTAAGTTTGTGTGTTTGTTTTATTTCGTCATTGTCTAACACAAACGTGCACATTACTGTCTCCTGTTTTATTTCAAAAGTGCTGTAAATAACTACGGCGTTTTTGTTGTTGTGAAAACATTTTATTAAAAATTGCACAATGATTCGATGCTAAGCTATAGCGACAAATGGAGATTGATACAAACCAAAACACAATGAATACAAAATAATTGATTTGAATTATTTCTGGAATTATGATTGGTGATTTTTCCACATTGTTTCAAATTTACGTGGTCCATACATAAATCCTCACCAGTACAAACTTGTAACTTGCCATTCGTTTCAAGTGCATTGGTTTCAGTTGCTAAAAGATATGACTGGTATGATAGCAATTTATTTTACAAGCGAGGAAACGAGAGTTCACCTTCGTGCAGGCCTCAGAAATTATTTTGAATTTAAGTTGAATAACATGCCATACTATCTTCTTATTTTAACTTTCAGTATAAGCTGGTAATGACTTAATTTTTTATTAATGTTCGAAGTCTAAACTCACTTCGAGTTTGGCAACAATGCTCTTTATGAGCAAAAAAAATTGCCACACCTATTTCTTTAACTTGACCAATGTAGCGCGCATAATTCTTAATTTTATTTAGTGACAGCAATTTTCTTAGTAGGTCGACTATGCCAACAAAATCACACCTTCACGGTTATAAACGGCGCTATATCATTAAATATAAGTGTTCATTTAAAGGAGAATGAATGTTCTTGAAGACACTATAGTATAACATTAGACAATCGCCCACAGCGTTTGAAAATTATTGGATTGCGATCGCTGTGTACTAACGCCATAAGATAAGCTGGTAACCCATTAGAAAACTTACAGAGAACTAAATAAATTGCAAAGAATACGCGTAAATAATTTGAATCGCTGCTTTCCTGAAAATTGCCATCACATTAGCCCAGTTACGTTGCGGAGATGAAGCCGTGGATACGACCATATTTGAACGTGAAGTCTTGAATTGCGTATTCAAGTAAAACATTATTATCGCCCTCAATAATGCTTACAGATATCGCACCACTAATACATCATCCAACAGTTTCATTCGCCACTCTCGCCAAAAATACGACAAATTCAAACAAACGAGGGTGAATCGGGCTCAATAGAAAATGCTGGTTCAGGGAACAACATAAAACATTCAAGGTATCTCAATCAACGCTTCAATCAATAAGTCATTTTCTGGCACCATTTCCCCACTTCTCGGTTAATCACTTCGAAAGTACGAGTTTGAAATAACTTTGCACAGTCTTCAAGCGCGATTCATTCAAAAACGAAAGAATTGTCGCTTGACTGTGCGCCAGGTGAATTGTTTGACTAAAATTTTCAATTGATTAAAAAATTGCAGTAACAAACAAAAAGGACTGGTTCCTTGTTGGTCACGTTTGCAATGTACTAATTATTATATTAACAAATTTTTAAAAAAATTTCATAAAATGAATTTAGATGATTTTTTTACTGCAAAACGTGTCGCTTTACATTAACACATTTACCGCAACATTATCAGAATTGTAAGTTAAGTACCCAATACGCGAAAGCGTTGAACATCGAAGTTTATGCAAAATCGTTGTCAGCATCGCCCATTTTTTAATTAAAATTATAACACCGATTTTCAATTAACGCAACTCAATTCTTTTATTTATGACGCGATAAACATGGAGTAAACTCTCATTTACGAACGTTATGCGGTCATCACCAGATTGACGTGCCGCCATACCATGCTATGTTCATCTGAATATGCAAAGGTAACACTTTTAATGGCGCATAAAATATTATTACAGTTGTATGTGAGCTTAATAACAGACATAATTAATGAAAATTGTCGAAATCACGTTTGGCATAATTAATTAAAATAGTTCTCATCATTATTGATATAAATGTAAGTAGATGCTATTTAAAAATAATAAATGAATAATAAGTCACAAGATCATTTTTTGCAGATATTCATTTTTATTTATGGTTTAATTTTGATTTCAGTATTTTCAGTTTTCATTTTCATGTTTCATTATTTAATATTTTCATTTTTGTTTTAATTTTACTCCTGCCACATTAAAACCGGCAAAGCAATCACTTTCTAAAACTTACTAATTGAAATACAACAATTAACTAGATTTGAAAACGGCGTAGCTAAACTATCAATTATTAAAGAAATGCGAAATGAAATTCAATAGTAAAGAGCAGGAAAGGAGGGCATCAGAGCATGACCCGTTAAACTTCACTTAGACTTTAAGAGCAATAGCTGACAAGGCGCGAAATCGAAATTCAAGACCACCATATTCGATGCAAGGGATTACCCTCGTTTCAAATGTATCTGAGCGGCATTCGATATATTTAGATCACTTGTAACTTGGAATAAAGCAGGAAATTAAAAAGAACCTACATAGGATTCACTAGAATTTAAAAAAATATAACATAGTTATAAGAATTTAATTGGCGATGGTTTAGACGAATATCAACATATAAAGACCTAACTGAGTAGTCCACGACTATAGACACCAAATGACGTAATCATGACTAATATAAGATCATAAAGATCATTAAAGTTACAAAATAGTTGGACTTGAACGTGGATGATACAAAATATATATGATATTAATTATGGATTGCGAATGTAGGTGAAACTCTCAAAAGAAATGTATTCTGTCCAAATGGTATAAAAGTTAATAAAGGAAGAAAGAGTTGCTTTTCACCATTTGCCATGAGGAAAAAATAGAATGGATGTACCATGATTTTAGGAGGCTAATAACAAAATACGATTAAATCAGAATGCAGAAGACAATCCAATTAACTATGTATAGGACAACGTTGAAAATATATGCAAGGACCATTTCTACGTAATATTAAATTCGATGAAAGAGCCTGAAGCAGAACGGACGCATACGTAATAACAGAGAGAGAAAATAAAATACTCACAATAGAAGAACTGGGAAAAGTCATAACGTTCATGAAGTGCAAAAGCTCGGGAACACACAATAGGAGCGCAAGATAAAGTCATCTACTAGTACAAAAGCTACACGAATTAATGAAGGTAAGAGAAATGTCTTTAAACAACAAGGCAACAAATACAGAGGAATTGCTTTATTAGACACATTGCATAAATAATAGTGATTTTGATTTGTAACGACAAATAGAAATTAAATTGGAAATGGATGAACAAAATCAATTTATTCACGTTACTTAATTTTTCAAAAATAATAAATAGATACATTTAAAGTATATAAGACTGGCCTAAGGTAATGTCTTCTCATATTATTGTCATCATTGGTACCGGAACTTGTGTAGAGTCTTAAATAATATGCTAAAAGCAACTACGTTTCATGCAAATAAATGTTTCGGGTGTGATTGTAATAAGAACAACTTACCATACGACAGCAAGTCAACAAAGCAAGAAAAAATAGAAATTTGGAAAAGAAAAATTCTGGGTGGACAAAACACGAATAAAAGCTTAAAAAGGATATCAACTGCAGATTTATATGAATTTCAGTGATGAACAGTTTCAAGATTACTGAAAATCTTGCTTGAAAGAGGCTTAAAGGAGCAATGTAAAAAGTTATGGAAAACAATGACCTAGGACGAATAATGGATTGGTGCAAGAAATCAAATAATCGAAGAAATCCAGCAAGAATAGAACTCGATAAGTAAAAGTTCCTGCATCTAAATCGTAATTACTTTATATCTTAACAATTATGAAATGTCCAAGACATAATGTCTATAAAAATTTAAATCTAATAATATAATCGACTTATACGAATGATTCAACCTGTAAAATAATTTCACTAAAAATAATTAAGGAAATGAAACTAATTATAAATTGTGAAATATTGAAGAACTACCATTTTGCAAGTCTGAATACGGTTTGCAGATGACAGGTGGGGCCTTCACGTATGATGACGAAGGGTATTATTGTTGATATTTGTGAATTTGAAAAGTCGTAATAGTACTAGTAGTAGCAGTCACATACAAAACATTGTCGATTTGAAGTTATTTTCAAAAGCTCAAATGATATCAAAAGACGTGATTATGCTATAGGGCGTTAGCACCGTTAACATAAAGGAAAAACCATCAGCCAGATTCACAAAACGCAGTCACTAGCTAACAACAGTGCAAATATTTAATTTAATTTAATTTAATTTAATTTAATTTAATTTAATTTAAAATATCCTGCCATAAATGATTTGGCTGCACAAGGACATGCACAGGAATTTCGAGCAAAAACAAAATCGGGACAATATTCATCAAAAAAGTTAGTTTTAATCTCAAATAAGTTTTAAGATAATTTTATGTCAGACCCTAATATAACAATAAATATACACGTTATTTATTTCACTTTTGTCTAGTGTATCACTTGAGTATCTAAGAAATTGTTATTGATACAGATATTAATCATATTTCTTCATTGCTTCATTGCGATAAAATTTTTCGCCATCATCATGGGAAATCCCAAGATATGTATGCATGTACAGCGGTGCAGTTGCGGGAGCAGGTTTTAATTGTGTACGTAGTAATAAAAAGGGTTAGAACCGTAGAGAACGTTAAGTTGTGCGCAATAACGAGAAACGTGCCCACGGCCGTACCGAGGGAATTCAACGCATCTTCGGCTCAAATGGCAAACATTGTATGTGTGCGCGCACGAATATAGATTCCCCAATTTTAAACATCTTTCCAACTTATTCAACGAGCTAAGTAAACATGTGTTTGTTTGCGTAAGGAAAATCGAACAGATTCTTTCCATCTGCTGGGATTCCGTGAGAGTGTGTAAAGTTTCGCCGGAATACCAACCCTGATGCTCACATCTAAATTCAATAACTACCAATATTGATTCTATTCCGCACATCAAAGACACGATAGTTGTTTGAAATGAACAGGTATTGTTTTGTGTTTTCGTTATGTTCGGGTTATCAGAGCTAAATAAAAATCAAATAACCTTTGCAGCGTGCGCATTTTATTTTTAAATTGCAGAATATTTCGTTCAAGATGTCATTTAGGAATGTTTGCTTCCATTATTTATTGTTGATTTATTAGAAACCCCATTGAAATTCTAGTACTTATTTGTGGATGAATATTTAATTTAAAGTATAATTTAATATTTTATTGGTTCTTGGCTTCTGTCCATATATACGTCTGTCACATGGAGGTGTCAAGATGAAATTTTGTTATATAGTTATAAAGCTTGCTAACCTCCCTATATTATAATAGTATTAATTAACAATATTTTCCAGTAAATTGGGTCTGAGGATGCAAGTTGGACATTTGGAACATAAAAATTGCATTTATCAGGATTTTTCTTAAGGATCTCAATGCTGTTCTTTAAACTCTTAAGCCACATCCATTTTTAGTATTACATTTAATTCCTATCTATACTTAAATTATTAAGGCTATTGTTATGTTATGCCTATATGTTTGCCTTTGTCCATCTCCACAGTGTTTCAATGGTAAAATATTTAAAGAGGTAAAGATCGTGTTCAAGAATTAACAGTTAAGCGCCTAACCATATTCAATTTCTCATTGCTGTAGTAAATCAAATAATATTGGTACGTTAGGGCGATGGTAAGCACTTTAGCGAGCGTTCATTCTATAGAATCATATTAATAGTATGATTTATTAAAAAAAAAGAGAAATACAGTTGTGAATTATTCGTGTTGCGTTTAATTGATTAAAATAGTAAATTGAGATAGACTTTTGGAAGCTCGTGTTGCTTAATAATGATTGTAAAATTTAATATATGCGAAAGAAAAGTATTCGTGGCATAATCGCTGATCTAAAAATTGTTGACCTACGTAGTCGCTGAAACAATACCAAAATTTCCCTGGAGACAGCATTTCTTAACATTTTTCCGTCAGTGTCACTAAGCCGATGCAGTACAAATTACTCCGTTGTTTGATAAATGCGCTTCGCAGTTATTGATTTTATTTTCTCGCCGTTCCTTTTCGCAGCAAAGCGAAGAGGAAAAAGTAGCAATTGTGGAGTGCAAGGTTGGAAATATAATTATTTTGGGCGGTATTACGTAATTGGAGATTTGCCGGTGCTTCCGGTGACTGATTTTCGAAAGGAGACAAGATTGGCAAAGTTTCCGTGTGGTATGGGATTAAAATCTCCTTTGAAGCAATTTTCTTAAGGGCACCTCTTTTTCATAAAACCCGCATTCTATCAGATTACCAAACATCGGAATTTTCGGTTCATTGCCCGCCTTCTAACAAACACACATTTTATTATCCCGGGAAATGTCCTACTTATGCGACGTCTCCTGTTTATTTCGTTTTTTCCCCGTTTCCCGGGGTTTAAATAAAACGATTGTGGAATTTTCTATACACGTTCGAAGAGGAGTATCTGGAGCACATGCAAAACGGAGCTTCATTTTAGATATCGATCAGGTTTTTCCTTTCATCCACAAACTTACATATTTAAAGCGCGATATTAGATAGACTCAGGTAATCGAAACGGCGCCGTGTACCAAGCGAAACGGGTCCTTTGATCAACGCTGATGTGTACTCGGAACAGATGATGGGATTGGGTTGATAATTTGGCGTCGGGCCTATGCGAAACCTTCGCCGCTTGTCGTGTTTACAATGTTCGAGATCAGTGGTTTAGGGAAATTTACGTTGGATTTAACACACGACCTCGTTTATACTTATCTAAAAGATACACACGAATAAATATTAAATATTCGTTCAACTTAACACATAAAGAAGAAATTACTATCTTGTTAATATATTCGAAACATTCAAAACATTTGTTAACATCCATTCCATTGTAGATGTTTTTAAAAACATTATTGTGGTTGTCTTGCTTTTCGCTTGTTCTGCAATTCGATTTATTTTTATTACTCTTTATTTTTTCCTTTTTCAAAACTGTGTACTCTCACCAGTCAATCTCAGATATAATCCATGAATGACCCTCAAAGAGAACCTATATAAAAAACCATTAGTCAATCATCTACAACCAACGTTTTTGATAATTCCTCAACAATACACGCTTAGTATCCATAAAGAAATGGTACCATTCCGGTGGCATTCAAGCTTGAAACTGTATGTGCCTAATAAGCCATATAAATTGGCTATAAAATATTGGTCATTTCCGATAATAATGGACAATTCACAAGTTTCAAATATATACAGGAAAAATAAACAATGTAGAAGGTTATCCAATGTTAGGTGCACGCGGGAATTTTATTTAGCAAATAGTTCAAAACCTAAGGAATGATCACCGAATCAAATCACCTAATATTTTATGGCGACTGGTTTTCTTTCCAAAAACTATTCGTTGAACTGGCTACAGACTTCCAATTTTGAGCACAATTCTTATCAATAGATTCCCTGAACTGACTTTCCCCTGAGGAAAAACTCATGAAGAAGAAAGGCAAAGGAACTTTTGATGAAAAAGAAACCATTTTTTGACAACAGGTCGGCCAACGTAGCGAGCACAATTTCTAGTGCTCATGCACTAACTAATGTGACAATATGGGACAGGAATTCAAACGTTTCCGTTGAATGAGAATATCCACAAGTGGTGAAAACCTATAATAAATTCATGGGAGGTGTGGACTTGTCAGATACTTTAATATCCAAATCCGAATCCGTATTAGATCAAGAAAATTGTATCACCGTTTCATTTCCCATTTTATTTATTTAGTTGTAATAATTGTTAATCGTTAGGAATAGCAAAGAGGCGCCAAGTGAATCTTTTGGAATGTCACACCCAGGCAGCAGAATTCTCATGAAAAGAAGGAAACTAATACTAAAAAATAGAGGACGACATCCACCACAATCTCTTCACAAATTATATATATGAGAAAAAGAAGAAAAATGACCTAACAGTTGCTCATCCTTCTAAAAATATAAGATTAGATCGAATGCATCATTGGTCAATTATCCAATTGACTGGTAAAAATAATATTACTTCAAGGAGTAACGAAAGAAACGAAATGAGAAAATAGAAACATTTACCAAACCAATTGATTTTAATTAATAATAAAAACGAACAAATGCGATGGACGAATGATTATTATTATTTGCACGACTACTGTACCTACGATATATATATAGCTTCATTTACCGCTATATTTAATGCTATAGTCATAAATAAATTGAAGGATTTGGTATTTGGTATCTTCTATGAATAATGTCATTAACTAATTGGTTAATGAAAAAAGTAAATGCAAGAATGAATTTCAATGTACAAATAAATAGTTTGTAATTATTTGCATTCATGATTTATAAGCATCAATAAAGTTCTTTCATTATTGATAAAAATGCAGTTATACGAACATATTTCAATCTGCTTAAATCGTATTTTGCATACGTTGCTCTAAACGTACAAGCTCGTCGTATTTATATTTAAGCGATATTATTAATGTCGACATTCGTTTGTAACAAACAATACGAGACCTGCCGAAGTTAATAAGGGGAAGTATTAAGTCGGTCTGATATTGTCCGACCCTTTGTTATAAGGCTCTTCAAATATTTGTATCGGATTGATTTCAAGCATACTTTCTGATGGAGACAAAGAACGATACATCCGAAGAACTTAACTTTAATATCCTTCTTCAAGATGCAATATATGTTCGGTATTTATTTATATTTTTCTCAATTTTATTGTGAATGTAGGATTTTATATCAGAATTTATTTCCTTGAATTTGATGAAATATGCTATTATTCAGAATATATATTTTTTTCATTTTATTAAGTTTAGAATATCGTCAACAATAACGAAGTGTGTTAAAAAATGCCGAAATTCAATTTATTAGGCCACACTGGTAAAATCCGTTTGGGGTAGCTTCGACATAACTCTTTATCCATTGTCAGTGTATTTTATTTGGAGTCATGCCAATATGAATATGAATGGTTATTAACGGAAATATTTATAATATAAATCATTTATGATAGATGACGTTTTCATCGTCGAAAAACCGTTTAAAAAGCGACGTGATTTATATTTAAGTCCTGAAAAATACGTATTGAAACGATACGAATTCTCTGCAATAATAAATATAAAGCATATTTCATAATTCAGCCTTTTACAAAAACTTCTTTTCATCATTGACTTTTCCGGTGCAATCTAAGAAAAGCGCTTCTCCACCCTCGAATTGGGTCGGTCTCATTAAGTGGTTTCCCTGGGTAACGGTTGTCAGGAGTCGTCAGGATACGACTTGTATTATGAACGGCTAGAGAAGCCGAAGAACGAGGGGGCAGGAGAAAAATATAGTTATGAAAGGATGCCATAAACATCAAGCGAGATGAACCGATATTGCTGTTTTTATTTTGTTATTGCTTCCTAGTCCTAAAACCGCGCTTTTATATTTCTCTAATGAAGTTTATTACCTGCCGAGTTATTCAAGATTAAAGATCCACTTAGGGCGTTATTTTCTCCCTCTAAGTAAAAATAAATGTCCTCTGCAATGTTTAATGTTTAATTAAGATAATCATCATTAGTTTATACATATTTTATGAACAACGGGGGGAGAAAGTTTCGTGCGGTCGGAAAGTATTAATAATGTATGCCAAATGAGAATCTTTAACCACGTACAAAGGGATACATTTAGATATGAACAAGTGGGTCGTATTGTCATTATTTTCAACATATTCGTGTGTCATGAAGTGGCCACAGATCTTTCGCAATACACGTACACACATATATACATATATAAAATAAATATATTGAATAATTAATAATATGAATACAAAATAAATGGAATACTGGACGTGAATTAACAATTACATTAAGTGGCATTAGTACGTGTTGGAAAGAACATCTATCAAAGAAACGAAGCGAAAGGAAAAATTCAAGAAGACGTCGTGACGAAACTTTCGTACAAAATATAGCTTTGTTATTTTTAGGTCAGAAGATGTAATTTAGCAAATACAAATTTCTTAAAAAAATTGTCAGTTTTAAATTAGAAAATCTTCAGTAGTCTGCAATGAACTTTCTTATAAAACTTTCAAATAAAAGTTGATTAACATTTCAATATAATTAATTTTTATAATAATAATTTTTTGATAACACGTACCGTCATGTGGAAAAACGACATTATGGACTTTGAAACACATGACGAATATGGAAGTATAATTAACATTTTGCTCTGGAAAGAAAGTGACCAAAAAGAGAATGAAGGGCAAGACATTCTCAATAGATGAACGTCTTCTTAGTTTCATGAATTTACTTTCCTGGACGTTCTTCAAATATTTGCACTACATATTTTTTCCTTGTGCCTCTACTTACTAACAATTTGAATTTTCAATTTCAGTGACATCTCATCAACCATTCCACTGACGAATTGTTATTAGTTTTTACTTTTAGTTAATTTTTAGTCATTCAGTGAAAATTGTGGAGCTTTAATGGATTAGATTTTGGAGTTCTGTGTATGTTCTTCTATGAGAACGACATCATCAGTCCTTATGTGGAACTAACTATAATTGTTATCGAAATTTCGGATATTATATTATTTATTATGCAAAAATTGCGCAATAATACCTTGGAAGATTTGTCATGATGATTGTGACGAAACTGTGCTTAACGTTAAGGACCAGTAGTCCGAATGAAAGTTGTTAACAGTCTTGGAATGATGAAAAGAGAATTAAATGTTTGCGTGTATTACGTTGTAGAGCTTTGTATGCATCGAGACGATATGATATAATAAACGTACAACAAAGACATCACCTGCAATATGGGAGAAGAATGAACATTTTCTAAAAACGTCGAAGTGAAGATCCGTGTTGGCGTGATTTTCTCATTCTTCATGTCTCATGACTTAACAGAATTTAGGAGCGAGTGTTGGATTGCATCTGTTCGAACAAAGTTTCCATATACTTGTTCCTACCCTCACCATGATGAAATTAAATATAAATTTATTAAGATTTCTTATTAGTAGCAGTAGATTAGGAATATTGCGTTATAAATTCCAACGTCCTAAAAAGTTATTTATTGTCATGTGGACGAATAAAAATATTGCGTCAGAGTGGTTGCGGTAAAAAATATTTTTAAATGTTTAGAAATTGAAGGAGAAGAGTCACCATAGACGTTAGTAGTAACAATCTTTTATTGGCATTTATTAGAATTAATTGCATTTACAGTCCTCTAATTCGCCACCTCTTACAGTCCTCTATTTCTCTCCCGCTCCATCCTATTTTCATCCTGTGATGCGTTCATCTTCCTCAATACCACCATATCATCTCCCACATCTAGAGTGTGCCCCCTTTTTTCTCTCTTCCGCACTTAATGCCACATCTATACATTCTTTCATTCAGTGCTGCCATACATCCAACCCCATTCCGCAAAACCTATACTAATTCTCACCCGTACAATATTTATTTACACTTTCCTCGTTGTCAGACTATTACTCTTTCCGTATACACATATATCCCTAAACCTTGTATTATATTTCGCTCCTCTTATTTTTCCTTCTTCTTCTTGTACATCTACTTGTTTTCATGTATCTACCATCTCAGTTATCAGGACGTTCCTCTCTCTTCTCCTCCTTTTTCCCACTGTTACTGATGTCGCTGTTTTTTCATATAACTTTAATCGGTTTTCTTCCCATTTCTATATTTTACTCCTCCTATTTTCATTTGTCTTCATCTCCCTCAACGCTTTGTTCACTAAATCTACTCCATACATTCTGCCTCTCTCAATTCATTCATAAATTTGCTAGTTTTTCATACCACATTTCTTGCGATAATACCTATTACGGCGTTGATCTTTCCAGGGTCAACGCTCTCTTATCCCCCTGCAAGATTCTCTCCTACTTCTTCTCCTCTCTCACTGCCCCACTTCCGCTTCATATATCAATATGCTCCCCACGTGTGTCTTCCATACTATCATCCTCTCCTCAAACATGCTATGTTACTCCACAGATTCTTCTGCCTTTCTTGCTTTTCGGCACTCCTTCGCCTCTTCAATCATCCGTCCCTTCCATTTAACACCCACTCCCCTCCAATTCATACTCCCTTTCCTAAATACCATTATTTTAGTTTTGTCAGTATTTAACTAGAGCTTCCTTCTATCCAGGAATCTGTCTTAGCCTCGCCTCTGTTAATTGATAACACTGCTACGTCATCTGCAAAGATTTGGAACCAAATCCTTGCATTTGCTAGAACTACTTCTCTATCCTGTCCTTCTCTCAAAATTTTCTCCAGTTCAGCAGTGCAAATATTAAATTAAATATAGACATTAACGATCCTTGAATGAATTTCGGTCAGCATTAAGCCTTCTTTTACGAAGAATTTTATCACTGTACGATGCACGTTCTTTTTACTTTCTTATACTTTATGTGTAAGTAAGTATCATGAAAATTTTCGACTTCGAGATCCCCTGAATCGATCCTGACTATGTTTGGAATGATATCTGTGTGTCTGTACGCTCTCTAGCGTCCAAACGATTATAGCTAGAGCTATAGCTATGAAACTTTAAACTTAAGATTTATATATAACAAGAAAGAAAAGTCATATTTTGAAACCTCAACCTCAACCGGTTGTGGTTGGTGGAGTGATGGTTTACTCTTATCATCATTTTCCCTAACTCGAAAACGGTACATGTTATCGAAAAAAATATTCTTGCAAAAGTTAAACATATTGATATTTTAAACAACTATTATTCGAAAAGTTCTTTCGAAAAATGTATTATAACTAAATATAAGAAAGTTCAGTGTGGACCACTGCAGATTTTTTCCATCTGTAATAATACACAAAGTGCAAACTACTGGTTGGAATAGCGTCAAATTTTACCTGACGTCTACTCAGAGTTGTGTCATGAGGAAAAGATTCATGCCAGTAGTGATAACATCTATGGGCCGAGACCACCCCCGTACGTTGATTACGTACTATATAGTAATGCATTTACTTTGTAAGGAAGGTAAACATTGATCAATAAACATTCATGTATTGGCGTAAACAAAGTTGTGGAAGAGCAATTCTAAAAAATGAAACTCCCCAGTTTTAAATAATTACGTGCTGGTTCGACTGGATATACATTTTTACTTCTCTATACTTTATGTATAAGGAAGCATCATCATGATTTTTTTTAATTTCGTAATATTATAGTAAGATTAATTAATAAGATTAGACTATTTTCGCAATGATGTGGGTATGTGCTGTGTGGATGTCTGGATCTGTGAAACTACCTGTATGTGTTTCTGTATCTCTGCATGGCTTTGTGAGTGCCTGTGCGTGCTCTAGCACTTAATCTATTAAAGCTAAATTTGTGAAACTTTAAACTAAACTAAAGATTTTTACGTAGCAAGCAAAAGACTC
This sequence comes from Geotrupes spiniger, assembly GCA_959613385.1. NCBI lineage: Eukaryota > Metazoa > Arthropoda > Insecta > Coleoptera > Geotrupidae > Geotrupes > Geotrupes spiniger. Next base: position 12,105,924 of record OY390737.1, on the reverse strand, counting down.
ATGTTATGAAATCAATATGTCACCTGGAAGTGATGGTTTACTCTTGTCTTTTATCATATCTCGAAAACTTTACGTGTTATCGAAAAAGTGGTTCTTAGAGAACTTTTATTTGAAAAATTCTTTCGGAAAATATACTAGTTATAGCCACTGCACCGGTTTGCTGGAAATTCATCTAAGTATAAGATAGTTCATTGTGGAACATTATAGATTTTAAAAGTCTAAAATCTCCGGTGCTCCACACTAAACTTTCTCTTTTTTGAAATTTTTCTTACATTATTTTACAATTTTGATATTTCAGGCACAATAACTACGCCTTCAAACTAAGAAAATTATAAATTTTAAATAAACACTTACTTACGACCTAATTTCTAATAACTAAAGAAGTGCACAACTAATAAAACTAAACCATGCCAAGTGAGACTGTTGTTATCATGTAAATATTTTATCATAAAGGCGGTCGCCGTTTTGCCCAGGGTACCTTGTTTTTCGTGTCAGAACGTACGTGTTAATAAAGCAACTTATTCCCGCGACCATTTAAAAATCAAATTATGTCAACCGTCTGCTCGGATGCAGCAGTAAAACCCTTTGTTACAAGTTGTATTTGTTTTGGAGAACCGATGTTTGTTTTCAGTCGACAAACACGCGCAGGGTGTTCCAACAGAATTTAAATCACTTTCGGCGCGGGATCCGAGTCATTTTCCGGCACAGTCGGCGGTGGTCATCACCGAGAACGACTGCCATCAGGAGCAACATGCGTCCCTTATTGATCCTTGTTCCCGAGGTGGCGGATTCGAGGTGGCGGCTAGAATGGCGGCATTTTCAACGTTCGTTGATGCGACAGCTGTCAGATGCATACTCCGGTAAGCTGCAAATAATGGCGACATGTGTACCTACCCGCGTACGAATCGAACACACCGGCGGAAATAATACGAGGTGTCACCTGACATAAAAGTATCCATACCGTAATGTAATGTGACTGCATGAAATTTTTATGATCTTGGATTTTCGCATATATATTTGGTGTATATAGCGCACGCGGTGCACTAAAGTAGTCGGCCGGAAACGCCTGGCGAATGAAAAATGATTGTTTCAAAGTTAAATTCGTTTCACACCGGGAATATTGCGAATATCCGGCGCCGAAAATAAATAATAAATTCTTCAACAAAAAATATGAACTTAAAAAACGTTTAAATCATATTTATTACATGACACAACTGGGTAAAGTTCTACGAACAGCTATATATGAACCAAATTGTACGAAAATATCATCCCACGCTAACATAATTTATTCAGTTTTTAGCAATTTGATCTCCTAATACAGTGCACTACTTCTTGATATATTTTCCGCAAAAAATATTATCTTTTGTATCAAGAGCGCAAAATGTATATACGAATGAATTTTTTGACTCAAACATTCACATCCTTACTGTAACTTATTCTAAATGGAAAGGATTGAGGAATAAAAGTAACAATAGGGGGAATAACGCGTAATATATTTTCTTCTTCACCTCCATTTATTATATATATCTTGCCATTACCTGCACATTGAGACGAGAGCGACATGGTGGAGCAAATAATAATAATAATAGAAAAATCAATCGCCACAACATAATAAATAATTGTTTGCCCATTTCGAAAAAAATCGTAACATTCAATTAACTGAAGGAATTTAATAATGAATTAAAAAGTTGGTCTGACAGCGCTCATAAATCTCAATAGCCACCCGTTATAAATTCGCAATTAAAGCGTGATTTTTGATATTTTATTTGTTGTAAATAACATTAAACTGACGCATCACTTATTTATGCAAATCGAGTAGAAGCTACACCGGTTATTCGGAAAGCGACGAAGCCGTAAAAAACCTATAATTTCCAATTGAAAAGCTCTGTAATTTTCTCGTTAGGCTGGACAACTGCCAATTACACTGTTGCATGTGTAATATTTTCCAAGCCGACTGCGACCACCAGTTGCTCGGCCGTTTCCTGCTACTTATAAAGCCTGTTGCGCCCAAAAACTATTTCTTGACGGGCCGTGATTTACAACCAGCCAATAAGTCGTCGAATGGAGCACAATCGAAAGTTTAATCGATTAGCGCTGAATAAGAAATAACTACTTGATGGATTCCCTTTGTGTTTTCGAACTGCGCGATACACCCGATGATATCTGGCGTCTCTCATTGTATTTGCGACGAATGTGTTTATCATAATGACAGCTCATGTTATTTATTAATTATTGTGTAAAATATACACGTTGCGTAAACATGTGGAACTTTCTGACTTCCTTGATTTATTTAGTCATTACTTTCATGAGGATAATGGTGATTTATTATCTTAATTGTTGAAAATGCATTTTTGTGTTAACTACAGAAGTTGTTTGTACACAAGTTCTGTATGATGGATATGATTGGAATGGATTAAGGGGGGATCCTGATTTAGGAGGCCTTAAAATAGCGTTTTTGGGGGAATTTTTTTAGGGCAGAAAAAAATGAGCAAGTCTAGTGAACTTTTTAGAGCATTTTATTGCATATTTGAGAATTAAAAAAAATATGTCGAGAGAAAAATATTTAAACGGAACCGATTTTTATGCACATTTATGAAACACCTTTCAATTGCAATTTACAATCGGTGGGAAAGATGTAGCCCGTAAATTTTGTCTGAAACAAAAAAACCAAAGAAAATGGTAATTCTCATATATTTTCTTCTATGTAAACTAAAAAAAAACCCAAAATTTTGAAATTCAAGATTTTTCTCAGGTTTGAAAATAAATGTGCTCTTTGCAGGAAGAGAAAATCATTTCAACTTGCTAAAAAAGTCGCTTAGATTTTTTTTTTTCATTAATGTTTTTAGTTCAAATAGAATAGAATGCTACTGAAGCCAACAAAAGTTTTGTTTCGTTTTGATTGCTTGTCTAGTTTTCTCGCAATCACGCCCACCAGTTTAGAAAAATCGTAAACGAAAACTCGAGAAAACGCGCTCTAAAGTTTACAATCAGGAAAAATATTAATTTTCGATTACTTACGGAATATCACGTTATAATCCTAGTATAGCTCTTACGAACTCAAAATATTATTGTTTCGAACGACCGATTGAACTTTTTTCAGTACATAGTTCGGTGTTATGTTACTGCGGGGAGGGGCGCGCGTTTCGTTTGTCCGAGCGTTCATGCGTTCGTATATTTTTTCTCGACACCTCACTGTGTTTAGTGCTGTATCTTTCAAAATATTGCGAATTAGCCGCTATAACTTTTGTTAATGATGAAAGTTATAATCAATTTAAGAGAAGTCGACAAATTGCAATAATTGAGATTGTATTACTATTTGTAAGCAGAAGCAACCTCAAAGTATTTAATTGAGCAGGTGTGTGGAATTGCACAATTTTTTTTGAAAAAATTCCTTTTTATGCACAAATGGGGTACCATTTGGAAAAAAACGCAATTCTCGACCGTCAAAAAAATAATGATATTTTTTTTTCTTACTTCTAATAGTCAGAATATACTATTTTAGTCCCAGCAACGTTAACTGTATAATATTTCGCGGCTTCTAGAAAAAAAATTACTTTTTATGCACAAAGGGGGTACCCATTGGAAAAATTATTCATCCAAAGGTAGTTATTGTAGGCAAGCTTCACTACCTGATTGGCATAAGAATCAAGGATGCGGAAAAACTATAGTTCTGCTCCATAAGACATACACCTATACATGTAAGACTTTGTGGTCTATCTTTTAAGCGAGAGATATATTTGAAAGGCGAACACTCGTTACATTTAATTCGAACTCCATATTAAACAATACCTTGAAATTATTAATCAATGAGTGACAGATCGACAGAGAGGTGATTTTGTGACGAACTAACATTGGTGGTCGAATTATATTTCTAGAAAGTCAACGTTAGCATTAATAAATTGCTTATTACAAACGAATATATTTAAATATTTGTAAATTTTGTATCACATACATGTATCAATTTAACAAATTATTATAATCAAATTCAGAACTATAAATAATCGAACGTACAATAAAAATAAAAATAATCTGTGGCAGGAGTAATTCAACGTTTAATAGTTGGAAATGCGAACAAAATGGAAGGAAGGCCATAAATAACTTCGACCACTTGTTTGCTTCCTCGGCATCTGTCACTAAAGGCAAAGCCGGCCCTCGAAGGTTTTTGCAACACGAAACGAATGTACAATAAGTTATGAAACGGGACGAAATTTTGCAGTTTTACAGTTTACGGGGCAGATTTACGTCTTTATAAATATACGAACATTTTATTGCAAGGTTTTTATTGGTTTCTACATATACGCGACAAGGAAAGAGTTTAATAAATTTTCGCTTGTCTATTCATTAAAAAACTATATTACGACGTGAAGACAGGATTATTAATTAGTTCGATTTGTAATTTCTTTGAGTTATTCGAAGAATTGGTAAAAACCGCAATGTATTATATTTACAAGGCTCAAATTTTATTCCAATATAAAAAGAGTTCAGTAGCATAACCGCAGTGGTTGCCGCTTTCGTGCTTGAAAGATAAACACGCCAAGTGGGCCAAATAAGTATCCGGAAAGACGGTACCGTTAATTCATGCGCTCTTATACGTATCGTTCGTTCGGTTGCAGTTAACGACGAAGTAAACGTGAAAAATTATTAGTAATTCATCAACGTGGTACAAAATTACTATAGGTTTCTTTTATATAGAGTCTAGACAGTAATTAACTTAACCTATTCATATGGAACATATGACTTATTCACGCTGCAGTTTATAACAACCCATCTTTAATTCAACGAGTTAATATTACGTGTATAAACCATACGGTGATCCCTTGATGGCTTTTCTTTATACGAAGCGTCTGTGCATTGGTGGAAGTTTTATAGCGGCCCAGCTCGCTAACGATCTAGCAGTCATAAGAGGCATGCGATGGATTTTTCGTCGACTAACCACAGCAGCCATCTTTTAATTTTTACCATAACAACGCTCCACTGATAGTCTTTGTTTAGCGTTACGGATCGTCCACGTAAGAGAATTACATCGAAAATAAAACCCATTTCTATATATGCACGACCGTTCTAATCCATCTTGTTAAATAGCTTTTGTGATGTAAAATGGATTTTACCTTGTGGAGTATACGGGTTTTGTTTTATTTTTCATTTAACCCCATCTATTATGCAGATATGCTAGGACGGATATAAGACACGGCGTGATTAAAACATATAGCCTTGACAGCGAATTAATATTCATAAATATTCACTATGGTAATTTACAAGTTATCAAATGCGATGTAACAGAGGTTATATTTAAGTCGTATTTGTTGTATAAATGCACGAACAAATCTATATCAAAGAGGGAACTACATATTAGGTTAATTGTTAATTGGAACAATTATCTTCGCATGAATCAATTCCTAATTTAAATTGATTATTATTTGAGTGTACATAATGTGGTATGCTAATTAAAAGAACTCGAGCGCGACAACCAAATTGTTGGTCAATTTCCATGAATTCACAGATGTCGCAAATAATTCAGATATGACTTAATGATTTCTCAAATTGCTTTTAAAATCTACTACGAAAGCAAATAAACCTATGTGACGATTCTCCAATAAATGCAGATTAAAAATATGTTTCCTCTGAATGAATCATCTACATTAGTAGATTAGTATTAATTCATGTCCAACATTCATCAGTTGGGTACGACTTTAGTACTTAGTTCGGATTGCTGTTGAAACCTACTAATTATTTGCTTAAACCTAAATAGCGAATATCCATCAGTTCCACATCCAAAACTTTTCTCCTGAACTAATCACCTTGTTCTGGGTTCCGCATTGGGATTAATAATTCGATGTTTGATTGAATCGCAGCCCAAAAAACTGTTTTTAATTCCTGACCGAGGAAAGTGTAAATGCTATTTGTCTGATAAGAACATCAGCAATGGTGGTTAGGGTGGCTTTACATAGAGAGGTAGTCGTGTTGAAAGGTAAAACGCTGTTCCTATTTAGAGGAATAATTTTATTTTCAGTGGAGCTTCGAAGAAATGTAGACATGTACAAGTTTAAGTTAGATTTGCAAATGCTGATGGTAGTAAGTTCTATATCGAACTATTATTTCTTTGCTCGAAAATAATTATTCCATTAATAAATATCCTACACCCTACCTAAGTGCGAAGTGTGGAGAGTGATGCAGGTGATTGAGAAAATTCTTAACAACGAGAGGAGCACTGTTTCATTCTTTAAGGATTAACTAACGTCAGCAGTTACTGAACTGCAAACAATGTATGTTTGATTGTCTAATGCCCGGTTTCACAAACGACTGTCAAATGGACTGTCAATGGTGTTAACAAGTCTTTATGACTCGTGAAATCCAAAACAATGGTAATTTTGCTTTTCACGGTTCGTCAAGCTAATCAATCTCCAAATATTTGACGATTGATTAAAGACTCGTTAACGAAGCGTCAAACTTTTGACGATTCGTTAACAAGCTGTTAACGGCCGATTAGCGTTTGTGAAACCGGCCATAAGTCTTGCAGTTCAAATCCATTATTTTCGATCGCCACATCTAGCTCCACAGCAGGCAAACTTTATATCGTCTTGCATTTTCATATTTTTTTGCATTCTGCTATTTGAAGACTATTCATCAAACTCATAACTCATAATATGAGGAGTTTGGGAATCGTTCCTGGTGAAAACGGACAGAAAGTGTACCTGTAGCTGTTCTAATTTAATTTATTTTTAATGATTTTATCTGATTTTATCTTCATCTTGGGTGTGGTTTCGCCCGATTGACTATTGTCCTATTCATTTATTTCATTTATCGAATAGTCATTAACTCGTTCTTGCCATCAATGTTTATTTGCCCAGGGCTCAATTTACATTGCTCTTTTCCTTATGTGTCATTACCATATTATTCTCATTACTTTTAATTTTAAAAAAATCATGTATCCTCTATGCCTTATTACCATACCATTTTATTTTATAATGGATTCTCAATTTTCATCTGTTGTAAATTCTTAATTTTGTCCTCTTAGTCAATTTATTGTTCTTTAAAAATCTTTTGTTAATGTTTAGCCTATTTATAATTTTTTCTTCACCAATTGTTAGACTTTTTTATATAGCCTCTACTTCCATTTATAGTTCTTCGTATTTTAGCTCTTCCTAATACCTGTTACTATCGCCATATGTTTTCTGATCGATACCCTATTTAAAGTCAATAAAACTTATTTGCATTTCTACACCATATTTTATACTCTTCTGCTGTTTGCTTTATTATCCACGTTAAGGTTCCTATTCATTAAAGAAATGCTCCTGCAGTTTGGTGTGTATATAATTAGTACAGTCTTCCATTTATTGATATTTTCGCCATCATCGTTATTTATTTCTAGCAACCTCTTCCTTATTCAATTCTTGTATTTATTTCATTCTTGTTTTCTGTGTCCGATATTTTCGTTGCCGCAGCTTCAATTACATCATTTCCTTTTCATTTCTCTCATCATTATTATTTTGCATTCTAGTTCTGATTTCTTGTCATATATATCTTTCACTTTGATCTTCTCTAGTCTCTCAAGATTCCATAGTTTATTGATATTCTTGTCTTCATTGTTTCCTGGATTTGAATTGTATGTTTCGTTACCTGAATAAGGAAGTGCGAATCGATTTTTAAGTAGGAAATTATCTAATTAAGTCGATAATACGAAAGGCCAGCCAGTGCAAAGCAGAAACCCCATTTCGTAGTAAAAAGCTTTCATGAATTCAATTTTGCCACCAGTGAGGAACCAAGAATTGTACACCCACATTGCGATTATTGTATCATGATTCAGAAAATATCCCTGTATGCAAAGCAATAATTTCTACTAATAGTTGAAGAAAATCGGAAGGATACAGTATATCGGGTGTGTTTGCAACATTCAATTACCTCGAAACACTGCAAATTTATATATATTTTACCGCTGCAGGTCCTAGTGGACGGTGACTTGGAGATCATTCAGTCTGCTTGGTACCTTCTTCGCCACTTCCTTCCTTGACTAGCCTCGATCTTCTTTCCCTTCCTCTAACTATCTCTTTCTGGGTCTTTCTCTTCTTCTCTTTCCTGCTTCTTGCCTCATTAAGATTCTTTTAACCCTATCTATCGTCGCTCACCCTGTATCCCAGCCATCTGGGTCTTTGCATTTCCACCACTTGAAGAATGCTTGATTTTTATATTCCTATTCTATTTGTTTATTGTTTTCATTCTAAATTCTAATCCTGTACTTTAATTCCGTCCTTCATCCTTCTTAGAATTTTTTGTTTGCAAATTTCCAATTTATTCTGTTATTTTTTGCCATTGTTCACGTGTCAAATGCATATGTAATACTAAGTCTTATTATTTTTAGTGTATTGTTATTTTAGCGCCTCTTCGTACATTCCTTGTTATTATTCTTGAAAAATCCCCATCGTTCTACTTCCTGTTGCTAATCGGTTTTCTATTTCATTTTCCCACTGCATGGTCGAGTTACTCCAAGATATTATGTTTGCTCTACTTTCTCTATCACGCTCTATTTCCCGCACAGTCTACTAAATTTGTACTACCATTTTCATTACAATATACTTTCTTTTACTTTCGGTAATTGATAGCTTAAAAGTTTTCTATATTTCGTTCTCTGACCTTGCCATCAGTGCTACATCGTCGGCATAGACCAGGCACTGGTGTCTACTTCCATATATTAAATCCCCCGTTCTTATGCGACTTTCCCTTTGAATTACTTTCTGCAGTAAGTTGAAAAGAATTGTGCATAATGAGTCACCCTCTCCCAGTCCTTTTTTGCAATACACACTCTTCTTCTTAATATATTATTTTGTATTCTACTATAGTTATGCCCGCTATTCATTTCGTTGTTCTTGTAATCCTAGCTTTCTCATTACGTCAGAGTTTCTTTCTGTCTCGTACGCATTAACATTAACGTTAAGGTGTACGCATGTCTATAGTCGATGACTAGTAGATGTAAAGTTAGTGTTTTGTTGAATCTGTTTCATGATAAAAATCTGGTCAGCGATCGATCTTCCTCGATATTCTCCTACTGGCTGGTTATGATATTTCTCTAATCAATTGTTGATTATCTTTGCTACAATTTTATATGTAACATCGAGCAGTGTGATTCCCCTATAGTTGTTGCAGTCTTCCTTGGCTTCTTTCTTATGGATGAGGACTATTAAGCTTTATTCCATACTTCTGGCATTTTTCTTCTTCCCAAACCTAGACTACCATATTCTTGTCCCCAACACTTTAGCCCGCGTTTTGAAATTTCCACTGCTATATTATTTTATCCTTCTCTTTTGTTATTTCCTTGTTCTTGTATGCATTCTTCTTATTCTTTGTGGATGCACTTAAAATTTCTTTCCTTTTTGCATATCCTCCTTCTTCCATTTTCTGTCTTCTTCTGACTTTGTCTAATTAGACACTTGCTACCTCATAGTCGTTCAATTATACGAGGTCTCTTCCTCTTTCCACTTTCTTTTTTTATTAATTTGTAGGTCTTCTTTGCTTCATTTCTGCAATTACTGATATGTGATTCTCCGTACCCTCCTCTGTAGCTTCTCACATTCGTTGCTATTTTTGTAACGATTAGGTTCAGCTTTCTAAATTGACCTGTACATCTTATTCTACAAATTCTATGGGAGTATCCTTCAAAGTCAATGACGTCATTAATTATGAACCCTACTTTCCTGTTATCTATACCGATATTAAAAAATATATGTTTTTTTTTCACTTCTGGTATCGTTCTTCCCTCTTGATCGTTTCTTGAACTGCCTATCTTGTACATTTTCATTTCGTCAATGAGGAGTTTGCGGGCTCCTTCAGTAAAAGTACTTCTAATATTCGACGTGCTTATCTTTATTCTACTTTGTTTATTTGTCGCGTTTTGCTTATTTGTTTTAAGTTCATTTACCTTCCATCATCCATTTTGTTGCCACGTCAAATTTGACCGTCAATTTAGATAGTTTTTTACTACCTCCTATATTTCCTATTTTACAGTCCACTCTGTTCCATTTCCAGCAACTACTGCAAACTTAGGCTGCCTAAATGGTTTCGATTATGAAATATTTAGTTGAGGTAATAGTAAAATGAGTTCTATGCACGACCGTTGTTGGTTAATTGTAGAAGTGAGTTTCTTATTTTGTGATGGACACCATTATTTAAAACAATGCAAAAATTCATCGATCACAGCGACTGATGAGTTTTTGTATTGAAGGTCTGAAGATCCTTCTTCGTCAGATACAGTTTGTCAATTAAGATGGAGAAACTAAAAGTGCGATGACCTAAGAATACGCTGCGCAACCAGTTGTCCACATATGAAACTATATGAACAATACGGATTCCTATTCGACGTTTTTTACGTCATTCATTTATTCTGCGTTTGACTTGTTGATAGAGACACGTTCTTAATTCTAAAACGCTTTTATGGCGAATATTTATTGTCAAACGAGCCAGTGTCTTATTTTATTATTACAATCGCTACCAAAGATCAATTGAGAGTTCTTGGGACCGCCTGGTTTGTCTTTTTGGCCAGCGACAGCTTAGACCCATGGGAGAAAGCGACGCAGCGCTGCTCCAGTTGACACAAACAAGATCCTGCATAATTTATCTCCCCATCTTCATTAGGATATATGCTTTTATGAAAAAAAATTCACTCATACTTTGCGTAAGAAAAATTATCGCTCGAACTTATTAAATTCGTATACATTTTTAATCCGCTGTTCACGTAATGTCTTCATTACGAGAGGGGGTAATTTCTTTGAAGCAGTGTATATGAAGGAAATGCTCCAACGTCTTATACTTGCGCAGTGCAGAGTTATCAATATTAAACGGTTATTAAAAAAAAACATTGTAATCATTTGAATATTTTTGGGCCGTCGGTAGAATGGGTTACAGGAGTACACCTACCATTTGGGATCAAAGACGACAATAAGAAAATTTCTTCTAGCACTGTCATTATTACGACCTAAAGTTTATTTATACTTTTTTAATTCACCGCGTATTATCAAAAAATGTTGCTGGTAGGAAATTGTTAGCGTTGCATAAATATGTTAATGTGGCAAGATTGCATTTTCAATTATTTAATAATTTATTCGTTTTATATTAGCACAACTTATTTATTCAAATATCGTAAAATGTATCTAAAATGAATTAATTGTAAATTTTTCCATGTAACAGTCTGTAAATTTTATATGCAGTACATAATTAAGGCAAGTTCACGTTACAAAGCGATATTGTACGTTTTTATTTGTAAATATGTTGCCGTAAACTATTTGAATGCCCCGAACGGGATGCTGTTGTTGAGCTTTCAAATTTCTTATTGTCGTTGCATAACGGAAGCGGAGGCTATTGTATAGCCGGTGGCTTCTTCTATTTTCTTTTATTCGCACTCAATTTATCTTGTCTTCACACGGTGACCTATTTCTCAAGGTGGCTGAGTGTTTTCAGTTTCCGTCGCACTCGCTCGTCGCTTCTTCTTACACTTTACTGCCCCCTGCTGACGCACCATTCAACATGGATTCTACTTCAATCACCTGGTCGGAAAAGTTTTTTCACCGTCCTTACTTTTATCGATTTTCACTTAGGAACTCTCGCTAATACTTCTTTTGTATTAGCCAAATGATCTAAGAATATTGCAATTCCGATAGAGAGAAGTCTGAGCGGAAAATATTTTCGAAGCAGATGTATAAAATCCGCATTATCCTGATTCAATTTATTGCGGCGTTGTTGGAGCCTTTCATCGAAAACGATTTCATTTTGTAGCGATTGTGTTAGCGGTAATGAAGTTTTTTGTTGGAGCGAAATATTTTAATTGAAATATTACTTTTATAATGGGGCAAACTTCCTCCTGAATCCGTGTCAAATGCAGAAACTTTATTAAAATGTAAAACAGAGTATCGCGCCATTTTAAATATATAGTTATGTTCGTGACAGTCCTGACAATTCCATTTCCAATATAGACGTGTTTTCATTAATTTTTTCAATGTTACATACCTCGAATATATTTAAAATATGCGTTTCACGAATGACGTCCATGAATCATGTGTGCATATTTTTAATCACTTGAAACAACTAACGCGACAATAAATTATATGACATTCTTTATAATTGAAAATGTGTTTTTATTAATTTAAATATTATTGTACAAATATAATAATGTATCGAATAAATATCTGCAAAATGTAGCAATCAATAACAATTAAATATATTTACAATATACAACCATACAATAATTACAAATTATTAAAAACATGTGACTTGACATGGGCCTCTTTTTCTGAATTTAATGAATATGACCGAAATTCACATTGCTCCCTAACTAAGCTATCATCGATAATCGGCAGACTAAGTATGGCTAAGTAATACTAATGGTAAGTATGGCCGAATTATCAAAAATTAATTTAATTTTAATAACTACAATACTATTAATTTTAATAACGAGCGATATTCATTTGATATTCAAATTTAACCTTTCAATTACATAATACGTATTTCATTAACTTTTGAATTATAATATTTGGCATTTTATTGTCCCTTGAATAACTTAAATCAAATAATATCGTTAATAATAATACTATATATAAAATTAAGGTGTGTATCTAAACTAAAAAAACTAAAATTCTGACTGCAATTTTTCATGTCCGGATTAGTTAAATGTCCTGGTGCCAGGTTCGTGCGTTGCATCGCGCCTCGCTCAACAGGTGAAACCATAGAGACCCCAGGGATCGCTTTGTAGATGGGCCTAGTAATGCATAAGTGATGACACTCTAAAATACTCATGAGCCTAGGTAAGGCCGCGTCTGATGGTCTTTCCGTTTACGGATCGCTCCCGCAATGCCAGCTACATTATGGCGGGCTTAGTTTTGCGTCTTTTGAATACAAATTGATCGCGTAAAAATGCCTGTGAATAACGTGCCCTGTTGAATCCGGTTTGGAATCAATATGCAGATGTAGACGCCACCGACAGCAGTGAAGGGAATAATGCCAAGAAAATGACACAATGAAGTGTTCAAATGATGAATGTCCTTAATAATGTAATAAATTAACAACAAGTTTCAATGAAAATGAAATAAATTATTGTACAAATCTTTAGTTTTATCGTGTAAATAGACCATCCATGAATCTACGATGGCAAGCTGATTAGAGAGATACCTAACTATGAAGGAGGTTGTGAAAAAATATTTGTATTAAATTACTATTTTTCTTAAACTGTCAGATAATAGCGCCGATATTGTATTTTTTGTGGCCTTTTGTATAATTTTTTCTAGTGACATGTTGTGTTTTTTTTTAATATTGAAAAAATTGAGCATCGTAGTATAATAAAACTTCTCACAAAAGAGAGAAATAGTCCAATAGAAATAAAAAATCGCATGTCTGATATTTATGATGAATGTTCTCCTCCGTATGACACAATAAAATGTCCATAAAAGCAATTTAAATGGGGGCGGGAATACATCGAGGACGATACTCGAAGTGGACGACCACATTCAGCCCTTACTGACCACATTCAGCCCTTACTGAAGAAAAGGTCCGAAAAGTAGAAAATCTGATACTTGAATATTCGACGAATTAAAATCGATGTGATTGGTGAAAGTTTGCAAAGTACAGAGAACCACCATCCATGATACCAGATTGGTGTCAAGAATGTTGACTCCATTCGATAAACAACGGCAAGTTGAAACTTCTCAACAATTTTTGCAGTTTTGGGTAGGACAAGAGGAAGATATTATTGAGAAAATTATAACTCTCGATGAAACGCGGGTTCATCACAATGATCCTGAAAGCAAACAGGTGTCGACGCAATACGGAAACCCAGGCTCGCCACCGTCAAAGAAGTTTATGGTTGAGTTTATGGATTTCGAGTCACCCGCTGGTTGACTCGAAGGGTACGGCCACAATTTTTTTGGATCAATATATTTTATGTAAATTGCGACAAGCCATAATATAAAAACGCAAAAATGGAATACTGCTTTTGCATGACAATGCGCCAGTGCACAAGGCTGTTATTTTACAGGATGCTCTGAAAATTTAGAGTTCACAGAAACACCCTACAGCCCTAACTTAGCAGCTTGTGATTTTCTTTCTGTTAATGAACTGGAAATGGCAATTGAGGCGATGAAGATTCCTAACGACCAAGAATTAACGTGGGCATTTGAGAGATTTTTGCAGAGCAAGAAAAATAATTTTGATGGTTTATTTTCGTGAACTGCTAAATGTAAAAAGGCATAAAAATACAAACAGATTATATTGAAAAATGACCAAAGGCGTTTGTTGAATTTTAACTCTTTTATAGTAAGATTTTATCAGCTTAACGGTTACTTTAGCATTTAAAGAAATGATCTTTTGTTCGATTGCAATGATAATGGTTTGTCTCGTATGATTTGATCATCAGTTGCCTGTCCTCTAATTTCTTGGTTCTTTTATCTCCCAAAACTTTTGTCATTTCGGCAGCTTGTAATTTCTATCTTGTATATCGTTGAGTACCTAATCTTCAGTTCTATATATTATTTATTAATTCGAGTACAAACTGCCTTACTTAAACTTATAATAGTCAGCCTGGTTATGGTTGTTATTTTTTTTCTTGTTCCTGAAACAGTTCTTAGTCATATTTTATAGCCTCGCCGCTGTTTTGATGGTTTTAGCTTGTCCTGCTAAGGTATGCAATATCTTGATCTGCGCTATGTTAATATAATTTGATTTTCTTCCCTATAAAATATAGCCATCAACTTGATTTTCTTCTTAATTACCATTAAATGACATTTTTTAGTACATATTTTTCTCATATCCAATCCTTGCAACATGAAATACACTAGCTTCAATTTTTACAAATTTTAAATGGAAATATCTTATTGAATATTTAGTCGTTCGAGTGTAACTTCCTTTGGTAATTTTATTGAGACGGCAGATAAGCAACAATGGACTCAGTGTTTCGTTTCGTGCTCTTCAGTGATGACCACTTGCAACATCAAACTTTATTATTTGTTGTATGGAATTTTAAACAATTTTGACAATGCGCCAGTGCACAAGGCTGTTGTTGTGCAGTATGCTCTGAAAATTTTGAGTTCACAGAATCATCCTACAGCCCTAACTTAGCAGCTTGTGACTTTTTTTGTTCAGAAACTGGAAAAGGCAATTGAGGCGATGAAGATTCTTAACGACCAAGAACTAACGTGGGCATTTGAGAGATTTTTGCAGAGCAAGAAAAATAACGTTGATGGTTTATTTTCGTTAACTGCTAAATATAAAAAACCATAAAAATACAAGCAGATTATAGTGAAAAATGACCAAAGACGTTTGTTGAATTTTAACTCTTTTATAGTCTGGTTTTAACAGCTTAACGGTTACTTTAGCATTTAAAGAAATGATCTTTTGTTCAATTGCAATGATAATGGTTTGTCTCGTATGATTTGATCATCAGTTGCCTGTCCTCTAATTTCTTGGTTCTTTTATCTCCCAAAACTTTTGTCATTTCGGCAGCTTGTAATTTCTATCTTGTATATCGTTGAGTACATAATCTTCAGTTCTATATATTATTTATTAATTCGAGTACAAACTGCCTTACTTAAACTTATAATAGTCAGCCTGGTTATGGTTGTTATTTTTTTTCTTGTTCCTGAAACAGTTTTTAGTCATATTTTATAGCCTCGTTGCTGTTTTGATGGTTTTAGCTTGTCCTGCTAAGGTATGCAATATCTTGATCTGCGCTATGTTAATATAATTTGATCTTCTTCCCTATAAATTGTAGCCATCAACTTGACTTTCTTCTTATTTACCATTAAATGATATTTTTCTAGTATATATTTCTCTCAGTTCCACTCCTTGCAACATGAAATACACTAGCTTCAATTTTTAGAAATTTAAATGCTATCTTACCACCTGCAACTTCAAACTTTATTATTTGTTGTATGGGATTTTAATGGTTCGATTACGTCATTATCGACTAGTATAGTTTATAAGCTAAACCATACCAACCATATGGGGGGTTGATATAAAATGCCTTCTTTATGTATATGAATCCCAGGTACGTATTTTCTTCCCATAACTAAGTCTTCTATATAATTTGTTTAATCGAAAATTTATTGCCACGTTATGAGCTGGTATAAATCCAGCCTGTTCATCTGCAATATGCCTTTCTAAAATTTCCAGTCATTATACTTAATAGCACATCTTTAACGCAGAGCACAGCAGTGACATTCTCCTATAGTTATGACAGTCCTTTGAGTCTTCTGTTTTATATGTATTATAATGGATTCGTTCCAGTCCAATACATTTTTTTTCTAGCTATAGTTACTGTCAAAAATTCCATCTTTCTTCGTGATCCTAAATATTTATTTGTCAGTTTTGCGTGGGTCTTGTGACACTTCTATTTCCAGTGGAAATGTTTCCGAGACATTTGACGTGATTCTAGGCCCAATTTTTGTCCTCATATAGTATCTAGAACACAACTTTATAGTTCTTGTTTTCTTTTAACTCTTTTCCAAATTTCTCTCATGCTGTTGTTCTCTGCTGTTTGTACTTACAGTAGGTTTGTTGATATTTGTGGAGTCGATAAAGTTCCAATTTTCCTTTACACAACCACCACCGGTTCTTTCGAATACCGGCTTGGCTAATCAAACTCATCTCATACATCGTACGTATGTCGTACTTATGTTTGCATGCATAAAACATCGTCACCTCATATGCTCCTCCGATGGAGCTCTATTAACTATTTAATAACGCACAAGATGTAACCTACTGCATAACGCTACATATAATTTGCGATCTACTGAATATTATTCAGCAAAGACTAGCATAGCACTACAACGTGTAAATCAAGTAATATATACAAATAGCGCGGATTATATATCCAGCGTTTCTAACGTTTAATTTTTAGCCTAGGAGTTAAGCAAAGCTAAATTCAAAATCAAGAGGAAGAAATATACCAAGGAATAGCAATGATAAGAGATGAAAGCAATTAGTTTAGAGTAGATCGAAAAAATAAGGAATCGATATAACCCGATCAAAAGCACTAGCAACTGAAAATCAGTAGTATGTCATGAAAAATATTATAATAAAGGAATTAGAGGAACAAGCCCAGGTCAATAAGGCTCATAAACTAGCCGAGAAAATGTGCTTGAGACTGCATAGGACAAGAAAAGTAATGCAAAATAAATCAACGGAGGAAAGTGAGAGAAAGGGATAAGACAACGGTAGTGAGAATTGGATACAATAAAATAATCATCGAAGAAGTTATGTGGCAATGGAACCATGCTACAGAGACACTGCAAATCGACTACAAACAACTATTGACTATTGACTAAAAGGATATGACGATGAGCAATCATTTGGAAAAGATATATGATGACAATAACAGTAACGAACAAGAAAACTATATCAATGTGGAAAAGGGAAAGTGTATGAGAAAAACAATAAATAGGAAGATATTATTATATGACCTTGGAACGTGAGAGCTAAAAGTATAGTAAATGAAATTAGGAAATATGGACTCGACAGAAAATAAAATTAATGAGAATAAAGGATAAAGAAAAAATCAAAAAATACAATACATTTTACTGTGTTGGACACGTGGAATGTAAGAAGTAATCGTGGAAATGAATCTACAAAACATCGACAGAAACACAGGACTATGAATGAAAGAAATAAGGGAAGGTATCAGCTACAATGGTAATCGCTGCTGACGAGGTGAAATACCATCGACACAATATTGTCTGGTGACGCAACGTTTCATCGACCTGTTTGATTAATATTCATAACGCCGTTAAGATGTAAGTCCACGTGTAAACTCATTTTTGTTGTTTTCGTCATTTCCCGAACTTTTAATTTTATAGAATGAGGTCCTTTTGGAGTAAGGCACCAGGTCGATTGATTTACGATCATAATTAATTAAATGTAGATTTGTTTCAGAATTGTGAGAAATAAATAATTATTAGTAGCATATCATGTTTTTGTTGATTTTCATGTATTTCTGTTGGAACCTAAATTAACAATAGATAATTGGAAAAATGCGTAAGGACTAAAAATATTCAAGACGTAAAATGTGAACACCTGAAATCCAAACATCCGGAAGAATACTGATCATTTAAGTTAGCAAGTTCAAAATCCAGCGATGACGTCTCAGAATGTCTGTGTTAATAGTTTCTTGTCTCGGATTAGGGAAAAAGAACCCAGTAACATAATAATGATTAATAATAATTGATTTAAAGAAATCCTAATATGTGGACGAGACTTTCGCAATATTATATTTAAATGTTCAATGTTTAAATAATAAATTATTGGAATGTGAGTGACTGGAAAGTATGGATATCATAGAAATGAATGGATCCATTCAAAAGTTAAAATTAAACACGAAATCAAAGACTTTAAATATCTTTTTTTAAAACAAAATTGAAACTGCTTAAAGGATTATTGAGGCACACCAAACGAAATTTCAATAATTCAAACATTTTCAATAATTCCAAATAAAGTAAAGGTAATATAGCAATTTGCTTACACAGAAATAAGCAAGTCAAAAAGACAAGCACTTGTCTATGATGGCAAGGAAAAAATAGATGATTCTGTATGCATCAGTAATATTTTAGTAGAATACATCGCGACAATTGCTAGTAGAAATCTAAGCCACCATTTTTCTGAAGAATTTTTCAAGATACGTACAACTGGTTTAATGTGCAACAAAACGATGTTCATTGTATCAGTGGCCATTGTGAAATCGCCGCAGTTATAAACAACATGGCAAGCAAGAAGAGATTATTTTATAAGAAACGTTTATTAGATTCAATGATTTAATGATTTAATATATCCAAAAATGTATTAGAAATATAGACGGGCATAAGCTCCATTATCATTAACGAGCAACTGATCGACAACTTTTCGACAACGTAATTATCGCATTTAATCCCCGCATTACTTTTAATATAATTAGTGCCCTAAACGATAAAGCACGCTCTTTGCCAACGTTATTATATCACAGGTATTAAATAATTCCTCGGGGCCAAATCCACCGACCTTCGCCGAGATGCGAGACCAATTATTGCAATTTATATTTACGTACATATAAAGAAAGAGCTTTTAAGCCGGGATATAACGTTGACTTCTTGTCTGGACGAAACGAAGCTTTAGGGAACGTAATACGTTCAATCTGACCTAAAGACCTAGCCGAAGCTATTCAGGTCGTAAAAACTAGGATTGCCTTAAAATTTAGATTGCCGTATCTATATCATTCTAGGAAATAAAGAGTTATGACTACTAAAACGGAATATTTAGAAATACATAAAAATATCCATGATTTAATGCTAGTTTCGTTAGTGAATCACATCATGAAATAATTTTTGTAAATTTATATCGTTTGAAATGTGATAAAAATCGTGAGCTATATAAGTTATTTTAATATTTTTGATCATGATGATGATGGTATGTATGTTTCTTTACTCGGGCGCTTTTATTATTTAATTAAATAGCAAGAGGGGCGGTAGGTACGCCAGTTTCATCGGTATTTTCCGCACGTTGTAATGCCTCCTTCTTCAGAGAACACAAGCCAATCTAACTTATCTCGTCCACGTGATGGATTTGCGTAATTTATGATTAGTGCAGTCTCGTTATTGGGGAGATTTCCTCGGATATAGCAAGAGGCTGTTATGTGACTAAGTACGCCTGTTTTGTTTTAGGGTCAGTCACGGCTTTTAACGCCGATTACAATATTAATTAAAATGCTGTTTAACCGTCGTCAAGTGTTGAAGCGGCTAGTTTCGGGGCCATTTCATCACAACGTGTCTAATTGCATTAATCTTGCTTCAAAATACACGGTGAATTCGCTGGTGTACGCGCTATAAAGGAAATTGTCGAATTGTACTGGTCATTCTTGTTCTTGTTATAAAGGGGCAAGTATACCTGTATATAGTACGTTGCACTGAACTATTCTTAGTGATTGAATGGTCTGTTACAAGTTGGTTAAATAAAGATGAATTAAAAAATAATGCCACATATAATTGTCCACAACATACATAAGAAAATCATCGGCACTCGAGAACTTACTGCTCATATGTATGTAACATCCTATTGTGGAAAACATACCATAAGATCGGTTCTCGATATACAATGAACACACGTCTTGACTGTTATTATATTTTCTACCTACTCGTAATAAATATGAGTGATTTATGTGATTTTGTCAAATGCAGATAAAAATTGCAATTAACAAAGATTTCGAGTTTTCCCTGCAATTAAAATTGCATGTCAAAACGTTGACATTTCGTAATTGCATTGCAAAATATAAAGTATCTAATGAAAAACAAAAGCCATTTTTATTGCTTATTATAAAATTCAGTAAATGTATTATACGTACAAGTGCAAGTGCAAGTCTGTCTTGTTGATAGATGTAGGCAGAATTCACATATTTGGGTTTATATTTTATGTAATTATTTAGATCAAGTTCAAATTATTGCAAACGGAACGCAACATGTAAGCAAATGTATTTGTCGCATGTAAAGAGATAAGTATGTTGCATATTTATTTAATTAATGTACGTAAATTTTTATATCAATTACATTTATTGAGTAACTCAATTTTGCCATAGGCTAATATATATATATATATATATATATATATATATATATATATATATATATATATATATAACACTAATCCATTATATGAGTACACTTTCGTATAGATGTATAGATTCCTCATATTGGCACGGTTGGTAAGTTTATGTTTGCGAAGCACATCCGATTCCCTGAATACCACTTACCTTTTAATTCTATAAAAGACTCCCTTCGATTCGAGACTTACATCTACTTTAGGAGGCTTTCGTCCGAAAACACGCCTACTCGATCCTTTTGTCTGCGGGTTATTGTGCCATTTTCTTATGTCCGGCTTTCTTAGATCAGTATCAATACTCTCCACCAATACTAAGGGACGACCCACCTTCATTACTTAGTGAAATTCGTCGATCTCGGCACAAACCCATTGTAGGAGCCTTTTAAGCCCCAAACGAAAAAAATATATATACGTTGGGAGAAAACGCGCAACAAAAAATATAGAATGTCTTAAAAAATCGTCGAAACGTGAAGGAAAAACCCCTGTTCGTATGAAGACGCAGAGCAATTGTGTTCTAATTTAGACTCACATGCACAATGCAGTTAAGTCTTTGCTGGAAAATGGGGCACGGTTCTACAATTTCCTTCCTTATAGGTAGACAAACCGCGAACAAAAGTTTCCGCTTTATACATTTTACAAATTCCGTTTCGCAAATACACGTTAATTATCACTTCGTTTGCACATTGTTTCATCTGATAATGGTGTTTAAAATTATATAAAATTGAAATAATAGTTGTGAAAATATTAAATCTTAAATTTAAATAAATAGTCTATTGTAAAGAAAACGCACTTTTTGAAAAAGCTAAATTTATTACGTAAATCATTAAAGCGATTATTAGAATGTATATTTTAGTGAAATTAAAACCAGAAAAAACGGCGCAGGCTAATGAAAACGTTCCGCAATATCGTAAAGGGCAGTAAACTTTCATTTTCGTATATTAAAGACATAAATTACGTATTGCAGAAAGATTTAAATATGTTTCGAAATTGCTAAAAGGTGCGCCATTATGAGGGCAATTTTTCAGAATTTTAATATACTCGGGACGTATTAATAAAAACGGCGAAATGGAGCGTAAAAGTAGCGCTTTTAATTAACTTTAGTGATACTATTAAGGCTTTGTATCAAAAGGATGTGATAGTGTTGGACAGTGGTACCATAGAGATAATGTAACTGAGTTTGCCGTAAAAAGCAGCGCAACGAGCGACACTGCACTAACTGCATTAGGGACAGTACACTTTCAGTTAATAGGCTGCTTTCAGCGGGCCGTGTTCAGTAATGGACTTTATTGTGCCAAATACGACAGCGAAAATTTCAGAAAATCTATTTGAAATTGACTGAAATTAAAGAACTTACTTTACAAGTGCGATGCTTTCCCGTCACAACGGAACATTTTGTTTAGATCTCGCTGCATTGACAGGCACGGGTAAAATTTCGCAACTTGTTGTTCTATATGAAAACACTCGCAGTTCATTGTAAAGTAAAAGTAGAAAATAGTTTACATAAGTCTACAAACATCTTACGTAAACGTGCTTAAACAAATAAAACGTATCTTTGTTTTGTATATACTTCAGGGATATTATTGTTGATAAATATTTCCTAACTAATAAGTTTTGATTACAAGTTTCGTAACCAAAGGCGTCTGATTTGGGGTTCAAAGCATACTTCTAAATCACGTGTCTGCAACTGGCACTTCATTCAAATTTTAGATGAGTAAGGTTTTACATTTAATTAGTATTGCTTTATTGGCTCCATTGTTCATTTGACAAAACGTGGAAATTTTGAAGTGTTTGGTGTTGGTTTAGGTAAATTAAATAGTATTTCGGGTTTGCTGTTGTTAGGTTTTATTTTCTTAAGCTACGTGTTGTAATAAACATTATAAATTATTTTCTTATGTTGTAGTTAAGTTCGCATACTGCAGTGGTCCGCACTGAATTTTATTATACTTAAAATATAAATTTTCAGCAAACTGACGCAGTCGCAATGACAAGTACATTTTCCGAAAAAACTTTTCTATTAAAAGTCGTATGAAATTTCAATATATTTAAGTTTTATAAGAACAATTATTTCGGTAACAGGTAATAAGAGTAAAATTATTTCCATAGCTTTCAAAGTAGGATGTTTTCTACACATCTTAAGTTAAAAGCTTCATAACTTTAGGTTTACTAGTTTAGACGCTAGAGCGCACACAGGCACAATCATTCCAAAAATATTCAGAATAGAAGAAAATAAAAATAGTATCTTGTTTATATAAAATTTTAGACTTTAGTAATAAATTATTCCTAAAAGCAAGCAAATGCTACTGCCACTGGACTGGTGGAAGTGAAAGTATAAATAGAAGAAACAAACCATTTTATGAATAAGGGATAGCTAATGTAAAATTCTTAATGATTGAAGGAGATATGATAATTTTACAAGAAAATGCAGTGGTGAAAAATAGATGCTTTTGGAATAAAATAAGAACACTGACAAGAAAACAAATACACAAATACAAATACGAAATGTTAGGGGAAAACAATCATATGGATATACAGCCAGGAATGAAAAAGAGGATGGAACTATGTAAAAAGGTTGATAAGGAATCCAAAAATACTAATTCATAAAAAGTGAGCAGAAGCGGAAAGTAATATCTTCACAGGCATATGTTCGTTGCCACGTTAAGAAAGGAAGAGGAAAGACAATATATTTAAAATTAGAAGTTTACGAAATAAGGAAGAAAGGGGAGAAGAGCTATAGATGACGTTGATAGACCTGAATCCGCCAATAGACGAATTATGAATAAGGAACAATGTAATGCAAGTTACTAAGTAAGTAAGTAAGAGTATATGTAGGATGGTATATGGCAGATTTCGATTGATTGGAAAATAGTCAAAGGTTTTTGAGCTGGCATGAACGAGGGCGATAGTCTGAAAGTTCTTTTCTTCATGATAGTGGAGAAAATAAATAAAAAGGCAAGACATAGGCAGAAATAGATTCAAACACACAACTACACGTTTGAGATGCCTAGAAGGAATAAAACTGGATGATTTACTATATGCAGATCATTAGTAGAAGATTCCCAAGTAAAAATAAAATAATAAAAGTAATTCTGGAGGAAGTAAAACTATGAAAATTGTAATAAATACAAATAAATGCAAGCATATGAACGTGAGCCAATGATCAGCGTGAGCAAAATATGTATGGGAAATATCCGTTAGCGGAAGGAAGATCCTAGGAAATACACGGAGGGACAAAACAAATCACGTGCATAAAGGGAGTCATACGCACAAATCAATAATTTCGAAATTGAAACTGATTTGGACACATAATACAAATGAACAACAATATATTAGCAATGAGAGTGTTGTGAGGGTAAAATAAAGAAAAAGAAAAATAGAAGGTAGGGGAGATCAAGAAACAATTTGATGGAAATATAGAGGAAATAACACGATCAAAGCGAAAAACAATAAAGGTTTTGATTATATAGGTTACAGTATAAGGTAACGAAATAAAAATCATTCCGACAAATAATTTGTAGAAAAAAATTTCAATAATAATAAAGGACTAAAGGAATAATATTACAACAAGAAATTTAGATGCGATTTCACATAAAATAATATATTGTACATTAACACGTACCCATTACAGAAACTTAATAGAAACTAGCTATAACTTTAACGAATTCAGGGGAAACATCATTTCAGATTCCCGAGTTTAAAATGCAGAATAGTTTTACAAATCTCGCTTCCAATTTTGTTGTAGGTGGCCGTTTTATCACGACTATAAAGTAATTTCTCCCTTCGCTCCTCGCAGGCAATTTATCTTGCCTGATTAGTTTTTCTTGGATTAATTGCTTCAATTGTTTTTCTCATTTTACCTCGGCATATTCGTCTTGGCCAAATTTCTGTTTAAGGGCACTTTTACTTATACCCATTTCGCAATTACTTTCGCAACTCTCCCTTCGCGAATATATTTAATATTTAAATTCGTCCGCCACATGCGTTCTGGTAAAGATCGGTGCGAGACCATAAAATTTACCGTTTTATTTCATGTCGATTAAACAATTTAAAAAACAATTCATTGTATTAAAGTATGTCGTTTTGATACATAGTCTAAGAAAATGTTAAATGGACATGATACCGAACCTGATACAAAAACTGAACTCCGAAATAAATTGAAACTGGAATTACACGATACACTGGAAAATTGCGTATTTCCTCATTAATTACTGTTACTGAAAATGTTCATAGCGATTTGCAAATATCATGAGTATTAATTGCGAAGTGAAATAGTTACAAAATACCTTTTAGTAATTTCAACATGTGTATGGCACTGGATGTGGGTGCAACTCTTGACACGAGAACAAATTTTAATCACTATACAGTTTCGGAAACAATAGGAAATGACCACATGGCACATTCACAATTTTGCTTTACTCGACTAGTCAAAACTCGTTTAGCTATTTGTCTCCAACAAAGGTCAACAGTGACATAAGTTTTGCAATTTGGTAAATAAATATAATCAATTAACACAACTGATTAATACTGATAATGGTACGACTTCATTACGTTTGTACTGTTGCCGTATCAAATAGTGAAATTGCAATTAAAAAAAAATGAGATATTTTATTTAGAAAATACGTCCATCACCCTTAAAGAAGAAAACGTAAATTTCATTTTATTATCCTCCGGGAGTCGAGTTTGTCCCACTTACAATTCCACCTTGACATGAATATGGAGTTAAATATGCAGACGTTCGTATCGTTTTATTTTGTGCGGAACACATCCAATCTCAGCGTCTAATTTAAATGGATGGCGCAGAATGTGACTTTGAACGTGTCTAGCTAGCCCCCGCTTTAGAAGGGAAGGTATGTCATCAGTGATTAAATTTGGTAATCAGCAACATTCTGTTGGATAAGCGGTTGAACTATAAACTCAGTTTACTTGATGAGAGAGCTTGTGAATTGAAGTAATTCATAGCGGAGTGGTCCATGAATTAGACATGCAGGTGTCTATTAATTCCATTTAGGTGTTGCATGCGACATTTTCTAATACACTGTTCTCGCCGGCAGCTTTCAAAATAATTGAATTCACGTGGGCGTCGATTAATTTAAAACATACTTGACGTGTATTTTTTCCGCGTTTTTGGCAATAAAATTTCAATAAAACCCGTTCGATGAGATAATTCGAGATTTTACGCCGGTTTACATAAAACGTGGTATATTATAGAACAGAGCTGGATAAAAATTCGAATATTGTGAGAGATAATTTTTTAATTTAATTCGGTTTAAATGAACATCACTGGCACGTATTAACATCGCTGTGCAATTATTTTTTACAAATTCATACAGAACGTTAAAAATACGTACCGTCGTGGTGCTGAAGTGTACAAGGATCATGTTCTACTCACCTAAAAAGAGAAATTAATGAATTAATATCTCCTTACAATATACAAAACGTATTTTTAAAATACAGCATGATGGTAAGCAAATTATTGGGTAAGATATTTAAAAAAATTGAAACTTTTGTTAATTTTGGTGTTGAATTTTTTCCTCGGAAATGTCCTTATTTTATTGTCATAGCACTAATGTAAATAAACCCTCATCGAAGATAACGCATATATTTCTCCATTATTTGTATTATTCTAATTCACAATTCGTACTGAAACTTAAATGCGTTTAGAAAATTAATTGCTTTTTTCTGGTGTGAATATATTTTGAATGTTAGTGTTAGATTTAGGTTAGGTTAGTTTGAATTATTATTAGTGTACTTCGGTTAGATAAGTTAGATTTCAAGAGATTGTTGTAATTAGGCTTAATTCGCTACTAACGAAATAAATATTTATATTTTGAATATAAAATAAGTCTCAATTTTATATAGTTTTCGAAAATTCTACGTTATAATGAATTACTCAAATTATATTAAAATTCCTCTTTGTGTGCGATGAACATGCAAAAAGTATTTCTATGCGTATAGAATCTATAAACCATTTTTTTTAAAACTTTGTTTAGCGGCCGCCAGTAGAAAATACTTCACAGGTTCAAATGACAGCTGGTTTGCCCTCTATGGACTCACCAGACCACCACATCTATAATGATGTAGCAGTAAACGTGTGTGGATATTCTAGTTTAGATGACGGCAATATTCACACACAAACTGATTGTCATTCATGTTTGCATGACTTGATACAACTTCAGCGAATATACATGTGGTGGTCTCATGAGTTCATTGTGGCGAAACAGCTATCATCACCATAATATATTGGCTGAAACTTATTTTCAACAAAGCGGCCTTTATGGTTTACGGCTGTGGAGTAGTAGAGACGGCAGAAATATATTATCTTTTTGACTGGAGTTTCATGGTTCCATTTCTTTCCCATTCATATTATTATATTGCTTAACAGTCCGGCGAACGACTTGCCCTAAAGTTTTCAAAATTTTCAAAATAAGAATGCTAGATGTTTGTCTAGTATTATCGGATATTCCACCGCATTTTAACAATGCAATATTTTCTTTATTTTCTACGTTAGTCATAATTTCGTTACTACTATTTTTAAATGGCTTTTTTGTAAATAGTATTATATTGTTAATAATGGCATCAGCTTTGAAATCTTTTTATGGGTGTAAACAAACAATTTCTCAAAAGTAAAAGTTTTATTCTAGGATAGATGAATTTGCTTTGATTTTGTTTGTGATCTAATTGAGCATGCACTCGCCAATAAGACTTCTTATTGGCGAGTAGGCATTTTTTGACAAATCTACTATGATTTTTAAATCGCTTCATTTTTTTTTTGCAAAAATGCTATTTAGAAGTCTTGTCATTCTATTGTCACTTAAAAAATAGGGGCCTCATTTCGTTTAGGTCCTATAGTCAACTCGGTCGATAAACGTTGCGATTTTTTACTTACTTTTCTTACTTTTCTATATTTACATAACTATTCCCGGTTCGTGCGCCAATCTTTATTTTAAAGTCACTAGCTTTGTGTCCCTTTCCTAGTCTATTCACATCTTGGCAGAGCGATATTATCCCTTTTTTCTTACTTTTCTCTTCGTTTTTTTGTAGTTTGTTTTCATTGTACTGCCACTTTTTCTTTTCAGTTTTTTTTTCCAGATCTTTATAGTTGTCATAAATCTCTTTTCGTTCCTGCTAATTTCGTAAATTCTTTATCAAACCAGCTCTTAGCTTATTTCTCTTTTGGTATAACTATCTTATTTGCTGTTACTACCGCATCATTTTTTAATTCGCTCATTAGTATCACCTGCGTACCAATTTTTATTAGTATATCTTTTTTTACCACATTGGCTCCTTACGAAGTACTTATCGTTATGGTTTTCAGCCTCTTCATGTGTTTACGCCCACCAACTTCGTTTCGACTTCAAACATGTTCCGTCCCCATTATCATTGTTCAGTATTTCTAATTGCTTATAATATATATCGCATTCGAATTCAGTTCAACCCAACTCAACTCAACTCAACCCAACCCAACCCAAACTCAAGTAAACGCAATGCTACTTAAACCAAGCCAACGACGGAGTAGCATTATTCAAGCTTAGCAAGTGCTTAATTAATAAGTTTAATTGGCACTGATGCAGAAAAACCTACTAGAGTAGTTCTAAGAATTTCCCTACACTCAACAATCTTCAACTACTAGATAACACAGTTCTGCGGTTATTGTGTTTTCAAATTACAAAGAAAACCGAAGGAAACAAAATCAATGCAAACGACAAAGTAAGCGAAAACAAAATGCGAGGAATGGATACCAACTATTTCAACGAAAAAATATCAACATAAATAAAAACAAATATATAATAAAATTAGAATGTCATAAATTAATAAGGACGAGGAGGATGAGATAAAGATCAAATGCAAAATTAGATTGAGAACTTTGTTGAAGTTACTCGATGTAGGAAAATTGTATGTGACAAAGGTTAGAAAGATCCTGCGTTTTATTCAAGATGGAAAGGTTAGTTTGTAAGTTAAAAAAGCATGTAATTAATTAGTCAAAGATGATTTTGGGTCGAGGCTAATTTATTCAAAAATATTTTGGGTTTGGGGGGCTCTGAAACGGGTATCAAGACGTTGATAAAAATTAGATGTTATTCACTAATCGAATGATGCACTAGTTTTTACTAATGCAACAAAAAAATGCATTGTAGCTTATAGTTTCAGAAATTGCAATAAAATAACTATTACCCTTACCACGCACCATGGCACTTTATTCAATCGGAATGTACATTCGGTCAACTATGTTGTCATGTTCAGCAAAAACACTGAAATAGTAATTCTGCTGAAGATGATAACCTGTACATTCAGATTAAATTTATTTTATATTTTTCTAAGTGATGTATGTGCTGATGCCATATATTTCTTTTTGACGCAACTCTGCGGAACTTAAAAGTCTAAATGTTGACAGTTCGTTTGAAGAAGGCAGGATCCCAGTGTTGGACCGTGTTTGTCGAAAAGTTGAATATAAGAAATAAGATGATACACCAACGAAATTGAACGTATTTGGCTCAAAATGAACTTTAATTATATTTTAAAATTTTTCATACGCTTTAGTTTCGCATTTCGTTGTTAAATCATCCCTTTCGCGTCTAGTTCAAAACACTTTCACGATTGTTTCAGTGCGCTAGGAAAAAAGTTCGCTCCTTTCCATTGGCAACGAGATTGAAGGAACTGCGAATGTTGTTTTCGTCGTGAATATTATATAATAAGGTTTACCGGTAATATTTGAAATATTATTAGGAGATTACATAGAGAATTATCCTTCCATGGTTGTAGGATAAATGAATTATTCAGAAAAAAAAAGTTTTTTTTGGCTTGCAACTCCTTGGCCCTGTCGAGTTAGAGGATAATTTTGTTATTAGAATTTAACTGAGTTGTGTTTTTGAATTTTATGTTGCGACTATACGATTTTACTGGTCAAAGAGATATAAAATTCTGATCCACGTAGTCAAAACTTGTGAAGAGTAAAATGTGTTATAATAGCATAAAGATAATATAAGTATTAATATCATAGTGTGAGCGCTGTCCTAAGCGATCTTATTAATATTGTTCTAAACTTGTCGTATCTGACGTATTTCACCATATATTTAATTAAAATCTATGTGATAAACAACTCCTACTATATTGTGTTATGTAAATTAATTATGGTGGTGAGATACAAGATAACCATTCGACGAAAAAATATCCGTTGTACTTTTGTGCCAGCCAGTTTTCAGAAACTTAGTAATAATAAGAACAGTGTTTTGTACACTTCCATATGCAGTTTCGTGTAAAGGTAAAATCAGCAATGAAAGTGGAGGATACGTAGAAACTTGTGTTATACAGAAGATGAAAATTCCTTGCTGGGTTTTAGATAAAATCTCAGTAAACGATATCAATTTTCGTGCAGGGACTCCGACCATGTTCTTGCAGCCAAAATTTGTCGTGTGTGAGAAGAGATCGCATATAAAAATTAAAACTTTTGTGCAAATAAAATGATTCTCGATTTGTCATCGAAAAATAAAGTTCATATAATCTCGTAATTCGTACTTTTGCTGTCAACAAAGGCTATTAAAAGGTGGTGCTCTGCAACTTCCGGGAAGCAAAGGAAATGATTTAATTAAAACAGCGATCGTTAGTAATGGCAGAGACGGTGGTGCCGGCGCTCACGGACCAGTTGTTATATGAAACCTTTTACAGATGCCACTCTTGAGTTAACCAGAAATAATTGGCCGGAAACAAAATTGAATCTCCACTCCGCTGCACCGAAACTAAATAATGCACTCGTCGATTTAATTATTTGGTGCTTCGCAGTTTCCCCGTATCCGCAAGTAAGCTAACGGCCGCTTGTAAGCAAAACTAACCGCGTTATCGGTTGCCATAGAATATAAAATGTGTAATTAGTCAGGCGAAATTGAGTTAATGTCATGTGTCGTTGTAATGCAATTTAAACTGCGCCCATCAAAGGTAACGCAACCGCTTTCGGTATCGGGTATACTGCAAAATATTAAATTTTCATGCGGCGACTTTCTGTTTGCGTCGTTACTTTGCTGATATAAAATTTCTCTACAAAATACACTATTGATATCATACAAAAAAAATATTCAGTCTCTAAATGACTCACATTTTCTTACTCGACATGTCATCGACATTTCTGTTAGTAAATGTCTTTTTAGGTAGTTTATGTATAGTTAGGAAATTCAAATGTGCCCGATGTTAACATAGTCATGTCTGCGAGATAAATTTAGTTATCAGACATTTACATTTATTATAATTTCGTAAATAGAGCTTAGCAGTGAACTCCAATGATTTGAATCCATCCCATTCAAGAGAGATGCCGAGGTTTCTGAATAGATTATGAAATTCGCGTGCAAGCTAAGTTCCACGGTAGTAAATGTATGCATGCATCACCGGTACCTTATTCCCTGATACACAAAGCCGCCTTGGCCTTCCCGTACGTATAGAAACTTGAGTGTCGTCAGCAACGTGAGCGCACGAATGAACTTAAGTACCGCTTAAACTTTACAAACTATCAGTACAATGGATGTATATAATAATCATCCCTAATGAATGCATATTTATTAATAACTCAATACCGGGGGATTATATCAAAATATGATTTAATTTCGCTAATTGAGTGGCTCCGATTTAATTGTTGGCAATCGTTTAATGCGATTGCAAATAATAAAACTGATTGTGTTAACAGATCAAACAATGTTATTTAATAGATTAAGTGGAAAGTTTAAAACGCCGCGTAAAAAACGATGCGCATTTTCAGTGTCCGTAAAACAACATTTTTAATTGGAAAATTAAATAAATTAATTTTCGCTGTAAAATAAACACCACTGATCTAACGATTCGTTTGTAATCCTGTGTGCAAATTTATTTAAAGCCAAAAAAATAAATAACATTCAATTTGGTATAATTTAATATGCGCAATACTTAAAACCATTTGTGGCGGAGATCCTTTAAATTCAACGTGCAATTAATTATGGTGTTAGGTAATAGCTTACAAACGGTGTCTATATCATTACACCTGAACAATGGTTCTTGTTTCAAATGATCGTAATCAATCAATTATCCCAATACGAAGGGATAAATTGTGCAGATGCTCATGTACATATGTGCTTCAACGAGCACGTGTAAGATGAAACAGAGGGTCTGTTAGCTCAGTCATGAAGCTTCAATTACTTCCATATGAATAAATTTTGTCACTAACCAGTTAGTACTCGTTTATTATTAGTCCTAATAAGAAATAATTGGAGTAGAACTAATGCAGCAGATCTCTATTGGACATATAAATTGAAGGTACACTACTATGTAGATATCGATGTCGACTAAATTATAAGTAAATATATTGATGGCAAGGCAGTTGGGTTAGAGTGTTGCAATTACTACTCGTATCCTAGTCCTAGATATATAATATTAATTGCGTAGTAACAAAGGTAATCTTATTGGTAATACTTACTCTCTTATTATTTAAAACATAAATTCAGGACAAATGTCTATAAGACGTATAAATAAATCATAAATAAAAAACACAAAAACGTGCATTCGGTTTATCTAACATAAATAGCACAATTGAATGGTACATTCACAATAGATCGATGGATACTCGGCTCCCATAATGAATTTCTCGCTTGCTTATCCTATAATCTTACAATATGAACACATCTCCATTAATATGTCCATCAAGCGTGCATTAAGCGCGCACTTAAACTAAAATAAATCGCACGATACGACAATGGTTTCGCACAGCACACCTGTTCCATTTAAGTAACCAAACAGCGTTATTAAATGCACTTCATGCACTTTATTATAAGCGAACATGCAATATTTTTATTAGAATTTCCGTGCATACTATTAACGTAACCAGTAAAATGGCGATCATTTAGGATAATATTTAATCAACAAGTCTAGTAATAAATAAAGTTTGTTCCTCCTCTTTTGTATCCTGCTTCTTTCATTCGTCCCTAGTTTTCGTCAGTTATTTCGTTCTGGTGATTTTCTTGGTCTTTTAGGTTTATTTATTCCTTATTTTCCATTCCTTGTTACTACGATTGTTTGGCCCCTTTTCTTCGTCTATTTATTTAGTTTCCTTCTTGAATTTTTATGTTTTATTTGTGCTTGTAATGAGTTTGGAAATTCCCCTTTTCGTCTTATATCTCTTCTCTTTCCATATTAGTTTTATATTTTCATTTTGTGATTCGCTTGTCATTTCCACTTTTTTATCCTTTGTGACCATTAATGCTTAAAAACAACTTAAACTTGACACGTTTGCCTATTCAATTGTTCAACTTTCAAACAATTATCCTCATTTAAAGTTACTTCATTGGATTGTTTCAAGAATTCTTTTCAAATTTTATATTCAAGGATTTTAACTAAAAAATCTATTATAGAAAATTCATAACACCGGTGTCGTAGTTCGAATTTCAGTCAATGTCACTATGGGTGATGGACTATTTTGTTGAGCTTCACTAGAAATGTACAAAACTTAAAACAATTCAATCCAAATTCACACGAACAGGACCTGTGTTAATGATTATGATACGAGACAGTATCTACATAAATGTCTCAATATTTAATTAGTTAATTTTCTAATATTGTCAAACTTTTAAAGCCGCACTTGAAAGGATTTATTCCACCCAACCCAACAAAATTCTATTAGCAGTGTGTAAGTCGTTGTTTAAAATGCAAAACTGTGTGAAAATAATAAAATTAAATAATTCAGCATTGTAGAATGTTCATGACATCGAATTAGTAAAAATATCAAAGATACTAAACTGGCAATTACTTTCATCTTGTCTTTATCTTCTTGTGATTTTCATGATCATTTCCTGCCTCCTTCATTAATTCTTCATATGTTCTTCTTTTTAATTTTTCTCGGTTTAATTCTAAGTTTTTTGAATGTTTGCATTGTTGCTCGCTTATTTATTAGTTTTCATCAGTATGTACTCAGTTGTAGAATGAGTGACAAATTCAAATATGTATGTCCAATAAACGTGAGATGGGGGTGATTATTAAAAAAAAATGAAAAATGAACGAAAATATGAATTAAAAAAAATTAATTAGGTTCTCCTTTCTAGTTTAGGATCGATCAGGCCGGGTTGGGTTGGGTAGGGTTGGCTTTATTTTAGGTTGGGTTATGTTGGGTAGGGTTGGCTTTATTTTAGGTTGGGTTATGTTGGGTTCGTTTGTGTTGACTTTGTTTGCGCTAGGTAACTACTAGACGACGTAATTATGTAGATAAGTTGAGTTTTAAGCGCTTCAGTTATTCAACGGTGTGGTCTTTTTAATCTTTTGATTCTTATCTGTTTGCTTGAAAATACGTTTGAATCTGGTAAAATAACTTTTATTGAGCTACACGATAATAATTTTGATCCAACACCCAACTCAACAAAATCAAATCCAACCCAGCCCTATCTAACGTACTAGTATACTGAAATTTTTACACGGAAAATGTTATAAATGTATCGCTCATTCGTAGAACATTGCAACCTACTTATCTATCTAATTGGGTTTAGAATAAATTGAATTTGTTTATGGTTTTGTTTTTCTCATAACTTTGAATTTAATAATAACCTCCCATTAGGACCGATTGAACGGCAACATCATACTAACATTGGGTTTAATGATGGATTTGGTTTTGGTTGGGATGGGTTGGATTGGGTTGGGGCCATTTACACAACCGTACCCAACAAATTTTCATGAATTTATTTGAACAGATAAATCGGATTGCGTTCTTGCGATTATTAATTCATGGACAAAAATAAGTAACATATTCTTCAAAATGTTTATATTTATTCCCCACTTTCTTATTATTTCAGGTGATATTTCTGCTTCCGAAATAAAATTATACGAAAATTCATCAAAATTTACCCCTACTACCTTAAGAGTCATTTGCAGGCTGTAAAAGTATGATGTATCGTCTCACGACAATATCATGATTTTACCTTTTGAGCCAAACATCGTCATTTTAATGTTTCGATACCCATTTAATTAAAACATTCATTAATCTTCTTTAATTATTCCTGTATCTCTTTCAATTAAGCTTTGATGCGGAGCTATTATAATTTCTGTAAAAGTGTGCATTGAAATTGTAAC
The DNA here is from genome assembly GCA_959613385.1 of Geotrupes spiniger. Lineage (NCBI taxonomy): Eukaryota > Metazoa > Arthropoda > Insecta > Coleoptera > Geotrupidae > Geotrupes > Geotrupes spiniger. The sequence continues at coordinate 12,071,271 of OY390737.1, read as the reverse complement.
TTGATGTTTTTTCATCTCCATCCTCCGTTTTATTACTTGTATCAGTATATGCCACTGAATCTGACATTTCTTGATTTTCTTGTATATTTTCAATTATAGTTACATATTGCGGTTACTAGTTTCAGTTTTGAACTGAATAATATATTTTCGTCATATCTTAATTAAATATGTTGTTCTGTCTTTATATCCCATTTTTATGCCTCTTCAGTTGACACGTATGCCATGACTCTGCCACAAAATATTGTGATATATTAACATCAGGGTATTTCCGGTTCCAAAGCTCGCAAGCAATGTTTGTAGTCCAAAAGGTTTATTTCGTAAATACTCGGCAATATTCACCACCTCATTCACAGCCCAGAATATCTTCTTCAAATTGGTAGACAGTAAAATTGATTTCTAAATAACAATTCTATTGAGTCTTTGAGAATTTTTTTTTATTTATTGTTTTGCTATTATTAATGTATCCGGTGGTTTTTTTAATTTGGAGTCAAAGGTGGCCGTGAATGTTTAACTGGGAACGAACCATCATTATTAATTTGACGTCTTAACCTATGTTTAATCGGTCTAACCTAACTTTTAATTGTCAAAAGGGACGTTTGACTGTATGTACAAAATTGTGGTTCGTTCACAGTTACACAGTCATGGCCAACTTCGACGCCAAATTTAAAAAAACCACCCATTATAGTTGGTCAGCTTTATTTAAGAGGAGGGGGTCAATCCGGATGGTGTCGTAGCCTTGTTACATTAATGAATTCGGCACCCAAATATAGGTAACAAATTCGTCCAGTTTCGAGCTGGTGACAGCAAATCAAATATAAATTTTGCTCGGAAGTGAACTTTGAGTGATTATCCGCGAGAACGGGAGAATAAGGCCAATTGACCAACGCTTCTTTCAGATCAACGAGCACTAGATACAACTCGACCTAAGATATTTCATTTTCTGACCACGTTTTTCTAAATATCCTTGTTAACGATTTCTTTCCCCCATGTTATTAGTTTCGGTTTGATATCATCGCTTCCTGCTGTTCTACCTATTCTAGCAGCACGGTTGTATTGATAATTTCTTCATGTGTCGTGTTTCTGTCTTTAGCTCCTCGTTATTATTGTCTATATTTCATATTTGGCCCTTTTTAGTAGATTTAATATTTGTTCGCCAATACGTGCCTTTATTATGTACACCATCTTTATTCCTTTTCGATAATCTTCCAAACAGTTTTTACTTCTTGCTTAGTGCAGCATTTCGCTTTTGTTGTATAAAATTTTCTGGCCTACGTTCTCTTTTCATGTCGTAATTCCACCATCTACTAATTTTTTAACTCCGGTTATTTTTCTTCCTTCGCATATTTCTCCCGCCGTTTTAATTAAAATTTCGTTACCTTTTTCCCATATTTCATCCAAATCGTTTCTTTGCGCGTCTTCTGGTTTTTCACCCAGTCTTTTTTCTGCTTCTTCATAATATCGTCCCTTTGCATCTGTTCTTGACTTACATTAGATTCAGTCAACATTTAGATTATTAAAATATCCTATTACGTTCAAATTAAGACACTCACTTCGTTTCGCAATTCTGTATGTTTACATAAAATAAATAAGCTTGATCATAGTAAATGCAAAATAATAAAAAAAGGATGAATAAATGACAACCTATGTCAACATGGTCTAGGATACGATCTGAGTGCTCTAGTAAATTTGCTGGCAAAAAATGTTTTTCTAAAAAGTAAATAGCAAAAAATATATATGACTGTGAATCAAAGATGGATAACTGTAAAATTTCGAAAGGTCGAAAACACTGCACACTTGCAAGTGCAGCTTCTACGTTTTCGACAAGTTGAAATTAACGATTAATTATCATTTAAAATGTTGGTGCTAAATATTTACATTTAAATCGATTTTGCTATCTTAAGGTATAACGTAACATAGTATAAGGATAATACGTTGTACTTTCATTGCTTCAGTTCAATGTTAAATATTTAATGATGACGGTCAGTTCTTCAATACGTTACGCTTTGGAGTATACAAGCAATCGAACTTCACCCGAGAGGCCTCCGATATCGTATAGAATGCTATAAGCATTATATGGAGGTAAAATCATTGATGCTGGTGTTGGCCAATAAATGGAGAAATTCGTACGGGAGCTGATTTTTAAAACGGTTATTGTAGATGACTAAAAATCGCAATTGCAATCCTGCCTCGTGACTCTCGACATTGCACAATTAGTTAATTAATTTGTTTTTATGTCGTTTCCTACTCGGGCAAATAGGCACCCTTCGGTGTAACACGACTCCCACTTTTAAACTTTTTTCGACTAATTTATCTCAAAACTGCTGAGCAAAGAACGCAAGATAATTATGCGCAAAGTGAAACCATGAGCACACCTTATCGTTATGAAGTTTACGCACTCCGTTTCAAGATTATAATGAGGTGTAACGTTATTAGGCAGCAACAAACGACATACGTAGAGCACCGCGGCGCCCCCACGAAACACGAAACTTCCCCAAATTTTCGACGGCGCCCCATCAAAACTTTTCATACGGAACTAAATTATAACTAACATCAAAGTTCCGCAAACGATTCATGCGAATAGCGGTACGTGATCAAAAGTTTCCTTTCGCGTAATTTATTTCGCAAATATCGGAAAATATTTTTTCGGCGACGATTTTCGAACGAAACTTGTCAATTCGTAACGAAATTTGTGAGATTTGTGGGAAAATCTTTGTCGCATCTCACACGGCGATTATAAATAACTATTCAAGCGGATCGTGCGATAATTAATCAGTTTGCTTGAAAAACAATGAAAATAATCCCGCAACTTGAAAAAATATGATTAAGTGTTCCACAAATTAAGTTTCGAACATTTCGATTCAGCTACACGTTTTAAATAATTCAATTTAAAATTGAAATATATTTAAACGTTGGGGAAGATTATCGCTGCGAAGTGATTTACGGTCGCAAATTTAGCAACTCGAAATTGTCGGCAAAATGGAAAGAAAATATCGGCAATAAACATGATAATCTAATTCAAATACAAATGGAAGGACGAGCAATGAATCACAGTGGAAATTGAATTGGCTCGGGTAAACGCGGGTAAATGCAAATGAGATTTGCTGCGTTTCAAAAAATGCACGCCGAGCAAATTTATTAATACGGCTATAACTAATAATTGCACATTTCACGGTTTTTCACGGCGCAGTCATTTCAAGTTTAAGACACTAATCCGGTTCGGCGTTAGAAACCAATTTCGCGAAGGGAAATCGTCTAACGAGCTGTCGTATAGGTTTTGCAAATCACTTATATGTTACTATGGAGATGAAGCATTTCGGAATTACTTAACCGGCCGTAAGCCCTGCGGAAAGCGAAAGTGTTGAGTGAAAGTACGGCGGTCCGAGTTGTGAATAAACATAGTGTCATTAGGCAGACACGAAATGCAAACATCCTGCGTATTAGCATAGAGATTAAGATGTCCTGGGGCGGCGAAACACGCGGCGATAACCCGATGGCTCCCAAAGATAATATTTAAATTTAATTACCGCCGATAGTGTTATTTTTGGTGAGTATAGAGCAATAAAATTACAAGTATAACAAATCCTAATCGGCCGCTATCCTCATGCAACGGTCTATATTACTCGACACGCACATCTCTTCGGAAGTACAAGAGAAATTTGACCCTTTCAATTTCTACATAAAAGACGGGGGAAATATATGTTTATTCACACCGCATTTAAATCTCCAGCCATAACTGTGCCCTCTGAAACTTGACGTTCGTACGAGGGTACTTTGATGCAGGCGGACTGAAATAGAACGAGCGGAAATGGAAAACTTCTTAACGAAAAATGCGAAGTTTAAAAAAGGAAATTGGGACCTTAGTAAAATATTTATATAGTCGAGGGCATATTTTTAAAGGACCGCATTTGGAAGAGAGGTGTGAAACGTAATTATTCAGGATGCATGATAACAAAAAACAAGAAGAAAAGTTATATTACAGTATTAACGTTCACACTATTCAAAACATATTAGTATTCAAATTTATAATAACTGTTGATTTCTGCATTTAATTTAATAATTGATATTTTTCAATTATTATTATTATTAACTTTTCGAGGTTTTTTTACCTTTCTATTGTTGTTATCTAGTATTATTAGAAAATTTTGCTTCACTACTGATTCTGATTTTTATTTGGACAAGTTGACACAGTCATGAAAGGCATGGAAACAAACTAAACAACAATGGGAGAAAATTACCATACTTTAGTGGAGATAAATACCTAGTGATAACGAATACCATGTTCCAGTATGAGGACATATACAACTTTACCAGAGAGTAGATCGCAGAGTAGTTTACATAATCATTGAAAGTGATACAAAAGGAGAAATAATAGATACAGGAGTGAGTAGAGGATATGCCATACGAAGCGACCATTACCTACTAGAAATAAAAATAAGTGAACGAACAAAAATTATAGATAAAGATGAAAGTTCTAACAAGGAAAGTATGAAAGTGTTTAAACTAAGAAGTGAAGAGAATAGAACTAAATATTAAAACGTGTGGGAAAAAGAAATAGACAAAATTATATGTTGAAGGATTGTCTAGATGAAAGCTGGAGCAACCTCATAGAAATACTAATAAATGCCGGAAAGAAAGTATGCGGGAGCACGAAAGTACATATTGATAAAAAAAGAACAACGTAGTGGACTGACGGTGTAAGAAGAGAAGTAAAAGAGAAAAGGAAGCTTTGGAGGATATTTATGAAAAATGAAAAAAACAGGAGTACCAGGAAAAAAGAGTCGTAGTAGGAGAAAAATAGTAAAGACAACCAGAAAATGTTATAAGAGTGTTAAAAACTTTTAAAAATAAAGTAAAGTAAGAGTATAGACTACAACAAGTGAAAACAAAATAAGGAAAGATTATAACAGCTGACGACCAAATCATAAATAGATGAAAAGAATATTTCTATGATTTATTAAATGAAAATAGTAGAGAACTGAGAGTAAATCAAAGTAACATAATATTAAATGAAAATAGAGAAGGACAGAAAAGGAAACCAAAGGCGAAATCAGAAGGGAAGAATTGGATGAAGCACTGAAACGCTCAAAAATAGTTAAAGCGATTATGATATAAGGGAGAAAAGGAGGAAATGTCACATTTATTTATTTATTTAGTAAGACAGGGTAGCGCTTTGAGCCCGCTACTGTTAATAAGTACAATGAATGGTGTAATAAAATAATGCCACATCAAAACAAAGAGATTATTAATAGGGTATACAAATCTACATAATTTAGAGGAAAGCATTAAAGTATGAAAAGATATCTTAGGTGCATAGAAAATTGAACAAGTAAACAGATTTAAATGTCTTGGAACAATAGTCAACAACATAGGAAATATTGAAGAGGAAATAAATGACACGATAAAGGCAGCGAACAGGATACGGATGTACACGAAAAATGTATCGCACACAAAGAATATCGAGGAAAACGAAGATAATCTACCAATCAGTACTACTACATGGAAGTGAGAATTGGATTTTCCCAGCAGAATAGTAGGAGTAAGAGGATTAAATAAGAAGATAAGTGACATTAAATTCGCAAGAGAAATAGTGGAAGAGCAAAAATTAAATCGTTTGGAAATTAAGCAAAGATGGGAGAGGAGAGGCAAATTATGGGCATGTGGGAGGGGGGTGCGAAACCTATGCGGAAAAAAGAGGTCTAATAGAAAGTGGTATAGCACAGTACAAGAAATTCTAAGAGGAAGAGGAGAAAACTGGAACTCAGCTAAAGAATTGTCAAGAGACAGGGAGAGATGCAAGAAATTTGTAAAAGATAGTAAGATAGATGAGGTAAAATATAATTAAGTAAGGAAATACCGACGCCCTATTGGATAATGATGAAATAATTATGTACGTATGTTATTACTTTGTTACTATTATTTCTTTGTTACTTCTTTATTCAAAAAATGTGTTTATTTTAAACATTATTCCTGCTTTTCCCATGATGTTAATTTGTGTGTCGTTCGGTCTTTCCCTATGGTTGTTCATAAATACTTAAAACTTCTCACTTGAAACCTGAACCTAAATATAAACAAATGCTGCGCAACCAGTTGTTCAAAGAAAGCAACGTTTTGCGACGCTCGCGCATAAAATTGGTCGAGCGAACAGACTCTTTGATCAACAACGCAGTGTTTCATTGCATGTTAGTAATTTAATACGTTTAACTTTGAAATTGTTGGTTTCGGTAATGCGCTGAAATCGTTCGGGTATGCGGACTTTTACCGGCACATCGCTTTTGTAAAATCGACACATTCAAATGTTTGAATATGTGCGCAAATATGTTGCTTCACTTCACGATTTAACAAAAAGTTCGTTAAACAGATAACACTGTACACCAACACACACACAAATAGATTGAGATGACATGCTAAACAACATTTTTTAAAATAAGAGAAATGAAGAATTGAAAAAAAATTAAAATCGTTTTATTTTACATAAACTACAAGTACGTACAAGTACGTACAATAACTAATTGTTTTGATATGGAGAAATTTTGGATTACAAAACGATAACAACAGTTATGAAAATGTTGGTCCTAAGACAGGATGTTATAAATTTATGATACAAATGTATAATTAAACAGTTGGGGTTTATATAAATTTTATGAATTACAATCATCGGGTACCATTTGATTCCAATTTTCTACTGCACTTCGCGATTTGACAAAATCTTTCTATATAACAGAAAAATGAAACGGTTTTCAGAATAAATTTTCACAGCTGGTTTCGATTTTATTTTTTTAATCCTTGGTCTGGCACTATATTTATGACACGACTTTACTTTTCTGAGATTATATTCTTCGAACTGTCAATCATTTAAATAGACTTTTAAAAACAGGAGAATGACTAGACTAAAATGGCTTTCACACATCGGTTTATATAGCGATCTACGCTTTAAGAATCTGAAATTTGTTACGTCTAGTCTCGCACCCAAAGTGATGCCTGATTTCTGCTTTCAAAGCATTTTACCAAATTTTGCTTTTCTACTTTTCAAATTAGCCTTTCCATCAGAAATCAAACAGCGAGTTAATTAGAAGCATTTTGATATACAAAGATCTAAATCTGAAAATACGATTATAAGTTCAGTTAACTTGGAAAACTCAAAAATGCGCGTCGCAAACTCAAGAATCTATATCAGTTGAGTATTTTTAGACTTTAAAGTACGTACACTGTTCACTTTCAACATATTTAAAAAATAGGCCATGCATTACTAGATTGTTGTCTTAAATTAATTAATGAAATAGAAAATTGTAAAGAATTAGATAGTTAAGAAGAAACACCCCACATGTACATAATAAACAATAAAATGCCCATAACAATTTGGCACCCAACGTGTCGGCTTAAAATAAAAAATATTTTTAATTATACTCGTGACTAAATTTTAAACACTTCGGTGTCGTTTAGTGCCGGATTAGATACCTGTCAAAAATAAATTCAATTCCGAATAATTTTTAACGCAGCTGGGAAGCTATGCGTGCAATTTCGTTAGCCCCTGATTTGGGACTTCTCTACTGTATTCATAAAATGGATAGTCTTAATAAAAGAGACCAAAACCTTCTACGACGAAAATTCTAAAAAATAGATAAAAATCATACATCAGGTGAGTACAGCGGATGTCATATAACTTGTATATATTTTAGCCAAAAATTACAGTTCACAGTTCTGCACAGTTCACAGTTCTGCCTTAGGGATGACATTATTCTGGAGCAGCGTACGTCCTTTCTTATAAACTTTACTGAACTTCTGGCAAACATTTTTCTGAGTATCACGTAGCTGTAACTGTCTCTTGTTCATTTCAGTACTTCTGAAAGGAACAGGAGATAATAAAAAATGTTCATAGCTCGCAGCTATTGGGGAGTTGGTAAAAAAGGAATAAAAGTTTCGCCATCTAACTATATTGCAAAAATTATAGTGTCCGCCTCTATTTAAGAAATTTTAAGTTTTATGGCAAATTCTTACACATTCTGCTTCTTAGAAGCCAGAAACGTACGGCACACCATTACTGATTTTAATGCAGGTGATGGTGTATAATTGTTTAATACCTGAGGATTCAATCTTAATTGATGGTGCATTACCGCACTAGAAGCTTTATTGCCCTCTTCAATTATTTTTTTAGCATGAGCAATGCTTTTGCTAGTAACAGCCGTAGCTGAGTAGAACTCCATTCGTGTTCAAATTTCTTAAAAAATTCTTAACTTAAACTAAGGTAACTTCAACAACTAAACTTTAAATGGTAGATAAAGAGTTGCTTGAACTCTATAACTTTCTTTGACATCAAAATTCTATACACATAAATTGAGTTTGAAAATCATGACTGTTTGATAATTATTGTTATATCAAATTACGCGATATTTATTTTATACACATCAAATACTGCATACATTTATACAAAATTCTTTCCACAGTGTGTGGATTGTTTAAATTTCAAATTGTTTTTCTTTATATTTTAACGTATTTTCACAACACTGTAATCCGTTACGATCCACTTTTATAACTCATACATATCCATCAGAAGAATATTTCATGCCGAGTGTTATTAAAGTTAGCGTAAGAAATTTAATAACTAACGGTCATGAAATTATTTACTGTCAGCGTTACACGTAATTAATCGCAAAAACTTAAAAAAGTTACTGCAATTATAACACTGTGATGTAAGATAAGATGGATCACATTTTGATATGATGAGGTCGGTCGCATAATATAAGTGCGCCAAGCAGACGGGTTGGAATGTGTGTATGTTGCGAGAATGATTGATAACATTCCTAGAACCGACTGGCTCGCAGCCAGCAAATATAAAATTCTTCTCATGCGGCTATCAAAACTCTTTGATTGATGCCTTACATTCGGGATTATTAAAGGTATCGGTTTAATGCTCGCCGGTTTTTTCTTCATCTCGCGCCCTCGCCGAAAACAATATATATCGCAAAATGCAATTAATTTAGATAAACTGGGCTCATTAATTTCAAGTGTATATAAGCTTAATGTGCGTTTCTAATTAAATTGCGGAGCTGAAATTCCTGAAATTTCGTTCCAACTTGCCCCGTTTTATGAAATATTGTATGGCGCTTTTATTAAAACAAAAATTAATTTTGCCCCAAGGAATATTAACATATCAATTTGTTGATTAAAATATTGCCGTGGGTAATATCGTGTTATAGCAATTCGTTTATTATATTTTAAGATTTTTTTACGACGAATATATTCCGAGCTTTCGTGGCGAAAATTCCAAGAATTATTGTATTTTCAGAAACGTGAAGTAAGCTTAGAAATTATTGTAGGATATACGTGGGCCGTGGAGCATGCGATAGAAAAAATAAGACGCGGATAAACTCCAGCAAACAGTTCCTGATATAGCATTGTTATAAATCGTGGGGTGGACAACTGAAGAAGTTAATCATACGATTACTAAGCATGCTGTCGCTTTAAATAAAACGTTTCAGTAGTACTATTTTAAATGTATAAGTGTCAACTGCATCTTACTTAAAATAACGGTAAGAAGCTCGTGCAGGAATATTTATTCTCATTGTACGTAGTTAGTAGTTTGTACGCCACCTAACATAGCTACTCTGCTCCAGTAATAGTATTTAGAAAATGGGCTGGTGGAATTAAGGTATAAACGAATTCAATTATCTGGGATTTCTGCTCTGGTTGACCGGAATTAAAGCATACATTTCCGGGATTTTGATGGAGGTGGTTCACGTACTTAATTAGAGCAAAACAGATGCTGAAAATAACGCAAAGCTCCGGCGGCTTAATGTTTTAATGTAAAAAGCAAATAGAATATGGAATTGTGCATCGCAGTCTGGGCCGTAGCTTCATAATGAGACAGCATAGCATAATCATTAGAAAAAATGCGATTAATGCTTCACAGCTGCCCACAGGATTTAAACAACAAAAAAGCAAGAAAAATACAATAATGCCAACAGCATCACAAGTCATCGCCTGTAATACCAAGAATCGATTTAAAGCTAAGTAGGATAGGCAAGGCAGTAATATTGTAATGAATATACAAAATCTACTATCTTACAACATTTAATTAATATGTGTAGACAGTTTTGACTTTTAATAAATTAACTTAATATTTTTTATGAACGTTTTAGATTAAAGTTATGTAATTGGAATGACTCTAAAATATATTAAGATCGCCGCATTAACAACATCTGGTTGTTGGAAAAGTAACCTTTTTATTTATATTTGTAATAATTTCAAAAGATCTTGCAATATAATTATTAATTTTCCACTCACAACTTATTAGTTAACTTTTTAACTCCGGGCTAACAAATTACTAAAAAGCACTACTACTAGATTGTACATATACTCAGTGACATATAAACTGCACCACCTAGAAGGGGTGGGAATTTTTGGACCAAATTTGGCAGGAATAGTGTACTAGTCCAGGGAAATAGTTGATTAAAATTTGAAACCCAATCATCAAGTAGTCCTGGGATTTTTTACGTTTGTGTCATTTTTAGAGGTGGTGATAGACAAGCAATTATCGAGTCATTTTTTTGAATTTGTTCCACTTTTTTTTGAGTGACTTTGACCGAGGGCGGATTGTTGGTTTACGAGAAGCAGGTTTTTCGTTTAGAGAAATCGACAACCGTTTGGGACGGCACCACTCAACAATAATGCGTGTTTATCAAGCGTGGTCTGAACATGGGGTTGAACGTCGGAGAAGAGGCACTGGGGCTCAAAGACGAACCAATGAACGTCAAGATCGCCTTGAGAGACCGATTCTACAACTAGATAAATAGCTGATCAATGGTTAGGTGAACAAGGTCGTCTGATAGGCTTGCGAACAGTTTATCGTCGAATAAGAACCTTTGGCTTGCTGTCTTACCGCCCACATCTTGTGCTACCCCTCACTGCTCAACATCGCCAGGAACGTTTGGCCTGGCGCACGGAAAGACTTCAATGGAACTTGGAGTGGCATCGAGTTGTCGTTAGTGACGAATCGCGATTTTGTTTAGGAATGCATGATGGTCGGATGACTGTTAGACGAAAACGTGGAGAAAGGCGCAATCATGATTTTTCGATTGCGAGGCATGTTCACCGAACTGTGGGGTTGATGGTGTGGGGTGCTATTGGTTACGGCAGTAGGTCACCCTTGCTCTTCATTCGGGGCAGTATGACCGCCAGACGCTACATTGACGAAGTGGTAGAACCACATGTTCTTCCATATCTTCGAGGGCTGGAAGACCCACTTTTCCAGCAAGATAATGCACGACCTCACGTAGCAAGGGTTTCTCTTGACTTCTTTGAAGAGGCCAATGTTAATCTTTTGCCTTGGCCTGCAAGATCTCCCGATTTGTCGCCCATTGAGCACGTGTGGGACATGATGGATAGAAGATTGAGGAATCTACCGAACCCACCTTTGACAATAAAAGCTCTACGGCATGAAGTACATGCTGCTTGGGATGCCATACCCCAAGAAGACATTGATCACCTGCTGGAATCAATGCCAAGGCGGGTCAATGAGTGTATTAGAAATAGGGGCGGACCAACACATTATTAAAGAAAAATAAAAAAGGTGAAGTGTTTTCTTTATCAAATTTGAATCAATTGTTACCTTAGACTAGTCCAATGTTTCTGCCAAATTTGGTCCAAAAATTCCCACCCCTTCTAGGTGGTGCAGTTTATATGCCACTGAGTATATTTATCTCACTTCGAACGCCCTGGCCGAAAGTTAAGTAAACAAATAAAATAACGTTTTATTGCACAGGTTTACGAGTCATACACGTCGAAAATATTTGAATAAATGCAAAATAACGTTTCCTACTGCACAAATAATCCTAAGTTGAATAAAGGCAATTTAACGTTTACTATGACGAAACAGAAGCACTAATATTTGAATTGACAGAAAACATTTGCCCGTGACATACACAATGTGTATTTCTGTGCGTGTTGTTACAAAATTGGCGAATATAACGTACAATTTAGTTTCGGCATTGCCAAGTTTTCTTTCGCAAATGTTGTTAAAATCATATAAATATTCTTTTAGAGCAGAACGTTATTAAAATAACATTGGAATCCTGTAGCCAAAGATATTATTATTGGACTCTTCTAAATGAATATGTAAATATAAGATGTGTTTTGTTATAACGTAAACCTGAGATAATACTATTAATATTTATGCAGTATATCTGTGACGCAAGTAACGGTGGAAATAATAGTTTAGTCGTAACATAAAGTAAAACATTATTTATATTTATATTTGTAGGTAATGTAAATTCTTACCTCCTTTGTGCATGCATAAATACGTGGTAGGAAGTTAAATTAGCGTTATTTACCGAATCTTAACTGCAACTTGTGTCGACAATACACAGCGTACAATATAAAATCTAATTAAACTAGATACTATGCGCTGAAAATATGCAAGCATTTTTAATTAAACGAAATTGTTGACGTGATGCAAATAAACGTATGTCTGAAGTAATAAATTCGGGAGCGGGTGATTAATATATTCAAGTGAGGCACGTAAGAATATTTGGTTCACGTAGCGAGAATATATGGTGTACGAGCTCCCTTGCAACTTTCCTCAACAAGAAAATGAAATTTAGTGTCGACTTCATAACGGCCCATCTTGCTCGAACCTCCCACACGTATTCCTTCTTTCAGTGCTAAACTTTTCTTTATATTCCCACCAGAGTGAACTCCGTTCGCTGTTCATTACGCGAACTATTCTTTTGGCCTGACGCGCCTGCTGCTGAATCGCACACACAACTTTTCTTTGTGGAATTTTACCGCTCCGTAAGCGTAATTCTTTTAAAGAAGTTTATTGAAAATACGGTTTCGTTGCTTACACTTGAACTATTCCGTTTTATATAAGAGGCTTAACGCGAAAAATTAACGTCGGTAGACTTGTGAGAACGTGCAAGTTGCATGTAAATACGTTTTACCGACACACGGTTGAACATTACGCCGGTTCACTTAGCATCAAGACTCCACAATAGATTTTCAAACCGCTCATATTTTAAAGTACTTTCTCGCATGGTCGACTAAACAAATCCCGACGGGAAAATCTTTACGACGGATAAATTTCTGCGCATCGTAATTCTTATTCAGGGTCCGTTTCGAATATGTAATCTCCTAAATCCTCAACTTCTCCTTCGCGGCTTGTGTCGATTTCGTGCAGCACGCTTTTGCGACGCCGAAAGGCAAACACAGCTGAAAATTAATCTCGAAATTACATTTACATTCATTTTTACGGCGCCCCGGAACTTAAACACGACCTCCAAATTTCGCACAAGGGGAATGTTTAAAGACTACATTTTGTGTAATTTAACCAGACCTCTAAGTGGAACTCTCTAACACATTTTTGATTCTAAATACGCCTTATATACGTATATATATATACTAGCGGCATTTGAACGATATGATATATATGATCTTTTATTATCTTAACTCGTTCAATGTCTGGTAATTGTAATAAATTTGATAAACCTTTTCACCGATTTGAATATTTATTATAAGAAACTATAGATCTACGTTGAGTGGTCATAGATTTAATTGCATTTCCCAACCTGGCATGTGTCGAAATTTGTCTTAATAACGTTTTTTAAGGTAGATATGCTCAGACGATGCTAATTTCTATGGCAGCAATATGCTCGATAAGCACATTGTCACGATGATCGCAGGGGTTGATGGCAAATTGTAAGAACGACCTCTCAACCATCTTGTACGAAATGATTTTTATATAAACAATCTAATTTGGTTTCCACCTGGGGCATAATTATTAAATGTTGAATGCAATTTATATTACATTGAGCAAATTACTGTACAACCAAAATATGTGATACAGTATTTTTTAACCAAAGTTTCTACCATGTACTATATTTCATATTCAAACGTATTTAATTAACGAAAGACTCCGTAGCAAAAGATCTACTTGGTTGACAGAAAAAATATCTACCAATGTCCGTGAGGGATAAAGCAAGAAGACGTCGCACCAAACAACCAAACCATTGGGATTATTACAAGTCGCCGAAGAATATTAACACCTTATGTATTAAAAACGAAAAACGCTGTTAATTGTGCTGTCCGAGTGTGTAGCACTATATGGAATGATCTGAAAACATTTAATATTTGTGATAATAAAATAGCTTCAGTTATCAGTCATCCTGGCCGTATATTAATGCCTTCTTCGTTGATGTTCATTCGTCAATTGATGATAAGGACATAAGCAACTACTAAATACTAAATTTTTAGAACAATTAATGAGATTTCCTCGTGGATGAGCATACTATTTTAAAGATAAATTACTGATATTAAATTTGATAAAATAAAAACCAAAATGCTCAAGTTATGTTGCCTTAATATTTTACCTTATATCGACACATATTAATCCTGCCATCCTGACTAACTGCTTCTCTCTTGCACGGCGTAAAATTCTGGTTATACCAATACCTAAAAATGACGAACCTACAGCAAATAGTGATTCGAGGCCTGTTCCAAATTATGGAAAAGATAACTGCCATGCAAAGCACAAAGCAAAAGTATGATATTTTGTCTGAATCTTTGGAAAAGGGTATAGTTGTACAATTACATTACACAAAGTTACTGATGACATCATATATGTCAGTTATGGGATAAATTAAGGATTGGTTCGACTAGACTTTAGTAAAGGATTTGATATCATATCGTCAAGTATCATGTCAAGTAGATTGCTATTGTAATAACATTAATGGCCTTAATAATTATTAATAATTGATAATTATCTATGAACCAAAATAATGGAGGCTGTTCATAGATTCGTCGAATTACAGTTTGGCAGATTTATTGGCATTCAATAGTAATAAAAATTCTTCAGTCCCAATAGCACATTCTATAAAACTGAAAGAATCAAATGAAAATGAACAATGAATCCTCAATAACTCACTGAAACACGGAGTTACTGACCCGAAAAGGGGATTCACATAATACTATTGTTTCCTGTGCATGTGGCGCAGTACTGATAAAGTATTGTGCTACGAAATACATAATTATATGGATGCAGACCAAGAAAAGATAATATACAGTTTAGCTTTTACCACAGGTGCAAGTGAACCTTTTCAAGATCAGTGTGTTTCTAAAGAATTGTCTTTTATATGATTCGAATTATGGAAG
This sequence comes from Geotrupes spiniger, assembly GCA_959613385.1. Classification (NCBI taxonomy): domain Eukaryota; kingdom Metazoa; phylum Arthropoda; class Insecta; order Coleoptera; family Geotrupidae; genus Geotrupes; species Geotrupes spiniger. The sequence goes on along the minus strand of OY390737.1, from coordinate 12,056,130 downwards.
GAGAGGCAGGGAAGAGGGCACTGTATGTTGGGTGACTATTGTTGGTTTCTGTATTAGGAAGATACTACACCGCATAAAAGAAAGAAGAACTACGTAAATATTGACATAATAGTAATTTTCTAATCTATATTTTTATTATTTGACTACTGAATCCAGAAGCATACTAACATCAAAACGAAAATTGCATAGAAAAATTTTAGGTGGTATGCTTTGTTTGAGGTATACGTAACCAGCGCCTAGAATTCTTAAAGAATACCACAAATTATCCATGTAATTGAAAACAGGTGAAAATTTGTCCTTTTTGATTAATAAATTTGAATGAGCTTATTTTTTTTCAAGTTAATATTTTTGGACAGATAAATGCGTTTGGCAACATATCTTGTAGCCTGGCGTTCATAAAGATATTTCCTAAAAATTATACTAGATTTTAGATGCCATATCAAATCCATTCTAACATTTGACAAAATGTAGTAGGAGTCGATAGATCTAGTAGATTTTGAACAAATTGGCAAATTATTACCGAATTTTCACGTCTTGTCTAGTTGAAATAATCGTTCAAAAGAATTTGTTTTGCGAAAATGTGAATAAATTTTATGAAGAAATCAAAGTGCATGGAATGTTGTATACAAACAAACATTTTGTATCAAAATCAACATATACAGCATTCTCCAACGTTTTGAGAAGGAATTGACTGCTGATCGAAAATGTGGATCGGGCGGGCAAGATGTCAAAATAACACATCGAAAACTCCATCAAATCGATCATCTGTTTGATGCAACAGTGATTCGATTCGTTCCGTAAAGCTGCAAGAAAATATTATGTTAAACCTGACAAGGCATTAAATAGAACTTAAGGTACGTGTACGTAAAAAGCAAACTATACCAGAACGTTCAGAAAATCAAATCGGGCTTGCAAAACCCAAACGCAATCGCCTGATTCGAAAATTTTCAAATCAAGCATTTATTTTGGATCATGAGTCCTATTTCGCTCTTCCGCATTCTTCAATAATCGGAAATGATGGCTTTTACTCCAGTGATGTTTCTTTAGCTTCTGCTAATATAAAATTCGGACCAAAAGAAAATTTGAAGCGCTGGTATGGATGGCAATCCGACCAAAGGGACTGAGTCGTCCGATCTTTCGTAAATGTGCTTTTGCAATCAATTCAAAAATTTATTATTATACATATTACAATTGAAAACTACGAATACGTCTTCTGGCCCTGTCTTGGTAGTTCACATTACGCTACGATCGTGACGACTTGCAATAAGAATTTATCCAAAATGAAGACAGTCGTGCTAACTGTCACGAAGTTCGTCCAATTGACGAGAATAGTATGCCAATGGCTGGGCCAGAATCACTCACCAGTTAATGGCGCACATTAAGTATTATTTGGATAGAGTTGACAAAGATATTATTATTTATTATTTTAATTCTTAGTCAAGATTTCTAGGAAATGTTATATATTTAACTGATTACCTACTCGCACGTGTAGTAGTGCAAGTTTGGAAATTCGTGAAGGATAGATTTAGACTACCAATGCTTATGTTGTGGCATTAAGTGCAAATATTTATAGATAACCTTTACGAACAACCCACCAAGGTAGAACCTCTAACATGTACGAAATTAACGAAAGACAAGTTGCGAGTTTGGGCATTAAAACTTGAACATTGCTTTACATCGTCTACTAGCAATATTGGTTGTGGCTGAACAGTAAATATCACACTTGAAGTAAATGCAGAAGATATCGAGTTTCATTAATATTTGTTTCTGCAATTATATTGTATGGTGTGCCTTGCACTCCTTCAAATTATTTCACATGAATGGTGACTATTATCTGTCTTAGATGTAATGGCACATCTATGCATTTTATTTCATAGTAAAATCAACTTGACTAGTACACTTTGTTTGGTTGGTCACTTTTCAAATAGAATTTTTATATCATCTCTCGTCTTTCATCGGCATCGTTGTGAAATACTTTGAATCACTGAAGTTTTGCTGTTTGACTAGCTCTACTGGAATTATGTTATCTGATTAATTTCGTACAATTTTGGCTTGATTCTAAGACATACTGGCCTATTGTCTTGGAATGTCCCACTTTTTTGGATTCCTATTATGCATGCTTTATTGCAGAAAATTGTAACTTCCCTGTGCTGAAAACGTCGAGTTTGTTGACACTACTGCTGGTTAATGTTATTCTTTCACATGTGGTTTATGGGTGCGTTTGTATTTACATGCATTTAATAGTTCGGCAGTACATTGGTTGCGAAAATAAGAAATGTTTGATGCACGCATAACAATGACATTAATCACCAAATCCTAACACGCCCATTACAAAACAGGGCATATACATTTGTAGCTGTTGTTGATGTCATTTTAATGGTGTTTTATGTATAAAATTAATAACATAAAACAGTAAATTTAATGGCCGTTACGGCCGCCGCAGATGTCGGCAGTAGCGCATGGAACGGTCATCAATATCGGGTACATCCATCACCGCGCGTGACACCTCTATAACGACGGCATTACTAACCGCACCTGACAATGTCATCGCATCAACCTGCACCGCCGACCGCAGATAACTGGATTGAATTTTTAATATAATCGATCGGGTGGCATTTTCATTGATGTGACTTTTACTATAAGAATGGATAGAATTACTCACAACTGTCAGTTGAAGATATATTATGTGCTTTGCGTGCAAGATGCTGAACGGAATTTTCGCATCACGTGCAGGATTAAATCAAAATTTAAAGAAATAATTTGAAAACGTAATGCATTTTGTGTGAATAAAAATGATTATGACGTATAGCTTTTAATTAAAACAATATTTTTCCGGGCTCTTGCTATTGCAATATTTTCAAATTGATTGGCAGGTAGTTTAGCTGATATGGATCTGAATGGTCAGGATATCCGGCGGAATATAGTAATATTAGTTCAGGAACATGTTTTTATTATATTTATGTATAAGCGAATAAAAATTGTATAGAGAATTCGCAGGTAGTGGGTGCAGGTGCACTAAATATACGTTATGGCATATATCGTCACATGACTGGCAAGAAAAACATACATATACACAAATACACAGAACAGCAATATTTTCACGAGTTTCGAAGACGAGAAATCGCAGCAAGCATAGTCTTTCGATGAATTTGATAATGAAAACAACTTTAAATTTCGAATTAGAATTTCATATTTTGAGATTCCGCCCTGCTTGGTCTGAAACTTATTTTTAGTTTACTTTCGATTTTTTAAAATCAAGTAGGCCTTCAGTTGTGCAAACACTATTTTAGTTCTAGGTAAACTACCTTTTTCGTTCACACTACATCAACATGTTATTAAGAAAAGTTGGTCAGAATGTAAAGTTACGGCGTTATGCAAATTTTCAGAAAAAAAAATACAGAAATTTTTAATTAAAGTATTAAAACAAAAAACAAGTATTAAGTTTTTCTATTAATCCTCCACCTTCGTCGCTGCATAATTCGATCCGCCGTCGCAGTTCCTTAACTAATATAAATATATTGAACAATATATATCTAGGGTTTTGTTGACGAGTTGTCATATTTAGAAGGATTTCTGTGCAATTTCTAAGGTTATTAAGGAACTTAGAGGAAAAAAGGAAAGCACCGGCGGATAGATAAACATTGTTTTTGTATAATTTTTGATAAAATTCGGGAAGATTTAAAAGGTTTTAAAATTCTGGAAGAGAAACAAGGATACTGATTCCTGGTCGATACAAATATAGTGCAAACAGATACGGAAGGCTATAAAAGAAATGTCAGAAATCGCCGAGGAGTAATACGAATTTGACCGTTATAGTGCCCACGGCGGTTGTCTTCAGAATTCAATTGTTAAATATTAAAGTGGTGTTAAATATGAAAGATAGTGAAGTGTCGTTAATAAAACGCTAGAATTGAATAAGATGGTAAAGAAGAAAATGACGGTGATTTGCGAAATTCACACCAGGAAAACAACTATATGTCTTAAATAAGGTTGTCAACGAAATTCGAAGAACCTTTAAAGATATTTTAAATTATTTATCCACGCGATTTATTTTATAAATAATTACAATATTTAAAAATCAATCCAGATCCCAATTTTTTTAAAAAATTGAAAAATTTTGTTTATGTATTTTTTTTGACAGTTATAAAAAAAATAAAGTTCGTGTTTTGGTATATAAAATGTTCCATGGTATATGAACCTGCTATCTTAATAATTAAATCGTATTTCGGAATACGTTTTACTTCTTATAAACCAAGAATTTGAAAACGTATTTCCGACAAGAAACAGAAAAGGACCCCTGATTCACCTTGTCCACATTTTCGACTGCTCCCAATGTATACAGTGAATATTCACTATTGTAAAAATTTGGTAATAGATATTTGTAACTATCCTTGATATTCTCTATATGGTGATATTTTGTTACATGGCGTACACTTATTTTTCGCGCAGTCATGTCGGTGTCAGTCAAAATGCCGAAATTGATAGAAAGCCATTCATTACCAATACGTGTTCATAACCTATTATCATTTACACAACAGGGAAAAGGAAATGTGATATTTTCGTGAAGTTGTATTCAATTTAAGTTACTTTTAAATATATACAAAAAATTAGGTCGTTCAGTGACCTCCCCCCCCCCCCCCCCCGTGACACCTTAGCAACATATCAAAAGCAAAAGTTCTATTTACTGTTCTTTAATGTCTAGCATTACCCGGATTGGTTTTAATAGAAATACTACCCTATAAAATTTCTTGCGCCACCTATGGTGTATTCTGACAAATCAAACTGTAGCACTACGGGCATCTACTCCAGTCAAGAACGTAAAAAGGAGCACTATTGTATATTTATCATGTATGAAAAGGCAGCTCAAATCAGTTGAATATAAAAATTCAGAACAGCAACACAAGAATGTGTACAAGATGAACTGAAAACCGAGTACATCCATTCAGAACGAATTAATGACAAGCAGCCACGCCATTAATTGCTAAAAATTTTGTAAATGTGTGAACAACTTTCAAGTTCCTTCACGACAAATTTTGTAAGTAGGTAAAGAAATATATATTGCAAGAGAAGAATAGTTTTTCTGGATCAGAAGAAGCCCGTAAATTTATTCACAGTTAGAATCAATGGTTTTTCATTTATTTTTAGTAAACCCAGTTAATTGGTTTAAGGACATTCAAATTTCATTTAGTTATGATCAGTTAAACTCTTAGTTTATATTTAAGACAAAGTACTTGAGATCCCTTTCATATTAAATGAATAGGAATAAATTATTGTTTAAAGCAAGTCATTTGTTTAGTATAAATAGAGTATTTTGTATATGTGCGGTTTCGTTTTATTTTGATTACTTGAATTGTTTCTAGGATTAATTTTTTTTCGAACTAAAACTAATTAGAAACCAAAACCTAAAAAGGAGTAGCAAAGTTAGAAAAGTCAAAATACCAACAAATAAAAAGTACAAGAAGAAACTAATAGACGTAAAATCCAACTAGATATAAAAACAAAAATACTAAGAGATACACAATGAATAAAAATATGGAGATATGGAATTACGTTAAAGAACTAGTTAAGAATGTGGCTGCAGTTTTGGGGAGGCAGCAAAAATACAAACAGAAGGAAATAAACGGGGGTGAGACTATACAATTGTAACATAAAAATATGGAAAATTTATTTAGGGAAAAACAAAGCCAAACAATGTACGAAATATATAAGAAACAAAGAGAAAATGTGAAAAAATGATAATAGACGGTCATGGCAAGAATTTGGTGAGAAACTATTATAATACTAAGAAGAAGAAACAAAGAAATAATCCACTAATCAGCATAAAGAACAAGGAAGGACACTTTATCTCAAACGGAAGAGAAATAAATAGTAGATAAAAAATAGTAAATTTTGTTATTTTTCGAATTCTGTTAGACGATAGAAGTATTCGTGTTTTTACGATTTATACTTTGCATGAGTTTGGGTGTATTCCATTGCTGCGTTTCAAGAGTCGACGAGTTTACTTAGAAAATTAGGTGGTCGGATTGTTTGACTTCATCGTTCATCGTTCAACTACTCGAATTTACAAATTCTGTTTGAATCCTAGTAGTTCACTCTCATGGCATAAGGCATTTTAGATTTTATTGTATTCAAAAATCAGACCATTATAATTGTTTCACTACCGGTTCCTCAGGATACAGATTGATATCAACCGTTTCCTGCCGGATTATAGATTGATATTTTGAACACTGTTCATTTTAGAATAGAACAGAGCATGCGAGTATTGTGATCAGTGTACGGCCAAAATTATCGATATACGCTGAACACACACTTGAATTCTGCTCATCGTTGCTCACATACATTCCTTGTAACCATATTTATGTTGATGACATTTTTCATGAATTCTGCAAAAATATGCAGGTATTATATGGAATAATTGTAATGGTTTTCATCAGTTATTAGAAATATTTTCAATTATTTATGTAACAAACAAACTAAATCATTTGAAACACATATATGTTAGATATTTGAAACAAGTTTCGTCGTATCTACCAGCTTAGAATGCTTTAGTCTTCATACTTCATTTGTGATCGCCCTTAATAGCATTGGGGCTTTATGGTAAGGAAAAGAAATAAAGTGTTATCATAAAATTGTTGGCTACTATAGTATACTAAATGTGCTGCCTAGCCTATTTTATCCTAATTGAAAATACAACTTTGTGGGGTATGGTACGCATTTATTAAATTGCGTTTTTTAATATCCTATAAAAAATATAGAATATTAAATAAACAAATGTTTAATAAATCCATACCATACCATACCTGCGCAATGCTCGATAACGAAATTATCAAACGATTTCGTTACAGATTGACCTCAACGCCGGCACGATCTCTCCGGCAAAAAAAATCACATTTCGCAGGGCGTTTTTAATTAGAGAGAACCGGATTAAGGATCCAGTGTTTTCGTTTCGAAAATCTTAATTATAAATGAATAAATTAAGCGTCGAAATACCGTCTCGCAGATATGTAAATTATTAAAGAATTTTCCGTAAGCAGAGAAGTGATTCAATCGTTTTGAAATTCAAATAGAGCAGACATCTTTTATTTGCATCCGCCTGTCTCATCTACTTTGTATTTGGTGTACTTCATTGAGTTAGCCGGGCTTGTTCCCGATAGCTGCCGGATATGGTTGAATGTAGGGACTTTTATATACATGCAAATTTTATTTCGTACTGAGTGTTCTCTTAAAATGTTTCCGAACGCTTGCTGATTTTCGTTTCGCGTTTTGAGACGGACAGTAAAATTCGCGCCGTTTATTAAATATATAATTTACGCGTTCGATATTTATTTATATCTATTTTATGGGTGAAAATGTGCATTCTTTAGGAAATCAAGGTATAACTAGCACATCCGACGACATTAGTATTCCGGTCCGTTTACTATGAACTATGAGTAAACTTAACTGGTTTGAACAGATGGTGGCACAATTTTCCCGGCACCAAAATGTATAAAAATGGATATTTATTACTAGAAATAAACCTGGAATCCACATCTACTTTAAAGCTTGTACATAGTCGTTGGAAATCTAGGTCAACAGTAAAAATTAGAATGGAGTATAGTCGGTTAATACTTGAAGCACAGGCTATGAATTGGATAGAGTTAACTCAACAATTAACTCTCGTCAAATGATAATATCTTCAATGGTACGCAATTGGAATTTGTTAAGATTTCCTTTATGGTAGTTGGCAGAAAGAAATCTCCATATGCTTAACGATCGCAAAGAATAAACAATTAAAACACATATTGACACTAATGCAAAATGAGAGGGTAACGCAGCTAAAAGTTTGCGTCAATTGGGTGCATTGTGCCACCCATGAATAAATTAATACTTTTCAAAGATAATTGGTATGTAATTATTTCAAATAATTTAGTTGAGTGAAACAACAAGCGAGGACATAATTAACGTAATTCTAGGTAATTCAAAAAGTATATGATATAGAAAATTGATTTAGTTGGTTTCCAATTTAGGTGTTTGTTTTCCTCATCCCCGGCTCCCGGTTTAAGCCATTAATCCCGGATCGTAAAACTTCACGCCGCAAAATCATTGATTAAGTTTGAAAAATCTAGTTAAAAATTTTAAAGTAACATGGGAAAGGTTTTCGTCTAGTTGGGTTACATTCTCGCGTATATTTACCACTTTTAGTCCACGACACGACGCGGCCCGTTTTACTCCCACATCAGCTCTCCCCCCGTGCGCCGTGCGCGGGCCTATGTAAATTTCATTTCCCAGTAATCCACTCGCCGAGATTGGTCTCGATTGATGGACGCAAATTGGAAAGTAGAGAGGGTTGCAGTGCACGCTGTTGCCACGTCGGACAACTTCCCTGCCCCCCGCCATTGTGTTTACCGGACCACCCCATATTGCATTATCTATCAAAGGTTCATGTATCATGATGGATTAATGCCTTAATATCCATTAATTTATTGTTTACTATAACTTGATACGTTTTATGTCACCGGAGCATATAATTTTAAGTAGGTAATTTATATTTCAGGTAGCCTTCCAAATAATCAAATATGAAATTTATGACCTTTATTGGTACATATAACATCGCGTAATGGTTTAGATGCTCAGCGACACAAATATAGGGGTTACAGTTGCGGCTGAAACAAGAGCCGACGATACACCTACATACGTGCAGTTATTTAAATTGGAAATCAAAAATGTAATAAGCATGAAATATGAGACGTATCTCCGAGCCTAATGTAATGGGACGCAGAACACGGCAATACAAAATGAAGATATGAGTAATGTTATACAGAGTCGCAATGATGCGGCCTGTCACAGCGGCAAAATAAATGTGGAGATATCGACCACAATTGGCGGAGGCGCCGGTAATCCTAGAAACTATGTAGACTTTCGGGAACTCAGTTACCTGGGGTGTTACCGAGTTAAATAAAGTTTCTTTCTTTTAGCTAAATCGCTAGATAAATGGACAAATAGGTAAAGTTGGAACTGTTATTTTACGTAATGACTTTTTACCGCATCTGTTTGTTTACTTCACTATTTATCTCTGAACGGCGGCATAATTTATCGTCATATTGTTATTGGTAAAGTTGCACGGAGTCAAAAGTCACAAATTTTACGACGAACATGTTATGAAAACCCACATCCATACCAACAATTACAGCAATTTCAATTTAATATTAAATAATAATATACTGAACTGAGGCACAATTTATCGTCATATTGTTATTGGTGAAGTTGCACACAGCCAAAAACTCATCTCCATGAAGCAAATTTTACGACAAACATGTTATGAAAACCGACATATAAAATAACAATTACCGTAATTTCAATTTAATATTAAATAATCATGTAACATAAACATCATATTGTATGGTAATTCAAATAAAGATAACATACACACATTCAACAACAAACCGTGTGGCGTCGTGCGCAAACATTTATCTTTTCAAAATAACGTTCCTAGCATACATTAATCATAAGAAGTTGAAAAAAGTAATTCACCACACGCCTTCGTTCGTCCTTAAGAATTTGTTCATCTCTTATTATTTTGTTTAGCTTTCGGTTAGATTAAATCCCTTGTACACTTCACACAATTATTTAAATTTGGTTACTAGTATTTAGTATATTTTGTTCCGTTGTCATTTTTAGCTTTGATTGTCTTCGTGTTATATTGTTTCAATTTCCCTTTTTTAATTGCCTTATGTTTCTCATGAATTTTCAAATGGCTTCGTTTGTTTAATTTTGTTAGTTGGATAGATGAATAATTAGTACATCACATTTTTTTGGAAATTATTTTCCTTGTGTAGCTTGAAAGGGTCGTCAATTAATTAATTTACGAGGACTTGTACTGAATAGAGGGTGAGTGATGATAACAATAAAATTCATATTGCAATAAAGACAGTCCGAGTCATTTAAATTTTGTGTAAGCTTGGAACAGTTTTTTTTATTTAAAGGGGATGGCAGCAACAACACGTCTAAGTAATCTAAGTAATTTGTCTCTATTACGTTTTTTTCTGGTATCCACTTAATAAATATCAATATCAGAATTTTCATTTCAATCTGGTACACAAAAAAAAAACAATAATTGCTACACCGAAAAATTGAATGCAGTATCGCCGATACGGACTATTAATATAGATGTATGGATTTGGGTGTAGTGTATTCACATAGTAAGGTTCCGGCCATCGTCGTATATATGGAAGCATAATTAATATTGAATATATTGTCGACGGTCGCTATCAGCGCCGCATCCTTCCGGCGGCAGAAGCACATTTCCCGGTCTGCTAAACGCGCCATTGGATATGATTGGACATTATATTGACTGAATCCTCGGCAACGTTTGTGAAAATGAAGCAGTTAGTGCAAGTGGAAGTAAAGTGATAACCGACGTGATTTTTAGCGGATAATATCGACGAAGAACGTAATGGCGTGTAACATAAAAGGCGGACAAATTAAAGTAGTACGTGAGTTGTTTGAAATAGGGTTAACGAGGCATAATATTGTTACAAAATAGTAAAATGAGTAACGATAGGGTAAGTTAGTAAGTAAGAAAATAAGTATTTTTAATTAATTAAAGTATATGTAAAATACAATTTCAATGGGGAAGAGTTATCGAGATATTAGCAAGGTAGAGTTATCGAGATATTAGCAAGGTAGAAAATAAGTCGTAGACAGAAAGACAACTCGCTGCATAATGTAGGGGCAATCTGAGATAATCATGATTGTACCGTGAAAAATTTGACCGCAAGAATAACAGAGTAGGAACATGTACGTATAAGACAATGGCGACAGAAGCGACAAGAGGCGGAGAACAGATTGAAATATATAAGGGCATAGACTTATATGAGGAAGAACTAAGAACAAGTGGAGGTTGGATGCGTTGTTTACAAGAAACAGGCGACAGTGTGAAGACGCTGAGAAGACTGGGCTCCAAGTTGAGAAGATGAACTTATGAAGAACTTGATGTTTTAATTGCTGAATAATATCATCTGCCCAGAATAAATTGACATATGGATTTTTTAAATTTTCATTCCTTTAAGAGGAATCCATTTTTGCAGCCAAATTTTTGCACCCTTCAAAAATTCTAGTTCAACTCTTCCATTGGTTGTCAGTTATGTTGAAGATGTAAAAACATCAGTAAATATATCTTGCATACAAATTTATTATATTCGTTATTTTAATTTAAAATTCATTTGACTAACGAAGGAAATGTAGAAATAATATTAGTTGTACGGAATTATTATCGAACAACTCAGCAACCTGCAGTGGAGTTCAATAAGAACAGGGTTAACATTTACCCAGCTACGTTTGCTATTAGCTGTTCGAGAAAATCCTAAACAAAATATTTGGCAGATTTCTCGTGATTTAGGTGTAACCGCTATATTTGTTAGAAAGGTGTTCAAGAAGCTTAGACTTAAACACTTGAAGTCAAAATTTATTCGGTCGTTGAAAGAAGGAGATTTCACACAATGATCGAAATTTGTTGAAGAAAATTTGTGTTACTGAGCAGTTTTCATTTACCAATGTCAGAAAGTTCAATATGCGGTGTGGTATAAAATATTGTCGATAAGTTGGACCATTCACTTTTGATTAAAAAAAAAATACATTTTTTGGCAACAAAAATTTCAGAAAGTCTGGAGAGTATGCCGCTTGCCCATTCTTATTGGCGTGATAGATATGTTACTTTTCAAAAATATTTAGTACGGTTCTTCAAGATGATTTAGTTCTCTTTCAATGGCCAGCAAGATCTTAGCAAGACTATTTTATTTGAGGATTTCTCAAAGAAAAAGTATACATAATGCAACGACGATACGGTGAGAAAGGTAAGGTAAGGTAAGGTAAGGTAAGGTAAGGTAAGGTAAGGTAAGGTAAGGTAAGGTAAGGTAAGGTAAATACGAACACTTTTGCACCATGAAAATACGATGTGTCTTGGCTCCTCGGCGATGAACTTCTTGTAAGGTACTACATTCCTCAATCAATATTTTCTAATATAGCAATGTAAACTTTTCTCAGACCAGCGGTTTTGGAACTAAAAAGTGCAAACAAACCAAACCTGAATAAGCACCAATTGGTTAAATCTTCGAAATTATGCAGATATGCATAGAATGGTTAATTATGTCATGTTATTGGAAAATTAACCATGTTTATCTACGTCATGTAGGTGTGACAATAAAATATTCAAACCAATCCAATAAGGCATTAAGACATGGCGACATTCGTTTCAAGCTATGTAAAGCGAATCACGACAAAGTCGATGCGATTCCGTTCGGTTGGCCTGTGTCCGAACACCGCATGGAAACCGCAGCCCTTGGGACGGCCCGTCGTATGCAAAATATGTTTCACCGGACAAGGAAAAATTGCTAACTGCTTTATAGCTTCCTAGGGAAAATATCGGTGCAGATTTTTATTATTCGGTGCGGCGGATCCGGCATAATGCTTAAGGTAAATAAAACATTTTCTTCTTGAATAACTGGTAGGGGAGTAGGAAATCTAACAAAATTTGTCGAATTTAAAAAATCATATATAAAATTTTACCGCTTTACTAAAACACAATGTACGTAGTAACATAGGGAAAGAATAGTGGAGAAAGGTCTTGCGGTGGAAACGTAATCGTCAAGAATCGTGTAAATAAGAAAGGTATAAAAGTGATGAGACCATTTAATGCTGAAAACGATATAGATAGGAGGGATGCCTGAAATGGCGTTGCGAGAGACAATAGGGCAGATAAGGTAAAGTAACACCGAAGATGTGAAATATTTGGTGAGGTACAATTTGCGGAAGTTTAAAGAAAGCTGATATACTTGGAAAGTCAAATACGATGGGATCAGATATTATGGGAGCGATGATAAATTTAACTGTAAACATTGTTGTAATAAGAAGGTAGTTGGGTCGTTGGACGATTTCCTTCATTTTTGAGCTTGTCATGCAAAAGTCATGTAAATTTATGTTAACAACTAAGTCTTTGGTAGGCTTCGTCGAGTACAAGCTCAAAAAAAGAAAAATGAAACGCTTTAATGATTCAACTTTTGCATTAGTTTAGTTAATGTGCATTGTACGACACAATGAATATGGCTGCAGTATATGTAAGAGTATAAGAATTATCTGAAGTAAAAACAATTATAACATTTCTGTTGAAAGAATAATGCGGATCCGGTTGATGCTTACGAATAAGATATCGTTGTGTTCGAGCAACAACGCGAAAATAACGCTAAACCTTTCGAACTAACCGAATAAATTCCTTCCGCTCGTAATATACGTTTCCAAAAACTTCCTAGATGTATATCCCCGAGCTCGATACCTTTCGCAAGTAGTTCATGAAGTTTTTATCTCCGGCAAACGTAACTGCGGATATCTTAGAACTGCCAATCAATTACGATTCGATAAAGTGTTCGCGGAAATTGTGAGAGACGCCGGAGCGAAGGTAAAAAGGACGAGACCTATCTGCAAACGCCAAATTTAAGGTTTCGTCCTCCTCAAATCGACGAGGGGGGAGGGACCGAGTTACCGTTTCGTAGGCAGAGTCGAATGTGATTACCCGTCGGTCTCGGACTCTTTGAGCTGGAACTAACTGGTTTGTGGCGGCGCTCAGATGACGATTCTTTCCCCTGGCGCCGTGCCAAAAGACCCGACTCCTTTTATCCTGCGCTTTATAGGGGTCATACCTATATACGACCGGACACTAACCTGTCCTTATGTAAGAGCTCTTATAAATCTACCTAATAACCCTCATTGTGCGTCCAACCTATTAAACATACAATGTGAAGTGCATATAAAAAAGGACCACCCACAGTTAACACAGGCCATTAGTTAGAAATTAGACTCTCTCTTTCATCTATTTTTATTTTCTAGCACACCGGACTCTTATATAAACAACGCTTTCCATAAAATGACAAATTAAGATATATAAATTGTGTGCTCTAAAGTAATTAACAAATAATCAGATAAAAAGATCATCGGAGTATTAAAGCAATGATATCGACTGTTTCAGTAATTTAATCGCAAGTATGGAATCCCATGAATTTTGTTGGGATGGCCAATTAAAGTGGACATTTTAATCTCCCCTTTATGATAACTAGGATAACTTATATACCACATTTTTGCAAATATATATTTGTTTCATTCATTTTTAAACTTTACCGATTTCCCGTACTTAGATAAATATTGTTTCACAAAAACCGAAAAAAAAAAACGCGAGCATAGATTTGCAGACCAACTTCAAAAGTAAACATTGTTTCGGGCGTTTTATGTAAAAAATCAGATATCCCATGAATGCAGGATTCGCCCGACCATAACAACAACAATTTTCCGTGCGCAAAAAGCAAACCTTGTTTGTGGTTGTGGCGAGCATTCGATTTGACATCGCGATTACCATTAACGTGTGTACACAATAATGTCGGAACTAAACATTTTACTTGTTTATTTACTTAAGGCATTTGGCCCCGAAAAGCAGTTATATTGAAACGGGCGCACTTAACGAATGGTAAGAATTGATACAGTTATTTATTAAATAACCCGCAATAATAATTAAAAAAAAAAAACTTGAAATCTCAAATCGTTCTTTTGCTACCTTAGTTTTTGCTGCTATTATTTATTTAATCAAATTCATCTCATCAATTAATCACAATAATTTCCTTTCTCGATTATTCCATTTCCAACCGGGATCTACATGATTTGGTAGTCCATCGAGGGCTTGCATTTTCTCTGCCTTTTTTCCTGCTTTCCGTTTCCCTGTATCATCCACCGTAAAATCCCCTCCTCAATATTACAATTTACGTTCACATTTTAACATATCTGATGCGTTAATCTTCCCCCGACAACTCTTAGCACTTGATTGCTTGCACCTCGCCAACACATTCACACATAGATCTATTCATGAAACATTATAATAGCTGAATGTTAAATAATGTTGCCTTTTGGGTACTATTAGTAGACATAAGAGCAATAATAATTTAAAATTGAAATACTCGTATTTGTTCTGCACCTATCGTTGGATATCCTGGACTGAGGCAAGAGCAGGGCAGGCAGCTTTTGAGGATTTAGTGGATAAGGACAAATTGCTGAGGTAAATTAGATTATTGTGTTATCGAAGGGTAAAACTATGGATCAGGTTACATAGAGAATGTCCTTTACGGTGTGTGAGGGTGTAACAGTTTTCACTTCATTTGTAAGTCTAAAAGAATGACAAAGGGTCGCAGGAAGAATGGAGAGCGTTGCAATGGTCACATTTGTACCTGGAGCGTAACATGACAGTGAGCAAAGAAAGAAATTTATCATTGAAGACGACCAGTCTAGAACAAAGTGTACATTCCTTCCGCTTTCAGATGAATCACTGTATCATTTTTTTCAGTCAACCCAATCAACATATTAATATTATTCGTCTTAATTGGATCAAGCATGTGAAGAACAGTAAACAGACTCGAAGCTTTGAGGATGTATTGCAAAAATAGGAAATATGGTCAGGATTTTTGTAATGGACGTGAACAGAAAATATGTGCACGAAATGAAAAAAAAAAAAAAAAATTGAATGCATAGATGCAGGAATTGTATGTACAAATTTCTCTCTTCGAGAAGGAGAAACATTAAATGGGAGGTATAATATGCACTCAAACTGGTATCTACATTGACATCCTTGGCAACCATTTTTAAGCTGTAGCAGAATCCTCTCAGCTTTGATGACACATGTAACTTCTATGATAACTTGGAATCCAATTTAAATAATACTGAGGTAATTATTTTATTGTTAAAAGTAATCACCAGGTTAGTTGTTCCGGAGTTGAGTTTTGTCAATATTCAGGTTCATATTATCAGATTAGAACGATTTATTTAATGAACGAAATTTTCATTTATAAAAATTTGCTATGCTATTGCTTTTGATGATCTCATAACGGTCTTCTATAAACAATGGCAGATAGTTTACGTATAATAAAAATAGAAATTGTGCAAAAATAGACCCCTGAGGAATACCTTGATTTGCGATTTTCCAGTCTGTGCATACTAATCTTTAAGTTTCTTCCATAGCTTTAGTACATTATTTTCTGTAATTAAATGCTGTAAGTTTTTCGTACTACACCTAACAGTGGATGCTATCGAATGATTTTGAAAGGTTCATCAACATATATGCCATACTTTCATTGTTATTCATTTCTTCCACATATTAGAGTAGCTGATATATTGCTCGTTCAGTTGAATAGCCATTTACATAACCGTTCTGCGCGTTGCTTAATATTTTGTGTTTATCTATTAATCATTTTTCTGTAAATGAGTTTTTCCACTAGTTTTGAGATATTTGAAGTAATAGCAATTCACCATTTTTATAAATAGGTTTGATGTTTGTATATGTCAACTAATCCGGGACTAGAAAGACTTATTTATTATATCAGTCAATGGTACTGCTATGTGGTCTAAACAGTACTTCAGCAATCTAGTTGATAATTCATCATGCCGCACCACATTCGTGTTGTTAAGGGAGCATATTATGGAAACTATTTCTACTGTGTTCGTTAAATGGAGTGCAAATGTTTCTGGTTCCATTTAATTATGTTCCCTTTAAATTTATTTGTGTGGATGAAGTGCCTGTTCATCGATGGTAATACATTTCTGCTTGTTTTAGATGTTTTTCTAGGTCTTTGAGATTGAATATAGTTTAACTATTTCCACCTTTGTGTTGTTTTACTTGCTTGCTTTTACTTTATTACTCGAATTCATTATGTAATCCGACAACGTTGTTTTTCTGGATGTGTCTATTTCCTTTTTTAGTTCTTGACAAAATAGTTCATATATGTGTTAATTTTAATTCTATCTAATATTTTTTATATTTTCTCTTAACCAATTTTTGTTCAAATTTTTATTTGTTGATGCTGGTTTTTTCTTTGCATAAAATCTGGTTTTTTCTTTGCATAAAATTTCCATAACATGCATTAACTTCAGTATTACGTAAAATACTAATCTAATCAGTATTAAAAAAATCTTTTTTAATTATGTTTAGGATTGTGTCGGTATTTTTAATTGTTGTTTAATTGTCATAAGATCGACTTTAAGTGATATCGCCTGGCTTAAATGATCAGAATTCGACAGTTCTCAGTGCTTATGTGTGCTTATATTTATAAATATGTGTTATCTGTGTTACTTTTGCATTTCTCTGATATTCTAGTAGGTTCAACTATTGTTGGTTTCAAATTATGAATGCAAAATATATCCAAAACATGCTGCGAATCCCTATATTTTCTACCCAAATCAATATTAAATTATTATAAATATTATATTTCCGCTCACGAAGGTTAATTTTGAAGGGGATTTATGTTTCCTGTTCGTAGTCGATATACATGTGGTAAAATATTTGATTTTTTAAATCAATTAACCCTAAGGGTTAAGTTCCAAGAACGAATCGATAGAGATTAGAGGTTAAAGAATGTTTGCTTGTATTTTCGAAAATTATAAAGTATCTCCTGTTTAATATAAAATATATTAAAATAAGTACACAATAAATACGGCCGTCTTAATTTTCCGCCTAATAAAAATTTTAGCACGTTGCGCGCAAGGCGACTTTAGATACATCTCAGGTAATAAATAGCATCATAAGTCCGTCCTGAATTTTTAGGGGCAGATAAGAACATCGTTTCCTTTCCCTTTCTTACAGCGTTTGCTACTTTGGCGTTGTTGTTTTTCAGTAAATAATGGGATCTGTCATTTTACATTACTGTTTCGGCCGCCTCGGGAGAAAATCAGCCCTGGCTCAACTCGGGCACAAACCGAAATGACGGAAACTTATAAAAATTTTCCGTTTCCTTATTTATTTATTTACGGCAGCAATTTTAAAAGCAAAACGAGACGCGGAATTGACTTTGCAGTAATTGAAATAAATTATGTGTATGGACAGATTGCTTTTCTTATATTAAGTTAGGAAGTTTTTTCGGCGTTGACGAAGCGTCCTGGCGAATCAGCAGTCGTGAAACTTTCGAGGGAGATCGCAAATACGAACTTTGGAATATTTAAGTCGTCCCCTGTAGAATAAATCCACGGGGTTGTAAAATATTTTTGATATTTATCATGTTTCTTAAATGCGATAAACAGTTTTATGCAGTTTTCTTTTTCGTTTTCAAATTTAAAATTTATCAACCGAACGAGGCTAAGATAATAAAATTTTTATTCCGTTTAAAATTATTATTGTATGTACGCAAACCAACGTTTTATAGCCGTAAAATATATGCACATGAATATATATTTCAGTGTTCTATAAAGATTCGTTCCGTCCTACAGAACACGACCGCATCTTCATTATTGGATTCGCTGGAAGTACGGTCACGTTATCAAACTTGATTTTCGATGGATTAACATTTTAAATTAATACCTGGCCGTGACACTGCTTTGACGTTCATTCATTATAGCAAATATGGACACGTTGCGGCGTACAACCGCAACGGGGCCGTGGTAACCTCATATATAAGTTCGGTCGAGTGCGTTTCGAAATTTAAATTTTTCGCGTCCATTCATCTAAAAAATAAGTTCTGGACACGATTGGTGGAGTGGTAACGACACCGTTAAATTATAACCGCCGGGCATATACATCATCTGTTATTTAGTTCAAATGTACGGAAATGCAAATAATTGCAATATTGTGCACTGAAACTAATACCGCGTTGATATAAGTGCCTGCACAGCATTGTAGCATGTACACAAATATACATCAAGCATGCGCTGATTTATTTAAAAATCTTGGTCATATTATTAGAATAATGTGAAAAACGATTTTAGTTACTTTTAATTGATTCATGACATACCCCATACATAGCTATTGTCCATTAGTTATGTTCAAATTATTTAAACTTGTTTCGTGATTTGATACAAATTTTTCAGTACAACGGCTCAAAATTTTAATATATGGCATGAGGAAAACAGATCGCCGCTTGAATATGATATTTCGCCTTTAGTATGCGAGATATTTATATAAAAATAGTGAAACGCAACCGAAATCCCTTCACATAAAGTAATAACTTTTAAAACATAATACGGGGGCAGAGGGCAGAAGAACGTAATATGAGTTGACTGCTACACATGTTGCTAGTACCTAGTGGGAGTTGGCGTCCCGGCGCCGCTATCAGACGAGTCTCATCTAATCCAGGACAGGCGAAAGCTTCGGGGATTTTCCGAAATTCCTGAGCATATAAACCTCGACTGTGCGCTACTTTAATAGCACCGGCTCTGTTCCGCCTAGATATAAAACCCCGTTTAAATTACGATCAGTTTTAAGTGATTCTAATGTCGATATAAAACCGTTATATAGACGCTGCCACGTCGTTTTAACTCTTATTTGTTTAACTTCGTGCCTGTTTAGTCATCGCATTAATTCCGAAGAGTGAATCGGTAATTAATTCTTTTGGTTTTACTATCGAGACGGTATAAATTCTAATATGATAATAACTAAACTAAATAAATAAACTATCGGTAGAAGTTAAAAGCAATGATTAAACAAATTTTGAAATACGCAAAGAAAATGTCAGTATAAACTGATAAACATTGTATGTAACAATTCGAGTGTATTGGAGTCTAGAGGGGCTTACTTATGTTGTACTGTTGTGCTGTACTTATGTTTGCAGTCAGAACACACACTGGTACGGCTTTTCAATAAGACTACTACGGAGTATTGTGACCTGTTTTTGTGTAGATGTTTCCATTTTGACAAGTAGAATTGTCAACTCGATCAAGGGGACATTTCTGACTAGTGAAAGACAAAATAATTTAATCAGGTTGCTTTATGTGCCAAAGCTTAATAATTACTAACCACACATGTAAGTCCAGTTTTGATGCGTACCTAATTCTGTAGTTTTGTAGGGCGATCATTAGAACTATTAATTTTTTTATATTATTTACTCATTTGTGGACATATTTGTTTTGATACCAATTCGAATTTGTACCAATCTACGACTGAATTAATTTTGCGTTAACATATTACTTTGAATGACTTTAAGTGAGACACGTGCATTAAAACACGTTACGTGGGCACCATTTTATCGAACGACAGTGTAAAATATCGGGCCGGTATAAATCGGTAAATTGCATCGGTGTATTTACAAAAAAACGCGAACCGTCAAAAGTGACACTTTATACACCAATTTTTGCATTTTTCGCATGCAAAGCGAAATAACTTTTTCACTGTTTTTCGTTGGATATGTTATGCACATTTATCCGTCCGGCACAGAGCGTAATGCGTGATTATTTCGATCGATGCTACCAATTTGATATCATGCGATGAAAAAGTTTAAAATTAGTTTTTTTTTGCGAAAACATCCACCTGTATAAGCGTTTAGTCGTACACTGCCGACGAGTGGAAACCTCTAATTTGTTTACTCTGAATAATAAATCCTTTTATCTTGCGAATGGCATTCAGAGCTGTTTTGAAATTTGCGGGGATCCTCGGTGAATTGCACGATGATCATTAACGTCGTCGCGGGCAATTTAGTGCTGTTTATTGCTTTAAAATGAATTTTTATATTAAAATCTAGATTTTTTTAATTTTTATTTGAATTGAAGACATCAAGACACATCGTTTTTGATAAAAATATATATGTGATATGTGTTTTTGATTCCCTATTTATATAAGGCAAAAAGGAATGTCACCCCAGAGACAGAGATGGTATGTGAGTCAAAGTCCTTCTACGTCAGTGAGACAAAGGAAGAGTTACCCGATGAAGAAATTAATTGATATATCTTTTCATAAAGGTTAGAATTATATTGGTATTAGTACAATTCAAGGATATTATTATATCAAGGATACTATTATTTGGAGTGTACTTCTCATAAATAATAGCTTGCCTGGATGTGTAAACCCGAACATGTGTGCTTTATTTCTTAAATACTTTTAATATTACATTTTAATTAACTTAAATAATGATATTAAAATATTAATATATTATTAAAATTAACATAAATATGCAACCAGGCATATCTTTTTGAAATTCTTTAATAATAATACAGAAAAAGTTCATTTCCACAATGCGCTCGCTGATTTCGTGCCACCGGAGGGCACATCCCATCTATGATATTATGCAGTCAGGTTATTTTTTCTTCAACTACCATCGATAACATGGCTCTTTTTGGGGCCGCTGTTACGCATGACGGCGTCGCACAAACGGCGTGTAATCCCATCAGTGATGTGCGTATTCAATGCAAATACGTCGAGCAGTATTTATTAAATATTTGGTCGGTTCTATGGAGGATCGTACTTGTTGGAGCAATTAATTATGTAATCGATTTGTACCGGTGCCTGAGTAAATATTATAATCACAAATAGCGCGTTAATATTTAACCAAGCAGAATATTACAATCATAAATTTATGGAAATGAACTGTAAGTAAACTGTAAATTGCACCGCGATTTGCACGAGGCGGATAATTAAAAAAGTTCCACAAACGAATTTATTAACTCGCTAAAAATATTCAATCGTCTTTTCAAGTACTTTTGTCCTTGAATTAACACCGCGAAAATTAATGAGATTTGACTGGTTGTTGAAAACGTCACAAAAATGTTAATGGCACTAGTCTCCACGAATCTAAATGAAAGTAATCTATATAATAGGATTTTTTTAGGGAGGTGCTTCAGAAAGGCTTGTTTCCCAGCATTATAAAGTGGCAACCAAAAGGATTATATTATCCATTCATCACTTTTTAAGAGAAGTTGACACCCATAAATATTATCGACATGGTGAATTGAATTCGTGTTTGACCTCTTGTGTCAATATTGGGAACAAACTAACTACAAAAAATATAAATAATTCTTAATTCTGGGTCGATTTATAATGTACTCCACGAAAACTTTGGGTGTAATTTCTTAAAAGATTTGTTATTAAATGGAATATTTTGTTGACAAATAATTAACATAATATGGTTTATCTTTATGGAGATATTTGTCTTGGATGTGATTATTTTGCAACCGACATAAACATCATCTAAATATTTAGCGTCAAACTATCTGCGTTAGGCATCATCGTATACTGGATTTAATAACACGTATCCTTATGTGTATCGCTGGGAGTAAATTTTATGCTGGTATAACCGCTTACGCGGATTAGATTACCACCGTTGCCCGCAGCGGCATCCGATTAATGTTACTCCCTTTGGGTCATGATTTAGCCAACTTGATGCTTTAGTTGCTGATGTGTTTATACTTCGCCGTGCCATTACCCACGTTACACATCATAAGTTGTCTATGATCGATAAACGTAAAATATTGCGTTTGCTGAACCGCATCTCCAAGATGAATATTTAATTTGCCGGCTGGCGATAGGTTCGCAATTAATTAACTTCGTGATTCCGTGCACTCAATTAATGTTTGACTTGATTGAGTTAATAAACTCAATGTTATGGTTTCTTGATAGTTGGGGTGGTTCGGCGCATGCTAGAATTCGATAGGGAGCAATTAAAATAATTAGAATTGAAAAAATGTTATTTTAAGGCGAGGTTGAAATAAAGTACCTATGAGGAAGGGGTCTATAATAAATCACGGGATAATCTGCCCAATAAACCACACTAAGCCATTACGTGGCACAAGAAACCGCGCTATAATTTGTTGTTGTGTGTAATTACTTGTATTTGTGCCAACATACCTGCAGTACATTTTACACTCACATAGATTGCCAGGATTTTCTTCAGATTGAAATTTACGAAATTAATTTTGTTATTCGCAAGATTTTTATATTTCTATGCATTCACAATGAAATTATTAAAGAGGGCGCAAAGTTATGACTTTCATTATTCGATATTATTGAGCATGTCCTACCAGTTCAATATCATCAATGCTATTCAGTTCCTGTTTATTTTCCTTCAAACTTCACTCCAATTATTATTTTATCGTAGGAATTTATCTTTTGCTCCTCCTGTATATCCACAACTATAAGGTGGTATTTAATATTTAGGAGTCTTAAATTAATCCATGTATTTTCAACCATCAAGATTTTGTCTTTAATGTAATTAATATGTTCATGATTTCGCAACTAATTATTCTTCACGAATAGCATACAAGGATCGATTTCGACCACGTCTCTGGCACATTAAATTAGGTAAATTCGCTTCAGACGCGTGGCAATATTTTTGCGCTGTGCTCAGATGGGTTAATTGTAATTATTCTGTGGAGTAAGCATTAAATTGGTTTATGCGTTTATTTACGTAGTTAATTGGATTATTCTTTGTTCCATTTATTTATTCTTTTTTTGTGGTGAGTCGGGCTCAAATGTTTACTTCAGGTACACACGAGTGGCACAGCACTTTCAGACTTTGACTGTCCTATACGTAATGGCCATCCAACTCGTTCTCTTTGTCGTAGGGTACCGGAAAAACTCACTACTACGTGGGCGTGTGTATATTTAACTTGTCCAACGAATAATTATATATATATATAGAATAGCTGATTAGCCATATGGGAATGAAAGTTACCAATGGCTAGTTTGATTGACACAACAATTTAGGAAGTCGAAAAAATTTAAAAGTATTTTATTTCTTGGAATATTTTAGTTTAGTAATTTTTTGCGTGAAAACGGAACAGGAAAAATTAAAATATACGCATTAAGCCTTCCTTAAACATGGATAATAAAAAATAGTGTAATCCTGTGTGTAGATCAAGTCGTAATTTTATACACTGTAACAGTGCATGCCGTTGTTACATTGGTGTTACATTGGTGCACGTTCGTCGATTTTCGTTGCTCATTTCGCGAATGTAATGTGTTATTTTACGATCGAGCAAAAGATAATAGTGAGGAGCATATTTTACGACGGGCGGTTATGCCGTTTACAAATGGATATTTCGACGTGGACGGTGCTCAATTAGCATTGGAGTTTGTGCACAAACACGGAGGGCGCCTAATGGATCTGATGGCCCGAACCTGATTGGACTTAATTAGCTGTTCTCTCTGTTTGCAGATGAGGGGCCTCCACTGACCGTTAAAGAGGATTGCTGAGTCGCGATGAATGCTACTATCTCTCACCTAAATTAACATCGGCAAACAAAAGACCGTTAAGAATTGAGACGTTCGGCACGGATTTCAATCGCAAAATTAGGTCGTGATACACGACACTCCGCGCATGATATACGTGCATTGGCATTTTTACCGACAATAAAACGCACCTAATTAGATATCGTTGCACTATTCATGAAACATAAAAACAATAAATATAAAACGTATACAGCAACGCCAATTCGTCTGGTTTAATCTCGTACATTTCACAGTTTTATTATGTATTAGAGGGGCTGTAAAACGCAAGTTCACGCTTTACTGCTCTATATATATCTCATTATCTCGGAACGTAAGTTTTGCAGTTCTAACTATTCGGGAAAAATCGGTGGTGTACGCGGAGCAATTACCGTTATCTGATCGCAGTTCGGTGTAACGTACCTGGGGTCCCCACCGTCAACTACCCAAACTTTGTTCCATTATGTACGAACGTGTAATTATTGTTCAGATCTCCCCCATCACCCCAAAACGAACATGTATCTGCTTTAATTGAAAATGTATCATATTTAGTTAGTGGCACGTCGTTGGTGCATAAACACGCACATGTCAATCCACATTGATAGTTTAGCAAATATGAAAAAGTCACGTCATCACTTCATTTTTAATTTGAGCATATTTTTTATTCACGTAATAAATATGACGACGCAAGGGGATGAATGTTTTGGGATACATTATATATCGTAAGAAAATATGTTGACAAATTCATACGTATGTTGCACTCCGATTTTTACGAGGCTGTTACGCAAAGGGTAATAATAAAGTACAACTATTTGAGACGGTATCACAAAAATCTATTAGGTTCAATATTTTTCACAAAACACATAAACATCTCCGTTAGTGCGTCCCCAATAATGGATGGGAAGTAAATTACTTCAAAGTTTTTGAATAATAAATTAAAATATATTAATTTGCTAAAACTACAAAGTTTATTGTTGTTGATGTTAACTAATTTGTTATATTTAGTAGAATTACTAAAATCAAGTCTGGTCACTTAATTTTTCACTTCTTTTATCCTTTAACCAAACTAAGAAACTTGCGATGGCAATAAAATTAAAAAGATTGCGATTATTTCAATTTTATATAATTAAGTCGATACCTGCAGTTCACCATTTATAGTAAACATGTTGATTAATGTAGCCATAATACAGTTTCATTAATGTAGATAAAGTAAATGTAAGTACGATCCCTTAAATTTTGTCTTTCAGTCCACTTCGTCATAATACGATTTCGGTCTGGAATATTAATGCGCTTTCGGCGACAGGAATAACAAACATTTCCCCTTTGTATTCTTTGTACTTTCCTAATGCGTGAAGGTTGACGACGTATTTTTTCCCCGAACACAATGCCAAGTTGGAGTTCATTGATAGCCGAGAAGGCAGTTCGATTTCCAAATACGACCGAACGTACGAACTCCTCGCCGCTGTAAAAGTGCCGTTTTATTAAATATGCAAATCTATGTTGTTTACAGTCCTGAAGCAATAGGAAAACGACGAGCACGCAAATAACTAGGTTGTTATCAGGACGTTGTTGGATCGTGTCGGATTGAAGCCGGCGTTTTATTAGTTTGTCGATACAAAGAAGTGTCGAAGGGAATTTTGCAGCACGGTGTATGAAAATGTTTTGAAGCGGATGTGCCGTACGTTCGCACAATGGATTTTATTCCAATTTTACTCTTTCGCGCGTCGCCGACTCAGATACTTTCGAATTTATTAAATATTTAGAGTCGAGCATGAAATGTATGAACTATTTCAGCGTGTGACAACATTCACCTTTGTTACTTTGTGTACAGACACATAGAACTCGATTTAATTCTCACAAACTGAAAGTAAAAGAAAAAACAAAAGTACGACGTGTCCATGTAATCCATATAATCTAAAAATCTGATAATGTGCAAACCAGCATTGACGCGAAAATGTCGTAAACACATATATAGTTAGACACATACATGTTTCCTAAGAATTGACTATATTTGAATAACACATTGATCTTTGTTGATTTTCAGACAGTTTTTTCACGCTATAGAAAACCAGCACTCGATCAGATTACATCTGCATAACATGTTCGCCTATGAATGAGTAGATGCGGTCTTTACATGTAAGGTCGTCGGGTAAATCACAAATACATGGAAAAGGATATTCTTACGGGCCAATCCGCCGACCCCATTTTCAACGCACAAAGTAGGTTTTAATCAAATTTTAGAACGAATCGGAATCATTATTAAATGCATTTTAAATGCTCATTATATCTGTATTGCATTTATGTAAGTACAGTATGGCTACGGTTTCGTTGATCATTGTATTTTTATATTCTGCACTATATTGAATGAATGTAATTAATTTATTATTGTCAGTGATAATGATTTAATAAAAATCAACATTATTTTTGAATATACATACTACCGGATATTAGATCATTTACTTTTATATTTAGATATCGCGTCCACTGTAATAATATTCAATAAATTTTACTTAAATGGATTCCGTCATTCCTCGAAATTTTCAAGACCGTACGAAATGGCACAGCCATAACATTCCTATTACACCTTATGGGGGCACTTTGAAATTCAGTAGGTAACAATCGTAGACAAACCCCACAATTTTTCTTAAAACATCGTCGAGAGAAAGAGAAAAGCCACCCTAAGAAAAATTGTTTTCCGATATCGGATTCGCATTTCCAGCGACCGAGGAACGCCGTTGCGATCGGCATCCCAGACCTTTATTGGAACAAGTGGCTTTAGTGCAGTACATGCCTTCCGTTTAATAACATTCAAATTCGCCAAACGGTGAGTAATTGTTTTCTCGAATAAACTTCGTTCGGCCGATTCGGCTAAACAAGTTGACGTTTACCGTCGAGCGAATTTTCCTACGGCCCCGAAATGACGTTCGGGAATCTATTAGCAAGCAATTCCTTCGTCGAAGTATTTTAATTTACAAATCATTTTGAAGTCTTCAAAACTTACGACGTTAAGTGCTGCCGAGCGGAAGATTTTCGACAAATTGATTTAATTTATACTGCAATAACAATACGTTCGAACGAACGGAATTTCGACAGACTTTGTTCGGAATATTTAAATTATAGTAAAGTTAAGCAGGCGAAGGATATAGAATGGATGAATATGTATCAATTTGTACCAATACTAAAATTTAATTACTAAATGAAAGTTAACTTAACAAATTAAATGGTAAATCTCCAATATTTAGGCTTACAAAATTTTAACGCAAAACAATCTTTAACTTTATGACCCATGGATAAATTTTATGACAATAATAATTAGCACATATTCTTAATTAATTTCTACAGAGTGTGTGCAGAAATTACTGACCGTGCTGTTCAATGAAACGAATTGTATTTAAAATGGAATACACTTTCATGGGATATGGAAAATGTTGGCAAGGATAAGACGAAATGAAGGAAGAGTAATAAAAGAAGAAATAAAGAAAGATTCGAATCAAAGGCACGGCTAGAGTAATAGATAATATAAAATTATAGGGTGTACTGTACAAAGGACAAAAATCGTAAGAGAAAACAGAATAGCATTCAAGAAACTAAACGTAGAGATATCCCCCTTAAGGATAAAAAATGCAACATCGCAATAATAAATGAGTACGATTCAAAGAACGAATTTTATGGAAAAAATTAATAAAATTATGGTTTCAATGGCGAAAATTAATCCGAATTTTTCTAGTCATTTTCAAGTTTTTCAGGGCAGCAGAAATTGCACAGGTGCTTTCAATGCGTATGGTCCTGTTTTAAGCTCTTCTCTTTGTGGTTCCTCAACTTGGTAATACAATTGAAACCGTGGTTGCTGTGATTGCATCCTTGTTTCTGTTTCCTATTTCCATTGGTGTTTATTGTGATTGCCGTTTCTGGTCCCATAACCTAGATGATTTTGCAAAACTTAAAAGATGGTTGATTTGGTTGGTGCTGGAGAACTGTAATATTTTGTTTGCCAATAAGGTTTAATGTTTTTGTTGTTGTTGTGCAAAAACAGATTGTAATCAAAAAATTTTTCTTGGTGGTACGTACTGGTGTGATCTCTGGAGAAAAATTGTTTGAGATGACCTGTATATTGGTGCTTGAATTTTGATGATTATATTTTGTTTAACTGATTTAAATTAATTTTTATTGATGTTGATATATCGTTTGCTGAAGTAGTTGAAATTTTCACCCTCTAGATTGTATGACATTGCTGTAGCGATATCAGTTGGATTTCTAAATCTTATTCGATTTCTTGACATTGCATAATATCCAGCCACTCTTCGCATTAACGACGATACGTATCATATAAAAATAATGAATCATCTTGCGTTGGTGAGGGAGTGTTGATGGACGGAATACATTTCCTCATTTCGTTCGATATGATATATAATAACCGACATCACCAATGCTCCGGCAGTATAAAGGCAGGATATGTACCGAACATAATAGTCAAGTTCCAGCAGCAACACCGCCGCCAGCTTTACCTAAGTCCAGTTTTCGGCTATTTAGTGCAATATATATACCTCGCATTGTATAAAACGTTGCATGCAACATTTTGGTCTCAAGTTAATAATTTCACAACCGTCCAACTAAACGATGAAAACCATTGCGAATTTCAAGTTCGTACGACATACTGAACTTAGTTATTGAATAAATTTGACGTTTATCGATAACAACATATCGATATGGTTAACTCTTCTAAAAACTTACGTACTATACGTTATCATCCATTTTATATGACAGAAAAATGTCTCCAATAAACATATGTCCTCTGGAAAGTCATGGGGCACTTAATCTGGACTAAAATGCAAAAGCATATCTTGCTGTTATTCGCCTAAAATGCTTTAAAGCTTCTAACAGCCGTTTCTTTCTAACCTGCTCTGTTAATACAAACCAGGTTAGAACAATGATTTTCCTATGACGATATGCTTATCATGTGAAATATATCTTTTATATTACTATTCAGTAGAACATACTTGAATATAGTATAATAGTAAATCGGAGACTGTGATTGGAAAAATAAAATAAAATAAATATTAACCGTACCACACAGCAATTTAATCAATCCGAATGGACATTTCGACAACTATGTTGAATCAAGTGTTGTATGGTTAGTGTAATACTTATTTTATTTGCTCTTTTTATGTAATAGGGGATACAATCTACATTCATGTGATATTTAACTCAAAATCTCACAAATGCGTAAACGATTGTACAATAATTAGTTCAATTAGATATTTTAAATATAATGTGAGGTCCTGTAAAACGAGTCTTAAAAACAACACTTGATATTTTTAAATTCAAACTTGTGGCTCTAACTTATCCATTCCTATTGTCAAACGTTTAAGAGTGCAAAAGAGAGTGCCTGTTAATTCGATACCCTGTCATCTGCAGTGCATTGGAGTTCCATTAATGAAAGACGCTTATGACAAATGAACGTTGCACTGATTTATTTTCCAGAGACGGCGATAAATGGGCCGATACTCCGGCGATAGCGAATTTCGGGGCGACAATAAAACAATGTCCAGCTTTACTGATGGCAAAACACCTCAGTTATTCAAACAAAATAATTGAAACGGTAATGATACTTTTCAATAAAATAATGCATGAGGTTGAAGACGGTGTTCTTATAACTTATTATAATGGCACAGTACGGCTAGAGTCGAATATGGCGAACGGTCCTGACTGCTTGCACAGAATTAACGACACGTTCGACTACGATCATAACGCGTTTGAGAAATATGATTAAGTATTGAAAATTCGGTTACGAAAAGTTTGATGTTAATTTATGTTGGCGCTTGTGAAGTAAAATATTAGAAATGTTTTAATATAACTCACCGATTTCATTTTATATCTGGCAGCAACGATATTTTTTTAAGTTAAAGTTATTCATGTGTAATCTATTCACAAATCCTCTCTAAAGAGATATGTCGAAGATATTAAAATACTGCGATATACTACTTTGCTTTCTCGTTCATTCTGTTGATCTCGCAAAAAATCAACTTCTTTGTCATGATGCATCAGGACTCTGATTGTACATTTAAGATATATAAGAGAATTATGTCGTGTTGCACCAATTTCTAGTCATTATGAGGTTGGGTCAATGGAAACTCGTTGGATTCGTCGACCTCAATATTAATTATTTGAATTTCTTCGCTTTAAGGCAAGTTTAAATAATACTCGTGACTAACATAAACGTTTCAAGAATACCATTTTATAATAACTGCACCAATTAATTAATTATACGCAAAAGAAAACCTGCTGCAAGAGGAAGTTATAAAAAAAGATGTTTGATGTAATCCAGATGTTGATAGTACTTCAGGGAGTATCTAGGCAGTAAATTGGTGGCAATAGATCATATTGCTGTACATTTTAGATGCTTTCTATTTTATGAATCATATATAGTTTAGCTGCTAAATGACATTGTCTGTCTCTCTCTACCGTCGACAGTTGTACCATAAATGTGTGAAAGATCCCCAATCATAACGATTTAATTCTGAATGCATAGGTTCTACAGGTACCGACCTGTGTGCTTCCGAGTAATTTGATTCGGATGATTCACATAAAGTTTCGTTAACTTTGTTATCCTTGGCCGGTCGAAGTGACACCTTTAATTAAAGTATTCTCTATTGCTCCAATTTTTTTTTCACCCAACGTGGGAATATTTGATATGTTCTCTTGAAAGGTCACCTTGGAAGTACTGAGTGATGGAGCTGCTTCAAACATAGAGCTCATGGCTGAAAATTTCACCAAACAGGCACTGCATTCACCATATTAGGGAATTTTAAAGTTATATTAGAATTAAATGCGACGCTGTAGGCCAGGTGGTAAGTATGCTTGATAGTCTGTAAAAATCGAATAGTTCCTGTTGGTGGAAAATTCTGTAGCAAGAAGTCTGCTCAAGAGAAATAGCAAACGCTTGGTACCAGTATGGTTCCTCTCTCTCTACCTTTCTACGATAACAACTGTATCTGGCTCAATAAATATTATTGGACTTTCCATTCGAAGAACGCATGAAATTATACTGCTGTTTTCCTGGTTTTCCCTTTCATGTATTCACTATCCTAATTAGTCGTCATCCAATTTTCCATAAATTGATTACTTTGAATTAACACAATGATATTTCATATTAATAATTTTTACTCTTAAGAATAATAAAAAATGGCTGACCTTACGTAAACTTTAAAGAAGTTTTATTTAAGACACTGTAAACGTGTGTTCTACAAAACTAACGAATTTAGAGTAAAATTAAAAATTCCACATAACTGGTATTGCTATAACTATTATTTCAATTTAGCGAGTCGTCGGTACTTATAAACCAAAGCACTATCAACAGAATTTAAATACTTAATATAAATAATTAATTTAAAACGTTTAAATTTAGATTAAAACCAGTTACACGAAAATTCATGTCGCATTCGTATACGCAGAACTTTACTTATTCATAGTGAAACAACACATTGACAAAGGAGGACATTTCGTTGCCGAACTACTTTCATTTCTATCATAATAAGAAATGTCTTACCCATTCTCAATTCGGGCAGTGATGGTGGTACTCACCTGAAACAAAAATAAAACGTGAACAATGTTGCACTATACGCGAGTAAAATGTAAAGAGCTACCGGTCGGTTTTCGGAAAGACTGCCAATTTAAACTTTCTATAACGTAAAATTGAAATGCAGATACATCGTCGAAAATTGATTCGAAAAACGAGTATGTTTACCATCAACATTGCAGTATTTGCACATAGATTGTGTGTTATACGGTTCGCTATGAATATTCATGTGCCATTTTTGTTGATCGATATTTTATGACGAGATATTTATTTAGTTATCCATAAATGTAAAATTTTCCCAGGACATGTTTGTGAATTCACGGACGCGCATTTTGTTCGGTTAAGGGGCGCTCGTTTAAAATGAAACAAAATTCGTTAAACATTTTTAATAGACATGTATTCAACATCGTCTAAGCTGATATATACTAAATTGGTAAACCAGTTTTAATTGTAAATATTCGAATGTAGTTGATTTGAAAATATATTACATTTCTTGATAGATAATATATATATATATATATATATATATATATATATATATGCAGTCAGATCCTTTGGGGATATATTATTCTGCCCGTAATGCTTGTCACCCCCAGTATCATCAATATGACCAATGCTAAACCATATTGAGTTTCACAAACATGAAAAGGTCTTCTGGCCTTACATGTTATATTAATATGCCGATCGATATCATATCACATGTAGAAAAACTTCTTCAATTTAATATTCTGAACCCTTTTATTGGGTGGGCCTTCATAGGGAATTTATATTCGTTCTTAGTAGGTGTCCATAGCTTAAGATAATATCTCAATCGTGTCTTGTCCTTAAAGATACGAAAAAAATAATATATAAATTTCGATGCGTCTAATAATTAAACCATAACCACATGAGTATCTAATTATAGTGGTCTTAAACCAAAGTAAGTTATCAAAACGTCCGTATGAACGCAACGCCAATTAATATTACGTATTTGTAAACTTCGTAATAATTTCAGACATTAAGATCGCTTCGAAGCTCCGTCGGGTCATTCCGTTTAAGGATTTGATCCTTTAAAATACTGCATAATTATTGAAACTTCAGACTTCGGTTATTAATATTGTATAATGGGACGTATTAACAACTAGGTGCTCGGGTAGCTATTATAGGTAATGCATTATAATTACTTGGAAACCAGCTAAGCACAACTACACCATCTATAAATACATAAGTCTACTTTGCACGTAACTAATTTACAACTACAAATTTGGCTTGGTTACTAAAAAAATTAAATACTCCAAAACATTAATTGCAAATAAATAAGTGGAGAATTTTAAGACATTAATTAACTAATATGTGCCAAAATATTCGTTATGCATATTATGCATAATTTGATTAATTATCTGTAAAATTTGAGATGCCAACTAATCGTGATCACGAATTACTAATTTATCTCGATTTGGTGAAATAAATTTTATTTTCAATGCATTGACTGAGAAGAAATACCAGACGATAGCAAATGTGAAACATCCCTTGCTGAAAAAATCAATTTAAAATTTGTACTATTTATCAGAATAAAAGTTATAAACTAGCCATAGCGTTTCATCGTAATGTAGACTAAAATTGAGTTAAAAAGGATGCCAAGGATTCACTGATCACACGAAGATATTTACCGTCGATGAATTTACAAATGCACAGCCCTTGTGAATAGTAAGTTGTGATATTTGTTCGTTGTTGTTTTTTTTATTTTTCCTTTTCTTGTATATTGTGATTGGTTAATTATGTTCGTTTGACCACATGTTAGTGAGACTTTACTTGACAACTTATGTCTTTTCACAGTTATTTTAAATTTATTTTACTCCTTTTCTTTTTTTGTGCGTTTTCCTGGTTTCAAAAGCAATGCTGCCAGGATGAAATTGGATGAAAATAATGAAGAATCAGAAAATGAGACTAGTGAAGAAAATCAGAAAATGAGACGAGTGAAGAAGAATCAGAAAATGGAACGAATGAAGAAAAAATAAAGAAGGATGCAAATATTCATTGACAAGTCGTCTAGTCTCAGGAGCAAACAATTCTGGAAGGATGTGAACAGAAATGAAACTTCCTAAGGCGAAATAACTGAATTACGTGCGGAATAAGACCAAATCCTGGCGACAATTTCAATCATAAAAAAATATAACGACTAAACCAAACAATATTTTGCTTGGCTTAGTTGGATGCTATCGCAAATTTGTTCAGTACTTGGCGAAAGTAACAAAACCAATGACAAAATATTTAAAGAAACTACAGTAATAGATTTAAAAATCACGAATAATTATATAAAAAGTTTCGAATTTTTAAAAGAAATTCTAACCGATTTTGCAAAACTATTTAATTTAACCACATGTGCTAGTGATGCAGTAATCGATGCAGTGTTGTCACAATGATAAGTAAATATAGGACAAGAATTACCAGCCATCGTATGGGCATGCCAAATATTTCAGAAAGTTAAAAATCATTACCGATCACAAACCAGTTAATTGGTTTATTTCAATCAAAGGAACGAATTCAAAGTTAAGTCGTTGGCGCTTACGCCACGAAGAACTTGTATTTGGCAAGTTCTTTCGCAAAATGGAGTATAAGTAAGTATAAGAAAGTTCAGCGCGGATCACATCAACCTTTTCATATTATTGTCTTCCGATTACTTATTCTCATGGTTGGTATTACATTCATTGAACTTCTCCACTTTCCTTTCTTCGTGCTTCTTTTCCCATAAAGTGTTCATGTATGTTCTTATGTCCTATAGTTAATTTTCAGGTATTTCTTATTGTTTATGTTGTTTGAATTTAAATTTGGAATTACTATTGTAATTCCGGCTAGGTTGTGTACTCTCTTCCAATTACTGGGCGTTAATTCCACGTATCATCTGCTTCCCAGTTATTTTCTCCGCGAAGATACTTTGTTTTTGTTGTTTGAGGTTAAAATGCCGTACGACAATCACGATTTTATTGTATACAATTATATTGTATACAATAAAATTCAAACAAGATACTCAGTGTGAATAGAACTGAAATTGAACAATTTTTTGGAACTGTAGTTTACATCTCTGTTTATTGGGCAAAAATGCTCATGTAAGTCAGCTTGCAGATATCATAAGTAGAAATCGACGGGAGGAAATAAAAAAAGTGTTTACATTTCAATGGCAATGCAGAAGAACAAACCAAGAATGACCCTCAAAGAGACAAGCTACATAAAATCAGATCATTGGTTAATCACTTGCTATCAAATATTTTTAAAAATTTGTCAGCGACATATTCTTATCATCGACGAACAAATTGTGCCATTCAAGGGGCATTCAAACTTGAAACAGTATGTGTCTAATAAGCTATGTAAATGGGGTTACGAAACATGTGTCACTTGCGATACTAATGGACTTGTCCACAATTTCGAAATATATACAGGAAATTTATGATTCTTTTATTAGTTGTTCCATAATTTGTGTAGTTTCTTTAAGTTTCTTTCCATTTTTCATTTATAAAGTTTGCCATTTCACAATTCTATTTGATCTATTTTCGTTAGCTTCTTTTATTTGCTTCTCAATTTCTTTAAGTTTTCCCTATTTTTGATTTGTCGTTGTTGTTTGCTACATTTTTTGTTCTACTTGTTTTCGTTTGTGTCTTCCATTTGGTCTGCAATGTTCCTTCACAATTCGTTTTGGCTTCGATTTCAATTCGGCAAGAAAAATCCAACAAATGCAATTGAACAGGATAAACCGCCGTTTTTATTATACTAACGCTCGTGTAGGACCACCAAATATTTTGTGACAGCTGGTTTAGTTAAAAAAACAATTCGTTTCACTGGCTAAAAACCGATTTCCAGTTTTGAGCACAATTCGTATCAATAGATTCCCCGAGGATAAAGTTATGAAGAAGAAAGGCAGATGAGCTTTTGAGGAAAAAAACAATTATTGCCAATACTTGTATAAGAGCTGGTTTGATAACAGATCGGGCCATGTAGCAAGCACATTTTCTAGTACTCATCCACTAACTAAGTGAAAAGATCGGATATGAATTCAAATGTTTCCATTGACTTAGAATGCCCACAAATGGTGAAAACCTATAATAAATTTATGGAAGGTACGGACTTGCTAAATGCTCTAATATCATATTACCGAATCCGTATTAGATCGAGAAACTGGTATATTCGTTGCATTTTCCATTTTCATTGATCTGGTAACTGTCCTACTTTGTCGCAAAGACTTCGAATCTTTGGGAATAGCAAAGATCCGTCAAATGGATTGATTGATTGAATTTCGCACCCAGACAGCACAACCCTCATGTAAAGAATAATAATAGTAGCAATATAATACATCATCATCTCTTCAGGAATTATATGAGAAAAAGAAGAAAATGCCCCAGCAGCTGCTCTTCCATCTAAAAATATAAGACTGGATGCAGTGCATTATTGATCAATTGTTTTCAAGAATTTCATATGTATTCGAAATAATTGATGACGTTTAATTTGATAAAATCGCTCAAATTGAAACAGTAGGAATGAAGTTATCAAAGTTTTTATGAAAGAAAATATTTTTTTAAATTTGAATTAATTAATTCATGTTAAGGTTAGGAAGGCGTCTCAGTATTAACCAGAAATTTTATATTTTCATAATTTCATTATAAAATTCTGAAATGAGATTCAAAGTTGGAATGACTCATCTTAGACTTATTAGAACCATTACGTTAGTGTGTACCATATGATTACGAATCGAGAGTTCTAAGGTTGTCGAGTTCCTGGTAATAAACATGGATTCTCCTTTTGGCATTTTGAAAATTTTTAAATAATCAACCAAATTAATCTGAGGAAAACGCCTGCGTTAGTATTGGCGGCCATGGTTTGTTTCGGTGATATCTCATGTACATAATTTGCACGTGATATCTGCTCCTTGTGCATGGGATCACAAACGTTTAAAGTAACTTATGAAATAAGTTTGACATATAACCAAAATCCGTCTAACAACTGTGTTGGCTGGCGCGAACCGATTTCATTGTTTGCGTCGTATTTAATTGTAAACATCTGTTATCGTAATATCTTAAAGTAATTTTCGTAACAAGATCGATTCGTTTGTGAATGATTTTTTTGCCAAAATTAGACGATGTGTATTAAAGAGAGAGACTGCACTTCATCAGTTTAAAAACAAATTAAGATCACACGTTGCTTAGAACGTTCTATTACGCTTTAAATATTGGATTCAATGAAGTAACATGTTTTACAGATAAAATGAACGCAATGAATTAACAAATAAGAAATATTAATATACAAAAGTGAAAGTATTTATATAACACAGTACGTGCCCGTTTGGAATATCCCACATTTAAAAATTATTACCCTAAATAAATGCAAGTGAAAAGAGAAGACACAATGATCGAAGACCACGAGTGCTTGTATACATTATTGCGCACGCTCGACCTGAACTCTTAAAGAGGATTTCAGTAATTGCGATATTTTAATTAGCTGTGTCATCATGCGCCAGCACGAAATACTTCAGCAAACTGTTATTTATGTGCTAATGCCACAATCTTTGTTGACTTCTATTGAAATTTATTACAGAACATGTTTATTTTCAAGTTCACACGCACCCAGCCTTGTAAGATAATAAATTATATATGTATTAGGATGCTCCAATTACTATTATGCATGGTTTTGCTTAGACATATCTTTTATAAGAAAATTGTGTATAAACTAGCTATGCATGTTTGAAATGTATACTATTGTAGCGACAATTAAAAAAAAAATTTTTAAATATTTTTCAGGAGAACGAAACATTTATCCATAGATAAGATATTTCGTTTTCAACTAATTATTGCATCCGAGTGCACCCCGGACATTTTCCGCATAAAGATCGCGTTCTGTTTAGTTTCCAGAGTTTCAGAGTTTCCTAAATATATTATGAGTGAGTGGTTATAAGACTCAAGGGGAGAGATATAATAAACACGGAAAATGCTGAAACCTTCCCGAAAGAAAACATTTGCCGGCACGAACCTGTTAGAAAGTACCGCGCTGAAATAATACCTGCCAACCGCTTATTTCGGGCGGACAAATTATGTATTTCTGCTTCATTTATAAACGATATTAACTCCGCGCGTACGACGGAGAAACTTTATTATGACAAATGGAAAACGAAAAGCGTCCGGTAAAAATATAAATCCTCGTTACGGGGAAATTTGTATGCTTTACACGCGAAAATGTGTTAATGTTTCGTGAAACTGTTTTACGTGCGAGGTTTTTTTTTTGCATAACGCATGATAAAAGTATCGGTGCGCGAATAAATATTTCGTGTTAAATTTGACGTTTCAGCGACAGCTTTTGATTTAATTTATAGAACACGCGTTTCGATGTTGAATTGTATTAATGTTGTACAGGTCAAGAGATTTTAGTTGTTAAAGTTGTAAATCTGTTTCACAGAAGTGCTGGATACAACTTGTATCCATAAGTGAATGAAGACAGCGTATTTGCCAAATCCAAACACATATACTTTGTTATTTTTTTCACGATAACGGTGTACCACATAAAAGTAATTTTACGCGGATGGTTCAAAATAAAGATGAACAAGAATTTGCGTGCTATCGAATGTTTAAAATCTGGATTTGTTGGCCATCAATGTTTAGTTGGATTACACTTTTCAAATTCTCAGAAATTGCATTAATTATCAGGCAGTGTTCCTTTGAAAACATGTAATGTTTTGTAATCGTCGAGACGAATTTAGCTGTGTAAGTACAAGAGAACAAGGTATGGGTCATGATAGAGTCCTGCGGTACTCCCGTAGTTAAAAGCCGCAGCAGCGACTTTTTGTTGCCCATAAACACCGTCTGGGTTCTACTAGTCACGTAATTTAACATCAGCTGCAATTATGCTCCCTTTAAACCAATATTCTCTAAGTACTGAATAAGAATGCTAACATTGACTGTGTCAAAAGCCTTACTATATTCAAGCAGCATCGTCAAATTTGAAAAAATAAACTTGGTTAACAACAAATTTAAATATAAAAACTTTGCGTTAGAATTATTGTTTCAATTCGTATGCACATACATTATATATGTAAATTATTTCGTTAATCTGTTCTATTTGAAGCTTTCTTCGAATAGCCTAATTGCATAAAGGATACCAAGGGTACTCAGATTCTGGAATAATGCATGTTGTACAGTTACACTGGCCTCGTTTTTACATTAAATAATTAAAATATCGACCACGATAAAGACACACACCGACCAATTGGTAACGACTACGTGAAAAGACAATCAACGCGTGCGTGCATAGACTTATTGACAATATCGAATTCAGTAAATAATAGAGAAGACCGAGCGAGACACGTGCGTACGTGATCCATTTCATGTGGAATCTTAAAAAATAGAACGTGCACGAACGGCGTCCAAAACGTAACCAGTCAAAGAAGACGTACACGAACAGTCAATTCTGTTTTATTGAAAACATGTTCCTGCCGGCAAACGCAAACAAATTGAATCCGCAGGAGCGTAACGACACTGAGAGCTACATTTGTTCTTTCCGATGAATGGAGTTAATTAATTAGCGGAGCTGAGTCGGTGCCGTTCGACGTAGTCGTGTCGGGTGTAATCCCTAACAACCAAACCGGAGCGACTACATTGTGTTATTGCCGCGTTTATTAAGGTTATAACATACGAATAATGATTTTGTTCAACGCACGCAAAATGTTATCGCCGCTAATATTCGACAAATGTTTTGAGCTTCGCCGTAATGAAATCCGGCGCTTTTGAACCGCACATTTTCATGTCGGATGAATGATAATTAAAGTAGCTTTCTGTGCGTTGAAATGTCCGACAGGAATTTATTGTGGGAAACGATGCACTTATACATTTTCCGGATTAGTATACATTTAAAAAGAATTATACATATAGTGCCACGATAATCAGGTGGTTATTTTTTAGTAATCATGGGCAATATCAATGTTCCAAAACAATTAAGGGAACGCGGGTCGTTGTGAGTTTCTACCGTTATTGTAAATAAGCTGGCGTTTTATATAATCTAAAATTTCACATTTTTCGAACAACGTTTTTTCCTTTGTAATACCCGCATTAATTTGAAAATATTAAAAGTTAACTGACTATATGGACGCTTACGTTAATACAACACGCTAATGTAACCCACAATGGCTATTCGCATTTGAATGGAGTTTTCAATGTTTCAACTTTTCCGCGGAAAGGTAAATAAAACCTTTCCTTCTGTTTCGCGAGTCCATTGTTTCCCGAAATTAATGAAGAATAAAAATACGGACGTAGATGTACGGTAGGGATATAACCAACGTATCATTAAATAAATGTATTGTTTAGGTTTCCTTAAGAAAATTTGATGTGTTTTAAACTCAGTCGGCCGCCGCCATTATGAGAGCGACGCATTTTTACGGAAACGTTACTTCGGGTGTTTTAAATTGCGCGACTTGGTGTAACCGACTTCTGAAAACACATCGGGGAAACTCATTAGAATATTGGAAGCGTATTACGCGGATGACAAAGGTAGCTTTAAAGGGCACACGGCTTGTAGGCAAACAAAGCAAAACGCTTGTTATTCTACAACAAGGAGGCTTCATTTTAACAATTGAAACAAATTCAAAAGGAACCGAATAAAGACCAAGATGGATAGAGGAGAGACAGTCATTGTTAATTCATGGGCTACGCGATGAGAATGAGACGCGAGGGATGAATTATGGAGTCCTTCGCGGCTTAATTGAAAGGCACTGTAAATATAATTTGTGCAGTTCGATGATTGTTTAGTAGTTTTTATTAATAATTGATAATATGCGGTATTTAGAAAACAAATCAATTAATAGTCTGCACTCTATAAATATTGTACTCTCTTTAAATCATACGATATTAATTCAAGATCTGCACATTATCATAATCGATGTGGTGGCTCCATATCTCGTTTAGGTGTTCGGCGACT
Source organism: Geotrupes spiniger (assembly GCA_959613385.1). NCBI lineage: Eukaryota > Metazoa > Arthropoda > Insecta > Coleoptera > Geotrupidae > Geotrupes > Geotrupes spiniger. The sequence continues at coordinate 12,015,661 of OY390737.1, read as the reverse complement.
GCAGAGATGTTCCTTTATGCTGCAGTAAACTAGTACGGTTTGACCAATATATGATCATATATTATACGCTTGGACTGGGAGATTACTTATGCATGTACTACAGTGTAATAAACTGCGTAATTTCAGTGGGCTGTATCAACCGACTAAAGCAGTACTGTCCAGGTTTGCAACTGATCCGAAGCCATCTGCACTAAAGACCGGTTGATTGGAAATAAATTGCCAGTATCATGACAGCTGTTTCGCTTTTTCTGAGCTCATGGGACTACCACAAATGCATTCACTGAAGGTGCATGAAGTCATACAAACATGAGTGACAAAAGGCAACAGTTTGGACATACCACTGCAATTACGTTTCAGCGCGACTGTGTGGGTACTGATCATCAGATCATTACCAGATACATGCATTGAAAGGGCTGTAAAACATCCAAATAAATAAACTGGATGCAGTTTAGGTTATTCCGACAAATATAATTAAGGTTTTAATTATTTGAACCACCTTTACTCGTATGTTCAAAATTCAATCAATAAATATCAACATTTCATCAACACAATATATTCGGCAAATTTATAAATATTTTATTGTTTGCAAATTGTAATAAAAATAATTACTATGAAAACTTCACCACTATAAATTGTATGGCTAAATTTGATAACAAATATAAATCAAAAAGTTCACCATTAATATTTGCTTTTTTAGGGGAATACTTTTGTAAGACAATGAAATGTTTATATATAAAATTAATGTAATTTTTCCTCGTTATAATTTCCAGATGTGCCAGTTAATAAAACGCAAACATTTTTTTTTAATGCTGCCAGCTGTTTGGCGCATAAATTTATCAAAATTTCTTTGACGTCTTCTTGCACACTTTCTGAGCGAATAAAAACTTTTATGCCATATAAGTTTAACAGAGCTATAGCATTTTTCCAGCTTTATATTGCCATTATTTTGCGTGTTAGCGCAGTAAAGTAAGATTTACGCGTTCAGTAATGAAAGTCCAGACTCTGTATTGCGCCGGTTTATTGTACGCAGAGCTCGTCAAACGTCGGCATCAGGTGTGACTCGTTCAACATGTACAACATGTCCGACCACTCTCCGATTATTATGTCGCAAATTATATTAAAACTACGCGGCGGTAATCAATTATATTCCAGAAAGTGAAATATCAGTTCGGAAGTACGTCACGCGCTAAGTTTGACTGATTCGTGAAAGTTTTCGTGGACGCCCCGGTGACTTTTTACATTTTACAACTTCCCATTAATCTTCATTACGGCGTCGACTTTGCTAATTCTACGTTCATGTCATAATTACACGAAATGCATGAGGTGCAATTAACAAAATTTCATTATGACTTTTATATCGTCGTATTTGCTCAGAATTTACATAAATTAAGAGCACATAAATTTAACTGCGTTTTTACTATCGCGTTCAAAAATAATAAAAGGTACGTTGATATTTTTAATACTAGGCTAATATTTCCATTACGCTCTGAATGTTTGAATAAATATTTTCAGCTCCAGTAGATGGAAAACATAAATCTCACAATGACTTCTTGATTGAAACGCATCTTGGATTTGTTTTCGAGCTCTAAATTATTTTATATACCTCGGAGTCTTTACAAGAACAAATATAGAATATTAACGTTAAGTAATGCTAGGAGGAATTTTAAACAAAATAATGTAAACTAGCGGAGAAAAATCATAAAATGAACGAATGAAGAAGGAATAGAGAAGAATGCAAATATTAATAGACAAAGGTCTTCTAGACACATGAACAAACAATTATGGAAGGATGTGACGAGAAATGAAAGCGTCAGGAATATGCCACCTTGGTTTGGTAATATTCTTGAGGCGAAAGAACTGAAAACATAGCAATTTATATTCCAAACAAGATTATCAATTTGAATTTGAACTTAACATCTTTTTTGGAACTGCAATTTACATATCTATTATTGGTTTGTCAAGATCACGTATGTGTTGTGCAAAAATACTCGTGTAAGTCAGATTGCAGATATCGTAAATAGAGATCATTAGCAGAAATAAAAATGTGTTTACACTGGAATGCCAATGCTGAGGAACCATCAAACAATTTTATTACAGGCATCGCTTGTCCATTGGGATTTACGTTACATCATTTTCTTGATGTAACAATTTTTTGGATTCATTTTATTGTTTGAACACTAAGTGCAACAGTGAGCAGTTGAATAAAACGTATAATATATTTCATTAATATCATAAATTGGAAAATTTGTTCAATTTCAGACTAGGCGGCGTAATTCCGAAGGTATTAACCCAATTTATCGTTAGCGGATAATTAGCAATTTGTGAAGTAAAATAAGTAAAATTATAAATTAATAGAAAGTTTAAAGATGAAAAGAAAACATCTTCAAATATTTGTTCGTTTTTTAATTACCATTTGTATAGTGCAAACATTTCCTTTACACAGGAGCTTGTTTATTTAAATTTGTTTATCTTAAATGTCTTGCTCTGGGAGCGTATTAGCGTAAATTCTAATTACCGACAAATGTTAAGTTCGTTTGTGAACATCGCTACAAAAAGGGTCCAAATTGCCGTTTTAATGTTTAAAGACGGGTCTCCACGTATGCGCGTCTGCGTTACATGCACGCAAAGTATGAAGTACAGTTTGTTTAATATGTTTAAAAGTAGTTAAACTTGGTAACGCACTTCAAAGTGGCGTTTATCTCGAAGCTCTGGCGTCGGCAGCATCCCGTCTCCCAGGAGTAATTGAAGTTAAGCAGTCCCGGTAGAAGATCGCTGCTGCTTCTGCTACTACGACGTGCAAGGGTGGGGCACGCAAATTGATTTTAAGACACCGCGATACAACTACTTCTGGAAATTGCCTTTCAAATGCCTGTCGAGATTTAATTACATTGTTCGGTGTCAAGAAAAATCTATAATTCCAACGACAAGCTGTCGGACGCGTCGATTGCTGGCTGTTCGATCTAAAGGGGTCTTGTATTACTTGCTTGGAATATATTTATGAAGTACTCAGATTGGAAATACAAGGAAATTTATGGAAATATTCAATAAATTAATTTACTCGGTACCGTGCAAATTCGTAAAGTAACAACGAGATTGTTTAAAATTTTCTAGCGAGCATGAAATACTAATTCATTGAGTCAACTTCCAAGAAAGTGTTTTCGATCAGGCGGTCTTTGAATATTATTTTACATTATATAACACTTCATCGATTAGGGCCAACAAGAGCGCATGAATATGCCACCAGACTGGCCCATGTTTTAGGTCAAATTTCTGCAGCTTCACCACAATAAGTACTTAGAATAAATTGATTCATCGTATACATCACAAGCAACTTCTTTACGAAAGGAATAGTACCAAGAAACCCAAATTCTTACATACAATACAAATGGGTTAACTTTAAACCATAAACCATTAACTAAATATAGTCCATGGAAGAAATCAAATAAATTACTTCAATATTCAAAAATTAATCTAATTGTTTTAGACGATAAATGAGAAATTTTACAGGCAGCATTGAAAAAAAAAAACTCTGACACCGATCCCGACTGGAACTGGGGATTGTTTTCAACGGTGTGCTTAATTGGAGGCAGAGCGATGCATGGCAACGGCATAGATTCGAACAGTGTTTAACAATGTGGCGGTAATCATAAATATGCAGCCGATGCGTAGTCAATCGAACCAGAAATTGGCGACTGATTGCGATTACCATAAGTGAAGGTAATTTATTCCGCTGCTAATGCGATACAAATCAGTTCAGGAGACAACCGTGCGTCGACGTAATGACATCACAAGTCGCGCGAAGAAATATGAAATATTCAAATATTTCACCTCCGGTCATACGTTCTACGTCTCTTGCGCCGTAATAAAAATTCAAATCATTTTTCTCCTTTCTCCTGTAATTCCGCCTCCAATGTGCATAACTACTCTTTTACGCCCTATTAAACCGCACAGGAGTCGTAAAAAAGGCGATCCGACTTATCCTTTTCTTTCATGTCGTTCCGCCGATATAAGTTATAATAAAGCGGTCATTAAAGGAAGAAAGATATCGAGTTTAAATTTTATCCAATATAAAAGTTGTACTTTGACGTATTTCTCCTGCTATACGAGGCCCTAGAATTGATTTATTGACGTTAAATTTAATTCTCCGAACTTCAATAGAATGACTTATTGTGTTTGCCAATCATATTTTATAGATGAACACGCTTTTCAATTCGAATCTCATCCAGTCACATGCGGCATTATATATTTCCCCTAAAAATACCTTAATAAATGAAGGGAGTATGATGATTATTTCAGAAAATATTTCAAATGATTATATTACGTATACAGACTACCAAAGCAAAGGTATACATGGATACGTATATCAATATATTTGCATTATAACGTGTGAGCAACGGAATTGTGATTCAGGGAGGGCTTTGGAAGTTTTCGCGTATGTCTTACATTAATTTTGAGTAATAGAACTACTCGCCGTTACTAACAGGTGTACCAATCCTTTTCCCGGTAACTTAAATTTAGATCAAATCAAACTGCAGGCAAAGCTGTAAAAACTGTGTACCATTATTAAGGTCTAAAATGTTACGAAAGCAAAATTATTAAAAACAAACTATGGGATTCACGATCATGCATATTATCTCTCATCACTTATTAAAGATTTCAAAATATTTTAAATGATTTAATGGGCTGCATTTAGCACAGTGATCCGTTACTTACATGTATGATAGCTTGTATGCATCTATTACCTGCCATCAATGTATTTTTTGTTTCGAATATCTGGAATTATGTAGAAATTGGTATCCAGATATGTCCAGCGGAAAATTTTTTCAAGGACCATTTTTCGTTGCTCGTTTTGCTTCACATTTATGAAATACATTTGTTTTGTTCCTGTATTCGTATCCGATTAAATAAGCCTTGTTCTAGTTTCCAAATAGTTTTTTGTAGAATTATTCTATTACTATTAAAGTTTTAGTACATTTTTCTGTTGCATCAATATTTACAGTAACTTGTTAATTAGTTTAAATGCCATTTTTATTAGTTCTCCGTTGACAGCTCTACCAATGTCTTATCCAGAGTCTTTCCTTTGCTTCGATCGTTTGCCTCTGTTTGAAACCTACGAGGGCCGCATATTCTATATCTTCCGTAATTTGGTCTCTCTTTTTCTGAAACCACCTATTTCCCGATTTCTATCTCTAAACGTTTCTCAATATTACTTAGGCTACTTGTTTTTCCAGTCCATTTTATCTCCTTTTTAATCATATATGGAGAGCAATTTCGCTTCATTCGTGATTTTTACATTTTTTCCTACCTGCATATTGCATTAATTACTCAATTCCTTTAATTAATATTGTAGCACTTCTGCTATTTTATTTTTGTCTTTTAACATCCGTGAGATGTTTAATTATTTGTCTATTCTTCTTTATCTTCATTGTCTATTTACTTCTATGCTCTCCTCATTTTCTGTTTACCTATTCCATTAACATTTTTGTTGAAAAATTCTCTTCACAGCTGTAGGGTACTTCTGCATTTCCTTCTACTATTTCTATTGAACCCTTTTTGTAATGTACTGGTTTGGTTTGGTGTTCTCATACTTAATTCTTAAATCTTTTCAAAAGAGTTTTTATTTGCCTTTTTTAATAGCTTTTTTCAATTTATACTACTTGCTTTTTTCACATAATAATGTTTTGCATTTTTCCCTTCATTGTCGTCTGTTTCCCGCTATTAGCAATATTAAAGTTTATGGTACATTTGGTATAGGTAACAAAGAGTCAATAGATTGTTTCATATTTTCTTTCCAAATCATGTTTTTTTTTAAATTTTAAAATATTCTTTAATCTGTTTTTTTTTTATTATTTTTATATCAACCGTTTTTCTATTAAATTCAATACGTCAATTTATTTCTTGACATTTTGTATTTTTCGTCTATTTTCTTTTGTACTATTTTCAGTTTTATTTAAAGTTTTTCTTATTTAAATTTTTTTAATCGTATACTATAAGTATAAAACATTCATAAATATTGTTTTATGCGTGTATTGGTTTGCGTTGTTCTTTTAATCGTTGGGTGTTTTGTGCTTCTGCATTTATTGATGTTTGGCTTTGGTAACAGATCTAAAATCAACAACTATCACTTCGATTTAATTTTTTTCTGCTGAGATACTCCTGTCATTTCCACGCAAACTCATTTTCAATATAAATTTGCAATGGATTTTTGTTTCAAATGCTGAGACTGATTTTTGTGTCCTTTTTTCTTATTTATTTGCTTCTTTTGTACATTTTGCTATTTATTTCGTTCTTATCAATGCTTTACTTGCACTATGCTATAACGCTCTTGAAATGATTGGAATTTTTGTAATTTCCTTCCATCTGTCTGTGTAGAATAATAAAAGAAGAATTAATAAAAGAAAAATGAAAGAAAATTATTTTTACTACTTTTTAATTTATTTACATTTATTTTTCGTGTTCGAGTTGCTTTTATAATCATATTATATTTCTTATGTGTTGTTTCATCCGTTTCTTTTTAACTCTTGATTTGTGGTTGATTATCACTGGCATTTCTGCTACCTTTTCGTCCTCCATTTTTTTCTATTCATTGGTTTTTAGTTTCAAAACTTCTATGAGAGTTTGTATTCCCTTTTCATACACCTCTTTGTTCAGTTTGTACCTCATTTTCATTATTATCGATGGTTTATTTGTAGTTTGGGCCTTTCTCGGAAATTGTGATTTTTGCAGTATTTTTATCTAAGTTTTGTACAGGTAGATATAACCACAAGAGGAAAATTTTAATGAGAGTATGATGAAAGGCGGATATATCACAAGTTCTTTTTGACCAAATTAGATGTCTCGCAAAATAATATACAAGTTTCGGTTTACTGGTCTAACTTGCTGGCGTGTAATCTAACGGTTGCTTGTTCAACTCTCAGAAGCGCCAATTGAATTTTCTTTCAGATCTAAAATTAACAATTATCATGATTTTGAATTGCATCTGCTCGTTTATTCGGTCAAGGTTTTCCATGTTTTTCTTTACCATTACCATTTGCCATTTACCACAATGCATAGCTTCGTTCAATTGATGTTGGTTAAGTTTCTAGTAAAATTAGATGCTTAATGCACCAAAACTTAAAACATTTGTGATTATTTAACATGTGGACCAACTAAACGTCGGATCAATAAACAAGAACAACAACAAAGCTAGAAATCGAAATGAATGTTTTATTAGAATTAAAATATCCCAAGAGAGAATTGTTTTAGAATAAATTAAGTGACAACGATCAGTGATTAATAAAGAGGCAAATAAACATAGCATCGCCAGCGGGGTCTGCATCATGTTATGAAGCAATGATGAAATATGAGAGCAGAAATTTCTTGCTTAAGTATGAAAAATGCGTTCTTGGACAATTCCAAGATCAGCTTACTTTAGCATCTGAGATGGACGACCAGGTACGGTTGTGTGTATGGCAAAGACTTTCGCCAACTTCAAACACCTATTCTCAGTGGACGAATAAAAAAGGTCAAACAGCGGATTCCCAGAAACAACTCACTAACGACTAAACATATGCGAAGAGGCTGCCTAATCGAGAATAGTGAGATAAAATAATAACACTAAAATTACTGATACATCTCATTCAACAGGAATGTTACTAAGGAGGACTCAAAGCAGTCTGGAAATTTTAATGTAAGTTCTCGTTCATGAATTCATGCCTAAGTTGAATGGTGTTCTTTCCATTCCGTTCTATGTAAACGTCTCTTGTTGCCAAAATCACATTTAATATCGTTGTTAACATCATCACTTATGTACCAATGCCTCCAGCTAGTTTTAGATTTGCTGGCGCGTGCCTGCAGGGCGCGAATTTTTGGGGTATAGAACGATTAGGGTCGGTGTTGGGAAATTAATATTTAAATTGTTCTTTTGTATTATTGTTTTTTTTAATTCACTAAAATTTTTCTTAATGCGGGTACAAACAAACTCAAAATCGATAGTTAACTATTGTGTAAACGAATATCGTAGGTATATGGGGAGGAGATCTAATATAAATCACTCCATAGATACTTTATTACGACGCTAATATGCAATAACAATTAGCATCTAATTTATACTGCATCGATATAATTTTAAGTGCGACATTCGCAATTAAATGGAAACGTAGTTCAATATTTTGTATTTAATTTAAATTTAATTTGAAGGTGACTCAACGTCACTTGGTATAATTAGTTTGCATGTATACGAAAGCTCAGCCATATTATATCAAAGCTGAATCTGGAATGTTGCGGTTTCAATTAAAATTTAGTTAGTGAAACGGGTCTACGAAACATGTGTATAGGTCATATTTAAATGTCAGCCGTTCGATTCCAGTTTACGGATAATTACAGTTTTAATTATTCTAGGCAATGTAGGGCCAGCTACTATCGATTCGGCAATTGTACAGGATCATAGGGCCGCGCCATGAAAAACTCGTGTCGTTCACGTCGTTCTATAATCATAAAATTGTCTCAGGTGTAATTTACGTCGACAGACAAAGGCAATAGCAAAGATACATGAGGGTAGGCTACGGCAACAACTAACAATTTGTATGTACCCGTGCCTATTATAAACGCTGACAAGGAATACATCCGAAACTTCCGTTCAGAAATCCAATTTGATTTATAAACACGGCGAAAAAGCAGCTCTCGTGCGAGGTTGTTTGCGAATCCTTGAAATTATTTTGGTTTGGGCTTGACGCATGGTGCCATAAATACATACATCATCGGTAGAGAATACACGGATAAAGGTAATCTGATTGTACCGCCTTCTCTACAAATATTTAAACCCGTTCGTTCGTAGGCGGGGCGCACGATCTCTACCCGTGGAAACGTTCGAAGTATTTCCCGGTGATTTGCGAAAGGGTGTCGAATTTACATCGCCTGCGTTTTACGAAGTAAGCGTCCTTTTATTCGCTCGCATCGAACTATAAAAGCAACGATGTTCGCATCTTTGCCAATACTACAAAGTAAGGTTACAATAAGATAAAGCAATACGTATGGAGTTTTATTTAAAAAAAATAACAGTAAAGTTTGGAAATGTGCGAAAATGTTGGAATAAAGAACATGAAACGTGAATACAATACAGGAAGTACTACTACCGTAATTCCAACAAAGCAAAATAATAATTAAGCAAAAGAAAAGGTTGATGGGCACATTCCCACGATAAGTAAATTTATTAAATTTACGGCCACTACGGCCAACCCATACATTTCAAGTATAGGACCATGAGTATCGAAAATTCGTGGTTATAAAAATATGCAACTATATCACGCCAGATTTTATGATACATTAACGAAGATGAACTAATCCACAATATTACATTAAATATTTCTAGTTTCCTTTTACTTGTGTGTAACAAACGACGATGTACGTCAACATATATAGAGGAAAATAGATTTTATTTTATTACTTCCATGTAGCACATGTAACATCTTATACCCTATACGCATCAAGCTAAATTGTAAAACTACGAGAAATAAAGTCTGTTAAATGTACCATGCGTAAAATATCGGCAAGTTCTGATTCTAATATTTTATGCCAATAAATGCACTTGTGGAGCAAGGATAATGGGTAGCAGTTTGTGTTTTCTTTCGTTGATCATTTGTCTTATGTCTCCCGGGTCACTGGGTTTTCAATCAATGTTGTTTTTTTCTCCCTTCGTTCACGCTTCACTCCGATGAAGCAGCCGCTAGGATACTTAGTTTTAATTATACCCAGACAAAACTCTGTATAGTCTGACGTTTATTGGCTGCTTCTTCGTCATTCTTATCTGCGTTTGCCGTTGAAATTTCCCCAGTGACCGCCGATCAAGTGTTTCGCGAAATTTTCTTACGCCTCTATTCTATATTTTCTAATAAACGAGACGTTTATTAAACTCCCGGTGGTAATATAATGATTTTATCGTATCGACCGCTAAGTATCTATTATATTCGAGATAATGCTATTGTTTTTACAAGTCGGCGCGAAATGCTTCCAGAATGCACGCAATAATTCGATAGGTGCAACGATTTCCGTATTTTTACAGATTGCTGATATATATCGAGTTATTTTTAATATTCGATGAATGTTTGCTAAATAACAGTAAACAGAGGACAGCAAATAAAGCAGTTTGTAAAGTGAGTTTTAAAAATCACGTCAATGGAACTACAAAACGATTTACAAATTGGATTCTACAATACAATAATTTAAGACCCGGTCTGTAGACCCACTTTCGTTAAATGTAGCCTATCATTTCCACGCCTCCGACACATTGCCATTTCGTTTTCCCGAAAAGATTCTAAATCCCACTGATATAGTTACCAAACCGTCTGTTTCCATGCACCCACACCTTAGCTTAACCCCGGTTAGTCATTTCCCTCCCCACATAGAGTAATGTCGTTCGTTATGTAAGTTCTTCATTGAAACAAAAACGTTTTGCTTTAATAATATTCCGTATATATTTACATTATCAGAAAGGTCTACAAAATTTTAATAGAACTTTTGAACATCACAATAAAGAAAATTTTTATATATGGCTTTAAAATGACGTACAGTTTGATGTTTTGATGTAAACAACAAACTCGACTCATTTGTGAGTTATTTTGACATTTTAGAATATTTGAGACTTAGTAAAAGATATCGTCAAGAAGATGATGTTTAAATTGCTCGAACACTTTTTGTTATATTTGTGGGTAGTATACCCCCAAAATGTTCAGGAAACGAATAAATGAGTTTGTGCGAGGTGGGTACTTTTGTTATTTTGGCATGGTCATAAAAGACCAGAATAAGCCGTGGGTTCCAAATGTTTTCTGCAAACCTGCTGTGAACAGATAAGATTGTGGACGAAAGTTCAAAGGAGTCGAGTTCCCATAATTTGGACTGAACAAAAAAACCTTTCCATTACTGCTATTTTCATTCATTAAAGTTACAGGGCATGAACTCAAAAAAATGAATTATCCAGATTTGAGTTAAAGACCCATACCCCACTCAAATTATGTTTTCATTCCCATTTTTGTGCACGTCCACAGGAAGACTTGCTTTGGACGTAAGCATCAGGGCAAGTGACGAAAATGACACTGAATTTGCAGACATAATTCTAATCCTCAACATTTTAATCAAGATGAGGTAAGTGACCTAATCAGGAAGCTAAACCTTTCCAATACTGAAAGAACTGTTCGCGTCTCGATTAAAAGAAAAATAATTGTTATCTCTGGACACAAAGTTAACAATGTATCGAAAGAATTACTCAATTTTTTTCAGTTATATAATAATATTGTCTTTTGCACTGATATGGGTTATCTTCTTAATAAAATTGGGCTAATTGAATACCACCCATCTGAATGGCGCCGTGTTATAGGCAGTTTCAAAACAGGCTTAAAATGTGTCCTATTAGACAATGAAAAAGAATGACTTATTCAACAAGTTTGAAGGAAAAATATCACACAGTTTCATTTGGACTAGATAAAATGTTACCAAAATCACCAATGGGATATTTGAATTTTTTTTGTTGAGGTGCCAAGGATACACTAAATATCCATTTGTAGGGAGCAAATTTCCCAGGTTAAGTTTTGAAAAGAAATTAGTATAGTTGGTAGTCCTCAGATTAGAAAATTGGTGAAAGATCCTAGTTTCATAAATTCACTGAACAATTTAGAATGATTAACCTAACTTTCATTTGTTGCAAATATAAAAAAAAACTTTCTGGGAAATTATATATTAGAAAATTAATGTGCCTTGGTCAATGATATGCTAAACAATTTTACACAAACAACCAATCATTTTCGAAGATGATCATAAAAATGTAACACAATAGCCATCTGGATAGATTCCCAGAGAATATTGGATTTCAGGGAAGAACGGGGGGAGCAATTCAATCAGGACATAAAAATTATGGAAGAGGCAATTTCCCACTATTTATTGATTTGTATCTAACATTGCTGCATTATACGCCCTTACTACATCCATCTGGACCTACGATCCGTGTCCTGTCATTCAATACAACTGTGTCGATATTACTTACCATGTTTACACTTCCGTACCATCAATCATCTGTCGCAAAATATTAGCCACGAAAGAACAAAATAATTTTGATTTTACTACACCTTATATTTCCCACTGGCCTAGTAAGATAATGAAACATCGCAAAAGTGGTAAAATCCATTTTTAAAAACTTTTTATGGGAAATCTAGTTGGTTAGTTTTATTTGCATAAAACATAACTAAATGTAATTATAACTATCTTCTGTATATTCTGTATATCAATATGGCGAAACTGCGCAACCGAAGTTTATGAATGTTACGATAAGCTTCAAAAAATTAAACATTAAAAGATGTGTAGTAGCTCATATCATCTCTTGAGTATATATGTTGGCATCTTCTCAGCATATTTTCAACAAATTCATGAATGTCATCATGAGGTATGTTAGTCCATCATTCCAAAAATTGTACATTTAGTCAGGCAGTATCTTCCTGTACTAGAAATTCAGGACATATATGTGTCAAGGCACCACATTGTTTGCTCCTAGATGTTTATATAGCGCAGTATTTGTTCGAGAAACAGAAATGAGTTCTCTATGAGTGTTCAACACAAGATCACCCCATATCAAACCCCCAAATCTACTGAGCTCTTGGGCCAGTCCTCCTATGCTTGCTGGTATAATTCTATAGGTCAGTATCAGTGTGTATGCGGTGCTAAAATTTACTAATACATAATTCTCTATCTCTAATGAACGCTTTCAAATCTAAGATACACATTAAGTCCTCTTGCTAATTGATTTAAGACATGAGGTTCTCCAATAAAGCTCCAAGCTCTTGCAAAATGAAGTAAAGTAATATAGATTATTTTAGAGATAAATAATGTAGAGAAATATTTTGAGTCACATAATTAATTGCTTAGTTATATCTTAATTTAATCGATGTATGTATTATATATCCTTTGCAACACACATATATTATGTAATTTATTTCAGAATTTTAGCTTAACAGGACAACAAGGTGTTGCTGAAGCTAGCTGATAGTCTAGAATAGGCTCTGTTTGAAACTAGATTAATTAATATGTATGGACTTTCACCGATTTTGTTCTTTAAGAGACGGCAATGTCTTTAGTTTATTGTATCTTTGTATCATACGACCTATATTTGCACCATGCACACCTACCATTTATCTCTTGAGAATTCATAATTTTTAGTTGCCCACAAATTCGTGCCTAATGTTGGTCAATGTATCAGGTTACGATATGTTTAATGGGGGGAGAAAATGGGGGGAGAAATTGAGTAAGAAAATTTGGATTCATTGATAATAATACGTTTTAAAATAATTTAGCTGGGAGTGTCAGGACAATATTTGGTTGCAAATATATTTTATTCTGTGATTGTTCGAATATTTAAGTAATATTTGCCTCCAATCAACGACAATGTATGTCTTTAAGCTAAATAAAAGTTCGCGAAGGTAACGAAACTTAAATATACGACGTCATTAAAAAACCAATATCCAAACAGGCATCCACGTAGTTAAATTTAAAACGAGATTAAGGAGGCTCTTTCTTCCACGGAGATTTAGTTAAGTCTAAATGACGTGACTTGGAACAAACTCGAAATTGCCGACAAACTTATTATATTTATACGTAAAATTAGATACGGTTTTCAACCGCGAGGTTCCGGCAGATTTTGAGAAGCGCGCGCGCGCGATTACGTATGAGGGATGCCGTACGAGCGGCTAAGCCGAGCTTTGTGCGGGCAGAAGGGCACTGAAAGGTGTGCTTTTATGGGACATTTCTATCTATTCTGGAAGCGTGCAAATGTTCTGCGCCGCGTCCCCACAATCGAACGAATAAGCCACAACATCTCAAGATGATTAATTCATGAGCGCTGAGTGGTTTAGAAACCGGCAACCGTTTCAAATCTAGAATTAGGAATTGAAATGGGCGCCATTGTTCGGGCGCCGCTTCAAATTAAATGCGTTTATAGTGACTTTCGGCGCTAATTACTTCGCAATTGTAAAAAAATGTAATTTTGTCGCTTCTTTTACAGTTGTAATTAAAGGAGACGCGTAAAAGAGAGCCAATCTATTTCGGATTTTTTGCCGCCACGGCTATATCGTTTTATGGCTAAATGAAGGATAAAATACGGCATTTCGGGTATAAATAAAACAGGAACATAAAGCAAACTTTTATAATGTACGTCTCATCAACTGTGCAAACACATTCTACAAAGCAATTTAGTAACTGTAATATCTGTAATAAAAAAAAAAACAGAAAAGAGGTTTCAAATATTTCAAATGGAGAAAGTAGTTAAAATTATCTTTTTCAAAGTTGGAAACATCGAAATATCACATAACAAATACAAACGCCAAATTAAACGTCACCAGCCATGTATGAATAACTTTTTATATAAATTATTCCCTTAAACCCCCTAATTCTTATATAAACCATAAAAGTTGCAAAATAAAAACTATAGTGTAAAATCTTGTTTCAGATGACAGGTTTTATTGTAGTCGTTCTTGAGCAACCTCACGATTCGCGGCCGTTTTCTGAATTTAAGCGTACAATAAAAGCTATCTTATCAAACACGTGCTTTTATACACTAGTTTATAAGTCTAAAAGCTACTATTCACAAAATGGACGCTCGGAAATAATTAAGTTGTACGGAAGAATCGCTAATGATTTAAATGTTGGTATTAACTATTAGCTATATGGTATTCATCATCATTGGTATGGGCATGATTAGCTTATTACTATTATTAATAAATTAACAAATTGTATAAAATAAATACGTGCTTTAAAAAGTTTAAATATCCCAATGTAAAATTAAACGTTGTGATGTAATAGGATGTTAACAGCCAGGTACTAGAAAATTTATATACAACTTTGTAAATAAAGGATATATGACGCGAGAAAATTGTCTTTATCACTCATAAAAAATCCATTTGCACAGGTAAATGATTAATAAATCGTTCAATTAATCATACCTGCGGTTAGCACCCGAATTCGTGTTGAACGTTCCCACATTAACCCTAATTATTAATTAAAAACCTGTACATATATAATTAGGTCGTGGTTAGAAAAGTGACACCAATTACGTGTGCATATATATAAAGAAAATATCTGTTCATAGTCTGTTATTGGTCTATTTTTCAAGTAAACTTATAACGGTAAGTAAGAAATATTTTTTTCACACTATGGTGCCAAGTGCGTTGCAGTCGATAATGTAATACCTTAGATTAAGTATGCTAGTGTAAATTATACTAAGTCATGTTTTGAATTTATGCTATGTTTATTTTCATTTATGTAACACATTTCCACAAATGTTCTTTCTTGATACTTGGCTTGCCAAGATTTCCACATTGGTCGAGGCTATTAGATGTTTAGCACATTCGAAATATGATTCTTGACAATGTCACTTTTATGTTGTGTCAAAATCGACGCTTACGTTGTTGGCTCGTTTGACCAATGTAAACATACATATATAGGAGAGAGTCCAACCCTATTGCCCAACCTGTTGTGAGTAGTACTAACCACCATTGCTGAAGTAATTGGATTCAAAAATAAAATTAATGACTTCTGGAAAGTCTTTTACTAGTATGGGAGTGAAATTTTTGTATTTCGTGTCTCTGATAATATAGTCAGCACCAGACTTTTAGAGATATTGGTAAACAAAGATACAACATCAAAGCTGACAAGGACCTAATTATCGGGCAATTTAAAGTTATTGATTAATTCAGCAAGTCCCCAGTAAAATAATTATTCTTATGCCCGGTTTCACAAACGCTAATCGGTCGTTAACAGCTTGTTAACGAATCGTCAAAATTTTGACGATTCGTTAACGAGTCTTTAATCAATCGTCAAATATTTGACGATTGATTGCCTTGTCGAAGCGTTAAAAGCAAAATTACCATTGTTTTGGATTTCACAAACAATAACGAGTCTTAAAGGCTTGTTAACTAATTCAGCATTTGACAATCTTTTGTGAAACCGGGCATTAATGTTTTAGGACATAGTGAGGATATCTGTTGTATGTTTAGTTAAGCTTTCAGTATGTGTACTTATTCATGAGTATTGGTCGGAGTGGTATGGACTACCACTCCAACTAATCGTATCATCTTTATCATCAGCTGTATCATGATTGGGGGTGAAATACAATATATATGGAATGTCCTTATATGTTGTAAGGGTTTTGGCTGTTTTTCCACTGATGTACTTTTTCTTCTTAACTCGTTTAAGTATGTCGTGGTTCTGAACAATATTAATGTTGTATTTTTTGCAAATAGTTAGTACATTTTGTTCTAAGATTGGCCCCTTGTGTTGCTGAGGTACAACCACTAATGGATTCAAGATCTGCCAAGGCCTTTTCGACATTTATCTCTTTGGGAGAGGGGGGTATGCAAAATTATGGTTTTTATGTAGCTCGGATTTACTGGTGTTTCCATCCACTTGTCTTTAATAACAATCAAATTCATTCTGTTAGTAAGTAAACGATTAAATTTATTGATAAGGTTAAGACTTTTTTAATTTTTTTTGAAATTATTCGTCCATAATTAAACCGTAGAACACAACGAAATGTTTTTCGAAACTAAATTTAACATTAACTGGTCGGTTGTGAATACCTGTCAAGACGTGTTACTATCTTGAGCATTTGTAAAATCATCCACATCTGATTCTATAGCCTTTGGTAGTATTTTAACAACTGTCAACCGTCAGGAATCCTACATTGAAGTCGGCGATCGCACCCAAAAAATACTAGATTTAATTAATTCGTACATACAATCATTTTATTAAGACACGCCCTGATAATTTATTATTCACAATATCGATTAACCCGTAAGCAATTCAAACTTTAGTTGCAGTTAATTACTTCTGAGAGCTCGTGTTATGTTTAAGTGCAAATGAATTTTGGGGATAATGTTCAAATTTGATGTTCCAATGAACGACGTTTTCTGTAGGCAAGCGAAATTAAAACTTCCATTGGTCGTGCCATACGAAAGAATTTTACATGTTTTCAGTTACAGTTTGGTTAATTATTATTCAAGATGCACAATTCTTCATTACAGAATCGGTATCCTGCAATTTTAGAACTATGGCACATTCCAGGACATTGCATTTTACAACTTGATTTCGGATATGCAACTCTTGAGTAAACCTATTTCAATTTCTATTTCAGTCCGAATAATGTATTTAACATCGAATGAAACCTACTTATCTCAAAACGTTCAAAACTTATTGGTTCATAAAATTTGTTCTAGTCTTCTATCAGTTATAGATTTGGCAATAAATTAGACGATTAGGATTTTTGTCCAACGATATTCCTGTCAAGAATTTCATAAGCAGACGCCTAAGTTTGCTGGCTTTCATGAAACACACTCATATGAATCTTTACTAAATAGTTTCTAGTTCATACTATTTTTTGTTAAGGTAGCATCCAAATTTCGCAATGGGTGTCAGATTAACAGCCAAATGTTGGCTCCTTTATGAAATTGTACCC
Organism: Geotrupes spiniger; assembly: GCA_959613385.1. Lineage (NCBI taxonomy): Eukaryota > Metazoa > Arthropoda > Insecta > Coleoptera > Geotrupidae > Geotrupes > Geotrupes spiniger. The sequence continues at coordinate 11,998,194 of OY390737.1, read as the reverse complement.
TGAATTTTACTTAAAATTAACCAAAATGTCATGTATCATGATCCATATCTAAAACATAAGAAAGGATTTTATTTTCCATTTAATTTTGTTAACACCTTCTAGCTATTATTTCAAATAAGCTCGCAATGAAATTCTAAACGTCATAATGACCTTTCCTAGACAATTTATTTATTCGTTCTGAGAAAATCCCAAAACTAGCATAATGTAATATTTTTCGTGAAAGTTTTAAGCCTCTAATTCGGTTTCGAGAAATTTCCCAATTGTCACAATCTCATTTAACCCAAAGTGTTTTCTTTCATGAAGAAATATTAATCAGAACTTAGTACTTGTGTTTCCAGATTCATCGCTGATGCATACCCTAAATCATAAAACATCAGTTTCTCAGTTTGATTAATAATCTGCCGAAATTTAAGTATTTTGGACACGTAAAGAGTCCGTGACATTTAACAGGTTATAAAATGATAATAAAACACATTTGCACGAAATTATAAAAGTGCAAGGTAAGTCGCACGAAATATTGCTGAAATATATCAGGTTTTAAACTCGGAATCAAATATTTTATTTATGAAATTCAAAAATCCAATATGCAAATAAATATATAAAATTATGATTGCAATATATTGCACCATTCATAAAAATATTGGTTTAAAGTCAAAATTAATTTAAAGGAAGGCAATTGAAAACTTTCTTAGTAAATTTACCATAACATACTTTTTAATAGCATTTTTCATGGCGAACATTTTCTGCTTGCAAAAGGGCCGTGCATTCAGTCCCCGCATTACACTTTCCACCATGATTTCAAATTATTATCAGAAGTACATGCATAAGAAGTTCGCCCACTTCCAACCCTGGTAGGGCTTAGTAATAGGTATTTTCGAAATTTGCATTTTTAGTCAAATTTAAACATGGGATACAGGTGCCATCTTCTTAAGGATATTTGTAGTAGCATATATTATCAGCCTTTTGAAAACATTTGAAATAATATTTTTATTTAGTAGTTGCTGGAATTTAGGTAATCACAAACTTTTTGTTGGTTTCAATTGATTTTTATAATTTTTGTAATAATAATATATAATACACATTAAAGAAATAAATAAAAGAAATGAAAATATTCACCGATTAGTTAAGCAGCAAGGTTCAATATCATTTTCATTTAGTCATACATGTCTTAAATGCATTGTCCTAACGCAATGTAAATAAAACATGTCACCGCGTAGAAGGTAATTCCTATCGAGAGAAATTACCACATTGGATGTTAACGATAATTATTACTAGACGGTTTTGCTCCTGACTTGTCGAATGTCCGTGCAAGCACTCATGCAACTGGTTTCAAATTAAAGAGATAAATAGGTAAATGAGTAGCAATACATTTTAAATTAATTTAATGTATTTCGTCCACTGAAAATTTTACGAACATGAACGTATGAATAGGTATACGCGAACTATTGATTTCACTTGCGTGAAAATCTTTCAATAGCTCGTGTAGCAATATTCTGATTTCCCAGAATCAAATATTCCGGTTCGTTGGTTCTGCGGGATCAGATGATTTGAAATCGCGTGAAACAAAAAAAAAATATATGTATTTGCAACATTTCTCATATTTTCCTCTTTGAACTTTTAAAGTCTTTTCATCTTTGGGAAATAACGATTCCCTTTTGTAGCGCTTCGCGTGTATTTATTTTCACAAACGTTTACTGTTTACAAAAAATAACGTTCTTCTTTTTCGGCAACAACCCCACGAATTATTCACAAACCGTGACCCAATATATCGCGACCCTATCCCCGTTTTGGCGATTTAAATGAGCGATTCATTATTCACGCAAATTAGGCGCACAAAGCGAAAGTTATAGGAACGTAACGATCATTTCACTAACACGTCATTACGCAGAAGCGGATTTATCGTTAGACTAACGAGAATAGTTAATTTCAAAACGACCGATTGCAAGATTAACATTTATACAAACAAAATCACGGCTTGCCGAGTTACCCGAACTGGTATTAAATTAAAACATTTTTTATTATTGTATGTTACGTTTCGCTTAATTACGCCTGCGTTATTTACGCCCTGTACTGTCTGCGCGAACAAGATCATTAGTCTCTGTCTTATTAGGACGGTCTCATTTCCTCACACGTATTATGACATTGATTAACATCGGCTGCGACGGTGCACATTCGCGTTAACGTACGAGCTTGTGGCCGCAACCAGACACGCACAACTCAAGTAATTGAGTTACTCGTGAGTTTATTTTATGGAACTTAACTCGCATTCGACCTCAATATTTGATGTGTAAACTTCTCTCACATGTTTCAAAAGAATCTTAAGTTTTCGCATTAGTTTTTGATGATAGTTACAATGTTGGTATTTCGGGCCACTACATTTTTAATATAAGAACTTTTATAAAGCGAACTTTTAGTGTCGCCGAAATGACCTTTAATTTCGCGAAAACGAGGCTACTTTAAAATTTAAAAGTGGATGGAAAGATCCGGCCACTATAAAGTTTTACAGATGAAACGGCGACTGGAAATTTTTTATTGCGATATATAAAAAAGTTTCAATTTTTTCAATATTAAATGAATATTTTAAAGTCCAGCGTTGAAACATTTTCTGTTCTTAGGTGGCTATGTCCTCCCAAGTGAGTATGATAAATGTTATCCATCATTGTGAGTGTCTTCTGACTGTCACCACAATATGGTCGCCTGTGTGTTGTGTTGTATTGTAACCTCTAAATTGTTGTCTTCTAATGTGGCTATTTTTATATATTTTTTAAATTAATAATAATTGTATTTCATTTTCATTTACGTTGAAAGAACCAACGATGACCAATATGAAATCATAAAATTTTACATTTGTATTTATTTTACACGAATTATGTGGTCTTCCAATATTATGTTCCTAGTAACTTTTCGTGCCACAAGTGTGTGTCGATCATCTATGTTATATATGGTAGTTATCGATAAAAATAAATTTTCACCATTCTTTCTGAATCCGGTGCCTCTAATTTTCTTCATCAACAAATGTTATAACTGATCAACGTTCTACTCTTCGTAAGAGTGGACACAAACCATAACATAATAAAGGAAATAAATAAGGAATAATAAATAATAATTTTTAATATGATTTCAATTACTTAAATTATGGATTGAAATAAATTACTTTCGGGCATAGGTTGTATTTAGTAGAGCAATTACTGTAAAAATGTTGCCATCGTGCTAAATAAGGACAACTCACGTCTTCCCCGACCTGAGGGCACAGGACAAGATGTATCTAAGAACGATTGCCCTTCCCAAAGGAGGATAATTTGTAGGCAGTATCGAAACTAAATTGGCGGATAACACGCATCAAAACTTTTAGTGGTAATAAAGATAATTTAAAAATCCAATTGCACGGTACAATCACGGCACGATAAACGTCCCAATGCAGAGTAATAGATATCATTTAAGGATACTAAACCAACAGGCGATATCGAAATAGTATTTTAGATTATTTCGATCTAATTGCATTTATTTCAACTGGTAACTTAAATTAGAATTGTAAAATTATTTTATTGTTGACATTTCCATTTTTGTAATTAAAATATTTAAAAAGTTAATCCAATTATTTGTGATTTTCAATACATTAATTTTTGCTCGCCAATATGCTGAAAATATAATAAGGATTTGACAGTGGCAGTGATTGCAATATTTTGTTCTGTTCAGTTAATAATTACACTTGAATTTTCGCTAATAATTGTGCATGTTTTTTTGTCAGTAGTGATATAAAATTATGATAATATTTTTAACTCAAACTATTCCTGCATTCTCTGTGTTCGATAGGAGCAAGCGTGGGAAATTTGAATCAAATAACCGGTCATATGCAATTCAAAGACATAATTGCTATGAACATGTAGGGCAGTATGTTTACTTCTTTTGAAAAATGTTTTTCTGTTATGGTTCGTTTACAGTTGGTTTTGTTGAAGATGCAAAATTATCAGAGATATTTGTGGCATTGTATTTGGATTATGTTGTTTTCAGTTTCCGGCTATGAATTTCGAAAGCGAGTTTAAACGGTTGATGATAATTGTGGGGCAGTTGGTTTCTATTACGAATTATTTTATTTGTTGTACACAATTTATGCAAGCACCATAATAGAAACATGTCTGCACATCTAGGAATAACAAGGGATAATTTCGTAAATACATTTCTTGTCATATTAGTTATTCATTTGAATCGTCAAATAAGTTGGTGACAAACTGAATAATCAGAGTCCACGAGAACTTGCAACAGAAACGTCAGAGACGAAATAGTGTAATTATAGTTTCGTTTCAGCAAAGCAATATACAAAATAGTAATATAAAATATCGCGTTATTTCCTTCGGGAAATCAGAAACTGTAATGCCGTATAATTAGCAGATGAGTTGTGGCCTCGGGCAACGTATGTGTGTCGCCAAGTGGAAGAGTATGACCAAGGGGTCGGAGTTGGTGAACTTGGCGGTTGTCTGTTTCGCATCATACTATCGTGCACATAAAGGAGCCGGCCTGGCAATCGTCCGTTAAGTGTAGCCTAGAAGTGTAATTGTGCTGTCCCTGGGGTCGTGTAACCGGACGCGGCGACTTGATAATGCGGCCTCTAGTCCTCCCAGATAAATACGCTCGCCTGATACTGGACCCCTTGTGTAAAATATACACTTACAGATACAGTACGGCTAGTAATATAAGGAGCTCGCGAGAACCGGAGGCAATTCATCAGCGAATAAGGGCGGCTGGATGGGAACGAGAGACGGGCAGTGGCGCATTTACCGCAAAGTTTGAGTATAAAATCCCTCTCACTGAAATTGCACCTGATGTTGATATATTGTTAATTAATACAAATTCACGGAGACGAATTAAATTCAAAGTTTGGTTTTCTCTCTTTTCGCTATTTTCACAGTATTGTACTGTGGTTAATACTAAATAATCATATACAAATATATTCCTGTAAAAATATGGCATAGAAAATTTAACCCATTATTGTTTTTAACTACTTGACCAAACTCGACAAAGCTAGATTTAAGGAAACTAGTTCACATTATAGATTGTCATTTTGTCGTGTTATTATTACTATTGTATTATTAAAATATAAATACATTGATTAGATTTATGAAAATATAGTAATTGAAACGCACGTGATAAGTGAATTTCTATATTTGTTACAAATAATATTTTTTGGTATATATGTATATTTTTTTATGCCCTGATAAAATCTTTTGTCTTGTCACCGCTTATAATCACGTTGCGTTATATCCACGAAATGTGCTAACTGCGATAATATGTAGAGAATAATTATTTTAAACAAAACAGAATTTATTTTAATAAAATTTAAAAATATTTACAAATAATTTTAATAAAACCATATGTAAATTTTCCACGGATATGTAAAAACTGTGAAAAGGTTTTGTATTGTACAAATTGTTTTCCCGAATTTGCAAATATATCGAACGAGGTCATAATACGCAATCACAACAGAATCTAATAAAAGTAACACAGATTCGTAAGTGGCAAATTTGAACAATAAAGTACACATAATTTCACAACGAAAACAAAATTCGCAAGATTATTTAACGCAAATACAAATTTCGACCTGTCACAGAATCATTGCCACAACCGAACGATTCTTTACTGTATTTTCTTCTTGTGAAAAAATATTTATATATTTCGCTAAAAAATGGCATAAAAGCAAAGTGAAGGAATGTTAAAGAAAATATGTGAAACAATAGATAGTAACTTTGAGAGGAAGGTAGTTGTGTATATATTGATACTGGCTGGGATAAAGGAGAGGGTTGTGGTGGGCACATACAAATGTGGTGTTAAGTGACAAAGTAATTCAGAGACAGACTGGTCTGCGTGGTGTTGGAATAGTAGAAAGAAAGGTATACAGATTTCCTTCGCGTCTCTGCTTTGATACGTTTTTTTTTTATATCAGTTCTGACTTCCGACTTAGTTCATACATTTTCCTTTCTCACACATGTTCCGCAACTCACCTCTATACTCGTTATCTATCTCTTTTGGTTTGTTTCAGCACTTGAACCTCGCAATCATTTAATCTCTCTTCCATATTCCCACCACTCAATTATCCTGGGTAAGTCCATATACTCTATTTTCTTGTTTTACCTCTGATTTTACTTTCTGCGCACCAACTTGCTTCCACCAATCTGCGTCAATCTCCAATTGTTTCCACACGTTTCACCTCCTTTCTAAATCCCCTAATTTTCGTACATTGTTACCCTATTCTTCATCCATGTGGATATTTATTGTACTGGTTTTTTTTGTAACTCCCAAATGTCATTTTCCCCAAGCGTTGTTCTCTTCAATCAATTGTTCGCATTTCGTATCCCACGAGTGTCATTGCAATTATTTAGGATGTCATAACAAATATTTCGACAACAACTACTTGTGATTAGAACAAATATTACCTTCATGAATAAAGGTATTTAAATCTTTAGATTAGAATGAGAACAGGAAATCTAACCATGCATTTTGTAAGTATATGTGATATTTATATTCAGTACATGATGTGTGGAATTTTTTTACTTGCATATTTGACGTAGAACGGCGTAAACAAGAAACGACGTGATGATTTTTGATGAATGAGAACGGTGCATTTTTCGTTAAAAGAGGTGAATCTAATTAATACAATGTTGACAGATTGATTTAACTTTTATTCACGTTTAATATGAACACAAAGTTAAAAATTGATATTTTTTGTAGCAATGTTTGCATTTGTTACAATGATTTCGTCGCACCGATCTAACCCAACCCAACCCAACCTAAGGTGATCAACTCATGGATGCTCAGATTAACTCCCAACCCAAATAATATTGAAGGTTAATTTAGGCGATGTAATAACAAAAGTTTTCAATGCAGTTAAACATATCAAATAGTCTTGTAATTAATCGCAATTAACGTTCCCATGGATCCAACACATCAAAAACATAAACTATTTTGGGCGAGTTTCTAGAAAGAATGTTTCTAACGATACATTTGGTGCCTCTTATACCCGAAATCATGGACAAGCAACTTTAACTTTAATACGCGGTTTGTTCACTGTTTGCACTTCATTCAGTTGCACAATAATCAGTTGCAAATTATTTGTTGTATTGTATGATTCCCACGAAATAATAAATAATAGCAAAGAACTCGTTAATCAATCATCCTATTGTGTAAAACCGAAAGACGAAACAATTTTAAAATAGTTATAAATATAGGTATCTTATATTATACGGTAAGTCAAGTTATCATATATATGATACGAAGTAACATCATACGTCTACGTTAAGTCAGTTAAATATTCATGTACATTGTAATATGCATTTGCTGTAAAGAATTCAGCACAGTTTTTTTAATTTCCTTAAATTACAAAAACTGCGCTGAATTGTTTCACTTCTAATGGCAGTTGGTAAATTGTTAAAACATTCTGAACCCTACAAAAGTCCAATCTCTGCTCAGCTGTTTCCTGGTTGTACACCTGCCGCAATTCGTATGATTACCTAATTACCTACAATGATAATAATTTACCCCAAATTGAAGAAAACACCTTTTTTTAAGCGACGTAATTAATCCAATTAATTTTCCCAATAAAGAAACTAATAAAATAAAACTATTAAACCCCTGGTCTCGGCGTTCACCTTTTCAGGATCAACTCCATCTTAAACTATCCCTCTTGTGTTGCTTACAACTACTGGTGGTAAGTCTCCACACTTCAATATAATCCTCACACGCGTTTCCATACTAACACCATTTCTTCAAACGAGCTCTCTCTCTCTCTCTCTCTTACTCCACCTCTTCAAACCGTCGTCTGTAATTATGAAGTCGTGTGTCCTTCACAACATTTATTTTCTTTTACAACATACCCTACCACTCCTGTTCAACTTCCTACCTTTTCCATTTTTTCACATGCCCCTTCAACACAAATAAAATAATTCTGGAGTACAGTAAATGGGAAGGCGTTAGGTCTCTGTTCAGTAATCCTTCAAAAAATGTTTTCACTTCTCCTAATCCTGCCACTGTCTCCACGATCATGGCAATGTAATTTGTAAAGGCTGGTGGCCATATTTTACTCTCCCTAATATATTAACCCAGCATCGTGCCCTTTTGTTAGAATTTTCTCCATCTCTGTTATGTTATGTTGTATGTCACATATTGGCTCTCAACCCATCCCTTCCAAAGTCCAGCATGATTTTGTTGTACTCTCCACTGGAAGCTCTCCGCGTCATATTTTAGTTTATATTTAGTATTTACTATTAGTTTCCAAATTGCTACAATGATCGCCGTCCTCCATTCTTCGAGAAGCTTCCTTAATCCCATCCACATAGCATTTGCACTTCTTTCCAACCCCCCTCCGGGGCATGTAGCCACACATCAACACCTACTGTATCCTCCCACATTGCCACCTATTTCATTTACTTTTTACTCTTTGCAGCTCCCCCCAGGAAAACCTCTCCTCTGTCTTCTTTATTCGTTTTACGTTTCCTCATTCTCATCCCTATAGTCCATGAAATATCCACTCCGTTCTTTTATGCCTATGGTATCTTCCATCCTTACTCTTTCGTGCGTTTTCGAGGTACTCTTATACATCCTTCTCGCAGTTTAGTTTCTTCACTTGTTTGAGGTCTCTTAGACAGTGTTATATTTTATTATATTTATTTTATTATATATCTCTATTAAATTGTATTAAAAATGTAATTTGAATTTTTATTGTTATTATTGGAAATAATATAATCTGATTGTTAGACAATTAAATATTCGTCGTGTGAGTAGCCAGTAGTCATCATACATAATTTAATTAAGTCAAATATTATATCTTAAATACACGAACAGTCACTCCAAAATGTGATATTTCAGTAATCCTAGCTGAATACTACTCGCACCTAAGCGAAACGCTCCTCATTAAATTATTTAGCGCATACTACTGGCTGGACGTGTTATGTGCTATAATATTGATTGAACGCGGACGTCTCTTTATGTTTGTCCACTCTCCAATACGTCAATACGCGTTACGATTCGCTCTGATATGTATCAACCTCACTTGTTACATTCCCATATATTACAAAGAGGAACAAAATCGGCCATGCAGAAAACTCCTTTTCACACGCTCCCTTCTAAATTCTGTAATTTCATTACGTGATATATATTCCGTATGAATTTAACAAGTAATATTAAATATGTATAGGCAAATGCATTAAATAAACAGAAACGGAATTATGTATAAAAAAAAAACGCGCACGTGTACTTTCGTGTATAGGTATGCCGAATAAACATTTGTCGGCAATGGAATTATAGCAGTGTCGAATATCGCAAACTGAAATTCATGTGTCCAATGAGTAAAGATTTTCAGTTCCACACACCAATGATGAATATTAAAAACGATTTTCATAAAGCGTCATGCCAGTAGATTTTTTTTAAAATTTAAATTTTAAATTTGGTTCCAACCCATTCTTTTAATTCTTTAGATCTAAATGATTTTGTGTAATTATCCCCTTTTTAAATGAGTTATCCTCGAATTTCCACTCAAAACGCTCCTGCTGTATCACCAGTATGTTGCAATGACTAAACGAGGGCGTTCAACGATTTTTTTCTTAGAACCACAAACATCATTTAATTGTAAAAGGTTTTTCACGAGAACTCCAACAGTCAAAGTTGTTATAGAATGCAGAACAAAATTATCATTTAATTACATCGAGTATATTACCATAATTATGACTTTTTGTTGCTAGACATTGGATTTTGTGATTTTTAATGGACGCATATGAAGTTCGTGTTATATTTGGCAATTATTTCATTTTTATATACATGCTTAGTGCAAATGCTATAACAATTTCAGATATTAAAACGTCTTTACAGGTTTATTGTTTCACGTTTTAATAGCAACCATTCGCTTTAAAGTACGTATGTATCATATTTCATTTATTTTCATTTTATATATAAAAAAATCTGCAATGCATCGCACTGAATTTTCTTATATATATATATATATTTCTTATACTTACTTTATACCCTATTTCTTCTTTCGAAGAAATAAAAGTAGTTTAAAATTTCAATATCTTTATTTAACTTTTATAATAAGATTTTTTCAGTTGACTAGTTTAGATATTGCTTTTAAAAATTTCATAGTGTTATGTTCAATAGGTTGGCGATAGAGCGCACGTAGTCACACACACATCATAAGCTCAATATGACGACCTAGTATGGCAAATATTTTGTAGTCGAATATTGCTAAGCAGTTGGTCGCTATAACGCACGCCAGTCGCTTTGTGATTATAATATTATAAATATCTACGTATTCCCTTCAAAATCTATCAATTTCTGAATTGAAAGTTAGAGTGGGACATGTAGTGGAACCGACGCCTGAGGTGGGCACATTTGCATGTAAATTGAATAAAGACGAGAGGTGGATTCGTCTCGACACCATCGAGACCTGACTGACTGCGTTCGAACCGTCCCGACGATACACATACACGAAAACGCCCCACTCCCGATATTGAATGCTTCATCCTGAAAGAAGTTAACAGCCTCGCGCAGGAATATTTTGAATTTGATATTTTACATTAATTACTGGTCCCTTACCCTACAAACTTGCGCCACGTATGTGTACGTGGCACAAGTTATACAGACCACGTTACTTTGTGTTGCAACGATAAGTTATTTACCGCGTAAATCAGTTTTCCTGGTTAACATTTTCCATAGGTAACTTTGAACAATAAACGAAGGTTATTCGGTGAACCTGTTTAAGCGATGTAATGAAGTTTGGAGAACGATGAGTTGTACGGTAACTTAGATTTAAGTTCATACTGTGTGAATTAAATATCGATGGATAACGGACATGTTAATTTAATTAATTGGTGAATCACCGATTTGATTCTTAGTGAACACAAAAGGAAAATGTAATGTTCTTATCGATTTGACGTTTAATGGACAGGCAAACTACTTTTGGTTCAATGAACGCACACTTGAAGTGATGGAGACGTTTAATGGGCTGTCTACTTACTTATTTATAACGCATAAAGCCATTTTATGTATAGTTTTCTACTTTAAATGACACTAATATCGCAAACTTCATATATAAATAATTTAGATTAGGAATAAAAGTCCCGATTTACATTAGGGTAGTTAAGTCGTAGAAATGAAATGAATAATCACAAAACAAATCACAATAGCATCAGTTCTATACGACGACAAAATTGTGAATGTTGGTATTGTGGGTTGGCTACAAATATATGGCAAAAATTGGAACAAAAGTAAAAATGTGAAACAGTAATGACACTACTAATTGTGCTGGTCGAATCGAAGAGAAATATCGAGCCGAACAGTAGAATAGATTACACATAATGAAATGAACTAAATTTATTTTCTTATTGGAATTGCAAACTACGTATTTTTCAGAATATTTACTATGTTTGTACAAAGTTTGCAGATTGTTTTTGATTGATTTTCTTTTCTTGCCGATGTCAAGGAAATATCATGATTTGTTATATTCCATGATTAATTAATAAATAAAACACATTTATTTTGTTACATCAGGTAATTCGGTAATTGGATTCCAAAATTATATCTGGCTTTAAAAGATTTCCACGATTCTAATGGGGATCAGTTTTTCGGAACCGAAACACTATATGCACAAGTTACTTCGGAAATATCTTCGCTAACATTTATAGCAAAATTAGTAATAGTAATAATTATATTTCCACTGAATGTTACGTTGTGAATATTTAATCAATGTAAAATATTAGCGAACTTCTAGGTTTCCCAGCACTATTCCTTCTTGTGCCCCTCTATGATATCAAAAGTTTACAGAAAGACACAATAAGCCATTTTCGTGATCGCGGATTTCTTTGCCTGCCGTATTACATTTTTAATGTAGCAGACTAGGGAGTATACATATAAAGGGGAGGAAACGTTAAAATTCCCAACTTGCGGAAATGATTTGTACAGGGTGATGGTGACAAATTGAGCATGTACGTAATTGCCCTTTGTTCCACCACAAAAATTCGAGATGAATCACGACCCCTGTAAATAATACCACAAGAGATTGTTGATTGCATTAAATAAGTACGACATTTTCAGAATTTATAATGACTCGGTACTTGTTATATTTCTTATACCTTATATATCCAGTTTCGGTAATAAAATTTATTCGTTCTCCTTCCACGTCAATTTTGATTAATGTATATTCTGAGGAACTTGGTATGCAAGACATTTTTCTAGGTATATTGTAGATGCAATTAAATTTGCAATAATTGGATAATGAGGTTATGCACGTGGTGACTTACTCCTTGAAAATACTTTGCACAATTACATTGGTATCATCGGCATAAATTATTATCAATTATCAATAGGCCTATATTTTCATTCTGATACTCTAATCTTAGAAATGTTACAGCCATCTGTTTCATCCCAGAGTTTTCTTAATACTTGTTTTTTGTGCAATGGAGGAAATTATATGTGGGTCTGGCCTTATTTCTGCTTCCGGTCAGTATATACATCTTAGCCTTAGCCGAGGATTCGTCCTCCGATTCCCTGCGTGATTTAATTTATTTATGTTCGATCGGATGCGGAAGCACCATAATCAAGCGGAATAAACAAATATAGGAAGTAATATGTAGGTGCAATTAAATCCGGTTTTTTAACGATTATTCGCGGGAAAATCAACCTGCCAAGTTGCTTTTCGCGCGTGCAGTTGGGTTGAAAATTAATTTAAGCGAAATTTTTAATTTCCTACTGTGAGACGTACGCAACTTTCGTTTGCGTGTAATACTCGACGGTGTTAATTCGTCGACGTTAAATCGGTCGTAAAGCAGAACATCGCACATAAAGAATAGTATATGACGTATGAGTGAATTTGGGGAAAATACAATCGAAAAGCGACTGCCCTAAATAGAAGACTGGGCGATGGTAACGATTAAAATACCTGGTGGTATTTGTAAAGTGAGACATAAAGAGAAATAGGCCCAGCTTATCGATTAAAATTATCTACCTGCGATCTAGAAAGTAATGAATTTCTTGCATTCGTAGTTAAAACCACTAAGGTTGTTATTTTTTGTTATCATTCTTTGAATATTATATTCATTTGAGTTGTTCGATATTTATTACACATTGCTATCATTGATTTGATTAAATTTTAATTTTTTTGCTCATTGCAATTTATTTACTGTGTAATTGTTTATTATTACTTTGATGGCTATTTTCATTTATTTGGTATCCATTGCATTCATGATCGATTTAAAAGCAAAAGCAATATAAATCTTAAATGAATATGTTAATATATCGAAAACTAAACAAATAAAATCAAATTGAGAAATTAACAGGTAAGTAGCCTGAAGGAATAAAATTACCAGAAATTTCAGAAAATTTAATTAGAAAGAAGAAAATTTTTAAAAAATAACCGAAAATGAGGAAATCAAAAAGCTCCATACATGAAATAAATCAAGATGTTGGCAACTTGCATGTTAACCACATCTCGCATAGCTCACCATTGCAAACATTTTATCAACACGAACACCGGCGGAGCGGTTAGGTTTTGAGTTACCTCGAAAAGAAGAGCTGGTTCGAACACCGTTTGTCAGATTTGCTATTTACGTTCAATGAGGCTTTTAGAATCTATATTTGACCCCCATTTGTGCACGTTATATATAAAGATGACCACAAGCCGAGCAATTACGGTTCTAGTTTTCATGCAAAACTTTGCTCATTCGATTCCGGTGATGGACAGCGATGACCTGGCTCGATTACAGGACGCAACAAAATAAGTAGAATTATCATTCTAAGAAATAGGCGGATGTAGAAAATGAGAAAGTCTTAATAAACCGGAAATTGGGAACGTTATTGAATAGGTATTGGAAAGCAACATGTAAAGGGTTTTTCAACAAGAACTTTGTTTTCCAACTTTATGACATATCAGTAGCAGAAGCTTCGCAATTGTAACAATGAATTCAATTTCGTTCGAAAATCGCATTAAAATATTAAAAATCCACTATGAAAATTTTGGATCTGTAAAAGCTATATTTCGTAAAATTCGTGATATTTTCAGTCGACACAATCGTCCTTCTGACACCGCTATTAAGGATTTGGTCTATAAATGTGAGTTGTATGGCTCGCTACATAATGTGCCAACGCTAACGCAAGTTCGACCGGATAGTTCAAGCGAAAACATCCCAGCCGTGAGACACAGTGTTGAAAAACATCCGAATTTGTCAATTCCTGGACGTTTTCAACAATTGGGGCTATTGTTGATAACAACCACTGGCGAATTTTGCGCGAGGATTTGGCTTTGAAACCTTACAAGATATAACTGGTGCATGAATTGAAGCTGTCCGACCATCTACTTCGCCGTAGATTTCCTAAATTCATTCAAGAACCCGCTGGTTTTTCTGCAAATATATTTTTTTCAGACGAAGCCTATTTTCATTTGTCTGTATACATCAACAAGCAAAATTGCCGTATTTGGGCTTCTGAAAATCCAAGAGTAATTGTTGAGAAGCCTTTGCATGCTGAACGTGTCAATGTATGATGCGCTATTGGTCTGGAGGCGTGACTGGGCAATTTTTTTCGAAAATTCCTCTGGAAAGAATCGACATCTGTATGCGTGGTGTTGGTGGACACCTGGTCGATATCATTTTTCATTTATAATTGCAAACCTTACTCTTTCCAATACAATAAAAATTTCAATCATTTTCATCTAAATTCGTTGATTTATTTTGTTTTGAAAAACAAAATTCTTGTTGAAAAACCCTGTAATAACAAACCCTGTCCCTTGGCCCGTGCGACTGTAATGCGGTTATTCTCCGCCACAGCCTTCGAGGTGTTTGATACCAATATTGATTTTGCTTTCTTGCAAGTACTTTGCAGAAGATGTATCGTTTTCCTGCTTGTGGATCAATATGTGACGTGTCCTGCTGTGTCCTGTGTGTTAACTAACAATTAATCCAGTTAACGGCTATTCCTCTGATACCAGCTTTGTTTAATTTTTGCAAAAACAGGTTGCGATAGACGGTATCGAATGCTCGTGTCAAATAACCTAAAACATGTTCCTGTTGAGTGATTACTGCGGAAACCATTTTCATATGTGGATATAATATGATATGTCTCCAGATGTGAATGTGTTTTTTGTATTGGTTTTATCTCCTTTATTGTTATTGTCGCAATTCTTGACATACCTGCCCTCCAGAAATCCTTTATTCATTACTGACGACAATGGGTGGGATATCATATCGTGAACCTTAATCAAAATATTACCAGATATCTATCTGATCAATACCGTACGACCTTTTACGGTGTGCTCTTATTATAATAGTTGATATTTCCATAGGTGTAGTTGGATACAAGTAAAAAGATTTCTAACCAGTATTTGTTATTCAATATTATTGAGAACTATTGGTGTTTATATAAAAAGTCACTGACCATATTACATTTGTTTATGTTATTTACTCGTTTTCATTTGAATCAAATATTTCGTTGATTACGCTCCTTATTATTGGTTATATTATTTGCATTCATCAGCACATTATTGTTATATATTTTTTTCTAATACATAACTTGTTTTCAACTCCTGATACCGAGACTAATAAAAATTGTTGTTTATTTGTTCGCTAATTCGTGTCATATCTTCAAATAATTGTATATTGCTTTGGCTAAATGGTCTACCGCAGTAAATAACTCTGTTCCTTAATGTATTAATATACCTAACTGAAATTAGTTGGTATGTAAGTTTCAATATTAGTACAAATTGTCTAAACAGGTACGACTATTATTCGATACGTGCGTGGGTGCTGAAGCAATTTGTTTCATGTTGTATTCGTTTAACCAATTTATTAACGTTCTTGCATGTTTATCATAAGTATTCGGCAGTAAATTCATGCTCACAGTGTTTCATGTGACGGAATGAAGAGGTACACAATGTAGTTTATAAACTACAGAGAAAAGTGAACGAAGTCGTCAATCAGGTGCTAGAAAGTCGGGCGTGTCATAAATCACGCGCGCATTACTAAATTAAGCAATCATAGAGTGATGTAAACAACAGTAGCTGCACGTTAGGGAATGACAAGCGTCTC
This sequence comes from Geotrupes spiniger, assembly GCA_959613385.1. NCBI lineage: Eukaryota > Metazoa > Arthropoda > Insecta > Coleoptera > Geotrupidae > Geotrupes > Geotrupes spiniger. Next base: position 11,982,136 of record OY390737.1, on the reverse strand, counting down.
CTTCCAATTATTTAAAGTCATCGTAGGGCAATGTGTAGCAGTAAAAAACTACATAGAAAACTTCTGCAGGTGTGTACATGTATATTTTGAATTTGGTAAAATTATATAAAATTAATATCGTTTTTCCATTTTCATTATAATATGAGAGTAAATAGAATTTTAAAAAGTTGTATGACTAAGTGTAACTAATAGGAAACATTACGACCAGCTCTCGGTATCTTGTTTGATATCGATGCATTTTCTTCACGCGAAAGGACGTTCTCGAATCATTTCGAAGTCAAGCGGTGCAAGTGCATGAATCAACTACGCACATGCGGTCCATGGATAGATTATTGAAAAGCATGGATTGCAAGAACTCGCAGAAAACGTAGAGATAAATATTTGCAAATGTACGAAACTGTGTTGCTGAAAAGTTTACAACAACAATATAGTTGTTAACGACATGGTTAGATCAACAGATACTAGTATCAATAAGAATCAGTGAAGAATCTACACCTACAACGTGATGTAATAAGCATGGTCACTCGATAGAAAAATGTTCGCAATTTTTTTTAAGAGCTACACGAAAGAAATTATTATTATTAAGCAGGGGCAAGTGACGAAACCAATACTGCATCAGAGGTAGGACTTCAACACATATTCAAAAATATGTTTACATGTCATTATGATGAGAGTTATTATTCCACTACAACTAACATTAATGGCAGCCGATACTAACAGAATTTTTTCTGGCTTAAAATTTGTTAAGAATCATGTTACAATCATGTTACACCAACAAAGCGACACCAAACCACACATGAACTGTTATAATTATAATAATAATAATATTTACAACAATATGAGTTTATTTAAAATTAAAGAATCGACGCAATTGTATTTGCAGAACTATTATAAAAAAGTTGTTCGCAATGAGGAACCGTACGTGTCAGAGAAAATCATACAGACAGATTTAAATTAAAGGCAATAGCGCAGCTGTTAATAAAAGCTACAAATAAATATTAATAAATTTGTATATGTATGTCTCGATAAACTAAAATTCCGCTAATGATCCCTGCTGACACCAAATTCTGACACCAGAGTGCACAGAACTAAATACAATTTTAATTACCTCAACTTTGCCAGCACCGGGATTTTTCACAAAAGGATATACAAATTAAAGTCGCTCGAAACGTACACAAAAGTTGGTCGGATAAAGCCAACCGAAACTGGACAAAAAAAAGTGCAAATCCGCGTCAACGTAACAAGCAAAACAATTAAGGCATGTGCGTTAATATCGATTTTTTCACTCAAAACGTCCAATGCAATTAGTTATGGCGAACTATATTAAATATTGTTTAACTGGTAATCTAATTAATGGCGGCAAAATAGTGCCGAACCAGATCTAAAACTGAATCGGGACGTGGAATACTAACTGTAATTAGCGATGCTATTCAAAGCGCATATTTCGTTTCATGTCCGGTTAATTTTGAATTCGAGTTTTCAATGTTGAAATAAATTGCTGTTTGTCGTAGTTCCAAACCGCGCAACTTTGTATACAACATGACAAACATTCATGTCCGGAAAATACATCATCGGGAAATGGAATGATTGCTCTACGCATCTTGTATTTATTTCTGTAAATCTATGCATACACATGTCAAATTTTACTTTATGTTTATAACGTGCATTTAGGGCGCGGATATTTACAAATTATGCGATAATTTATAAGGCATGTTCCGCGTTTGTTTGTAATTGTCCAATAAATCGGGAGCGGACAGCAACATTTAGACCTAAATGCGGTGAACAGTTTTCGTTGACATTATAGAGGTACTTTACGTCCAACCTATGAAATTATGGTCTGCAACATCATTTTTTTTTATTTAGTACGTATCATTAATCGAAATATTATATAGCATATATTAAAATTTAATTTGTGTTTTATTATGTATTTTATGCCAATCGGTATTAGAAATTTCAATCACAAGGATTAAAAAAAAAGCGTAATTAAATCGAAAGTAGTTGTAGTTGCGAGTTGTGGTATGTAATAATACATTTTTTGAGTTAAGCTATAGCTACTTTGTCCTACTAACGTATTATATAACAAAGTATTCAAATCCAAGAGTATTGCTCATCAACTATCTACGAATTTAAATGTCACAGACATGTCAGCATGCAAATTAGCAAGTAGCCCATTCAGTTAGACTACAGAAGAATTGTTTTCCCATTGATATGTTAAATATTGTAATAATGAACGGAGGAAAGGTAAATAGCCTACCAAAAGGTAATCAGTAGGCATTAGCGTCATTAGTGTCTCTTCAGAGACACGCAATAAGATTTTAACAAATTTTGCAAAACGTTTTTAAAATTATTCGAAGTAACGTTGCACATAATAGAACCATTTCACATCTTATAGTTTTAAATCATTTCGACAAACGAACATATCTTGAACATTGTAACAATTGTCAAGCTGACAATTAACAAATACAAACTACAAATACATGTTCATACACTAACAAATCGATTTTGCTTCCTGTAAGCAACAATTTAATGTACATATATGTGATGCAATCATGAAAATAGTTACTACGTAGATAGTTAACAACATGCTATCAGCTTTAAGAAAATAAATATTCCATGCCCCTAAAATTGTTCGTTTTTCCAGCATCTCGAAACACACGGAGTATCCCTAGCATCGTATTGCAAATGAATTTCATAGCTTAGGTGGAACTGAGGGAAAGCTTCCAGAATGGCATCTGTCACACGTAATAATGGTCCACGAAGAGATGGTTAGTATGCATGTTGTAGTTTGTTTGTTGACACATTTCAATATCTGTTTTAGTGATACAAGATAGTCAGGCCTGATTCAAAAAAAAAACCTGTTACGTAAATATTGAAAATGACAATAGAATGAATACCAAATGTCTCGATAAAATAAGTGATTGTCCAAATGACAACGAAAAATTATACAAATATTTAATTTATTCCAGAAATTTCGTATGCAAATGGCCAATTTCAAAACATTTAGATCATGCATTTATTACGAAAAGGGTATAAATTAAGCATTTGCATATGCAAATGCATTATTATACGTATATGCAAATGAATAATTATTATCCTAACGTCGGTGATAAATATTTGGCGTATGGAGCAAAATCAATTTGGTTGGTCCAAGAAAATTACAACACAATTAAAACATACGACGCCCTTACAAATCAACCTCTGGGCAAGTAGGCCACATCTTCATATTGCACGGTTTGAACGTTGATGCACTTGTGTCTATGCCATTAAAGATGTATTACTTAACTTCGAAGAAATTTGTTCAATTATACCGAAATTTTCCTAAATATCATCTAATTACGTCTAGGAAACTTTGAAATTGTATGTAAGTACCATCATATTCATAAACAATTGCTTGTATTTTGTAAAAATTCAAAGAGAAATATTCTTGTTAGACGAAACGAATCGTAGCCTCCAAGAATTGCAAAATTTAGAAGGAACGTAGGCGAATAACCAAATATAATAATATGTATGATGTACAATTTTTATCAAAGCAAACGTATGTCATTTCTAGTGAAACTGGAAGCTCTATAAATTGTTCTATAAAATATTTGATATATGCATTATAACTTGAGGTTAAGTCTAGATTATAATGTCTGAATATCATGCAATGGACACTAATAGCATTTGTAAAAAGAATAGTTTGAACCTTTCTATAGATTCGTCCTTCTAAAGGGACTCGACAGGGAGACGCGGTCAATAGACCAAAGCCCTCGTTGTTAGAGAATTGTGAGGAAAATTAATTAGAAGGACTTACCCCTCGCATAGTATAGCTGCAAACACCAACAGCGGGCGTCTAGTCATAGCACCAATGTGTGCTGTGACCTAATAAACCTACCTAATATAAAATTCAAAAATTATTTAAATACGGTGTTGAGTCTTTTTCAAACCTGTTTAATCATTGTTCATGATTAACATAATGCTGCAATTTTTATAGTTATTTGACATATACTAAATTATTCCCATGTTTTAATGAATGTAAACTGCAAATTTTGATCCGACATCAACAATGAAGATATAATTGTATTGAATAAGTGCTTGCTGTAATTGTTTTTTTATAATAATTGAGAACCAAGGATTGTTGCTACAAAAGTGACGCGTTCTCACCATTTTAACTAACGTTGTTAGGAGCAAAGTTAAATTATTCAATGAAATAAATTTCATTACGGGTACAATTTTCATTTCGGGTAAATCGCAACGTTTTTAAAACATTTTTATAGAAATCTATTAAATAAGTTTTATATATCGATAAAATAGTTGAATCGTAAAACGTGATGTTCTTACGTCTGCCAAATTTGTTTCGTGTCACGTATTTATTTTAGAGCGATATATGTACTTGATAAACACGAGTTACAAAAATCAAGCAGGAAACATTGTATAATTATTATAATAAAATTATATTTTAAAAACTATGTTGATGTTGATGTTGCCAACTGGATGAAGAAGAAGTTAGATGCGATGATTAAGCTAACATAACAAAATGTAAGGTATGAAAGGATAAATTTCAATTGCACCTCTTGAATACCCATCTCTTTTCCATCCGTTAGATTGAGGAGGTGGCATTTAGAACACAAGGTTAAGGAAGATGACGAATGGTGTTAATGAAGAAAAAATTTAAATCTTACAGAAATAAAATAAAATAAATTCGGGGGTAACATAACACCACGGAAACATTATTACAAACATTTTCCTTTCAAATAAATGCAAGGATACCAGTCCCTAATAACGACATTATAAAATTTTACTAGATCCGTAAGATTAATCCAATCGCTAATCGAATGATTCTCAATGCACGTCAAAATCATTTTACCGGCGCAGCCCTCCCTTTGAAGGCAAATTAGATGCCGCGCAAAATTTTATTATTTATTTTATTACGTTTTTCCCCAAACATCAAAAGAATACAAAGGATAATTACCTCTAGACGGTCCCGGCGCACCATATTATAAAATACTTAAATGTAACTAAATTAAGTTTGCAAAGTCGATTCGAGATCAGCCCTGGATACAAAATGTAGCGTGCACGCGACTCCATTCTTCCCCGTTTCCGTTCATTATTTCCATTGCAATTTACTTGTAAATTTAATGCGGAGATTTTCAGATGCAATTCGCTTAAAATGTTTTTCGATTTAAAAGGGACGTAAGATCAAGTTGGCGGGGTCGAATCTGCCCCTAAATTTTGTTAATTCTACACATAGCGTGCTTTTCTATATATATTTATCATTATAACCACCGGATAATATGAATAGCAAAACAAAATTGTAATTTATTATAAGTTAACAAACTGATGAATTTCGTATCGTTAAAAATCAACAAATCAATAAAAACTTGGTAGGGGATATGACTAATTTGTACATGTGCTTACGTCTTTCAGATTCTGAAAACATACCAACATCTTTCTGAATTATTTCTTCAGGATTATCAAATGAAACGTCTCACCAAATAGTCCACTAGTAACTGAATGGAAAAAGATTACGCACCACAACTTGAAAATAACACATTGAAAATAAGAACTGCTTTTGTTCTACTCCATTCCACTAGAAGCTGGTATACACGACAATAAAAAAATGTAAATTTAAAAATACAGACGAGTTCTAAAACTTCGTTAATCCTCAGAATGCAAATCACAAATAATGGGGGGGGGGCAAATTAGTAGTGGTGCATAAACTTGACCAACTAACCACTAGATATTTCACTACTACACAACAGTTTCAGAGTAGTTCATCGAGATCATCGTTCAAAGCCAAGCAGCTTTCAGGGTTGGAAAGTGATAAATGGCTATCGACTGGTAGTTTCTGGTTATGCTAAATAATGCCCTGTGTGACCTTCGATTTGTATTCCTTTACGCCTGAAGCAGTAACTTAGTGCGAGAAAAAAATTGATATGTAATCAGATAAGGAACAGCAATAGGTTGTTTGAAACCTATATCTGCGAAGAATATGTATTGCATAATTGACGTAGTACCACCGGATATAAGTTGGGAAATAGCCGCGGAAATTGGCATGCGGCACCAAAAAGCGACTTACATACGAGTATAAAAAATTACAATTTAACCGTAAATTTTTCAAACCTTCATTTAGTGTTAACATCGATTGTCAAAGTGATATGTACACAACCAGTTTAATAAAAGGAGATACGCATAGTTTGTAAGATCGACCAAAGTAGGCATCTGAGTCCACATCTACGTAAACATCGGGAGGAAATTTATACGTGCAACGAAATAAAAAGTTCCTATCGATTAAGTGCACGTTCTTTCTTTAATGCGCAAATGAAACTTGCGATCATCGAGAATTTCATATTTGCATTCCAAGCTTTTATTTTATTGGCGCGGCGGTATATGCCCAGGACATCTTTCGCTCTAGTTCATTTCCGTGGCCTAAACAAGAGACGTTTACTGTGAAACTCATTATTTTTCCATCTTCCAGATGCCATTTCAAATCAAATTTGTCGGTAGGACGGAATGCGAACGTACGATCAAACGGATGTGCGATTCAAAATGCGAATTTCCTTAATAAATATTTCCTTTTACTTCAAATGCATCATTTCAGGAAGGTCATATGAAACACACTGCCTCGGTTTTGACAGTCATAAAAATATTATAACTTGTTGTTTGTATAGTATAAAGCTTCCAGAAAAACGATGAATAAGGGCGTTGCTCATTTCAAAATTAAATTGAAATTAAAATTGATATCTGAATGCATAAGTAGCTAAGTTAGTTTCCATCAACAAAGGCCACGAATATATGCAATATTAATATAAGAGGTATACATATGAATTTGACTTTTTGTCGCCGCAAGTATTAGCTCTCAATTTTTGTTTTTCATAGTGTACCATATTTGCCAGTTCAATCTCTTCTAGTCGTATATAAAAATTGAGTATTACACACATTTAAACAATTTTCAGTCGTGTATGAAAATACAACACCACTTTTAGCTGTTTATGTTTCTTACAACTTTACTTTACTGACTGACATAATATAAACACTATCATTGTATATCATTGTTATTTGGGTTAACAGCAATCCTAAAGTACTAGACTGAATAGAGTTGATGTGGTATTGACTTGACTCATTACATTAACTTAATGAGCAAATTACATTTATTTAAATTAAAACGCCCATAACATATTAGACAAACATTGGTGATTTAATTAGAAAACGGAAAGTTATCTCGGATGTTTGTTGCAAACCTGAAATTAATTAAAATGGACGAAGTTTGGTAAAACATTACGCCAATGGCAATAACATGTTAGTCGAAGTTAAACAGTGGATACGTTGAATTAGTAGAGGAATGGCGCAATTGCCTAATTGAAAGTAATATAGAGTGTTTGAAAACTAGTGTGGTGATATATAGTGCTGCGCAAATATAATCGCGACTGGCGGAGAGAGCGAGCGAGCGAGCGACATGTCTCGATTTTCATAACAAATTTGGCGATATTTTGTGACGTTCATTAAGTGTGTTTGTTCCCGTAACGCTCCTGGAGTGATAACACAACCTCGAACATCTGCCATGACGTAATCACGGTCTATTCACGAAGGAGGGTCGCGCGCGACGTCACCAGGTCCTGAGCGTTTGTTTTTGAAGCGCCAATTACAGGAATCGATACACAGAACACCGAGATAAATTGTCGGTAACGACGCAGTTTTTTATAACGAACCCTTGTCAGGGTCCGATGATGTAAGCGAAATCAAATAACAAGCGCAAAAATGTTTTCGTTTTTCCTTATTGAATTCACAATCAAACCGCTTTGAACTGGAAATTTAATTTTCGAACTATCCCTGTCGTTTTAACTTTATGCTTTAGTTGACTATCCCGCGTAATAATATTTTTCCGAGTGCATTACGGACGATTTTGAAACGATGTAACAACGCTATTTCCACAACCTGCGTAAATCTCTTTGTTCGTTTCCATGAAATCCAGTGCGGTTTAGAAACGAAAAACTGCCAAATCATATTGTATGCTTTTTAGCTGGATAGCAAAATGATTCACCTTCGTCAACTTCTCATGTAATATAAGGCCATTAAAAACGTATATAATCATCAAAATATTATTGAAATATCATATTTTGAATGCAATCATGGAGAAAACATCAAACTCATTATTTTGAAGAAGTTCACCAAATTGAACATACAGTTCTGTAGCAAAAGCGTTGTCGAGCCAATGCAATTAGGTTGAATTGTTGAAAAGTTTACTGAAACTTAACGTGCGTATGTTTCTCATTAATTAGTGAACTATTTGATTGGTATTCAAATATAGGTATTGGCGAAGAAGGTTATTTACAAACAGTAGCAGTAGAAAAATATCGCACTGGAGAAATTCTCTTCATTGCCTTGTGCTTTGCCCAAACTGGATTATGCAGCACTGTCAAGTGTTAAAATACCCTCGGAACGAGTGGCTGAAGGCTTGTGTATAAATCTATATAACTAGTTAATTTTCAACGGTTTTAAACCACAATTTTAAAACTAAAGAGGACGTTGCATTCTATGTCAATAACAGAGAATCGAAACATGTTGATGGTACAGCTTCATGCAGGCCTTGCCGCCACTGTGTTACATATTTTGTCCATGAATGGCACGAAATAAATATTTAACTGAGTTATTCGATGCACAATAATTTTAGACATGATGTTACGAGGGAAGATAATTAGATAGATAGTCCCTGAGGTATTATAAAATATTTGCAAAAAAGGGTTGCCGCCAAAAGAAGTTCATGAAGACATGGTAGCTGTATTAGGTGAGGGTGCTGTTTCTTACTAAATGGTGAAAAATATGTCTCGAGAATTTAAACTGGGAACACAAGCATGTGAACATGCGAAGGGTCCTGGGCGACCGGTGACTGTCACTACCCAAGAAAATGTTAATCGTATACAAGATATGGTAATGACAGATAGACGACTAACCGGATAGCTGACATTACCAATTTTTCTTGTGGTACTATAGAAAATATTTTAACAAATATTTTGGGGCTAAAAAGGTTGTCTGCACGTTGCGTCACACGAATAGTGAGACCCGATCAGACACGTTCTAAAGTATTGGATTCTGAAGCCACTTTGGCAAAATTTAAAACAGATCCGGATGAATTTCTTTCTTGATTCATCATGTTGATGAAACGCGGGTTCACCACTTCGATCCTGAGTCGAAGAAAAAAAATATGGATTGGCATCGGTGAGATTCTCTGCCACCGCTGGTAAAGTTATGGCCAGATTTTTTTTGGACGCAGACATACAATAACAGACACCTACTATGCTAACTTAATTTTAAGATTGCGCGATTATGTCAAGGGAAAAAGACGGGGGCAATTGAGCAAAAGAATTCTGCTTCATCAAGACAATGCTCGCGTCCACAAAATCATGTTGCCACGAGCGCTATTCTGAACGCAGGATTTGAATTGTTTGAACATCCCGCATATTCACCAGACCTGGCCCCTAGTGATTTCTTTTTATTTCCAAAATTAAGAGACTATCTTCGGGGGACCAGATATTACAACGATAATGAATCGATGACGGCCGTAATTTTTTTTCCAGAGGAATGAAAGGTTTGGAGCATCGTTGGACCAAATGCATCGACGTTTGCTATTTCTTCAATTTGTTTCCTTAAACCGTAAATACTGATGCACACACATGGTTTAAATAAGTAGACATTATATGCTTCGCTCCATTCATATTATTTTCCGTGTTAAATCATACTTGACTTACGTCCTTATGATTTACGCGGTCATTGCCAAGAACGCGACCATACGTTAACTCGTATTAATATAAAAGCCATAAAGTGGAGGGTTACGCCGAACGGAACTCCACGCAGACAAATGAAGTACGACGATAACAAGAAAACTCCAGCTTTAAACTGAAAAGTAAACAGCTTCTCGAAATAAGCTCCCGATCTTTATGGGTACACTCCATAACCTCAGCGTTCGAATCCAACTGGAACAAACTAATAATAATAATAAAACTCCACAATCGATATAATCTAAAATAGGTAATAAATTTTTAGCGCGCTTCAGACTTTACGGCCGCGAACGTCTCAGATGTGACTCCTTAAATTAGGTACAATAAAATTTGTGATTTCCATTAAAGGCGCTCTCACGAGCAGGTATTTCTCGGCGATTTACAGCAGCTGAGACATTGCTAAATGTTTAATTTGAAACGCGATATTTTTTGATGCTCAGGCAAACTGAAGTTGTCATACTAAATAACGGAGATCTTGGAAATTAATGGAAAATATTTTATTTCGCCGACAGAGCAGTCCCGTTACTTGATGAACGATATTAATTTACAAATGTAATAATCAATGAACGGCTCTTTGCGAAATTGCTAACATCGTGTATTCTCAATATCAGCCTAAGCGAAGATATTTGAAAGGTCTTTTATATAGAATAGGAACAGAAAGACAAAATTGATTGAGAAAATGTATTAAGACACTTAGAAACCAATAGCGAATTAAATCGCAAAATGTGCAAAATGACTTAATAATAAAAAATGTGGTAATAATTATAATAGCCTTTGTTAAAAATTTGTTATGATCATAATAGCATTCCCTGCTGAAGCTCTTAGCAATATTAATAAAATCCCTGAACGAAATAGTTTTAATTACACAAATTATTTGCCGGAGTAAGACGTAATTCTGAAATACCAGCGTAGTATGTTTCTTTACACGTTACGCAGATTCGCCGTTTAACCTATTCATGGGCTTTATTTTAAACGTGCTGGAACTTTCACCGCCCTTTTAAAGTTTGCATAACTTGGGGCTCAGTCATTACCATAGCTGCAATTAGCGAACGAGAGCTGAATGTAAACTAGCTGAGGCCTTTGAGAAACCATTGCAATTAGAACATAAAAGATAATGTGACAGGAAAAAAGCAACGACACAGAAATAATAAAGAACGCTTAGATTAATGAGGCTTGCTTTGTTAGTCGAGTATCAACTCAGATGATTTAACACTTTCTCTGTTCTCTCGTTTTTTCTCATCGCCCTTTTCACATGGGCATTATTACGCTTTACGTGTAACGAGTTTCCGAATTTTTGTATGCGGGATTTGTCATTCTATGATCAGTTAAATGAGTTCAAGCACTACGATGTATTCAGTTTTTTGTTGAAGAAATATAGCAAATTATATTTATATTTATATTTATATAGACATTCAATTCTCCCTTCCATACATTGATTCATATTGTTATCAATCTTTTATTATAATATTTACTGAATGGTTTAAAAAGTGGAGACTGAAAAATTTAGAAGACTAGAGAAATTAACTGATCCCGATGATTTAAGACAATTACAGTGTTCACACACTCTAAAAATTTGATGATAGTAGTCACGCTTTATGTATGTTGAATAGCAAGTGGTCGTGGATAATCGATTTTCAAAATTGTTGCCAATCTATTAAAGGCTATGAAATGGAGTGAATTACTTAGTTTGTACTTTTGTTAGAGTATTGTTGGGTACGCAGTGAGGTGGTGGTAACTAAGTTATTATCATTGTACGATTTTAAATTAAATAATATTAATGAATTTCATATTTTAAGAAAAATAGCATAAACATACATTTTTTTTACGTAAGTACGTACTTATGGCAGCAAATTTAACAATTCTCTGTAAAGTTTATGCTACTGTCATAAAAAACGAAATGCATTGATTTTAGGGCGACCCATTTTGGTTTTTGTGTATATATTTAACACTCATTTGCTTTCATCATAAAAGTTGTTGTAGTTATGGCAAATAAACTAGTGCACGTAAAAAATGACCCAGGGACGTCATCTAATTATTTTTGCCTTTCACACTTATTCAGCTTAAATCATTTGAGATGGGTTCACGGCTTTAATTGTAGAATGTAATTTCGATTCCAACTGCAATGCAAACTAACGCAATGTGTTGAAAAACATAACCCATAAATAATTCAATTTTTTAAAACCATTTAAATCTAGTGCAGAACAAATTATTTCGACAAATTAATGGGTAAGCGTGCCCTTCATGCTGTTTGAAACATTGATAATTAAAAAAAAAAAAACTTTGTAATTATAAATGCAGTTTGCCATCAACGATTAAAATAACAAATTGCAATTAAGTGTTAATTAATGAAAGCCGACATAGCGGAAATAATATTCGCGGCGCGCAATAACAAACGCAGTCCGAAGTGGACCCGGACGTTTTGTGAAATCGGAACCGGCAGTTTATCGCAAAAGTTTCCGCTCGGCGCGTATTCGCCGAAAGGTGATTGGAAAACGTGTCAATGGCGGAGAACAAGATAGGTGTGCGCCGAGTTTATTTATTGCGCGGCGAAATAAGTTCAATTAAAATTTTCTATAAATCATTTTAAAACAAAATTTTCCGGAGATTTAGTGTTACACTCATAACCCCAAAACAAATTTCCGACACAATGTACAGACAATAAATTTGTCGGACTTGCGAGGAGGAGTTTGCCGGCAGACATTTTAATTACGGCTTCACTGCAAGTGAAACAACTCGGAAACTTACACCTGCTTCCAACCGACGAAGAACGCGACGCTCATTTGTCATATTTTATTCCTTCATAACTTACCAATACTTTACATAATTAATCAAATGTTTCGCGTAAAGTTTCGCAGCAGACAAACAAAAAATTTGCGAAATTAAAATTATAAATTATATTTTTCGACAAATTACATTTGCGTTTTGAAAAAGTAATCTCCCATATAAATTCATATGAAAATCACAGGAGACTTGAAAAATTACGAATACGAACACAAGCTAGAATTAACCAAGGGAACAAATGCTACATATCATTAAAATTTGTTAAAGTTGGTATTGATAAAGTATATTACAATTGTCATCAATTGATGCCCGTTTGTTCCTTTAGCAACATCTAATACAGTTACGGTCCTGATTATTTTTTACTACCTGATACGAAAGGGTGTGTCGGCCTAGTTTATTTTTATGGCAGTTTGGCGAATATCACATAAAAGACCCTTGAAACAATTTATACAGTTGTTCTATTTTAGATATCAGTTTGGCATTGCACAAAAAATAAAAACTAATAAGTACAAAATAACAGAGTCACAATGAATACACACTTCGTATTTTATATTGAGCTAAATAAATTTAACCAAAACAAGTCAGGGTGGAGATGAGTGGCTTTGCCCTATGGAGGTCACTTCAGTTATTTTTGATGACGTGTGATTCCGAATCTCATGTTTTAACAACAACCTTAATTTCATATAAATTATTTGGTTTCTGAATGTCAGTGTTCATTTGTAGCTTACTGGCAATATTACTTTTTGATATCTATTAACGTTCAAGAGATTCATAACTCTGAATAATTACCTATATAATGAAAGGCCTGGATTGTGGAAGAATTGTGGAGTCTTCGACAACGTTTTTGAACCTGTGTTGCATTATTTTACATTTTCAGTAGTAGATGAGGATTTCAATGAATTTTTATATCTCCTCGGTCTTGGGCTGATTGTTAGTTGTTATTTTGTAGTTTTATTTTCAGTTGCCTCTAATTTTGTTTCGCTTGTTTCTCCTTGTTTTTAATATTTATGATTTTTTTTTACCTTATTTTTTCTACGTGTTATTTTCTTGGATTTTCGTTAATTATGATTTGTTCAAGTCTCAATGCAAAAAATACGGTACTTTGTTTTATGGTGTTATATTCTGTTGGCTGATTTTTATTTAGTTTGTTTCGCTGTGTTTAATATTTTTTATAAATTAATTTGCTTCGTTCTCCATTGTTTTCTTCGCATTAGTTTTCTTGGTTCACGTTGGGTTTTCGTTTTCTTCATTGTTTTTCTTTTTGTTTTTCACCTATGAATTTTTATTGGTTTCAATCCAACCCTCCTAACTGAACGCAACCACCTAATCTAACCAAATGCAAGCAGCAATGGTTCTTACACTATGACTGGTTTACGATTTACATATATAATTCTTAAATTTACAGTGGGAGCATTGAAATGTCAATTTTGAAAAATTGTTTTCATGATGGATTTATGAATTTCTGCTTGTCAGGCTTTTATCTGGATCTTCCGAACGTAGATCATGCCTCCTCACCATACCTTTCATAATCTTTTTTTTCCACTTTGATATCGTCCTTGTTAACCACATCCTCTCCAATTATTCGCGTGAAACCCTCCTCTAATGTTTTCATTGCAACTCGTTTCCGTGCAAACCCCATAAACCCTCAATATCACAAATTTTGGAGTGGACCTAATTTCGATCTGGATTATATTTCATTAAACAAAATTCAACAACAATTTTTCTCCACGCCGATTGAGCGGCGTAATATAAATTTAAAGTTGATATTAAATATCTATATATTACCTTGAAAATGGGTTGATAACCTTGGATTATGTATGCTTCAGCATAGCATCAATTTTGAAAAATACATTCTAGGATTGTGATAAAAATAAAGGAAGAAGATCATGTACACAAGAAAAGTACCAATATAATAATAATTGGCCAGATAATAATTGATCGACGTTTGAATTATGACATTATAGTCATACAGTTTCAATACAAAAATAATATTATGTTGCTGAGTAGAAGAAGGTAATGGAAATTGAAAAACTATTGATAATATTGTCTATCGCCCACCAGAACTAAGCGATTCTGTAGTCGTACCACTAATTTTTTTTTATATATATGAAGCGGTGCAAATATTTGACCAATTATAATTCTTTAATTTTGTGGCAATACAAATTACAATTATGCATATTTTATTGTTTTTTGCCTAAATTTGCTTTACAATATGCAAAAATGTATGAAAATAAAAAGGCTCACAGAAATAGAAATCACATTTCATATTTTTTTTAATCAGCAACAGCAGTCAGAAAATCGGGCTAAAACATTTCAATAGAAATATAATATAGGGGCAACAATCAATTGTCAGATTGTGGTGCTTGGTACTTTATCAATGATGGGTGAAGACTAATACGACCCCTATACCTCAGAAGATTTACAAACATATCCACAATATTGAGAAGATAAAGAGGAATACGATGACAAGATATGTGGAAATGAACTGTAAGGACATTTAATTTCAATTAAATATTAAAATTTAGAAACCAAAACGGGCCAAACCCCCTTAAAAACAAAAATATAAGGCAAGGAAAAGAATTATGAATGAGCTTGGGATACATATCGATATCGACAACAAGTTGATTCCAGCTAAAAGTATAATGTGCCAAACTGAGCTAAAGATAAACTGTCTTTGTGTCGATAATAAAACACATTTCCATTGAAGTAAGTTGTTGTAGATTGTTAAATGTTAAATTCTCATAATTTATATGATGGCCTTTGCAGCTGGTATCAGTATTTATAATATTTGCGTTTAAGCATTTACCATTTAGTGAATTTGTCAGTGACTGCAATGCTATGCCATGTGGTTTTTTGAAATTGATTGAGATAATTGTTAAATAGCTAAATTCTGTATTTTATACAAATAAGTAGGTAGTTGTCGTTGGATGGAGAATTTGAAAAAAAATATCTTTAATACAAAAGATGCTTAATTGCTAGCAAGTAGCATTATCCACTCTTCTTGCAACCAAAGTATTAATGAAGGGAGCTACTACTTCTATTAACCATTTCAATGGCAAACCCGAGGCGATCATGGAAGACCGACAAATTCTAAATTGTCTCATGTTCCATACTTCAATTTTCCGGAATCTGTGCATAATTGCAGAAAACGTGAAACTGTGCGTGTGTGCGTGTGGCATTTTAGGGAATCCATATAATTGATGAGCCATCGAGTTATATAGAATTAATGTTTCATAAGTATGGTCATCCATGAAGAAATCTATTTTTTAAAAAGTTACTAAATGATTATTGCTTTTTATGTTTGTCAAAATAGGAACATCTGGAATTGGTATGTAGGAGTGATAATATATTGCTATTGAGAAAGCTGTTGCAGGACTTTTTAAATTACCTGACTCTTGAAATATCTTGTGCACAAACCTAGAGTTAAAGTTAAAATAACTGATTTCAGGTCTGAACAGGTTCATTTATTTTCGTCGACGCTACCAACGAGGTATTCAAATTAATCTCTTCACTTTGTATAATTTAAGTTGAATATGAATTTTTGGTGTCGATTGTAATGTATCGATAAAACCCTGCTTTGCTCATATTTGCATCATTTAGGGAGCAAAACTAAATACCATGTACCCTGAACATAATTTCACGAAAAGACAAAACTTATACACCGAGCATGTTTTCCGTCTGTGCCTCCGCCACACATAGGAACGGTTTTCTGTTTATAAAATTGTTAGGGTATGTTGGGTGAGCTTTGAGTCCTACTTAATTTTGTTGAACTAGTAATTTTGATACGAATATCATGTTTTATGTCTCTTATTGAAGAGTACATAACTACACAGCAACGGTCGAACAAGATTGAAGAATCTGTTTGCAGATGCAACGTGTTTATGTAATATTAATGCCATTTTAATGCATGACTATATATATACAAGGATCGCTGGGCGACGTAGGAATTCTATGAAGACATCTACAACGTGGATCTTACGAAGAACCGGTTTAGCCCTAGTACAAGCAAATACACAAGGAACAAGATAACATGAGCAGAAACTTATTGAAGATACGCCAGCGCCACAGCAGTAACCAGCTCCATCAGAGTCTGCGGCACAAAATTGACAACTTTCAGAATTTCTTTCGTAAAATTAATCTATCCTGCCAAGAAAAAATCAAGAAGCAATTAGATAACCTAAAAGAAGATCCGGCAGTTAACACTCTTGGAAACACTACTACAAAAAAGTAGTGAGTAACCTTTTAGATGTGCCTCTCGATGAAGTGTCCACGAATATCCTAGTCAATGGATTCTCCTTGGGGGCAACACTAACTAATTAATTAACTGCAATGTAGAAACAACTTCGCAAAAACTATACATGGAAACAGCCATGATCACGAGCACAACGGTCTACCAGACCTAAGAGAACCTTACCAGGAGATAAACATCTCGCTGAACAAAGTCTCTCACAGACACAGGCAACGCTACAGTAATAATGAACACGAATGTTTACAAAATGGAAATGAAGGCAATATTATAGGATACGGCATGCAATCCGATACCAACGGATATAAAGAACATAAAGGTGCCCAAAATTCCACTACAAGGTATTCTGAGCTCCATAGTATTGCCAGTTCAACCATTGGAAATATATTTCGGAAATCAGCAACAACCACATGCCAAGAAATGGAAATTAAAAGCCAAGAATGCGAATGCCCTGATTAAATGATTAAAGTACAACTTAATACAACGACAAAAATAGTAAGATTTGATGTCGTGTCCGTTTACCAAGTGACGATCAAGGAAGGCATAGAAGTAATCGAACATAAAAACAAACTAGCTAACCACATTTTTTAAAAAGCCACTTATTCCATGTATCATGACTAACGTTAGAGGCAGATGAAAGGAGCACGCACCAATGGACTGCTGTCAACTGTAATAGTAAATTCAGCTAAGGTAAATCGACGCCAAATTCGTACACGGAACAAAAGAGTGTGCTACTTTACACGATATATATTAAAAACGCAATGTCCTTTAAAAAAATTAAATGGAATTTTGCGGTAGAATCATTGGGGTATTTCAATGCCTCGAAATTAAATTAGCTTAAAATGCTATGTGCTATGTGCACTATTTTCTGTACAAATTGCTTTTATCGTCATATCGTTAGGACCCCCCCAAATTTTATAAAATGCTGGTCATGTTGAAGAACCAACATATGTTGATCATACTACATACAAAAATTGTATTTTTTTTTAAATGCCTACGTATGGGATTTTATTTTTAAATGTCGAGCCCAGTTTGCAAGTCAACAAAATTTTGTTATAAACTGCAATATAAAAATTAAATAAGTAAGTTGTTCGGCTGATAGAAATTCGACATCAAAATCAGTCTAATCCCACCCCGAAAGAATAGTTTAATCCTTGGCGTAAGTTTCCCTTCTGGCCAAGTTAATTCGGCCTGTAACGCGAACGAACCAGAGCACGGACACAATGGACCTAATCCCTTCGGATCCGGCGCAACAAACTAAAAACCGTCATTTCAACGAACAATTTCGCGCCCGAACTTTCTCAGGTCAATTCGTTGCCGCGAGGTATCGGAAGCTCCGCGATAATCCGTGGGGCTGGTTTCGGGTGGGGCGCGGGCGCAGTCCAGGTAGGGGTAATATTAATTTCATTATAAATTGAATATATATTACCGGACCGAAATAATCCCCGGGATTAAAGTCCAACTTCAATGGATATCGAATTATTACTCGTGCATCGTTAATTTTTAAAATCTTTGATCATGTTATAATCCAAATTTAATTAAAAATACATTTGACGGTGGGCTGCTCTGTATGGTATTATGTACTATACAACATGTATGAAACGCGTTCTTTTTTTTTTTAGTTATATTTATCCTCTTTCATCGATGAATATTACGCGGTATTAATGGCGATTGGTTCTGCTGCTGGGTGAAAATTTTGATATTCAAGCACTAATAATAATGAGTAAAATCGACGCGATCTACGTTGTCCTGTGAGAGGATTTCACGGATATTTCGCGTCTTTGTTAAATTTGATTATGAAATTGTTTATGGAGAATGTTATGTCAAAGTTAAAAGGGATAAATAACATAACATGTTATGTTCAATGGTCTTATAATTTTTTTACAGAATTTTATGTTGAACGGTTTTCGAAATTTTACTTAGCGGATCTCAAAAACTGCTAAACTTTGCTGAAACAAATAGCGTTAACGATAAAGATTGTACAGAAAAAGTTTTCGAGAATATAGCGTTAATGAACGAAGTTGTTTATGCGGTGGGCACAATAATCTCTAAAATACATTATAACAGCAAAACAGTAATTATAGCGCGGTAAATTGTTTGAATTGCAAGAATTGTTTGATGACTGTATCCGTTTAGTTATACTTCATTTATATGTGTTGTTTTTGGGTTTCGAGCTTTTCTTTGAGATTTATGTTTTTTTTTTTTTAGTTTCTCGTTGAACAACAAGAATTGTTCCCATCACAGTGCACAGTGCAAATTGATTAATTATTTTTTAACTTCGTTTCAATTTTTGTTAAAATTAAAATATTACGAAATTTTACAATTGCACGACAAAGGTCGTATTTTTTTTAAAAGATGCCAATGTTTGTTTTCAGCTACGGCAATCTATGGGAGACGGGGGCAAGTTGCTACACCGTACAAACTGATACAAGGCGACTTTCCCTATATCCAGGGTCCTTTGTCTATGGCACATTTCTATTTGATCCAATGAATTAAAATTTGGGCACGCTGTAAACCAAAATATTTATTAATATTTTGGTTTACTGTATACATACGCACGAGACTAATATTTATAGTATACATAAAATCTAAAGCCTCGACCGTTCAAAACTGAAGATGATCAATCTTACCTGGTCCCCCATATATATATTTTTTAGAAATTAGACATTTTGGAGAACCATGACAATGAAATTCTAAATATGCAAATAATAATATCATTGCAATCGTATGGCTTACGCGATTCGTTCAGATCTATATTATGAATGGAAACAGAACTTCAAGTGATCAAATTGTAAAAATAAACTCTCGATTTATCCACATGGGTGGTTGTTTAAAAATTATTATATAACAACGCATTCGATTTTCATATTTCTATTAACAGGCAGAAGAAGCTTACATATAACCATTCCGTTTCCTAATCAGGGATCTACTTTCATATATTTCAGGTTTATATTGTGTTTACAAAAAAATGCAATGAGTTAAATAAAAATACTTCATTTCTACTTCAATATAATAAATTGAATAGTGTAGAGTTATTTTTTTACGCATTTATCTCAAAAAAAGATTTGAATTCAGGACCTTTCCTTGTGAAGCACTACATAATTTATTTTCGATATATTCTCTAGAGAGGAAAATATAAAATCAGAATAATACAAAATACGTTTAAAGAAATATACATATTATTTATAAATATGGGCAGAAGCAAGGTGCAAAATAAACCTAATTTTGAATTTGCAATCAACATGATGGACAATGCTTCATCTTGACAACAAGCAAAATGTTTTCCTGTGTCGATTATGGGAACAAAATTTATTTATTTCGCAAATATTTCTTTCTCAAAATTTCACATTATATCTGTTTCTAGTTTGCATTCCCGGTTGTATGATTTTCTATAATGACGCAAGTATATTAACAAATTAACATCAAATAAAACAAAATTGAACAACGCAGCGTAGATGATCAGTAAGATAAAATATTTCTAAAAAAATGTTGCTTTTTTTGTTCATTGTATGTTACTTTTATTTATAATCACCATTTCCTCGTCATTG
This sequence comes from Geotrupes spiniger, assembly GCA_959613385.1. NCBI lineage: Eukaryota > Metazoa > Arthropoda > Insecta > Coleoptera > Geotrupidae > Geotrupes > Geotrupes spiniger. The sequence goes on along the minus strand of OY390737.1, from coordinate 11,961,806 downwards.
TTTTTTTAATTTCTAATATAAATTTTTCATCATGTTTTTTTTAATAATTTATATACGTCCATGTTTATTTGTTGTTTTCGTCAATCAATAATACCACTGTTTTAATATATTTTTTGTACTTATTTATTTATATCTTTGTTAGTATGTTTCAGTTGGTCAGTGCTTTTCTTATGTATACTCTTTGTATAAATAGATAACTACGAGTAAATTAAAATGATTTTTCAATTACGAGAAGGATATTTTAAAGGATTACATGCTCCACACTTTATTTTCTGTTTGATAAAATGTACAGATTTTTTTAATAAATTTCAAACAATTAAACTAATTACATCAATATGGTGTGTAGTAGATTTAAGTCACTTGCCATTATAATAATCAACATAACAGTAGCATTTATGGGGTCAATATGACACTAACGATATATAATTTAAAATGTTATTATACATAAATTAGAACATAATTTCTTTGTTACATCATTTATATTTAAATACTCCATGACCGCGGTTAATTGATCATGCATAGTAAATTGTACACATAATCGACATTCGAAAGGCTGCCAGTAAGGATAGTAGATATGACTGAAGACATTACTTGCACTCTCGATTATTCTTTTGGTAGTTGTACTATAAGCGTGCCAATACAATCAGCAAGAATGATATGTTAATTGACATTCCAGTCTCAGCATAATGTTGATACAAAGAAACAACGGGACATAATTTCAATTTATAACATTTTTGACATTGGTGTTGTGAGTAGATGAACCGTCTTCTTTCTATAAGTCGATTGACAGTAACAGAAGTGCGATGGTCAGTGATAAATACGAAATGAAATGTTGATATTTTAGAAGTAGTGTTGCCAATTCATCAAAAAATTATTTTTTTTAATATACTTTCGCTGGGCAATCTGTTGCGGCGATACGTCAGCGTCCCATAAATTTTAATTTTCGTGCGAACGTTTTCAGCCAAATTGGTTTTCCTAATTCGAACGGATAAATGTTAATGTCTACCGCACCATTACAAGAGCACTATGCCGCGGAAATGGGTTAGCGAGAGGCGAAATTTGATTTACCGACTCGGTCGCCATATTCTCTCCGTAATATCGCGCGAGACGTCCCGCAGGGGGCAGAGAGAATGAGCGAGAGAGAAAGAGAGAGGGAACCCGGCCTGAATTTTAATTAGTACTTAATACGGGGTCGTCGAATAGCAACGGGAACCGAACGCGTCGAAGAAGCGAATTTGCCGGAAAATTGGCTGTTGCGGCGAAATTGAGATTTATGACGAGAATCGGAGAGAGGAGCACACCACACAGACACACACAGCCACCCACACGCACACATGTTCCACTAACTTGCAAACTGCGCCTCTAAGAACTCGTCGAACTTAGATCGGGGTCGTGGAAAGTTGGCTTTGGCTATATATCATCCCTTCATCTTCAACACGGCTGTATTAATCTTTACAATAGAAATTATAAACTATGTCTTGAGTACATGTACATGATCGTGCAGTTTTTTTTTTGTTGCACATTTTTCGAGTATTTTATTACAATTGGCGCGTGATAGGTGTTTACGAATGCATGGTTCCGACATAAATTTATACATGAGGGGGAAATGTGTGAAATAAAATACCTGTCTTTTCCAAGCACATAGAAGACACGAGGCGTTCGTGGCAATCGAAGTAAAGCGTGCGACAGCGCACAGTGACTAGACGCACTGGAACCCGCGTGCGAGGAGCTGGAGGACTAGCAACAGGCGGTATCGCGGCAGACCTCCTGGCAGGGAGGTGGAGTCGTGCCTTCCTGACGTCACGCGTGGCGAAGGCGGTGCATGAATGCGCACTAGGGGTTGCTTGCTTGGGTTGCCATGACGATGTTGCCCGCCCGCGCGTCAACATCGTAGTGCGTCGTCCGTGGTAACCTCTAAAAACGCACCCGCAAAAAATAACCTTGAAACGCAACAAGAATCAATTGGCACTGCAAAAAAATTGTTCCGCCTCACCTCGGGCAGGTAAGGCGGTAGGTGTTCAGGCTAACGCGGCCCCGCTAATTGTCAACTTCATCGCTGTTGACCATGTAAGTCGAGCGAAAGCACCTAGGCTACGGATCCCTCATGTCAAACGTTGAAATAGTATCCCTGGTAACGAGGGCGTCGGAATAACTGAGCTTGTTACGACGACTTGAGCATTCGCAATTTATAGAGGTCCCAATAAGCTGAAAATGGCAGTCATGTGGAAAATTTCTGTTACAGATGCTATAACAACCAGTCATAATGAATTTCGCTCTAATTAGACGGTGATAAGGAAACTCATATTGTACTTTGTAAAAGAGAGCGAGTGGTATTTTCAATGTAGACGACAATAAAACTGATGCTAGCGCACCCAGTATTGGTGCGATAAATTCGTAGGTAAATTATTTTTGTTTACCAGAAACTAACAGTGATAAATTGAATAACAAATATATAATATAATTTCGTATTTCACATTTTCAGATAAAAATGCACAAAGAGCATCATAATAATGCGAAAGACTTCATTCAGGTAAAGATATTTCTATTACGTTTCAATAAACTGAAAATTAGGATGCTGTTACTTTTCAAACATATTCTGCTTTAAATTAAGTTTGCTTACGATTTTCGAAAATTATGAATAATCATGATTTCTAGTTTCGTTTAAGCCTGGATTACTGTACACAGTGACAGTGAATGCATTACCATATAAATCAAGATTTCTAAAGTAAAGGTTAAGCTGTGTTTGTAAAACCAGGCATACTTGTCGTTAACAGATGAATGATTTTACAAATTCTTGGTCAAGTACAAAAGTTTACAGGTTTTATTTGCACATTTTGGTTAATTAAGACAAATGTATGGATCGCAATGGCTGACCAGGTGTTAGTAATTAATAACAAATACCGGTGTCTTCTATTGGGAACTAATTTATTGCAGTCTTCACAGTTGACATTGTAAGAACAAGATAGCTACAAGTTGAGTCACGCTCACGAGATTCGTTAGCCTTTATTAATACATATTTTGGCATGATAAATAATTTAATTAACTATTTATAATATAAGTGACAATCAGTTTGTGAGTGAATATCATTTCCATCTCGACGTGGCTACCCACATTTACTGCTATATAATTATATGGGTATTCACGTCTAGATGGCGGTAATATTTGAATACAAACTGATTGTCATTTGTATTATAAATAGTTAATTCAATTATTTATCATGACAAAATATATATTAACAAAGGCGAAAAAATCTCGTGAGAGTGTCTCAACTTGTAGATATCAACTGTGAAGATTGCAATAAATTAGTTCCCAATAGAAGAGCCCGCTTTTTGTCCCTAATTATTAACACCTGGTCAGCTGCAATGCGATCCATACATTTGTCTTAATTAACCAAAATATGCAAATAAAACATGCTAGCTGTTGTACTTGACCAAGAATTTATAAAATCATTTATCTGTTAATTATTATAATATATATTATTATTGTCACTAACGTTCGCATGACGATACAATTTCCGCAAATTTATGTGTGGTGGTTTGATGGGCCCATAGAGGGCGAAACAAATTAATACATTCGCTGAAATTATACGCTCTTTCAGCGAACATTCCAAAATTAACTTCAAACAACGAAATATTTAATGGAATTTCATCTTATTTTTTCTAAAAAGTTGCTTGACCTATCTACTTAGAAATATCATATATTATGCTTAATTCCATACTCTATATAATCTTATTTTTAATCTTATTTATGAGCAATTTTCGCAAATTTTCCTGAAAGTTTATTTACACAAATCGATTTGTTTGATACTGATTTCATAAATTATTCTTGTCATAATCATGTCCTCATATATAATATTTTAATTATATATTTAGATTACTTATTCGTTATTTCTTTTCTTAAATATCAAATATAATACTATTTAAATTGATATTTAAATCGTCCAATAAATATGTTTACCCTGTGAACACTTAAAATTTATTAGCTTGTTGTCAATTTCTGCCGAAACTTTTTAAGATTTCTTATATGGTAAACAGGCCGCCTTCCTCGCTTATGCTATATAATATTTCTACAGAAAAATCTAATGGCTTTCCAGAGGTTATGCCTGTATTTTTTTCCACTCATATAGATATGAATATATATATATTGCGAGTCCTGTCTGTCATCTGCAGGTAGCTCGTCATGGCGTCACTTAGAAGAACTTAGAAGCAATCAGTTCTTAGAACTTAGCAGAACTGAGTTCATCTAAGCCAGTGAGACCAAGAAGAGCTACCTGAAGATGTCAGATGGGGTTCTGCCGAAATGATGAAGAGACCCTTCGGGAAAATTTCCACAACGCGGTTCGCAATCCGAGAACGTTTCTGCAATGATACGTTTGCAATCTTCTTCAGGTAGGTCTTCTAGCAAGTTTTATGCCACACCTAGCAATGTATTAAATAATATATGCTACACTTTTTATAAAGAATCTCTGAATAAACGAGGTTCATCACTAGAAATGTATGTACATTTTTACAGATTAAGTTAAGTCATATGTACTTAAGAAAAAAGCACTCAAGCTTCGTCAGATGTAACAAAATTTGCCCCTTGATTAGTGTCTTCAATGTGGTTGATCAGTTCACCATTTATAGGCACTACACCCCAATGCCGACTTTCAACAGTACAACGGTACGCAGCAAGTAGTAATTACATCAACTCAATCAAAAGTGACTAAGAATATAATTTATTGCAGAGTACAGAATATTACAATAACAGTTTCCATTTTAATCAATAATATCAAAAAATCAGCCCACTACGACTTTCATAATTCGGTCCAATCCAACCCAATTACCTAATGCAACCAGATACCTGTTATACCGTTTGCAAGACATGGTCTTCTTTTGGTTGGTTTCTTTGCAAATGATGCTCATATTATCATGTCGGATTGTTGCGAAAAGTGCACACCTTAGGAGTATATGAGGAATGACACGAACTGGTTGGCTTACTTTATAATTTTATTAAGCCCGATATCAGCAGCCCACTCTTTCCTTTTTCGAATGTTTCTTGGGACGTGTTACTCTGGTATTCGAATCTCGTATCGCGCATAATTTCCTCTAGAGCTTCACAGTGATTGTTTCGATGTCTTTTAGGTCAACCAGACAATTAAGCATAGTATATTGGGTTCAGGATTGCAGAGGCGATAGAGGAAACATAATTGTCTTATGATTTGCCAGAAAATTGTCAGGGAATGACAAGTGAACTGAGGCCTTTTCTTGTTACAACATGGACCACGTCTCTTACTAGTTTTCGAGGAATTTATATTTCCTTTCAAAGAAAAAATCGCCTTAAATCTACACCTGGAAATAATTATAAATACAGAAGTGGAGGTGACTACTTTGATGCCAGACTCACATAGGATGGAATTGTCGTCTTCTAATTTGTTGAAAGATTTTAAAATTAACATTTTGTATTTAAACCATTACTAATTGCTTTTATACACTTTCAATGCTTATCACAAATATTGTAATAAAGTAACTACGCAATATGCGAATCACAAAATGCAGACATAGTTATCTATATTACCATCCAACGTTTCGAACTGTGATTTACTTTTATATTTAATTCTACACTATGAAGAAGTTCAACCTTAACACTATTCAGCAGTGCAATTTAGTTCATTGGTGTTGGTGCAAATGAGGAAGCATTGCCTCCACTGTACCCCGACTGTTAGGTATTTGCCCAAGAGATGCTTTATTTACTATATTCACCATAACATTTTCGTGGTGACCTGATTATTGTGGCTATTTTCATTAATAGAAATCCTGTTTCCTTATTATAATAGTCGTGCACGAGTCGTCGGCGATAGCTTGTAAGTCTCTAACTTAGGTCTCATAGATTATTGTGTCTACGTACACAACAGTTTTCGGTAGATTGTTTTCGGATTCGCGTTTTTGATAACACGCCTGATGCAGCAAAGTATGACTTATACTACTGATAGGTGTTTAGCACAAGTCTAAAAAGGACGCTTTAGTGGTTGGACACATTTTTACGTTATTGTTTCATCAGGTCTTGGGTGGGCTACTCTATTTTAAATATTCTACATTTTGACATTCTACCCATTAGAAGACTACAATCTGAAGCAATTTTAAACATTTTGACTATAAAAATAATAAAGAACAAATGTCCTTGATGACATCAGCACCAGATTTGTCTGCCGATTAATTTAACTTCTAATGTTCAAATTGCTGAAACCTCCAGAACGAGTGTAAATTCAGATTTTCTTCTCCCAATCTTCTTCCACAAATATTGAGAAAACCACTGCTAAACTGCGAAATCTTCTATAATGTATAAGATTAAAATTTTCTACTACAATCTTCTTAAATCGAAATATTTTGCACTGGAAATTTTCCATCGTTAAATTGCAGAAATATATATTTATTCTTTTCATGAAAATGTTCCTAGATTTCCAAAATGCTTCTACTATTAGAGTTATTAGAGTTAGTCAAGCAAGAGAGTGTACTACTGCTTGGATGCCGTTTTAAGAAATAAATTGTATTATGATAAAAAAATTCTTCTAAAACTAATAATAATATTGACGTGTTTCGAGACTTGCACCAATGGATTGAAGATATCACTAAATGATAATTTGAGTTGCACCAAAGAATATTATTGTATAATAATTAACGGTTTCAAATTAAATAAAAAAATCATGAAAATATGGCAGAGATTAGGAACTGCATATCAAATACTTTACTTGACTATTGAGATTATTCAAATTCAATTTATATGATGATGGTATGGTCATTAAATATAAAAGCAAACTTCTACTGAGAACTAGAAGTTGTCACATCTTTCATGCATGTAATCAAGACATTGAATACAATGTCCTTGATATTTCGAAAGATAACGACAAAGACATCGTAACTGACCAATTCTTGACAAATTCGCCCATTTTGAAAATGTTGTATTGTTTATGAATGAATATGTTTTCGCTGGGAGTTTATAAATTGTTTGTTTAAATTGAACTTGAAGTGGAAATTAAAATTAATTAAATGTACGTTCAATTTTTATTTTCAAATTCGTTTCACGAAATGCTTCTTCCAAAATTCATTAATTTAATAATGAGTCGTTACCATGTAAAATAGACATGGTTCTTATGAAGTGGACGATTGGGGAGGAATTTCCGGTTAATTAATTGTTTAGCAATGATTCAGGTCCAAATCTAAAAATATTATTTCCATGTGTTCCTAAACAAACTGACTCTAGGGTGCGGGCTACGCAGTTTCATATCATTCACAAATATTATTTTTACTTGAACTGCATGTATTCTAAATGTACGAATACATTGGATATTGTATATATACACATTATGTGTCAATTGACATGGACATGTACCGACACGCCCGACCCTAAGGCGAGTTTCGTAAGAACACGTGGAAATAATGTTTGTAGATTAACTTTGGAAACATTGCTAAAGAATAAATTAACTGCAACTTCGTTCCCGGCATAAACACATGGTTACCATTAGTTACCAACGTCTTTGCGCCCAATTTCATTCTCGATCATCTCGAGCTTACATAAAACAAAATATGTTAATAAAGTAATTTTCTACAAAATTCATATTACTCGGGTGTACACATATAGTATGTGTACAAATCCTTTTAAGATAACTAGAAAGCAATGGCAATCTACCTGAGTTATGTGTCGGGGGCTACATAAGATGATTACCAAACTTTTCTCGTTCGTCACAATCGAAAGAAGAGTCTGCCATACCAGAAAGTCTTTATAGCTTTGTTTACTTCGACCCGTATGCAACTTTATATAACCCCAAGTTCGGGTTAGTGGAAGTTTAGGAAATCCATTTTACATCGATAAACTTCAAATTACATGCGCGGGGATTTGGTAAATATATCGTTTCGCGAACTGCCCGCCCGCGCGCCACAGAATATCATCGTTCGCTTCAACATTACATATTGCAATAAGTAGTCGCGAACGAAAAAAATCGTATTATTCTCTCTCAACTCGTCCGGTCTCCGAGTTCATTAGTAAACATATCCGTTTATATGTGGTCGGAAGTTCTAGTACGAATCGAGTTTGTAACAAGCCTCAGGGAAAATTATATTCATCTAATTTTCGAGATCTAGCGGAGGTTATTATCTGCAAGTTAAATTCGAATATCAAATGCGAAATCCGGCCATTTTTTAAATCCAACAAAAAAAAACTAGTCACGAAATACACTGCTCCAGATTTGACCCACAATCGATTTATTCGCATAAGAACTTGACACATAGAAGACATATCGAAAGCAACAGCGGAAGAGAATATAAATGCGGATAGATTATTCTCCATCTGTCTCCTTCTGAAATAAGGTTCATTTGCTCACAATCTGCTTAAAAGGGGATTCGCTTCTTGATGAATTGATGAACGCGTACACCGTAAAATTAGTTGGTCTTGAGCATAAGTACCTTCTTATATCAGCGATACATCTTGGGGTTTATAATGTATATGCAAAACATTTGTACTCAAAGACGACGGCGTATTATTTATTCTACCTTTCTAATCAAAGATGCCATGCACTAATATTATATATTATTTATTTATTTATTATTCTTGTTTGTAGACATTCGTAATATTAAGCTGAAAATATGGTTAATATTAATTTTTATTTTAAACATTCCTGCTGCAATGACATAAGAAACATTTGATCTTGCGTTATAAAGGATTCATATCATCGCTGTGTCGATATGAATTAAAACATATCTTCGATGGATACAAGAGTGTACATTGTAATTTAAAATAGGGGCACGGAAATGATTTTAATAGTTCAAGACTATTAGTATCTAACTTATGAATTGGAAATCGTAAAAGCGTGTATGGTGATGAAAAAAGAATTTTGGAAGATTCCAACATTCAACATATTTTTAGATCGCCATATCAAATTAACAAGAAATCGATTTAATTACCAACTTAATAAGGTTTCAACTGAAGGACTGAGAATTAAAAGCGATCAGTAACATAATATGTTATAAATTTATATATTCTATCTAGTACATTATTTGCATGTATCATATTTTGAAATTTTCCCTTGTTTCGCATTCTTAAAGTTTGTACTATCAATGTTTGCTTATTTTTTTGTACATTTGCTTTGGCATTGAATATTAATACTAATAGTGGAGATACAAGTAGAATATTAACATTATCCCATTATTTAATACTATATACGATATTGTTAGCGTACTATGCTCGCTTAATTGATCGTAATGAATGGTTTATTTGCATATTTCCCTTACCCGCAAACCACGAACTATTCGCTGCAGATAATTCGAAAATAAAAACTGTATTTAATTCAGCTCGACAGAAAACCTCAAATATTTGCTGCGGTTTAATAAATGCGTTTCAATGAAACCCATACTCCAAATAATTAATTAGTAGCATTGACAAAATCAATTCCATAAACCAATGCCAATACGTATCGGTCTACGGCCGAGCTTCAAACAGATATTAATGTTAGTTTCAATATCGGCCTCCATAATTAGAGAAAATTAATAATTTGGAAAATTAAATGCACCCTAGGCAGAAAATATCTATTACGCTCCATTTGCGTATATGTATATACATATTTTACATTTACATTATGTTGAAACGTTAGTGAAATATTTGTTGCGGATTATCTGCACGTATAGTATGTGAAAATTAAGGAAAAAAATATCTTGTTGTTTGTTTAATGCTATCAATCAACATATAATTTATTAAATATTTGTATCTTCAGTTAGCAGGCCCAAACATAATTGTGTAGCACTCAAACAACATTCATAGAAATTTACCTTACATTTCGTTTACAATATGTTAGGGAGAAGCAAATATTAGAAGCCGCTCTGTTATAGAACCATGACTTTTTCCTGTTGGCGCCGTTTACTGTATGTCTGTTCGTGATTCATCGATCATTGTTCTTGAAAACGAGCATGTAGGCACCTCATTCTTGAATTCACTAAATTCCGCATTCATTTATGATATTTATTTTCAATTGGTTTTAACTCTGAAATACTTCTATTAACCTTGCAGTTAGAAGTTTACACAAACGCAGATCCGGCGTATCCCATCATTTAAAATTCAATTTTTATTAAATAAAGGGCTAGTTATTATGCCTGTAATGTATAAAAACGGCATGTAACTGCGTAGAAATTACACGGATGACATTTTAAATAATCTGCACGCATAATATATGGACCATAAACAAAGGACGACAGAGTGTTTTATTGTTATTCGAATATCAATAGCGGTGGACAGCGTTCAACAGTTAACCTGTGCGAACGCAGGTGTACAGTTTCCCGAGGTGCGATTTCCATTACTCAATGAAGACTTGATCTCGGCACGTATTATGGCGATTACGCCTAACATTGTTATACTTTAACCCGGCAGGTATTATATAAAGCAGTGGTGCGAGCTTCATTATCTTCTTATTTGCACGAATCTCATTAAAAGCAACGGCACGTTACAAGGTATTACATACCTGACAGGATAGGGTGACAATGGTATAGAATGTATGACGTAACAACAGGGTAGGAGTAGTGGAGTGTCATGGAACTGCCGCTGGGGGATGCGAGCGACAGTGTTACAGGAGAACAAGAATGGCTCACCTGACCTTACTCTCGCACCCCTTTCCAATCAATACATTCCGTTCCCTTTCAGCGAACGTGGTGCTTAGCACCCCTAAGATCAATTTTTATTGCTTCTAAATACGCTCGTCTCATCACGTATACCCTTGTTTATTCAATTGTTTTAATTCAAAAAAATTATTTATATACAATTGAAAATGACGATCGGAATACAATATTGTAAGTGAACAAACCCTTGAATGATTAAATAAGTTCAGTGTGTACATGTACATACCAATTAAATTCCTCATTTATGGGAGGAGCATAAAGAAAAATAACTTTATCTCATATTAAGCCAAAAATACAAAAAGCTGGAATGGCATTCAATAAACAGCTGTTGTCTCAGGTTCTTTTATATGTTTTTCTCGTTAATTAACTAATTGCGTCCATTGAATTACGTATTAAATAATTTCAAATATTTAATCAGTCTGACAAAATTACTCGCCAATGTGACAGACATAAAAAATGCAATTAAGCAAATATTAGTCTTTCGATGTCGCCTATAGTCATACGGGTGCATGTGTATGTATCATCTTTAACCATCATTCATTCAATACAATATTTTTTAATGACCGGTGTTGCCTCAATCTGACATCCTCGCGATATTGCAATATTTTTTTATTATATGACAAAGGCTGTTGTCATATAATATTTACAATTTACTAATGAAGTAGCTGCCGCATAGTAGTCTCGTTAAGAAAATATACGGCAGTTTATATCTTTATACCTATGATCACAGTTGGTAAGGTTACTCTCTTCGCACCACAATATCGAACCCAACCCAACCCAACCCAATAGTTGATGTCATAACTCAATTTTAATGTAATGTAATGTTATAAACAATGCTTTATTAGAAACTGCCTCAAACTGAGTGCTTCAAAAAAAATATGTCTAAAGCTATGATTTCATACAAAGTTAATGTAAACTGTCATGCGAAAAATATCACAACTTGTGCAGTACTGAAATTGTTCTGCGAAAAATTAAAGAATGAAGAAATGACCTTAAAGTGCGGGCATCAAAAAAGTGCAATTCTATCTAAAGGTCTGATTTCAAACAAAAGTTTTAATTTGTGCACTGCTGAACCTGTTGCACGAACTATGAATTATAAGAATCGATCTTAGTCTGTGGGCTTAAAAAATGCGATTTTGCCTGAAGCTCTGATTTAATACAACGTTAAAATATACGGTCATGTAAAAATATTTGTAACTTGCGCACTACTGACTGTTCAACGAATAATGAATCATACGAATTTGTAGCTTCAAAAAATTTCTCTAAAGGTCTGATTTCCATACCACTTTAAAGTAAAGAGTCATGTAAAAATAATATAACCTGTACACTACCAAAACTGTGATAACATAAAAACATAAAATATGGGCTTCAAAAAACTGATAATCCAGTTTAACTATGAATTATAAGAAATGATCTCAATTTGTGGGCCTCAATAAATTTCGATTTTGTCTGTAGCTCTGATTTCATACAACGTTAAAATATACTTACTTAAATAAACTTGTGCACTATCAACTGTATCCCAACCCAACCCAACTCAACCCAATGGTCGATGTCAAAATAGCAAAGCAAATACAATTCGTCTAAAAGCAAGTAAACAGAACAAAAATTATAATTTAAACAAATATTTCAAAATGCAAGTACAAAATCAAGTATATTTTACTCCTCTTTCTATATTCATGCATAGTATTTTTGTTTAGATTATGATTATGATTTAACTACATTTCTTTGGATCAATTCCGAGTCTTGGTGAAGAATAATTTGAATAAGTTAAAGAATATGCTAGCAAAGCCCTAGGTTGGGTTGTCTTTATCATTCGATAAACTGATAGGTTCAGGTTTTGTGCTATCAAGAGAAACATTATGATTACCATCGTGATTTAAATTAATGTATATTCAAATTCATCGCAACCGTTTGAGCGTTGCCGATGCACTATCCCCTATCGCCAACAATATCCTAGAACAACATAATTCGGTACGTTTTTTTTTAATTTCCTAGCTTCGTCAAAATTTTAAATCGGAATAACTGTATTTGGATTCTCTTAATATTAGAATCAGAGTACCCTCTGAAGTATCCATTAGAGCTCAAGAACAGGTCTACATTGCACACCTTAAAACATATCCCGCATTTCAATTTAAAGAAGCAATTTTATTGTAAATGAACCTTGCAATTTATAAATTCTTCAATTTTACATCATCAAAAGTGAATAACTGGGTACATCGTCGCGAAAGAGACAGACAGAGAAAATTGGTGGTAAGGTGGTGTAGCACGAGATATTTTTTTGAAATGATGGCTACATTGAGCGGATAGCGATAGAAGAAATGCGATAAGATGGACAATAATCAAGTAACTCTCAAGGTGGGAAAATGGAACAAAAATATATGCGACAGCTGGTTTAGTGTTGGAGAGGATAGAAGAGGGTTTGGGTGTTGAATGAGAAGTATTGGAAACTGTTATGGGTGTGTAGGGACAAACGCTGCAACTTTGAAAAATATATATGATATACGACATTGATCTGTGAAAATAATGAGAGATGAATAATTATGAATGGACGCAGATTAAAAGAAGTGAAGATTATGTGGAAAGCAAACAGATAGTTGGCAGAACGAGGGTGTGGTGTTGAAAAGTGCATGTGGTTTGGAAAGGAAATCAAACAATCAATCGGGGAGGGGTAGTACTCAAGGGCAAGATGAATATTTTTTACTGAACTCAATTTTTTCGAATAGTTTCCTACAACATTCCATCTGTCGGGATCACACAGTAAGTGTATTTCTTGTTCATTGTTTTAGATAATGATGGACCAAAGTAATTACAATATTTTGATCTCTTCCAAAGCATTTTCTTTGTTAATTAAACAATGAATCTGTTCTAACCGTTTCCCTATAGCAACATTCCAGCTATCGGAGATATATAACATGGGTATGAGTTTTCATTGTATTTCCTAGGTAATGATGGAGCATAGTTTTGAATGTTGTCCAATGTATTTTTCCTTGAAAAGTAAATAGTTAGCCTGATCATTCTATTCCTTAATATGACATCTTGGATATGACCAACGTTATATTTAACCGCGACATTAAGTATTTAGTTGTTGAATATAAAATAAATAAAATATACGCCAACAAAAAATATAAATCCTTCCATACGGGAGGAAGTGGTATTATTTGAACTGAAAAGGAAGCAATCCTGGGGAATATATAATATACGAGATTGAACTGTGGAAATGAAGAGACTAGGATAAGTATGAATGGATGCAGAGCATCAGAAGTGAAGATTATGTGGAGAACAACCAGATGCTGGTTGAACGGGATGAGAGGAAGTGTGGGATTAAAAAGGATACGTAGTTTGGAAGGGAAGGGTAGAGTAAATCAAAGGCAATAATTAGTTCGAAGGGGTGGGACTGTTGAAGGTAATCAAGGAGAGGGTGGAAGAGGAGATGCCAATGAAGATTCGTTTACTGAACTTATATGTTTCGAGTCATTTCTTATTCATTCCATTCCATTTGTCGGGAGCATACAATAAGTTCATTTCTTGTTGATTTTTTTAGATAATGATGCAGCATAGTAATTTTTGTATTTTGATCATTTCCGTAAATTTCTTTGTCAATTAAATAATTAATCTGTTCGAATCATCTCCCTATAATAACATATTAACATATTGTATTAACAGTTTTAGAGATATATAACATGTGTATGAAATATCGTTGTATTTCCTATGTAATGACGGAGCATAATCTTTGGATGTTTTCCAATGCACTTTCCCTTGAAAATTAAATAATTAATCTGATTATTCTATTCCTCGATATTTTAGGGACTAGATTTATTCGTATTTTCTTCTTTTGATGTTCCCTTGTATACTAATTTTCGTAAAAATGCCTTTTTATCTTAGCTCGTGCCATATATTTAACCACGACATTAAATGTATAGTTTTTCTGAAACACTTCACATCAATATTCAGATGGTTGCATTGCGGTTGAATAATGTATACTATTTTAATCAAATAGACTGGAACAAACTTTCTCTAAGATTAGCTTCATTACAAGAAGCTTTTTTAATATTAGTAAATTGTTGACATACTCTGAGCTGTCACTATATTGATTTTCAGAGATTGCGACATCATAAACGTTAGTTTTCTGCCAATCTATGCATTCTAGAAGCCATACCATCGATATTAATATGTTTTTGTATATTTCTGGAAGGCCTTATATCCAAATTATATGTTGTCAAATTTGGATGTATATAAAAAGTGTTCACCTCTTCTTATCGCATCATCCCCGTTTCATATCATACAATAGTGCAAGGGGGAAATTTTGCTTGTAACATTAAGAAGAAATGATGATAACATTCTTCGCCGGGCAAGATTACTTATCAATATCATCGAAGTGATTTGATATTTGAATTGTTTTTATTACTTTTCGTGTCAGGTTTTGTGAAGTCTCTTAGTTACTCTTCTATAGGTCCAGTAAGATCATAGTTTCTTCTATGTCCCACCAAATTCATGTTCAACCAATTTAGCTACTACTTTATGAGACTAGCCACTACAGCCTCTTAATATATTCATCAAAATAACTGCCTACTGTAGTTTGTTTTATTTCCTTAAACTATATACACTGCATACACTCAACAGTATCCACTAACAATTGCAAAAAAAATTAAATGCAGCAAGAAACCATAAACTTGAAAACATTTTTGCACTTTTCAAAAAGTTGCTAACCGTTGTTGGCTTTTTAAGAATAATAATTGAACAAGTGACATCAAAAAAGGAAAAGTAATAAGAACGCTCGTCATTCTTCTTCGCCACGATAGTTGGCATTAATTATTTCCATACCAATGTTTGCATACCATGATATTTATTGAAAAATAATAACTGATCCATTACCACGTACATATTTAATGCAAACATATAATAGAACGACGTACTTTCTTCAATATGGTGTTTCAGTTGCGTTTCAATTTAAACGTGTCTAGGGAGTCCAGGCAACATTTGTAATTACTCATGTAAGCGCCGTACTAATCAATTTAGGTAACATCGACTCGACTTGTTCGACATATGAAAATTTGATTGAATTTAGATGAAACTGTACCGAATGTCTGTTTAGAAAGTTTAATTAGTTAAAATTCATGTCGTTGTAATACATATAAAATTTGCACAAAAATCGACGACAAAAGTTGATGATATGGAGTGTAGATGTGTCTGTGTATGTTTGTGTGTGTGTGTGTGTATATCAGTCTAAAGTGTTCATATTTGTTCGATGTTCCGAAAAGATAACTTACTTTTAAAAACACACGTCGTTATTGAGACAAACTTAACGTTCGGATCGTAAAGTTTTATCGAACAAAGTTAAATGAGCTGGCAGGAGCAGGCGGCCACTACTTCTAGTCCAGATTCAGTTAAAACTCCGCCGCTGGAGCGCATATTCCGGCAGCGAGAATTACCCCATTGTTGAATGTTCCCGGCGCGGCGTGCATCGGGGGAAACACACGTACACTCACGTTCGGAGGAAAACGATGGATTTTCCCGTTCGAAATTTAACTGAGAATGAAAACGATGACGGTTTATTCGGTAATGGAAGGGGTGATTAGTTTTAGTAATAATGGTAAATTTTGTAGGTGATTTAGGTCAATATTGAAATAGAGAAAACTGGGATATTAAATTTTGCATATTATGGAATCAAAGAATGTTGAGCTTCCAAGTTTTACTTTCTTATATGTAATGTATAAGTAGTAATCATTATTATACAGATATGTAAACGTAGTATACTGATATTATTGTCTCAATAAACAATATAAATGTTTTGAAAATTATTTTAAGATCAATGTCTATCATGATAGTTGTGGCCTGCTAACAAATTCACACAGGACGGAAACCATGGCCCAGGTCTCCTTTTCATTTAAACCTCGAAAGTGCAAATTAAATTAAACAATTAACACAAAATAAAGTAGAACGGTTCCGTGCAAGAACTTCACACTGAATATTTTTCTAAAACAATATAGGCTTACGCAAAATTTTGTAGGCAATGTATACCAGTGCTCTTCCTTTTTGCATTCTCGCCCTCCTCACACCCGACACATTTTCACTACAAACTGAGACAATGTTATAATTTTACACGCGAACGAGCGCGTTCAAGAATTCAATGCAACGACGCCATTTATGTGATAACGATGGTAAATAAAAAAATACCGGTCGTAAAATTTCATTGACCATCCATAAAAGCATTGAAAAGGGTCACGCTAAACATATATAGAGGTCCGCCGCGAATTCTAATAAATAACGTACAGCACGCTTATAAATTTCTCGAAAATATTATTGGTATTCAGTTTTACGGTCGAAAAAACACATCAAATAATTTCGAACTACAATGTGCGGTGCTCTAAATCCGTAGTTGTGAAAACTCGGATATCGGAGAAATGTTTAAACGTTTACAATTGAATAGAAAACAATTCAATTAGTAGTAAGAATTAACGAATTAAAAAAAAAATTAGTAGTAATTGTAGGTAAGCGAATGCTCCCATGTAACCAATTTAGCCTGTTTAAGGACTTTCGGTAATTGCATTATTATGTTTTTAATATAATTTACTTCTATGTTAAAATTGTATTGATTACGAAGTGTGGTTAATATTAATCTGAATCAGTCCCCCTGTGGGGAATTTTAAACTTTCAATTTGAAGCAAATTCCAAGTTTGTTCATCGCTCATAAATCAATAATATAAATTCCAGCCCTAAATATAACAAACGCAAAGGCGAACGATTTCAATGAGCGTCTGGTAAATTAAATACTTTTAAAATTTCATTGTTTTAGTACTTTGGTGTTTTTAATAAACTAGGACATTTTTAATTAAGACTTTGATTTAAAAAATCGTTCATTTTGCATTATCCAGATGAAATATTTACTTAGGACAAACAAACATTGCAAACAAATAGCATTTTATTTCATCGAGGCCCAATGTAAACGAACACGTTTTGTCACATTTGTCCGAATCGACAACCCTCAGCGACATTTCCTCTGGAACCGTTTGATACGACCTACTTTTCAAAATACGTTCGGATCCCTGGATGTTACCCTCATTAGTACGAAAACAGTGATCGCTCAAGGGCAAAACTTTGTATTGCTTTAGCGAAGTAGTAATGACTATCTCAGGAACGACATTTAAAAATAAAGTTCACTAAATTCCGGAAGAATACTGACGAACAATTAATATTGCACACGACTCTTAATTAGAATTAAATTTGTTAATTTGTGGCATGTTACCAAATTAATGCACTTTGATGTGAATCAGTCGATTTTTTAAAACCTTATAATGAAAAATCTGTGCGACGCAGACGGAGTGAAATAAAGACAGTAAAAATAAAATCCTTTGTCCGATAATTCGCTTTCATAAAACCGTTCCATTTATGAATTGTTTCGTGTTTTTGGGGGACGCAAAGTGCTGGGTTGTGAAATACGCCGAGCGGCGCGCGAGATAGCGCAAAAGAATTATTCGTCCATAAATTCTATGACTAACCTTTTTCTACGCCAAATAAAAATGTACCCATAGGAAACGCAAAGGACCAAAACGAATTAAATGACTAATCTACAAACGCGGCTAACTGAAAAATGGATGGAATGTTTTTAAAGTCTATTTGCTGAAAATGGCGGTGTTTATACGCGTATATTAATACCGGACAATGGCGCCGGAAAAAAGTCACTTTAGTCGACGCAATTTTCATTTTATGGAAACAGACGACACGTTTTTCGTGGACTTATTTGCGTATTTGAAATTCAAATTAATATTCTTATTAGTTAGTTTATTTACCACCGCTACTGCTCCCATTGAGACTCACCTGAAAAAGAAAACAAATATTAGAATAAATTATAAAACTATGGAAATCGTTACATATTTTATGAAATTATGATATGAATAGTGGTCTTTAAAACCAATGACATATTTCGTCTAAATAACGATGACTATAGACAATAAAAGACGAGAAAATTATTTAAAAAGTTTTTAAACAACCGAATAACTTACCCCGTAATTACTTTAATTAAATAAATATAACCAATCAAATTTGTCATTTTGGTATTTTTATTTAAAATTCACTTAAATTGTAAAATCATTGTTCTTCATTATGTAAGTATCACATTAGGCAAAATTGATGTTCTACTAAAGTGTTCGTTACGTAGAATTTCTAAAGTCGATAGATGAACATAGAGTCCTGGTTGAGGCGGAACATACTATACAGCGAAAGTCAACCATGGTTTTGTTGTACTAAACGTTCTCAGAAATCACCAACCAATAGCTGTTGGTTGGTGATGTGGAAAATTGAGCTACATATGGCCCGTCATTGTGTTGGCGAGTACAGGTTGATAATTCGTCAACTTGTTCGTAAGATTTGCAATCAGTTTATGTTTTGCTCGAAACCACCGTAAAAATGAACAGAATTGAAGTAATGTTTTGTTCATCAACGATTCTAAATATAATTTAAGTTGCAGTGATGGTTGGCATCGTATGTGGAGAAGGTCACGTGAACGATAAGCTCTATTCATATTTATTTTGAATGTGCGATTAATTTAAGACATTCTTAAACATTTTCAAACAAGTCCAAATTTTATTTTATGATCATGATCACCAAGCCTGAAAGTAGGGGATATGCAATGAACGATTAAGGTATGACGAAAACATAAATACTAAAGAATAAGGGTTTTTCTTACGGTAATAAACATTCAACGATTGTAGGTGAGCAGAGCAGTGGGCGGATTTTTCCACCTTGCACTGCCCACTTCCACCTTTAAAGGTGCGACGCCCGGTACTGATGAATTGTCATATCATTTTTTATCAAACCCAATGTTTATACTTATACAAGTGCAGGTATACCAAAATAATATTTACATGTGTTACACTGTAATTCATGTAAATCAATTCAGTTCCATTTTCAGTTAACTAACAAATTCATACAATATTAATAACATAACTTAACGTAAGTAACGCAAGTGGTGAATTGTTATAATACAATGTTTAAAGTCGTGTTCGCGAATAGATGCAAGATGAGCATCACAGCAGAATGCACACTCGCTGGGGATAACACCGACACAACAGGAAAACCTTTCAGCAAAAATGTCCCGGCGAAATCGCACTAATACGATAACAGGTAACGGCTCCCCAAACCTAATATAAATCTAATTATATTCTCGGATCAAGTGCACGTTAATTAAAATTAACACATGTGAAATGTCTAAGGCGACGCAGTTCTTATTCCCTTCTCCAGAAACACTACGGAACCTGCCGCTATTTAACTAATTAAATTCAATCATGCATTAAGTATAATTACAATTAAGTCTGAATCACTTTGTTTTAATGTAATTACTACTTAGTCGAATGACAACGGATGAACTTTATATTGTTTCGGACTAAATAGTTCAAGCAACAAACAGTCAATTTAATACGTAGGTAGATTCACGTTGTAAAGTTCAGCGATGATAAAACTAATTTTACTCTGCATGTAATTTTCTTGAATGCATTAGCATCTTTATACTGTAAATTGTTATTAATTTTTCGTGAGCTTGATCTAAAGGGTTGTTAATTTTCAACGTATGCATGTATAACCTCTTGAATCATAGACGTAGATATAGCATTAATTTTTAACTTGGCGAAATCAACCTAACATTGAATTAGTTGCTTATTATTTGATAATTTGCATAGTTTTTATAGCCATAGAGACATGGTTGTGATATTCGTAATAAATTGTAGTTTTATTATGTTAACTACCGATATAATAAGCATCCAAATTCTATGAAATTATCTATTTTGCTGAGCAATTGGACGCACGGCAGCCTATTTGTACTAGACTGTGGTCTGGTTAGACGCACTGACCATACATTTACAGTGCAATCGTGGCGAAAATTGTAAACGCGACGGTACCAGTCATAACCGATATCTATATAGAAGAAACTGTGATCGTTATGCTAAAAAATGGTGACAGCATTTTCTCTAGGCGTTAACATATTATGTTATCAGCAAGGATGTGAAACATAGAGAACATGAATTAACACAAACTTGAACAGATTGACATATCTTCACTTAACGTTCATGATACTAAAATTTTGTTTCTTTTTCCGTGACTGCAATGAACTTCAAAATTAATGAAATTGTGAACAGAATAAAAAGTTTATAAAAGCATTTACTGATGAATTATTATCACAAACTTTTCCAATCTTAACGCTACAGAAACTGATAAGAAGGCTGTTAGATTGCTTAAGAGGAGACTTGGTGACAACGATTCTTAGACAGAAATAACAGTATATTATAGGCTACAAGGGCTCAAGCAGAAACAGTATATTTTAAGTGAAACGAGGATGCTTTCTTTAGAACTATGGCACCTCAATCAGAAAATGGCAATAGTTTAAACGGTCAATGTATGGAATGTTTTCTCAAAAAGTTGAAATAAGGTACACACTGCCGGCCAAAATTATCTCATCACACGTCATTAAACAAAATGTATTTCCGTTCCAACTTTACGAACTGTAAAGTGTTAAAGAACTAGATTTATAAAAATAATACACAACAAATAAATTGTCGTGTAATTTGAGTTAGAGCCAAAGACAGCTGAGGGAAGGTTGTTGGTGAATTTGGTAATCTTCTAACTCTTTTATGTACAGCATCCCACAATTGATGAATGAGGTTTAAGTTCGGACTCCTTGCTAGTCATTACATTTGCGATATTTGAAACTCACGGAGATAATGCTGCACTATTCCCACAAAGTGCGATGGTTAGAATGAGTTTCCAGCATATTGGTACTGTACGTCACCGCATAAGTTTCCTCTGGTTAGCACCACCAATTATTAGTGCAGTACCTGAATGGAAAAGATTTTTTTTCTCGCCGAGTGCACTTGTTTCCATTGAAACGGTCCAATAAAGTGGAATAATTTTCACGAGCAATCGTGTTTTATTTTTTGAATATAATCTATGATAATTATGTTACGTATATCCCAAAAAACGGCTATGGAAGTTTTCCTGTCGTCTAAAGATAGTACTTGACAAATATTATAATATGTGTGTTATTGTTATTGTTATTGTTATTGTTATTTCACCATAATTATGTGTATCATGTATTTCTTTTCAAAGAATAATGCCCGGAAAGTATAGAAGTGGTAAGTGCTCACATTAATGCAAAATTATAAGATCAATTAGGGGTAAATATTCTGCAATTCGTGATTTAATTTGACGTGCGTCAAATTACTATCTTCGACAAGGATTCACCAATAATAACAATAAAGTAATCACGGTTTCCCGGTGTGTATGGTGCACTTAATGTGGATAATGATAAAGCGAAGAGTGTTTAACATTGAATGAGAAATCGCACATAGAACTTTTCTTATATCTGCTACTTTCAGTCACTGCACACAAATCAAAACATTATTCCTTCTCTTATTTATATTTTCTTCTCTTGTTCTTCTCTGTTTTCCCAAGGTTCTTGCATGATTTTATGCATGTTGATTGTGCTTTATCACCACTATCGAAATTTGTTTAGTTACAGAATGTTAAATGTATCTTTTATCGTACTTAAATATTCCACCCAAAGGTTATGTTGCTTAAATGTGTATAGCTTTAAAAATTCTAGCACATCTGTGACAGTTCCTACAGGGTTCGCCTATGGATGACTTACACTACAATATTTAACTTGAATATTTTTCTTTTCTTGGATTTTTAATCTGAACACTAAAGTTATTGCTATACATTGGTCATTTATCTTCTGTACTCCTATGGCTACATTTGACGCATCTGTCCTAAAATGTGGTTCACCAATCAGTCTTCAATGTTTCATATTTTTCTGGTTTTTCTCTTCTCATTCATTCTTCACTTCACTTCACTTCGTTTATTTGAAGTTCTTTGAACTGTTCTTGAACTCGATACATCTCTTCGTTATCTTTATCGATGTTTTTCTATTATGTCGTCATTTTCTTCCATTGTCTTATTAGTTTCTTACATTTTCTTATTATTTTCATCGATTTTCTTGTTAGTTTCATCTACAACATCTTTGAGCGTTTTATTATTTTTATGCATGTCCTTTTTATTTTCATCCATCTTCTTATTAGTTTCATTTATTTTGTTTTCTATCGCATCTTTAAGCGTTTTATTATTTTCATACATTATTTTCCTACGTACTCTTTGTCGGATGTGGTACTTGTTTGTTCTTCTTGTATTTGTTTTTCAAAATTCAAGTCACCACATTTTTTTTCATATTTAAAATTGGTTCTTTTTAATTGCCTTAATGAAATCAAAGAATGGAACATTTTAAATACTAAAACACTACTACTAAAACTTTATTTATTTTTAACTTTCAAAAAAAAATTACCCAAACTCGATTTATTAATGACACTTTACTTTCTTTGATTTTCGTATAAAGACACCGTTTACACTACTTGGCAACGTTTTATGTGAATTCTGACAATCGTCGTGGACGCTATAACGGTCAATACGGTACGAATCTCATCGTTTTCTGGCGTTTCTTTTTAGCTTTCCGTGCCTGGATCTGCTTACACTATACTTTTTATCGATGTTAACAGATTCCTGTTTTCTCTTCCACAATTTTAAAATCTTGTCAAAACTTTCTGTCAAAAGTTCGAGCTCGAATACTACATCAGCAGCAGTATCATATTTTGACAACCTGTACGAACATACCGTACAGGTTTAATTAATAGTGTATTCAATGAAAACATTTTTTTTTGTTTTTGTTTTCATCTTATTGCTGATGGATAATGTAGGTTCTGTTGCAAGGAATTTATGCGTCTAAGTCATTTCCGCTGAGAATTTGTCATCCTCGATATTCCATACCATAGTAGGCATCATTTAATTTGTTTGTTTACTAGTAAATTCGACTTAATGGTTCCCATAAATTAAATAATTAATTAGTTTTGAAGTAAATTTAGTAAATTAGTAAATTTTTAAATGTGGTTTAATTAATTTTTTTAATACCAATTGCTGGGCATAATAAATGTTTCGATGTAAATAGTCCTTTTCAAGTATCAACTGTTAAAGATTAAACTTTACTCAAGTCTTTAGTTCCCACAAACTTGGCTAGTCAAAAAAAAAATGGAATCCTATTTTTGGGAAATGGTTGGGGAATATCTGATGAGTATATGTAATAGTTATTTTAGATCGCATTGCTAATTTATTTTCAGGCTCTTTATTATTTCTTGTTTCCTGGCTTCCTTGCACATTGTCTTATTTATGGAATTCTTACAATTTGCGTACGTTGCATACTTTTGGATTCATTATCACTGATTTATCGTTTCGACCAAAGATTTACATTTGCCAACTTTGGAATCATTATGTTTATCACAAATGTCGCTAATAACTCCTATCGTCTGTTTCAAAAATTGAGTTTTTAGCGCAATATCAGCGATTTTCGAAAAATTCAAAGTCAAGGTCGTGTTAATTCAAGGTTCATTTCGCCCAGCACAAGAAGGAATATTAGTTTGTAGATATAGTATTTGCAAAGTACTTGTAATTGTAATTTTTTTACGTTGGTCTTTTTGTATCATTTTAAGCTATTATCCACTTTGCAAAGTTGATAAATATGTTCCTTTTTATTTTCGAAAATAATACCAGTTTAATATTGACGATTACTTTAGAAAGTAAGCTTAATACTAACCAAACATTATTAAATCATGTGGGCTCGTATCAATATTTCGAATTGAACAACGTTAATTTTTGAACTCGATGCACATATAACTCACCATAGTGACGCAATGTTCATATATCGAAGCTGTTAATGGACATGCACACAACATTATTTTGCCAACCTTCTGTTGGTTATTGAGATTGATAAGTATTGTATAAACAAAAAGATTAAATCTGTTAAATTTATAATGTATTTCACTTCGATACATTCAACGAAATTTGCAAGCAAACAAGTACACGCCATTAAGAATACCAATTTCCCCTGTGGTTGGTCTCATAACATGAAAGAGTAATTGTGGCTACTAAGTTTAATATCAAAACAGACCTTCAGTCCATAACACGAAACCTTATTTAGAGAAATCGGTAACACAATCCGTCTATTAATAAACTCGTTACAACAACAAATATAGTCACCAAGTTTGTGCCAGTAACTTAATTTTCAAAACATGTTTAGAAACTTGAAGTAAATCGTGAAACCCGTAAGGGCTCTCAATGAAACGATTTTTAGGAATAAATGTCGAATCAGAACGACTGAAGAACAAATTTGCGTACTTCATGAAGTTTTTTTTTGGCCAGG
The DNA here is from genome assembly GCA_959613385.1 of Geotrupes spiniger. Classification (NCBI taxonomy): domain Eukaryota; kingdom Metazoa; phylum Arthropoda; class Insecta; order Coleoptera; family Geotrupidae; genus Geotrupes; species Geotrupes spiniger. Next base: position 11,936,939 of record OY390737.1, on the reverse strand, counting down.
CGATGGACAAGCTATAAGTATAATTAAGGTGCAAGAAGTATTACAATATTAAGTAGCATATTGTGCGATATCTGAAAAATGTGCATATCGAAATCAATTATATTAAAATTAAATAATACACAAAATATAGTTCATAGCGAGGTTTTAATTTAACTTAATTAATTAATAATAATGAATTAATATTTATCGTTTTTTCTGTTATTGAGTTTATGATAAGTGAATAAATAACAAATTAAAAATACAGAGTTAAGAGTCGATATTTCTGTACAAGTTTTTAATGACTTAATATGTAATTTGTTTAAAAACTCAATAATGGATCCAATATTTGCTTAGGTAATATATATTGATGCCTTACTCCTCAGTTTCGACCAATAATTGTCACGGAGTACTATACATCATAATGTGGTTTTGAAGCATTTATTGATAAATAATTTTAATACTTAAATCAAAGTGGAATTTAATAATACTGGACTACTTTGTATGTTTTAATATTTGAAATATTTTTAAAAAATTAATGTTTATTCTACCGAGTTTTATTAAACTTTCCTTTATAGCTTTGGTGAAACTATAACCACGACAAGTAAAATTGAACAAAATTACTTTTCTTCTCTGAAATATAAACAATAATGAATTTTATTTATTTAGTTTTAGTTCCAATTTATCACAAATTGAATTACAAATTAAATTTGCGTTTAACAAAATTATTGTGAAATAAAATAATAACGCAAACACCAAACGCATACGCACATTCGCATTAAACACGATCACAAAATCAATACGTACAAATTATGTGCTCAGTTCGCTTCAAATCGGTATTTTTATATAACGATGGCTTCATTAAAATGACGACTATGAAAACCGTATGTAGTGTCTGTGTTTCGAACATTATTTACGATACAGTTATTGAGGATGGCTTATTAATACGATTAAGTGAATGCCAAGGATGTAAAATTCAATAGCGAGCCAATTATGGGAGAATTTGCATAGCGTATCAATTTAATTATCTGACAAAAATAAACGGCGATGAAAAATAACGACGAATCGAGATTGGTTTGAGAAAATCCAACAATAAAAGTGTATAAATCGCCGTCGTCTTCGGCACGAGGGAAAACTGATCCGATAAGTATACCTTCGTTGTTGTAATAAGGTGTTATGTTGCGAAAGAGATACGAAATGGGCGAGTGCACCCACCATCATGTAGAAATGGTGGAGGCGCCGCGTTCGACATCTGGTAATGACAGTTCCGAGAAGTAATCGGTTCGGATTGTTCGAGAAGCGGATATCCGGATGCCCGCGGTTAACAACACTAGTATGATTGTGCGGTCACAAGCAATCAATTCCCTTAACATTAAATAGCCGCCAACGCTCCACACCTTATACTCATGCAACCAAATATCGTTTCGGTTTTTCGGCACCGGACTAAAACGCTTTCAAATGTACAATGTTCGACCTTTATTATTTTGATCTTAAATAATTATTTACTTATAAATTGATGCCAATTAAAATTAACAATAATTTAAAAGTGATCGATGCATTGGTGTAATTAGTACTAGCTCGATATATCCTGCTTCGATTTGTTTGTAATTATTTGTGTCATGATGTGGTGATAAGCAAATATTATTCGATCTAAATTAATTTATGTGGGGGTAGTTCATGACGAATTAGCAAAGTATGTAAATGTTAATTTAAAAAAAAATTTAATCGCCATTAGAGTTTTCATTTTCAAATTATTCATTTCAATCGGCACCAGAGTAAACGACACTAAATAAAAACTCGACGCAATTTCTTAAATGTGTTTCCACCGTCGGTAAATATAATTTCGTCTTTTTGGTCCGTGTATTTGCATTTCGGAGACTTTATAATAAAATGTCGATAATTTTCCACGCCAGCGAGCGGAATGGAAGGAAACAGTTAGTCTGTAAAAATATGATTTACGATACCTCCCACGAAACGTTCCCTTAACATATAAACGATTTTAATGAATACGGTTATTTGGAAAAATAAGTGCTTCCACTTCGCATGTTTAATGTGCATCTCTCTATTGCCGTTTGTTTACGCAGATGCTCGCGCTCAAATAAATATTTTTACTTGCTTTGCATAGACCCTACCAATTAGTTTACGTGGATAAAAACTGCAAATTGCCGCATTTCTAGTTGCAGCTGCGTACACGTTGCTGTACCGCGTATATTCGCATTGCACTTAAATGTAAATATCAAACATATTTTAAGGTTATCGATCCATCAGTCATTGAAATAACAATAAACCAACAGATTAGTTTGTGTACGTGTTAGATTTAAAAACAACGTCCGCTTGAAAAGCTGGTCATTTCCACTTGGCTTGTTTCGGTATGATAATAAATCGCGAACACAATCTTTCGGTGTCAGCATTTTCTCCACTTTTTGTACACGAACAATTGTATACAGCTTTCTTTCTCTCCAACGCTCTTAATTCACCGCCAGAGTATTTATCTCAGAAATACGAGACCGCAAAGGCAAGCTGTTTGCGAATAAACGACAGTGTTTACACCAAAACTACGTTACGGGCAAAAAAATTGGCATGATTCGCCCGTTAATTTCAACAATGAAATAATAGAATTGGCATGATAAGGGCTTCTAATAAATTGAGCTTTGCGAGCTTCCACATTTTTTTTTTTTAATTGTATTGATAAAACACCGGAAAATAGGCAATTCAATTCAAGTCAGCGATAAAAAGCTGAAGCCGTATAATAGCGTCTCGCCCTATTAATTATCACAAATTATCGTTGCAGGTATTTTATTATAGAAACTCAATTTGCGGAGACCAATCAAATTCGAATTCTGTACCTCGTTGATAAGCGAGTAGTAAATTCCGCGTAAATGTTGCTTAATTATAGAAGTTTCCCCATAATTAATGGAGTTATTTTCACGGATTCGCGACGGTGACGGTGTATATTTGAATGATACGAAACTCAACTCGGGGGCCTAATAATTTCAAATGTAAATGGAATATTATGTACGCCAATCAAACGTATCGTATACGGTCTGCATGCCACAATAGTCGCTTACTTAGTTTACATCTATTTCCCCGACCGTATTTACAATGTGCCCGTAAACAGATTTGCGATTCTAGTGCTTCACTATGAAAATTTATTTCAACGTTTCAGGTCGCGCTTACGTCGCAACTGAACTGGAAACTCTGAAACATCTGAAATAAATTAATATCATTTTGTATGAAGACGGAAGCGGAACTTGCACATTGAAATTACGGTTGCGCTCATTGCGTCGCATTTTTATTCGAAACATATTTGTGTTGTTAACCAATTCGTTGGGGAAAGGTGAAACTGAAATTTGAAAATTGATATTAAAAATTATTGAACTAAATTTTACGAATACAGGGCCCTTACCACAAACAATAATGAAGAACACCTTACCCGTGTTTTATATTTTCCAACGTATGCCCCAATTTACTAAACACGATGAATATTGGATTTTGCAACAATGTAAAGGATCTTCAATCCGTATGTCATGATTGGTTCTAGTTTTCGAGGTCGCTCATTGTGCTGTGATTGTGCTTCGGAACGTGTGAAAATGCAGAACGTTGCAAAGTCGATTCAAAGTGTTTTTGTTACGTTTGTGGATGTAATATCCTCGGAAAACTTGGAAAAATCATTTTGGAATTTTGGTTTTGCTGTAGTAAACACTGACAAGCCATGGGTACCCACATTGTTTTGTAACGCGTCCAGAACAAAGCTGTACAAGTGGTCACTTGGTGAAAATTAATACTTTTCATTTTCTGTGCCAACGTTATGGAGAGAACAGAAAAATCATGTAGATGATTGGTACTTTTACTCGATGAATGTCGTCAATATAAATGCAAAAAACTAGCACAGTATAAATATCCTGACGTATCATCAGTATCGAAGCTACTTGCTCTGCATCAAAGGCGAGCAATGTTATGGAAAAAACGCATTTAATTTCGCAAAGAGCAGTTTCTTGCCTCACGGTTGCAGGAATGGAAACATCTTGACCATAAAACACAAGTCAGTATGTGCAGAAGTGGAAATCACGCGATTTTACAGTTTTTCAAAAATGAAAATGACATGTGTTTGTGCAATGACATCAAAGGTTTATTTGATGTGATGAATACAACTTATGAGCGAAATGAATGGCGCTTATTCATATATGGTTCTAAGTACAGTTTGAAGGCGGCTCTACTCTACATTGGAAATAAAAAACCATTAATTCCGATTGCTCAAGCAGTACAAACTAAGGAATGCTACGACACAATGCGTACAATTTTGGCCAAGATCAAATACAATGAGCATCAATGGAACATTTGTGGCGATCTAAAGGTTGATAAATAAATAAATTAATCGTACTTAATTTCGAAATATATATTAATTGATTTACATATGCATTGCAGGATATTGGTCCATTGCTTGCGGTGCAATCTGGATTCACGAAATGTGGCTGTTTTTTTGTGTATGTGGGACAGCCGTGCAGTTGATCATCATTGTGTGAGAAAGGTGTGGCCGAGTCGTACCCATTATGAGCCAGGACAACAAAACGTGTCTTCTGTACCACTTGTGAATCCATAGGTGTTTTATTGCCACCTCTTCATATTAAACTTGAGAACTTTGAAAAAGAACTTTGTCAAAGTATATGCTGCGAAAAACTACATTACTCTTTGTCGATCCACGATCCAATTGAACATTATCAGTGACTAAATTGAATTATATGAATAGGACAGGTATTGGTTAATCACTATTTCTAATTCTGGATTTTCATTTCATCACGATTGAAATCTTGGAGTTCAACTTATAAAATAAGAAGCGCACAATAGTCCAAGGCACCAAAATGAAGGATTTACTGCTTTCGCTGGCCATTTATGGATCGCGACAAGCCACTGCCAGCAAGAGCAGTAAATCCTTCATTTTTGTGCCTTGTGAGAAAAATGACTATTGTCCGTTTTGGTGGACCTTAATCATATTTTTCGCAGGTTTTTCGAATTAATATCATAATTTTAGTATTGTTGATGCAATTAATAAATTAATTACAAAAATTACAAAATTACAAAAGGTAGTTGTTTTTGGAATACTTGCGGATGTTGCGTTGCAATGGTGTTTGGTGAATTGATCAAAAAGTGATAAAATAATAAACAATAGAAGCAGCAAGAAGAAAATTCATTGCCAGCGAAATAAAGAGGGGAGACTTTTTTATTATCATACAGGAATTATATAATCATATTTTATTTTGAAGCAAAAGCCAAAGAGAACACGAAAACAGTTGAGGAACCGGTCTTAGCAGATCTAATAATGAAGATCTGAGGCTACAGTATTAAAAATTTTGCATGAAGATTTAGGAGCGAATAGCATGTTGTACTACCGCACAAAAATTTTGTCGGCACCAATTTGAAAGTTTGATTGGCGATAAAGAATTATTTTCGAAAACTATGAGACACGATGAGACATGGGTGTATCACTGCAAGAATACATAAAATGTGTCCACAACAGATCGCCGCCCCCAAAAAAGGCATGAATGCATAATTCATCGGAAAAATCATGGCGACAGGAAGGATTCAATAAGTCAATAGGGAAACAGAGAATTATGTTGCTTTATAGCAATTGTGAGTCCAGATAGGTCAACAACATTTCGGGTCATTTTGGAAATATGTCGGAAACCGTACTCTTGGCATATTCTGGCAAAATTTTCGAGGAAATGAAATCGTCAACCTTGCTGAGTATTTACTCAATGCTCAATTCTACTTTAAATGTTAATAGCAATGTAGACATATCCAAAGATTTGAAACTGCGCACTTTTGTAAAAAATCAGAGACGGCTATCAAGGCAAAAATTGCAGAGACCAAATTACAAAATTATTACTGGAGGCTTCAGATGACGTATATTATAATCGGAGAATGCATATTTATTGAAAAAAGTTATTTCTCCATTGTTTAAATGATCAATCTTAAACACATTTAAATCACAACTGATTACAGTTCCTATGACTATCAAAAGTATATAGTTCGAAAGAAGAAAATGTCATTGTAATATGTTTGAAATTTAGAATGTTGGCTTCTCTTTACCTTGTGCTTAATAATCGAACAGATATCATATGTGACTTGATTGAATTATTTGTAAATGCATTTTTTGTAATTATTTATACTTCATCCAAAGTCTTCATAAGAAAAAAGGTTTATCTCATGATACATTATATACAATTTTGTAGATACAAAGAGTTACAGATGTATGGAAGGAGGAGAAAGTATTTGGTAGGAGGCAAACCGGAGGAAGAAGTATTGGGCGGGGGAAGAGTATAAGAGGTGTGAGGCATGCCGGGCATTAAGAGACGAATGGAAGCGCTGGTGGGGGAGTGTGACGAAATGGTGTGGAGCAAGTAGGACGAGGAGAAGGACATACATTGGAGAGCGAGTTATTAGGGGAAATAAATCAGAGCAGGGAGGAGGGTAGGAAAGGGAGGTTAGAGGTACATATGTTGCAGGCAAGGTGACCAGGTGAGGGTTCGAGAAATATGTGAGCGGACACGAGAGAGTAGAAGAGAGGGAGAGAGAGAGAGAAGAAGCAAACGACGGTTAGGAAGGAGGAGGAGGGCGCACATAATGTACATAGAATGTATATTGAATTCCTGCAATTAAGACAGCTAAGGTGGGGGTTAAAGGAGATAGAATGTAAAAAGGAAGATGCCAACTTTATTTGGCAGCTTCCTTTTATTGTATGCAATTTTAACTTAGATGAAGATTGATTTTGATAACTCCGCAATTCCTATATATGATTTCTATCAACTAGTTTCTCCAAAAAAAATTCTAAAATTACAGTAATAGTTGCACTTCTTTCAAAAGTTTATTCTCAAAATTATGTGCTAGGTTTTATTATTTTAGAAAAAAAACTGTGACTGTTCTTCGACTGAGTCTGTGTCCGCAAACGATGATCGACTTTCTTCGATTACCATCGGGTGAGAAAAAACCTTCGCCTGTGACCCAAGCCTTGTCTGAAGGTAGTTGCAGCAATATTTGTATCCAGTCGTTTGTCAGCATTAAACTCGTTGTAAAGTTATTGTTTATTATGATGGTTCTGACTGTAATTCATCCCATTTTATGTACGATATTAACTTCTGAATTATGTCAAATATTTTAAAATCCTTTTGGAAATTTCCATCACTTTGGTGTTGTTTTTTTAAGTTTCTTCATTCATATTTATCGCATGTTTTCACAGTTCCTTGCCTTCAAGATTATTCGAAATACCCAGCTACTAAAATACTCTAAAAAATATTCACTGTTTACCGCTTGATCAGTTATTAAATTAGGTGTTCAAATTGATCAACGCAATCATCATGTCTAATATTGCAGCCGATTGTCGTGCGCCAATAGAAATTTTTCTCAACATATATCTGATTTAATTTCATCAAAAAACAACAAATTGTAGAAAGTGCGATTTAAAGGTGTTGTAAATCTATGCCCTTTTGCAATACACAATAGAAAGCCATGGCTGTAGATCTTCGTCAAAGTTCAAACCATTCGTCTCGCGCGAAATTATTGATGAGAAACGCTTATTAATAAGAAACATACATCAATTCCAAATCGAGCGCACAAATGGCTTATATATAATGCAATCGACAATGAATAGTTAATAATCCAGCGAAAGGTAATATTTTCCATTAAAAATAAACATTGATAAAATATTCATAAGGAACGAACTTGTTGAACGTTTCCTTAACACGAAAGTTTCGGTCCCGGAACTGAAAATAAAATAGTTGCCCGTTGAACCGTAGCTAATGGAATTATTCCGTTCAAATTTAATGAGAATCGGTTTGATGAAAATTTAATTAATTAACTTCGCGGATTCACTAAACGTTCGTTGTTTAATTAAAATAAAAGTATCCATAATTTAAATAATTGTTGCGCTCTGAAAACGTTTTGGCGTCGGTTAATTTCGGATAATTGACGTACGCGTGCTTGACGTTAAATTGAATCGTGTTTTTATCGCGTCGCAATTAAGGTTGAAAAAAATTACTGATGATCATGTTTAATACTATAATATTAATCTGTTGTGGCAAATGTGTGCATGATGTTATAGAGAATGTCCGAATATGGTGACTCGCAACTGGGATTCATGGCGAAGACATTTAAACATGCAACAATGAAAAATTATCTTTAGGCGAATATATATGGAATGGCAAAAGAAGATAGAAGTATGCATAAAAGGATGTGTGGATTTGCAAGTATTTGATGACCAGTTCATGTACCAAAATAGGATGAACGAAGCAAATGCCAGTGAGCAACATGGAAATATTTCTAAAGGGCCCTGGAAAGGATCAAATTTCTTGTTAAACTTTACGCTATTGAATTTTTTTTGATAGTATGCGGCTTTGCTGATGTTTCTGAAAAGTAAAATGTTTGACAATCAAATTTGTCAAACTTCTTTGATCGTTTCTAGGGCCCTTAAGCCTTGCAGTGATGGGTTAGCGGAAATGGAATAGAAAACTGAAAAAAATATATCAAAAGAAGGGCGATAAAAATAGTGATAGTGTTACAAATAATGGAAATTTTTAATTTAAAAAATACTTTACTTATAACAAAATCGTAAAGAAATTTTGTGCTAGTTTTTCGATTCATTAAATGAAAATTCGCAGCTACGAAAGTTCCGTGAGGGTATCGTATTTCGATGTATTTTCCCGACGTTTTGCATATATTTCTCTATAAATAAATCGCTACCATTATCGAAATCGCAGGCGAATATGCAAGCGACCGTCTGTTCGTGCACGTGCTTCTCTACGATGGATTTCTGTAAAGACGATGTACGTGCGATAACAACTGTCTGCCTACTACAACAGCTTGCCGGACGGGCATACACGGTGACATCTATGAAATTCGGCGAAATAATATTTAGCATTAAAGCTTGCATTAAAAACCTTTATAAATAGCGTGTGTTTACGAATTTGTACTAAAGAGTTTTGTTAATCTTTTAAAGAATGGCATTAGGTTGCATTACATACACCAATTTATGTATTTATTTATTTTTAATTCAGTTTTATTTGTTTTTAATTATGAATTTCGTTTGAATTTACTGACTTGTTCATATTTATATTCTTCTGCTTTATATGTGATTTTACATTTTGTGTAGCATATTAAATATAATTAATATATTGTAAATTGTTATTTCAATTTCATAGTAATCTAGAACCCCCGAGAATCTACGAATACGCTTGTGGTTTATTTAGAATTAAGTTGTAAGCTACAGAAACAGTGAAACTGTGCCTCTGTAACTTTTTTTTTAATATACTATTTTGTTTGCCTAATTTATGTTATATAATGACGCGTGCTACTCAATTATCTATTGTCATATCGTTATAAATTCAATATAAAACTAATACGTCACGTCTCACACATTGTAATAAAACCCCGTTATATTAAATTGTAAAGAAAAATTAATTTTTCTCACGTAATCGTCCCTTCGCACAGGCAGATATTAACGCTTCGCTATGCGATTATAATGATGTAGTTTTTCTCTTGGAGTGCGGGTGGTAAAGTGGTAAACAAACTTTAACAAGGATTTATGCGATGAAATCTTCAAATTGATGAGCGTTTGGCGTGACGAGATATTGACGCAGACAATGGGGTATAAGCGAAGGCCAAGTGGAGCAGTTTTCCTGCAAGGATTGCGCATGACAAAGCAAATACACTCTCCCAACAAGTAATTCAATTTTAATAAAAAGCACGGAGGCAGAGGGAGAAGGCGATTATATTATCTATTTGAATTGGTTGTAGAAAACAGTTACTAGTTTTAGGCGTTTTAAGTCTCATCGATCAAGGTATCTCTACATGTCAAGTTAAATACGCAAAAAAAACATTAAGTACATGATTTGTAATTTAGTAAATAATAATTCCTTGTTCCTATTATTTTAATGAGTTCTTTTCTTTATCATAATTTTACTGTACAATCGAGAAAACAACCGATTATCAACGTGCGCCGTCAGCCTGCAATATAAAAATAATTCACACATAAATAATCAATAAAAAAATGTTTCAACAGGAAATGGACGCGAATAAAATAATTACATATTAAGCCAACCTTTGCAATCCCTAAATAATAGTCTACCAGCTCGTTTGCAAAATATGCCGGATTAAACAACACGCAGTCGTCAAATTGTGGTGTAAATAGCGAATACTAAACAGGAACATGTACATACATGTGAATAGGTAGATATTAATGATGCACATGATATATAGCACCGTATTATCTACCAAATCAAGAGCAGACGCAGCAGCCCATAGTTCAAGTATGATTTGCAATAATAGTTAATTACTACATAGAATGATATCTACAAGCGATGAAAAAGCAGACTGCACACAATTTGAAGAGCGAATTCAGATGAGTAAAACACAATAAAAATATATACACCAGCAACGGTATTTGTTTAATGGGTATCAGCATCAGGAAATGAAGAAGACATTTAGCAGAACTAGGACACAAGTTATAACAAGACGTATGGTAATTCATATTAACCTTATTTTTGTTACACATGCAATAAATGCACCAAAATCAACTAAGACAAAATAACGAGGTTCCAATATCCAGCGTCCGCAAAACTGAAATTACACTAATGCAATCAACCACTAATACACCCACCAATGAGCAAACTCACTTTAGCAGAATTTGGAACCATGTTTACCCAAATTATACGACCTATCAGAGTCGTGCTAAACATGTCCGCTGTGTTAGTTGACATGGTTAAATTCCTAAAAATAGCCCAATGAAACGTAAATGGCTTGGCACAAATACGAAGTAACACACTACGATAAAATTCAACGACATTGGTTTTAAGAAGCAAAACTCCGTTGCTAGACGAAATCTTACTTAAAAATTCCATAATCCACCAATCATTGTAATAAATAATTGGATAGTCAGCTATCTTAGCTAATTGAACGTTACTGTTACCAAAACATGAAATATAAATCATACAGGTCACAGAAAATAAAGTATGCCATATATGATAACAGTTAACTTGGGATGGTAGTAGACCTCCCAAGTGCAAGTTGCAAAAGCATGAAGTAAAATTTCGAAGATTGGCGGATATCGAGGTTAATTACAACAAAATGCAGAATATTATATAATCTAATACAAGAAACTAAACCTTCGTGCCTACCTACGTACCTATTGGCCATGAGACTTTGTAATTAATACGTTCAGCTGCGTAGGTGTAAAAATATGTGCAACATGGCTAGAGAATTTGTAAGTCGTCCAACCAACAAATGAGATAATAGATGCTCATAGTTAATTTTATGAATCTTCGAAAGACTCTCAGAATATTCATCATCAGTACGGACAAGTACTAGCACTGGAGCACCTCAATATAAAAATTATTAAGTTGAACAGACGACTTTTGTTTTACGATGCAGTCAAGACGAATAGTAACGAATAAAAGCAACGACTTTTATTTAAGGTTAGGACGAAAGATTCTAAATTTTGAAATACAAATAACCATTGATGACATTGATCTGTTGCGTGGTTCTCTTTCCACAACGTCGTGGCAGAACTTTAATTTAATTCCGTTCATGTGATGAAGATGGATGTAATGATGGTAAAACTCATATAAATATTACTTTTGATAAATAATTTAAAACAAATCTGAAAATTAACAATAATAAATTCAATATCTAAAAAATATCAACAACCCAAATTTTGCTTTATTTAAAAATAACAAACGTTGGTTCGTCAACGTGTTCAACGTGCACTTCTAGGATGATGAATTTTCTATCCCTGGGACATAAATTCAGTATGAATTGTTCTCCCAGATATATAAGCATAGTATTACTTACAGCAGATATAGAAGATTTGATTTTTTGTTGCCTTGAACGCAGCAGAGATCAGCTAAGGGCACGGATTACCAATATCATTACCAATTTTTACCAGTCATAGTAACAATGTAACTGTTGCTATGCTCGCAGAGGACTAAATAGTCGCATGATCTTGTTCAAGGATATATGGTGGGACCATAAAATCAACTATGCATTACGACCTATTGTCTTATTTGTTAGTTTGTCGACATACAAATTATCTAGCCATGGTGCACACATTTTTACGTCTGCGTTAGTTGAACATACTTATTACAATGTCAAAGATTAGTTTTTAGGTTAGTTGAAGAACTTAACATTTTCAAATTGCCAGATGCGTTCGTTGTCCTTTGACGATTTTTCATTTTTTATCAATGATCTCCTAAACTGAGTACATTCTGTCATCACGGCCGAGTGATCAACAATAGAACAACATTGTAACTTTAGAATCCTTTTTGACTTTAATAACTTTCATCTTATTTCATCAATAATTGCTACTACATTTAAAAATACTTCTATACACAGTACTTCCACTCTAATCACCGTATTAGATAAAGCATCAATTACATTTTAGGTATTAAAAATAGAATCAATAAATTAAGTGTTGAATTTCTTTCTAAGAAATTTATTATACGTAATGTAGATGTTTGTGAACAACGGCTATCCCTGTAACTTGGTAAATAGTCTATTATTTAGCACACATGGGAGAATAGAAGATAATAATATCAATAACAAGGACGAGGGGGTTGTGGTTAACAAACGTCCAACATATAACAGAATAATACAATTTGCAATTCTTGTAACTTTAAAATAGCTAAATACTATTTAAAACCATTAAATCTCTGTTTAGTGTTGCAATAGATAAAGTACCTGAGAAGTACAGGTCGGGAGTTGTCTATAAAATTAATTGCAACGGTTGTCGTAGCTGTTACATTGGGCTACTTGTCCAACACAAAAGTGAAAAAAAATCGTGTTCCGCATCTCTCCATTTTATAGAGAAGAATCATACTTTTAATTTGGACAACGTAATTATTCTTGACATCAATCATCAATCAAATTTCAACCATAGAAATTTCCTTGAAATGAATGTATGCAAAAATATATAATTCCATGCATTTTAGAACAGATATCAATAAGCTAAGCAACAGTTTTGCCTAATTGAACATTCATTTATACACTCCATATGTTGCGATTAAATTGCGACTCAATTTTCCAATTTAATCGTCGATTATCTTCGGTTGGATACACCATTCTTGATGTGTATGGTTGACAATTGTGGAGTCAGCAATTTGTAATCAGACTTTTAGTGTGCACGCACCTAACCCAGTAGTTGACCAACTTTTTATATTATGATCCCATTTTAATCTCAACTTTCGTCGATAAAATTAAATTATGTCTATTGTACCAGTTTCAAGTAATATAACGCACAAATATGTACAATCCACCAGCCCCTTCGGATACTCCAGTAGTAACATTAAAGTAGCTTCTGCGAGGTTCCTTCTTCATTTCCAGAAAAGGTGTTTTCGCTTTGTTAACTTTTAGATAAAATTTTTGCACCATTGTCCTCCTCACTTTACCTTCTTGTACTGTTTTCAATGTTACATCGCCTGAAAAGCTAGACACTGATGCCTTTTATCATATATTAAACCCGTTCCATTGATACTACTTCGCTTTGTTGCATATTCTAACAATGTATTGAACAGTATTGTAAGTTATTATAAGTCCTGATTGGACACCAAAGTACTTTGATAGTATTCCACCTGTACTGCACTCTAAGAGTCATTTCTTCTAACCGTCGCAATTTGGCAAGGAATTAAAGTTCTTTGAAATTCTTCTGCAGATCTAATCTCTTTATGGAGTCATACGCTTGTTTCAAATCTATAAACAGAACTGACAAGTCGCCTCCCTGGGTTCTTTGTTCCCATAATTTCTCGCTAAACGAATCTGGTTTATTGTTGTTCTTCCCGTCGTAAAAAACCAGCCTGGTACTCTCGTACCTGCTCTTCCATATGTTCCCTTAGACTACCATTAATGACTACGTCCAACAGGACTATCGTTCTGTAATTTTTACTTCGTATATATTAGTATGGACCTATTTCACTCTCATGACATTCGTTCTTCTACCCAAATCGTTTACAATAATTCCAATAGCAATTCATTTAGTATTGATGCTCAATTTTTGATAATCTCTATGGATATGTTATTTTCTTTTGGACTTTTATTATACCCGTCTGCGTTCTGTCTCCTAACACAATCGTAGTTAAATCATCTTTTTTATTTTCTTTCTTTTTCCCAAAACGTCTGTCACCTTCTTGACTCCAGTTTTAGTTTGTTTCCATACTTTATTTATGTCGCCCTTTTTGATTTTCATCTGCTTTAAGGGGGGATCCTGCTTTAGAAGGCTCAAATCTATGCCTAATATATCTAAGAATATGTATAAAGAATTATAGCGGCTAATACGCAGTATTTTGAAAGATACAGCACTAAACACATCAGTGAGGTGTCGAGCAAAAAATATACGAACGCTCGGACAAACGAAGCGCGCGCCCCTCCACGCAGTCACATAACACCGAACTATGTACCGAAAAAAGTTCAATCGGTCGTTCGAAACAATAATATTTTGAATTCGTAAGAGCTATAGTAGGATTATAACGAGATATTCCGTAAGTAATCGAAAATTAGCATTTTTCCTGATCATAAACTTTAGAGCGCGTTTTCTCGAGTTTTCGTTTTTACGATTTTTCTAAACTGGTGGGCGTGATTGCGAGAAAACTAGACAAGCAATCAAAACGAAACAAAACTTTTGTTAGCTTCAGTAGCATTTTATTTGATTTGAACTAAAAAGATTAATGAAAAAAAAATTCTAAACAACTTTTTTAGCAAGTTGAAATGATTTTCTCCTGCAAAGAGCACATTTATTTTCAAACCTGAGAAAAATCTTGAATTTCAAATTTTGGTTTTTTTTTAGTTCACCTAGAAGAAAATATATAAGAATTACAATTTTCTTTGGTTTTTTTTGTTTCAGACAAAAATTACGAGCTACATCTTTCCCACCGATTGTAAACTGCAATTGAAAGGTGTTGCACAAATGTGCATAAAAATCGGTTCCGTTTAAATATTTTTCTCTCGAAATATTTTTTTCTTAATGCTCAAATATGCAATAAAATGCTCTAAGAATTTCACTACACTTGCTCATTTTTTTCTGTCCTAAAAAAATTCCCCCAAAAACGCTATTTTAAGGCCTCCTAAAGCAGGATCCCCCCCTTAATGCATATGCTTTTTCATATTTTGCTGCATGTGGTTGCCTCGTAGCTTCTGCTAAATTAGCTTACTGATTTTCGTGATCTGTATGAATGTTTATTTATTAACCAAAACTTTTAGTTTCCTGAAGAAGCAATAATTAAATTGGCAAATATTAAAAAAGTAACCATTGAGTTTCATTGACACCACAAACCGACCGTTAACTCTGACATTCTTTCATTTATTCGAATTTATAGATATTCAAAGAAATACTAACTCCATTGATATCACTTGGGATTGCGACGAGCTCATTCAACTATCCTATAATGCCCGCGCATAACTCATCAGAATTACCCAACCTCAGAAAATAACGCCAGCTATACCGACTATTATAAGTACAAGTGACTATCATTGGTTAATTACTAGAAAATTATATTTCATTTGAAAATATAATAAAAATGAAAATATAATATTAATTGCCAAAACCATAATAAAATCGATATGAAGGCAGTGAATGGGGCGGCAACAACAAATCACACTAAGCAATCATGGAAAGATGTCAATATGACATAATAAGAACCTTGGTGAATGTCCATTGATCAGTAACTAACCAAAGAATCTACAAAGACCCCAAAATCCCCACAATTAAGAAAGCAATACTTCAAAGAAACTTCGAGCGTCACAAAAACTAGAATCTCGTACTAAATACCATACCATGAATGCATAAGAAGACTTTCGCCGGCCTTTCGAACTTATTATTAAATGTGAACGTAATACCATAACATGTACGTACATATATAAAATAAATAAAAAAAATTATGTTTACGTGGCAGGAAAACGTTTTACCTCTTTTGACAGTGATGTAGTATGAATCCACACTTTGTCATTAGACAAAAATGTAACATCCGCAATAAAAATATTTATCATGTGATACAAACGTCGTAACAAAAGTTTAAGACAAAAGAAATAACGCAAGAAGCGGGAAAACATTAGACCGGTTCCTCTGTTTAGATATCATTTCCTCGGAGAAAATCCCATTAGGAAGTGGACATGTGCTGGGCGATCGTGAGAGCGAACCCGGGCGCATACCACATGCCCAAGGGCGGCGTGGGGCTATCTGAAACAAAATGAAAGCCCAACAAAGACTATTTGCTTATTTAAGCATACATATAGCGCGGCTACCGACTGCGAAAAGTCAACGAATGGCGCGCGATATCCGTGTTTTACTTTCACCAGGGTCAACCGGCGAGGAGTATTGCGTGCGATGCACGGAATTTCGAACGGGTCGGTGGTGCAGTCTAGTCACGAATCCGACATTACATTGGAATTCAGGCAACGGATGCTCATCTGTTGCAGAAATACATCAAAGGAACTATATCAGTGATGATATTATTGAAATTAAATGCCAGAAACTCCTTTATTCCCTCCAGTACAATACATTATTGCCATGGTACATATTTTATTGCACGCTGTTGATGATTCCTGCTACACACTTCGTTTGCTTTTACATATCGCCGAAATATATTAATCCAGCTAGATGTATTAATTATACCATAGAAAACACACTACTCTACTAATTATTCGATTTCCAAACGTCTCATTAAATAACATTTAAATTTAAATTTATGCTTAAAATTTATACCTCTCTAGTTTGAAAACTTTTTGATCACATTAGCTAATGTTTCAACGGCTGTAAAAATACTTTCAGTTTGATTCGGGTTACAAATTTCAAACAGTGTCTTGTTTGCTATTGGTTGTTTGTCTGTTTTGTAAGATTGAATAAGCTGAATCTAAACATTTCAAGAAACGAAAATTTTGGCACTAGAAATTAAATATAAATAAATTATGTTTGCAAATTAAAGTGATTTATTAAAGAGGTTAAGATTTTTATAAATGTTATTTTTAAAAAGAAAAGCTTCAGATTTTCGTTTGACCTGTAGATGAGCTGGCATAACATTCACCCACTCGGTGCTTCCTATAGTTTATTTCAAACTTGCACAATTCAAGTTGAAAGTGCAGTCATTTGACTTACAAATAATTACGGCTGGCGGCTGTGGCAGGATGCATTCAACGAATGCAATGTTTATGAAGCGTTGGTAATTATTTGAGTTTGTTACAATATTATTCTTTATTTGCAACGAAACTCAAAGGTTAGCGTCCTCTGTAGACGGTATTGATGTTTTTGTTTGATAAAGATTTTTTCGAATGATACATTTTACTGTGTAGATTAATTCAGTTGCTGATAAAGTATATTACCAGTATTTATGACACATGTACAGTACTGCGAATTGAACCAGTAAAGAAATCTTCAATATTTCTACATGAAATAAAGAAATGGGAAGTAAATGCTATAATTTATACATCGTTGTATTTTTCAAAATTATTCGCCAGCACTTCTTGACGAATAATGCATAATTTATACAAAAAAAAATATATTAATTATTTTATTGGAAATTAATAGTTGGCAATGTTTCATGAAACGTTTCCAAGAAACCATCAGCTTATTCATCAACATCATAAAATCTATCAATAATTGGTAGCTGTACACTTGTATTGTACAACTGTGCATAAATGCTATAAGTAGTGCACTAGATATCAGTTAGGTTAGAGTAACCTTGCTTATGATGACAGCATTAAGAAAGACCGTGAGTAGTGTCGGATGACTACAAATATAGTATTGACGTATAATGAACACACATTAAGAATGAAGGTGCGGTAAAGTATGAACCCGGTGATAACTACCAAAATTAAGTTCACTCACAGCATCTTCACGACAATCACAAATCTGATACAAAAGAATGATATGGAGGTATTGCCCCGTAACCGTTCGAAATCGAGCCAATGCGGTCGACGGCCAATGAATAATTATTTCCGATAAATAAGTCATGTAATTGTGGTATGGTGGCACCTTGTCAACATTTACAATGGATGATGAAATTATATAGTGTATTTGTATAGAGCATTAAACTAACTAACAGCCAATATTCCCGCGATACAAACACAATATAACGTGAGCCTAAATAATAAACAATATTGTTACTTTTTCAGAAATATTGTAACAAAGACAATGCAACTCGGTAAAGTGAATAAGTAGGGATCATTATCACTTGTCTTACAATTTGTTACAGTTACATTTTCAATACGCCTATTGCATTCCGTGTCTATCTAATTAATTATAAAAATAAGCAGCAAATACATTTCCCGAGTAGACGTCACTGCGTTTTCTTTAAGTGATTGTGTCATGAGTTGCAGGTTATAAACTGAACGATGTAGATCAGAGGGAATATATTTTAAGTAGGGTCAGCCGGCAAAGGAAAAGGGAGAAACACTCAAAAATTGGCCAACAATTAAAAAAGGCGTAGGAAAGTTATTTTAAGTCTAAAATTACGCCGTCCTTAAAAAAAATGGATTTAAATCCTGTAAAATGTCAACTGGTCAACAAATTTTTTTATATGATAAGATAAGAAGGCTCGATTTTGTGAAAATATCATGGGCCACGTAAATAACAAAAATTTTATACAATCAATTTGTTTCTCGCACCAATTAACTTTTCCATTATTGGGAAGCATAATATAAATATTGTTAGATTTTGTTGCAAAGACAATTCTCGTAATCGAAGCACCTGAGAACGCATTAGTACCAAAAGCTTAATGTGGTAGGGGTAGTTGAAAACCATGTTATTGGAGCGTTCTTTATAAATGGCAACTTAAGTGGGTCACGTTATTTGGAATGCATACTGTACGAGATATCCAAAGTCAGATAGTTAGCACAGTTAACATAATATGACTGTCCAGACTACGACAATCAGCAGAAGGGGCAATGTTAAATGGCCGCATTGGTCGCCAGATTTTGCTCCTGCTGATTTCTTCTTATGGGGATATATTAAGCACCAAGTTTATAATCACGTCACTGTATGCAATTTAGAAGATATCTTACACGGCGTTTTGATGTGTTACTCCAAATATGCTGGCAAATATGATTCGCAGATTTTACAATAGTGGGGATATTGTTTAGCACAAGAAAGCGATGTGTTTGAACATTGATTGTGAATAGTTAAAAAATATATTAATATTTCTATATTAGTTTCCGCGAGTTGTTTACATTATTTAGACAATCCCAAAGAAAATAAAACAGATAAACAGGAAAGATTGGTTCGATGAGGAGTTGGTAGACAACAATTGAGGTCCCGGATGCAATAACGCACGGAGCGCGCGAAGCTGGGAATAAGTATTGTCCAACCGATCGATATTTTGGGGTAATTTTTTTTCGGAAAATGAATTAAACAAAAATACTATCTTGTGTAACTTCCCGCATCTTTTTTACCCGAACTATTTTTTGATCCGTCAATTAATTTGTCCAGAAAAAAATAAAATAGTGAAGTTTTTTCGTTCGACAATTCAATTAATTTCAATGCTTTTTAAAACTCGAATCGCGAAATCTCGGGAACTATTCGACCAAACTAGTTGAAATTTTTAATGGAACACTGTGACACTTCACTGTCGCGAATAAAGTTATTGCAATCGTCGAAATAATCATTTGTTGGATAATATTCAATAAATAATCAATTGCGCTATGAAACCATGTTCTTTTTTTCGACTAGCGAGGAAGTTTTTCGCTATTGGTCTTGCGGCATTCTCTTTGCGATATCATTGTTCCTTAGACTGTAACGTAAATTTTGATGTATCACTTGGCGTGATAAGTTTAAAACCTGGAAAGTTTTTGCTTTGTAAACAAAAGGTTCGTTTACCGCGCACGAAGCGCTTCCGATCCATTCGCGCTACTTTACTGCGTCTTATTCTTGCAAGCATAGATTAATGCCCAAATTACTTAAGTGTTTATGTGATAATCGTGATTGAAGCATACAGTTATTCTTCTATGCAAGTACTCAATCAAACATACAGCGCATATGAATGAAAAAATTGCCATACGATTACGATTATTTTGGTCACACTCGCGATCGTATAAGGAAAAGTCGAATAATTATTATTGTTTTTATAGACATTTTTTCTAACAACGAAAGAAATACAATGAATAGTATTAACTTGTAATTATTACATCACTAAAATATTAAAAATATCTATAATTTGGGATGTACAGGCGGAAAAAAAATTGCTCGAGCACATTGAAACTGAAAGAGATTATATAGATTTGGTACAAAGTGCTCGAAATCCCCCATTTACTACTGTAGAACAGAAAGACTGCACGGTGAAAGATTTTGAATCTTTAATTTTAAAAAAATACAAAGTTCCGAAAGGACTTAAGATCAGTAAAGCAGTTAAAATTCAGTATTTTGCTAATGGTCAAATTAGTGTTTTCTACGATTATGATAGCGAACCAATTACCTATAAAATAGAGAGGACAGTGTCATTTGACGATATTGTAAATGCTGCAGAAGCTAAACAAATAGGGATTTCACAAGAAAAAATTAAAGATTTAAATGCACTGCTACGATATTTGACTCCAAGAGGTAGAAATTATTTTACATCATATTTAGATGATATGCGTGTTAGAGTAAAGACGGCGAGCAAAACTAATGAATATAAAAAATCTAACAAGCAGGAATGAAAGTAGAAGAAACAAAAGAATCTGCTCCCTAATGATAGATGTTTTTAATATTTTAGTGATGTAATAATTACAAGTTAATACTATTCATTGTATTTCTTTCGTTGTTAGAAAAAATGTCTATAAAAACAATAATAATTATTCGACTTTTCCTTATACGATCGCCCAAAATAATCTTTTGTTTACAGCCGGTAATCGTATTGCATGCATTTTTTTATTCATATGCGCTGTATGTTTGATTGCGTACTTGCATAGAAGAATAACTGTATGCTTCAATCACGATTATCACATAAACACTTAAGTAATTTGGGTATTAAGCTATGCTTGCAAGAATAAAACGCAGTAAAGTAGCGCGAATGGATCGGAAGCGCTTGACGCATCGTGCGCGGTAAACGAACCTTTTGTTTACAAAGCAACAACTTTCCAGGTTTTAAACTTATCACGCCAAGTGATACATCAAAATTTACGTTACAGTATAAGGAACAATGATATCGCAAAGAGAATGCCGCAAGACCAATAGCGAAAAACTTCCTCGCTAGTCGAAAAAAAAGAACATGGTTTTATAGCGCAACTGATTATTTATTGAATATTATCCAACAAATGATTATTTCGACGATTGCAATAACTTTATTCGCGACAGTGAAGTGTCGCAGTGTTCCATTAAAAATTTCAACTAGTTTGGTCGAATAGTTCCCGAGATTTCGCGATTCGAGTTTTAAAAAGCATTGAAATTAATTGAATTGTCGAACGAAAAAATTTCACTATTTTATTGGGAAACATTGGGAAACATTTTAGAATATGGACATTCTAGCATTTTACAACAAATAAAAAAAACAGAAAAAAGTTACCATAGCAAAAATAGCTATTTTAAAAGCAAGGTCTAAAAACTATGAAGATCCAAAATTGTAAAGAGAAAACGAAAAACACATAAGTATGGAATAAAATCGTTCAACAAGTCCAAGACCTTCACGGCCTTTAATGCATAAACATATATAAAGGAAATAAGGAAAAACTGCTTGATGAAGGCTAGATTTTAATAAAGCTGAAAATGTTGTACCAAGTAAAGAATAAAGAACAGTAGACACAAAATGATGAAAAAAATATGTTGAAAAGGACAATGAGATTTTTGTTTGTCACCATTATTTCCGTTTGTGTGTGAAAATGTAAACATGAAATAATAGCGGCAAATTTTAATACACTGTGTCTTCATTCTTCTTCGGTGAATCAAGTACATTATACAATATATACGAACTGATACTTCTCTAACTCGGCCAATTCCAATTGCCAAAACTAACCCATAAACAGGTAGTTTGTCTTTTATGTGCAGCAGAAATTTGCGCTATCTATAGCATATTTCAGAAAATGTCGATAATACATTTTTTACCATAACAGCTGCTTCAATACTGTAGCAAAATATCGATGACTGTGAAACGTTAATCTCTAAAAATAGACGACAGGAAACTCCATCTGTCGTGAAGATATTTATCGAGAAATAATAAAGATTTATATTACGTTTTTCGTAAACGATAACTTCTTGAAATACTGCAAAGTAAACGGTACGACCGGGGCCGTTGCTTTCTAACAATAGCATAATTTCAATACGAGAATTGATAAAACACTGCGGTCAGCGCATGCAATGTCAATATTTGAACTATCAAACTCCTATGCTGCAGCGCCTGTGTACAATAACATCGCGAGCGGACTCAACCATCTGAAATCAAATCAATTTAAATATTCTCTCAAAATACACTTTCTGAAATAAATTAAAGCAAACAATTTGATACAACTATTTATTTCGCAATTAGAGTTTAGCTCGTCAGCCCGTTTGAAGTGATTCGAAGAATCACACTTTATAAATGTTATAATGTGTGATGTCGAAAAATGGAAGATATAAAAATCTATAAAAAGGGCGTATGTACTTGCTTAATATGTGATATTAAGCAGCTGAATCTCGTGTCCACTCAACTTTAAAATTATCTAAATAATTAGCAATATGTCGTACTTTACTTAAGGAAATTCAAATCAGCTTCAAAAATTATTCGCTATTAAAACTTATCCCGCAACAAATCCAATATTATAAAAATAATGTTATAATTTCTCTTATACGTTACGACAAAATTTACGGAAGACGTCGCTCAATTTAATTTGAATACACATTTAAATCCGCCTTTTATGTGCAGTGACGTATTTTAACCAGGAAACTGTTCTCAAGAACAAGAACTTTTCCGAATCAGGTAATGTAGTACACTTGTGTCAACAAAACTGTGAGTAACTACATATTAGAACTTGCAACTTTTCCGTGCCACAGTTTTAGTAAATATAAAAACTTTTACTTCTGTTCTACATTAAAGTTTGAATCTGCAAGCAATTATGACATTCAATAGTATCTTTGGAACATTAAGAACTTCATCTCTCATGGGTATTTCGAACTTTATTACATCTGGAAATCGCTGCGAAACTCGCATTGTTTCCTAATATAAATGAATTGTAAAATTGAATTGTTCGAATGCTAAATATTAATATTAAATTTTTTAACGCAATTCGCTGTTTTGTGTAGGCAAGATCAAATAATATTTGCGATATTAAATTGAATTCCTCATTTCACGCTGGGAAATAAATATTGGCGTATTTTATTATGATTAATAATTGTGGAACCAATTTTAATTGAATATTAAATGTTATGAATGTGTAGGAGCGGACTGAGGGAAGAACAAAGGAATTATTGGATTAGGAGAATTTTATTTATTACTGATAAATAATTAATTATTTGTGAAATAATATTACTGGTTGCTCATGATACCAATAGCCATTTCTTTTAAAAAAATTATTTTTAATTTATTATTTCATGGAAGACGTAACTGCCACCTAATTGCATTAAAACTATTAGCATTTTGAATAAAAACTAATTGACCTGTAATTCGGTTAATTTTAAATAATCCCATTTGCATATTTTCAAACGAATATCGTTCATTACAAAGCACTCTTCTTAAAGACTCGTTACACGTAAGCAATTCGTGCCGATGAATTTTAGTCGAAAACCAACGTTTCGTGGAAGTTCTTGCGTAACTCAAAATAGATAACGCAATTTGGCCGGGGGCGCGAAGATTTTCAAAGGCGTTGGGACCGTCCTAACAAAGTTAGTCTATTAGTGATTACAATGAGAGAGATATTGAAGAATATCGGGCCACGCTCCCGCCTTTCGGAAAGCTATTGATTCGTCGGCTCGCAAACACTCCGTCCGTCTGCGGACCAAATGACTGCTTTGTTTCTTCAGGCGAAATTAATGTTCGTCGACTTTTTTAATACCCGGTTTAACAAGAACGGAACAAAGCGAAGTGTTATTATTTTTATAATAAGGAATTACGGGCCAGACATTCTATCTATTGTGTTATTTCATCACGACTACAATACATGCTGTACTTACTGAAAATAATTAACCTGAAACGCGGAGTGAATTTCGAAAGTTTATTGTACTATTATGGCATTAATATTTAATTTGGTACTTCACAATTTGTTTTGTTACTTTATAAGATCATTTAATTGTAATAATTTTTTAAGGATGAATACCAATGAAACCACAATAAGTAAATTTAATGAACTAATTAAAACAGTTTCTGTTACAAACAATATATTCGAATTATTTCGCTCTGTTTTCTTATTAAAAATTCAAGCTTTACTACTTTGTTAATAGTAATCTAAAAATAAGCTAATAACAGAACTGAACATTGTGATAACTTTTACTTAGATCCAATTATCTAGCTTTATTTGAGCCGCAGCACGTGCAAGTAATAGTGTGTGGTCCAGAATTACCTTCAACGTATAAAAAGAAGATGTTATCACATCATCATTTGTAACACACTTTATCATTAATGGCCTTCACGATATCGATATAACGATGGTTTTATGTTTAAGCGAAATATTTTATTGATTAATAATTTAATTTTATTAATTAATTTAATTTAGAAGCTTTAAATTGATAAGTTTGAAAATCAACAAAGGAATTATGTGTAGTAAATTGCAAAATGTTAACCAAATAATTGTGTTCAAATTAATTAAGTAAACTAAAATATTTAATTAAGATACCTGCAGCAGACCTTTACGTATATTTTCGATTGCGCAATAGATCCTTTAATGTGCTAAATTTTTCAAATATATTTTTTTGAATCATGCATTCAACTGCAATTCGTTTATTAATCTTTAAATATTTATTATCAACATGAAAATTACTATTTAACACGTGAATGGTAATTTACCATCGATGTCTCGTCAGGTCTATAAATTCCTGCGCAAAGTTCAACTATTAAAATATCTGTCAAATTGATTAAATCCCGTCTGATTTATAGTTAATCCTATAATAGCTTAGAGCTTTTCTATTGGAAACCAAAAATGAAAATAAAAGAACGAGGCAATTAAGTTTGCCTCAAATACATTTCTGTTAAACTGTTGATTTTTAATTCATTAACATTGTTCCGGTTTTAAGGACAGAATATAGTTTAAATTTAAGTACAAAATAACTTACTGCACATTATTAAGTTAAACAGACTGCCACATTCC
Organism: Geotrupes spiniger; assembly: GCA_959613385.1. Classification (NCBI taxonomy): domain Eukaryota; kingdom Metazoa; phylum Arthropoda; class Insecta; order Coleoptera; family Geotrupidae; genus Geotrupes; species Geotrupes spiniger. The sequence goes on along the minus strand of OY390737.1, from coordinate 11,911,754 downwards.
AAGCACCTGCATTACGAAATTCATACAAATTTGCAGTAAAGTTTCTCCTGTATAACGTAATAGTTGAATAATTAATACGTCTACAAACCTTCCGACAAAACTGGGTCAATTAATATGATAAATACGGCCGACTAAAGTTGCCTTTATGCCAAATTATAATCAAATAAATCGCAGTGGTACGTGTGGATTGAATTTCGTCGTCATAATCACTTAAAAAAAGACCCAGAACTCTTGTGCGGAAGTATCGTTCGTGCTGGAACAGCGACGGCTCTATATACATTTTATTTGGTGTGCATCAATTTTAATCATTCCAGACACACTCCGACGCGCGTTGCATATCATCAACTTGATAGCAACTAATTTGGATACACATCGATCATATACCGAAAACCATATATTCATATGCATATTCACTTTAATTAAAATGTAATTTGATATTTGAATTTGCATTTTTTGCTTGTGCTATATTCCCTCGACTTCTGCATTATCCACCGTGCGATGTGCATGTTAATTACCATCGAATACAGTGTACGCAACAATATAAATATATACACATTGGTCCAACGCAGTTGCACTTTACAGTTAGAGAACTTTTTTCATTCCTGGTCGATATCTGCATCTTTGTTATTGCTATCAGTTTGAGTTATAAATCCTCGAAACCTGTCAACGAGGACGATTTTTTTATTTTATTTTATTTTTTATTTAAGTTCAATTATTATATGAAGTTGGTTACATTGACTTCATCACAGTCTAAGCTTAAACTGCCCGTAACCACATTGGATGTGTATTCTTATTAAGCAACTTATTCTGAACTCTTCTTATTTTTTCTAAAGTTGAATACCGTGATATGTTTCAATTTACACCAGAACTAGTAGTAACTGAAAAACTATTTCCCTCAGAGTTTTCAAATATTTTAATTGAAGTATTACATAAAATGCTCTATTAGCATAATATCTCTGTGCCCTGGTTTAAAAGAAAGCTGGCTTAAATAAATATGATCGCATTAAAATTATTTCATAGTCTCGTTCCGTCTACGTAACTCCGGCTACTTATTCTGACTTAAATCAATCAATACAACGTTAATAATTGACATCGTTCAGTGCTGAAAGATAATTAAAACTATTCAGAAAATCGCCCGCAAACGCAACTTCATTTTATTATAAAAGACAACCGAATAATTTCTTGCAATACGAATGGGAATGCAGGCAGGTGGACGTAAAACGTTGTAGATAAGCAGAAAGCGGAAGGAACGCCTTTAAAGGGGCTTAAGAATTAAAATACGACGCATGAAATAAAATCAAGTACAATCTTTTCTGCGATGCACGTGTTTGAAAAGTGTTAATTCCGAGAGTGCATCACCTGACGGCCATGCGATGTATACTAGGGGTCTTTCTTCATTGACGAACCCTTCGTCTTCGCTGCTCACTTCGTGTTCATTGAGAGTCGGCGATTTTTGTTGTCACTAGCAGGTAAATGTTCAAGGAAGGGAACATTATGATTTATCTTTTAACCTTCAACTGACCGGTCGGGGTCCATGTGGACCCCAAGTCATCCCTTTTAGGGAATATTTTGTTCTAATTTTAAGTATTGGATTTTGGGCAGTCACCTATAACGTTTTTAGGATTTATTCTGTCTGCTTATTACATTATTTCATTAATTTTCGTTTCTGTTTATTTTTTTTTTTCGGACTGAAAAAGAATACTCGACGCAGAGGAAAACTAATCACTGGCGGATGGAACCTCATAGATATTGCAGGCATAAATGCTTATAAATTATGGCTGTTAGCTAAACCAGATTGGCTAAGAACAGATCAAATGGCCGTAAAATATTCTTATTGGAATTAGGGAAAGAACTAATTTTAATTTCCCTGACCTATCGGAAATTACTCAAGAAACACCCGGGAATGCAAGTGATGGGTGGGGGCATGACATGTGTCAAAGAAAGAACGATCGAAAATGTAGAAAAAATTGTATTAAGTGTAAAAATTTTAGATGCTTAGAACATTTTGTTCTTGACACTTTTTGTAATAAGTACCCAATATTAATAATTTGTAAATTTAAAATGATGATAATAAAAATGATAAATTTGTTATTTTTAATTATAAAAAGCTGATATTTCAATCAGGAGCAACAATCCCAATGCTGCTGGCAATTGTTGGGCGTCATCTCGTGCGTCTTTCTGTTTTTCTATTTCGATGGTTTCTTGGATTATTCTACTTGCGAACTGCTGCATGTTAGCTATTGCTCTTGTGTTATTGAAGACGTCTATGTCTGGCTGTATGTGTCTGTGTCTGTGTCCGTGTCTAAAAAGGATTGATTTTTTCTTCATCCAGGGATCGTATAGAAGGTCTGGATGCTCTGCGTATTTCCCAGATTGAAAATATAATCTGTGCTAGTATTTTGTAGATGTTTTAGTTTCTTGGTATCGAGTGGTGTTGTTACTGCACGATGAGGTGATAGTTGGTGATGGCATTCTTTCGGTATACTGTTCTACCGAGGCTCTTGTTTTTTCTATTTCTCATTACTACGACCAGGAACGGTGGCTGGTTGATTACTTCCACGTCCATGGTGAATTTTATAGCTGCGTGTTCTTTATCGAGGTGTTCCGGGGATATGCCGAGTTTCCTCTAATACGTTACTAGATTACGAAAGTATCCACGTTTAGTAACAACAGCTTTGTTTTTTACTCTGTTGTATCTAGTGCTGTGGTCTTGAGTTACTTCATGAATAGATTTGCTATCACAGGTAACAATGGTGATCACATGGATGTTGCTCTGAGTTGCTGGTCGGTTTGATTCTAAAATGAATATTATATATTCTTCACGAAATTGTAGATTTAACTAGATTCATGATGTGTTTCGGTAGCTGACGATTATTCAAAAAAAATACTCGAATACTCGAAAAAAAAATTACACTCATGCACCACATGAATCACATCAGCACTGCTGAAAAATTTCTTCCCAACTAATGCCCATTTATGTAGACCAAACATAGAAATCATTTTAGGCGAGGATAGGGAACAAGGAGGATGTGATAGCCATTCAAACTTTAATATTGGGCAGTACGTAGAGATTCGCACCTTTTGATTCTGATGACAGGCTTACGACGATTTTACAGGTGCTACAGTATGTGACACTAATAACAATAATCCCATTTGACATACGGTCCTCCAAAGTCACACTTTTTGCATCCCAAAAAAGGCATAAGCATAACCTTCCCTACTGAGAGATTCGTGCGATTTTTTTGAATTTTGTCGAAGACCTATTGCTCCATTCTTTGCTTGATCCCTTTGTTTTGTGGTCTTAATAGGGCTGTCATCCCAGTTACAATTATTGCCATAAAGACACCATCTTCTGCTTCATACCGTTGCAAAAAATCTTCAAACTATCAGACTATCGCTGCTGCAATTCTGGAGTCAATTGATTTGGCATCTGCCTTACTGACACTTTATGAAGCTGGGGATCATGCCAAATGTGAATTAAAATTTCAGCGATTTCATGAATGATGACGATTTCAACTTCCGTTATCAATTCAGGCGATTTGCTTAACCAGGTCGTAGACAATCAGCTACGGATATTGAATTTGTGACTGCATTATATACTTGCTGGCGTAACAAACATGTATAAACATCCATATTGCAGCTTTACTCTACGATGGAGATGCGCAGGAAACGAATAACGGAATTTTTATGTATTTGGATGTAATAATAAATATGCAGAGGAATAAAATAAACTAGTACATGTATTTAGTATCCCGGTACCTGCCTAATTCAAAAAGGCTTACTGTTAAAAAGGAATAAGTAAATAATATATGTCATAAATTTGCGGCAAAATTTCGGATTCAGATTTAATTCGTCCTTTTAAAACAATTCCAATTAAAATATATTTTTTAGTGGTTATGCATTGCTTGCAGCTTGCAGCTCAATGGAAAATACACGTTTGGTGCCAGTTGTTTGTTTTATGAGTGGCTCATAACAAAATATTTCATACAACAATGTTTATGGGATATTGCGTTTTTCCGGTAAAATTAATCGTAATTATAAACATTCAAACTACAAGTTGGAATATTTTCAAAAATTACAGATTGATTGAAATATTTAAAATACAAATAAATATGAAGCTAGAACTTGCCTTGTTTGAAATATAAAAAAGTATCGAGTAAGAAATATTTGAATTTGTGGAGTTATTTTTCTTCGTTCAAATTTGAAAGTCAATACGTTGCATTAATTATTTAAATTACATATACAGCAGTTGCGTGAGTTTCCCCATAACAGTTCTTTCTTATGGGTGGTAAATCATCATCGAAGTTACAGTTTGCGAAAGTTTTTGATAGAGCATGGGTGGTACTCTCGTTCATTGTATACCTGGAGATGTTGAAAAAATTTTACTTTAAGGCTCGTTTCGTTTATACTATACATTATATGAATTTTTACATATTCCGGTAATGTGACTTAATATTATGACATCTATTGATGTATATGCGTACATGCGTTACATTTTATAGAAACTTGGCGCGCAAGACATTAATTCATTTTGTAGGATATTAAACATTGATCTTGATGTATTGAGTTAGTTTATCACTATTTACCACAATTAACACGAATGTGTGTTTCATGAAAATGTGGAAATATCGGCGCCATTCGATTTAAATCGAATTAAATTCTCTGTGTACAGTTAGAAAACATACATTTGCTCGAAGTAAAGTTTGGTCGGTTCTACAAGGGATCAAATTTGCAATTAAAATAATTCGCTTAGCGTGTCATAGGTGGCAGCAAATGAATTTAAAGCATTAAAACGCTGAACGTATAAGTAGCTTAGTGCGCTTGGCTAGAGCTCTACGCAATTATAGCTAATCAGTGGGAAACGCGGTAATCGCAACAAAAATATTGATGTAAACGGGAGCACTTATCGCAGAGCGCGCATAGTTTGTTCAGGCCGTTGCTAATATCACTTTAATTGAATCAAACGACACGTATAGCATTATCGAGTCTTAATTAATAATAAATCGTCATAAAGCACAATTCGAACGGAACATGCGCATAATTTGTTGCACAATTAGTTGTAATTACTCGGCTGCCGACTACTAGAGATGAAACAATGAATTTCGTCGGATGAAATTTTTAATTGGTTCTACACTTTACAGCTAATTTTTAATTACGAGAGCTCGCAATTAAAAGAATTTAAAAGTTTCGTTATTGATTTCTTCGAATTAAATTTAATGAAAAATCACCTAAATTTATTACCAGCTACAAATTGGCGTATTAAGTAAAGATGTGTTTGAATGGAAGAATAATTTACTTTTACATTTTGAAAATGAATGCAATTTATTTGTTAACTGTTTGCTTCTATTCGAAAAACGTAATTTGTTTGCAATTTTGCGAATTCGTATTTATTAGCGGTTCAACTAAAACCCAAGTAATAATATCGCTGATTGTCCCGTGGACTTATCATGCTTCGACTTAACATAAGTCGGTATTAAATTATATAAAGCAACAAGACGAGCACCTGCACTTAACCGAGTTCCGTTCAAACTTCCTTTATGCAGTTGTGGTGTAGCATTAATTATGTCGAGTAGCTCAGGGGTGAATTTTTGCATCTGGGCCAATCATGTTGCCCGTTTTAATAATTTTATCGACCAAATTTCAAGAAATGCATATTTTACTGAAAATTAAAAATGGCACCCATATGAATTCAGCAATTTGGTTAATCTAACATCCTTTTAATTAAGTTAACGTAAATCAAATTTCCAGGCCGCCCCAAAAGGTTTCGGCATGTTACGACTACGAAGTGCTTAAGATTCCATGGTTATGTATCGATATCGACAGCATTTGAATTTGGATCCATTCTTGTTAGGTATTATTGTGAATTTAGGGTTGAGATTTTTACTAGTGAATAAATAAAATAATGATTTAAAATCATATATTTGGTGACATGATCAAGAAACCAGTAACTAAATACAACATGAGAAAATTAAAAAATTGTAGCCTAAAGTATAAAGTATAAGTATAAGTATAAGCAGGTGCAAACGAAACACGATAAGGTTCCCACTTCAAGGCTCATCAAGATGTACATATATAGGCGGAAGATAGGGAAGTAATATACATTATACCACCTCCTTTTTTACCTAACTAATATTTTAATTAACATGTTTCGTAAGTTCTCTGCCTGGATTAATAAACACAAGTAAAAGACTCGGTGGCGTAACTATAGAGACTAACCGTCTTATCGACTAGTTCAAATTTAATTTAGTTGGGGGCCCAAAATATTTTATGATATACAAGTGGCAAACATCATATAAGATAATTGAACTGCCATATTCAAATCATAAACAATACAAAATTTAAATTATCACCATACGTCCGCGGCTCTGTGAAGAAGATAGTAGAGTGATTAAGAAAATTGCTGTGGCGGTTTTGAGAAAGAGGAAAACGTTTGCAAGGATATGCAAAAAGGCTAGTACACGGAAGAGGAAGATTCTTAGTAAACGCTGGTAACTGGGTAGCCACCTAATCAATGTTTGTGAAAATGTGAAACATATTTATTGCTCCCATTACAACACAATTGTTTAAGATTGCCAAACAAAACATAGATACTATTCTCCTACGATAAATTACATCGTAGCCTTGTGTAAATAAGGATGCCTAGAAATTTTATTACACTATCTTCGCCCAGATATGATATTTTAAATGTTAACTTTAAATTTCTTTGTGTTTTGTTTCCGTTAATTTTTTATTTATTGGCTATAAACCAATCACTAGCCTGTGCAAGAGTTTGTAACTCTATTTCATTAACTGCCGCCACCTAATCACGACTAGGAACGCCGTGTCGTCCACATACAATTTTTACAGTTTCTTTGATGTTTGCAGGCAGATCGTTAATATACAATAACAACAACAAAGAACCTAATATCGGTCCTTGGGGAATACAATCTGTTATTTTGTCTTGACTTGAATGGTATGTCTTCTATCATTTAAGCATTTTATGGCATCCCTTGGATGCCATAAAACCATAATTTATCCAGTCAATGTTGATGATCCACGCAACCAAATGCTCTTGTTACATCTACTATCACTGCACGACATAAGTATTTATTGTCAAGACATGTCATCCCTTCACCCTTCAAGAAGAGTGCAAGAAATAACATCTCAAACTATCGGCCAATAGCTTGTATATGTAATTTTGCCAAAGTATTTGAAAAGTGCCTTTTCGATCAACTCTACGCTCAAGTTAGTAACCTGCTATCTGATGCACAGCATGGTTTTAGGAAGGGTAGATCAACCTCCTCTAACTTGTTCTGCGTCACTCAATTTATTGCTCAATCTATTGACGACGGTTCTCAAGTGGATGTTGTGTATACAGACTTCTCTAAAGCATTTGACTCAATGGACCACAGTTTATTACTAAAAAAGCTTTCAGATTTTGGCTTTTCTATTCCTCTTTTAAGATTTCTTGAATCTTACCTTGGCAATAGAAATTATTTTGTTGTTCTCAAGGGTTTTGCATCTGTAGCCTTTGCTGCTACCTCGGGAGTTCCTCAGGGTTCGATTCTCGGGCCCCTACTATTCAACATCTTCATTAATGATATCGTTGACAATCTGCTCGTATTACACTTACTCTACGCCGATGATTTAAAAATCTTCTGCAGAGTCACTTCTATTGCAGACTGTGCTGCACTCCAGACTGAACTGAATAAAATTGCTCATTGGTGCATTCTAAATAAGCTTCTTCTGAATACTTCAAAATGCATGGTTATGTCTTTTACGACTAAATCAAACGCTCTCGTGTATCCTTATGTCCTGGACAATACTACATTAGAGAGGCCTCTTACCCTTCGTGATCTCGGTGTTGTCTTTGATCGAAAGCTCTCTTTTGCTGCACATATCCAAAGCGTTACATCTGAAGCTACTAGAATACTAGGTTTTATTATTCGAAATGGCAGCAGCTTTGCACGTATCGAAACTTTAGTTAATCTCTACTGTGCATTTGTTCGCTCTAAATTTGAATATGCCTCATGTATCTGGTGTCCTATGTAGAGTGGTAGCATTTATTCCATCGAGAAAGTTCAAGGGCGCTTTCTGAAATATCTGTTTTTCAAGTCCAACGGTCACTACCCGCAATTTGGGTATCCTTATGATTCCCTTCTGGATCATTTTTCATTCGATACACTTGCACATAGACGCATCGTTACGTCCTTGACCTTTCTACATAAGGTAGTCAATGGCTCCATCTCTTGTGGAGAAATTGTGCAAGCTTTAAATTTTCGCACGCCTAGATTATCGTCTCGTTTGAGCAACTGCTTCTACTTGCCAACTCCAAGAACAAATATTTTGCAACATTCCCCGGTGTTCATCATGTGTAATAATTACAACTGGCGCCAAGCAGAGTTTGACATCTTCTCATGCAGTTGTGATATTATAAAAAGCATCAAATAAGTGAGTGTACCAATCGGCTGTATTATGTTAAGCAATGAGGCGTTCTTGTGCACATATATTGATTATAGTCTTTTCTCAATATTTATAAGCAACAATTTAAGTTATTTTTTGCAGGAATTATTGTAACTGATTTATTAAGTTATTTTATTTTTATCACATTTGTGTATTATGTTATTTTTCCATCCTACTCCGTTATTGGATTTTGTCTGTGGAGTATTGTATTGAATTAAATAAATAAATAAATAAATAATCTTACCAACTATATTTAGCATTGCATCAAGAGTTTATTTACCTTGTCTCTACCCAAATTGTTCTTAGAGTGGTCTTCAGGTTTTTGTATTCTGTATCAATATAATAGAACTGTGCATATTGTTTAATTGCATGTATCGCGTCTAGTCGGTTTTCCACCGATTTGAGATCGTTATTGTTGTTATTGTATATCTTAATCATTTTTTCTTCGCTTTACACATTGTGATACTTTTTGTCTTGATTTTTTTTTAAAGTCTTTAAATATAAGTATATTGAAAAAGTCGTGAAAAGCAAGTGATGTATTGCAGTACATATACACCCAAGATCAACATGCATGTTGCAAGCTACTCAAAAATTTGTTTCAGCTCTTGTGATCTATTTGTCCCAAATTGTACATTGGCGCAATTTCACTTTCTACATCAAAATTGATTACTGTCTCAATACTATAATGATCTGATATGACTATGATTTGTTACTGTAGATACGCATGAACAATTCAACATTGTTGTGTACACAGTATCTATGCAGTTCTTGGTACTTCGTGCCAATCATCTACTTTTCAATGTATCACTTAGGAAGTTTATAATAAAATCACCTCGCAATAAAATTTCGCTGCACTGTTTAATGCAATCAGCAGTTTATTAAAAATGATAAAATGATAAGGCGATCGGTATAGTGTTAAAATAATTACATTATATTTTATTAGATTATTGGCTGTCATTTCAATTTTTTCCTCATTTAAATAATTTATGCAATCATTATTATATATTTAACTTAAACGATTACTCCACCGTGAGTATAGTAAAAAAAAAATTTTCAAAAACTTCACAAACAATTATTATTTCTTGATAATTGATTTGGTGTGATTATGTTTAACAGCTGTATTTCTGATAGGAGGCGCTCGATTCTTGTTAAAAGCCTTTTCTATGCGTTTCTTGGAATGGTACAGGACCGAGGATGGTCCTGTACAATTATGCCACTATATTCTGCGATAAATAGATGCTATTTGCATACCAACTCGTGTACAATCTTTTACCGTATCTAAATTTGTGTACTAGCACTTGCAGTAGCGAATGTAGTTACATACAGAAAAAACTTCGACATTTTCAAAGCGTTAAATTTAATTGATTTAATCTTTTCCCGGGAAACTTTCGTATTACGTCGTTACTCTGTGAAATTGAAGTTCGAAAAAGAAATGAAACGATGTAGAATTCGGGTGAGCGCATAACACGTTTACCGTGACGGGGCCTAACATTTCATCGGTTGTAATTATAACGGAGAACGGAGAAGTGTGTGGCAGCTTTGTGATTAAAATCGAGTATTCGTAGCGCGAGAATTAACCGTTGTATTCCGGACTGGGCGGGAAGCTGCGATGATGAATGCCTCCGAAGTTGTGTGTAAAAGTCGTTAATAATACTCAAAACCGGCGCTTACCTTGGTTATAATAATTCTCTACATCTTCGGGGAGTTCAAAGTTCCCCGTGTAACGAGATAGCGAGAAACAGATACCAGAGGAAATTTGTCTTCGGGATGGGAGGAGAGGTGAACTGCGAATAAGGCAACAACGTATATATGAGGGCACCCGGCTGGCAAATATAGCCAAAACAAACTCATCGCAACAAAGTTTCGGGGGAAATAGTGTGCTTTATTCACCTTCCGCCCGTCACCGGTGTCTAGGCGTTGACAAACGACCGATGCCAAGCTTCGCATTTGTTCTACCTACGCCTTAATAGAGGGACTGTATCAGAAATTGCACAGATAGAGATTTGTATTCCGGTGACGTCGAATAATTGAACTAGACCTCATCATTCTTTCTGAACCTACCCAACTTTTCCCTCAACAGATACAACTTTGAACATTATCGTTTGTAAATTGGCACTAAATCAAATAATAGATTTAAACACACTATACAAACACAAAAAGACATTTCGATAAGCTTACTTTTATTGCCGCAGACATGAAAAGTTCGACGCAGCACTTTGAGTATGTAATAACAAAAATTATGTAACTTAATAATAATGCAATGAATTTTAACTAGAATTTCGTTGCAAGTAAGCAACTTCCTAATAAGTAGGGCATAGTTGCATCATCAATTTGGGAACAAAGCTTTGATAAGAGTTTTGTTGCAACAGTGTAACTTTAATTTAAGATTGCAAACTTCCATACCATATACAATGGGATTATAGTTTACTCTATAATCATCCTCCAGTAATAGGGAGCGAACTTGCATCCACGACAACGTAATGCACGTTAGAAGGATGACTTACAATACGATAACAAGATTAAATGAATCTCGTGCACTATATGTTCAGGCATATATCAATACGTAAGATGTCTTAAATGGCAAGTAATCCGGTAAGTTTATATTGATTGTAGAAACGTGTAATTACGTAATTCATCAGGTTAAAATTTATCTTTAAGTAAATTTATGTTTGATGTTGGCGTATTCTTAAAATCCAAACTTGAATCACATTGATTTTAATGACGTACATAACTCGAGTTTACATCACATTTATTAAATTATTTCGTTTGAAGAACTACCAAACTTTTAATATGTTTACGTAGGCCATAGTTATCGGCGATGATAATGGATAATATTGAAAAAATGAATATATAGTTTGCTGCATCGCAATCATTATAATCAGAATTTCACTATTTCAAAATTTAATATTTACGAGACCCTACGAACACGGAGCAAAGAAAATTGACGAAAATCGACTCGCCGAGACCTAACCACTACAACATAAGCGAACTTTGCTGGGGTTCAGCGACCACCGGAAATCACACCGTTGCAAGTAATAAAATAAAATATATAATTAAATTATTATAAAAATATGGTAAATTCGATAAAATAACAAATAACAAATAATATAATGGCCAAAGGATCATTGACTTCTGTATATTGAATGACTTAGCAGTAGGTTATACATAGTTTGATCATAAAATGATGAAGTGGTTACTAAAGGAGACAGTAGCCACTTCAATAGTAGCTTAATACTAGCAGAAATATTTAATAAATCAAATTTAATGGACGTCAAAGTAAAAATAGGAAGTGACCATTACTTAGTTGAATCAAACTGATACTAATTAAAAATCAAAAGCCAAAGCAATGAGTGGCAAAGTTAGAATACCGACAAAACAAAAGTTACAAATTACAAAAAAAAACCGACTGAAGAAAATTTAAAAGATTTAGGTAACCTATGAAACTAAAAAATTAGTTAAGAATGTGGTTGCAGAAGTTTGTGGAAGCAGCAAAAGTGCAGGCAGGAGGAAACAAACAACTATGCAACTAAAGAAGAGGTCAAGAAGGAAAAAGCACTATGTTCGACATATATAAAAAGCAAAGAGAAGAATAAAAATGGCAAAAGACACAAACAGTAAGTCATTGCAAGAATTTTATGAGAAAGGCCCGATGAAACTGTAAGGTACTTTACAAGGATACTATGTAGTTCAAAGACAGAAATAAAGAATCCACTGACAAACGTAAAGGATAAGGAATGAAACACTATTTCAAATGCAGCAGAAATACTAGTCAGATGGTATGAGTATTATACTATATATAGAAAATAGAGAACTAATCAAAAGACAAGAAGGATGGAAGAAGACAACCAAGAACAAGAAAATCGAGAACAGGAAAAAAGAATCGAAAGAAAAAATAAAAATTGGAGAAGTAGAAGAGGCAGTTAAAAAATTAAAAATAGCAAGGCACCCGGGATAAACGACATAAGCCCGGAAATAATAAAATATTTGGAAAAAGACTCAAAACTCATACACAAAATAATGCAGATAGCGTGGGACATCCAGGAGATTCCTCAGAAAGAGAGCAATATTGACACCTATTTATAAAAAGGAGATGAAATGATATGAAGTAATTAGTGGAGTATATCTTTATGTATAACTTTTGGAAATGATAATAGAAAATAGATTAAGAAAACAATTAGAGCCCACTTTTTGGACAATTTTAGATTTAGAGGAAGGATTGGACCTTCGTATTTCGAAAATTATCCGAAGAAATAAAGAAGGAATAAATAAAAGAGGAATAAATGAGAAAATCATTGAAACGATAAATTATGTACGGGCTTGCAAATATTATGTGCGTACATCGTTATGGTCGAAACGTTTAAAACAGAGAAAGGAGACAGACAAGGCGGAATAATAAGTCCCCTGGTAGTCATCACGCTTGAAGCAAAGAAGAAACATAAATGCAAAATAAAATAAAAGCATGGTCAGAAATATTAATGAAACAGATGCAATGATAGGAGCATATGCTTTAATAAAACAATTAATAAGCCAACTAAAATTAAAGTGTACGAAATGCAGAAATTAACAGAATACTGGCAGGGGAGGGTAATACAGGGCAAGAAGCGAAGATATTGGCACAGGATTGAGATACATGGCGAGACATATTAACCGTTACATCTTTGGTAGAAAAAGACTAGGGATAAATAACTAAGTACAAAAATAACTGGCTGTTTTGGAATGGAATCCATAATAGCAAATATCTTCCAAAATGAACTTTAAATAATTAACTGCAATTAAAATAGAAGAAATGGGCGATAGGCAATTCACGTCTGAGTACATCAAGCGACTTTCTGTGCTGTGTACATTAACCATATAGCACAAACAGTTAAATTTTTATACATATATAATATGTGCAAATAATGTATACGAACATTATACAAATTTCCAGCAATTACAGAAAAATACTACCTGTAAATGTACTCGATTTGAATAACAAGAAGGTGCGATCATTTAACAAAATTCCGTTATGAATTTTATAATTAATTAGAATGGTCGTTGGCTAAATTAACACAACGCGCACATTAACCTGTGAAACTATCAAAAAGAGAAAAATTGGCCGTTTTGCGAAAACGCCGAGAAGAACTGAAAAAAAGAAGGAAAATGTGGATCAGGAGAATAAAATAAAATATTCTAGCAAGGGAGACAAAAGAATAGAGGTAATAACTGAAGAAAAGAAAATAAAATTAGGTACTTGGAACGTAACCATTATGGCCGGGAAGAAAATGGAAATGTAGTTGAATTCGGAATTAGCCTAATGGAAAATGGAAATATGAAACTTAAGCTATTATATCAAAGATAGGACACATGAGCAAGTTGGAATAATCGCAAGAGACGAATTAAATGGAACCAAATAATATTGATATTGGGTGATAATACCTGGATTCGAACAGATAAAGATACATGCGTAGCAAATTAGGATATCTTAAGTAGAAATGGCCGCAAATTGTGCCATTTTGACAAAGAAATGAATTCCTGATAGGGAATACATTCTAGGACAAACCATTCTAGGAACGTTATATGTTAGATTAACATAGAGAGGCATAAAAAAATGTGAAGCGCAAAAAATTACAAATACCGTAGGACAAATAAAAACAATAATAGATGTAGACATTTCCACACAACATATATTTGTGATAGTGGCACATGCATAGGAGAAATAGAAGAATTAAATCAAGAAAGATTAAACACAAAAATGTCAAGAAGAATTATATAAACAAGTAAAAAGAATATATGATTACAAGCAGAATTGGACCTTAGATGAAGATTGGAAAAACTAGTAAAATCAGTTAGGGAAAGTAGAAGTATGTACGAAAGAAAATACTACAACAAAATAAAAACAATGTGATGGTAGACCGTAAACATTAGAACAAGTAATAAAACAGAAGAAAGAATCTTGGAAACTGTATATTGAGAGCAAGAATAAAAAGAATAAGTAGATACAAAAGAATGAAGAAATTAAGCAAAACAGGAAAGTTGAAAGGAGTTTGGTCGAACTATAGATAAAGCATACGAAGCAATAAGAAGGATTTTTGCAACATTATAATATCACTGAAAAGAAGACGAGATAAAGCATAGGAGGAATAAACGATAAAGAAGGAATTATTACCATATAAGCAGAAGCTGTGGATGGATGAGTATTATATAAAAGAGAAATGAGGTTAAACTTCAAAACGAAGGAACGTATGGAGAATGTAAACGAGAAAAATTAAATAGAGGTGAACGTACTATATATTTTTTTGGAAGAATTATAAAAAGCAATACAAGAAATAAAAACACTTACGGTGAGCGGATAAAATCGAATGTAATTTTTTTAGATAATGCCAAACAATGGTTACTGCAGATGTCCAGGAAAGAATGTAAATAAGAGAAGATCCCAAATCAGAGAGTTATAATAATTATAGAGTGATATCTCGTTTACAAAATATACGAAAATAATTGAGAAACTGTTAAGGGAACTGCTGCAAACAATTTGGACGAAAAGAGACAGGTAAACAGGAAAATATTAAAATATTGAGGAATAAAAGACAAATGGAATAATCGATAGAAAAATATTACGAAAATCACTTAAGTAAATAAATGTTAAACAGAAGATCATCAAAGTAATATACATTGTATGTTGAAATACAGCTTTTTGGAAAAACATCGTGAAAGTTCAAAATAGCAAAGGAAATAAATCAATGGGATAGTAAATGTAAATAGTCTAGCATATGCTGATGACACTGTACCTATAAATTGGTAAAGATATCGTCAGAAGAGATAGAAGTGAAAAGAAAAGGAAAGAAGTAAAAGGGTAAACGGCAAGAGTAGGAAGATAGAAATAAAGGTACAGGAATTGAAGAAAGTGACAGGATACAAGCTCCTAGGAAGTTTCCGGAATGAAAAATACATACAGAAACTACTAACAGAGTCAGGAAGGTAAATAACTAAAAAAATACAATAATGAGAAAGAATGAATGAGTAAAGAAATGAAACTATAGTGGGTAATCTAGAAAAAGCGTTAAGGAAGAGTGAAAACATGGAAATTAAATTTATAAAAAAGGTAGGAAAATCATAGTGGTATAGAATAAGAAATTCAACTATTAGGCAACTAATATACATAGTGGTATAGAATAAGAAATTCAACTATTAGGCAACTAGTTGTTCAGAAAAAAATCTAATGATCAAAATAGAGAAGAAAGAACGTAACTTGCATGTGCATCCCAACATAATGAAGCAAAATAGCAAAGTGGAAACATTGAGTCAGGAAGATTGGCAAAAAGAAGAACGGGTAGACGGAGGAAGAAATTAGAGGACCTGGTTGGAATGAAAGATCAGGATCAGGAGGAATGGAAGAAATATATACAAGACTATGAAGAAAGATAAGGATAAGAGGCCGAAAAAGAAGAAGACTGATTCAATATAGCCGTACTATTTTTTTTATTTCAGTATAATTCATGGAACGTATCTGAAGGTGAAACATACTACTACTACAAAATAGATGATAGGTACAAAGTCTTCGAACAGACAAATAAATAGTTATAATCAATACTTTCACAGTATTCCGTTACTAAATTAGTAAATAAAATTATTAATACTTAAATTAGAAAGAATTTTATATAAGGAAAATTATTTCTTATATTTCTTTACACCGTCGACAATCTCGTAAATATTGAAAGAAAAAATCCTTTGACGTTCGCACGTAATGTAATTTGTCTGAAACCTACATAGTCTGAGATTAAATGTAATGGAACGGAATGCGAACGTGGAACGAAAGCGTATTCTACTTATTAAATTAAGTTATTATAAATATGAAATCAATGTTATGTTAATTTTAGCGCAGAAATGGCATAGTCTAGGTGGGTCGGCAAAGTTTTGATAGAAGCACTTTAACATGTAATAAAACTTACTGAGGGAACAGGAATTCCTTTATGGACTGGATTCCTTTTAAAATTAAACTTTGATAAACCGCATGATTTTGCATGAACGGAATCTATCAATATGCTTCAAGTCATATTAAGCATTTTATAAAAATGCATAGAAAATTTCTATTGAAATTTCTATCGTAGAGAATTTGTCATTTTAAAAGTAAATAATGAGCAAAACACAATTTCACATTAGCTGAATTTGATATGTCTTACCACTGAATCTAGTCGTCGGAAAACTTACCTAAAAAAAGAAAAATACGTTAGTACATGTAAAGCTCCTGTTATAATTAGGTGCTTTGATAAGCCGATCATAAAAAATTTCACTAATTACTAAAATATATATAATTGTCCGTAACATAAATCGAATATCTTCGTAGAGATAGCGAATGGAATATGAACTCTTAATGTATTCGTGTAATTTTACTGTTTCCAATTAAGTCATCTGAGAATACAAACGGCACAAAGGGGTATTCTTTAGATAAACAGCAGAGATAACAACATTTAATTTGCGCACACGACATAAAACGGGGAGGGAATAATAGGATTTAGAAATATTCCTTAAATAAATAAACTTTAAGACTGCAGAACATTTTCCAATTAAAATGATCTTAAAAGTTTTAGGTGAGAAATCCGACGGTCGTCCTCAGAAGTCGGTGTTAACACGCGAGAGGCACAAAGTAATTGGTAGGCGAGTTCAGCGAGAAATTCAATGGAATCTTGCAATTCCAGGCCGTAAGTATTTCTTTTCACCAAGATCCCAAGGGCTTTACTAAACAATGAAACATCAAGAAAAGCTGTTCGCCAAGAATCGGCCCCTGATAATTTAAATGATGAAAAATAAAGCTTTTACGTTTAAATAAAAGCATGTTCCCTTTGAAATGTTTAAAATACTTTATGTGTTTATTACGTTTCACTAGAAACTCGAGAGAAAGCGCACATAAACGCATTGTTTGTGCGGAACTGCTAAAGCCCGTCTACTTGCCCGTCAAAAACTTTCGCGTGTACAGTTTTGATGCGTTAAAGTTTATGGAAATTACAGAAAAAAAAACGAGAGACGTAAAAGTAATGAAAATTTATGTAGCAAATGCGAAAGATGGGTACAATTTCATTTTTATGAATGTTAGAGAACGGTTATCGGTTATATCGAGGAGCCTACGTACAATAAAAAATGTACCCACCCCAATACAATCGATACACAACCACGGTAAAAAATTGAAGTAATTTATTAGATGGTCTTACTAACTAGTATTTGTTGCACTATCAAATTTTTGCACAACACATTTAGTAACGATGTTTTAAGTGTTTAAGTTCTGTGCTAAACAATACTAGTTCTACTAGCAGATTTAGCATATTGAATTGTTTTCCACATAATCAAAATAGTAATTTGTGCATAATTTGCCTTTTTGGCATAATTATCAAGAATTTATTTTCACATATTATATAGCCTATAAAGTAATATCAAACGGAGTGGCCAGATGTTGTGAACCTAATTGACTAGAACCGCTGAAAAAAGTTGCATAAACTTCGAGTGTGAAAAAAGTTATAAATGAGCCGAAAATAAATTTAGCTCGGTATTGAAGCGCAAAAGTAATTAAAATTCCCAAGAACGCTGTTAAACACGGTGCAGAATAAAATTAATGCGTAGCCAAGGAATAAATACTGGATTCGAATTAAGGGGTGAAACAGGTTATTTGGGAATGCGTCGACCAACGAGTGGGAGGCATATCAAATTTTCCAATCAGAGCTATATTTACGAGCACCTGTTAATGAAAATCAATAAAGTATCATGTAGCAGGCAGAAAAACAAGTACATAAACACATGTCGGTTTATTTACGCCCCGCAGTTCGATGATGAAAAAGCTCTGCTCGCAACCGAATGCGAATTAAATTAATTAGCAAAGTTATTAGTACTTGTTTCTAAATACTCGAATAATTATCAACAAAATACCTTTTTCCGCGAATCACACTGAAATCGATTATGTGAAATTAACAGAAAAATAGAATAAACGTTTGTTGGACAACA
Source organism: Geotrupes spiniger (assembly GCA_959613385.1). Taxonomy (NCBI): domain Eukaryota; kingdom Metazoa; phylum Arthropoda; class Insecta; order Coleoptera; family Geotrupidae; genus Geotrupes; species Geotrupes spiniger. The sequence continues at coordinate 11,893,346 of OY390737.1, read as the reverse complement.
AACATATCCGATTACACAATATGGCAACATGAATGTATGTCAGGTTACACCACGTGACTGAATTTCAAACAAATAATAAATTAGAGTGCACATTTTCCGATTCGCCATTAAATTTCTCATCGCTATGAATCTGTATTAATCGTTTCAGACACGTTTGATTTTCGCGCTCTCGACTGCCGACCGTCATGTAATACGTGACTACGTTTATTGTTAATAATTGTCTGGGTGAATATGTGTATTGTTAAATATGTGTACATGTCGTGTTGTTACAAAATTTTAAACAGATTAAAAGTTCCACTTGGTGTGTACGCACCGGCGTATAATCGAACATGCTTAAACATCTTCGATTGCACGAGCTCGCGGCAGATTAAGGAGATGAACATTCCAGAATTCAAATGGTACATTGTGGATGTCAATTTCTCTGGTATAATTGCAAGAAGTTAAATCGGGCCAAAAGATTGTTTCGTCGAAAATATGATTCTCACGAATAAAATTACTCACTTCAGTAAGCCAATTTAGAATTAGCTTTGGCTTTAAATGGAGCGCTCCTTGCTCAATCAGCAGGAGATCCTGCCAGCGGAAATTAGAACAAACCAACATTATGTCATCAAATTTGGTTTTTTCCTTATACCATCTTCTGGGCCGATCAGTCTTTGCTAGTATCTTAATACATGGGTCAATTTTTATTAATTTCTGGATATATCTTGTTATGAATTTTTGGATATATCTTTTTCTAACGGTATTTTTGGTCATTGGTTATCAGTTATCCAAGAAATAATTTCGAATCGAGGACCTTGTTTTGCCACTTCCATTTTCGGGTGGGTCGTACATGTTATTATTTGGTTACACACTTTTCCCAAACTTAAATTTATGACGTTTTGCTGCACGTTATTTCTACAATTGAACTAGCAATAAAAAGATAAGCCATGAAGAAGGTTTATTTCTCCTTTTGGGATATACCTTACGCAGTTTACTTAGTGTGTTTTGGAATACTGATGTTTTTGTAATCTTGTTAGTGGTCTCCATCATACCATATCATAGCAATTAAAGGTCAGGTCAAGGTAAAATGATATATTATTATGGGCATCTCTTTGCGGCAGGGAGTCTAAAGAATTAATAAAGAAAATTAAAAGAGAATATAGAAATAACACCAATACAAGAAATAATTGGGGATAGATATTGTAGATATAGAAGATATTACATTATTTTAAAGTGGTGGTAAAGACAAAGGATAGAAACTGGCTTCATGGTAAAGCAAAAATCATAAAAATAATGTCCACGCCCCATTTGAAGAAAAGAAAGAAAATAAAAGGGCATACTTTACGAAATAGACGAAGAATATGAAAAATTAAATAAACATGACTTTGAAAATAGTGATTGGGGATTATAACGCAAATATTTGGAAAGAACAAATGCGCGAAATATATAATGGTAATGGACACCCAGTAATTAATTTTGCAATAGAAGTAAACATGGTGGTGATGGTGTGCAGTCAAATTGATTATGTACTGAGAAAACGTGAACCTGATTACTAGCGTGAGAAGCATGAGATGATCAGGCACAGGATGTGATCATTTCTTAGTAGTCACCTGCAAAAAAGTGAAGCAAAAGAAACACAAAAAATATACAAAAAATAGACGCAGAATGGAAGAAGGAAGAGAGACAAAGATAGTGAAAAGACTAAACAAAGGAGGGGAACATGGAAATAAATACAAGATGATATGTAGAAGGCTAAATAAGATTAGACGTAGATGAAGTAACTCACGAAATACTACTAAAAAATAGAAAAACTGAATACAAACATTTAGTCTATGATTGATTTGCTTTTTCAGTGCGTTTTTGCCAGTTCATATATTTCCATATTTTTTCCACCGTATTTGATCAATTCGATCGGCATTTGAACTTTTATTATTCTGCATGTTTCTTATTATTGCTTCTATTTCTTATTTTTGTGGCTAGGGTACTTTTTCCTGTTGCTCTGCATTTCAAGAAAAAAAAGGTATCTGAAAAATTTTACAAAACAGCAAAAAACTCAGAAGTAGCTTATATCATCCTCGCCAGTTTATGAGAAATGGTATATGTTAAGGACATATATTTGCATGGTATTTACAATAATTTAATATTTTACTATTTTACTCTTTAATACAGCTCTAAAATTATTTGTGTTGCTTTTATTCTTAAAAAAAATCGTTAAATTGGCTCCAAACAATCGCTACAAGTGTTACACAGGAATGTTATTGTGGATTAATTAGCTTCAATTTTATGGCAGCTGCCATCTGAACATCATTTAAACTGTGTTATACGTTTGGTTAACATTTATTTAAACGTTTCTGATAATTGATTTCGCTTGGTCGCATGGGTCTCGGGACACTAACTATCACAGTCAAACGCCAAACGTACATTCTTCAATTTGGGCAGATTTTATGGACACACGTAAAGAATCATAAAAACCCAACGACTAGGGTGGATAGATTATAGAATGAATGGTCAGAAATAGATTACCAAAAATGGTCCTTAACACAACCCCTCAATTGGAAAAATAAGAAAAGCAAGACCTAAAACGTATGAAGATCCAAAATTGGAAAGAGAAAATGAGAAAGAGAAAAGAATGGAATAAAACTGTTCAACAAGCCCAACGCCTGTAATGTAATGATATCATCCAGAACACGAGGTCAGACCAGTTGAAAGCAGTTCCGGTTGACGATTTTCAATACTGATAGCGGGACTGGGAGTAAGGTGCTGAAGGACTTCGTCTATCCAAGGGAATAATTTTGACATGTCCAGTCCATGTGTAGTTTAATTTAATTGTTATTGAAAAGGTATAGGACCAGTGTCATTATCATTTAGAAACATCGCGTTTTGTAATATTATCTCGGTTGGTTTTCAATGCAATGATTTGGAACGACGTTACGAACCAATATCTTTGGTAGCATCTGTTATACGTAATGTTTTTGTGATTGCAGAGATATATCGACGTGATAATTGGTCACATTATACTACATGTAAAGGTATTTCAACAACTAAGGTTCTTGGTAATCGCTACTGACGAAGGATAATAACCCAGAAAAATATTGTCTAGCGATCCACCAGTTAGTCTTCATGGACCTGTTTTAATTAATGTTCATATATTTTTAGATATGTGAGAGGAAAACAACAAGAAATCATTAATAATACCGTTTAGTTAATATCAGTTTTTTACTTTCTTATACTTTATGTATAAGTAAGTATAGGAATCATGTGTGTTTTGTGTTTCTGTGAGTCTGTGTGTCTGTGTATCTATGCACGCTCTACCGCCCAAACGATGAAAGCTAGAGGCACGAAAGTTTAAACTTACGACTTTCACACCCTTAGTAAAAAAAAAACTACCACCAAAAGCGTCAAATAAGCGCAACTAACAAAGTTTGCAAGTTGTTCGAAATTTTTATTTCATGTTTGAGTCAATTAGGGGGAACTTTTGAATAAATCCTAAGAAACCCAAGATTATAAACAATTAAATTCTTAATTATTAGACTTCTTGTTACGGAACGAAAGACGGAACGGAGACTATTTCCGGAATGACGTATGTGTGTCCTATTTTGAAAGCAATATCTCAACCGGAAGTGATGGTTTACTCTTATCACATTTTTCCATATCACGAAAACTGCACATGTTATCGAAAAACTTATTCTTACAAAATAGAGATATTGATGTTAAACAACTTTTATATGAAATGTTTTTTCGAAAAATGTTAGTATAACTAAGTATAAGAAAATTCATGCGGACCACTGCAGTGCGACTCAATACCTTCGTGTTCTTCAATACAAAACATTTCTCCATCAGACACCCCCAGGTTTCTCGAAGGAGCCGCACAGTCTGGGCAATAATTTGATGATTTCTATAAATATCTGGATCTTGGATAAAGCATCCCCTCTCTAACTAATCCTTGAGGTTATTGCGAACTGGTATATGCAACAATTTTGCAGCTAGGGTGTTAAATTAGCATGCAACTCACAATAATGACCCACTACTGTAAATCATTGAAATAAAATTCCGATGGTGGATCATAATACTAAAATGTTTTATTTTTGTTTAACGCAAGCTGTAATATGGCCGAAAATTGTAACAGGCGGTCTGGATCGAAGATAGAAAATAATAAATAATTTTATAAATATCTTGCGATAAATATCTTCAAGTTTTGAAGTGTTTCAGAGACTGAATCGATACCTATTCATTGGAAGGCTTCACTCAAGTGGCATCGCCAGGTAAATGAAATTGATTCCCCTGCCGCACGAATTCCCAATATAAGAATTTGCGCGTTTTTGATGCAGACAGGCAGCAGGTAGTTGGGAAACTTTTATTAGTCGATGACGACTCGTTTGTTTCATGCTTTTATTTAAGAATCCCTATTCAAATCAACGTCAAGTTTGAATGAATCCCCGCGCATTAATAAATGCTTGCGTATTGGTTTTAAATCTTTTAATTTGTCAAATACTTTTAATATATTTTCGACAGAGTCTGCTATTTTTCTTGCGATACACGATACTGTTTTAGTGGAAATTATATTGAATTAAATAAATTTAATATATTTTGTCTTGGCTGTATATAGCGCCTCAAAATTAAAATTATTTCCAACATTCTGCTTTATATTGCATTATGAAAGATTCCTTACAACCCCAGCCCCAATTCCAATCCCAACAAAATGTTATTACTTTCTATGGTTATATTGAAATTGACGGCTAAATTACACGGCCGGAGCCGTTCGAGTAAATAAAGAGACAGTGTTAGTGATATATAATCTAGCATAATAAAAATATACATAATATCTATGTCATTAAGAAATAGACTTATAAATCTATAATAATTTGAGGTTGGTGGACAAATTAATTGTTGTTGAAAGTTGTTCATCAAACGACTTAAATAGTAATAAGGCAGGGTTGAAACGATCGACCGCAAAATAAATAATACGAACAAATGATATACCAGGAGTGTTTTGTCAATTTGTCGTTTGTCCACCGCTCTCAAATATTTTTGAGTTTTATGTTTGTAACATAACAAGGGTTCGATACTATGTGAACGTGACTTAATGGCGAGAAGGATGATAGCATGTGTGAGTGGTCACGGTGGAGACTAAAGTGTTTAATTATCCATTACCATTCAATGAGAAATTATAAAACAATTTATTTTTATTCTTTCTGATCAAATACCTTGTATATTGCGTCCCCATCTCCGAAGAGGAACTGGCCGGTTTCCAAGTCGAAGATGGTGGAGGTTGTTGTAAGGTATTAATTTGATAAATATAATGCAAAAATGGACCTCTATCCTTTGAATATCGTAGACATATACAAACGCTTAGATATTATACCACATCATAAGCATTGAATTATAATTAAATAATTTCACTAATAATGAAATGCGTCAATAATTTCTATAACAATAATAATCTTTTGCGTCAGATGGGATATTCTTTTGGCTTTCAATTCCGTTCGAAGCGATGCGACACGTGTTACATTGTTTGGTTTTTGCAAGATTGATTCCACACAAAACTCTGGAAGCACGAACAAAAATGTTAAATAAAAACCCATTCTTATCGCGTTCAAGATTGAAATCCTTGTATAATGTCAGATTGGAAAATCAATGCGAACGGGCAGGCCCGAAACTCAAAACTAGACATCAGCGTAGGAAAACTGAAGTGTTTTTAGGATTAAGTCGATGAATGAAACGCAGCACGAAGGCGAGGCATTTGAAACGGAAAGCTATATATTTCGTCGCCTGTTTAACTCGTAATTTGAAATACCCGACGTTAACTCGATATTGGCGTCAAAGTAATCCGAATTGAATGGTTCCATCGCGATGTTTGGTACATGCATACGACTCTCGCGTATGTGGCGAACTGTGTATGATGACGACTCAGATTGACTGTAGTTTTTATATTTATAAAAGAACCAAAATTTTATTCATATTTAACGTAAAATTTCCCAGTTATAAGTTTGAAATAGTTCTTTGATTTAAGTTACATTACAAGTTCAATTATAACTGATACAGTTCGATCGAATTTCAGAGTGAAATTAGATACGCCTTTGCCTTGATCAGATCTGGCGGATATGCAGCGCTCAAGTATCATAGCCAGTTCCCCTCTATGATTTTCTCTACACTTAAAACCAACGTAGTTGGTCATCCCTAAATATTAATTTGCCTCCACTGGCTCGAGTACTCTTGGTATAATTTCTTTGTGTTCGTGTCTGCGATTTATATGAATTTTACATCGAAATATAAATGTTAATTTGGATTTTTCTCATTCAATACATTTACTGTTCAATATTGCATAATTTATTCAACACATCTAAAACCATATGATTAAAAGTTTCGCACTATGTTACTTAGTTTATTTTATTTTGTGTTGCATCCCTGCGGTGTGGCACTCCTGCAGCTCAAACCAAATTATAGACAGTGTTTTTTATAAGCGTACACTCTATTCATTTACAATTACTAGAAGCTATTATAGCAATCACTATGAAGAATACAGAGAACGTGGACTAATTAATCCATTTAGATAGAATTCAAAATCATAACGAATTTTATCCTGAAATAAAATTCTAATGCACCTACAGAAGTTTGAACCTGTTACAATAAATATAATAATAATAATAATTTCATATTAAACTACAATACTTATATTCTTACAAAGGCATTATATTTGAGAAACAAATAAGCGATAAAAGTGAGAATCAACTTATATTATTTATAATTAGATTATGTACGTGTTTGTGTTACTTGTTTACGACCACTATCATTTTTCAATCTTTCCTAACACATAATGCATATTCGACGAATTCACCCCATATTAGTCAGATTACATTGGAATGTGGATGTAGATAAATCTTACTTATCTACATCGTCCCATTATCTTAATAATTTTGTTTGTTACAAGTTGTTATCTGAATTTCGTAGTCGAAATATTTTTGTGTGATACTTCTTTGTACATCATAAATCCATTAACAAAATCCTTTATTGACATATTTGTGCCTAATATAGTATTCTTTCCTTAAATTTACCCATTTCCCTCCTTATTTATGTATGTGATTTTTTATCTGGTTTCTCCATCCTTCCTTTCTGCCTTTTGATTTTTTCACTCTCCGACCACCTCTATCTCCTCTTCCTCATAAGCTGTAACAATCATATTTTAATTAATTGCCCTCATCCTCCGTTTCTTCCTATCTTCTCTCTTCTCCTTAATTTTTCCAGTGAATTTTTTATCAGTCTCCTTTTCTATTGCCTGCTTTGGTGCCTCTTCTTTTACCTCTTCGTTGTTCGGTCCAGTATATGTATATATAACATATTTAATTAAGGAAATGATTTCGTAGAATTATTTAGATAAGTAAAATGTCCCCAAAGCCACAACCTGTAGCTATGTGCCACCGACCCTCCACGGTCATCCCAGATGCACAACGGTATGCGCCGCCACCAGTCCGGTCTAATAACTATATGGCCGATCGCATTTGTGCATTTTTTTCAGAGTAAAAACTTGCATCTCATGTACGATCACGTACAGAATATTTTTTATTGTCACGTCACTACGACTCTGCAATAATCTGGTAAAACCCCTTTAACAAAAGTCGTCACATTACGACTGCCAAATTCATAAAAACGCCACGTTTGTAAGCAAGTCATTAACCAACGCTCTTGGCAATTTAAATTAGTATATGCACTCTCGCGAATTGGGATTTTCTAAACTAAGAATCCAACCAAATGGCGCGCAAAACATTAATCACCTTAATCATTATGACAAAGCATAGAAACGGTTTTATAGCTAATAACGAGACTCTGCCTAGTGCCGCCTGGCACTAAGGTGGAGGCATTCCGTTCCCACAAAAAGCATATCTCATAATCTTCAAAATATAAAGAAGGTTTCGTAACATTTAGTACAGTTCAGTATAGTGTAGTATGACACCACAGTATAATTGCTAAAGTACTCAGCTACTCAGCATCGAGTAGCAATTCCACGGGAGTCCGGCAAACAGTCGGTACGGACCATATACAACAGTCGAGTGCAAACAAAAGTCGTCACCGGAATTTTTAAATCGATTCATTTATAACATAATGGTCTTCGGAATCATCGAGGCCTCTATTTGTTGTACATCTTCGTAACTTTCAGATATTTTATAGCCATAACCAACAACTGCTGTAATACACTACGCACTATTCCCACTAGCCGTAATAATATAAAATAAGACCTAATACGGCTCACTCATACAGCCTGCAAGTAATCAGCGCCACGTGAGCTAAAAGCAAATCAAATTTCTAACATAACGCTGCAAATTACTTTACACTGCCAACAATAATTAAATTTATTTTTCACATATTTACAAGAAAAATGTTTGAATCATTTTATTTGGATCGCCGGCGTCATTTCATTGCAGACTTATTAAACAATTCCTAGTATTAAATTAAAAATATTTGTAATAATTTTCTTAAAATAAGTTATACATCATTGTATATGTCAACGTATCGCTATATGTTGCGCACCATTTATTTTATGGAACCCCGTTTCCGTTATAATACACCCATTTTGTATTACAACTAGAGCTAAAAAATGCAGTTGAAACTTCAATACCTTATGTTCCATAGAACAAAAGTAATCAATGTACCAGATTAAAACCGTTTCACAGAAAACTGAGCACATGAAATCTGTTGAGAGCAGGGAGTTCCTGCGATGCTTTACGACGCTGCATCGCCAGCAGCCTCATTCTGACCCCCAAACGGAAGACGCAATTTCCTCCGCACTTCACCTTTGTTGGCAGAAACAACCATCGCGTTTTAATTATCTCTGCGATAAAAATTTGTTCTATTAAAATGCAAACGCAAATTTACATTCCATTGCATTTGTGTTTACAACGGCGAGCGGATATATCCAATCAAAGTTTTTGGAAATCGTTTTATTCTTGTATTTGTTTGCGTTCGTTTGCTCTCGTGCGCCTAAGTATTTATTCAGCGATTCTACGACAACGACAAACACACTTATTCATGCAGAATGGGGAATAATTATTAATCTGGAAATGCACGTACTATATAGCAAGGGAAGCAATAAAAGCAAGAATCGATATCTCGTTAAAGGTGACGTCTAATGTCAGTTATGCCAGGCGTGCATGCAAAGAGAACGGCTTTTATTGCGCTGTTTTATTTACTTTTGATGTTATGCTTTGTGTTCATTATATTTCTTGTTTGCCTCCGATGTAACATTCCTGCTTTGAAATATGCCAATTTAGCTCCATTCTCTTTGCTTGGAACAAATACACTGGAAATTTATAATCAATCAATTAATTAGATATTTATTTACAATTATGTAATCAATTAAATATAGATTTTACTATGCTTTTACATTGGAAATAAATTAAATATAACAACGAAGTAGTAAAATTTTCGGACTTGTCTCAAAGCAAGGATCAATGCCAATATTCCCGGCGTTGTAATATAATACAAGTATACAGCTTAAAAATTTTTTTTGGTTGAATTATTCCAGGGTAATTATTTATAGGTCGCCGATAAACAACCTGTATTTAAAACACATCATTAATTTAAATTGTTAATTCCCACTTATGTTTGCGATAATATCCTCTCGAGGTAAACTAATAGCAAATATAAATATATACTGCGATCTTGTCTCTACAAAGAAACCTCGACCCGTAATTATGACATCTTAGCGAAATACAATTTAAAAGCAACGTTAGCCGGCAGCGCAGATCAAAGAAAATATATTATTGAATAACTTGTTTCTTAATAATGAATTTTACTTTACTTGGGATATTGAAACTGGAAAATAAGGGGAACGATCAAGGAATGCGTTCGCAGGACTCCTTCAGTAGCGCGCATTACTTAGTTTGAATTGGAAATTCTCGCTCACATACTTGCATCTAATAAACTCAGAAATTTCCATGTAATTAACTTTGAGTTGCCATCTTGACGATCAATGAAGCATGTTGTGTTCCTACGCGGGACAAATATTTTGGTTTGGATGTCTTTATTGGTGCGGATGAGGTATTTTGTCATTACGTAAACGCATCGTAAATATGTTTTGATGTAATTTACCATTATGGTTAGTTCTACATGTAGCATGTTATCGCAAAAATTAACGGTAAATGATTGGTATGCGTTCGGGTATCTTCGTAATTCGAACAATGACTAATGTCAATAAGGTTTTTAACTTAACTTCAGAACCTAATTAAGATATATTCGTAATCATACACAATTCATAGCAAATTTTAACGACAAATAATTTGCTAGTAGTATTTCGTCAACCATATCTGGAAATTATTCATTAATTGAAATTTAATTGAAAATAATATCTCAAACAAATTTCAGCTGCAAGTTACAACATATCTATTAAAAATAAAAGATAACGGAAGACGAAATCAACAAGGACACTACAGAGTTGTTAATTTGGATCAATATCATTAGAAATGCGCTCTCCGGTGACCCTCCTCGTAATCTCGATGATACTGTAAATGCTATACTATTTTTTCCTCAACATTTCTTGCATTAATAAAAATTCCATGATCCCAAAACATGTGCACTCGTTCTTGAACTTCAAATATGAACATAAAAAAAACATTGTATGTATGTATATACACACTTCCTCGTTGTTCGTAAACACATATATGCAATTGAAAATAAAATTGTTAATAGAAGAAATGTTTATCGCAAAGATAATGAAAACGGGATGGTTGTTTCTGCCAGCAGCAAAAGTGAAGTGCGGAGGAAATTGCGACTTCCGTTTAGGGGTTAGAATGAGCCTGCTGGCTATGCAGCGTCGAAAACCATAACAGAATGGGAATACTCGTAGCAACACATCTAATGTGGTAAGTTTCTAAGGAAACATTTGTAATCTACGTTTATTTTCTATCCTGTAGAATACTGGGTACTCAATTATAAATGGTTCTTCTTGTATAAAACGAAAATGTATTGATTGCAATGCAAAAATTGCAATTTATGGAAAGGCCGCCAAATTAAAAGCTGCAAAAGTTTGATAGGCGCAAAGCAGCATTTGTCGCTATACATGGAATAATATAATTGTAAGATAACAAAAAATGTTTCAGAATACAGGAAAATTTACTGTGCACTGGACAACCACCTATAGACTTAAGGGACCGTCATAACAACAAACCTTATCCTGCATGTATTATTTACTTGATGGAACAACATATTTTACCTTTTACGTCAAAGCAGTGTCACTATTCAAATGTTCATATCTCCCAGCAGACTTGACCGTAAGAGAATGCACTCAATATCCGTTAATCGATATTCAATGAACATCCTTAAGAAGAATCTAGATGACGAAGGCGACCGCACGCGCTCCGTGCCGCTCCTAATAATAAAAGGCCAATAAGAGTGCATAAAATGTGAAAGCAAATTTCAAAGTGCGCGAAATTTCGCGGATGTAATAAGAAGATGTGGAAGTATGAAGAACAGGAATTAAGAGCGAAAGATAAAAAACAGCAAGCAGAAAACGATGAGAATTGAAAGAATTTGTCACAGTAGTTAAACGCCACTGAACTGTTGAAGTGGGTGTAAGTTCTGGTGCGTTTGGAAAAACTGGTAGATATGCAGCTAAACGAACAAAACAGATAAGCAATTTTATAATCGTCCGTATTCATTTAAAGAATAATTAAATATCCCATTATAAACGAGAATGGGAAGGCGATGGTAGCGCAATACAAGAGAGGAAAGTTTTTAGTAAGACCCAAAGAATTGCAAGAACACTAACAGGGAATATACCTGGCGTAACAAGTGAGTTAAAAGAATTAACTGAACAGGAAATCATGGAAATTTGAAGGCAATAATAGATATAAATGGAAATAAGGACTACTAAGGAATGAAAAAAGAGGAAATTTGGCAAATTGTAGAGGCATTTGAGGGCGGAATACGGAAGAGAATGAGAAGCTGAGGACGGAAATAAGAGAAAAGAAAGAGTTCTGAAAGGTGGAAACGGAGCAAGCAAACAAATGTTGGAAGGACATAAGGTAGGATGGATCAAGCAGCAAGTAATTGTAATGTAGTGGTGAAGGGTACGTCCTTAAACGAGGACAGAAAAGGAAGCACAAATGTTCTTTGAAAGCAAAGTAGGACTAAAAATGAGATTGAGAAAATACGCACAATGAAAAATCGGCACAACGTGATCAATGTGGTTGAATTGCCAAGTCTCGCGGAGAAAGACGAATAAAAGTTTGCACCAACGAGAGAGAATTAGTAAGGGAAAGTAAAAGGTATAAGACAGAAATAACAGCATTACAAGAAACAAAACAATCAGGGCTAGATATTGTAGATATAGGACATATGACTTTTTAAAGTGATGGGCAGAAGGCTAGGTACTGGCTTCATGGTACAACATATTATAAAGATAAGGTGATGCTTTTCGAACAGATAGGTTATGTGTGATACGTTTGCGAAGAAAAATAATAATAAGAAAAACTTATTTTACGAGCAACTAGAAGAAGAATATGAAAAATTAAAGAAATACAACAAGAAAATAGTGATTCTAGACTACAACGCAAAGATTATGAAAGAAGAAATGTACCGATCAATAATAGGAGTAAACGTGGTAAACATGAAATATATCATGATGGACAACTAATCATGCGGAGATGAGTACGCAACGGGAGCTGAAAGAAATATATAAAGGGACGTGTAACACTAGACGGCAGGGTGTGCAATTAAATTGAGCCAATAATTACTGAATAACATAATATGAAACAAACCAGTCCAGGAGCAAGTATATGAAAAAAAATTGCACAATGAGGAAAAGCTCATAACCATTCTGGAAAATTTTTAGAATAAGGAACAAAGAAAAATGTAACAACACAAGAACACAGTCGAAGAGCGTTTATATGAAGAAAACAATATTGCACAATGAGGAAAAGCTCATAACCATTTAGGAAAATTTTCAGAATAAGGAAATCCGAGGATTTTAATAAGAAATAAAAAAATGTATTTTTCTGATTGAACTGCCGCAAATAATAGAAAGACGGAAGGAACATTTTGATGAACTCCTAATTACGGGAAATAAGGAAGACAAAGACAAACACAAAGAGTTGAGTGGAAGAGGAAGATATAGAAGTACCAACGAGAGGTGACGTCAAAAAAACCAAAGACCTAAAAAATAATAAAAGTCCAAGGGAAAACGAAGTATCTGCAGAAATGATGAATGCAGGAGAAGCGGAAACTGACTGAACTTATAAGCTTGTAAAACTAGCATGAGAGAAAGAATAAATGCCCGAAGATTGGACAACCACGCTGACAAAATGACAAATCTTTATGTGAAAACTATAGAGGAATTGTATTACTGGACACAACTGACAAAATACTGGCAACACTTATTAAGGAAAGATTAAGCAATGTTACAGAAGGTACACCAGGATCACTAACTGACCTCTCAAAGAAATCTGAACAACCTGGTATGAATATATATTAGCACTGCTGCTGCTATTTTTTAATTTCAAACAACTATGTTAAAGTAAATAGAGAACAAATGTACAATGCAATGAGAGCAGGTGCCGATGCCCTTGATTAATGGTAAACAAAAATACTATTTACGGTGAAATAAACACCGAAGACGGCTGGTGAAGAGGGGGATATAAGATATTAGACCTTATGCGTAAATAAGCACAAATAACATCTGCCATAAAAGCCCAACCACTAATGTGGATTGGACATATAAAAAGAATGGCCAGAAATAGATTACCAAAAAATGGTCATTAACATAGTCACAGTTGGAAAAATGAGAAAAGGTGCACCACGCAAGATATGGTTGAAATGTGTAGCGACAGGTCTAAAAATATACAGATCCAAAATTGGATGGAAGAGAAAACGAGAAAAGTTTGGAATAAAATTGTCCAACAAGCCCAATGCATTCGCTGCATGTAGTGGAGATACATATATATGTAAAATCAGATTTAAAATATCAAATGGGCTCTATGTTTTAAGAGAGATTTAAGTTTTAAACTACAAAAAGACTTAGTGAATTCAAAATTTAATCATTTTGGACCTATAAACTTATAAAACGTGAAAATTACTGACTTTGCACTTCTATAGATGTAATTAAAAAATGTTGATAGAACCAGAAAAATGTTTTAGGTATGTGTTTTGAATCAAAATTAAGGCACAAATTGCAAAATATCCTATATTTGACAGTTGGTGTAACCGGGATGCGAAAATTCGAATATTTAGGGCATTTAAATTATTCAAACAGAAAAATTATGATTGATTAATTAGAACATGACTAACGGCATTGTAACAATATATTAGCTATCTGTTAAAATCTAAAAATAATCGCAAGTAGTTGAATTTGATGAAAGTTTTCAATGTCAAAATTTCAGATTAAAAGTATCCGATTAAACCCAATTTAAGGAAGTGCGAATGGATTAAAATTGTTTACGAAATCATCATTTGATGCCATACTTATGATGAATTATTTAAATGGGTTATAAGGTGCCAAGATAAATAAAATATGCATATTTAATTTATGGTAATTTATAGTTAAGGTTTTAGTTGATTTCGATATGAAAATTGTAAAATAGTAAAAATTGCAGTAGTTAACATCATGTCAAATTTACAAAGTGAACTAAAATACGTAACACAACATAACATAACAACATAATATTAGACTATTTGAATTTTGCTACAAAATCATATACATTGACATTTGGTTCTATGCAAACTTAGCTGGAAATTACATCATGTTTGAGGTGGCGATGGGAACCCAACCCAACTCGACCCAGCCAAACAACCCAACCCAACCGAACAATGTTAGACGAAAGTAAAAATAAAAATAGATGACACAAATCTACTTGCAAAACCCATAAAAGAGAAGAGAAAGAATCGCTTCTGGTCTTTGTGCTAAAAAATGTTTCATTATTTTCTTCGATTATGTTGGTTTGAGTCAAATAGGTCGACTCATTTGTGTTTGTGTTATGTTTTGCTTTTAACCAAAGAAGTTTTAAATTTTCTCAGCCCAACACAACCCAACCCAACCGAACAAAGTAAAACGAAATTCAAAAGAAAAACATATGACGCAAACCTCACCACAAAATTCCATAACAGAGAAAGTAAAGAATCGACGAAACTTTAGTTTTTTATTCGCTTTTGATCTTTGTGTTAAAAAATGGCGAATTGTTTTCTAAATTGAATCAAATAGGTCGACTCATTTGTATCTGCAAACCTAATCGCAAAATCCAAAAGGAGAGAATTGATGAAACTTTAGTTTTTTTACTCGCTTTATATCTTTCTGCTAAAAAAAAATATTAGCTAAAAATTTGTATATGAAAAAAAACCACAAATAGAGAAAATACAAAATACCAGAAACACAGAAAAACTTGCAAACCAAACAAAGTTTGTTATAGTTTTTCAATTTGATTTTTATTCTTCTTGTTGGCCTAGTGTACTAATACTAGTGTACTATTCTCAAATTTTTCAAATGTTTTTATACATAATTTTGCAATACAACCCGATCCAAATCTGCTCAACAATGCAAAACTAAAATTGAATAAAAACATATGAAATTAATCACAAAAAAATAATATGAATAATCGAACATATTGACAAATTTTCTTTAGTTTCTAGGTTTTGTGTATCTTGTGGCTCTTGGTGTCTCTATTCAAATAGTTTTGGGTTTTTTTCTTGCGTTGTGTTGTGGTAAATACGCAAATGGAAAAGAAAAGAATTGTAAATAACAAAAAAGTCTAAAAAATACCCACAAAGGAAAATAAATATTATGAATACAAACCCATCGTTGTTTAATAAAACAAAGTACTAAATGAAAGTAAACCAAATGAATTCAAGAATTAATTTGGTTATTATAATTTAATCTCAATGTTTTTGAGTTGGGTTGGCTTGGGTCAAATTGGCTCTGCCATGCTTTTATTATTTTTTCGTCCTTTGTTGTGGCGAATTTTAACATAATTTGGGCACGGATCAAAGAATTTTGAATAGATGGCTGTAGACATAAGAGGATAAAAGACTTGTCAATATTAAACAGATGTTAGTAAAAGCATATGCACAACCAGTATACAACTTTAAAAGATATTATTGAAAATCAGAGATAAGGAAATTAAGAGCTATATGGTTTTAGACCGTGGTATTAGTTGTCGAGTTTCTTGTATATAATTAATTAGGAAGTCAGCCAATAATAAATTACCAATACAAGACAGTAACGGTGGGGACTAATTTTGTGCAATTATGAAACTGTCTAATTAAAGTATAAACATTATCTATTCCTTTTTAGATTTCTACATAATTATTAAAGTTACACGCGTCATTTAATTGTGGTTGTAATTAGTCTCAACTATTGGAATTTTGGTGGATATGCTGCTTAAACCGTTTTGACTTTTCACTGACTTTTAAGGTTTTGCATTCACGTTTTGTTTCACTTCTGGTTTAAGATTATGTATTTTAACCTTCCTTATAAAAAAATGCACCTGCTTTCCCTTACTAAGCAATATAAAGGTTAATAACATCAAATCTACTTCAACTTACTCTTCGTATTAAATCCTCCATTATCATTTGGTTGAAGTCGTCATATGAGGTCGGATTTTTCAACAAAAATGCTAAATTTGGGTTCAATTTAAATGTATAAATAATTTCCCATATGTACATGATGATTGTTTAAAATCACAAAGACACAAGAAGTGCTACCACATTATTTTAATAACAATACATGTTTGACTAGGCATCTAAGGTTAATTACGGGTGCCCAGGCCAAAATAAAAATTACGTTATGCCTCACTTCCTTTACGTAGTAGTTCATACAGTTAACATTATTGACACTCATACCTGCAGAATGATCAGGATCAGGATTATGGATTCGAACGGGTAAAAATTCCTGATAAAGTGATTTCAGGAACAAGAGCGAAAACCTGTACGTTCAGTGTTGTAAAGATCGCGGCATATAAAATGTTTCACATCAGAAAAGCAAGTGACAACTATATAAGCGAAACGGGAGAATCTTCAAGTTTTAATGTGCTTCTTAGAAAATCCTCAACATATGATATTTTATGAACTGTTTTTGCTTTTGATAGAGAACCTAAGCTTGATGTCCAACATTTTCCTTAAGTTTTCCCTTGTTCCACAGCTTTTATTAGACTTCCTTTTCATGTTCAAATAGGTTCAAATAACTAATATAGAATAACCAGATTCATTTTCTTATGTAATTGAATATAAATTTTTCAATTAATAATTTCCCAAAAAAACTTGCGTTTTCAAAACAAAGGCCACAACTGGTTTTCTTCTCTATCGTTCATGATATCCCACTATCGTTGTGTACAAAATGTTTAGCGTCCTATCCTCAAGCATTCAGCACCAAACATTTGATTGTAGCCTGCTTACATTACAATTAGTATACGGCTATTTACAGATTGATAAATTAAAATTTATTGGGATTTCTACAGCACAGAGGGTTTAAAATTACAGCGTTTCATGCTTTATTGGCTTATTAAACTGAAAGCTACGATCCTATAGAACAAACACCATATAAAACGAAAAATTAACCATTCAACGAATAAAAAATAAAACACAAAGAAAACGTTCCACAGTGTCTACCTTGATTTATTCGTTTCTTGTTGTTTCGACGTTGTTTTCATATGAGGTTTACTCTCGTCGACTTGATTGTTATTTATTGGAAAACTTGAGATGTTATTTTAACCTACCGGTATATAACGTTACGAATTTGAAACAGCATGTTCGTGCAAAAGGTCATAGCAACAGTACCTATTTGCGCGGCTGTTGCTATGGACGCGCCAGCCACAAAGCTTTTGTGATCAAGCGGGTGTGGTTGGTCCATTTCACCTGATCCGGCAAACCCGTGTCGGAAACAGACGTACTGGTCGCATAAATACGTACACAACTAACCACCTTGCTCCACGAAAACGAGGGAATTCGACGCCGTTCCGGCTAAACGCAAGTGACACTTCCAAAAAGATTTTAATTTGTCTCGTTAAGAAACAGAGAGACATTAATGGTGCGTATCAACTATTCCCGGCTTATACACAAACTAGTTCTTAATGTACAGAATAATTAACGGCATATTCCAATTTTAAATAATATGTATGCTGTAATAGTTTAATCATAAACGTCTATGAGAATTTTTTTTAATTTTGAGGAAACTGTTTTAAATGTTTACCATCCACAGTAATTTCTCTAGCGCCCGTCTTATCTTAATTAATTATTTTAAAACAGGTTCAAAGGAAAATGTGATGTAATTTAAACCTTCTTTTTTGTCCTAATTAACTTATATTTAGGGAACTGTAAAAATCATATTTCTTTCCTGGGTTGCATTACGACAATTAATATTGATAATAAGGAATCATTTGCTACTTGATCATAATTTCACTATTATATCAATTGTGTGTAGCGATAATGCAAGCTTTACACAAATATCAAGTGCCTAAAGATTCATTAATTTAAGATCAAAAAGGATATAGGTGTAACATATTTGATATTTTCAAATATATTTATAATAAATGACAATTAGATTAATATTATCATTAAATTCTTAAGGTGGAACTCTCTCACCACCTCTTTATATATAATATTTTAGCGAAACATGTTTCAATATATATATATATATATATATAACCGAACAAAGAACGTACATGCCGCATTCTACAACGGGCTGTTACCTACGTGTGTCGAGGAAACTTGACAAAATATGCTACAATTTTCTGATTGGATATCGATTTTTTGATGAAATATTTCAAGTTCCAGTGAAATTACTTTCTTTGTAGACACAGGCATCAGGCAGGTGAGTATTAACGCAACTGAAATAAGTTTTGCCATCGTTTTGTAGCAATTAAAATAAACACAGTTAGCAGTTCGCTGTAAGAGGAACTTGAAAGCAAAAGTAGGATGAAAATTCGCGGAGTTTAGCGGTTAAGTAAATGTTTTCTGGCAGCTTGTTTACGGTATTTTATTAATTAAAAGCTCCTTTAAGAACATTGGATATACTTTACTCATTTAATAAGTAGTCCGCCTTTGGAAATTGCTTTTAAAGATGTATTTGCATTTATGATGAGAATTTGTGTAAATCGAATCTTTGGAAATATAATTTGCAGTATTGCCATACATGGCTGGTCTGCAACATTTAGGGGACGTCCTCGATAATGATTAAGAGATGAGTATGTTGAAATTTTTTTCATATGTACAATTTAGCCGAAAACATAATAAAATTTGTAATTTGTGTACATTATTCCACATATAATTACAAGAAGATTGAGCTGTGGCAAAATACTTTGTTGTAAGATTTGATATAAAACATAATAACCAGAAACTTTGACAGGGATGGTCATATTTATCTCAAAGTTGACCGAAAGCTCCGAGGGAGATAGTATAATGATCATGAATCCTATGTGCTCTGCCCACGGTAGATGAGTTCTTTTCAAGTTCAATACTTTATAACTATGTTTTGTGGTCATTGTACAATAACGGTTTACAGTTACACTTGACAAAATATCTATACTTATTAAATATGTGAAATAAAAAATATACCCGTACTAACGAACTATGTGGAATTTGATTTGGATTATAAATTTATAGATTTCGATGTAAAATAAATTTTACCTCATGCATTTTTTGTCACAAAACAAATATAAATTATTATATTCTGCAGTGTAAATGTTGCCAACATAACCGATATATATATATATATATATAGTTTAATATTTAAATTATTGCGAATATGACGTTGTTATATTTCGGTTTCGTATTTTTGTAATTCGTATCATTGGTTTTACGTTTGCTACACGATAATAAAAACGAGTACAGTTTCACATTTTAATAAAAATAATTTAAATGTCGGGCGCGTTTGGTAATTACCGACAAATCGTTAAAATTTTGTTTGAAGCTAATAAATCCGGCGCGCTGAAAGGGACGAAAAATATTAATGATGTATGTATGTAGCGGCGTTATTTTGCGACAATCGTAATGCGGCGGGCGAACCGGGCAATAAAAATAAAATTAGACTTTGAAAATAAAATATTTAAATAAGTTATACACCGACGACGCTTTATTTTCAAGCAGGCAGCTGAAATGAAATACAAACAGACATCAGCCAGCAAGGAAGATTTAATGGGAAAGTTGGAAAATAAGTAAACAAAATTATAAGGAAAATTGTATCCTCGGGCACACGACGAACGAATAAAACATTCAAATTCAACGACTGCCAACAAACATTAATTTGAGATAGTTTTAATAAAATTTCGAACGGTGTTTTTCCACAAACATTATTTTTACATGCGCCTTACGTAATTATATGAGCTTTTAAAAGTCGCTTTATTTAATTGACATAATAAGAAATATTTTCTTGACGACTTTTAAAATTTATGAAAATATTAAATAAAAATTATCTTAACAGAGAAAGCATTTAATTATTATCTAAGCACGTCTATATTAATTAATTAAAAAATAACCATAAAATTAATATTTATAGCTATTATAGTACGTGTTAAAAAGAGCTACATAAATTAAAGTTCACAATTATCTCATTAAGGTGCAATGTATATGCACTATAGGCCGTGAAGGTCTTAGGCTTCTGAACAATTTTATTCCATTCTTTTCTGGTTTTCGTCTTCTCGTTCCATTTTTAGATTTTCACATTTTATAGATCTTGCTCTACAGTTTCCAGCCATATCTTCCGTGGCCTCCTTTTTCTCCTTCTTCATTTGGGACTCTGTAAAGGACCAGTTTTGGTAATATATTTCTGACATACGTATATGACATACGTTTTGGGCTTTTATGACAGGTTTTATCTTTGCTTCTTTGTACATAATGTCTAGTTCCTTTTGATCTTCTTCGCCAGCCGTATTCTGTGTTTATTCCACCGTATACAACTCTTAGCATTTTTAATCCTATCTATCAAGGGCATCCTCATCTGTTTTCTTTTCTTTAGCCTCACATGCATATGCAATTGCCTTCGCGTCCTTTATCGTTTATCATGAAGTATAAGAACTCACTTCACCTTGCCGAACTCATATTCCCCTTCATGGTTAATAGCTACAAATTTTCATCTGCTGACTATAAGTTCTGTCGAGTAATACAATACATCTATAGCTGTTACATATAGATTTGTCATATGCTTATGCAAAGGGCATATCAGCGCGGTTGTCCGTTCTTCGAGCATTTGTTCTTTGTCCCGCACTAGTTTTACAAGCTCATATAATTTTTCATCACTTGAACTCCTCCTCTTTTAGTCATTGCTGCCGATACTTCGTTTTTTCCTGGATTTATTATTTTTGAAGTATTTGATCATTTTTGTCATTATCCCGTTGATCAAAGTGTTGCTTCCATCTTTCTATGATTTGCGTCGGTTCAACTCCTTCCTGGTTTTTTAAATAGTACTTCTGCTATAGTAACCTTTCTCTGTCCCTTTTATTTCTTTGTAAAACCCTCGTATATCTTTATACTGAAATTTTTGCAACATGATGATCGTACTATCTTTGTTTCTTCCTCTACATGACTTTTGATTGCTTTCTTGTGCTCTTATATTTTTCTCTGTTTAGTATTGTGTTGTTATTCAGCAATTCTTGTCTTATTTTCGTTGTTTTTTCTGCTGCTTCTACACACCTTTTACATGTCCTTTTATATATTTCTTTCCGTTACAGGTGCATACTCCACCACCACCACGTTTTATTCAATTGCAAAATTAATTGCTCGGTGTCCATTCATTAGACATTTCGTGCGTACTTTGTACTCCAATTGTTCATCGATACATTTCTTCATTTCCAATCTTTGTGTTGTTATCTCCAATCACTATTTTCGGGTTTCGGCAATTGTTCATATCCTTCTTCTAGTTGTTCGCAAAATATGTCCTTTTCTTCTTCTTTTTCTCTTGACATTGATGTGACATGATTAAATATTCTTCTTCTCTCTTCGTAAACGTATAACACATAACCTTTTTCTATAACATTCCTAGCCTACTGTTTTGTCCACCACTTTAAAAAAGTCACATCTTCTATATCTACAAATTTTTCTTCTTACGCATACAAAAACGTCCCGTGTTGTTGATTCCCTTAAAAATTCACCATCCGTTAAAGTGTACGTACTGTCATCGGCTCTTTTCTCTGATGGAATTATTCTCTCAATTTCCGCAAATGTTTCCTGCTATTCAACCTTTCTTGACCAATTGGGCTTGGTGAAGACGATACCGTCGACTGCGCGAATGCCCATATTTTTCCCTCCATATGTATTTATGGACGTCTGTTCTGACATAACTAGACTTACATTCGTCTCTATATTATTGCATTTTCAAGTTGCATGAAGGGATTATGGAACGAATTAATTTTCAGAGAAGCCACCGATGGAGAGTTTCGTGATAGCGATTCAGGAAAAAATGCGACAGGTGAATGGTGGAAAACTATAGTGGAGTTTCACTGACGACTATCGCTTATAAGATATATACGAGATTGGTTCGGACAATACTGGAAATAGAAGGCTATCTTCGAAACGACCCATCCAAGGGCAATTGAGCAACGCGTTTCATAAACCTAGAACATAGTAAAACATGTTTTCATAGGATCGTTAACATTCGCCGACAATATAGCTTCATTACGGAAGACTCATGACTAAGTAACAAGGCCAGAAGATTGAAGAAATCCTAGACAATCGTAGATAATGACGTCGAAGTTTAAATACCGAGGAGAAATAGAATAATGTTAGATGAATGAAAAATTGTCCGAATATTATGTAATGGGAATAGATGAGGAAGATACAGAGAATGGTGGACACCTGTAAAAAATTTCTGAGTTAGCGATGAGGTGTGGAGATTGCGGAAGATGAGATAAGAAAAAAATAAAGAAAGTAGGGGATGCTGAGAGAAACTGGTAGAGGAAAAATATCAATCGTTCCATATTATTGAGTCAATAATATGGAACGTTCGAGAGAAGTTCTAATGTTTGCCAGAAAAAAATATATAGATATTCGACCTTTTCAGTGCTTTTGGCAATTTATTGTTTAAATACAAAGAAGTCGACCACGATCAACATTAAACGTTTAAATTGAATCAATAAATATCTGAAAACTTTTCAAAACCCATTATTATGATTCGTCGGCGAAATTCGTACGAAGTTATTTTAACTGGCTTTACCTAAATCTTGTAGTTGCCGATGAGGCAGTTGATGGTAATACATGGAGAATGTTATAAGCAATGAAAATGACAGAGAAATAAAATATTATAGAATGAAGCAGTTTGCAATGAAAGGAAGACTAAGATGAAATTTTATATCACCCACAACTTTTTATAATACTTCCACGAAAACGGAGCTAAAAAATTAATTGCATATTTTTAAGGCTTTAATGAAAAATATGTGAGTGGATATTTTTAATATAAAATTGAGATTAAATAAAATTCACCACACATGTGTGCTAATATATTTGCACATTTATGAACCAAAAATGCAATATTTGCTTGATGTAGAGATGATTTCGTTTTAAATGTAATAATTCCGTCCTTCGCATTTCCCCCCTTACAGCGTAACCCAAACAAAACCCTCCCAACGTAGAGTTACCGAACAAAAATAGGTGCGAAAATTCAATGCAGCAATAAAAATGTATCAAGCGTCCGCGTATTTCACCAATGCATTTCAGGTGTTGTAAACCTGAAGTGCGGCCTTTCGCGATGTATTCTTCTCTTTTGTTGCTCGTGACGCCGCGCACGTGAAATTGTGTCCCGAAGTTCGTTTCTTTGTGGTGCAGCTGCAAACCGCTGACCCGGCCACCACTCAGCCTGATTGCATGGTAACAATACACGCGCTCAGGTCACGTGGTCACCACACATTGTCTCCGGCTTTCTCTCGGAGTTTTACCGTTTAAAAGCAAAAGCCCGGAATTTAAGGCAGTATAACTTCGCCTTTGGAAATTTTGGAGCTTTGCGTTGGTGTGATTACCTATAGACAACGATGACAGGCGAATGTGATTTTGTATCGTTTCTTTTTAAAGGCATCGATATTATAAAATATTGCAACATTCTAAGTATCGATCAATATCATAGAATTCAATGAAAAATGCATGAAAAAACTTAAAGATATACTATTTCTGGAAATATGATTTTGTATGTATACCAATATATATTTTTCAAAAAGAAATACTCAGACAATCCTGCGGTGTTTAATAAATGTGAGAACAAATAACAAGAAACACGTTTCCACAATATTTTATCTGGTAACCATTGACCAACCACTGAGGTAATTTGTCAAAGGATTCTCACAGCTTTACTAAAATACGTACGTTGTTACCGTTTACTATTTTATTAAAAATACAAGTAAAAATAAATACGTTCTTCCCAATAATTTTCAACTACAACTTGCCGGAGCACAGGCGATATTATAATAAAATTATATCAAAATGATAACAGGGAAACCCTGTGATGTTATGAAGATAATATGTTCTTTGCGTTTTAGCCAAAAATGAGATGATCCTTTTCCCCAATTCCTTACAGCTTGCCCTTGATCGATTGACGTGTCTTTTTCAAACTCATGGTTGTATATAATTCTACAAATTTTATTGTCGTTCGTTGCTCCATAAGATGAGCTAATTTTTAAGGAACGAAATTGAAAAAATGAGTGAGGAAGCTGCATGATTAGTAAACATAGTTGACTGCAATGGCCAAGGTAGGAAAAGCAATTTTGATGAGAAAGGAAGACGTAAAAGATATAGACATGTCAACGTGCAGGAAATACAGTGTGAATTGTAGGATAACGTTCATCGAAATATTACTTCTGCATTCTAACTAAATTAAAAGCTCAAATATTCAAACAAGTCGTCGCTCCACTTCGCCTTTAAGAAATGTTTCAACGAGCATTCAATAAATTACTGCGTACTCAATTTAGAAACTTTTGTTTGCTGCAGTCTATATTATTGATTGTCATTTTTACCAAATGAGAATAAATTTTATCGCATAAACATCATTATTATAGTTTTAAAGAAGTTTGATGTGGGCCAATCTTCAATTAATTAATCTAGTGTAACCGTAGAATTAAAGTAGAATTTTTGTAATTGTGGATTTAATAACGAAACTCGGGTAAGTGGAAACACATATCGCGTGACGTCCGTTCAGGAACCGGGGGTGCGCCAGAAACACTTGTTATCGGCACTTGTATCAACCCTTATAAATTGTTTTGCCGTTGCCAATAAAACCATAATTAAACGACATTTGTTCCAACGCGAGAACTTTTATGTGTTCATTTTTACAAACTTCGTTTTTTTTCGGGCGATGTATCGCAACTCAATAACAAATTGAAACGCAGTTTTGTCTTGTGATTTATATAAATTTTAAATTAAACTATTTCCATCGCATGTTGTGTTTGAACGCTATCAGTTGTTAACTGCAATTACTGAATGTTTTACAATAAAAATTAATTAAACGCAAATTTCAGCGCCGACATAAATAATTTAATTTACATGTATTAGTCAGAACATAACAAATAATTAAATGTATTGACAATTTATTATGGTAAAAATGATGATGAAATGTGACATAGTTTTCAATTAAATTAATGCAATAAATAATGAATTCCTCTACATCACAAACAATCTTTCGGATTATGTATGTAATTAATTAACTTTTTAAAATGAGTGCTGTATTCTGGTGACAGGACGCGAAAATACATTTATATGAAATAAAACGGCGCTGGTACGTGAACAGTTCGTTGCGCAGTCGTTAGTCTGATCATCACACTGCGGAAATTAATAATGAGAACACAACAAGGATGATTCCTACCTTGTCTTTTAGGTGAAAGTCGCGCAAGTTACTAACGCTGATCCGCACGACACGACCCCGTTATTGCCGGCGGTTAATTTTCAAATTTTAGAACAGAAATAATGAAATGGTGATTAATTTTAATACAGTTGTTCTACGAACGCGCGTACATTAATTTTTGTGTTACCTAAACCGGGTGGAAACTTCGGAAGATGCAGTTATAACGTGCGTACGAAAAAGAAAAGTTTTTACGCTAGATAGATAAATAACTATTTTATGTGTATTGTATGTGTGTTGTATTAATTATCCTAATATTGAGGGGTTAAAATATTCACAAGGTTAACAATTACTAACTATATAAATTTCTTATCACGAATAACTTATGTAATTTATAGTATTTATAGAAGATAAAGTGTCTTAATCAAAATTCAAAATTAATCGATGATCTTAAATCTGGCAGTAGTTAAAATAATGCAAATGCAATTTTCAGTTAGTTTATATGTGTTTACGTCATAGAACATCAAGTTGCATTAATAGTTCACGTAATGTGTTCACAATGGAGAACACTTATAGAGAAACGTTGCATATTTGGTGGAATTGCGTATTCCACAAACTGAAAATGATTTAGAAATCGCTCTGAAAATACACAATCTGAGTGATAGACGATCACCACTCGGTACAAATTGATAGATTAGTATTAGAAGATTAGAATGGCCGTTGATTCCTATAGAGGTGTTTTAATTTACTATGAAGCTCTTAGTTGCGGAAACTGATTTTCTTTGTAGAATGCCAATACAATTCTGTAAAATAAGGTTGTTTAAATAAAATTATTAATAATATTTTACAAATAATCAATGATAATTTGTTATGTTGATAGCAATAAGCAATGAACATATTTTCAAATCTCCATCAACAGTAAAAATTCGAGAAGCTCGTACAAGTTTTCAAATTTTGAATGTATATTATCAGCCAAGAAAAGGAGAGGAAGGCAGAGGACGGATTACGAAAGATGATGAGGAGTAAGTAGATCTTGTTTTATTGTATGTATGGTATTTGATTGCGTCATCTGCATTTTTGTGGGCGTATCACATTCGATGCAGTGTGCCATTACTTTATTATTAGAAGTAAACCACCGGCACGAAGATTTCGAGGCAAAAGGCCACTGGATGATGATGAGATGAGTTGGAATTTCATTCCGAAAATGAGGACGAATTGGATATGGATCGTACAATAGCGCAAAATAATCTCCTCAATAATAACGTTGCATCTGATGTAACTTCATTCGTTGAAAACTTCAATACCTAGAAGGAATTCGTTACAATCAGTTGGCCCAATCCCAGAAGATTTACCATCAACCTCCTCTTCTTATGTACAAAAGGTTGTTGATTCAATGGAAAAATAATAAGTTGAATTTCCCTGATTCTGGGTAACGCTAACCTAACATCAGAAATGATATAATTAGATTCCATCAGTTCTTTAGGTATTTTTTCAGTGATGTTCTGTTACGTAGAAATCGTCCTTATACTGTACTTATGCAGAGCAAAAAAAAATACGTTCAAAAATTTGAATCAGTTTCATATTACACAAACAATAGTGACTATGCAGTTACTGGAAACGATTTTGTAAAAGAAGTGATGTCACTGAAAAAATTCGAAAAATTGCGTGCAGTTTTACATTTTATATACAATGAAAATCAGATGCCTGTTGGTCAACCAGGGTTGGACAATCTTCATAAAATTCCAGCCATCACAACCAGTTTAGATGAAAAATTCATACCTGTGCATATGGAGGAAAGTTTATATGTTGAAGAGCAAATTTGCAACTTGCTAATTTGTTACGCACCATTTGAAAAAGTACATGACAAACAAACCCCACAAATCGGGTTTCAAGTTATTTTTTACGCAGAGTTTCGGGGTATGCCTATGCATTCCAAGTGCAAGAAAACAATCCACATGAGAGACTTTTAAATGAACTAGACAGACTTTGGGGCAAATGTAGTAAATCGTCTTGCATGAAATATTTCGAGTGGAAGCCTAACAGGTGTATGTGTAAAAATCCTACATGCAAGAACTTAACTTATGTACACTGTTCAAAATGTAAATTGCCTCTGTGTCGAATCGAATGGTCTCCGCACCTCTCATGCGAAAAGAAAATATTTTTTTAATGGCAGTGACACTGATGAAACATGTAAGGAAAAACACAACATGTATTTTTAAAATCAATTTTTCCTTGATTTTCAATACTTTACAAACATAGAAATATTTTTCTTTCAAGGAAGGAGAGGAAGAATGAAAGAAGATGCAACCATGAAAACAGGATCTGGCCGAATATGAGCCGGAAGGTAGTCCCACGCCTCAGGAACTAAATCGTACAGCTAGAATGCGTTTGCGAAGTGGGGTCAAAATAGATTAAGGAAGAGTAACACAGTGATATTGAGCTGCAAAAGAAAAGCAGGAAGATTCACTTAGTTGAAGCTAGATCCTATATATACAACGAAAAGCCATATGCGCTAAGGAGGAAGAACATATTCTATGCGAAAGATGGCGGAAATTCATCCACCATTTGTTGTTAATGAACCAAAGTTTAGTTGTCGACATTTTATAAGATGTAAAGGTGTTGTTAGTCGCAAAAAATATAAGTGGCAAATTGGGTTAATCGAGGGTACGACCACACTGCACTTGGAACTCAAACAAGCCCATGTGCTTCCTGCTTCCGTTCAGGGATATCGAACCACTGTCAACCAGCCTTCCTGATGTGATCTGATAGGTTTGTTCTCGCCATGGGTAGGATACCCTGATTTATTGCCAACTAACACGCCTGCCTTTTTAGTTATTACGTCGTAAAATTCCATGCTAGGGACAAGTAGCGAACCATGTGGGACTACACACTCGACCACCAATGAACTCGGCAAGTCGCATATATATTTGTTGTAATTATTTATTCGAATTAACCCTGTTGTTCTGTTCGGGTCTATATGGCCCGAAAAGAATTTAAATTTTTAAACTTATAGTAACCATTCGTTTTTCGAGTACAAATGGACTGATTTATATAGCGACATGTTCCTAGCTTATCTTGGATTATTATTATTAGCTGGTATATACAAATCCAACGGACAATCAATAAAATCTTTGTGGGATGCCGAAACAGGACGTGCTATATTTAGAGCTACTACATATGTCCATTGAACAATTTACTGCAATATCTCGAGTAATTCGTTTTAACGGCGAATCTACTCGCAAAAAAGAAGGCTTACAGATAAAAGTGTTGCTATTTGAGAAATTTGTCAGTTGTGGGTGGAGGTACCCCAAAAATTATGTAGCCCTGTTGATAACGTTACCGTGGACGAACAAGTCGTTGGATTTCGAGGACGCTGCCCTTTCAAACAATACGTTACCAGTAAACCCGCTAAATATGGAGTGAAAATGAGGGCTCATTGGGATAGTAAATCTACAAATTTTCTGGGCAAGTATACACTGGGAAGGAACCAGGAGCGAGACCGGAGAAAAATCAAGGCATAGTTGGGTTGGGTTGGGTTGGGTGGGTCGTGAGCGAACTCACATAGAACTAGGGGTCAAAATGTTACACGTGACAATTTCTTCACGTCTAACAATTTATATCAACTTTTGCTAAAACGGAAAGTAACAATGCTTGATATTGTAAAGTGAAATAGGCCTAAGATTCCACGTCTACTTTATAAAGAAGTTCATAATGTTATTTTTATTTATTATTACTTTTAAGGACAACAATTGTAAATTATATTCCAAGAAAGAATGTTGTTCATATGAGTATGCTACATAATGGCAAAGAAATGCTATGAAACCTACAATTTTACAATGGACTTGAATGAAACAAAAGGTTTGGAGCGAAAAACGAAGAAAAGGCATGTGGTAATTTTTTACAATTATTGAATTAAATCGTACTGCATTCATGAAAACAAGAATAACATAGAAGTCTTGATTAGCATCCCACCTACAAAGTAACAGAAAATCTCATACAAGAAGTGATGTCTTATTTTTTTAAGTGATGATCAGTAATCGGTATATTTTCTCGTACCATTTTATTGAGTAATTTTGAAACAACGTGAAATAAATATAAAATATTAAATGTACAAAAATTAAACCACATAACAATTAATCCAATAGAATATGAACACGATATATAAAACTATTCTGCAGTATAGTATTGCAAACTATAATTCTTGAGACCATATGTACTATACCTTTGTTACCTAAACTAGTTTATACATAATTATATATTACATGTCATATAATAATGAATAGGACGAATTAGTCACGTTAGGTATTACTTCTAAAATAGCGTGCATTCCCTTGTGACGAAGTAATACACACAGTAGTTTACACACAACCCTCGACCTTAAATTTCTTCATCAAGAATCGGGAGACGAAGTTTTTGATGCGTGTTAACCTTTCTGTCAGTGGAACTTTTTTGTTCGCCCTTATTGCAAAGTTGTGATTCTACGTGACCATTTTCTAAATTAGTGTATTATCTGACATATTTTAGCAAACGCACTCAAAAATATCCAATTCCAATTACGATGCGTCAAAGATAATCCAAACTGATTTTGCTTCGTGTGAGCATGTAACTTCAGCAACAATGTGTGCCGGATCAAGCTGATGCTGATTAAGTTTGAAATTTGCTGGCGTGCATTATTTCACAATGATGTTAATATTAATAAAAATAATTCGAAATGAAAAATAAAACAAGGTCACAGACATGAGCAAAATAAATTCCACTACTGAAGCACGTTTGCAATTAGAATTTATTTTTGCTTCTTCCGCATGAATGCAGCAGCAGTCAAATTAATTATATTACTTGGCAGTAAATTAAATAACCGATATTCAGCGGCGTCTCGAGCTTTAAGGTGAAAGAGTGCAGATGTTTAGTTAAATCGATTTTGTTGCTTGATTAAATTTCAAGCTTGGCGACATCTTTGGGTACCAGAAAATTTCTATTTATGAACAAACATTGCAACTAAATACAAGAACCGTGTACACATTAGTAACGTATTGCTTATCAATTACATTAGGACTTAATAGTCGCCCAGTTCCTTTTCTAAAATATTCGTAATTTAATATTATTTATTTTATGAGAAGATTAAAAACAGTCTAGTGGTAATAAATATGTAATACAAAGAGTTGACCCCCCCCCCCGCCAAGTATCAAATATTTTTACACGTGCAAGCACTGTATAATACACACATACACACAGCCACAAATGCAGATGTCATTTCTAAAATAGTCATAAGATCTCGAGTTTGAGTTTCGATTACTATACTTCGTTATATAAGTATAAAAAAATAATATAAGAGAAATACGTATACAGTCATAGTGAAAAAGTTAATTTCAATGCATGTTCTATGAATTAACGAAGAATTGCTTGAATAACAAATATAGGTCAACTTGAGCATCAAGTTTAATGGTTCGAACGTGAATTTTCATGTGAAATATTTTTATGATCCCCTTTTCAATTAGATTTTTACTTTTAGAAATAACCTCACGGTTTTATTTATATAGCTCCGGGACGAACTCTGCTGGTAACTAAAATGCAACAGACGCATTGTGGTGTTAGCTACATGTCTCCACTGAATCAATATTACATAAGCTATACCAACGAACATAACACACGTACTCCAAATTCTCCAATGCCTTTACTTAAAAATCCGTATACATAAAATCCTCGCTTTTTCAAACAATGTATCTGGCTATAAAGTTTTAAAGAGTGTCTTTGAAGAACCGACGTGGGTCGTAATAAATAATGCCATCAAGTCTGTCACGCTAAGTTCTTTGTAATTGTCAAGAGCTGGCGGCGGCTTTTATCAGATGATATGAGTTATAGTCATCACTTCCTACAAGTGGCAAGTGCAACACTGTCGTGGCCAAACGCAACTGGGGCCCCGCCTCGGAGTGCCAACAGGTCAATATCGAAGTGGGTCAGGTCTCGCGCCAACGAAACATCCCTCTAGTTCTAGAGCAAAGAACCGCCCGCAACCGGTCATTGGTTATTACATATCCAATCCGCAAATTATCATATTTATGCCATGTGCGAACTCACGTTTTGTCCACACATTCGTCCGACTTTCATCGAAGTGGATACGCGACGGTTGGATAACAAAATCAAACCAGGAGGTAAATTCACGTTTCCATTGTTTTAAATCATAATCGGATTTCTACAAAGTGCATATGTATTATTTCCCATTTTCCCAGTTCTTGTTGTAATAAGTTTCGCTAAATTTTCCTGATTTTGGATTTGCATGGTGGGAAAGCGAAATAATCCGCCGGGCCATAATTTCGTTGCAAAATAATTCTTAATATTTAGTCATATTCAAATAAATCTTAACTTTTCCAACTAATTATACTTAAATTACCAGCTCGATGTTGTGAGGTAAATTAGAACATATTTGATTCTGTACATATTTTAAACATATCATGGTGTTCAGGCAGAATCAATTTGGTTCACAGCCAGTAAATCAGCACAAATTATTGTACCTACATCTAATATTACCACATTTTACCTTTAGCCTCTTCCTTTTAGTTTAATGGCTGGAAATAACAAATCCGTTTTTAGTTTCTATCTAACACAAACTATTTCTCCAAAAATTCACCATTCTTGATTTATTTATTTTCTCGCTAACATTTCCATGGTTTGCTAATTTAATTTAATTTTAGACCCTGCTTATTGTATTAAAAATGTTCACTACAGGGATGATCATCAGCTTGATAATCGTGCAATGCCAGCATATTCATGCACGTCGTGAAATATGCAAGTGCTTCGAGGACTAAGGACTAAATTGCAAGTATTTTAAGGACTAAGGACCTATGTATGTATCTTACGCTCAGTGTATTATTTCTCGTTAGTGCAAAAATAAGCCGGACGTATGTGTAATTTGTTAGTGTCAAACGCTTTAATCTATTTACCAAAAATCAAAATAGCTTCACAAGTGGCAGAAGAACCTGCAGAATCGGTAAAGTTTTGTATAGTTTCTTTAATAACTCTGACTCTGACTCTTGGACTGTTTATTGACCTATGGAAAGCTATTGACTGCATAGATCCTATTATACTACTTCTTAAATTGAAATCACATGGTGTGAGCGATGATTCGTTCCAATCTTATTTAGCTGACCGCTCTCAAAAAGTTCTCTATAATAAGTCTTCTTCGGATATATTGGTGTACCCCAGGGCTCTATACTGGGTCCGTTATGGGTAATTATTTACTGCCGCCTAAGAATAGGACTAGTTTGCAGCTAGTACAGATTATTTTGGTTTTAAACTTTACAACAAGCTAACTGACGAAATTTGTTATAAATGTATCCCGCCTGTGTAAGAAAATGACTAAAGAATTACTATTAGGTATGAACTGTTATTCTGCTATTCCTTTCACATGATTTTTAGTTTAATTTCGTTCTTGATTTGCATGTAACCTATGACATGTTTCACATGTGAATTAAATTTAATTATGGTTTTTGCAAAAGCACAGACAGAGAAGACAATGCGAGATGATTGGTTTTCTTGAAAATGCAGAAATTTAAATGAGGTGAAACAAGGTTTATTTATTGGCCTATAATTAAAGCAATTATGCATAACGAAGACTTTGAAAATAAACTGTCAGAAGGAGGAAAAGCACCGTGGTGGGCATTTAAATCGGTATGCTCCTTGGAAATGAGAACGATGAAAACTATGTAAATCTTTCTCGTGACGCGGTGAAATGTTATAGGCTGCCTCGTCCCTAAATCTAAAAGAGTCCTTTTTGGTCTCTAGACAGTTTCCATCAGGACATCGCTAAGTTTGAAAAGTGGTTCAGTGGACGATGCAATCAAGGTATACTAGTTGAATATTGTTGGGCTTCCCTCAGGAACACTCCAACTGATGCCTTCGATTCCGTTTCTACTGAAAGTGTTTTCCGTAATCATCATCTCTATTAATCATAATCAGATCATTGCAAGTCAAAATGAAATCAGAAAATCACTGATACAATCAAACGAATTGCAACAAAAAATAATACAATTAAAATCTAATATTCCATGGAACAGATCTTACGAGGACTAAATCATAGCGATCAAATTGCAGTTGTATATTTAATACACCGTCAAGTTTTCTACAACTTGTTCTTGTACTGACACCACATAATATTGTGACTGCTCTTTTCTACTGCACAACCATTTTCGTTGTTTCTGGTGATGCACCATATTAAAATCCCATATGATATAATGCTGTAACTGTTGGCCAGACTTGCAGCTTCGTATGTTGCAAGTTG
Organism: Geotrupes spiniger; assembly: GCA_959613385.1. Classification (NCBI taxonomy): domain Eukaryota; kingdom Metazoa; phylum Arthropoda; class Insecta; order Coleoptera; family Geotrupidae; genus Geotrupes; species Geotrupes spiniger. Next base: position 11,859,366 of record OY390737.1, on the reverse strand, counting down.
ACTAATCTTGCAATATTTCTAGCAACATTTGGACTTATTTGTCACAATGTTTTTTCTACGTTAGATTGCTTATCATGCTCCTAAGAACTTTATAGTTGCTTCCTCATTATTTCTATTCTTGATTTCAAAGCCTATTAGTTATGTTTTTTTAACATAAGCTTATTACTGATAAACTATTCTCGTGCTTCTCATACGATAGTACTTTTGGATTTCGGATGTGAATCAACTTTTGATTTCACTAAGGCCAGAAAACAACTTAAATTTGGTTGTGCGGTATTGCTGTTGGGCTCATTGAATCTCATCATCGGTCTGTCTTCCAGTTCTTCTATTCACTTTAAACTATACGGATTCCTTCATTTAGCAACTATTACCCTTATTTCGACACATTCCACACATTTCCCTTAACATTATCGAATTCTTTAATTTTTCAGGACATTCCCGCTGGATAGCTTGACATAGGTCCCTCCGACCTTCGATGACACGACGCATTGCTAGCTCGTCTATAACTCCTCGTTGTAAATAATGCATACGTTTTAAATACGGGATTTATTGCTGACATGACAATGTTTGTGTATTTAATATAATGTAATGTATGTGTGTCGCTCAACGTTGCGTATTTTGTAATTATTATATTTAGGCCGTGTGCCGGTTTAGCTAATAGTACATAAACATAATTAAGTAATAAAATATAATTACGTTACGTACTTTACAGTGCAAACGCGCAATGCGGGGACAGTGTCGCAGCGTCGAAACCGACTTTTTGTAATTTTATATAGTGATGTTCGCATTTCCGCATTTGGTTACTGGCACCAGGCGAGGTCAAATTAATTACTGAATGGATTAATAGTAATCGGGTGATCCTTAGGAATTAATAAAGTATTTTATTTAAAAATGTTTGTGGATGGTATCGAGTATTAACTGTCTTAAAGTCGAATATTGATTTTACAAATCAAATAGGCCACCAGACTATTTCCTTTTTTTGTGACAGCATGTTGCTTATTTTTGTCACAGCACAACAAATTCTGCAAACAGGCAACAAATAAAATACAATATAGGCTATTTTGTGACAATATTCCGACAGTTTATGAGCTTGTACGTCGAAATTAAAACTTAATCTGATATCATTATAACTACTGGGTATAATGTTCAAGTTGCTAAAATAAACATATTATAACTTAGTTGTTAACTGTGCTAGCAATGATGTATATTGGGACATATCTAAAAAAAATTATATTATAGTTTCATAATGTGTAGTATTATCTATCTCATGGTTTTGATTAATGATTAAAATCCTGTGTAAATGTATGCATCATTTATCTAAACTATTCCAAATAGTGATCTGAATTGGTGAGAAGTGATCTTATTATTGCCAACAACTTGCCTATGATTTATTCTGATGGAAAAGTAATTAACCTTGCACGTATATACAATGTATTTTGCATGAATAAACAAAAGTCATTTCAGCGCGCCCTGCGAGCTAAAGACCAAAGCACAACCTTGTTAACTTACATTATCTTCGGCCCGAAAACGCTCATTGAAATTCATGTAAACCGGGTGACTCCGTGAATAATCGGACAACGCCGTGTTGTGTAATGATGTACTTAGGAGTAAATGCAGTGAGGTAATTGAGTGTCACAATGAAGTAATAAATGAGGGTTTGCGAGTGTGCGTACGAAAGCGGTAAGGCGCTTCTCTGCGGCTCAGGTTAAGGTGACGTCACCACGTCTGATTAATGATCTTAACTTCATGTAAAACATGCCCGCTTTTGTTAGCTAAACGTCCAACAACAGTCCTGACAGGAAGTATCCCGTGCCCCGGCGCGCTGACACTTTCACAGACGCAATTCGGTGGTCATTTGTTCGGTTCGTCTGTCCCTTATTCTATATTTCAATTCGCATTTCGTTAACTGACAGGTAATTTTGGCACTGGATCGAATTCACTTGTATGCAAAACATGTTATTAATGTATTCAGGACCATAAAACAAGAGTATTAATAGAAAAAGGGCATGGATGGAAAAGGGTGTGAGGAAATCCGTATATTTGATGTGTGTTATAATAAAAAAGAACAAATTATATTTATATAGATTACTAGCTATGCCGGTTAATCTGTTCCCGAGAATCGGATTATAACGTATGCATGTAATAAAAGTTTTGGGAAAATTTTTGAAATATAATTATTCAAACTATAATTGTTTTATTTAATTTGGTAGTACAGAAAACGATTCAGTGACGCTTTAATTATAATTACTATGTATCACATGGGTTCCAATCGTTCGAAATTTAGTGCGAATTCCTTTCATCAGCCTTTACACGGTAAGTGGGTTAAACTTTCTAATCTTTTGGTAGATTCATCGTCGTAGTTCTTCTTCATTTTTGACTTCCCACCCACCGTGGTAGACTTTTCTATCTTCTATAGGACATGCCTGTGGAACAGAGCGGTTATCCTTTTTAAGGCCATGAAAAACCAGTTTCCGAAATGGCGCACCACACTTCGTTACAGAACTTTGGTTGGGTCAGATTTTATAACAAACTTCATTGCCTTTCAGTCAGTCAGGAAATGTTCTCTTCGATAATGTTAAACTGTAGAAATTCTTCCTTCAGCTAAAGCAAACTATACTTTCTTGTAATACTTTCGATAATAATATGGACGCAACATAAGGTTTCTTACGGAGCACACACTTACGTATTAAACGCGAAATGAGCAGTACCATTGCGCATCTTTGAAGTCAGTAGCTGCTATGCTTGATGATAAACAACCAAGATACGTCACTTGCAAAACTGAACTCAGCCGTTAGTAATGTGATCAAATATCTAGTTTCGGTATCCCCTAGAGCATCCAGTTTCCTGTGGTCATTACCCTTGTCGATTATTAATTCAAAGGTGTCACTGATCCCATACTCTTAGTAGAATTGTTCAAAAATTTACCAAAATGTTGGTGTTTCTTAAGGGAATTTAAAGTTACAACAATCGACATCAAGCGGTTTTTATTATTTGTTAAGGTACTCAGAGAAGAATAGTAATGTCATATAATGTCATATAATATTTCGTCTAAATCGGTACGATGATTTCGAAATTACTGCAAGTAATCAAATAATCTCACAACCTCGTCATTTTTAAATTCCCAATACAGAAGAATAGATAATAATACAGTTATGTAAATAAATTTGCGTAGTTCGCAGAACGCAAGTTCCAACTTGATGTTTACCATACGTATATATTTATCAAAGGAACGAGACGCAAACGGTATAATGGGACATCGGAAACACACACAACACATATGTTTAAATGACGCAATCAAAAATAAAAATTACTGCTCGTTACGTTGTTAGCGGCGCTGCACTTTGATTTTACAAATTAGTTCGTTAGCTGACCGCAAATCGATATTTATTTAATATCAGGAACATCAGGAATTCATAAACTAATAAAGAATTCAATTATTAGCCGCACTTTTCTTTTATTTGGCGGTCGGTCGGAAACGAACGTTCCGATTTTGCACTTTTACCCTCAAGGTTTTCCTCCAACGAACGTACCGTTGGGAAAATCGAGATAATCGATTTTATTTTGTCCGTTTCACATTCAATAAGTTCAATTTAACGATACCATGTTTTAGTGGAACGATACGAGGACTTTCATTGTGAAATATTAGTATTGTGTATTAATAATATACTAAATACAATTATGGATGATTAAAAATTATTGTAATATAATTTAAATATAAAAATATTTAATGCATCTATCCATCGAACTTTCTAGTTATTATAAGTCGACGAGGTTTTGCTAGCACCATCAATAGAAGATTTTTGCAACATATGACAAGAACGTTTCAAGCGAACGTGGAGAATTGACAATTTTGTGGTAAAGTACTTGTAACGACCATGATTTTGTTCAAGGTGTGAAACAAGAATCGAAGAATTTACTACCACCAGGTTCTGAAACATTACTGACCCCAAAATATGAACACGTTTTATTGAACAATTTGCGAATCTAAGCACAAAGTCATTTTTATGTTGTTTGTGTATAATAGGAGCGATGAAGTTTCAATGCACAACGGTTATTCGACTAAGCACCGCATCGGGGACATACTGTCGGTTGTATGGGATAAATCAATGACTCCTTCCAACAGTAAATCCAGTTTTACATCCACACGAAGTTTTAATTGTGATCTTCAAAATTATGAAGAAAATTACTAATCATACTACAGCAGAACAGTCCTTAGATACAATGTCATCTTCTCTTCTGGTATGTAGCAGAAACAACGTAAGGAAATGCGAACGTCTACCAGATACTCAGAAGATCATTTAGTCTGTAGGTCTAGGAATGTTAACTTGCCTGAATTCGATGAAATACTGGTGGTTCTAAACATAACGTTTCTTTCATCGAAATGTTCATCACGACAGATATAGCAAACAAGCCTAAAAATTGTATAAAGCTGCCATAAAAATCAGAGCTGAAGTAGCAATAGAGGATCTTTTCAATCGCACCATCAACGCTGATAATTTCAAAACCAAAATACAAAGAGCGGTATGTAAATAACCAGGACATTAAAGAAAAATAAGGCGTTTTGTTTCATAAGATATATTGGAAAGAGTCGGATGATATCAATGAAGTTATGCAATGCATGCAACGTTTACGTTCACGATGACTGTGTTGGATTGGCAGCAAAGGATATTATGTACGTCTCGATTTGTTGAGATGAGTTGTCAATGAAAGTATGAAGTTATTTGACTTTTAGTGTATAATATTAAATTTTGGTGAAACATAAAATATTTACGCGAGGCTGCTATATAGCATGGCTATATTGCCTGCTGTTGTGCTCCTAATAAAATATAATATAGGATACCTTTAAAATGACCATTCAAACAAAACTTATTTGCAAAATTAAGATTCAATAGTATTTCCTGTAATTATCGTTAACAATAAATATGAAGACCACTAACATTATTTGCTGTATACAACTGATATTCGTTTTACAATCTTAGAAATCGTTTCTGACAAATTCCACAAAAATCAAGTTTATCAATTTTCTTGGCAACTACAGTTACGCAGTATTTTGCGTCTTGTGAAGTCTTTACAGTCCGGAAAATTCAATTTTCCTGCGCGTAAATGAGCAGGAAAATGTTGTTTTCGAGACGATTTCCGGAAAAATAAATTATTTGAAATAAAAGTACGGTAAAATGTATTTATCTGCAATAATTTCCTTAAAAAAAATTAAATGTATCGTTTGTATGTACATGGGTGCAGTAATTTAATTTTTAATACAAACAATTTTTAATTTTCTTCATAGTAAGGATATTTTACTTTATTTTCAACAGTTTTACAAAAATAGTGCTCAAAAATAACTAATTCCGTCAAACTTAGTAAAGCAAAATTACATTACCTACGAAAGTACGAAAAACAAGAACAATAATTTAAGAACGAAATTAAACTAAATTTTTATAACTCAACTAGTTGCTGATCATGGCGACGAAGCTTATATTGCTTAGAAGAAAATTTCGTCGTTTAAATATTTTTAAATGCAAACTATCAATAACTTGTAAATAGCTTCCATGCGAAAAAATATGCCTTTGAAGAATCGCGCTTTCAATATATTTGCTTTCAATAGAATGTCGGATTTGATGTCAAAGAATTTCAGTAAAATTTATAATAAGCACAAATCACGAAGTCCATTTGAGGGACAACGGTCGTTGCTAGATAAGTTTTGGAGCATTTCACCGATGCGCAAGTGCATAAATGCGATTAGAACTAATTTTTTTGTCAAATTATTACCGCATTCCGATCATTCGATTTTAAATGAAAATATATTCCAATTAAACTTATTAATCAAATCCAGTATTAAATTGCGTTGCTGACATACGTACGTAAAAACGTTTAGATTTACGAGGAGCGCTTTGACGAAATAATACCGGAATGGAAATAATTTCGTTCAAACTGCTAAACACTTAGGCGCCTTGACATATTTCAATTGAATTTCGCGACAGAATAAACCAATAATCGTTAAATTCTGAACAACTAAGTTTGGGTAGTTTCTATCGGAAATACGCTCAACGCTGTACAAGACATAGTTAAATGGGTCCTCGTAAGGCAATAATAGGATTAGACGGGTTCACCGAGACGCGGCTATTCCAAAAGACTCGCGGAGGGGTCGTATAACAAGATGAGGGTCTTACATGCACACCAAAGCAATTTCAGAGATCTGCACAGACATGCAGGTTAACAATTGATTCGGCCATTTCTAGAAGCAGATTTATTGGACAATCTTTGCTTCACTACTCGTATTACTACCCACAAACAATTCCTTTGCCGGAGAGTCGATAAATGGCCGATAGATGTTCTGTTTCGTTGACACAACCATAAATAAAAATAATTAATTTTTTTTTAAGTATAGTTAACACGAAAATTTTCGAACTCGAGAATTTAACGGAAATATACGTTTTGACCTTCCTTAAGTCTAACACTGCTGAAGTCGACGTGAGTGGACGTGTGTAAAGTGAGCAATATAATTCTAAGTAAAAAAATGGTAAGTACGAGAAAGGGTGCATCATGAAAAACAGTGATTAACGATATTCTGAATCTAACAATTGACCTTATAAAGGAAATAGCCGCTCTTAATCAAAAAGTACTTAAGCTTAAGCTTAAAGTATGGCATGGTATGGTAAGAATGTTAAACTAATTAACATTCTAACTACACAACAGAAATTTACTAATAAAGTCTGTGAGATAAATAAAAATTTCAAGTGACTCGTCATCTTTACTGACGCACAAACATCTCAAAAACCTGACCTGAAGAAAGAGGTAAATATGACAAGCAAACATCCGGAATCAATTAAGGATGACATTAGTTATAAAAATAACGAGGACAAATTTACCCAATCGATTAATGATGACATTAATTATAAAAATAACGAGAATCTTATACAACTTAAATTAACTATTCAATTTTATGATGATTATGCGAAACTGTCAACTCATAGAATTTTATATACAACGCGTATACATCGTCGTCGTTTATCAAATATGAATCTGCAAAACCATTATTGATGTGACGTTAAAATCTTACATGCAAACGTTTGACAAACAATTTCCATCCAATTTAAAATGTATTTCGTATCGATACTACAAACAAGCACAAGCAGTAAGAGTCGAGGAAATGCAACTAGGCTATGCTTTCCAATACTTAAAACTATATGCGAATTTTTAACGACAGTAGCCTGTTATGCACGACAAAGTTTTATTATTTGTATTGGCAGAAGTGCCGCATACAAGTCGGAGGGAACTCGAATAAGTTAAATTAACTACAAATTTCGAAACCGAAAATCGATATTATTGTTAATTAACAAGAAAAAATTTGCAGCTTTGAATACTTTCATTTGTTTAGTGACAAACAAATGATACATTGTTTCGTTTATTAAATCACACGCACACGTACGCACACACACACAAATATATATATAATCGAATATAAAAAAGAAATTGCCATGAGCATAGTTGGCTCTAGTAACGTATCAGTTAACAGCAGTGCTCGCAAACCACAATATCACATAACGGCAATCGTAATGTCCTCGGGGAAGATCTACAATATCTTGGCCGTCCGTATTAGGCTTCCGTTTAGGGGAATATTGTGTAATTAAAAATCTCCATTGAAGCGACCCTCGCCGCAATTGCGAATGGCCCAACAAAACGAGAGCTTTCACACGCAGAGCTTTCAATAAGCCCTCCCCGACAAACGCTAATATATTTTCGGAGCTTTGTACATTTGTAGGGCTTTTTCAGCGACTTTGTCGCCATGAATTTGCCGATTCCGGCATCACAAAATTAATTTCTATTTCAAAAAAAGTCTCTAGGAGGAAAGGGGTATGAAATTTTAATAAACGAAGTCGAGGGACGGAATAAATATTTATGCAGTGAGCGTAGGAGAATACGCATGAGAACATTCATTTATAAAAATTATGTCAGCGCTTTCGTATAACATTCTAAAATTAAAAAAGGAAAATTAAAAAAAAAATTTACAATGAATTTCAAAATCCCATCATGAAAATTAAGCTGCGTAAAGTCGCTAATGCACTACCAAAAATTAAAAGTATGCATTCTGGAGCGCATCAACACTTAAGCGGGGATTTTATACTTAGATTCTAGTTCTGGATTAATCCGCAATGTTGCGTAATTAACGCTTGCACGCACACCGCACTCGCCACAAACACAGGCTGCGTTCTTCCGCCGGCTGACCACCCTAATATCCCCCCCAACACCCACTCAATAACTAATACCCAAATAACGATGGCCACGAGAATGAGTATTTAGTGGACTGTATGAAATTTGCAAAAAATGTATTACCAGCTCATGCGATATGCATTATCTGCGTTTCGTATTGATTCCATTTTTCATTAAACGCCGGACAAATTTGCCTGGAGCGTCGTTTACGAGGTATAATACATAGTTTGATTTACAGAACCTATTTTTTTATTTAGTACGAGATTACAAAATAAATGTAGTTCAACTATTATAACTAATACTCATACAAATGTTTTATTCAATTGTAGTTCACGTTATAAATAATCGCTTTATACGTAACAATACAATTAAAATTAGTAAATCGATAAAATAAATTAAATGAACACTTTTATTTTTCAATCGGTGAACACATTTTTCAGTTATAAAATTGAACAATTTGTGTAAATAATATTTTAAATAATATCAACTAACGTACGCTAGTATTCAACTGACTCTGCACCCACCTAGCTTTTTCATGCATACATATACAAGGGGCGATGAGCATTTACGTTCCCTAACATAGAAGGAAACAAATTTAAGAAATATCAAACTACATAATCTCCCTGAACGTCGATGTATTTGGTCCAACGATGCTCTAAACCTTTGATTCCTCTGGAAAAAAAATCTTTCGGTTGCTCTTCCAACTAGTCACTTACGGCCGTCATCACTTCATTATCGTCGTAATATCTGGTCCCCCGAAGATATTCTTTTACTTTTGGAAGTAAAAAGAAATCACTATGGGCCAGGTCTGGTGAATATGCGGGACAGTAGCGTTGTCTTGATGAAACAGAATTCCTTTGCGCAATCTTGAAATTATGTTGGCGTAGTAGGAGCCTGTTATTGTATGTTCACCTTGCAAAAAATCAAAATTCCGTCTGCGTTCCAAAAAATTGTGGCCATAACTTTACCAATGGATGGCAAAACACGAAATTTGCGCGGTGGGGTGGGGTGGGGGGGAAGTAGCGAGCAATACTCGTCATTATCTGTTATTACCATATTGTGTATACGATTAACATTTTCTTGGGTAGTAGCAGTCACTGATCATCCAGCACCCTTCTCATGTTTAGTTTCTGGAGTCATATTTTTCACCACTTGTTAAGAAACACCACCCTCGCCAAATACACCTACCATGTCTTCATGAATTTCTTTTGCCAACAACCCTCTTTTTATAACTGCACGAACCTCCTATTTTTCCATTTTTAGAATTTTTCCAAACTTGTCCACTTAAATTCTAAATTATTTGAGCAGGTAACTAGTGACAAAACTACAATTGAACGAACGTAACAACAAATGATTAATACTTTGATTCAATGTTACTCAACGCCTACTATGTCAGGGGCTAAATAATGATCCCTCGTATATACACAAAACAGTTCATCAAATATCTCTTGCTGATTTGTGTTCATTATTCTTACTTCGTGATTATTTTATTTTTAAATCCACTTCTTCACTCTTCTTCTGGTTAGAGTTTCCCATAATTTACATTATTCAATTCTGCTGATTGATCCTGGCATACTACTACAGTACCCTGGCATAGTTCCTTCATTGCATCATCCTTCTCGCAAACTACGCCTTCTATAACAAGCTTCAGCAATAACATAGTCGTGGACGTGCACTAATTACAAGGTGAGGAGGTAAAGAAATATATGAAATACAAGAAGAGTCTTTGGCGGCAATAGAAATAACTAAAGATAATTGGGAGAATTGAGGAGAATTGGAAGAAAAGAAGAAAAAGTGCAAGTAGGCAATCACAATGTTGCTTTCCTCTCATTTATATTGCGTAAAATTAAACACTGAAGCGAAGGATATAAATTGTGCAGCAGTGGGAACTTGTAAAATGTAAATGATAGCTCAAGGAAGAAAAACAGTGCAACATTTGTCAAAGAAAAGAAAATGAGCTGGGAAAAGACAGCGAGTTCAAAATACATCTTTACATCTTCCACAAGACAACAAGAAAAAGATGTAAACGGTTGCGCGGAAAATAAAACCCAAAAAACGCACAAAGACAATTGGTCAAGAACGTGACATTCCTCTATCTATTAAATGTTATGCAACGTGCTAGTATTATTTTTAAAATATTTTGTATTATATGCAATACAAATATTTAACATGTTTCAAAGAAAGCTTTTCTATAGGACATAAAATTTCCACAACAAAAGACTAATGGTGCTTATATGTATTCACCCCCCCACCCTCCACAATCCCATGTCTCCTAGAAAAAAAACATGGTAAAGTTAGAACAACAATATCCCTGATATATTTTATGAAAATAGTGTTTTTATAAAAATGATTTGTGCACCCAACTCAAAGGTCACATTCATACGTACAAAACTCGATTCAGGTGCGAACGATTTAATTAAACCATATTTGCTTTTGATCAACTTGATATATTTTTCCTGAAGAGCTGAAATTGACATTATTACAATCAATGTAGTCATGCGAACGGGCCAATTACTGAAGTCTCTCTGTTTTTCTCTTATTAGAGAATATTTTATTCCGCATTGCACATCATATTCACATTCGTAATAAATTCGTTTAATTCGCTCGACATTGTTTTATTTCGTTTCCGAATTCAATTTACAACTTTGTACATTATTAAATGTTTCCAAGCAATATCCTTAATTAGAGCAGCTCGTGCAACTGAATCAACATTCCTTTCCGTTCATTAGACGTCGATAGTTTAAATTGTTTGAGGAGCGCCAACACATCATACGTCGTATACATTCGATTTCAAGCGTTGGTTCATTTTCGAGCCATTGCGTGGACAATGTTTCGGCGAATCTCATTTCTGCGCGGGAGATTGCCTTTATGTAGGCGGTTCGGATTTGCGGTCTCCTGATTAATCCGGACGAAGGCCGTCATCCGGAGTTTCCCCGGATGCCGACTCCCGCCATTTCGCCTCCGGGCCGAGTCGTGAACTCTCGCCGTTAGTATTCCGAGGCCCTGTTCAAAATCCCCTGCTAAGACGCCAATAGCTTTTCAAATCTCCTGCCTGATTTATCCGAGTTAATTTCTAGACCGCGTCGCACGAACTTTGCTGTAAGTTAGACTGCCACTTCCTGCATTCGCAGGATATGATATAGAGACGGTCAACTGTTGACATTAACATCCTCGAATTTCGTAAGCAGGGTCGTCGGAGGTAACGTTTACTTATTACGCTTATATTTCCCCTGTTATTATTACGAGTAACGATAATTTATTATTTTTATATATAATTAGTTTAAAGCCATTAATTGCACATTATATATTCTAATTGTATTATTTTTCGATTGTTCTTGTAATTGAATTAAAAGATTAAAATTATGAATTCCTGTTTACTTATTAAACCTGCCAGAAATTTCTTTCAAAGTTTCGAATTAAATTTCAGCCTGAAGCAGCTTGGAGGCTGCATAAATTAAACTTAATCAAATTAATTCTGTTGACATAGTCTGACTATTCCAGGTACACAGCTCTGCCAACATCTTACGTCAACCAACATGCGAAATTACTTCGCTGCTATATGTAACTGACTACGTGTCACACAAGCTCGCAGCATCTTTAATTTTTTCGCGTAAAACGAATGCAGTTATAATAAAGTTAAGATCCAATGGGGGTTTATTTGCAGCGGAAAGGCCGTCGAAAACAAAATGCATAATGAAATTTATCAATTTAGCGAACGATGAATGCATAATGAATGTAAATTAACACTCTTCCAATTTTAAAACAGTGAAAGGTTTAATCTGTCACTTCGAATTAACATTAATTCCTTGAATTTTAATTTTGATTGCATTCACTAAGACCGGCTAACTTTTTAGTGGGACGGGGTAAAAGTTTCTAACTTGACACTACCTAATAAAACTAAAAGGACATCTGAAACTTCGCCGGGAACGGTGAAATGTGAAGTTGATGTGATGATTTTTACAATAGCCTCTCTTCGTCATTGTATTTGCGCGATTTTCGTAATAGTGAGAGGACCCCCAATGGGTGTAAACAAATTCGATTTGCATGCGAATTTCAAGTGTATATTTGTATGTAATAATTTTAACGCATAACATGAAAAATAATGAATCATAATATTCGATATATCAATGAAGTTACAAAAATATCAAATGATAACATTTTAATCCCACAAAATGTAATTTAATTTGTTTATGTTATATAGACAGTCTTAGGTCTACATACTAAACACATGCAAGTACGCCATATAAAATATCTTCAGTGGCCCGCATTGATCTTTCTTATACTCAGATAAATTTCCGGAAACCTGGCGCAGTCTTGAAATAACTTTTCAAATAAAAGTTGTTTAAAATTTCAATATCTTTAACTTTTATAACAACCATTTTTCGAGCTTTTCTTCCTCGTTCTGTACAAATAGTATGTTTAAAGTTTTATAATTTTAGAGAAGTGATAGATATCAAAGTTATGGATTAAGAGAAAAGATAGATACATATAGAGAACGTATTGAACACAAGATGAGAAGGGTGGACATAAGTAGCAACATGGAGGTTAAAGAACTGCGAGAAGAATTTAAACATACAATCATTTGTGAGAGAGAAACTTGTGGAACAATAAATACGGGAAACGGAGACAGAAGCAAAGAAATTAAAGGTTAGGGACCAAGAAGAAAAAATGGAGAGTCTACAAAGCGGCACACGAGGCAAAACGAGCAAACACAAGAGTTGGAAATAATTTAGAGAAGAGATGGAGGAAAATAATAAAACTACAAGCCAAAGATACAAGAACTACCGATAGGCTATCTAAATCTAGACACAGTAAACGTCTCACTTTAAGCTGTTCAGGCTTGTCAGGTCTGATAGATATATACAGGTGACTTAAAAGTATGGAATGAAACACTGAGAAAATATGGATTGAAGATAAATAGGAGTACGTCTAAAATAATGACGATGAGCAAAGCGGAGAAAAATACCAACAAAATAATTGATGGGGAGAGAATGGAGCAAGTACGAAAATTCCAGTACTTAAGAACAACAACAGAAAGATCTGGAAATGAGGATATGAAATATATGAAAAAAGAAGTACAACAAAATTACAGATTGCAACGTATGTAGTAAATTTGATTCTAGAATTTTGGAAAAGTTTTACATTCTTTACATCATTTTGAAAATTATGTAAATTCTGGTCATATTTTATTAAGGTTGCATTTTTAACAACTATAAAATATTAATAATCGTCGACCCAAAATTATCAAAATTTAATAAATTGTTAAAATTTCCGAAATTGTTCGTCAACTTTTGATATCGTTCAGCATCATTTAAAATAAATTTGACAATGTTTCTGGAATTTTAGATAAATTTGATATTTTTTACATGTATTTGTAAGTTATGTGAATTTAATATGATGTTTACATGTTAGACATGTAAAAAACATTGCCTTCACTTGCAAAACGTCGCAAAAAATCCCCACCACAATCAGTCGATGATGTTCGATCCAATATGATCCATATTAGGACACGTACGGATGACGTACGATATAAAATTAATTACACTCACCGCGATCCCCCGACGTTTTAAATCGACGTCATCGTCCTCATCTTTCCTTGAACGCCGATGAAAATCGTCCACCAGACACACGTTTCCAATAAAACAGTTCGTATTACAGTTCGACGTCCTTTAAAACCGCGCACATCTCAATTAAAATATCCCGTGATTGTCTTATTTGTTATCGCAATTCGGCCGGCGTCGCGACGACGACGTCGATTAACCGTCACAAAATAAGCGAATTAACTCGGTTGGGGAAATAATCGCGATTGACTTACCGAAAAACGCGGAAATGCACCGCGACGCGCGACGCTGCGATGCTGAACTATCAATCGTCGAAGTCAAACGATGAGTCAATCGTTGCGTTTTTTATGCAAAAAATGCGATTGTTGCCGCTGGTAACGTTAGAGATAAGAAGCGAAAACGTCTAAGGTGCACTGGTTTTATGTTAATCGGCAATGTGTTTTTATGCAAGTGCTAAATGATTTTGAAAATAATTTGATTTAATGCCAACGTTTAAAAGACTAATATGGGAATTAATTTATTTTCATAATTATATCCTCGAAGAATTTTTTCAATTGGAAAAATATTCGACAAATATCAAAAATTAAACAGTAGCTAAAATGAGTCGAATTATTGAAACCGTTTGCAAAGTGAACATTGTAACAATGACTGAAACGAACAAAATTCGTATTTTAATTATTGTTGCAGGATTAACATTTTTGATGTTTTGTATTTATTGTATTTACATTATCCAACCCAACCCGACACAACACAACCCAACACAAGCCAGCACAACCCAACCAAACCGAACCCAACCCATATTGTGGCTAACTGGATTCATGTACGTTGGTCGAAGTTTTAAGAAATTACAGATATTGTACATGTAGTACGTCATCGAATCAATCAATCGAATTAATCGAAATTGATATAAATATTTGCAAAACAAAACATGAGTTGATGTTAAAGTTAGAAACGTTACGTTTTTTCATGTGAATTATTTATAAAAGGAATCAAAGGAAAAATTAGAGACAATTAAAAAAGCAACGTTGCACAGTACGTTCCTTTCTTATTTTCTTCTTCTTTCAAGCTATCTCCATTTGTTGCCTTTCTCCTCACTTCCACAACTGCTTACATTTTGCTCCTTCTGGCGACCTACCTCCCATTAAGTCTCTTGCCTTCCTCCCGTCTGCTTTAATTCTTTTGTATTATACGTTGTACCTCCAATTTCAGATTTTACTTTCCCTTTGTTGTGTTTCTACCTGCTTCCATCTCTCCACTATCTCCTTCTCCACCTGTTTCCTTTCACTTCTTCTCCTTGTCGCCTTTCCCTTTTCATACATTTTTATAGTACTTTCGTCTCATTTGGTGCCACTTCTCTTGTTCTCCCACTTCTTTAACTCCTCCAAGCACGCTGTCATTTCGTATCTCAGCTTCAAAAATTTGGGCGATAGAGCGAACAAAGACACGGACACTGACACTCACAGAAATAAGCCTGAAAATACTCAAAAAGTT
Organism: Geotrupes spiniger; assembly: GCA_959613385.1. NCBI lineage: Eukaryota > Metazoa > Arthropoda > Insecta > Coleoptera > Geotrupidae > Geotrupes > Geotrupes spiniger. Next base: position 11,844,106 of record OY390737.1, on the reverse strand, counting down.
CAGGGAAGGTCAAACGGTTATAAAAGCTAATTGGTGGTCTTTTCTTGTTTTTCTGTCATTGTTTTCACCAGATCTGTTTCCATTTAAATATTATTTCTCTCTCAATTTTCTATCCACGTCTACTATATTGCTCATGTCTTACAAATTTCTTGTTCTCGACCACACGTACTCCACTACAAACATACCTCGCCCAATTTGTAGATGCAAATAGTTATCTTTCTGCTCCTATCGTATCCGACAATTTTTTTTTCAACTAATTATCGATAATTCATTCGTCACCGTCTTCAACATTTCCACTTCGTCTACACTTTGTCGTATGCATTATGATCATTTCTTATCATCTTTCCGACGAAGATTACCTTAACTTCTCTAACACATTGCTTCCTACATTTTATCAAGGAGTAAATGATATTCGCAGCGAATTATTTCGTATTGTGGTCAAACATGAGGAAACATTGCTTGAATATTTCATTCAAATATTTTTCGGAACAAAAAGTCGGAACGATAAGGAACGTAAAAAGATATTTGCAAAAAAAACGTGCATATTAACCAAAGATGAAAGAAAAGCGGATGTATTTATGCGCCTGTGTAACTGAATGGGGTTTCCCTTTAGAGTTAGTTATATCTCTGGCAATCTTTGCACACAGTCCTGATGGAATTCAACTCATTAGCTGGTCGCGTAATTAAAAACTACGAATATCCGACAAAAAAGCTCCCTACGGCAAACACTCTTTCATTCCGCGGAGTTTTATGTTTGAAATGGTTATCACAAAAAGTATTATTTGCCTTCAAGTCAAGCGAACTTTTGTTTGCAAATTAATTCGGGAAAATTTAGCTCTCTCTCAAATTTACACTCTACATTTGACATTTGTCGCCTCCCCACCCCGCCCCCGCCCCATAGCGCCGAATCTTTTGTCGGCTACATCGCACCCTTTTAATAAGACATGATTACTAGCTGCCACCCGGTATTGTATCAGCGGTAGACAAAAGGCCCGCGAGGGAAGAATGAAATTAAGGACTGCAAACGAGCATGCATGTAGCTATTTCCGGTTTGTCAGTTTCGTTATTTGCATCAAAGGACGCGACGAATATGACATGGCTTTGTTTGAAATGCGCGCGTTGCGTAGAGCGAGGTGGCGATCGAACCCGACTGTCAGCTAATCAGGATTAATCTACCGATGACGAATGGCCGTAGATTCCAACGGTCTCCTTTGCAGACAAAGCGTTGCTTTGAAAACCTGCAGCTTTAATCCACCACGAATCCGCTTACACGTCCCTTTGCCAGATCACATAGTTCCCTCCTATTACATTTATGCGTCCATACATATATATATATATATATATACATATATAGCTATGAATATGTACGTTTCATGGATATATTTCAAGAGTATATATTTGATCCTGTGGCATCGGGCGATACGATTTTGCGAAAGAGTTATCAAACAGGTTGTTGTAACATACTTCCCTCTGATATACTTAAACGTAATTGCGGTATTAGTCGATTTATGTTATACATTTAAATATTACCTTGTACAAATATTACTGAAAATATTTTAGCATTTCTATGAAAATTATTACGGTAAACCGTAAAAATTAAGCAGAGTTTGTTCTTTGTGTATGTGCAGATGTATTTAATAAAGAAAGTAACAAATCAATAAATAAAATGGCTGGATAGTTATCGTAAACGATAACTATCCATTCATATGGATACAATTCACACTATCTGTAAACATAGACTAGCCATAAAATTAAAAATAAAACCAGCTTAGTGAAACGTATACAGGCGGTTCTTTTATTAATAAATTAATTAGAATGAAAGTGGATCGATCTTTGTCAGAGCACATAAATAAAATATGACAAACTCACATCAAAATTTTGAGTAACTTGCTTATTATTATGGACTAGTTGTTGATCATATTCCATTTGTTCACACTTTTTACTATCGATTTGAATTTACATTGCATTGATGCTCGTTTGCGTGAGGTCGCCCGACACAGGCAGATGTTAACAGATATTACTGAGAACTTAAGTTACTTAACTTTTACACCACGTCTTATGTACAACTATTGTTTGTGATTGGTGGTTCATTTAAGAAACGTTATATTGGAATACTTGATCACAAGGATAATTACTTGATCGAAATTCGCTGGCTTCGATATTTTCTAGTTCAAATAGAACTAGAAAATATCGAAGCTTTGTGATCAATGTTACTAAACGTTGCAAAAATTTGATACATAATGCAATTTTTACGTTTTGTAACGCTCGTTAAGCTCATTCACTGATTCACTGATTAATAGATCATAGTCGATTACACTGCCTATACTAGTTGATACATATACAGAAATCAGAGTCAGAAATATGACTTGAAATATTTATATCTAGATTACTATCAGAAAATTAAATGCATTAAAAATGTTTAAAAATGCATAAGATAAATGGGTTCTACGAGCTGAAAAGGTGGATTGCAATGTAGAGCGTCTAATGGCTAATTTATATTACTATAATTATTAATAATAATAAAACTAAAATTACAGAAATGGAAACTACCGACGCGAAATGCGTCATCCGCTATTCTAAAAATCAAGTTAAAAAAGTTGTGCTGTAGTTTAGTTTCAGCATAAGAATGTAATAATCGCGTGTACATGGAACGAAAATTCAACTTGACATGACTCTGATAAAAACATCTTATTGGAAGATTTGTTATATTCATGCGCTATTATGTAACATTTTGATGAGCCAGCACAAAAGGATACTTCGATACCCTAAAGAGACCAGCTACCCTTTTCGATATTCTTTCAAATAGAATAAAAATTATAAGTAATGTACAACGAAACATGGAATAAAAGTAGCTGACGTATTTTTTCCTCTCTTCCCCACAACAATAGGCATAGTTACGTTGTGAATGCACTGCATCTTCAAGTTTAAGTCAAGCAACATGTATATTTGGTTCTTGTTGATCTACATTCGTATTAGTTATTTCCACTGTCCATGGCTAAGCAAAACCCATTCTCTCACTAACAATTAAATTAGTGATGGTAGATAGTGACACAACCCAACCCAACCCAACCCAACCCAACCCAACCCAAAAAGAAATGGGTAATGCATTTAAATAATAAAAACTTAAACAAATCATTTCGTTACAACAATAAAAATTATTAAATTGATTGATTTTTCAGCACCGAAAATGTATTAAGGGGGTCCTGCTTTAGAAGGCTCAAAAAATCGATTTGTTTTTTATTGCTCAAATCTATGCCTAATATATCTAAGAATATGTATAAAAAGTTATAGCGGCTAATTCGCAATATTTTGAAAGATACAGCACTAAACACAGTGAGGTGTCGAGCAAAAAATATACGAACGCATGAACGCTCGGACAAACGAAACGCGCCCCCTCCCCGCAGTCACATAACACCGAACTATGTACTGAAAAAAGTTCAATCGGTCGTTCGAAACAATAATATTTTGAGTTCGTAAGAGCTATAGTAGGATTATAACGAGATATTCCGTAAGTAATTGAAAATTAACATTTTTCCTGATCGTAAACTTTAGAGCGCGTTTTCTCGAGTTTTCGTTTTTACGATTTTTCTAAACTGGTGGGCGTGATTGCGAGAAAACTAGACAAGCAATCAAAACGAAACGAAACTTTTGTTGGCTTCAGTAGCATTCTATTCTATTTGAACTAAAAAGATTAATGAAAAAAAATTCTAAACAACTTTTTTAGCAAGTTGAAATGATTTTCTCTTCCACACATTTATTTTCAAACCTGAGAAAAATCTTGAATTTCAAAATTTTGGTTTTTTTTTTTAGTTCACTAGAAGAAAATATATGAGAATTACCATTTTCTTTGGTTTTTTTTTGTTTCAAACAAAAATTACGGGCTACATCTTTCCCACCGATTGTAAATTGCAATTGAAAGGTGTTGCACAAATGTGCATAAAAATCGGTTCCGTTTAAATATTTTTCTCTCGGCATATTTTTTTTTAATGCTCAAATATGCAATAAAATGCTCTAAAAATGCACTACATTTACTCATTTTTTTCTGCCCTAAAAAAATTCCCCCAAAAACGCTATTTTAAGGCCTCCTAAAGCAGGATCCCCCCTTAACTAAGTAAAGCTTTCACGAACGGCAGCAACGATCAAGGAAAAAATCCCAATGAAACTTTGTAATTCATCTGAAACAAATGTATATTTTAAGGATGAGAATGGTAACATTTCTCGGCATTCACCTTACCGTCGCCATATCTTGACTATTATTATTTATTATCAATTGAAAGTGAGGGGTACGAAGATGTCATTAACAAAAATAATTAGGTCAGTTCTATTATTATAAATCATAACAGTTTAAAATGAGATTGTTGTAAACTGTTAAACTCTTTTAAATCGAAGATTTATAAGATCGTTACATAATTTTTATCGTAACGTGCACACTCTCAATCTTGATCGTTTTGCTGGGGACGATTTTTATATTCATATTTTGAATTTATTTATTCAAACAATGAAATTCGATTACAATTTTACGACTTTTCCGACCTAGCACATAAAATGTTATGGTGGAGTATAGATAATGAGAATGTTCAAAAATTCAACATTTAAAGTCACCATCGATCGACATGCATGAAGAATGACCCTACCTACGTAATCACAGAAAATTTACATGATCGACTTGTTCATTCTTACTCGAAATTATGAATTCCTTTATATCTCATTATCCATGGGTTCATTCGTTGAATCTTGCAGAAATAACATCCCGTGCTTGCATTATGATTATAAAGTATTCGTTTTGCAAAAAAAACATAACTTTAATATATTAGAATTTATAACAAATACATTCTGGTACGAAGTAATAGGAAACGATATATAAATATTTATTATATATTTTCATATAGTTACCGGCATGGTGGCGCCGACTGGCGCCGCGACGCTGAACTACCAGCGACGTCGGCGTCAAGTAATCGCCGCTCAACAGAGGGCACCGCGATAACATTGGGCAATTTCGATCGATACGGCATGGCCACGCCTTTCTCAATCGTGCAACTAATTGAAAAATCACATGTTGGGGAGACGTTTTCTATTTTCGAGCGTGATTCATAGATTCCACCTTGAATGTTATCTAATTGGCGAAAAGCGAATGCCGCACCAACGCAGAAATTACTTTACCGTTTTCTTTTTGTTTACATTTCAAGTTAACGTAAGGGGTAAGAGAACTTGCTCCAATAGTCTGCCGAGCGAGTGTTCATGTGTGCGTACCATTCGCTACCATAAACAGTTTCTGTCACATGAAAATAAATATTTATACTAAATTAAACGGAAATCGTTGTGTACGCTTCATTACGTTTGAAGTTTGCCGAAGTCGTGGAAAGTTTTGCAATTTATTGCTTTTTAAAAGTTGTTTCTTGGGCCTTGCGAAACTACCTTGGAAGGCTAAAAATATTCATCGTGGTATTTGCTAGTTCGGGAACTTGCATAATTTTAATTCATAATGAGTTCGTAAAATTTAAATTAAAAACTATCAACACCGCAAATCGATTTTTTTAGATATGTGTGTAATATACTGAACGTACTGTAATTAAAAAAAAAACGATTGTATACAGCTTTCAAATAATCCATATCTTTCAAGTGTTAAATGCACATTAACACCAAAGTATTACTTTTAAACAAAACCATATTAATTATTCATGCCGTGTGTAAAGTCACTGGTAATAACAGTGATATAATAGTAATACGTAATATTAATTTGCTCCAAAGTAGAAGTGGAATTTTGTGCACGAAACGGAATTAAGAGTAGGAAACGGATACACACGTCATACATAACTTTTTCGCACTACCATGAAGATTATTATTTAATTAGTCGTGTTTCAGTCATTTATTATTAACATTAATAGATAGATACTTTCTTAACATTTATGCCTCAATAACGATAAATAAGTATAGATGTCCATTTGCGGAAAGTGACTTAGTGCCGTACATCGCATTTTCTATCTTTACTGTATATATTGATTTTAACTGCTGATCAGGAGAATCAGGACACTGAATATTATACATTACAATCGAGATTTTTTCACAGAGTAATATCATTTTACCTTTTTAGTAATAAGAAAATGGACTACTTTGGGCACTGTTAAAAAAAACGCAATTTAACCAGCATTTCTTTGGCAACATCAGAAACAAATCTCCAACTCTTCTTCGCTCATTTATTGAGAAAACATGATCCTAAAATTACAAACTATCCACAATTATTGCCTCCGTTTCTATGAAATATATTGGAATAAATTGATAATGCAGGCGAAATATATATTTTCATTAGAGTTATAGTTCAATTAAAAAAATTGTGTCTGTGGAATTCGCAAACCATATTCAGTGATTCACTCAAATCGCATATCTATTTACTTCGCTAATACTGTTCCTTTCTTCAAAAGATCTGTGTTTTCTTTTTTAATCAGACACTTTTTCTTTTATATAAATGACATTTTATTTACCAATCTGGTAAGTAATTAATTTAAAAAAATATTCAATTTAGGTAAATATCGATAATCAGCTGAAACATTTTTGAACACAAAGAGCGTTTAACTCTACGTTTTGAAGCTATGGTAGCCTGACATGCTAGTTCGTCTGCAGAATTTATTGTAATTTATTTAACATAGTTTCTGATGGGCATAAAAACTTCATAATTAAAACACAGTTGTAAAACAGTGCGCAATTTTTCACGAAACTAACTCTGTGATTGTAATACAGCATCGTAATGGAAACATCATTTGCGCTATTATTCTCTGTCCGGTGAAAAGAAATCGAGAAGTCACGCCCCTCGAATTTATTAGTGTCAAAAGCCAGTTTCACACCCTACATACTAATTAATAGAACCAGACAAGACAATGACTAGTGCTGGATTTCGCAGTTGGATTTAGAAATTACACCACTAGACAAATTCATTAATTTTTTTCTTACTTCTAATAGTCAGAATATATTATTTTAGTCCCAGCAACGCTAATTGTACAATATTTCGCGGTTTCTAGAAAATTTTTTTTGAAAAAATCACTTTTTATGCACAAAGGGGGTACCCTTTGGAAAAAACCCAATTTTCGACCGTCAAAAAAACAATATTCATTTTTTTTCTTACTTCTAATAGTCAGAATACACTATTTTAGTTCCAGCAACGCTAATTGTACATTATTTCGCGGTTTCTATATTCAAATATCGCGCGCTTGTGTGACGATGGGCTGCTCGATTTCTGTTCGCAGGATTTTTAGCTCTGTGACTAGGCTTGAATATACTTCTACTTGGGTGAATCTCGAGAAGGGGGCACCAAGGATAGTAAATATTGCTGAATTCTGATACTCGTAGAATAAGAAGAGCACTTTAAAGTTCCCCTGGCTGTTAAATCAGACAATATGCTCAGGTTTTCCCAAGAAGATGTATTCGGTTTTAAAGTCATATCTTTATAAAAATGTCCAAACATTGTTTTAATAATTGCAAATTTGATTTGCAAGTTTCTAATAGAACGTTAAGAATGTTAAGATATGCACGAACAACAACTGCACTCTCTTATGGTGTGACATTAGAACTAATAATTGGACCATACATTCGTAAGAATCAGTTAACGCGGGACGGTACTTGACGTAGTATAGTATTTTTACTACAGCAACCGGAAAGATTAGGAGTAAATCTTCGAAATCTATTATTCAAGATGGTGCGACAAGTGAACAAAGTCAATAATCTGACCATATTGTTTACCAAAATCATATTCTCAATATAACGACGACGACGACGAGTACTCTCAGCGGTTGTTCCAATTGGATTCTATAATTACTTCGGACACTTGCTCCTTTATATAATTGCAATCTTTATCATTTTGACACCTCACTAACACGTATAAGCTCTAACATTCGAATATAACGTTTTATGGATAATTGATCATCACAAGAAGACCTTTTCCTATTCCCAGATATCTTCTTCATTTTAAAATTAAGATGTGTTGCTTTAATTATTATTTTATTGATCTACTAAACAAATATCATACAATGCACGTAGAATGAACTTAAAATTGGAAACTCTAATACACATTTAACATGGCTTAAGTTTTCATAATTCTAAGATTCGCCTTTGGTTTGAACATTGACGTTTTGAGTTTAGGGGCAAAAGTATAGGATTTACTTATAGGCCTGTACTAAAATATTATTTACATACACACATCAAAATAATCGAGGGAAAAAGGGTAAAAATAAACGTTGTAAAAACTCCTGAAAGTATTATAACGCAACGATGAAATAAAACGTAGAGTTGAACAATAATTTTTAATTCTAATAACAAAAACAAGTTACTGTAGCTTGCTTATACAGGGTGTGTAAAAATAGAGCAACATTCTAACAGTAGAACATGAATGAAACAATGAAAGATTTGCAAATGTAATGTGACCACCTCGATTGTTAATCTCAGCTGGGCACCTATTAGCTAAACTTCTAATGAAATTGTCTATTTCATTTCGATCAATTTGTTGCCACTGGGCTTGTAAACAATTTGGGAGATCTTGCCTTGCCTGTAATAACAAGCCTTGATTCAGAACGCGTTTTCTCAGCATATCCCACACATGTTCTATGGGATTCAACTCCAATTCCAGCCCAACTTCCTGAACAGTTTCTAAACGATTTTTATTTCCAGGTCTCCTCCAAAGTTGAGCCCAGTCTTGCTTTTGCCAGTTGATATGTTTCCCTGCCCATTATAATCTCCATGCGTGACTGCTACGTGAAAGTGCGGGAACTTTAATAGGACGTCGAGCGTGGAGATCAACCTCATGCAGCCTATTCCTTACAGTTTACCACTGACTATCAGTTGATGGACAGTTTGGAGCTCCGGTTTTAGCATGTTGGCCGTACTATTTCGGTTACGAAGATATTGGATTCGAACAAATCTATCCTGTGCAACACTCGTTTTCCTAATGGGACCAGTATGGTTTCCTTTTACATCACCAGATTCAAGATAACGTTGCCACAAGAGCCCAATGGTACTCACAATAATTTACAGCAGCCAACACACTCGAATAGTCATACCTCCTTGTATCATGCCAACAGCTCTTGACTGAATATCACGACTAATATGCACTGTTTCCATCTTAATTGATTATAAGACACTTAATTCAATACACACACAACTGTTTTAGAAATTGTCAGAATAAAGCTCTATATGCTATAATCACAAAACATTTTGATTAACGTTTGCAAACAAACTTTTTACGTTTGCCCCACTACCATTTTGATGTATGTACAATATTTTTGTCAGGTTCCATTATTTGACTAAGAATATCGACGAACAACTCCAGTAAATAAAATATACTGAAAATAGAAAAATGAAACGTATCATGGTTTCGAATATAGACTTGTTTGTGAACTTAATTTCATATGGACGAGACATTGCACTATAATCTGTACAAAGCAATACCGGAATGGAAATCGAGACACATAAAAGGACCATTCGCCTCGCGACGGTAATGTTTCGTAAAGGTGTCTACCGTTTACGAATGTTCCGGGAACGATTCTCGCTGTCATTACGGACGCAGACGGGAATTCGTCGTCTCGTAATAACGGGGGTCGCGAAGCGGAAAAGTTTAATACAGCGTAAACTGTACGCATGAACAAAGCAATCGTTAAAAAATTCCCCGCGCCTCGATTCAGGTGAATATCTGAAGTATTTTTGAGAAATCATTAAATTTAACTGGAGCTCCAAAGACGCAGCGAGTCTAATGAGGTACGAGCGGCTGCGAGCCCGGACGGAAGCGGACGAATGTCGGAAGAATGCTTTAGATGTTCCTCCGCAAATTCACCCGGGAGCATGGCTGACATTCAATATGATTGATCCACTGGATTTAAAAGTGGGGATATTAATACGTTTGACTTAATACTTATAGATTAATCAATCTCTTCAATGAATTATGAGTCCAATCTTTATCCAATAAAAAGGACATTCATTGGCGTATAATTTTAGTTACAGTAGAATAATAGTAGAAATTGGTAAACTGTATCTTAATTTCGTATTTGCAGTGATAACTAATTCGCGAGAACTTTCCGCCAGGACAAGTCACGCGATCATAAACTAAAATTATGTCGGCAAGCAAGATACAGCAAATGTAAGTAATGCAGGTACAATCTGGCTTTGTTTTCAATATGCTTTATAGCAGGGAAACATATAATTGTTGTGTATCCCTCAAGGACGCACGCACCTTCATACATTAATCCTGATAGTTATTATCGTAAAGAAACGTACTTACGAAGATCCCTTTTCCTGTGGTACGTTCGTACTATAAGTTGATGAGTCCTTGAGGACTCGTATGAAAGCGTGGAAGTCTGTAAACTACACCGTAAAGCCAATTTTCTCGATGGTGGCGTTAATATTTTGTATTTTTGTCTACATATAAAAAATGTTTTGTACCTACTTCCACGGCACTTTTGCAAGGTTTTTATATTGTAATTGTAGAGAGCACGTACATAAAAGTATTGGCATCAACAAAATAAAAATTGATTTGCTATGAACGCATATTTTAAGATTGTCAATAGCATGCATTAAAATTATAAACAGATAAGATTTATTGCAACGATTTTTTGTTGTTCAAGACTAATGAAGTAGGAAACGATGAATTATTTAAATACATGTATTTAATTTAAACTTTCCAATGTATATATTTTGGGAACTTATCGTTGGCGATATGGTCACTGTCAGTTGTTGTGACACTAGTCATCGAACCCGCAACCTCATCATTTCTGAATTAGCGCCAGCGCACCTCACACCGCCACCGCTCATATTTCATTAATTTTCTTACGTTTACTTTTTGAATGTGTAATTTTCCACTAAACATTTTCCGATTTAATCCGGCCACCAAGTATACGTTACCCGTTTATCCTGTTTATAATTCCTATTCGCTTTCCGTCATAATTCTAAGACATAACATTCACTCATCCTTACGACTTGTCCTACTCGTCCTATCGGGTCAGTATTCTACATGTTACAACTATTTCCGTTACAAGATTGCTTTTGGTGCTCGTGGATCATTTTCTTTTCTACTTCTCTCATGTTTTTGGATAGTCCACAGTTTATAAGTAGATGAGTACGTATGAACAACGCGAACAGAAATCTGGTAGGAAGCCATAACGTTTCAATTGTACGCTTCCACGCCATGTGTGGCATGACTATCAGCATATGCATCACCACAAGGTGTAACGCTTTATGTTAAGATTATGAAGTGAGGTATATATTTTGCAAAATATATACCTCATGATGATGAGTGACCTGATGATCACCAAACACAAAACTTTAAACTCCAACATTGTTTACTCAAGGTGATATTTTCAATCGTCGTGACTGGTAATCAACGAACAACAAGGAACATTAGGTCGTCTTAAAAGCCCCGGTTATGAAAACGAATATGTTGTATTGTTGCTAATTCTTGATTTAGGTGGTCGCTAGAGGACTCATTTTGAAGCTTGTCGTGTGTTTTTAAAGATACTCAACCAATTAGTAGGTATTCAGCGTCAAAAACGAGTTGAGGAGATGAAACTTTGAAAATATAATAATGATTACGTTGCATTAAGTATTTTCGTGATCACAAAGTCACAAACATATGTTAAACAAGTTGGTACCGATTATGATGGCTGAGATATGTATATGTAGAGGAACTATTCGAATATCATGTAGACATATAGTCAACTTATGTGGTCCAGATATCAAATGTGCTGACAAATCTGCTTGAAGAGAATGGAAAGTCACAAACGTGATTTTTCTCACGCAGGAAATCTATGTTTCTTTAAAGAAAAAAAAGTTCAATAAAGCGATCCTCTCTGCGGGTTGTTTTTCTTTTAGCACCTTGTCCGGGTCTTCTTTTGAAACCACCAGTGTTTCTGAACCGTGCTGCGGCCCTCTGCACCACAGATTTGTTGGTATTGAGAATTTCAACAACTTCTCTTTGTGAATATCCTTCACGCAGAAGAATAATAATTTGGGATACTTCTTCTGGTCTACAATGGCGCCTAGGCATATTTAATTCACGTAATGCAAACAAATTCAGCAATTCCCGCAAGAAAAAGCAATGTTTATTAATTAAATGACTTAAAAACAATTAAGCCTTTTTGTTGAATTTTCGTGTCCTAGCAAAGAATTCTTGCTATTGTTAATTGTTGCATGGCACACTATTTGAATTTTGTTTAAGCAACGTCAATTTATGACATGCAAAAAGTACATTAAAAATAACTTGTAAATTGGAAGAGTTGTTTCAAGTTTATTTGGTGGTCCCTTAACTTTGTCCATAAGTGTATGTGGGAATTACATTTTTATTTGACAAGTTAAGCTCATGGAAACCTATTTTGGAAGAAGGTCCAGGCAAGTCTTTCTTTCCATTTATTTTCGTTCTACATTTAAATGTGTAATTTTCAATAATGATTATTTTAAGTTTTACAAAAAAGCATGTTTGTTTGGTAACCTTTCTAACATTTCTATTTAATTGGGTTAAGTAAGTGGTTTGAGCCTAACGTTGTAATAAACTTGTTTTATTGATATTGGAAGTGAGTACTAATTTAACTATAATTTGTTGCGATGGGCGTTCACTTGTGGGCTGGTGGTAGCCGAACAAATATAACGAGCGAGAACGGAAAAAAGACGAGAGAATAAGGCAAATTAAGTAACAAAATCTGGGAATGGAACGTGCTATCCCACCGGCAAAAAAAATCTTAATTCTCTGAAGGAAGCCATTCTGGTGACCGTGTTCCTGGATCTCTCTCCGATTTTCGTCCTTTCGTTTGGTTTACGAGGATATCCCGTGCTCCGATTTGCGATGAATTAGAAACGGGTCGGTGTTTACGGTCAAAATTCGACCACTGCAAGTCACATTTAATTGTCGGAAGATTTTGATCGTACGAAGTTGTAGTTGTAGTTGCTTCGATTATTGAAATACCGAAAAAGTATTTTATTATCTAGAATTATTTTTCACATTGTTTTTAATTTTTTTAATTATCAACCTTATGATGTACGAATATATTTTGAAGAAACTTGCACGTATGTTACATGATAATAAATGATAATAACAGGATCCCCACAACACGACAAACTTAAATATCAAATTATTTGTACTTTATTCCACTGCAATATTTGTTAGGCATCGTACATATACTACTACGACATGAAAGGTATATCAACTAATTCTGTAAAGAAATATAAACAAATTTCTAAATAAAAATTTTCGAATCGACAATAATTGAAATTGTGGTGGAAAAGTGCTGTGGGTGCAAATATCGTTATACCGCCTTTTATCGAAGACGTTTACAGCAATTCTAAGAAATATGTACTTCGTATAATCCAACGATCTTGTTTCACAGCGGTTCGAATTCAACTCTACGATACTAGAGGAACTAATTACGATTACTCTGGCACAACTAATAATTGATAAAAAGACTGGAATACTGGAATAATGCATTTTTTTTCTTAATATGTTGGAAAATAATTTAATGTCGCTGTGAAATATGTCTAGCGACGATCTTATTTAAATTCGTATTCGTAGTAAGCGGCGAGAATAATTTACAATATTTTTAGTTATTAACTGATGCGAACCATTTACTTTTGTACAATGATATGATCATTTCTTGAGTGTTGTTTATGTATATTTACTTTTAGTATCTGTTTTATAGTCTGATTGTTTGTTTGTACATTAACTATATCTGTAATAATATTATGATTTTTGGGGTTTTTAGTTTTTACCCCAGTTATACTACAACTCATGTGTATTAAAATAGATTCAAATGTTGCTTCAGTTTTACCAAATTTGTAATTTTTTCAGGTTTATTCTATTAACAGAACAACAAAAAATGAATCAGTTTAGATTAGTTCAAAATATTATTAGTTTAAATGAATCGCAAAAAAAACGCCGGTGCTTAAATTGCGAAGTTTTATTATCGCCCTGTCACGCCCTATAATGCGGTCGTATAGAATTAAAAAATTGAATCCATTACGCTGAATAACGTTCGAGAATGGAATGAAAATTTAAGGTCGACATCTCTACAATTTCATTTAACATAGCTTTAGGGTACGAGCTATGTGTCTTCTTTAGTAAAACACCGGAAAATGATAACCTTATTGCTTCTTCCAGCGCAGTGTGTTCCCCAGGCTGCAATGCACGCCTGATTTATTCGCGCACCAGAATGGACATTACATCAGGCCGCCCTGTCCACAGGATCAATTTATGAACGCCATTCTTACAGTAACCGAGCATAAAGCAGCGGAAGCGGAGGTGCAAGGAAGTACCACTTGTTATCAATATGGCGGTCCATGTATCATCAACACACTTTCACAGTCGGCGGTTGCACGCAACAGAGCAAATGCCGTTTTCGCGGAAAACGGCCGCAGCTTAACGTACGGACGAATAAAAGTAATTTACTAAGAAAGGGTTTAATAATAAATGGTGTTTGTCTTGCTGGATTTTAAACGGCCAAACTGGGATCGTTGTTCATGTTTTAATATGTCAAAGAGACGGCATGGACATACAAAATCGATATGTACGTGCAATATCCCGTTTTGAGCGAAACAAATCACGTAACAAAAACAGGAAACAATTGCCAATAATTTTAACAATTATAATTCGCAATAATAATAATAATTTTAAGCGTATTGATTGTAAAATCAGGTATGAATATAACGGGATGTTTAACATAATAGATTATTCGAAAAGACTATTTATTAACGTTGAATAAAAATCTATCCAACATTTACATAATTTTACACACAACTATACGTACAAATTATTTCAATTGGTGAATATATTCGTGTTTCACATATTAGTGGTATAGGCGCAGTTTATTTACAATGCGGTACTGAATCTGGTTCGCTTGGGTTGTTCCCACCGCTGTAATGTGGATCATGATTAGAAAAATCAACAAAAACTTTCAAATTAAATAAATTTATCACCAATACAAAAAAACTGGATTTTCTCTGGCAAGAAAAGATGGCTAGTCCCTTTAGATGACTATAATTTCAGAACTTTACTGAAGCAACAACTGGAAATCGTAGTCTCTGTGTAAAGGTAATAAAAGTAACGGATTATTAAAAAATATTTAAAAAATAATACATAAAAAAACCAATATAAAAAATTGAATCCTAGTAGCGCGTAATAAATAAACGCCAAAGGGAAAAACACCATATTTAAAATTCAAGAAATAATCAATGGTATTATGGGAATTGAAACCGATTCATCGATGAGCCATCAAAAAAAAAAATTTATATAGCCGCCAAGAGTTCAGAACTAAATAAAACAGTAAATGTGTTATTTCAAAACATAAATAAATGAGAAATTTAAAGGTATTATTGAAACGCGCGAGGGGATACTGACCGTAGAGACTTAGTTGTTAATGAGGGTTTGACGTCGCCATAAATAAACGAGTAACGTGCAACGACGAAATCCTATTGTAACTTGTCAATCAAATACATTTTTAATTTCAATTTTTGATATCGGTAAAATCTATATTAAGTAAACATTTGTGAAGAATTATCAAACCAATATAAATAGATTTGTAATTTTAAATAAAACTACTTTAACACGCAATTTTAAAAAAATGTGACCCAACGCACCGGTAAATTACTACTAGATTGTAGAATTAATTAAATGGAGAAACGTAATGAAAAAGGTAATTCAGTCCTAAAGACCATAATCCTTGATAAGTTCGTTTATAGTAAAATAAAAGCGGTGCTGGAACAGTTCTCCTATAATCCCGCGTTGCCCTTTCTATTACCATCAGAAAGGTTTCAGAAACAAAAGGATGATAATCCGGCAGCCGATAACAGTAATCAAGAGCTGGAATGTCAGGAAGCGGATCCAGCGAGACTGGTACTGGCAACGCGCGCTGATTATAATGGCTGAGTATTTATCAAGTGTAATGTGTAATCATCCTTGTGGTTAGCTGATTAGGTTATTCCGGAGCCTTGAATCATGCTCACTGTAATTTATTATAGCATTCTAATCTATTTAATGTTGTGGTTTGCTACGTACACCGTTTTAATGTCCTTTCTGTTAATATAACTGGCGCAACATATTTTATAATAACGTGCGTGTTACTTATGCTGCCGAAAATGTTTAAGATCTAATTATAATAATTTCGTGTGATTAATATAGCATCAATTTATCAAATTATTAAACATAGTCTCATTGGAAGTTTATTGATACAAGTGCCAATGCGTAGATGCGTAGAAGATATGAAATATAATTTTAACGCAGTTTTATGTAACATTCTATTTTGAACGCGAGTTTTCGAAGTGTTAATTAACTTACAAGCTAAGCGCAATTGTAAGACTTGATCCGGTAATTTAATTAAAAATTTACATATTTTCCCATCGAACACTGAATTATTAAAGGGCTCTCTATTGACAGAACGGATAATTAAAATTAAAATCAATACGCCAATTTACAAAGAAAGTAATTTACTACGAAATACAATATTCCGATTGTTCTAAAACTTTCTGAAAGGAAAGAGGAACGCTTTAATAACAGATTTAATTAATATTCAATGCCCTCGTCTGAACTTTTAATTAAATGTATCGCGGCAATAACGAGTTGCAAAGTTCCTCGTTAAAAAAAAACACTTTAACATAAACTCGCAAATTGACTAAATCTCACAGTTACGAACACAAATTGTAGATAGTAATTATTTTCTAAATTTTGTACATTGAAACGCACGTGACCGCAAAACGTAATAAATGTTAATAAAATACGAATAATTAACCTATTAAAATAGTTCAATTTGCGATAATTCAATAGCTTGAAATAAAATAGTCATTATTACTTTTACGTAAGCCTTTCGATCAAAATATGCTAATAAATATGTTTTTGGATGTGGTTTGCTTCTCGTAAATTATAACGTCCATGTGATTTGTGTTATATAAGGTTACATATTCAACAACTCAGAAACAAGGCTAAAAAAATTAATTTATTCATGTGTGGGGTGGAGCCAGGGCATTCGACTTAATTTTGGCCGATACTCCTATACATAAATGTACAGATCCAACGATTAATTTATCGACCACATACAGGTGGGCAGATAACCAAACATAAACTACCATACGAGACACTTGACGTGAACTAGGAAGATAAATTGAATTTTGTATATTTATACAAAAATGTTAAGAAGCCAAACGATTAGGAATATTCATCAATTAATTCCCGTTACACAAATATACGCTTATCATATTGTTAAAGTAAAGGAAATAATCGAATAGCATATCGGGAGTTCCATAAAACTTAAGATAAAATAAGTTAACTACTTTCTGTGCTCCACTGTTAAGCAAGTCCAAACTGTCGAAGGTTTCGTAAAATATATCCCAACCATTGATAAGTTAAACCGAAGTTTATCGTACGTTCGTTCGGTGGCCTCTTTCTAACCTGATCTGAAGTTTATTTAGCAAAGTATTACAATTCCTTACATATCTTACAAACGTATTTAATTTGTATTAATATTTGCTTTTTATGAAATTGCACGACTGCCATTTATTTCCCCCTTCAGTATCATGGAAATCTAACTGATGTCATAAAGGGGTGCATAGTTAATTTCAAATATTTGCCTTCTAAGATCGCTGCGGTCATTTCTAAATTAAATTGAACTCGGTTTACTTTTATTAAAATTGCGCGGCCGGTGCAGAACAAACACATTAATAAAATGACCGCGATATAGATATAAACGTTGCTTATTTATGGACCCGTGTGGCATCGTAGGTTCTCAGCTAACATTACGTGTACACGTCAGATGTGTGTTTACTCTGGGTTGTGTGCACAGTGAGAGGGCGCGCCGTGTTTAATTAGTGGGAGGGGTAGGACTAAGTAGGACGATGTAAAATCGATTGCTTTTATCCCGGAGGATCACCCGACGAACAATTATGCAATCTCTACTGAGGTAATTGATAATCAAACACACAAGGACCGCGGTGTTTGCGTAATTTGTGCAGGAATTTTAATTTACACAACTGAATTAGCACGTTACCAAAAAACCGTAAGTAATTGACCAAAATGAATAAATTTGATTTTATTCTATGTAAGTGACCAACAAAAACGTGTAATTAAGTTCACCTTGATACAACTTTTACGTATTACACGTACAAATTAATGTTTGGAGATCAATCAAACTCAAAATGGCGAACCACTGATATAATGTTACATGTGGGGCATTTCTATTGCGAACTGATGTGCCAGAATATGAATAATTACAGGATGTAGGATCAATAGGCAATGTACCCAACGGTACACAAATTTGCAATTTAATGCTTTATTATTTCGTCACCTCTTCGTAATGTTTATTACTTTTTCGCAACTTATTCTCCTCATTGTTTTACTTTTAGTTTGCAGCGCCGGTATTGTCTCCTACACAGGTGAGCTGAACAAAAAATAAATTAAATTGGAATTACTTTGAAACCTTTGTCGGAACTGGTCGCTGGATTTGATCAAAGACATAGGGACACAAAATAATATAATATGCAATAATACTGTTCATTGATGATGTGAAACCAATTATCTCAACAACCTATATAAGCTGCTTTGTCGAAATTCTACGTTTTCGCTTTTTTTCTAGCTTTGCAATGAAGTTCTGTCAACTTGCGACATTTTTTATTATAGTCTACATACATAATGATTATATTTTTAAAACAATTTTTGATTTATATATAATATAAAGTACGTCTAAAGTATTAGTTCACTATATTTATAGCTGAAAGTGTAAAAATATATTAGCACTTTCCTCTTCTCCTACGCAGAACACAAATGAAAAAACCTTTGTCGCAATTTATGAGTTTTGTTATAAAACATTGCGTTTGATGAATACACGCACAATAAAGGGTCGCATAAATCCTGACACGCATACATTTGGTTGCGAACTAAGTAATAAGCACACATCACTTCGGTAGCAGCCGCACCGCTATTTTACAACCCCTCTTCCCAGATTCATTGGGTGGTTGTAGGTGTCAGAGACGAATGACTATGAACCCGACTGACATGGTCTGAGGCACCCTTCCAAGCGCATCCTTCCATACGTTCAAAGGGGGTTGGGAGGTCAGTGATGAATCGTCACAATCTAGTGGGTTGGGTGGGAGGACAGCACAGTCAGTTTTGTCCTATTTGCTATTTCATTCCGGTGGACAATTTTGGGGTTATTCTCGTCGAGGGAATTGCCTGCTTTTAATTTCGATTAGGTCTGCGCTTTGCATTTAAAGATATGCTTGGGTGTTAACAGCATGTTATATTATAAAAATATATAGGCTGTACACAGCATTAAATAACTTTTTGTTACTTTTATCATGTCTTGGCTCTATTTTCTACCTTAATTTAAAGCATTACGTTATATATTCTTCAGGCTATACACATTTCCATTTTTATTATCTTTCTACATACATTATCCCTTCAAGTATCCGTATTTATTGCATTACAGTTTCTACTCGAGGCGGTTACCTAACCGGTAATTTATTGCGACCACCGGCTCCGACCATCAGAAGTTGAAAAAATATATACCCAAACATCATACAGACAATGTTTCACGTTTTAACAAAACTCGATTCTTTATAATTAATACGAGTGGCTGTAAATTACATTGTAACAAAGCAGCGAAATATTTCTAAAAATAATATTATACACAAAATTTCAAATATCTACTAGCTTCTTATAAATGAACAAGTACATCTGCATATAAATCTACGTACTGGAAAAATAATCAATTTTCAAAGCCACTTAATAATTTAACGTGAAAATATTTGAAATGAAACTTTCAATTCGCACCATACTAACATCTAAATGCGTATTTATTGTCTTGTTGATCAAGACAGCCGAAAGCACTGTCCAAATAGTACTCGCATTGGTGTCGGTTACGAAATAAATTTCATATTCAACTTCAAGTCCAATCCAAACCGCCGGTTTGACTTTCTACCCCCAATTAAGGCACATGAATAGACAAACATGAATACAACAATTCAGAACAGATACACCAGAATTTACTCACAATTGTATACAATTAGACATAAAAAGCAGAACTCAATGGAGTAAAGTTGAAACATAATAAGTCCCGTGTTTTCTTTATTTTCGTAAGTGAGTATGTCGTATAAATTGTGCAAATAATGTATAGATGAAAGGAAGAGTAAATACAAATAATAAAAACCCATACGCACGACGCCACTCGCCGCAATATCACACCACAGTGACGTCACGTCGCGACATATCTGCTTCTGCGAGACGAACTATAATAATTGTAAAATTTGTGACTGAAGTAAGGAAGCCAGATGCTTCTTAGAAATCCAAATTCTGGACAAGGGAGATAAATATACGAAAAAAGAATTACAAAATTTTCAGCAAAAGTTAGAAAAGAACAAAAAACATTTTATTGCAAAGATAGACAAGCAAATCTCGTACGAAATTAAGAAAATCAGCTTGAAAGATTGATAGAATAACAAAACAGAACAAGAAGAGGTGTGTGAGAAGAACGAAGAGCAATATAAACTCCAACTCTGGAAGAAGTGAAAGAAGCCTTGAATCAAACGGCTAACAAGAAGAGCCCAGGCAAAATTTTGGAGCAGTAGTGTGGATACAAGGTGAATGGTGAAGGAATGGGGAAAAGCGTCGATGTGTGTTCAGCAGCAAGGCGAGGAATTGTTGGTCGATTTCAAGCATTGTACCACGCACTGCGGGATCTAGGAAAACCCTAAAAATTAAGTTAGGTAATAGAACAGAGTATAGTAAAATTTCATGAGCAAATATCGAAATTCTTTAAGATTCAATCAGGATCACCGGATTCGGAGCCCTTGCCAACAACTATTTTTAATCTGCTGTTGGAGTGTGTTGTAAGGAGAGCGAAGCAACGGAACGTTTAATAAATGTCTAGCTTTTGCGGACGATGTAGTATTTGTGAGGATAAGTTGTGGTGGCCGGTGAAGCTGGGAGAGTGGGTGTAAAAGTGTAGCAGGAGAATACAAAATTTATGAAAATGGAATCGACTCCAACCCATCATCAAAAATTTCGAATTGTAATAGACTAGGGGGCGGAGTTGTGTTTCAGAAGGTAAGGTCATTTAATTCCATTGGGACGAAGATAATGTATAGGGGACCTATAAGAAGATTTACAATAAATAACACTGTAAGAATGCGTATGGGGATGTTGATAAGAATGTATTCATTATCAATCCCTATTGCTAGGGAACAATACGAACATAGTCAAAATTTTATCTGCAATTTTCTCGAAATTTGTGTGTGAAAGTGTGCGTGTGGACCTCCTAGCTCCCGAAATGTTAAAATTAAATTATTAATCTTTAAGTTAAGATTTGTACATAACAGTGAAGAATCCCTACTATATTGAAAGCAGTATCTTAAACGGTGTTTACTATTATCACTATTGCCTGGAAAACGGTACGACGTATCAAAAAAAATCTGGAGGCGTCAAGTACGGAGACGCGGCCATAAGTGCTAATCAAACGATCTGGAAAAAAATCCTTCAAGAACGTGATTATCGATAGAGCCTTGTTGAAAATAATAATTGGATAAGGTTCCGGCCTTTGATCGTTAATCGTTCCATGAAAAAAGATTGGGCCATTGGTTTACATTTTGCAGAAGTATCAGAAGTGACAACCCGTAGATTTGTCATTGCTGCCAGTGTTGAATTATCCTACCACAATATTGTGCGAAAACACGTGAAAACTCCTTGTTCTCCAGTGAAGCTTCTGACAAACTGATCATAAGCTAACCTCTGAGAATAAACCCAGTAGTCATTTTTATCTTTGAATGTTCGTAAATACGCCATTAAAATGAATGTGTCATGTTCGGTTGTAAAATCCATTTTTGAAAGTTAATAAATCGTGGTAATCACATTTTAATTTAAAAGCAAGTGTACCAATATACAACCGTAAATGTGTCACAAAACCAACAACAATAATTTTTCCGGAAATCGTCTAATTTTCCTGCTTATTTGCGCGCAGGAAAATTGAACTTTCCTGGCTGTACTGTAAAGACTTTACAAGACGCAAAATACTATGTGACTATAACTGCCGACAAAATTGACTTGATTTTTGTGGAATTTGTAAAACCAATTTCTAAAATTTGTAAATTTCCGGAAAAATTTAATACAA
Organism: Geotrupes spiniger; assembly: GCA_959613385.1. NCBI lineage: Eukaryota > Metazoa > Arthropoda > Insecta > Coleoptera > Geotrupidae > Geotrupes > Geotrupes spiniger. Next base: position 11,822,000 of record OY390737.1, on the reverse strand, counting down.
AACACGTCAGTAAAATCTATTACTTGACCCGGAGCTTTAAAATACTCGGCACAAAGTGCCCCGTATTTCAATTTAGCTCCTAAGTAATGTGACATTTTCCTGACTTTTATGTAAATAACTAATACTATTATTCTGGAGCTGTAGCAAGAAATCTTTATTGTTATAATTGTTTATAACTAATTGGCTAATTCTCCAAGATTGGGACAATATGCGTAATGAAGTTTTATTATGCTACACTTTTACTGGTCATTTCAAAATTTTCACTAATTAAGCCTTTATAACAATTGCTCATGCACTATCATTTCGATGTTTTATGGTAAATATCTATAAATTTTTGCTTTTTAGATTTATACTGAAAAATTTCATAGTAGTAACCAGCAGTAAATTTGATAATTTTGTTGACTATTTGACAGGTATTTTAGTGCACTCAAAGTTGTATCATGGGAGCACCTTAAGTGAAATAAAACACAATTGGAAGCAATACATCAGTAATATATAAACCCATTCGGTAATTTTAGTGTTGATTTCGGTAACTCCGAAGTCACCAATTTCCTTCATATTGGCACCTTTACTTAGTAAACAGTACCGTATTTTCACGCATGTCATATGTATTTGTATTGTTTCGTTATACTATACGTAATTTCATAATAGTTGTGTCAACTTCGTGAATGCTGTACTCACGATGGATTTCTTCATTGGCATTTCATGTAGAATTAATGTAGTATAACTTTTTAAGAGGCAAAGACGTAATCTTATTTTTTTAAGTAACGCACAAGATTCTTCTATTAAGTACTTTTTAATATCTATATTTTAACCGTCTATGTTAATACTGTTGGAAACATGATCAATGGACTTTTTGTACAACTATAAGAGCTATAAATTGTCCTTAGGTATCGACAGTACTTGCAATTGGTTTTTGTTCGCGACGAGTTTGGTCATCATTTCAGTATGGAGAGTGATCAATTCTTTGTTTGTTATAACTAATTTTCTCGACCCGCCACAATGTTGGTAGATTAGATTGTTTTTTAATTTGAATTGATTTTTTATATTGCACTTTAAATTTTCACACACGTTACAATATAGACTTGAGACGAGGAAACACGTAATATTTCAATTTGTCTATTGCTAATATTTTTGTTTTTTAACGAGAATATATAGAATATATATGTTTGCTAACTGGTGGTCTTTGACTTACTGTGACCTCATGTTTCCAGTTCGGTGGGATTTATCGAGGAATGTGCACAATTATTCATTTTCCAACAAATTCGATAGATCGTCAACATTAATATTCTAAAATGCTCATCTTTGTTAATTTCATAAATTGTTTTTGTTTATTTCCACATTCGAGGATAAAATAAAAATGGTTCTTGTTGAGATTTCATTAATTTGTTTTGTTAGTTTGTTCAAGGGGCCACTTGTACACTAGGTATGCATCTGTTTTTATTCGGTGTTAAACCGGGTGTATCAATACTACAAGTATTTCCCGTTAATTAATTATTGTTCAACGAAATTTTATTTGAATTTATCATTATTTAAGTGTCCCAGCTTATTTATTTACCTCCTACATTACTAGATTTTTAATATTTTTATTTTTTTTTTCAATTTTGTTGCCCGTCTCAATAATTTATCTTGGATAGATAATAACATTTACTAATTAAGATGGTGTAAACGTGTTTAAACACGTCGAAGGTATTTGAGTATTGGCCACAAGAAAACTGTCAGCAATGAACAATGCAATACAAGATGCTATGTATACCTGGGAGAATGCAGTAATATTTGAGCCATTAATGAACCGAATAGGACGAAAGATTAATTGAGAGATTTAGATGAAGTAATAATATATTATAGCACTGGGAGCATATTTATGTTGAGTAGAAGATGGCTAACTGGAGCAATGGCTTGAAAACTGTCTGAGGATGGAACTGCAGGAAGAATGAAGGAATAGGGAACGAATGGAGTAGTGCAACAATGACTTGCATCATCAGAATAAGATTGACTGGCGTAAAGTAATATAGAATGTGAAAAGGCAAATAAAGATTTCATCGTGTGCGTTGCATATTTGATATTTTAGCCATTACTATGTTTTTAGTTATCGAAGATTTATATGCACTAAAATTTTCTCGACATTTTTATATCTACATATTTACTCGAAAATTTTATTCCTATGCTTTTACGACCGCAAATCAGTGTAAAACTTTATCGTAAATCAATACTAAATAACGCAGCCGAGAAACCGGGCGTTAAAAACTCGCTCTCCCATAAATTAGCGTTCCGTTTTGTACGTGAGCTTCGTATATAAAACAAGGTCGAACGTTTGAGTGACCCTCAACCGCCTGTAGAATAGTCAATCTCCCACTTTACTCACCCAATCCAGTATAGATTTGAAATTTCACTGGTCTGGGAGGAATTTAAATTGGCGGTGGTCAGCATTCGGCCCAATATTCGTTCGACAGAATGTGCGCTTCGCCCTTTGTTCATTTTGTGAGGTCAGCTGAAGTTAATCAAGCTCCGCTGCAAAAAGCTCGTATTGGTATGATGTAAATCATCATGTAATATCACACAGATATGCAGCGCCGGGGGTATTGCACGCTTTTTTGAAAAATTTTATGTTTCCCTGTTGACACACGCTGACATCTTTTTTTTGTAAATTTATTACCACATTAGCTTTTATTTACGCACCACCGTCAGTTCATTAATATCACTTTTCCGATCACATTAAGGGCGATTTTTTACGGGCACTTTATTACCGTAAATATATTTTTAAATTAAATTAATTTAAAAAATGTAAAGCGGTTCAGGATATTCGATAGAAGGAAATAAGATCGTCGAATTAGTTCCATTCGAGCGCCGGTTTAGTGAGTTACATGCACAACTACTGTAAAAAGCTGGTCAAATAATGTTTGTGCTGTTAGCGATGTGGCCATTGTTCGAAGCTGAGCGAAGAAAGCTGTACTTTATGTAGCGTGTATTCCGGAGCACTTCTGAGACTGAAAACCAAGACAGACCTCGTTCTTTCATATGTGATGCACGGATGCAATTCGATTTTTAAATAAATGTTCGTTGCAGAAATAATTGCGTTTGTATTTTTTTTTAATAATTTTACTTACTAGGCTTAATAAATGAGGTGGTCGTGAAAACTAAAAATTAGTTCCATACCGAAAATTTTATTCATTGTTAATAATTACGGTTTTACTACTGCATCGCCACAGTGCACAGACCCGAAGGAAGATGCAAGTCTAGAGAACGTACAGTCAGCAAGTGCGAGCGTCTGGTTCACGTCGATCCCCAAGAGAAATTTCAACTTACATAATCTGAAGCGAGCCTGTATGGAGATGATACAGCGCTGCATACAAACAATCCCACAGGCGAGACGCACACTGCACCGTATAAAACACCATTATGTCGAATACTCGGATGCGAGTGGGACGTTACCGTGAAATTACATATAATAAACCCATATACACGAGATATTATGGAAATGTAAAATCTATAAGCAGTACGGCACTGCATTGCGGTAATTTTTTTCGTGTTTCTGCGACACCGCACTTTTTTATTCAACCTATGGGAATACATCTGCATAATTACAAAATTTTCAGTTCCGAACAATGCAAGTAGTTGCGCGTTGTAAGCGCATTAAACCCGAAGTGTTTAGCGTATATTTTGATTACCTGAACTTGCTGACTATGTTCTGCTACCCCTAAAAATGCTTAGTATACTGACATACGTTATAAATTTAGTGGACTCGCTGAAAATTTGCTACGGATCCGGTTGGAATTGACACAAAATGTCAAACACATGAAAAAATAAACATGTGGACCAATTGTAGTAGATTGTTACTTATCAAGCGAATTTTGAATACATTGCATCTGATAAATTTCATCAGCCTATTTAGATGCATGGTAAGACGAATCCTGACAAAGAAATTAATTTTCCTAAATGTATACAACTGTACGAGTACGATATGTACTTGACTACTGAATGGCGCTTAGGATGCGCATAAATTGTGCAGTTTTTCTTATTAACTTCATCGAAATACTCATCGTTTAATATTTCACATTTTGCTAATCTTTTCAGACTATGTCGTTGTTCTTGATAGCACGTCATTTCATTTTTATTTCCATACGTATTAGACATAACTAAAACAACTACATACTATGTGGCATACAAAATGCAAATGGTAAAGTAGTACTATTTCAACAAAAAAGTGTAATTACTGGCATTGCTAACAAGCCAACAAACTCTCTTATCCATTTTTGGAAAAGCAATAAAAACAACACTATAATATTCGTGGGAATAGTTACATAATGAACAACATTTTTAAAATAGTTAAAACAAGAAAAGATTAATATTTGGTCACATTTACCGAATTAGAATAAATGATCACCGCGCTATCGAGCTGTCGCCTTTGATCACATTCTAAAAAAGAAATTTCCAAGTTTATGGAGGCAGCCCTCACTTTGGAACGAAAAACTTCACGTTGACTTAATCCTAACGCTTCGCGCTCTTGATAACATTTTCTCCGTAGACAGTTCGTTCCGAGGCTCCCTTCTCGAAACCGTAACATCTACGACGACATCATATCAAATTGTCACGTAAATACCCGGCCAATTCTGGCATCAACGAAATTCAATTTCGCGACGAATTAAAGCGATTTCGTGAAATAAATTTCAAAACCTGACACGTTTCTATCACACAAACTCATAGGCCGTGTATGCAAAACGCAACGTTGCTGGAAAATCGCGCGGGCATCGCGACCGAAACATAATGTATCGTGGGAGATTAACAGCACGTGCAAATAACATACATATTTCATGAAAGTCTAATATAAAGAAAACAGGGAATATGCATCGAGATGAAAAGGGGGTGGTGGCGTTAAATATTTAAATTTTAGCATTACATTAATTCACATTACGAAAAGCACGTTGGAATCGAGATTTACATTTCCCTTTTTAATTGCGTTTTCAAGCTGCCTTTTTTCTTTCGGAATTTATAAGCGGGCATTTGCATAATTTAAATGAAGGTATTAAGAATCATTTACGTAAAAAACTTTGCGCATTTTAACGAAACAATACAATTCGGTACTGATAAATCTAGCCCCGCTTGCAAAATAGTATCTTTAAAAACATGTATTTATATTAGCAAAGAAGTAAAATCTTTTCAAAATAACAATTTGCGAAGTACGTAGGATTATTTTTTTGACGTGAATTTCATTTAATAATGTAGACGTTCCGTTATTAAGAAAAACTTGCAATACATTCATAATAAGCTAGTGCTCGTTAATTGCGCTGACATGCGCAATATTTTGAACTAAACGTTGTCGATGAAAGCATGACACTTTTGTTTAGGGTGACCACCACGCACGAACAGGAAAAGAATAGTTTGTTGGGCATGAAGTAAGAAAACGAACATTGCGTGAAAAAAAAAGATAATGGACGGAGACTATGAACAAAATTGGAATATGCAAAACAAAAAATAAAGAAGGCTAATACAAAAATAATATAATCTTAAGATTGAACATTTATATATAAATGATATATAAATGTAACAATGGAAACGAGAATGAAAAAGGGTGGGAAGTGTGGAGGCGGAATGTAGCAAAATAAAGAATGTACAGAGATAGCAGCACATGAGCAAATAGGAAAAGTAAGGGCGGTTGAACAAAGGTCCAACAAGAAGAAATGTCAGGAAATGCACCGAATAGTAATAGCGGAGGGAAATCCAGCAACAAAGAAAATATGGCATTGCGCTGAAAATACGGAGGTGATAAGTTACACGAGAGAATGTACAGTCATAGAGAAAATATGCCTGAAGAATGGGAAGAAGGGTAACTTTAAGTAAAAAAGGATTCCAAGAACACAAGAGCTACAATTGTTATAATAAATAAAGCATACAAGATAATGTCAACTGTAGTACAAAGAAGATTGGTTAATAACAGCAAAGATTAGCTAGGGCGGTATGAATATGGCTTGACGAAAGGTAGATCGACAATAGACTCCATAAACACGCTTAAGCAGGTAATAAAAAGGGCAGGTCGCCCTTTGCAATTGATTCGTTTAAAAAAGTACGTTTTAAAGAATCAAAGTTGGTTTATTTACCAAATTTAGTTAGTGCTGGTATTTGGTGGATTTTTATTTGCTCTAATTTTTCAATTTATTTTCATTGTTCAAGATCACTGATGTTTTTAAGTGCCTTTCGTCATCAGTTTTATTTATATCGTTTGGTGATTGGAAAGAATTCCAACTGACTCCTACATCCTCTACCGTATTATTTATTGACTCTAAGGTTTTCAGTGGGATGTTTGACAAGTGTCTTCAGTTTAGGTCGAAACGACTATTTGATGTTCTTTATTTGTCAGTGCCACATAATTCGTTTTATGCATTACCTCATTGCTGAGTGTTACTATTATTAGGGAATTATCCGACGATGTGTCTAGGATGTTGCCATTTTATTTCATCTATCTAAGTCAGGAGGTTTTTCAGTAGCTAAATTACTTTACCCGTTGTCTCAAAGAATTCTCTAAACGGGGATCGTATGTGATGGTGGGTAATTTATAACAGAAATTAAATTTAGACAGTTCTTGTCCATAATAAGATTCCCATAACCTGAATATGTTCTATTTAGTATCTGTTTAATAAAGCCCTGGACAATGTTGAGTCATTGGCAATCCTAACTATAGTTTTGAGAGTCCATTACATTACTTTTAAAATAATGTCGATTACATTAGTGATTTTCTTCACAAGTTTTGGCGGACAAGGATGAAATTTGTAGAAAAATGGCAAAGTTGGTTGGTAATTTAAAATTTATGGAATTATTTTATGCATCAAATTATGTGCCACCATTGTCTACACACTTTTGCCATTTAAGCTACAGGTACTTCAGGTCGGTGGTATAAAACCCTGGCGGACGAAAATGAATTCCTGGAAGGCGAGTTTTATAGCATTGTCGAAATTGGAATTACCCCAACTGCGGAAGAATTTGTAGCCAGTTGGTGCTATGTCTGATACTGGAGGATGATCAAAAAGTTTCTACTTCAATTCCTGTAGTTTTTCCACAGTCATTTGTGCAGTGAATAGTCTAGCGTTATCATGAAATAAGATAGGAACCTGTTGACCAATCTAGGCTTTTTTTCTTTAAGTTTTTGCATCATTTCGTCGAGTTTGTTGCAGTATATTTCTGCTGTTATCGATGAGCCACATTTCATAAAATAGCAATGGATCACGCCTGCACTATATGACCAAACAGTCACCATCCGCTTCCTTTGATGAATATTACGATTTGGAGTGTATTTTTGTGATACATCCTTACCAAACGACTATGCTAAAGGTGATTAATAAAAAAAAATAATAGGAGAAGAGTAGGACAATTAATTGCGCACGCTGACGATGTGCAAAACAAAAATAAGGAAGATATGGAAAATGTAAAGGTGAATAAGGTAGATCGTAAATTTGAGCAAGCCGAAAAATTTAAATACCTAGGAATTACGATATCGAATAAAGGAAAAGAAGAGTGGCAACAACTAAAAAATGATCAGGAACAAAGAACAGGGAACAAGGAAACAAACAATTATTAAAAATATTACTTGTCAAGTCATGAATTGAGTTTGAATAAATTTTTTTTATTCATTATGAAGAATAGTTCATGACATGTGTTGAACACTATGTTAGGAATATGTCTTCCTCGACTGTTTGCTACGAAGTGCATACTCAGTCCAATTTGTTGCCACTCTTTCAAGCATATTGAGCTCTATTTCACCAATAACGCAATAAATATTGGCTTCCAAACCCGCACAACAAGTAAGCGAGTGGCGGCAGATCGCATGATCTCAGTGGCAAAGTCACTGGTCCATTTCGCGATACAATATTGCCATTGAATCGAGTCCTTAGGAAGTCAATAATTTCAGGGCAGTGAGGCTAGTAAGGCTATCCTGCTGGAACCACATATCATCCGGATCAATGTCATCGATAGTTTCGAAAAATTAGTAACTAATCATTGGTCCGGGCTTATTAAAGAAAGGAAGGACCTATTATGCTACCAACGTGAAAGACACACCAAACATTTGTGGGTGTAATTAAGTCACATGATTTTTATGTGGATTTGCTTTACTCCATAAGTGACAATTTTGCTTGTTCACTAACCCATTTAGCCAAAAATGAGCACTATTTTATGATAAAAATATTATGATAAAAAATCGTGCACTAAGCACGATTTTATGATAAAAATAAGCTAGAGCTCAATTCCGACGTATTCAATGGTCTCGTGCCTTTAGTTCCTGTACTAGCTGCATCTTCTACGGGTGTAGGATCTTGTCGAAAAATTTCCACATAGTGGACGGACAAAGTTCAAACTCCCTGATCATCCGACACACTTTCGCTCATAGCGGCTACGGGTTCTTCTGTACGCACATTACGTTCACACGTTGATGGATTTGCGTCATGTAAAGTGTATGTGGTACGAAATTTATTCACAACACAATGAATAGGGAGTCAAAACATATCGTAATAGTATCAAAATAAAATAATCGAAGGTGTTGAATCCATTAATTGCAATGAAATCACATCAGCTAAATGGACTTGTTATGTCCTGAAATGTGTATTGAAATAACATTATTATGATGCTGATGACGATTATGATGACGATGACGATGATGATGATGATGATGATGATGATGATGATGATGATAATGACTATGAAAACTACGTAGATATATTTATTTCTAAAATGCTCTAGTTGATTTTGTGCAACACTGTCAAGTAGCTTACATTACATATTTTATAATTCCGACCAATTGAATAAGAAAATATTTCAATACAATGCAATTATTAATGGATGTTGCATTTTCAATGTTAAGCCGTGTATAAATTTTCCTTTGATAATGCAAGCGAATGAGCTGGATCCATCCTGCGTTTCACCCTACATTTTAGAATATCCTCGTTATTATTCACACTAGGGTTATGAAGACGCGACCACGGAAGCGAGGGCACGACGTGTAGTGAACATTAATGAAGACTTATTTAGGATACGCGTGATGCTACTGAATAAAACGCCATTCGCGAGAGGGCCCTAATACCATTTATGGCGTAAATTCGAACATAATTTAGTAACTATAAATATGACGTGGCGCGTGTCTATTACGAATTCTTACGCGCTGTCATTATAATACGGTTAGTACGTCGTTTAGATCGCGAAATCTAAATTTTCATATGTCGTGACACGCGAAACGTATATGAAATAATTGAGTTTTCTGGACGTAATTGCTATAAAAATGTTAAATTGCATTTCCGCTACAATTACTTTTGTTTTCGCTTCGCCCGCAAACGTTGTTATGCTATATTACTGAATAAGAAAACATCTCGAATGCAAATGAGTTTTGGGCTTCGAGCAGAACGTCACACATTTTATTTGCTTTGTTTGCTTTCAGAAGCAATATATAGCTTTCATGTGGAAAAATTATACCAGAAATCCGCGCCATGCAATGAAATTGTATACCAATTATGAAATATTTAATACAATTATATCCCATTCGTGTCAACTGTACGAGTTGAATCGCTTCAGCGATGTAAAGATGTCTTTCGCAAGAGAACACAACAGTCGGAAACTGTTATTCATGCTTGTTTACGTTTCTGTTGAGTACACTAAAGAGTGTGTCATCATCAAAGTACTCGTAATTTCTCTTTACGTAATATGGAGATGCCCACCAAACCTGAATCTATGACCAGAATGCGGCCAGGACTATACCGGTAATAGTTGACACAAAATTATTTTATTTCAGCAATAGCCATTCGTACAAGAACTACGTAGAATATCACCAATAATCCACTAAGGATCTTCTTCTAACAATAATTATTGTTCAGTTAACCGGTTCATTCAATCTCCTTTTCTAACAATTTTTTTTACAGTTATTTCTAAAAAATTCGTTGGATTTCTTGATCAATATCGTGATCTTGCTCTTAAAACGCATTTAAAACATTCATGTATTACAAGTCAACATTTTTGTTTTATATCGAGGAAATACGGTAGCCAATTTGTAATTAAATAACTACAACAAAATGCGACTATATGTTAATTATCACGAATATTTCTGAACAACACACTTAACTTCGTATACCCCCATATTACACACCTGTTTTTGTAAAATGTGATTTTTCCTAACAAGTTAATTGTGTTCCGTCGAACGGCGAAGAAAGGGGTTGGATGCATGAAAGCAGCCGTCACTAACGCACGCAAGTTTAATGCTCCAGTCGTAAACTAGCGTCTGGCGTCTAACCCCAGCGACGCTCACGTCGCGACACAATCCATTGTTCCTGTGCATTGCTTTAACTGCGTAATACCACCTAAGAAATGCACACAATGGGTCCTTTTTCAAACGATTAAATATAATTCATGAGCCTTATACAAATAACTAACCTCCTAAGGACGATATTCCGCGTCTTTTGTGCGCCACTTTTTGTTTAGGCGTGGAAAGAAAATGAAGGGCAAGAAGTTCAGTTCGGAAGTTCATCAGGACTACGTCAAAGCCGTCTTACACTTAATTACTTGGACACGGTCGATGAAATAAATAATAGGTGGTTAAATGTTCTGAACAACAGAATTCAATATACATATATAATTATAATCGAAATATGATGTGTAATAGAAAAATATATAAAGTTGTGTAAGAAGTCGTAATAATATACTATTTTATGACTTTAATTTAAATATATGACATGAATTGTAAGAAAAATATATACAATAATAATATTGTGTGTAATTGTGTCTAAGCACTGGTTAATACTAAGCGGCGCAATTTATTCATTGTTCAGTTAGCGCATAGTTATGGGGAATTATGATTATGTATATGGCGAAACAGGCGCTGGGCCCTAGTGGATCAGAGGTCTTTCACTTATACTTTCGATCCTGTACCACTTCCTTCCAAGCTCTGACTCCTAAGATCTTTCTTTACTTCCTTTAACCATCTCTTTCAGGGTATTCCTCTTTTTCATTCCCTTCTTTATGTGTTTTAGCCACTGGCTTTTTGCATTTTCACAAGTGGGACAACGCTTGGCTCTTTGTATTGATCTTCTATTTGTTTATTTGTTCTGCTTCTAAATTCATCCTGTACTTAAATTCCGCCATGTATTTTTCTTACAATTTCTAGTTCCAAATCTGCAATTTATTTTCCTCTTTTTTGTAATCGTCTACGATTCACATGTATAGGTGACAGTAGGTCTTATTATTGTTTGGTATACATTTATTTTATCTCTTCTTGATACATCCCTTGTTAACATTCCCGCCGCTTTACTCCTTTTTTCTAATCGTTTTTCTATTTCCTTTTCTATAGAACCTTTGCATGTTAGACTACTCCAAGATATAGTGTTGCTACTTTCTCTATCACGTCTATTTCCAGCACAGACAATGAATACATTTGTTGACTGTCTTCTGTTACCATCTTCATTACCATATATTATTTTTACATTAATTAATTGAGATGTCATATTACCAATATCTCAAAAGCTTGTTTGACCCCGCCGTCAATATTATATCATCGGCATAGGCTAGGCAATGGTGGCTACTTCAATATATCAAATACTTAATTATTAGGTCCCATTCCCTTATAATTACGTCCTGCAGTAAGTTGAACAGGATTGTGAATAATGGGTCACCTTATATTCGTCCTTTTTTGCAATAAATTCTTCTGGCCCCCTCCACCGTGTTTGAAAATTTCCACTGTTTTGTTAATTTCTCCTACATTTAAATATATTTTTGTTATTGTACACATTCTTCTACTTCTTTTTGTGGCTATACTTAAAATTTCTTTCCTTTCTGCATTTCCTTCATCTTCCATTCCGTGTTCAGTTCTGACTCGGTCTCATTAGACAATTGGTTTACTTTGGTCTTAAGTATTGGCCTTCTTTTAACTTCTTATTTCTTAAATAATTGTTCTAAGTTGCTTTCCGTTCTCATTCTTTCTTATTTGTTCATACTTTCGTTTATTTTCTTCATTCTGTTCTTCTATTAGCTTTAGTCAAGGTATATTTCCTTAATCCAAGATTTGTCCACACTTATTTGTTTGTCGAAAATTGTAAATATAACCGCAAACGTCACATTGTGATGTTTATCCATATTTTATTGGATTTCACTATATTTCGTTCAAGATGATAATTCTTTGTATATCAAATTGTTGTAAAAGATACAGCGAATATGTTGATATACGTGTCGCAGTGTTCAGTTTTATAGGTAATTGGCAGTATGATGATTTTGGGCCCACGGAAATTGTGTCCATATAACCAAGTCTGTATGACAGTTTCGTCGCATTTATGGCTACAATCTGAAAATTGCTATTGAGTGGTATTTTCTGTGTGCCGTAGATTTAAATGCATAATCAAACATCAAAATCAAAATATTTATTTATCTCGGGAGAATCGCATGTATGAGACACTTCAAGTACAACTAAAACTATTTGTATTACTACACATTCTAACAAGAAATAACATAGGACAGGGAGCTATATTGATTTGTCTAAGTATTTTTCAACTGTAGAAAAACAATGATCTGTAAGAAATGACTTAACCAATTTAAATTTGCTGATTGACTGGATTTTTTTACATCTTGGGGTAGATTATTAAAAATTTTGACTCGTTGATAAATTCAGTCGCGGCTGGGACAACCTAACATCGTCGCTGCATCCAGTATTATGCTTTAGAACTGAGCATAATATAGAGTCAAGAGTCGCTGCTCACTTAGTACATGTCGCAGACTCCTTAGTTGGAAGCACATTGGATTTAATTTTGTCATCAAAGCAGAGCAGTGGACCTTCTATTTCGGGACTTCCTCCAGGAATATGCCCAGGAAACTTGTATGACCCTCATGCGCATATAATTGGTTTTGCCCATGTTCATGTGTAGACCACTGTCCTCCTATTCCTGTCCCGTAATGTGTTCCTATTCCTCAGGACCAGCATATCACCCCTCCCTCATGTAGCTGTACATTATTTTGCCGTGTTAGCCATAGATCTTAATAGATTAAGTGTGTGGGCGTGTTTCACCTCGTTTCTCGTTTGTTGAATTGTCCATAAAAGGATTATTTCAACGGAAAAGCAAATTTCTAATCTTCTGGTAAGTCAGTCTTCCCTGTCGAAATGATTAGGAAGGCGATTCTTCAAACATGACACACGAAGCCGGTAAAAGACCTTGAAACTTCATAATTTTATCTTCAATAGCTTCGGCGCGTAAAACGGAAATGCGTATTTCCGTTAAACTCTCGATTTCGAAAATTCTCTTATTATACGTGAAATATGAGGAAATAAAAATAGCAAAAGGAACAGATTCAATGTTAGCATCTGCGATAATATAAAATCCTAAAGAAACATAAAAATGGGCCAACGATATTTAAACGGTCGCGCAGAATTATATTTGTGTCCTCCTTCCCTCCTCCGTTTTAACAAACCGTTCAAATTAAATAAAGGTAAATTAATCATCAAAAGTATTTTCTGGTGTTGACCCAGTGACGACTTTGACCGACAAAATCAGCTTATTATTTTAGTTTTTGTAGAAACGATATTACATATTTACTTTTTACTGGTTTAAGAATTGTTTTATGTAAATGTGAATGTTGTATTCTCAATAATGGTGACAACTTTGAACACCAATTTGTTAATAGCAAACATTTATCAGTGGATAACGCCTTGTATGTCATGTAATTTGTGCTCATTTTCATTGACACCATAAGCGGTAAAGCATTATAGGAAAACGTTTAGTTCTCTTTAATTTTATTTAGATATTTAGATATTTTATTCTACATGTTGACCTATTATTTCATTTGCACTAGTATATATGAAATGTATTAGTCATCTGAAATTTGTAAACATTTAAATAAAGCAGCTATTCGTTTGATTAACGTAATAGATTTAAATGCGTTTAAATTTTGCATACGAGCCGAAAATATAGATTACATGAATATAATTTATATACCGCCAATAATTTACAATCACAAGACAGCCTTAGTATCACTGTTATGTACGATAACTGGAAATATAAATTTAGTGTACAATGTTTAAGGAGCGGATTATACATTGATACATTGCGGGCTGGAAATTAATTAAAAACACCTGAACAGCGGGTCGCGTGTCTAACTGTTCTTTCAACCCGCGATAATTTGTGGGTTCAGACTTCCAGTCAGATACTAATTGCGATAAGTGCAATTTATATCGTCTCTAGAGCAAAGACATTGTGTTATTAAAAGTAATTATCGTTTATTCCGTGTTATGAAAAACAAGTACGTTCACAACTTAATCATCGTATGTGGTAATTTATTTCAAATTATTTCAAATGTGTGTCGCCGAAACCACTCATGAATATTGAAATAAACTTAACCCGATTCGATCGAGCAGTCAGCTGCGAGAGCAAGTTTCAAAAGCGCGACACGAACAAAAACGACAAATCAGTGGGACTAATCAAAAATAATATTACGAACTGTCAACCGCAGAGGCGGATGAAGTTTGTGTGTTGATAGATGAGAGATGGAGGGTATTTGGGGAAGCTGGAAATGCTTTTAAAGAAAAGCTCCAAGCGAAGTGCACGAAAAAGAATTTCGTTATCGTCAGTTTCCATGAACTTTTAGATAGCGCGGTGTTGGATGAGTTGAGGAGATGATCAAGGAGAGGTACGCTGAATAGGAAAATATAGAGAAAATTTGCTGCTCTGAAAATCTGCGGAACTTTACTAAAGTGTCGTTTGTTTTCGCGGCCTGCTTTCTAACTTATCACCGTACTTCACGGCTTTTTATTAACTTCATTTGCGAGAAACTTCTGCCTACATTCAGGCTTGTTTAATATGGAAATACGCTGAATAATTAATGTACGTTTACGTGTAAATATCATACGTTGAAGTATGAAATATTTGGCTCATCATACTTAGTTAATTAATTATCTTGCAAAGTTCAGTAAATTTTCAGCAGTTCAAAAAACCAAAGCAATCTCTTATCATTAGACGTTTATTAACGTTTGCTCGTACGTCCGTTTAAATCGCCCGTACATTCGAGCAGCAACACCGGGCGAAACTTCAATAAAAGTATATTTCATCATCAATTGGAGCCGTCTAAAATTTAACGATTCAATAGTGCAATATACAAATTGGAACTCTTCCAAACAAAACACCGTCGTCGTCTTGCCGTTGAAAGAGATAACTAAACTGTCATTGAAAAGCCATAGAATGACAAATGCAGCACGTTTATTCGCCTATTATACTCGCAAGCAAAACTTCGGAATAAACTATACCGTATTTATACAACATCCTGCGAGGCACACTACGTGAAAGTACTTTTGTCCTTTATTGGGCTCCTGAATTAATGTCATTATTCGCCGTTGTATTTCTTTCCAGCGTATTGAAAGTAAATTAGATACTCATGGCCAACTTGGAACGCTTCGTGCTTCGAATTTTCCGTTTAACTATCGGAATTTTAACGCGTTAGAAATTTCGATTTTCACCCATTAAGCTTCGACATCGAGTGATTACAATTTCTATGTGGTTTGATGCAACAACGTAATGCACTTACAAATTTGAATACGTTTAAATGATAGGTACTGTGAATTAATTAATCTTCATTCTAGTATACATTAACGTTCACTATGTAAAAGTGCGAAATATTAATAATTCGTTTAATATCAGATTTGGTATCGATTAATTAAGTATCAGATAAATATTAATGGTGGTGGTTTTTTTTACGATCTTTGGTTAGAATTTGCGGAGTGAAATGGTATCGTGCATCATCATAAGCTGTCCTTATGGCAAATTCAACAGGCTTTCCTATAGCTGATCCGGATCAAACTTTTGCCTATTCTGTGTTCCTGGGATCCGTTAAACATCATCATCCCTCAATTACGGTTTTATTAAGTTTTAAGAGTATATGTCTGGTCAGATAATGGCTGGCTATTTTTTGGATGGCATTAAAAATTATTTTCCATTAATTGACATATGCGTATCAAAGTGTCAAAACATACGGTACTCGCCGACATGCTTGAAGTAAGAAAATAATACAAATATATGTTTAATGATATCTCGACCGTTACAAAATCATTCCAAAAACAATTCTGGGCTAGAAAGGCAAACAATGTGGTGGATGATTTCTTTGCCTAGAATCTTACGACGAGAAAAGTATTGGAAAGCTGTTTTGGCGATAGTCTGGGTCATAGCTAATAATACTGAATACAACCCCGATTTTTTGTCTTGCTTTAAATAATGTAGTGACGCAGGGTCGTTACATGTATATGAGCTACATAATAAATTAGTTTTCTTAAAATGTATTCAAAAAATTGTTTATTACTCCATACGTTTTGCACATACATTGTTCGACTTCTAACAGATACTAAACGGCAGAATTTATCGATGCGAGAAATATAATCAACATCGGAAAACAATAACAGTAACTAGATTCAATTTGTCTCGTAACGTTGCGTCATCATTTACTCCGTCGGGATAGATATGACCACTCTGCTTTAATCTGCGTTACCATTAACCCACATTGCAAACTGTCGCATGAACCTTTAAAAACTCGACATAAAGAATTCTCCATCGAGTTCCTTATTAAGAGCTACATTTATGACCCATATACTTTTATAATACCGTTGTTCATTTTACTACTCTTGAATGCTAATATGCCATCGGATTGGACGTTAACCCACATGTAATTTGTATTCATTTATACGAACATCGCGTAAACCGCGAGCAGTTACCGTTAACATTATGAAGTAACGAAATTATAAAAATGGCGACTTGATACTAAGAAATTCGCAATATTCACTCAACAATATATAATTTGGTATATCGGCGGACCAATTGAATCGTTCAAATTTCATCCGCATATTTGAAAACCGTTCAAACATTCGTGCGCAATGAAATTAAATGTTAGTGTTATATGGTGCAATAAATTCCTACAATAGATAAGAACAAACATTTAATGCGATGATTCACTGGCGTAAAGTAAATACGTACTGTAGGAGTAATAACAATAGCGGGAATATAAGAAGGCGGTACGAATGGTCGTGTGCTAACAATAATTGTAAATTTTTACTGCTCCATCATAGCTCCCTTGGATTCTAAATAAAATGTCAGGTGTTTTCTCAGTCGTTTCAATACGAAGCGTAAAAACTAACTGTATAATGTTGGCAGACGATTACATTTAGTATAATTCTTAAAAATTTATTTATGAATTTTGTGTCGATTGAAGTATAAACGTATTAATTTCTTAAGATAATATAATAGCAGAGAGCAATAATAACATGGTTCATTTAAAATTGTGTTTTAAACGTAATCCAAATAAATATTTACTTTGTGGTTAATCTGTAATATTTGTATTTTGAATCAATGCCGGAAAAAAAACTTTTGCCCAAATCAATTATGTTAACGGTATAATTTATATTATTATTATTATTATTATTATATTAGGGTTTTACAACTTTGCGAGTTTTGTCCACTTTTATAAAATTGTAGCATGCAATTGTTGCATGTTCAACAATTTTGTTTTTTTGCTGTTTTTAAATTTGACAATTTTTTCATTCAACATTCTTGAATTTACTTTATTTTCAACCATTTTGTTTTTCATTACTGGCTATTTGGAAATTTATACATTGGGTCATTTTTTACATGCACGCAATTTTATATAAATTTTAAATATTGCTATTCTTTGCATTTTTCATTGCATTTACTGGTATTCGTGCTTTCGTTTCTTGTTCCTTTGATTCTCTCATTTAGATTTTCTATATTTTATTTCTCCCTTTTTTCTTTGAGCACTTTTTCTTTTCGTCATTTGCCTTTTTTCTACTGATTTCATTGTTAACAAAAAAAAAAACAAAATTATTCACAATAAAGGAACCGATAAACAATTCGTAACATATTTCGTAAATTTTGCTATCTTAGCATTTTACTGAATTGTTTTTTTTACATTTTTCTTATTTCTCTATTTAATTTAGCATTTTTGAATTTTTGCTAATTTCTACAATTGTTTTTAATGTTTGTATATTTATGCAGATTATAGAGTTTTTTTGCATTGGCAATTAAAAAAATATGTTTTCTCTTATTCTTCAAATATTCTAACTTATTTTTTTTTGCAATTGCAAAAATGTTGGTATGTTATAATTTTTTATTTCTTCTTTTGGACATTTTGACCTAATTTTTCCATATTCGTATTTTTCTTTCATCCATCCGAAATGTTTTAATTGTTAGCCAATTTCTTGCAATAGTTACAATTTTGTCAATTTAGGCATTTATGAAATATATGTAATTTCGACAAATTTTTGGAAAATATTACATTTAATTGTTTATTTTGAGATTTTTTTTTTGTAAATGAAATTTGCACATTTTCGACAATGTTTATGTATTGTGAAAATCATCTAAGCTTACCGTTCTTCGCATCTTTCTTAACAATTTTTGTCGATTTAGCAACAAAATATAAATTTTAGAACATTTTGTTATGATATTATTAATAATATAGACTTGATTATTATTTTAATTATTTTTAAGATTTATTTCCTTATCGTCATTCTTTACGTAATGGATGCAATGGATTAATGATAAAATATCAAATTTGGACACACATTTCAAAACGTATAAAAAATAACCAACGTTGGGTTGCATTATTTTGGGTCGAATCATTGAACTATGGAAATGAAACCAATATCACTGCATCGTGATATTTTTTTTATATATTTTTGTATTTGAAACATTTATTCACTATTTGGTTAATTAAACATTTGGATATTTTTCACAGTTTTGTCATTCGTGGCAATTTTACCGAAGTATTTTGTGTCTTAATTTTTTTATTCTGCATTTTTTTAACTCTATAATTTTTGCCTATTTTCGACAATTTTTGTATTTTATCAATTTCGTTCTTTGCTCATCTAAACTTCTTCTTTTTCTGTTTATTTCATTCAAAATTTTCTTTTTGAGAAAGTTTGTTAAAAAAAATAATCAACTTATTGGGTTGGGTGAAATAAATTTTAAAAGATTTAAGAATTTGGAAAGCTATTGAAAAATAAATTTATTTTTCAGCTATACGGATGTAATTGTAGTAGTAATAGTAATGTATAGGACATAAAATGTTTACTATAAAATGATTGATCTAACTGAAAAAATATTGAAAATTATGGAAACAATAATTTAAATTCTGAGAAAACAGGCGGTGGAGGGACGTATATATTTTGATAAAAATATATTTAAGTAAACGCATTCGTTATTTTTAACAATTTGATATAAAACTGGTGATAGCACGAGATGGGTGCTTCGACTGTAAATAAATATTATCATACGCCCAAGGCTGCGAGCCAAGAATAATTAATTCGAGGGAAATTATTCGCTACTGTATTTCAAACTCAAGCAAGGATGTTGATATAATTTTTCCCACCATCATTGACTGTGTTCTGGTGCTACATAATACATCATTATCTTCTTTCTTCATTTTTCTGGACTAATTCTCAAATAATTTCACATTATCTTCTAAAATCCCTTTACTGCATAGCTTTTATTTTGTTGTCTTTTTGTTTTTATGTTATTTCAGTCGGTGACTTTTAAGGTTTTACCACGTCATTTTCAAACTCCTTCCAGTCTCCTGTTTCACTTGCTTTTAACTGCCATTTACCTCTCTCTCTGTTTTGTTTCGTTCTCGTTTACTGGTATGTTTCTACGCTTTCTTGTTTCCTATTTCTTAATACGCTCATCATCATCAACATGAATATCATCAATATTTAGTATTACTACAGCCCCTAAGTACTCACAGCAAAAAAAAATATTTATGCGTTTGGGGCTCAATTGCTCAAATACAAGCAGAGATATTTTCATAATTATTTGTGTGAGTTGGGTTGAGCTTGTTTAATTTCATATTGGGTTGAGTTTCAGGCATAAATCGATGCAAGTTCCAGAATAATCAAGACATCAATTATTGAATGGAAGTCGACAAAGGCTCAATAGTTCAAAATAATGAAATGAAATAATGGTTTCGAAGCTTAGGACCATAAATGTTTATATTTTTTGTTCGGTCATATCTTGATACGTTTGAAACAAGATGTTTGCAATTACTTTCATTGGCGTAGGCCGAGTTTGATTCCGTATTGAGGTTGAGACTTCATACACATCAATTAATATGTGGATGCTGAATAAAAATCGACGATGACTTACAAAATAACAAAATAAAGAACTATGTGCCTCCTGCGTCGGTCTACACGTTGCTTATCACCTCCTTCCTCACACTTCGGCATCAACACAAGCTGTAATATAGTAATCTTCATTCTATTTTCCAGTAATTTCTCCACTTCCCATCTCTTCAATGCATAGAGCATTTATTGATGTTATGTACTTTCTGCATCCACACCAAAACCATTTGCTTTCTCTATCCTGGACCTCGCGATAAATAATCGTTCATTCGTATTCAGTCCGTTATTATACCTCCGGTAGTCAATGGGTACACTGTATACCTCTCTGCCGGTCTTTTCATATGTCATATTCTGTCATGTTCCCTTTGATTGTAGAAGCATTTCCTTTTACTGTATTATTGGTTTTGAAGAATCTCAATATTTCCCCTCTGTATTTATCTAATATCATCGCCATATCGCGTTTCAATCTCAGATCATTAGTATCCGATACTATGAGGATTAAATATTTTGTCTTTAAAACGTAGATCGTATTAACTCCGTTATTAACTCCGTTGTCCAATTAAGTTTGTAACATCTTTCAATATTTTAATTGAATTTAATTTAATTTTATGAAGTCCCGTCCTGTACGTATTTTACCAGTCTGCGTTTTTAGTATGCATTCCTTCGCGTTTTAAATTAGAGACACACTTTGGCGGGTTGGGTCCATTGTCATGTGCACAGAAAACGCTCCCTATCGTAACTGTTGCAACCGAGCCAACTTACATTCAGAAATAATCTGATTTTACGCAAGTTGTGTCCCATCTAATAGTTGCATCTGAACGAAGCAATTTTGTTTTATACTTTGGGAAACTGAATTTTCGTCTAAAACTGCACGCTGCGAATTTACTACGAATATAATATGTAAATTTTCTTCTCGAGTCTAGAACGGAGCGGTTATGTACCAGAGGCGAATTTCAGCTTTGACACAACTGTAGAGATTTTAGCACAGTGTCTTATGCGAAGCTTTGCTAGTCGATTTTCCGATAAGTAATGAGAACTGTATTTTAATTCCATAACTTGTAGTTGCAGATTAATTAATATTATAATATGTAATATTCCATATGGACGAGCACTACCTTGAGCTGTTAAGGATTCCTAGTAACCAAATAAATAATGACTCCTATTTCTTCTCTAACTGCAGCTTCACAAAATTACATCGTCCAGTTTGCGCAATCGATTATTATTGCCAAATGCCATTGGATAATTGGACATCAGTTGATCACAAGCAACAATGAATATCTTGATTAGTGTATTAGTGGAATACGAATAGATATTAGAAATCGTAGTATGTTATCGCGATGCAATATATTATATAAATCCAATTATAATTCATACTGCTGTAGCTGTAGGTACCAGTTAATGAACTAACTAGCTTTAAATATATAAATAATTGTACGTACTTTTCTAACACATATAAATTATTGTAATGAGATAAATCGACAAATTATATTTAATCTAAATAAAAATATAAAATGACGAAAGTTAACTCAATACTTTTAAATTCTGTTCAATCTTTATGCATTAAATCTTTATTACCACAGGATTCCAACCCACATGATAAGCGCAATGAAGAATCCTAAAAAGAACCAATGTAACCAATAATTGGTGTTAAACCCTTATTTTAAGAGTTATATTTATTACTATAAACTATTCTTCATTTGTGAATTAATAATGCCTTACAAAATGCGTGTATAACACGTCATTTACCATAACGAGCCGAATTCTGGATTATATGCATTTAAATATGTAAGATTGTAATTTTAAGAGTCCTTGTGAATTAGTTAAATGTTTATATTCTTTTATTTTTATTTGTTTTTTTAAGTCGTTTTATCTCACCATTAAATAATAAGAAAACTACATTTATTATGAATTACCTAAACTAATTTATCCTTGACTTTGAAATCACGAAGACAAATAACCTATTTTAAGCGCAGCGTCGCAATTTAATCCACAGACTGAGTGATGTCATCACGTCTTATTATCATCAGTCTTCATTATAACCACAGCGGGGATGTGTAATGCCGTTGTATATTTCAGATGATGCAACCGTTGCCTCTTTCTTTCTCCAATTCGTCTTTGCAATCATTACTTTCGGCAAGGTTGGAATGCGGTCGCCACTAATCTAGAATAGTTTGGATTTATCGGTGCCGTTTTCAGTCTCCGCGTTGCGTTACACCTCGTCGTACCTAAAGCAATTTGTAAATGCGGATGCATTTATCTACATCCCCGATAATCTGGAATACTTCGTGTAAAGTTTTATCTAGTCTTAGCCTCCCCCCACGGTTCACTTAAGTGGATTAAAAGGTTGCGCAACTGTTTCCTGTTGCAACCCTCCCGCGGGGTTGCACACGGCTCGGTCCCGATATGTCACGGGGTCGCATAATAAAGCAAAGGAAAGCGCTGGGTATTTCGCGAACGGAATCTAGTTTTTAAAGGTCGGCTATTTAGCACTTACGGCACAATTGGCCGCCTTTCATGGCATAGGTCACATAGGCAATGATACTATAAAGACGACACAGCTCATTGCCTGTCGGATGAAAATCTACAAATTTCGACAAAGGATCCCTTACCTCGACTTTAACAACCCTCCCGGTTTAAATTTATGAAATAATTCCCACGGTGACGCAAGTTACTCGTTTGTATATTCCCTTGTACCTCTTTGTTGATTTGAGAATATATATATATTGGTATCAAGAATTAATATTAGTGTTCATAGAAAACATTTATAATTATTACATTATGTTTCACATAACTTTTGTAAAAGTTTTCCTAAATTTTCTTAATAAATTGCATTGGTAGATATGAATATTATTGTGTAGAAATCAATGTGAGAGCAATTACAGTCTACCACGTGTGCATATTTCAACTGAAGAGTTTACCAAAATGAAAACCAATGTGACAATCAAGAACAGGCCCAGCAACCACAGAGGAAGCTAACCTCAAACATAATATCCTCAGCTAATAAAGAATTTTCAAATTAGGTAGCGGATAATGATAAAACAATGTAAGTAAATATACTTTACAAGAAATGCTAACAACGGCAACTAACATTGTTTAACACTGTTCAAGAATTCGACGATAATGTTATCACATCGTTAAAAAAAAATAAATCGACAAATTACAGTGGAAAATTAAATATTAAGGCAAGGGATTACTAAAAACATGTGTTTGGTGTCAAACTTCGCCATCTCTCAAAAATGATAAGCGGAACTCACCAACTGTACTTTAAGGTGGAAAATCAAACGGAAAAACGAAAAAAATTGATAGAAATCTCTTAGTAGTAAGATAATGATAGTTTCAATTTGTTTAACAAAATAATTGCTGATTGCTTACAGTCATATTTTCCAATTCAACTGTTGTATGAAAAAATCTCTAGACGCACTTAAAATAATATAATGTGCATCTAAAGAAATAGAACACATATAAGTCAAGAAAAATCTAAACATACATATGGACAGCGAACAAAAGAACTGATGAAGGGAACAGATATATCCAAATGGGAAGAATGTAGAGAATATATACGAAAATGTAGGACTGTCAGTAGAGGCAGGAAGGAGAAGAGACGGAAATCAAGTGGAGAGGCAGATTGTGGAGAGATGTAAGGTGGTAGAAGCATAGGATAGAGAAAGCAAAATTAGGAATGCAAAGTACAACGTAAAATACATGAAAAAGTGGAGGGGAGGGTATCAAGATAGTTATGGAGAAGGAGATCCATAGAAGATGAAAAAACAATAGCAAGGTACAGGTGTAGAAGCGAAGAGAAATCCAACAAGTTCTGGACGGATGAGAAGTCCAGGAGGTGTATTTTCTGAGGAGAAGGGTGGGACGAATGGGGACATTGGGTAGGAGAATGTAAGGAAATAACACTGAAAGGATGGAAAATAACTATGGAAGAAGACGGCGGGGGGATCCAGAAATATTAGTCAAAATAGAGGGGTAGAAGGAGGAGAGCCGGATAAGGAGGGAAATGGAACAAGGAAAAGAAATGTCTCCTTAATTATAAGACACCTTAGTGGCAATAGCCCGCAAAACGCCCAATTTTTTTTTTCAATAAGTGAATTCTTAATTCGTGATATTATTTAGCCTTCGTTACATCTTTCAATTGAATATTAGATTTTAACTGTATTATCTTTCCTTATAATTCATTTGATTGTATCTGTGATTTTCAGTAACATGCTGCCTTGTACAATGATCTAGTATCAAAAGCGCCAGTAAAGATTATTATTTTATGACGTAACGACATGAACCAACAAGTTTAAGTATCTAGGACGAATAATGACCTATGATGGAAAAAACTATATGACACAAGTAAAGCTGACAGTAGCATAATGGCAGTTTATTACTTTAACGTTGGCAAAGTTATACGAGCAAAAAATTCGAACAACTCCTCGCCATATGATCAGAAAAATTATAATATGGATGTGAACCGTGCGAAATGATAATTGGGCACAGGAACAAAGAAAGCATTGTGGGAGAGGAGGTGGAAAATTATAGGCGGTAATATACAAGAAACACAAATGATATAGTATGGTTGTATCAAAATAATAGGTGGGAGAAGGTGGATATTCATGAAATAAAACAAGCCGTGAAAGCCATAGAACTAGGAGAGTGGGTCGTGAGAAAACACATGTCCTGTTACACAAATGACCAGAACTATCATCACTACTCAAGCTGGCAGGTTGATTGACTTGCCCACAATTCGAAAGATTGGATGCACACACAATTGAAGTCATGCCTTCAGGACCATACATAGTAGTCCATACATAATATAATATAATCATGATGTCGTGGTTTCGTTACCTTCGGACTGTATGTTAAGAAAACTATTGACTAATATAGTTTTGTATTCTTTTAATCGCGTCTTCCGTTTAAAAAATTATTTTTGGATGTAGTAAAGCATGGTTACAAAACCGAATATGTCGAAGATTGCTACTGAAAATGCTTAAGGCTTTCTTACGTTGCTTTATGCAAAAAAAAAACTATTGATTTGGGTGATATTTTACCAACTAGATTCTCTGTTCAAACAAAATTGTTTTTGCTTTTTGTTAAGTTAGATGAAAGGAAAAATCTATAAAAACCCATGTCGTTGTTTTTCATAATTTCACCCAGACGTCTGACATTTTTATTGCTTTTCAGTCGCCACATATATACATTATGACATCACGTGTGACAAGTGGAAAATATAAAGTTTACTGCCTCGAGATCAGATGACAGCTTCGTAAATATTTCGTCTTTCCATTAGAAGTTGACTATTCACGTGCTCAAATTCAAATATGATAAAATATTCAGTAGGTAAAGTCGGTCATAAATACGTAGATAAAACTATAATGAATGGCAAAGGGGTCGTTAAATTGTACGCAAGACCCGAGTACTTGTAAAATTACGTTGAAATATGAGGGGTTTAGAGGCGATGAGGCATCCCTTGATCTTCGAAGCGCCCCGACAACGACGATTGTGCCGCTTGGAGCTGTGGCCCGTAAAACGCAATCAATGACCTAAAACTGCTAATGTTTGCGCAGACTAATCAGAGAAGTAAGATGAAATAAAACAGTTTTGGTTTCGAGAACCAAATAACTGTGCGTTGAGACACGAATTTCGAACCGGTCGCGATTTAATAATTTTCGGATCATGGCGGGGAAGGGTAGCGCAGATTCGGGGACCTAATACGCGGCTACTGAATTCGCGGCACGTCGTCGTACGCGCCCCCGGCATGACCCTTCCTCAAACTGTCGCCTGACGTTCTCACCGCCGGCGGGCCCGTCAATTGGTGGACCACCCCCGCTTATATAATAAAATTGTAAAGTATCACCGCCGAACTGGCCGCCTTTCTAGAATCAATTTCTGTTTTTGCACTGCCGTTATTTATTGATAATATAAATTGTGTACGTCTGCACCCGGACGGAATACAAATGTGGGGCTGGTTGAAAAATACCCGAAAATAATTTACGTCTGTCACGAACCGGTATGAGCAATATTAATTTGATTTTTATCTAGCGGCCCTTATGTATGTACGAACCCGCGATTCTGTTTACCATTACGCCACGTCTAACAATGACAACCGGTCTGGAAATTCGTTAAATGAAATTCCATAATTTTCATTCAATGTTGCTATATCTGAACGCAGCCAATTGCAGTTGCATTTAAATAATGTTGTTGTACATAATTAAATTATTTGTTATTCGCTTTCTGTTTGTTCCACGTTTCTCTACGGACACAATAATAACTATTATGGGAAATAGACACAAAAATATTTTGTAGCTTATATTTACATGAATTGAGTTAAATAATGTAATTTAGATTAATACGAGCAGACTATTTTATACCAACCTATGCTGTAATTTGAAATCTTGTTTCGTGCTAGGAACAGAGGATTTGATATAACATGTTTGTCTCGTTTCTTTATTAATTTAAGATGCACTAGTGTCAAACAGACATTTTGAATGAAACATGAAGCAGTAATTGCCCATTATCACTCATTGCATTTCCGTTATCACACCAACTCGTTAAATTTAAGTCGAATTATAATCGGCGATGTCCAAACCAATTGTTATATTACTACTGAAAATTGTCTATTAAGTTATCACGTTTCTCGCTAAGTAATAAATTACGAAAGAAAAATAAGCTTTCTTTCACACATAAATCATTTGTGCGGCCAAGTGATACGTAAGTAATTAAATTAAAAGTTGATAATAAGGAAAGCTTTTAGCATTATTGGGGCAATGATGGCATTTGTATATAATGAGATAGTAATTTAATTGTCCAAACTTAATTATACACAGTAGTGTTAGTTTAAGTGTCAAGTTTCATTTAATAAATGTTGTAATCACGTAATGTTAGTCTAATGCCACCAATATTTTTTCATAATTCCTCCGATATTTCTAAGGCGACATATACAGACAACTAAGAAAAGTTAAATAAATAATCAAGGACACAGAAATTTTACAAATGTACGGCCATGTAATGTATACATGCCACCGGGCATATATATTGCAGCGAATTCAAGTTTTCTTACATCGTCAAAGACATGTATGGCATTCTAGGTTCTATTTGACATAGTAGCCACGCTGTTAACTGAACAACAACGATAGAAATCGCTGCTTCGTAGGATTTAACGGATAGAAATGTTAATATATTCAATACTGTTTCTAAAACATTATCTATGTACTCACATGTTCCGATTTGTCAGTAATGAAGTTTATGTAACTCACCTGAAAACAGAAAAAAAATTAAATTAGTACAATTTCGTTAAATAAAAACCACATTCAAGATGCGACTACAGCAGCTAGAAGTTAAAATTAAAGAACGTTCCCCGAATACATGTGTATCGTTTTTGACGTAACTTATTTTGAAATTCCGTCATGTCTCGTCGGGCAAAATATACATATGAATTTGTTTCGGGAATATCCAATCTAAGGGTAGGCCGAGTCGACGGTAACATCCTCTTGGCAGAGATGTGCGATGATCGAATGTTCTCCCAAAGGGGGAGAACAACTACCAGTTGGCATGCTTCCAAAATTAAGTATGAGGGGAAAAATTACATTTCCTATATATCAATCATTTTCTGCGAACCGAATATTCTCAGTTAAATATTTATGACACTATCATTATGAGACGTTTCGTTCACTAACCGGATTAGGTTGAAATATCTAATAAAAATAATAACCCCATCGATTCTTTTCTAGTATTATTGGTTATTATCTGTTCTTTGTTTTAATGTAAAACGTGTGTAATTTATTGAGCCGAAGGATTTCCATCTTGCGCATGTTGTGATTCGGTTCGCACGTGAAACAAAAAATGGCAAAATCGATAGCACCGTGTGTGTGCATTCAAAAATTACATATAATACGACTTATTTTATATCAAACAGATACGGAACGCAGAACAAAGCAATAAAGCAACATCAAACGAATGAAATTTTTGACGTGTTGTTACGGCAGGAATGAAGATCAAAGGACGTCCCGTTTGAACGAGTAACATGTGTATGGCTGTTAATCTGTGTTTTCTAATCTAGCCACAAAATTGTATTGGAAACAATCGCAGCGAGGATTTTTAATATGGACTAGGAAACGGTGATAAGTCTTTGTGTTAATCAGTGATGATTTGTTAATACCCAGTAGCGTGCAATGTGCACAATTATAAATAAAATATTGTAGCTTAACAATAATTATAGTTTCCTGAGTATTGTAATTTCATTTCTAGTTTTATGAAACTAATGAAATCTTATAAGCTTGGAACCTTAAAATAAAAGATAAAAACAGTTTAGGGAAAAATTCTATTTGTCAATTCGATGGTTCCAGATTTGCAAAGAATCCAGTGGGCGACTGTCAATATATTTATTATTAGTGCTTGTTACTAAAACCGTGTATCATGAGGCATCTAAGTCACGTTCAAGTTGCTAGAACCATAACGTTAATCGAAGAAGGATACAGCTCATGTCATGTTGCAAGATAATTTATGTAAAGCTTTCTGTCATGTTCAGAGTTTGGAATCGGAACCTGGAGACAGGAAGTTATGGTAGAAGAGCTAGTCAGGGACGGAAACGTACGACAACTACAATTTTTTGCGAAATTGTGCACTTAGATGACGCACATCTACTTCTAGAGACCTACAAAATGACTTTAGTATTGCAACGGGAATCCAAATTTGTACGGAAACTGTAAGAAGGTTGCGAGAACATAACCTAAAGTCAAGAAGTTCGAAAGCTATGGCTGACTTTAGATCACAAAAGAAACGGAAAGGCGTTTGCTCAACAACGTGCAGTTTGGGGAATGGAGCAGTGGCCCTCAGTGATTTTCAGCGATGAGTCCAAATTTCAGTTGACACGTTACGATGGTCATGTTCAAGATTGGGCGCGTACAGGTAAACACCATCGTGAAGGACTGGTTCAGGAAGTAAGCAAGTTTGGAATGGGATCCGAAGTGGTAGGGATGGAATTTCATTCATACTCGAACAGACCTCGTTACTGCAGCTGGCCGAATTAATGCTGCCCTATATATTGAAAACATTCTTACAAATCATGTGATATCTGCTACAGCTCTTATAGGGCCTAGATTTCTGTTACAACATGATAACTCAAGACCACATTTAGCAGGATAAGCAAGACAATTCCTGGAAAATCATCAAATCCGAGTTATGGATTAGCCAGCTCTCAGCCCAGATCTCAATCCGATCGAGGATTTGTGGATCGACCTGGATCGGTAGCTCAGAAACAGACCTGTGAGAAACTCTTCAACAGCTTATAGTAGCTATCCAGGGAGAATGGGTCAACACACCCCAAGAGGTTATCCAAAGGTTGATAGAAAATATGTCACGATGTTGCCAAGCCGTTAGTCAATCTCGTGGAGGACATACGTGTTATTAGATATCATCTAAAGTTTATTTTTCTCTGTTTACTTAAGCCTAATTCATTAATTGAAGAATTTTTGTTTCATTAGTTGTATTTTTTCTCCATTCGGTACATTTAATTCCTTAGTTGCAAAGTGGAAAACTATAATAATTTGTGGCGAACATTTTTTGTGCTGTCCTATTGAAGAATTCAAAAAGATCGGTGATTAATTTCTTTTAACAATTTCCCTTTTAGGTTTTTGTTTTGGCGAATTGATATTTTGAGATATATGACATTGCCTGCCTACGTTCTAAATACAGACCCCATTGCTGCATACATAACTTCAATTGTACACACTGTTCTAAATAACAGCTAGTTAACTCACGCAGTGAGTAACAAATGTAATAATTTGGCACTTACTCGAACACGAAACAATTTCTACGTCTCAAAACAGTGGAGTGGTATCTAATTACCAAGGCTAGTAATACGTAACTATCCAAAGCTGCCAAACGTAACACACGCAAAAGTATGAATATATTTAAATAGGTGACTAATCGATCCAAAGACAACGGACATCGCAACCAATAAGAATCTATCCGCAAAAACTATACAGACTTTAAATATCGGACCTCGAACATAGATGAGACTGAAGCCAGCGTCATAAATATTAAAAGCAAATAAAAATGCTACAAAATGTACTGGATAAATTTAGAAAAAATGACGTCCACCAAGTTATTTAATTGAGCGAAAAAAGCTTAAAATTTACTATTTTGTTTTCGTTTATCTGAGAGGCTTTCTTTTATGATGCGAAAAACGTCACTAAAACGAATCATTTAACGTCATGTATCAATAACATATGTACACTTATTCTAATGGAAAACTTGGCTAGCACCCGACTGGTAACGTGGCCTTATGTAGATGTCCACATAAAAATAAGTAAACTATAAATACCGGGGCATTTGAATTTAAATGAACGACCTTCATTCAAAAGTTACTATAAATTTAAATAAGAACAAGAAATAATTCTTTGTCAAATATGTTTGCGTTATATTCCATAGTAATAATCTAATTAGTAATAGAATTCTTACCCCAGAATTTATAAAACCTTCGAATGACGACGCCGCTAAATTCGGGTCTATTTCTCGGCTGGAATAATAATACTAATACGGATTCTACTGTGGAGATGGATATTAGAGCTTCGTTTCGAAGAAGCTTATGCTGACTCTTGGGATTCCCCTGGCCAGGGTGCCGACCTAACGACATGAGGGATCTCGGCACGGACTGCTAAGTCTCTAATCAAATACGGGAACGGGTCCGTTGTCTAAGAGGCCTCCCCAGACAGACTCTAACAGGCTTACCCATCGCGTGCTTTCCGTGAACGTGTGATATATTCTTTGATTATTTGCAAGAAAGCTCGCTAATTTCGTGTCCTTAAATAATTGAGGATGTGATTGCATTATATTTATAGATAGTTTTGGCAAAATAATCGCATTCACACGGCAATATGAATAAGGATAGTATAATATATAATATAAAATATAATTATAGAACAATGCTTTTATAAATTGGATAAATTCGGCGGATACTTTGTGTAGTTCCAATATTTCACTTTAATACTTTTCTTCATTTATTTTGGTTTTTAGGTTTTATAGGCTTTTGTAGATTTGTTAAAATCTGGTGCGGTAGAGTTTGTTGCATTTGTAATTTTTTTTCCGTTAATTTATCATTAGAATTTTAAACAAATTTTATTTGAAAAAATTCTTTTGAAAAATGCACTTGTTATGGCGACTGTGCCAGTTTGTTGTAGATTTTTTTTGTGTCAAAGCTTTATTTTTTAAGTTATTTGATCATTTTTTTGATCCATGGTTATCTTTGGTGAATCGCTTGAGAAGAGAGGTAAATATTCTCAAAATCTATCTCCTTTATCGGTATTCAAACTAAATAACATGCACACATATCTAAAGGTAGTAGATATATAACGTATAACGGATCAGTGGTATTGAGAATAAGAAAACGTCCTGCAAAGCCATTATGGTTATTGTATGAAAGGCCATAGATCTATTAACTGTAAACTACTATTATCTTAGAGTCTGTGAACGGGTTGTAACTCACAATCACAAAATGCTGTTAGAAAACTGGAGAGACTGAAATGAAGACCATTTCTACATTGAAATGCAGTGCAGTGCTTCAGTGCCATATAAGACTCTTCACTGTGGATAGGGAAATGAGAAATTAGGATTTCATTTCTTTTCGCAAGACTTTAAGGGGGGGTGTCCTGCTTTAGAAGGGTCAAAAAATCGATTTTTTTTTATTGCTGAAATCTACGCCTAATATATCTAAGAATATGTATAAAAAATTATAGCGGCTAATTCGCAATATTTTGAAAGATACAGCACTAAACACAGTGAGGTGTCGAGCAAAAAATATACGAACGCACGAACGCTCCGACAAACGAAGCGCGCGCCCCTCTCCGCAGTCACATAACACCGAACTATGTACTGACAAAAGTTCAATCGGTCGTTCGAAACAATAATATTTTGAATTCGTAAGAGCTATAGTAGGATTATAACGAGATATTCCGTAAGCAATCGAAAATTAACATTTTTCCTGATCGTAAACTTTAGAGCGCGTTTTCTCGAGTTTTCTTTTTTACGATTTTTCTAAACTGGTGGGCGTGATTGCGAGAAAACTAGACAAGCAATCAAAACGAAACAAAAGTTTTGTTGGCTACAGTAGCATTCTATTCGATTTGAACTAAAAAGATTAATTAAAAAAAAATCCTAAACAACTTTTTTAGCAAGTTGAAATGATTTTCTTTTCCTGCAAAGAGCACATTTATTTTCAAACCTGAGAAAAATCTTGCATTTAAAAATTTTGGGTTTTTTTTTAATTCACATAGAAGAAAATATGAGAATTACCATTTTCTTTGTTTTTTTTGTTTCAGACAAAAATTACGGGCTAGATCTTTCCCACCGATTGTAAATTGCAATTGAAAGGTGTTGCACAAATGTGCATAAAAATCGGTTCCGTTTAAATATTTTTCTCTCGAAATATTTTTTTAAATGCTCAAATATGCAATAAAATGCTCTAAAAATTTCACTAACTTGCTCATTTTTTTCTGTCCTAAAAAAATCCTCCAAATATGCTATTTTAAGGCCTCCTAAAGCAGGATCGCCCTTAAGCAACGAGTTTTACGCAATGCTTCATAATCAAAAGCTTCACCCAGCTATAATTAACCTCAGACTTTGCCCTACATTTGGCAGCTTCATTCGATGCTTATAAATAAATCACGTCAAACTTTGCCCTCTTCTTTGAATAGATCCATCCGCAACCGTAGTGATTGTTTATATTACAATCAATCTTACCTGACCATTTGAAACTTATTTCTTTTGCTCTGTTTGTGGGCTAAGAAATAGTTGTACTGTTCTCAAAGTTGTTCCAACAATATCGACCAATGTTCTTCGTATTTTACTTGTACCACATGCTCGACACCTTGCTCGTTTTGTTACCTATATAATTATTTTTCTGTTTGCATATTGGCGATCGGTCAATTTTAGCATTTAAGTTCCTCGTTCATCACATCATACATAGAAATTGCTTCTTCGTTACTCCCAACCTCCTCTTGTTCATCTACATCCTCGTCGACATTTTAGCATTTCATTTTATTTTCACATATATTTATTTAAAGAGACATAGTTAAAAAATACGATAGAATTTTTAATTCTATTACTTGATATCAATTTCATTTTATATTTATTTTTGTTATTACCAACAAATTGTAATCGAATTTTTCAATGTAATACGAGTAGCTTTATACCAATTACTAAAATTACGTAAATTTATAACCGGTACCGTTGTTTTCGTAAGGAAGGATAAGACGTTGGGAGAACGTCAAGTTTTTCGCTGCCCACGAAACTTTCAAACACGTAAAGGCTCACCGGGGACTACTGCGACTAGCACAACATTTACACAAATATAAAAACAGCTGCGGGTGCGGTGATGCAGACAACATAGAGTGACAACATCAACGTGACCAGTGAACGACAATAACAGTGACTAAGTAACATTTAAGAAATAAAACACAAAGTGAGTTGCGGACTGGCAATAGAGCCGACGTACCACAAAACCACCATTTGTGAAGGGGAGATTGTCGGGACACGACCGGCCAGAGTCGCCAGCTAGATGGCGCTGTGGTCAGTCCCTGTAACAGACAAAACCAATCAGTCGATTTTCTCATCGTATGAGAAACTACATGAAAGCACATAATCAATACAAAAACGTTAACCGAACACATATACACTGGCAATAACATTTTATGTTCCACACAACCGGTTACTACCACTGTTTAAACACCAAATGAATCAAATTTCATTGAAGCGAGTCCATGACAATATGAAGTGTCCATTATATAGGCACACAACGCTTCTTTTTTTAAATAACATTAAAAAGTAAGTTAATTTAGAAACGTGTAGCAAATTATGCAAATATATTGTTCGTGGTGTACAATTTATGTCGTGTATTGTTATTCTGGTGCGTGTTCACATATAATAATCATTTTGATAAATTAAATGAGTATTTAATTTCCGCTATGTAATAAATTAAATACGAGCCGCAAACGTCCATATACTGTAATTAATAGGTGAGAATAAATGCAAAGAAATAATAGCCCATGTTTTGGTTTCTAAATCAAGTCTTCGTTACCTACAGTTATGGAAATGTGAATGTATTTAACAAGAGTAACCACTAGATACTCCTCCCTCAATTATTTTATTTAACCTACTTATCACCATGTATAAGTAACATTAATAAAATTTCAATACACTCGGTAACTGTCTAGAGCGCACTGGTAATTTTTGGTTGATATATTAAAGGAATCGCCGATGTCCTACATGCGGTCATAGGGCAGACGTTCACTTTTAAATGGGATATGAGAAAGAAATGCAAATCATCGACATCTTTTCACGGATATCGTGTAGTATGTATGCTAGGGTGCTGGTGCTTTCAAAATCTACATCATGTTCGGTGCCTAATATGTGTTTCACCAGGAACTGTTGGAATGTCCAATGTACTTTTTGTCACAGTCTCTACATGTGATTTCGTACCATGTTCTCGTAATGGGATTTTTGTTTTTTGGGCTGGGTTGGGTTAGGTTGTCGATATTCTCCTTGCGTAAGATCCTGCTCACTTTGTATATTGCTCCATTCGCATCTGGTATGAAGGCTGTGGGTATAGGCTTCCTGTGTCTGTCATCCGGTGTCTTCGTTTTTGGTTTTGGTACTGTTTGCATTTCTTGTTTTGTGTAGCCATTTGCTTATGATGCCTTGTGTATATACTTATTTGTTTCATCCTCGATGGTATTGTCAGCAATATTTTCTGATCTGGCAATGAGACTCTGTATAAGTTGTGATTTAGTGTTGAGATCCTTCTTGGTTGCTATGGTTTCTAGATGCTGTAGATGTTCTGCTAATTCCATGTTGTATTTGTATTTCTGGTTGATTCCTTCTATAGTTCCTTGATCGGTAGTTTGGTGTGACACAACATCATAACAGTTTTACAAGTGCAAGACAAGGATACACTGAGCAAGACATCCGAAACGCACAAGATGGACCGGAAATATAACGGATAAAAACAAAATTATAAGAAGTGAAACAATACAAGGGGTATTCAACACGAGAAGGAATAATATATAAAGGGATAGGACAACGGACATTACTTATTACTTGTGGTAAATCAGCAAAAAGCCACTGATGTAAGTAAGAAATACACAAAAATTATGGTCAAATAGGCATACGAAAAACATGGATGATCTTTCGAGAACAATTCTTCACAGAGAAAGACGAAAGCATAGCGAAAACAAACCAGACCCTAAAAAATAAAGTAAAGAACGTATAAGTGGACGACACATTGGAGCTAGTGGCCGTAGATTTCTTAGCGAACTTGATACCAGGACAGTACAACTACAAACACAACTTCGTAATGGTGGATATGTTCACAAAGTATGTGAAATTAATTCCCATCACATAATGCAATCCAGACTGATGTAGCAAAACCAGAGAAACTACTAACAGAAATTGCCACGTATTTCAACAATCCATTACACAGGAACTAGAAGAGAAAGAGATAAACATATGTTACTCTAGTATTCCTCACCTTCAACGAAACTCTGCCGAGAGGTACATACAGGAGATAATCAAATATTTGAGGTTATTTACACATCATCGACTTACAGAATGGGTACGACACGTGGAAAAGGTGGAGCTTTGTATAAACAATTCACCTAACACAGTGACAGGGTGTCCACCACAGATGCCGATGAAGGGGATAACTCCACACCGGCCGTGTCTACAAGGCGGGGAAGAAGTAATAAACATACACGAAATACGAAGGACAAGTACAGAGAAGCAAAGGAGCAAAGGACAAAATTACAATGATAAAGAGCAGAGAAAAATAAAGAAAAGAAGTGTATTCAATATAGGTGATTTGGTAAGGAGATTACAAATAGGAAGACGAGAGAAAGAGAAAGGACCTTACAGAGTACACATAAGCTTTAATGGGATTACTTATGAATTAAGAGATCTAGAGAAGGAATAAAAGGGAGAAATTAATTATTATTATTAAAATATCATAACATTTGGTACTTATTTTGAATAATTGATTAATTGATTGTGATTGCGGGCGATTTATCAAAGGACTTAGGGATGGGTACAAATAAAGTTCTATTTAGGTCGTAAGGAAAATCAAATCATTTTCGAGTTTAGTTACATTTTCATAAATTTCGAGGATTATTCCGGCGGCCATATTTTTCATCATATATCGGATTTATTCCGCACAATTTCCATTTACAGCAGGACTATATCACCGCGCTTGACATTTATAAGTGTACATTTAAACATTAATCTGAATGACGCAACGTCATAAACCTACCCTATCAATTCATCATGTCCTTCGTGTCTGTTACAGTCGCCTTTATTATTTAGCCCCTTCCGATATACAGACAATCTCTAATTCCGAACATAAACAAATCAGTTTCAGGAGCACGATCTAATTGTGTATGCAAACATGTACGTATCGATTATTATACTAATTGTTCTCGTGTTCCATTTGTAAGTCGATCGACGAAAGCGAATGCGTTCCAATTTGATACCGTTCGTTGGAAATCGGTGCTCGATAGTTCGGATGAAAATTATCGGAAAGCCTTTTTTATATAGAAAGGTTCGTGAGAGCTTAAATTTCCAATTCCCAAAAGTACGTTGTAAAGAAACGATAAAATTTTCAATTTAAACGCGAAAAGAATAACCTAGTTTTAAATAGGAAATTTGAATATGAAAATTTTCGCTATTCGCTGTAAGTCATCTTTTTACTATTGCTCATTACCAACACATCAAATTAGCTATTATCTAATACACCATACGATTCTACTTAAAAGGCAAATAATTTCAAATACGTTAATACGATATAAACGCACCCACTGTTAGTAATAATGGGAACTTGCAAC
This sequence comes from Geotrupes spiniger, assembly GCA_959613385.1. Classification (NCBI taxonomy): domain Eukaryota; kingdom Metazoa; phylum Arthropoda; class Insecta; order Coleoptera; family Geotrupidae; genus Geotrupes; species Geotrupes spiniger. Next base: position 11,785,025 of record OY390737.1, on the reverse strand, counting down.
CATATAGTTGTTTGAAGCGATTGCGCTGACTTAGCCAAATTTTAATCGAAAAATTGCTATAATTGTCCGCGGCAATCTGTAACGAGGCAGTCTACTAGATTCGGTCACGTAGGTTTAAGAGGTGTGGTCCGTTATGGTAATTGTGAGTAATGTAGCAGTTATTCGCATAAATCAGCCACTAATTATGGTCACAAACATGCAGGCGCAGCAATAATATCAATGTTCATTACGCAGTGCATTGCATGTTCATACTACCTGTCACAGAATTCCTGAAATATCACCTATGACCTGACAAAAACTCTTGTAGCGCAGCGCACGACACTATATTGGATTACGCTTAAATTACTCAAATGCGGGACACTCCCTTTATTTGTATTTGCCTTTCGTTTACGTAGATCAATGATCGCTTTTTACTCATTAGTCTAATTTATTTTATTCCCAATGTGCCCCTTTTAATTCGCCTTTTTTGTGTTCAGTTTTAATTTGGAATTACACTAAAGTGGTTAAGCAATTCGTCCGAATGGCCAGGCGTTCTTCGTTCTAAATTAAATGTTCGATAATTACAAAAGCAAAATCATTGTTCCAGCTCAACGTTTAGCTTTTTGAAGTGATATAAATTTACAATCCAGAACATTAGCGTTAATGGTATATTGAATTAGATATTTTTGTCTAGTTACTTCAAGTAGCCAAATTAATTGTTAAGTTATAGTTGTTTCGGGGCTCAGTAAAGAAAACGTTTTCAAGAGCAGCATTTTGATTAATTTTTTCCTACAAACTTGCTTACGATGTGTAATAAGTCTGTCTTTACGATACTCGCATATATCGGCTCGGTCAGTAAACGGGCGTGGAGGAAACACATGTATAATATAAATGTTGTATCGACATTTTTCAAAATGGTGGACGGATATACAAATCAATTTTTATTCCAAACCATTTCAACGAGCGATTTATTTTGATTTATTTATGCTACATCATCATAATCGTTTGCCATACTCATCCTTCATCCACAGATCATCTATAACAACATCGAGTTTATTAAGTTTATCCTCGAAACTATTTGCAAACCACTTCATAGAAGTAGGTTGAAATAAGAGAATCTCTTAAAGTAATACATGAATGAATGTCTTCAGTTAGAAATATACGGATCACGGTTCCGTGGCATCGACGACTGGCAAAGTACGTACTGTTGAGATATTGGATATTGGAGATCCACCAGAGATCCAAATAAAATCATCAGTTGTTAATGCTACGCTATCTACTTTACAGGACTAGAAGTATTTATTTTTTAAATAATTAAAGTGAAAATTATATTTCAGCAGCTTTGATAATTGCAGAAAGACTAATAAATGCATCAGAACCACTTCAACAATTAAGTTTTTCCATGATTTGACACAACTCGTGATAGCATCACTTTTTACGTAAATTATATACTAAATGTGAAAGATGAAAAATTTAGTCGATCACGTGGAGTAATTCCGAAGAAGCAATTTAATCCGGCTAAATCAGCTGAAACACACTGCACTGGTCATACATAGGAAAATGTTACAAAAAGATTGGTTATGTATTAATAATAATAATAATAACAGTAATTGTAGCCATCACTGTGGGTTAGACTCAACGACAAGTAGTTCAGATGGTGTTAAGAAGTTGCAGGTGCCAAATATTGCATTCGCTCTCTTTCTGATATCTACCCCCGACCTGATTAGTATCCTTTATGTATTTCTTGCCCTTTCCTTTGTTCCTTGTTTCTGTTATACCGCAAATTTCTTTTGTGTACTTTACCATTTAGCATTCGAAGAATTTATTTCAAAGGAGAAAGTCAGACATTGTACACCAACCTGAAAGGCAAACGAGAGTAAATGACCCAGCTGTCGCAAGCTAAAGGAACTATTTCATAATTTCAAAATAGGGAGCAACAATGTGGGCATTTAGGATTGAAGCAATAAGGTCTAACATTGGACAAATTGATAGTGAAACACTTAGTGCAATGTGTTGCCTACAGCCAATGTAATATATGTCACAGGCAAAATATTACCACCGTGGAATCTAGCCTCGAAATAAAAGAAGCATCCGAAAGTTCGTGACTTGAAGTTTTCTTCATTCTATTTCAGACATTATCGTATTATGGTTATGGCGTCGAAATAATCGATCAAACTCTAGAAACTCATATATATTCTATACAAAAGGCAAAGCAAACGGCACAGCCTGTGGTACTTTTTTTATAACATAATTCATATCGCAAAACGAATAGAACACCAGCTCTACAAAAAATGCAAATTTCTTTGAAAGAATTAGCAAAAGAATTGGCAATACTCTACATGGAGAGGAGATGAGAAAACTCAAACTTTCACCACGGTGTTCTTCAAAGTATTAAAGCATTTATCTCTACACCTGGCCAATCGAGAGAAGATACTTAGGAGAAGAAAGGAAAACTCTGTTTTTTGTGTCCGTCCAATATAGACTGCAAATAATTTTATTTCCGACTTGCTTAATATTTGTAAAATTTGTTGTATTTGTTTTACTAAAGAATAGATCGTTGAATACATATTTATTGTAACATTAATTGCTATAAAATTTAATCCCAAGTAATTATTATTTATTTAAGTATTTCATTAATTGTTGTTTGACTAAGTCAAACCAAATCAATAAATATCTTAGACCAATAAGTTTCTTGCCTGTTATCACCACAATATTACAAAAAAAGGACAATCAACAAATGTATTTTAGTATAACAATGTACGAAACACTACAGATTTTTTAAATAATAATATTCTACCTGCTGCCATCTATCAGGCAAGAGAGGAATCGTGCAATGAGCGGATGTGGAAATAGATACACGAATTATATAACTTCCACAGGTAATTATTGCACACACTGCACATATTCACATGACTTTTGGATTATTTGATTAACGAAGGATTTACTGTGTGGATGGTAATATAACGTATTATGTATTACGAGCAGAACAGCCCGCACGTGCAATCCTAAGTGAAATTAGTTGCATATTTTAGTAAGTGTTCAATTAACATGCGTACTTAATTAAGGTTGTATATAAATCTAAACAGTTTAATTAGTCACTGTTTTGTTCACTATATGCATAAACTATAATACTTAAAGCATGTAGCGTTGATAGTAGACTAGGAATTCAATAAATTGGTACATTTCTAATTGTCGAAGGACTAAAAGTCAATTCGAGTGAATTTGCAATTTGATGTGATTATGTCATATGTTATGCCTGTAGTTCTATTGAATGTGAACAATGACTAACGTTAGATGTGTATTTATTAATATATACAGACTTACAAACAATGTAATTCATGACTACCAACAAACGATTAAAATTTTAAAACAAATGAAAAGATATTTTTCCAATAATCAGTTGCTCCGCGATTGTGACCAATGCGAATTGTTTGTTCGATATTGAACATTCACAAGAATGCCAAGAATTCGTCAACTTGAAATTATTGGCAAATGATTTTGAACGTACCCGTAGTGTTGGCATGAAGAGGCCGGATTTAGACATATTGCTGGTCGTGCAACTGTGTTGAGATGTTGGTCCAAATGGTTCGAAGAAGGGGTTCAATAACGTAGGCCTGGATCTGGACGTTCGGATAGGACTACAGATTGTGAAGAACGTGGTTTAAGACTTTTGAGCACAAGAGACAGATTTTCCACACTACTCGGTCAGTTGGAAATGACTGGAGGTCTAGGATACAGAATGTCAACGTCATCTGTTTACGCCGGATAAAATATTATCGCAAGAGCGAATTGGGTACAAGAATGGCACCAAATTGTATTTAGTTATGAGTCTTGATTTTGTTTGTGGGCCTATGACAGTCGTAGGAGGGTCAGACGGATGCTCTGACGGAAGTTCAACATTTTTCGTGGAACGCAACACAAGGGGTGATGTGCAGTCAATAAGTTGTGGTAACTTATTGACCCTTCGTCTTAATTTACGGCAATTTACGCTGCCGGTTGCATTTACAATAGCAATATCATATTGCACTTCCATATCTTCGGGGGCTGGGAATTCCTATTTTCCAGCAAAATTATATGCGATATAATAGCGAGGGCTACAGAACGTTTTATGGAAGAAGCCAACATTGTCGTCCTCCCATGACCTGCTCGGTCTTATGATTTGTCACCCATTGAGCATGAATGGGATGTGATCAGTAGGCGGCTCTTATATATATATATATATATATATATATATATATATATATATATATATATATATGATTATTTATAGATGAACATAATCTCCTAATGAGGAAGACATTAAATCGAAATTTCATAAGAAATATACGAAGCAATTAAATTACAGACAAGCTACATATGGTTTTCTATGACCTTTGCGATAATAAATTGTTACTTCATGAGCTTCTTTATTTGATGATTCCACCAATCGTTATATTTTTTCTATGTGTGTCAATTTTCTAACGATCGGTTCAAAACGAAGGCAATAGTATTTTTTATCATCGGGCTAGATACTACACTTCTGCGCAAGTAAGAGTAATGTTGGCCGAGGCCCCCAAAATTCGAGCACTTGGAAAATATTTTCTGGCCGTGTGATGTACAAAACTTTTTCGGTCGACATTTTTTAAATTAAAACAAATTAATTCATTGTTAAAATATCCGTTATTTTTCTCAGCGGTGCAGTGATTTGAGTTTAAAATTATTTTATACAATGTGCAAATTTAAAACTGTTAAGAACAAAATTTAATATTTGTTGAAAACTGGATGAAGACAATATACCAGCACTTATTGAAATGTATCAGAAGCTGCAAGTCAAAATTTATTACCAGAAAAGTCGTATAATTGCAATTGGAAACAATATTAACTATTTAAAAAATGGGGTTCTGATAATGGAGTATCTACATATAATTATATGTCTCGGTAGCTTATTTTGAAGAAGTCCATACGAAATACTTAAAATCGTCAATATTGTGGTCAGTATAATCAATATTGAAATGGACCCTAAACATTAAAGACAACATTACAATAATTGACATTTCGGAGATCAGTGTTGGTGAATCAGTGGTATCAACCAACAATCTTTCAAAATCCTTGTTTCACTTTCTTGCCTAGGCACCCAAATGCCATTTTCAAGACGATTTGGACGTCTGAGGCCAAAAAATAATATTTTCTGTTAGTTTTCTAAATGATATTTCCAGTACCTCACATTTTACCACTTTGATCTTTTTTATCGCGCAAAAGTCATACAAGTTGTAGTTGCTGCTTCGATTCCACCGATTCATTTATGTCTCCTGCGTGAGATAGATCGTTAATTTTCTCTAGATCTAGCGATCCCTTTACGACTGTTTTCGTTTTCATTGCGACCATAGATTCCACCTCCCGTCTATTTTCGGGTTACGCTCTTAGGTAATCCGATCGCTATTCAAGTTTTTTTCTTAAGTCCTTCGACGAGAGGAGTTGCACTATTATTAGGCGTCCGATATATCGCACGTATGTGACGTACGCAGTATACGACGTACTATGGTTTCGTCGACAGTTCCACATCTGTGAAATAAATTATAGTTTGATAACACGTACATATCCCTAACAATTCAACTTTTTCACCGTTATATTTATTTCCGATAAAACTAATACATTTCAATTTTATCATTATTGATTATGCGCAAAAGTAATTCATGGAATTAACCTTTGGGCGAATGAATATTGAGATGCTATTATTATAGAATCTTTATCGTATAATGCTTTGACACATTCGTCACATATCGGGGCATTTAACGTATTTAAAAAGTTACTATATTTAAGTCAGAGATCCATAGTTTTTTTTGCATTTGTGATTCCATATATAACACTTACTAACTGATTTATTCTACGTGTTCCAATTTCATCATCTTTCCATCCTTCACTTAAGGGTATTTCATTTCATTAAGCGCAAGTATTTATCTTCACTCTGCTTGGTTGATTAATCATTTAAAATTGTTTTCATTCTGTTACAATTAATGTCACCTCTGGTCTACTCTTACTGCACTCTTCCTGTAACTGGGAGCATACGTCCCTGTGTTTCCTCTTATATATCAATATCTACTTCGTTTTCATTAATTCCTGTTTCTATCGTTATCGTGCATGCCAATTTCTTACATCCTAGTCTCCGAATTCATTTACTTCTTGTTTTTCAATTTGCGTAACTTTTGTATCCACATGTTGTACGTGCTATGCACATTTTTATATATTTATGAATTTGAGGTTACTAAGCTACTCTATCACATTCTTCTGGTTTCAAACACCAAAAAATGAATGTAGAAAACGCAAATAATTTCATTATTCCAGATCGCCCGTGCTTCTATTTCCTGTAGTAGATGATCAGATAATGAATGAGAAACCATCCGATATGTTATAGTAAATGATTTTCCCGTTGCAGTTACAATTGCTTCCCATAAAAAGTAAAATATTGCAGATATTAAAATCATATCATATTTTTGATAACTTTCAAAATTATGAAAAATTATGAATTATGAAATATGCAAACAAACCGTAACTATACTATCGTTCAAATTATTTTTCAGGTCTGACATACAAACACATTATAACAAGTAATCTATATTTAATATAATTTGATCCTAGTATTTTGTACGTGCCCGTTGTTTACCGCATTCAATTGTTCGCTACCATAAACAGGAAAGCATATTTTTGCGCATAATATCGTGCTAATGGCACTAATTTTATAAGCTCTGAACGCAATAAAATCCACGTACGTGACGTGAAGTGAAAATACGAAAATGCTTTATGTAATTCGGAAACGCAAATTCAGTTTGATTAATTCAATCAAATATTAAATATTAGTCGATTATCGTAAATTGAAAATTTATATCCGGCCGTAAATGTATTTATGCAATGCACGTTAATCATCAATTCGTCCCACTTGGAATTGTGACCGCGCGTTTCGCTCGAAGATGAAAGCCGTTTCGGTTTGTCTCGTGGGTGAACAATTTTATAATTGCGGCCGTGTTACACACGCTCAGACAATAAAAGAATACATACAAACAACAAAACGGTGATATATCCCATTAAAGTACGGATTCACGTCCTCATTTATCACAAACTCGAAATAAAACTGACTTTGCGCTAACGCTAGTCAAGCAGCTACAACAAACAGTTTGTAAATCTCCGTTGTCAACGATGAAAAATGGCTTCTTACGAAATATTAAAGTCGAAGCAGTAAGCGAGCATAGTTTTTCGCCAGAAGTCAAGTATTTAATGGAAACATTTCGAAATTCCTTTTATGTAAATGATAATTAAGAAAATTCCTGTAATGCAAAAAAACCACATGTTTATGTTTTAAGTTAGAAATATTTGCGTACAAATTGATTTATTATGCAATAAAGGAAGTAGTAAGTAGTGCCTTGCGCAAAAATATGTGGAAGTATTAGTAGTATTGCTAAAGAAAAGTGTAATTAACATAACTTAAATGACTTCCATAGGGTGGAGTTTTCCATGTTTAACTGTTATATAAACGACTTGTTCGAATATAAATTTTTATATATACTAAAATAGTTCGTTATATAATTTGTTAGTAAATCATGAAAAAATTTAAAGCGATTACTATTACTTATTAACTCGTGTACAATATAAATATAAGAAATAAAACAAAATTTTGCTTGAAATTTACGCATCACGGTGTAAAAAAAAAACAACAAAAACGTATCATAAAATGTCAATACCGTAAGGGTAAATGAGATAATTATTTCTATATGTAAAGCATGTGTGCCGACGTACTTCTTTGACGTTTTCATACTACCATAAAACATATTTATTGCCAAAAAGATTACATTAACGATATCAAAGGGATGAAATTTGCATATACATTTTGTCTCATCAAAAAGCACACAAAGGGTCGCTGTTTTAAATTTAAAATCTCGGCGCTTATACGTGATATATTCTTTCACGATCCAAGTTCTATGAGATGTAAACATCACTTGACACAACATGACACCACTTTGGTTCTTTCGCATTAAAGCTTTTACAAAAAAGGCGTTTCACTCAAAGCTTTGCCATGAATTGGTACATAAACTAAAAGAGCACAGGTCTTTAGTATGCATGCACAGCCACGTATGCAGTTGAAGATTCGCGCTGATTCTCTCCGTTTCCAAAACCCCCCAAGTAACACCGTCTACCGCATGTGATTATACATAATAAATTAGCCTCATTACTTCGAACGTAAATGAGATTTAAATTTCTGCCACAAATTTAATAAAATTGTTACGCAATTAACAAGATGGATATGTGCGAATTAAATTACACTTTTAAATTTATTTAAATTAAATATTAACATGTATAACACATGTATAAATATTGTTAATTACACATGCACGTAATTGCAATTTGGCGCAACACGCAAAAAATCACAAATGAAACGAGTATTAATTTAAAACAATATTCGAAAAACTTGTGAAAATCGGGAAACAAATGTTCCAAAATTAAGCAAAAAATTCATAATTTTAGAATTACCCAGTTTTATGCATTGGTGATGTAACGGCATTGTTAACTTTAAAACGTGCCGAAATATTGTTTCGGTCGGTTGACCTTTTTACGGTTGCCAGTTGGATATTTATTTGAAATGCAGTTTCTAGCCTAGGGATAGATTTTATTTGTCATTTCGTATTGCACGTGTGTCTAAAATATTTATCGTCGTTTTATTAGATTTCGTGTTTACTGCTCGAATTTGATTGCGTCGTATGTTTATGCATTTTGGTGCGATTTATCCTATTAGCTACGTACGTACGTATAAGAGAGAAATAGTTTTCAAAGTCAATCTGATTTACATTAAAAGTGCTTTGAGTGAGCGACAATTTGATTGGTTGGTACTTATCATTGATGTCTCCACACTCAATTACTTTTGTTACGTATTTGAAATTAAGCGAGCATTAAGTAGCGTTTGCATAATTTTGTTCATAAATAATTAGAACTTGTAAAATATGTAGCTCTCATAATGGGTCTTGTTGGCTTTTCATAATTAATGATGGCAAACTTCAATAGTGCCCGAACAAGAAATAGATAACTGACGATGCGCGACGGATATACATAATATAAACATGGTATTAAATGGATATTATAGAATTACGTTCTCGAAAACTTCTTATCTTTCAAAGTGGTTTGCTATCCTCGGCAGTTCTTATTCATGCGAAGTAGAGAACGCCCTCCTTCGTAAGTAAACTTTGGGCCACCGGGAATATTCCAAGGCATCCTGCCTCTTCAAATATTCACAACGGGAAAATTTTACTCGTAAGCTTAAATAATAATTCTTTAGATTTTAAGTACACGTTATTGTGAAACGATTGCTACTTCCATTAGTCGTTTTAAATATTCAAAAGCGCTCCGCGAGCTTTTTTGCGTGCGCTTTGCCTTCCTTTGTTGCCCGTAAAATGAACGATCGAGCGATGTAATTCACTCGAAATTTTAAACTAATGAAATAATTTAACGTTTCGAAAATGGCACGGCTCTGTTCGTCGACACAAGCTCCGTAATGCATGCGCAAAATCGATAAAATATTAACGACACGATAGCTCGCTTTCTCTTAACTACACCGTGTTTGTTTAGGGCAACCCGATTACAATTTTGATAATATAATCGACTTTTTAACACCTGTTGTTTTCGCAATTTTATCGTTCAATCGCACTCGGCCTTCGCGTGTAATTCTGATGATACGAAAAATACGTTAATAATTTTTATTCTACTACAAGAATGGACACACAACGTACAACGGAAATGAATTCTAGATAATATGTAACGCGGCACAAAGCCTCAAATATTCTCACAATTAAATGGCCACACGTCAGCGGCTATAATTAGTAACTGAAATTTACATAAAATAATTTCCTGGCTGTACTCTGTTCAGCTAATGCAAGAAACTTGATCATACAGATACAGATCAAGCACGAACGCGCCTACAATTTAATGAATATAAATGAACAAAAATTACAAAACAATTGAAAGCAGCGGAGCACGTTCTAGTTTCCGTTTCAAATAAAACAGCCAACATTTAAATTGTGGATATTTAATAAAATTTTCATTTTTCAAAGCTATTTTCCCAAATCAAGTTGTTATAATATTTTGCGATGTTATCATTTTTAATATTTGATGTAGAATATCATAAAATCGATCGGCACTTGTTCTGGTTTACACATCACAGTGACAGATTTAGTGATTTGTATGATGGACCCTGAGTTACTTAATTGCATACGTAGTAGTAGTAGTAGTAAGAGAGTGATGGGGCATTACAAAGCTGAAATTTATTTCATCTATTTAAAAATTTTAGGCAACCTACGTAAGGAAGTCACCTATCGGCTGGGCTCACGGTGCTTGTTGTTCAAGTTCGGCTTTTAACGCAACGTATGTTCAAGTGAATTTTATTAACAGTTTACTATATCCAATTTTGCTGTTTCAACATATTGTGTTTAATTAATCTAAAATATTTGTAGTTGGTAAGTGATCACCATACACAAATACTAATGCAGAAGGAGAAGACTTGGTCTAATCTATTCCCAAATAATTTTATAGTTTTATTAAAGGTAGTTCAAGAAAAAACGGTTGGCATTAATACACAAATGTACAAGCATCACCGGAACTAGTAAAGAAATCAAGGATATTATAAAATTCTTCCCAAACGAAAGGCAAATATTTTAGTATGGATATAGTATTGGGAAATTTTATATTAAGTCGTATAGTGGCAAGAACATTAAAACACATGCAGCTAGTAAATCATAATAAAGATAGAGAAAGATATTGAGGTTGGGGACGAAAAGTCATGGTACAAGATTAAGTAATATCTACCACCAATGTTCCTTTGAATATTAGTTAATTTCCATATGTCTAGGGCACAAGGTTACAAATAAACGTTGTTGCAACTGGAAGTGTTATGACGCAACGATAAAGTTGCACACTTAATACGGTTTATGACCACCTCGACTGTTAGTTACAGCTTGTCACCTATGGGGCAAACTTCTAGCCAAATTGTCTATTTCATTTTATGTACATTGTATGTAAACAATTTGAGAACTCTTCCCTTGCTTGAAATACCAAGCCTTGATTCAAGACACGTTTCCCAGAATATCCCACATATGTTCTATGGGATTCAAGTCGGGGTATTGCGCCGTTCACATCAATACTGCGATATTGTGATCATGTAAAATAAATTATAACTGTTCTCGCGACGTGTGATCGAGCGTTGTCCTGTATCAGTAAAAATTATCCCCCGATTTGTTCCGCCTGTTGCAGTACAACTGGTTCTAGAATGATGTCCCGATATGCGTTTGCATGATATAATCGCCAGTAAAGAAAAATAATAGCATTATTTTTGGATTGAATACTGTAGAAACTAATGAAATGTGCCTTAAGCAGAATAAACGGGATTATAGGATTAAATTTAAATGATCTGGAAATAATTAGCATATACTATTATTTTTGTGGGATTTGTTTCATATCCGAGAAAGCAGATAACTTATAAAAACAAAACAAAAATTAATACAACAATAGCAAACGGTCTCTGTGAAGAAGATCAAAAGAATTATAAAAACAATCGTATACGAATTTAAAAAATTCTAAACTAAACAACCGCAATGCAATATATTCAAATAAATCAGCAGTTGTCGCGCAAATATACAAGAATGGAAATAAAATGGAAGTAACGAATTATAGACCTACATCTCTAATAACAATATTCCAAAATGTTAACACACTAAATAAGTATATTAAAAAATACAAGTTACTGTCTGATAAACAATATGGATTCAGAGACAATGTCTAGACTGAGGACGCAATTCTAAAATTGACACAAGAAATATATGATACTTTAGACAAAGGAAACCCGGCTTTGTGTATTGATCTCGCTAACGCATTTGACACAACTTGTCACTGTCTACACCTTGTGGCTTTACAAGACATCGAAATAAGGTAACACCACAACGATTATAAAAAAGCGATTTAAGTGGCAGAAAGGTTTGTGTAAGAATATACCGAGTGACTTCCAGTGAATACCACAGGGAACTGTGTTGGGACCCATATTGTTTACCAATTACATAAAGAGCGAAATGGCAGAAATGGTTCACTTTGTGAAAGTGATACATGGTCTGATTTAAAACGCACTCTCGAGAGAGGGATGTTAACCATAGCGGATTGGTTGAATTACAGTTTACTCACTTTAAGTTTAACAAAGGCAGTTTTCCTGCCTTTTGCTTGTACAGCAAAACTCTTCCGAAAATTTACATACGCATCCACAGTTGCGATAACAACTACATATAGAGTCAAATACTTAGGGATCGTAGTAGATCGATATCTCAAATGGAATTCCCACGTCACTACCATACATTGCATATATATTTAAATCATTTTGAAATTCTTGAAATCCATCTAAAGTCTGGAATTATAGGATGAAGTGGATTGGCGAAGAGTCATCAAAATTAATGGATCTGAGACAATTATTTTTCTTGGCGCCGTCTCTAAACATTTTTCAGAACAAACATAAATTATTTTGACACCAGACAGACATCAAAGGTATATTAGTCCTTTTATGGCAAAGTCGTAGGACAACAGCCGTACAGTTATCGGAGACAATCAAAATACGTCACACTCTTTTAGGAAGTGTCTAAAACAATATGTCTTCAATAATTTACGATCGCATATCGACAGTTTTTACAGATAAAGTACTAACAAAAATCTATATGTGTGGTGTCAGGCATTGGCATTGGTCAATAATGGCTATTGGTATTGTTTTTAGTATTAGTGAATCCTACACATGTTATATTTGGTACGTTTGGTTAACTTCTAAAAGCTTATGTTAACGTTCACAAGCAAGTAATATTGTTACTTCGTGAATACCTTGTTTATTTTACAATACACCACATTATGTTAAATACATTGTTATTATCAACTTGGAAATTGTAGATAAAATTTAACAGTGATAGTAATTCATTATCCCACATGTGAATTGAATGAAAATATAGTTATTGGAATTGAGGTAATTTATTCGATTTTTTCACATCATCGCAAAAAGTAATTTGCGAAACATTCAAATAACTATTATTTCTATGTGCATTGTTTTAATTACCGTTCCCAACAATTAAGGTACAAGCAGAGTTAATCTTTTAGCTATTTATAAATAAATAAATCGGAAGCAGCAAAATGTTAATATTGTTCCTGACAACTACAAAATACTAGTATGACAACTTCCTGCAGATATCATATAATGAACATTTACATTTTAAATGGCACGATCGATAAAATCAACAGAGTTTTCTACTGGTTTTAGACAATTTTTCAGTCCACTGGTGCATGTCCTGGACGGAGTTTCTTCCCTGCTGCAATCGGAAGAACTGAAAAATCTCATTCATTTTCATGCAGTTATAATAAATACGTATTATAAATTATATATTGAATAAGATTAAATTAATAATAAAATTTTATTTCCTAAACACGTTCATTGTACCTATTTCAAGTGAAACTCGTTATTCATAAATCACCAAATGTATTTATTTAGGAAAATTAAATCGCTCGTAATAGTACGTATAAAGTGTACGTCGTTTATCTTTCAGCAAGTTGTTTGTTCAATATTTTACTATGCGGTCTTTCCGGAGAAAGTGTTTCAAATGGCTTTATTGTTGCGAAGAGCGTCGCAATTAGACATTATCTCATATATCGCGGCAGAAACACTGACGCCGTCAAACGAGTCGCCGGGCTTAGAGAATTAGTTTTAATTAGACACCCTAATTTTCCGCCGCGTTAAACCGGTACTTCTGAGATTTTGATGCACACTCGGCACTTTTTGTTAAATCTCGGTTGAGTGCGGACGCAGCATCTTTCAGCAACTTGAAACCAGCGATTTCAGTTTACATAGCATAATCCGAGAAATTTGAGTATTTTATTCAAATCTACTTGTTCGCCTACCGTTCGTATTAACTAGATGTTTAAACTGAGAGTCGGGTTGATTATTAATGATATTAATAAAAAACAGGGGGAATAATTTATACATTTTAATCATTTAAGATGTTATTTTACATTCTGTAAATATTTTACTCGGTATTACTTAAGGATATACATACGACGTTCTAACCGAAGTAATTTAAATTCAACGAATTCCGATAACATAACGATGTCGTTAGGGTGTGAATGCGACTCTAAAATCCTAGATAATATGCGAAAATCCTCCCAGCCCATTCTTGCTTTCCAGTGACGCCATGCGAAACTAGCAGCAGGTGGACGCAGGACGATCGCTCCGAGACACTGTTTTATGAATTTTGAATAAGCCGAATGTGCAGTTGCAGAAATTTATCACTTGCAAAGTGAATAAACTCCACTTCCATAAGTATTTTATTAGAAAACTTTTCGGTGTATTCCTCTATTTTTACGGGAATTTAAAGGCAATTTTGAACGTATAAATTTATTTTTTGTTTTCGTCAGCCCGCACATTTATGCGACATACATTCCTTCACGAAGGGCGGTTCGAAAATTGATCAAGTAATCAAACTAAATTTTCGATTTGCATACGAATAACATCTCGTAAAGGAACGAGCAGAAAAACAAGGCAAGATTTATTCGCAAATTTGAAAACCTTGATTATTACGACAACGATCGTAATGAAAAGAAAGCGCGGAGTGGATTTTATTTACAAGGCGTGTCAACGCCGTAAAATCGGAAACTTTGAAATAACTAATTCACTTTTAACCGTTCGAAAGTTTTACCTATAATTTTCATTGAATCTACGGCGACTGAAACTTTTGGGGTCGTTTATTTAATTGGTTTGTCAAGTCAGCTGTGTATGACGACATGCATTTAGCTTCTGCCTCCGCCGACGCCGCAGCGCGAATTAATTACTGAAATTTTCCATCCAAGGAAACCAGGTACGCATAGTTCGCAGTATGTTTAAAGTTAGTGCCATAGTTTCTGGTTTAACCACCTGGAAACTCGATATTAATCAGACCTACATCACGGCGAACTTTGGAACATTTGCAAACTACATTCATTTTAAACTAATTGCTGTTTTAAATACCCTTGTACCGCTTTTAATATTTATGACGTCATTACGCATTTAGATTTCTCTCGGCGGAGTTTTTCGCCATGGCGCAAAAAGGCCGAAATTGCCGGCGATATTTTCTTGGCAATGAAGGTAGGTGGAATTAAAGCTGCTTCTTAAAATAGTGTTGTTGTTTCACGTACGAATAAACGTTTCCAGATTATGCAAATGAAATATTCGCATTGCATTCTATGTGTTTATATTAAAATGGATTTAGAATATTTTGACTTGGCATTTGTTAAATATAAATTTGAATTACATGCCAATAAATTGCCGATTTAGATAAATAAACAATAGGTTAAATATATGCTTTTCGAAAAAATCAATTGAATTAGTTACAAACAATTATATTCTTTAAAAATGTGCAGTGCTCCTAACTACCGCCTACTAAATTAAAAAATGTAAAGATAACCCCCCTCCCCTGTTAAAAAATTGGGCCCTGTAATTGTATATAAATCCCAATTGTGTAAATTGAATCACCTGATGAGCCTAGAGTGTGGAGAATTATAAGTACATTATATCTTTGAAACTAAATAATTGTTAATTTTCACTACACACTAAAGCTTTTCATAATGCCAAGATAGCCCTGAGTTATAAGAAATTAATATGGGAGCAAATATTAATTAAATATTTACCATTAAAATCTCTCTTACCACTTAAACATTTTACATTTATTTGTATTTGCATTATTACTATTATGGAGGTCATATTCCAATAGTTCTCATGTGTAATAAAAGAAAAACTCGCATAACTGAAATTATTTCACAGACATTTCATAAAGCTCACAATGAAATTTTAGTTCTAATAACGTTCGGGTCATTTGCATAAGTACACAATAAATTCGAGACATTTCCACGAAATCAGCTCAGCTTCATTGTTTGAATTCGGAGTACTAGTAGTACACACACCAGATAATGCGAACCATTGTGAAAGCTCTCCAGCCATGTACTTGTTTTCTTACAGGCAATTACTGTATATTGCCCGACTCCCTGCGCGCAGTAAAAACGTTATCACGAATATCGGTCTCGCTTTTAGTGAATTATTATTCGGCACGGTTCATTACCCAAATAGCCGCGTCTCGAATCCCGCAATTACCGAATGTATTAATTAACGTAACGGTTCGATATTCGACGGACTTTGAATTGGGACCCATAAATACAACGCCGTCATTTTATTTAGGTTATATTGTCGCAATTAATTCACCTATACGTAATCGAAATTGAATATGAATAACGCAGCGTGCGTCACAACGTCCCAAATCGACTGTTAAAATCATTACGTTTATGACATTTAAGGGTAGTTTTGCTGATGCGCGTTTGTAAATGTTGTGCAGTGCGATATGATTAATGGCGAATTTTTATTCTCGACTACGCTCAGTTGCGAACGATGAAATCACAAGCACCCGTATCTCGTCAGACCAACATCGTGGCGAAGTAAAAGTCTAATTCTTTAATTCACTTATCTATTATATATCCGGCACCTCATCGCATTTCTTATGGTAATAACAATTATAATTCATTTACCGCAGCACTCGAAATTAACATTACCAGTATCAGGTACATTAAATAAAAGATACACAAAATATATATAATCTAACAAATCGCACTTAACAGAAAGTATACAAGCAAACGATGAACAGATGAAAATTGCCAGATAACAATTTAGCGAAATCTTTAAAATAATAAAATGAATTCTGCAATCAAAATTGCGTTATTGTTGTCTTGAACCCCGTAATTTCGATGATACAATTTATATTGGGTATGAGTTCGTTGAACTCTATCGTAACTTTATAGTTTGGATTATTTTCATATTGGTTTGTTCTATGACTAGGAATACTTTTGCCATACCGTTGGGAATTTCGAGTACACAGGATATCCATTCTGTTTCAAAAATGTTACCAGCTCATAGGATATAAATACATAATGTAATTGAAATTAAATTCGGTCAAACTGACGTCTGTGTCAGTTGAAAAGTTCCCTTTAAGGTTTTTTTTTAATTTGTGAATTTCGCGCTCAACCCAACCGAACCCAACCCAACTAAAACGAACGCAATTTAACGAAATTAATATCATTTAATATAAGTAAAAACTTTTCGGTAAAGTTTACGTCAACTATTTTTTTTAGTTCATTTGGGAATTTTTCCCTAAACCTAATCCAAACCAATTCAACATCACTAAAACGAAGCCAATGTAATAAAATTAATATCATTGTAAATAAATAAACACAATTCGGTCAAATTGATGTTCGCGTCAATTGAAAAGTTGCTCTTAAGAAAATATTGTTTTTATTTCATTTGTGAATTTCTCCCTCAACCCAACACGTCCTAACGCAACCCAAGCCATTCCAATCCAACTAAACTATAAATATCATTGAAAATAAGTAAACACAATTCGGTCAACGTTTTCAATCTGATGTCTGCGTCAATTAAAGAAAATATTTTTTTTTGATTTCATTTCGAAATTTTTCCCTCAACCCCAGTCAATCCAACCGAACTAAAACGAACAGAATTTAATATCATTGTCAAGAAGTCCCAAATTTCACCCAGTTGGGTTGTATTGATTTATATATTTGTCACATTTGAAACAATCCGTTTTTTTACTTTTTTATAAATTATGTAAAAAGTAAGTATAGGAATCATGAAAATTTTCGAACTCGAGATTTCAACGGATATATACGTTTTGAGGTCCCCTGAATCGATTGTGACTGTGTGTCTGTGCGCGCTCTACCGCCCAAACGATTAAACCTAGAACCCTGAAACTTTAAACTTAACATTTGTATGTAGCAAATATCTCGAAAATGGTACACGTTACGGAAAAAAATATTCTTACATAAATTATAGATATTTTAAACAACTTTCATTTGAAAAACGTAGTATAACTAAGTATAAGAAAGTTTCGTGCGGACCACCGCGGATTTTTAAATTAATAAAAACTACCAAAATTGTAGTGAATTGTAGCAGAAATAATTGTGCTACAAAAATATTCCAGACCAAAAATATGAGACCGCATCTCAAATGTGATTCATTTACCGTTCAACTTGACATATAAAGCACTCTCTTGATTACTAGAGTTAAAATGTATTAGTCGGTTTTATTGCAGTTAAGTAGTAGGTCATTATCGTTACACCATTGAAGCATTTGGTTGGCTATTAGAGTGCTATTATTGATTGTTCCGATATTTTGTTAACCGTTTCACCAGCAACGAGGCAATTGTAATGCGAGTGGTAGGTCCTTCACGTAAATTAAAAATATTGTTGGTCCTAAAATGAAACCTTACGTAACAGTTGATTAGTAATTGTTAACAATTACCTCGCCCTGCTTGCCCCTTAGAACTGCCATTTGTGTACGACATGTGAGGTAAGACTTAAAGATGTCCAAAATATTGCAAATTACCGAATACCGATTGATTCTAATTTGGCCAATAAGTAAATATCTGCCATAATTTTATTTGTATCCATGTTTTAATAGATATGATGAAGGGCTCTGTAGATGGCCTCCTTAATGGATTTTTTGGATATGAAACCGAAATGGCCTTCGTTTAATATATTACGCGTGGCGAGAAATGAAAATGTTAAGCAATTTCTTTAAAATTTTACTGAATGTGGGATGTACTGATACTGACAGAAAACGATTCAGTGAAGCTTTACCCATAATCATAATGCACATATAAATAACATAGCAGCTAAAGGGCAATGGGTTTCAATGGTTCGCAATTTAGAGCGAATATCTTAGCCTTTGGACGGTAAGTTAGGTAAACTCTCGAATATTTTGGTAGATTCTTCTTCATTTTAGGCTTCCCATTATTATGATTAACTTGGTGCGTTTGAATAAAATTCAATAATTTGGGGAAGCATCTACGAATATAAATGTCAGCATTTGCAAGGTCTTGAAAAACCAGCTTCCGAAGCGGCGCACCACACTAGTACCTCCATTTTCTTATACCTTACGTCATTATTAATATCCTCAATGTTGTCTGTATAAAAGCTTTCATTCATCAAATATATCTTCCTTTATACATCGACCATTCAATACATTATTGATACCTGCCACTAGATCAACATAGTCACTATGCGCAAATTTTCGCGTCAATTGTTTAAAATCTTCCAGCATATCTTTGATCGAACCATTCAATCAACTATCAGCTAATATTAGCACTTATAAAATCCAGAAACGAAAATTAATTTAAATCTCACAACAAAAATGACTACTGAAATTACGAGCAAACAAAAAATATTATGAATAAAATCCGCAAAGAAGGAATGAGCCAATCAAAAATGAAATTTCGTTCCAAGAAGAAAGGTGCACCCAAAATTAATAATGTTACGCACGCACGTGCCTGCAAAACATGTTATTGAGATTTTTTAGACACGGCCCCAAACCGCTTACTTCAACATTACGAGTGCGGATATTATTTGGCAAGGTGCTACCCCAGATTAATATTCACATGAGTGATAAAATGGCTATTTATAAAATTGGTTGTAAAGTTAGTTCGACGTCTTATTACAATACTTGCGTCTCGCGACAAAAATCAGTATTTTACTACGTGTTTATGCACGATTTCTTAATTTGTGTCGCGTTTTCTCTGTAATTAAAATGACATATTGGCATTTCGTAATTGAGTTACAAAATATGAAGTTGCTATCGTTATTTAATTGTTCAAATTGTTTGTATAGCGCTATGTGTCTGTACAGGAACTGCCGTATATACTATTAAAGTTAAAATTATGAAACTTTAAACTTAATGACAGGAAAATTCATCTTAAGTATTTTTGAAATATTTATTCATTGGGAAGTAGTAAAAAGCAAATTCAATGTGGGAGTCTTAAATTTTTTTTTTTTTTTTGGGGCATTATATTACATTTTTCACACTTGGACGGTTCAACGCGCCAGACTTTTTGGTACACTACGCGGTTGTATATAGAAAGCCATTAAAAAAATCCGTATCTTGTTTATATAAAACGTACACAGCGTACGAGACAACACGTGCGCTAGTGTAATCTTAATATTGGTTAAAAATATTGACTTATTGACTCTTAAAATGCCTTGAGGACTCGATCAAACTCGAAAATTGGATTACTTCATTTTAAGTGGTAGATAACATTTTGTTAAAATTAATCGATGCCAGTCAAACACGATTAATGTAAACATGAGAGTGGCGCAGGTTCGCTCCTTGGTCCATTGATTTTTTTATTATTTATTAACGACTTGGCTCTCCTTGTTAGATCGAGTTATTTGATAAATTTTGCTAAATGTCTATAAATCAAATTAATGAAGAATTTACGAACTGGCTAGAATGTTCAAAATGTTTAGTAACAGAATTCTAGAACTGTTTTGGATACTTATTTGAACAGCTATTTGTCGTGGGAGGAAATTATAAATTATTTGTTTTTTGCAGTAGTGTCATTTACTTTATGGTAATTATTGTGACCATGTGGTTAATAATGTGGACAATATTTTGTAAAAGATCTAATGACAGTAAACATTATTAGTATTTTTTTATTATTAATTTAGTCGCGTATAAAGGACACTGATCACCTAAGGTTTCTATCACAACAGCTAAATATTTCCTTGCACGATAACTCTTCCGAAAATAAATTCTTAATAACGAAAACTCGAATGCTCGTGCTAGTGTTTGGATGATCTGGTCGGTCCTCTGCTAGTAATCTTTTTTTTGAAAGTTGCAAAATATTGTTCGATAAGCTGAATGTTAAACCAACCTATACCGCCAGAATTGAATTTTTGTGGAGAACACCATTTTTACGTCATATAGAGGTACGTAGCAAACTGATGTTTCGATCAGACCTATATACGCCTCTCATGTTTGCGCTACATGCGTTTATTAATAACACGACTCGTTTTCCAGCATCATTTCGTAAGTTCAATCCTCTCGCCTTCAGTTCATTGAGTAGATGTGGTATCGAAAAATAAATATATGAAATTTTGTTTCTTGTTGAACTGAAGTACATCGGCGCATTACAGAATTATAGTCGTCGGGAATTATGGAAGGTACACCTTCATATGGCTATAATCATAAAATAAATCGTAGTTCGTAGTTCCGCCTCATCTAATGGGTTTACTAATAAACTGTTTGTAGCTGCACCGTAGTTAGCTTCTTCGATGCTATTATTCTCATCTCGTGGTGAATAACATATAAATGTTCTATTCAATGTGTCGCACAACGTTCTCACTTTATTTATCGGATTTTGCCAACCTATGTGTGTCGTAAAAGTGCAAGTTAGTCATAATGCATGTGAAGCGTCCATCGGTATTAGGATTGGCCACATACAGATCATTATGGGTATCGAAACAGTTTTCCAACAACATATTGTAGACAACCGCTCATTCATAGATTTGAATAAATTAAAGAAAACAAATGACATTATATTACCTCCGGCCCTATCACATAAATTATGTTTGCTGAAGCAAATTACAAAGTAACCTAGCGAGATTTTCGTAAAATATTTGCCAACGTAATAAACATCCGTTCATAAAATCAAATCCAGATATCAAATGTGTTGACTAAACTGTCGGAAAAGAACAAAGAATCAAAACGCGATTATTTTCAGGCAGGAAATGCTATATTTATATAAGCCGGAATTAAACGATCAAATAACGATTTTCGTTCCCAGCTAGTCCGCACAAACGGCGAAAACAACGATTACTACGTGAACGATTTGAATGGAATGATATCTTGACCGGTAAACTAATGACTACAGATTCGCTAAGTATGGAGTCTACAGTAAATTCACGGGCGAGCGAGTGTTGGGCTCGACCAGAATAAGAGTTAAGACCGATCATTCAAAGAAGTTAACACAGCGCCCTAAGAGACGTTTTAAACCCTCTCGCCGCCAATTTGGGATTAAGGAGAAAAAGGATTATGTGGGATATGAATCTTGGTTCTGAACGTTTGCCTTTTGTTTGGTAAGTTAAATCAACGTGAAACTAAAATTCTGATGGCAAGAAAACTCATTAAAAATTGTAGATACTAAAAACGGCAACTGCGACCGCACCCGCCACCGAGACCTGTGTCGCCTCTGTTTGCGGGTATATTTATCGTGGTCACCAAAAGGACTTATACTTATATCGCTTGGAAAATAATTTTACCGATCTTGCAGCAAATTGTACATTTTCGGACATACTTTACAAACTAAACTGATAACTTGATAACTCGCAATTTATAGATGTAGACAAAGTGATTAAATCGCCACTTCCGGTTGAGATATTGTTTGGAAAAGTTCTCAATTCTCGCAATGTACATATCTTAAGTTTAAAGATCTATAATTTTACCTAGCTTGGGCGATAGAGCGCACATACACATACACACACATACGCACATATATTTCTTATTCATTAAGTATAAAAAATGAAAAGGAACATCCTCTTCAGATATGAAACTGGCATCGAAATTACACGCAACTTTAATTTTTTTTAATGACCTTAAATGATTCAGCACGTAATTCGTCAAATGTAAATAGAGGGAATATGTACAAATACGAAATAAAATTTTAATTCAATAAAATGCAACGAAGTGTAGTCTATTAAGGGTGCATGGGCTTTAATTAATGCTAGTCAGCGACATGAGCAGCACAGCGTTGCTAGACGGGTGTATTAAACATGCATGACGACCAGCGGTTTTAATCCCCTCCCATCCCCCGACTATATGGAAACCTACCCCGGAGCACAATTTTATCGAACGGACATCGTCATGTTGACAAATTAAACGAAAATATTACCTACACACGGAGTCTCCGCTGGAAATTATTGTTTTCATAATGTGTTTCCCATGTTTCGAACGTTGTTACATTTTTCACAATGCAAATGCGTTTAGAACCCGTACACATAAAATAAGCCACGAGTTATACTTTAAAATGATGCTTTCATATATTTTACTAAAACATTTCATTGATTGGTGAATTAATTACCCTGTTATACAATTGTACTACTATATATATTATACTCAGCATCAATTTACGTTGTCCTTGTCACTCCTTTAAACACCACATCACTAAATAATCGTTTCTTTCAAACGTACTATAGCGATAACCACCGAAATTTGCATTCCAATCAATCGAATTATTTTCTCAATGTAATTGAATCACTAGGATTTAGGTCAGAATAACATGGAAAAAGCACAGGAAGTAAATCCTGTATATAAAACCATATATGGATTAATTCAAACATAAATGAGATAGAAAAGGTGGAATGATAAGTAATAATAAACTCATAGAATTTATTACTTCACGAAACTGACGTAAACATTATTAATTTTCTTAACATCGATCAAACAATTTCCAATTGAAATAAATTGTTATCACTACACGTAACATATAACTCGTAAGCTTTTGCAAACAGAGTTATAAATTAGTACTGGGGAATAATTTTGCAAAATTACGTTCGCAGCATGTAATAGATATAAATTTACTAGCAGTTCCAGCTTCCAGGAAATATATGTGTCTGCAAATACCGAAACGTTGCATTTAATTCAATTCAATGCAATGCAAATCGGTTAATTCGGCAATTACCTATCTTTTTAAACTTTAATTTCTCTAACAAGAATTTTCTTAAATGTGACAATAATATGCTGAATTAGTACATAAATACTTATGTCAATTAAAACAATTCGCTGAGTGCATGTTGAGTCTCATGTTGCTTGCATGGTATATAACTGAACCGAACGTTATTTATTGGAGTAACACAGTATGTAATAATATACAAGCTTGAAATACCAACATTCAACAACGTAGTTCGCCATGTACCTTACAAATTAACGTTGGCAGTTAATTTAACTAATATTAAATAATTTCGTTGCAGCATCGACCGGGCGATTAGAAAATGTATTTTTGCGTTCACATATTTCTGTTAATATTTCTAATAAATTTATATAGTTTAAAAAAAACATCATATTTTCATTATAAAATCAGAAAATTTTTCTGATTTTATAATGAAAATATAATGTTTTTTTTAAACTATATAAATTTATTAGAAATATTAACAGAAATATGTGAACGCAAAAATACATTTTCTAATCGCCCGGTCGATGCTGCAACGAAATTATTTAATATTAGTTAAATTAACTGCCAACGTTAATTTGTAAGGTACATGGCGAACTACGTTGTTGAATGTTGGTATTTCAAGCTTGTATATTATTACATACTGTGTTACTCCAATAAATAACGTTCGGTTCAGTTATATACCATGCAAGCAACATGAGACTCTACAGTGGAGTGTATTAATTATTATAGTTAATATCAATCAAATTTGTTATAGTGTAGATGATTACCTATATACCTTGCAGTTCGTTGTATTAATTTGTATGTGACTTGAAAACTTGGAAAATCAATGCATAGGCTACGATGATACAAGTGAAAAAATATGTTGCACACATTAAAACCAACAGTGAATTAATTACTGACTGTTTATTCCTGAGAGTTTTAAATATAAAAGAATAAGTAATCAGCAAAGTCGGCAATTGATAGCTTGTTGACAATTTGCCAGATACATACTCATCCCATCGGCTGAATATAGCACTACGCCGTCAGTTGTTCGAACTGCTCTAAAAAGTCACGAATACAAATATATCCAATTAATGATTCTCAGCTGCGTCAACGTTAATTTCGCATTACCAATTTCGAATAAATTCAATAAAAATAATCGTGTGCTAATGGAAAGCAAGAAGCAAATCAGAACAGCAGATTGAATGGGACGATACAGACAGTAGAAGCAGACATAAAAGAATTAAGGAAATAACAAGCGGATTACAAACGTGAAGTACGGGAGATCAAAGAATTAAATGAAAAGGCGATGAAGGCGATACATTATTTAAGGAAGGAAATAAAAATAAGCAATGAAAGGATAGAAAAAGTAGACAACAATCATAGTGGGATAACAATAGACAGATGAGTTAGTAACCTTTTAAAGCACGCAATGAACAAGCTGAAATAGGAGGAAGTAGCAGTCAAAGTAAGGGTAAAACAGTAAGAAAAATGGGTATGAAGATTTGTCTGGTGGAACTTAGCAACGAAGAAAATAAATTGTGGTGATGCATAATAAAAGTAAATTTAAAAATAGGAGCCTATTTGTAAGTTTACCTGACAAATATTTTGTCCGCTCATTAAATATTTATCGACGACGATTAAACCGGAGAAGATAACGAAAAGTAGACAGCGGCACCGTGGAAAAACCTTAAACATGGAGGAGGTAAAAAAATTTATTAGTAGCGGTAGGTACGATAGTAACGGTAGGTGAAAGTATGGATTTGACCCGACAACGAAATGGATGGCGAGAGGTAAATCAACTTAAAACAAATAAAACAAACTACGACAAATAAACAAAATTGAATAAGGAACTTGGAATATTAAACTCCTTCTGCTGAAGGAGCCCTGAAACACTCCACTGGAGAAATGAAAAAGTACAAAATAGATATCTTGGTATTTCTAAAAACGAAACAAAAGGGAAGAATGACACCAGAAGTAGAAGACCGTATATTTTTTTAATAGTGGAATAACAGGAAACTGGGAGTAGGGTTCATAATTAATGAATTTGCGTCGGAAAACAATATGAAGGTAGTGAGTACTGTAGTGAATATTGTAATCATAAGAACATAAATAAAGAAACTTGGATATCGCCAAATGGGAAGAAAACATACAAACATTGTAACGAACGCGAGAAGCTACAGAACAGCAGATTGAGATAATGATCACATATTAGTTATTGCAGAAATGAAGCAAGGAACCAGGAACTTAAAAAGAAGAAATGTCAATACTCGAGAAGATTTTATCACCTGACTCGCAAAGAAGTGCTATTAGTAGGTGATGCAGAAGGCAAACTAAACCGATATGTTCAGTTTTTCTCAGAAGCGTCTAATGAGTCAGACCTGAACAAAAAAAAAGGGAATGCAAGGAAAGAATTTCAAGTACAATCACAAGAGCGCAGTAGAAGAATGTATACATACAGAATGTATAACAACAATATAACAAGAGTGCAGGAGAAAATAACATAGCAATTTAAAAACACGGGGGTAAAGCATTAAGGCCAAGAATATGGAATATGGTGGTCAAGATTTTGGAAGAAGAAAAAATGCCAGAAGTGTGGAATACAGCACAAATATTACCCATCCATAAGAAACTGTCCAAGGAAGACTGCAGTAACTACGGGGGAATTGTCACATCGACATATATGTTTGTAGCGAAGATAAATCAGGGAATATAGGGAAAATAGAAGATACATAATAGAGAAAGTAGAGCAAACAGAATATCTTTGAGTAACTCTAACAGACAGGGGGTATAAAGAAAAGGAAATTACGATTAGCAAAAGGAAGTAGAGCGGCAGAAATGTTTTCATGAATACGAATCGGTTGCAAATTACTAACCGCAACAACCAAATTGTCGAAACAATTACTCGATAATTTTAGAATAAGAACGATTAATACAAACAAAATGTTTACGAAACAAAAATCAAATTACTCTTTAATTTACTATTCCTCACAACAGCTGACAATTCATCGAATGGGCGTAATAAAGTCATATATATTACCACATGTGTTAACTATTAATGTCATTTTGCATCAAAACTTCTTTAATATACTTCTACCTTAACGTTAACAGATTAGTCTGTTTTAATACAGGCGAACACATCCGATCATTGATAACATGTTGACTGAATCCTAATAAAATAAAGCTTACTTAAAAATTAATTGCGATTTAATGACTGACATGTTTAGGCATATGCTATTTTCGGATTTTCAATGTTTAAAGTATATGTATAACACGTGCTGCATCAGTGATTGATTTTCAATCCTAACAAATATTTCGTTCACGAGCAAGCGAATGAAGTAGTAACGTATTTTGCGTTTCACGTTAAAACTGAGATGGTTGCTTCTTACCTGAATCATAAAGTATGTTAATTCGATGATATATGTGCGTAACCACTAGATTACGTTAATTAGGAACTAAGTACTAGTTCAAAAAATCCGATTAAAATGCAGGTTACTTGAAATTGCTGTCTATACCATTAATGCATGGACGTAGTATTTCGACCTGAGGTCTAATTTTAGATTGACGTTGATTTCGCAATTCAAAGTAAATTATTCAAATTATTCCGAGTGGGGACTTTACATCTAACCAACACGTACTCGCTATTTTGAAAGGTAATGCAAGGCACACACGTGATCGTAAATAAGTCAAACTATCAGCTAATCACATTAGCTAGGGCAGCTGCCTATATTAAAACGACTGTTTTATGACTTCTGTTTCCTTTTACACAACGGAGAATTGTTAAAGAAAATAATTGACAGACTGAAATAGTTTTTTTTTATATGATACGCATATTTTTTCGTGTAAAATATAATTGCAATTTACAGTATCCATATATAAATCGTTGCCTTTTTTTATAAATAAATGTTAATTGAAATAAATTAAAAAATAATGTAAATTTATTATTATATAATTATAAATATATTTACTGGAAATATGGCCCAATTCCTAATGACAATGTCACAAAGGATAATTTCATTACGAACTTCCATTATGCCCATTAGCGACTTTCTCCCTCGTGGAACTACGGTTTTTATAAAAAAAAAACCATTTCGAATGAATTAAAATTACGTGTATGCGGATAAGGGTTTTTAAACTTTATGTTGAAATCCTTTTGTCAGTATATTATAAACGTCAGACAGGCTTAATCTGATAGCTGTTCATAATCCTGATAATGGTCGGAACTATTCATGTATTTCTTGCTAATCTAAGGGTTTTTACGCAAAATAACTGCAGTTATACAGCTTTTGCGGCTTTTTTAGTTTATGGGTGTTTGAAACGTCCAGCTATTATGATTTGAAAAAATATATAATCTACGATGAGATTGTTGTTCACAACATGCGTTCATTGTAAAGTTGGTATTTGCTGACCATTTATTAGAAGAATAGAAGATAGATTGATAGAGTTGCATGTTTAAAGCCATTTGTGAATGCATGCGTATATATAAACAGTTTTAATAAAATATATATTATTCCTTTTTATTTTTATTTTATGCATAAATTGCTACTTTCATTTAATCGGTAATTATACGTTGATGGAGCAGATTATAATTATAGCATTTTTATCACTCTTATCACAAAGAACTTTTTATATTTATGTGCAACAATTAAAACAATTAAAAAAATAAATCCACTGTTATAAACTTTATAAGTTTATATTGTCGAAATAAATCACAATACTTCAGCCGATACTTCCTAAACGTATTAATTACGTGTAATTACATGAGCAAATTGATATATAGGACATTAATGTAAATTGCAAAATCTGCCAACGTGGGAGAGTATACACATTACCATTATTGGTAACATACATGTAAATCGTGGCGATTTATTTGGGAACATCAACATATTGAAGCAACGTTAAAGTTTAAAATCATTTGTGTAATTGTTGTTTACAATTACTAACATTATATTTTAGGTATTAGGTAACGGAGACAAAGAGGCCATCTTGGATAATAATATGTAGTGTGTCACGTAGTACAATAATGTAATATAAATATATTAGATATGATCTTTGTTGGTGGTCACAGATGGAAGCCCAGAAGAGGAAAGGGGAGATAGATAGATAGGAGTTACAGGTGCACAGTATGGGAGGAAGAAAAACAGCCGATGATGAAACAATAATAGCTAGATTCAGGTGCGGAAACGAGGAGATGAAGAACGAGTATCTGTTAGGAGAGGAGTACAAGAGGTGCGAAGCATGTGGAAGAGGGGATGGAAACAGATGAATGGAAACATTGGTGAGTGGAATGCGAAGAAATAGTATGGAGCAAAGAGGAAGGGAAGCTGGACAGGGAGTGCAGAAGGATGCTAGGAGAGAAAGGGGATGGAGTGGAGCTGTTAGGGCAGCTAAAGAAGAAAACCGAAGAGGGAAGGAGTAGGAGGGATACAGAGAGAAATATAAAGCAAAATTTGTTGCAGATGTAAGGATGTAAGGACGAGAGATGGAGGACAAGGGAACTACCAGAAGGGAACAGAATCGAGGATCCATGAAGGAGCCTGGGGTGTTAGGAGGAAGCAAGAGACGCTTAGGATTATGTTTATTATGTCTATTACGTCACATTTTCTATGAGCGTTCAATATCATATCCCACACCACAAATTATACGTTTTTTCTTACCGGGAACATTGTGCAGGATTTTTATCTTTTTTTATATTGTTATGACGCACTACGAATTACACTTGACATATTTTACATCGCCTGATTGTTCAGTTTAATTCCATCAGAACTGATTTGAGACTTTTTCTATGATTTGTATTGCAGTTGATTTATTTGTAGCAAGATTTTTGTTTTCTGTTTTGTTAAGCACTTAATGTGTACTGATATTTTAAAATTCCTTTTCTAAGTACATATTAAACAAGTTACCAATTGTAAATAATCTATTTTTGCTAACATAGATTATCCTTGTTTCTGCTATGTTAGCACTATTACCGCACTTACATATTTTCGTAAAATGTTACTCGATTCATTTGAAAATAATTATTGATAAAAAATATTAAGATATCCCAACTATACTTAGATCGATAATTAACTATATTCAAACTAACATAATTTAATTAAATCGAACACAAATTAACAAAGTGAGATAATTTGTTTAATTCTATCCGTTAACATACATCGGCGGCGATATCTTTGTGTGGCATGCGCTGACGAATATACGAGTCCTGTAAATTGTACGTTTGAATTAATGCGCTTACAAATTTAACGTTACACCGCATTTCTAGCTTCTAATGCATCATGCGAGCATGTTTGGCGTTTTGTTTTATAGATCGGTACACATGTTCCAGATTGTTGATTGATGCGGGGCGTGGACTATATGTACCATGCACATGTACTAAATGCGGTGCTCCTCGTGAATAGATCGTATCTCTGCGCCCGTTAATTCGCATGCAGGAGAGTCGCTTTGTGATCGCTTATTGCGTCTATTAAACACTTTGTGTGCAAATAGAAATTACATATGCGGCTGTACATAAATGATGCGTTCACAGGCAGGTTATGTAATTAAAATTATGACAATTGCAGTTACATAATTATTTAAAAAAAATTAATTCGGTTATCATAAGCCTCAAAGGAACTTTTATTGTATTGTAACATGTAAATGGCCATAATTTTCCACGGATATTTTTAAGGTAATTAATTATTACATAGCCTATCATCTTATGTAGATCATTTATTAGTGCTAATTACCTAGAAATTATGTAGCACAAGCTAGGGATAACGCTAAATGATACTCTTGCGGGTTAACTCGGCCCATTGAGCCGGTTAAACATAATATGCGGTAAACAACAATATTACAGAGATTGTATGGTAAATCATGGTTAAAAATTATATAATATATATATAATATCGAACAAGTCCCTTAGACAACGTTTCTAATCCCTTCTACGACGTTCTCTAAGGGTTGGGTTGGGTTGGGTTGGGTTGGATTTCTAATGACGTTTCTAATCCCTTCTATGACGTTTTCTAAGGGTTGGTGCCATCAAGTGCCAAGTCAATTAAACAATAGCAACCACGACACAAAACAACGTAGAGCGATGCAACAACATATTATTTCTAAAGAAGACCACTACACAAACTCAAAGAGAAATAACGATGAACTATACCTTGTCGTGCTATTTCTGAAGTTCCTTTATTTTGTTTTCAGTAGTAGTAATTCTATGATAATATTTTACATCTGTCAACATTATTTTGTTGTTTTTAATAAAATTCTTTGATAGATTAATTGTTAGCCAATAACAAGTTCTCAATATTTAAAGAAACCCTAACAAGTTATTCAAAGTTGAATTATAGCTTCGTCCAAAGTGAATGCTAGGAAAACATCTAGGAATGTTATGTACGCGTTATACTTGCGACATGTACCTTTGCAATTACTGTAACATAAGAATTTCATGGAAAATAATTGTACAACGAACGGTCGAGCTTTTGAACATTCCACAGCGCTTTGTAACATACCTACGTCCTTCATAAATCGTTGCGCATTTACATTATTGAAATCTCCATTTACGTGCGATAAATACACGTTCTAATCCACATTTTTCTCATTTCCCAAGTTTTATTAATTCCGTCGGGTTTTACATTTTTATCGCCGCATGAAAGGAATCCCCATTTAAGAATGGGCTATTTCTATAAAGGACGCGACAATGGTGGAGATAAAAGTGGCGATTTTTATTACGGGAAGTTTTAACGGTCAGTTACACCGTACAGGCACGATGACGCCGGATTTTATAGCAACATCGTAAACATTCAGCCGAACTGCCACATTATCTGGCGCGCCCTTATAACCAATCAATGAGCATATAGCTGATAAAACCGTTCTGCAGTTCGGGGATATGCCAACAACAATGCAATATCGTTCAGGAATAAAATCATAGAAATACCAATACGGTAAAACCCATATCAATATATGAGGCGAAATGAGAAAATGATTTAAAATAACTATTAAATGTTCGTGTTCTGAAACGCGCATTGCGATAAAGAATTATATGAGAAACGTACTTTAAATTTTTTTTTCATAAATTTCCATTTATAACTCGCAATACCACGGTTAACGTCACTTGCGATTCGCCGAAAATGCATAACCACCAGCAATGAACATTTTAAGTGAGTATAAACAACATTACGTCAAGATGGTTTCGAGAGACTGAATCGCCGAATGCATTTATGTAAAAATTACTAAATATAGAACACTTATCCTTAAGTTAATCTATCGTGCCTGCAATTTCCGATGTTCCAACTTCTGGAAAGACGTTCTACGTCACTTCGCATCAGGATTTAAGAACGGATTTACTAAAGCCAGTGTATCTAAACTACGTGAAGGAATTCTCTCGGAGAACGTACGTAAGATAAGAAAAAATCGATGTCGGGTTACATGGAAACTTGTAATTAACATGATAGCATCAATTAAGTGTGTTTTTAATTTCAAAAACGAGGTAACTGTACAGGAACTCTTTTCATAATAAATATTACGGGCGTCAGTAAAAATATATTAATGAAAAATGAAAATAATTTATATTATACAGAATATCGTGGAATTAAAATGAAAACTAATCGAGAACGATAAAAGTGTACAATATGGTTATTAGAGTTATCGATTTTAAGCAGCAAAGGCTGCTGATGCGATTCACTTTAAAATTATTTTGACAAATGGTGATAATTTAGCAATGAATGGAAACTAAAGGTAAGTTTAATGTAACTACTGCCATAACATTCCACATTATTTTTTCTGAGAATCATGTCATATAATTCCAACATCGGTACCAACATCTTTGAAATATTTTTCCCAAGTTCCTCTCCACCGTCATCTGCGTTACATTTCAAAAAGTGGACTTACTATCATATATCTCCACCTACTACTAAATTTCAAATAAATTTTAAGGCCAATACCATTTTTTAACGGGCTTCTTACTGCAGATGGTGGAAATATAAATATCTATGTACAATTTTCATAAAAAAAAACAAGTAATTAAAATAACCAAAATTTACATCAAAACCAAATTTCTTGTAGATTTGAACTCCTTCTTTGGAGCGATATCCTTCACCGAGAAAAACATTTCTGCTTGAATAATGAATGCAAGTTTATGAAAATAAATCATTCCATTCAATAGTGGCAAAGAAATATTTGTTCGTCATTTCCAGTTAAAGAAACATGTTCACATTTAAATAAAACAAACCTGTTCCAATTTATATTTATCTGAAACGGCATTTTTACGATAAACACGATTTTTTCGCGAAACGGAAACACGTAAAAAAATATTTACCATTGCTAAAGTTTTAAACCAAAGTAAGTAATTTAAATTAAGCCAAATAAAATATGTTAAAGATAAATATTTCTTTTTTCCGAAGATAACTTTTTCGCTGTACTGACGTGCAACTATTCGTCCCTAAATTACTTTAACAACGCAGTAAAAATATGCACGCGAAAATGGTCACGTCCATATATTAATTACAAGTGAGTTGTTTGCTTTGCGAATTGGGTAATTAATCGCGCGTGTTCTCGTCGCATGTATCTAAACTTTTAAATCTGAAAATAACTTTGTTTTCTTACATGATTTTTCTTATGTTACTATTCTGGGAATAAATTCACTGCATGTGGGTGTTTTGTTACAATAAATGATTTAATAAATATAGTACAGTTTCGTCGATTACTACAAAAAAAATTAAAGTTGTTGCAGTTTACAATAAATAAACATATAAATAAATTTCATTGTCGCTGACATCTAAGTTTGTTCATAGCTTACAATACAAATAATTTTGTGACAATTCCTGTTGATGCAGACATATATCCACATATATCAGTAAATAAACGATGGTCGAAGGAATACAAAAAATTAAATTAATATTAGTCAATGAAACACAATTTACTCATGCAGCTCGGACACAATTCATTGGTACGCCTGTTCACCTAGCTTATTTATACTTTTTGTTTTTATGCACTAGTTGACCTAAAATACGCAAATTTATTTCCACAGTTTACGTTTTCATGTTTTCATGCAATTCTTAAACTAATTTCCCTAGAATTATACATAAAAAAAGCTGTGGTGTGGTTATGATTTCTGCACGAACCCTTTAAACATCTTTACGGTTTGCATCTTTCACAGCAGAGAGGATGAAGTTCAATATTTTTCGGCGCGAACATTTACATTGTCGAATTCTGATTATCGAACAGTAGATTAAATGTCCGCAAAGTTTGCAATCTCTGTGGTATACTTGTCGAATCGAATGCGGCCCTGTCTCAAGAGTTCTTAGTTTTCTAATCTAAAGGATCTCACAAATAAGCCTGTAGAAGGGTTTTTCAGATTACTCTCTAGTTCGAGAGTTATAGCTGTCGTCTAACATGACCGTGCGCGGCTGGTTCGCGGGTCCTTAAGGTTGTCCTAGCGCTATTTTTGATTGCACATGTTGCTGTGGATGTTTTTTATCTTACTCGATGTTCTTTTGTCGACATATTTGTCCATGATTCTTTTGACGGAAAGATTCTCCGAGTTCCCCAGTTTTAATCGGTTTTATGCGTTGCGAACATCTTGACTTCAAAGCAAAGATCTGAACATAACGTAATGATTTTTTTTAATTCACAGGAAACACTTACCTACGTCCCGATCGTTCATTTTTGGAAAATTTTGTTTTGATGATTTATGACAGCTTCGAATGGGACAGAAAACATGTTCGCCATTTCGCGAAAAATCGTAATTTTGAAAAAGTGAACGATCGGGACCTTTCTGACATAACAATGATCAAAAGCGTTATTGATTTTTTTATTTCCGATAACTAGGGTGGACCCAATCCTGTACACCGTTTAACCCTTCACTTTCCACAGAGGCGCCATATCCAGGTCTTGGGAGTCAACTTTGACATTTACAAAAAATCATGTGAGATGTTCAATTAATGTACAATAACATGAAAAAAATTTCATATAGAAATCTTCAGTAGTTTTTTTACGATAAATTCTTGAAAATTGGCCTACAAGGTGTAAGTCCTTAACTTAATAATTTTTCTGTATACTTGCGCTTCCGATTTGAACTCATTTATATTTTATCCATACTTTACTTTACGAAAATAAATTTATTACAGCAATTTTCATAGTCTGGGGTTATGTATTCCACATGGCAATGAGCTGAGTAATACAACAAAATATGTTACACTTGGATAATTCTTCCTCGCTATATACAAATCTTAAGTTTAATTTTTCAAAATTTTTGCCTCAATAGCTCTCAACAACTATTAGTAGTGAGACATCAGCTTACAAAATTAAAAAATACAACAATTAATAAGTCTGAACTTATTTCTTTCATGACCTAATCAATAAACATTTTTTTTTCATTTTCATTCGTCTCTATCTCTAATGTCACTTCTGTATTAGTTAGTTATGAGATATCTCAGCGAACACAACAACCGATAAATGATATATAAATAATTAACACTATTTTACTGATACATTGATAATTTAGTTATGCATAAGACATTATACTAATTTTATTGTAATTTCCCTAAATCTATACCGCGCCATTATCGCGTAGCTTGTGTTCACGTATATTATTAAATACGTATTAAGAATGTGACCAGCAATAACAACCCATAATTCTCCGTGACCGAATCCAATATAATTTATGTTGACACCCCTGCCAGATGTTTTGTTCTTTTATCACTTGGGCACAACTTCAGTCTTAATAATGTTAAAACTTTCACCCTTTTCCGCACTTATTTCTTTTATTGCCATTGAGTGACCTCTGCGTTCGCCTTTAACAAATGAATTTATGGCCCAACTTCGCAGTTTCTAAGCAATACGAATAGGCTAGGCTTTCTTTATTATTTAATTTCCGAAGAATTGTTTCGTGTTTTTGATCAGTTTTTGAACCAATTTGGAACTAAAGGAGAGAGTTGAATAGGTGCAACTGCAGTGTAAGGTAATTTGTAGGTTAATTTATTTTAATCAAATTTGTTGGAATGTATTCAGCCAATAGATAATAACGTAACTTTAATTTTATTAATAAAGGGGGTTCGTTTAAATCCACAATAACACGAAAGTAGTACTCACGAATCTTAGGACTATTTTAAGTACAACTATAACACGTCGAGCTAGATTGTATCTGCACTTTATAAACTTCTGCAGCTAATTAATGTCAATCAATCAAACGAGCATCGATTGGTGTGTAAAAGACGTTATCAGACGAGTATTTAATGCCTTCTTTCGTAATTGGATACTGAGGGATATATTATCCATTGGAGATATTCAAGTAAAAAGTTTTCATTACCTTGCCAGAATAATGCAACCCAATCACCACAATTCCATAGCATTACTGGTAAATCGGCTAGCTAGGCGCTTAACACCTACAATGATTAGGTCCATAATTACACCATTCACGGGCTTTAGAAATCTCACTGAAAACTCTTTGGCACATGACAATGCCTCATTAGACATGCACACTTTTCTGGAATAAGAAGTATTTTCAATTTTGTTAGCCGCATTACTGCGAAAATATTATTATTTGTTTAAAAAATTATTTTAACTCCACGTAAACTTTATGAAAATCGACAAACATAAAAGCGGACATTTAACGTGATACCATCGACTATTATAATAATACGCCATTATAAAAATGATGCCGTATAACACAAATGCGAGGCAAAACATCAGATAACATTGTCTGTTTAATTTTCAATAAACCCATATCGTAGCCATTATCTCATGTGTAAACACATTCACCCATTTGCGTGTCTGCATTTCAAAGGAAATTGCTCCTTACGTCTGTGCTTTTTAAATTAACGTTAGCGTCGGACTGCATAATCTATTATCGATTAATGTCGTTGGCGATATTAGTAATAGTGTCGAATACTGCGCAAGATATTGCAGCTAAATATAAGACAAAAATAACGACACTCAATTAAAATATTTCATTAATAACCCGACATACTTATAAACTGATTCATAAGCGTAAAAGGATCTTAATGTATAATAGCGGTTTAAATTATAATGAACGTCTAAATAATGCATGAACATCGCGTAATGTGCATTTTCCGGCCGACTGTACACACAACGATACATCACCCCCAGTAAATCAATTCATACCACGTCTTGGTCGCGGAGAAATACGAAAAGTTAATTCAATTTGCGAAATTAAACGCTTCGTCGATAGTCCGTTCGCTTCAGTTAAAAAAGTCGGCATAAAGGAAAACGTTTTAAACTTCCGACAAGTTTAAATTTACATGAAAACTACCATTTATCTCTTCGACAATATCAACGCAGCTCGGTGCATTTTTGCGGAGCTGTTAAATTTTTTTTGTTTACCCATGTAGATAAACGTCGCACTGATGTATGAGTCAAGTTAGTGATAACGCATCCGCTATCGTATATGCTTGCCGAAAAGGTGTCAAAATGTGGTTTTATATGGGGTGCCTCGGAACTTTTTCGTATATTGCATTAATCAATAATCCAGTGTGTGGAATTATTCCCATTTTCTCGTCGTGTATACGATCATTGAATTTCTTGTTATTACCAGTTATTATTATTGTCTATTATCTACATTTACTGCACCCAAAATATATATTTTATGCTTGAAATAAATTCGGGTATTTTTTTAACAAAGAAGCCAACGTTCAAATAAATAAAAATGTACCCTAAATTATATTTTACTACGTATTGGGAACATTGCCCTTCAGTTCCAATTGCGCATAAAAGGGTCTCGTTAAAAGTGATTTTTCTAGGTAATATCCTTTTAACGAGCTAATCATTTTTATATATAGTAAAATTGAATATTTGATTTTAGTGACAATTTTTTTTAGTGCAAAATTTACTGCATACTTGAATCCAATGTTAATTTACCAAAACGTAATTTTGATAATGCGTCCACCGTAAACTATTTATAATACATTAGGTAAATTATCGTGCTTCAATGTCCTCTTACAAGCTGATATTTACAACAGGTCCCTCCGGATCAAACGTAATTACCTTTAACGGTAGCCAACAAATAAGGAACGTACGCGAATTTTTCACGACCGATTAATAACCAAAAAATATTTCGTTTACCGAATTGATTATTACTAAATCAGGATGTACGAGAAATGATGAATAAATTAGTCTCGTTTTCGTTGACACGGATATAGTTCCCGGTATTTTCCAAATTAAGGAAAATTACCGAGTGCAATAAAGTTAACTTCAGTTATTAATACATTATATATTTATATTTCAGCCACGAAAGGAGCCATCCCGAAAATTGTGACATGATCTCTATGAATATCGAGAGCCTATCTGACAGCAAAGAAGAACTGCTGCAAGAACTTTTCCGAGAACGTAATTGCTTAAAAGGATAGGAGAGATATTAACAAAAAATGACACAGAATCCAAAACATGGGGTTTAGTAGCTGAGAGAACACGCATGCAATATTTACATTAAGAAATTTTGACATTAAGATTCTCTCTGTTAAAATTACAGAAACTAACGGTATAAAGCTACTGACATTGGAATTAAGTGACTGTATGGTAAAAAAAAATAAGATAGTTCTTAATTCGGCTATTTTAACAGCTACGGCAGCGTTTGAGTATACTTAGACGGAGTACAAGTTGACGTTACTATATGATAATAAACATACAGCCACATTTAACAGCTGCAGGTGGATTGCAAGTCAGAGAGTAATACGTAAATGCTAAAAAAACTGACCTGATCTGACTGTTCGCCCACACCGTACCCCAACACCGCCTACTCCAAGAACTACTGGAGGACGCAGTAACGGTACATCGACACCTTAACCTCAACTTCAACATCAACCTTCGTGGAGGCCGTAACAAGTGGTTGATGCTATTAATCCAACAGCGCTACAGAACGAACTACGTCCCAGGTTTATCACCTGAGGTAGGAAACAAACTACAAACAAGTAATGGCCTCTTTAACAGGAAAGAAAAAATGGATACAACCAATTGAAAAACTTAATATGAGTTAGTAACTCACTAACTTAACAATACTCCAACTAGTATCCAACAAGTTGACAAGATTTCGGTAAATCAAATAGCAAAACAGCTAATAGACAACGGCAAGCCCGAACAGCGGCTCCCAAAAGTTAAAACAAAGATCCTTCGAAGCCTAGATGACTTAAGACAACAAGATTTAGCTAAAGTTTGATTTAAGAAGGTATTTAAACGGTCGATCGATTAAAATTATTCGCAATTATTGGGACCAAAGCCAGTTCATTTTAACGCAAGTTATTAAAATTTTTGTTTCTGAATTAATCGAGATGTGAACTAGGATTTTTTAAATGTAACAATAATTTATTTATTATTTCCTTTCAGTCCAATACCGAAAATAGATCTCTGCAATTGTTTTTCTTTTAATATTTACTAATGTACCTTTTTTAACCGAAGTAAATTTGATATATTTACCATTTTTTTCGATAAGATAATTTTATTAAATTTTTACTGTTTTATATTTTCGGGTATATTGATTTTGAAGGGGTACATTTCACGTGTTTAGGAATTAAAATTTTTGACAATTTTCGCCGTTTGCAACAATGTATTGGGTTGGGTTGGGTTGTTTTTCGTTTTTAAATTTTTTTGATACAATCTTTGTATTTTTGTTTCTTGGAATTGTTCGTTATTTCCAACCTCCATGATATAGGAACTGAATGTCGAGATCAACGAATGTAAATCAAGGCGACGGGCCTGGACGATCTTCTTACTGAGCAAATGAAACATTTTGTACCTAGATTGCGACAAGGGCTACAGCATATGTTCAATAAGTGTCCAGAATCAGCTCCATATGTGCCGTGTCTACAAAATAGTCGAGAGAATCATACTAAACCAGCTGCCGAAAGATATAGACATAGAAAGATTTAGATATTAATGTGGAAAGTCTACGAGATGACTAAAGATGTCAAGCTAATAAATATCATTAGAAATCTGCCGCAACATCGTAGTAATCTGTCGAAGCCAAAAAACGACCTACCAGAACGTAGGTAGGGGGTAGGATCATATAAACCAACGCCCAACCGCTACCTATTGGCATTACCATGTATATCTACGCGGATGATGGAGCAATCGCAGGTGGGCAGTTTGGAGATATCTTCTTAGGGTCTTGAATAATCTGAGCCAATAACACAGTAAAAAGCTTCCATAATTCCATAAAGCTACATATAACGTAGAATGGAATGCTGTTGGAACTCAACCCAACCCAAAATACGCTGGACAGGGCCCTAACCTACACACCTCATTGCAGAAACATTAAATTGAAAGAGGTGAGAGAAATAATATACTACGGAAAATAATAAACAAAACCAAAAATCTCCAAAACTACAGCTCTCTACTACTCTGCTAGGGAGTATGTGTTGCACAACCTGCGGGGAAGTAGCGGTCTATAAGGAAATACTTCAATTGTTCATGGACTACAAGACTAAATAAATAAAAAGCTTGTTGTTAAGAAGACCATAGACTTTCACGTACATACAACAAAATCTAAGGCGGACATGTAGGAAGACACAAAAGACTAAAGCTGGCTGCATCGGAAAATCTAGTCGGATGCGAGAAGAACTTCGATTTGGAACTTCAAGATCCTCACTCACCCTCAATAAATGATAGGGTTACTTCCGTCCTGTGTGACTGCAGTAACCCACAGACGACCTCACATATGTGCAACCATCCATAATGCCTCGCCCAATACAGCCACGAAAATTTAATGCCAACTCAAGCAATGACGATTGACGCCTCCCAATATTGGGCAAGGCATATCTAGTCTATATGTTATTAATTTACACTATGTTATGTATGTTATTGTTTCATGTGAAATTGACAGATATAAACTGCATGTATGGCTAAAATCAATTCTAATACATTGCAGGAAGTGTAAAAAAGGTTATATGAATCATGTGGAACCAGCTGACAACCCAAAAAAGATTATCTCTATTATTTTTAATTGTATTAATTTTTAACATGTCAGGTGTTATGATCCTCATCGTTATAATTTTCTTGTTTCTTGTCGTTAAAACGTTTCTTTATATTTCGAAACCACTACATTGGGCATTCCAGACCAGACATTAAACCACACAATCAAGGTACATGTTTGTAGATAATAAAAGATGCACGTTACGTAGCTACATAAAGCTTCCATTTATATTTGAGGTAACAATTACACGTTAAGGAGGCTGTCAATAAATGCCATAACGTTTAAAACGACGTCTATATTCATAGCATACAAAATGCGTGCAGGATTTGGTAAGAAGATTTTAATCCAATGTATAGTAAATGAGTTGTGGAGCTTAAAGGAAAATTGCAAACTGCCAAATTAATTACCCCGAAGCAGATGATATTATTCAAAGTTGGCGCCTGTCATTCCTTCTCACAGTTAATCTTCTTACTTACATCTCCTCTTTAATAATTATGAACGACAAACTGGATTTAAATAGCATCTACGCCCGCACTTATTTTTATTTGTACGCCATTTTTAACACACTCGCCGCATATAAACTCAACTCGTTAGCATATTAAATGCCGGTGAAATTATAAATATGTATAACATCGGAGAGTTCTTATTTTAATTTCGAAATGTATTTATTTTTCGTATCTCTTAACCAGTAAATTTATTTAGGCGAGTAGATGTTAAAAATATGATTAAAATTTCAGATTTATACGCAACTTTGCAATTCAGATTTATGCATGTACGCATGTGGTTTTTCGAATTTTAATTAATCGAAATAAATTATCGCGACAAGTTCGAATATCAATCAGGTTTGTGTGGGTGGAAAAATAAAATTTAAATGGTTGCCATTTGGGCCGCCGCGATTCCTAATTTGTAACAATTAAAGTTCGCGAAATGACTAATAAGTTCGGTGAAGTTTTAACGACGTATTTAATGGTCGATGTGGTTGGTATCAAATGTTCGCGCCGCTCTTCATTTTATGGCCGACAATTTGTCTAATAAGTTATCAATTACACTTCAGTGGCAATTACAAACGAACAATTCAGCAACTGATGCAATTACCAATAAAAAGGTCCGGGAGAGGGCAGCACATGCGGCTCGAAACGTGACGAATGCACCACCGCCCAGAGAGCCTTTAATGGCCCGAAGGGTAACAGCACCTGCCGCCTATTAAAGACGATTCGCAGGCACCTGCGTCTCCCAAGCTTACATATTTTGCTACAGTTCATATTGGAAAATTGGGCGCCGACATGATATTACAAATCGATTATTTCTAGCATCATGAAAAATAACAAATAAATGTATATATTTCATAACTTATTAAATATATAAATATAAGTTTTCTTACAAAGCCATTCTGGTAAAGTATTCAATATTTAGATTCTAAGAACATTTGATTTTACCGACTGAATTAAACTCGAACTATTCGAATTAGTTTGCCTTCTTCTAATGCATTAATATATTTTTATTTGTCACTTTGTTGTGTCTAATGCACTCCTCCCCTTCCATCTCTCTCACATCATTACATTATCCCCCATTTTCTCATATGGCTTATTTTTCTCATTTTATCAATATTACCACGTTTGTTCTTGGTTTTCGGTTAATTGTTGAAATTCCCTAGAGTATACATTTCGTTTCCCCTCCTTTTAATACATTAGTTTGTATATGTAAATGTTAAAACGTTGTTACAGAATTTATTTTCCTTTGTGTATTATATTTCAAGTAATTATGAATGATAATATATTATTAATGTTACGTTCGCCCGTAGAGGTTAACGACTTGTGAATGGCGTCGAAGTAATGCACAGTATTTGTTGGGAAACGTATGCATCGTCACACTGTAATTCAAACTTGGGTTCCGCTTTTGTTTATTTATTCATTACAGGCTCCCCCGAAA
Organism: Geotrupes spiniger; assembly: GCA_959613385.1. Taxonomy (NCBI): domain Eukaryota; kingdom Metazoa; phylum Arthropoda; class Insecta; order Coleoptera; family Geotrupidae; genus Geotrupes; species Geotrupes spiniger. The sequence continues at coordinate 11,742,674 of OY390737.1, read as the reverse complement.
TAGCCACAATGATTATTGTTCCTATCAGAGGAACATAATTTCGTAGTAATTTTATTGGATGCGAAGAGGTTTTAATTCATAAATGAACACCGACCATTATTATAATTTATTTTTATTTTTAATTCTTCGTGGAAATTATATTCGCGAATGAGAACTGCGGCTAACTTGCCAAGATATATTGTGGAAATGCAACTGCATTATGAGATCCTTAATTAAGTCGGTAGCCAAGAAAGAAAATTTATCCGCATCTAAAGTTCCCCGGAAGAAAAATGTATTCAAGTCATAATCATCTTTAATTAACTTCAGCGGAGTACTCAAAAAAGCACACAAATTTCAATATTGGTATCATTAAAAAGTTAAAGATGAGTTGGCGCACCTAAATATCCGGCCCTTTTCGGTCTTGCGTCCGCTGAAATATTGAAAGCGGTCGACATACATTATTTCAACGAAGTTGTGCTTTTTAATTGAACCTTCAGACGTGAAGTTTGTAATTTAGTCGGTAAGTTTAAGGGAGTACAACTTCCGAGATGTCCGTAGTCCGTACACAAAGCGGGCATAATGCTGAAAGTAATTTATGAAAGTGTTTCTCTGAACTGGAAACTTGATATCCCCGGAGACCAGATAAGCACCAGAAACAAAACACATCGTAATCCTTCGCGCATCCCTTCAGAAAAAGTAAATGCGCCATTAGATCTTATCCGCGTGTGTTCGTCGATATCTTTAACATTACATTAAAATATTTCGCCCGGCGCGACATCCAATCGATAGATATCGGAGGTTCCCCATGTGCTAAATTGACTCAGGAATGTTCCCAGATTATTTATGTTATCGCAAAATTTTACTCGGGTGGTCAGAGAAGAATATTTTCTAGTGGGCTATCCCATAAAAAATGAAATAATGTAATGGACGTTACCCTACGGATCAATACTCTCGCCGCTTCAGTTTTCTTTTCATTGACATCATAGCAACTAACCCCTGAGCATGATTAACTTATGAATTTACTGCATATTTTACCATTAATTATCTACTCCTCTCCTATATCTACAATCACACAATGTTCTTTCTAAAGCATTTTTTCACTTAACCACTAGCTACAGAAATAAATTCCTTGATTGTACACATTACATTAAATTCTACCGCATTTTTGATGTACATCAATTGTATTCTTGTTTGTTTTTCACATCTCTTACAGTACAAACATCTCCAGCACAACCTTTCTAATTTGATTTTTCGCTTCATACGTAGACATACATTTTGCACAACAATTCCACATACGCGTGAATTTTTTCTCCATGCCGCTTTAATTTTGTTCCACAATAACCCTTTCTTCCTTGCTCTTCTCAAAGATTTCGTCAAACATTTCAGTGTTTCTTCATTCGCCCTTGCAGTTTCCGTATATGTATATCTTTACCTACTCGTACACCATATATGTGTAATTTCATTCTACATGCAGATCGACAGCCACTGCCATGTATTACAATTTTGTCAAAATCTACAATCTCATCTGCTCATAAGTCATCACAAACACAATTATAGAATGTCGTGATGAGTCCCACATATGTGAACTCATCCCGATATCCCACTCGCGTTCCGCATCGGCTAATATCATTATTGGACGTCTCCAATTTATTCAAGCTGACGTTTCGCTTCTTTATTGAAGCATTTTCAAAGCCTATAGGGTTGCGAAAGGGAAGATCCAATGGGGATCCCTTTCCCCAATCATTGCCGAAATAGTTATGAACACAATTATAAAAGCATGATATCATCTGTAGTATTCCTATAGATTCCAAGGAGACTGTTTACATTTATTATATAAAATTTTAATTGAAAACAACTACCCACCAATACTTCTCAGTAAATAAAATTTTCTCAGACCCAGACAACAAACTGTAATTACCCAACAAACAGTAAAAATTTATAAAAGTTTCCCACGAATACACCAACTATTCCCATCTATCAAACACTAGCATTGTAGTCGCTGACAAGATTGCTAAACCTGTTGGCAAATTGTTTTATACTACGCAGCACAAAATCCAAATTCTTTTACATAGTAACGCTATTTACCAAATTCTTTGTGATGAATATAACCAAGTGTATATGGGCCAAACCACTCAACGTCTTAAACAATGTATTACGCAGCATAAAAGTGACACTTTAGTCAAATATAAATATTGTGTCCTGGCTACTCATGCCACTGGCAATGGGCATCACATAAATTACAACGAAACCAAGATCTTTTATGGAAATGTTACATTGTCAACTCGCCACATGCGATGAATTTCAAGAAAGATAAAAACAGTTAAAGCACTATTTACACAAAATTTTGACATTTAAATTAACTTCAAATCGGTTTTGTCCTTGGTACCTTATTTTTTGAATAATAGGCGATCTTGTCGACGACTCTTTTCTTTTACCATAATCCTTTAAATTTTTCCATTTTTCTGTTTTCCGTCATTTGTTTCCTACATTTTTATCCTTTATTCTTCAAATTGTAATTCATTGACTTTAAACAATTATACATTTTAACTTTTCAACTGCCCCCTTGTGACTTCTTCAATACTGCTGAATTTTTATTACTTTAAGTTTCGCAGGTAGTCATTTTCGCTATTTTTTGAACGTTCGTTTTTTGTGCGCATAAAATTCTTATAAGTTTTCACTTAATGCGCACAGTTTTTGGAGGCATCTCATTCACAATGTAATTTATCAAATTAATTTTAACTTGTGTTTTTCTGTAAATGTAGGTGTTAGTATGAGTGATTTATTTATCACTTTATTTTTGTTTTTGGTTTTTCTCAACTCTTATAAATTGTTAAAACAATTTTCATAGTATTGTATACCTTACAGGCTTTGAAAATGCTTCAATAAAGAAGCGAACCGTCAGCTTGAACACATTTATCGCTTTTTCTTTTTTCTAATCGCTTAAACCTGAATATTGTTTTCGCAGTAATTTTTCAATTTGATTTTTGACTATAACAATTGTTTTAGTCAAAAATGGCGTTTCACTTCTTTATCGAAGCATTTTCAATTCTGAAATAATTACATCGTGGATTTTTTTTAAACCACAAAACTTACATAAATATTAAATGTGTAAAAATAATAACAGATAGGAAAACCATTCACAATAACTCAAACAGCGTTCAACTTTCTGCGCAGAAAACGAACGCTAGATTTAACAACAAATTCAAAAAGGTAAAATTAAGTTGAAAAGCCAAAAGCAAAACTAGAAAGAGGTCTTTAATCAGACTAATCTTGAAGGATCATACTTTATAAAGCGAGGAAGGGTGTGAAATGGGACAGGTTTAAAGAAACGAATGGCACCAAAAGGGAGTCGTTTGTTTTTTGCGCAGAAAATTACAAAATTTGTCACGTTTTACAGACATATTTTAATTCAACATGCAATCTTTAGAATTTTTAAATTGTTTCACTGTGCGCATCTATCTGTTTGGAGTTAGTGTCAGTGGTTTTCCTAATTTTAGTTATTTTTAAATTACAATTTTGCAAGTTGTTAAAAAAATTCACCATGTAATTATTTTAGGCATTGAAAATGCTTCAATAAAGAAGTTTTTTATTCTCCCTTATCACTAAAACCCAAATACTATATGATAAAACAGCAAGTATAAAATAATACATCTTTATACTAAAGAGATAAAAATTTCAATTATTTCATATATTTAGGATATAATTAACAACACTGAAACTTTGTTTCAGCTCTAGGTTTTTATGCAGAGCAGCAAAGTTGAAAATACAAACCGTATCGTTAGCGATATTAATGTTTGACATAAAATTATCATTGTTCAAACGTTACCAAATTGAAAACTTCGTAGCTACAACGGATGTCCACTGAAGCCAATTAACCTTCATATTTAATAAAATTCTCCAAGAACGTTGCCCGGTTTTCCTGATAAATAGGATGATTGGGTTAATACCAAACAAAGAAACAGTCTATCCTGAAATAATAAATTAATCCTGATTTCAAGGAAGTATAAAAATAACGACTTAACGCATCCTAGTGATCTAAACGCATAAACTATAATCTTAATATTTTCATAACTAGCGTATTTAAAATTTACCGAGCTTTGAGCATGCACGTGATACGTGACAAAGCATTTACCCTTTATTTACAAATAGCAATCAATAAAACATTTAGACAGCAGTTTACATCGCATTACAAATTAAATCATCCAAACCGAAGCATTTGATGTAAAATTCAAGGCAGCCAAGCGGCGCTCTGCGCCCTTTTTCCGTTCGAACGGCTGAAGGCGGTAGCTCCGGCGCGCAAATTATTAAACCGCGTACATACGTCAATTTCTCTCCAGATACGTGAATAATACGCAATACTGGCTCGAAACAAGAGGAAACAAAACGAACACGTGCGGCGTACGTACTGTGCTGCCCGCACAAAACAAATTATTGCGATTTGTAAAAGCTCCTGGCGCGTGTGTCATTGTTTGGTGAAATGAAGCGCACCAGTCACAAACAGTCAAAGTGTCGGCGACAGCTTAATTTATCGCACGCTTAATACATCACGGGACAACAACCCGCGAGTATGGGTGCAAGAATCTGAAACGGTGTGTTACCCTCCGCATTAGCAGGTTCGAATTTCATGTGAAATGTACCATTGAACATTTGACCGCTTGAAAGCAAACGCCACGTTAAAGTTGGAGACTGTAACATAATATTTATGAATCGATAAGTATAGCTAAATTAAAAAAAAATAATAATTATTAGCAGACGGATACGCACAACATAAGTTATTCCTTTAATTATTAGTGCATAGATTCACAGTGTGAATCGTAAAGTGCAAATTAAAGAGACATACATAACGCATAATTGAAAGAAAGAAAGGAGCCAAACATTTTAATTAAACAAACGAACGAAAAATTGTATATTTTTTTGCAATTCAACATTGACGTACCAAAACAAAGAAAAGTACTATCAAGTATCACGGCACTTGTGTTAGGAATCTTATTTTTGGTAGATGGCAGTTCGGATAATGCAGGTTCATCTGCAGATCAATTACCTCGCCACAGGCGGAACTACCGAAATTAAAACAAAACGGGTTCGTTAAACAGTTTATCCAGAACGCATGTTAAATGATTCCATTGAAAGAGTCGATACTAAAAATAGAAATAGGAGGGTTCTTTTCTACGGCTACGTTGAGAAATAAAACGTGAGGTAATTTCGAAGATTTATCGCAGACTGTGCTTCGACTTAATTCCGGTAATATTCACATTCACCAGAAAGAACAAACTGAAGTGTAAATGGTAACAGTACTGCTACTAGTTTCGAGTTATCTAGAAACTAAAAATGAAAAGGACAACGTAGATGTTAATTGAGCGAACTAAAATTGAGCGGCGCCGAACTTTTCGATCGGAATTAATACTTATTACAAGATACTGAATTCAATGAGGGAGAAGGTGAATTCCTTAATTACATAAGCCGCAGAAATAACATTTCGAATTTAATAATACGAGGGTAAAGTTTGCGGTTTGATAGTGAAGGACTGACAGTGTTTTTAAGCTCAAAAATATATTAATGAATTTTGTCCAATGTTTCTCCAATGAATGAATTCCATTCCTGAAGTGCGATTCTGCAAGTTCTGCAAAATACACATCTACTGCTATCGCTTCTACATTTCACCCAAAACGTTTTCCAGTCACAGTTTTAGATTTGGGAATAGGTGGAAATCAGAGGTATAACCAACCCAACCCAACCCAACCCAAATCTTGCAAATAGAGTCTCAGCTTTCCCATTGCCAAGGCACGTTAGTGAGCAGGTGTATTGTCCTAAAGCAAAATGATCTTTTCTTTTGCAATTCAAGCCTTCAGATTTTATTCATCCAGTTGGTTCAGAAGACTTGCAAAGTATTAGCCAGTTATGGTTTAACCCAATTTAGGGTAATCAATAAATGAATTCATTTTGCATCCCAGAAAACACAAGCCATGATCTTTCCGGCAGATAAAACCGCCTTTTTTGGTGCAGAGCAACCAGTTTTCTGGGATGAAGGTGTAGACCCATGTCTCATCCAGAGTAATAAATCGGCGCACAATATCGCCAAGGCAACATAGCAGCAATGTAAATAGCTGACACATCGAGTTACATAAAGTTAAAAGTTTAGGCAAACTATTAATTATAAGTAATGTTAATAGTATAAGCATGGTTCCCAAGAGAATATACATACGTAAGAGAAAAGGAGATAAAAACCTATAAAGTGAATAAAGTGAAAACAGCTAGACTACAAGGAAAAGAATATATCAACCATAAAGTCAACATTATCAAGGCAAAAAACTGACATTGTCTTGCAAGTAAGAATATAATAATTTGAATAATGGTCCATAAACCTTAGGTTTTAAAACATAACCTGGCTCTAGTCTTACCGGTACTTCCTATTTTATTTCTATCAATATTATTGTACCGTTACTATTATTATTATCAACATTTTGATTATTATTCTCTTTCTCCCTTGTTCAGTTGTCGTCTAAAATGCTTGAAAACGTTAGGAAAGGACGACAGTTTGAATGGTTTTGCAAAGTTCTACAACTTACCTAGCAAAAATTATCAAGGTCTGTTTCTCCAATGCCTGATTGTTGTAGTTGTAAGTTAAACAGAAGCAACAAAAAAATCAAAATGATCTCAAAGTAGTCAAAAGTGCAAGTTTTGTTTGTCACATTGTTGTTGGCGAAGTGAAAGTGTTAGTAATGCTCTTGCACCTGACGTAAGTGAGGCTATTCATGCTCATATTAGATCATTTCCGTTATATGAGTCCGACTATTTTCAGGAGAAAGTGTATTTCTTGAGTCCTCACCTGTCAGTGAAATGTGGCTCCTATTCAAAGCATAATATCCTTAGTTTTGTATCGTCTACAGGTCTGATTTCAACAATTGTTTTGGCTACAGATTTGGAAGACCTCAGGTCGATACCTGTTGTACTTGTAAGCAACTTAAACTTAAGTCCCCACATCTTAACGAAGTGGCAAAACGATCACCTGCAGTCGAACTGATGGTCACAACCATAAAGCAATAAAGTTTTTCACGTGATTAAAGCATGAGTAATCTGAAGAAGGAAAGACTGAGACTCATGTGCTGCCCTTAGCATTTGATTACATGCAAACCGTCAGCTTGCCAAAGATACCAGTTCAGGAACTATTCTATTTAAGGCAAGTTACTGTGAGTGTGTTTTGCATTACAGATGTCAAAGCAAAGAAGAGCACAGTGTATGCGTATCATGAAGGAAAAAGATAGAAAATCTCCTGATGATGTCTGCTCTTGTCTATCGAACTACTTAAAGGAAGGAAAAACGGAGTGCCGTATTTTTTTGATAATTGCGCCGGGCAAAATAAAATCAGACTCTTTCCTGTTATCTTCTCCAACTCTGAGATAGAGGTAGATTTGTAAAAGTTCAACACTTCTTCGGAATCAGAGGTTACTGCTTTTTACCCTGTGATAGATTTTGGAATCTCCTAGCTCTTGAGAAGATTTTTACAGTTCGCGGGATTACTAAGCACATCATTCAGAGTAGCACACCAGGAAAATTCCTACTGAAAGAAACGACAGCAGGATATGTACTGGACTGCAAAAACTGGTAGACCAGTTACTACAAAAAGAGCGCTATTTCCGAAGAAACAAAAGGCACACCCAGAAATAAAAAGGTAAATTTACTCATAAGCACTTTTTACAATGGCATATACACAAAAGAAAGCAGGGGTTACATGAAATGTTACCCTACAATTAATCTACCTCTATCTCAGAGTTGGAGAAGATAACAGGAAAGAGTCTGATTTTATTTTGCCCGGCGCAATTATCAAAAAAATATTTTAATTTAGGCAACGGATTTGGCCCAATATCGTCCATCCAATCCATATTACTTTTATTAACTGAACAAATAAGAACAATAATTATAATCGATCGCTTTCGTGTAACACGTAAGGGGGTACATCATCGAAAATTTAGTATTGCGGATCCGTGTATATCTATAATAAATCTATGATAAGGTCTTCAAGATAATTTACAGTTACAAAGTTATGGTGCACTCGTAAAACCACATTTTCTATTGTACTGATATATTGCAACAGTCCTGGAACGACTTGAAAAGCTTTATGGGCAGCATGGCGTACTATATATGCACAGTGGGAAAAATTACGACGACACACCGAAGTTATGAAGATAAAAAGACTAACTTCTACCATATAATAACATTTCCAAAAATGAATATAAATATGTGCGCACAATATTGCGGGTACGTCTAGTCGGTGAATAATGTACCATCTTTACATGAATTAAACGTACTTTACCGTAACGCATGGCAAAATAAATTCGCGTTTTATTGTTATGCTGGCCCATAAAAACCGAACGAAAGTTGACTTTTAGAGCGCGCGCTTTTACGCCTTCACGCATTCGTGTGTATTTAAATCAAGTAGGCGATAATTCAAACTTAACGCGTTTCTATTTATCTCAATATTTTACCGTAATGGCCTAATGACAATGGCGGCAAATTTATACCGGGCCATAACGGTGGTACGTTAAGCAAGACGTCACAAATAAGCTCACGTGAATAGACGAGGTGTCACTCTAGGCTGACCATAATAAAGATTAATGATTCCGTTCGATGGTAATTTATCCACGAAATTTATTCCAAATTCCCATTTCCCGTCGCGTCAATACCGGTAGTCTGAAATCTATTAAACAACGTCATAAATACGTATCAATTTCGTTGCACGTAAACATTCATTAAATCGGAAATTTCTCGGCAATTCGTTAAGTTGCGAATATATTAGCGAATGTTTTAAACAATTTAGTTACAAATGGAGCAGATTGTGGTGTTCCGTGTACATTTTCCACGAGTTAAATTTATCACACAAGTTAAAGCACGTTTCCACGCAACGCAAAACCGCTGTGAAAAATTCTCGCTCGCCGTTGATGAATATTTAGGGCTATAGTGTGTATGTTGTGAAGATATACAGGATATAAGGTGGAAATTGAGGCCATTTATTTAATGTTTTCGTGTACACACTGCATGCCGTAGTTTCGCAAATGGGTGTTTCTATGTTAAATTACGTTTATATAACGCCGCTGGAGTGAAAATAAACAAGCTTTAGAGCTTTGTTAGAAATAAAAAAAAAAACTTGGAAGTACGACCAAATTGTTTACGGCGCGTCCCGTCAGTGGCGTGCAAATAACCAGCGGACGTGAAATGGGGCTGTTATTTCATTAATTTTTGAATGTTATAATGTTATAATCTTATCTCTTACAAGCTTCTCTTTGGTACCTTTCCACACTTCGATTCTGTTTTGTGTTATGATATGTACATGTTTGTTCAGGTAGTCACGGGATTACCCATCCGGTCTTTATAACTGCCAAGTCCGTTCACTTTGTTCCCAGTAACAAAAGAGAGGAGTGGAAAAATATCTGATCGTCTTATACTCCAGAAAAACAGAGACGAAATCGAACACAATTTTATAAAATTGCATATAATATTCTACGTATGTTCTTCGTATATGGAAAACATGAGATATTGGATTTATGGCAAACGGAAGTCGTTGGCGTTTGGTATACCAATTATGTGGCGTCAATCTGAAGACCATGTTACAGATTGCTATTTTGGTTTGTGGAACGTTGCTGGTACAACGAATAAAGAATAAAAGTGCTTTAAAATATCCCCCCAGTATATTGCGCTCTGCAATTCGCCCCCTTCCACACACTGAAGAAGTACTTGTTTCTTCACGTCCTGAAAATCTTGACGTAAGCAATTCAAGCTACAGCAATGAAGAAGACGATCCACTGTCTTCAACAGGCATGGACTTCCAACCTACCAGTACACAGTCTGAGTAAAGTGATTTGGTAAGAGATTTGTACCGCCGAAGAGCTGCTTCTCGCTTCGAGATTAATGGAAAAAAAAATCGGGAAAATCTGGAACTTCTGTTAGATTTTACAAGCAGCGGGATAATGATTCCTTAACCTCTGATAAACCGTTGTTCTCTAACAAATTACCTGTTTTTTTAAGCTATAAATAATGAACATCAAGGGTGGATACTTTTTATTTGCCGTTCAAAGACAAGTTTAAATGCACAAAGGAAATATACTGCATTTGTTCCAGTAGATCATTCAGTTAATGTAAATGTTTCATACGATCCTTGGAAAGTTTTGCTAGAGAAAATAAATGGAGTGTTGTGGTGATCTAAAAGTGATCACTATTCTTCTAGGCCACCAAGCGGGATTTAGTAAATATCTCTGCTTCCTTCGTGAATGGGACAGGGCTAGATCAGTACATCGGACCAGAAGAAATTGACCACAGGGGACAATTTAGCTTCAGGAGAAAAAACGAACCATTGGTTTCTCCATCTAACGTCCTTCTTGTGCCACTCTATATCAAATTAGGGTTGATGAAATAATTTATAACTGCTTTGAATGAGGACGTGGTTGTTTAAAATTTCACAGGATTCGTCAACTTATGCAGAACGAGACTTTTCAGTCGAGATCCGATCTGAAGAAGTCAGCACCGTTGGCATACGAACGAATGAAAACTTTCTTGGCAACAAGAAGTCTGAGACCTATAAGGAATTTGTGGAGGAAATGCTACAACATTTTAGAAATCCAGGGTGTAGTTATGTGCATTTTCTCAACAGCCATATTGATTACTTCCCTGTAAATCTTGGTGCAACGAGTAAAGAACAAGGTGAGTGGTTTCGCAGAGACATTAAAACAATAGAAATTCGCTACCAAGGCCATTGCCATGTATCAATGGTGGTTGACTACTTCATTGGTGTTTGTAAAGAGACACTAGTGACGGGCATATGAGAATTTCGAAAAAAATGAACATTTATTTTCCTCAATAATGAAAAAAAATGCAGAAAGTCATAATCATTGACATATATTTATCTTTGTCCAATATATTCATCGATATTTCAATTAATTAAACCTGCAGAAACGGTTTGTATTAGGTTTATGAGTTTATCTATTTGTAATATTTCATTGAAATGACGAGTATATTATTATATTTGATTTGATTTTATATATAATTGCTAGTAACTGAAAATCTTTTGACGTGTAAGGTATACCGTCAAGGATTCGTCCATGTGTCCAGCATATTTGTTTACAATTCACTGCGCATTAGTATGCATGAGAGAAATTTATATCACAACAATCTAGTCATACCATAGTAATGTGCGAGTAAATGCCTGCAAAGAGACATTCAAAGCAACTTCAGAAATTGTTTCAAACAGGTCCTAAGACATTAACTAATTAAGATCGTTATTCCTTTCGCCAAATACCAACATGAAATTCTATAAATAAATTCACTAAAATACAAGGGCGATATAATTAATCTTCATGCTAATTGGATGCTTCCAAGAATCTAATGTTATTATCACGAACATGTAAGCCGTTATAAAGTGTGTACTTTGTTATATTTAAATGTCTTAAAGATCGCATGTTAGGCGGCTGTAGAAAAATCGATTAGCGGCATGCAAGCGAGTTGACTTTAGTTTTACACCTTAAAATTATTGCGTCGTGTAATTTAATTTATTATATGTAATTTTTAAATTCCAACAAATGAACGCTTATTACGGTCGTGCCCTCACTTTAAAAAATCACTCCTTCTAACGAAGCCTTAAATCAAAATTTACCGCCCATTGTGAATGTTAATGTTATACAACCGGCGTTGGAAAAATGTAAATGCCTTCGTAAATGTTTCCTTTTACGCCAGGATAGCCAGAAATTTATGGTCGTTTTTCTAGTATCGGTATTTTGATTTATGTGGCCGCCTTTGTGTAAAAAATAAATTGCATGTTGCAAATAAAATTTGCGTGGTGGTGTTTACTGAATTTTGTGAGTACGTCGCTTACGCAGCAGGTGCCAATTAGATAATCTACTTTAGATAATTCTGCGTTACATATATTTAGTGAAATTACAAAATATCTAAAATATTTTCATTGCAAACTATTCAAATGCATGCGACCTACAGAGGAACTGGGCGTGCTTCAAATTAAAAATGTTTTGCTGACACATCTAATATTATAATATTGAAAAAGGAGAAGAATCCAAAAAAAAGTAGAAAAATTCGTCATCAATTGAACCAGCCAAATAATTGCAAGAGATGAAAAATGAAAAAATATTTTTGACAGACAAAATTTAAGAACGCCGTAACTAAAGTTTTAGGCAGAGTTTTATCGACTAGCACAACATTGAGTGTTGCTATGAAAAATAGCTCAATAGTGAACAATAGGACAATAAGAAGAATTTGGTAATTTCTTTTCGCTTAAAGTAGACTACACTAGACTATACAAAATAATGATTTTGATGAAAACGTTGTATTTATTGATGAAGAGAGTTTTACGAGGAAGGTGTGTTTTAATTGTCTTACTGTAATGCCTACAATGCCTACATGAAAAGCGAAAACTTTTCAAGTAGGTAAACAAAATTATTAGGTAAATAAAATTAAAATATGACGGTACATTTAATGAAGGAACATTCAGCTATTGTAATAAAAAAGAAAATTATCGAAATCCAAACTTAAATTATAGTCTTTCAACAAAACTCACCGACAATACAATTTATCATTTTAATCAGAAATAATACAATTACAATTTCTTTTCAAAATTATAAATTCAATACAAAACAAACAAACAAAATGTCTAAAATGATTTATACACGTAAAGTGTATTACGTTCCACAATTATAATTACTACATAGTTTACCCATTGTCACAACAATTTGCAAACAGTAATAATATTTCAGAAATAATTCACTATTACTATTTCATTAAATGCGCCGTAGTAAGGCGGCAAACATTAAGCAGGGTGAACAGACCACATAATATATTAATTAATGTACACAATAGAGAAGCGTTTAATTAATTTTCCCTTGCGTTATGCTAATAAATGTACATACACGTAATATAAAATAAATAAGGAGACACGAATATATGTAATATTATGCAGCTGCGCTATTGTCCCTTCTTTCTGGGTAAATTTCTGCGACCGTTATATGATAATGCCACAATAATTGGCGTAGTATGCGTAAAAGCTCGCGGCCAAGGATTAAATTAACTGTGTGTTGAGTGAAACACTTTGTCAAATTTGTCGCGTTCGCTAATGAAAAGGCGCCATCGAATATTTATACGTTATGTTCAATTTGAATATTAGATGTCCGTTAAAACTTTTATTTGCGTTTCTATCACTAATTCAAAATTTCCACAATATAATCTCCAGCGTCGCATGTAATCGCTTAAATATTTCAAGTGCAAATGTTTGTCGATTGTGTCGCTATTTTCCACACAGTTCAATTGAATTAAAGGGGACAGGCAATATGCGCCGAGAATCTAAATATGGATCGGTCTTAAACCGGATCGGAAATACAACCGAATCGAACTTGCTGCACGTGCATGTGCAGGCTCCACTCACAGGGTGGTGCTTGCTGTTTTATTTATAACTGCTGTACAGAAGATTTAAATGATTCATTGGGTCGATTAAACGCGGCCGTATATCAGCTTCCATGTATATGCGCACGTTTAAGAACGGAGATTTATTTTTACTATCGATATAACATATTTTCCATTATTTACGATGTTTCGAAAAGCATGTGCTCTGCTCACACCCAAACTGCTTTAAAATTTCGGGTGCTTATACCTAATTTATATAGAATGCGGAGATAAATCACGATACGTGTATAACACAGCGATTTTACTACTGAAGTTTCGGTTTTCTGAACTTCGGCCAAACGATTTGAAACATTACACTTCCGAGCGCATACTACTGTTGGTTATATATGCAAGTTATGATGTAATTGCCTTCATTTAAATGTGCTTTCTAATTTGCGGATTTTAGAACTTACACACCCTACTGCCAGCTATAATATAACAACTATGCCAGTTTCTATTAAACGACTAACACCGTTTTGAATGAAACGTCCTTAACTATATTCAAATATTTGTCTGGCAAAATACTGACGCTGACGAATTTAATTTAAAACACGACAAAAATAACTTCATCACTCGCAAGTGTTATCACATTTATTACAACGGATCACTTGATAAAGAACAAATTTAATAAACATATCGCACACATTTTGATAATCAAATTGATAAACGTGTAGAATAAAAAAAAATATAATACCTTATTGCAAAATCGTTTCATGTAATGTACATTGATAATTAATTAATTAAAATAAAAACAATTGTAATTCTCATATTTAATTTTTTTCGAAATTAAGACTAAAATTCAGATGTCTCCGTTGGACACCGTCTGATATTATGCAAGTTTGCAGTAGAACTTTACGCTTAATATAATCAGTGGCGGTATTAATAAGGTCCTTCCTACAGGACAGCTAATTCATGTCGATAGTTTCAATTTATTGTTTAGCCAATAGGTTAAACGATGAGGATGAGAGGACTGCAAAATAATTAGAAACCAATGGATTTAATGAGTTGCAGGCATTTTTAGGTCCACTAGTGTTATTAAACAGTGAAGTGTAGATTTTAGAGAGTACGGAACTGCAATAATTGGTACTCCAATTATCTGTGCTTCTGGGGAAAATACTATATTTGGGGCTACCCAACGTTTTCTAAGATGTAAATCTTAAGCTACGTACATTTTATTCTCCAGGAGAAAACTTTACAATCAATAAGCAACTGATTCATTTTTGTGGACGGCTAACTTTCAAATAGTACTTATTAAGTAAACCTGACAAGTATGGTATGCAGGTGTGGTGGATTTGCGATAGCGCGCTTCCCTCTGTAAAATATTATTGACGCTGTTCGAATTGCACTACTAATTATACGGATGAAACTATCAACGGAAATCACATTCACATTGCGAGAAACTGCCACCAAATTGTTAACACCTCACATAAAGAAATGTTGAAAAAATGGTTAACCAAGCCCCACATTGCAACGATACAGAATCTTGAAAGAGCGAGTCAACAACGACTTACAGTAAAGTCAACAGAATCCGTTGCTAAACTCGAAAAACGTAAGTCATATGTGCCCTTCAAAAATATCAAGAAACTCGCAACAATGCTGCACCAAATATAATAATAATAATATTATTAAAATTATTCCTTTGGACATCCACATATATAGGATTTGTCACATCATAATATCATAATATGTTGCAAATATATTCATCCAATGTACTTTTGTCTTTTGAAGAAATCCTGGTATTTCTGAAGCTCTTAGACAAATGTTCACTATTGAATGGAATATAGTAATCGTCTCTCTGGCAAGCATTAAAATCTAACACATACATTCCTGGCAGTGTTGTAAGTATATACTCTTTAAACAATAGCCTACAACTATACCTGGCCGTAACTTCACCTACGATCTTGATGATCTTTTATGACTCTTGAATACATCCCTATTATATGTGGATCCACCCCAGAAACAAATACGCAAATCAGCATTGATGCTTCTTGAGCACGCCACAGGTTTATCAATTGAGCGCTGGTTAAAATTAATTTTATTTAAAATTTCGAAATAAATATGCAAGAAAGCCCAAAAATGTACTATTTATCTTGTGAAGAGGATTGCCATCAACATGAAAATTTAATTTGGGGCTTTTTTAGCAACTGTGAAATAAAATTCATTATTCCCAAACCATGAATTCGTGGTTTGCAGTACTTCAATGCATTTCGTTTCCAGGATATTACTAATTATATCCGCACTGACGTGTCATCTACAAATAACTTGAAATATGCGTCACTAAAAAGAGATAAAGTATCCACTTCATTAATGTACAACAACAAAAAACTGGGACTAAAATTGTTCTCTATGGTACTCCCATGTTAACCTCTTCACACTCGGAATGTATAGAGAGTATAGAGTTGATGTAGTAGTGACATTAAAAGACTTGTGTAACGTACTTGCTGTGTTTCTCATAAAAAAGCTCCCCAACCATTCCAGACTAACAAACATAACAGCAATGCAGTTTTTGCTTTAAAATCTCATTGTAAATGCAGTGCAAGAAACTGTAATATTTTCTTATAAAATTCACGAAACCATGCTAGTTAGTTATTACTAATTAATTCAGATACTAAAAATAAATTAGTCGCTTCAGATAGCAAACTCAAATAGTTTGGAAAGCACAGATGTAAGTACTATTGGCGTATAATTGTTTATGCACTGTTTATCGTTTTTTTCTTAAATTTGGGATTATTTTACTTATTTTTCGATTTGTTGAGAAAATATCTGTAGATTAAGATGGCTTTACCAAAAACCAAATAGGGGTTACAATAACATGAGCTACTTTCATTATTTGTGTTGAAGATATTTCACCGGGGCCACATAACCATTTATTTTTTATATCAATAGACAGGATGCGAAATATCTCATCTTCAATACATGGGGATAAAAATAACGAATTAGAATATGTTTCCTGAGATCTGCCCATACTATTTTTCTTCTTATATAGGTCTTTTTCGTATATCTAACCAGGTTGCTGCGGAGCCTATTTACTTGTTTATAAGCATTGGATAACTTTGGACAAGTGCATTTAAGATGAAATAAATACTTAAAATTACCGATGTAACTTCATTACTGAGCCACCATTTTTGCGCAATTCGTTTCTGTTTACCAATTTAACCTTTGGAAAAATTAAGGTAATAGTTGTAGCTAAATATTTTGTGAAAGCAAT
This sequence comes from Geotrupes spiniger, assembly GCA_959613385.1. Taxonomy (NCBI): domain Eukaryota; kingdom Metazoa; phylum Arthropoda; class Insecta; order Coleoptera; family Geotrupidae; genus Geotrupes; species Geotrupes spiniger. Next base: position 11,726,053 of record OY390737.1, on the reverse strand, counting down.
CGAAAGTTGATTCTTCAGCATAAAAGCTGGAGACCAATCCTCACAACGCAATTCATCGAAAAATGTATAGATTTTAGAGTTAAAAAGATGTTTGTGGTGGGATCGTTCTATGACGCGAAACCTTATTGTCAATAACAGAACACATTGTTGAATCGTTTTTGGTGAAAAAAATTTTACCTATGAAAGTTTGTTAGAACCCGATACAACATCGTTCAATGCGAATATTATCCGTGGCAGAATCGATATTAGAATTCCCAAACAGGAATGAATTAATATCAAGTCTAAACAATGAATCTAACACATCTGACAATATATATAGCACATGCATCGCAATATTTGTCTTGGCAAAAAGTATTCAAACCGATTGGAACCATTTCCAATCTTGTCCTATCCCATATTGCAATCCGGCCGGCTTTACAATTAGTACGATAGACGAGAAGAAAAATACAAGAAAAGGATTGAATGAGGGCTCGCCCAAGTGTCCGTAAAACACAAAAAATTCAAATAAATTTAATGTTCTGGAAATTCGACCACAAAAAATATTTGTGTACATAAACCATTTTCACAAATATTACATAACATTAATATTAATATTTTTATATGGAGTAACAATAAATTTTCGTCGCGCTGTTTGCTCAATTTTAATACACTATTCAGAATATTCAGTGATGTATTCATAGGATAGTACCAGTTAGTTATTATGCAAACGCATACTGAGTTATTAAGGGTTAATAAACGAGTTATTCACAAAGCTTAAAACATAATTTTCATTTAAATATTAATTAGGTCAACTCGAATGACGTTTCGTTTAAAGTTATATTGTACCAATATTGTAAGGGATACGTCCAGAGTAGCCAGATACTCCTTAAATAAATACTTAATATATTTAAAGACTTCATATAAATATTCAAACAGTACAACTTATATCAATCCGTCAAGTAAACATTTTAGGCAATATTGAAGTTTATTCCGTTAATTGTAATTTTGTTCAATCGAAGAATTTTTATTCTTTTGATATTTAATACTAGTTGCACTAATTAATTAAATCTAAAGCCCACCTCAATAGCACAACAATTCCTGAATTTCTAAACCTTTGCATTTTGTGGCCTTCTAATCTGAAGGTAATTTGTTATACGTTTTTTTATCAACGTGATTTACGCATACAATTCAATAGAATTTAATATTTCTAGTGTCGTCTTTAGCCGAGTCCCCCAACGGCAACAAATTGTTTACTGTCTGATGAATATAATTGAATTATCCATTAGGAGTGTAGTTAATCGTTATGTAGAAAAAACAGTTAAATACAAGCTAAATATATTTTATTTAGGAGGAATTAGGGAATAATGAACCACAAGAATCCGAACTAAAAATGCGAAATGATTGCTTTGTTGTAAGGTCTTTGGTTCATTTATCATGGCTGCCTTCCGGTGCGAAAATAATTTAGGTATTCTTTTTTCGGACAGCCATGTATTATCATCGGTGGTCTAATATCATAATAAACAAAAACTTGAATAACATGAGTCTTTCACGTTCTATAAATAGCACTTCGATTACCCAAGATTTCGACATTTATAGTGTAATATTTATTAAAGCGGTAAATTACAATTTATTGCTTGTGGCCTACTTGTGTTTTAAACCCACGGGCAAAATAGTTTTTTGTCTAAAAATCAATTGTGTACACTACATGCACTGTGTTGGCTAAACTTAATTAATGTTTAAAATTATAATAACAGGTCGCCGCTACAGGCTGTATATAACCACGTAATTCAAAATTCATATACGTGTAATGTAAAAAAAAAAACCGTATGCAAATTTATTTCGTTGTTTAGCAATTACGCGATTCAATACATATGGTGATTAAAATTTATATTTCGTGCATAGAACAAAGCGCCTAATGAAAATGTATATGAAATAATATTTTGCGCCGCGCGACACCATCAGAATTAAACAAACACGGCCACACGCGCGCACACGTACACGAACGCGCGGATAAATTAAAATCAATAGAAAAGTTTATTTTATCGACATCGTCCGCGTTACAACCTACCGAATAATTAAAAACGTAAACCGGAATAACGGCGGCAAATAAAGCACCGAAGCAGCCCGAAAAATAATAAACGTGCAACCCAATCGGCGGAGTTGAAACAAAACCGATACAATCGCATAAAACTCCACCGACAAGATGAACACTCTAATTTGATTCAAACCGCATTTCCGGCGCCGCCTTTTACCCGAATATCTAACGGCGGCGCTGGTGTAAATCCGCGTTTAATTCGGCCGTAGGGTTTAGAGCTTGTCCAATTTATATATCAGAGGAATAGCGAAATATAGAAGGTAGCGGGCGCACTAGGATTTCGAATCTGCCCGGAAATTCAATTCGCAAATTCCGGAATATCAAACTCGGGCAAGTGTAGAGCGTCAAATTGAAGGCCTGCGGCGATATATTTGTGCATGGTGTACATCGGAATATGTTTGTATTGGTTATTAGGGTATTTGTACGAATTATTATTTTTATACACATACATATTCCAATTGAGATAGCAAATTGTCAAGCAATGCAAGGAAATGTAATTTTTCGTTTGGTCGTGAAATGAATGGCACCCAAGCACAAAATATAAAAAAATTCCTATAATAATTTAAATTATAAATGTATCTTGTCAAATCTGACAGCAAAATGTAAAATTTACACGAAAGATGGTCTAATCTTACACCTCAATGGTGTAGTGAACATTAATTAAAACAGGTCCATGAAGACTAACTGGTGGATCGCTAGACAATATTGTTTCTGGGTTATTACCCTTCGTCAGTAGCGATTACCAAGAACCTTAGTTGTTGAAATACCTTTACATGTAGTGGCCATCAAAACTTCTTGGCGCGAGCCAATCACTCCTAACGAACCACTGACAACAGAACACTGACGAAGGGTAATAACCCAGAAACAATATTGTCTAGCGATCCACCAGTTAGTCTTCATGGACCTGTTTTAATTAATGTTCACTACACCATTGAGGTGTAAGATTAGACCATCTTTCGTGTATATAATAATTTATTACGTAACATCGGGTTACTGTAAGTGTTATTTAAATTATCAAAATATTTGACCTTGTTTATCGACCAATAGTTATAAATGATTCATAATTGTAGCGAGGGGTAACCCTTTAGGACAGGTAAAAGCATTGTGCATTTTGTGATGCGAAATTGAAACGATAGTACAATATACAATGATTCTCCTCTGACAATGGAATTTGAAATGGGTACATATGATAAGGACTTCTTGTTTCGCGATAGCGGATATCCTTCTAAACCACATTTTTAAACTGTTATTAAACCCATTAAACGTCGTAGCTTGTCGTGGCATGTTTGGCAAATGTTATACGTCTTAATTCTAAAAGTCATTGTTGTATCTGTAAGGATCAAAGTGACAATTTCAAGACAATTTCATTAAACATTATGGCCATTCCCATCAGAATCAGAATTTTACAAGATAAAATAAATACAAACATATACTATTGTTGCAAATTGTTTACTTCTAATCTAAGCTTTTGCATTTTTAATCGAAATAATTTTCTTTTTGAGCTCAAAAAATTCGCAATTTTAGATTCTTTAGGTAAAACTGTCTTCTAATTTCTTCTGTGGATAAACGCTTTCGCTAAAAGGATTCGCGTGAGCTTTTCTAATAATTGTGACAGGTGCTTTGGGATTCATGGTAGAGGTCTGGACATCTTGTTCCACAACATCCTGCATACTCAACTTCTAGAACATTAATTTCTGTTCCAGCAAAATAAATGAGCTTGGATTGTGACTGATAATAATAATATAATCATATATATGCGGTGCGTTTTAAATTGTCATACAGGCCCTCTAGCGACATCGAAACAATAGTCAACGAATGAAAAAAGTGTCCAATTTATAAGCAACGAAAAACTATTCAAAACGTCTACCAGTCCAAGTATGCCAACTAGCAATCAAAACAATTACATCTTTCCAAAAGGAAAGAATTGCATTCAACTAAACGTTCGGCCAATGCACACTATGTACGAGGGCTATCTTTTAAGTTTTGCAATCAGGGACATACTAAGCGGCGCAAATTAAATGACGCTACCAAAACTTAACCTCCATCTTTAGTTGACCTAAATCCAAAGTTTCAGTGCGATACATATAGCATTGTAGACACAGTGCATTTTCAAACTCAAAGTTATTCGAACAATGGAACTAAACTAGAAGAAAATAATGCCTTGTTGAGTTAGTTTTTGTTTTACGCAATGAAGCAGCACATCAGTTAACAGTTTCTAATTGGTATGGAAAACAAAAGTCATCCGTTCTCGAAGTGTGTATCAAAAGTAGGTCATGTAGCTATAATTCGTCTGCAAGATCAAAAATCTGTCATAGCCGAGCTTCGAAAAACCAACCCGGAATGACTAACCATCCTCGCAAGACAATTGAATTTTTAACGCAACAAAATGTTGAATTGACCATCCTCCGTGCAGTCCCGATCTATGTCCCAATAATTTCATTACCTTTCTAAAAATCAAGAACGGACTGCGTTGTCAAAGATTTCAGTCGCCAGAAGAAGCAGTCGACGCATTCAAAAACGTAATTTTGACTACCAACAAACGAGTCTACTGTTTTACTCTAGCCCTATATGCAAAACTTAAAAGACAGCCTTCGTATCCAAAATGAAAATAAAATAGGGATAATCTAATGAGTGATGAGGGTATTATTTATATTTACTACACTAAACTAAGTGTAAGCACAAGTTGCGTCTTCTGAAAATTGCAATAAACCTTAGTTTATATTTATGAAAACCTATCGACTTTTAAGCAAATATCCAATTATAGAAAGGAACATGACCCTACTAACGAATATACAAAAAAAGAACTAGAAAAAAAATGTTGTTCAATGTGAATTATACCCATGAATAAATATTTATTTTCTTTGTGAGATTTAAGTCAGTTTCTTATTGTACAATAATCATAATTTATGTGAACTAATGTGTTATTGTATTTATAAAAATTTTCAGCGACGTTTCGAAATAATGAACGGTAATGGTAATGGTAACGGTTTTAAGATTTGAACTCCAGAAATTTTACGAAATGGTTTAGATTTGTTATTTATTATTATGTCGTGAAAATAATTTCTGATAGAGACAAAATTATAAAATTTTGTGAAAAAGTCATATAATGAAAACAAAAAATCATACATAACACAAAGTCACCATTCATATATTTTTTATTAAATATCCTATATGTATTACACTTAAGTTATGTTTGTCGGTATTGGTGGATCATTTCCATGATAATTTTTTTATTATCGTTTTTCTATTTCTAGAATTTTCTCCGATTCGGGAGGTCATACTATATTTGTGTGAGTACAGTCTTTTGTGCAAACATTGTTTTGAGTAACCCTATGTGCCATTGTAATCATTGCACTGTATTTTGTCTATTGGTTGTGATTTTATTGTACACCACACGTTTAAATTTGAGAAATACTTTCCGTTATTATGAAAATGTTATTTGGGTGCTAGTTTTATTTAAAATTTTAGAAATGTGTTTTTTATTTTTTCTGATAATTTGGGGATGTATGATTTATTGAGATGTATTTGTAATTTTTTCGTCGTCGATATTGTTGCTGTTATATTCATTAATTGAATGTTTGTTGTTTTTTATTGTAGGGCTATTAACCTTAGTTATATGTTTTGATACATTTATTTTTATTTGAGAGCTTATTTAATATTTTATTGGTGTGTGTTGATAAAATGGTCAGGGTAATAATATTGCTTTAAATATTCTATTATTTTATTGATAGTGTTGTACAAAAAAAAACTCATTGTTTGGAAAGCTGTAGCATCTACCAAATTGTTGATTGTGCTGATTTTATGTATATTGGGGGTACGGTGATGATAATTTAGATACCTTCCAGAATGTGTCGGTTTAGTAAATATTCTTATGGAATTCAAAAAATTTCATAATAAACTGATTTACTATAAAAACTGAAATCAATAATAATATTTTTTTTAGATATAAAAATATACACTGGGGTGATAAAATCTATATGATTGAACCTACATTTTCAAATAAAGAGTTTTTAGACAGCAAGATAAAATAAAAGAATACTAAAAATAAAATTATCATGCCGACCATTTCATCATTACATAACCATTAAATAAGCTTCTAAATAAAACCAAAAGTAATTAACACACAGAAACTAAGAAAAATCAACAAAAATTAATTAATGATAATAGCAACAACAACGACAGCAACAAAAATGACAAATTCATCACAATAATATTCATTTAAAAAATTTCAGAAATAGAAAAACAATATACGTTGGAAGTCTAGGTCATTTCTTGATATGCTAAACGAATAATCAAGGAAATGATTCATATAAAAATGACACAACCGTCAACTATAAAACCGACACACATAACCTAAGTGACATAATAACACTATAAAATATTAATACGAAATTCATTTGTTTTATTTCATACAGGATATTTAATTTAAAAAATGATTGATGTTAATGTATGATTTTTTTGTTTTCCTTATATGACTTTTACAAAAAACATATAATATTATTTTGTCTGCATCAAAAAGATTTTTTACCACATAATAGTAAATAACAATTTTAAAATATTTTGGAAACCGCTGAAGTTCAAATCAATAAACTACATATAATAAAGGAATAAAAGTACTTCGATAAAAGTCTGCACTGACGAAAATATTCGCTATAATGTTATACAAATACAATAAAACATTAGTTTACACAAACTAGGATTACTATAAAATACCATATTGGAATACAATACAAAGTTTTTTATAATAAAAAGTTATGTTTTGATGGCGACAAGATAAAACCACCAAAGAATTCAAGCATTAAAATAATTGTTAAGTATTGGCCAAATGGTGGAGTACACGTTATTATACTTGGATATGATTTTTTTCACAACTGTAACTATTTATTTCAATTTATACACACATCACACATCTGTGAAAGTAACTTCAAACATTAATATTTTATTATTTTTCTCATACTTTCTTAACAACACACCATTGAGTTAATCCGACAATTTGATACAATCTGATATTCTATTTTGAGAAAAATTATCTGTGCGCTAAAGTAAAATTCCGCATAAAATGTCCTATATGTTATTTGGGATGTTTGATGCCAGTCGATCAAGTAGCGTAGATCATGGTATAGCAAGGAATATTTTATCCGATATATTTCCCTTACTTAATATCCCACTGTGTGCACTGATTAGAAAAGTTTCTCCTGCTTTAAGCATTAACCCAAAAAAAGCAATAACTTTAGATGAAACAAGTAGAACAAGAAAAATGTAAAAAGTTATTTTATTTTTTATAGTATCCAAAGAATTTAGCTATTAATTCTGCACGAAATTGTAACCATATTATTTAAATTATATTTGTAGTAACACGTTGCAATTTTAGATATAATATTATCGAGTAGAATTTCGACTCAGTTAGCATTCTTTGCGAAATCCGATCCACTTGATTTATATCTATTGATTTTGACGTATATTCGCGGGTGATGAATTCGTGAATAAGATCATCACCGCCCTCGGTCGGAGTTTCTTTTGTTGGAGAATCTGCTCTAATTAGATACCATTGTGTGTGCGATGCGACAGTCTCAATTACATTTTGAGATTGAAAATGGTGTTAGAGGTGACGTTGCTCGAGACGACTCAAACAAATTCGCTTTCGTTACGACCGCATTGCCAGGTCATCATTTTAGCTTACTTACATCCGTGACGTGTGTTCGTTACCTAACGAATATTCGCGGACAGATGCATTGAAGCGACGCTTCCACAAAATAAAAAAATTAAAATCAATGGAAAATGGTATTATGTAGGCATTGTTCGCGTTGCACTCTGACGAATAATTAAAAACGTAAACCGCTACATCGCGGGCGCACACAAAAAAAAACGAAGCGCCGCGAAATAATAAGTGCGCAAAGCTGGAAACAAAACCGATACAATCGAATTAAACTCCGCCGACAAGATGAGCGCTCTAATTTGATTCAAACACCAATTCCGATTCTAAAGGAGCCATAGGCGTAAATCTGAATTTAATTTCGCCGTCGGGTTTAGTGGCTGTTCGATTTATATACCAAAGAAAGCAAGTTTCCACTGTGTCTATTGAACTTATTGATTCCAGTTTCCAAACCGCTAATGTGTGAATTATGGAAAGTTACAGAAATAACAGTAATATAAATGAATGATCATACCCATAATTAAATGGAAGTTCTGATATTTTGACAGGTCTGTTGGTTTATATAGTTGTCCTTTGAAACTTACCTGAAAAAAGAAAAATACGTTAGTTAATGGTAATTGCTATATAACTTGTGAAACGTGCAATAAGTTTATAAGTTTTACTGCACGTCATTAATTTTAAGGCTGGAATTTACGACTAAGTTTATATACGGTTGCTAAAGTAATTTGATGAAACACGAAAATTCCATATAAAATTACGACTTGAATAACATTTACATGCATTTCAAGTAAAAAAACTTAGGCGTTACAATAAATCAAAAAATGATACAAATTATTACGATTTTAAATCTATGAATTTCCACATTCTGGATCTAAACTAGTCGTTCATAATTATCGCGTTTTGTGACGTCGTACGGCATAAAAAACGAACCGCCGTCCATGTGAAAAAAAGTACGTAAACTCGAAGTTGTAGAGAATTAAATTTGCTACCAGAATCAAAGCGACGAGACATATCTGTCTTCAACCGTTTCCAACTTGGAGGCGTACAAATTCAAAAAATGTTTTTGCTAATCACAGAGTTCGAGTTTGAACTCGTTCCGTTTCTAAACAAAAAAATATTGACATATGCCTACATGGACTTTATTTTAGAGCATTCTTTACAACTTTCCGTATGTGCAATTTTCTCATATCGATGCTGAACGCGACGAAAGCTCTCGCGAATTAATAAAACAGCCGGGTTGCACTTTTTCTGTCCGGACAGTAAGGCGTGTGACTAAGTGACTAAGTTTTACCTGCCAATGTGTTACAATAAGTTGACAATAAATTTGAACTAGTTTTTCAATGATTTCAGTTTTATCATGTGCTAATGTGCTAACATAAGTTAACAATTTGAAACTACAATTAATTTGAACTAAGTGTACTAACTAAAAATAACCAAAATTGATCCGTAATTATCAAGTTTTGAGATGTCATATGGCACATGCGAAGAGATGAGAGAGATAAAACACGACGTATAAGCGCAGAGCGCTACATAATACGAAATGCAAAAGTCCAAAGTCGAACGATTTTCTTGATCGTGGTCGTCGGTATTTCTCGAACGAGGGCACCGAAATAGCTGGTACGTCTTCCAATATTTTTCGAAACGCTCCAAAACCGCTCGACATATCAAAATATTGTATAAACAATGTCATACAGAATTAAATTTACTAACGGAATCGATATATCTATCTGCAAGTCCAAAGTCGAAAAAGGTTTTGCAAAACGAGGCATTGCCAATTTGAACTCGTCTTGTTTCTAAAAACAAAAAGGTAGTGGACATATGCAGTCCTTTGGGTTTTAAAATTTAATTCTCTACAACTTCGTTGTAAACACTGTATTACTTTTTGTCACAATATCTAAATTCTGGTAGATGTCTAGTTTATGTTAAACTTAAATTAGTACTGGATACATTTGATTTCCACATGATTTGTTGCATTGTTTTCTGGAATCAAGTTTTTGATCTATCATAGCAATGTATCAGTTTCTGCTCTCACCTCTCTTGTGCGTTGTTGTAAAATTTGAGGTACCTTTTTGTTTCATCAAGTCTAAAATACCGATGATTGCTCCGTCAAAAATTGCATCACTGGCCGCTTCAAACAATGCTCGACCCCAGCTTGCAATATCAGTTTCATTTCCTCGATTTTGAAGTACACTTTCATTTCAGGTTGGTGCTATGCAGAATATATTCAACATTGCACAATCTTCATCATTGCGGTGATATGTTTTTGGAAACCCAAGTTATTTCCGGATAATGTTATGAGTGTTCTCGATATGGGCTTCTTCAACCCAATGGAGCAAGAAAATGTGGAAGAAAACGCATTGTTTATTGAAGTAATGGCAACGTCACCGTCTTCATCTCCATTTGAATTTGAAACTTGATTTGGAGTCAAACTGCCTTAATTTTTCGACTTAATACCATCCCGGAAGCAACATTTTTCTATATTTATAGTACCTATAACCCAGAAATCACTGGACTGTGGGACCGTGGGTATCACAACTTGAAAACAATAATTTAATCAACGTCTGAAGCTGCCAATATGATGAGCAACAACTTCAACAATAATTTACCAACAAATATCATTTTATTGCAAACTAAATAATAAATTACGTACATTTTCCTTCGTTGTATTCATTAAATACGTTCTGCGAAGCCTCAAAAGTAAAACGAATAAGTTGTTTCACAATTCAGTCTGGAAATTTTCGCACGATTATCGATCACACACGTACACAGAAAATCAGTCCAACCGACTGCAAGTTTTACCTCCGAACTTTCAGAGAGAGAAATACTTTAACTTCGGTATGAAAAGTTTTTATAATTCATTATTCTGGAGCTGAAATATTGAGACATTTTTCCGCAGTTCCGAAATTGCACCGTTCCGCGTTCCGTCCCCGCTTTATTTGGCGAAAAAAAGACACGACGAAAACACATCATACAGATACAATTGCGCACATTTCTTCGTTAAAGCTGGAAAGTTTGAAATCCAAATTATAATAGTAAAAGTTGGTCAAATTTCCTTTTTATTATGAAATACAGCGGCTTTTCCCGCGCGGACGACAATGGAAATGGTTATGGCAAGCTGTAAAATGAACAAGCGGGAGAAAAAAAAAGGAAATTACTTCATGAACTAGACCGCAAAGGAAAATTCGTAATGTCGGTAATTAAATTTAATTAAACGAAAGAATGTAACAAATGATATTTTTGGTAAATGCGATATTTGTTTAGATTTATATAAGAAATAAAATATTTTAAAAGAATATACACATATTGATTCTGTTCACAAATTAAATCATTATCTTTTCCCAATTATTATTTTCGTTGGTTGGATATTATTTATTACTCAACAATCACAAAATTGAACAATCTGACGCGAGATTGTTGTTGTACTTGTACAATAAGATCTCTAGGTGCATTACATTTTGCATCAGTCTATTTAAAACAATCATGCGTACGTGTCACATACCTTGCGGAAATTCTTTATATATGTCAGGCTGTAGTTATTTCTCTTTATCAATTAATTCACGAAAGAGGAGATAAGAATCAATGAATTACGAATCATTTATAAAGTAAACACAACATAATTTTTTATTTCATAAATTAGAATGTTAGATAAATATAACAGAGATTTTCAGTTTTATATTATTTTAGAACGTTATAATACTTATCTTACTTAAATTTGCAAAACAGCACATAGTTGTTTTGAATATTTTAGTTTGGTAATCGATTGGGAACGTTTTGAGTCGATATTTCGAATACTGTAACGATGTATAATACAAGTGTGTTTGTAAGCACAATTTTCTTACTTTGATTTATCTAATTATATGTGGAAGCTTGATGTGTTTGACGAAATTCTCTTTGTACAATTACTGAAATAGACTTGGCATATCTCTTTGTTGATTACAGAGTTGACAGAAAATAGTTACAAGACCGTATCCCTTGTTCTAGGCGATGAATTGGATTTCTAGTATCGAATAACAAGTAGTGTTACTTACTGGACTACCTTGCAATTGGATGCCCCAAAAAATTAGCTATGCACTACTGCACCTTAAATGATTTATAACTACATTTAATTAACGCCACACAGGCGCATGATTGTGAGCATGATTTGCAATGCTTCATACATTGATGTCTCGGAATTACGACCATCCCACTATACAACTATGCACAAAGCAAAAGCAGTTCAAAGTAATATAAGAATGTACAGCTGATTAAGATGCAAATGTAAAATAAGCAATTCGCAAAACTTCCAGCCATAAAACAGAGCTTATTAAAAACGAAATGTAAAAATTGATATCTCTCGGACCGCATAGAGCTGAAAGCAACATATTTTGATTACGGTACCACCTGGAGGATTACAGGCACCGTCTACAAACTAGCACTAATATCTGAGCTTAATATCGGGGATGTAAACCCGCGCCTCATCACCATAACATTCTCATTATTCTTCAAGCGAGACGACGGTAGCTTGCCGGATGAATCGAAATCTACTCTGCCGCCGGAGTACATTTGTCTAAAATGTATCTGTATCTCTGCTGTTCCGCGACGCAGAACATTAAGGGTGCTAACAGAGTTATCGCGAACGCCATCAGATATGATTCCTCATTATAATGTCTGCGCAATAGCAGAGTAAAACTGATATAAACGTTGGCAAGATGCTCCGGCGGATGCATTGTCTGTCTGATGCAGCGCGTGAGCTCACATATCATCGCATTCCAGTAGTAATTAAGGCCCCACGGTCGAGTAATTGTCTGCACCATGTGCACTCCGTTGCGCTTGCGGATCCACTAAGTACATTGAGCGTTCCAGAGCCGGATGCCGCTAATGTATGCCTCTCTCAAGACGGGAACGTCACGAATAATTTGTGGGCGGCTTTTTCATGCTTAGACAGAGCTTATTCGTACATGAGGTAGCAATTTCTAATTTATATCAATTTTAGAAAATTATTAATTGTAATTACAGGAGTTTCATAATAAACTTCAATCAAAAATTCAATCGTCGAAAGCTCGAAAATGAGATGATCCAATAATCTAATAGGGTTTTCATCGTCAAGTTGCATTAGTTTTCCTTCATGGTCATTAGTGTAGTCACTCTTGCCACAACATTACCCGTGTATGTGTGTATATGCAATGAATGGTGCATTCTTAATTAGCATTTATATTATAAAAAGGACAAGTTTATTAAAAGGGCAAAGTCTCACTAATCGTTACTTTCGGCGACTATTGCCAGTTAAGTTATATTTAAATAAAATGTATGTTCTCCATTGATAAATTTTTACCGGAAGTTGGTAACATGTAATAAATAAAAACGGTGTTCTGAAAACATTATCAAATTATATCGAATCAATGTTCGAAGGCAGACAACAAAAATTAAATATCCACTGGTACTGAATTATTAGATAGATATTCTTTGTTATGTTATCTCAAACTTAGTTGCAAATATATTTCCCTGGATGTAATAATGGAGTCAAGAAATAAAGAAGTAGAAAATAGAATAAGGCGGACTTGATAATTAGCAAGGAATCTACAGTTTGATATTTCTTGGGGACGTCTCAAACGGAGCGACGACCGATGTCGCTCGACCAGCAATCGATCGAAGTATCCTCTCCTCTTAATTAAAGTAAATTATTTACCTTTCCCGTGCAGCATTTCTGTCATTGCGATCAATAGGAATTTATTGTGGACTTTGGACGATATAATACATTTATGAAATATGTTGTCAACACTTTATGAATATTTATTTTTTATTATATTATGTTTGACCGGACGATTATGAAGTAATGATTAATTTTAATCAATTTGAACTTAGTTTGATGATAATGTTATGCACTGCACCTAGTTCAAAAATCATCGGTATCATCAACATTTCCTGCTGTGCGCTGTAGAGCTTTAACGAGATTTCATCCTGTTTATTAAGATTAAGAGAGAAATAACATGGAAGGGCATGGGAATTTTTCAAGTTCTTATATTTGGGGATCACGTGGAAACAGGAAATAAAATTCAGAATCGTGCAAGGTAACTATGGAATGCTGAAAAGACTAATACAATCAAAGGATACATACATCAAGAAGAATGAATATAAGAATTTATAAAATAGCTATAAGACCAACCGTTACATATGGCTCTGATGCATGGTCACTAAAGGAATCAGATGAGGATGCTATTGTTAGATGGAAAAGAAAATACTATATACCATGGAATAAACACAGAAGACGGCTGGCGAATATGAACAAATAAGGAACTAGACGTTACGTACAAAGAAGCAAAGATAACATTCATCATAAAAACCCAACCTGGATAGGGCGTATAGAAAGAATGGCTAGATAAAGATTACCAAAAATGAACCCCCACAGAGCCCGAATTGGAAAAAGGAGAAAATGAAGACCATGGAAGAGATGGCTGGAAAGTGTAGAGCAAAGATCTAAAAATTATGAAGATCCGGAATTGGAAAGAGAAAACGAGAAACAGAAAATAATTGTTCAACGAGCCCAAGGTCTTCACGGTCTGTACCGCACATAAATATATTATCCTGTTTATAACAAAACTTCAATGATTACAACGGGCAAAAAAATCTCATGGCTAATGATCTCTAATACAAAGAGTAGAAAAAATTAAGGAAACACCATATTATGCGCATATTACGGACAGGAATTTATAAACGGCCACTTACCAAACTTCGTGTTTGTGGCGAAAGTTGGATATTAGATGTGCGTACGTGTGCAAAACTGATAACAAAATCATAAAAAGATACATTTTTTACGTTTTCCTTGAACCAACATTAATAAATAAAACACGGAAACTAGAAGCAATAACTTTAAAAGAAAAATCTTCGTAAAAATTGAATGTAAAGATATATTAGGGTGAGGTTTTTGCCTTTCTTATAACGTCGTAAACTCAAGCTCCGGCTCTGCTTCCATCCATTAAGGTTCGCGGCGAGCGGTTAAGGGAATTGACGAATTCTCCATCTGATGATGAATGGCGGAATTATGTAAAGCACCTGTCAAGAAGTTGTTCGGTGCGACGGGAAAAAAACACATTAGGACTGACGTAATTACATCGACTTGACCCCATCGGAAAATAATTCATTTTCAGCGGAATTTTCATACCACAGTGTAATAACTAACACGGGTACTTCAGCGGAATTATTCAACGGTAAGTGATTACCGTGCATTATTTCGCATACACGTCCATTATATAGTAACGAGCTGGAACGATGAATATAACTCAAATTGATGAATTAGTTAGGTCACTCCTCAAATCTGTAGTTGAAATTTTAATCGCATTTGATTTTTTTTTAAGTTTCGTGACAAATTCTAGGAAATTACAAAGTTTAAACTTTTCAACCGTTTGTAGCCATTCTAGCCACACATACTTATAACGATAAAGTAGACAATTCTCGTTACTAATTCAAACTTATATGTCCCACCTGTGATTAACTATAATCAGTTTAATTTAATTGTATGTTTAAATATGCCAGAATTTCATTTTCCTTGTATATTTCCATAGCGGCTTGTTTCCGTCTTCAATTGCTATTATAACAATAGTTACAGAAATTATTTTATTTTTGGTTTGAATATTGCTTTTGAATATTTGGACTTTAATGTGTGAAACTGCGTTTGTAAATACTCTGCGCCAATAAATTGGAGGAGCAATCAACAAAATATTTGTGATTTCTTTTATGAAAGTAATGACATTTTGTAAGCTGGTTATATTATCGTTTACTCATCATATTTATCATTTCAACAAAAAAAAAGTTCATCAACCTCTGGATCCCCTTTTGGGGTATGTTGACCTCTTCCTGAAGAACTACCAAAAGCTATTAAAGAGTATGAAGCCATATGTTTGTTTCTGAGGTTCCGATCCAGCTTGTCCCACAAACGCTCGATCGGATTGAGATCTGGGCAGAAAGCTGGCCAGTCCATAACCAAGAATTGTCTTGCCTCACCTGCCACATGTGGCCTTGCGTTGTCATGCTGGAACAGAAATCTAGGGCCTAAAAGAGCTCCAGCAGGTACCACATGATTTGTAAGAATGTTTTCAATATATAGGCCAGCATTCATTCGGCCTCCTACAGTAACGACATTTGCACGAGTATGCAATGAAATTCCAGCCCTCGCCATGTCGGATATCATTCCAAACTTGTCCACTTCTAGAACCAGTCTTTCACGATGGCCTTCACGTGTAAGCGCCCAAACTCGAAGACCATCACAACGTGTCGACCGAAATCTAGACTCATCGCTGAAAAGCACTGAGGACCACTTCTCCATCCATAATCTGCATGTTGAGCGAACACCAGTCGGTTTCTTTTGCGATCCAAAGTCAGCCGTGGCTTTCAGACTGGTCTCCTTAGGTTATGTTCTCGCAACATTTTTCTTACCGTTTCCGTACAAATTTGGATTCCCGTTGCAATCCTAATGTCATTTTGCTGGTCTCTAGAAGTAGATTTAAGTCGTCCAAGTGCACAATTTCGTAAAAATCTGTCTTGCCGAGCGGTAGTCGCACCTTTCTGACCGTGACCAGCTCTTTCACCATAACTCCGTGTCTCAAGGTACCGATTCCATACTGGATATGACAGAGGGCTTACATAAAACTGCCTTGCAACGTGTCCTTCTTCGATTAATGTTATGGCTCAACCTTCTTTGCCCTTAATTTTATTTATTTTACTACTGTGGCACAACACACTTGCCCTTTTTCATTGCTTAGGTCGCCACATTCTATTTCAATTTTCGCGTTGTTGTCTTTTAGTTTTCGTTTATTCCTCCATGTTTTACTTTCACAATTCGTATTTTCTTAACCCATTCGTAGAAAGTATCCAGTCGCAGTCCTAGCAAGTTTTAATTTATTTTTATTTTCAATTGCCTTCTGTTTTTTTTATCAGTATACACATTTTTGTTCCTATCTTCGCCATGACTTCTATGCGTATTAATTACAACAACTTCATTCCTCCAATTGTCCATAGAGACATCACAAAGTTGTTCGGTATCCAATCTTTTTGTAGAACTTCTATGCTTTATATATTTCATAAACTTTCGCCTCTCCTCATTTCTTGATTGGAATTCTAGTTATTCTCTTGAAATCTTAGAAGGTTTCTTGTAAATCTTAACCATGGCTACATTCTTTTTATTATTTTATTACCGCACGAAGTTTTAACTTTATCCGATGCAAATTGTTAATCTTCTTTGTAGGTGGGTTTAATTTGAAAATATCGTGATAATAATCGACCAAACGAAATTAAGAGTCGGCGTAAACACTGCTGACATCCGTAATCAGCAATCGGAGCTAAAAATCTAGTTACATTAAATTCCTTAATACTCGTTACATTTAGTTTTTACACTTTTATGTACATATTCAAAAATATATGTTTGGCAAACGAGACGTTCTATTTTTATTCATCAAAGAACATGTGGTTAATTTCAACTCAAAAATCTAGTACTTTGAAATAAGTTACGTGTTAGATGTTACAAATTTGCAAATTTAAACAGTGTAGCCATCCAATAGATCTCAAAATGAATAGAAAAATGTACAAAATAGGCCCTTATGTGAAAACTCTACTGTTGCATTGTATATTTTGAAGCATTAAATACCGAGTTGAATATCATTCTGCTGCAAAGTACAATTAACATTATTTTACATGACCAGAACTTAAAATTCCTGATCAAATATTCTTACATCTCGAGGTAATAGATAATCCGGCGTCTATACATCCTTCAATCGCTTCATTACGCGCGATTAAATTTTATTCCATTTTCGTTCATGTTTGTACAAAAGTGTACGTCTTAATATTTTCGGAATATGTTTTCCGCTTTACAGACGCGCAATTTTATATTTATATAGCATCAGATGTGCCATTATGATTACATGCACTACTGCATATCCAATATTGTGCAACCAGCAGCCGAATGATGCATTGGAGCGCTGTCAAGGTGACACGTAGATGTATCGAGCGACGTGTTCTCTCTCCGCCACGTTCTTCTATTTCTTCTCATCCAATAACACTTCTAAACACAACGTGGTGATTGATGTATGCAAGAAATGGAGACGGTATGTCGCTACCCGTCGTCGTATATTCCAAGATCGTCGGGGGTTGCGCCCCCGTTAAGTTTCAATTATTATGGAAACTCTGCGTACGTGTGCGCGCCCGTGCGAGTGTGTGTGTGTGTTTTGCGGCGTTTCGTGTCTCAAACGTAATTAAAGAAATTGCATTTGAGGAATGTAATTTGTTTTCGCGTAAGCGTATGTAGGTAAGCGTGCACTTGGACGGATTACTCGAACAAATTGACGTGCGAGGTCGACAACGAAACAAATTATAACTACTTATCACTTCCGCTATTTAGAAACAGTACAGTACGTGTAACTTTAACGTAATACCAGTATTTGTATTTCGCAGCTTGATTGCTAGACATTGTTTTTCTTTATATTAAAATAAAATATCAACATCGTGCGAAAAAGTTGAATATCTATGTAATTCAACAAATATTTAAAATTCCATACAAATGATTTTATTTTCTCTTCTACATTTGCCTTTATTTACATAAAATGTCGCTTAATTCATTTCAAATGCCAGAAAATTAATCTGCGTTTAATTCAAAGTAGTGCTTAGCCTTTAAGAGTGATGAATTAGAACAGAATAACCTTGTTCGTAATTTGTCTTACATATTATATCGTGTTTGCCAAAATGAAAAAAACAAGTAACTGGATCTTAACGAATAAATACCATATAGGTTTTGTGGACGTGTCATCTATTGCACCATATTGCATATTTAAATTGTTGATACCTTTTTTGGTTTCTATAAATGGCAACAATGTCACGTTTTGGGCATTTGGCCAACCAAACTGTAAATATCTTTCAGCAATTCTAACTTGTAGGGCATTTTGTAAAACTCTATAAACACAAATGCATTGTCGAACAGCAGGAGAAACTTGACAGATTTTCAATGTCCACTGGTAAGTTGAAATAATACGAAAAATTTTGTGTATGATGGAGAAGTGCAATATCTGCAGATATTATGTTTTCATTTGCCTCTTCCATAGACATTTTTACTGTAAATTAAACATTCTTTCTTAGTTACTTCATTATTCTCGACACACAATAATGTGCATTAGTCTAGATCAAGAGACTCCAATCCTATGCCCGCAAGTATCATAGCTCCTGCCGACCGTTTTACTTGTATACACTGCTGCGCAACCACCATACAAAAAATATTTAAGTTTTCAATAACCCTCAGTAATGTGCAGCCAGAAAAAAAATATATGACTAGAGTAGCGTAGTTAGTTTGCGTTGTGCAAGATAAACGTATATTCAACGTATCTAGTTCATTATTTATTCCTAGTTGTATGCTCATATTTTAGTAAACATGCCTCCTGCTTCATTGTTTCTAAAGAGTTTGTAATTTAACCCCAAAATGAGTGGAGCAAATAAAAAACAAAAAAGAAATATGCTGTTTCGTCAAATTTAAAAATAAATGAGTTTGTTGTGTGGCAGTAGTGTTACAGTGGCGAAAAAAACGTAACGTTCAACGTCACTTGCTGATTCCACGAATAATGGTTAGTAATATCAATATATTTATTGTCCTCTGAAAGAAAGATAAATAATTTCCAAACTTTATCACTGTATTACGGAAGGAAGATTTGTGTGGTAGAATACGACCCTTTGGACACGTCATAAAAATAGTCAACTTTCGAGCAGCCGTTTTGCAACACCGCCTTTTCAAAGCCATATTAGAAAATTCTAAAGAACTTGATCTTACTCTTCATAGTGAAGAACATTGGCTTAATAAGGACTTCTCTTTCAAGGTTTCGCATTTGAATGTTAATTGAAGAAATAAAAAATTATCTCAATTCCAAAAATCCAGATTTTGTTAAATTAACGGACTCTTTCTGGATGGTGGATTTGGATTTTATCACAGATTCACAGATATAATGAAAAAATCAATCAATTAAACATGGGGCTATATCACTGTAGCATAAAGCTACAGTGATAGAGTATGTTAACTCATCTAAAGCCAAACTAGTTTTCCGGATATCACATCTGCAGATGGAGTCACTTGTACATTTCCCAAATATGAAAAAAATTATCGGCTACGCTCAAATTGCCTCGTCATTTCTTGTAGACCTTCAATTACTTTAAACCCAGTTTGAAAGGCGATTTAGTTTAATATCATCGAGTGAGTGCACCTTTTTTGCAATCCTTACCAAGTAAATGTATCTTAAATAGCTGCACACATTGCACAGCTTGCTCAAGTTAGGGGTTAGAAATTTTAGATCTTCAGAGCGACATTGTCTTAAAATCCAACGTACCAGATGAGAACTTTTGGAATATAGTTGACTAAAATAATTTACATTCTTGAAAAGATCATCATGTGAAATGGAATAATTTCGGTTGTGAGAATCATAAATAAAAATAAAAACTTACTTTCCTAATCGCGAACCAATGGAACGCAATGCCAACGGCCATTGATTTGAGATTTCTTTTTTTATAATTTTTTATATTATTATAGCAATTATTGGTGATGTTCGTTAATTTTAGCCTCCAATTATAATACAATAGTATTGACACCCATATTACTTTTTATTTTTCGTTTATAATATAGGTGAATGTGTATGTATGTGTATACTGTTTAACTTACGCCTATGTGTATTACTAACAACGTCCAACTATAAATTTACCTGGAAAAATTAAATAGCCGCCCGACCGGTATTCTACAATGTGCTCTTAGGCACAAAAGGTCCTTCTAATCTCCTTCAACTACTATTTGTGACATTTACCTTCATTCCCTCGACACATAGTTACAAGGATTAGATTTGGGTAATTTATATTTCATACTTGGTTATGTATGAAATCAAAAAAGAACTAATAATGGGGCTAATTATGGTCAAGTACTTTGACTTTAATTGGCAGCAATGTAGAAAACCAGAAATCAATCGATGGATACGGGAATTGTCAATCTTGCAACAGGTTGTTGCAAGATAAAATAAATAGTTACTATTTTTTAACGGAAAAAATAATACTGTATAAATATGTATATTAAATATTAATTTAGTCGCTGTATCAACCATTTACACAATTTTACAGGTATACGTGTCAAATATACAAATAGCATGTGCGTGCATTACCTTCTCACGCACAAGATGCTATTGTCACATATAATAAATAACTAGTTCAAATCAAAATACTTGGAATGTTCCCTCCCACAACATATTAAAAATCTTGATAAACTCCGATAAGATTTTATTCCACCAACCCGATTGATATATATATATATATATATATATATATATATATATATATATAGGGACGACTTAGTAGTAAATTAACAAACTAATAAAATATAATAGGTCTGTCAAGCTGGCACCCCCACAAACTCAAAATCCAAATTTGACTATGCCGGAATTATGTGCTCTTTATGTGCTAATTATGTGCCGCAATCGCGATTTTTGTGCTCGAAGCGGTCATAGAAAAAATCGAATTTGAAAAGTGGGGGTGCTAACTTGATGTCAAGCTAGCACCCACCCATCTAAAAAATTGGAAAGGAGAGATCTGGTTATCGCTATAATTATGTGCTATTTATGTGCTTTCCAAATACCCTGGAGAAAACTTGCTAACTCAACACCCTTGGTGAAAAAATCACCCTAACAGTAAGAGCCGCAAGAGGTAAAATCTATACTAAACAAGCACAAAAATTGTAACCTATACTGAAACGTTGCAATAATTATGCGCTCTCAAGATATCGTACTACCGATTTTTGTGCTCGCACCCTTGTCCGAAAAATTCATCACTAATAGTTGGAGCAGTAGAATCCGCGATTCTACCTCTAATGGCTCCAACTATTAGAGGTGAATTTTTCGGACAAGGGTGCGAGCACAACAATCGGGAGTATGATATCTTGAGAGCACATAATTATTGCAACGTTTTAGCATTGGTTAAAATTTTTGTGCTCGTTCGGTATAGATTCTACGTCTTATGGCTCCAACTATTAGAGGTGAATTTTTCGGACAAGGGTACGAGCACAAAAATCGGGAGTATGATATCTTGAGAGCACATAATTATTGCAACGTTTTAGCATTAGTCAAAGTTTTTGTGCTCGTTCGGTATAGATTCTACCTATTATGACTCCAACTATTAAGGGTGAATTTTTCGGACAAGGGTACGAGCACAAAAATCGGGAGTATGATATCTTGAGAGCACATAATTATTGCAACGTTTTAGCATTGGTTAAAATTTTTGTGCTCGTTCGGTATAGATTCTACCTCTTACGGCTCCAACTATTAGGGGTCAATTTCTCGGACAAGGGTGCGAGCACAAAAATCGGTAGTATGATATCTTGAGAGTACATAATTATTGCAACGTTTTAGGATGGTTCAAAATTTTTGTGCTCGTTCGGTATAGATTCTACCTCTTACGGCTCCAACTATTAGGGATGAATTTTTCGGACAAGGATGCGAGCACAAAAATCGGTAGTACGATATCTTGAGAGCACATAATTATTGCAACGTTTTAGCATGGTTCAAAATTTTTGTGCTCGTTCAGTATAGATTCTACCTCTTATGGCTCCAACTATTAGGGGTGAATTTTTCGGACAAGGGTGCGAGCACCAAAATCGGTAGTACGATATCTTGAGAGCACATAATTATTGCAACGTTTCAGTATAGGTTAGAATTTTTGTGCTCGTTTAGTATAGATTTTACCTCTTGCGGCTCTTACTGTTAGGGTGATTTTTTCGCCAAGGGTGTTGAGTTAGCAAGTTCTCTCCAAGGTATTTGGAAAGCACATAAATAGAACATAATTATAGCGATAACCAGATCGCTCCTTTCCAATTTTTTAGATGGGTGGGTGCTAGCTTGACATCAAGTTAGCACCCCCACTTTTCAAATTCGATTTTTTCTATGACCGCTTCGAGCACAAAAATCGCGATTGCGGCACATAATTAGCACATAAAGAGCACATAATTCCGGCATAGTCAAATTTGGATTTTGAGTTTGTGGGGGTGCCAGCTTGACAGACCTAAATATAATTGATTTTTTATGTACAGCAAAAAAATTTCAAGTTGCATATTCAAATTAGAACTCTACTGATCTACTGATGTATAGGAACTCAAGCATATAGGAAATGTTATTAAAAATGGAATGTTGGGGAAAAGTGCATGTCAAGTGAAACGATAGTGGAAGAAAAAATGTGAAGTAAGTTGGGAAGGGTACAAATATTGGATGGATGAAGAATACAAAAAAGTTGTGCAAACGAGATGGGTGGATGGATTATGGGATGGAAAAATGTGAAGACTTCTGAATGAGGTCGCGAATCTGGTAAAACTGAAAGATATGTCTAAATAAGTTAAGATTTGCGTACATGGTACACTGAGGAAGCTGAGAAAGATAAAGAAAGATAAAAAGTCAATGTCAAGGAAGAAGAGAGAAAGAAAAAGTGTCGAGAGGTGAATGAGAGGCATGAGTTGATAGTAGAAGAAAAAAGTTGAGCGACTGCTGAAGGAGAAATGAAAAAATGGGCCACAATGTGGGTTCAATCGTATGAAGCACATTAATTCATCTAGATATTTCAATTGAAATTTTACTGCTTCAAGTTATGTAAAGAATTATGCCATAGGTCTAGTAAATTAAAGCCGATGGCGATGAATACAAGCGAAGAGCAAAATGACAAGACTAACAAAATAGGAGATGATACGATTTATAGCTACATAACACGGTATCAGTACGAGTAAGATACATCTTCTTATTTAATTTAAAAATGGTAGAAACATTAACAAATAGCCTCATATCATATATTTTGTTCTCTTTGCCAACCTTTCTGGTTATATTTTCATATAATGTCTCTGTTCACAATCGTTCTACTTCCACTACTGTTGTATAATAACAAAAACGTATTTCAAATAAAATAAAAACGAATTTAATATTGAGTTTAGGTCATCTATTTCCTTTCTACGATAAACGTCAGATTCGACAATCGATAAACATGCAATTATAGTGGAAGCGCAGTCTAAATATTTAACTGCGCTTTAATGGCGTTCCCTATAATTACGTAATGAATGGACGTTGATGGCCTTGTTTTAAGCTTATTCCTTAATTATACAACAACAAAGTTGCTAAGTTGTTTCAAAGTCGCATTTATTATGTAAAACGTCTTACGATCTAATTACCCCACGCAGACGAGTTTATTGTATAAAAATAATTTCACAATTTAATCAACAATACATCAATAGTGCTCCGTATAATTGTGTTTCGAGAACGTCCAAAAATACGTCGCTCGCCATAACAATTTGTCACTTCGTGTGTTACAATCGATTTTTACAACACTTGCGTAAAACTAATTTATCCCCGTCTCGTAAAGTTTTTATCACCCATAATTCGTATAAGATTATGTTTGCCGAATTAGCAGTATCAAATTGAAAATATCAACACTGCGATTCCGGCGATGTTTATATTCAAATTTATCGACTAATGGAAGGCGCGATGTGAGTACCTTGAAACACGTTGAACAGAACCTTTATAAAATATCGCATTCTTTAAAGTGCAAGTTTTATGATTTCACGTTAAATGATTAATTATAGGTGATTTACTTCGAATAACTCTTCATTCCCGTTTAAAAAAAATTAGCGTCAACTGAGACCATTAATGCAAGAAAAAAGTACAACAATTTGTTAGCATCCGTTTTAAATTCAACACATCGTATTTTTCTTATCCGTGTTCAAGTACAATCAAATGTTTCCAATTTACGGATCTATTGTTCCAGCATCATAAAGTGAAGCCCTTTACGGAAAGATATCGGGTGTTTGATTGCTCCGGAACAATTCCTTGCGTCGCGAGAGACGCCAGCCGCCGACACCGCCGAAGCGAGAAGGAAAGTAATGAAATATGCAAGGCGTCACTCCCGCTTGACGTTTGTTTCCCATTAGCCTCATTCCTAACCCATATACGCCACTATTTCATCCAATTTCGGCGGGTCGAAGCGGCCTCTGCTTAATGCCGCTTTTTTTTAATGATATCGAAAATCGGCGGGTCGCAACGACCAACGGCCGCGCTCAAATGTTGAACTGCCGGGAACGTGTTTCGAAAATTACCGTTTGTTAGTTTTTAAAAGTGGCGGAAACATGCAATTTATTTCCTATCGATTCGGATGATGATTGATTACAACGGGAAAATTGGAACGTTTCATTTTTTCCTAAAACGTCGTGTAATCGCTCAAATTTCAAAAATATTGTCTGATTCGGTCGATTTACATTCATGCACTATTTAGCAGGGACACAAAATAAAATTTACTCAAATATCGAACAAATGGTTGAAAGTGGAATTTTTTTAGGTGTTCTAAAGAAGAGCAATATAAAATACCAACAAAACGGAAAATCCACATAACCGTAATTTAAATGGTTAGTAAAATTAATAAAATAATATAAATAACAACAAAATACGTAATAATAATAAAATTAAAATAAACGACTGATATTAGTAATGAACATTAAATAAAAACAAAAATAAATAACTGGATGTAAAAGAAAAATAAAAAAGCAAAAACAAGAAACCAAATAAAACACAACAAATTAAGTAATTGAAAATCTAACAACTCCCGAAACAAATTAAATTAATGAATTTTGAAATAAAAACATGAAAATCAAATTGAAAACAAAAACACTACAAATCCAGACAAATATAAGCACAAACAAATGAATGTGAAATATTAAACTAATTAAACTAAGGAAATCAAATAAACGAAACGAATGAAACTCAACGCAATGAACATAAATCAAAGGAATAAATAAACAAATTGTGGTTAATGTAACCTAAATTATCTACTTTTAATTTAGGTCAAAAATTTTCCGAGATAAATTTAGCTGAAAATATTTTATATTTCAATAAATGTTTGACATCTTCAAACTTGGCTTTGGTAGCTTCGTAGAAAATATTATTTCGTTAAACCGTGTCACGTGAAAAAGTCATTTTTTGCATTAAGAATATGGTTATTATGACATTTTATTTATCGGTAAATACGCGTCCGATGGGATGACTCAGCGTAACATTTATTTCTCGCAACTGAATTAGCCATATTTCCCTAACCTGTACGTGAATTTCATGCTAAACTTCAGGAATTAACTTTTTCGCCATCCTTCGCAGAAAATTTATTTTGTTATGGTAAATTTGTGCATATTGTTCATTCCGCTTGTGTACAAAACATACTGCACTTATTTAAATAAACAAAAAATGCGATACCATATAGTTTTTTACAATTTGAGCAAATACCTTCTGTCATCGTGGATTCCTTTAAATGTGTTCCATGAAATATTAAGACATTCTCGTTTTTTGATACAGTTTTGGATTAAATTACTTATTGAATCTAGTTGCGCAAATTTATTCTAGATTGGCGAATGAATCACAGGCTTAATTATTAAAAAAGACAATTATGCCAAATTTTTAGGAATTTCGATTAATAATTGAGCTCCCAGCTGGAACAAAAATACCCCGATAATAGTTATATATGAAGTGATCTAAGACTCTAAGGACAGTGGTTCTTTTCTGCACATACTATGTTCGCATGAAAGTTAACAAAAAGCAACTTTTATTTGTTTCCACGAAACAATTCTGTAATGTTACTTAGAACTTAAAGTTTAGCTTCCTTAAAGCTAAAACTTATTGTAATGTATTTGATACCAATACATACTTTTCATAAGTCATATGAAAAGAGCGAGTTTAGAATAAAACTGTGTATTTGCATATTATAAACCTCTGCCCTTTCTCAAAAATATGTACTATCTATTCAGTGTCTTTCATTTTGTCATTTAGTGTGTGTATATATATATATTTAATATATATTGTCAATAAATTTTCAAAACACCAAGAAGTGTGATTAAACCTTGTATAACATTATCTATAGAGGAATATTTATATTACTTTCTATTTCGATGTACGTAATTTAATGTACTGCGAATGAAAAACAACGTTAACGTTAATTGACATTCGAAAAGCGTACGTTACAAACCGTAGGTAAGAACAGGCAACTCGCACGCCAACTCAAGCCACCTGAATTTTCCGTGCCGCACGCACACTTCACTCCCGGATTTCATCTCCCTCTTTTCCGCCACCACCACCTACTTGATAAACAATTAAATTTTAAACGCGAACCATCACACTAAATACATTCGGCGTGCCATCACTTACACACACTTTAATAATACATGTCCATTATATTGCGCCGATGAACAACTTACACGTATATATAATTCAACTCGGGCGCCGTATGACGCATATTGCACGATATACAGATGATGGCTGCTGAATATTCAATAACGGCAGCGTGAAATTTAATTTATAAGGAAATTCTACGGCGTTAATAATTTACTCATTCGGAGCGTCTCGTGTCGTACAGACGGAATTATAATAATTTAACATTTGTATTACTACTATTATTGGATACTTCCGTGGTGCTTCTCATCGTAAATTCATGTTATTGATTTCCCACGATAAAATTATTCAACGTTGGGTAGGAAATTTTTAGTGTGATAGGCATATAATATTCTGTCACATTAAGTAGAAATTAACGTTGAGGTGAGAGATGAAAATTAATAATGGATGAGTTGGTCGGGAAAGATAAAACAGAATAAGGGTCGGAGATAATGAAGGGTGGAAACAGAAGACAAAGATATGAGAGACGATTTTACAACAATATAGAATATCACGTGGGAGATAAAACTCCGGACAAAGCGAAGTATAAAAGGTTCAAGGACAACAGGCGTTATGAGATGGGCAAAGTCCATAGTGGGCACCACCCCTAACACGCAACGCTGTAAAGGCGCAATCCCGTAAATTCCATCTTTAAAAATCGCCCTTTAATTCCTAAGAGCATCGTGAAAAAAATTAAGTTACAAGTATAAAATTTGTGAAACTAAAAACCCATTACTATCACTATCAAGTCGGGTAACGGGTTCTTAATGTCATTGATTTCATATTTATAAGTAAATATCTTCACAGGTCCGTGAACTGTTCTGCTTCATATCCAGTTCTGTTCCCAGTTTCTTTAGCGGTTTCTCAACTGAAGAAGGCTCTCACATCATTGGTTAGTTTTCTATAGAAATACTATTCTTGCCAAGACGAGAGACCGTCAAGTCGATCAGGAGACAACAAACCGCATGTGTTATATTGTTAGAGAGGCACAAAAGAAATATGAGCGCAGAAATTAAATGAAAATCTCATGAACTGCAAACACAAATTGATCTCTTAACAAATATGCAGCGAATTCTAACTTCTAGAAATATTTTGGACCGCTTGTCTAGGCAAATCGTGCAGGCCTGATGTCCTTCATAGAACAGCCCCTACAGAAGAGGATATACGGATGTAAGTACTGCTGACTTATCCACTGGACATGCAAAGAAATTGCGGTGGTACCCTTCCTTGACATAGAAGGCCGTTCAACGTCCCGCTATAAAGCTCTTGCAGCGAGAGGGGTTGCCATTGCTAGCCCATGCTCAAAACCAGAACAATGACCACATCGCTGTCATGAAAGGGTCAAATTTAGGTCGGTCAGAGGCCGTAAACAAAGAGGGGTTCTCTCGCCCCTGCTGTGAACACTCCTGGTGGACGACCTACCGTCCGTTGTCAGCAGTTCGGATATTGGCCTATGCTGATGATATCTTTAATCCTATAAGACGCAGAGATGAAAGAAACTGCAGGAAACGCTATTCGTCACAAAATTCTGGTGCGAAGGGCAGAAATTAGCTGTAAATCCTCACAAAACATCGCTCCATTGACCCAAAGGAGGAAGGTTGAAAAACTCAACCCACACAAACATTTGTGGAACAAGCAAAATATCTAGGAGTGACGCTAGATAAAGCGCTCAACTGGAACTCCCATCTTGAAATTATTACACACAGGTGTTTTGGTGTACCGTAGAATTTGTGGAAAAACGTGGGGTTGGTCCCCAAGGCAATATTCTGGCTGTACCTGGTAGTTATCAGACCAATCATCACGTACGGATGTATTGCCTGGTGGATCGCCATTGAGAACAGGCAGAGCAAAACTGGGCCTGCACACTATCAGTAGCTATGAAAATGCTATCGAACCTTCCTCCTTTACACAATCTACTGCAATGTAAGACAAGTATGGCAACATATCGCAACCACCACGGGGCTATGCAACAGTCGCAGACTGGCCTTTGACATTTTCGCTTTAGGAGTCTACAATATTCGGTTTCGGGCTTCTTTATAACGTCGTAGTTCCGATTAGAGATGAATGGGAGCGATCTCAACTCCCCCTGTTTCAGTACAGTGCTCTCTTATCTAGGGATAGCGAAGAAGACTTGCTTTGTCTGTATTCCTGAACAATCTGATATGAAGAGACACGAAGCAGTCGGTTTCCTGACAAAGGATAGGGCTACCCTGAATTTATTGACCGAGAACCGGCTCTGAGCATTAAAACAACTCTGGCCAGAAGCTCTAATAAGAGCTGCATGCAGCACAGAGTGCTCGAATAGTGACATGAGTGCCAGGGAATGGAGCATTCCCAGATAGTACTGAAGGGGCCATCTGCTGCACGCACCACTAATGCATCTGGGCAAAGACTTACAAACACTAGCAGCTCTTGTTACCGGACACAACCGACTAAGGCTTCATATGCATAGCTTGGGCTTGACTAACGTTACCGAGTGCACACTATGCCTTGAACACGATGAGATCGGGGGATCAAATCAGGTTCTCAGTCTTCTGTGAGGTAAAACTTGAACTCGGAAAACTTGACACAATCTCACCCTCAAAAATCCTTCTCGATATAAAGTAAAATCATTTTACTGGATGAAAGCTGCATACAACTCAGGAGCTACGTAAGCTTCACCACTCTATAGATACGCCTAAATGAACCTACCTCACAAACATTTCATGCACCCGTTTGAAAGAAACGTTTTGAAGTTTGTTTATATCCATGCCCAGGCTTTTCAAAGACGCAACATGTATCGTAAATGCTGATGATACGCTAATAGACATGGTTTATCCCCTCACGTAAGTACCCACTATTGTAAACAATTATTCCTTAAATAATTGGAAGGATCGAGAATTAATTTTGACAATTTTTAGTACGAAGTACGTAGGGACAATTATTCTTATATTATCTAACCGAAGGAAAAAAAACAATCTACAGTTTACAATTGCAAGCATGACTATAAGAATGAATAGAGCAAGTACCCTGATATTTTGTCGACTGTGCAAAACTGTAAGAAACTCATTACCAAGGCTATCAACTTAATTGTTTCAGAAAGAACTTTCGTGAACACTAGGTATTAAGTTTGACAATTTAGTGTAATTTTATGCAAAGTAATCTGCATTTTCACAATGTAGTGTTAATTAACAGTTTTGTTTAAAAAACACTTCAAACGACGTCAATTTATTCCCCTTAATTTCGGTCGTTTACATCCTAAAACTGAATAATTGCGCGATACTTAAGTATGAAAATGTTTCGTGTTGAATGCGCGAGGATATAAATTCAAGAACTCATCGCGAATAAATTACGACGAATACCCCTCATTAACAAAGACGTATTAAGTCACGAAGCTCGCCCGTAAAACACAGAAATTTTATAGCTTATTAAATTTAATTTACCTTGGGTTTATGTTAGTGCGAGCGTTGAAACGCGACACGTAGAGCGGCGATAAAGCCGGGAGCATTATTCGGTGTCGAAGCATCAAAAATGTGCACGCCCGACGATCCAATTTAAGGAAGATAACATTGGCACGTACTGAGACAGAATTGTGTGCAACACGTCTGTCACACCACACGGCCATTTGTCAAACTGTTCATGACCGTCAGTAATGGCGAGCCGAACTGGCACGTCCTGTAATATTCAGTGGAAGATCCGTCACCTTTACGAAAGGCCCAGAATACGCTTCAACGTTAAATTTCCATTAGGTTGTATCCAAGCGACCCCAATTAAAGAATAAATTGAAACGGAGATCGATACCGCCGATAGTTTAAGTTTAAAAGTCGACTCGTGGAAACTACCATTTAAATTTATATTTACCGCAAACATCTCCAGCGATAAATCAAATATCGCGAGTACAATAAAACGAGTGTATAAGATAAATAAAATTGTAGAAATTCAAGTAAAATCAATCAAACCTAAGAAGTAAATTGTGAAAAATGCTCGGTGATTACTTTTCATTGGATTTCGTAATACCAAGAGAAAATGTTATTTATTACACATCACCAGAGATTCGATCATTTCAAGAGAAACTCTATCGGAAATCATTAAATTGTAATAATTCTTAAAATGTGTTCAAATATAAATCATTATAGCTGTCTAATAAATTACTAGCAAATTAACGATGTAAATGCATATAACACCTGCAATTCACGAATATTTAAAAAGCAGCGAAAGCTTGAAGATTGAAGAAGGGCATTTGAAATAGTAGCTGCAACTACCATATTTTATGGAGTATTTTTTACCTGTTTTATCTAGTTTTTTAGTTTTCTCGACATAATCTCAAGTTCCATTCGAAATTTACAATTACGATTCCGTATCACCTACAAGAAATTCGGTACATTTTTCGATACTTTTAATAATTCTGAATATAATTGTCGGTGGTTCCTGTATAAAACCCATATGCATCTAATATCTAGGTTCGTATTGATTCAAATGACTAAGCGTTAGTGCTCGTAATCCACTGTTCGTGCTGCTAATAATAGGTGACATTTATTCAATTCAATATATCATAAAAACGAACTATTCCACAACTCCACAACTAGCCCTTCACAGGAAATTCGGTTACGTTACTCAAGCAGATTCAAGATTCGATATTTACTATTATTGTATCCATTGTATTTAAGTGGCCCCAAATTGTATTGTATTGTCGAAAAGTGAATTTTCAACACTGTCGTCTACCTGAAACACATGAAATGTTTGTAATTCTATACGGTGTTATTTCAAACGCAGGTATTTATCCCTGTCCTAAATGTTTTGCCTGTTCTCTCCCCAGTTGCTATTACCTCTTACAATATTTTTTAATTTCATCATAGATGTGTATTTAAGTGTGAACTACTTTTTCTGTGAACCCATGAATAGCATCTCTTCATCACCGCATTAATTTTAAATTTAAGAGCATTGAACACAAAAAAAAATTCTAAATTATTATATGGCGACTTGCTATCTAAATCGTTTCTTATAACTAAGTGGAAATAAATGGTACAATGGATCCTGCCAAGTAAAGGATATGGAAACGAAAACAATTCACATGGCAGGTTCAGAAAACGAACCAAATGAAAAGGAAACATCAATTGGAGCCCCGTACAATGGATTAAACTGTGCAATGTCGCACTTTCATTTAAAGAATTCCTAATGAAGGCGTTCAGAAAATAATTGGTTTAAATTGTATTTTGAACTAACCCTATATACATTATCACCGGTTAAAGGAATGTAGATGTGAAACGTAAATTGCAAAAGTAAGTCGTAACGTTAAGTAACGTAAGTTACAGATAGTTGCTCGTGCATAATTTTCTTGTTTACCTTTAAATCCCGTTAAATAAATGGGGAAATGCAATTATCTATCAAAACGTGGTGATTTTTTTTAGATAGCCAGGTTACTAAATGAATTTTCAATTTTCTCCAAACAAATTAGTAGTACGTACGACAGAACTGGCTAGCCATATACTATATAACTATGTCCTACCATAGTGATACCATTGCCTCGTTTCGCATTTCTGTCTATTTTCATATATACTTTCCTTTCATTAATCCAATTCCACGAGCTTGAGTTTTCATTTTCTCAAATCCTTGACTACTACTTCCAATTATCGAAGTATCGTCTGCGTCAATTTGTTTCTTATCAAGGGGGCACCCTGATAATTAAATTAATTTTATTAGTTTACAAGGTATTTTGAGTTCATGCAGCGTTTTACATAAAACAGTTCTATTCATAAAGCTGCTTAACCACATGTATTGCGTCCGTACGTAATCTCCCCGATCTAAATCCGAATCGTTATTCTCCTATTGTTCGGTTGGTGTATTCTGCAAGTTTATTATGTGCTATTGTTATAAGTATTTTTCACGATATTTAATAAAATCGACACTAATAGATAGTGAATGGATATATTAAAAGTATATTATACTAGAACTTAGTTCTGAAAAGTTGGTAAAAGATTGTTTAGAAGCAGTGCTTTTATGTGACGTGGTACCGTCAGCTTAGTGTCCAGGTCTTTCAAAGACCGTGCATCTGGTGCGGACATGAACTTTAATTTCGCAGATACATATGTGGGGATTTGGTCTCTTATAACGCTCTTTGTAAGCATGGCATACTGCAATAATCGACGTTCGCCCAGTTTCAACAAGTTTAGACGTCTAGCAAGAGGAGTTAAATGTCGAAAGCTCGGGATATTCAGAATAAATAAATGCACGAGTACTTAATCATTTGTAATCTGTGTTTATCTTCTTTAGATGTTAGCAAGAAATGTAATCAACACTTAAGAATCCACCAGCATAAGTGTGTCCACTGGCAGTAAATTTTTAAATTGAAACCCACCTCCGTATCAGACTATTAACATGACTAGAAAAACATAAGTTATTATCGAAAGCAATTCCAAGATTTCTTGCATGAGAGACGGCCGAGCCCAGGCAACCATTTATGGAAACAGTCAACACCTAGGGCTTCTTCAACATTGTTCTTCGACCCGAAGTAAAGCGTTTGAAATTTATCAGGTTTCATTTGCAGGCCATTTTTCAACGTCTATTTTATTGTATCGCAGGGGTTGAAGGTTAAATACATCTGCAGATCATCTACGTACATGTGGCCATTACAATGCTTGACAACAGATGTCGTATCGACCGTTGAGATATTGAACATTGTAGGCCCTAAGACAGAGCCCTATGGCACACCACTTTTTGCTATGCGTGTCTCCTATATACAGTCATCACCCGATTTCGTACCCTGTTGATAATTCTCGAGACAGCTGCTAAACCACTGCAAGGTGAAGCCCGATATTCCATAATATTTTTTTGCTGCTACACATTTGCGATTTACACTATTAAATGCCTTGGAAAGGTCCAGTAGTATAAGTGCCGTTGTCGTACTTCCATCTTGCCCGCGTAATATATCAAGTGCAGTCGATGCACTACGCGATCTTCGAAAACCTGACTGTACATTAGAAAGAATGTTGTTCGTATCTAAATACTCTGTTAATTGCTGGTGCATGGCTGACTCGGACACATACCGAATGGGCTTGTGGGGCGATATTGCGACACCTTCTCTGAAGCGGTGTTTTTAGGTATTGCAGTTTTCCACATGTTTGGAATCCTTCCCAATTCAAACGATTAGCTGATGATATGAGTTAAAGGTTTACAACAAAATTGTGATAATAGTTGCTGCATTTTGCCCGATATGTCATGTACCCCAACGGTATTAGATTTTTGTTTATATAATAGTTTTTCAACCGTTGGTGCGTCGATGGGCTTATATGAAAAGAAAGTATCTGGTGAAATAGGCGAGCTCTCAAAACCCTTGATATGAATTATGGTTTTGTGAGATGGAATCGATAAAATAATCATTGAGGTTCGCGTCTCTAATTTCATCTGGAATAATGTCATCGCGGGCCGATCTTATGGTTTCCCATTTTTTTTTTTTTTTTAATCAGCCCAAAGTTTTTGTGGATTCTTTTCGTTTTTTTAAATTCATAATTGTACGATCACGTTGGTTGGGAGACTTTGAGAGATTTTTAGAATTTGTTTGCGTTATGGTAGTTTCCTCTTCTTTCACATTTTAAATTAATAACTTAAATTATGTTGCAATATTGTACTTGTGTCTAATTTGATAAGAAAACATTTGTAGAAATTTAATGAATAAACCAATTTCTAGATGACATTAAAAAGGTTAGAAAAAAGTTTCCGTAGCTAGATTCAACGACAAAGAATCCACTTAGAAATGACTAATAACTTTTTTAATTTGAGAATATAATCCAATTTGATTAAGAGATTTTAAATTTCGTGCGCGTTCCTCGTTCTTGGAGCCGCAATATCCAGCGGTGCAATAAGGAATATGAGATTCCGTCACCGAATTAATGATTTCTGTCTTCTGGGCCGCAGCATCAGACTCCCGCCTACTAATTTTCCCATCCTCGGGCTAGCTGCCTGCCCGCCCGCCAGCCTACTTCCACTTGGCGCGTCATCTCCGGAGTTCCATCACCAGAGCCTGCCTCCGATGAGCAATTATGTTTTCCCGACAGCTTTTAATTTCGTGCCCTCCGCGTACAACTTCTGGAGTGTTCTAAATAAATAATTGATGAAATCCCGGGCCGACGCCGTCGACGCCGCATTCTCGCAGTCGCGATGATATAAGATTTAATTTAAAAACAATTTCCCCAGATGGTGCACGAAGTGGAACAAACGGGACGGCTTAGTAGAAATGTTGGCGTAGAATGCTTGCGAGTGCGGACGCTACGGTATAATTTGCAATTATGTACAACACAAACAATAATGAAATACAGTTCGGCCTCGGTTATAATCAGCATTCTGGACCTACAATCACTGTCAAAACGAAACACGGAATTAAAGTCACAAAAGGATACAGATCCTGTAATTAGTTTTTCGATGCTTTTAGAATCATAAATGTTTCCATAAAATAAAATTATTCGGAAGTTCTAAGGTTAAATATAATAATAATAAATAAATTATTTCGACACCCTTCATTGGTGCATTGGGTGCATCGAAAAATATTTTCCAAACAACAAATTAATTTGACAGATCACGATTTAAGTATAACGGGAATATTTCAGTAAAATGAAAAACTATTTATTTACAATTATTTGCAAGCTATTTTTAGCACTTCGTATTTTCAAACGTTTAAACTAATATTATAATAATTATAATTTTATTTCAATTCATAAAGTTGTTAGATGTTCCAACAACCTTTTAAGTAGTAATGCGTTGGTGTTAAATTTAGTCTCACGCGATTGTGTATATAATTGTAACTAGTTTTGAATAATTTTTAAAAAATAATAATGTTTGACCTAGTCTTGCGTCAGCCAGCCACCACAAAATATTTTCGGACGAAGTGAAATTGTAAACTAACAAAGTAACAAATTTCGATGTAAGAACCATCCGGTATTTTGATATTCAAACCAAGTCGCATTATTTATCGGTTGTCTGCCATAAAAGTAATTATATTATTTTGCAATTTCCGTTTTAACTCGTAAAGTGTGGTTCGTGCGATATCCACTTAATTTCGGCCGCGCGATGCGGTCGCATACAAAAAAGCGTTACGCCTGAAGGAAAATAAATATGCATCAGCCTTTGGTTAGATGCGCTAGTTTAAAAATGGATTAGAGGCCCGTCGTTGTAAAACCATGGCTGTAATTCGAACGTGACTGCAAAAGATCGAAAAAAGTGAGAGGGACGCAAGTAAACGGATTAGGCGATTAACGGTTACGTGTGTATTTTTTATTTCCGGGCTTCATTGGTTCAAATTTAAATATCATTAGTGAGACTTTTGCGAATGTATCGTGCAATTACGAAATGGTGCATTTTGTGTCGAAGGCAGTAAGTGGCATTAAAAGCGAAGCGTTGGGATCAATGAGATGTGGTATTTAATTTATTTTTTTACAAAATGATGCACCGTTCCGCACTGGACACTCTTATACTCATATTGATAAATTATAAGCACATTGTCGTGGTCACGGTGGTGGGCGTGTTAATCCTGCTTTAGAAGGCTCAAAAAATCGATTTTTCTTTATTGCTCAAATCTATGCCTAATATATCTAAGAATATGTATAAAAAGTTATAGCGGCTAATTCGCAATATTTTGAAAGATACAGCACGAAACACAGTGAGGTGTCGAGCAAAAAATATACGCACAAACGCTCGGTCAAACGAAGCGCGCGCCCCTCCCCCGCAGTCACATAACACCGAACTATGTACTGAAAAAAGTTCAATCGGTCGTTCGAACCAATATTTTGAATTCGCAAGAGCTATAGTAGGATTATAACGAGATATTCCGCAAGTAATCGAAAATTAACATTTTTCCTGATCGTAAACTTTAGAGCGCGTTTTCTCGAGTTTTCGTTTTTACGATTTTTCTAAACTGGGCGTGATTGCGAGAAAACTAGACAAGCAATCAAAACGAAACAAAACTTTTGTTGGCTTCAGTAGCATTCTATTCTATTTGAACTAAAAAGATTAATGAAAAAAAATTCAAAACAACTTTTTTAGCAAGTTGAAATGATTTTTTCTTCCTGCAAAGAGCACATTTATTTTCAAACCTGAGAAAAATCTTGAATTTAAAAATTTTGTTTTTTTTTTTAGTTCACATAGAAGAAAATATATGAGAATTACCATTTTCTTTGGTTTTTTTTTGTTTCAGACAAAAATTACGGGCTACATCTTTCCCACCGATTGTAAATTGCAATTGAAAGGTGTTGCACAAATGTGCATAAAAATCGGTTCCGTTTAAATATTTTTCTCTCGAAATATTTTTTTTTAATGCTCAAATATGCTATAAAATGCTCTAAAAAGTTCACTAGACTTGCTCTTTTTTTTCTGTCCTAAAAACGCTATTTTAAGGCCTCCTAAAGCAGGATCCCCCCTTAATTATATCTGAACCATTTATGGCTTCAAACCATTCCTCCACGATAATTGATCTGTATAAACTAATTATCAAAGGCCAGTTTCCTGATGTTTTCAAATAAAAATTTGAAAACATCTTTAACTTTTATAAGAATACATCTTCGATAATTTGTTCAGTTAGATATTGAAAATGGTGACAAGATTAAACCATCATTTCGGGTGGATATATTGCTTACAAAAATATGCAGTTTTCCTCCTGACCATATAAAAATCGCAAGTTTAAATTTTCATAGTTCTACCGTGAATAGTTTACCGCTAGAGAGCGCGCACACAAATACACCCACACACACACATACACAGGGGAAGTCAGAACGTTTATTTTCGTTAAAATCTCGAGGTCGCAAGTTATAACTACAATTTGAACGCCCGCCATTAAAAATGAATAATTTCAAGCAGCCATTATTTTTTTTTAAACCCCGTATGCAAATTTGTATACTCGCTGTATATGTGTATGTACATAAGACAAGTTTACAACTGCCGTAAAAACAGCGAAGCCATGATATCATTAGCACGAAATGTCCCAAGCAAAGGCAACATTAAAACACTTTTATCCTTCCAAATATATCACGTGATTCTTTTATATCATTCAACTTTGGCGAATACGGCGCTTCTCCCCACAATGCAAACGTAATTAGAGGATTTTAATGGAAGCGTTCCTAGTCGTAAACTTTTTTTTTTGAACAATGCACAACCGTTTGGAGTTAAATATATGAACACTGAAAACAGCCGTAAAGATAAACGTCACGCGAACAAAAAGTGTAGAATAAATAACAATATAAAGAGCATTTCAAATTCGTGTCATTAGTCACTTGCAAAGTACACCAAAATCCACATCATTTTCGCAGTTTAGGTGATAATTAAAAATACATTTATACGGAACATTTTATTCACTGACTAAAATTCATTCCTAACCCCATCAACTATGTTTCCTACACATATGTGAATGTCCATTTCGAACTATCACATCAATAATTATTTTTAATTGCATTTGTGCCCAACTAATTTTCCAAAACACGTGGATTTATTGGTATAAAATTTTCAGCTCGGAATGGTGAGGACTCCAAGACGGAAGTCATTGCAGCTCGACATGAGCATATCCCATGCGATTCACAAAAATGTGTTAATAAAACTAAGTATACATTAGTAAGCACGAAATGAGACGTAGGCTGCGTGTAACCACGGTAACGGTAACATCGGGCAACCCTTCACCATTAATGCTCCACCGTAGGATTAAATTCTAAAGTTCCTGCCACGTACTTTTTGACGGGGCATTAATTTTATCTTATTGCCTAACTAGGGACTAGGTCTTTTATTTGTAACAAAGAATAGACTAGCACAGAGACAGCGAAAGTGGGTTTAAGGGGGGATCCTGCTTTAGGAGGCCTTAAAATAGCGTTTTTGTAGGAATTTTTTTAGGACAGAAAAAAATGAGCAAGTCTAGTGAACTTTTTAGAGCATTTTATTACATATTTGAGCATTAAAGAAAAAATATTTCGAGAGAAAAATATTTAAACGGAACCGATTTTTATGCACATTTGTGCAACACCTTTCAATTGCAATTTACAATCGGTGGGAAATATGTAGTTCCTAATTTTTGTCTCAAACAAAAAAAACCAAAGAAAATGGTAATTCTCATATATTTTCTTCTATGTGAACTAAAAAAAAACCCAAAATTTTGAAATTCAAGATTTTTCTCAGGTTTGGAAATAAATGTGATCTTTGCAGGAAGAGAAAATCATTTCAACTTGCTAAAAAAGTTTAGTTTAGAATTTTTTTTCATTAATCTTTTTAGTTCAAATAGAATAGAATGCTACTGAAGCCAACAAAAGTTTTGTTTCGTTTTGATTGCTTGTCTAGTTTTCTCGCAATCACGCCCACCAGTTTAGAAAAATCGTAAAAACGAAAACTCGAGAAAACGCGCTCGAAAGTTTACGATCAGGAAAAATGTTAATTTTCGATTACTTACGGAATATCTCGTTATAATCCTACTATAGCTCTTACGAACTCAAAATATTATTGTTTCGAACGACCGATTGAACTTTTTTCAGTACATAGTTCGGTGTTATGTTACTGCGAGAAGGGGGCGCGCTTGATTTGTCCGAGCGTTCGTGCGTTCGTATATTTTTGCTCGACACCTCACTGTGTTTAGTGCTGTATCTTTCAAAATATTGCGAATTAGCCGCTATAAATTTTTATACATATTCTTAGATATATTAGGCATAGATTTGAGCAATAAAAAAATAAATCGATTTTTTGAGCCTTCTAAAGCAGGATCCACCCTTAATAAAGATGCGATAATTACTGTGGGAGCGACACAAAAATCAGAAATTTGTAGATGTTTATCGAATATATCAATCGTTTGATCCCACTTTAATCTTAACGAGTCCATCAAATAAAAAAATCTTACGCGCTAAACATGTATTTTAAGGAAAGAAGAGAAAGGAAAGTTAAGCCAATACAATTTTTAAGAAGGGAACAGAAGGTGTCCGCTAATGTTACTATACAGAAGTGAATACATAACCGAATGGTGACTCATGGGACCAAAATTGTGAACGAACGGCGATTGAAGTGAATCTCCCCTGGACCTTTTCGAGTTATTGCCGTATATCAGACACCAAACTATTGAGGCATGTTCCAGTTTAGACCGGACGAAGGAAAATATAACAACTTGATGGGATCAAGAACTCGATCACTAGTATTTCGGATTATAAATTCCAACGCTCTTAATGCTGCAGATATAGTATTAATTACGTGTGCTGTGAATGTTAGTCTAGCATCGAATGTGACGCCCAAATTTTTAATAGATGAACAGCGTTACAGTCGATTAGCTTCAAAATGATAATTATACATTATTGGGTGAACCTTACTTACATAAATCATTTACGAATATGAGATAAAATAACGGACCCACGTTGCTACCTTGAGGAACTACAGAGCTCGGTGTAAATAATTTAGATCTGTGACCCCTAAATGCTACATAATGCTCATAATATAAGTTTTTAAAGAAGAGGAAAACCAATAGACCCCAATTTACGCTAGATACTAAAATGATCGATGATACCAAACTCCTTTGTAAAGTCTGTATAGACTAAATATTGCCAGAAAGAAAAAAGTGTTAATACAGCAAAATCCGTTAAAACTGTTCTCTTGTTTACAAAACCATGTTGGTCATCGGAAACGAGAATTCTATTCACAAATACCTTTCAAATACCTTGAATCACGTTTGTGCGTACCGGACACGAACGAGTAATTTTCCAGCATTCAAGGAAACTATTGCTCGGCAGCTATGTCTGCTATGTCTTTAGAAAAGAGCACAATCCCTAGCTAAGAAACTATGGATGTAGTCATCACCCGCTGTATGATTTTTCTTCACTTTTTGAGGTTGTAGTTTTTGTCAAATCATTATCGGAGGACCTTGTGTAAACAGACCTGAGGTATTCTTGAAACTCATCAACAATTGGTGTATTCAATTCAGCGCCAGTAGTATTAGTTATTGAATTACGTGCCCCCCAGAAATTTTTGCCATCGATGAAACAAAAGACCAGAAATACCTGGGGTCATTAATTTTAGTCCACAGATTTGAAAGATAGATAATCTTTAAAAAGTATTCAGGAATTTTATGTAAGTGCTAAAGCAAGAGAGATGGAATAGTTGGCGGATGCTATAAGGGCATTGGTAATAAAGAACTGGAAGCAACTGATTATCGAACGTAGAAAAATTGCGAATTGTAAAAATGCACACCTAGATTAATTAGTACGAAGGAATGTAAGAAATATGTTGACTGATGAATCTAGGATGGAGGGGATTTTAGTAAATAGCTGCTGATTCCAAGGAAATCAGCTTTGACTATAATTTTGTGGTGCTAAAATTAATTTGAACACTAGATTTAAAGGTTCGTGTAATGGTAGTATTAAAAAGATAATAATAAAACCAATAATAATACTGTTCATGAAAGCAAAGGTAATTTTATTGATAGTTATTTGTAAACATTGATATGCACCGTAAATTTAGAACAATTACTCCACGACTTCAATATACCAATAACTTGCATCGTTTACCATCGAATTGTCTTCAGTGTTGCAAATGATATTCCTATTTGATTAGTTATTTGAGCATGACAATAGAAAAAAATTTCATGTACGTGTTTTGCCTTATATCCAATCCTAAAGCGATCAAATTTTGCCTGCCTGCCTACAAAGTATAACCACGATCCTATGAACGCAAACGAAACCAAATACGTATCAACTAAATGTGCGAAGGCCGAGTGATGGTTTCGTAATACACGTTGCGTATATTTACAGTACATATCGAAGCAATTTATGGCAATTATTGCAAAGTCGAATGGGGAGCAAAACTCAAACAGTACCCGCACTGTTGCGGGGTTGTTCTTTATTGAACAACATCCTTACGCTCGTTATTTACAGACATTTATGAATAAGAGCATTGAAAACGTAAATATTTTTAATCTACTCAAA
This sequence comes from Geotrupes spiniger, assembly GCA_959613385.1. Lineage (NCBI taxonomy): Eukaryota > Metazoa > Arthropoda > Insecta > Coleoptera > Geotrupidae > Geotrupes > Geotrupes spiniger. The sequence continues at coordinate 11,684,233 of OY390737.1, read as the reverse complement.
TTGTGTGGTGGAAACTATCTTCGGACAATTAAATCAGTATATCATGCCAGTGATTGAATTTCACGACTTTATCCTCAAAAATGTATTGTATCTTTATGCGATAATATCATTGCGTTTATACGTACAATTAAATCCATTAACATTTTTAATTTAATAGTAAAATTTCCATGCTTATTCGATTCGATTATTATTTATGAAATTCTATGAATATTTATTATTTTTAAGTAAATATTGAAATCGATGGATGGCATGTTGTAAATTAAATAAAATCGTATTAACATTTAATCTATGGCGAAAAATTTTGAACACTAAAAGGAAGTTATTTCAGTTTAAAAACATTGAGTAATAAACGTTTAAAAAAATGAGTAATGATCGAAAATATTTGATACAAAAATGTATCTATTGTTTACATTTATATTTTTATTAAATGCCCAGCTTACAATTTCGTAAACAAATAAATTGAATTTGCAATAAACTTTTAAATATTTTATCTGGATGGGCAAACAGTGAAAAATATTTATGAATCTGCAAAATATTTAATTAATATTAATGTGCAAACGTTCTGTAATTATTATTAAATGCATCGTTCATGTATGCGTATACATTATATATAAATTGTACTGCAATCGGCAAAAAGCAACGTTCTTTAGTTTGAATCAATTTCATGTAATTAAAAGTATTTGTATATTTACATGAACATGTTAGTGGTCCGCTGTTCTAATTGTAATTTCCAGAATCCAGGCCAATACATAATTCAAACAAACCATAGCTAATTGCTGATTAAGTAGCCAATGCTCAAATTTGCCAGAAGTAATTAATAGTTAATGCAACATTACGTACACGGTCGGTTGGCGTTATAAATCTGCGCACACATTCTACATTTACCACAAGTAATTTATCAAACCTATCAAATGAAATAGAAATTTCGAAATATGTCAGCAAAAAATATTGTTGGCCGAAAATTTAAAATAAAAACCAATTTGAAGATTTTAACGGATTTATTGCATATCCAAAAAATTAAAAATTAAAGCAACCCGCTTAGGACACAATTTCCCTTTTACCATTGTTATTACCAGTTACGAGAAATTTTATTATACAGAACGTGGCTAAAGATTTTTGGCAACACAAAGTAAATTGATTTCGCACAAATGGTGTAAAACCAAACGTTAACATTGCCAATGATTCCACGAAACTTTTGCTTATAATATAAATGATGAAAGTTGCTTAGAGCTAACCGAGTATTTTATTATTGTGTATATAATGTTAATGCAAGCAGTCATTGAACATAATATGGCATCATATTTAAATATACTTAAAGTAACACCACACGCATGGAAAGTGGTTACCTAATATGGTGGAACAAATTCTGGGAATTCGTAGCCAGAGTGAATCAAATAATAGAAATTAATTAATTAATTAAACATATCATATATCGATTTGATCTGAATTTTAGTTTTCGCACAAGATAAATACAACTACGCCAATATTTTTTATCGATGTTTAATTTACAACTTTATCGACTCTATCGCAAATTATTTTCCGCCAGAATTATATAGATATCAGATTGCCCTCGAGCAAAATTTCGACCATAATAATTTACCGTCGCTGAAACGGCAAACACATGCCAGCCAGAGGCCGGCGAAACTGAAATAACGCGCTCTTGCACATTACAGTCAAAGGAAATCCCCGTCATTCTCTGTCGATTCGCAGAACGCACCAACGCTTCCTTATCGACCGTTGGAGATTTACGATGCAAAGTATCGCCGTACCGAACCGGAGTGCGAAGCTACGAACCATTATTCGACATAGGGGGAACAGAAGAATGCACTAAAAATAGATTTCTCGATAATGATATTACACAAGCTACAAAATGCGAAACTATGGTATGTGATGCTCACAAATATATGTAGGCGTAGATGAACAGACTATATTTTATTTCGGAAATAAGTAAAAATAACTCAAAATGTAAACACGAAAACACAATATAATTTAATAAAAATGAAAATGAATGTTATTACCATTTATAAACTGTAGAAAAATAGAATAGAATTGGTTATCTCCTATTAACAATGAGCCAACTGATGACGACGGTGTAGTTCAGAACAGTGTATTTATTGACCGGAATTTTCTCTTGCAAATAAACACACTACCTTACATCAGAGCAGTCGATGTCTATGAAAACAGATGCGAGCAGTAAAAGTTGTTGCAATCTCACTTAGAATTCTTCACAGAACAATTAATGTTGTCATTGATGGATCCTAATTATTAGGTTCGGGCTGAGCTATTAGGTTGTCAGCAATACAATCTTTATTGCTGCATTTAATGCTTTCTTTACAGCATTCGATTAGTTTTTCAATGTTTTCAATGGCCCCCTATTGTGCAAATTGCATTAATAATAAGATAATAAATTATTCATTTAAGATTATCACTGTGAATATAAGTATAAACATGTAGTAGTAGTTGAAATATCAAACAAACTATAAACAAGACTAAGAGATAAAAGAGAAGGAGACATACATCGTAATTGCAGTATCGTGGCTGTAAAACGGTGAGTTATGTGTAATTAATTGTTTGTTAAATTAAAGAAAAGCGCCGATGAAACCATTCGGTGTTGATTTAAACGGATACGATGACAAACAACAAGCCAACTACGAACGATACCACGAATGTCACGGAAACGATATTGAATCCATGAGTTTATAGAACAAGAGAATCTTTGAAATACGTACTTCGCTGAGAGACCATCACAAATAGATTATTGGATGAAGAACAGACGCAAGCTTACAAGTCAACATGCTCCCCTGTACGTATACATATGAGTACAGAAGTACGCCACTAAACGAATGAACCTTAACAGAGCAGTACGTGTAAAGTACTGAACTCGCCCGACACCAACGCATAAGTCTCTGATATAACAAATGCTCTATAAATCATTCCCATACAAGGTGGTCGATCACTAGATTAGTCAAGTAGTCGGATCCGCTGGAAAAGAGGCCCAAGGTGTCACTAAACTTTGCCGCAAGCAAATTCAGAAGTTTTGGGACGAAAACGTACAATAGTCGTAGGTACCAGGAAGTGCTAACAAGTGGGAAGACATCACTGCTAAAAGCCGATCGAGTAGTGTACAAGGATGCGAGTTGAACGGCCAAACGAGCCGCTAAGGCGCAATCCAAAGTCTTATCGAAGACGTAAACACAAAGGCAGATAATAGGAACATCTATCGAATAGTTAGTAAATGTTAGACTAATCAGACGACGAAACGCTATGTGAACAATAGAGGGAACACTATGATAATATCTCGAATGTAGAATCTCCTCATCCACCCATACTTTATGCATAGCGATACTTGGACCAGTACAATCGTTCAGCATAGTCGAAGTTAGTGAGCCAACGAAGAAGACGAAAGAGGGCAAACACTTCTTCCTTCTTCCTTGATGATACCGCTAGGCATCACCTAACATATCTACTTAGTCTCATTGTAACCACTGCAACCGTACATGAAGATTGGAAGTCATCAACTACAGTGCGGTATACAAAGGGTAGCATTGCTGGTTATTTCAACTACCAACCGATTCGACTACTTTGCCAAACCATGAAAATATTCGAACAAATCCTTGATTAGCTATGTTAAGTACCGACAGACAATACACTACACCGTCTTTGACCTTGAGAATGCCTTTGAAAGAATTCCCCACTAACTCATTCCTCCGAGATGATAGCGTTCCAGAAGAATACATATCGAATACACATCGTGAACTAGTGTAAGACGAGCACTAGTCGAAATACATCAATCCCTGGTACACCAGGGTTGTGCTCTATCTCCTCTCTTCTTCATCTTATACTTTGACACTATCACTAAAGTCTGAATATACCACCACATTGGACGCTGATGTATGCAGATGGCGTCATCATAAGCACACGAATGAGATGCCTTACAGGCACATAATTGGAAAGACAAACTTGAATGACTCAATTTGATGAAGACAAACAACAACATCAGGTACGTATAGTCGTTGATAACGAAAACCTTGTCAATATTTGAAATATTCAAGTACCTTGGCTCTACCATCTGACACTCTGGTGACACTAAACCAAACAAACAAACAAAATTCATAATGGGTGAAAAATTTGAATTTCCTTTTTAACAGAGAATGCTCGTAAACAAAGTTCTATATTTATGTATATTTAAACATTGTGAATTAAGATCACGTCTGGCAAAAAAAAGCTGGTGCTCTGTATCACTGCATGTGCCAGATGTTCAAATATTTAAAAAATACAAAAAGTTTAGAGCGTTTGCTTTGTTTAAGTCAATTAAAGTCAAATAATAATTAATAATTCATTCAACTTCATGCTTTGAAAGAAAATACTCATTTAACCTCACTTCCCAAAATACTGAAGTGCACAGACGTCTAAAATTTACTCGCATTTATGACGAACGAGAAAAAAACATATTCAGAGGTTACACACCACCAAGGGGTGTAAGCATTGATGCATTAATACTACTTTGCGATGGAAAACTGGACTGTGCGCTGTATGCCCTGCGTCTAAAACGTTCTCGATTGGAGTGAAGTGCTTTCAATTATCCTCAAGTGGTTACGTCTACTGGTCATCTGCTCAAACCGCGCATTTGGGAATATCTTTTGAATCAAAAGTATTCAAATGCATTTTTGCATGTCAGTGGAAGTCTCATCGTTTATTGCGGCCGCGTAAGCATGTTTTCAGTTTTAATTATGAAAGGGGAAACTAGTAACGTGCTTAAGGCGTGAATAATAATTAATTAGATGTTTAATTTCGGAACACTCTGGAAATAAAACAGTCAAAACTTTACGAAATACATTTCTTCAAAAATAAGTCGCAACGATGGTATGTGAATAAAAGAACCAATCGATTATTATCAGATCCAAGGAAGTATAATATGCAAGTTATGTAAGGAGATGTTAATTGACCAAACTGTTCAGCGGCGGGGAATAGGGCAGACCACTCTCGTGTTCTTAAATAATGCAATTAGCAATTAAAAATTAACGAATAAGACGATTACTTGAAAATAAATATGAAATACGTCAAGGGAAACTAAAATAACAATAATAGCAGTAAAAAAGATCTCAGACAAAGTTTTAGGATTTTACCTTCACACACCTTATTGTACATCATGCAATTCTCAGTAAATATAATAAAAAAATAAATACAAAAACATTTAAAAATTTTATATCTACTACAGAAAAATATTTTGTAAACACGTTATATTATTTTCAAATATGATAAAATCGTTAATGTTGTAAAATAATTGATCATACAAACAAAAAAATATTCACGTTATTTTTGTATCTTAAGTTCTTGTCGTTGATAGACCAATTGGCTAAGTCAAATATGCAAATATAAACTTGGCCACTCCACGCGTTTCTGAAATAGTAAAGTCCTCTATTTTTAGCCGGGCGAAAAATCGCCAGAATGCCTAAATAAAAAGAAATTTATGACGATCCGATAAATTCCCACCGAACGCAGGAAAAGATGCAAACGCAAAGCCATGTAACCCATGCACGTTTTATTTATAAAACGCTGACGTGCACGTCATGGCGCATATTAAACCAGACAATACCATAAAATTTGTGTACTGTGAACACCGGTTATAGATTTCAGATGTTGGCGTGTCAAAGTGAGCACTGAAAATTTTATTGTTGAAGACGTTTCCTTACAAATGACGCATAACGAAAACGCCATAACATGATCCGACGTGTAACACCGCGCCGAAGTCGAAAGTCGTCGAATACATTTAAGCTTCCCGTTTCTGAAGCAAGCCGGATTTTTCTAAAAAAACTCGCGCGACTGATGCAACGTAGAAATTTCCTACTTTAAATACAAAGAGTGTATTTTAAGCGAAATATATAAATGTAGGATACATATGGTCCATGAAAATATATTGAATCAATAAACAAGGATCGTTCTATTTCTAGCGGATAGTTCAAACATTTTTAATCGCCTTCGGTATTCGGGCAACGAAATAATAAATAGACGGTGTGGAGGGATAAGAGCCGGATGACGGGCGTTTTAAAAATAATTACCTGACCGAAGTATACCCTACAACAAATCTTATAATAAATACCAAGGCAAAAATTTCTTATGGCACATTGATATTAACAACTTTGCACTTCATAGATATAAGGCAAATATAAAATAGATATAAAATATAACCAATGAAGTTAATTGGCATGTTTTTGTATTCCCGGTATTTTTGCAGAAATACACATTTTAGCTTTTTATTTACATTCCGTCAAATGCATACGATTGTGCATAGTTTTATGTCACCAATCAGCTAAGAGTTCACTTAAGAAAGAAGCACACAAATCCACGCCGCAGTTTTCACCAGAACGTATATTTATTGTTTGTTGTTTTAAATGTCAATGCGTATGTGAAAGAGTTGGTAAGACAGTTATCTATGTTTATACATTATTATGTGCATCCCTTTGCATCCATTTGAAGGTACTGTGGACCCCCAGATGTAATGAAATAGCGCCTACATAACATACTTTTTACGAAGTTTTAAGGTAACTAGTTAGCTCTAACATAAAAATCAGCCCTCCCCCCATTTCAATCCTGGCTATTCCAATGCAAGATTTTTCTTCACGTTCATCACATAATTTGCTTCATCATCTGGATGGATCAATAATTCATTTGTGTAAAAATATAAATTTAACCATGAAATTTTCATGAAATTATTTTTGACCATCATGTGTTTCCAAATACCATTAAAATAATTCCAAAGCATTCAAAATGCATTTAAATTGAATTTCAGTTAGTGATAAATTAATAAAATTATCTACAACGCAACGTTAAAGACATTCTTGTTGCACAATCTAAATGGAAAATTTCAGACATAAACGCAAGATTGTCCACACAGGGTAGAAAAATATTAAAAACACAACATATTTAGAGTACTAATGTGGAGAGAGTTTTGTTCTAACTGTAAGTCGTAATAAGTCATTGCAATATTAATAGGTGATTACTATAAATCAAAATTCAGGCAGTAGACATGTATAAGGTTAAATGAAGGTTAGTATTTAATCGAGTCACGAGAAATGTATATCAACGTTACCGATGACAAATGGTTTGCCTTAGCATGATATATCGATTATAAAATGAGGCCGAATTAAATTTCCGTTGATTGTATTAGATAAAAAAAACATGGGATGCAAATATTTGCCAAATATTAATTTCATCACAATAAACAAGACGAATGTCATAGTCAAGTAAGATATTGACGTCAATGACGAACAATGTTTGTGAATAATTATTTATGTCAGTAAAAATGGATTTGCTATAATTGTGTTCAACTTTGGTTAATTTAAACGAATCATATTAATTAACATATTAATATTTTATGAAATATGATAATAGAGTCTATATGATTCAGCAGCTGGTGCACGTTGCAGTAACACTTCGTGCCTTACTAATATGAATCAAATTGATGATTTAATGATTTAATAGCGTGTATTTAAATATATTCAAGATCTATGCATAGAAAACCCAAGTTTGTTTGTATATATTCGTTTTTCGCGATCGTTTTCAAATCATGATTAACTTGGACACAAAAAATACATTTGCAACTTTATGGATTTTTAATCCAATGACATAAATTCGTTTGTCACATTGTATGCGCACGGGGAAACTAATCAGTTACTAACAAAGTTTAATATTAACATTCGCATGAAGTTTGCGGTTTGATTGGATTTCCAAAACGTGATCCGTCAGTTGATTATGTTTTCAAAATTATCTGGCATTTTCGCTGTTGCGATATTGACAAATAAAAATTGCGCCATGAAAATGGCTCTGCTGGCGCATTTTAAATCACATTGTATTGATTATGAACGGCACCGGTATTTTAAACAACAAAAAGCTTGAGGATGGCGCTATTGAATTATTCAGAGCACTTAGCAGAAATACATTTCGTATAACGTTAAATAAATTGAGATTATAAATTTTAAATCTGAGGAACTGGACACTTGAAAAACTTTATGAAGGAAAGTCATGTTTCATTCGTGGAGCAATAATGGCCATCTGTTGTATTATCATCATACCAGTACAGTATTATCGGAATTTATTCTGGAAGTAGCAGACGTGCGCTCTCGAGTGGTTATTTTCGACTCGCAATAACTCTTCTTTGGCCATAAATAAAATTACTAAAAAGGAAATGTAGGTCTGCGCGAGTTACGTGATTTACATTGATTCGGTAATTTTATTAAGTCACGTGATTTTGTGAAACCACTTTGTCGTGATTGTCTAACCCTAACTAACATTCGGGTACAATTTATAAAACATTCGCAAAATAAATCTGCTCGGTTATTTGTCACTAATCTACCATCATTGTTTTATAGGATCTTTTATTGAAAATTATTGAAATACAAAAAAGTTTGTTATACGAAAATAAAGAAGATAATAAAGAAATGAAAATATGGAACGATGAAGAAGGGAAGAAGATGCTATGTGATAAATTAGTAGTGTCACTAAATGTAATAATTCGATTCATAGAACTACACCACTGTTTACACAATTTATTCAAGACAAGGGATAACCTGGTCCTTAATTTGTTTCATATTTTTCTCTACTTATTTAATACACTTTCTTATCTGTTATTAAATGTCTACCTGGTAATGCCATAATATTTCTTAGGTAATAACTTAACAATTTCGTCAATAATTGCTTAGATTTTCACGTCAGAAAAGCCTTTGATATCAATACACAACTTTTTCGTATTCCATCGTTCTCTATTTATTTTGCATTTTTCATTATCAAGTATCTTTCTTTGTTAGCAACTGCGATTGTGTAATTAAAAATATTGTTGTTACTTTGTGGTGACGTCTGCTTCAACTTTGTTTGTTTGATTTTCTAAAAATAGTTTCAAAAAAGTGAACTATTACATTTTATTTTCATTCGTTAATGCAAAAGTAAGATTTAAATGTCAGTTTAATGTAAAAGAAATACCAACTTATTGATGCCATTTTCATTCAGCTATATCTTTCTTTTTTCGAATAAGTGATGCTCAGGATCTGGTTGTAAACTGGTTGTAAACGCATCCAAATGCGAAAAAGTATAGGATTTCGGCAATTTTGACTAAAATTTTGATCAATAACAATTTTAATTAAAACGTATTCATGCATTGCATCCCAAACCTTTGAAAACAATCAACTGCATCAGTTCAAACTGCAAATATTGTTCAATTAAAGGATATGAATCCTACGAGCGTCAAACTTTATCCAAATTCTTTAGAAACTCCCACTCTTACCAGAAGTGGGTTTCAAACCTAACCATATATGTGCGATTATATCATAAGTCATATACGTTGTGGGAAAATTTTCGTCGAGTTAAAAATAAATGTAAATGACTTTCAATTTAGTCATTATGCTACACACAATTTCATTAGCACTGAAACGTGTTCCGTAGATTTCACACAATTTGCGCCGTTATATCGTAGAAGCTTGAAATCTGAAAAAGCATTTATAACCTGGTTGGACACGTGCCCAAGCGAGAAATTTCAAATATTTTTCGCAATCAAAATATTTCAAAGAAATAATTTATATGCAATAACTGCTGAATGTTAGCAGGGTATGCCATGCCTCAATTTGGCAAAAAGTGGATGTCCGAAGTTGGTGAACGAAAATCGTACAATCTGTGAAAGTTCAAAAGAAGGGGTTGGAAAGTTTGCCGAAAGTTTGTTTTAATGTTTCTCATGAAACTGTAAGAATATTGCAGAAAAAGGACTACAGTACCGCAATAGACAACACGTCCACGTTGTACAGAGAATCAGTTACGAAGAATTCAAATTCGATATTTAGCAAACAATACGCATCCTCCCTCACAGACACCAATAAAAAAAATTATCGAGGTAATGTTAAATACAAAGTCAAGAAAACATTGAAAATTCTAGTTTGGTGGGCCAAATGGGAGAGCGGAGTTTTCAGACCTTATATTGGGCATGTGAGGGTGATGCAGCTTATGCCAACCCAACCCGATAGTGTTAAATCAAAAACCAACAAAAAATTAATACGAAATTATAGTTTGGTGGCCTAAATCGGAGAGGGGAGTTTCCAGACATTGTATTGGGCGTGTGGGTGGTAATGCAGTTAATACCAACGTTTTTACCGAGAAACGGCTACCAAAGTTGCTCCAGTTTATTAGTTCGACTCATCCACGTGATAAAATAATCTATTGACCAGCCTGAACAAGATGTTATTATGCAAGAACAATTACCAACGATTAGAAGCTGAAAACATATATTTTGTGCCAGAAACTAACAATACGCCGAATGTACCAAAAGCTTGACCCATTGAAGATTTTTGACTATTGATCAGAAAACTATTACATGGTGGGAAGCTGAAAATGAAGTGCAACTAATCCCGAGAATATATCAAAAGATAAGAGAAATTGATATGAACATCGTCCAAAACATGATGGGACAAATCAGACAAAAACTGCGTACCATTGAAGACGTGGTCCCTCCTCAGTATCTTAGATGTGGATTTAATTAACTTGCTGTAAGGTGAAGTTAGTAAAGTCATCTAACTAAATTAATTATACTTTAACTATTTGAAAAAAATTATGTGGCATGCGTTGGTCAAACGAACTGTTGTACGAAATTGCGTGTTCCTTGACGTTCTTGCGATCAAAACTGCGTCATGCTAGGGCAAGTTGATAAAAAAGTTACTTGACTATGAAGGCGTCAAAATATAATAAAAGTTTTAGATCATTTTTCAATATAATCGTCAGTACTATGGGTTTTTTATATTTAGCAATGAAGGAAATAAATAAATAATAATAATAAATAAACTATGAAAATATATATAAATGTTTTCTTGCTCTCAAAAAAAAAAAAAAAAACTCAGCCACCCACGTAAGTTCATCGCCGATTAGAAATCTTAGTCCCCTCAACTGCTTTTTCAACTTCCTGAATAGAACAAGGTTACATGGTACTACGTTAGGGCTGTAGGATGGATGATGTAATACTGTGAACTTTAAATCCTTCAGCGCATCCTGGACAACACTGCACCTTGCACTGGCGCATTGTCATACAAAAACAGAACACCTTTGTTCCTTTACGATTTTCCATTATGGCCTGTTGCAATTTATGTAAAATATCAGCATATAGTCGCCCTTCATCGTGGTCTTATATAGCAAATAGGCTATCAGTAAAATTTCTTCTGAATCTTAAAAATTAGTGGCATAACCTTGTTAGCCGAATGTTGGACCCTAAACTCCTTTGGTGTTGGTGAGCCCTTGTATTTTTATTGCATCGACTCATGTTTGCCTTCAGGATCATAGTGATGGACCCACGTTTCATCGCCAGTTACAATTTTCTCAATAATTTCTTCCTCTCAAAGCTCCAACTCGACATTGTTTATCGAATGGACGCGGTACGCATCTGGCACTCACCTTTGACATGCCAAATTATCATTGATGACGGTCCAAACACGTTCCTTGCTAATTTGCACATTTTAAGCTAATCACATCAATTTTATTTCGATGATCTTCAAGAATAAAATGTGTCTACTTTAGGACGTTTCTTTGGTATTGGCTGATGTTTAAATTCTATTGACCAACATTGTATTGTCTTATATGAAGGAAAGTTCACCGACTTCTTTATATCCATTGGCACTATTTCCTTCATTTGTGCGAAATTTTATGATACCGTGGTTTTTCGATTATTAGAAAAAACACAAGACGTCACTAAAAAAAAAACCTAAAAAGACCATAAACAATTTGTTGGTGGTAAGATTCATGCCATTCGCATCGAGAATTTTCTATTTCCGTGTTACTATTGGACAATTTATCAACTTGATCCAAATAAACCTGGGTTTCTAACATAATTGGCATAGAAATCGATTTCATGAATATAATATGGCAGTAAAAGAAAAATATGAAATAAACCTCAGTAGACGACGAATATTAATCATTCAATTAAGACATTTTTCGTGCAGGAGAAAAGATTTATTTAAGTTGAATTTCATCTTGGAATATTTTCATTAACTTACCAAATACGATTTAAAATTGCTATCGCGAAGATAACGAACAAATTTATTGAGGAGCAGAAAGGTTCTTCAAGAGAATTCGCTTTGTGGCATCCATTAATTGTACTCTTCTCATTAAAAGCCGAGTTTTGATTATTCAACACCTAATTAACTTTGCTTGAAGTTCTTTTCGCATTTCAATCAGGCGACGAAATATGTGGAATGATATTCAAACAGTCCCTTAATTAAGGGGCGTGTTGGGGTGCGCATAAAGTATCTTAATTGAAATTTAAATGAATCCTGACGCAATTCGTGTGTTCGAGGCTCATTTTAAATTCGAAATTTAATTGGCAGAGACTTAAAACATCTGTTGTTTTCGTCGAATGGGAAATAATTTCGGAGTTTCCTTAACGTAATTGTTCTCCCGGCGATTTAATATAAATTCCTGGGTTAATTTGCAGTTTCGATTCTCAATGCACGCGCGATAAAATTAGAAATTTTTTTTTTTTTGAAAACTTTAACCTCAAAAGCCAAAAATAAGATGAAATGCAGACTCGGGTCTAAACAAAATAAGTGAAACCTAACGTTTCAAATTGCGCGTTGTAAATCTTTCTACAAAACAAGTTGAAAAATGTAATTGCATATGAATACAGACCAGTGCGGCGTCATAGTAGGCGAGTAGTTCTGGATATATGAGCATGTCGTAATCCATTGCGTGAACAAAAAGACGAAGCACACTCACTGCAATACAAAAATTTATATCGTCGGTTCCGGTCGACTTCCTCTACGAGAAGCGCACATGAACTAAACGCACAAGAGTTTTTTGGGCTACAGCGGACATGTTTGTTTATGTTACCGCCTCTAAAGTAAAACATACAAGTTCACGCCGAGCTGTGTAATTTTCATGTACGCGTAGACGAAAATAACCCGTGCGGTAAACTGCTGTGAAATATTGTGATTATACGATAAATTTCCGAAAAAAAACGCCGTATCGTAAATCTATCTTAACCTTATGCGTTTTATCGCGCGATTTTCGGTTGGTGGGTGCCCGTGCGCGCCGTTTTACTCGGCTTGCAGTGCGGTCCGTAAGTGAGATAACCTCTGTAAAGTGAAATACATCTTGGCAGAGCCGGCGGGTGGGAATAGGAAGCCAAGAAATAGAACCAATATGTGCCAATCGTGATCGGTTCTGTTTTCAGCTGTATCGAAAAACCGTCCTGTGGTTTCTCGCCGCTAATACAATTTGTATTCGCGCGTGTTTAACTTCACATAAAGCTTATCAAATTCGATTGTCGCGCGAAATACTTATTACATTATATTTGAAGACACTATTCTAAGGTTTTCTTGTACAGCTTCCTTGCAAAAACATTATTTCGCATTTAATTCTAAAATATATCTGAAATAACCGAACTTACTTATTCATTTCAGCAAATTGCAAAATTAATTAATTATTATTGGATATACAGAACTGTATCCAGGCACAATTGTATCCTTGCTGAATATATTTGCCTTACTTTACACCGCTTGAGAGTTGTTCGTATCTAACAAGAAGGGTAAAACGGTTGGTCCATCAATCTAAGCCGCATTCTATTAGCTAATTCGACCTGCTTTTTTACAGTTCGTTGTACTTTGTAATGCAGGATTAACATCATTAAAGTAGTTCATCCTGGGCTTTTGAAAATACTTCGTTTCAGTTCAGTGTAAAACTTCAATTTCGATTCAAGGTAAACTATATAAATAAGTTTAACAAATTTTCTTGTGGATGTTTTGAGATTACATATATAGTTTAAATGTTGGCAAAAAAAAACAGTATTGTATCACTACACGACATATAAAATAACAAAGTTAACGTCTGCTAGTTACACAAACATTTATTATAATTGTAGACAGTTTACCAAATAATAAGAATTAATTATTGATTAGTGTTTCGTTCATAGAATGTTTACATATCCCGATCAAATTAGGTTTTCATTCCTGTCCTTACTTAGATCATATCTACCAAATTAATTAAATTATGAATTACAGATAAATGATCCTGATATCACAATTTGTTGATTTTTTTAAATATTGTATTGTAAGTACGACAAATTGCGTCTTGTATCTAAAGCACCAGCGTTACTTCTGTATTAGATCGAGGACAACTGCCGAATATCGCTAACATTCGAATTACAAATCATAACGCCCTTAGTGTTTCTTACATATGTGTAGATTTAAAATGTTGACCAAGCGGTTGTAAATTTCACTTCTCATTTGCAGTTAACCATAAAATTCATCATTAATATAATTCACTTTCAATTCTTCATGCAGGGAGTTAATTTTTAAATAACATCGATATTGCATCTATTTTTGCATATATTATCTGTTATAGGGACCCATAGGTGGTCCAGGATGTGTTGGGTGTTATTGTCAGACGGAGCCAGAAACTCTTCTTTGGTATTATCTTAATTCATCCAATTTCCTGCTTTATGCCAATTTGCTTTTTGTGGAGATTGAAACTTGTAAGTAACTGAAAACCACTACATTTTATTTAACATAGGGTAGCATAGGGTTCGTTTAGCTAGTATACTGCTTCAAAGTTCTTTCAAGAAAAAAATATTTTGTCCATAACGACAGAACGCTTGGATCGATTTGGATAATATTCGGTATTGTACTCCTCACGGATGTAGGTCATCTTTTAAGGTGATATTAGTCATTATCAGTAGACCATTAGTGTACGAAACAATGGTAACCTGGCATAAACCAGTCAAAAACTTTTTAATGTGAAGGCCAATAACTTTCAAAAAAATAGTTTCAGAAAGAGGCGTTCAATAGTATTTTTTTTTGTTACTTTGTAATTGATGATATCTGTTAAGGTTTAGACACAAAAAAATTAAATCTGAGGGACCGCGCACTGCATTTCTTAAAACAAATGTAATCTAGCAGTATGATATTCTAAGAAATAAATAAACATATGATATGTATTAGTGAGAAGTAAGCGTACCTTTAATGACAGTAGCTGTTGTTTATCAATTGTGAAGTGTCTCAAATTTCTGTTGGTGTTAGCTAGTGATTTTTAGCAGTTAATATTCTTCGTTATTTCCGTAATAATGGCTGTAAACTACACTAACGCTGAGCAAACGGATATGTTGATGGTTTTAGGATATTGCGAAGGAAATTGTCGCAGAAGTGTTAGAGTGTACAACGAAAGGTTTCCAAATCGTTGCGTGCCCAATCATAAAACTTTTGGAAACATTGAAAGACGCCTTCGCGAAACGGGAAAATTTGCACCGAGCACAGCTGATCGTGGACGTGCTCGTACAATTCGCACCCCCAGGATTGAGGAAGAAATTCTGGAAATAGTAGAAGAAAATCCAGAAATAAGTATTCGATGCTTAGCATTGCAAGCAGGCGTTTCAAAGAATGGTGTTCATAGAGTTCTTAAAGAACAATTGCCATATCCTTACCATATACAAAACGTCCAGGAGCTTTTGCCAGCTGATACCATCGCGCGTCTTGAGTTTTGTAGATTCATACAAGAAAGAAGAGCTGAAGATGTCAATTTTCATACGAAAATTCTCTTCACTGATGAGGCGTACTTCACAAGGAGGGGTATGACAAATTTGCACAACGAACATGTTTATGCAATTGAAAATCCACATGTCTGCAAGCAACGCCACTTTCAACATAAGTTTAGAATGAATGTATTGGTAGGGATAATCGGCAGTTTCGTCATAGGCCCTGTCATTTTACCAAATCGTTTAAATGGAGAGAATTATCTAGACTTCCTTATAAATACCTTACCAGATTTATTGGAACACTTGCCGTTAGATCTTAGACGCGACATGTGGTTTCTACACGATGGAGCACCACCTCATTTTACATTGGACGTTCGGAATCATCTTCATGTACAGTTTCATAACAAATGGATATGCAGAGGAGATGATGCTCCTGCAAAATGGGCACCTCGTTCACCAGATTTAAATATTTTCGATTCTATTATGTGGGGAGCTCTAAAAGTCAAAGTGTATTCTCGTCCTATAAACACACAGGACGAACTTTGGGCCAGAATACAGAACGCTTCACAATCCATTAAGAATAATGCAGAAATGTTACAACGAGTACAATTCAATTTTTTGCGTCGAATCAACCTTTATATCCAGGAAGATGGTGGTCACATTGAGCATTTACTGTAGATCTAATAAAGTACACACTTGTTACTAATAAATATCATAACAAATTGCCTTATCGTCATTTATTTCTTAGAATATCACACTGCTGGATTACATTTGTTTTAAGAAATGCAGTGCGCGGTCCCTCAGATTTTATTTTTTTGTGTCTAAACCTTAATAGATATCGTCAATTACAAAGTAACAAAAAAATACTATTGAACGCCCCTTTCTGAAACTTTTTGAAAGTTATTGGCCTTCACATTAAAAAGTTTATGACTGGTTTATGCCGGGTTACCATTGTTTCGTACACTAATGGTCTACTGATAATAACTAATATCACCTTAAAAGATGACCTACATCCGTGAGGAGTACAATACCGAATATTATCCAAATCGATCCAAGCGTTCTGTCGTTATGGACAAAATAATTTTTTCTTGAAAGAACTTTGAAACAGTATACTAGCTAAACGAAACGAAATTGCATATAGATAAGTTTAGTTAAATCTTATTTTCGAACCAGGAATATGTGGTGGACAACCTGTATATTTTCGAAATCTGAAAATTATTTGCCCAAAAATTCAAGAAAATGTTTGGTATTGTGTTATGTAAGATTTGGTCTATACATATTTTTATAAATATTGAAGAAATGGAGGAATTATTATAGCTATTGTAGTTGCTTGCCCTTTATTTTGACGAGATGTTCACTGTATTGTCTTCACTGGTTGATTACTCAGGGAACAATTAACCAATCAAATAGCCTAGTGATGAATGAACCCGGACTCTTTCCTTATAATAATATTATAGCAGTATCTCAGAACATTTTCAAGGAATTACAGCAGTGTAGTAGTATCGTAACTGAAGAAATTTTGCGTAATGTTTCTATGAGATCAATTTTGATAAACATTAGTTAGTACGATTCTTTAAGAGATATTGAATGCGATGACTGGAGGATATGGCAAACACGGCTGGATATCATTGGACAGGGAAGTAGTAAATGTTGTTTAAGAAAGCCATATATAATCTAAAAAAGAGGCTAAGATAGAGAAGAATTGTACGTGAGAAACTGGAGAAACCAAGCAAAAGGTACAAAGGTAAGAGAGCAGATGACGTGGGCTAAACCCACTAAGCATTCCAACGTGAATTATAGCATCTGTCTGAAAACGTCGGTTATGTGCAAAGTTAAATATTTTCAATATTTTGGTGATCAACTATTGCATGCATTAACGAAATTTATAAATAAAACGGCAGCCAAACTACCATTCAAACCGCATGCATAAAATTATACCTATTATGCCTGTGCTTGAAACGAAAATGCTGAGATTATGACGGTGGATTTTTCGTTTAATTTGCTTTTATTTTCTAATTCGCTCATAAAATAATTGTTTCGTGGCAAATAGTTAGTTTACTATCATACTCGTGAAAAAGAAACTAATATTAGTTTAAATAAAAAAAAATTACTTAAAAATTAATTAATAACACCATTCATTTTTAACAAATCTAGATACACGAATCGCACTTGACCTACTGAATATTGTGTGCTATATATTTTATAAGGATCCCATCGTTCTAATATTTGTCGTTCCCCTTTATTAAGCGTCAATGTTTTACATACATATGTCAAAGCAGGTCTGATAACTGTTCCTTGATAAATTTTTCGAACGTAACAATTTGTTCAACGCTCCTGTTGCATTGTGCCACTTTGGTATGTTAGTCTTGCCTCTATTTCCTTCCTGTTGTTGTTTTCTTTGATTATAAGAACTACCAAGTAAGTACAGCAGTGTATTCGTTCAAATTTCGATTTTTGGTCGTTTATTACTCTTGCGGCATTTTGCAAGTCTCTCACTATTATCCTCAAGCGATCACCAGCTTACGCCAAAATTTAGTGTGTGTTATACATTGTTCCCTGACGATTTATTTGTTCTCTCCGCATTTAAAACTGTTGAAAGGGAGTCATGCTGTCGCTAATTTTCTATTTGCAAAACTTCTTATAAAATTCTCCTGTTTTACGTAAAGGACCTATACTTGACTTTGTCCACTTTTCTCGCATCTCTTCTTTGTTCCATATTCCTACTATCAAGTCGTATATTCTTTTCTGCAAACCATCTCCTTGATATTTAATTAGTTCTGCGACCATGTTGTTCTGCGCTTCTACGATTTTTTACATTTTTATTACATCTGTAAGTCCCTTCTCTCTTGGTGGATGTATTTTCACTCCCTTCATCTCATTCCCTCTAGTTCGTCTATTTGCTCCGAAAATTTTCGAAAAATTCTTTCCACCTCTTTATTACCTTCCCATCCTCCGTTCCTATTAAATTACCATCTTCATCTTTGCAATATATTTGTTTGCTTTGGAAACCTTCCTTTGATTCTCTGACTTCTTGGTAATCTTCAAATAATTTATTTAAGTTTTTATAAGTTGGGTACCATTAGCAAACAAACAAATGTATTGCCTTGATCTTATTACAGTAATGCACTATAAAATATCTTAAAGATTTTTATATTTGTAAATCAAATTATAGTATCAATGTCGGGGTTTCTCGCATAACCATCGCTATTTACGAATTGAAGGGACAAAATGCATATTTAGGCATTTTGTTGTAAATAACAATCATGTGATTAAGCCTTAATGCTCTGGATCTCGTTCACAATTCGCGAGGTAGTGATCATCTCGGCCTCACATAGGGGTACGCGAAATAAATTTTACAAAAACAATCGTTACGTTAATTAAATCTATAAAGCCAGATGATATAATGAATGATAGTAAATATAATAAATGATAAAAAACATCTAGTTGCAACAATAACACATTGCCTTGAAACAAAGTTGTCATTGTCGTGGATTAATTTGTAAAAAAATGTCAAGAGAGGGTCAGTATAAATATCGCCAGCAACAACACTTCGGTGAATGTGTTAAGTGGTTGGTCATAGTTTAATTTTTATTAACACATTAACGAATAAACTTTTATTAATATGTTGTTATTGTATATCATAAATATCCTTGTCATAATTTTTTTGTTTTAAATTCCATTTAAATTAAAAATATAGTTTTGTGTATTTAGGTTGACTTTATGATCGTCTACTGATCTTGGGATCACGTTGGTACATAATGAACTTTTTTGCTGCATAAAGTGCCCACAAATTAACTTTTTAAGCGACTTTTATGGAACACTCGGCTATTAACTTAAAGTGCAGTTATGAATGTGGTGTTTATTGCCCATACATGTGTTTAATATGATAAGATATGATAAGATATACTAGTATATCCAGTGGCTAGTGGTTCTAAGACATGTTTGTCTTTGACGAATTGTACGTACGTATATCCCACAATTTTTACACCAGTGGCAAGAAATCCAGCCATACATCGCTACTTCCCACGAGTATCCTGTATTTGTGTCTTCAATGGACGACAATTTTATATATGCCATTTATAAATGACACATAAAGCCCCGGGAATCGATGCAGAACTATTCAAACGGCAAGAGAAAACATGGACGCAAATAAAAGAGAATCGGTAAATTCTTTAAAGGACGACTTTAGCGAAAGTTTCCCTTCTAACTATTGCGGCTAAATTGCCTGGAAATCTGTAATTCACTAGAATTCGAGCCAAGTTATCGATATATACATATTCAGATATCATAATTTTATATTTACAACTTTCATCAATATTTATGTTCCGATTTCCCTGCGATATTCCGAGAATTTTGCTGCGCAATAATATTATTTTGTTTCTCGAATATATGCGGCACAATTCGATAAAAGTTCTTCAATTAGGTTTAGTATTTCGGCCGTACTAAATTTAAATATTTTTGCGAAAAAAATTCTCTCATAAAAAAGCTTTTAGCGGTGCGTTTGGGGTTGAAATGTATCCTTGGTGGCTGGCTCCCGTAATTTTGGGGCTCTCCGCAGTTACAATTATATCGTTCACGATGTAGTTTGTTTGCGTCATGTTCTTATTTGCCCTAACAAAATATTTGCGAAAATGTTCAGCGTAAAAATTGAGGCCTTTTAGCGCTTAAACGCCGCTCAAAAAATTAAAAAGTTTCTTGAGAAATGCGAGTGAAAAGTAAATACAATGGTGGGCGAACGCAGAGTGCTCGGTAATGAGGGTGGAGGACTTACCCCTGGCAACGTGTGTTTCTCATGCAGAGCGTTCTGGGCGTTGAGGGCACTCTCCGGGCTGAAGTACGTCAGGAATGCGCAACCTGTAATCACAACAGACTCTCACAACTGCATACACACATGGCTCGCTAATAACATAAACACTAGACACTACACATTCTTGCTCAAGACTTAAATTTAATTTAACAAATGCAATAATTTCGTGTAATTAGTTGGCTCGCGCTGCGCTTTTTTCTCCGCTTGAGTTTGTTTCAAGTAACGCCGACCGCGGCGCATCGGTTAAAAAACGAAAAGTTTGAAAAGGTGCGTTTGGCAGAAATTAAGTCTAATTTGTTGCCTTTGCCATTTCCTAAATTGCGGAAATTTCTGAATAACTGCATTGTTTCATATATAAATGTTGCATTAGGCGAATTTATGGCCAATGTAAATTTATAACCAAAATACATAATTCCAGTGTATCCCTGACTAACTTTATTAATATTAACACAATGTGTCTGAAGCCAGAATCGTTATTTTACTACTATTGGTGGTGGGTATTGTATTTGGCAATTCAAATGTTTGGAATACTGTGACTGGTCTATGTATGGTGTATTTTATGTCACAAATTAGGAGGCTTCTCGTGATATACTTATTTATTTATTTAACCATTCAACAAGGCTTAACCCAACGACAGGATGGGAAATTGAATTTATTATGAAAATTTGCATATAAAATGCATACCCGACAGAAACACAAGAAAAGCTCATCAATAAATGTTTTTCTTTATATCGGCTACATTGGAATATTTATATTAGGAGGGAAATATTTTTTAACATTTGCTTATGAGAAGACAATTGAAACGTTAAAGCTTTTCTGGAGGAAAATCTACGGACTTGAACATTTAGAAACTCACGTATAATTATTTTCGAGTGTATCCAAAGAAAAACTATCTTGTTGCATGTATTCCAATAGGAGACTAAATACCAACTTCCTTGAAACAAACGCACTTTAAGAATCGCTTCTGTATGCTCTCTAAGTTGTTAATGTGTATGTCATACGAACGACACCATATAACACATGCATAATCAACTAGTTTTCTAATAAACAACGAATATAGTACCTTAAGTGTATTAGCAACGCCAAAATCTGTCACAGTTTTAGTAATACATACTAAGGTTTTATTAGCTCGCATATTAGCTCGCAAGGACTACTACTAAAGAAATAACAGTCAATGAAATTTCATTATTTTATTAAGAAAGGCATAAAAGCAAACATTAGCTAAACGTCCTGAATAATTATAAATAATGTTACTTATAAACGAACTTATAATACATGAATAACCAGGAATCTTACTGCCCTTGCCATCAACAGTGATGTACTAGTATGCCTGTTTATATTGCTTGTAGTGGGTATGAATAGGCGAGTAATTTATAATTATTTATTTAATTTTTTATAATTAATTTTTCTTTTCATATTTAAAAAATGCACACTTTTCTGTATAATTATCTATGGGTGTTGTTGTTAAACATGCAAATATTTATATATTTATTTGTCCATGTCTATATCACAATTATTCAGCAATCATTCTTTGTTGTGCCTCTAGTGCAAATGGGGGGGTAACACATAGAAAAAATATGAAATATAACCAACAAAATAAAGTCAAAACACGTAATAATAAAGAATGATAAATGAAAAATAGTATCAACCGAAATAAAATATAATCGAACCAATAGAATAAATGAACGATATTGCAAAATGATTTACATTTGAGACAACAAACTGTGGACTCAAATAAATTTGTTATAAATATTTAGAACACAAATAAAAAGTTACAAATAACGACTGTTACCCAGTTTTCCATTTACTGCTTAAACTTTAAATCCTTTCTGTGCGCGATAAAGTTTGCGGTTGTATTCGTGCTTATGTCTATTTACTCCCATTCGTGATGAAAGAAGCACGTTAAAGCTAACTCACCTGCACTACACGGATCCTCAGTGCAAAAGAACGCTCTTAAGTGGAACCGACAAATGCATAGTAACGGTGCGGCATTGTCGCTGCACACCGGCGTTTCATAAAATATTATAGATAACATTTATTCATTCGATTTAATCGACGCGAAATAAATAAACTAAATAAATGTGCAATACGAGATAAAGCTCCAGTGTGGTCTGCTTTAATAATTTATCAAATATTTCATTTTCACCTAGAGGTAACTAAATAAGCTTACACGAGGGATACATTTTCAGTGTCGGTGAGATCCTCTCTTAACAAGACAACCCAAAGGAGAAATATAAAACACATTTTATAAAGATAAGAGTTTGCGAACTTTACGCTGTAATACGTCGGCCAAATTTATTAAAATTACTCCTCGTCAAGAATTTAGATTGAAATAAATATTTCAATAAATTAAGACATGCATTTTTTATAAGATTCCAAACTGAGATGGTTTTAAAGATACGACCGCGGAAGTATTAATTGAATGTACATTAGGTGTAGTATTTTAGTTACTGCAGATTTTTAAATTGCCCCAAATATGTAGTAAATATCGAAATTAATAAAATAAATCGTGCAAAAAGTGAATTATTGTTCGGAAATTATAGTCGAATTACTTTGCGGCAGACGTGTTCCAATGCTAATTTCATTGGAATATTGCGGCGAATCTCAATACAGTGGTTTGTGAGGTTGATAATGATATCCTTCCTAGACGCCATCTCCCGGTAAACTGATAATAGGTTAGATAAGCCGGTCCGGGCAGTTATTACTCTATCTGGCCACGTAACATTAACGTGCTAATGTATACAGTATAGCTCCACCTGCGTCTTACTGCTTCTGAATTATATTGCGAATATATTTACATACATAGGATGCAAGGCTGCACAATTTATGTTATTCAATTAATACGTACCGAAGATGAATTATCGGCGAATGTACGCAGGAACTCTTGATCTATATGCGCGAATCATTTATCAACGCCGGAAAATTGATTGCGAATCATTTATTCCAATTGCGCCAATGCTCGGAGCCAAGCTTTTTATGGTCAAATATTATCCAAGTCAAAGAACTTGTTATCACACTTCTTTTTAATGATTATAAATATATTATAAAGTGTAGTTACAGGAAAATTTTATTTTCCGCAAATTAATTTGAAGTAAATCAAATACCTAATGAATTTAGAACAATATTCTAAATGAATAGTAGCGGTCGATGATATGTGCGCCATTTGGTTCTGAGGAGGGATGTCAGGAAAAATAAAAGCAAAATTACCAGGCAACAGAAAAATTGAGACTAAGTAACAGTTACATTACAATTATTCACAATAATGACAGCGATCATATTCAGGACAATAGCCAATCAAAAAATACAACTTAACTAACAAATAATCTACCCCTATTTATACAACGATTATTTTTATCGATCCTCTATACTAATCTAATTTTACATTAAACAAATCCACACATCCACCGATAAAAAAACTAAAAAACTCATATCCATCTTTCATTACTTAATTTTATTTCATTTTAGATACGTATTATACATTTTTTATTTAGCTTTCTTAGGAGGGCAATGGGGGATATAATGAAAAGGGGAACCAAGAGAAGGGAAACATCTAAGTGGGAAGAAAGGAGGAACAAGATGTTTGAAAATACAGGTGTATCAGTGTAGGAGGCAGAGGGGGGAAGCAAGTTGGAAGGGAGATAGTAGATATATGGATACAGATTTAAGCACAAGAAAGGGAAGGGAAAATAGCGAAAGCAAGGTATAATCCAAGCCAAGATACCAAGGAACAAAAGTGAAGGGGAAAAACCGGTGAATTTGAGTGAGGGCAGGCTGATAGAAGAAGAGAAAATTTTAACCAGATTCAGATGCGGCAACGCGGATAAGGCAAACAAGTATTGGATGGATGAGAAATACAGGAGGTGATTAATGGGGACATTATATAGAAGGGTGCAAAGAAGTGAGATTGGAAAAAGAAGAGAATACGATAGGAAAAGATTGGAGAAGAAGCATGGAGAAGAATACAGGGGGATACTCTTAATAAAGGGGATGAAAGAGGAGTGTAGCAGAAAGAAAGGGCGGGAACTGCAGAAAAAAGAGGGACCAAAGGAAAACAGGAAGGTGGGTCAGCAAGAGATGGAAGGACGGGGCGCAGCGGAAAAGATCATTTCTTTTGTTGTAATGGTTTTTTGTCATAATTTTTATCTGTGCTAAAAGTGTGTTCCCAACCTGACGTTATGCTGTAATTAGGTGCGTATATTCGTTTATGCAAGTTTTGTTCTCAGAATGACCAACATATGTTCCCCTGTAATTGTTACATTGTCTTTGTATATAGTATGTGTGCTCCCACTTTGTGATCTTTTTGAGTTTAACTTTGTAAAATATTTTTTTTATAGTTGGTTGCGTGTGATTGAGCTACTATGTTGGGTTGGGTTGTGATTGAGCTACTATGTTGAAGCGTTTCTTGAATCTTTTCGAGCAAGTTCTCTTTCAATGACAAATTCTACTCTATTGTCCAAAATATGGAACTGGTGGGTGTTCCTCTGTATCAACATCAATAGCCAAACTAGTAATGGAAGATTTAGAAACATAAGTTCTTAATAAAATTAAAAACAAAAATTTAAAATAACCCTAAACGCGTCGTAGATGAGTGCATACTATCCAGTCTCAATAACAAAGAAGCAATCATTGTCAAAGGATTAACAAATTTCACCCAACATTACAATTTACAACAAAGAAAAGAAATAATTAAGTCAATAAATGTAGATTTCCAAATAGTACACGGTGAAATATACACCGATTGGTTCACCAAACCAATCTACTCAGTTATATATTTTAATTACCAGTTACGTGCCCCATATAAACTAAACACTATTAGCACAATTTGGTGGATAGATGCTACACTTTTTTGAATTTTTGGATAAAAACTTAGATAAAATAAAATAACTATCCCAAAAAGTAATTAAGGCCTACGTCAACAAACGGTTAAGAAAATATAACTACAGAAATGAAAATAATATATACGTAGACACCAATATTAATAAAAAAGAAAAAGAAATATATCTCCATAAATTCCAAACTTGTCCGAAAATATTCAAAAAAGGCTTCAACATTTCAATATAAAATAAAGAAAATATCAAATTATTATTGTTAAAAATAACTAAATAGGTTATTTGAAAACCTTTCCCAGTTCATATAGTAAATTCTGAAGTAGGTCTCAACACCATACCCATCAGAACATTTTGGGCTTAAGTATTACTAAAAATGATTTATTAAGCGAAATGTAATAGTCTTGTATTTTACAGTCACGAATTTTTACAATAGACAAATTGTGATAGAAGCAAAGAATCGGTTTTCAGTGACTTTATTGAGAGAACGCAAGCATCTGTATCATTGGCCAACGATTTTTTTTTATTTTTTTCTCCGAATAAAACCAATGTATAAAACGAGCGAAATGTCGACATAAAATTCATAATGAAGGGAAACCTCAAAACAGTTAGGGTGCCGAAAAATAAGGAACTCTGTGAACCACAGATTGTCATACCAGTACAGAGAAGAACAAGTAATTAATGAGGGTCGCTGAACGAAAGAAGCCTGTGATTAAATTGGCAGATGAAAGGCACATACGCAGCGAAAATATTTCAAGTTGAAATCAAATAAAATAAAAATATTATGATAAAATTAAAAATCAATCAATATTGACTCTATTGAAAATTATCACAACATTTCGATAATACAATCGAGAACGTCAAAACGAGCATTTTCGTTAAAATTTCGAGTTCGAGTTAATAGTCATGATACTATACTTTCGTATACATAAAATATAAGAATTGAAATACATTTTTTTTCATGTTTCTAACGTTGTATAGAACAACAAAATAACAAAATAAATCTAAGACTTGGAAGACCAACTGCAATAAAATCTTTAGAGCAATGACAAAAAGTATAAGCCTTTAGATAAGTACCAACCAAAACACTGGAAGGGTGGTTCAATTAATCCTTTCACCAAACATTAATTTAGAATTACATAATTTATATTAATATTTTTTGGAAAGTATCCATTGTTTTGATATATAGATGTATCATCCTTAAAAAAATGAAAAATTAATAATAACAACAAAAATTAAGGTAAATATAACACCAAACTAGTAAAAACGATGAAACCATGAGATTTTTCCAGTATTCCAATTCGCAATTCAAATTTTGAGACGTTATTCAATGCAAATGCTTGATCCCGTAGCCCCACAAAAAAAGCTAACTAAATTTTCCAGGTGTAACAGTTTTCAGCAGAAAACCTTAATTAAATAATTTCAGTAAAGTGTTGTGTGCGTTTTTTTGGTATTTGTTATGGAAAGCTCGGGTCGTGCCCTTCTTCGGCGTTACATCAATCATTCTGAACGACGGGGTGTCTTTTTTATCGCCGCCGCGAATAGCTGCAAGTGTGGAGATGCCGTGACTACAGTGTTCCATTTCAGCGAAAATAAGATATGATAACGGCGTAGATGTGTGATAAAATTCTCCTCCGTACTAAACGACACGCAACTACGCCGAACAGTGCATTTGAAAAAATTAACTCCGCTATAATTTGCCGTCACGAATGGCTTCGTTTAATTATTTATACTGTATTTTTAATCGCTGTATAATAGGGTGGGAGATACGCAGATAAAGTTTAATTGCCATTGTATTATGTAAAAAGAATATTAAAAATATATATATTTTTTATACGTAATATTTTAAGACCTTAACCTTTCAAATTATAAACTAAGTTTAAACAGTAAGCGATAATACTTTGCATGATTATCGCGACGAATTTTAATTGTCCTAGCGGTCTTGTAAACACGTTTCATCACGCACTGCGATGGCTGAATTTATTCATCGTAGATAAATCATAATGTTTCCATGCTTTGGTAATGAGCCGCTGGATTTCGAGAGCGCTATATTTACATAAGAACCAAACAAACATTTCCGTTTTGATCTGGGTAAATTGGGCGAAATTGCTCCATACGATTTAATCTAATCCGCTATCGATTAAATAAATGTTTATAGTGCGCGTTTATTCTTATTGTTCCGTATTTCAATGGAAATTTTGCAATATGAAATTGGCGTCGAATTAGAAATTGTGAATAATTAAACTAATTGCTTAAATGAAAACCGGATTGTAACAATATGCTTTTAAAACCCATTTAATTTAATTTGTGGAATTTGTATATATTTATTGTTGAATTTTAACGAATTGTTTGTTAATTTTATCGTTACAGTTGTTATTACTTGTTTAACTTTTCCGTTCTTTTGGCAGAAATTTTATGAAAAGGATCAACTATTCCAATTGTAGGGCTAGAATTTAATAGGTCATAAATATATCGTTCTAGGGTTTATAGGTCAGTGAGTGATGACGTGGGCCAATCTTTCATATTCATGGAGCAAATAAGAAGTTGAGAAAAAATATCTGAGACATGTTTTATAACATTTTAATATATGGAACGCTTGTGTTGAATTAGTTACTTGATTATTAACGGTTTCGTTCATAACGATTTTTATTTGTGCGAGTTGTATTCTAAAATTATTCACACTGTTCCATTAGTTCAAATGCCCTAGATATGACTTATAGCATTTTCAAACAATGGTAATTGTGAAATCTCACAAAACAACTAACATATTGAAGAAATATGAAAAAAATAACAAATTTTACAAACTACTTGAACATGAATTGGGACAATATGTGTATAATAAACATATTACAAAAAAAAAAAAAAAAACGTACAAACCAACATATCTAACCAGAATATTCATATGTGGTCAAAGTTAGCAACGTTAACCTGTTACCAGTAGGGTAAAAAAATATTAAAATTTGCCTTAAGTCTTGCACGATGTATGAAATATTTATACATCTACAAAAATATCTGTGGCCCTAATTTTTTTAATAGAAAATAATATATCGAAAGTTAAACTTCTGAAACACGTCATCGTTACAGTGAAATTAATTTGAGAAAAAACATTAAGGATAGAGTGCTCACCGTAACCAAAGTCAAAAAGTACGTACAAACGATTTTTAAAAGACATTTAAAATGTTTAGCTTTCTTTTCCATTCTCAACTGGTTAGGAAATTCGAAGCGACACGTTTCACCGTTCATAATTTTTACATAACCGAGATATGAACACCAACATTGAAATGGATTTACGATAAAGGAATTGAATCGGGGTTGACTGTAATGCCATTTAATGGGGGGTTACAGGCATTAAGGAGAATTATAAGGGTAGGGTTTAGGTTAGAACTTGCAATTTTTCTTAAATGAACGAAAAGTGAATATTTTAGTACGTGCCCCATATTTGCCAATATGGGGCAAATCTTTTAAGCGGACGCGAAAATATAATCTTAGTAAACCGTAGTGATTAGTGACAAATTGTTTATGGGTATGTAGAAAAAAAACATTTATTGGACCAGCATTGGTTGACCACTACGGTTCACCACTAATACAAGAGTAATTCCAAGTATATCATGAGAAATTAATTAATTAATTATAATTTTAATTCATTTTGTATACAAAATTCACACCATTTTGATCCATAAAATGAATATTAGATAGTGTGTTAAGTAAATGTGACTATTTATGTTAATTTCATGCACTCTAAAATGGTAAGTGATTTCTCATTGGTTGAGTACCATGTTAAACCTAGCAGTCAGGAATAATTAAATTAAAATAACGGATGCGTCAAAGAGAATGGAAACTAAACAAAACACCTAGAGGTTTCAAAAAAAATAATAGCAATTGGTTACTTTAAAGAGATTTTATGTAAAGTTGCTCGAACAATGTTCTATTCTGGAGTCGATATAATTTTTAGTCGGATTTGGTAAAAAATTAATAAGACATACTACTATGTGGGAATTTTATTCCTCATATGGGCGAGTAAGCAATTTTTTGTAATGTTTCATTGTGCTTTTTGAGTTGCATTAACAGCATACTTGTTTACACCGGCACCTATTTATTTACACCACTAATGTAAAAACAAAAAAGTAATTTTATGAATATCTTAGTTTCATTTCGAAATTATTAATTTGTGTATACACTATATTTGACGTTTTCTTGGCTTCATACTCAGGTTTTCTTATTTTCAATTAAATCGACTAATTGTTTATTATCTGTAGTGAAAGTGTAACATTTGACTAATGATTTTTAAAATACGCTTTTATGGAGTTAGATAGACAATATGTATTTGCAATGCGGTATAAATTAATGAAAAGAATAATAAATAAATTATTGTACATATATTGAATGAAAAATTTATTTGAAATAAATTGCAAAACAGATTAAAACTAAAATAAAATGTTTAATAAGTTTGGAAAGAAATAATAATTATTACTACTACTCCTCACTCATCACTCATATTTAACTTTGTTCCTTGGTTTGTAATTATCATCATTGTATTTGGAAAGAATTACTTGTAAAATAAGTCGAAGCATGTGTGCTTGCAAATCTTTAAACATTTGAATATTTTATTTATTTATTTTATATTTTATTTACTTATATACATATGTGATAGAACATATATTTATAATTGAAACGCGATGCGAACTCATCAGGGGAAATTTTAATTCTTATACTTACATAATAATCCAATATTCGCGATCATTGGCAGCCAAGGTACATTTAATATTAATCAGAAAGTTAACTAAAATTAGTTACGCGACCTTTCAACAATTGCAGTCCACTTTTATCACGTAAGTCTGGCATATTAGTATTTATAATTTACACCGCTAGTTAGGGATTACATTATTTTCAAATTTTAACGAACGTGCGTCAATAGTTATCGTCTATGTCACGTATATATTTAAGTAGCTTTATTTCACGTAATATAACGATAGTTTAATTGTACGATTCGTATTCACGTTCACCAGCATTGCACACCGACGCGATAATAGGTAAGTACTGATGCGACTCCGGACCTCTCGGACGACTTCAATCGTAAAAAATGTTGCAAAAACTCATCGCTAAAGGACATATTATTGAGTCCACGTACATACGTGGTATCTGGCAAAAATATCCACCTTAATTTTAAAACTCGAATTGTTCAATTATGAATTAGTAATCGGATTTTTTGTAGCAATGATATACCGGGTGGAAAGTATCAAACCCGAACATAGCAGAATTGCATTGGAATATACTTTTATGCATATACCTGTCCCCATTTCCACCGATAAAACTTATAATGGCATCAAATGAAAGAGAATAATAAACGGCGTCAATTGATACTAAAATCTTCTCTTAATACCTTATCATTAGTTTTTTACAAAGCAATTAATATTAAAAACCCAGGTGCTATAAACTATGGGCGGCCGTGCTTCTGTCGGCACAACTCACTATTTGTCAGATTTGACAACTGCATAATTGATTTAAATTGCTTTGTAAAAAACTAATGATAAGGGATTAAGAGAAGATTTTAGTATCAATTGACGCCGTTTATTATTCTCTTTCATTTGATGCCATTATAATTTTTATCGGTGAAATGGGGAGCAGGAATAGGCATAAACGTATATTCCAATGCAATTCTGCTATGTTCGGGTTTGATACTTTCCACCCGGTATATACAAAATTCGAACACGTAGTTTTAACTGAAAGGAAATATATCAATCTGCTTTATTAAATGCAACTTTATTAGATTCAATTTTATTAGATGCAACTTTATTAAATGCAACTTTATTAGATATCTAAAATTTTGGAAAGACCGATAGACGAATATACTCAGTGACATTTAACTGCACCACCTAGAAATGGTGGGAATTTTTGGACCAAATTTGGCAGGAATAGTGGACTAGTCCAGGGAAATTTTTGACGTTTATGTCATTTTTAAGAGGTGGTGATAGACAAGCAATTATCGAGTCATTTTTTGAATTTGTTCCACTTTTTCGAATCCCGTTCTTTAGTTTAAAGTGTTTCAAGTGTTTAATGATGCCTAGAGGAAGGAGACCTCAAGTTTACCAGCAGTTGAGTGACTTTGACCGAGGGCGGATTGTTGGTTCACGAGAAGCAGGTTTTTCGTTTAGAGAAATCGAAAACCGTTTGGGACGGCACCACTCAACAATAATGCGTGTTTATCAAGCGTGGTCTGAACATGGGGTTGACGTCGAAGAAGAGGCACTGGGGCTCAAAGACGAACCAATGAACGTCAATATCGTAGCTTAAGACTAATGGCCTTGACAGACCGATTCTCTACAACTAGATCAATAGCTGATTAATGGTTAGGTGAGCAAGGTCGTCCGATAGGCTTGCGAACAGTTTATCGTCGAATAAGAACCTTTGGCTTGCTGTCTTACCGCCCACATCTTGTGCTACCCCTCACTGCTCAACATCGCCAGGAACGTTTGGCCTGGTGCACGGAAAGACTTCAATGGAACTTGGAGTGGCATCGAGTTGTCTTTAGTGACGAATCGCGATTTTGTTTAGGAATGCATGATGGTCGGATGACTGTTAGACGAAGACGTGGAGAAAGGCGCAATCCTGATTTTTCGATTGCGAGGCATGTTCACCGAACTGTGGGGTTGATGGTGTGGGGTGCTATTGCTTACGGCAGTAGGTCACCCTTGCTCTTCATTCGGGGCAGTATGACCGCCCGACGCTACATTGACGAAGTGGTAGAACCACATGTTCTTCCATATCTTCGAGGGCTGCAAGACCCACTTTTCCAGCAAGATAATGCACGACCTCACGTAGCAAGGGTTTCTCTTGACTTCTTTGAAGAGGCCAATGTTAATCTTTTGCCTTGACCGCCAAGATCTCCCGATTTGTCGCCCATTGAGCACGTGTGGGACATGATGGGTAGAAGATTGAGGAATCTACCGAACCCACCGTTGACAATAGAAGCTCTACGGCATGAAGTACAGGCTGCTTGGGATGCATACCCCAAGAAGCCATTGATCACCTGCTGGAATCAATGCCAAGGCGGGTCAATGAGTGTATCAGAAATAGGGGCGGACCAACACATTATTAAAGAAAAATCAAAAAGATGAAGTGTTTCCTTTATCAAATTTTAATTAATTGTTACCTTAGACTAGTCCAATGTTTCTGCCAAATGTGGTCCACAAATTCCCACCCCATCTAGGTGATGCAGTTTATATGTCACTGAGTACAGGTATGAGTTTATTTTTTCAGCCTATCAGTTTTCGTCATTAAATTATTATAATATGCAACGATTTTTATATAGCTTTAATTTTCGACTTCATTTTTTTTATTTGCGTTGTGTTTTATTTATTCTAAGTCGTAGTCGTTTTATTCAAATTTTACTGGGTTTATCTTCCATTCTCTAAATAATGTTATTTTATTTGCATTTGCTTCATTTAAAAATTTACCTTTGGTATGATTTAGTGTCATATTTTTTTTTCTTATCGAAAACGAAAAAATACGTTAACACTATATTATACCATGGCAAAATATTAATATTTAATTTATTGTGATTCATTGTGATACTCTTACTGTAGTTTTCGTAATCATAATGTTTATGCAGCAGCACATTCCTATTGCAGATTTAATACTTCAGTCATGATGTGAATTCTTCCTAGCAGTCCACTAAGGTTTGCTCGAAGTATTGTCAAATCTTGCAATTGCTAGGTAAAAGTTTAGAACTTCCATTTTGTTATTCAATAACGAATGTTTAGCACCGCGCATTTAATAATGGTTTTCAATTAACATTAACCACCGCATTGCAAAGGTCAACAAACCGTATTTAATACACGCGCAGCTACACCGGAAATAGAATGATAATAGTCGAAAATTAATTTAATACGTTAGTGTAACCTGTGTTTACGCAATGGCATGTTAAAATAAACAACCCCGTGACAGATGAACTTCTAACGTATAAACATAAGGTCGCTGTGCTTCCACACATGGCATGGTCCTAATAATATATTCCACACGGCCATTTGACACAATATATGTGTATACGCTAAAGTTTATTTACATATTACGAGCTGTAAAGGCAGCAAAATGGAAATTGTTACATGGTTTGATTAGCAGTTTGAACTGACTGAAAATGTCAGCATTACAATTTCATGTATTTAATAGACTGAAATATCTTTCCGATAATCGATACAATAGATGAGTGCGTTAGTGTGATTGGTGTGGTATTATCTATTTGATTGCATATGTAATATGTATATACACGTACGGGGCTGCCGTCGATCAGAATGAATTGTAGATAATTTTCCAAGCGACTTTCCTTTAATCGTAGTACGATTTGAATAACTGTTTTTTATTATAGGGCAAGGGTTGGTTGTAATAATAACTAGTGAGTGTATTTTTATAACACGAATATCATTTCAATAAAGTGGCTCAAAAAACGAAAATATTTGTTATCGTAAATATAAAATATGCATTATAAGTGTATATTTGTTACCATTTAGTACAAATATGTAAATGAAATTAGAAGATCATTTTTTGTTATTAAAGTTTCATTAATTTCTTAAGCTTCTTTCGTCACAGCAACATGAATCAATCTATAAGTATAAATTATTAATTGTTATTGTACGCAATGGCAACATGCTGACACAATAAACGCCTTCGAATTTGCACTGGTAACAAATGCATGTGAACATGCGGCAACTCCATAAACAACAAATAGTAAGTTTGTTAACTATACCGTAAACCTATTGTCCACGATTAAGTATGCTAAGCCAGGCTATTGTCATACAATAATAATAGAGCTTTCCGCTATATCTCTGATTTATCTGTTCGATTATTTTTTGGGGAAAATAGTCGGTCATCTAAGGTCTAGCCAAGTTATAGGAAAATAGTTCGTAGCGGTTATTATTTTCCATGTGCTCTATTTTATTTCAAGCCCAAGTACAAGTTCACTTAACATATCTGTTTTCTTCTACTTTTCTTTTGACCATTTCTGAAAATATCTAATTAGGTATTATGATTATGATATTTATGCATACGCTCTATATTTTCAGTAATAAACGAGTTTCCCATGCTGAATATCGAACCGTACATAGAACAACTATACAAATAAATAGTACAACCTGACATCGTACGTTCATTATGGGCGTAGACACTGTGAGTTTACATCGTCTCAGTTGATTGAAAGTGCTACGGTTCAAATTCATAAATATCTCCCAGTTTTACTCATCGTTGCACATAATAAGAAATCGTTCTTCCAAAGTAAACATTCCATAAAAAAACTCGTTGCAATCAGTAGACAGAATTCAAAACCTAACACCCTCATCTTCTGCTAAATTAGTATCCTTTGATGTGGTAAGCCTTTTCCCTTTAATACCCAAAAAAGACCTAACGACAATTTCGAAGCAGACTTTGGGTCACCATCTTCGCAAATATCAAGAGTAATAATTACTCTTTGCAACCAACTAATATAAAGTCAAATTCAACGATCGAATCAACCAGCAATTGGATGGTTTGGCTGTGCGTTCCCCTCTCACCATTATTAAATGAGTTCTTTATTGCATCCCTAGAAGAATAAATCTTCAAATCCACAAAGAGTTTGGTTAAAAATATGTTACTGGCTTTGCTATTGAAATGGGTACTTTCCAGTCGTGGATACATCGGCTATTAATACTAACCAGTCCAAAAGAAATAAAAAATTAATTTTACGAATTAAACAAAGTCGTATTGGGGTACTAACAAAAACACAAACATATAATTAATGGGCACCTTTAATGGAAAAATTGGGCAGGCACAAGAGGGGTGATGAAGTGGGTGTGATACGAAATGAAAGAGGGACGAAATTATTTAGATTTCTCCTGCAGACGTAGACTTGTTATAACAAACACCATGTTTAAAAAAAGGAGTTTTACCTTCACTAACAGGAAACAACTAATCCCCAACACAGAAGTAAACAAGTTTGTATTTGATACAGATCACCGACTAGTAAGAACAAACATAAAAATTATAAAGGATAACGAAAGAAACAAATTATTTACGAGACAACGAAAAAACGCTAAAAATCTAACAAAAAAACAATACATGAAAGAAATGGCAAAAAGAGTTCAAAATCTAAAAGAGCTAAGCTGAAGCAAACACATACAAAAAGCCTACGACGCAATCGAAAAGGGTATAAAAGAAGCAGCGGATAACATATCACAAAATATAGAAGAACCCACGAAACGTGACAAGAAACAAAACATGTGATAATAGAAAGAGATGTCCTCAAAAAAAGAATAGAAAGTGGTAAAGCAAGAATCGAATACTGTGAATTCAACAAAGTAACCAAGAGAGCCTTGCGAAAGGATATTAGAATCGCAGAGATGGGAACAATAGAAATTACGGAGCAGGAAGATATCGAGATACCACAAATTCAAAAATCAAAAATCGCCTAGCAATTACAAAATTTCAAATGAAATGTTAAAAGCGGGATCTGAACAAATAATAGCTTCATTGGCTATTCAAGCAAATAGTGGAACTAGAAATATCCCAAAACAGTGAACAAACTCGGAGGTTATTCTATTACACAAGAAAGGAGATGCTGATAAAATATCTAACTGTCGACAATTAATCTCATCTCAAATGTATACAAAGTATTTGCATTTATAATATATACCAGAATTTACAAAACATTAGACGTAACCCAACCATATGAACAAGCAAGACTCCGAAGAGCATATTCCATTATTGCTCATATTCATAGTATTTTGATTCCCTGGAACACCAACACATAGGGCAGGCTTTGAGTGCACAAAACATTGAAAGCAAATATTTAAATATAATGACAAGACCTACGAAAATACAAAAGCATCAATAAAAATGGAAAAACAAGGGTCACCATTTCAAATAAAAAAAGGTAAGAACGGCAAGGAGATCCTCTTTCAACAATACAATTTAACGCAACATTGGAACAGGTTTTTAGAAAATTGAAATGATAAAATAGGGGAATTAATATAAACGGAAAATGGCTGGGTTCGGTTGGGTTGGGTTGGGTCGGGTTAGCTGCTAAATTAGCTGGATGCAAAAATCAAAAAGGTGGTACTAAATATTACTTTCACAAAAACAAATATTTTAACAGACATGGAAACTAGAAAATATTTCAGAAGGAGCCTATTTAGGACAGATTAACGTGTTCAAAATAAAGAAGAGAAGGATATACAATATCGAATAAAGTAAAGCATGGAAAAAAATGTGGACGGTTGCAGAAGTGTTTAAACAGAACTTATCAGTGAAGATAATAAAGAAATAATTTAACAAATGTGTAACTCATTCATTGACTTATGGAGCACAGACGTGGGCGATAACTAATCGCTCTCTAAACCGACTATCAGTGACACAAAATATAGTGCAACAAAAATATCGAATGGAACTAGACCGGTATTCTAAACTGAGGAGATGAGGGAGACAAGAGATCGGATGGGAGGATGATATCAGCGAAATGGCGGTTGAACAATGGATGCCGCTGGCATAAGATAGGAAAAATTGGAAAGTCATTGGGGAGGATTTTGCCCGATCGCGGCATGTGTAGAGGATATTATTATTATTGGTGAACAATAAAGAAAAATTAGATGTAATTTGAAAGAATGCTTAAGCGAACCCTGTAAATCAATTTTAAGTACCACAGGAACGACACGCTTCCCATAAATTTGTATAGAAAAGAATCATTTCCCCAACTGGAGCAAAAGAGGTAAAAGATTGGACTTATTGCAAATATTACAAATAAAGGAAAAAACGTTACTAATGAACAAACAAATTTCGGAATATCCCAGGTAATTTTCCCTGCATTGAACCAATGAAACGAACCGCTTAGAAACCGTTCATATCGTCCGGTTATTGTAAGTAACCAAGTATTTTATTATTCCTTAAATATTTAAATAATACTAATAACAAACGTACGAAACATTACTTACTTTTATTTCATTTAATTTGTTAATAAGGCTGG
Organism: Geotrupes spiniger; assembly: GCA_959613385.1. NCBI lineage: Eukaryota > Metazoa > Arthropoda > Insecta > Coleoptera > Geotrupidae > Geotrupes > Geotrupes spiniger. Next base: position 11,647,127 of record OY390737.1, on the reverse strand, counting down.
AACAAGAGCTTTGTTATTCGTTCCGTTCAAATAATTTACGATCAATTATTTCGATTGGAACGTCTGTTATCCGTTCCATCGCCATTTTGGGAAAAATAAGTATCCCTATAGAATTGCACAGAGGAATTGCGCCTCATACAAGCCGACGTCGGCAGATTTGCGTCACGACTTAATGCATGAATTTATTTACTTAAGGAAATCGATAGTCAACCTGTGGGAAGCGTCACCCAGTCAGCTCCAGTGTTATAAGATGATCTGAAGGGTGGTCCTTGTATTTTATTATATTAGCCGTAATTACGTAATTACAGAAACTGAAACAGAAACAGAAACATGCCGCATTGGTAAAGTGTATATTCTATTGCCAAGCGGTAGCAGTAAGCTGCTGTAGAAAAAATCTAAAATACAATTTCTATTAAACTTTATTTTTCAATTAAGCCTAAACCGATTCTTGGGTACGATTGATGGTCTAGTCTACTTGAAAACGCTTATTTGTGCACAATTTCAGGCGAAATAGTTTTCGTAATGCTAAGGTTATATAAAACGAAATGTTTAGATATAAAGGACATACTAAGGCAAAAACATTGAAGGTGGTAATGTTTTAAATCGCCTGTAAATATCTGACAATTATATTCTAATGCATGCTATTAAAATAATGCACAATTTTTAAATCTATATATAAAGATTAAAAAGAAATTCAAATACATTTGCCAACCAAACTATAAGGAAACGTCCCGGTTAGTCACATATCTCGGAGCACTGAAAATAAGTATGATTGAGGCTTATAAAAGGGGCCGTATATTTCGTATTATAGCCGCGCTTATTTATCTCGTATCGCACCAATTTCATAAAAGTAACATAAAAATATGGCCCTTTATGCCCTGTCCGGCATAATGGGTTTAGAGACTTTTCGTCCCCGCAAAGCCGCTTAAGGTCGCCACTATCGCAACCAATATTTCTTTCCGTTATTCCGGACGATGGTGCGCTAAAAGCGAAATGGAGGTTGGTCTAGGTCAGGGCTTGCATGATTAATGTTGAGCACCGTGTCAACCGCACGCCACGAGTTATATACGCACTCCTAGGATATAAACCTTATACGACCTCGAGCTTTTAGAATTTTCCACGCCGTTATCTACTTTCGTTTTCGTCGAGACTTATTATGCAAATTATGTTTCATTTAAGCTTTTCGTTTCATTTAGCTTTGTAGAATGGAACGGAATTAAACGCAGACTTAGTCACGATTTGATTTTACATAAACAATTTCGTGCTTGAGCATCAACAATATTGAGTTGTTAAATATTGTCAATTAAGTTACTGTTAAATAAAACTAAATATGTTAACACAATATAATTACAGGAAGAAAAAATCCATTTAGTGAACCACTCCTTTGGAGACTACTCTGTGCACGAACATGCTTTTCTATAAAAATACTAAGCTACTAATTAATATAAATTCTGAACCTTGTGACCCAATATTTGGCAACAAATTATTGAACGATGTTTAATTATGGACACCAGTGACACACAATTCTCTTTAGGTCGTATGTACACGAGTTGACGATGTACGGGCAGAGAAGTTTGTATCCGCCCGATAAGAAGAAACATTGCGGCGGAAGCAAATTTCAAATGCGAACGTAAATTGAAACTATGCGTCATTCGGTTGCACTCTGGTGTACCGAAGGCACAGACGCCGTGTATTTATTCAGTTCGGTTCAAATGCGCCTGGTTACACTTCAAACTGCGCAAATATTTTGTATAAATAACGTTTCGCTGTTTTACAAATGAACGCGTACAAATGTTATGTGCGTTCCGTTTGTTGTTCCTTCCGTTTCATATTTTCAAACTACATATTTTTAGTTTTCGGTAGAAAAATATAAACTGTTTGAAGCATTGTAGCAACGACGAATTACTTAGATATTTTTTTATAGTTTCCAATGCAAGCATCCATATTGAATTTGTGATATTTTTGAAGAAAATAATAGAAATATTGAATGTCTTTATGCGTTCGAATTCGAAGAGCATGTGTAAGAAGAAAAAGGTTGTATAATGAGAAAAACCCATAATCATAGAATAAAAATTTTACAATAATGAAATCCAAACATTTTGCCAAGAAATAAAGAAGGCAGCGAAAGGGAACCAAATGCGTAAATAGCTATTAGAAAAATCAGGAATGAGTCTTACTGAGTGAACCGATGCAAATAATAGAAATATGGACGTAACACTTTGACGCTCAATGGAAAGCATAATTAGTAGCATTCAATTAAAAATGGAAAGGAAAATATACAACAAGCATCAATGTCAAAGAGGAAAACAACAAAATTGGAAAAAGAAACAAATATTTTCGGACATAAAATAAACCCATAAAAACAAAATTTCATGGTAATGAGTGAAAGTTTGCAAATAACTTCGAACGACCGAAAGGAATATGAGTTAGCAAGTTAGAATAGTTCTTATACTTGGGAGCCATGATAAACGACAAATGACAGTAAACAGGTAACAGGAAATACGAAACACTGAAAAGACTAATGAAATCAAAGAATGCGTCAAGAAGAATAAAGATAAGAATTAAAGCCAACCACCTGTGAAACATCGTCATTAAAGAAAGCAGATGAGGATACCCTTGATAATTAGGTAAGAAAAATCCTAATATACGGTGGAATAAACATAAAAAACCCCTGCCAAAGAAGCAACAACAACGGTTTCTAGAAATTTTTTTTTTAAAAAATCACTTTTTTTATACAAAGGGGGTACCCTTTGGAAAAAACGCAGTTTTCGATGGTCAAAAAAAAACAATGATATTTATTTTTTTCTTACTTCTAATAGTCAGAATACACTATTTTAGTCCCAGAAACGCTAATTGTACAATTTTTCGCGGTTTCTAAAAAAAAATTGAAAAAATCACTTTTTTTATATACAAAGGGGGTACCCTTTGGAAAAAACGCAGTTTTCGACCGTCAAAAAATGATATTCATTTTTTTTTCTTACTTCTAATCACCCTCGTAAAAGCGTAACGACTAAGATGGATAGGGCATATAGAAAGAATGGCCGAAATTACCGAAAATGGTTCATAACGGAACTCAAATTGGAAATACCAAACGGCCACTAGCTGATTAATTTAACGATTAACTACGTTCTATAAGGTTATTAAAATTCTTTGAATTTAACTAAAAAATAAGAACGAGAACGACCACACTGCGGAAAAGCTTGCGCTGGTCTGTGCTCTTTTACTAGGCTTAATGTCAAGCAGATAACTGATAATACTTATTGAACTGTATATCCTATTACCATCTATAATTATTGAACAAATTGCAAGATGCACTGACAAAAGAAACAAGCGAAACGACGGGGGGAAGCTGAGAAGTAAGCAACGATATAAAAAGAATTTAAAAGGGGTAAGTGAAAAGTCACTAGAAGAATATGGCAAGAAGAACGGTCGATACAACACGAAGTAAGAATTACGGGGAAGAGACAAGGATGGCATAATGATGAATAAATTGATGGAACTACGAAATGATCGACGAAAAACAACAGAAGATAAATCAACAAAGAACAGAAAAACACATGCAAAGCACAGGGTAAAGAAAAATGTGGTGAAGAAAGCACGAGATTAAGATACGTACAGTCTGAAATATTGTGGGTCGAAAGATGAGAGGAAGGAGTTAAATGAAGTACCCAAACAAAGCTAAACGCTAAAAATGATTGTTAGGCGAAGATTGTCAAAACAAACCAGATGTTTAACTTAGTATTTCGTCAATTTTTTGAGTCCATGGCGCCATAAATAAGATAAGAAAGGCTCCACACCATCCAATAGCACGTGGTGACAGTAACCAGGGAAAATAGTTCCCCTTTGAGAAACACTAATCTAAGGCATGCAGGCGAATAGAATATTTCCACTTAACTCAAGAATTAATGTTATCCACCATTCTTAGAGTTACAATATGATGTTGATAGCAGTATACGTAGCAGTAGACGTACTGTAATTGTGATAAAGTATGCTGAGGTAAACAATTAGCAGCTACAGATGAACAGGGTTTCAGTTTCAGTATAAGTAGGTAACGGATGACAAATCCGATAAAAAATACAGCTACTCGTATAAGTAAGATGGACAGAATGGCAAGAATTGATAGAATGGTAAGCATATGCTAAACTGGAATACCTCCAATAAATAATGCAGAGCTATCAAATATTACATTGGTTGTTCAGCTTTTAACATTTTTTTTTTAATATGCGCTAACTGACACATCACATTGTTTATAACTTGGAAATCATCGTCAGATAGTCAGATATTTCTACCAACAAATTTCTAGTCCTCACTACTACCGTTGACAGACACACCTCGTAGAAAAAATGTGCAGTGCAAAAGTGTTAATTCCTTCCAATTTTTGCTAGCTCTAGTTTTAATATTTTATTTGCATAATTTTTTAATTTCATTTTAAGAACACGTACATTTTTGTTTGTTTGCGACGATTTTTTTAATTATTCGCTATTTAGTTACTTGCATTGTGCTTTTCATTCCATCACAGACACAGAAAGGAATGAGTTAGTAAACCAATTTTTTTCCAAATTCATAAACTTACTAAATCAACGTATTTGGACACTTTTAAAGCAAATTGAAAATTCTAATAAGGTAGAGTGACGCATGTCAATAAAACGTGACAAACTATCAACAAATCGAATAACTGCATAAGGATAATACACCGTTCAAAATTACAATAACAAACTATGGAAAATTAATTATCAAATTATTTCCTGCAATATTTACAATATAATTGCAAGTAATCCAACATACTTTTAAAACTACGTAAACGTATTGATAACATTTTAACTCGTCCTTAAAAGGATAATCTTTAATGTAAATTTACTTTGGTCTTCAATTACGATGGCTCGAGGCGCCGAGAACAGAAAACCAATAGATTAAACAAACATCCTACATTCCCAAACATGATATATCTAAACTAATAAAGCCGATCTATAACGCAGTTTGGGGGCTTTGGGGATAATTTAACAAACGGGTCACGTGTTCGTGAAAGGGCATTGGCGCCAAAGCGTCCGTGTTACTGTATTCATCCGTGGATATCTACGAACATTTATTCCGTTAGATCCGGGATCAGGCTGGAGGATAAGATCAGACTGGAAATGGCAAATATTAAAGTTAAATTTATTCCACAACATAATTAATTTGATTAATATTATTTAGCTTTTTTTAAATTATATAAATTTAAACTCAGTATTTAAGAACGTATAATTTTATTTTGATCGAATGTGTTATGTAATTAAATAATAGTTATTTACATCAAAGTCTGGAAAGGTATCTACTGCAGGCGAGGAGTATTATTGAGAGTGCGAGGCCTTGAAGCTGAGGAGCGTACGGTCAGAGTCTTGCAAGGTAACTTTACAGACATGGATTGTATACAATTCTTCCTTAAACTGTAAAAATCGTTGTCTTAAAGACCAATAATTTGTTTTTAAATGAATTTAAAAAGTAATTGTGGTTAAATAAAGGTACACTGTCACTACTGCGGTTTGTCTATTTTTGGAATTAGAGTTTGGTAAAATTTTACCACCCCAGACAGGTAATAATAAACTTTTGCGTATCAAATCAGTCTTGTATTTTTGACAACATACCAACATGAAATAAATTTTATGTTGGCCAAGTTGGTTAACACATATACAACAATAATTTAGTGGTTTTATTCTTTAATTTTACTTTGGACATAGACACTATTAGCTATTATATATGTACTTTATTTTATTTATGTAATAAATTGAACGATGCAGCAATGTACATTCATTTAATTCGACAAGCGTTTGTTTCGGTGCGCAAATTTATTCGCGCAGGCCAAAGCCATACCGTTAAAAATCGTATTTTTGCAACTGTGTATTTTTAAATGAATAATGTAACGACATACAATTAAAGCGCAGAAGGCTTAATTTAATTGAATTCCTGACTAATGAAATTGATCGGTAACCATAAATCAGGGCTGCCCGCGCAAAAATAATAGGATCGTTCAAAAAACCCGCTTTTGTTTAAGCGTTCGAAATTAACGGAACAAAATAAAACACCATAAACATATTGAATGGGCAACACGGCCGATTGATTCAAATAGTTCTCGTGTTAAAATAAATGGACTCTGACTTTACATAAATTGAACTGCAATGTGTTTTTTTGAGTTCGTGTTTGGGATTTTTTTGCGTGTGCCCGGTTACGGCAACGGCGCACATTGTTATTAAAATTTACATTGGTGGGGCTTGTTTTTAACGATTTGCAGACCTGTTAATAACATTCATGCGTATTTACTTACTCTGTAAATAAAACCTATACAATAAAGGTGCGCACATTTTTCTCGCTGAAATATTCAGCAACGTATCCGTTTAATGTGGAATTGCACAAAGGGTGCATTCTTGGGGAAAAAGAATTTATATAAGAGCAACATACGTCACGGGCATAGACAGTATTGTGCTTTTTGTTCGGAAAGGTATGCATTTTTCTTTTATATAAATCACAGCGGCATAAAAGAACAATAGCCAGCGGCTTCCATAAATAATTACTTTTATCTGCGAAACAAACTTATAATTAAACTGGGGCACATATTTTTTTATTTTCCATTCAATATATAATTTATCTAAATGTCTGCTAAATGTTGCCTTTAGCAAAACATAAATGCAGAGTTAGCAGGATAAGTGGGCGATGATTTTTAGGGATAATGGCGCAGGCATTTTACTTGTTGGAGATTCGCTGTATAGCGATATTTGACATTTTTTTCTCTCGGTCTAATCACATAGGCTACAGTTCTTTATTGCATATTATCTATATATATCTTATTTTTGTCTAGAAGAGTTACATTCGTCAACCTCAAATAATTCTTGCAAATTTTATTATATATATGCAAGTTTTATTACGTTTTTACTCATATTAAACATTAACTAATCCACATTGTACTGCTTTGTGAGTAGTTACTAATCCATGTCAACATTTATTTGATTATAGTGCAAAGTCCACAACAACCGTGCTATTAACAGACATCGCAATGTAACAGCGACCATCCCCTGTCTAATGCATAGGAAAACATGAGCGCGTAAAACCTGCGGTTTTAGAGTTCGGGATTGTTTATACGAGCCCTAGAACAAGCAGTATTTTCTAGTTGGAAGCCCCACAGCATTGTTAGAATTGCCCATTCCCCGTATCTTTGCTTGTTTTAGAGCACCATTGTCCCCTCTTTGTGTATGGCGCTCATGCAGCTGTCGACGTCGTCCGTTGGTCTTTTGTTAGGCGCGGCACGTCGGGGCCAAACGGCGTCTCAATGGCTCACAGTCCGGCCTGCACAGGACGACAACTCCGGCGCACACTGATTGCCTCAATTCAACAATGGAACTTAAGGGTTGTGCCAAGAATCTTATCATTACCGGCCCGGTAGACTCTAAGATTCTGAGCGATAAACCGTAAAACGAGTTGATGATGCAAGATAACCTCTTTACTTATATACTTGTTGACTTTTGGAATACAGTCAAGAAATCGCGATATAACTTACTGCGCACCACCTCCAAAGACGAACAGTTACACTTTTTATATATATACTTAAATAAAATAATTTTTCGTTTATAATAAATAAACATTTCATCAGTTTGGAAGATTTATAATTTTAAAATGAATATCAGTACGAATATTAATCGATAAATTATTCCTCATATAGTTTGTAGATTTGCTTAATTTGTTAATTCGAAAATTGTGAAATTTATAAAATAAACTATATAAACTTTTGGCCTTTCCTGGTTTATGGTGCCCGATATCCGAGTCGGGTATCCAGAGTGAATCGCAGGAATATGGAATATAAAATTTCGACGTTTTCAATGATTGAGACAAATTCAATTTTCTTATCTTCGAACGAGGCCAATGAATTTCAATTAAGGTAACAGGACAGTTGAGGTCTGCATTAATTCAAGAGCGACAAATTCAATTGCGAAAATTTTCGCAGACAATAATTTCTACGTTGTTCGTATGGTTACGGATTGAAATTCAATAATTGACAACACTTCATAGTCGTTATAATTTCCATGATTTGGCAATTTTCTTATGACACGATATGTCTGAAGTTACGTCGTGAATTTTATTTTATCGGGAGGTGCCAATCACGTTAAATTTTACGAATGCAATTTTGTTACCGCGGGAACGCGGTGTAAGTTTACTGGGCAGTTTTTGTATTGGTTGCAACCAAATATAAATAGGAGCCACAAAGTTAAACCTTTTCTGCTATTCCTCCGAGTGATATGCAATTCGATCGGAGAATATCCCAGTCACAAAGATCTGGAGCAAATAATGAATTTTCAAGTTTCGACAACTTGAGGGGTAATACCCATAATTCAATAAACTTGGGTACTAGATATCGAACAGTTTTATTTGATATATATTTTTGTTTGGGTTAGAGTCTAGGCATTATATGTATCTACTGCAACTAATAGTCCTGAATTTCGGTACAAATCTTTCTTATATTCTTAAGAAGCAATGACCAGTGACGCACCTGCTCTATAGACCAAATTATTGACCGGGTACACCTCGAAGGCAACACCCAAGTGGGCAGAGCACGTTCAATTAATATACTAGTATATTTGATGATGAATGTGGAACCATATTAGAGTACTCTTGCAACTAGTAGTGGCGGATGAATAAGATGCTGATATCCGCTCTATATACTTCATCCGATGAAGTAATAATTAGCATTCATTATGCTGACCTTGCCTACAATCCAATTTAATGAAATCCCATGTAGCATTCAATGCATTGCTTCTGCAGCGACATCCTGGACAGTTTTGATGCTCAGTTTGGATAATTGTCACGAGCTTCGCAATGGTCTTCAATGCCTTACTTAATAAATTACCCTCATGTACTTCATTTGATTCATCGTCTAACCTTCTTTTCACATAATCCCTTTCTGATGAAGTTAAAAGTAGATCAAAATGTAACTTTACAGCTTCGTCTTTTTATCTCAGATTCTGACCACATTTCACGTCCTTTCATGTATCCATGAATTTGGGGCAATATACTTCATATATAGAAATATCTTCATCTGCCCTTTTTATCGTGGATATATGGCAATGGTCAGCAAAGTGAGTGGCACACACTGTCACACCATATAAGGGATCATCATTTGTCTTTGAAAACGCCGTATATTACTTTCATTCCTAGTTATCATTTCCTTGCCCCCTTTGTCTTCTCACCTTTCAAATATGATCAATCCTTTTTTCTTGAGCAGGTTCGTCGCTGGTTGACGACTCGGAGATTAGACACTATTACTCTGAATAACTTCGGTAACATTTTCAACCATTTTGACTTCATAATATCAGAAATGCATCAAATTTACAAATGGATGACTGCCCTAACAAGGATGTAGCCTAGGCAGTAGATATAAAAATTGGTTGGCTGATTCATCAAAGAAAATTAATAGCCAAATATTACTTTGGTAATATAAGCTGATATTTGAAGAATGTGAGACATATCAATTAGAATTGATACATCTGCCAATTCTGAAACGTGGTAATCATTCCCGAATGATCCCTTACTATTTCAATGAATCGAAAAATGAAATTGATATATCTGGTGGAAGGTAGTGCTTGGGATTATAATTGGATTTGGAATGAGAAACATCTTCAGGTAGAATTACAATCAATAGTAATCAAAAAAAGGAATTGCAAAAATGTTGCTGGATACTGAGATAAGACATGCAATTATTTCCAACCCAACTTCCACATCCGAAACAGTTTCAGGTTGAACTTCTGAAATTTGTTCATTGTGTCATCAGAATCAGAAAGGTAATTTAAGTATTCTTTGTCTACAATTATCTGAGCTAGTTCTGCAAAAAATGTATGTCTTCTATAATCTACTTTTTTAATCCAAGTTCTATACCAGCTTCCATTCATAAACCTGAGCCTTCTCCATGTAATGCAAGGATTAATGAACCGATTATTTAAATGGGAATCATTGTAATTCCCATTTAAATAATCGCTTTATTTACCCTTGCATTACATGTGATTAACTGTTGCGAAGTTTATAAATCAAAGTTGGCCTGATAGTCAATAAGAAGACAATAATAATTTTGCACGATTCTACTGAGCGACAGGGCAGAGTTGGTTTCAGTTAATTTTAGATACTTTGTTCTGGAAATTTTCCAGATCCTTTCACCTCTTAATTTCAAACAATTTCATTGACACTAATACCGATTCTAATTATATCTCTAAATTCCTTCATGGGAATCTTTTTCGATTATTTCGAAATTTCGCACTTTCACTTTAGTTGTGGAGTTGCAGATTGTCTGCGGTAAAATTTCATTGTTTAAAATGAAACGGATGGCTTGATGTAACTGGCGACAACGAACTCTCTAATCGAACTTTACTAAGGATTTTGTATTGTATCGCATACCTTGTATGATCTTGTCGGTTTTCATTTGTAATATGTAATAATATGACCTGCATACGGTGAACTAGGTACGTACCTTCGTTTACTATATCCAATATTGAGTCTCTTACCACAATCAGTCTTTCATCTTAATAAATAACTGCTATTTTTAGTACTTGCTTTTATTTCATTAACGTGCAATAGTTACTAAATTTTATTCACTTGTTACCATTTTCAAAAGTTGTATCTTTCATCTACATTCGTTTGCTCAAAATTATTCCCGTTTCCATTTCTTCTATTTTTAATATTTTTGAGTTAATTTTCTTGTCCATCATTTTTTCGTTATAGTGACGTTTTAGTAGTTTTTTTATTGGCACATCTTCATTTTTGCCATTTTTTATTTACCTGATTTTCACATTAACGCGTATTTTTCTTCTTGTCATTTCATTTACAGTACATTTTTAAATTTGTTTGTTTTCGTATGTGTTCTTTTTAGTTTTCTCTGTGAAAAATAATCTTAGCATTTTTTAAGTTTTTCTATTTTAGGACTTTGTTATTCACGCTGTCCCTCATTCAACTCCAGATCTGGTATTTTTGAAATTTACATTATTTTCTTATTTTTCTTTTCTTTATTTTTTCATTTTGTCCATGTTATGTTTAGTTGCTTTGGTATTGTTTTAATGCGACTTAATAAATGTGTTTGTGTATATTTTATTTTATCTGGCAAGTTGGTGATAAACATAATAAGTTGATTGTAAATTATTTATTATATGATATGATATTTATTATATGTTGGAATGGTGTGCACACTTTCAGTGGTGTTGCGTGCAATAATTTTGTTAACTCGTGGGAGGATGCCCAATTTTTCTCCAATAAATGTTGCGATATATCACAGTAATATAATTATCAATTTACCATATGTAGGTAAAAAATTGATGTATTGGATAAAATAAAATAAAATGGTGTATTGGATAACGAAACATTACATAAAAAGTAACCTATATATAGTCACAATTTTCATTTTACAATCCGCTTTGAAAATAGTCCATTATAATCAATGTATTTTATTCAGAAATGAAAACCATTATAATTATCATAAATGTTCGCAAATGTAAAGTACACGAGCAGCTGGTGTCGTGAGCTATCAGGTAAATTAAATACTTTTATCAATATTAAATATTATTGAGAGACACTAATGTGCCAAAAGATCACATGAGTTTAACGTTGAGTTGGGTTGAACAGTTGGGTTTTGATGGGTTGAGTTGGGTTAAACAAATTTTGTCAAGAGATGTAATTATTTAAAAAGCAATTAATGCAATTAATTTCGGCCGGTCATTTAGTGTACATTTGCTGCAAATATTTGCCGGATATTACCACCAAGATTAATCACGAATTGACCGCATGACAAATGGTCTAGTTGCAGCAGATAACAGACGTTGCCAGAATTCAGTCCAAGTAATGATTGGCCGTTCCTCATGATCTCCGTTATCTGAATTTCTAGATGGTTAGTTTCATTTCCATCCCCTTTAGCGCATTGATTGATGTATACGATTTAAATTGATGTCGTAAATCTAGTGCGCAGATGGTCACTAAACCTGTCATAAATTCTCGTATTTATTTAATGTGCGATGGCGAAATATTCGGCCGAAACAAACAAGAAAAGTTATATCTGCCGCAGACGTACGAATTTATTAATACCGGGAACAACAAGCTAAGTGAATTTCATTTTATTAATTTCGCATGTCGTAAGCTTAAATCCATGTTAAATGAAATGTTTCAATTAATGAGCTCTTAGAACATGAACAACTGCAAATCGAAAAGTAATTGTATTCATGTACGAATTAAAAAAGTATTAAAACGATCTAGCATTTAAAAACACATCAATCAGAATAACAAAGTACAGTTGATTATGGATAATTTATTTGAAAAGTTGTTTTCATGTACCTACATATTTGAAGTGAAAATCGATGAAAATGAGCAAGGGTTCACAGTTTGTGCTTAGTTTGAAAATATGTTGTTTTTTTATCATAGATTCTTTTATTATATTTATTTATTACATCTATGGTGTTTTAAGGAAAAAGTCACTAACAATTAAGTTTCTTTGTTTCTGAATTCACATATCGGAATTATTTTTAATGAATGGTATTCAACTAAATATAACTTTCATGTGCACTAAATCGTTTCTCCATTTTTTTCGTCACATTTTGTTAGTTGAGTTTTCAATGACAATAATAATTATTTTATGGGTTGGAAGTTATACCAAAATAGAAAAAACTAATTTAAAGTTTAAAATAACGAATTATGTCTGGAGCACATTTTAACATCGTAAGCTTAATAATTATTTCCGCAGGTTTAATTTATTCTCCCCAACTCGGAAAAGTTAAAGCTAATATCCGGAAAATTGCTGTTCGGCAAAAATATGTTCATTATTATGGAAGGTCTTCTTGAAGTAATGTGACTAATTAAACTACTTCAACGTCACATCACGTCCTCTGTTTAAAAATATGTAGAAACTTCGGCAGCCCGAGAGCCGCCCTAAGTACACAATTTTAAAATTCCGCACGAATTTCAACTTTTCAATTTGACCGACACCGAAGTCATTTAATGTAGTTTTAAGTTAGTTCTATCATAGTTAAGGCCGACTCCATTCGAAGAAAGTTGCGAGACTAGAAACAACATTGTAATGCACCGACACTATTGATCTTCAGTTGGAAGCGCGTGTTCGTGTGCTTATTTAATTTGAAATAGAGACGACGCAACAATAACAATGACGATGACGGGAAGGGATTAAATAGGTTAATACGTGGCGCATGCGAAGATTTTTTCGTATGATAAAATTCAACTAAAATTAATTAGCTCATATCGCACATGACCCGACCGGGGCATGCAAATATTATGCCCCTACACTAAAGTATACGACGCAATTTTCGTCTCTGTGTTAAAACTTAATTTTCTTCATTATAAACATACGTGGAACTTTAACGAACTCGTGCATTCACAAAACCTGCTAACTTTCTTAGTTTATGCATGTAGCATTAAAAATAATATTACTTTATGCAAAATAACGTTCAAAAGTTCGTAAACTTTTGAAGCAACTGGGCTTTGTGATGCATTTCATTTTATAACAGTTTTACAAAACCCACCTAAACGACACTAGGTATGTATTTTCGATTACTTGCAACTAGTTTTGTCAACAAGACACGCATTTTCAAATATATTTTGTTGGCAAGTAGCCTCAAATAAAGCCTTAGAAATATTTTTTGCAAAGGTGCCAAACATTGCAAAAAAATATGATGGCGTTTACTTCCTAATTTGTACGTTTGCCATATCGTCTAGAAAACTTATGATGACTTTGTCATTTCGCAAGATAAGGTCATTCATTCTCCCTTATTCTCAGGAATCAAGAAAGTTGTGGATGCTGGGCTGCTCACAAATAAAAATATTTTCGCCATTAGCAAGACCGCTTTGAATCTGTGATGATCAGAGCCGTCTAGTTTGTTTTGCAGATTCGCGGGAATACGTACCCAATGATATTTTCTGGCAGTAATTTTCTTGGACAACTTTTCGGAAGAGGAAGTCGGACGTTAGTCGATTTTGATTTTAGAAAGTTCAAGACTTTCATATACTGCCTCTAATATCTGCGATATTCCGACAAGCCAAACTGCCAATCCCAGTCAGTATTAATAATAATAATATCGTTATTAAATTTTTTTAAAAATCTGCAGTGGTCCGCATGCAATTTGTAAATAATCAATATTGCGAATGCCAGACTGCATTTTAACTCTGACTTGAGAATTAACATCATCGTGCTCCGATGAATCTTTTACACATATCATCATGGCGTTCATTTGCATTATGTGGATTATAATATTTCTTAACGTAGAAGAATTTAGAATCGTGCCATTTATTTCGGTTAAACATACCGCCGAGTTCATCATATTATACGACCACAATCATATTATAGTGACCATTAAAGCAGCTTATGCGCAGTTTGCGGAGCTTCCAGTGCGGACTTTGTCACACCTTTGCTTTGATGTAAAGCAATTTATGTACGATGTATGTACATATATACAGTTGGTTTAAAAAAAATCGAGTACACTTCATAAATCAGTAGACACGATTTTGAAATTTTTTTACAATGTAAAATTGTCTGTTTGGATTTAGGTTATATTTTATGTCATATTTTGACAACAAAAGCCCGTAGCTTTCAGAAAATCAAATACATGTATAGGTACCAGATTTATTAAAAGGAACTATATATAAGCTGGAATTGCAACCAAGTGAAAACAATAAGATAATGAATTAATCATTTAATTTTTATTAAAAACACGGAACCATAAACGAATACTTAATATTTTGTTATAGCTTATTTGCTTGAAGCACCTTTTCAAGTCTTCTAGGCATAGAACCGATTAAAGTAAGCCATAGATTTTCATCGTGACTTAATTCTTCCCACGATTCTTGAACAGCTTCCTACAGTTGGTTGGTATTTTGAGGGAAAAAGTCTCTTCTGTAAATTTTTTTAACGAGTAAACCCCAAACATTCTCAATCGGGTTTATGTCGGGGCTTCTTGTAGCTCGTGAGCCAGGAAAATTAGTTGCCAAACTGGCCTCTCTCGCTACATCAAAGGGATTTTCCTTGACATGATTTAATAAGGCTTCATCTTCTTCGACGGTGGAAATTTTTCGACGCCCTGACCCCTGTTGTCTTGCAATGGTTTCGTCATGTTCCCATCTGCTTTTTACCCTTTGGACGGTACTTTTCGCAAAATGGTAATGCCGCGCTACTGCTCTAATAGACCAACCTTCTTCTAATTTAGAGAGAATCAAAATTTTGTCAGGTTTGCTCAACTTTGACATTTTATTTGTTATTATGACATCGACAGTACTGATTTACTCCACTGAAAAAAACTGTACTCGATTTCATTGAAACCAACTGTACCTTTTGAGCATATGTTGATAACAGCAGACCAGGATCTAAATATTTGAACTAATCTACAATATTTGTCTAGCAAATTTCCACATCTTTAGATTTTCTGCAACGTAGGAAACTTAATGCAGTATCAATCGAGTACCTACGGACCACAGAAATATGTGGGCTTTAACATTATATTAATATTGTAGGTTTGTCGTATACAAAAATGATGTATTTAAAGCTCAACATATATCAATTTTTTGGACCAAGTTGATACTAGTAAATATTTATCCTTTTCGCGTTCAAAACTCGATATATCCTATACGTTAGATATTTGTGACAAACAAACAACACCTAGTCCGAAGGTCGAGCGAAATGTTCTATTCTGAAATTTGTTTAATACTTTTACCAATCGCTGAAAGGATAATAAATATGACGAAAAATTTTTTAGTCCATTACTCAAACTTGTTGTCACAGGCAAGTTGTGTACGTTTATAGTAGTGATGGGCATAATCGAGATATTTCAATAATCGATTATTAGTAATCGATATAATTTAATAATCGACTAATATTAGTAGTTAAAATTAGTAGTAGTCGTACTAATACTAATTAATGCACCGTACAACATAATCGTTCTAATACCACTAACATTGTTTTCTAAAGCCGTGCAACAATTTACATCGAAACAACCTATCGTCTAAAAATTTAGATCAAATTATATTCCTTAATACCACATTCATATAAATTGGTTTTTATTAATTTTTATTATTATTGTTTAATCTAGAGTTATTAATTTATTATATAGGTACCTTCGTTTTTATTGAGAATTATACTTTTGTTGTTATTTGCTCATATTTTTTATATATTATTGTGGCAGTTTATAAATATTATTGTAAATTTTGAAGCGTTTTATTTACTAACGCAATATCATCAACACGATTATACTTATTTAAATTATTGTATTCTTCAATCCGACAATGACAATCGATCGAGACTACAAAAAATAATTGAAAGAGAAGCTTCGCTTAGCGATACGACTAATTAGTTGCCACAATCGAACGAGTCCAATGTTAAAATAAAATATCTCGAACCTGCAACTACTATTAATATTTAGTGGTGGGGTTAAAATATATCGAGATATCGGCCTTCTCGGTCCGCTGACACACGTTCCGTGATCGACGTACGACTACTAATTTAGTACTACTAATTTTCAGAGTGCATAGTCGATTATCTCGAGAGATTTTAATAATCGACTAATTCGTGTATCGCATCTCGATTATTCCCATCACTAGTTTATAGCACGATTGGAGATTAACGTGATGTTAATAAGTCACGTGACGATATATTTTACGCGACACATGTTAATAATACATTGCTATACTTGTTGCGTTGACGTGTTATATGCTTGAATGTAAGCCAAGGGGAGCAGAATAATCGAAACGAGGAAAGTCGAAATAATATCAGAAGTAGAACTGACGGAGGTACTAAGAAAAAAGATAACACGATGGGACCGGATAAAATCATGTTAGATATGATAATGAATCCAGGACCAAACGCTAATAAAGCATTGTGTAAATCAAAAATACGATCTGAAACAAAGGACAAATACCCGAGGATTGGAAACAACTTATTATTACAACCCTTTCGCAAAAAATGAGATACAAAGGAATGTAGTAATTATAAAGTTATATCCTAGAGAGTGTAGTGGCCAAAGCGGAAACGGCTATTGGATAAAAAAAATTACAAGACCGAAGCGCAAATGGCGTACTCAAGAACATATATTTACGATCAAGCAGATGAAAAAATAAGGCAAAACATAAAAGTGAAACTAGTTTTATGGACTTGAACAAGTGTCAAGAAAAGAAATATGGTGTACCTTAGCTAGGCGAAAAATTCAGAAAATTTATAAAAAGCTTGTATTTATGTAAAAATAACTCCATCATAGTTTTTAATTTGCAATCAGAAGAATTTTTAGTGGAAGATGGTATCAAATAGGGTGGTGTATTGAGTCCAACGCATACTTTTTAATATCTTCGTTCAGCGATCGTTTGCTGGACCTTTGTTTATGAGACAATTCAAGTCTGCACAACGGTTGCTCTACCATTTTATCTCATAATTTGCATTAATTTATTAGCCAACAATTTAACACGAATTTCTGAGAGTAAAACCTCAGAATTCAATACACACTATAGGTACTGAGTTTTAATCCTCGCCGAGAGTCTCTTGCAGATTAAAGGAGAGAGCGAATTTTCGATGAGAATTATCAACCCTCTTGTAGTTCTTGAGCGCTTAATAAGTTATGCACGTGGCATTATTACTCGGCCTGTACTATAATCTACCCCTTCGCGAGTGCATGTATCGATTTTGGATTATTTAAAAGTTCCACCACTGTCCGCATTGTTTTCACATATAAAACATTTACCATTGTTTACCGGCCGTAGCGGTATTCGAACATTCGTTCTATTAAATATTGAAACGAAAATTTTACGTTTTGTCAATGCACTGTATTGTTAGAAGTTGCCCGGATATTCTGTGACGATATTGACTATATCGTT
Source organism: Geotrupes spiniger (assembly GCA_959613385.1). Lineage (NCBI taxonomy): Eukaryota > Metazoa > Arthropoda > Insecta > Coleoptera > Geotrupidae > Geotrupes > Geotrupes spiniger. The sequence continues at coordinate 11,629,274 of OY390737.1, read as the reverse complement.
TAAAGTGTTTGTTAGATCGGGCCCGTAACGTTTTACGTTGTTTAAAAACTAAAATTGCTGCAAAATAAATAAATTAAATATTTATAAATGCATTTCTCCTACATTATTCCATTTTACTTTTGTGGTTTAATTAACATATTTTTTTTGGTTGAAACAATCGAATCAAAATCATCTCCCCGTGAGCTATTGTATTCTAGTTAGTCTAGTAGTCAATGCTATTTTTTCTAAATAACAATTTTACAAATTATTGCGTATTTTATTCAACAAAAATTACGATTTTAACTGAAGATACTAAATCCGTATAATTGCGGAAGCTATTTGCATTCATTTAGAATTTTTCATATTTCGCCGATTTTAACCAATGGCCATTAACGTTACTAATAGCATCACATAGTTGCGGTGAGAGGAATTTGAAACTATCTAATGAGAATGAGACCATTTTATTTACGTCCAAAACGTAACTAAATAATTGTTTTCAATTAAAACTTAAGTTTGAGTTGCAGATTGTTTTTATAATTAAATTAAGATCTCTCTATCCATTGTCGAGAACTGCAAACTGTTAAACAATACTAAACTTCAGTAACTGTAGGGCGTACTTAGTCCATACAAGAGGTCTTAATCTTGCTTAATGGTGCGGTCGCCCCCAGGGAAAACCGGGTCACCGAAGGAGCAGCTTATCTGGGGAATATGTAGAATTCAAATTCAGTCACATTTTTGCACTCCTAAAATTACAAAGTCAGACACATAAACTACTTGACTGGTAATGTTTTAAACTGTTTTATCTAGTTAATGCACCGCACTGAAATGGCTGAGGAAGTAAGTTAGTTACACTGTCGTTATTTTCTACTTTGTGATTTACTTTTATGGCAGTTTCTTGTTCACGTTAGTGTAAAAATTGGTGCAAAACGCAATTATAATTGTCTCGGCATTAATATTTTAACCTACACGTGTATCGGTATTAAAAATAATGTTATATAAGGGTACTCGTAGTAGAATAGTAGTTAAAAGCAGCAGGTTGCGTGCATTCACATGCAGATCGACAACAATCAACACTTAATATGAATATAATTCCGTATTGGATTACAATACCTCTGTTCGTGGAAAATCCACTCAAAACGAATTTTATCGCACACAGCATCAGAAAGAAACCCATTTTTACGTACAATTTGATTAAACGACTCGCCTTTGCGGAAAATCTTTTACTACGCAAGCAATACAGTTTTGACAATGGCGTTGTAACAATACACATAAATTTTATGTAAAATGGTGTAATTTCGAAATTCGTGACGCTGCGGCATTGTCCCTGGATTCAAGATAGCGTCATAAAAAATACCACCTTAACTCAGACAAAAGATTCGCGGAGGATACAGTTGATTTACTCCATGCAAGTGAAGTTCGTGACCATATATTTCGACTTATTTTGACTGGGGAATAAAGTACGCGGGACATGATTTTAATTCGTTTTAATGGAAAATTGCAGTTATGTCATTCACTGGTTTTAAAAATTGAAAAATGCCGCTTTAGCGTGCACGCGGTATTAAAAATTCTCGTATGATGCATTACAATAGGTAATATTTTTCATTATATATTATAAATTTAGATCAAATTTTAATGTAAATTTTATTTATTTTTTTCCTTTTTGAGAGAATTCGCAATCGTGGCAATATACAATTTGTACTAACTTAATTCAATGTGTTGTTCTCATTTGATAGAGCCCCTCAGTAACATTGGTTTGCTAAAATCATCATGAGCGGTAATATTTAGTAATTTTTATGATTATGTCGAAGATTAACATGTCATACAATCATATTTTGATTCACGAAAAACTTTTAATTAATTTAGTAGCCTGGGTGTGAATCCAATTGAACATAGTTGTCAAGAAATACATCCAAGAAGTAATTATTAATTGCAACATAGCATTATATTATACATTAATATTAATATAATTTATGCCAATAATCACATCACAGTAATTCTCGAAACAAGTAAAATACTTCCTCCAACAAATATGTTTTAACTGCATTTGAATGTTGTTCACTTTGACTTCAACTCTTCAACTCTTGACAACATATCGAAGTCTGTAATAGATCTCAACCTAGGACAATTCTTCAAAACTTTGTAGATGCGCAAGGCATTGTATAATTATTACAATTCATTTACTGTACAATATATATCATTGCGCATAAATACGTTTAGGCGATAATAGTGGAATAAATGTATGAATTTAAATCGGCGTGTGAATTGAAATAAAAGCGCGATCTGTTGAGCATGTCTGTGCTGCGCTCTAGTAATGTGTAGAAGAAACACAAAAAGTGTGGTAAGCATGCATATCATCAAGTACTAGACACTTGTTGCATTTTTAATCTGAAAACTAACATAGTGCAATGTTAAGTGCGAATAAAAAAGATAAGGAAACATAAATTTGGAAATTTTTTATCTCGTGTCAAAAAGCGGAAGCTATGACTTAACTGCAAGATAAATTTCTATCGCACCACAAAAGTTTTTCTAACTGTATTTATATTTTAGTTAAATAAAATCGAACTGCAACTGAAATTGTAAAATGTTCCACACAGCTAGGTAGACAACATATAAAACCAAGTTACTGGGCATTGAAAAAGTACCAGGAAGTATTCATTCATACGACTGATAGGTTGCCTGGGTCAGATGAACCAAAGAAAATACAAAATAAAATATAAATAAATAAAGATAAAATATTGAGTCTGAAAAGAGGGAAGACAATACGATATGGGGCAACAATCGATTTATTCTATGTGACGTTAATTTATGCAAAAGAAATATTAAAATTCTATTTGTCTACCCATTCAATAGGTAAGGTAAGTGATGTAGAGTTCAATGATGTTATTCAAGTGTTAAGAGGTGGATACTATTTCGCACCAAACCTCAACGAAAATATTCAGTTGATTAGATATTTATTTATTATACGTTGTAATCTTGAGATTGATATAATGTTGTTTACAGTTCAATGAACGTTTATATATTTTTTCTTTCTAGTACCTAAATATGAATTTAACTTCTGTTGAATAGCCTGAAAATATCATGATATTTAAGGCAACTTTTCAAGCTTCGCAAATCGGCAGGTAAGTGGAAACAATTAAACAGGATATTTTTGAAATTTACTGATGCTCCCTAGAAAATACTCGCATCATGCCGGCAGGATTCAACATTGACACAGATTCGAACAATTTCATTTCAACATAAGCTACAGCTCAGAAGGAAGAACAGGAAGCCGATTGTGGAGCAGACTTTTTTTTACTTGCAATAATCGATAGTAACAATGGCTTTGTTAATAGCCTTGTTTACTAGTGTATATTATTTTCTCTTGCACCAACGACACCTGTAGCATATTATTTTATTAATGAAAATTGAAGTAGAGAAATGGCACCTGATGATATTACACAATCACGTCGTCAGCATATTTTTAAATATGTCTCTCAATAAGGTATCAAGGTCGTTACCATATATTAGAAAGGTAGAGCCTAATATTGAGCCCTGCGGAACCAATATTGTTTCGTTTTATAGAATTACTTGTTCATCGATGATGCTAGTGTTATTATACCCATTACGAAGGTGTATATTTAGCATAATGCCTTTATGACTTTGATGCAACCGTAACACATCAATTAAAAGATCGAAAGCTTCGTCAAATAAAAAAAATGCAGTGAAGCAGTAAATTTTTGTTTATCTATTTTTTTTATAATAAAAAGTTTTATCGTTGACATCTTTTGTTGACTTTCTGGGAATCACATCAAATTACGTACCCTTTCGTACATTACATGTAACCACGAATTAATGTCCTGGTTTATTTAATACTTTTTTATATAGCCTACTGAAATGTGGTAAAATTGATGTTGCCTCAATTATTTATAATTTATAAATATTTATAATAATAAAATTCGAAGCCACACATTTCGCCATTCATAATTTTCACATAAGTAACATATGAACATCAACATTGGAATGGATTTATGATAAAAGAATTGAATCAGGGTTGACCGTAATGCCATTTAATGGTGGGGTTACAGACATTAAGGAGAATTATAAGGGTAGGGTTTAGGTTAGAACTTGCAATTTTTCATAAATGAAAAGTGAATATTTTGTACGTGGAAAATATTGCCAAGGTGTAATATGTAATGTAATACATATAATCTTATTAAACCTTAGTGTATAGCCTGAACTTTTTGAACGCGCTGATAATAAACTTATGCGTATTTAGAAAAAAACATTTATTGGACAATACATTTGATCATCTACGGTTCACCACCGATACAGTAGCAACTTTTTTCCAAGTGTAAGATGATAAATTAATTAATTAATTATATTTTTAATTCATTTAATATAATGATGAATATAATTTTTTTTCTGTATCATTTGTAGTATAATAAATAATTATTTTGTTTCATATAACATGGGTGAATGAGCAGTGATTTTTTATTAATTTTACCACAAGAATGGAAATAAGCAAAACAGCAAGATATTGCAAAAAAATAATAGGTTGTTTTAACAAGACTAGTTCACAAGTCGTCTTAGTTTCTTGTATAATATTGCAAAAGTTTACTACCAGGGGGATAAATGAAAGTTCAGTTTTTTTTTAATATTTCCTGATTAAAGTGGTTTCGATTGGAATTTTATTTCTCAGATGGGCGAGAAAGCAATTTTTTGGTATACGATCTATTATTTTTAAATCGCTTCGAAATAGCTTGTGAAAAAAATATTTATGTTTCGTTGTACTTTATGTGTTCTATTAACAACGTATTTATTTACACCCTGACCGATTTATTTACACCCTGACCTATATATTTACACCCAGATATATAAAAAAAATATTTTATGGCTATCTTAGTTTCCCTTCGAAATTATGAATATCTGTATATAGTATATGTGTATACAATTTGGCGTTTTCTTGGCTTCATACGTCCGTTTTTCTTGTTAAAATTCAATTAAATCGACTCATGTGAACATGCGAACTCTAGTGAACACGTGACATTCGGCTAATAATTTTTAAAATTCGCTTTTATCAAGAGTTGCGTATTTGCATAATAATGAATAATACATACTTTATTTTACCATATATTCAATAAATTGAAATGAACTATAAAACAGATTTAATTGAAACTAAAAACTGTTTAACAAATTTGGAAAGAAATAATAATTATTATTATCACTCCTCACTCATCAGTGATGAGTCATCACTCATATTTAATTTTATGTCTAGGTTTGTAATTATCATCGTCGAAGCATGTGCGGTTGCAATTATTTATTTAACCATTTTAATATTTTATTGTATGTATTTTACCAAACATATGAGATATTTAATAATATAATAATAATAATAATTGAAACGCAATACGATGCGATCACATGGGATTTTTTTCCTATGGTACTTACATTCATAATAATCCAGTATTTGCGATCATATATCCATTGGCAGCCGAGTTTCATTTAATATTAATCAGAAGGGTAACTAGAATTGATATAGTCAATATGTAAAAATTCTCACGCGACCCTTTAAACAATTGCAGTCCACTTTTATCACGTAAGTCTGGCATATTTGTATTTATAATTTACACCGCTAGTTAGGGATTACGTTATTTTTAAATAGTTCCTGTCTGTGTCACGTATGTATTTAAGTAGCTTTATATCACGTAATTTGAAAGCTTAATTGTGCGATTCGTATTCACGTTCACCGGCACTGCACACCGACGTGATAATAGGTAAGTACTGATGCAACCTCCGATAGTCACGGGCGACTTCAATCGTAAAAAATGTTGCAAAAACTCTTCGTTAAAGGACACATATTATTAAGTCGTATCAAGCAGATATCGAATCGCACGTGCATACGCAGTTTCTGGCAAAAACATCGATCTTTTTTTTTAAACTCGTGTTCAATTAGTAATTAATAATCGGATTTTCAGTTTTAACTAGAAGGAAATATAGTGTTGAAGTACTTTACTAAATGCAACTTTATGCAAAGGTGGTAAAAAGCATGCAGTGTTTCCCCAATGTCGACAACAACTCAAATAGACATCTAAAATTTATTTTAACAATTTTGCAAGATCCCAAATCTTAAATCCGGTCCAGTTTATGGGAAACGGGCTACTGTGAATGTTTCCTCATTTGTCAAAGCAAATACATGATAGTTGCCATGATTCAAGATCTCCGTACGTACATGGCCATCATGAATATAATGACTCGTGCAATTGTAGATTTTAGCTACATTTCATCCAGCAATTTTGAAACTTGTGCTAAACAGGAGCACTATGCAAACGTCATTCATATAGAGCAGGCGTGAATTTATTTTTTCAGTTTCCGTCATTATTTTCATTTCATTTTCGACTGAATTATTTTATTTGTGTTGCGTTTTATTTGTAGTGGTTTAGTTTTATTCAAATTTTACTGGGTTTATTTTTCAATTTACATGTTCTTCATTTAAATATTTTGCCATTGGTATGATAAATAAAAATGAACTTTCATCATTTTTCTGTAGATGGCTTGCAAAATGGCATGGAAGATGCTAGAGCCAAAAAGAAGCATTAAGGGGGCCGAGGTAGGCCAATTTTTGAGCAAATTTTCAAGAATTTATCATAAAAAAATAAAGCAGATTTAGATATGAAACTTGTTTCATGTTATTATACATCAATTTAACATCATACATGATTTTTTGTAAATGTCAAAGTGACTCCCAAGACCTGGGGATTGCTTTCACAGCGCCTCTGTCGAACGTGAAGGGTCAAACGGTATACAGGATTGGGTCAACCCTAGTTATCGGAAATAAAAAATTCAACAATGCTTTTGATCGTTGTTGTCAGCAAGGTCCCAATCGTTCACTTTTTCAAAATTACGATTTTCGCTAAATGGCGAACATTTTTCTGTTTTCTGTCCCATTCGAAGCTGTCAAAAATCAGCAAAACGAAATTTTCCAAAAATGAACGATCGGCACCTTTGTAAGTGATTCCTGTGAATTAAAACAAAAATTCATCGCGATACGTTCAGTTGTTCTCCCGTTATCGTGTACACCAGTTTTAAAAACGGAGGCGGCAGAGTACCGTCACATTTCGCTACCTATACTGTGACGAAAGGCATAAAAACTAAATGTAGGTTGCCAAACTATATTTCGAAAAACTATGGAACCTCTAAAAAGACTGGAGTTACATTGCAGAGAAACCATATAAATCGTGTAATTCAAAATGAACGCAATAGTCAACGAATCTTATCTTGTATAATGAGCAGTCAGTCGTTGAATAAAACACGTTTAGCAATATTAAAGTTTATTGCGACACCTTTTCTTGCAATAAGGTGTTTCATGATACAAGATAAGTACCATTTTAAATGATTTACAGTCGAGAATTTGTACAATTATAGTAACATAGACTAGGATCAGTAATCAGTAATCAGGTGTTGTAACAAACTCCTATTTCTATAAATTAGAGATCTGCGTGGAACGTATTACACATCAAAATCTCAACATTTATTATTAAAGATGACTCTGGAAGTAAGAAATTTCGACGCACATACGAGGGGAGCCCTACGAAAACGCTTTCAGAGATATATTGTTTAGTTACAGAGTTAGTTGTCCATCCATAATGTAAATAAATTTTGAATTTCCATTGCAATCCTAAGCTCGTTTTGCAGATCTCTAGAAGTAGATCTGCATCGTCTATGTACACAATTGCCTTTCTGACCCTGACCAGCTCTTCTACTATAAGTTCCTGTCTCCAGTTTCCAAACTCTAGACATGACAGAAGGGCTTACATGAAATTGTCTTACAACGTGACGTAAGCTGTACCCTTCTTCGATTAATGCTATGTTAAATGGACAGTCGCCCACTCGATTCTTTGTGAATATGGAGCTATCGAATTGACAAATAATCTTCTTCCCTAACTGTTCCCCATATTTTATCTTTTTTTGGATAATAAGGTTGAAATAATCAAATTGAATGCATCTATATCTTTCCCCCAGTTTGACCATTACATAAACTTTTGCAATCGTGACATACTAATTTATATACACCTGATGTCGCTAAGGGGTTGATTTTATCCTAAACATTAAAGAAAATATTGCATATTTTATTAAAAGATTTGAAAGCTATATTAGCTTTGTGTTTTCTAATTATTTTAGCTACATTTTAGCTTATTTTCCCAAAGTAAGTTAATGTAAAAAAAATTGGGTCCGGTGTGTTGCGGAGATGCATAGACTTTTATGGAAGGGTCAATTGTTTTTAACGTTATGTCTTGCAAACCCGTTATTGTTTGCAATTTGTTTCATTGTTTTAATTTCCCGTTCGACATTTTCTTTTAGTAACAGTATTGACAAAGGTATATGTACGATTCAATTAAATGAATTAGATATTGTATAACTAGTTTAAATTTTATTTGTTCGTCAATTCGTCAAATTGTTTTAAGTAAAGTGATATAACAATATAATTGTATTCATTTATTTTTATTAACTATATCACAATGTAACGACTTAGAACATCAACTATTTGAGAACAACGTAATTATAGCATTTGTATAATTGCATAGTTTGATAACAAGCATGTTTAAAAGAATATGATTAACTAAATAATTATCAAGGTCAAGGTTTATAATATGGAAGACTAGTGGCTGTATATTATTTCTACAGTGCTTTCTTCAAAGTATTTATTTCAGACATTTTTCAGACAGGTCCTAAGTATGATGCTTATTACCTATAGAGAATTATGTAATTCAAATAGAATATTATCTGTTTTTCTTTATAAATTTAATATTATATTTTAAGTAAAAATGAGCCTTTAAATGAACCATGTAATGACTAAATCTAAATAACATAATTTTAAAGCATTATGTACGATTGTTACGGAAACGTGTAAAAATGTTTATTGAAATCTATATAAAATAGCTGTTTTCAGTGGATATCGTCTGTCGTCTAGGTTCATTTTATGCGGTTTAGAATATTGAGTGACTTTAAGTACTTCGCATGTTTATGAAACGTGACACAGGTAATTGTCAATTATTTTTTATTGCCGTGTACATGTGCTTAATAAAAACACATCATTAAAATATAATTACATTCAATTATACCGTTGAATTCCTTAATGATCGACGGAAATGTACTTCGGAATAACGTGCCAATGTAACAGCAATAGGCAATCTGTTTTATAGCAATATATGCAGAAGCCCTTGGGATTCGTTAGTTCAATCTATTTCTGTCCAGCGTCCAAAGCTTGGTAAATTAGAATGCGGGGTCAGAGTTGTCCTCTCTCCCTTATAAATCTGGGAATTAGCATGGGAAGTGACCGCTGATTGCCCGGAGCACAGAACTCCGGCCCAATCCGATATAACGAACCAGACGCACCGGAATCATAGTAAAGTTGCAGCGATAAGGCCGGACCCCGGAGACAAGGTACGTATTTTTTATTCCTTTCGACCGGCTACGTGCTCTGTATTTATTGTATCATAAAACAAGTGTGAATTTCTGCCAAACGACTCGTGTTTCGGCTCTTCCGGCGTTACTTTAATCCTCTGAAAATAATTTAATCCCGTAAAAGCCTTGGAGCAATTCTCACTACAATTACATCGTCGCGTTTTGTATTTATATGCATATTACCAACATGAACGGACATGTTAGATTTCCTGTATGATATTATTACCATAATAAATACATAATGCGATATTTTTACAGAAATATTTCACGTTTTATTCGTCGGTAACATGTCAGGCTTGCAATAACGTCAGCAATAAAAATATTAACTAAATATAAAAAGCAAAATAGTGTAACTTTATTTGCGCATTGACATTAATTTTTTTTTTCATGAACTCTTTAAATTACCCCATGTTCTATTGCAGATATAAACGGATTCGTTTCCTTGCCATAAATTTATCCACTGAATTATTTAGTTTATATCATTATACCGAGAATTTGTAGGTTAATTCTTTACAAATCATTTGTTGGTTACGTGTTATATGAACGTGTTGTAAGACAAAAAGCTGTCGATCTGTGCAATTCTGCACCCAATATAAGAATGCAACAATGTAACAACATCGTAACCCATTGTGCATATGATTATTCTTTGGTCTTAATGCCTTTATTCTGCTTACTCCTTCATTATCGTATGTATTTAATGGCGTCTTTCTTCAGTCAACTTGAAAATCGCCCGGTCAGATATCTTCCATCTGTTTCTATCGTTTCCGAGTTTATGAACAATTATCGACTACACGTTGGTTTGATTAACGACTATGATCCCAACAGCAAACACCAATATGAAGATGTGTGGCGTATATGGGTCATGTACATTTGGATTGTTTAAAACAATAAATTTTATACCCAATACCACAGAATTATGTATTAACCGAACACCTTGAAAGTGATATTGGTATTGAAATTCCTGCCAAAATTCTCGAAGAAATTATTATTAGAAGAATGATTAGGTTTTGCGATGATCGTAATGTTTATAAAACAAGAAAAGAATAACACAATGCTGGCATAATGTAAACAACTGATCCGTGTTCGTGCAAACAATAACATCAAAATATTACCACGACATTAAATTAATATCGACTCGGCGTTGAATTGTTTGACCAAACAGACTAAATCGTTTGTTATAACCGATCATTTGTATCCATTAGGGATGCATTAAAAGTTCACTAAACCTTTCCACATTTAAGCACGATAAAGGAAATTAAATGATAAAAACGTCATAACAGTTAGTTTGGAAACGAACGAGCGTTTTCCGCAGGGGTCTCTGCGGTTTTAAATGTATCTGATCAGACATGTTTATAGATGGAGGAAATTATTATAATAATTTATCGGCAGTTACGATCCATATAGTCAGTGCTGTAAATCGGATTTAAGTCCGAAAGCGAGACCTGAACGTATAAAATTCGAAAACACCAAATTTATAGGCGGCACAAAAAAGCGGCATTAAACGCGCAATATTTGGATTGGATTATTTAGGTACTTATCCCGCATATTCATTGGCCATTTGCAATTCACATTCGGCCTTTTTTTGATACTGAAATATGCATATGGGCGACTCCCGGCGAATGCGCATAAACATGAATAACATGGAACAATAGCAGTTATAGTGGTTTCGGTAATTATTCTTCCTTCTAAATTAAGTTATTTCATCATTACATATGTATGGAACTGATTTGCATGCGCGCCGTGTATGCAAAGCATAAAGGTCGATAAACCATGGTTTTTACAATTAATGTGCATACATTCATTTACAGGCCTTGTTCAAAGTATCGAAGCGATATTATAAATTTTTGATTTTCCGAAATAATTTATATAATTTATTTATTTTCTAAACCCAATATTCGACGGTGGGGGGTATAAATTCATACAATTAAAGAAACAAAATGAACTTGGTTTTGGAAGACATTTACAATATTGCCTGATACTCAACGGCTAGCATTTTGAGAACCTCATTTAACCTCATTTAACGTGGTTCAAAGTTTAAATTATTATGTTGGCCCGCATATACTCGTTTGAGGTTTTCTTTGGTGTGTACACAGTAAACATAATATTATATTTTAATTGAAATTAATAAATACTTGCGATATTCGGTAGCTATTAACGAGTCTGTTAAGCTTCGTTTGACGTTTCACGTGAGTATTCGAATAGTCTCTGGTGTTGTAGCTAAGGTGTTACCTTTGAAGATGTTCTCTTCACTATATTATCAGTGGAATAATACGAATACTTGAAAAAGTGAATAAAAAAGTTCCTTAATACTCTTAAACCTAGTAGAAAACGTAATGAAACGTGTAGTGTAACGTTCACATGGTCAGCCTTGCAAAAGTAATTTTATATAAATAAAGTCATTCAAATAAGCTTCACTGAGGTATAAGTCCATTGTAAGACTTCATTAAATTATTTTTATTTCTGTGTATAAATATACTATCGTGTCTATCTAATTCTGTACAGTTTTGTATATCTTATTTGTTCTAATTAATTTAAGACGATTTTGTGGTAATGCATGGCCTGTATTTTGAGCTACGCTTGAATTTTCCGGTATGTCGAATGTTGCAATTTGCAAAGTAGGGTGAAAATATAATTTTAAGAATGAAAAGATTAGTAACCATAGTTGGAGTTAAAGATGTAAGGCAAGTTTTGTGTTTTTATTTATTATGAATTTTGTTGATTCGCATGGTATTGCAGCACTTGCATTAAACTTATTTTCATTTCCTTGTCAAAATAATTATAATAACTATTAGTGGCTGTCTTTTTCGATGTATGTATATCATATCCGAACAACTGATTCACCATACTGATTTTTAAATCAAAGAATGGTAAACCCTTATTACATTCACGTTCGTAAGTGTGAATTTAATACGTTAAAATATAGTTGAAGACATTTTAACGTGCGGATTGAGAAAATGGTGTATTACGTGAAAGTTCAAAAGAACAAGCAGACTACATATCCTCATTAATAGAAACTCGACAAATACAACGACATTCGTCAACACGAAGGATATACATCGTACAGAAATGACCACGCAACGACAATCACGCAATCGCCACATACGCACCAATACCGTCAACAATGAACGCAGAGTGTCGATGTGAAAAATGTCGGCAAAAAGGACAACTCATGTTCTTGATTTGGACTATAACATTTAAAAAATAAATGTCCAGCATTTGAGAAAAATTGCAATAAATGTAATCTGGCAAATCATTTTGTGTTGTACTAAAAAATTGTAATAGAAACACATGGATATTTGTTTATAGGATCTATCAAAAATGACCAACTGGATATGAATAACAAACTTTGGAATGTAAATTTGTCGATTAATAATCATGATGTAAAATTAAAAATCAAATTTAAAGAACGTTACTTAATTAAAAATGATTTAACAAGCAAATTAACTTCCTACACGAATGGTAAATTACCAATTGTGGGATAATGCTATTTGAACTGTAGCTGTAAAGTTACATTAAATGTTCAATTTTTTGTAAAAACAAATTGTATTTTGAGATGGGAAGCATGTAACAAATTTAATGTAATCAAGATCGTTAATTATACATTAAAATGACGATAAGTTACCGATACATAATCAATTTAAAAATACTGGTAAAATAATGGCATTTTAAAAGAAGTTGAATGAACCACATATTGGGTTAACCCCACTGTTATAGTACGTCGTGGATGCAAATAAAATTTAAATAATGCCATTAACGTGAATTATTTCAGCTACCAAATTATTATTATGAAATATCAAGTAGATCATGGCTCCAGAAGCTTGGACGAAGAAAGTACAAAATTATGAACATTCGGAAGAGATTGTTTCTTGGGATTACGTTATGGAATCAATTGTTTTCCTGAGGTATTTCATAAAAAGTTGAAAATATGTATTTGATTTAGAAGATAATAATCGGGGGCACAACCAAGGAGGAGCATGATACACATCAAGTTCTAAAAATAGCAAGAAAAATAATATTACGTTGAATAAAAGCAAATCCAAATTTGGTTTAGGAGAATTAAATTTTGGATTATAAAATTATCAAATTTGGTTAAGGACCAATAAGAGACATGCCAGTTCCCCGAAACAAACATGATGTTTAGCATTTTCTTAGAATGATTACATATGTGAGCAAATTTGTTCTAAAATATAAAGTTCACCTTCAAAGAACTTAACAAGAAAATATTTGTTTTCAATGGAACGATAAGCATACGAAATTGTTCAGAATTAAAGAATAAACTGACATTATAAATAACTACGAAGCTAGCAAAGTTTTATATACTTGACTAACGAGTCAAAATTAGAAGTCGTGGAAAATCACCGATTACTAAATAATACTCCTACTATATATTAAGCGAACGCTACTCGAAAAAGTTCATTGATATTGTTAAGTCCAATGATTTTACAGAGTACGTACACACCGAAATAGATCGAATATTTTAGTTCCAAAGTATAAAATTTTACGAAGTGTTTTATGTTTGGTTTAACTGTTCGTAGTATACAATTTCAGAAAGTGCTCAAAGCCACGCACGCTCACATATTCAGGCAAGCAGCACACAATAGTTTTGTATTAGGGCGACTCCGGAACGTGCGTGGACATTAAAAGTTCAATTAGTTCTGGCAACTAAAACACTACTACCCTGTGAAATAAAAACACTCGCCGAACTGTTTACATTTATAATAGGCGGTGTGTGCATATACACATATATATTTAAGTGAGTCAGACGTTCCATTACTGTGATCGATATCGGGCAGGGACTGCGAGTAACGATGGCCGGTAAGGTCGTCAGGTTCTCTACGGCGACCAGGCGATACCAATGCGTCCCCAGGGAACGTCAAAACTGAACATCGTCTCACCCATTGTCTCTGCGTTTCTTTTACTTCAAAGGTTGCTTTTAAATTACAATGGATCTTTTGATGCATTTTCCGACTGTTTTTTCTAACGGTGTTGTGTCGCGTTTATCTATTAAGTAAATACAGATCCAACGTGCATACGGTGTTGATATTTAATTGAATCCTATATATCGTATAATTACGGTAATATAATTACTCTTGACATTTCAAATTCTATTCAATATGTCAGCTTGAATTATTTCAGTAAAATTTTAGTCATATATGTCATGCACATATAACTGCGTTTGTTCTCAGTATAGCCGATGCTACATAAACTTCGATAGACTTCCTACACCAGGCAAAATGTAAACATAAACATTGCATAGATGACTTCGACGCCATCAAGTGATCACGCCTAATATTTTATTGTATTCTAATATTATTTCTGATTTCTAATATGCATGAAAGGGAAAATAGGAGGAGCAAAATGTCGACATGGGAAGTAAACCGATTAAAGGAATATGAAAAGGCCGGGACATCAGTGACGGAGGTGAAAAGGACGAGAAGATAAGGGAACGACGTGGAAAATATGATGGTAACAAGTAGATGGGTAGAAAGAGAAAGATGAAAAAATAATACTAGCGAAATGTAATACAATGTTTAGGTATATATGTGTGAATGGATGAAAGCCAGAATATTTGACGACAGAGTGATCAGGAGAGGAAGAGATAGTGATAGCTAGGTATAGGTGTGGCAACGAGGAAAGGGGAAATAAATCAAAGTGTATTTTTTGAGGAATATGGATGGATGTATGGCAGTATTGGATGGAAGAATGTATGGATGTGTCATTAAGTGAGGACGAAAGAAAAAGGGAGAAACGCTTAAGGTGATGTCAAGATGAAGGAAGGGTGATCTACAGGTACTGAGGAAGATGAAGATATTACAGGACGACAATAGGATAAAGAAAGCTTGAGTAGGAGAGGTGTAGCGGAGCCTAAGTGGTAGTGAATTAGAGGATTGTAAATACACACACACACACAAACATGTATATATGTATCATTGTAACAAATGCCAATAAATGGTTTTCACTACTACTGCTTGTGGTCAAATCTCAGGTACCTTCTTATTTCTTCAAACATAAATACGTTTCCTCCGTATATGGGATTGCTAAAGTTCACCAAAAAAGTGCCATGACTGGATCGCCACATCCCAACTACGTTCAACCTTGTAAGGAACCGCAGTCCCAAAAAAAATACTACATCGTGATTTTCAAAATGTCGCAGTATGTCTCTTTAGCAGACCAAATTTCCTGATAATGGTTTTGAAGTTCTTGATATCGCAAGAAGTTCCGATTTCCACTTCATCCCACGTGGAGCAAAAAATGCACTAGTGATAGAGCAAGTAGGATTGTTCCTCGAAGAAATAAGAATGTCCCTTGAAATATTATCTTTCTACTACCCGTCACTAAACCTCATCATTTTCCGAACAACGACTATGCCTTCCAAACAAATAGTTTTCTCTTGGAAATTTTCTTCGCCAAATCAAACTTATTGTACTTGTACCAGGACGTAGTGGGGGCAATAACTACATCACGACCACGATCTCGTCAGGTTGTTTAAACGTCAGATTATTGCAATATTTCAATAAGAATGTGCAGAGTAACGATTAAATGAAAAGTGATAAATGATATAAACATCCATTATATCTCCACTCAGGAACACCCTTATTCCTTAATGCTGTAAACATTGCGCTGCACATAAAATTATGGCTATCGTCGCAAAAAAACACCTCCCATATAAAGTGATATCTGTACAACGATAAAACTAATTTTGGTGTTTGATTATTTGTTCGTGTGTTCTAATCATGTAGTTGATCAATTGGTGGAATATTCTTAAATCCTTTAAAGTTTAGTACAGTAACTAGTTCCCGACGTGGTTTTACAAGCTAGAATGGATAGTCAGAAAATTAAAATACTTTTCTTTTAAAGCATTTCACAACCTGAAACTTGAAGTTACACCAAAAAAGCGAACAAGTTGGTAACACCGAGCAAAATAATGAGGCTAATTAAAACTGACCTCGAATGGATCAATGGAAGCAATGATGCCATAAAGAGTTGAAAAATTCAACGTGAACAAGGAAAAGGTTTAAGAATGGAAGAAAGTGAAGCATGTGCTGACGACGTACACATAAAGGCTGTGAGTACCTGGGAATGCAAATTAACATGCAAAACCAAAGAAGCTTAGCAATAGCACAAAAAAATCAGCCGTGCATTACGTGCTATTATATAGATATCCAGTAATTAGTAGGATTACAGAGGAAGACCGAAAACTAAACTGGGAAAACCGAAGGCCGAAAACGAAAATGAGAAAACCAAGTATAAAGTATAAAAAGACATAGAACGTGATAATGCAAGATAGGAAAAACTGGAGGAAACGTATATAATAGCTAAACCCCTTGACCAATTGTTCAAAGAAGTAGGACAACACAATGACCCACTGCAAAAAGGTCAGAAGGGTTCACTAAATTAAGCGCCTACAATTCCCAATATAAGTGTACAGCTTGTATACATACAGTACACCACCTCTATTTCTAATAATAGTTACATTGGTTTCATATAAACCTTTAATGTAGCACATTATTGGTGATTTTTGTTTTTTATATCTTCGGTTCTTGCAAGTAAGACAACCAAGTTTATTTGTCCAAAATAAATGATTTTATTACTAATTATAGATGAAAAGAACTGACAACGATAGAAAACTATTCTCATCCAGAAGAGCGAATTTCATGTCTTCGAAAAAAGATGCGACAACGAAATGAAGTCTATGTTTCATACAGCAAGCAACATTTTCCTGTTTCAATTACAGATTCATTATTTATTTCGCTAGCTATCCAATGTTCCTTAAACTGCTATGGATTTGCATAGGTTTCAGATATATTCCCGAAACCCAATTCAGCCATATTGATCTAAAAACTTGTGAATTGCTAAAAATATTAAAACGATGGACAGTACTTAAACAACAAACAAATAGAAAATTGCAGAAACTGAAATTAAAATTTCATGTTTTGGTGCTCTTAATCAATTTAAAAAAATACACGTTACTCGTATGATAGATTTGCATTCTTTTATTTTATTGGATAGGCCAATGCAAATATTTGTGAAAGTATTTATGGACTAGCAAACATTCTGTATGCTTACTACAATAAATATGTTGATGCGACATATAATATGTTTATTATATTAAATAAACTTAACATAATGGATTTTTAATATATTTTCGCATTTTTAACGTCCAGATAACTACATTTTACATGTTGCATCAAATTTTTTGCGAAGTTGCCACGTTTCTTATTTTTGTGGAATTATCATATCTAAATGAACTTTATAATTACAGATTAAACGTTGTTCATTTTTCATTCATGTACTTCATTTCAAATGAATTCAGAATCCTAACAATTGAAAGTTAAAGCACTGTAAGTTCTAGTTTAATGACAAGCGTGTTGCAATCTTTGAAAAATACTAGCGAGCATATTGTACTCTGTCATAGAGTTTAGCGAATTTTTTCTGGCCGACTCATGCAGAAATGGTTTGAAATCGCTAAATTTATTTTTCCGCGTAATGGAATCATTAAAGGTTTACAGTGTCTCTGGAACTATCGAACTAGAACTTTTATTAAATGTTTTTCAATGAAAACCTCGAACAGGTCAATTTTTACTTAGAGATCGTATTTTGTTTTTGAGTTATGACGTAAGCATTGAATTTTAATACATTCGAGATAATGCTTTTAAAGTTTAAAAACAAAAATCTAATAATTAAGTGTTCCGCTACAACAACGTGTTATATCATGGTTTTAGAGCGAATGTACAAAATGTACAGGGTGAGAAATATTTACTGTGTGGTGTGATTTTAGATCATGATAACTTTAAGTCCTCTAAGCTTGGTTAGTAGTTTTCCGAGACTTCACGATGTAGTTCCTTTTAACAACAGAGTAATGCGAGCACTTGTTTTATTACTGGAAACGGTCGTTTATTCCGTAGAAAAATATTGATTTCTTTCATTACTAAAAGAAGCATGTTTTTTCAATGTTTCATATTTATTTTAATAGACATTTTAGCTACAGTGCTATTGAATGCCAACAGTTATCATCAATCGAACTGAAATTTTTTTACAACGAACTTCGTATCCATGAATGTCATAAATTGGAAAGAGAAGCCTGCAAACAGAAGAGAATGAAGAAAAATAGTTGAAAAATCTTACAAATGGTGGTCACTAAGGAACCTGGAAACCCTGCAGGTATTGTTTTGGCTGATTTTATGCTTGCACTAAAGTTAATAATATCAATTGGCATAAAATAATTATTGAGGTATAATTCTCTCGTTTTGTAATTGTTGAGATCAATAATTATAGACATGAAATAGGCACAGTCCGTTAATTATATTTCAATAAAATAGACAATTCA
Source organism: Geotrupes spiniger (assembly GCA_959613385.1). NCBI lineage: Eukaryota > Metazoa > Arthropoda > Insecta > Coleoptera > Geotrupidae > Geotrupes > Geotrupes spiniger. Next base: position 11,610,526 of record OY390737.1, on the reverse strand, counting down.
ATCACCATCTGGCATACGTCAAAAGATCCAACAAAATGTACGGATTTATCATTTCAAAGCTAACAAAAATAAACTATAGAGGTTATTGTGCTAACTCAATTTCAATAAATATTATACTAGTAGCAAAGGGGATATGTTATGGAACTGAAACATCTTTGTTCAAGGTGTTTACAAACATTGTTTTTTAAAGAAATAAATAATGTTTTTAATTTCAAAAGCGCTTTTATTTCATTGATAGAGCTCCGAATATTATTCGTAGTCAAAGTAACGTCTTTATTTTTTTGGGTGGTAGCCCATATACTGGTATTATTATCCTATTTAAACCTTAAAACACAATGGACATTCCTGGTAATATACTCGTAAATTTGTACCATCAAAGACTAGGCTATTGACAGTTTAAAAATGTATTATCTGGGGCCACTTAATGTATCGATCCATTCTGTAATCGAAACCAGGATATAATTTTGGCATTTAATTCTTCTAATTACAAAACAGTGTTCTTTAGGGTCATTACAATAAAACTACCCTCTGGTCTAGATAATTTCATACAACATTCAAATCCAGCCAATCACTTGATTGTACATAATTAATACCAATTACCTTACATCAAGTACAATTACGCTGGAATAATTTACAGAGTTCATCATAATTAATAATTTTTACCATGAAGTAATAACCTCGCTTCCGACTGTTTCTGATCAAACAATAAATACTCAAAGGCATTTCTTTAATTAAACTGCGACGCCTAGTTTAAACAATACTTTAATAAAATCGACTGGCAGAATTCCAGCACACAAAAGTGAAACACGAATATGATAGCACCTCGAAGTGCGGTACTTAAACCAATACCAGAACGGTGGCAATCTCAAACACCGACATCCACTAATTATCCAGATCTAGTTTTAGTGAAAGAGGGAGTGGGTAATCGGCAGAATTATAATTTTATGGTGCCGCGCCGTACATAAAGTTGAAGTTAGATATCGACGTATAAATGTACGATATTAGGCAGAGGGTAAAATGTAATAAATTGCGTCATGATTTTGGACCTTGCGTGATTCGTAATATGTGCTCTTGAATTTGCCATTCTTTCAACAACCTTGATAATTAAATAAAGTTGGATTAGTAAACATTTTTTTTTAATTTTATGGTGCATCCTCGAGGCGCGCCTTTCACAATGGACCATGGGAAATGTCATTTCGTTTTATTAGCACGTTATCTATAGCTTTAAACATTAAAATAACAGTCGGCAACCTTACTTTTATAGCAACAAGCTCATGTTCAGATAAACGTGTGCGCAAAAGTAGATCCCATTCGGATAATTTTCAACGCAAATTAAAAGCTTTTTTTAATTACTATGCATGCATGCGAGCAATATTAATAAAACAATAGCATATAAATTGACATTATCCGACCAACGGGAAATGTAATTTACTTTTATTCGCCCGCTGTCAATAGTTTTGCGTATTAAAGTATGTTACATAAAATCAGATTCAATTTCGATATGAAATATACGCGAGCTGGTTTATTAACGACATAATTGTGTAAATATTGCAGCTGCTTAGAACGGAAGATTTATTTCACCACTGGACATAAATAACTCGATAAGACCATAAGACTTTCGACTTAGAATCTAGATGGCTATCTTTCTATCAAAAAACAATTTGTTTTTGGCTTTTAATTACTGGTTCCGCTTTCATAAACTTCCTGGTTAAGTCACGAGTGTTATTTCTGATATTTACATTTCTTCTTAGTTGATGTTAATCATCCATTTATATTCCAAGCACATTAATTAATAAAACATCTACAAAAATTGTTTAAATACTGCGATATTTTTTAATCAATGAAAACAAATCACAGTTCCTTAAAATTATATTAACTGTAAATAAATAAATCGAAAATCATTAGAAAATCTAAACGTAAAATGTATTTCGAACTAAATTTAATACCAGTGGACTTTAGTTGTGCAAAATATTGAATATTGCATCCGCGCCCTGCGACATTCTGACGGGAAACTTGACAACAACATTTCAAATTTTATATATCTCCTTCGCATATTAGAGGGAGAATATTCAGTCGTAAAATTTCATTGTGGATTCATATATCATGAGAACGCGCGCCATTCATGCCGCTATAAAAACACAACGGCAATAAAAATATTGATCTTTGCGTAAAAAAATAATTCCCACTTATCTTCAAAAGGAGGAAAACCGATGAGCTTTTGAATGAATAACATTCGTCAAGGGCACGGGTGTGAAACTTCTAATCCAATCTTGCCAAAGATTAGGAGGCAGTTTTTCATAATTAAACGAGGCTATGGATGTGAACTTTTTATTTGATGACACTTTGCAGCACACACGTCTCAAATTTTGCGATTTCATTGAATCTTTCATAATTCAAGAAACAAATGTTTATGTATTTATCATGGTTTTATGCGACCGGCAAAGGTGAAAAGCCCCGAGTTGTCACCTCATGCAAAAAGTCGCAACCCTACGAATGTGAGATTACGTTCATTTTTCAAATACTGGAGTATCCATATTTTAAAGTTAAAAAACGCTGCTTTTTTATACAACAGAATGAGATGAGCCCATAAATAGCACTCTTTATTCTAAACAAGTAACCATAAGACATAATCTTATAATTTATTTTACTTTAATATCTATATTTAATTACTACAGTCTATTTATCGTTCATTCAGTGGCAAAGTCTTCTTGATGAACACACGATGCACACCCAATTGATCATCATTAGCCGATGGTCTCTTTTCCATTCGAATTGTATAGGATTGCACCGTAAATAAATATGGATGGTTTAGCAATCAACGTCCTAATCAATTCCACAAAAAATATGTTGGAATTAAAAATATATATATTTGTGAAAAATTATATACTCCCAATTAATTTTAATAATAAAGTATTTTCCAATGTATGATACTAGTTTGTGGTGCATCTCTTATTTTTAGCTGCACGACCATGTTAGTCGTCCTATCCAAAAATTCATAAAAAAATGTTCTATAGTAATATATAGGTCCGCTTTAATGTTTTTTGATTTCAGTGTTGATGGTTTACTGATCAATATATTTGTAATTGACCATTCAGTCAAATTTCACAAATGGTCAAATGACACGGTCAATGAAGCTTTGCGAAAATTTTTATTTAAAAGGAATATTGGTTGAAGTTTTTGATTTTCTTGCGATAAAATTTCAAACATTTAATGACCATGAAAAAATGTGTACTATTCAATGGTCAAATTAAACGGTCGAGAAAGCTTCGCGAAAATTTTAATTTAAATGGAATCTTGGTTGAAGTTTTTGATTTTCTTGAAATAAAAGTTGTAAAATTTAATGAGCATGAAAAAAATTGTGAAATGGCCATGAGAAGATCGTTAGGTTATGATATCACATTCAAACAATACACATAGGTAAAGTTATTTTTCCTAAATATTCTGAAATTACGCAAAATGCATTGGAAAATCATTAAATCAAATAAGTTTTCGTTGGAAGCAAACTGTAGCATATTATTTTACATGTATTTAAGACAATTATTTAACATTTTGAATTATTTTTTTTTTTGAAAATCGTCTAATGGTTACATTAATGAAGAAATCATGTTGGACATAATTAAAAAGGCAGATAATCTAGGACTGAAAATAGTGAGCATTACATCTGGCATGGGCCCATTAAATGTGTAATTGTGGAATAAATTGGGTATCAGTATAGGAAGACACGAAGAAACTTATAATTACATAGTTCACCCAAGTAATGCTGCACGCAAAATTTACATATATTAGCTAACGGACCACACTTTCCCAGGAATATGAAAAAACTCAACACCAATGATACCTTCGTTTAAAACAGATCGTTTTTATTATTCGTTATTCTGCTTGCATTAACCCATTCTACAATTCCCTAGTACCTTGCCTTCAATTAAATTCCTCATTAAGGTGGGCTATATGTGATTTCGTTGGTTTTTCTCCTAAGATTTGTAGCACTGATAGTTGTTCAATTATTTAAGTTAAAATGTAATTTTCAGTAATATAACTGCCAGTTACTTACAACTCCTTTCTCTTCAATTGCCTGTCGCCAACTTTATAAAATAAACACAGCTTATTTTAATGAGGAATTTAATTGAAGGCACGGTATATTATCTAATTCCTCCACGGCACAGCGCAGGTCACTGCCAATAGGTGCAATGCAAACTCATAGAAACTTTGTATTGCTTACTTGTTCCATGCTCACCCCATCGAACCTTAACTCCAATTAGACTTTAATCTAATTCCTTTGGACAGAATAATATCAGTTCAGTTGTTGAGTGCTCCACGTTATTGGAGCACTACGTTGCCTGCAAACTCAGATTTGTGTCATCCGCTAATATAATATCATACAAAAAATATATGAATAGTAGGGTCCTCGAGATACTACTCTGTGGAAGCCCTAACGATACATTTCTGAGGTTTGATTGGAATTCTATCCTAGCTACTCCGATGACAACCTTTTGAGATCAGCCATACCGAAAAGATGATAGCTTCTCTTACTTCCGATTTGTATAATTTCTGCAAATTTGGTTAACCATATCAAAAGCACGTTTCAGGTCGATACGCATGCTCGCTATGCTACGCCCATTATCCACTTCATTTAACACGGAAACAATAGATGACATAATGGCATATTGGGTGGCAAAGTGATGTTGATTCAAGATGTTGAACTTCTAGTACTAATAGACCGCTACGAAATGCTTTTTCAAATATTTTTGAAAATATGGAAGTTATAGTTGGAAATCTTCTCCTTTACTTTATTTTTACGAATAGGTAATGCAATCGACTCTTTGAGATTAGTAGGAAAAAATCCACCAACTCCACTAAGACAATGATATCTTTCACGCATGACATTACACATGGAACATGGCATTCCACCACATCCGGTAGAGTCTCTCACCACTCTATCTAATTGTAAGCACCTCTGTAAATGACACTGGAGCTGTAAAAATGGGCTTGCAACAACTCTCATCTCCCTTATTCAATATCCCAATTACATTGTTAAATTTTGTAAAATTATCCAAGTCAAGGAAATAATCATTGAACACTTATGAAATTATCAATCTACTTCTTCATTATCAACAAAACCTGACGGGTTGGTATGGTTTGATATACTTTTAAATAAGAAAAATATTTGCAGAATGCAGATGCAGTCCATTGGTTAGGTCAATTATCTTATTTCACTTCAATTCAATTATTGTGTTCATATTACCGGAATATCTCTCATGTCGCAAATTATTTTATTAGTTAAATTGTTGCAGGGGCGATAAATAAATTTCTCCATCACCGACCTATAATTAATATCATAAGATTGAAGGCATTGTGATTTGAAGAACATACTTGATTGTTTACTCAATTATTCGAATTATTTACTAAATTATTTACAGTAGCATCCAGGCCTATATAAATCGACGGGATAGCAAGAAGAAATTTTAGTAGGCTATAACGTAATATAGAAACACAATTATCGAAAAGTGGTTCAGGAATGCAAAAATATGGAAATAAAATTTGCAACGTTTTGAATTAATCTTTTTACCCTCATATCGACCAAAATGTATTTATTTATTCTTTTTGAGGATTTGTACTTATATTTTGACCTGTATCTGTTTAAAATTGGTTGCTGCGTTCTCTGTTTATCTATACACGTTTTTGTGAACTAAAGAACGTAAATATCTTTTTATTAAATGTTACATCGCCATTATGTAGTTGTTGATGTCAAAAGCTACATTTGCTCAAAAGTATTTTTGTAAATCTCTACCGGAAAAAGTAGCAAACGACTGCATGTGAAACGGGACGAAAATATTACATTTTACATTTGCCATAAATCATTTTCACAACAGTGCCATATCTGAAAAATACTCCCCGATTTGGAATCGGAAATGTAGCGTGTTTTCAAAACAAATTCCTGTATAGTTTTATTCAGGAATTACTTTTCATTTATCAAGTAAGGTATATACGTTCGCATACAAAAGAATCTATAAAAACTTGTCTAGCTAGAAATCGCTAGTCATTTGTTCTGGTGTCGACTGTCACATGGCAGACAAGCGACTCTAGGGTTGTCTGGATCATACGTTATTACATTCCGCATTCGCATAAAACGCCCTCTTTAGGCAACTCTACACTCACTCGCCGAAACGTTCGGCTATTTATCTTATTGTCGCAGTAAATAAAACTATTTTACGTTTCTCTTGCGGGTGTAATTGAAGATTTAATAGAGCACACATACATTACTTCCGCATATATTTTCACATCTGAATGTCTTTCTTGCGCTAAATTCGATCCTTAAATCCCGTTAGAACGGCTTATTTCCTCTCTAACGCGTTTTCAATTGTTTGTCGTCCGTCCTTTCCTGCTTTAAGCAAACTTTTGCTATTTATAAGAAAGAAACTTACACCCACTGTATCAATCAACGGCACAACGTTAATTTATATGAAATTTCCGACGATACAAAAACATAATTTTGCAACTACTAAATAATTAATGGTGAATAATAATTATCTAATTTAGCCAAGAGTAGACTGAAATATTACTTGATGGGTCAAGCCATTAATAGAATCCTTGAAATCAAATGTCAACGCCCGACTAAAAAATCAATATTAGAAAAAAGATTCAACGTGTACTCAAGGCTTTCTTCAGAATAATATAATTAGATGACGAAAAAATAAATCATTGACCATACGAAATACGGTATTTATCAGAACAAGTTTTAAGAAAATGACATGAGCCCAATAGATATATCTAGTGGATATAAAGCCAAGAATAGCCAAAAACAGAGAACATGATAGGAGTAATCAAATACTTGCTATTTACAGAAAGAATATTTCTGATTTCGACAGGAAAAGAAACAAAATAACTAGTAATATGGGATTGATAATCGTACGCACAAAAAAAGTATCAATTGGGGTACCTAAAGAATGAGGTCGGCTTCATCTTGATAGCGAAAGCGCTCCAATATCATTTGCAACTAATTCTTTCGAACACATTTGTAATGAAAATTTATTCTTCGTCTAGTCAATGTTTTGAAAAAAGGATACCGTAAATTGCATTGACGTTGCCTTTTATGGTGAGTTTATGCAAATGAACGTGCCAACTATAATCGCTTAAAGCTTAAAAGTTTCGCAATCGATTTATGTAAAGTACAAGCTGCAGATTTGAAAATATCTTCCATGTTAATAAAATACATAAAAGTTTTACGAGTTAATTTTAGTTTTCCCATTTGTAAGTTACGCAATTTGCCTTGCATTTAAAAACGAACATTAGCCGGGCTCGTACGTACGTACACGAGATCCCAAAGATGCAGTTATAATTGGAAGTGTGACATAAAATGTGGAATATATTACGAACTATATGGACAAACTTGCAATGTTGGTGGTTCTCTCGGGTTTTATAGCTTTGTCGGTGAGTGCGGGACGCTAAACGTCTCTGAGAATATCCATTCATATAGAACTGGTAACCGCACAGCAGCCCGCAGTTAGAAATATAGCCGAAGCTCTTAGATTCACTTTGCTTTCCTGCTCCGACAACGCGAAATGCTAAATAGTTAAAGGGCACCGGTATTAATCTGACTTAATGCATCTATAAATAGCTTATATTTTAGATATAATAGTGTTTAATAGTTTTAATGGAACGGATGAATAATCGCACACAATGTAGTTAACGTGGCTCGTACCTAAGGGTCCCAGGGGATTACGTTTGCCTAACTTTCCTCCATTTATTAACGTTTTCGTGTCCCAGTTTCGCCTAACCGTAATGTCGTTAGCAGAGGCGGCTTTAAAATTGTTTTAATTTAATCGCACATTAATAACAACCGGCGAGGCGCGTCAGCCACAATTGTAATATTGATTCGTGCGAATTAAAAATTTACCTTCCATTTGGCGCTGTAAATATTCTATTAATTTAAATGGTCATTAACGTTTAGCTGCAAAACGCTCAACGTGTTAAACTCAAACCGCCGCTTCGGTCGGGGGGATATTTATTAAAAAAGTCACACACCACATAATACGTTCGTTTAGATGTTAAGCCCGATTTCCACACAATCCACAAATGGTATTTTCAAATTCGTTAAACAAAGATAAAAAATACAGTTGAACTGTTCACGAGACCTTCATTTTAATATTTAGAGATAAATGTACAGTGGGTGATCCGACGCTTGACAGTTAAAGGTCACGAAGAGCTTTAAGGAATGAGGTAAAATATTTAACAGCTGACCTCGATATTCTGGGTTAAATGAATAATTTCTCAGCAGCACGACTTTCCTGTCATGAAACCTGCTTATTCTGGAATGATTTTCTCGTTGACCTACTGTGAAATACAATTTAATAATTAGTCAAAAATCATTTGGTAGCAAGAACGCGGGGCATATTTGCCTGAATTAGCAACTACAGTCGATTTTCCCCACAGCTTTTGGATCGGCTTTTGCAAGCATAAGACCTTTCATTAGTGTCGTTTGGAAATTTCTACTTATCAAGCGTGGTACTACAAAGATTCCAGTATTGGTTCGTGATGAAAACAACGATTTTTTGACCCACAGCGAGTGCTATCGCTAGGGACAAGAGTCCGGATGTGTTTGATGCTTCTAATATCAGTTCCGGTTTTCCATCCCCTCTTACTAGGAGTCTCAATAATACATATAATGTCTACTAGGTCTATGGAACTCACTACTGGTGATGATCTAATTCCCAGCTTCATTATCCGTGGTTGTAGATTAGCTTTTGCTAAGCGTTAGCAATTATTTTTAACCTCTTAACGCCGAAAGCAGTCAATTCGAGACATTTTCTACCATTTCTAAAACTGCTTCAGGACAGAAGTATTTTTCGAGCGATTGTCGGATGTAGTATATTTAGTACATTCCCATCTTAAATATAACCACTTGCTGCCAACTGTTAAGTGATTAGAGCTTCAGAAGCTTCACCGGTTTGGTTTTTCGTTGTCTACTTCGAACTGATTCACACCTCTCACGAATGCATTGCTACATCCGGCGCCCGCAAGGGTCAATACTTGAAGCGCTAATTTTTATTCTTTTTATTGACGACTTCATAGCTTGTCTATCTCTGTACTTGCTCGTGCTGATCTTAAAATATTCTTCACGATACGTCTGCGTATATTAATTCACCTAAATGTAATGAAACTTTTCAACTTATATTAAATTAATGTTGCACTGTAGTATACAGTCGGCGCTCTTATCGGTTTGAAGTTTCTACAATATAACCAGTCGACCACTTTTAAAAATCTTGGAGATATTTTCGACTTTAAGACTTCGACGTTCCTTTCTCAAATCAGTGCTGTACCTCTGCAAATAAAGCCATCGGATTTATTATGAGAATTTGTAAATACTTCAAGGACGTGGAACTGCTAAAATTCATATACTTTGTTTATGTAGTAAATAATCTGGAATACGTTAGTCTAGTCTGGTATACACATAGACGAACGGAGAGAGGTTACAGCCAAACGGATCTGTCCCTACAACATGATATGCCCTTTTTGTCCTCCACGAGAAACTGTCAGTCACGCAAATTTCTTAGGAAGCTAATTCATTGTGAGTACGTTCTTTTAAATGCCGCTTAATGTTCCAAGGTTATCTACCTTTTATCTTCCAGCTACTAGAATGCAAGTAAGCTTCTGTTACAACCATGGGTCGCAATGCTGAGCTACTTTTCGGCGACATCTTACAACATATACACAAGACAGCAAATTGAAAGAACTGACACAAATGAAGAAGTGTAAACTTGCCGGATGCTGAAAGATTAGAAGCTGAGGTAAAACAAAGTGACATCATGCATACTTTTTACCAAACTTAAAACACGGTATTGATAGAAAAGAGTAATACCAAAAGAAATAAAAATACAAATATACAAAAAGATTGTTGTCCCGATACCAACCATTAAGCTGGAATACATAACTTACAGGATTTTGACAAAATAAAAATGCATAAAGCAAATTTTCGAATATAACCAAACATCAAAAACTATCGATGCAATGGTGGACATATATGTGGGGGAAAATAACAAGAACATTATTGGAACCAGGACCATATAAAACATAATGCCGACAAGGACCATGGAACACCTGTGTAGGGAAAGGGAGAACAGCAGTAGAAAAGATGCTGTAAAATATGAACAGGATTGCACAAGTAAGGAATTTGTAAAAATAACGTTAAATTGTTTCATCGACCTACCTCATTCCCAAAAGCATAAACATGTGCGAGATTTAAGTGAGGAATTAAGTTTCATATCTTACAATTAGTAAAATTTAAATTGCAACTCAATCACTGTTCAAATTTTAATTCCAGGGTAGATATCATCTTAAAATTGCATTTCAAATTTATTTCCAGACAACTGAAAAATCGAAGTTGAACAAAAGCAATAAACTACAGTGAGATAGCGGAACTCGGCCTAAAATCGACTTGAACGCGTCCGGCAGTTAATTGTAGTGTTAATGAACATGTAAATAAGTTTATCTCAATAAATCATCCACTTTTCCAAATAGTACCGAACGGCGGCGATAAAGTACACAATAACTGCGTTTTAAAATACCGACCCAATTTAAATTATAAAAGTTTGCCACTAAAACGGTAAATCACCCACATTACATTACAACAAGTGTAATTAAAACTGCATTATTAAAATAGGCAAGATTAGCAAAAACGTCCGCTGCAGTGCTATGAACTTTGGAGTTTCGTGTTTGACGCGAAATGTTGCAGTGTATTTTCACTTGAATGTTACCGAGTCTTCTAATATGTTAATAATTAATAATTATTATACTGGTTTAAAGTGGATGGCGTATTTCTGTTTTTACATGTGCGTCGCCTGTGAAAAATATAAAAAAAATGGTGGGGGTAGACGGCAGATACGATCTTAATGATCCTATCATTTCAATTTCGACTAATTTAAGTTATCTAGAATCAACATCTGAAACAATAAATTACTAGAATAATCGCCCAATTTATTCCGAAAATTTTATGCAAAAAAATTCTTGTCACATGTTCAAGTCACGTGTATTTATTCGAGTGTATGAAATGCGATATCCACATCCAAGATAGTATTTCTATCATGGATGTTGGGGGCTGTTTGTATTAGTAACATTTTATTTTTTCAATGCGGGTTCCTGGGAAATCTCCAAACGAATTTGTAACAATAAATCAATATTGGAACACGAATGCATAAATCAGAATATTGTTCGCCAAGACGCAATTTGTTCCACGTGAAGCAAATAATAAACTACAAGCAAAGTTAACCTTTCATAAGCTCGCAACATCATAAACATTCATAAAAAATCAAGAAGTGAACATTTTGGGACCCAGAATATCGAGGTTAACGAAAATAGAATGAAACCACAAGAGCAATCTATTACGGTATCAACGACTGTCGATAGAAAGTACAAACGAATGTCGAACCCTAAACGCAAAATAGCGACCTAAACTAATGACCACCAAAGGGCATGAAAATTTACGAAAGGCTCTAAGTTAGCAAACAATGTCAAATTTGTTCGCACCGTCAAGATCTAACAATACAACTGGGTAAATAACCTCTCACGACATCTATTGCGCATATTCACCTGCAATTCGCGAATAAAAGGGTTAAAACGCACCGTCGTCACACACACACACCCTTCGCAAGCAGTAAGTTCTTTTAATTTACACTGCACACAAACTGTCAGCTCTCTTCCTAACGAATTCCGTATTCTTTTCACAAATTCAACGATTCCTATAAATATTCTTAAAACATTTTGTACAAAAAATATAAAATTAATAATTCTCACATTGTATTTAGTTTTCAGGTAATTTTAAAACAAAAAGTTTCTCCCGTCCGACAAAAATGTAACGCGATATTTTAATTTGCCACGAGCTGCTAAATTTAAATTAAACGTTTCGAGATGATTGTGCGTTTGGGTTACACATTTTGCGGGGTTGATTTTATAAGGCTTTTTAATTGTGTGGGGGGAATACAGAAAATCACTGCCATTACGCTGCACGTTTTTGATGAACTCGTAAAAAATATGCCATTTTCACGGATAGCTTTTATTAGCTAAATTACACGCAATTGAAATAAATAAATACTATTTCGATATGTTTGTTAAACTGGCGTTGACTCATACTTAATTTGACGGGTGCTTCATATCGCAGTCGACATCAAGGTCGCCACTTGATAAAGATAAAGTTACAACGGGGTAAAATCAATAAAATACAATTGTTTATCACATCCACATTCGATATCTGAAAAGCAAAAACGTTCGTAAATAAATCTGAATATTTTGTTGTAATACAAATCTGAATGCAAACCCTGTGAAATCCATACAGCGATGACGACGTCATCGAATTGGGACTGAAATGTCGAGTTTTCGGACAGGTTGGTCTATTGTTACCTTATTCTTAGAGGTTTATTTGAATGAGAATTATTTGCAGGGCAAAGAAAGTATATGATGCTGACGTCTAAAATGATTGAATTGAAAATAAAGAAGGGGATCACGACACTGTATTGTACTTGGAATAAATAATAACATTTAAAGATTTGATATGACAATGAATTATAGCTGAGTTTCAGAAATTATTCCAGGCAGGATAAGACAAACATTTACAGAACGTAGGATTGAAGAAAGGGCAATGAAATATAAATCAATATATGCAAACAAACAAAGGACAAAGTTGAAAAGAGAAACGAATTATTTCGTACAAGGTGAGACTGTAAAACGACTACTGTAAAAGTAAAATAAGTTAGAACGCGGTTAGGTTATTTGGTGGTGTATCAATAACGCGAGTAATATTAAAAAAAGTACAGCTGCACTTACTAACGCAGTAAGTTTCAATTGATTATCATAATTACCTTTATACGTTCGAAACGTTTTAGTTAAAGCTGCGACATTTACAAATACGTAAGCAAAATGCAGAAGAGCGAGCCATAAATATCGGTGCTTCGGGTTACAAGAACATAAAACTATTACTCCCCTAAATTAGTTAAACACGTTCGTATATTGGTGCAGGGAAAAAAAGGGGTGCATGGTCCTGGAACGGTAGTCGTATAAAACGTGGAACGCCTCCTGGGAACCGTACAGGTTCCATAGCTGGGCTCGGCAAGCGGGGGGACTTCGCCCTCGCGGATTCTGCATGCAAATAAATCATTGTCAGTTGTAAATCACTTCTGAAATATAGTTGTTTCTTTCTGCGTCTGCAGCGCTGTTTAGTCCCATATCTGTGTAATAAAGTCGCAACTCAAATTATGGAATTTGTGTGACGTATATTTTGCATTTTTTAAGCGCGGACGGGCACACATAAAATAGATTATTTTTATTCTAACGCTATATAAAACTCTGTTGTATATTTTATAGGGACGTACCTGAACAAATGATATATTGTAAATATTCATGAATATGTTTAGGGCACTAACCATTGTCTAATTCTTATGAGACCATATTTTTATTCAATTAGCGTGTCCGGGAAAATGGCGTGTTCGCATTTTGCATAATTTATTCGTGCGAACTTGGTGTTATATAGCATTTTAACGTAATTTCACATGGAACGAGATAGTATATCAGATTTGTATTTTAATATGCAATTTTAATGTTTTGCTGGTGTAATACGTAGTTGTAATCCGAGGTCCAAGAACTCTCGGCACTAGTCATTGGAATTTTATTTTAGGGGTGAATTCTAATACGATTTGAGTTGACAAGCAACTCGGATAAGCTTACCGCGATCGTGGCCGTAAACACAGTACTTAAATGATTAGAACAAGTGCAGGAAATATACGCATAACACTAATTAGTCAACAATTCAAATTAGACCACGTTGAAAAATCGCCCATCGTATATATTTGTGTAATTGTGAAATTCCATTTAATAATTTAATTTCCTTACTTCCAAAGGCACGATTGTAAATTTTTAATAAGACGGCAAACAACAGCATTTTAAATTTTCACCGGCGAGGTCTGTGGTGTATTAAAGTAAGTATGTTCTGTAGCAAGCTTGTTATAGTCGAGCTCAAACTTGTGAAGAAAGTTTTTATAGTTATTTTTCGCGAACAAGGCACATTCCGCACATAGAATCCGGTTAAGGTGTGTACTTTATATTCCATAAAAATATTTTTACGCGATTCTCTGTTTTTCACGTTGAACGAATTTCCAAATGATGTAGGCACTGCTGTCCCAAAATATAATAATATATTTTAATCTTGAGTTAAAATACGTATTCTGGGCACATAAAGTAGCGTCTCGATTTAAAAATGTTGCATTAATTCGCAGTACAAATTTTTTGAATTGTCCACATTTACTTGTTAGCTATCATATATCGGGGTGTAAACGAAATAGGCGCCTAAAATTCTTTTGTAATAAAACTATAACTAAGTACATTTTTGCAACAAATGAAAAAATAAAAATCGAAAGATCAAAATCATAGCACGTTGGAGTACGCCAATGAGAACAAGTGAAATTATCATCGCATTGCGCTCCTACAAAATGGAGTGTAGTTGCCATTTTTTTTTTAATGCGTCTGGAATCATGTACACCAAAAACAGAAGTAGTCCTAACATAGAACCTTGCAGAATGCCCTTATTGTTAGCCCTCATTCTCTCTCCCTCCCGGTGACAGTTTTAATATGAATAGTGCTTTTGCTCGGAATTAGATAGTTTTGGTTTCTGAATGTGTTGTGTATTTCATGTACCTATGTGCGTGGCCAGTGCCAAACGATACACCGTTGTTGGTGTGTATGGAAGCTTCGGAATTAAAATCATCTGAATCTTATCAATGAAGCTTCAATTTATAAACTTTGGCGAATTTAAAGAACTGAGATTCCCGAGTTTCAAACTCTATGTATTTGTATATGCATATGGATATACATATATGTACACATACATAAAATTATCTGGTGATGAAAACGTAATTATTTTTCGTTATCATAAAATTCAGTTATTGATTGGAGATTAATATTTGAAATATCCGTTGAAATGCGCAAATAACAATTCTACGTCATGGGAAATGGTGAATTATATACTTTTGTGCAAGATTTTAATCAATATCGGAAACAATAATTTATAAATACATTTTCAAATGCAAAGCTGCACGAACGAATATTTTACATAACGATAGATTTTACCGTCGATTGAAAAGAATGCATTTAAACACAGTAATTACATAAATGCATTTATCACACCAGGTAATAAATTATGTAATAATTACTAGTCTAATTATGTAATATACGTACACAAGTTTTAACCTAGTGTAGAAAGCAAATACGTAGGAAATATAAATCAAGAACAACTGAAAATTACAAATTTTAGAAAATGCAATTGCAGTTATGAATTATGAAAATAAATATATGAGAATATTACATTACTGCAATCAAAAAATAACTCTACAACTGAACCTATACTAGGAGTATCGTAGATGATTTTCCAAAAAAAAATGGAAGTAGTGTATTTAGAACCATTTTATTTAGTTTTTTTGAAATCAAATGAGAAATAATGATGCCAGCTTTTTGTGGATTTATATGGTGAAATAAATATGTGTTTACGGTACATAATAATAAAACTATCTTGTTGGATCAAATTGATATCAAAATATTTAAAAATTAATTTTGTCGGGTAAACAAGCTATTTTAAAATTATTGAAACCGAGACTCTCTGATTAAAAACATACTCCAACTATAATCATCTAATTACTTTTCAGTAGGTATGAACTTCATGGATATTTTTATGCTCACTTATGCAAAACGTAAGTGAAAAATGGCAGCAAATTATAGTTCAGGATGCATGCAGTCTGCACAACATAATGCGCACTTTCTAATACCAGGTAATCTGAATTACACAGCGGGAAATTTGGCAGGTTTAAATTAGTCAGTAAATGTGAATTAAGTATTCACATCAACACAAATTTCTGCGTGCCTGAAAGTAACCCGCTGGTTCGGAACTGAATAATTTATGATGTAGGGATTGTGACGTATTGTTGATGGCATAAATACATCGACCAGAGCTAAGTAATTAAATGTTGTGAATAATTCGTGACAATCTACGGAGTAGTTTATCGACTGCTATCCGAATAATTAGGGTGTACAGAAAACGATTTTCCAAAACGTCAATTTCCTGCATCCTTATTCCTATGATGTTCACATTATTATGCATGATAGTAAAGCTTGTATCAGGGCGTATGTGTGATATTTTTGTGAGAACGGTTCGAAAAAGAGAAATTGTTATGTGACAAAGAACTACGCGGTCGTTGTAGTTAAACGAAACTAGGTGTTTTTCCATCAAACAATGCGAAATTTCAAACAATCATTCGAACCAAGAAAAATCTAACCATGCACACAAGGAACTTAGCTGCTGCTATCCCTAGCATGTAACTAACCACTAACGACTTTTGTCATAATTTGAAAGGTTGTCCAATTTATGCAATTTTCTCACCTACAACTTCAGCTCTAGTTAGTTAGCTCTAGCTTTGACTACAATTATAATGTATCATATAGCAGCTAAAGGGTCGTGGGTTTCAGTGGTTCGCAATTTTGTGCGAATGTCTCTCATCAGCAACTGGACGGTAAGTGGATTATACTCTCGAATCGTTTGGTAGATTCTTTGTCGTAGTTCTTCTTCATTTTGGGCTTCGCACCCACCGTCGTAAACTTTTCTACCGAGTAAAGCCTAAAACTCTTCTATAGAACGTGCCTGTGGAGCATTCGGCGGGTTATCCTTTTTAGGTACAGGTGGGATATTTTGTTGTCGTAACCAACCTTCTTCACGTATAATGGCACGATGGCAGATTCGGCCAGAACATAATATTATCAAAAACATGATGAGTGTCATTACTTGGGGAGGTATATTATCTTCGAATATGAATATAGCACACTAGTACCTTGTTGTCAAATTTCGCTCTTTTCTTATACCTTACATAACAGTTTGGTGAATGTTACTGGTTTCTGCTTTGCTGTAGAAATATTGCCTCAGCTTGTGAATTTGGGTTTGGTGTAATTAGTTCTATCATTTCCCTTCCTCCTTCAATTCGAGGTAGATGAAACATCTCAACGTTTCTGAATCGTGTACACATTGTGCGCGTCTTGATGTCCAGGTTCTTCAAGTCAGTTGGGGTTCAAGCCAAAATACCAAAGCTGCACGTAAGTATGGGAATGGCGTAGGTGTTGATTGCTTTGTATTCGTTTCGGGCGGATAGTTGCGGTTTTAGGATCAAGGTGAGCCAACTCCAGTAATTTGCCTATGCTGTTCTATGTTGTTTGTCTATGTTGGGAACAGTTTTAAATCGTCCATGTATATTAAGTGGCTTATTCTTGTTGTGGATTTATTAAGACTGTTTCCTCTGTTGTTGTTCAGCAGTGCAGATAGTAGATTGAGTGCTAAGTAGAACCATAAGGCACTTAGTGCGTCGGCTTGGAATAATACCCCCGCGGATTTTATAAAAAACTATTGCTCCTTCTGCATATTTTATATAAAAGTAACACGAAATGTTAAAAAGAATTTCTATGGAGTTAAAATCAATCAGTCGAAAAAATAAATAAAACATGCTGAAATATCATTAACGGATCCAAAAATTATAACAATCAGTATGGAATTTGTGCAGGCTGACCCGCACCAAAGCAAAATATTCCTGATGCAATCAACAACCATTTTGCGAATAGTCCTAGTTATATCCAGCACCCTCATACGAATTTGACTCAAACGGGATAGAGAACAGTATTAGCCCAGTCACTAGAACGACAGTTGACTTTCCCATAAAAAATGATTATCTTATAAATTGAAACTATCCAAAACCATTCCGATTTTTAAGAGCAAAGGAAGCCCATTCGATGTTGCAAATTATAGACCATTATCATTGCAAAAGCGCACCTGTACGATCTTCATATGGTATTTTCAACTGAGACTTGATTCAACTATTGCAGTTCTATTGAATTCTATTGAAATAAAAGACGCAGCTAGATCCCTTGATGTTAACATTGACAAAAAACTTACATGGGAAGAACACACTGCGCAATTAACCGGCAAAATTAGTTCAGTGGTGTTCTTATATAAATCCCTGCGCGGAACAAGTATAATTACAGTGTTGAAAGAAATAAATTTCGGACTTGCATCAATTATTCCATATGGCCTTATATTCTGGGAGGATTCCAATTTTATTTGTCAAGCAGAAAAAAATCATATGAATAATTCCAGGTGTACAACCAGGAACCAACTGTGCAAATTTCCTTAATACATATAATGTAATGGCAGTATATTCGTTGTACTTTTATAAACTGGTTCTAAAAAGATTTTACAAAAATGCGACAAGAAATATAGACAACTATAACTATAATACCCGTGGTGAAGTATTAGTGAGATTGGGCGCAACATACGTTTGTCTATATGGGTTCAAAATTTTTTAGCAATTTACCAATTTATTTAGAGGTGATACAAATTTCGAGAAATTAAAAAAACTTTGTGCTAAATTCTTTACAAGAACTTAAAGTAAATGTATGACGTTACTCATGCAATATATTTGTTTCAACTAAAACTTCGCTCAGTAAAATTTAAATTATTTTTCAGTTTACGTATAATAAATCACATGCATTACATAGTTAGATCTGCAAAGTTTCCGCTATGTATTAATTGAAAATTCACGTTCATAAATTAGAAAATAATTCTTTAATATGAAGAGGAAATGGCTTCCTTATCTGTTGATAGCCAATTTCTCCTTCGCTCTTCTAGCTCGGTATGTGGAATATTAATTCCATGCAACCTTCGTATTGATATAGGACCGTGCTTTGTTGCACGCAAGTATATATTAATTTAGAGTGCGCTACATTTTCTAATTTAACTAATTATTGCAATTGCATTGCCTGTTCGCGTGATTAATGAAAATTTAATACGTCGGATGTTTTTTGCCAATATTCATTATAGTACTCCATACTCACCGTGAGTATTTTTAGTTCTGCGTCTAACGTAACTTTAAATTATTTGGCGCTGAAAAACGCCAATCCCGGCCGCTTAACGATGATATTTTTTAGTCATATTCGACAATGAAACATAGCCACTTTAAAGCACGATTTATAGAATGTTTTACACATTACGCCACGGCAATTTTTCAATTCGGTTGTTTCGGTATGAATCGCCGCAATGTCATAAAACTTCTTTACGGCAGCACAATAAATGTTAATCACATTTCTATTTTCTATTTCTTAGGGGATTTCGTTGGAATTTTTAGCTGGGACTATTAGTCATTTTCAGTCTCGTGTAATATTCAGGTCGGACGTGTTAATACTGAAAAGTATGTTTTGCCAAGTGCACGTTGATACACCAAGCACGTATTCTCTACTTAATGAAATATATGAACTGTATTTTTAAAATACACGAACTTGCGCGTCTAGCGCTCATCTCGAAAAAATAAATGCTCGGCAATCACATGTTGGAAAATAATAAAAGCATTATTACAAAAAAAACGCACAGCGGAGAAAGATGGGAAATTAAATTTTAAACCGTCTGATGAACAACCGTTGGCGAATAATATGGAGCCACGTAATCATTTAAACGGGCACTCCTGAGGTAATCGTTTAGAGATAAGTGGAGTTTCCGAGTTTCAAAATTCGAAGACGACGGCAACTGCTAATCCGTACGTTTAATCAAACTTTAATTTTATAATTAAATATAAGTCGCCGTGTTAATTCCCTGACGGAGGTTTCAATTTAAAAAAAGTTAAATTATAAAGGTTTAAGTAACCAGTTGACTTTTGGATTATATGGACGTTAATAAAACAATATTTTAAATTAAATTAATAATAAAATTGCCGCAGTAAATTTTTTGAGAATGCAATATAAATAACAATATCACACCACTTTTGATCCGACTGACAAATAATATCTAATTGAAATCAATCCTGATATTTTTGTAGCCGATTGCTATGATGGAATACATTGATCCAGTACAACAAACTACCGCTACTCCAATCAATAACTCAGCAAGTGCGAAATTGTTTCCGAAAATTGCATAATAAATTAACGAATCATGTTTGCGCGTAATCGGAATCGCTAATGGCAAAAGAATTTAATTTTTCACGATCGATTCAGAACGTGGTTATATAGGTACCTACAAAAAATAAATACACGCATGCACAAGTTTATCAACCCTATCGAGATTACATTCGGGTGGAGTGCCATGAAGACGCTCCTTTAGGCAATTAAGTGAATGAGATCAGTGTTTAGTCTGACCACATTATGCTCCAGAGCGGAAATCTCCAGGGAATGGAACTTATGCAGCTTGAAGGAGAAACAAGTACGGCTACTAATGTGGCAATAACTATACGTAACCGACATTTACTCCTGCTACCGCTGCAAAGCACTGGAATTATACGCCGTACCGCATTTAAAATTATTTCAAATACAAATGTCAGTACTTCGGCTAATTAAAATTAGGCTTGAATCTAATCAGCGCTTCTGTAACGGTTTTGGAATGGGTAAGTTGACCATAAATTTTACCGAACACCAGATATGCGTTAATAATGTAAAACGTAATGTAACAATTTCTACGAATTTGATAATAATTATAATTTACTATATATTTTTGATATAGAAGTATTTTCTATATACTAATACATTAATCATTAACTATAATTTAAATCAAGAAATATATTCTTGAAGGAAAATTCAATAAAGAACGTATAGATGTATCGAGTTCAAGAACAACTCGGAGATGAAATGGAACAAAATGTGAAGAAATTTGATATAAAAATAAATGAAGTGAAAATAGAATGCGAAGAGAAAATAGCTGAAAAATTGGAAATGACCGAAAAGAAAATCAAGAAATGGTGAAAACATTAGAGTGACATTGAGAGCAGCTGGGCGTAATGAAAGAACAAGAAAAATGGATAGAAATAGCACAGAAGAAATATCAACAACAAAAAGTGTTAGTGAAAGAAATGGGGGAGAGAATGAAACAAACAAAGAAAACATCAACAAGCACAATCACGATTAACGGCGAAGATTTGCCGAAACGCCATCGATTGTGCCAAGACACAATACTTGTAAGACGCTCCGGATGAAACAAGAAAACAGCTGATTCGAAATATGTTGAAAGAAAAGGCGGTGAATTGGTATCACGTGGTAAAAGAAAATGTACGACGTTTCAAGATTTTAAAGAGGAATTTCTTCTACAGTTCTGGGGAATCCAAGAACCTAATTATGAGTAAATTTCTTGCAAGAACTAGAGAAGGGTATGTTATAAACAAGTTGTCAAAGATACGAAAGATACCAAATGAAAATCGACGAGGTAGTAAAATAATTAAGAGGACACTTCGAGAAAGAAATCGAAGAAGATGGTGACCATTCAGAATATAAGTACGATAGAGGAGGACTTGGACATTCTAAAAAGGTACGACCAAGTGAAAATAGGTAAAGAAGGTTGAGCCAAATCAAGATACGAGGAGTCCTAAAAGAGAGCGTTCAGGAGGCGGCAAACAGAGAGGAAATTGAAATTCCAGATGGAACTGGAACCAACGTGGAGATGCATGGAACCGTTACGGGTACTGGAACCAGCGTGGGGACCCTGGGACCAGGACAATGGATCACCGGGCAGCCTCTAGTAGATGAAAATATAAAAATTATTGAGTCAAATCAGTTACCGTTTTTAAAAAATGATATAGAACGAAAAGAAATAATGATTGGGAAAACAGAATAAAATAGGAAAAGATTGTTGAAATGATGAAGATGAATATGGGGAGCGTAGGCTAGGAAATATACAGGTTTTAATGTCGACGTGGACATATTTATCATTTTAAAAATCATTTGAAAAAATTGTATGCATTATTTAGATCATGTAGTTATATTCAGTCAAAACTTTAAAGAGCAGTTTGAGTATATCACTAGCATTTTACAAGCTTTAAAGAAAGCAGGTATAAAAATTAATACACAGAGATAAGTCAATTTGCAAAAGAAGAGGTAAATCAAGAAATATCAACACCAAAAAGTAATTGTAAGTTTATAAATAATTGACACTAAATTTCATTTGAAAATACGTGCATCAGAACTCAGTCTAATAAAACACAGAAGAACTTTAAATTAAAATTTCAAATAGTTCACCACTCGAATCTACAAGTAATATAAATTTAAATAAAAAGAACCCTGAGATTCATCAAGTACTGAGCCTTTTAAGAAACTTTCAAAAACGTTTGCATTAAAGCTTTAATAATTTTTTTTAAGAAATAAATTAACCATCATGCGCAATAAAACGAAACCAAGTTCGGCTTTCAAGAGTCCGTATAACAAGGACGTCGTCAGAGAGTACCAATCTGTTGCGTTAAAATACTTCGCTTAACACGGCGTGCCTATTACATTGTAATTATGGGACAGGTAAATGTGATTGTCTATCATATATTTTTCTCAAATTTATTAATATTTTAAATTTACTTAAATATTCTATTATCGTGGTTTCGTA
Source organism: Geotrupes spiniger (assembly GCA_959613385.1). NCBI lineage: Eukaryota > Metazoa > Arthropoda > Insecta > Coleoptera > Geotrupidae > Geotrupes > Geotrupes spiniger. The sequence goes on along the minus strand of OY390737.1, from coordinate 11,588,112 downwards.
TTTCTGTCAGTCTGCTGTTTGTGAACATAATTTACATTACACAGTAATCACCACATTTTATAAAAATATTTTTTTCAATATTGAAACTCATTCATCAAAATTCGTCTATTTTGAATGACGTAACTGACCCATAACTAGTGTGTAGCTTGATTTAATTTCCATATTTGTTTCCGGCATGACAATGTGTCGGTATAGGCTAACACGAGTTCATTGTGTGTGGAAGAACTAGTAGAAGTAATCTATTGAAAATATAGAAACAAAAATTTTCATTTGCAACTGCTTATATTTTGTCACATATTTGTAAATTAATCCAATTTCTCGTCGGCCACGATAGTGATAGTTATAGTTCATGCTTTCTTTTTTGATTGTCTCGAGCAGTTATATCTAAACAGAAAAGTGTTCAGTTTGCATTTTTTTTTTATTCTTCCACTCCATCGTTCATATATTTTTTGTTCTTCCTCTTGTTTGAATTACATTTTTTCAATTTTGAAGTTTCTGTGCGCTTTCTAATGTATTTTACATCCGCTGAAGTTGCATCAAGTCATTCAACGAGTGACAAATATGTATTAGCGTCATGTAGACTTCAATGTCACCCACACCACACTCTTACTGCGACGTAATTTCAGTGATCTTATCGGCCAACTATGTTGGTACTGTCTTGACAGCCGTAGGCAATAAATTTGCATGACCACCACCATCAGTTTGGCGGTCTGACGAGCTCAAGATAAGATAAACAGCTGTGATCAATTAAATACATTCGCTGAAATTTATTTTCAACAAAGCGGTCTATATTGCCGACCCTGTGAAATAGTTATAAATCGGGAATGTATCGACTTGGTCGATAAAGACCACTGCAATTACGTAGGAGTAAGTGTGGGTGTATTAGTATAGTCTAATATTTGTCATCATCCCCAACCAAGTTCTTGAACAACAACCCAATCTAATTCAGTTTCCATTAAACCCAACCCAACCTAGCACATCGTTGAGGTTTGTCTTCGTTGTTAGTTTGGACTACTTTTTATGCCACGTTTTTAATCCTGTTTATTTTGATATTTCGCTTCGTTATATTTCCATTATTTTTCATAATTTTATTTCTTCGTTTTTAGTTTGATTTTGGTTTTCAATTGTTGCGTTATAAATATTATCGAATAAACATCATGTATCGTTGATATAAATTACTCGAACACTTATTGCAAACAATTATTTTTTTTCAATTTTGGCATTAACGGTGATTATCATTTTTCTTAAATTTAACGTACTATCGATTTTGAATTTTTTACGCAATTAGAACAATGAGAAATCAAAATACAGATGTGAAACGTTTGCGAATTTCCCACAGCCCTAGTATAAGACCTCACCACCTTCTCCTCTTAAATTGTGCGTGTTGGCTTTACCACTGTGCATACAATTCCGGCCATAGCGCGGCCAAGGGATCCGTCTGAAATCTCAGTTACCAATATTTAGAAAATAGAGAACGTACATTTAACATACACACACACAGTACCGATACAAAATAGCAAAATGAAGCGTTCGGTTTTCTCTCCACAAACATCACAAAAGCAGGCAAGTATGCCACTTCTACGTTGCTAATTATACTGTAGAATAAATAAAAAAAGTTTTAGGTGACTACGTGTCGAGTTTTCGTTCTAATCACTCAAAATTATTAACCTAACGTTGGAAGTTTTCGAGCACATTAGTTAAGAAATAGTGGGCAAAAGGTACATAAATAGGCAAAAGGTGACACAACCAGTAGCTTTCAATAGAAATTCAATCAAAAGAACAAACATTTTGAACCGATCACTTTCTGAGAATATGGTCCGGATACAGAAGGCGAATGGGATAAGCACTATAGTGATTATTCAACTTAAACCACGACGTGGAAAATGGGATAAAGAAATAAGACAACAATGTAGCAAAATAAGAACGATGTCAAGCTGGTATTGTGATGAAACACATGAGGACATTGAAATTGAGAGATTGAAGAGATTAAAGGAAACTTATCATCATATATCACATACATCAGGGACTGTTATACAAGTTCATAAATTCGGCAAAGAATGTGTGCAGTAGCAAGAAAATTGGAAAAACTGAAATGAAATCATATTTCAGTAGCAAGGATAGTAAACTAGTAGGAGGAAAGTGAAAGCTGTAACAAGTGAATCGAATATTTATCGAAAAATTATACAACGTCGAAAATGATGACTTATTAGAACAAGAAGACGGGCGCGTAAAATGGAAAGCAAATCAAAAGAAGAATCAAAAAATATATTTGAGACGTTTAAGTATACTAATACCCGCCCTATGAGAAGATGCAATTCGGAAATGCTTGAAGAAGGGGGTAAGCTTAAAAGAAGCTGGCACAAAATAATAAAATAGGGAAAAAAGAAACGAAAGAGGCTATCCAGGTATCCATGGTATCCAGGCATCGATATATAATGAATAATAAGGGTACAGAGTAGGGCTGGTTATTGAGCAATAATGGCATATAGTAGACCAACAAAGCAAGCGCTAATGGGAAGCTTCACAGGAAGGAGCAAATAACTAGCCCAATACACCAAGTCGTGTTCTATGAATGGTTTCATTTAAAAATCACCGCATTTCGAAACGCTGCCTGTCATTATTTACAATTCTTAAATTCATTTCTCTTATTCAGAATATGATAGCTTCAAATTAGCTGGCTCGTACTAAGGAAGACAGTAAGCTAGGGGTCTATTCGATTCAGTATTACAATGTGTACTGTTTTACTAATAATTTTCTTTCTTTATATAACACCTCAGATACACTCCACCACATCCACATCTATTAGTGTACAAATATATTGACTGGCTGATGCCAAATTCGCTGAAAAGCAACTTTGCATTACAAATTGAAATATGATGCTTTTATCTTACTACATACTTCCATCCATCACATCAGAATTGTATTAAAACTCTTCCTCATATATCAGTTGTTACGTAACGAGGTTAATTTTGGATAATTGTAATATATTAGTAATTAACATGATATACAGTTACGCATCACTCATGTATACAGTTATCTAATTGACAGGTACATATCCAATTTAAGCTTATAGATAACGTGGCCGCCCATGTGTATGCAGTATACGCACTACACACTGCAACGTACATTTTCACGTATTTACATGCGAGTGATAATTTCCTTTCATTTCCATCGCGTATTCCGTTAGAGAAGCCACTCGTATTTAATTGTAGAACTCGATCATATAAACTCGTTGAAACGGCTTTTAGAGGCTTCACTGCTCACTGAATTCGCTGAATATTTCACAAAGTACCCATAGATAGGGATTTAATTAAAGCTACATGGGCCACTCGAGGAATCGGAAGAATTCTCATCGCGCGCGGTTCAGGTACTAACTGAGCCGAGTTCAATAACGCGGCCAATGAAGAGATATATTCGAGTCGCAGTGAAAGGGAGCGAAGTGAAACTTTGTCCGCTGTGAGGTTGGAGCTGGGCCGCGTGATCAATACGTGCTGGCGGAGGCATCCCACGGCGTCTTATTAAAGCGGACGGGGCGGGAGAGAACACCAACGATGATGATCTCCCGAACTATGAACAGGACCTTTTTATGCTATCCATCCATTACAGCACAATCGCTCCAACAGATTACGTATCAAAAGAACTAGTCCTAAACATTAACGACGATTACTATGAAATATCGTAAACATATCATTGTAGAGTATAAAAAAGTATAAAGGCGATGTAATTTGTTTTAATTATATAATATGTTTGATGTCATTGCAATTAAGATAGGTTAGCCTGTCGATAGTAAAACAAGAAAATCGGTCCTGATTTCCATCGTAGATTGGGCGCCGAAATAGACTCCTCTCGGCGCGCAAATATCGGCCGACGTTTGTGCGACTTATCGCCGAATATAGATGGACGATTTATTTTCGGTTCGCAGACGAATCAATACGTAATTATACCGGTTCGGTATTCAGGCGTTCCCTAGTAATGCAGGTAAACCCCGAACCCCGAATATTCTCGCCGAACGCCCGTGAATACAAAGATCCGCATTTGCATTTGCGGCGGGCTTTGGCAATTGCATTGTGGGTTTGTCATCTCCGGGCTCACGTTGACTTATTTTCAAAGCAAAAGAAAAACTTTGTCGTATCCAGTCCGCAGAAAGCGTGTACCGTCTTGCAAAATAAGAAACAGCAGAGCGTGCACAAAAGTTATCGCCAGCTTTCTCATTTATATTCATGACAAAGTGTGATAAATTAATGATCGTTTTCAAATTGCAGGTTTGGATACATATTATGTGATGCAAGGGAAGTTAATTGCACGTGCTTGTATATACAATCGTGTGGTTAGCAAAGTTTTATGCATTTTTCTTCACATCTGATAATAATTAGCCATGTCACTACAACACTTAATTTTTACGTGGTATACAATACGATGAATAGTCGGATTGAAGTGTGGTAAGGGGAAGTTTAGGTGAATATTTAGTTTATTGTATTTTTCCAACCACAGTCTCCGACTTACTATTATTGATATATAAAATAGGCAATCAATTACATTTCATTTGGAGATCTGATTTTATTAAATTAAATTTATGATTCCAATTTTGGATACAGTTTTCAGCACCAATATTTTCATCCAAGTTTCATTTATGTGTAAATTTGCTATAGAGCCCATAACTGTATGAACGTGATTACGAATATCCGGATGAAGGGAGGCAGATAATGGGTTTGGTGCCCGAGAAAAGCAGCCAAATCGTTTGTAACCGTGCATGACAAACTGAAAAAAACTGAAGTTATATAATTATCCAACGTCTTAAATTTCATATGTTTGAAGATACCTCAAAAGTGAACTGTAGATGCAAACTCCTTAAGTCATCGTCAACTGAGTTTTGAATTTTATGGTCATGTTTCATAAATAAAATAAATAAAATTGGGACGAAATAGAACTACAAGCATGTAATAAATTATATTTACATTTATTTGGTTAACGTTTTTAGATTACGGATCTAACATCACCAAATGTTTTCAACATGAGTGAAATAAAATTTTAAATTTCGTGTGCAATTGAAATCAGGAATAACGAATGCCCCATAAATTTTGGTACAATTTTCAGACGCCATAAAATGTGCGATAATAGTAAGTTGCTATGGAACCAAACACATTCCATAGCTTAGCCTTAACAGCTCGGTTTGTTTAAGTCGTTTATATCAATATGGCCTGCAAATTAGAAATACGAAAAAGTATCTATAATTAAATGGGACGCGTACATATCTAAAACCGAAACCATACTCATTTTTGAAAATCAAAATATATCCCGTAGAACAATTTATCGCACAATCGCTGCATGTGAGGAGGGCACTCCTTGCCCAAAAAGTGGAAGATCTAGAATTTTTACCAGTGTAAAGGCCAAAATACTGATAAGAAGAGAGAACACACTTTGCAATTCCGTAAGAAAACTGGCAGACCAATATCAAATATCAAAGAACACTATCTGGTTAAATTGGCAATGTTACAGAAAAAAAGAAAAGTACCAAAGAACCAACTTACGAGAATCCCGATATGCTGCCGTGCACTTAGAAGGAAGTCCATTTTGGTAACAAGTGCGTGATTACAATAAGCAACTACGGAATTAATGGAAATTATGATTTTTGTAGAGATAATATTGCAGAGGTCCCTGTGAGTGTCAGATATAAACAAAAAGCAAAATTCGCAGAATGTGTTGATCTGGTCCGTCATTTCCCCAAGGGGTGCATCCAGGCCTTATGTGGGTCGAGTGAGAGCTAAAGTCCTGGACAGCTAAAGGCATAACGATAATCGTCTTATTGGTAAATTATATTGTGGGACAACACGTTGGGGATGATATTATGTTCTGGCCAGACCTTGACTCCCGACACTATGCGAGATAAACTAAAAATTGGGTAACAAGCCAAAACATCGCATTTATTCCACGACACCATAATCCCCCTAACATTCAGGCCAACCCCATAGAAGTTTTTAGCGCTTGAAAAATTTACAGTGGTGGATGTGAAGCCTAAAATAAGGAGAAATTGCGACACAGCCTAGTCCGAGATATCGATATAAATGTTATCCGAAACATAATGCCAGGTTTCCGCAGAAAGTCACGGCTTGTGGAAGACCACGGACCTTTTTATTTAATAAGTTCAAAATGTTATCGCTTGGTAATAGTTAATTAATAATGTGTTACAAAACTTTACGTATATGGATTTATTTCTACAAAAATAATTGTTGAAATTTGTACCAAAACTTATAGAACGTTTATAATTATAATAATAATCCAGACCATTACATACCGTAAACCTGATAAAGTTTTACACTATGAAAGAAGAGAAAATATAATTCAATGGCGGGTAGTACCGCAAACATCACATTTAAAAATTCTCCAATTAATTTCCCAACAATTAACCTAAAAAAATTCGAAATTATTCGTTATACATAAGCATTGCATGCATTACTTTGAAAAAGGTGCTGAAAGAAACAAACTAACGCACATTTACGGAACCAGAGGTCGTGATTTAGTGGAACCGGATTTTTGCAGGCTATCAGTCTCACAACACGCAGTGGGGTATATGGGGGCGAAATGCTCGTCACTTACAATAACAATGGTGTGAAGGAAACTTTCGCCTATTTAAGAATCGTTCCTCTCATTTTTACGCATAATGCATATTATTCAATTAAAGACTATTTGGATGTTAAATGTACTAATTTAAATGTAAAATATTTATGTTTGTACTTTAACATCTGTCGAGTTTCACACAATGTAAATTTTTATGGCACCATTTAATTGATTTCATTGGAGTTTTCTTGATTTTTGGTGTAGGTGAAATGGACTTAAAAACCAGTTCTACATCAACACACTGGTGAGTTTGATTCATGATCGCATGACTAATAATTTTAAGAAAGTACATTTAAATTGTGAAAAATGACCCAAAATCATTTGACATTTACAATGAAAAAAAGCATAAAAAATTGCATTGCAGCCGACTTTAGAATAAAATTTAAAAGAATTATAAAGCTACCCACGACATGATATTTAAAACATTTTGGCAATGTCTACTGTGAATTTTTCATCAGATATCGTTAGAACATAGTAAAGAGACCTAGAAATACGTGTTAATCCTTGGTTATGAAGCAAATTTAGTACATTAATAATAACCAAAGACACTCCATATAAAATTTAACTGAAAGAAAGAATATATATTTATTTCAAATAGTTTAGTTCGTGTTTAAATACATACATGGGATATAATAAAATAATTGTTTTCTAATGTATGTGCATTAAACACAAATTGTACCGAAAACATTGGCAGCTTAATTAAAAAAAAAACATTAAAAAGAAACAGCTTTTATATGAATGCTGGCATAAAGTTGTACTGTAATGCAAGAGTACAGTAAAGATAATATATAACATTCCAAGATATCTTATTAGCAAAAGGACGTTCAGCTCGCAGATATCCATCGCAAACAATCGACTTGGTTCACTCCAAGCTCTTCGCCGCTTGATACCAATTTTCGATCGACTTTAAGATCTACACGATTTCCTTTGCGAGGGAAGATCTTAAATAAATAGATCTCGATTTCACAGTTCTCATTAGAGTATCAGGGTCACCAAATTGTATTAAAGTCAATCGCAAGGATTTTTTCAACGTGTTTACACTTTAAATTTAAATTAGCTATGCAGCCACCAGAACTACCAAAACAAATGGTTTTAAATTAGTGCTTTTGCGTGCCCAATTATTTTCCAACGAATTATTCTAATCACATTGTTCTTTAGTCAGTGGATACATATCATTCGTTAGATTAGTTATTAATTTTCAGTACTTACTAAAAATATGACATGCATATATAATGTATAGCAAGCTAACATGAATTTGACTCAAAACTCGAACTTGTTGCAAACGTTCTTACTGGGCTCGCAATGGCCAAATGCCAATTTAAGATGTCGAAAGTTTGTTAACAGTACTCACTGCTTACCATGCTCAATTAGATCTCATCCTGCTTCGTTTCGTTCCCCGGCCAGTAAGAACCGAATGAAAGTACACCCTCTTCTTTCTTATGCACTTTATATCTCCACGTAGGACTCACGGCCGGTTTTATAAAGCCTCAGTTAACTGCATTGTCGGCTGACAATGTGATCAATTGAACACGAGATCAAATAGTACTTGCGTTGTATAAACATTTTCAGAGCATTGTTAACTAACAACGTACTTAACTACGTGTTGTTATATTTTATTTAATTCCGCTGACAGTTGGCAATGTAAAATCATTAGAACCTACATTCGTTCTGCTTTACAGCTACAGGTAGATAGAATTTTATTTCTCTTGCCTAGCAACCAACCTCGCGTAGAAGCGAGTATTAGGTATCACGATGAGAAAAGCGAGTTACCCCGCAATACGTCTTGTTCCCGATAGAATCGCTTTAGAACGCCCAATTTCAGTTGCCGTAACGATTGTCGTCTGCACCTCTCCAAATTATATGTTAGACAGAGATGGCAGTGCACGGCAAAATTTTAGTTATAAAATGTGTTTTGAATCGTAATTTTTTCATCAGATGAAAGTGAACTTTCATTGACATCCATCGACATCTACAATTATTTTTGTATTAGGAAGCAGTTTTCTTTATAAATGTCACTTATATTTCAATCAATCTGTTGTATTTCGTATTTACCCTTAGTTAACTACAGATGCAGGCGTGATTAATTAATCGTATGCTTAACTATGAACTTAACACTATGAAAGGCTTTATAAAACGCAGTATTCACTTTAACAATATACTTAACAATGTGATCATGAATTGACAACAGCGTATCATGATCACGTTGTTAACTTTCATTTATAAAACAGTTGGCAATGCGATCATCCAGTTAACTACATTGTTAAAGTTAACAAGCATTTATAAAACCGGCCGTCAATCTTTCAGAATTGATTCTATTCAATAATATAATTTAAAGACAATAAATTCACGAAAATTGGAAAACCAAATGAAAACATAAAACCAAGATAAATACGTATTTGTTTCTGCACAACAATTGGCATGTAACGTTGTACCAAGGGAATAAGATCGATAGATAAACTAAACGTTACATTACTTAAATCAAATACACATCACTACCAAATAGCTGTAAATCGTATCCACATAATACTAAATAATAAATAACAAGTGTTCCAATTATAAACTTGTCGACATAAAATGTGCACTGAATAATACTACCATACGATTACAATAAGCAAACCAATAATTGGGAATTGTATAATTATTGTCGATGATGTATAAATTATTTACTGTAATGACGAAATCATTGCACTGTTAATTTAAGTAATAGATTACAATCATGCACAATTAAATTTACATGGATAATATGGGCAGAACAACAATATGACGTTATACTGTTATAACTAACAGTAAATATTAACGTAGATTTGTTGTATTTGATTAATTCATTAAACCAATATTTATTTGTTCTTAATTGTCATTAATTATTTATCATTTTTTACTTATATCATCCATAAACATAAACAAAATGATTTATTGTTCGAGAAAGAATGAGGAAGTGTACTACAGTTAATAGAAGACTCCACTGACGTGAGACTTTAAAGTCACATTTGTTTCGCGTGGAGAAACATAATACAAGTTTAGAAAACAAGCTAGATTTTACGGTTCATTAGTGGCCAGTTTCGTTCGTATATATACGGACATTGTTTTATTTATATTAATATTGGAAATCGTCCAAGTCCTCTCCGAAACATTACCCCGATTTCAGGTTTCGATAATTGAAGTTGAAATTGTTGATCAACACTCAACGAAATAATTGAACATTCTCAATCGGTCGGTGTTCGCCAGAGGGTGGCGCCGTTGGCGTTTCCAGCCAGAAAAAACGAATCTAGCTAACTAATATTTCGCGGTAAAGTTACTGACCCTAGCATTGTGCTTTACGTTCCTAGATTCTTGAACTCTTTATACTAGAATTACGGGTGATCGAAGGTATCTTGATTATCACGCACCGCGAATGCTAATGAGAGCAAAGTGGGCAGAATGTACAACAAAACCCCTGAAACGAATTAGACTTTTTCAGGTTTGAAATGCAAAGTATCTTGCTTCGTGTGATCGCGATGAAAAGAAATGCGATAAATCAATGTTGTAATTAGATTCATTGAGTCAAGGCGAAAATGCGCAGATATGAATGGAACTTTTAGAATTCATATTATAATGATAACAGGCTAATAAATAACAGTAAATAACAATAGTCGAATGTTAATTAGAAGTTAAAGAAAAACGATTGTAGCTGTCGAGGACTATAAGAGCTTAGGTTACAATAAACGAATGTGATTAATGCACCACGCGATATTAAAAAAAGCAAGGTAAGGAAGGATAAGTTCCGAAGGCTAGTTCTCAACGGTATATAAAATTATTATAATTGTAAATTAGTTTAATAGAAAATTATTTGTGCTATTAGCAAATAGTTTTCATACAAAGAGTTTCCGACAGATTTCAGTCAAAAATGTCATATTTCTAGGCACATGCTCGGCGTCGATTGCAACAAGAGAACGAATATACATTTCTTGCAATTTCATACGTTGTATTTAATAAACAAATAATTGAATTAAAATAAAATTAAAACACAAACAAAAACTCCACTTCTCTCATATTTATGTTTTGGTAATACCAAATGTTAGGTATTTTTTTCGAACAAACGTATCCGTTGTCTCTCCAAACACATATGTTTTAACCAAGAAAATGTACATTGGTCCTTGTATTTTTTAAAATTATCTGTGCCCATCAAGTGACCGTCACTTGAACAAAGAAAAAATAAAATTTAATAGTTAAAAATCCGATGTGAAAAGAATAAAGGAAAAAGCGAACGCAATTTCCATATATTCCATTAAAAAAGAGGGTCCGTTGTTATTGGCATTGTGTTCGTATCAGGACTGTGTTTCAAGCGCGGTGGCCGACGCGCGGGCTGCATTTGATAGCTGGATAATACGCTGCCCCAGAGCTTTTATTATTTTTACTAGCCATTGTTTTCCGTTTTTAGTATTTTTATTTATGACTTACCTTTCCATTTATCTACTTTTAAAATATGCGCGGTCATCCTGAACGCGATTACCGACCAAACGTTCCGGTCTAAAAGTTCAAATTAATCATCTCGTTTTGATGCAACGAGACCGTCGATTTTTGTGATTATTTTATGGATTGAATTGAATCGAAAATGAAGTCGTCGTAAATTTTTTTTATTCATGTATGTGTCTGTTATACTGCACGTGGGGCGAGCTCGTAGCAAATAATCCTTTACATGTCATCTTAAATAAAAACGAAACTAATCGGAAAAAAATGGTTTATAAAATTAAAATAAGTGAAGATGGTAATGGGAGGTTAAGCAAGGCATTCCTACCACTCTTATGGGTATCCAAAAGGTTGATGAGATTCAGATTATTATAAAACCTAATTTGTACTAATCCATCAAATTCATTTATGCATTCAAATTTAATACATAAAAAAGTTTTAATTATTTTAATTCAAACCTTCCCAGATATTTTTAGATGTAATAGACAACTATCCTTACTTATGTTACAAAAAGTTGTTAATAAAGAAAAGTATTTCAAAATTGGCTGATATAGGTCGAAGTATTCAGATTAACACAGATTTAAAAATAGCTTCACTTTATTACCTGGAAAAAGCAATAGCTGTGGTGAGACACTTTTGGGAAGTTGGTGGCCCTGCGACCGTGACAGGAGGATGCTGTGTCTTAATATTTGCTTCATTTAAGTAAAGAAATTGAAAATTAGATATTAGAAATTAGATGAACAAAACTTCTCTTGATAATTTTGAAATAAAATATCTAATCTCCACGACAAAATAACTAGGTATGTAACGAAAACAATCTCAAATATGTCTAGGGTATTTTTTTCCAAAAGAACTTGCGCCTCATACGTTCGTCCATTGCGTCTTTTAGATTTTTACATTCGTCTCAATAAATGGAAAACAAGTGTTGGTTTAATCACCAAACCTTAAAAGTGTGTCAGTAACCCTTGCATTTTGTTGAATGAAACTTAGTCTCATGTTAGAAAAAGGCGAATTTGTGTATAAGTCTTCTCATTACCTTCATATCTGTACGAGATTTAAATTTTCAATCCTACGTTGGACTAATACACTCGATTTTGCGCAGTTCTCACGACGAAATGTGAAAGATTTATGTTATATTTATTTATCAGTGTGAATGTATTAAGAAAATAATTGTTTTATATCTTACGAGCCACGAGCAATAAGCCAGGTGGAAATATCCTAAATTAACCCTTTAAATAACTAATTTTATGGTTCACGTATCTAATGGAAATTAATTTGTCAGTATGAACGTAGCAAGAAAATAATTATTTTAAATTCTGCGAGACACTAGCGATACACTGGGATAAAATGTCACAACTTTAAACATTTTTATGGCGATTCGGATAAAACAAGTTCCAGGTTTAGTGCAAAGTTCACTATGTGCATAGTGCTATTGAACAAATTAAATAATTGAAAATGTTGATTTCCCAATGGGATTTTCAACAAGTTTGTTTTTATAAAAGAACTACTAATATTTTAATGAATTTAGTTCACAGAAAGTACCAATTTTGCTCCTCGAAAATAACTTAATTATCTCTAAAATAAACCGAAAAAATTATTCCCCGGCGCATCGTTTGGAACTAATGACCCAATAAGTGTCAGTGTAATTCGCGGTGGGAGTAAGTTCTCCGAAACAAAGCATCCAATAAAAAGGAATTTGCATTTTTTACAACGGAACGTGCTCGGCATGAGAAATATGTGGGCCACTCTGTATTATAAGGGAGCTAAACCATCCGTCAACCGGAAAGTTCATATCAATTTTATAAACATTTTTTTTGGAAAGTTTATTATTATTTCAATATGATTTCTGAAAATGTCTTCTCCATAACTTTTATATACTATTTCTAATGCAAATACTCCTAAGTCGTATTTATTCGTTATAATCGGTAATAAGAAGGGCTGTAGTAGATCTCATTAAGTCATAATAATTATTGTCTTTCTTGCAGAAATTTCCTCATCGCGGGTAAGCTTTCTACATGCAATTCTGGAACGACTACTACCGTGTATCAAACATACACAAACTCCAACACAAACAGGCGTACACACGTACACGCTCAACTGGCAACCCCCTTTGTAGAGAGTCGTCAGAGTTGAAATGAAATGCTCGCATCCGTAGCTGCCTCACCGCAGGCCACCACTTAGATGAAGTCCCTTTGATATCTCGTTTGTGAGATTACGTCTCCTTGCTAACATATTTAAATTATCAAGCCATTCTACGACAATCTTTGTATGATTGTTGACAATATTTACGACACCAAACTGATTCCATTTAGTGATAGCACGCTACTGATGAAATTATTCGCCATGGTGGACATTTATTTATAACGATGTTGAATTAAATTTGTCGCGCGATTGACTGGCGACGGCTTGTTGGTCCGCACGATGAAATTAACGGAAGCTACTTTCAAGTTTGTTGGCACCAAACCATTTCTGGCAATATCTTGACTTATATGTCTAAATCATCAGGACTCTTCACAACAATGCACACAATTTTTGCAGCTTTATTTATATATTCTTATACGCTTTGTATAATACGAGTGCATCAATATCTGTTTAAAAACTTCTTAAAACAATAAAAAACTAACTAAATAAAATAATAAAATATTCAAAGGTAACACGACGATCATTAAGGTTGATGAGTTTTCTTTGATACCATCTCATTGAGTCATTGACATTCTAATATAAATATTTATTGATTAATTAAGTTTTTCGGTAACGTCACAATAAATATATCTAATGCCATACTTTTTCACTCACAGTCACTTTTTCTAGCCATTGTCATTTATTTACGATGTTATTTATATCATTATAGTTCTGTTGCCATTGTCTGTGATACTTATTCTATTATCATTTCAATTTTATTCGTTTGTCAACACATCCATTTTTACAACAAACGTATAATCTTTGTGCTGTGGTTTTGATGGCCTTTCGTACGATCATATTAAGGAGGTTTCATCCACAAACAGTATCACAGTTATAGGTATAGTTCCCATCAAAATTAATAATTATAACGTAAGAAGTATTTAAATTTCACCCTGTCTATGATATACTCCATAACACGTAATAATTATGATCCTGTTGTTAATGCCGAACATTCAATTTCCTTCGTAGCTTACAACAGATTGGTTACAGTATTACCTTCTCATTCATAGTAATTATTGTTTTATGATCTTCATTGTTGCTCTATGGTTCTAAATAATCTATTGTCCTGCACGTAAATATTTTCTACTTCCTCGAAAACATACGATAGCCATGATAGTTACTTCTCCATTTTTTAATTTTATTTTATAGCAGTTCAATGTTTTAGATAAATTGGTGGTTAAAAATGTGGAAATCCATGTTCATGATCACAATATTGGCTCAAATATAAAGAAATCCAAATATCAAGGTCAGCTTAGATTATAAATTCATTTATAACTCAAAATAGTTATAAATGAAAATCAATTAGTTGATATTTCCAATTATATAATTGGAACTTTAGGAACTTTTCAAGAAGTTTTATTTTAACACTGACCCTTGAGAAATGAACTCGATTTACCTAAAATCTTTGCTTGCAATGTTATTAATTTTGTATGAATGGTACAATCTCCTCTGCAGTCACAATCAGATTGGTTCATGAAGAGAAATAGCTGCTTATTTAAAAATGCCACTTTGCATGATTTGCCAGTTTGGATAACAAACAAAAAAGAAAAGCCGAATCAAAACAGAGAGGGAAAGGATCAAAACCTCCAAAATCTGTGACGATAAAAGTGATTGGCTTCGAAATTGTTCATAAAGTTTATTAGTATCGCAATATATTTTGTATATAATAATATAGGCATTACTTGTGAGCAACATCGATATTATTTTTAAAAATTTGAATTGAGCAGCCTACTGAAGTAGATAATTTTCACATCTTGCCATTTTGAATAGGCATTGAGCCAAATGGGACAGAAATAAGAAAGACATTCTTTGTAAATTGCGTATATATTGTTAATGACACATCAAGGACGAATTTGCACTGCCTACCATTGCCGTAGAGATAATTACATCCCATTTGAAAAACTTTCCTTGAAAGTTTTTAGCAATGAGTATTATTCTATTTCTAACTATCTTGCTGCAGGTATAGCAATGCATCTCCTATTTTATTTATAGTGATCTATAATGCACTGCATATTTTTCGTACCGATAATGCTGCATATGGTAGATGTACGAGTATTTATGAGAAGGCTTGGCTATACGCAGGAGACTTGAATATTATAATGGGATATGTAAACTTAAACTATGAGGTTGGCGCGTGCCCAAAATATTCTCGTATGCTAAATCGATTTAGCGAATTAAACAGATTAGTTCAATAAGATTGTTAATTTGGCCAGCGAATTAACTATTAATCTAAGCCATGAAATAGATTCCACAATTCAAGAATTTTTCAATAGCATCATATCAGCCGCACGTTCATAATATTGAAATCGTTTTAATGATTTAAGAAAAACTGCGACGCGATGTATCATAAATTACCCCCACAATTACTCTTTGTTTCACAAAAATGCGTAGATGTAGTACTGGGGTTGGTGATAGAAATTGGCTTTCGCTAACGTTGCGGGGTTTCGCACTTGTTATTATAATCGCTGTCAAGTCGAGATTTAAATTGATTCAATTTGTTAGGTTTCTTCGCTTTGTATACTCGGTGTAATTGCGTATGTGCGCTTAGTTTGGTGTCACTTTCCGTTTGCTTTAGCTTGTCTGCGTATTTCAGGTAACTGGCTTTGTTAGACGTATCTTACCTGTTGTGTGCGGTTATTAGTTGTGCCCGGAGGGGCCGGAAAGTAGCGGCCGAACTAGTGACGAGTCGGCACACGTTGTACAAACTTTGCTCCAGTCAGCTCAGACGGCATCGATCGTGCACTAACAATAACTGCTGAATGACATGAACACTCTCGCTGACACTGAAGCACTTAGTCTGAATGAGTTTCAACCAAAGTTGGAGAGGTTAGGTGGGTAAACGTGCGGAAACGCAACAGTTTATTTCATCAATTAGCGAATATTTTTCGACGATTTTTCTCGTGAAATTAGGCACTGGCATGCGTATGGGGCGCGCGTTATGTGTGAGTGAGGTCGCGGGTCAGCCAGGTCAGTCTTTACCGCTTCATGCCAGCAGCACACTGAACCACGAAGCTGACGTCAGATGCGAGCGGCGTCTACTATCGAGCACACGGGCGGCGCTGTTCGACCACGAGGGTGCCGACCGTCGCGACGCTTGCGCCGCCACGACGCGTGCGCCCCCACACATGTCGGGCAGCATGCAAACCCACACACACACACATACCTGACTATGACGGCGAACTTTTTGATAAATCATCTCGTGCGATCTTGCGAAATTCTACGTGTCGTTAGGTCGAGGTTGGAATTTTATGGTGAACGCGAATCTTACGTTTACTATCGAAGACTTCGTGGACGATCGTATCGATCCGGAAAAATACATTAAATGCGAGTTTGCCAAGCTCACGCACAATTCTCCGCGTCAGTCGTTAACAACCCCTTTGCATGAACTTTCTCGCACCCGACTTTGGTTTTCTCTAAACCTGACCTTGATGGAGCACTGATAAACGCAGTACACCGGTTTGGATAAAGCTTCCACTTACCACAAATATATAAAAAATATTTGGTACAAAAGCCACACCAACGCGTGTGTGCGTTCATTAAGAGAAGCAAATTATAAAAAAAAATTGAATTTGCAACCAGAACTATCTAAAGTCTATAATGCCTTGCAACATTTTCAGTCATTTCAAGATCATTTGTCACATATAACAAGTATCATAATTTATACCAGAGGTGTTCAAAAACATTTTGATTTGCAACTAATGTAGCATGTCACTAGCCACCAATTATGCCTATGAGGCCAAACAAAAGTGACACGTCTTTGAACAACACTACAATGCGAACTGGGCAATTGTATACAACTTAACTTTTATATCATACGACTGAACAAAAATACAACAATTTCTCTTTGTACATATAAAAGAAGACATGTGATTGTTGGTGTTTCAGCTAAAATCCATCGACCTAGTGGCTTTATGCTGAAAATCCCCACCTTGCTAAACTTTTTAATTTTCGTTGGAAATACATCATCAAATTTTCCAAAATTATTGTTTGCGACACAAAATATCTTTCATTCATTCTCCTAAAATACGAACATAGCAACAACAATAAATTACAATTATAGCAACGACATGGATTTGCACCAATGCTGTATTTATAAAAATTCTACCAATTGCTATTCTTTCTTCTTTCTTATCGATTCAGCCACTCCAATAAGTCGGTGGAGGTAAGAATGACAGCCGTATTAAATTAATTTCTCATTTTGCGTTCGATTATTATTTTTCTGTATGCCTATTTTCTCCAATTGATGTAATCCACGATCCTTTGGCTGCGTTTTGCTATACATAATTGTGACCATTAAAATTTTGATTTTCACCTATAAGTTCGCTATTGTGAAGCTTTTTAATTTTCTCAAGATTTCCCTTTCACCATTTCTTTTGTTTATTAATATTATTGTCTGCTGCAATAGATTTCTAGTGTACACCATCATTCAAATATTTAAATTGTAGCGCATAAGATCCAAATATTTTTTGAAAGCGTTATGAAAGATATTCAAATAAGTAATTTGTAATTAATTGCATCATTTATTTATCTTTTAGCAAATGATGTATTGTTGATTAATAGATTCTCGTATTTTTAGTGTAGACCGCAAATGTGTAGCTCGGCATTAAATTGGTTTTCCCTCCGCATATTGTCTTAGCTTTGTTTTGTAACATTGTTTAAAATGCGATGTGTTTCTCATTTCCTTTGTTTGTTCTGGTATCAACCTATTATATTTTCCTTGCAATGTTTTCCTGCAATTTATGTGTTTTACTTCGGTTTGTTTTTTGTGTTTACTTTAGTTTCATAATTCAGTTACAAATAATATTGCTATACACTTTATAAACAGGCATTGGTGGAAAATTGCACAGCAAGCGCAGTTTTTGTTTCAATAGCAACAACGTTAATTTATTACATGGAAAATACACCCCATTACTGGTGTATAATTCACCCCTTTTTCCACGGACTGCAACTGCTCTTTGCATAAATTATGCAAATCAGCCTTTGTATGTTGCTCACATGCATCAGTGTGGGGGTTGCATATGCACACATAAATACGTGAATATTTAACAAATGTAAGCATAACAATTAAAAATCAACAATGAAATAATAATTTGTAAATAAATTATCATAACCAGAATAAATGAACCGTATATATTTATAGCTTTCCGTTCTGTTCTCGGTGATTAACTTAAAAAATTTTTGAATTTTTTTCTATTTGGTGATTCAAATCGTTACGGATTAATATCAATTATGTGTATGTTGTATTGTATTTTGCTCGTATAGAATTTGGCATATCGTTATTTTCAGGTTCATTTTAGAGAATTCGTGGCCCTTATTTGTCTCGTTGCTGGTGGTAATTTCTGGAGCCTGGGATTGTGTATTTAACGGGTTATAAATCATGGGCAATGCAATAGCAGGCATGTAGTAAGCTGCCTTGTAATTAATTTCAATTTAACAATAACTTTAGCATCACGTTTATCCATTTTCATAACAGTCCAACAAAACGTTACCTCACCCAAATTATTTTATTAAAATTCTGTTCTTGTAACCATATTGTTAGGTATTTCGTTCGATTATATCGAGTTGTATCGCACTACAGAAAATCATGTTCTTCCAAAAATTCAAAGCAGTATATCTTTGTGTTACGTCAGTAAATGTTCCTTATTCTAAAAGACTGAACCCAACCACCCCTACCATCAAGCTTCATGATGTCATTCTAAACAACAATGAATTGCAAGGCATCACATAACAGTCTATTTATATTTTAATTGTAAAAGGGGTGGACATGATTTTAAATTATACCCATTCTAGACATCACTGATACTGGCTTCGTTGTGAAGATAAATTCGTGGGGAATGTGTAGATAAATTCCTCATCAAGGAAGTTTAATATAGACTTGTCAAGAAACAGGGCACTTGTACTTGGTGTACGAAAGCGAGGAATGAACTTTGTCAGAAACAGAACTGACTGACGACTAAAATCACTCGAACAAATTGCACCGTTTTTCAAGAAATGAAATATAGTGTTAGTAGTATTATGAAATAACTTGATTTCTTTATAGCTTAGCTTTGGTGGTACATATGACAACTTGTGACGAAACTAGTACTGCTGTCGCAATTTGTCTGGATTGATGTGAAATTTGCGAAGAAGATGAAGATCAGCAATATCTATCCGCAATGAACCGATCAACTTAAACAAGAAAGAAGCGGTAAAACTTGTTACTGTTCTTGAAGATGGTCGTAGTCAATGAATGGTCCCACTGAGTTAGTTGTAGTGAATGCGGCAACACATATGTGTGCCAAGACTTCCGAACGGATGTCTTCATACTAATGTACAATAATCCGAAGCCATATGAGGCTAGAATGTTAACCCACCATCTTCGTGACTCCGAAGCCAGATCGCAATCCGGATTTCAATTTAATTTAGAATATAATTGACAAGATTGGAAGCCGAATCAGGCAAAAGAAATCGCTCCTGCTTCACTCAAAGACTTTGGGAGAGCGTTGATTGAAGAATAAAACAATTTCCACAGAAATCATTGACTAACTTATTTCACAGTCCAAGTAGAAGATTGCAAGCTGTTATCAATGCCAGAGGTGGAAGCATTCCATAGTAGCGATTGTTTAATTTATTTTTCAAACTTAATGGAATTGAGTTAATTATGAGGCATTGGCTTCCCCATTAATTTTGCAGGAAAAATCCAGTTAAGTACTTTAAAGGACGTTATATGATTCAGTTCGCAAAGTACATTAAAAAATGTGTCGGATATATTTTATAACTTCAAATCGAAACATCAACTCGGCCTTGATCACGAATTGTCAAAGTTGACAGGTGTCAGATACACGTAACTTGCAGCTAAAAATATATACAAATATTCGTAATAAAATTGTATTATGTAGGAAAATTATTTAGTTTCGTTTGATGTAAAAAATATTTATGCAAACATCGTCACATGCTTGGATTTCTTAGACCTGGTTAAAAAATTATACCTAAAGAACCAAACCAGTCTAACCCAACCCAACCATAACTGATATTTATTTTCATCGACCCAGATTATTGCACCCCACAAACGAATTTCTGTCACATAAAATTAGTTTCATTTTGCGACAAAATCTTTTTTTATCAAATCTTGGTTGATTTTTTTAGACATTAAGAGAATATATAAACCTAAAAACCAACTGAAGAATTATATCAGCACAGATCATTTCACCCCAAGACTGTAAAGAATTATAGCCAAAATAATTTACTTTCAAAAAAAGTCCACAAACATGACAATGGTTAAGAAATTATATCTAAAACATCACAATATACTTAGATTTTTAAAAATATGATAAAGAAATTATATTTTGCAAAAATACATCGAGAAACGTCAGGAAACGTATGCTCTTTAAAGGCTAGGTGCTTGAACCGGTTTTATTCGCAGAAAAATAATGATAAATAAATGTAATTAAACTACATGTACTAAAAAAATTAACACTCATTTATATTTAACACAACAAGAAATCATTAATTAGAAGCTAAATGATTTCAGTTATTTGAACAAAAAACGACGTGCGTTCCCTTTACTGTGTTTTCAGAATGTGTGCGCTATCTTCTTGGTTGAATTTATAGACTGAACGCAATTTCTGAATAATGTGCTAGAATAACACCACATCAATTAAGTAAAATGCGTAAGAATTTTGCAATTGTTTGCGTTATTTAGAGCTTATATGAGGTATTTTTGAAAATTTAATTAGTAAAATATTATTGACACTACAAAAAAATAAATCCAATTTTTTGCGTAATTTATTCCAAGATTTTCGCCGTCCTTTATCTAAATCTTCAATGAAAAATCAAATTCGATTTTGGATGCTTGAACAAATTTTTACTATTTATGTGTCTCATGTACAAATTATTTTTCACATCGGCCGTTATCAACTATGTTTAGGCACCTGTGAACTGTCACAGGTCAAGGTTGAATTAAATTTAATTTAAAATTTCAAAAATTAGCTCCCACATTTGTTAAAATATTTGCGAACTGAGCCTAGAAAAAATGCCTAATTTGTCCTTTATGGAATTTTGCTGTAAGATCACTAGAGAAGCCAATATTTGAATGCGACGTAATTAACATGGCATGGTGATAAATAAGCCTAACTCGGATAAGGGATTTACCGGCGTTAGTCTAGTTTTCTAGGGAATATTCAATAATCAGCACGAGAAAATGGTGGCAACTAGAACTAATGCAATGCTGCAACCAATTTCGTTATATAGGAATTACCAAATCACACTAATTCGTTTTACAAGAAAAACGCGAAACCAAGTGTTTCGAGATGGGACATTACAGAGAGAAGTCCAGGAAAGGCTCACTAGAGCTAACCAGAGTAGCGGATTAGGTGCATTAGCAGAGAATGTATTACACACATACACTTACTCCACTTGCCTCGATCACAATTCGAACAATTGACGCTCCGTTTATATTTGTGGATAATCGCCAGCATGAACGATTCGTAAAAATTAAAAATCAATGTATTGACCGTAATAAACCATAAATATTAGATATTTGCTGTTGATTATCTTCATTTAAATGTTGGGGATATGTTTGGTTATTAGTTTTGTTGTTTCTTAAAAATAATGAAAGTTAATGACTTCGATTAAATTTAGAATCAAATGTGGGATAATTTTCAATTGGTTTCTATTAATGATTGTTGTTCAATTCTATTTCATTTCCTGTTTAGAAATGTCTGATAACATTTGATACCACTGCCATCTGTTTTCAGAATTATTTTGATAATCATTGGTTTAGCACATCTACTAAAATTATCAGTCATGATTATTCTGAAGCATTTATACTGGGGAAGGGATAAGGCGACAAAACAAAAGCACAAAGTATAAAAATTCTCATGGAACCCATCCAAACATGTCCAAAATATGCCTTTCTGCAAGGAGATATAGTTCATTGCCAAAATTGGATGAAGATTATAATTTGTTCTTATTGTGTAATCTATTTTTATATAATATAAGCTACTGTACTAAAATAAGCACTCAATGTATTTTGATTGAAATGTTTATTTTCTTCGGAAAAATATAGCATTTAAACTTTTAACTTTTAAATTAATAAACTTACCTTTATGCATGCCGGTATATTTATCTTTTAAAACTGTAAATTCGTATATTTTGCCGAACTCTTCGAACATCGGGCGTAAGTCGTCCTCTTCGAGATGGCGCGGAATTTGTCCTACGAAAAGTTTGATGACATCGCGAGTGCTTGTGGACGAGATGTTCGACTGCAGCATTATCGGCGAAGTCGGTATGAGCATAGTGTATTCACGAAGGTCGTTATATTGTTAGGTGTACGCACGAGTATCGATCAGCGAGCAAACAAACCCGCAGACGAATACGCAATACTATATTTCAGTTCATTTAATTTAGCTTCCAGAAAACGGTTATTTTAGAGGGTGCTTTATTGTTCGGAAGTTATCGAAATTCGGTAAATCAATGCGCCCGAACTCCGCAACAATTGTTGTGATATACGGCTTCTATGTTTCCAGGTGGGCGAATTTAACGAACACTTCGGCGGTGGAACACAGTCTTTATGTTTCTTAATTACACGAAAAACCACGCAAGCGATACACACGCACACACAGAGAGAAGCGAAATTACAGCAGCGAACGTGAAGTAGATTTTCAAGATTTCAGAAAAGCAACGACGCACAAATTTTAATCCACAACGTAAGTACAACACAGAAGTGAATGGAATAAGCGTGTTTTTTTTTTAATATTGCACAAAGAAATCTTAAACCTAACGACCACAGTACTGCACTTTCACAACACTAAACCAACACTGTCAGCCACTGTCACACAACCCCATGGTCTTTGTACAGTTGCAGCGTGCCATAGCCAATCCTCAACCACCCTTACCCAATAAAGAGGTGTAGGGTAGGACCCCTCGTACAGCTGACTCATACGCGTAATTCCCTCCAGCGTTTGCATTATTCGGACTCGGCGTCAATGAAATAGTTGTGACGCGTTCCATGATCGCAAGGTACTTTATCAACGACCTCCGTTTATAGTTTCACGGAAATATCCTACATATAGGACGCATTCATAATACACCATATTTATTACAACCGTCACTCTATTTTTACTTTAAAACCACGATATCGTGTGTTAATGTCATATGTAATTTATTAGGGTAATATTTTATTTTAAATCTTAACTTTTACTTTTAGTAAATCTGTTTAATGCCTAACAATAGCTATATTCCAAATTTATATCTAAAGGATCTCATTTTATATATTTGCGTATAATTTATTATTTATATATTATTTTCAACTGGGTGCTTTACTAGTCGATTTTACTCGACCAGTAATATTTAAAAAAAATCAATTCCATTTACTCATACCTAACTCACGTACTAAGAAAATCTTGACTTGTGTAAAAGCAATTCGACAATAGATATGATTTGCTAGACATCTTCTGAAAGCATTTGAATCTATAACCAACCTGGCATTCCTAATTTATTATAAATTTTACATATGGTAACAATTGGTAATTTTTCATAGTGAGCCTATGAATGCAAATTAACAAGCAGTAAATCTGGTTCACGAATAATGTATTGATGTTTTGGAGTTGAAGTTATTGTGCTTTATATATGCACATAGCAGGAAAAGTTAAAATTTTATTCTCCAAGAAAATTTACTTATATGTTATTCGCGGGTTTAAGTTGAAAATCAAGCCTATGCAAAGCTTCCACGCGATGAATGTTCTCTCCTAATTTAGTACACACTTCCAAATTAATACGTCATGTTTAAATAAACTTGTGCGGAGTAAATATTAATCAATGCTGCAGAAGTTAAGCTAGGTCCATTACATAACTCCATAACATACTTAAATAATAACTTTTCATATATAAATGTTGCACTGCTTGAAAATGTCCTGTTGTTGTATTAGATCAGGCAATTGCCTTGGTTCGTGAAAATAGTTTTAAAATAAATAGTTTTGTGACTATATCAAGCTTCAACTAGTTGATTTACATTTTGGGCAGAGACGGCAATTGACGTGTCATCTCTGCAAGCACAACTACGTAACCAGCGGTTATAGACATTAGTATAGCATTAATGAAGAAAAAAATATTAATGGTCCTAGCACAGATCCTCGAGGAACACCCAAATCGATGGGTTCCGGTACAGGCAGATCACAGTAGAAAGCAACTATACAGCTTTACTCATTATAAAACTACATTCAAAAGTGTCAAACCCTCGTGATAAGTTAAAAAACGACAATAACATAATGACGTTGACACGCCCTAATGTTTGTAGATCTGTGAACTTATCTCCATCGACTGCTACTACCATTATGAAAAATGTAGATAAAATTAAAATACGTTAGAGTTGAGGTAATATTTTGAAAAAATTGAAAAATTGTTATCGTTATGAGTGGATGATGCAAATCAAAAAAAAAACATTCCCTCGACTCAAGCTGCTATAACTGAAAAAGCAAAATCAATTTTTGATAATCTTAAGAAGACAGAGGCGAAGAAAATTTTTTGGGAAGCAAGTGTTGGTTTATGAGATTTAAATCCCGAAGTGACTATCGTAATGTAAAAGCCAGTGAAGTAGCAAGTGCATATATAGCGGCGACGGGTTGCTTTTCCCAAGTAATTTGAGGATTATGTAGAACAAAACAATTAGACCAGACCTAATTTTCAACGTTGGTGAGACTGGCCTTAATTGGAAAAAAAATACCAACACGAACTCTTATTTCTCACACAATAGATTGGTACACAAGTTATTTTTGCCCTAGGGTCCTTCACGTTTATGAAAAAAATAAATTATAATATATACACAAAATTATTTGCTTATTTTTCAGTTATGAAGAACCTAACCGTATACCTCACTATAAATATGGGTTCATTTTACGCCGATTAGGTTGTAAATAATGTTGGTTGATGTTAAAGTTGGAGGCATGGGCGCGACAAAATATTTACATTTGTTCGTGGTTTATAAGGTGACAAGATGTTGGAATTGTGGATGCGAAGCAAAATAATTGCACAAATATTATAGTATTAATAATCAATTAATGTTATCGTATTTTACACAGAAATGCTGCAATTAATTAGCAGTGTAATCCAAGTTTGATGAATGGTTAGTCCACATTTCGATGCAATGGACATGATAAGGAATAAGGACAATTCATTTTTGCAAATTCAATTTATGAAAAAATAATCGACTGGAAGAATTACACCGATAATTTACTTGCGCGTCCTCACAATAACCAATCTACAATACGAATGTAAAATGAAATCGAAAATCATCCACATTAAAAAAATAATAAAAATTAGCATAAAACGAAAAAACATCGTTATTTAAATTTATAAATTAGTACTGGAATAACATGAGCATATTTTTTGTGGGAAAATATATTGCATAAATATATTCACTAAATACTCTAATATTATGCCATTGGCCGATTTAATTGATACCTCATCTAGACTTCTACAGTTTCTATTTTTTTACGTTTTGATTACTTTAGAAATCCCACACGATGATATTGTATTAAAAACTATTTTCGATACTTAGTGAAACTGTGCAGATTTCATAATCGAATTATGGAAATTTTCACGAGCAATGTTTGTAATAAATTTGCAGAAGATATTACATGTTTGCTTATTGTCTGAGACAAATTTATTATTGTAATTTATAGCTAGATTTTGTTATGTCCCCAATAGAATATTAACACATTTGCACAGTTTTTTAAGGATTGAAATGTTTCTGTTAGTAAAAATGGTACGTTTCAGGTCAGTTATTATTTTTTTATCTTTAAACAAATCTAGGATATTAGGAAAGTTACATCCTTTCACTAACCAAAAAAATTTTTTAAGACCTGTATATTTTAGTCCCAGCAACGCTAATTGACCAATTTTTCGCGGTTTCTAGAAAAAAAAATTTGAAAAATTACTTTTTTTATACAAAGGGGTACCCTTAAGAAATAACGCAGTTTTCGACCGTCAAAAAAACAATGATATTTATTTTTTTTCTTACTTCCAATAGTCAGAATACACTACTTTAGTCCCAGCAACGCTAATTGAACAATTTTTCGCGGTTTCTAGAAATTTTTTTTTGAAAAAATCACTTTTTTTATACAAAGGGGGTACCCTTAAGAAATAACGCAGTTTTCGACCGTCAAAAAAACAATGATATTTATTTTTTTTCTTACTTCCAATAGTCAGAATACACTACTTTAGTCCCAGCAACGCTAATTGAACAATTTTTCGCGGTTTCTAGAAATTTTTTTTTGAAAAAATCATTTTTTTTATACAAAGGGGGTAGCCTTAAGAAATAACGCAGTTTTCGACCGTCAAAAAAACAATGATATTTATTTTTTTTCTTACTTCCAATAGTCAGAATACACTACTTTAGTCCCAGCAACGCTAATTGAACAATTTTTCGCGGTTTCTAGAAATTTTTTTTTGAAAAAATCACTTTTTTTATACAAAGGGGGTAGCCTTAAGAAATAACGCAGTTTTCGACCGTCAAAAAAACAATGATATTTATTTTTTTTCTTACTTCCAATAGTCAGAATACACTATTTTAGTCCCAGCAACGCTAATTGAACAATTTTTCGCGGTTTCTACAAAAAAAATTTTTGAAAAATTTCCCTTTTTTATACAAAGGGGGTACCCTTAAGAAATAACGCAGTTTTCGACCGTCAAAAAAATAATGATATTTATTTTTTTCTTACTTCCAATAGTCAGAATACACTATTTTAGTCCCAGCAACGCTAATTGAACAATTTTTCGCAGTTTCTAGAAAAAAAATTTTGAAAAAATTACTTTTTTTATACAAAGGGGGTACCCTTAAGAAATAACGCAGTTTTCAACGGTCAAAAAAACAATGATAGTTATTTTTTTCTTACTACCAATAGTCAGAATACACTATTTTAGTCCCAGCAACGCTAATTGAACAATTTTTCGCGGTTTCTAGAAAAAAAAGTGAAAAAATCACTTTTTTTATACATTTGTGGCCTGTAGATACTTATTAGTCCATAACGCGCCAATTTGTAACTGAAGATGCGTGAATAATCTTTAAACAGTCGTCGGTTTTGTGTTTTTTAATGTTTTTGTTTCTCAGTTACTAATCCAATTGCTTTAAGGCATTTTTAATATGGGTTAATTTTTTTATTTTTATTTTCATTATATTGTTTGCAATATTAATTTTATTTTTTCCCTCCATCTAATTTTTAGAAAACGGTTTTTAAAACTCGTTATTGTAAACAATAATATAATTTTATAAACTAGAATTAATAAATGGATACTCGTAATTTAACAAAATATCAAACAATTAATTAATTATGTCTTTTGCATTTTTGCATTATATCCATTCTAAGTAATTAGTGAACAAATGCACCAAATCGTATTTAATTGATGGAGAAATGTGGAAGTAGAGCGTAAAACAATAAATATTGTATTATTTATTCTTGTACAAGAATTCAATAAAACCTGAAATCACAAACGAATGCGATTTCGTTATATTCAAATATTTAAGAATATTCAACGTAAATATTAATCTAAATTCAAACGTTTCCAATTTACGTAGCCCACGTAAAAAATATCCATATTTTATGCACATAATTTTTCAAGCAAATATGTACATTACTTCGTTCACCATAAATTATCGCAGCGTTATCTACTGATTATATCTATATGGTCGATGCTGAAAGTGTTTACTTAACATAGTTTCCCCACATTTTAATCGATATTTTTTTAACGGCGGCATATGTTAGCAATACAGCGTCGAAAATTGTGTACAGCTATTTTTGTACGAATCACTCGACAAAAATGGTGTATACATGTGTACGTTTGGAATCAACACATCAATTCAGAATGTAGATGCTTTCACTAAACATTTTTCATATGCGAATGATACCTTCAATCAATTTTTCATCTAAATTGTACGCCTGCGCATTGCAATTTTAGAATATTTATAATGATGTGGTCTTTACGAAAATATTATATATGATATTATGATGGCCTAAAACATACACGTCTGTGTTTTCTATCAAATCGTAAAGTGTCACATGGTACATTCTATCCAGTGCCACATTTATAATATACATTTGTTTTATTTTGAAGACAGATTTATCGAACCACTTCATGGTCCCGATGTCCTATGATGTATAATATCCACAATCTAGACCGTAATCCATCCAGATGAGCGCTGCTCTCATCACTTGTTCCTTATCTAATCATATATAACTAAATGGCCCTCCATGTATGTTTATAAACACCACCGTAATAATTCATTGCATATATTCTGTTTCCAATACATCGTAGACAACATATGACATCGTAATTGCGTATTGTATAATAATAACCAGCCTAGGAGGGAAAAATGTAATGACAGAGTGGCGAAATATCGCCATTTCCTATATCAAATTTATTATTAAATCCGTGGTTTAGTTTAAGATGAAATAATAAGTTTCACTTACGTCACATCCGACTAAACAAAGCTATTAATTCAAATACCCAACCAATATTTACATATTTAAATATCTTACGTTAACTACATTTTATTAATCTGACAAATAACGCGGTGTTTCAATTACAGCACATTATATTGCATACTTATAATTACACGTTATTTGCAACAGGGCTTATCTCGTTGATGTATAGCAAATTGCGTTATATAAGTACAAATTACACACATGAATATGGCTTGTAAATGGCAACTGTTACATTTAATAATACAACATTTAATAGCCGAAACGTGTAAATAACTATATAGTAATTAGTAGAATCAGGCTCATGATACAATAATTTATATGTCGAAAATGCGGCGGGCAATTGGTAATTTACAACGTGCAACATTCTTTCGTCGATAAGCAAACACAGAATAACTGCGTGCAGTGTTGAAACCTCCAATTCGATTACCCACATTTTAATTAAATTTTGTTTATATGTGAATTATTCCGCACAGATAACAAGCTGCAATACTAATGCAGTATTAATTAAATTTGTACATCAATACATTCAAATAGGAAGTAATCAATAACTGCATAAATGATAGTAATTAAAATATCCAATCTAGTACATTTCGAACATTGAGGGACTATATATATATATTACTACTTTAATGTATTGCGACACGTTATTTTTATATGAACAAGAAAATCAGGAAAAAG
Source organism: Geotrupes spiniger (assembly GCA_959613385.1). Classification (NCBI taxonomy): domain Eukaryota; kingdom Metazoa; phylum Arthropoda; class Insecta; order Coleoptera; family Geotrupidae; genus Geotrupes; species Geotrupes spiniger. The sequence goes on along the minus strand of OY390737.1, from coordinate 11,558,734 downwards.
TATAAAAAATATATATAACGACAAAAGACTAATTTTGAGGTCGTTTTACATCAATTCAATAATAAATATTGTCTCAGCTCAAACTCATATTAAAATGCAGTCAATTTTCTTTCAGTTTAAATATACTCAGTGACATATAAACTGCACCACCTAGAAGGGGTGGGCATTTTTGGACCAAATTTGGCAGAAACATTGGACTAGTCTAAGGTAACAATTGATTAAAATTTGATAAAGAAAACACTTCATCTTTATGATTTTTCTTTAATAATCTGTTGGTCCGCCCCTATTTCTGATACACTCATTGACCCGCCTTGGCATTGATTTCAAGTGATCAATGTCTTCTTGGGGTATGGCATCCCAAGCAGCGTGTACTTCATGGCGTAGAGCTTCTATTGTCAACGGTGGGTTCGGTAGATCCGTCAATCTTCTACCCATCATGTCCCACACGTGCTCAATGGGCGACAAATCGGGAGATCTTGGTGGGCAAGGCAAAAGATTAACATTTGCCTCTTCAAAGAAGTCAAGAGAAACCCCTGCTACGTGAGGTCGTGCATTATCTTGCTGGAAAAGTGGGTCTTCCAGCCCTCGAAGATATGGAAGAACATGTGGTTCTACCACTTCGTCAATGTAGCGTCGGGAGGTCATACTGCCCCGAATGAAGAACAAGGGTGACCTACTACCGTAAGCAATAGCACCCCACACCATCAACCCCACAGTTCGGTGAACATGCCTCGTAATCGAAAAATCAGGATTGCGCCTTTCTCCACGTCTTCGTCTAATAGTCATCCGGCCATCATGCATTCCTAAACAAAATCGCGATTCGTCACTAAAGACAACTCGATGCCACTCCAAGTTCCATTGAAGTCTTTCCGTGCACCAGGCCAAACGTTCCTGGCGATGTTGAGCAGTGACGGGTAGCACAAGATGTGGGCGGTAAGACAGCAAGCCAAAGGTTCTTATTCGACGATAAACTGTTCGCAAGCCTATCGGGCGACCTTGTTCACGTAACCATTGATCAGCTATTGATCTAGTTGTAGAGAATCGGTCTCTCAAGGCCATTAGTCTTAAGCGGCGATCTTGACGTTCATTGGTTCGTCTTTGAGACCCAGTGCCTCTTCTCCGACATTCAACCCCATGTTCAGACCACGCTTGATAAACACGCATTATTGTTGAGGGGTGCCGTCCCAAACGGTTGCCGATTTCTCTAAACGAAAAATTTGCTTCACGTAAACCAACAATCCGCCCTCGGTCAAAGTCACTCAACTGCTGGTAAACTTGAGGTCTCCTTCCTCTAGGCATCACTAAACACTTGAAACACTTTAAACTAAAGAACGGGATCCGAAAAAGTGGAACAAATTCAAAAAATGACTCGATAATTGCACCTCTAAAAAATGACACAAACGTCAAAAATCCCATGACCTATTTCCCTGGACTAGTCCACTATTCCTGCCAAATTTGGTCCAAAAATTCCCACCCCTTCTAGGTGGTGCAGTTTATATGTCACTGAATATATAATGAATTATTATTATTATTATTATTCGAACTGGGGAATTACAGTAACGGTGTGGGTATGACCAATTGTACCAGGTGATTATATAATTGATTTCGCAAAACGATTCCAGGATATAGCAAATTATTCCCGTTAATTAACCGGAATTGACGTATATAAAAAATTAAATTTGAAATGAATTCTGTTAAAAATGAAAAATAACTCTTACATCCACGTTCCATGACATAGTGAAATTTTTCGTGTGCAAACGAATTTTCCAAGTTGACTACTTCCGAGCGGCACTCGAATTAAATATTTAAGCAGATATTTATAGTTTTATCCTTGAATATACCCTTTACGGAATGAGAAGTTACCTACTGAGAATATTGGAGAATTAAATACGAACCGCATCGTCAATCATGAACAACTATATTGAATCGCCGGCCAAATTTAGGAACGCTTCATGAAAGAGCGATATCTTACGTCTTGTCACGTTCTAGTTACCGACAATTTCTGACAATTGCGCAATTCAAACATCAGATGACGTCAGTTGTACATAATGATCAAACGAATTATAATCGATTTGGATTGGACAGAGTAGTGCAGAATTGGGAAAAGTGAGGTTCCATTTTGTTGAAGATTATTAAGGAAGATTATTTATTAAGGAAGATTATCAATGATATTATTACGTCAATATGATACGCCATTAAACTGGAAATTTAGAGGCGAATCAATTCATGTAAAACATCATGGGTGGTGTACAATTGAAATAAACAAGTGAGGTGACTTATGGTTAAATCAGATATTAAATCACATTAGAATTTTGAACTAATCTTCTTATTGAAGCATGAAATGTGATTTTTCAAATTTCAATTTTATAAATTGTATTTAGTGGTGAATTTTTACATGAAAGCTACATGACTTGTTCGTAAAATTTTTCCGTGATATGGAACCAAATGATCTATTTTAATTAATTTCCATAGTATTTTACGGTTTTGAATTGTCGTCTCTAATTATTATGAGCCTGCGTTACTGGGTCTTGACCTCTCTGATTCTGTTCTAAATTATTAATATGGCAAATTCCAAGTTTGGCCTAAATATAATTGTAATTAAATATTTTATGTTGGCAAATCGGTGTCAATTTTTACGGTATTTCATACGTCTCATCAGCGGATGCCTTAGTGATGTTGAGCTTTGTAACTAGAAATATCCTAACTTGCAGAAACTCAATGCGAATGAATCATATATCAAAGAGTTTACAATAAATTTAATTTCAGATAGAAATACCAACGTTTATAAAATTAGAAATAGTCAATGAATTAACTAAGTTCGAGGCTAAACATTTAAAAAGTTGCAGAGGTTCGCACTGAACTTTCTTATTCTTACATAGATTTCCAGCAATCTGACCCCATAGCGAAGGTAGCTGAAATCGCGAACGTGCTGTGGCTTCGTGAACATCATGTTGCCTCTACCAACAACAAAATTCAAGCTGCATATTTCTTGAAGGGTTGAATCTTGCTAATTATAATAAATGCTCAGCGCTAAGAAAATTGTGTCAAATAAACTATTACTGAATAAAAGAAAATATCACCTTGACAATATTGTCGAAGATGGATGAATTTACTATAACAGCAAATACTGCATCTCTATCATCTGTATTGTTTGACAAATTCATATTCGACGAATCCATAAATAAATGATAATTGATCTAGAAAAAAGTATGAAAACTAAACATATTCATCGTTATCCTGATGCATATCCTGAATATAAAATGTATATGATGAACGTAATAGGTGTCAAATTTTTAATATAAATATTTTATGTTAATATGTTGAATGCAACGAAGGGTTTAATTTATCAACGATTTCGTCTATTTTTACATAAAGAAAACTTAATAAACAGTGATATTAACCTTATTATAGTTACGAAAAGACAAGTAAATTGCCCGCATTTTAGTTTGTCATTTCGCTAGACGTAAATTTTGAATTTGTCCAATTGCTCCTATATGATACGTGTGCAGGCCTTGCCTGCACTATGATATTCTTAACATGACGTAGTTGAATACTGTTAGTATAATCACGCTCATATAAACACTTAATCCCATATTTGACGAAGACTGCTTAATGCTGCGTAGGTGGAAATATCAATTGCAATGCTGAAGGAAATTCAGTTAAAATTGAAAATATTCTTTATTTTTTGACAGGTTATGTGTTGTGTGTGTTATAAGAACGTTCATTCTCTTATACAACTCGTTTAGCACATTAGAACACTTCATTTATTGCACATATTACAATTCCACTAAGAACCTGGTGCGTTTGTATTAGGCAATGGGAATATGAACATGCAGATCGATTGAAGCAACCAAGGACAACATTCTTTACGCTTTTCTTCTTGCGATTTCTACTATTTTATCAATTGCTACAACGTGTGCGAAACGATTTTTTCCATTTCTTTTTAAATGTTTTGCTATATATATTTTTAATCTTTTTGATGTCTATCGCGGTTTTGATAATTTGTAAAATTATGATAGAACAATTATCTACACTTCTTTATAATAGCAAATCGGAGACTGTGGTTAGAACATAAAATAAATATTACCCTTGCAACACATTTCATTTACTTTTTATTGCACAGTTGTAAATTTGTACAATTTTTTATGATTTTTACCATTTTTATTATTTACGATATTTAATTAAATTTTTTTGTTATGATTATTTAAAAACTTTCAGATTTTTTACGTTGAGAATGTTAGAAAATTTGTCTCAATTTATACTTTTTTTAACGTCCATATCTCAGTTTCTATGATTTTTAACCATTATATTTTTTTACAAATTTTTACGTTTTTTATCAATTTGTAGGAAATATTTTCTTCGCAACATTTCACATTCTCTAACATTTGTTTTCCAAGATTTTACAAAATTTTACTACTTATTTTTACAAGGAAGTACGGATGTATGAAACATAATGGGGATGCTTTTAGGCACTCAGCTGTGGAAGAGATCCACACATGCACCACTAAGAAGACAAAGGCGAGCAATGTTATTTATCACATAGTGACGTATAGTTCATTCTCTATCGAAATGAACTAAGTGAACGAAACACGGACCCGTTTGCGAATTTCAACTGTGCGGATGATCCATCATTTTACGTGGTTGTTGAATCATTTTGGTGGGGGACTGGTCGCAATAAACAATGCGTGCCAGTGAAGTTACTACCTACATATGGATTTTAACCTAGACAGTTGTAGACCGACGGAGATTTGGCATTTTCGCGTCTCGACACGTTTGTTTACGGACGTGGTATTATACTTCGAATCAGTAGTCGAGCTTTATTGTAACTAGTATGGAATGGAAGCACTTGTGGCAGAAGTGTGAGAAAAGAGGTGGACCAAGGAGGAGAAGAGGTAGGGATGGATATTGGCAGAGAAAGCGGAGAGAGCAGAGTTATTATGGAAGATGAAGGAGAGGAGAGAGAAAGGTAGTTAAAGGAAGGTACAGAGGGGGATAAAGGTACATATATTGCAGGCAAGGTGACCAGGCGGGTTGGAGAAAGATGGTAGCGGCCACCAGAAAGTAGAAGAGAGAAGGACGCAAGGGCGGTCATGAAGGAGGACGAGGGCGCACATAATATAGATAGAATATACATAGAATACTTGTAATTAGGACAGTCGAGGTGGGGGTTGAGGGAGGTAGTACTATTTTTGTAAAATTGTTTTACAATTGACGATAATTGATCCTTTTTAGCTCACCCTCTTGTCTTTTTGAATTCACTGTATTTAATCTAACCTTTGTTGTGAATTAGCCTTTAATTTATAAATTTCATTTTACATTTGTTCTAAGGCAACATTCAAGTAATACTGTTAATACTTATACGTCAGATTAATGACGTGGTCGTTTTTGGCCCACTGTTTATTGTATTGGTTCGCTTGTAATCTGTGGTTATATATTTTTGTTTTGCTGAATCGAACTTGTCCTTGTATAGCCAGTTAGGACAAATTGTTTTAGTCTATCGCAAGGCGATTGCCCATTTTGCCCATTTCTTGTGTCTAATGTTACCTATATTTTGTTACGTTTAGCTCTCCGAAATTAGCTAATTCCGTGGACAGCAGAGCTTAATTTGTTTATTAGTTTATTTTGGTGTTACAATATTTTATTTGGCACGAACCTGGACAGTCGATTTCAACACCGAATTTATAATTATTATTATTCGTTTAATAAATTTTGATGCTAGAACGCACCTTATTTATTATTTGCTTCAATACTTCGCGCACTGCAATTATTTGGCTAGGGCCATATAAATTTATGTCGGATGGCGTTTCAAATTGAAACCCGCCTTACTTTCCATAGAAATTATCCGAGGCATATTCAGCCAACTATCAATGCAACAGCTTTGAACATTCGCCAAATGAATTTTGTAAAAGGAAAATATTTTGGCCAACCCGACCTTCTGTTGCCTGTACCTCTTTACCTTTTTTATATTAATTTGCAAGCATCACATTCAAAAAGCGTGGTTAGGTAATGATATTCACATATTTAAAATGTTCAAACTGTCTACAATTATGTTCAGTCCACAGCTGAATCTAGATCCAACGTTTCCACAGATTGTTATGAATAATATGAGTAAAAATGGTTCGGAAAACTTTTTTATGTAAACTGTTAAATTCAGCTTTTTGGACCATCGTAATAAACTGAATGTCTACAATATTCCTAAACGGAAAAGTTTAGAAGGGTCAAATGACAAGACCTATGTGGAAATGTTTCGTTCAAAAGTTCCCAGACCCGTCTGGAATATTATGTCAGAGGGCAATGCGGGTATTGCTTAATAAATTTAAATAGATGTGTCCAGTTATATTTGCATCATGAAACAGACCAATTAATTTCACGAGACCAGATGCCAAGCCACACTTTGACTCTCGTCGTTTTAAAATCTTTTTTCCACCCTAACCCTTTCCGCTGGCATAATTGACACAATTGTATCTAATTTGAGTTTAAATGAATTTGGCTTCATCGCGCCAAAGGATTTGATCTAAATTATGTGGATTTTCCTCTTCTGCGTCTCCTGAAATCTTGCTCAAAACTCTAACTTTCTATTTGGATCATCTTCATTGAAAGCATGACTTTATCTCGCAGGACAACATTTTTTAACTATTGGCAATTATTGCTCCTATGGAAAAATCAAACTCTCGATCAAGCTTTAGTTGCAAACTTCGGCATAATTGACTAAAGTTACCTCTGCATTGGGTGGTCCACAGTTCTTATACACCATTTTGATTTTTAAAAAATGTTAAATTATTGTCGGTCTGGCTTGGTTGCAAATTTTCGCCACTTAACTTCAACAATTGGTACCGTCGTATTTTCTGGCGAAATAAATTTTTCCCTCTAGAATCATTTGACAGTAGTAATTCCCTATTCTAAGCTTAAATCTGTAATGAATAAACCGATGCCATTCTAAGAAATTATGTAAAAAATCTGCAGTGGTCTGAACTTACACTTACTTATAGTCTACCTTTCGAAAAAACTTTTCAAATATAAGTAGTTTAAAATTTCAATATCTTTAACTTTTATGAGATAATTTTTTTCAATAATTCGTATGGTTTAGAGATATGGAAAAAGGTGTAAAAAGAGTAAACCATCGTTTTCAGTTGATAATATTGCTTTCCAAATAGAACGTTTTCCATGTGATTCGAAGTTTGAATTGTTGTTTTGATGCAGGTTAATTTAACCACATCATTATGTACTAGTAAATGGTATGGTTTTCGTCAGTTTCAAGTTCCCAGTTTTTATCATAAGTATAGATTTGCACCTCGTATACTGTAAACCATTATGATATATATAATTGATTTAATTTTAAACACGCGCATAACATGATTTAAAGATTAGGAGCATACACGTACAACATACACACACACTGGCGTCTCTGACATATATAACGCATAACATCGCGTGCACTATTTGCATATTTTCAAATTAATAATTTAAATAAAATAGCTTAACATTTATTGATGAAGTTTTAAGCGCTAGATTGAAATATTATCCTTGCAGTACACACGCTCGTACTCGTACTCGTAGATGCTGCGTTTCAGACAAGGACACTTTGTTGAAATTATAATCACATTATTGTATTTGTCGCTGCATTTGTTTTGCAATCCATATAAATTAGATATTAATGCATCCATATCGCAGTGAATGATTTATCATTTTACTCCAATTTTTATAGTCGTTCGATGTTGTTTATTTGGTATTTTTATACGGTAAAGTGCTTCCGAAATGATTAAATATGTATGAAGTTCTAATAGACGTAGTATGCTTTAGTTCAAATTTGAGTGGACATTATCCATTTATTTATTTCATTGCCGCAATACATACGATGAAATTTGTACGACGTCGATTGTAATGTGAATCGGATGAATTATGTAAGAGGTTGGTGAAGAGAGAGTCGTAATAAATGCAACATTCAAAATTCAAAACAATTCAAGCAAAGGAACTGAATTAATCACATGTGCAAGTTCTACATAGTTTTCATTAACCGTTGATGTCGATTACGCCGCGAATCAGAATAGAAAAAAAAACATATTTATTAATAATAAATAAATTTGAATATATCATGGAAACAAAGAATTCGCATATAGCACGTGGATGGTGAGCTTTTGCAGTGACGTCAGGCGGTTCAGCGACCGCCGTGGGATGCACCCTTCCACCATTCGAAAGGATCAGGATCCAAGGGTGTGTGGATGTCAAAAGGGTCGACAGCGCGCTTCCAACTAAACGAAAGTAGGGGAACGTTTATATTATTATCTTGAGGGAAAAACTGGAACTATTATTCCTGTCGGCACGATGCAAATCCAGTGAACGCCGGGGATAATAGCAGGGCATTGGGAGAGTTCATATTGATTATATCATATTAATGTAATTATATGGAATCTGCCTTTTAAGTACTGTGAGATCAAACGGAACGTTAATAGCCCTGCGACATCAAAGTATACTTTGCTTTTTACGACTGTACGAAGAAAATATTATTTTTAGCGATGATAGATCGATTATTTAATGGCATTTTAATAATTTTCACTATTTATCGTTAATACTGCCGGAACGAGTAGTTCTCTGAAATAAAATTATTTGCAATAAATTTGCATATCAAATAAGATTCCTAGTGAGATAATCTTTAGTTCGTAGATATGCAATTTTGTCACAGATCGTATTGCGAATTCTACAATACAGTTAAACATAATATCATTTATATGACACTGTGAACTCTATCAACGACGTTTTTTTCGGTAACAATGCCTCGCCGAGTCTAGAGGTAAGACGCCCAACCGACCCCGCTGACCGTGTACATAGCAATTCCCTACAGTTTTCTTAAAAACTACAAAATTGAGTTAGTCTCCGACCGCGTTCGGAAATTTACTTTACGTTTGTAATCAGAGAAAGTTTTGTTTAACTTGTGTGGAAGTTCTGAGTCACTACATAAACGTAATACTTTCTTGACGTTCTCAATAACCAATAATACAACGTATGTGTCTAAAGTTTTAAACAACTAATGTAGTTTAGTCGTTGTAGACATATTTTAATGCTCATTTGTAAGTATACTACAGTGATGTTGCATTTGTATGTTAGATGTGGGGCAACCCTTGATGTTTTTATGATTTAAAGATACATTTACAGTGGCGCAAAACACGTTATATTTTCTCATTTTTCGTATATTGTATGCATTACGATGCGCATTTTCCCAATTGAAAATAATTAAAATGTTTCAGTGGGCAGCGTAAATCAAATCAAATCAAATTAACAGCTTTATCTACATAATGGTCTCATTCCTAATTTAAATCTAAAAGTTTCTTTTCCATAAAATCACTATATGTCAATGGATTTCATTCAATTGATTTTTAATTTATTGATACCGAAATGAAATTGTCCAGAAAGCGCGGAAATATTAATTTTACGTTCACCTAAGCTCTGCACAATCTAGTTCTTTTTGTCCCACTTTTGTCTGTAACTACTAGAAACTTACGATTATTTATATTGTCCTTGTCAGTCACCTACACAAAAAGGGAAGAACTAGTGAGAGAGAAGAGATGGAAAGAGAGAGACAGAAGCGACAGAGGGAGGAGGCAGAGAGAGTGAGAGACGAGACAATTGGGGAAGAAACAGAGAGAAGAGTATTTCTGCTAATGATGACAACATAGTTGTAGAAATGAATACTTGGATTTAATAAAGTGCTGTGTGGTAAATGTAAGATCTAATTTATTTTACAAGACAGAAAGAGGGACAGATAGAAAAGAGACAGAGAATCATAGAATAGTATTTCTGCTGAAGATGAGAATATAGTAGTCGAAATATACATTTGGATTTAATAAAGTGTTAGGTGATAAAAGCAATATGGAATTTATTTTATTTCAGAGAGAAGAGACAGACATAGAGGGAAGAATATTTCTGCTGAAAATGATAATGTCGTTGTCGATATGTAATAATTTTTAATAATTAAGATATTGGTTGATTGATTTTGAGAGAGAGAGAGAAAGAAAAATATCAAAATATGCGTATCAGTTAAAATCTCGAGTTCGAAAATTTTCATGATTTCTGTACTTATGTACATCGTAATAAGATCAATGAAAAAAAGTTGAAAACATACAAATAAAGAATGAAGTGGAGAAAATGCTAACAAAATTGACGATGTCCGAAATAAGTGTCCGTTCTATAAAAATAAAAACTCCATGGACAAAAACTATTAAAAGCGAAGTAAATAAGTGAAAAGTAAAGTATACAGAAAAAAGATATGTAGGGAGTTCAGAAATTAGGAAAATATCTATCATCGAATGGAGTATAAATGTTTTATATATTACCTTTAACGCTTTCCTATTATTAAGTTTAATATGTATGCATTTCGACAATTTTGATGCCATAGTCAGAACTTGTTCGTAAGAATTTTAGGATGTTATCTATTTTAAATATAAAACACAAATATGAATGTTAATAAAACCTAATGCCATTACATAATACACACGTTACAACCTGGTTAAAAATATATCTTATAACAATTTATAGTGGCGGTCATGGTGTCGGCCCATGTTCTGAATGAATAACTTTTAGCCTGTTTCTAAATATAAAAATACTTTCAAGGAATCTATTTGATTATTAGAAGATACGCATTTATAAATTATTTAAACTTATAGCATGTCCGGCTTCAAATATATGTCGAAATTAAATTGTTCAATTCTATTATGTTTGAGATGAGCCATGCGTTCTTCGTAACGAACAAAAATAGACCGCATTGTTTGACCAATAAATATGCTATCACGTATCTAATCCCCCACATAGTCCGTATTGTTCTTGCTTTTTATGGAAAGATTATAACTTAACAAGGATAATTCATAAATTTATTAGCCTAGCTCTGAAATTAAATTGTAATATTTAAAAAAAAGTCTTATACTTACATTTTCTAAAGGTATTTTTTGAAGTTAAGAATATATTATAATTACCTATTGATTTAATTCATTTTAATTCATTTTACACCTAAAATCTTATTTGTTAGCGTTGGGTGAGTTTTGCTACTATTTCACTATTTCAACGTAGTCGAAACGCATACATAATCAAGCTTGGTAAATGTATTGTGAAAAAGATAAAATTTATTTCAATATATAACTATCGCTTGTTCTGTAGTCGTTGAATTTTCAAAATGCAAATGTGAAACAGATTCATCATTAAAAACGCAATATATGTACAAAATGACAGCACGCCTTTCTAAGCTACAACAAACTAGTATTGGGCCAAAAAACATAACCAGTTTAGAACCTTTTTGCTGAAAGGGGACACAACGGTAAACGTGATACTACATCAATCGTCGAATCAACACGAAGCAAATAGATTCAGTTGTACCACAAACCGCTACAACGCCTGTAAGAAAGGTAAGTAACAAGTTGGCGCAACATTATATGTGGACCAAATATATGCCCTCTATGTATATGAGCATCGGATAAAACATTAATTGTCATGGTCCAATTTCATTGTTTTGTAGGTACATTAGCCATGCAGTTTATGTGGCAATGTGACAATCTGTGCGAAGGATGGAAAGTTTACAAAGTTTCTGTTAATACGCCAGTCAAGGAAATGGACTTTGAATACGCTTCCGTGTGCAGAAACATAAACTTGCCATCTCTTTACAGAGATGTTACTGTTTATGTTAGTTTCCTCGTGCTTTGATAAGTTGGCAGTGTATTTTTCAAATTTTGCCTTTTTTCAAATTATTTAATGTAAACAATTCCAGGCAATAAAACATGTTATATTATTTTATATTACTGTAAGGAACAGCTAGATCGTTTTGTTCAATTATCGACATAGTTTAGAAACGCAATATTCTTGAATTCGACCTAATGTCAAATTAACAAAAATAAATTGAGGATGACAATATCATTTTATGTGATCTCTTAAATTAAGCCAGATTTTAGCAATGCAGTTAAAAAGCTACGAGTTCTATGGTAAAATATGTTAAGTAATTAATTAATTTGTTGTGTCACTTAAAAATTAAATATTATATGATTTATAGCTCAATGGATTAAAATGATACATGAAATACCTGACAACACCAATTAAACTAGTAGCTAAATACAATTGCGCACATTTACTGTTGCGTTAATAACTATCGAATACTCAGTAGTCTGAATGGAGTATATGTAAGGACTCTTATTTATAAGCTTGGACATTCTTCACCCGCCACTGCGAATATTTGCAGTTAAATATTATTATTATTATTTATCCCACAACCCAGTACAGACATCTATGACTGGAAGAGAAACGTGAAAATACTCAGCAATGAATAACAAGTTTGTTGCCGTATACTTACAAATATAGGATACGCACAATAAAATATTTTCGCGAAATTATGCATTTAATCAATAAAGTTCGTACACCAAATGGGACAATAAAAAGATGAACATAAAAAGAGCATTAATGTCATATTTGTTTGTTAAGGTTATAAATGCATGTCAATCAAACAATGAATATTTCCGAATATGTTTCTATTTTGTTTATTTAATGTTAATTTAAAGTATACCCTTGACATATAAAATTGTTGTACATATTGATTGTTACATATTGAGGTGCAGAATATTTTCATTAATGTTAATAAATGGTATGTGCTATTGGGTCAATCAAAATTATTAAAAACAAATAATACGTTACTTCAACCTACATGTAAACATTAAACATGTCAATATAAAATAATATGTTATTACATTTGTGGATAGTGTTTTAAATACTACTCATGATGATTGTACGTTTAGTCAATAAATGTTATTTCCTGATTGATATTATTAAAACATATATTTAAAAAATCCACACCATATTAATTAATTAGTCTATAACTTTTAGACTTCACTTAGAATTTAATAACAATTTTATTTCCGCGTATTACAGAAACGCTATTTACCATACTGTACGAATAATTTATTGACCATAAAAATATAGATTTTTACCTTTCATTTATCGTTTTTTAATGCGAGTGCACGAATACATTATTTACTGACTGTATACATCATGTATGATTAAAAATCACTAATTGTTGACTTCTTTGGGGTGAATTTTAACATACAAATACGCGCACGTTGTATCCAGTTTGTTGTATAAACAAAAATTACAGGACTAACAAAAAAATCACTTACCTTAAAAGTCTTACGCGTGCATTGATCAGGAAAAAAGTTCAATTCACAAAAATTAACAGAATATCACGATTCTCGAGGTTTAAACACTCACCCGGCAAAACTAGCGCGCGAACTGACTCAACACATTTTCATATTCACTTCGAGCGCCAAATTAGGCAAGTATTTCTTTTAAACCGATAAGAGCGTTCTTGTTGTATCGAAGAAACGACTTATTACTCCCACTTGGTCAACGTCGCCAAGCGTTTTTATTTCGGCTGGTATCAGTGCTGGCTACGATTTTTCTCTGGACATCGTTACGTCGATATTCAGGTATTAAGAACATATCGCGACGATTCACATCGATTCAGGTTCAACCATATCCCTTGTTTTCCCTTATGAATGCAGGAAATACATGTTTCTTTGTTACTCTAATTAGTATCAGATTTTGAAATTAAAGTTTATTTTACAAAAGAAGCAAATAATTTAACACTATTAAAACATACTTTTGTATATTGTTAACTGAATATCGCGGATTTTTTTAATTATAACAAAAAAAAACGATGATTGTTAAACATTATTCACGTACGACATTACACGTTAAATACTATTAAACCCAACCTGCATATATACAAACTGCTACTCATTTTCTGCATATTTCTCGTGAAATGCGTAATATATCAGATTTTTGATTCAAGATTGTTTGTCAACAAACCATGCGCCTTTAAACATTAAAATACGTGAGATCCGCACGATGTACTTTATGTATAAGTATAGGGAATCATGAAAATTTTCGACCTCGAGATTTTAACGGATATACGCGTTTTGAAGTCCCCTGAATCGATTGTGACTATTTTTGGAATGACGTCTGTGTGTCTGAATGTCTGTGTGGGTGTGCAGCCCAAACGATTAAAGCTGGAGCTCTGAAACTTTAAACTTAACATTTCTATGTAGCAAAGAGGAAAGCGTTTTGATCGCAATCTCTCAATCGGAAGTAATCGTTTACTCTTATCACTTTTATCACTTCCATTCCTTCGAAAACGGTACATGTTATCGAAAAAAATAATCTTACAAAAGTTACAGATATTGTCATTTTAAACAACTTTCATTTGAAAAGTTTTTTCGAAACATGTATAACTAAGTATAAGTAAGTTCAGTGCGGACCACCGCAGATTTTTTCGAATAAATTTTCTACAATATTTTACATAGATCCTTGTGATCATCATAAGGCTTTCAATTTATAAAAACAGGCGTTATTAACATTGAATATGAAATAATAACATCAAAAGTACATTTTGTGAATTAGTAGACCAAAGAATATTTAAATAGGATTGACGTGTATATTCAACGATAATAAATATTGCATTTAAATCACCGGCAATATGGCATTTAAATCACCGGCAAGAACAGCAAGCTTTTTCGATCCGAAATTTAGCCTTAGTTTCGTTTAGAGCTTTGAGTTTATTTGAGCTTTGGAAATAATCGAGTTTTCTTCATCAATTAGATTTGGCAAAATGTTCAAATTTCTAACGAAACATTTTCCATATGGCTTCGTTACCCAAGGACCTTGTCGATTTTGCAAATATTTTTGGAAACTAAATCGCTAAATTACTAGAAAAACTTCTATTATGCAACGAAGCAACCAGACAGTTTTGTACGTAATCGAGTTTTCTCCAAATCAATAAGATTTGGCAAAAATGTTCAAATTTCTAACGAAATTCTAAATATGATTTCAAAAAAGAAAAGAGATTAAGCAATCAGAAATAGAGGTAAAATAATTATAAACAGAGTTATTTGTGGCAATAAGTATACGGGAAAAATAAACATTCTTGAGCAATTGTCAACTATGCTATGGAAAGCAAAAATAAAAGCGAAAACTGCCTTATGGAAATTTGTATGGATCCAAATTGGAAAAATTCTGATACGAAAATCTTTAATATCGGAGACGCAGAAGACAGAGTTATATAAATTAGACAACTAATTTAAATCTGTAACACTTTAAAAGCTAAAATGGATAATAGCTGCATAGATAATTTGATAGGGGATGAGGTAACATGTGACTTCAAAGATGCGTTGGTTTCCTGGATTCAGTCAATATTTCAAGGGGATAATATATATTTGACGTAAAACATCTTAATATAAGATCAATAACATCGAATTATGAAGCTTTCTGTGCTGCTATAAAAAGCAGCATTAAAAAATTGATATTATGGTATCTCGGAAATAAATATCAGTGAGGAAGAAATGAAAATGACGGGGGATCTTGTATCGATTTGACGGCTACAATATTATATCGAAGAGTAGAGTGAGAAGAAGGGGTGGAGAGATTTTAATATATGTTAGACCCTCATATAATTCAACAATCTGCAATTGTGTACAAATTCACTTTGAAGCGATCCGGATAAATATCTGTGAGTAAAAATGTCCATCTGTTGGCGATATATAGACCACCCAGCACTAACAAAACGCTTTTTACTAAGGAGCTCGAACGTACAGACCTAAAATATGAATCTCACGTATTAAATATATGAAAATGTTTTGGTCAGCAATGGCTTTCAGCGAAAGGTAAACGGTTTCACACGTGAAGAACTTCGACATGACGCCTTTTCACAGACCCTGATTGATAACCTTTATTACAGAGGAAACACACATGATGTACAAAGTTGCGTGATCTCTGTAAAGATGTCGGATCAGTGTATGGTATGTGGGGCGTTGAAAAAGAACAGTACATGTGTACTTGATAAGGCAGTACCAGTGAAGACAGACCCGGAAAAATTCAGTCTATTTTTGGGCGAACTCATATGTAAAAATTTAATAGATAACTTTGTGGAGCCCGATGAATTATTTAATCATATCTTGAAGAGGTACAATGAAGCATATGCTGCGGCACCAACAATAAAAATAAAAAGTAGAGGATCGTGTAGGCCATTTAAACCATGGATCACATACAAAACTATAATAGCGTCCAAACATAGAGATAAACTATTCCAAATATGGAGAAAGTCGACAGACTCGCCCTACATAAAACAGACTTTAAGAGATAATTACAAAGAAGAAATAAAGTAAATATCACGATAAAGAAAAAAAGAAAATATATTACGCAAAGTTGTTCAACGAAAACAGAAATATCATGAAAACAACATGGATTCACATAAATGAGGTATTGGGAAGAAGAAGTAGCAAAGGGCAGGACGACACACTAGTAAAAGCAATGAATAAAGATGAAATCGAAATCGCTAATACTTTTGCAAAATCTCTAATATTATACACCAATGCAAAAATACTGTCTACATGGCTGGTCGACAACAAACCCAGTATCAAGCGCAAACGATATTCATACCTCCGATATCATTAAAATATATCCATAATCAGAGACATGGATACCACAAGCCATCTGGATGAGATAATGTTAAAATGAAGGATATAAAGGCACATATAAATATTTTCTCATACGCAATACAGAGCTTAATAAACTTATCAGTCGATCAAGGAAGAGTCGCTGACGGACTGAAAAAAGCAGTGGTCGCACCAATATATAAGAAAAGATCTCACAAGTGCTACACCAATTGCAGATCCATCTCGGTATTGCCTTCGATGGAAAAAATATTGGCAAAATACCTGGCAGGGAAACTAAGCGATTTTCTTACGAAATACACCATTATCGATGAGCACCAGTATGGCTTCAAAAGAAAAAGAGCACAGTGTCTCAACAGACATCGTCAACAGGTTCCTGTGAAATGAACACATTAACACCACGTCCACGAGATTAAGACACTTTGCAGGTCAATTTCATTACTTGCAGGACTGGCTCCCACAGGAAGTGCTCAAGACAATTTACCATGCACTTGTTGAATCTATGCTAATATACGCCATAACATCATGGTGAAACGCATTCGACTCACTTGTAAATAAGCTGCAGATCGAATCCTTAAATACTTAACTGCAGATAATACGAAGGGCGTAAGTAAATACAAAACCACTGGATTACTGGATGTGAAAGGTGTCAATCAATAAGAAAATAAAAATAATAAATCATATTTATGATTCAAGAGGTAGACAGAAGGGTCAATTAAGGGTAGCAGCCTACAATGACAAATATGGGAAAAGAACCATAAGTGTGACAATACAGATTTTTTTAAATAAACTGCCGCAAAATTTAAGAACTCTAAAAACATTAAATGAAGTGAAAAGAAACTTAAAGATGTCGTTACTTGAAGACTATCGATGAAAATATTGGCAGAACGAGATAATATTTCCTCAAGATATAAGAAAGTAAGTATCATAAACAAAACTTGCGTCTAATGAATCGTTGACACTGCACTATTTAACATTTTGCTTTAATTTGTGTAATTGTAGATAAAAATATTTGTCAAATGCTTTATATATTATCGCAATGGAAGCAGCAAAACGTAATTTTTCCTACAAAGATTATTTTGCTGCATTAAAATGCGGTCCCCAAAATTAATATATAATGATGAATATAGAAAATGTACACTTTGAAAAAAAAAAAAATGGTTAATAGTTAAAACTATTAATTTTCGATACCAACACCCCGCAGTCAATTTGAAAAAAGGTGCTTTGACTACACTTGGCTATATTATCATTCATTTCAGAAAACATAGACAAGAAAATTAACATGAATACCCCAAATTGTCAATGAAGGCAATTTATCAGTATTAAATAATTATTAAATAAACTAGACATCGACAAAATTGACGGCGAAATATTCATCCCAACTTATTTTGGTAAATGCATTGTTTATGCTCTCTACAGGTGCCAGCTCCGTCTATGTTCTTTAATTTTTAATGAATCGATATACGGCGCGCGTATGATTATTACTAGACTTATATCTTTTCATCCCTGTGGATATGATAATCTGATTTATATTGCATTTCTGGTAAACCAAACACGTGTGTTTAGTTTAACGTGAAACCTAATCTGCCCGTTATAATGCAATGTTTATTACTGTAAGCATCGTTTTGTGTACATAACCTAATAAATCCAGCTAACGAACGGAGGGGAGCAATAAGGGTGTGGAACTCCATACAATATTGTGCATTTCCAATATAAATATTTTGAAATTATTTTGTGGGAAAATAGAACAAAGGAAAAGGTGCATAAATTTAATAAAGGAGATTGCGTAGTCATGTATTACAAAACTACTTAACTACGTGGTTAATTGTGCAAATTACATTTTTACATAAATTTCAAAACAATATAAATGCAACACCTGCATTTTATTAATTATTTATCAAGAATATGCGTAATTTTCTGGAGTAGTGACCAAGTCACGAAATTTTACAATTTCATATATAGTATAATAAGTATAATAAATGAATGCGCATGAGTCATATTTATGAGACCAATTAGTTAAAATTGTAGGGCATTTCTCTTGTAAATCGAACAACCAGTTGACTTTTTGCCCTTCTCCCGAACGGACCGCAAAAACACGATAAATTCGTCGGGGGCAGATCAAGTCGAGTAAATAAATGATCAAAACTGTAAATCACCATGCCAGGACGTCGGCGGACGCCCGAAATTTCCTATTAAAAAAGTTTTCCTATTTCTCATAGGTAATGGTTTCGCTAGGATTGTCGAAAAAAAAATTGAGCGCGAAAAAGCGGACATATTTATCGGTTTTACTCCGAATAACACAATGTTATCGTGACGCGGGGAATCGTACACTCTTCGTTGTCGACGACGAACAGCGAATGTTATCTGACGGGTTATCAGCAGCGTGCAATATGCTCGGTCGTAGCAAGCGGTGCGTACATTAGCTGCAGCTGGCGCTAGTCCATTGGCCAAGGGCTGATTTTCCGATGTAAACGGATTCTGATTGCCTTCAATGGTATAACGCGTCGTTATATCTTTATATATTAATTATTAAAACTGTATAAATAAATTGGGATGCATACAAATTACGTTTGCTTTCAGGACAATTTAATGGGAAACATTAAGGTGGTGCATGTCACTTATATACAATTCTATTTGAAATTATCACCGCTCAGTTTAAAAACATTAACATTGCATTCAATTCAATGAGAAACGAACTAAGTGTGGAGGTAAAGATAACAGATGCCTTTAAAATAGTGAAAAGTAATACACAAAAACCAATAATGGTAAAATGCACTCCTTCGAGAAGAATTGTATAATGTGAAATAAAAATAAACTAAGAGGGGGTTATATATAAATAGAAAACGACATCACAACAGAATAGCGAAAAATACGATTCTACCTGCCAAACATTGCGAGAAAAAAGCAGAAGAATCGAAACAAGACCAAGGTAGGGTACCAAAAGATAATTCAGAATGGATCCAGGAAATCAAAGGAATTTAGGAAACAGAAGCAACCATAGAACTCCAAAAAATACAATGAATAGAACAAGGACAACAAAACAGAAGAAGAATATATAAATTTAATAAGGATAGGAACGTGGAATGGGAATGGTTTAAATGATAAAAAAGAAAAAATAGTAGAATAAATTGAAATAACGAAAATAGACTACCTATGACTCACAGATACTAAGAAAAAATTTAATAAGTTAGACCAAATACATAAAAGATATTTGATATATACGCCAGGACCAGGCGAAGGAGAAAGAGCAATAGCAGGGGTAGGGATCATAGTAAAAGAAAACAGAATATGCTACATCAGTGACTTCACCCACGTAAGTGAAAGAATGTTATCTGTAGAAATGTAAATGTGCTAGAATGAAGAAAAGTACTTATTAATATTGGCTGAAAAGGAAGGACAAGTTTTTCGAAAAGAGATTAACAAAAAAGATAAAAGGTTATCATAATTGGAGACCTGAATGGCAGGGTGGGCAACAAACGACAAAAACATTGAAGACTACCTAGGGAGACTGGGTGAAGAAGTTCGAAACACAAACAGACAGAGGATACTGGCCCTATGCGTAGCAAATGACGTAGTGGTTCGCACACACATCGACGCTCTCAATACAATAGACGAAATAAATACAGGAGAAAGATCAATTACAGATTACATATTTTCTAATAATTAGAAAGAGCTGGAACGAAATAAAAGATTTAAGAGAGAAGAGAGAAGCCGAGATAGGAAGCGACCACTATTTACTACTTACGGAATGCAAGAACAGAACAAAGAAAAGGAAACAAAAATTAGCCCAATAGTAATAGAAAAAATAAAAAGTGGAAGACTAAAGATACAGGCAGTAAGAGAAAAATATAAAAAAGCATTAGATATAAGTATTTAATGGAGAGAATCATGCTGCAAGGTAAACAAAATAAGCAATACAGCGTTGAAGAAAACGAACTATGGAACGAAGATGTAACAGAATGAATAAAGAAGAAGAAAATGAAATGAAAAAAGTACCAACAAACGAGAAAATGGGAAGACAACGAATAATAGATATAAAGCATAAAAATAGTAAAGGAACTAGTAACAGATAAATAAATATATGAAAAATAAAACACTTTTCTACGGGACAATAAAACAGACGCGAAAAAAAAACATCAAAGATGAAAAGGAGAAAACATTACAAGCAGATGAGGAAATTTCAAGGACCCCTAGAAGAAGACACCGATAAAGAAAGCCAAGATAACGGTAAGGCAATGAGGGAAATACATGAATGGATAACAACCAAAAAATTAGAGGAAGCCATAGGAACATTGAACATGGGTAATGCGGAGGATTACGACGGAGGGTCACGATGTTATCACCGCAGAAATATTAAAATACGCAGAAAAATCGATGAAAAAAAGGACTGCAGGAAGACTTGCAAATAGGAATAATTACATCAATCCACAAAAATGAGACATACGGAACTATAAAAATTTTCGGGGAATATCCCTACTAAGTAACCTCAACAAACTATGTGCAAGAATAACAGAAACAAGACTTTAAACAAAAATAGAATTAACTCTAGAAGATACACAATGCGGATCCAGGGCAAAAATAATCACACAAGGCTACTTGATATTCGCCCTAAGACAAGTAAATGAAAAAAACACAGCAATGGACAAAGAAGCACATATTTGCTTCGTAGATCCACAGAATAAGCCGAGAAGAGGTATGGGAATGTCTGTAGAAAAGAAGCATAGAAGACAAGTTAATAGTGCAGTAACTACGTTCGCCTTAAGAAAATTTGAAACGACAATAGGATTCGGACTAGGCTGCATACTAAGCCATGGTGGTATTGAACAACGTGGTAAAGGAGTGCAAAAAAATAAACCATACACAATTATAAAATAAAAAGAATACAGGCGACACAACTAATATTTGCTGACATGGTGATCCTAGGAGAAAGCGAACAAGACCTAGAATATAATATAAGAATATACGATAATTAATAAAAGAAAAAGAATATGATAATTAATAATGTTAAGGAAAACTGCAAACTAGATAGTGAAGTCAACCAAAGAATAAGTTAAATAGGTAGATTTTTAAAGCAATTAAAACAACATTCCTGGGAAAAAAGAGAGATACCAAAAGAAAGAAAAACTGAAATATACAAGAAACTACCAGCGAGTGCTAGTGAGTCGTTGATAACATTGAACAGACAGAAGAGGCGACTAAATGCCATGGCAATGAGAATAATCAGAAAAATAGAAAGGAAAGCAAAGAGGTACAAAATTAGGGATGCAGCACATACGCAACC
Organism: Geotrupes spiniger; assembly: GCA_959613385.1. Classification (NCBI taxonomy): domain Eukaryota; kingdom Metazoa; phylum Arthropoda; class Insecta; order Coleoptera; family Geotrupidae; genus Geotrupes; species Geotrupes spiniger. The sequence goes on along the minus strand of OY390737.1, from coordinate 11,536,981 downwards.
AATAGATCAGAAAATAGAATAAAGCCAATTAAGATGGTTATGACACGTAAATAGAATCCAAGAAGAGAGCTAATCCAGGGACATTTATGAAGCAAGACAAGTAGGCAAGAAAAAGTATGAAAGACCTAGGAAGACATGACAAGACGAAGTAATAAAAGCAGCCGAAAAAGAGTAACAATGGGGAGTAACAAATGGGAATCGACGGCAGATCGAAAGAAATGGAAGGAAATCTGGAAGAGGGAATCATTGCCGAGCTAGACCACAACGCCTTTTACTGGAAAGGCTTAGGATTAAGAAAGTAAGTAAGTAGATATGTAATAAAAAAAATACCAAACTCTTCAACATTACAATGTAAAATTCGCAACGTCAAATGATTTAAAAAACGAAACGGTGTCTTCGACGGAATTTGAAAATACGCCACTGTATACAAAGAAAGAACAGAGACTAGTGAGGTTGGTAATAGAAGAGATAAGTAAAAGGGGAAGTAAGGGAACGGGACTATCAAACTGGAAGGAGTGCAGACGTAAAATGTACGAAAAGGCAGGATTAGCTACAGAAGAGGCAGAAATGAGGAGAAGAGAAGGGAAGCAAATAGAGAGGGAGATAGTGGAGAGATGGAAGATGGTAGAAGCGCAGGAACGGGAAAGTAAAATCAAGAGTGCAAGATACAACACAAAATACAATATTCTAAAAGTACAGTGCAGGTTACGGCATACCTAGGGGGTGGGAGATCGTTAGAGGAAGAAAGGACAATAGCAAGGTTCAGGTTCGGAAGTGTGGAGAAAGCGAACAAGTACTGGATGGAGGAAAGCTACAGGCGGTGTGATTTTTGTGGAGAAGGATGGGATGAATGGGATCATTGGGTAGGACAGTGCAAAGAGATAGAACTGGACGAGGAAGAAAAGAAGAAAGGAAAAGACTGGAGAAGGAGTATGGGAGAAGACGGAAGGGGACTAGAGATGTTAGATAAAATAGTGGGGAAGAAGGAAGAGAGAAGGAAAAAGATGGTATTGTTACATCAGGAGGATGAAGGAACCAAGAAAACAGAAAGCGGCGATAGGAGCAGGCGGAAGGAGAAAGGGATGGAGGCGACGGGGGGATATAGAGGAACAAAATAGGGGCAGATGAATGGAAACACTGATGGGAGGGATGCGAGGAAATGACATGGAGTAAAGAGGAAGAGAAGAGGGGTCGGGACTGGAGAGAAAGTGGAGCTGTTGGGAAAGTTAAAGAAGAGGGGAGATGCAGAAGGGAAAGAAATATAATACAAAATTTGTTATAGATACCAGTACAGGTTGAGTGACAGAGGAGTTGGGAGCCACCAGAAGAGAATGGAACCGAGGAGTCAGGAAGGAGCACGAGGTTTTGAAGGGGAAAGGAGTCGAGCAGAAATAAGTTTATTTTTATATTTATGTAAATTATTTTGTTTGGTTTATTTGTTTATGAGGGAGAATATGCCAATAAAGGTTACTACTACAAAGAAAGGCAAATTAAACTAACTTAACCAAAAATTAAATATTTTCATAATAAACTACTCAAAACGAATAAGGAGACATTTGTAAAATATACGGAAATTTTGTTTACATATTATGTAATTAAACAAAATGTTGGAGTTACGTTTTAATTAAAAGTACTCTTTAAGTAGACAACACGATTGCAACGCATTGATAACGATTTTTTAGGAAAAAAATAAATTAAAGTTTTTAACCTCAAATTGTTTAATTAAAAATAATCAAATTTATTGAAAACAAAACATTTAATAATGGGTATGACTTCCTCTAACCCGGATAACTTCTGCACAACGACGAGGCATGCTTTCTATTAACTTTCTAATCCTTTCTTGAGGAAGCTGTTCCCACTCCTGGATAATAATTTCTTCGACCTGTTGGAGATTCTCTATGGGTTGGTGTTCCCGTAGTCGTCTTCCCAATTCATCCCATAAGTGTTCTATCGGATTTAGGTCCGGACTATTAGATGGCCATTCCATCACATGAATATTGTGGTCGTCAAAGAAATTTCTCACTATCCTTGCTATGTGAGGTCTAGCGTTATCTTGTTGTAGGATGAAATCGGGTCCCATATTTTCAACGAAGGGGGTAACATGGGGTTCCACAATGTCTGTTAAATAACGCAGAGCGGTTAATGTTCCTTCTCGAAATACCACTAATTCGGTGCGACCATTTAAAGATATTCCGCCCCAAACCATAATGGACCCTCCACCAAATGCAACGGTTTCTTGTACAGTGGAGTCTAAATAACGTTCACCTTGGCGTCTCCACACACGAACTCGGCCATCGTTATGCCCTAGGCAAAACCTGGACTCGTCCGTAAACAGTACGTTACTCCACTGTTCCAGAGTCCAGTTGAGATGTACTTGCCCAAAGTTTCGTCGGTCTCTTCTATGCGCTGGTGTTAAACGAGGTACCTTCGCTGGTTTCCTTGCATGCAGCTGAGCTTCATGAAGTCTATTTCGAATGGTTTGATCAGAAATTCTCGTCCCAGTTGCCGCTACCAATTGATTTTGAAGAACCTTCGCGGTAATTCCACGTCCACGAATTGCCCAACGAGTTATTAAGCGGTCTTCTCGTGGAGTAGTCGACCTTTCCCGTTGAGGGTAAGGTCGCCTTCGTGTAATGCCATACTCTAAATGCCGAATCCATGCCCTGGATATAGCGGAATGACTTACATTCAACAATTGAGCTACCCATCTTCTTGAATGGCCTTCTTCAATTAATGTCACTGCCTTAGCTATCTGAATAGCATCAAGGTACACTCTTTGTACTATTCTTCTACCCAACACATCATCATTCTTGTTTCACACCAGAATTACAATCCAATATTAAAAATAAAGTTCTGGTTATATTCAAACTTTAAGCGTTTTTTCGTTTTTATTCCGCTTTTATTGTTTATTTCACGTAAATGTCAATTAAAAAGGCGGCTACTTGATAGAGAAGTTATATTTAAGAATACAGATATTGTGACCGCATTGCATTTAATTTCATAAAGTTTTATGTAAAATAAAGACATATAAAGAAGTGTCTCTTTTTTCGTTTTGAGTAGTTTATATTTAAATTAAAATTTGATTATCTACTTTCATTTAATCGAACGTTTGCCATTATTTAATTTTAATTATTAATTTCGAAAGACTGTCTAGTCGATAAGTTTTAAAATCGTTTACCTTGAACCATAGTTACATTGTACAATGGAACACAAAGTTCGAATAGCCGACATATTCGAGGCTATTCGTGTTCATTGAAATAAGGAATTGATGTAGTTGAATTAGCTAACCCGGAACTTTCGGTACTATTTCGATTCGATTTAAGGTTTAGAGAAAATCGGTTTACGTTGCATTTTGCAGTAAGCAGGGATTAAGTCGCGTTTTAAATTTTCAATTATCTTTGAATAGTGGGTAGTATAAAGTTCGCGTTTCACAAACGTAAAATGCAAAAACAGCGCGCTGAAATTTCTAATAATGTTTTCTCCTACCATCGGACGATATAGAATTAACTTTTTTATTAAAACATTATATTATTGCTGGCATTTTTTTAGTGACTTTAAGTGGTTATTTTTATTTAAATATGTATTTTTACTTTGCTATCAACGAAAATGATCCCTAATTGCAGCACCTTTCAAGTTCAACGTCGTGACAAATGGGTTTGGCTGTCGCGGTAGGAAGGCAGCCACTTATTATGACGTATCAAACACTTAATATGAGACATATTTTAGAAGAAGGAATATAGGGAATTGATCGAACTTTTCTGGGTTACGGGACTTAAAATATTTGTGCGTTATTGACGACTTTGTGCATGCATGTCGGTGCTATCACTTTGCGCAGCTTTGTAAAGCACACGTTTCCAAGAAAAAATGTATTGCTTTATTTATAGCGGTTTATAAGGCCGCAATTTACAACCTCCATAAATCTGATAAGAATTACACTTCGATACTTTGTTACTCGTTCCTATCAGTCCAATCTTTTAGTGTGAACTACTATGTGTAGATTTAATATTCAAAGTCTTGCCAGCAATAGTTATTTATATGTTAAATATTATAAGTATATTTAATCTCGTTTTACTAGAATATATCTAAAAGATCCACTAGGTTTTAATATAGCATTTTTATTGTTATTTTTTTCGTCCTAACAAGCTGAGAAAAATCATGTTACATATATCTTTAGACAAGGTATATTTAGTTATAACTAACGACAAAAGGATAGCTCAATGAATGATTTAAAACAAATAGAAGTGTTGATGGTGGCTGAGGCCAAAGGATAACTTTGAAAAATTCGATAATAAATATGTCACCTACGGTAATCCTTAGTAACCGAAATACCAAATATACTGTGCATTGTTAGAAATCAATAACTATCAATAAAATAATAATCAGATCAGATCAAGATAAGATATCTATTTTGACTGTTTTAGATTACTCGAAATTTGATACATAGGTTCATCAATATTAAAATTCTTGTTTCTAAGCTGTGCTGTAGGTAGTAGTGAATCGGATTTGTTGTCGTTGCCACTGGTGTACCTCAGGAATCAATATTAGGACCTCTCTATTATGCTGATGCACACATTTATTATAGTTTTGAGATAGCCTTAATTCATTCTGCTGAACGTACCTATTATTAATGCTGATATAGAAAAATTAATAACTTTCTCAAATAGTCATTGTTAAAAAAGAATTATTGAATTGCATTTTCCAACTTGAGTAATATATGCAAATATATGTAGAATGTCGACGAAAATTTTCATACCAAGTAAGTTTATTATTGGTCAGAATTTGCGGTTCACCTCTCCTTATCGTGCTTTGAAATGTTATGTACTACGATGTTGTTTATGTACTTATACAAGTTGTGCAAAACTGTATTACTGTATGAGATTCATACATGGTTTACGGCAATATGACAATGTCTCATTTAATTTAATTCAATATATACAAATATAAATTATAGGAGACATGCATAGCATGTCTCGTCCATCAACTATTGTCATCAATCGACTTCAGTTTTTGGATACTCTTATGCCCGGTTTCACAAACGACTGTCAAATGGTGGATTAGTTAACAAGCCTTTATGACTCGTGAAATCCAAAACAATGGTAATTTCACTTTTCACGGTTCGTCAAGGTAATCAATCGTCAAATATTTGACGATTGATTAAAGACTCGCTAACGAATCGTCAAACTTTTGACGATTCGTTAACAAGCTGTTAACGACCGACTAGCGTTTGTGAAACCGGGCATCAGTGTACCTATGCATCGCACTTGTTCGAGCGATCAGTTTCTTATTGTGCAGCGATTCAGCTCTTCAATACATACATACATACAATTTAAACACGTACATACAATTGCCATAATGTTGCTACAAACATCAACATTTAAGTAAATTACATATTTGCACATTTGTTTATTGTATATTTGTTATTTGGTGTTAAGTTGAGCAGCTTCGCCTTTAATAAAAACTCTTTATTATATTCTCAAATGCTGTCAAAGAGAATTATTGATGAGAAACTCCACGTTCTTACCCCATCTTCACTGCAGCACAACTTACCAAAGCCAGTTTTAATAATGAATTGTACAAGAATTGGTTTTGCAAATACATAACATAAATGCAACTATAATGGGAATAATTCAAACCAGTTTGAAACTTTCCGTGTAAAATAATCATAATAACTTAACGCAATCGCAAATAATCCATCACACAAGACGCGAATCATAACGTCATATAAAAAGTTTTCCTGTTAATTTTCCATGTATATATCTTGAATTACGCCACTGGTATTTCATAAAACTATGCCTGATGCTAGATAACTTGATTACACTTGGGAACTTTTATATGCATTATTTTTTAATCAAATTTAAAGTTGTCTCCCGCGTGCGCCATTAACGTTTTTTTTCGTTTCATTTCCAGAACGATTTTCTATGTATAAAGCGTAAATTACCGCTGTGATAAAACGTTTACGTTAAAGCTCAAATATAAATCCAGTCCATAGAACACGAACAATGAAATTGTTCCAGCGTAAATGTGTTTCATATTCATATTTTTTTATATCAATGATATCGACATATTTTTTTTCATTCTTTCATTCATTCATTCTTGTTTTTCTCCCCTCAACAAACATAATTAGATTTCCTTAAAATTCAAATTAATTTTTGCTGTTACTTTATAGTACTTTATAGCAATTGCTATCATTTTTATTACAGCGTGAGTTGACCCAATTCTTCGGCGAGTATACAAAAAGTTTACTTTAATTATCGATTTTGCCGATAAAACTCGGCAACGACAAAAACTTTAATAATGAATTATACGGTGTTGAATCAGCGAAAATAATTTTATTCTGCAATCGTAAAGAAGGCGTAAGCCACTAAAATACCGCTCCAAACTAATAAAATTGAAGTGATAATCCGCAACTGCAAAGCAATAAACTGAAGTCCAATAGCGTTATGTAGAATATTTTTACAGGCAATGAATGAAAATGAATAACGGCGTCATTGACCGACTTGGGGTAGGTCAGGTTCTAAACCTAAATTACTCCAGTTTATTTTCGCGAGAAATACATAGGCATTTATATTTCGCATGAAATTAAAGCGCAAACGTATTCAAGTTAATGGTCATTTATTAAGGTGTTGTAAAAATTAGATAGGGAAAATGTTAAGAATAATATTGAACATCAATCAACAGTTAATTATCATTTCGATATATACCTTGTGATGCACAAAACACGCTTCTGGCACCAACGAAGCATACCTCGAATATAATATTGGCTCCGTCGACGACCAGCACACACTAACGATCGAAACCAGGTGTCAAATGTTAGGTAGTAACTTAATTAGAATATTGTAAAAATTTGTACAATAAAAGCTTCATAAAATTTCGCTAATAAATAAAAATTTTAATTAACCGTTTAAAGTCTGTTAATTGCTGATCTTCTAATAAATATTTTTAGAACACATGATGGTATTTGTTACTCTATATGTTATAACTAGAGAATGGAATTCATTATCACCTTATCTTTTCGATTAACAACATTCGATTTCTCCAATCAATCTATATTCGCGAGGAAGAAGAATCTCATGTGAGTCATTTAGCATGTTTTTGAACCAACATTTTATTTATTATTTAAGCAGCACAACTACTTTGAAACGTTCCTAACATGATGATAGAAATTTAAAAAAATCGTTGCTAACAGATTTGACAAATGATGTGATTGACTGGGAAACCAAAATAGGCATGTAAATTAAAGTTCCAAAAATTGTTGAATTCCAGATCTATTCAAATTGAGTATCTTGTTTTGATTTTGTTATCCAAGCGACAGAACGCTTGGATCGATTTGGATAATATTCGGTATTGTACTCCTCACGGATGTAGGTCATCTTTTAAGGTGATATTAGTTATTATCAGTAGACCATTAGTGTACGAAACAATGGTAACCCGGCATAAACCAGTCAAAAACTTTTTAATGTGAAGGCCAATAACTTTCAAAAAATAGTTACAGAAAGAGGCGTTCAATAGTATTTTTTTTGTTACTTTGTAATTGATGATATCTGTTAAGGTTTAGACACAAAAAATAAAATCTGAGGGACCGCGCACTGCATTTCTTAAAACAAATGTAATCTAGCAGTATGATATTCTAAGAAATAAATGACGATAAGGCAATTTGTTATGACATTTATTAGTAACATGTATGTACTTTATTAGATCTACAGCAAATGCTCAATGTGACAACCATCTTCCTGGGTACAAAGGTTGATTCGACGAAAAAAATTGAATTGTACTCGTTGTAACATTTCTGCATTATTCTTAATGGATTGTGAAGCGTTCTGTATTCTGGCCCAAAGTTCGTCCTGTGTATTTATAGGACGAGAATACACTTTGCTTTTTAGAGCTCCCCACATAAAAGAATCGCAAAAATTTAAATTTGCTGAACGAGGTGCCCATTTTGCAGGAGCATCATCTCCTCTGCCTATCCATTTGTTAGGAAACTGTACATGAAGATGATTCCGAACGTCCAATGTAAAATGATGTGGTGCTCCATCGTGTAGAAACCACATGTCGCGTCTAAGATCTAACGGCAAGTGTTCCAATAAATCTGGTAAGGTATTTATAAGGAAGTCTAAATAATTCTCCCCATTTAAACGATTTGGTAAAATGACAGGGCCTATGACGAAACTGCCGATTATCCCTACCCATACATTCATTCTAAACTCATGTTGAAAGTGGCGTTGCTTGCAGACATGTGGATTTTCAGTTGCATACACCTATTTGTTGTGCAAATTTGTCATACCCCTCCTTGTGAAGCACGCCTCATCAGTGAAGATAATTTTCGTATGAAAATTGACATCTTCAACTCTTCTTTCTTGTATGAATCTACAAAACTCAAGACGCGCGATGGTATCAGCTGGCAAAAGCTCCTGGTCGTTTTGTATATGGTAAGGATATAGCAATTGTTCTTTAAAAACTCTATGAACAACATTCTTTGAAACGCCTGCTTGCAATGCTAAGCATTGACTACTTATTTCTGGATTTTCTTCTACTATTTCCAGAATTTCTTCCTCAATCCTGGGGGTGCGAATTGTACGAGCACGTTCACGATCAGCTGTGCTCGGTGCAAATTTTCCCGTTTCGCGAATGCGTCTTTCAATGTTTCCAAAGGTTTTATGATTGGGCACGCGACGATTTGGAAACCTTTCGTTTTACACTCTAACACTTCTGCAATAATTTCCTTCGCAATATCCTAAAACCATCAACATATCCGTTTGCTCAGCGTTAGTGTAGTTTACAGCCATTATTACGGCTAAAAATAACTAGCTAACACCAACAGAAATTTGAGACACTTCACAATTGATAAACAACAGCTACTGTCATTAAAAGTACGCTTACTTGTCACTAATACATATCATATCTTCATTTATTTCTAATGTCCGGTTTCACAAACGCTGATCGGTCGTTAACGCCTTGTTAACGAATCGTCAAAAGTTTGCCGATTCGTTATCGAGTCTTTAATCCATCGTCAAATATTTGATGATGGACAGATCAAATACATTTGGTATTTCACGATGGATTAAAGACTCGATAACGAATCGGCAAAGTTTTGATTATTCTTTAACAAGCCGTTAACGACCCATCAGCGTTTGTGAAACCGGGCATTAGAATATCATACTGCTAGATTACATTTGTTTTAAGAAATGCAGAGCGCGGTCCCTCAGATTTTATTTTTTTGTGTCTAAACCTCAACAGATATCATCAATTACAAAGTAACAAAAAAAAATACTATTGAACGCCTCTTTCTGAAACTATTTTTTGAAAGTTATTGGCCTTCACATTAAAAAGTTTTTGACTGGTTTATGCCGGGTTACCATTGTTTCGTACACTAATGGTCCACTGACAATAACTAATATCACCTTAAAAGATGACCTACATCCGTGAGGAGTACAATACCGAATATTATCCAAATCGATCCAAGCGTTCTGTCGTTATGGACAAAATGATTTTTTCTTGAAAGAACTTTGAAGCAGTAAACTAGCTAAACGAAACGTAATTGCATGTAGATGAGTTTAGTTAAATCGTCTTATTTTCGAACCAGGAATCTGTGGTTAAGTGATGTCCACGCATTTTAGGGACACACTGTATAGACGATAAATTACTTTGTTCAACAATGTGATATAACGTCATATCTTCGAAAAAAAATACGAAAACATCCAACTGGTATTTTCTGGTCACATTTTTCCTGAATCTAGAAGACTTTTGCCCAAGAAAACTTGCATCGTTCTCTATTTGTCCTTCTTTCGTTCCATTTTCTAATTCTTCTTCGTTCGCCTCATTTTCTGATCTTTCGACAATTTTTTACGAAAATTGCAAAAAGCAGCGGGCAGAAATTTGTTTGATGAGGAACACCCCAGTTTACAGGAAAACATATTTGAAATTCGAGCAATTTGTTTGGCAAGGTTTCATAGGAACCCGAAACAATAGTCCAATCATTCAGTTTGTAGTTCCCTATTTATCGATAAATTTATAAGGATTTACTTTTTTATGCAACTATGTTGTTTTGCAAGAACAATTACACAATATGGTTGTAACAAAATACCCACATTTTAAAAACCAATTATTATTATAAATTATCGCCGCAAGTATAAAAATGCATCGATAAAATAATATTCATAGAGACCTTTAAAACGTTGTGGCGAAAAAACGGAACTGCCATTTACTGCATTCGATATCTTGATTACTTTTTCCATATTAAAGTTAAGTAGGACAAATCCATTAAAAGCTTTTATTGGAAATGTAATGAACATTAGCTTTTGAGATGTTCGTTTTTCTAGACTCGCCCGGTTTTATATCCAATTAAAAAAGTCCTCCCTTTTTTAATTTTCGTGCTGTTTTCGTTTACGCTTATGAATATTTATCAGTGTGCGATTTTTTCCATAATATATTCAAATTCGAATGCTCGAAATGCTGGATGGATCATGTTTAAAAATGTATATTCTGCACAAAAGCCGCCAGCAGTGTATCTGTAACAATAATTCATACATTTTCTTTGATATTTCCGAATTCCGGTTGAGTGCATACAAACTACCAAGTTAGAAACTTCCTGTGAAGTGGTACTACCTGGAGACTTGGTAAACATGCTTTTATGTATGCATAATTTATATGTAAATCAAAGAACTGCGTTTTCTCAATATGCAGAATAATTTTACCCGCTATAGTTAGATATGAGTCGTATTTTATTTATTAATATGAATGTATATACAAATTGGCGTATTATTAATGTAAAGCACATGTCGTTTCCACATTACTTCACATTATAAGCAGCGACTTCCGCCAATCTGTATGAATATCATATACGTTAAAGAATGTAACGGGGTAATGAAATATAGATGTTAATGTTAAAGTCAATGTGTAATGTGACTTGCACAACACAACTATTAAAAAGTTCGCGGTGGTAATATTAATTAATATTTGTTTATTTTTACAAACGATTTTCTGACGTAATTATTGTCCAGCTTTCAGTTTATCGATAATTCAACCGAAATTGTTTCACGACTACCCAAGCACAAATAGTCATTACTCGAAACTCTCAACGACCCTAGAGAATTGTAGCCAACGTCATTTCGATGCCACATGATTAGAATGGTTCTAAATCAAATGTATCAGTAAATGGACATTTAATCCCGGGACAACATGATTTTAGTTCGTACATTACGGAATCCTTTTCCATAATTTTTAGGGTGAAAGGAGCTAACATATTAAATGGACTAAATAGCAGTGCAGCAAAACGCACGAAGTATTGGTAACAGATAAATTTCGTATTGGGAAAAACGTACAACCCTCGTCATTCGGAGTGCAAGATAATGTGAAATTCCATCTTACAAAACCATTGACTTATTGCATATTTCCCTTTGGATTTGTTTCTCCTATTTGTTTCTTCGTTGCTTTAGTAATAACATATTAATTAGATTTTTATTAGATCACTTGTGGCGTCAAAATCAATGTTGTGTTCTGCGGTATTTACATCTTGCAGCTCTTGCAGCCACAAAGGTCTGCATTCAAATAATTTTAAAACAGTAATTTTATTATTTAACTATTTTCGCCTGTAAATGGCGCAGGTTTGGTAATTATTTGGAGCACAAGCATGACGAGGTTACGACGATTTTCCATTGATGCGGTCTCGTTGTTATCCTTGTTTTTTTACTTTACATACGTCCTATGATTCTATGTGTCCTGCTGCCAAGCAGGCTAAATCTGGATTGAAATTAGTAAAGGGTACAAACGCACTGCACTTTGACCTCAATAGGATCCTTGTCGTCCAGCTAAAGCATGAAGGTAGACTACTACCGTCGTGGGTCAAGTGTCCTGATTGTCCTGTGCCGTGCCCGAGATTTCGTCTCATACAATCTCCAGGAGGATGTCTACAATCATTTCTTCCTCACTTCCGAAACCTCTACTGCTGGATGTATCAATCAGACCAATTTTATAGAGATATCTTTGATGCCAGTAATATTGCTGTATCATAAATCATTCAAACAGAATCAGAATCACTAAGTCACATACTGCACACGGTATGAGTCATACAGGCATAAATTGTATGTACGCGAATGTCGTTAACGATATCCCAAAGTTCTTAGCAATGTATGACGATCATCAACGATATAATCTAAGGGCTCAAATAAAACCGCTTTTCAAAAAATATTTTTCGATTTGGTAGGTCCATTGAATCAAGATGCGAAAGACAATAAATATATATTAACGAATCAATGCGAATTAACGAAATTCGTAGAGGGATGTTCTGTTAAAAATAAAGAAGCTGAAACCGTAGCAAAAACATTTGTAAATGATTTCATACTAAGATTCGGGATACCACAAATTGCTATGACTGAACAAGGGATAGAATTCTTTGCGAAAGTTTTCAGGGAATCAGCCAAAATCCTGGTGATTAAGCAGTTGCAATCAACAGCTTACCACCATAAGGCATGTGGCATATCTAAGAATACAGACGGGTAAGTTTATAGATACTTAGAATACCTCACAAGTGCTTGGCGTTTAATAATACGGTCCACATAGCAACGAAACCTAATGAACTAGTTTTCGGGAAAAATTGTAACTTGCCAAGCATTACTTTGAATAACAAAAAAATAAATTATAATTTGAAGATTACCATTCGATTATAATCTCCATGGACAGATGCAAAAACCTACTTAATAGAAAATAAAAGGAAACGGAAAGAGACATTAGATAGAAAATGTATAAATGTTAGATATAAGTTGAATGATAAGGTATTAGTTAGGACAGAAACTATAAACAAATTTGAGACATTGTTTATGGGTCCGTATAAAATACTAGGCGACACTGAAAATATCTAAAATGACATATTTTTAAAGTTGGTCGGAACACTCCCATAGAAGTGCGTATCAATGAATAGGTGCAGGCTGTGTGAGAGGTGATCAGTCAAGCTGCCATCTTCTCGCTCTAGCACACGCACAGCTTATTAAGGATCTTTTTTACTTTAGCTCTTTATGAGAAGTTTACGATTCTTCCACTCCTTCATTGTGTACGGATATTTAAAATATGTCCAAATGAGTAGTAGGAAATGTGTATGTCTGGCCATAAAGTTTAGCAGACCGTACAGAAATCTGAACAAACAGACAAGGCTACTTACAAAGTGGACCTTGCAGAGGGGCTGTGAGACAGTGAAGCATGTCCACGGAGCAGGAGTGCTTCGTGCTTCTTGAAGCATATGCCGCAGACCGGGAATGCGAAGAAAGCGTTTAACAACGCTAAACGCTTTAGATTAGACTGACTGGTGCAGCATTTCCATGTATGTTGAGGAATTCCTTGACCTAACGTTCCGTTGCGCTGAACCTCCCCTGAGGTTTTTCTTCGGACATAGTTTTACTATCGTCTAGCATTATTTAAAAATGACCCACGAGCAGCCCTCGTCATATAGCTTCCCTAATAGCAATGGATTTTGTTTCTTGCTCTCCGGCCTAATTTTTTAAAAATATAACTCCATTGCATTTATTTTTTCTATAAGAATCTTATATTTTCCAATTTCCTGCTTCACTTACTCATCAAGCAAAATACATGACCTTGCTTCAGCCCTACACTTGTCGTGAATTTTTTGATATCACATCTAACAACATATATGTACTTAATTTTTCATATTTCCTTTATTATTTCGATTGTACGACGTTACTTATCTTTTCATAGTTCAGATATCGTCCATACCCTATCGAAATTGGTTTTTAATTCTATAAAACATATTTGCAATTAATTCTCTTCCTTTGTTTATTGTCTTTTCAGAGACTCACCTTAGCATAAATATCGGATCTTGTGTAAGTCTGATTCACTTAGAGATCGATTGGGTCACTTAATTATTTTACCGCCCTTTTATTCGGCACCGATGTTGGCAAAATAAAATCGAACCAATGCAAATTTCCATAAAATTTTAATTTTACTTTGACTTAAAATTTCTTGGTATGGTGATGAAACGAATTAAATGCCGTGTGAAAATATCGTCGCTGGATGATTTATAGTTCATCGGATGTAATAAGTTCGCGGTAGAGTAATGGCTCCCTTAATAAATGACCACCTTTTTACTCGCCGACATCAACGACTTAAATTGGAAACGTAATCTACAATTTCTACGTCGCACGACGTTTCGCTGTAAAACTCAAACACCAACCACTCGCGCTCCTTAAGCGCTCTTTTTATTAGATTTCTTTGTGTTATTCGACCGCTCCACGTTTCATCTTCGAGTGCTTTCGTATTTTGTTAACAGAAAACTCAAAAACCGGCCTTTTTCTCGGCAGTATATCTTTGGATTTGCGTAAATCTCTATTTCGCTGAAGAGATCCGAAGCGTTTCCATTTTCGGAACGGGTCTTTTGTAAATCAATATATCGTCGAGTAGTTTTATGTGCGTTTAGACAAATGAAAACCATCACGGCATTATAGCGGATTAGGAGAGATCTTCGGTTATAGCCGTGGCACGAGAGCGCTGCGTTAAATTGGGAATTATGTTGCGAATACAAATGGGAATATAAACGGCGTGTGACTCATCGAAAACCTGCGTCACGAATTGGGTTAAGAGTTTGTTGGTGCTGTCGATGTCAGATTACCCCCGTCGTGGTCCGCGTTCGCCTGGATGACCCTTATCGCATAGTCTGGCGCAGAAAAACACATCGAGTGGATAAAAAGCGATACCCATTCGGCCGCACCCTCCCTTTGAACGAACGCGAATCGTTACCCTCGCTTTAAAACTTGCCTCGTAAATTTCGTGTCCATAAAATACATCACGTTGCATTTGCACTTCATAAATAGTCATTGAAAACGCAGGCCCGATCGTAAACTTTAAAACCACGTTGAAAATTTTACGAATGGTACTTTTAATTGCTTTAAAATTCACCACATCCCAACGGAATGTAGTTGCAAGAATGTATAGCCATTGCTTTGTCATCGTTGCTGTTCGTAAAATTATTCCTATATTACTCTGTAAGCAAATGCTCGCGCATCAGCAAAAAATTGACACACCACATCACCATTCTCATTATCTAACAGCAACAATAACAACGATATAACTCACTTCCCACTAAAGGTAATTGTATTATTGTAACTTTTCCCTTGATGCAACTTATTCCGCATCCTATGAGGCTGGAACAATTCATAATTTTAGGTTTTTGACATAAACTCGTTCTTTGTTAATGTTACCGACTACAACAATAGTGCTATTTTCATTAATTTATAATTTGTAAGGTCCTTGGTACACATACGAGGTTTTACCTCTGGTATTTATGTTAACATATATTTCCTGTCCTACAGTTATCTCAGCATTCTTTCGGGTTTCGTTTCTTCGTTGTATCATCTTTTCTTTTCTTTCCTTCTTGCATTTTGTTGCCTATGGGTTCGTGTAAAACTTTGTATGTTTTGTGTTTATCGATATAATCGGCGTAAAACCTTTTCTTTGTTCAATTATTTACTATTATCGTCATATCCATTCTTTCATTTAAGTGAACTTCTCCCGCGTTAATCATTTCTGCTGACACTTCTGTTCCCCTCGATTTTTATTATTTTTTAGGTTATTTTTGACTTCATCTTTCATTGGTTTGTCTATATCTTCCTCTTCGCCTATGCCATTGTAAATTGTTTCTTAATGGTCTTCTCTATTTCCTTATTTAGAAGTTCACCATCTTTCTATTATTTTCGTCGATTCATTACGTAAGATTCCTTTTTGGTTTTTAAAATAGCCATGCGGTTTTGTTATATTTTCACGGAATTTTATAATTATCCTCTCCTAGTCTGAGCTTCCATTTCGCTACTTCTAAGTTGGATTGTTTAAGTGAATTCGACCACTAGTTGTCCATGATCAGTATGTATTGATTACAAAATTAATATTGATTGCAAATGTGAAAAAGACCCTACAAATTGTCGAATAAGTACAATAAGTAACTATAAAACTAAAAACAAATTTAAATTTCATTATTCAATTCAACAAGACATACATAAGTAACAGTTATTGTCCCCACTCACCATTATGTAGAAACAACGTTAGTTCATAATTTAATTTTGTATCGGAATTTGTATTCAAATGGGGAGCGCAAAAAAAAACTATTAGTGTAATCAAATTTGCTTAAAGGCTGTTTCTGTTTCTCATGGCATACGGCATTCAACGTTCATTAAATCAAATTACACGGAGTAAGGTATAAATTTAATTACACAGCTGAATAGTATGTATCCGGTTTGCATTCAGAAAGCTCATCACAGACTCTTGTTTTCACGGGGTTCCTTTATTTCACGTTCGGAATCCAGGATAATTTGAAATAATACGGTTGCATGTGCGGTTATAAAATTATCCTTTATTTTTCTACTTAAATTGCATTGGTTTTTCAAATTGCTGGTAAGTGTAGCCAATTTGCATTTTCGATTACGTTATTTAATTTAAATCAAATCCGGACCGACTCGCCGTTAGTCCGCAATAATGTCGTGAATACAATTAATCTACGTCGCAAAATGCATGAATTTATAAGTGAGTGTTCATCAATTATGTTTTACATCTATCAAAAAATGTCAATAACATTCACAATTAATATCACAATGGGCATTGGAGATTTGAATATCAAACAGCGTATCATTGAAATTGACGGAATAAAATTTCGCCCACTAAACGAAATCGACGTGTTCGAAAGTTGTTATCGACAAAATTACAAAAAGATACACACATCATTTATCGTCATATGCTTAAAACACAGTAGTGTAAATTGACGTTGTTTTTGCATATTTTGCACGTAACAGAGTCCATCTGCAAATCTATCAATGCTGCCGGGCTTTTTTTGCAAGAGCAACTCGCTAAAACGTAAATCCAATCAATGTGCCGAATTATATTCAGATCTTCCGATATCCTGTATCGTTCCATGCTATGTTTTCGAATCGCATTGTTTTTTATTCACTTTGTGCGTTAAAGCCACCCCAACTGATTACAGTAATATGGTATATTTATTTGTACATGAAATATCATACTGCACTTGGGCGATTTTCTATATAAATTCAAGAGATATATTTTTTCGAAATTAGACGGACTAACCGTAGACAACATTGAAACTTTGATGGAGCGTCCTATGATAAGAACTTACGAAACGAATTCTGTCATAGTCACTAAATCATAAGTATGGACAAATTAGTTCGCTTTTATAAAGAAACATTTTTCAATGTAAGGGACAAAGAACCTGAAAGAGCTTGTTAAGTTCCAAGTATGCCAGTCCGTATGATATCTTTTCTAGACTCTTTGAAAAGACTGGAAATACTATTTGCATACCATTACAATTATCCTGATAATATATTTATACCATTTTGGCTAATGTAAGAATAGAGAAATCATAGACACATTGGCAGCGAAGATGTATACCAGGCAGAACCTTATTCCACTTTCATACACTGTGACCACCAAACTACATGGTGAACTTAAAGAGCAATTAAACAGGTGATAAAATCATATAGCGATGACGAACTTCAGTTCTCGCATTTCCTTCCTCAGCGAGGACATATTAATAATTAACGAATTAACGAATCATAACGACAGCTGAACCAAGCTCTGTGTTATTGAATAACTAATTACCGACAAAATTAGTTATTTGAGTCAGGATGTCAGTTCATGGATCACAAGACAGTGCTTTCTGCAAATCATATCTGGGAGCAAACTGTAATTATATGGTAGTAATACAACACATATCTCAAGATGTTTTATAATTTACGTTACGTTCGGAAATATGTAAAATATTGCACACATTGGTAAGGTCGAGCATGCAAACGTATGTGCGTCGGAACTAGGCCACCTTATTTATGAACCGCGGCATCATCAGTAGTAAGAAACATTTAATCATCGGAAATCAATACGAAAGAGATTACTACATTTGACTGACGACGAGTTGGTCAATTGGGTATTCCAATCGGTGAAAGGACAGGTCAGTTATTGAAGGTAGTGACCATGCTTTCGAGTCGATATTCCTCAAGCTAGCGATTATATGAGTAACGAGCCAACACGACAGCTACCACATACAATGTACGACCTACTCGACGATATATAGTAATTACATTAATTAACCCACAATAACCGATATTACATCTTTGCACGTGCATTTAATATACGACCTCATAAATTATGTTATCTACGCCAAGGCTGCTCAGCTTTTTTAACAGTTGAGCAAAATTGACGATTCAAAAATCAAGGGCGGGCCACTGACCACTGACGGTTCTTATGTTTGTTACTTTTCGTAACAATAAGCCTTAAATTAAACTATTGTGCAACAAAAGAAATGCAAAATTCTGCAGTTATTGTTCATTGAAATAAAATAAATAATATCTTGTGCCAAATAGAAAAACAAAATTAACAAAAATCAAAATGTAAATAATTGGTACAATTAATATGATTTCTGAAATTGTTTCTGTTTTAATGATTTTCCTATGTTCAGTTCAGATGTTGACAGTTCCGAAAGTTCTTAAAAATTTAATCGTCAGGTCAGTTGTTGTGGGAATTTTTTTTTTTGGCACCAATTATCAGAAATCTACAAATTCTTTAGAAGTTTGTGACTTGGAAGAAATTTTTTCTGCAAAAAGGTTTGTTAGTGCAGAATAATTTTGCAGTTCAGTGAATTCCAATGCAATATTGGCAGGGTAATTGATTATTTCAGTCAAACTGATTACAAAAGGATTCACAAAATATTGTAAATTTTCTTTTATACCTTGAAATCCTGAAATCTGCTGTCGAACGGCTGCAGTCATCCAATTTTAGATTTGTACTTAGTACAATTGCTAGTGACGATTGTGAGCTTCGCTTTCAAATGTTTGAGTGTGTACTCCTGAGTCCATAACATCCAACTTCATGTCATTTTTTGATTGCAGTAATTGTAATTGCTGGCTTTTTGCATTGCGTCATTGCCAAGCAACCGGCGTTTACCTCAAATATGCGAATTAGGCTCTGAAAGACTTTTTACACAACAAGACCAATGTAATTAACAAATATTAGCAATCGAATGAATTGGGTCGGTTATAAATTTTAAAATAGCTAAAAGGATTTAATATTCATTACAGAGTATATATGTCAAATGATAAAATAAAATTAAACACAAGCTTCCATTCCTGTAGTGTTTCGTCTTTGTGTAAGTATATTTCTGATATTGATTTGTAGATTTATTAAATAAAATTAATTAATTAATAAAAATAGTAGTACAAATATAAAAAACTTGACCTTAACATCAAACTTCAACTACATCAAAAACAAGTCCGTTCGCTCCTTTATACGATGCAAAATCGATTTACAATTTTAATTAAAATTAAACCACAAAGGCAAATTACCTCGGTCTTGTTCGGTAATTTTTCTGATGGCTACATACACAAAGAAGATGCATTCATCTGACAGAACCCCAATGCCAGTCTCAGTGAAACATTTGATAATGAAAATATCCTGCTTTGTTACTTTGTGTCTTTCGGAAACCGGCAGGGAGGTAGAGCGAGATACATTGTAGGAAGGCACCGGGCGTACATTACGACCCGGCTGTCCGGGATTACCCGGTTTTACTGTCAGAAGCAGGGATGATGTGTTGACGATGTTATAGCAATATGTTGCGATACTAAATATTCACGTAATATTCACGATAAGGACGGGTATTGCATGACAAAATGACACGTTGCAGTTCCAGAGCATCATACGGTTGCCATACATTATTCATCTGGGATATACGCCAGACTCTAAAAGGAGGTGTGTGTGCGCGAGAAAGTTAGATAATGCAAACATGTCGAAATGTATCGAATTTTTGAGTATTCATGCTACACACGACTTTATTATAAACCTAATTTTAAAATCGTCACCGTAGACGATGCGTTCGGAATAAATTTTACGCCCTTGTCGCTTCCGCCTAATACATACATACGGAAAACAATAATTACATTTACTTTCAGCTAATCTAATATACGATGTAACCTCCACATTACACGGAATATGTATGCTTGGGTATACGAACATATCTAGATCATAACACAAACAAATTATTGCAATTGTAAATAGTTAATAATTACTTTAACATTGGAATAATTTATTATTCGCCACATTACCTAAGTAGACAAATTAATTTCCATATGCTAGGACTAGTTTACGATAAAATATTTTGAATAACAGTAATCAGAAATAACTGCATGCATTTCCTGTAAGTGTGAGTGAAAATAAAAGTTACGGCAAGAAATATTAATATTAATAGCAGTTCTAGACACTTTACAACCTTCATTTGAGAATCAAAGAACAGAATTATTAAAATTCTTAACAAATTGCATTTGAATTTGCAACATAGAAGATATATAAAATCCACTTAAACTTCCAATCCATTTCGAAGAAGTCGAATCTTGAGTAGCTACATAGACGTTAATGCTATAGTCATTATTAAAGCTTGCTGTGTCGAAGAAATTATGTTCTTAATATCAACGTTTAAACCTCGTAAGATATACCACAGGGACCAGGAACCAGCAGGAAGAATAGGCGAAACGTCTAATGCAAGTGAATAATATAAAATAGGAATACAGATCTTTCAAGAAGTAATATATGAATGAAGAAGAAGAATTATTAATTTAGAAACGTTCATTTCGTCCATGAGTGGGACAGCAAGCAAGGAAGAATGGAAATAGTGTTCATAGTAGATAAAAAATGAAGGGAAAGCTTTATAAAATCCACGAATGAAAATAACAGGAAGGGTATCCTTCTTGAACACATAATGTCATATAGCTGTGATGTTCCCAATAACAAATATATATGCACCCACGAGGACGAGGTGATGAATTTTATGAAAGGCATGATCTAATGTGCGATGAGCACACATGAAAGATGCATTGTTAGTTATTTGAGATTACAACGCAAGAGTGGGAAATGAGCAATACTGGAATGCCATGTAGGAACGAACTAAAAAACGTTTCACTTTTCAATTCCTTATGTCATTTCTCTACAACATTTCCGTAATCAGTAATCTCCTCCTACCACCTCTTTTCAGTAGTTATTTCTTCATCCTGCTGTGTCGTTTCCCTCTTTTTCGTATATTCTTCCTTCATCCATTTTATTTTCTCTAGGATTTCTAACCTCTCCGTGTTCTCTCCCAGTCTATTACTTTCTTCTTTTCGTCTTCTTTCAAACTTATCTCGCCACAATCTTCCAACAAATATGGAATATAGGAACAAATATGTATGTAGTAAGTTCAAGCACCGACGAGAACACAGACACATGGTTATTGTTTGAAAATAAAATCAAATAATGTACTATAACAAGGAACCTAAATACCATAAATTCTCCTTTAAAACGAAGACTATAATTAAAGGCTACCTTTGTCTAAAATTACTAAACGATATTACAAATAACAATTTAAGCAAAAAAATGAACATAATAAATTAACTCTAATATTAAATCTTCTCTGATCACATTGCTGGAACTAAAAAGGAACTTCTCTAGCTTACAAGTAATGTTTAAAACAATAAAAATAAAATCATTAATAATTTAAACTAACATTCATCTTTTCTAACTCGTCCGAGTGCAATCTTTACCATTGCCGATTTTTGATTGCTGGCATTTTGAAATATATTAATTTGTTAATTTCATTTTATCTTTTTTTACTCATTTTTAATTTAATCTTTCTAATATTCTAATTAATGTGAAGATACTAGGAGTATTAAACTGGAGTTGCTTTGAACTGAGTTGTATTGGGTTGGGTTGATCAGTTCGGTTTCAAGACTTGAACCCGAAACCGGAAGACTTTGAGGGTCCATGAAACGATAAATATTTAAAATGCACATTTAACAGTAAAATATTTCAATCTCTTCATCGACTACGTTATAATAATAGAAAATTAACGTTCACATAGAAGTCCAAATGTCTACTTTAATCACTAGTAATACTAGTATACTTGGAAAGACGACAAAGCAGAGAAAATGCAACGTTGAATAGACAAAGAAATACGAAGAAGTCATAAATTCACAGCCGTTATAGATAGAGGAAAAGTATGATATATGTTACAAGATAAATTACTCATGTCAAAAAATACGGTATTATCGAGAAAACAATAGCATAGGTGTTGAGTGAAAACTATGAATGGTTCGATAATAAATACTAGAGGAAAGACAGAAGCCAGAGGTATCCTGGAAAGATGCAAGGAGGAAAGGAAGTAAAGCTGGAAATGGTCGGAAAAAAAATTAATATACTAGCAAGCGATAACAAAGTAATTAATTGTATGGAATAGTTAGAAAAGAAAATAGAAAAGACCTACTGTAAATATTGAAGGAGGAAATTAAAAAGCATTTGAGGGGCGTTATTAAACAAAAAAATATAAAGAAAAAAGAGAAAACTTATAATAACAATTATAATATAAAAACCCCTTACCTTGATGAATCAAGTGTGGTAAGGGGTTTTTATCTTATAATTGTTATTATAAGTTTTCTCTTTTTTCTTTATAGTAAAACCACAGGCTCCGCCAATTTTTAAAAAATATAAAGATCTACAAAAAGAGCAAAAGACAGGAGTTAGTGGCATAATGTCATGAAATTATCGAAAGATTTAAAGTGATGAAAGCAGCAGACTCTGATGCTCAAATGCCAAGAGAATGGCCTAAAATGTAAAAAGGTACAAATAAACGGCCAGAAATTGGGATTATACAATTAATAAGGCTAATTAAAATGACTACGAATTGACCAAAGTCATCAACTGTTTCACAAACAAGGTTGTGGTGAGAATTCAAATTTGGCTCAGAGGTAAGACAAGGAAATGGGCTCTCTGCGAAAATGTTCAACAAATATATACAAAAAATGATCAAAGCACTTGAAATCAAGGTAAGTATAAGATCAAAATCGGTACAAATGTATCATAAGGATTTATTCTGATATTATTAGCAAGAGACATAAGAAATCTAGAAAAGACATTGTTGAAGATAGCTGAAAAACAAAGTCTGGAAAACTATCCGAAGAGAGCGATTTTTTGGAATAGATAAATAAGATAGTCGCGCTAATGACAAAAAGAAGCAACGAGATAGTATAGATGCAAGCCACGTTGTTCATAACATACATATACAATATATTTATGTCGCTAATGTGGTAAAGATGAACAGTAGGGCGTACCTTATTTTTCAACTTGATTATTTTTTAACACATATGGCTTCGTATTCCTCTAAAACACTCGCACAGGAAATTTCAGTTTATTTGGAGTATAATAAACCGTGGCCACATGCAGCGGAACTTGTCCATACAAGTTACGCTAGAGTAGAACCGCGCGGGCAGCACTTGCTCGCTTTGTCGTTATTCAAATTCGATTAATTTAGATGACTTATTTGATATCGAACACGTTGGTGGACCAAGGAAGACCAAAATCAGGTTTTTCTCTCTGTATCCTGAGTGCAAGAAGGAGATTCTAAAAAGAATGTATCCGAACTGACTTGAAATTTTTGTTTCAAATATATTTCACTATTATTCATATATGTTTTGGTAGTAGTAGTAGTCCATGGTGATATAAAAATATATAGGGGAATGCGTTTCGAAGAAAAATTATGTAGTACCAGAACGATGGTAAGGAAAGTTTGGGAACCACAGATGATAAGCGATGCTCAAGGAATTTAAAAATAGAAGACATCCACGTGGTGAAGAAAAAATGGGTCGGACCAGAATGATGGTAAGCAAAATATGGGAACCACCGATGGTAAGCGATGCTGAATGAATTAAAAAAAAAGACATCAACTTGGTTAAACTAATAAAATTGAAAAGAATAAAATGCACCCATAGACCACAAGCACAAGACGTGATAGTCATAAAGATCACACAGGGGAAACCTAATGAAGATCAACCAATCAGAATTCCGAATATTAGGAGTGAAGCCTAAGCTGAAAAGATGTGGAAATTATGCGTACAAGATGTTAGGGAAAGCAAATGAAAGATAGGAAACTGGCGTCAATGGTTAATTATTTAATTATTCTTAGCAAACCCGGAGAGTGCTTGTGGATGAATCCATGGGCGATTTCAACTAATACCTTATGACATTCTTAAGGATTATGTACAGGGTCGCGTTTCTTACATATTTAGAAACGATACGGTTGATGTAACTTTAATAGAGGCATTGGACAAGTGTCAACCCACGCTAGACAATGAACTGTGTGAGGCTGCATCATGATTTCCAGTCCATGCGCAACGATTACCAACTAGCAGTATATACAATAATATTTCCTCGTATTACTTCTAATACAACATTATCAAGGCATCCATGAGTCGAAGAGCTAATTGCTACCTCATGACTCATCTATCCATTAAAGTAATTATAAATAAGGGGTTTTAGAACATCTGAAGTCTTAAATTGAGCAGGACACGATTACCGCCAACTCTTTGGGGTTTGCATTCTGCCAGTTCAGGCATGCATTGGTAAATATCATATTGGAGATGTTCCAAGCAGAATCGGGCTCTATCTGTTTTCATAGTCGCTTGATCAGGTTTTACAATCGTCAACTCAGGTGTAGCACCTAAAAGTTGTGTGATTTACTTTTAAAGTTCTCATGATATTTTTTTCTCATGAATCTTCAACAAATTTCTCTTAACAATAATAAATTGACGGAGACTGTCGTTTAAATATGAAAATTAACTTATAAAATAAAATCTGTAATTTAAATAACACTACCACTCAAAACTAAGTTGCCATCTTCAGTCAAATCTAAAAACAGCGTTAAAGGGTTAAATTTAGTATTTAGTATTTAGTATCTAGCTACGGTGTTACCGTTACTCATAAACATTTAATTTATGATTACGTGTCAGTAAATGTCAATAATGTAAACTAACATAAGGAATTCTTTGAAAAAACAATTAAAAATAGTGCATGTCGATATGAATAATATAAATCTATCATAAAGTGTGCTTGTTTTGAGTTGTTGGTAACTATTATCAGTTGCGTGTTGCGGTTTATTTATAAAGGCCACTAACTGCGATGCTTATGTACTTATGAACTGATCATTGCTGTGTTTCGTATTTATAATAAACGTAAATTTGTGGGTAGCATTTTGTATGTGAAGCGTTTCTGTGTTATCTTATGATGAACTCTTTCTCCTGGGGTAGCTGCAACAAGAACAACGATCTCAGCGTCTTGTCGCTGCAAATGAACGTCTCAATCCGCAGTTTATCCAAATCAATGCCCTGAACTCCGGTTGTTTCAAATCGATGACTCACATCTTATATTACTCCATTAAAGCTCTATCTTTCCTTAAAGGAACTTGGTTCCTTTTTAAATCAAAAACTTAGCGTGGAATAATTTAACATTACATGACGCGAATGCGTTCCATTTTACGTGATTGCGTAGTTTAAAAATCAGTGTTAGTGGCTACATACATTTAATATTCATGTACCGATCTGCAAAAAAAAACTGAGGGGGTTGTACATAAAATATTTTACGCATTACGTTGCATACATTATCGCTCTTGCGAATAATCAATGTATGAAGTTCACCTCTATGAATGTACTTTTTGGGTGAATAACTTTTATATTTAGTTTTATAATTTAGCGAATAGGTGCAAATAATTAAAAATATAGATTAGAGCACATATCTGATAAAGTTTCTATTAAAAAAAAATAATTATCCAGGTTTTGGTCGGATATTGCAATGACGAAAATCTTAAATTCATTCGCTAAAAATAAGTTGGAATACATTAGCGACCACTTCAGTGTTAATTATTATAAGCGGAAACATTTTGCATAAAAACGTATATGACATTCACGCCAGTGTATTACGCGTTAGGGAAACCTTATTACGTAACAACTGACTGACAATGTCTATGCTCGCTCGCATTACGTGCAGTTAAGTTTTGTTGTATTTGTTGGCGAGGATGCTATGATGATGATGATGCGGATGCGCTTGCAGACAAGTTGAGTGAAACATTTGTAAATGTTTCCTAGATCTTAAATGGAATTCGTCTTCATCCTTTTTACTTTCGCAATTTCCTTTGCGCTACCTGAATTTGAATTTTAAGTAATTCAAGTTTAACGTTTTATTAAATATTAAATGCAGTTTCTCGACCGTCGAGACTCGAATATTTTTGTATTAAGCAAATTTTTAAGCCCCTCTCCGGACGAACTCATTTCGACATGAATAGGTGATTCGCACAACCAAGTTTCTCCTTATTCCGTGAGATATGAGGAAAAATATCGCATTGTTGTTATGCGCAGAACCGCATTTGATATTTTAAAATCGCCCCTATTTGTGGGAAATTAATTAATTCTGAAAAATATATTAAATTTTTTTTAGAATCATAGCAAAGAAATAAAAAAAATGATTTATTAAAAAAAGTTTAATGAAGCTTATGCACGACAATTTAAATCGGTAGGTGTCAGTTAAAATAGTGAAATGGCGAGAACTCCTTGTGAACAGATGTGTTTCTTATGACAGGAACAATATGTAGCTCTTCCCTTCGAATATACGATTGCGTTTTTTATATTAATTTTATATGTTAACAACCTTTACTTTACTAACAATTATTATTTTTTATTGATTTAATAATATAATATTTATTCATCTTCTAAAATCAAGTAGTTTATGCCATACTAACAACCATACAAAATATAAATTAATGGTAATTCCTGACCAATCTTATTAAAAAATAATGGAGAAACGTTCAGAGATACACTGCTCACTGGAGATGATCTTTCTACCATAATACTGAATGATTAAGGTTCACTACCCTTCGTTTCTTCGAAACGCCATAACAGGAGAATAAAATTATTTAAATTGCCTACTTAGTTACATATATATGCAGTGGATCGGATCGGTAGGCAACTACAACTGACAATCGTGATTTGCGGGAAAGTTACGACTATCGAAAATTCGAAAACAGGAAATTAGGATAGTGACTTACAATGTACAAGTAAGAGCAACGCGCATTAATTCTGGTGGCCACTCGACACTCCACATTTAATAATATATTGCAAACACCCGTTGATGTCCATATGGCAAGTGTGTAGTCGAACGATAACTACCCGAACCTATTTATTGTATCATTGCATTCAAAACTGAAATTCTCCAATAAATCCATCGCTTTCATTTTATAGTACCTTAAATTTTACTGGCTATGTGTCTTAATTTGTTTAAGCGTTTTATCGCTACGACTTCTGTAGCAGTAATTTATATTATACATATTTACGACGCTTGTATTACGTCTACTGCAAGTAATCACGAGTCATTAATTTTATTACCTTAATTACTAAAAATTTACAACGCTCAAACTCACCTAGGGTGTAGACGAAAAGGAGGAGTAATTTATTACAGTATATCCCGCTGAAATAATATTTATCCTTTTCGTGAGTTTAATTTCAGCAATAAATACCTGTGTATTTTATTTGTTACGATGTTGTTGTAAAACAATTTTAAGTCGAGTCGATAATGCAGAATTAACTATAATAGTCATAATTGTTACCATGCTCTGATGATTCGGTTTGTGCATCAAAATCAATATTTGGTCAATAACTAAAGCGCATAAGTGAATTTAAATTCGCACAAGGTACTCGATATCAGTTTGGTCAAAACCAAAGTAACAGATTATAACACCAGGAAATACTATATCTTAAAAGTAAGAATTTACATTATGAGTCCGCAACCCAATCTAATTGTACCTGAATTTTAAAGTCAATGTGACCCCAATTAAATGCACATAGGTGAACATAGGAACTTAAAGTTGACTGGAGTCTTGTTCTCATTTATTAGCATTTGCAGCTTTTATTGGACAAATTTTTGCAAAATGGTAAAAATATTTTAATCCGTCAAAAACTGGCATAAATTGTTATGCGGATATATATATATTGTTCAAGTTGGCGAGCCATAAGGGACAAAGGTGTCAAATTCAGAAAGTGCTATTCTAGTGCGAGCAGTGTGGTAACGGTAATAAGGCCAATGAGTGGAAAGCTGATTACAAGACTCCCATTAGAAATTAATAATATGAAGTCTACAAAAAGTGGAACGGTAACAAGACAAGTGGAGTGGAAACGGTGAACTGATATTAATACCGAAAATTAAAAGCGGCAGGGGTGAGTATATTAAAAAAAAACGATGAGTAGATCAACAACGGCGAGTAAATTAAAACATCTATAATTACAGCAGCAGCGTTGCGATTAGGCTAAGAGAATAAGTGACAGTGGAGCCACAACAGAAAGAAGACACAAACACCATCAAGTGGGACGAGTGCTAGGTAGTTCAAAAAAAAAACTTATCAACTGAGCAGAAAGAAGAAAGATGGTATTAATTAAATTTACTCTCCACCCGACACCAATTTAAAGTATGTGATTGAACATAAATTCACGAATTCGAAATAATTCGTAAACAACGCAACGATCTAAAAAAGAATTACATAACACGCCAAATAAATAAATTAAACCACCCATAAGGTGAACACCAATCGACCTCACATTGTAAAACTTTTTATTACTTAATTAGGCAAATACCATAAAGTAAAAAAAGATAATAGTCGCGTCGTCGTAAAAGTCGCAAATGCTTTACAATAAATTAATTTGACTCTACTGAAATTGAGCAGATGAATATGCATTGGCGCATTTCGGTAATTCAATTTGCCGATTCCACTAATAAAGGACCACGTCTCGCCAGACAGTTCAGGAGTGTTACTAAGTACTGGTTCATTATAATAATTTCTATGTAAATATTCTCTGGCTCCGAGAATAGACCCATTTGAGTGCATGCCGGAGATCAGCATGGAGGCGCCATGGTCGTTATCTTGCGCCACAGATGCTTCGATCATAAAGTGCCGCGTGCGCCCTGCACCCGTGTTTTGCCCTTATATCTCTTTATGCAATCGTAAACCCAGACACACCTCGGGTTTTACGATTTTCGAATATAACGCGTGAATTATGCAAAAAGTGCATATCCTCCGAAATACGACACCGCTTGGGACCTGCGGGGAAAATAACGTTTTTCGCATTAAACAGTTTTCAAGCCACTCGCGTTTATCGCCGCCCTCTTTACGTTTTCCTATAATGGGAAATTATTATTCGACGCGCGCAAACTTTTCATTGTTCATATTCAATACTCATAATAACACTCTTCGACGAGGTCGAATACAAAGTTTTCACATTGGAGAGATCATAATATGCAAATGATAACAAATTTTTGCGATGTGTATTCGCGTTACTTAGCATTCGAATGCATAAACGTTACAGTAAAACGGTCGATTTTATATTGGAATTATGCGATATCTAAGATGGCACCTATATAAAGTTTGAATGTTAAAGGAAAGGAGGTACAATACTCTTGCATAGTAGTTGTATAAGCCCTTCATTAAATATGCCAAAAATCAACCTATTAAAATAGTCATGAAGTGTTGCAAGATTACCTTTGCATACCTATCATATCTATCCTATCTCTATACACGTTCGGTAGCTTAAGAACAACTGCCAATAAAACCGAAGCACCCAGAAAAAAATTCGTCAAAGATAATCCATGTTAATAGATCACCTGTATTTTTTGTTCCTGGCAATCTCAATGCGCGATTCTTGAACCTGTATCTCTTCAGTATCTTCGTCTTCATCGTCCCAGCATATCCTAACTACATGACTGACGACATACTGCTATAATAACTTATAATTAATTATAAGTATTATATAGTATAATAATTTCGCCAAGAGCAAAATGTTGATGCTTCGCCATGACCCGCACGATCTATGGGCGATGGAATATATATGGGTCATGATGGGTCGAAAGCTTCAACAAATGCAGCATCGTCTAGACAACCCTTAGCAACTCCGTCAAGAACATATATTGTGGGAGATTACTTATGAGAACATCAATAATTTGACTTCCAGCAAGTTTTATTTAATTTTAATCATTTATTTTATTCGATGAGTGTAAGAGTGTAAATTTCTCCGCTGTGTGTTGTAAAATAATTGTATTAATATTTTTAGATGTAGCCTCAATAATTATTATAAATTCCCCGCAATGAAATTGTTTGTTTTTTTTAACCCGCTGCGTCAATGATTTTTCGAACTGAATATAATTTGTACCAATAAAATGTTAAATATTCACATGTATTTGTATTTCATAAATTCAAATTGTTATTTACTCTAAATTTTTAATTAAAATAATTTCAATACTCCCGACTAATATTTTACATCGGTTGCCGCGTATCCACGAATATGGAAAATCACGTCGAGGAAACGCATTGTCCCCGAACTTTTACTTGAGTGAGTATTGATATCAAACACTGCCAGTTTGAGTGAGGTTGTTCAAAGAACTTCGTTGTAACAAGGAGGGTTGCATTATAAGTGACCAGGGAGCTGTTCGACCTGTTTGAAACATTACCTATGTCTCTTACTCCGTGACGTAAGAAGCTTTCTAAGATGGAGGCGTCGGCCGTAAAGGAAAGGAGACCCAAGATAGTCGTATTAATGTCATGATTCACTCACTGGTTTAACTACAGCTTCATCCCCGTCTTTATTATCGCGATGTTTTCGACGTGGCAAGAAGAGTCGAATATTTTGCGATATTTACGTGGTTCGAAAATTTATTCTAAACAGTAAATATATTTTTTAATGTATATGTATGCGAGAGATAAGAAATAAACATCGAAAATATTACCTACTTCTTGTGTTTTACCCTGTTATAAACATTGAGTTAAAGACAAAAGAGAGTGGATTTCGTAACCCTAATAATGTAAGGATTACGAGATTTACGTCCCCATTCTGAAACATTTTCGTCAGCAGAAAAACTCTCTCACTTTTGCGCCCTTCCTTGGAGTATTCATTGAAATATTCATTAGAGAGGTTCGTTTCGTTGTAGACGTTCTTTATTAGTAACAAGATTGATTACACACATAAATAATTATGGGTAGCCGATAATAATAAAAACTCATATTTTATTACGTACATGCACAGAAACGTTGCGTATCATTGTGAATTTTGTTTAATTTAGGACAGAGGGTAATATAAAATAAAAACAATGAATCTACTATCACATAAAAGCGAAAAAAGGTTTAACTAAAAATTTATGTGAAATAATTCACGAATTAAAATATTACTGGTATGCAAACACTATTTTTTACGCTCGTGTGTATTGCGAATTTTCGCCGAAACAAAAAATATCCGCACATGCTGTCGAAATTCATAAATTTAAAATAATTGCGGTGCACGGGAGATATTACTGGAGCTTTGAGTTGCGCCACTATTAAATGGGGCAACGACGCTGCGAACAAAACGCAACCGGCCTGTCAATTAGGACGAAGTGGTATTCCGTGTTTAATTAAAGTCATTTCGGATATACCAATAGAGTAGTTATGGAGCTCCAATGAATTCAGCGAATCCTCTCGCACGAGAGGCGATGAATCGTAATGAAATTTGTAGGTGCCCGTGATTCTATTAACACTTAATAATTGTTCAGAGAAACCATCGATTCGTGCCCGAATTCAAACGGGCAACACTTTCGTCATTGATATCTAAAATTATTGACAGGCACTTCAATTAATATGTGTAATTTTCTAAAGCATCCAATACTTCTTACATAAACAATTCCGACGGAAAATATTGTTAAGTGTAAAAATAATTTCCGATAAAATTACTATAAACATCAGGCTCCCCTTAAAATGCAGTAAATTTTAATTGAATTGATTTCCCAAGCGAACGAAATATATTTTTTAAACATAATCGCAATTAAATAGTTACCTACAGTGGTATTTTGTTATCGTTTCAAGCTGGAACTTAAGTTTATTTGTAGGCATAAACGTGCATGTTTAAATAATCTGATAAGTTAAGACTTTTTTATGCGTTTTATTTTAATTCTTATAAATAAAATCGAGATGGAGATACTACATATTATATTTAAAACATGTAGATCTCAACTATAATTCACACGCAAAAGCCACGCAAGAACATGTATTAATAAATACAATAGTATAATTACATTTTGATATTTTTTTCTTGCCAATTATATTTTTACACGGGTATATTTTATCGCTTACTGAATGCAAATTATTTATTTGTAGAGGTGACATGTACAATTAAATCGATCTTGAAAGTTGCTAAAAATATATAGGCTGTCCCTAAAATGCGTGGACATCACTTAACCACACATTCCTGGTTCGAAAATAAGACGATCTAACTAAACTTATCTATATGCAATTACGTTTCGTTTAACCAGTATACTGCTTCAAAGTTCTTTCAAGAAAAAATTATTTTGTCCATAACGACAGAACGCTTGGATCGATTTGGATAATACGGGAAAATTTGCACCGAGTACAGCTGATCGTGGACGTGCTCGTACAATTCGCACCCCCAGGATTGAGGAAGAAATTCTGGAAATAGTAGAAGAAAATCCAGAAATAAGTAGTCGATGCTTTTAGCATTGCAAGCAGGCGTTTCAAAGAATGTTGTTCATAGAGGGCTTAAAGAAGAATTGCTATATCCTTACCATATACAAAACTTCCAGGAGCTTTTGCCAGCTGATACCATCGCGCGTCTTGAGTTTTGTAGATTCATACAAGAAAGAATAGCTGAAGATGTAAATTTTCATACGAAAATTCTCTTCACTGATGAGGCGTGCTTCACAAGGAGGGGTATGACAAATTTGCACAACGAACATGTGTATGCTATTGAAAATCCACATGTCTGCAAGCAACGCCACTTCCAACATGAGTTTAGAATGAATGTATGGGTAGGGATAATCGGCAGTTTCGTCATAGGCCCTGTCATTTTACCATATCGTTTAAATGGAGAGAATTATTTAGACTTCCTTATAAATACCTTACCAGATTTATTGGAACACTTGCCGTTAGATCTTAGACGCGATATGTGGTTTCTACACGATGGAGCACCACCTCATTTTACATTGGACGTTCTGAATCATCTTCATGTACAGTTTCCTAACAAATGGATAGGCAGAGGAGATGATGCTCCTGCAAAATGCGCACCTCGTTCACCAGATTTAAATATTTGCGATTCTTTTATGTGGGGAGCTCTAAAAAGAAAAGTGTATTCTCGTCCTATAAACACACAGGACGAACTTTGGGCCAGAATACAGAACGCTTCACAATCCATTAAGAATGATGCAGAAATGTTACAACGAGTACAATTCAATTTTTTGCGTCGAATCAACCTTTGTATCCAGGAAGATGGTGGTCACATTGAGCATTTACTGTAGATCTAATGAAGTACATACTTGTTACTAATAAATATCATAACAAATTGCCTTATCGTCATTTATTTCTTAGAATATCATACTGCTAGATTACATTTGTTTTGAGAAATGCAGTGCGCGGTCCCTCAGATTTTATTTTTTTGTGTCTAAACCTTAACACATATCGTCAATTACAAAGTAACAAAAAAAATACTATTGAACACCTCTTTCTGAAAATTTTTTTTTGAAAGTTATTAGCCTTCACATTAAAAAGTTTTTGACTGGTTTATGCCGGGTTACCATTGTTTCGTACACTAATGGTCTACTGATAATAACTAATATCACCTTAAAAGATGACCTACATCCGTGAGGAGTACAATACCGAATATTATCCAAATCGATCCAAGCGTTCTGTCGTTATGGACAAAATATTTTTTTCTTTAAAGAACTTTGAAGCAGTATACTAGCTAAACGAAACGTAATTGCATATAGATAAGTTTAGTTAAATCGTCTTATTTTCGAACCAGGAATCTGTGGTTAAGTGATGTCCACGCATTTTAGGGACACACTGTACATTCATTAAATAACCATAGCAATCAAAATAAACGTATCGGAAAGAACCTAATCTCTACTGAAATTAAACTTTATCAATGTAAATTTCATCAATCACGTTGATTAATTATTATATTTTTCAAATATGTATGGAATTATTAAACTTCCTTTAAAGTATCGTTCGATATTAAATGCGTATCGTATGCAACGCAACATTAAACAATGTGCTTAAGACGCGTGCCGAAATTTCCTGCATACATTTTCGGCAACAGCTAGGGCTTTAATTCAAGGCGAATATATTTATTAGAATTATAAACTGCTACAATAACATAGTAACAAATGTTCTAGAAGTGCTGTAACGGAAGCCGTACGCGGATAATGCATTAGCCTAAAGTATGTCGCAATTAAAATAAAATATTAATTTCAATATTTCAGTGGTAAAGGAACGTGAAACTTTTGTAGCTTAAATAACGACCTCGGAACGAACGAACCCACGTGTGAATAGAA
This sequence comes from Geotrupes spiniger, assembly GCA_959613385.1. Taxonomy (NCBI): domain Eukaryota; kingdom Metazoa; phylum Arthropoda; class Insecta; order Coleoptera; family Geotrupidae; genus Geotrupes; species Geotrupes spiniger. The sequence goes on along the minus strand of OY390737.1, from coordinate 11,502,787 downwards.
CATCCGGTGCCAAGAGGGGTCGGCGAAATATTAGTCCTTACATTTTCATTAATTATACCTCAACAGAATAAATCTGCCAAGAGAGTTGTTATACGCAACAATGAATGCTGTGAGTAGAGCGCTTAAGCAAACGCTATAAAAATAATAAAAGGTCCCCGGTGGTATGGAATTCGGTGTATAATGCCAAAATATCAGCGGGTCCTGTGTGTGTGTATGCTAAATTTGGTGAAATTCCTCGCTGGCTGGTATTATTTTTAATTAAAATCAGACTGTAATGCGAGATTTTTTATATATTATTACTAATAATAAATTTCCATAAAATAAACATATAAAACTACATTTTCATTCTGCAGGGTAATGTTGTAATAAATAATATAATATATAATAAAAAAGAGAGGACGTAAATGCCTGTGCAATACCTTTTAGTATTAACATACACCTTAGCTATTAGTAAATTAAATCAATGAATCAAATGAAAATATCAATGTGTGAAAATGTGAATCGATTATAACAACGATGGATGAGAAGATAAAAAAAATGTCTACTGTTCAAGTTTAGAAATCAAACAGTTATTGGGCACCTTCAATGCACAGAAAGTGCCACTACTGCTCAACTACACTTACCATCAACACAAAATGTGAAGAGATGAATGTAGTAGACTAGGAAGAGTAGAATACAGGAAATTTCGATTTACATTTTGAAAAAATCTAAAATTTGTTGACGTCACTGCAGGAACATATTCTGTTGAGAAACGACACGAAACTTCGTAAACGTAAGTCGTTGGTAAAATAGAACGATATAAAAGATTGAAAGTTGAAAGTTGAAAGTTATCAGACCTATCGTGAAATATGCCTGTGAGGCATGGTCACTAAACAAAGCAGGTGAGGCATCCCTTGATAGATGGGAAAGAAAAATACTAAAAGGTATACGGTGGAATAAACACAAAAGACGGCTGACGAAGAAGAACAAATAAAGAACCAGACATTATGTACAACAAAGATTCAAAGATAACATCCGTCATAAAAGCCCAACGACTAAGGTGGATATGACATATAGAAGAACGACCCAAAATGGCCCTAAACACAGCCGCAATTGGAAAAAGGAGAAAATGAATTGGCCGTGGAATCGAAGGACAGTACGATGAATACATGAGCTAGCTAACCTACTATGACGATTCCTGGATCACGGAGAATTCAAACTTGCCCTGAAATATATTAGTAGTAGCATGGCATTGTGCAAAATTAGATGTATATTTTTCCTCCCGCCATTTTGACCAGCAATTCATTATGTCGACGTTTCCAACTTGAAAGAAGACAATTAATCAACATCACCAGGTGTGTGTGAGATTTGATTTTAACCTACGAATGCAACCAGCACCAGACTGACTGCAACGTGTTACTTCCTTGAATAATGAATAAGTTGAAAGCTTTTGTGAAGCTCACGTTAGATGAATTTGCAGTGCAATGGAAACACATTTGTAAATAATACTGTGTCATTAACGTTTTCGGATGCCCATCAGGCAAATAGGAAAATGTGTATGCCTAGTGGTAGTTTTGAAATCGCCATGATGCAGTCTTCGTCGAACACTTTCACATCTATCAGCATAATGATGAAGATATTTTACGTCCCAAATAATGGGTAACATCACGTATTGAACACATGTTACGCTATATAATTGGATGGCAAAGGACTACACATATTTTAATTAGTAGAAGTAAATAATTTTTAACATTCATACATGCATGCTGTAATGTTAATCGTTTCTTTTATCATTAATCATGGAAGATAGTTCAGGTTTGATCTAGCGATGAATCAATATCGTCCAGATAACAATATAAATTAATGTTGTGAGATTTCTCACAACCCTACTCCAAACATGACGTCGCTACCTGGAAGCCCATGCTAATTATCCATGGCATTAAAATCCATATATTTTGTATTTGCGCATTAAAATATGAAACTAAATGAATGAAAGTGTCGAAGGCATATTCGCAATATGTATTTAATTTGAAACATAGGAGACCAACGTGAGCAAATGCATTAGTAGACACTTACTGCTTCCAACGGTAAATCGAGGTAATTCTACTCGAAAATCGTTCTCGACTGAAATACGCCAGTAGTTGCGCTTAGAAGACAGATGAATAATTACATTCAAAGTGTTGGGTGGTTACAAATGGATGGAGACGGTATGCTCGTTCATGCTAATTCAATATATGTGTGCGTTCGAATAAGCACAACGCTCCACAAATGAATTATATTACGTATGTACGTAACTCAAAATTTATAAAAGCAATCTACATGAATAATAATACAATAATTCATTTACGTCTTTATATTTCGTTCGTACAATCCTTTACGTATCTGTAAAGATAAGTTGAGAATATTCATATAATTGCATGCAAATTATATACGGCGTACATACTTGGTAATTTAGCAACCATGCTATCTTATCCTCTCCGCAGCACGTCTGCTGATTTATTCACTCTGCGCGTAAACGCAAGTAAGATAAAATAACAACAACGTCAACAATCCCCAGATAATACTTTAAGTTATATACTCACTTTTAGAATCGCGTTCATGTGATTTTAGACGCCCGCGTGATATTCACAAAACGAAATTTAGCATTTGCAATTTAAGACGCAGACTCGTTCTATTGTACCACGTTCTCAATGGACATTAACCTATATTATAAACGTACATGGGAGTTAAGTGAAACTACCTTGATGAAATTGGTTTTGTTCTTCGATATCTTTAGTCTGGAAATTAAGGGACGCTTTATTGTGCGCAGTGTGATTTAAATTGAGATTTATTGTAATACACGTATAATATATATAATAATTTTTAATCTCATGACCGTTTTTGATTATTTAATGATCAATATCCAGTTTAATAATTATAGAAAAAAATTATAGGATTATAGGAAACCTCGACCATAAATTACAAAACTAGCATAATAAGATCATTCTTGAATTTACTAACATTTAACCTTAAATAATATATTCCAAGTCCTAAGTACTTGGATGCATACGAAACTGTTCTGTTGTGAATCACATCTGTACATTAAAGGTTTATATTTGTGGAGTCACTTATCACGATAGATATAAAATCGACGACAACAGGCAATAAATACATATGCATGTTTGGAAGTGTATGGCTCATGGGGTATGATGTGATGTGAATGTTATGACTTTAACTGTTCATCCGTGTTTCATAGCGTAAATTGCACCATTGGTAGTTACCCGACAGACTGCGTTTAGTATTTGTTAAATTCATCTTAAATACAATTAATTTTGAATTATTATATCGTCGCAACGATTTAAACGATTATGCGAGACGAAACTAGTAATTTTGTGATAAACCCGGCCATAAATTGTAGTGGCGCAGGTGCATTTTTCGTTTTTCATAAATCGCCTCATAAACTTTTGTGCCTGAAGACGAGGCGCGTTCTATTATCACGCCCTGTTATTTTTTATCAAGGCATCAAATGTTTATTTTGAAATATAGAGTTCGCCTCGAACATAGATCACGTGCTAGATGTATGCTGACGTCACGGGATTATCGACACGTGTATAGCTCGACGTGTTCACGTGTCAACGGGAGAGCTATCAATTCCCGTCTCCAGCAGGAGCGAGCTTGGAATACACGATCGGACACCTTCGTTTCCAGTTGGGCATCGAAACGTAACGGGAATGTGGGTTAAATGCCCCCGGCGAATGTTGACAATTTGTGAAATATATAGAAAATTTATCAGCCATATACGTCTGGCATTTATTGCTTCTATTATTTATCATCTCTGACTTTTTCCGCCTCCACGGTAAAGTACTGTTTCGAACCTTCCACAAAACTGCGAAACTCCATCTGAATTAATCAAACTAACTGGGGAATTATTTTATATTGATGTGCGTAATATTCACACGTTTGCTTCGTTGTTTTATAACTTAAAGTACATGTTTGCTTGTGAGTCACGTCTCAAATATTTAAAAATTTCATGTGCAATCGATAATATTCTAGAACGGGTGGATTGGTGGTGGGAGTCATTCATTTAATATAAATACCGTAAGCTGTGACCCACTTATCGCGAAAAGTTATCTGGCTGATCACCGAATCAGAATGTCCAATTGTTTCGCGAATAATAGCCATCAGCATGAGCTTGAACCCAATATCATTGAAATTGTTCACAATATTCACTATACCCCTTATATCGTTACGCAAGTATTTTTTTGAAATGAAATGATTATCAGTATCGTTACCGAAACAAATTTTTGTTTGAAAAGAATTGGCTAAGCAACATTGGGTTCCAAGAACACATGAAATATTTGTAACTATTCATAAATCTCAGAACAATATACACAATGTCATAACACTAGAGCATCACAAAGTAGGGTTTTGATTTAAAAAAAGATAATATCTCTGATATATAAGTTATAAGTTGCAGTACGTTATACCTGAAAATTTTACTCATAAGCAACCCCCAATATTTGGCTTCATTTTGACTTAAAATTTGTGTACCATTTACGCTTAATGAAATGTCTTGTTGCAGTACTTTACAGTCAGCAACATTACCAAATATCACTTTTGTGGATTTGCTCGGGTTAATTTTTAGGGAATGGTGTTCTTTTGACGAGCGATTGTAAGCGACAATTAATTAATATCTAGTACAGCACGCATATATATGAACATCACATGTTTTTACAAATTTTCGAAAGTCTAAGGTGGATATGATATATAACGACGGTCCTAATATTGAACCTAGTGGAACTCACTTCATTAGAAATCTCCAATACGATACCCTACTTAGTAAAACAACCCTATGATTTGCCTTGATCCCGAGCCCTGATTATGTTATCTGTAAAATAGAGTTGTGTAGTTGTACAAGTAAATCCTGGTCGAAATCCAAACTGAGAGTCGGACATTATGTTAATCAATAGGTGTTCCCGAATTTGAACGTCAATGATCTTTTCAAGTTACTTTGAAAGCGCCGGTATTAATTGGTCGTAAATCTTTGTATTTTAGTGGAAATGATACAGACAAGTATAACTTCAGCACCTTCCAAATGTGATGAAAAAGTTAGTAAACATGTGTTGATTATATGTGTTAAATACGGGACTATATAGGGGAAACATAATTTAATTCTGTGTGATATATAACGGAGAGTAGATACAAGAAGATAATGGTAATAATATCTTTGAACAAATACTTGAAAATAGTTTCAATTTATCCAATATTCACAAATGAAATTGCTAAAAGCGCAGTAGTACACTGACGCATAAAATTCCAGCTGTCGAATAACAGCCGTAAAAGAAATTCTCATTCAGTTAGCGTTTCAAAGGTTGGAATTTATAATGAAATATACGGCTAATGCAATTATTCCGAGTATTCTTTCCGCATATTTCGTAAACGTTTCCGTTAAGTTTCAAAGCGGCAAAGTTTCACAAATATTAAAAAACATTGTTTAACTTTACTCTCAAGTAACCTCAAATCCAATTAAATTCTGGTAGTCGCGGATGCATTGCACAGTTCAATTGAGCTTGAGACTCTCAACAATCGCGAACACGAACGGAAATTTTCATTAATGAAATGTAATCTCATTTACAACATTTCGAGAATATCAAGAGCCCAGACTACTACACGTAAAACGTACGAAAATTCTACGAAACGTGCTGGGCATGCAGCGCCCTTACTTCAAATAAATTTTACCTATTTTTCCGCACAAATTCCTTCGCGCCATTTCTAAAATAACGAATTTTCGAACGGAATTATTTTGAACAAATGGAAAATTTTATCCACGTACGTTTACTTCTTATTTCGGAATTACATTTACAAGTTTTCTTCGAAATTTAATAAAGCGGCTGCAGCTGCAGCTGCTTATTTAAATCGAATTTAGCGGGTCCCAAGCATTTTATGAATGTTGGGAAACAATTATGAGAAAAATAATTGCAAATAAAAAATTAAAAAGTCAATTCTATTTCACCATTAGTTACTATAAATAAGATAATTATCATGCGTCCCTTACATCACATGGTATCATATTTTTATCATATTTAATTTTCTAATAAGACAGCGCGAAATCATCAACGTCAAGTTATGAGAAAAACAACGACAATCGACGAGCATCTAAAAGTAAAAGAAAATGGAACCTGCAAAATTATTAATTTTAATTTTTTCATTTCTCAGATTTCCTACTTCTCTTTTATGTATTTATTTGATATTCTCGTCTTTAAGTGCAATTCGCTCTAATTACCTTTTGTTGTTTTATTATATTGCTTATATTTTATTTGCTTTTACACATCTGTTTTCTGTTGACATGTAGATATGAAAACAATTATGTGATACGTTTGTGTTTCAATAATTGAATAATTGAATAATTGAATAAAATATATTACTTATCTATGTATTTTCATAACGAATGAATTAACCATTAAATCGGTTCTAAATGAACGATTAAATTAGTTCCCCTTTTCATACATTTTACGTTATCTATGGTACATAATTACCGTCATTTATAAAACATTATGAACACATTCGCTTTGATTGTGATTAATATAATAAAATCTAATCTTGAAGTATGAATGGGTTTAAACGGGGCATTCATAAGTTACCCGAAGTTAGAAATAAAACGTATTAACTAGAGTGAATATATGAATGTAAATGTCGCCTTTCCCAGCAGAGGCGAGGCGACACCGAAGAGACGGAGCAATATTTTAAAATGGATTAAGTTTTTGCTTGCGCCGAAATATTAAAGAACGAACCTGGAAAGACTCTTCATTAGGCATTAATTTAATTTTAATCTGAAAATGTGCAAATTGAAAATTATTCAGGTGGAACTGGGAATCCGACCGGAAACCCTAATGGTGGTTAGAGTTGGCACCGACTTGGTATGCGGCCACTAGTATAATTGAAAACTGCTCCGGCATTATATGCAATCCGATGCATGTAAAAGATGTGCCACGCTCGGTTGCTCATTCGCATGTTACAAAGTACACACGTTTTACATTCACGACTTTAAGTTAGCGGTCGCGTATTTTACTTTAACAATCTGTTTCGAGAAAACGGAAATTTGAACAAATTCATTTATTAATATATGTTATTTCTTCCCACCGGTTGTAGGTTCTTTTACATACATACGCAGTTTTATTTCAGATGATTTTGTCAAATTTATCAAAGAGATTGTCAGAAATTTTACGACAGGTATGATTAATTTGTTTTAATGCTACCTAGGCACAAGAAAATGAAAAACTATTTTTGAGATAAAACCAGCTTTAATTAATGTTGCTGTCGAACAAGTTCATCTGAGTTGATATCAGAGCTACCCAACAACTCCTATCAGGAAGAAGTCCTAATGTCCAGTGTCTCCTACATGCATTGTGGCTAAGAACTGTAGGAGAGGTTCGCAATTATCTAACACCTAATAATCTTCCCCCATGTTATTTAGCTTGTCTTCGCTGTACCTTCCTATTACTCCTTCCCATTTATCTACATCTTTCCCAACTCTCGCTCTCTCGCATTTCTTGCACACGCTTCCTGTATGTTTCCCAAAATGTATCTTTTACTCTTTTATTTTCACGTTCGTCTGTAAATCCCAGTTTTCTAGCTCCTGCACCCCTTTTCCTTTCTTCATCGTTTCAAAACCATAAATCCTACCTTTGCTTTTTGCCTATTTTCCTCCAATTATTATTTTTTACTGTTTATACTATGTTTGCATTTTTCATTTCTTTATTTTCCTGTTCCTTTGTGTTATTCCTTTTCCTGTTGTATCCACTTCGAGGTCTCGTGGCACGGTCCTTCTGACCTCAATCATTTCCTTTGAATCCATCCCTTCTCTGTTATATAGTTTTTTGTAACTGGGCCATTCCTGACCCATCTTCTCTCGTTCTTCCTTTTGTTCGTTCCATTTATTTGGTTTGGTTTTTGCCAACAACTCCGTTCCTCGCCATTCTACCCCATTTATAGTTATCTTATTATAGCCCACTTTAACCTCCATTCCTATTTCTATTTCTTTTTTGCCTTCAGTCTTATTTCTTTTTAATTTTTTCTCTCTTTCTTTGACTGGTCGTAATTTTAAAACGCCCATCAAAGTGTTTGTGTTATATTAGAGGGAAAACTTAAGGTTAAAACGAAATTACAAAAAAAAAATCAAAATGAAAAATGACGCCTCTCAGTGATATTATAAAATGCGCATTAAATGTTCGTAAGAAATTATATTAATTTTGAAATTCCTGACAGGAAAGGCATCATTACTCTTTTTGTCTTTTTGTCTTGTTCCTGTTGTTGAATGTTCCTCAAGGTAATGACGTTTAAATTAAAACGAATGAAGATGCAAATTAAATCATTGTATCTCCGGCATACTAAGATAAAATTTATAATTTTTATTCACAAATCAGTGGGTACCGTTCTTTATTATAATATTTTATGCGCTCCAGTTTCATATTCTGCATGTTCGCATATAGTAGACGCCTAGAAAATTACACTCCATGTTAGGTCTGCGATGTAATATAATATCCATATAATATCTGAGTTTACTGTGACACTCTTGTATATTATGTTAGATCGTCAACGTAGAACACGGTAAAACGGAACGGGGGAATATGCAATAGCTGGCAGATTCCACCTCGCTTATACGCGATGACGTCTTACGCCCTCAATTTGCACATCTAAAGTTTCTCGCTGCCGATCTTCCGTCTCCGTTTTTTTTTTCTTTATAAGTCGGTGTCATCGCAGATTCTAAGCGCGCGCCGGAAACTATATCCCCATTGGGAGCCCTGGGGCAGTTTGAATTAGCCACTAAATTTATATTTCAATCGTAAAAACATTTACGCGACGTGCATTCTGAGAACGAACGTGTGGAGTTAGACGAACGGTTAAAAGCGAGCGTTAATTTTATATGAAAATGGACGATTTTATAAGTTTGGCTTGCGCTAATGAATTGTAGGTAAGATTCCTCGCACATTTTCATGTGGGCACACGAATAGTCAAGTTACCGCAGTAGCAATCGTTAATCATCTATAGAATTCCGGACGCAAATACATGATAATTTTTATAAAGAAACGAGCGAATGAGACGAGAAATCTTACGTTGCCGGGAGGAACATTAATTTTCCTTTCTTTAGCGCCGGTCAAATTAAATTGGCCCGACATCGCAGGAGCTTTGAAGCGTTCGATCATTAATAATAAGGGCAAGTGGCCAAACGCTAACAAAAGGAATCATTTTAGTTTACTCGCTTATTGGATAGGCACTAAAACTTAATCTATTCTAAAGGTTCATAATGGCAATTTGAAATGGAAGCGTAACTCGCCGATATAGACTCAATATACCCGCTCGACCGCGCGGAACTGTAAAAGTTTTTCTTTATGTGCGGGAACTTTGCAACGGATTGGAAACTGTTTATGCAGTCAGGTCCAGTTCTTTTCCTTTATTTTGCCTTTCGTCAACTTGAATTAAGCTTAGCGCTGCAAAAAGTGTCGTGATTAATATAACAACTAAAGTCATTGACATTGTCTTTAGAAATTATTTTTATTCTGTAATTCATAAATTTAAATTAAAACATGATCCTTGCAAAATGTAATTTTCAGTACGAATAGCCAAGGTTATTTCAGAAATGTACGAAACAGAGGCTACGATCACTTCGATTATAAAAACGTGTCGACGATAATCTCAAATGTTTATTTAAAACATAATACAAAACAAAACAAACACATTTTTAATTTTTAAAAATCCTGAATTAGGATATTTATTTTATTTTATTTATAATAACTTTTCTGAAAGAAATTATATTATTATATGCGCCATGCCTTATAAAATGTTTCAGTTTGTGACAGTTCCCTCAATGATTATAGAAGATATCTGTCACAAAATGAGATCTTGACATCAAGGAAAAATCCTCATGGCGGGATTCAATTTGTATTAGTTGTGTTTCGCATGTCGCTTATGAACAACTCTCGATCTCTTTTACAAACCATAACGTAATTGAAATATAATCAGAAAGACCATTTGGAGACCGGTTTGATTTGTCAACTTGCTATCCACCTGTAATGGTAGTTTATATTGAAATCAAGAGTGTTATATATGATGAAATATTTTTATTATGAAAGCTCTGTGTTGTGAGCTTTAAAATCCATCCTTTGATTTTGAACATCGGCCAAAGCTTTCATTAAGCATTAATATTTGTTTCGACTTATAGTATTTTGGATATTCTCCGGCCTACAAAAAAAGTTTCTCTAAAGAAATACACAGAAATATATTGTAGTAATTTTCACTTACACCTTATATCCGTGCTCGGTGAATAGATCAAACAGTGCCGCTTCCTCTAGCACAACGTATTGCGGAAAGAGTTTTTGGAACCTCGGTATATCGATTTCCAATATTCAATAACACCTCCTTCCTGCAAAACCAAACTAGATTATTCGACCTGCGTGAGCTGCTACAGTGTTGCTGAGACGTTAGTTACGCCACTTGCCGCTTTCGATAATTTCAACTTCCGGTATTTATTTTCGACGCGCGTTAAAGTTAAAAAGCACAAGCACGCTCCCAACTGTAAAATTTTCATTTTATGTGCGGGAACTTTTCGCAACGTAATGGAAACTATTTATGCAGTCAAGTCCGACCGTCTGCCATTATATCGCTTTTCGAGGGCGGCCTCGGCGGACCGTCGATGCGTGTCATAAATGTTTGAAATACCGACGTCGTTTCACCGGAACGCAGTAATGCAATTTTCTTTCGATCGCCGGGCTCTTTTCGACGGTCGGCCAGTAACGATCTGTGTAAATGCCGCACACTGTCGCAAATCATATTTAATACTGGTGAAAATTGTGAGGCTATCCCGCGCCGAAGCTTTATCGCCGCACTAAGTAATACGAATGGAGCTCATAACCCTTCGCAAAGTTACGCGTTCCCGAATACGTGTATCCACATCGTCATCACTAGATTAGGCTAATGCTCAAAGGTAACAAAGTGTGTATATATAAAGGAAACCACTTACCGCAATAAGTTTGAAAACATTTCTTTAAAATTACTTCACCTCTGTTGGAGTCACGAGTGTTTAACTTTTCACGAGGACCCATTCCCATTTCCTGTGTTGGTGAACAAATTTGGACCCAGTTATTAAAAAATAACTTACTTAAGGTTTATTGAATTGATCATATTAATAAGATGTTAATAATACATTGGAGATATCTCCTCATTCTAGTTGAAAACACCTGATTAATTCAGGCACTGTGATAAATACATTTCCTGCAGTCATACTTCTCCAAAAAGTTACTCTAAGGACATTGTTAGACAATTATTCCTTACAATAATATTATACTCAAAGTTGTCCACAATTCCTTGTCAAGTAGAATTGTTACCATCCACAAAATGCGGCTTCAACTGTTCCCTGAAACACATCTACAATTCAAGAACGTTTACTATTATTATTATAATTAGGTGTTCATCATGATTCCTCACCAATTCCCAGATTCTCACTTCCGGCAATAGTCATGCCAACGTTTGATAAAAAGAAGCTGTCAAGAATCATACGTCATTTCAATGTTGAATATTATTAAATTGTAATGATAAAAGTTAAACAGCTGAAATATTTATTCATAAAAAATAATTATAATAAATATTCAAAATGCTCATTTACATTTTAAACAATGTGCTAAGTGATAATAAAACCCCTTCACAGTCATTTCTTAACGAATTTGAATTTATTTCATGACAATCTGTGAGTCTATGATTTCTTAACTCTTCTACATTGTATAATAGGATATTATTTTAAATTGTAGACTTACCCAAGAAAAGAAATTGGGGATAAACTGAGCACTCACAATACAACCGTCCGTATTAAATTGTTCTATAATGTTGTGAATAGTCCCAATTGATGGTATTGATTTGTCAGAATAGTTAAATGTATCGAATGTTGAATAAAAACTGAAACGACTAGATCAACAACTAGAGCACATTTCCAGTTGATGTTTGAAGTAATGGAAGGTGTAAATGAAGAAGATGATGTAGGATGTATGTTCACGGACTTGTTAAAAGTTTTTGGGCAGTGTACATCATGAGATAATAAAATTGAAAGCCATGGGACTGAAAGGAAAGCCGTCGAAATTGCTCAGATCTTATCTATAAAACAGGATGCAATGCTTAGCGACAACAGATGGTAAATTGATAATCGAGGAGTCCCCAAAGGATCTATCCTAGGTCCAATACTTTTCCTGGAATTCATAAACGATTAAGCCAATATTTTCAATTCTGAGACGATTCAATTTGCAGATGATACTTCAATTATAATAAAGTCTACCATTATAGGTGAAGTTGAAAGTAAACTCAAACACGTATTAACAATACTTGACCACTCGTCATTAAAAATAATTTACAGCTCAACATAAAGAAGACAAAAAATAAGGATTTCAAAAAGTCAAAAAGCTATAAGTCTACGTATTGATTCATTGAAAATACACATGTTAACCAACTGGCAGCAAAAATAAGTAGCTTCAGCTATGCATTGCATGTCATGTCTTCTTTTCTGAGCACTGATACCAACCTTACAGCTTACCACGTATTTGTAAATTCTCGTAGCATGTAGTATAATTTTCTGGGAAAACTCAGTTGAAGTGGACAGAATTTTTAAGCAACAAAAATCTTGTATTTCCAACATATTTCATCTAAAAAAGAGACATGAACAAATTAATATTTCAGAAGAAATGCATACTTTACAATCCCTATATATCTACGAGTGTACACGTTTCGCCCAAAGCCACTATGAATTATTACGTCAAAGGCAACTCACTAATGAACAAAAAATCAAAATCACGAATTCCCAAATGTTCAAGGAAACTCTCAAGAACTATTCATGTTACCATGCGGATTAGACCGTCAATGAGTTCCTTATCAGTTTTGCATAAATTCTTTTTTTTAATGTTAAGGATTGTATTTGCAAAATACGCAAAATATTGATATTGAGGTAATTGATTGATAATAGAAAAACATACAATTTGGATAGCTTGTCCCCAACTACTTGAAATAAGAAGTTTAACCAAAACAATTTTGAAAATTATTATTAATAAATTAAATATATATCCTATAGGGTATATATTATATGCTTTTCTGATATTGTGTGGTCGTCTAGATTTACCATATCTATTATTCGCCTGATTAACAGATGTTCTCGGTCTAGGAGCATGGGGATTATTGATTCGGGAGCCTTTAATGCACTAATTAGGTCGTGTAGGAGTTGTAGCTGTGATAAACAAAGGTCTCCATGTGTTTTCATTCTATACTACCTTCCCGGTAATCAAAGAAAAGCTGTGAGGTTACACCGTACAAATATACAGAAAAAAAATTTAGTGCAACTAAGGTTAAATAAATTATAGTTCAAGATATGATACGTATGTTAGTATAGTTATAGATATATACACAATTAATTTTGTACATACAATGTACATAATTTTCATACAATCAAGTCCAAAATAAAAGTAATATTCATAAACTTTCAATTAAATTTAAGATCGTATGCATTTTTTGCAATATTAAAAGCACCGATTGGAACCACTCGTCACTAAATGCGAGCATGTTAGCAAATTGATCTCCACCACTACGTGTATGTTGTTTTGGCCTTTAATATAGCTCATTCTAGCGTTTTATGCATGTTCATCGAATCGAGAGGCATTCACTGAATAGTACACTTCTACGTATCGACGTTAAACCAGCCCTCACAGATACCAAACCGATATTCAACTTTATCGATGTTATTTTCGGGCACAATAGAAATACTCTGTGATTTGAATAACAAGCGTCGCCTGATTTATCTATATAGTGTCGAAGCAATAAAAATATTAATTGAAAGGTGTAATTTTGTAATTATGTCGTATTATTTTCTCGAACTATAGAATTGCATATTTGTTAACTGAAACAAACGCACAAAATTATTTTGACGTAGAAGTCGTATGCTTAACAGTGATGATGCATAATACGATTTTATAAAGTAAAAGTTTATGATGCCCACGAAGCTATATTGGCCGAAGCTACATTGTATAGCGTATCTTCTACACCATAAATATCATTTATGCATATCCCTTGATTAATTTAGGTATTAGCACTGAATTTTTCTATGTTGTCTATTCTAGCTTTATATTGACAACAGACATTTGTAGAACTATTCCATGTGACATATAAACTGCACCACCTAGAAGGGGTGAGAATTTTTGGAGCAAATTTGGCAGAAACATTGGACTAGTCTAAGGTAACAATTGATTCAAATTTGATAAAGAAATCACTTCATCTTTTTGATTTTTCTTTAATAATGTGTTGGTCCGCCCCTATTTCTGATACACTCATTGACCCGCCTTGGCATTGATTCCAGCAGGTGATCAATGTTTTCTTGGGGTATGGCATCCCAAGCAGCCTGTACTTCATGCCGTAGAGCTTCTATTGTCAACGGTGGGCTCGGTAGATTCCTCAATCTTCTACCCATCATGTCCCACACGTGCTCAATGGGCGACAAAGCGGGAGATCTTGGCGCCAAGGCAAAAAAAATTAACATTGGCCTCTTCAAAGAAGCCAAGAGAAACCCTTGCTACGTGAGGTCGTGCATTATCTTGCTGGAAAAGTGGGTCTTCCAGCCCTAGAAGATATGGTTCTACCACTTCGTCAATGTAGCGCCGGCCGGTCATACTGCCCCGAATGAAGAGCAAGGGTGACCTACTGCCGTAAGCAATAGCACCCCATACCATCAATCCCACATCTCGGCGAACATGCCTCGCAATCGAAAAATCAGGATTGCGCCTTTCTCCACGTCTTCGTCTAACAGTCATCCGACCATCATGTATTCCTAAACAAAATCTCGATTCGTCACTAAAAACAACTCGATGCTACTCCAAGTTCCATTGAAGTCTTTCCGTGCACCAGGCCAAACGTTCCTGGCGATGTTGAGCAGTGAGAGGTAGCACAAGATGTGGGCGGTAAGACAGCAAGCCGAAGGATCTTATTCGACGATAAACTGTTCGCTAGCCTATCGGACGACCTTGTTCACCTAACCATTGATCAGCTATTGATCTAGTTGTAGAGAATCGGTCTCTCAAGGCCATTAGTCTTAAGCGGCGATCTTGACGTTCATTGGTTTGTCTTTGAGCCCCAGTGCCTCTTCTCCGACGTTCCACCCCATGTTCAGACCACGCTTGATAAACACGCATTATTGTTGAGTGGTGCCGTCCCAAACGGTTGCCGATTTCTCTAAACGAAAAACCTGCTTCTCGTAAACCAACAATCCGCCCTCGGTCAAAGTCACGCAACTGCTGGTAAACTTGAGGTCTTCCTCTTGGCATCATTAAACACTTGAAACACTTTAAACTAAAGAACGGGATCCGAAAAAGTGGAACAAATTCAAAAAATGACGATAATTTCTTGTCTATCACCACCTCTAAAAAATGACACAAACGTCAAAAATCCCATGACTACTTGATGATTGGGTTTCAAATTTTAATCAACTATTTCCCTGGACTAGTCCACTATTCCTGCCAAATTTGCTCCAAAAATTCCCACCCCTTCTAGGTGGTGCAGTTTATATGTCACTGAGTATATTTTACACAGTTACAATACGAACACAACTAACGCCGATATACTTCAAAAAGATAAAACTATGTACAAAATGCATAAAAAATAAAGAAAATGTGAAGAAAATTGTATAAGACGCAAAAGAGCGGTCATAGCAAAAGTTTGGTGAGAAAATGGAAGGAAGCGATCAAGGAAGCTCTAAGGTACTTTACCGGATATTACGAAGTCCAAAGGTAGAAAGAAAGAATCCACTGACCAAAATACCAGAACAAGGAACAAAAATACTAGTCATATGGAGAGAGTATGGACCCACTGCGCATAGAAGTAGAGGAAGAACAAAACCAAAAAGAAGAAGAAAAAGGAGAACACCGAGGACAGTAAGAGACGTCATAGCAACAGAAAAAATAAAAATCGGAGTAGAAGAGACAGCCAAAAAAATTAAAATAGGAATAAAACTCATACAGAAAATATTTCAGGAGATCCATGAGGACTGGAAGTGAGTCATAGTAGCACCTATTTACAATAAACTGAGAGAAAATGATAATCAGTAACAATTGGGGTATATCTCTATTATGTATACCTTATAATATTTTGGAAAGAATAATAAAAAAATAGATCAAGAAAACAATTACACCCCACTTTTTTGGACATCCAATCAGGATTTAAAGGAAACAGGTCAACCCAGGGTTGGAGCTTCGTATTTCGACAATTATCCGAAAAAAATATTGAACATAAACAGAAAAATATATACATGTGTAAGAGACTTGGGAAAGCCTTCGAACTGTACAAGGAGAAGACATATGGAGGGTGTTAAGAAAAAGATGAAGATGGCCCGACATAACAAGTTCTATTTATACCCTTGATAGAAGAGGGCTCGGGATAAGTAATTTGTTTTGGCATCATTTAATCAATTTTATTCCTATATGTTTATTTGATGTTTCTGAGTGTTTCAAATGACAATTATTGTCTTTATTTACATAAAATTTTTACATATTGCAACAATAAACATAAAAAACTTTTGTTATCAATTGCTGCGCCCCCTAAATGACGGAAAGAACTCCACCGCATTTTAAATACTGGCAATTTCATTCGCAGTAATTAAAATTTATACGTGTAAGTCTGCAATTAAGCCGTCGTTAGTGCAATTTTCGGAGGAATTTTCGAATTAGGGATTATGCTATCCCGCGCCGGCCATTGCGATACTTACTCATAATTATTGCTTTTAATGGCGTCGCAGATTAAAACAAACGCGACGAACGTACCTGCGATCCGTTTATTGGAAATAAAACAGCGTCGGCTTATCGATGCGGCGCAACGCAACGAAAAATGCATTTCGCGGCGTCCAAATTTCGATTTTTTCGCCCGCTCGGACTGTCCAACTTGTGTTTACAGATATACCGGCTTTCGAATAAATCAACACAATGTGGAACCTCGGGAGGCCTCGTATCTAATACAGTCAAGCACAAATGAACAATAAAGCACAATCCGGTTCGAACAATACGGATAACCCGACAGTTCGAGTAGCAGCCGCATGCATCGCTGCTTCAGAATAAATGATTTAGCTCAGTTCTGAAAATATGGAAAGTGGGTTGCCGTGTATTGGCTAGGGACTTAAAATCTATGGCGAGTCTTTCACGAAATAATAACAGTCTTTTTTATCTAGAATCTAGACCAGAAAGTCGCTCGGGAGCTTGTTAGTACATCGTCTTAAATTTAACATATAATAAAAAAACAACAATTATTTTTTTTACAATTTTTGTTCATATTTCCACATTAATTTTCAATTAATGTGGCACAATTAATATGCGTTTCGAACGAACATCGCGAGTCCATCAAAGCATTTTTATTTCATTAAAATGAAAATAAAATGCTAATGTAATATTTTCAATCTTACAGCGGCTATCAAGATCTCGCAAAAAACGGCCAATAGAAATTATACAGATCATGAAGTTTATAAAAATTAAATTTTATTAACATCGCGTTTGCACTATTAATTGTTTGCACCACGTTTGCATATTTATCCTAAATTGCCATTTACGAAGTCATGCATTACTGTAAACAATACAATGTAATACCTCGCACAAATTTAACGCCATACTCAGATGTTGGTGAAATTTCCATTTAACAAATAAATTATTCTCGCATGGCGGAACACTAAAATTGCAATTTCAATATTAAACTGAACGCCAAGAACTATCAGCGTAAAATTAAATGCATAATGAAGGGCCGTCGATAGTTTTTGCGTTACCGCGATGCATTAGATTTTTTGTTGCACAAAACAGGCCAGAAAAAGTAATTAATTTTATAATATACGGTTTGATATAAATAAATAAACGACGGCCATGTAAATGTCGGTTTTAAAATTATTTATGTAGATATAATCAGTGTCAGTGGATTGCCATATCCTGCATCCATTTTCAAATAAAACCATCAAAATTATTTATGTTGCGTGATGACGATAACAGTAATGAGTTTTATCGTTTGTGCTGAATGTTGATATTTGTACCTTTAGCAGAAGTGACATTTATGTCTGTCCGCTTTAGTGTTTTGCACTACCATTACGTATTTCGAGTTCGTTTACTATGCATTACAATTTATGATTGACACTTATTGTTTTTAACGTATATTTTACTTGTAAATGTAAATTGCATTATGTATTACTTTACATATGAATTATTTATGTCAAAATAAGAAAGTTTTTTATTTGTGTAGGTTTAAAAAAAATAATAAAGTTAAACGCATTCAAAATAATCTAAGTTTTTTTAGTGTAATTCTGAAGTTTCTATATTTGCACATACTCGAAAATGTAATAATGCTTGTTAAACAATCTACCCCTCAATGTACAGTTAATGCGAATATTATAAAATTGGAAATCAGGAACTATATTCTACCGTAAAATATAAATAAAAGCTCAAGATTAATTTTAAATATTAACAAATCGCCTACTAATTTTAGATATAAACAAAAATTAAACAATTCTCAGTTCCTTAGAAGTTGCAAAACCATTAACTTTATCAGATACTGTTATGCTCTGAAATATTAAAACAGTGGTGACTTTCATCCCACTCCGGACAGAAATAAATCTGAAATAAAATGTCGATGTAACCAAGTAAATTAAAAAGTATAAATTATTCCTTTATCCCAGCGCAGTCGCCACACTAACCCACATTTTATTCGACGAAACCATTAGCAAAAATTAAACCCGAGAACGGAAAAAAAGATCGTTTCGGTTAATATCGAATATATTTCCCGCGGCCTCGACACCGAACTAGGTTTTTTCGATCCATTAAAAGTATTTGAACTTTAACTTTTAAGCCCCTCTAAGATATTCTGGATGCAGCATGTTGTTAATTTATGGCATGTGTACTGTAATGGAGACAGCAGTTTCGCAAGAACGTGTGGACAGTCGCCAGAAGAGCTTTACTCTTAGTAATTACAATAAATGTGCAGCGACGTGCATTACGGAGGAACTTTTCAAGAGAATAAATATATTTGGGTCATTTATTTCAATCCTGAAACAGTGTACTTTCGGTGCGACAGATAACAAAGACGTCTGAAGTTTGTCTCGTATCGTCGAACTGGGTTAATTTAAACTTGTTTCGAGTTGAATGCCACGTTTATTGCGAAAAAAATATGTAAATAAATGAGATTAGTTATTTTAATTGCAAAGTCGAATGGATATATTGAGGTCGTTTATTTCAATGTTGAAAGGGCGCACTTTCGCAGCGACGTAATAAAGACGCTTAAAGTACGTCTCGTGTCATCGAACTTAGTTAATTCGGAGTTGTATCAAGTTGAACTAGATTTTACTACAAAATACATAGGTACATGAATGTTAAATGCACAGTTGAGTTATTTTAATTATGGACATAAACTAAATCAAATCAATAATAACCTGATCAGTTCCTCCATCCTGCTTGCTTCTACAATAGCGTCGGCAGCTTGTGAACATTGTTTAATTTAACTTATTTAAAAAATCAATTTGTACTATCTTTACAAATCGTTCGATTTTTAATTACAACGACAGTCGATTCAAATCGGACAAATTAGCAACTTCGTCGAATTTATTCTCCAAAAGTAAGTGGCTTCTGCTGCAACCACGAAGACTTTGCAGAAAGTAATACAATACAAATTAAAAATATTATAGTAACTCTTCTGCTATGCATAATGTCATAATCAGAAAGCAGGCAAGTTGGAATGATCAATGATCGGCCATACTGCCAGATGCACATTTCTGAACTCTAGCTGTTTAGTTCTATGAAGGAAAGTCTTTAAGCACAATAATTTGAAGCGACAGACGAGGTGAAAATGGTTGTGAAAAAGTCAGTACACCTGATTTTTTTTTCAAGGAGTATTAGCAAATACGTTTATAAATAAATAGCCCTTGTAAATAACGATAACAACTACCATTTAAATAAACGTAGACTACTTCCAACTGCGTTAAAACGACGGAATATACTGAGAATTTTGGATCCTTTACCAGGCTAGTGTATTTTATTTTTCCGGTGTTGGGGACATTGTCATTCTTCCAAACCTAACCTTGACAAAATTCCCTAAATTTTAAAATTTTATCTCTTATGTAAAAAGGAATTATGAAGTACAAAATAGAAAAAATAGTATAACACACTCGTTCAGAAAGCTCTTCCAGAACTTATTTGTTCCTACACTCACCGCTACGCGGCTCGTTTCGGAATTTCAAACGCTGGCTTGAATGCTTTCTCGAACTTGTATTTTAATATACTATTTACATATTTCTGTCATTTCGGTAACACTATTCACAGAACACGTTAAAGATTTTGCGAAAATGTTCACCTTTAAAAAATTATAATTGTGGTGCTAATTAACTTTTGGAAATGTCACGCTTTCAAATACGAAAATAATTACTTTCAATTATGATTGAAGAAGTTAATTTTAGAATGAAAAGTAACCGGAATCATTCGTCCAGTTTGCGTTAAATTCGCCAAGAAAAATAAAACATTCCATCAAAAAGTCGCTTGCAATGATGAATGTAAGCGATCATCGTAATGCGTAACCCTTATTTTGAATTAGCATAGAGGACGGGATCCTTTTTTCAAACTCTTACAGCTACCCTCTTCAAACGAAGATCTTGGTTTGCGTCTACTCGATTTAGTGCTATTAATATTTATAGGTTGTATAGTAATATACGAAAAATTGCCACACGAATATAACACACGAGGAACTGCAGTTTCGTGTACTAAGAAACTATTTGCAAATGGGCGTTATACGTACATATATGAACCACAATATCATTTTGCAATTTTCTGAGCTTATCAGTAAGAAATACCAAAAGCATTAGTAAAAATACTTAATAATTATCTAAAACTCGTATTTTTTTTACTTCCAACTAGTCACACATAAAATGAACAAAGCAATGAGGTTCATAAATACGTTATGTAAAATACATC
Source organism: Geotrupes spiniger (assembly GCA_959613385.1). NCBI lineage: Eukaryota > Metazoa > Arthropoda > Insecta > Coleoptera > Geotrupidae > Geotrupes > Geotrupes spiniger. The sequence continues at coordinate 11,481,833 of OY390737.1, read as the reverse complement.
TATTTCGCGTTAAAATATATGATTTATAATTTAATAAATGCAGATTATTTACATGCAAAATTTTGAACATATTTTTAAAATATTTTGTCTGGGTAAAATATTTAGCAGAGAGTTTAAATATCGGGCATTGAATGCAATAACAACGCTGCGTAAATTTGCAATTATTCTGCTGAATATGCGAAACAATATTTGCCATATGCAGTTGCTTTTGTCAAACAACAGTGTTCGGTTTATTTGGTTACAAATCGCTGAAATAAAGCACATTTGTTTAAATTAATTACACCGTATGAATAATTACGTGACACGTATTACATTTTATGTTATGTCCTAATGCCCAATAAGCCGCTGCAATTAAAGTTTTAATAACCTGGCGTTTCGCGAGTAAATTTTTACGCAATCGACCATCAAATCGAGAGATACACATTTCTCCGTATGAACGACATGTGATATACATTTTTTTGCCCTTTTCGCAGCGGGAAATTTCATATTTACACCGTACGTTTGTATATTGTGGGCAATCCTTATTGAGTGGTTGCCATATCTCACAGCGATGTACAATCGACCTATTTTGGGCCCCTCAAATATATCTCGAGCCATATCACGATACGCTTCCCCGTCGTTTCAAATTCGAAATGCATGGAACAGAAAGCATTTCGCAAGCAAAGCAATATCCATCCAAGATCGAAAAAAAATACGTAACGGTTTCATTCTTCGTGTGTTCTCGAGTTTTTGTCAAATTTCCTATATATTTCATATTTTTATTTTGAAATTACCTGTTTATAAGTAAATATACCATTCAGTTGTAATAAATTTATGATTTCAATGCACAAATTGGAGTAAATATATATTTAATGTTATTGGAAATATCCTAGGATAGTAATTAATTTCATGTAGGTTATATATATTTAAACAAGTAAAACCAATTAACCCAGCAATTAAACTTTGATTTACGCTATGTAATTTAAATGTATTATTATAATTATGACAAAGAGCAATTGTACATACATACATGCACTTCCTGAAAAATTCCTGGTTTTCTTCATACGTTTTGGTGACTGATACCAATTTAAATCGACAAGGAGTGATAGGAAGTTGAGTACCATATAAGTCTCGCACATCACAATAATCATAAACTAGGAAGAAACATAATAAATAATTTGAATTACGACTACTAAGACTTGTGAATTATTTTATAAACAAAACGGTTCTACGAACTTTCAGTGATTTCAGTGTAGGTTCTTGTAACGTGGTTCTGTAACCATACGACAGAATGACAACCCACATACATACATCAGAAGAATAACTCAGTTAATCGACTAATAAAAATACTATAGCTTCTTCATATAATCAACAAGAGATTGTAGATTGAATATTTAAAGATTTATTCCACACTTTATACTTTTTGAGGTTGTAACCTGAAACATACGTCAGCGATCTTCTTGTACGCCAACGTTTCCGCCTTGGTTTTCTTATTCAACCATATTGTTATTCGAGAAACTTTTTTTAAAAAATGATAATGCAATAAAAATCCAATAATAAATCCATGGAGACTAGTTTTACTAAAAAAAATCCCATCGATTGTTTCACATCTAAGGTTCTTATAAGTCGCGTAAAGCGCCTCCTGAAAATGGGTTATTAAAGTACGTCTCACAGACGGAGCCGAACATAAACACTAATTGCAAACATTTTTGGAATTTCATTTCGAGACGCAGCGGCGGTCACGGTATTCCTCCTGTTGTTAGAAGTGGTTGGCCTCGGGGGGGCATTCGAAGTTGGAAATCTATTTGCATATTGCAAGTCTGTATGGATTAATTGCGAAAACGCTTAGCAACATAATATGTACCATTAAGCATTAAGTCTTCATTTAAACAGTTAATAATTGCATGTTCGACATAAAATATGAATTCAATTTTTATACTAAACACCATATCAGAGATTCTTTAAAAAAATCGTCATTTATTATACATTTAATTACATAATGGCATCTCGGCTCGAAGACCTGTCGTTTCAAACGTAGTTATATAAATATATATATGTATATAAAGATTTTTTTAATTAGGATCACTAATTGTAACCACTCTACTTCTCATACTTCGCAGATTCTCAATATCCAATGGTAAGTTTATTGCTTTATTTTTAATAGGAAGAAGATAATACGAAATATTTTCACAAAAGCCAGCCATTCGACAAGATAAATACTTTCTTATCATTCTTATTATTTCTTGCGATGTAAGTAAAGTTCACACGTTCGCCTAAGCAACTGCCTAATGTTCGTTGTTGTGGACTGTTCCCTCGGTCGTGAAATTGCAAATTCTATGTAACTGTCACCTCTAACGTTAAGTCGGATAACACTGTAGAAAGGGGTCCCTTTGTCTTAGCGCGTTTTACACTGAAAACATTATTTCTCACCTATGACTTCTAACCTGTGTTCTTGTGGATCGTCTGTATTTGGTAATTCTAAGTTACCTACCATAACTTTTCCTCGCTCCCCCTTTGTATTTCTCACCAAGCTGGTCTTGTTGTTATGTCCATTGTTGCATTATTTTGCCTTTTGATAAAATGTTCGTAATTCTTTGTTTCTAAAATTTTCTTCTGCGAGTATCAATCTTATATCATCTTATTCCCGGTTCCTCCTTACATCCAATTCTCGTCTTAACTTAATATCGACATCCTCGCGTTCTTTCGTGATGATTCTTAGCATCGACTCATCCGGGTTTGATCTTGGACGAATTATTTGTTTCATTGTTGGCTTCAGCTTAATTTTATTGCTATTTCTATATTCTACATCTTTTCTTTTCTGATCTGGAGTTTTTAATGTATGTGCGTAGTTCGATTTGTCGACATTTAATTCAACTGGCTACTTGAATTAAATTTGGAAACTCATTTTATTTTATTAAATGCTGTAAATTGTTCTAAAAAGTGTATTTATTTTATCAAAAGTTATCAAAAGTTTAATCGATTATCGATTATTTGCTGACAATGTGTTAACAATTATCCAAACAACCGCCCTACTCATGTAATGGACTTATGAGGATACTTGACAAATATTCAATTAAAACCAGGTGTAACTTTTCTTTAAATTAAGTGGATACTCTTACATCATCTGCTTGTACTTCACTGCGTAACGTTAGACCCAGGGCATTTATAGCGATATCATTATTTTTATTTTCGGATAATTGTTCGATGTATATTTTGCAAAAATTATCATTTCATGCCATAAACAATTAACTTGAACGATTAATTAATTAATTATATGGTATAGCTCCGATAAATAATTTAACGATGATTCATAAGAATTATTTATGCTTTACGAATTAGTCATATATTTGTATTATTCTATATTTAGTGGTCTTGTTGCTAGTTTATTTGTTCCAACGTAAACTATTCACAATAACCATAAAACAGACCATCTTTTGCATTTATAAAAGCCCGTGCGAAACTTTCCAGACTTTCGCATGCTGAGTGAAGAATCGGTGGCCTAGTTTGCCCACATTTATATACATTTAAAATCAAGAAACGGCGAGGACCAAAGCAACGAAAAAATAGGTACAACGTCGTTTAAAGTTTAAAACACCTGCAGGGGCGCTTTCATCTATGTTACCTTGTTCCCTGCTCGCGTACGTGCAGGCCAAAGCCGAAGATTTAAAGCTGTAGACAAAGCTATTGGCCACTACGAACGCCGTGCAGATTTTCTCTATGTGAGTATTTGCGCAATTCAAAGTGAAAAATCTAATTCGCAAACGCTTTTAGCCCAAATACATCGACAGCTTTCAATGAAATTATTCGTAAACAAAGCATGTTCATTTCCTAATTCCAACAAGCAATACAACATAATTACGCAAACATTAACTTATTTATTTCGTCGACATGAACGAGCCGGAATTGATTTAGAGAACCCAAATATATGTATTTTCAAAATAGATTTTTACGACATAATTCATAGCTAAGTCATAATTCACCTGCAAATGCAATGCAGAAATTACAATTTATTTTAAAGTTAGAATGCGCGCAAGCAGTGCCTTTTTTTCTATTTGCTGTTTTATTTATTTTATTATATATTTATATATTTCGGTAATAAATCAACTAGAAAATACAAATTGTTAAACGGCATAGGCAATTTATAATTTGATATATCGGCGATAAAAGTCACGCCATCTGACGGCCGTTAAAAAAGGCCGTAATTTAAAAAAAAAAACAGCGCCGACTGTCGGGATGTTTATCGACACGAGGACGAACTGGAAAGTTTTCTTGTTATACAAGCATGTTATAGAATAAAGGTGGACGAAAAAGAGACGGACGCGAAAGGAAAATAAAACCGAAAGTTCGCATGTCAGTTTGTTCTTTGAGTTCCAATTCGCCCGGGCAATATCCGATATCACCGTCGCCGGCCTTCACTTCTCGAATCAATGAATGTCACTTCTTTTTAGAGAAAACATATTTCCTCGGCCATATCTGCCGATTTTATTCATCCTGCAAGGGTATAATTCGGGTCATTTCTTGTGCGCCTTTTTCTCTTTATTGTTTGCTGGGCGAATTTTTCGCTACATTAATTATTCGTTATGAGTTTTTCTTAAAATAAAAAGTTTTATACACGCATTTTTTTATTCGTGCATTCGGTGATTCGAACTTTTTTTAGTTTTAATACCTCCGGAGCGAAAACAGTTTTGAGAGAAAGTCCCATTGCGTTATTCTAAACTGCATTCAAATTGCATTGTTCACCAGATAATAAAAGAATCAAAGCGTCCCCAATCGCCCTACTGGGGGCAAAGTATATCTAGCATTTTCTCTATTGTATTGTCTGTGTGCGAGTAACTACTAACTAAGTTAGTAGATCGGAGTTTGTTTTGGGATAGAAAATTATCACGTTGGTATGCATTATGTAATAGCTGCCGATTTGACGACAAGGGTTTTACATTAAAATTTACATTAAAATGACACAAAAACTCATTCCAAACCAAATCAAATTCAACCCAACCCTATCCAAATGAAAATATTTGTGGTTCTAGTTCAATTGACTACGACGGAAAACTAATTTCAAAGTCAAACAAAGCAATAATTACATAAACCAAACAAACTTAAATCAACGCAAAACAAACCATATTTAACCCAACCCAATTCAAATAAAAATGTTTGTGTTTCTACTTAGAAAATCAAACAAAGCAAAATAACCACGGAAACCAACCAAAACGACACACAACTCAACCCAAACCACACCAAATTCGACACAATAACGTCACATTTTCTACTACTACTACTAGGTAAGGAATGTACCAAGCTTCAGATTTTTTTTTGAGCAAAACTACGCTACAAACGATATCAATTTTGAAAAATTTGAAGGACATTATAATGTGAACTTTTCCCTTGTCCTTGGATATGTTCCTCATATTTTGTGTTCGGGCTAATTTATCGACAATATACAGCAATTTGAAGTTCGCCTGGGGTAACTGGTGGATAGATTGATTAGTCCAATAAAGGAGGAGGAACTTAGAAATGTGCATGTGGAACGTTAGAAGAACACTGTACAGAACCATAAGACGGAAGATATTTCAACAGAAACTGCAACGATGCAAAGTTGACATTGTGGCAATCTATGAAATATGATGGTCAGGAACATGCGTCACGCAGGGTAAAGAGTGTGACGTATAGTAACAGCTGTAACTCACAGCGCCATGAGTTCGGTACTGGATTCATTATGTCGGAGACAATGAAGCAAATTGTCTCGGTCTGAAGACCGTGAGTTAACGACTCTGCGTGCTATGTATAAATGGAAGATTCTTCAACATAAACTTCGTAAATATACACGCTCCAACCGGAGAGAGGAAGGAGATGAAAAGAACGGGTTCTACGAAGATCTGAATAATGCAGTACGGCGAACGATAAAAAAATGAATCATTGAAAATGAACGTCAAAATCGAAAAGAAACTTTGTTACCAAGAATAAATTGGTAAATATAAATATAGATAAAATGTCACAACAAACGACAATGGTGCCAGACTTATCAGACTAACGACAGCAATAAACATGCAAACACAGCAAATTCTACCAAAAACTGAATAAATCGAGGAAAGCCTTCAAGCCAAGAACAAATATCAAGGACAGGGAAAGAAACCTATTAAATGATAGGGGGGACAACTTCCAAAACAAGGAAGTTGTCCCCTCGAACGATCAACAATGGACGAAGTAGCTAACGCCATCAACAAGTTAAAGAGCAACAAAACCCCTAGCAGAGATGGTGTCTTCGCTGAATTATTTAAGCGTGGAGGGAACTTATAGAGTACATGCATAACAGCCTTTGTAAAATCTGGCACCAAGAGAAAGTCGTAGAAGAATGGTTTGTGGAACCACTTCTTAAAAAAGATACATGATCCTGTCAAATATTTTGCATGAACGACTCAAGCCATTTTCTGAAACCCTCCTCGGGGAATACCGGTCGGGATTCTGGCCTAACCGTTCCACTGCAAACCAGATTTTCACGTCAAGAGATTATAACATCGACGTGCATTATCTCTTCGTCGATTTCAAAGCTGGATATGACAATAACTTTAGGCCGAAAGTCTACGAAACCATGAAAGAACTGGAATCCTACGATTAAGACCATGTCGGCGATTAAAATCCAGAGCAACATATCAAAACCGTTTAAAATACACAAGGAGGAGGAGATGCGCTGGCGGGTCAACTATTCAATATACTCTAGAAAATCATCAGAGACACTAACCTGGAAATCTAGGACCGATCTTCACAAAGTTGCTTCAACCACTCGCATATGCAAATGACTCTAACTACTAGGAACACTACGAAAATACTTCGCGATCCGGTGTCCGCGGCGGGGAGATGGGACTGCTAGTAAATAGGTGACAGACACAGTACATGCAAGCGACCTCTCACGCCCGAGCTGGCCATGCAGTTAGCAATCTAACCATCGACAAATACTGTTTTGAATCGGTGGAGGAATTTTTGTACCTAGGCACTCAAATGGGCCCGAATAACAATATCCAGGACGAAATAAAGCGACTGTGGCATGCGAATCTACAAGACATTGATTGGTTTAGTCGCGTGAGCCATCTCTAAAACCGGCGAAGGATCCCTGCTCGCCTTCAAATGATGCTGAGGAAATTTTTCGGGGTAGCATGTGAGGATAGACTGTGGAGACGTAGATACAACTTCGAATTATACAACCTCTACAAAGACACAGCGGAGGGGAGAGACATTGTTACGGTCATCAAGCTGAGTCGACTACGCTAGGCAGGACACGTAGCCAGAGCCAACGAAATAGAAGAAAGTGCTGCACTCAGAACTAGTGCGAAACAGAAAAATAGGCAGGCCAAAGCTAAGGTAGGTTGATTCAGGATGCTATGAGTATAGAAGCCTCAAATTTGAGGACTAAAGAGCAAGATCGGGCAGAATGTCGGAAGCAATTCTTGTAGGGCTGTAACACTGATCATAATGATGGTGATACAGCAACGTAGGCGTAGCAAACATAGACACCATATGCCGCATAGAGATCGTTCACTAAATCTACTGGAATGTAGCAATCCGCGAGTGCATCAGTTGAATTTTTCGAATACTCTGAAACTGTTTCTATCAACTGTCGAGCTGTTATTCCTATATTTATTTTAATATGTATTTGAAACAACTTTATTTAATTTATTTTACAATTTATATAATGCTATTCTTATTTTTTTATTAAATATATTATTATTTATATTTATACTAGTGATGGGCATAATCGAGATATTTCAATAATCGATTATTAGTAATCGATATAATTTAATAATCGACTAATATTAGTAGTTAAAATTAGTAGTAGTCGTACTAATACTAATTAATGCACCGTACAACATAATCGTTCTAATACCACTAACATTGTTTTCTAAAGCCGTGCAACAATTTACATCGAAACAACCTATCGTCTAAAAATTTAGATCAAATTATATTCCTTAATACCACATTCTTATAAATTTGTTTTTATTAATTTTTATTATTATTGTTTAATCTAGAGTTATTAATTTATTATATAGGTACCTTCGTTTTTATTGAGAATTATACTTTTGTTGTTATTTGCTCATATTTTTTATATATTATTGTGGCAGTTTATAAATATTATTGTAAATTTTGAAGCGTTTTATTTACTAACGCAATATCATCAACACGATTATACTTATTTAAATTATTGTATTCTTCAATCCGACAATGACAATCGGTCGAGACTACAAAAAATAATTGAAAGAGAAGCTTCGCTTAGCGATACGACTAATTAGTTGCCACAATCGAACGAGTCCAATGTTAAAATAAAATATCTCGAACCTGCAACTACTATTAATATTTAGTGGTGGGGTTAAAATATATCGAGATATCGGCCTTCTCGGTCCGCTGCCACACGTTCCGTGATCGACGTACGACTACTAATTTAGTACTACTAATTTTCAGAGTGCATAGTCGATTATCTCGAGAGATTTTAATAATCGACTAATTCGTGTATCGCATCTCGATTATTCCCATCACTAATTTATACAAGATAATTTTCCCTATGATACTGATATTGAAAATAGTCAAAATGTGCTTTGGATCAAAGCACGTGGCCGTAATTGATTACATAGTAGATTATTTACTTGTCTCTAGTTTAATGGTTATTATTGTTAACTGTACTTGTTCTTTATTATACTGCGTGTATTTAATTCTTTATGCAATACTATGTCATGTTACATTGTAAACGTTTCCAGTTCGAAATCGATATTAGGTAGGCAAGAGGAAACGATTATAGTTTGAGGTAGGGCATACATTGAGGAATGGGGCAGCATATCTACGAAAATGCACGGGATAATGGTGCAAGCGAGGACGACGGTGGGAACCGACGGCTGACGTCGAGATGGTCGCAGACACTCGAATCACATCATTAACGGGACGTATCATATTGCGGCGCTCTCCCCGTCTGTCTGTCTCTGTACGGCGATCATTAACGGAACAATGCTTAACTAACTTCAATCTTGCTCCTCTTGCTCTAGTATCATTTGTCTGCTCTTATTGCAGTTGTTTAACTTTTGGAAACTGAAGTCCGCCCGGTAATAGCGCGGTATCGTATTGTTGAACCCGCTCCCATTGCAAAACATTTCGGGCGGTCAAGGGCGAACGGCGAATACAAAACAACAAATAAGCACGACCCGATCTTGGCGTCGAGATCGCCGTAATCTAGAATTCTAATTCATGTCGACGGAGACAATAGCCTATATACAAAAAGGGAGAATACGTTGTTCCAAATTAAACTGTAAATGTACTATCTAATGTAGGGTTCGACGTTCTCACAGTCTTTTCGGCTCTTGTCTGATGCCGAGCATTGCATTATACAAGGGATGGTTTTATTTCATAAATTTTTCTATCAAAACAAGGCACATATCAAACAGTTTTAATGTTACTCCGTGAATTGCACGGTTGTTTGTAAAGCGTTACAAGCTATTCCTTTACACAGAGTCATTATTTTCTAACTCTTCAATGTTATTTTTTTGTAAGAAAGCAGATGCTATGAGAACCATTTACAAGTGGGAAGCATATAGAGAAACGAAAAGAATGATATAAAGAATGATACGTTATCAGTCTTCTCAATCGCCATAATTAGGAACATTGTAATAACTGAAATTGAAAAATAGAAGACGTTTGCTTGTATGTACGTAAAATAACAACCATATTATAAAACTGTATAGAAATTGTGTTGGATATGCAGAAAGAAACCAATATATAATGATTAACGCTTTAATTATATTCATTCGTTTGATAAATGTAGCCTATAATAATTGCCAATACTAAAAATAGCATCAAAGATGCATATTAAATAATAATCTTCAAGCGGTCATTAAAATGCACGGATAACTTTAAAGTTGACGTATTTTCTAGATGCACAGCACAACGGAAACTCTAATTAAATTATTCCCAATTCAGTTCTAAACTGTTGATTCAATAATCTGATAATCTAAAGACAGAGATGCAACAAGCTCATTATATGTACACAGCGCAACAGTCCATGTTTAAAAAATAAGAGCGCTTGGCAAGATACTCTGATAACAGATTCGGAATACTTGCCAAAAGGATTTCTATGATGCATACGTATGTACGAACGTTACCTAAGTGAAATGTAATTTGTACAGTATTTGTTTTCGTCCTGGATAAGTATAAATAAATGGTCCGTGATGAGATTTCAAATTCGTTTTGAGAAGCTGCACACTTTATGAGTTCTTTGATGGATTAGTAAACGAGTTTCGTTTTAATTAAATATTTTGGCTCGTACATTAATTTAAAATATTATATTATAATATTATTATTTATAAATGTATTCACCTTTCTATAATTAGTTTTTCAGATGAAACCAGTTTCATTTAATTTTACAACAATAGAAGATAGTGTGGGTGCATAGAATACCAATCAATAGCATGAGCACGGAATTACGTAACTGAATGAACATTATACACCTATTTAAGGCAATCGCAATCGCAACAGAAAATATAAATTATAAAAATAGTCGCAACGTACACTTCAAATATATAGTAGTACAGGCCCAATTGGTAGCAAGATGGGAAGCCTAAGGAAAAGATGATGCGACAATGCGATTAAAGATAGAACTATAAACGTCTATAACTGGAATGTTTATTTTAGGTTCCTTATAAAGTTCTGCCAATTTTCTGTATGTGCTTGTAATCCAAACCTTATTTATTTTTCCTATATACATAGCTATTAGGATACTAAGGAAGATATTCCTTTCCCATCTCGCCAGCAATTATTAACGAAAAATGTGTTAAGCCACATTTTTCGTTCCCCATTGCTATTACAGGATTATATTCCAAGTATCTATATTCAGTGTCCTTTTTCGTTTGCCTTGTCGTTTCCATTTTACTCCGTCCATATTCCGAGGCTGGGTGCTAGGATTTTTTGCAATAAGTTTTTTACATAGGGCGGGGAAGTGGCCCACCGCTAAAACCCTCCTCCTTTACCCGGGCTTGGGACCGGCAGTGACAACTGTTAGGGTACTCAATTCACCCTTCAGTTGCCCCAGGCGGAGTTGATAACTTCTTCTTCCCTGATTTTTTTGCTTAAGATCATATAGATTAATCTGTATCCCCCCCCCCTATGTTTATGTCTCCCTTCCCTATCACCATTACCTTCGTTTTCTCTGCGTTCATTCTTAAGTTTCTATCTAGTAACACACTTTCTGATATTTCTATGATTTCTATAATCTTATATCCTACTTTTACATCCTTTATGATATCATCCATAACTATGTTAAATAAGACTGGACTTTGCGCTCCTTGTCTTAAAAACCCTCCTTAGTTATAAATCCTCCATGTTCCCTGTCCTTACATAAATCCTAAAGTATTCTTTATCATTATGCATCGCTGTATTGAATATCTTGTCATTGGGATGTTTATTTATCAATTGTTTTATAGAGCATATATGGTCTTGTGCCCTCTAATTATATTTCATTATCCTTTTTCTCACCATCCTTCCATATATTCCCGATATCATTATAGTAATGCATCAATAGTTGGTCCCAGCTCCCAGTCTTTTGGTATCTACTCTTCATGCGATGCCTTTCTATTTCAATCTTGTAAATATTTCCCGACTTTTGACCACCAAATTATTAACTATTTCTACAGTTATTCTAACATAAGCAGCAGATGCTTTTTGTCTTTTTAGCATTGCTTCCACTATTTCACTATGTTATATATAATAACATATGATACTTCCGTGAAACGTACGACAAGTGATTTCTGTTGTTGCACTTGTACCGCTAATAAGCAGAGGAACTTTTACCGCTGAATGTGTACACATTTCAAATTTTGTAGGCGGCGACGGGAAATTTAACGCCGCGGTAAAACTCGCCAAGTGTGTAACCGCACTTACACATTTAGGGGTAAAAGAGCCTCTGCCTTAATCCAGATACATTTTATACAATTTGGCGTAAAAATATACACAAAAGTGCAACACCACACCTCAAGAGCTTCACACTATTTTAGTCCCAGCAACGCTAATTGTACAATATTACCCTTTGGAAATAACGCAGTTTTCGACCGTCAAGAAAACAATGATATTTATTTTTTTTTCTTACTTCCAATAGTCAGAATACACTATTTTAGTCCCAGCAACGCTAATTGAACAATTTGTCGCGGTTTCTAGAAAATTTTTTTTGAAAAAACCACTTTTTATATACAAAGGGGGTAGGTACCCTTATGAAATAACGCAGTTTTCGACCGTCGAAAAAACAATGATATTTATTTTTTTTCTTACTTCCAATAGTCAGAATACACTATTTTAGTAACCGCAACGCTAATTGAACAATTTTTCGCGGTTTCTAGAAAATTTTTTTTGAAAAAATCACTTTTTTTATACAAAGGGGTACCCTTAAGAAATAACGCAGTTTTCGACCGTCAAAAAAACAATGATATTTATTTTTTTCTTACTTCCAATAGTCAGAATACACTACTTTAGTCCCAGCAACGCTAATTGAACAATTTTTCGCGGTTTCTAGAATTTTTTTTTTTGAAAAAATCACTTTTTTTATACAAAGGGGGTACCCTTAAGAAATAACGCAGTTTTCGACCGTCAAAAAAACAATGATATTTATTTTTTTTCTTACTTCCAATAGTCAGAATACACTATTTTAGTCCCCGCAACTCTAATTGAACAATTTTTCGCGTTTTCAAGAAAAATTCTTTTGAAAAAATCACTTTTTTATTCAAAGGGGGTACCCTTAAGAAATAACGCAGTTGTCGACAGTCAAAAAACAATGATATTTATTTTTTTCTTACTTCCAATAGTCAGAATACACTACCTTAGTCCCAGCAACGCTAATTGAACAAGTTTTCGCGGTTTCTAGAAAATATTTTTTGAAAAAATCACTTTTTTTATACAAAGGGGGTACCCTTAAGAAATAACGCAGTTATCGACCGTCGAAAAACAATGATATTTATTTTTTTTCTTACTTCCAATAGTCAGAATACAATACTTTAGTCCCAGCAACGCTAATTGAACAATTTTTCGCGGTTTATAGAAAATTTTTTTTGAAAAAATCACTTTTTTTATACAAAGGGGGTACGCTTTAGAAATAACGCAGTTTTCGACCGTCAAAACAACAATGATATTTATTGTTTTTCTTACTTCCGATAGTCAGAATACACTATTTTAGTCCCCGCAACGCTAATTGAACAATTTTTCGCGGCTTCTAGAATTTTTTTTTGAAAAAATCACTTTTTTTATACAAAGGGGGTACCCTTAAGAAATAACGCAGTTTTCGACCGTCAAGGAAACAATGATATTTATTTTTTTTCTTACTTCCAATAGTCAGAATACACTACTTTAGTCCCAGTAACGCTAATTGAACAATTTTTTGCGGTTTCTAGAATTTTTTTTTGAAAAAATCACTTTTTTTATACAAAGGGGGTACCCTTAAGAAATAACGCAGTTTTCGACCGTCAAAAAAACAATGATATTTATTTTTTTTCTTACTTCCAATAGTCAGAATACACTACTTTAGTCCCAGCAACGCTAATTGAACAATTTTTGCGCGGTTTCTAGAAAAATTTTTTTGAAAAAATTACTTTTTTTTATACAAAGGGGATACCCTTAAGAAATAACGCAGTTTTCGACCGTCAAAAAAACAATGATATTTTTTTTTCTTACTTCCAATAGTCTGAATACACTACTTTAGTCCCAGCAACGCTAATTGAACAATTTTTCGCGGTTTATAGAAATTTTTTTTTGAAAAAATCACTTTTTTTATACAAATGGGGTACAATTTAGAAATAACGCAGTTTTCGACCGTCAAAAAAACAATGATATTTATTTTTTTTCTTACTTCCGATAGTCAGAATACACTATTTTAGTCCCCGCAACCCTAATTGAACAATTTTTCGCGGTTTCAAGAAAATTTTTTTGAAAAAATCACTTTTTTTATACAAAGGGGGTACCCTTAAGAAATAACGTATTTTTCGACCGTCAAAAAAACAATGATATTTATTTTTTTTCTTACTCCCAATAGTCAGAATACACTATTTTAGTCCCCGCAACGCTAATTGAAAATCACTTTTTTTATACAAAGGGGGTACCCTTAAGAAATAACTCAGTTTTCGACCGTCAAAAAAACAATGATATTTATTTTTCTTCTTACTTCCAATAGTCGGAATACACTATTTTAGTCCCAGCAACGTTAATTGAACAATTTGTCGCGGTTTCTAGAAATATTTTTTTGAAAAAACCACTTTTTTTATACAAAGGGGGTACCCTTATGAAATAACGCAGTTTTCGACCGTCAAAAAAACAATGATATTTATTTTTTTTCTTACTTCCAATAGTCAGAATACACTATTTTAGTCCCCGCAACGCTAATTGAAAATCACTTTTTTTATACAAAGGGGGTACCCTTAAGAAATAACTCAGTTTTCGACCGTCAAAAAAACAATGATATTTATTTTTTTTCTTACTTCCAATAGTCGGAATACACTATTTTAGTCCCAGCAACGTTAATTGAACAATTTGTCGCGGTTTCTAGAAATATTTTTTTGAAAAAACTACTTTTTTTATACAAAGGGGGTACCCTTATGAAATAACGCAGTTTTCGACCGTCAAAAAAACAATGATATTTATTTTTTTTCTTACTTCCAATAGTCAGAATACAATACTTTAGTCCCAGCAACGCTAATTGAACAATTTTTCGCGGTTTATAGAAAATTTTTTTTGAAAAAATCACTTTTTTTATACAAAGGGGGTAGTACCCTTTAGAAATAACGCAGTTTTCGACCGTCAAAACAACAATGATATTTATTGTTTTTCTTACTTCCGATAGTCAGAATACACTATTTTAGTCCCCGCAACGCTAATTGAACAATTTTTCGCGGCTTCTAGAATTTTTTTTTGAAAAAATCACTTTTTTTATACAAAGGGGGTACCCTTAAGAAATAACGCAGTTTTCGACCGTCAAGGAAACAATGATATTTATTTTTTTTCTTACTTCCAATAGTCAGAATACACTACTTTAGTCCCAGTAACGCTAATTGAACAATTTTTTGCGGTTTCTAGAATTTTTTTTTTGAAAAAATCACTTTTTTTATACAAAGGGGGTACCCTTAAGAAATAACGCAGTTTTCGACCGTCAAGGAAACAATGATATTTATTTTTTTTCTTACTTCCAATAGTCAGAATACACTACTTTAGTCCCAGTAACGCTAATTGAACAATTTTTTGCGGTTTCTAGAATTTTTTTTTTGAAAAAATCACTTTTTTTATACAAAGGGGGTACCCTTAAGAAATAACGCAGTTTTCGACCGTCAAAAAAACAATGATATTTATTTTTTTTCTTACTTCCAATAGTCGGAATACACTATTTTAGTCCCAGCAACGTTAATTGAACAATTTGTCGCGGTTTCTAGAAATATTTTTTTGAAAAAACTACTTTTTTTATACAAAGGGGGTACCCTTATGAAATAACGCAGTTTTCGACCGTCAAAAAAACAATGATATTTATTTTTTTTCTTACTTCCAATAGTCAGAATACAATACTTTAGTCCCAGCAACGCTAATTGAACAATTTTTCGCGGTTTATAGAAAATTTTTTTTGAAAAAATCACTTTTTTTATACAAAGGGGGTAGTACCCTTTAGAAATAACGCAGTTTTCGACCGTCAAAACAACAATGATATTTATTGTTTTTCTTACTTCCGATAGTCAGAATACACTATTTTAGTCCCCGCAACGCTAATTGAACAATTTTTCGCGGCTTCTAGAATTTTTTTTTGAAAAAATCACTTTTTTTATACAAAGGGGGTACCCTTAAGAAATAACGCAGTTTTCGACCGTCAAGGAAACAATGATATTTATTTTTTTTCTTACTTCCAATAGTCAGAATACACTACTTTAGTCCCAGTAACGCTAATTGAACAATTTTTTGCGGTTTCTAGAATTTTTTTTTTGAAAAAATCACTTTTTTTATACAAAGGGGGTACCCTTAAGAAATAACGCAGTTTTCGACCGTCAAGGAAACAATGATATTTATTTTTTTTCTTACTTCCAATAGTCAGAATACACTACTTTAGTCCCAGTAACGCTAATTGAACAATTTTTTGCGGTTTCTAGAATTTTTTTTTTGAAAAAATCACTTTTTTTATACAAAGGGGGTACCCTTAAGAAATAACGCAGTTTTCGACCGTCAAAAAAACAATGATATTTATTTTTTTTCTTACTTCCAATAGTCAGAATACACTACTTTAGTCCCAGCAACGCTAATTGAACAATTTTTCGCGGTTTCTAGAAAATTTTTTTTGAAAAAATCACTTTTTTTTATACAAAGGGGGTACCCTTAAGAAATAACGCAGTTTTCGACCGTCAAAAAAACAATGATATTTATTTTTTTTCTTACTTCCAATAGTCAGAATACACTACTTTAGTCCCAGCAACGCTAATTGAACAATTTTTCGCGGTTTCTAGAAATTTTTTTTTGAAAAAATCACTTTTTTTATACAAAGGGGGTACCCTTAAGAAATAACGCAGTTTTCGACCGTCAAAAAAACAATGATATTTATTTTTTTTCTTACTTCCAATAGTCAGAATACACTACTTTAGTCCCAGCAACGCTAATTGAACAATTTTTCGCGGTTTCTAGAATTTTTTTTTTTGAAAATCACTTTTTTTATACAAAGGGGGTACCCTTAAGAAATAACGCAGTTTTCGACCGTCAAAAAAACAATGATATTTATTTTTTTTCTTACTTCCAATAGTCAGAATACACTATTTTAGTCCCCGCAACTCTAATTGAACAATTTTTCGCGTTTTCAAGAAAAATTCTTTTGAAAAAATCACTTTTTTATTCAAAGGGGGTACCCTTAAGAAATAACGCAGTTGTCGACAGTCAAAAAACAATGATATTTATTTTTTTTCTTACTTCCAATAGTCAGAATACACTACTTTAGTCCCAGCAACGCTAATTGAACAATTTTTCGCGGTTTCTAGAAAATATTTTTTGAAAAAATCACTTTTTTTTATACAAAGGGGGTACCCTTAAGAAATAACGCAGTTATCGACCGTCGAAAAACAATGATATTTATTTTTTTTCTTACTTCCAATAGTCAGAATACAATACTTTAGTCCCAGCAACGCTAATTGAACAATTTTTCGCGGTTTATAGAAAATTTTTTTTGAAAAAATCACTTTTTTTATACAAAGGG
Organism: Geotrupes spiniger; assembly: GCA_959613385.1. Taxonomy (NCBI): domain Eukaryota; kingdom Metazoa; phylum Arthropoda; class Insecta; order Coleoptera; family Geotrupidae; genus Geotrupes; species Geotrupes spiniger. The sequence continues at coordinate 11,464,636 of OY390737.1, read as the reverse complement.
GGTACCCTTAAGAAATAACGCAGTTTTCGACCGTCAAGGAAACAATGATATTTATTTTTTTTCTTACTTCCAATAGTCAGAATACACTACTTTAGTCCCAGTAACGCTAATTGAACAATTTTTTGCGGTTTCTAGAATTTTTTTTTTTGAAAAAATCACTTTTTTTATACAAAGGGGGTACCCTTAAGAAATAACGCAGTTTTCGACCGTCAAAAAAACAATGATATTTATTTTTTTTCTTACTTCCAATAGTCAGAATACACTACTTTAGTCCCAGCAACGCTAATTGAACAATTTTTCGCGGTTTCTAGAAAATTTTTTTTGAAAAAATCACTTTTTTTTATACAAAGGGGGTACCCTTAAGAAATAACGCAGTTTTCGACCGTCAAAAAAACAATGATATTTATTTTTTTTCTTACTTCCAATAGTCAGAATACACTACTTTAGTCCCAGCAACGCTAATTGAACAATTTTTCGCGGTTTCTAGAAATTTTTTTTTGAAAAAATCACTTTTTTTATACAAAGGGGGTACCCTTAAGAAATAACGCAGTTTTCGACCGTCAAAAAAACAATGATATTTATTTTTTTTCTTACTTCCAATAGTCAGAATACACTATTTTAGTAACCGCAACGCTAATTGAACAATTTTTCGCGGTTTCAAGAAAATTTTTTTTGAAAAAATCACTTTTTTTATACAAAGGGGGTACCCTTAAGAAATAACGCAGTTTTCGACCGTCAAGAAAACAATGATATTTATTTTTTTTCTTACTTCCAATAGTCAGAATACACTACTTTAGTCCCAGCAACGCTAATTGAACAATTTTTCGCGGTTTCTAGAATTTTTTTTTTTGAAAATCACTTTTTTTATACAAAGGGGGTACCCTTAAGAAATAACGCAGTTTTCGACCGTCAAAAAAACAATGATATTTATTTTTTTTCTTACTTCCAATAGTCAGAATACACTATTTTAGTCCCCGCAACTCTAATTGAACAATTTTTCGCGTTTTCAAGAAAAATTCTTTTGAAAAAATCACTTTTTTATTCAAAGGGGGTACCCTTAAGAAATAACGCAGTTGTCGACAGTCAAAAAACAATGATATTTATTTTTTTCTTACTTCCAATAGTCAGAATACACTACTTTAGTCCCAGCAACGCTAATTGAACAATTTTTCGCGGTTTCTAGAAAATATTTTTTGAAAAAATCACTTTTTTTATACAAAGGGGGTACCCTTAAGAAATAACTCAGTTTTCGACCGTCAAAAAAACAATGATATTTATTTTTTTTCTTACTTCCAATAGTCGGAATACACTATTTTAGTCCCAGCAACGTTAATTGAACAATTTGTCGCGGTTTCTAGAAATATTTTTTTGAAAAAACCACTTTTTTATACAAAGGGGGTACCCTTATGAAATAACGCAGTTTTCGACCGTCAAAAAAACAATGATATTTATTTTTTTTCTTACTTCCAATAGTCAGAATACACTACTTTAGTCCCAGCAACGCTAATTGAACAATTTTTCGCGGTTTCTAGAAATTTTTTTTTGAAAAAATCACTTTTTTTATACAAAGGGGGTACCCTTAAGAAATAACGCAGTTTTCGACCGTCAAAAAAACAATGATATTTATTTTTTTTCTTACTTCCAATAGTCAGAATACACTATTTTAGTCCCCGCAACGCTAATTGAAAATCACTTTTTTTATACAAAGGGGGTACCCTTAAGAAATAACGCAGTTTTCGACCGTCAAAAAAACAATGATATTTATTTTTTTTCTTACTTCCGATAGTCAGAATACACTATTTTAGTCCCCGCAACCCTAATTGAACAATTTTTCGCGGTTTCAAGAAAAATTTTTTTGAAAAAATCACTTTTTTTATACAAAGGGGGTACCCTTAAGAAATAACGTATTTTTCGACCGTCAAAAAAACAATGATATTTATTTTTTTTCTTACTCCCAATAGTCAGAATACACTATTTTAGTCCAGGCAACGCTAATTGAAAATCACTTTTTTTATACAAAGGGTACCCTTAAGAAATAACGCAGTTTTCGACCGTCAAAAAAACAATGATATTTATTTTTTTTCTTACTTCCAATAGTCGGAATACACTATAATAGTCCCAGCAACGTTAATTGAACAATTTGTCGCGGTTTCTAGAAATATTTTTTTGAAAAAACCACTTTTTTTATACAAAGGGGGTACCCTTATGAAATAACGCAGTTTTCGACCGTCAAAAAAACAATGATATTTATTTTTTTTCTTACTTCCAATAGTCAGAATACACTATTTTAGTCCCCGCAACGCTAATTGAAAATCACTTTTTTTATACAAAGGGGGTACCCTTAAGAAATAACTCAGTTTTCGACCGTCAAAAAAACAATGATATTTATTTTTTTCTTACTTCCAATAGTTAGAATACACTATTTTAGTCCCCGCAACGCTAATTGAAAATCACTTTTTTTATACAAAGGGGGTACCCTTAAGAAATAACTCAGTTTTCGACCGTCAAAAAAACAATGATATTTATTTTTTTCTTACTTCCAATAGTCAGAATACACTATTTTAGTCCCAGCAACGCTAATTGAACAATTTTTCGCGGTTTCTAGAAATTTTTTTTTGAAAAAATCACTTTTTTTATACAAAGGGGGTACCCTTAAGAAATAACGTATTTTTCGACCGTCAAAAAAACAATGATATTTATTTTTTTTCTTACTTCCAATAGTCAGAATACACTATTTTAGTCCCCGCAACGCTAATTGAAAATCACTTTTTTTATACAAAGGGGGTACCCTTAAGAAATAACTCAGTTTTCGACCGTCAAAAAAACAATGATATTTATTTTTTTTCTTACTTCCAATAGTCGGAATACACTATTTTAGTCCCAGCAACGTTAATTGAACAATTTGTCGCGGTTTCTAGAAATATTTTTTTGAAAAAACCACTTTTTTTATACAAAGGGGGTACCCTTAAGAAATAACGCAGTTTTCGACCGTCAAAAAAACAATGATATTTATTTTTTTTCTTACTTCCAATAGTCAGAATACACTACTTTAGTCCCAGCAACGCTAATTGAACAATTTTTCGCGGTTTCTAGAAATTTTTTTTTGAAAAAATCACTTTTTTTATACAAAGGGGGTACCCTTAAGAAATAACGCAGTTTTCGACCGTCAAAAAAACAATGATATTTATTTTTTTTCTTACTTCCAATAGTCAGAATACACTATTTTAGTCCCCGCAACGCTAATTGAAAATCACTTTTTTTATACAAAGGGGGTACCCTTAAGAAATAACTCAGTTTTCGACCGTCAAAAAAACAATGATATTTATTTTTTTTCTTACTTCCAATAGTTAGAATACACTATTTTAGTCCCCGCAACGCTAATTGAAAATCACTTTTTTTATACAAAGGGGGTACCCTTAAGAAATAACTCAGTTTTCGACCGTCAAAAAAACAATGATATTTATTTTTTTCTTACTTCCAATAGTCAGAATACAATACTTTAGTCCCAGCAACGCTAATTGAACAATTTTTCGCGGTTTCTAGAAATTTTTTTTTGAAAAAATCACTTTTTTTATACAAAGGGGGTACCCTTTAGAAATAACGCAGTTTTCGACCGTCAAAACAACAATGATAATTATTGTTTTTCTTACTTCCGATAGTCAGAATACACTATTTTAGTCCCCGCAACGCTAATTGAACAATTTTTCGCGGCTTCTAGAATTTTTTTTTGAAAAAATCACTTTTTTTATACAAAGGGGGTACCCTTAAGAAATAACGCAGTTTTCGACCGTCAACGAATTCCAATAAGTATTTGTCAATTCTTTTATCAAATAAATTCAATCAATAAATATTTTTCGTTAACGTTAATAACATAGTAATACTTAAAACTTTCCCTTACCTGAATTTCGTCACGTAGAACCTCAATTAATGCTCCGTAAACCGCAGGAACGATGTTTGAAATACTTTGCTTCGAAATTCTGAACAAGTAACTGAGGCTAACATACGAATGCGCAGTTGTCAAGAACCTCAAAGTTACATTGAGTCTTTCTTTGGTGGGAATCGCTTCTCTATAATATGTGTCGGGTTTATTCATCCTTGGTCACCAAAAGTAATAATTTTTCAAAATCTATCACAGACATTCTGGTGAAATTTTCAAAAAGCCCAGCATTTTCGACAGTCAACTCGGCCAAAAAAATCGATGGGCTATGTTTACATCAATTTTTAAATATTGATTTGACCCACCATCGACGAGTTCGCTTATTGTTCCTTTCTCCCAACACTTTTAACAGTAAAAATGAAGCACTCAAAATAATTATTTTCCTTCGTGAAACGACTTCGATTTTCATGATTTAGCGGAACACTCACAGACATTTGAATTCCGGCCATTTACGATCATTCTTGTGCATTCGCCTTCTTCGATTTGTTTGTTCTTGTGCGTTGTTGATGCATTGTTGGTTGCATAAGTCAAACTCTGCTGCCAAGTAACTTGACTTCGATGTCGATTTCAGAAAATTTATTTGTAAATCCAGACGCATGGAAAACAGGTGTTGCCATGGTGAATCGTAAACTTCTCCAGTCAAAACATTGATATCGATGATGGTTAAACCGTAGCAAAATTCACATATAATGGACGTAGACGTCCGAACTAAATCAGCTATCATAATACAGAGACATTTTCGCAAGTACTTAAACAAACAAGCTCAAACAAAATTAATATTTGGCGACAATTCCATGAACATTGACCATCCTGAAAATTTTGTTGTTGAACAAACCGGGTAAGTCAAAATTCTTAACGTAGATGTGTCATAATTAATACTGCTGTATCGCAGATGTGGTGACGCGGATCAACAATGGGTTCAAGAAATCCAAAATCAAATCCAAGAAGTATACGGCGGTCTTGCAATATTTTACAAAAGCCTACCTAACACATTTGATCGTAACAAATACATTGATGCAATTATAGCCGAAATCGAGGGAATTATACAACATTTTCCGATTACAAACATAGGGCAGTGTGAAAATATACCTGAGGAAGCTTACAGCGTTAGCGAAGCGCAACAAAAACACCAAGAAGCCCTTCATGAATTAAATATAAAATGGTGGGAAAATCTGGATGTGCAAAAATAATCATTTGAAATTTCCCGCCGTATACCAATTTCTTTCAAAATATATAATAGTTAAATTTTATAATAAATAAATCATTACTTTTAAATTAAAATTGCGAAAAGTAATTATTCAACAAATTTCATGCATTGAATCTAAATGAAATTGAAAGTATTGACTTTGGCACCGCCTATATTTTGACAGGTAATCATTTACGAAATAAGGTTATAATAATGTTATCATTAACGAAGGAAGCTTGAACTGAGTAAAGTAATTAAAGTGAGAATATTCCTACTAATGCAGTAAAATTGTGTAGGTACGTCTCATAAATTTACGTTTGTGATTACATTGCTTATTATTTTAGGAAATTAAGACAATGTCACGACAGGGCCATAGTGAGCGAAAGCTCGCTGAAAAGCTCATCATTTTAAACGACAGAGGTGCTGGAATGCTAACGCGAATCTATAACATAAAGAAAGCGTGCGGCGATGCCAAATCAAAACCTGGTTTTCTATCAGATAAGACGCTGGAATCGTCAATTAAAACCATAGTCCGGAGGTTCCCTAACGTCGATGTGAAGAGCCTGCAGCCACTTTACAACATTCGCAACGACATCATCAAATCGTTGTCGTTGTATTATTACACATTTGTTGATTTACTTGATTTCAAAGATAATGTTTGTGAATTGCTAACTAGCATGGACGCCTGGCAGGTCCACCTCGACATCTCCCTAAACTTTGAAGTAACAAAGAATTATTTAGAGTTGGTGACGACATTCGTATCGCTGATGATTTTGCTATCGAAAGTCGAGGACCGTAAAGCTGTCTTAGGTTTATTTAACGCTGCCTATGAAATGGTTAACAATAAAATAGACGATAGCTTTCCTAGATTAGGTAGCATGATCATGGATTACGATATTCCACTCAAGAAATTATCCGAGGAATTCGTTCCACATTCTAAGTTGCTTTTAAGTGCGATACATTCATTAGGACCAATTTATCCAATACGTAACGTATCCGCCGATCAATGGAGGTCAGAATTAAAATTGAGTCTCGTTGGAAATCCCGGGCAGTTACTAAAACCAGTTTTGTCAGAAAGAATGTCGTGTGAATATTTGTCATTGGATACCATGGAGAAATGGATTATTTTCAGTTTAACAATGTGCTCGCAGGCTTTGCAACAAGACATATATAATCGTCTATGGGCAAGCGCATTAGAGTCATCTTGGGTTATACCTCTGTTTAGAGACGAAGTAATTCACATCCATTCATATATAACATCATATTTTGACACCATTAAGGGATACAGCAAACGAGTTTCGGAAGTGAAGGATTGTTACAGTCAAGCCGTACAGAAGGCGGGATATAAACATCGTGAACGAAGAAAATTCTTACGTACTGCTCTTAAGGAACTAGGACTAATACTTACTGACCAACCAGGTTTACTTGGACCAAAGGCTTTGATGGTGTTCATGGGACTTTGCTACGCACGTGATGAAGTTTTATGGCTCTTGCGACACAATGATAACGCACCATTACAAAAAGGAAAGGGTAAGTCGACTGAAGATTTGGTGGACCGGCAGTTACCAGAATTATTGTTCCATATGGAAGAGTTAAGAGTTCTTGTGCGTAAATACAGCCAAGTTATGCAACGGTATTATGTGCAATATCTTTCGGGCTACGACGCTATCGCTTTGAAGCACATGATACAAAATTTGCAGATTTGCCCTGAAGACGAAAGTGTAATTCTTTCATCTCTTTGTAATACCATATCAAATTTGTCGGTGAAACAAGTAGAAGATAACGAAATCTTCGATTTTGTGCCCTTTCGATTGGATTGGTTTCGGTTGCAAGCTTTCATATCATCTGGGAAATCACCGATGAGTATTGCCGATAACAAAGAGTTGGTGCAATTTTTAGATATGGTGCAGTTTCATACTAGAATGGTCGACCACTTGGACACTATCACGATTGAAACATCCGATTTATCAATATTCTGCTTCTACAGTAGGATTTTTGAGGAACAATTCCATATGTGTTTAGAATTTCCGGCACAGAATCGATACATTACAGCATTTCCCCTAATTTGTAGCCATTTTCAGAATTGCACACACGAACTTTGCCCCGAAGAGAGGCACCATATACGAGAACGCAGTTTATCCGTCGTGAACATGTTTTTAGACGAAATGGCAAAAGAGGCAAAGAATATCATAACTGCAATTTGTGATGAACAGTGCAAAATGAGCGATAAATTGCTTCCCAAGTCATGTGCAGTTTTAATTGCGCAACTTATAAACAGGAAGAAAAAAGATAAAAACAAAAAGAACGCAATTGAGATAGAAAAGCCAGGGAAGGAAAGTTATCGGAAAACAAGGGAGAATTTAACAACAATGGATAAATTACACATGGCATTAACAGAGCTTTGTTACGCCATTAATTATTGCTCCACCATAAATGTTTGGGAATACACATTTGCTCCTAGAGAATATTTGCATCAACATCTCGAGAACAGATTTGCTCGAGCTCTCGTTGGCATGGTTATGTATTCATCTGATACAAACGAGATAGCAAAACCTTCAGAACTGTTAGTAAGTGTTCGAGCTTACATGAACGTGTTGCAAACGGTAGAAAATTACGTTCATATCGACATAACTCGAGTTTTTAACAACTGCTTATTACAACAAACTCAACCTGTTGATTCACACGGAGACAGAACCATAGCTGCACTATACACTCAGTGGTATTCCGAAGTCTTGCTCAGACGCGTAAGTGCTGGTAATATCTGTTTTTCGATGAACCAAAGAGCTTTTGTTAGTCTAACAGCAGAAGGTGCCATCCCTTTTAATGCTGAAGAATTTTCAGACATAAATGAATTACGAGCTCTGGCAGAATTGATCGGACCATATGGAATGAAGCAACTGAGCGAAACATTGATGTGGCACATAGCTAGTCAGGTGCAAGAATTAAAGAAGTTAGCTGAAGGTAATAAAGACGTATTAGTGGCATTGCGAACAAACTTTGATAAACCCGAAGTAATGAAGGAACAATTTAAGAAGCTGAATAATGTTGAAAATGTATTGCAGCGCATTACTATTGTTGGCGTTATTTTAAGTTTTAGACAGCTGGCACAATCATCGTTAACTGACGTCTTAGAGGAACGTATACCATTCCTTTTAAGTTCAATTTTAGATTTTCGACACCATTTGCCCAGCGGCGATCCTTTGAAAGTCGTAAGTGAGATGACGTCTGCAGCTGGAATACCTTGTAAAGTTGATCCAACATTGGTAAACGCACTAAAACTACAAAAGCCAGAAGTCGATGGTGAAGATCATCTCCTAGTTTGTCTGCTTATGGTGTTTGTCGCAGTTTCAATACCCAAATTGGCAAAACTAGAGGGATCGTTTTACAGAGCTTCATTAGAGGGTCATTCCAACAACATTCACTGCATGGCGTTAGCTATAAATAACATTTTTGGGGCCCTGTTCACTCTTTGTGGTCAAGGAGACATCGAAGATCGCATGAAAGAATTCTTAGCTCTTGCTTCGTCTAGTTTACTACGTCTAGGCCAAGAAGCTGATAAAGAAGCAATAAAGAACAGAGAATCAGTCTATCTTCTGCTCGATCAAATAGTACAAGAATCACCATTCCTCACTATGGATTTGCTCGAATCATGTTTTCCATATGCTTTAATTCGTAATGCTTATCACGCAGTATATAAACAAGAACAAGCATTAGCATGATCGTTCTTGTTTGAAGTAATATTAAAAGAACATTAAGTAAGTAGATATATCCAAGTACTATTACTTTTTTATTCGTGTAATCAGACACTGAATTTTATATAGCGTTTTATTTATATTGTATATGTTAAATATAAAAGCAAATTTTTTAAATTTCTTTTATTTTGAATCCTACCAAACCAAAAATATTCATTGTGTTCTACTATTCATTTAATAAGGTCAATGCCTACGCAATTTAATATCTATTCGTGATACTTGATTGTTATTACATATTATTATTATTATATATTATGGTTGTTATTTAACTGATAACAGCCATCGCCGTTCAAATTTAACAATCATCTACGATATTAGTAAATATTACACTTTGAATGTGAATTTGCCTAGAAATGTAGACATTTTCATAGAGCTTGAAGCAGGTTTTCAGCATTGAAATTTTGCACCATAGACTAATCGGGAAATTTTTGAAAACGTTGGGTTGGTTAATTGTTACATTAATGCCCAGTTTCACAAACGCTAATCGTCAAATATTTGACGATGGACAGGTCAAATACATTTGGTATTTGACGATGGATTAAAGACTCGATAACGAATCGGCAAACTTTTGACGATTCGTTAACGACCGATTACCGTTTGTGACACTGGGCATAAATGATCAGTAGTTAAAGTACAGCAGCTTTCAAGCAAGTACCAAAATTAGAACGCAATTATTACAACTAAAATCAGTTTATTCAAGAAGTACCCCAACATAGTCCATTCCAATCGCTATACAAAATACTGACCATAACAATATAAGCCATTAATCAATAATGAGATAACAAACATTTTTCATAACACCGTATGAATAAGTTTATTAAGGTGAACTGTAAGTTATATAACTTGTTTATTTAGTTCAATGAAATCTCACAAATTTATTTTATGGTAGAAGTTGTATAATTTGCCCATAAACAAAATCACAAGTATTGTGGATGATAAAACACTAAAAGTCGTGGATAAATTTAAAGATTGTAATGGATCAAACTTAACCCTTAAATGCATAATTTTGCATAGCATTTCGGCTATTTTAATGATTAGCTGTGCCCTGTTTATTTTCTAATACTTACCCAGACGTATGAAAATTTATTTTTACACTTCATATATGTTCCCAATGTTTCGAAAATAACCGAGCTGCTTTGAATAATATTTATTAGGAATATCAGAAACCGTAAAATATGAAACAAATGACAAATGGGTTTTAAAGCTTTTATAATAGAATGAACGAATGTAAAAGCGCTTGTATAATTCGTTAATAAATACGTATAGAATAAAAGAAATAAATAACAACATAAAAAGACTGCTTTTGACTTAAAACTTGTGTAATGTAAAAAAACTACTCAAAATTAACAATAGAAAATAAATTAGCTATGTACATGCAGAAATAGACCTAATATATAAAAAAATCTAATCAAATTTAAAATTGATAAAAATACATTTCTCGCTGGAAATACAAAATATTGATTTATGTTTCTTACATTTACCAAAAGCACATTAAAGAATATAGTAGAGTATGAAAAAATAAAATTTATCACAATAAATTGCGGAGGTTTAAAAATAGTTCTGTTAATCTTCCATCATTGTTAGTTCGTTAATCATGCGACGATAAATATAATAAACCCCCAAATTAAAGTGTATTTTTTATTTTTGTGACCACAAAAGTTAGCAATTTATAATACGTGAAACTAAAACCTCCACAATTTATCAAAAGGTGTATGCGATGTAAGGATATATTCATTATAATCACAAGTATGTTTTATATTTCCTAGTATCTTTAAATATTACTTTAAAATAAATATTAGTACAGCTGCATAAATATACAGTTACGAAATATCTTATTCATTCCAGAATTCAAACGGAGAATTGACAGATTGACATCGCCTTCGATCAATTCAGACGGACGAAATCGAAAATGAATACAATAATTTAAATAGAACCTATTTCAAGTACTAGTTGCAAAGGAAATACAGTCTAATTTATCGTAGAGGAGTCGACGTTAGCGAAGTCATGCTTGACAATGGTGTGTTTGAAGATAAATTGAGTTTTTCTAGTTCTTCATCTATTTGGTTATTTCTTAGTTCTTCAATTGTATATAGAAATTTATTCCACTCGTCATTGCGTGGATGTGCAAAATTCTGAAATAATAAATTTATCAAGGTTCAAGTTTAATGCAACATGTATTTTTTAATTTTTATAATTTTTAACACACATTTGACCCAAAATCAACCTTCTTTCTTAATGTTTAAGTTTGAGGACCATATGTATAATCAACTGTAATATTGTGACAATACATGAAAAATAAAAAACTTGTATATACCTCGGCTACATCATACACCCATAATTTTCCTTGATTATCTCCAACAGTGACGTGTAATCCAGATGGTGTCCATGAAACCCTATTTAAAGCTGGATATCCTTCTACGGTTAATCCAGCTGCTGGCACTTCAGTGTCTTGGTTTAAATTCCACAGATCCAACCTACCACCACCATCGACGGCGGCAAATAATGCAGGATGGGTAGGTGACCAAGCCACGTCTAGTACGTAGTCACCATTGTCTTCAAATGAGTATATTGGTTTATTATCCTAAAATAAAACATTGTCAATAGTCAATATTGATCATCCATTTAAATATAACAAACCTTTAAACTCCATAATTTGATGGTCCAATCGATGGACGATGTTAGAAACATATGTGCAAAGTCGATTCCTCCTTGTACTGCATTTACACTAATACCGGTAATGGGACCCTGATGACTGTCGTAAACTTCTGTTATGCCCGCTTTCGTTCCATGTCTGCATGCAGCATAGGCAGCACCTTCTTCACTACCCACGACAAAATTATTAACATCGGAATGTGGAAAATCCAAACAGGTCACAGCCACTGGTTTTGATTGCATTCTATGTAACTCAAGAGTTTCTTGCGGTTGACTCAACATGTCCAACGACCAAGAGCACAACCTGCCATCGGTCGATATACTGATGAGGTTGTGAGCATTTTGTGTTCCAACTACATTCATGCAGTATACAGGATGCTAGTATAAAACAAGCCTGTTTAAGAATTTTAGCAATGATCTTTAATAATAATAAATTTATTTATCTATGAATGTACATTATTAACTTATTCAAACATTGCAAATTTACAGTAAATCCTAAAGGACTTACCGTGTGTGCACCAGCTGAAAGAGGAGTTCGCTGAATAGGCGTACGCTTCTGCACTCGATTATCCCAAAGAACAATCTGTCCCGAATATGTGCCGCCCAGTATCAAATTTGGATGAAACCTCGCGAAAGTCGCCGACATCACGGCACTCTGGCAATGGAAGATGTATTCCGGAGTAGTTTTCTTGTATTTAGTATTCCAAATAAGCGCCACGCCGTCGGGATCATTCGGTGATTCCTCGTTGTTATTGTACGCGGCCAGCAGTAACTCTGCAAATTGTGGTGACCAGTCTAATGATGTGACGCAACGATTTTTCGACCACCGTTCATCGTAAAACCATCGGTTGAGTGAAATACGTTGGTGTGACTTTTCATCTCTGGTAACCAATCGTAAAATTTCATTATTCTATAAAGACAATCACAATTCTATCTGAATTTGTAATTAATAGACGAATTGTTAGCTCTCACAAACTGTAACTCTTAAATTAGTATCACGACAGTAATCAAACTATGCATTCATTAATACAATATCATACATTGGACGTAGCTAAATATCATAGCAATTCAAACTTACAAAGGATCATCCCCGGCGCCTCCACTATAATCCATGTAAATATCTACACACTCCGCCAATGCCCTTTCAACAATCTTCCCAGCCTTATCTATAAACATCTGGAAATTCTCCGATAAAATAATAGTTTGCTTCTGTTCTTCGCTTAATTCTCTAACTGTAAAGCACAAACATTAGAAATAACGGACACACAAAACTCACATTTATTACGCTCTTTAGCTTCTTGTTGTTTCGCTTGTTCCTGTTCAACAGCAGTAACGGCCGGCTGAACTTCTTTCACTTGGGGTAACCCGTGGGAAAGGATGCCCGGTGGCAGCTTGCTTCCAAATCCACCAAGATGTGTAAGGCTGCCCTCTTCATCTTCACCTTGTCCATCGTCATAGGTCAAAACTATGGTGAATAAGCTGTCCGTTCTATTTATCTTTCATTCACACACTCATAGCAATTCTACCATTCACTAGACTAGAAATTCTTATCCACAACCTCAAAAATATCTGAATGAAGCTGTGAACGTGTGTTTAGTTTTTATGAACATTACATTCAAATATTCTCTTGATTATTCTACATTGGTAGCTATACATTTTAAAATGGAAACTACAAATTTAAAACGTAAATCGCGTGTATAAATTGCATTGCTACCAAAATACAACAGCCTAGTCATTCAGAAAAATAGTCCTTGTGTTGAACAAGTTCACAAGAAGGCAAAACTTTGCACAAATTGAATTCCAAGCTTTGCTAACAACATATCAGGACTCACCTCCCATGAACGTTGTGTTAATTTAAACTTTAAGTAAAAGTTGTGTCCAGTATTTTTTTTTTAACTTTAGAGGGAAATCCAACTAACAAACATTATTATCTTCTATCTCCTTACAAAAATTGACGTGTAATGAATATACAAAAATCAACGACTTGCCATTTATGTCTTCTTGTAAATTTTAACGAGTAATGACTAGGCTTTAATTGAAATTTAAAACAATGCACTAATGTAAAACCAGGAATGTAATGCAATTTCAAAGCAACGTTAGGAGAGAATGGGAAATGAAAGAAACTGAATCAAGCTAAATACATTTTTACAGGATTTTGGAGATTAAATAATAATTTTCAGGAAAATATCATATATGAAATGATTAAATATAACCCTCTGTAAAATGGAATAACTAATTATTTTCTTGTGTGCACATAATTATTACATTAGGTTCAAACCTTTTATGGTTCATGAAATGTCTGTGACAAACCAGATGTGTGATGGATGATCTTTACTTTTTAACTTCATTATTATTCTTGCAACAATTGCAAACTGTTGGTGATCGATGACAATGTACAAGAAAAACATTGCAACATTCATTTCATTGTCTAAAATTTTCAACACAGTATAATTTGATAAAATCTACTTATTCCTATAAATAACAAATAATTGAGAAAACTCAAATTAAAATATTTACTTTATTTCTTCTTTCTAATCAAATTATTATTCTAACCTCCATAAGCTTACAAATAAACTACAGCAACTTGCATGCAAATATATAAATCATAGAATAATGCTTTGAAAAATACTTGCAAATTACACTAAGTAATATCTTTTCATTTGGGTTGTTGCAATAAGTCAATAGCACATCTCATTCGTTCGTCCATTCGCAGTATTACAAAAACAAATGTGTCAGAATCATGCAGTTAACGGCAAATTATTCAAATTACCACCAATAGATTGGCTAAAACACCCTTTGATATTTGACTAACAAATGGCACTATGCAAATTTGCAACATAGAAGCAATAACAAGGAAATAGATAAAAAAAGATTTAGTTAGAAAGGGAAATACTATATTAGGTGACGGCAGATTTCTCAAATGGGTTAATCATATGATCAATGGTGGAATTTGTAACTAACGTCAATAAATGGAGTAATAATATAAAGTTAGTTCAAGATTAACTGTGACGAAGAATTTTAACATAATTGCTTGCCTACTGAGATACAAATATTTGAGACAAAAATAAAAACACGCAAATTACAAGTTAGAAATATAATTCGAAATAATTACATTATTACTGACATTGTTTTCATCAAACTAAATTTTTAATTTATAATTTTTTCCATCTCCTTGCTAGAAAACTGTACGAAGATGCATACGGTCACATCCTGAATTTTATTCATTAATGTGGAGAACTGATGAAATATTCAGGTAAAAAGGTACTGCAAATACCAAAAATCTTCAATAAAAAGATGTCAAATCGTATCATACACCAATGGATTCAAATAAGGCATCCACCAATATTAGTATTGGAATTCGTTAGTTAAATTACATAAAGCTTAGTTTTTCTTGTTGGTCTGTTTAGATTGAAAATTTGTTGCGCGCATCCAAATGCTGGTCAATCCAAGTGTTCCTAACTACAAAAAGGCCATTGAACTACTAAGATACTTCCCTTGAAGCTCAACGGTCAAAAATGAAAAAAAAAAAAACATCGAAAAAAGCGTCGTTCCTCAAATAGACAAGCTCATTAATAAGCAGTGACCTAAAGCATAACATTTAGTGTGCATTATCAAAGGGAGTCGGAAAAGCCACCTACCTGTGAACTCGTCCTCCCATTCTAAACCCGGATTTAGATTGTATTCGTCTTGAGAGGAAAGAAACATGTATCAGTGGGGATTACGCATTATTAGAATGACAACGGGGTTGTCTATATTTGGCTGCACGAGTTATTAATTTCGGGAGTCGACAGCTTAAGCTGTACGCACACACTGTATGTATTAAAAATACAAACAAATAAAAACCGACTCAAAAATTACAAGATGGTATGATTCTAAACACTAAATATTAGACTGTTTCATGCGATAATCCTATGTAAAGATTGTCAAGCAATGTCATAAACCGTCTTAAACTTAAAAGTTCGTATTTAAGGGCACACAATCTGCAGAGAACTAACGTTTACATATTACAATAATTTTTATTTGCTATATTATATGCCCTTAAATAAATACAAAGTAGTTAACCTGGACATTTATGTGTGTTAGTAGTTAGTACGTGCGAGTGGAGCTGTGCATTGTTTGACTTTCACTATGTGCTCTACCACAGTGCAGTGAAAGCTTTCCTTCTAACGTCACCCACATTTATTCAACACGGCAATGTCTTATCTATAACACGTACTCTTCTATACATGATTGAACAAAAAAAAAAGGAAGAAATATCGAGAAATTAAGCAAATGTAATTGAATGTACAGCAATTTAAAGTAAAAAAGCCATGAATTTAAGAATGAAAGGAAATGGATCGAAAGAGGGAGCAGAAAAAGCAAAGAAACAAAATAAAATCATAAACTTACCGTAGTAATCAGTTGCATGAGCTAGGAAAGGACAGGAAGAAAAATATTATTTAGTTACCGATTCTAACGTAAAAAAATCTAAGAGCTAACAAGTACTTTTATATTATTCTAATGATTTCATACCAACACAACAACAACAAAAAAAAAACACTTACAACTACCTGAATAAAAGGAAACGTACATATTGTTATTGCTAGTGCACATTTCTAAATTTGGGCTGCATTATGAAAAATTAAAAATGTATGCAAAAATACCATGACTAAAAAGGCAACAAACTTATATTGAATTTTAACAAATGTGCACGGTAACTGAAAATAAATACGTAATAATTTTAAATTCACATCATATAAACACTACAAAGGGATTTTTTACACATCCATTAACATCAATAAAAATAAGCCAAGAGTGTTTCACTATAAAATCGCAAATTTAACGGTAAATTACATGATCAACACAGGTGCACACTGTTTTGCACTCGTGAAGAATATTTGTAGAGTAGAACCTATTAAAAACCTATAAAAATCTCTTCATAATAATTAATCACTTCAATGTATCAATATATTTTGACACATTTCACCATTGTACATACTAAATACTTCAAGATACCAATCAATTATAGACACATTTTTTACAACATTCCTCCCAACGTGAACTATTCCATGAACTACGTACAACTATAAACAGTGCATGCTACAAATAATAAATTTACAATAGACTGTACCTTTACGTGGCCGCCACCAATCCTCCATGTAGCCTTTAAGAGGGGAAGAAGATGAAGAAGATCCTTGTTAGCAACACATATAATCACATGTCACTAACGTAGAAAAGCATTCTTAGTGAAACATGGATTTGAACAATCGTAAAAAGTGTTTGGATTCACTAATTTGAGTAAAACATGCTTAGTTCACACTAAGAAAGCTCTGTTAACACTTTTCATTATTATCAAATGGGTTAATACTAAAATATATAAATGTATTATTATTAAATGTTTCAAATTCAGAGGTATATGTTAATTAAAGATAAAGGCATTATTTATTATTGATTTGTTCGATAGTCAACACCTATTGCTCATTGTATTGTTGTATTCATGTATATTTTCGAGTTCATTCGTTTGAAGGAACAACTAAACATTTTTCAAATGCTATGCATATGCATATAAAGTGAATGACAGGTAAATGCTAATACAGAAATTAAACTACACCTTTATCTTTCACATACAATTTAAAATATCTTTCCAAATATAAATGATAAGTAAATAACAACTTCTTCACAAAATAACATTTATTTCCAAATGTACATTGCAAATGCTAAGCATTTGTCTTCAGTAGAAAGATTCTCGATTTGGATTTACCAAATCCAGTACTCTCTTTGAATTTGGTTTCCAAGTTGTTTTGAGTTTGACCAATATTGGCAGAATATGTCACCCTTACCAAACTATGGACCCAAATCAATTTATACAAAAAATGTAACTTACAGCCGATATTTTCGAACAATAACATTAAAATCATATTTAAAGAATAATATTAATAAAAAGCATTTCCTTGAAAAAAGGTTCAAAGAGCATAAATTGTATATAAAAAGCCGACCATTTCTGTAAAACGAGGAATAATTTTAACTTAGATGACTTTGTACTAAAGATGAATTCTTATCATTTGAAATGAACATTTACTATCAAAAAAAAATTTTAAAAACTGTATCCGTTAGATATCGCAGATTCGGATGCTTTTTTGCACTTCCCTAATGATGCCTTCTAAACGGACCGGCACAAAAATTTGAACTTACAGTATGTTACGTAGAAATAATTGTCGGTTATAACAATGTATATTTCATTTCATTTCCGCCAAGCGGTTTCTTTGATATAGGTCTTCAAACACAGGCCACTATTACTTTGGCACCGATAGCAGAAATAAATTTTATTTTGTGAAAAAGTGGTCATTTACTTATTACTTATATCAAGAATTTCACAGCTCTGAGTCAAGAGAATCTTTCAAATACTTCAGTGGCTGTACATAGCTGTTGCTGCACTTTTCAAAAGTAATTGTAGTAACAAAGCAATTTTGCCTGATTAAACGGACACACAAAACTCGAGACGGTACTCACACTTCCTCCATGAAGAATATCCGAAAATATCTGGCAGCAAGAATAATCACCTTACATTAATATAACAAAAAATTTAACTCCGTCACATGCTTACACAAATCGTGTGTTTATGTATGTAAGTTTATGTATTTAATCAGGCAAAACCAAGCTAAGAAAAACTCAACCAAAATTGCAAATTAGTGACGTAAGAAATGTGGGTATGTATGTTAATGTAAGAAAAGATAAAAAGCTCAAGCGACAGAAAACAATAAAGACGATAACGTGCAGCCAACACAGGACAACTGAATATGATTTAAGTTTTGAAATATGTAAGTTTCCTTCTCAAGTTTAAATCGAGACAAAAAAATATAATTGACAACGTAAATTAAAATCATGTATCATCTGTAAGAAAAATACTCTAAACTTACCATCTCGCTCGTGGCCGGTGGTGTTTGTTTGGGTCTGTTTTGTGTAAACTACAATTTCTTTCGGGGGAATATTCGTCGACTGGACAGCTACTAATGTTAAAGAAGGTGTTCGTCTCTTTCCAACATTAACACTACAAAACACAATATAAAACGAATAGAAGCATTGCTTCGAACCTACTTATTTGGAAGGCTATTGGGTTGTAAAGACGTGTCGGGCGTGTGATTTCTACTATGATCGGGGGTAAGTGAATTAGCACTCGATATACTCGACAAAACGTCAGACACAGGCGCAACACCTAGAGAACTAAGCATTTCATCGAGTTCCCTGCGATCGCCTCCCAAACCAGACATGGTACGATTCGCCGCTTCCTCGACATCTTTCAATTCTTTTTCCCTCCTTCTGCGATCTTTCTCTTCTCTTAAAGCCTGAAGCTTGGCTTTCTTACGTTCTAATTCAGCCTTACGATCTGACATTGTCGACTTCATCTAGTCTAAAACAAAATATCACGTAAGTCACATATGCATTGATGATGCACAAAAACAAGATGACAAAAAATCCCTACAAAATCAATGTGATGGGAATGGTGGGGTGTCAGTTTAATGTCATGTCGCATAAAACACGATATTTGCGTATTACTTTGCGAAATTTAAGTAATCTAATATCATTAATGGATAAAATGAAACTAACTTAATCTGAAATTGGTTTTAGGACAATGTGAATGGAGTTGCAATTATGAACTTTGCGGTGACGAGACAAAAACTACGAAATATAATAAAAGCATACTACTACCTATGAATTCTTAATTATATTAGCACACAAAATTGGACTTGCGTTACTTATACCAGTATTAAAATGTATATTTAAACTTGAAAATCATTTGCAATTACAACGCCCGACAACCTCAACCACCATTACATTTCTCGTTGATGACGTAATTTTCACACAATCCCACTCAAGAACAGTGTTCCCACTCCACGTCTCTTCTTCTTCTTGTATTTGAAACCGAAAAAGTACCGTAGTGCGGAAACAAAGTACTTGTTTAAATTCGAATTGTTCACAAAAATTTAAGACGGGTACGTTTATATAACACACGATTTTGAAACAGTTGGCAGCCAAGATATTTTAGGTTATATTCGATCACGCTATTGAGTTGATTTGCACTAGAAAAATGTTTAATAGAAAATTATTATTCTCTATATTTAATATTGCAGCGAGGACTTATTCATCCAAAGTTATGACATTAAACTCCAGGCCAGTATTATTGAAATGTACGTTGGGGCACTTGACCTTTGTTTTATCAACATCAACAGAAGTGCTAATTTGCTTTTATTTTAATTAGCTCATTAGTGAATTGTTTTGCATGTATTAATTTAATAATCATTCAAACTGCGTTTTTATTTGTTAGCGTTACTTCTTGCATTTATATTAGGTGAATATAATTACGCCAAAAATGAAAGGATATGCTAAATCATAAAAGATGTTAATTATAAATGCAAATAAACATGAGTCATAGAGAAACCTGTCCTGTGTATTAACCAGAGGTATTGGGCGACGTATTCATTCTTAAGTTACTATGTCAACTTGATCACAACAAAAATAAATTTAACGAGCGAAATGGAGGAAATTTTTTTAACGTTTTGTATAATATTCGTTGCTTTAACAGGTCACATCGTTTCTGGATCTTCAGTTTTACATCTGCCGGTTGTTAAAATGTCCGGAGGCGATACAAACCACATATCATTCGACGAAGTTAAATCCTTGAAAGATAACACTTCAGTTTTATTAATCGATGTTCGTGAACCAGCCGAGTTAAAAGAAACAGGAATCATACCGGGATCCATAAATATTCCACGTAAGTTTTTAAAATGCCATTAAAGTGTCATATTGTTGTCAAAGTTTCAACGCTAGAGAACGCATTGAAAATTCAATAGCATGTTTTATAGATTTTTGTACATTGTGATTGTGGATTCAATGATCATCATAAAAAATTAATTAAATTTCATATTTCGTTTCACTCCCAATAATAACACTTAGCAGAGTGTTCTCAAAGCGATCCAAATGCATTCACAGTCTAAGTTATTTAATGTTAGTAATATTTGAGCAAAACGTCGTCGTCGTCGTTGATGACTTCACTAAAACAATTTACACTAAGGAATTTAATTTTTTTTATTTTGTTAAACAACCAACTTTTGTTAAACCAACAAGTTAACTACATATTGTAGGCATATAATAAGAATTCATGAACTTCACCATAATAAAGCTTCATTTTTAGTTTCTGTATATTTTTATATTTTAATGTTGTGGGAAAAGATGCAACGCTTATTAACCCAATAACTATAATTTTATAATTTCCAGTATCAGAAGTTGAATCTACATTAAAAAACTTAACAGCCGAAGAGTTTTCGTCAAGATACAATCGTAGCAAGCCTACAGAAAACACTCCATTAGTATTTTCGTGTCGATCAGGTCGTAGAAGTGAAATGGCTCAAAACATTGCTTTGGCCCTAGGTTACTCAAAGCAAGTGTACACTTTCGTTAATTAATTAAATATTAATATCAATTTTACAGTGTTCGTAATTTCCAAGGTGGATGGTTGGAGTGGGAAGAGAAAACGAAGAAAATTTGAACCTTCTATTCACATATTGTAAACATGCATAATTGTTGAATACTCAGAGATATATGTACATATAAATAAATGCACTAAAAGTAATATTTGATTTATTGCGTACGGAACAAATATAATTACAATTAATCTTTTTTTTCGGCCAGTTTGGAATGGACCATGTCCTTAAACTGACCGAGTATGAGGTTTTCTCTTTTGTGCCTCTCCTCTTTACTGAACATTGCGAGAGCGCGCTTCTCGTCGGCCGAATATATTTGATTTTCCTTCCTGATACGAACGGCTTCCATTCTTCTGTGCCGACTGCCAGACATCACGTAACCCACCGACTCGAACGATGCTATTTGATCCGACGTTAATCCAATTTCACCTCTGCGCGGTATTCGTTTTCCCTCGGCTACATACGCTGCCATAGCCGCACCTTCTCCGGGCAGTAAAGCTTTACCCATTTCCTTATGTGTTAAGGTAGCATGCGCTTTTTGTTGTGGGCCCACCACACCATCATCACTATCTGACAGTTCTTCATACGAGTCTAGTGCAAATCATGAATATTAGTAAAATGCGTTTAGAGTGATTCCCTATTATTCTATTATCTAACTCTACTTACATTATTGTGTAATTACATAATTAATTAAAAAAAGTACTAGGCTTCAGAAAGACCGAGTAGATGTGTGACCGTACAATATGTAATTACTACTACTGCCAAGCAATAGCAAGTATTTATCTCTGCAGAACAAGTCTAAGTTTATAACTTTGAATCTAAGTATACCAATATCTAAGCTACTATACTTTTAGAATATAAAGCCATCATAGCTCCTAATATAAAATTTAAACTATGCTCCCATTGCACTTTCAGGACCTTGAATTGTAGGGTGCTGTTAAGTTATGGAATTATTTTATTTGTTGCCTTAACTTATTAAATACAATTGGAAAATAAAATTTTGCCAGTAACAAAAGTAAGATTTAGAATGTTACTTCTGCGAATATAGGTAATGTCTATGTACTTGGAAAGTTAGAAGAAACGGTCAGAATTGCTGATAATTCAAAATGAACACAACAATCCTTTTTCATCGAACTTTAACCGAGAAACAAGATAAGTGTAAATAGTGTGCTGACCTTTTCAATTCAATATTTGTCTTGTGTTTTTGAATTCCTATAATAGGATGAAACACCTTGGTCGACAAAAACTTTACATTCAATATCACCAAAATAAATTGTAGTCAATCAAAAACGTACCACCCTTTTCAACCCATTGTTCGTTCTCTGAAGATTCACCTTCACTCGACTCCACCTTCTTTTTCTTTCTCTTCTTTTCCTTTTTGTGTTTCTTGCTTTTAGACTTCTTACTCTTTTTCTCTTTCTTTTTCTTCTTCCTATCCCGTTTATCCTGTTCATTCTCTGATTTTTGACGGTCTCCGTCACTATCCGACCTGCAGGAAATTACGTCGTTTCAATAAACATATTTCGTTATAGTTTCCTAAAAAATTCTATATCCTTAAACGTACCCGTTTGAAACAAAATAAGATAATAATTACTAACTCCTCGGGTAACGGTGACTTTCCCCATATGTGCGGGCATTCTTGTACACCAATCAGTTCCCTTTCTTGTCTTCGCGCCTCCATGAACTCATCCTCTTGGTTTTTGTAACTGCGACTCCTACCGTGAGATCGACTGTGACTTCTACTTAACGACTCTCTCCGGTCTTCCTTGCCTTCGTCCCATTCTCTCTTATGTTTGTGACCGTTATCGGTGTGGTCGTCTCGATGTCTCGAATGTGTACCTCTGTGTTTACGTTCGTTTGCTTCATAGTTGTCCTCTTTGTGTTTTGTATCAGACCGTGACCTGGATCTACCTCTTTCTCTGGCTTGAGATTTTCTTTTTACGGCGTCAGTGGACTCGGATCGCCTGTTTGAATGTTTGTAAGACATTACTTGGAATAACAATAATCATAACCTATAAACTATTCTTGCTGACATTTTATGATGCCATTTTTAAATGGTCGCTTTATGAACGGGGCTCATTTCATATAATGACGTCACTTATTACACCGTATTATACCACAATAACCAACATACATATTCGTTAGCTTAAAAAAATCAGTGGTTTATTCTGAAATGATTTAGAGAACATGGGTAGATGTATTTCCTTTTTGAAAGCTGGACAATAATATAGTTTATTTACAAAAATGTTGTCGTAAATCATCCGAGTGAGTCATGGCTATTATCGCAAGTTGATTACTATATTTTTTCTACGACTATTAAATTAGAATTTTAAGCCTATAATAAATTTCAAATTGAATGAATACGAACAATTAAAAAAAACCTTTATTGGCATGTTTCACTTTCATAATACATAATAATGCCCTAATTCAATCATTATTGTTGACCTCTTCGGCCCCTCCTCTTCTTTCTTCCTTCGCTTGCTGACCCACCTTCTTCTTTTTTTGTTCCCTCTTCATCCTGCTGTTCATTTTCCTTCTTCCTCCTACACCCTTCCGTCACCCCCCTTATTTTCTCTAAGAGTCTTCTCCCCTCTCCATCCTCCCCCACGCTTCTTCTCCTATCCTTTCCTTTCGTCTTTTCTTCTTTTACTAAGCTCACCTCATTGCACCCTTCTATGCAATGTTCCCATGTATCCCACCCTCCAGACAATTCACACATCTTGTAAAATAGCAAATACATTTACAATAATTATATTTCCAATTGAAACATCAGTATTTTATTTAGTAAAAGTTTCCACCCAAATTGGTTTTGTCTGTGGAGATATGAAAGCCAAAATATACCAAATAAAAAATAGTGAAACTCATAAAATAAACCGTATAACCGATAACATTTAGTTATCTGTGAACATATTTTATTTTTCGCTTCATTACAATATGTAAGGGCAATCCTGGACAATTATGCGTTCGTTTTGTCTCATTTGCTAAGTCACAACTTATTTTCAGTAGACTGGCAAACAGACGAAGTCTAAAATCGAGCTCGAAATTAAAACTTTGTACTATCAAAATATGAATGTAATTTGAAGCGTCCCACAATTTAGTAATAATGATGTCTTTTATATAAATTCCTGTAGCTGTGTTTGGTACAAAATTACTATTTCCCAACCGGTTCGTGGAAAAAATACGATATGAATTCTCCACTATTCTTCCGAGGAAGCTATTTATAAGTGATGATGAACAGATAAATCCTATCAGTTTATTGCTATCGACATCGTTTTCAAGAAATTCCACGCTGAAATGTAAAATAAATTGAATTAAATGTACAACTCATTCATTTGTAATCAAGGAACCTTGAAGTAAATATCTCATCACATTTATTTCGATATAAAGTTGTATTTCATTTCATTTGAAGAAACTGTGTACAGCGTACCGTGTCTTAAAATAATCCACGCATTTACACCAAACGTGACGCGTGGGTGTACTTTGATCGTGAGAATTTTTATCACAACGAACCGCAGAGAAACCACGTCCGTTTAAATACAAACGTCAACGATCTTATTAATCGAATAGTTTTCAAATTGTTAAAATTTGCGGTTTCCTGCGTGATTAATAATAGCTTTAAAATAGGTGTCGAGATTCACCTTTCGTTAGTGTGCGAAAAGAGCCCGACATGGAAATCTTAAAATTCGTTCTGCTGTTTGGATGTGTGGTGTCGATTTTTGGTCAGCGAAAGCCCGGCGATTGCCCCCCGAGTTTGGATGTAGAAGCGTGTTATGTGAGTTGCACTGCTGATGCACATTGCTTGGGATCCGACAAATGTTGTAAGACTTCGTGCGGTGGTACCACCTGTATAACACCTATTACAATGCGAGCTCCTGAAAAATTAGCAGGTATGATTTTGAGATTGTAATGTGAGCGACTTGCATGTTTTAATGATACAAACATTACGTTGTAACTCGTCGAAAAATGCCCATCATCGAGTCTGACATTCTTATTCTTTCCATAAGATCTTTCGTGCTTTATTACAACAAAAGGATTTTCATATAAAATTCACGTCCATTGACTCTATAACCTGAAAATATTTTCATGCATACAGGTTCATTAATTTGGCATTAATTTGTATTGCGTTGCATTCAATTAAAGATCCTAGAAAATAAAATTTTCTTCGTCAATACATTTCTCAAGGCGGATGTGAAATGATCTGGTTATGTATGCAAGATTTGCTTCACGGTTTTTTAAAAGAAATCTTTGGTTCGTTTTTTCATATTCTAGTGTTGTTGGTGTATTTTTATAAACTTGTTTCTTAAGTTTAGTCTCGATTTCAAAAATCATTCACGTGCAAATTTAAATAAAAATATGGTATTCATGATCACTTAAAATGGCCCAAAAACGCAATTTCTTTCCCATTTTTCGTTTTGAATTTTATTCGATAATAAACAATAATTTGGAATGCTTTCATTTTGTATTGATTTGCTAGGCCCATAAAATATATAAAAAAAATTGGTTAAAAAATGTTTCGTCTTTAATAAATTTTTACATGTTTATTAGAAATCTATGAAAGTAATATTTGCACTGTATTAAATTTGGAGATTGTTAATGTGTAAACTACCATTTCATGCATCTATTTTCGTTGCTTGTTTTTCGCAATAAAGTCGCCATAAGGTATTTTTGGATTATATGGACAATAATTTTATAAGGTCACCGGCCTGCTAAAAATATCATCAGTTAATAAGTCGCAAATATTTTCCTACTTTATAGAATAATCGTCCAGATTATAGACTTTCGTGGGCCTTAATTTTTTTTGTTGATAGAGGCCTCCATCCACATCCTAGTTATGTTTATGTTAATTGCACCCGCGTATTACCATTTTTATTAATCTTAGTGTCTAGTAGATCATAATGCACCCTGAATATTTTTGAATCTCTATTAGTAAAGTACCTTGGCTCTAGGAGAAAATTTTGAATAATGAGAAAATAATATGGTGGTAATCGATTTATTGTAATTGTCTAATAAGCGTTTCGATATTAGAAACGTTCAGAGTGTTTTATGTTTTTGTTATAGTTTTTTTTGTTACATTATTAATAGTTTGTTTTAATAATTATAGTTATTTAATTGCCATTTGATGCATACTGTAATTAATTACGGATTTTTTGGCACAGTTTTTAAAGAATAAGAACATAATTCAAGAATATATTTTTTAATATGAGGCATTGATAATAAACTAATATAAAATAATAATAATAACAGTAAGAAAATATTGATGTCTCACTGAAATTTATAAATATCAATTTTATTTGTTCGAAAATAAATGTTTCCAACAAAGTATGTATTGGAAGCTCTAGAAGTTTTGGAGGCCCAGTCTCCACAATGAATCGACTCAAAATACATTCTTTTTTAAATTACATACAAAAACAAAAATAATGTAATATATTCATTCAAATGCATCAAGAAGACCACATCAATAAAACAATAATTTATATTGCAGCCTTGGAATACATTTTAAACGCAATGAAAAAACATTCATTTATATACAATAATATTGATTAGTGAAATAATTAGGTCATGGCGACTAACTTCAATTGCCGAAAGATTAAAGTTAATTGTTTGCCAAATGTACGTCAAAGCCAAATGGTATCAAACATAACCATCCTGTAAAATAAAAATATTTAATAAGCAAATATTAAAAATTGTTTCGGTGAAACTATATTAACGCTATAGTCATAAAAATGAAAATGTAAATATGTGATTTCTCAAAACATTTACAAATCTTGATACTAATAATTTTCACTATAAATATTAGCGAAGATGCGTAGTGTGCATAACATACCAGCGCAACAAGGAATAGAATTGACGTCAGTTTAAAGGAAATTAACTTGTTGCAAGTATTACTCCTCGTGAGCTATACGTGGAAATTCATATGAGCAAGTATTCTATTGGTAAAACTAAAAATCAATGCCATACAACACAATGACGCATAATTTATTGAAATTCTAACATAAAAAAATCATTTCTTATGCAAAATGATACACTGTAAAATAAAATATAATATAAGTTAATGAACGTTTCAATATTTATGGCAATGGCATTAGCCATCAGGTATCAAGTAATACATGATTAAGGAAGGATTCCATATCATCGCGATTCCAGCCCTTGAAATTAATTGGTTCGTCGAGTTCCTGCTAGTTTCGATGATGTTTTCCTGTTTAATTTAATACGTTCATGAACAGAATGTTCATGATCTGCACGGCGCATAGTCAATTATTGAGTGTCGTTGTTGCCGTTGGGGTTGACAGTATCAAAATTACTCGAATTGGACGATTTGATAAGAATAATCGCCGTGTGCGCCCTCCCAAAGATGTTTATAATATTATCAAACACGCCAAGCATCTTTGACATGTTACTGACTTCAAGTATATATCCATATCGTTCGATAGAACTATGTGCCACATTAAATATTACAAGATCGTCAAAGCTGAATTGGATAACCGTATTGCTGACGGAGAGTCGAACCGTTTAAACAGAATATGCCCAACAGAGATGTGTTGATGTACTATCAAAACGTGCGTGGCTTGAAAAGTAAAACAAATATTTTTGCGATAATATTTTTGAATTAATTTTCCTGACTGAGGCAAGGATGCCTGATGATCTATATACTAGTGAAATGTTTCCATCGAGTTATACTGTTATGAGTCATAATCAGAACTTGCGTAAAATTTACGTAAAATCTATATTCAATATATAGCTTCATTAATCTTGTCAACCTCAAGCAACTTAACACTCCCATTGCTTGATTTACTTAAGGCTAACGGTGTAAGTATCGAAAAAGATGATAAGCCTGTGGTTTTTGAAGATCCATACCATACCATCCACCCATAAGAATATCTATTAGTTATGCGCACTCTCCTCCTGCCAGGTAATAATCTTCGTAGGATATATAATTTCAGGAAGGTTGATTACCTTAATTTGTACAATAGTTTTCTTGAAATCGATTGGTCTTTCTTCTAGCTAAAGGGATATTACTGAGGCTTGCCCTAAATTCTATACTAAGACTTATGAGGCATTTAATAAATGCGTGCCCTTGAAAAATATCGGTAGATCTACTTAAGGACAAATTTAACAACGTTAAGCTTAAGGATAAATATCATATGGATAAATAATTATCCATATGATCTTCAACAATTTAAACATTTGCGTAAAATAGTCAAAATTAACTCGTCCAAACTTTTATAAGATTATGTATCTAACGTGCAGAATAAAACGAAGGATGATCCCAACTACTTCTGGTCATTCGTATCTTCGATTAAAAACAAAATCAGGGATACCTAATTCAATGACAGATCCTACTGGAGTTATATCGAATTCACCAAAGTCCATTGTTGATGGGTTTCAAGCAGAATTCAGATTCGTTTACACATGTCTCTCTCATGTTGAAGTGACGAACACTAGTCTTATGAATGGTTCTCTTGTTAATGTTTTTACTGTTGAAAATCTGATGTCCTTAAAGCACTTCAAAGACTCAAGAATAGTCATACAATGGGTCATGACTGTGCTTATGCATTTTCAACGCCATTATAAATTTATCTTTGTCGAGTGGCACTTTCCTCGAATGCTGTAAAATTACCCGCTTATGCCTTGTGCACAAAAAAGGGGATGTGGCTTCTGTTGTAGCCATAATTAACAATTTCGCAAAGATATTTGAAATATGCCTATATTCCAAGATTTTCCCTCAGATCAGGGAATTTATTGCTGAAGATCAACATGGTTTTATGAACAAGAGTTGTAACAAACCTTACAGTTTTAATACAGTTTATATCTAAAAATTTTGATAATAATATACATGATGGACTTCACGGCGTTTGATACTGTCGATCATTAATTCTTTTACTTAAACTCGGCTTGACTGGTTTCTCTTCGATGTTAGTATCTTTTTTAAAAACATATATTATGGGTAGAAAACAGTATGTAGCATATATGGGGCATTTATCCAACTATTTCATACTTTCATACCGGGTTTCCCCAATGTAGCAACCTGGAGCCCTTACAAAACTATGCAAAGATTCTCTTTGATTGCTGAAACTTCTGATATAAACTTCAAAAACAAAACTTAAAATACTCCAGCAGTAGACAGTGAAAATAATCTGAATGTAGAATACACAATACTTTAACGAACCTAGTACATGTGTACATATAAATTTGCAGCGTTGGCATAGCTAAAATTTTCCAAATTTTTCCAAAATCCTTATCCATTTGATGTTTCTATTATTTTTCAATATTAAAATAACTTTATAAAATTAAATATTTGTTATTGTACATAGATATAATTTTATAGAATATCGTTCCGTTACATAACATATCAAAATGTCCAGTTCAATCGATATTATAACGTTATCGGATATAATTTCCTAATGTTTTCTATCACGAATCGTTTACTAAACATTTTACGATTTCAGCAGAGTCGTCAAGTAACCAATTTGAAACACTTTTTACACATTATCGTAACAATTTGAACTGAAAAAACTTAATAAACATGTGGATAAAATTAAGAACATAAACAATTTTTTTCGTAAATTTTATACTTTCTAAATTATGTAGGAATCACTTACTATTTGCCGACATATTTCTTTACCTTGAATGATCTCAGTTCAATATATTTTTATCGCATTCAATGGCAATTACTTCTTAGCTATTCCACCAAAATCCTTGACTGCAACTTGAGGTGTCACGCAGAGATTATGAGTCAATACAACGGCTTATATTAAACAATTAATTTTATTTTGCTTCGTACATCACTTTACCCTGGCATATTTCTGCTATTTGTAACTAAATATTATTACTAACTTATGATTCATATCAATATATCATAAAAAGTCACTGTTTAATTTTAATTTAACTCGTGTACAAAATTTGTTGTATCAAGCGTAAATTTTCCAGAAAAACCAGGATATTGCCCGAGAAATCCCTCTGGCCCATGGGTATGTTCAAGTCGTTGTGCCTTCGATGGAGATTGCAGAGGACGTAGAAAGTGCTGTCGAAACAGATGTGGGGCCATGGCATGTACTTTGCCCAACTAAACCATTGTTAAAAATAAATCTTGATTGGTTATGTATACTTCAGTATTTTTAATTTAACATTTTTTTTAGGATAATATTCTTTATATTTTATTTATACATGTAATAATAATGCTGAATTTGAATCTTCATGACTTAGTTCTTTAGACTAAAACATGCAAATTGATTTTAATAAATAAATAAAAGTTTGCCTTGAAGTCCCAATTTTTTCCACACTGTACCAATACATGCAATAAAATGAATCCCTAAATCTTCTAATATAAATTGATTAGATCAGTATTAAAATGTCTTCAAAATAGTATTTATTATTTACAATTATAGTAATTGTAAATAATCAATACATAAGGAGCGAATAATCATCGGCTAAATCTACAACAATCAAAACCAATGATATTATTGCAAATCGTATAGGATGGATATTGAAGCTGTGCAGTATCACCAGACGAAGACATTACCAAAGAAACGGAAGAAACTAAATCTGACGGAACTAGGAATGAGGGTTTCTCGAGTAACATGTATCAAACTGCTTATGATCAGATGAACAAAATTTGTATGTATAAAAATAAACAAATTGTCCTGTCCTCTCGGGAGAAAATTACACAGTTGTTGAAAAAATATATATTATTTAATATACACAATACCAGGAAATTAAAATAAAGGAATGGACCTGGAATATATGTCCATAAAAGGTAATTGAATAATTAAGAATATATTATTTCGAATTTACGCGGCCAAGTATGTGACAATGGAGCGAATATCCTCAGCAAACACAACGGGCCTTAACAACAATAAATTCAAAGGTATTCTAGTTTAAAAAATTTTTTATTCCATGTTCTGCACACACACAATACCACCTAAATGTTGTTTTGAGTGAAGATGTTTAAAAAAAAAACAGTTATACATATCGTTCTAAAATTTTACAACAATTACAATAAAACAAACATTTATTTAAGTTACTTAGTAATATTTAACATCAAATAAAAATATTTTTGGACCATACAAAACCCTGTAACAAAAAGAGAAATTACATAATCCTAAACACGATAATACAAAATACCTACCGTGGACATAAAAAGTGAAACAATTAAAGCAAGAAATCGCATAATAATTGGAAAAAAATGTGCCACTCGTTTGTGGCCACAGTAGTAGATCGTAGTAATTGATTCGTACCTTAATAAAATATTGGATGCTGGCAAACAGTTCCACCACATGCCACTGGGCAACATTTCATATTTCGTCCACAATCAGCATCGCTGGAACAATTTACAATACATATTGAACTGCCGCCTCGGACTGGCGGACAAGCCCCCGGAGTTGTTCTCCCATCGCACAGAACCATGAAAAAAATGCAGATTAAAATAAACATGAACTTAGTTTGAGCCATTGTTGTGTTGGAATGACAGCTAGTCACCATTTCTTGATTTATATACACCTGCCACTCGTGAATAGAACATTACTGTTACAAAAAAACGAAAAATATAATTATTGGAAGCAATTAATTTTAATTTGTGATTTGAAGACGAGCTCTAATGTAAACGTGGCCAAAGGCATGAGTTATATAAGAATGGTGGTGATGGTAATTTTACTTTCCATTTGACGGACTCATCATTTAATTGTTGCTAAAGCTTGTTTTGTTAACCATTTAACTTGACTATCATAAAGGATTTTCATATTTTTAAAATTAAAATTATGGTTGACGGTAAAATAGTAGTTATTTACATGCCCGAGATGCGTAGCATGGAGACTATAATAGTATTCTCAACTGTGGTTTATATATAATTTTTTCTACACATTTATTTTTAACCATAGTTTTATTTCATATAGTGATCCACTGCAAAATAAAGTCACGAAACATTTCTATGCAATCAACCAATAGTCATCATTTTGTTTTATTGGTAATTTAAACTTGTGCCAGTCACGACCAAAATTTCGCATGACTGTCTCGATGTTTTATTAAATGTGTTAATGGTGTACTCATTCAATAATATAACAAATTTGGGTATCCTTCATTTAATCCACTTTAAGGATTACAATGTATTTGAAGTGCGTTGAAACCTAACAATTATATGACTTAACAGGTATAAAATCGATTTTATTAAAAGTTACAGAGAAGCACTGCTATTGATTTTTTTCTAAACGTGCAGTTAATTAATCGAAAATTTCATGTCGGCATCAAGCCATGCGAATGAAATGGTATATTTTCTATGTGTGGGTAGTAAAATTTGAAAGTCATGGAAATGCTAGGTCATTTCCAATTTCACATTAAATTGGGGTCGATCGAAAATGTCGAACGATTCGCGGAGAGCACGTATAATGCACAGACAGAACTAGGGGGGGAGGCTGTAACTATCGCGAAACAGAACATCAGGATTGAATAAGGGCCTGACATCTTCGCTGCATACTTCGTCTAGATATCGTCTTGTGGTACCTTGCCACATTCTTCCATACAGCTACCATAAGCTGTTGAAGAGTTTCTGGAACAATATATCTGTTTCTGAGCATCAGCTCCGGCTCGTGACACAAATGTTCGACCAACCCAACCCAACCCAAACTCGAAGACGACCATCACAACGTGTCAACCGAAATCTGGACTCATCGCTGAAAGACACTGCAATCTGCATGTTGTTGAGCGACTGCCAGTCGGTTTCTTTTGTGATCTAAAGTCAGCCGTGGCTTTCGTACTGGTCTCCTTGACCTTAGCTTATGTTCTCGGAACTGTTTTCTTACTGTTTCCGTACAAATTGGATTCCTGTTGCAATCCTAAGGTCATTTTGTAGGTCTCTAGTAGTAGATGTGCGTCGTCTAACTGCATAATTTCGCAACGATCTATCTGGCCAAGCTGTTATCGCACGTTTACAACCCTAACCAGCTCTTCTACTATAACTTCCTCTCCACAGGTACCGATTCCAAACTTTGGACATAACAGAAGGGCTTACATACAATTGTCTTGCAAAGTTACGTAAGCTGCATCATTTATTATTATCTAATTAAATAGAACATTGTCAGTATAATATTTTTCTATATTCAAACTAACTTCCATTAGTTTTTTATTCGAATCTGCCTTATTTTCTTATTTCGTCCTGTGTCCAAATCCAATACTTTATAAGTTTCAGTCCGAGTAAACACAAAATGCTCTTGTCCGGAAAAGTTTTGCCATTATACAGCCGTTGCTGATTATGTTCCGAAAATGTAAGATGTAGATATGGATCATTTGCTACATTATTTTTACATTAATCTCAATGTTTCCTTAAAATTAAATTTGACACAGGATGCAATAAAATACATAACATTCGTCCGTGAGCTTTTTTACAGTACTCGTTCGAGTTTCAAGACTTGGTTTCTCCCTGATCTGTAACGTTACTATTGTACAAATGTAATAGAAATTTCCACTTTTTTAAAATTTAAATCCTATATTTTTGTTATGACAAGATAATCGCTATAAGTATTATTGTATACATATTATAAGTAGAACAATAAGTGAATTTCATGAAAATCTGAGTTAATGAAATAAAATTGTTTACGTCTGCGTTCAGAAAGGGATCAACTATGTTTGTTATTTACTAGTTGGCGAGAAAAACTTATTATTGCTATCGCGTGAAGCAAAAATATTGAATTAAAACAAGATATTTACTTAGATTAGTTGTTTACAAAGTACTAGGGGGTATTTCCAGGAGTTTCACATATGTTATATTTGAGTTAATTATACTAAATTATCAATTGTGAAAAACACGTTAAAACTGTAATGAATTGTAAAACTGTAGGTTGGCTCTGCAATAAGAGTGCGACTATTGAAAAGTTTAAATCGTTCGCCCTTCCAATGGCTTCCTCGGCAAGAGACTTGAAGACGTAATGGATCACCATTTTTATATTGGAGATATGAAAACAAATGTTGCTTTGCCATGAAATCGTTTTCAGTTAATATAATGGCTTAAATAGGTGGTAAATGCTGAAGCTACAGGAATACGGGTGGTGCAAGGCCATAATCTACGTCAATGCTAAATAATAAATTAACCTAGACAAAATTGACAAATATGAACAAACCCGGAAATGTCGTAAACAGGAGTTTTTTTCGCAAAATTCTAGTATGCAGCAAATTCTATTATGTGACCATCGACGTTGATCAATTATTACATACATGTGCAAATATTTTCTTCTGTTTGCTCATTTCGTTATGAAGAATTAGTTTGTTCAAACATTAGGTTTTAATGTGTTTGTATTGTAAATTTGTGTTTTATGTAAATATCAAACATTCAGATGATATGATATTCTGGCTACGGTCTTAATTTTAACATTGATGGAAATAAGGATTATGTATATTTGGATATCCAGAATAAATTTTTATTTATTTAAACAAAATTATATATGATATATATTATGATTATTGCTGATTTGTTCATATTACGAAAATATTATTATAAATCATTCAGTGGTTGCATTAGAAATACATTTTATCGATGTTGCACCATAATAAATATTGCTTTAGTGGAATCCCAATAATTATCGTTGTACACAACATAACAAATTTGACTCATAATGGGGTCTAACTGGGCATCACATAAACTTAACAAACAGCATTAATTACCAATTCAATTCTAACTTACGCGAATCATAGCTCCATGTCGACATATTAAAATCGAATCCACAAGCTGTAACAATGAAAATATTATTAGAATAGAGGTAGTAACAAAAAGGGCCATACTAAGAAACATAGTACAATAAATAGAAGGTTACAACAAATACCTACAAATTGGAAGCAGCAGCAAATTGGAAATATCGAAGGGGTAGATCAACACTAACCTGACACAAATAACCAGCTGATATACTATCAAAATGGAAGACTAGTCGATGTATGTATGATGAATGTATACAGTACGTCACGTAAAAAAATAAGTTGAATTCCACTGCTTCAATCTCAGTATTGCAGCGTTACATGCTTACAACAAATATACGTCGGTAGACAATCTTGGAACTACGGCATTCCTAGAACTACTAGACGACATTTGTACAGTTATTATTATTATACATTCCATCCTTTCGTAGTATAATTTAGAGCAGCAAAGTAAATAATTGAAAAATTTTATTTTTCGTAAAATTTGTAAAATTTCAGGATATTATTGAAAGATAATTTGCATTTATTTTGTATGAAACTATTTTTATCACAAGTGAAAGTTTATTTAAACACGTAATTATGTTTCAGTATATAATTTGTTCCTTAAACAAAAATATTTATGTTCGATCTCCACGTCACGTTGGTATCTCTTTTTAGAAAATATAAAATTAAGGAGGGAAACAAGGGAAATTTTATTACTTGAGCTAGAAATTGTGAATCTTTTGGCTGTAATTTAAAACAATTATAACAATGTTGGTTTAGTTTTATAATTTTAGTTTCAAAAAGGTATGTTTTAATATTTACTGTCTTTGTTAATTAAATTTTGGGCAACATATACATTACAATAGGTCCCATTGAGAATATTATTCGATGAATAGTAATATTAGTCAAGATGCTGAACTTCGCCAATTATACTGATGTCACAAACTAACATTTGTTGAACAAACCACACAATAACAATGATTTACTTTCAGATTTATTAAAATGAATAATAGGACATAATATTTCAGATCCATCTCAAATAAAAAGAAATATCTTTAACCAGCTGTGATTTGTGCACATATCCCAATAAGTGAGCAAACTAAGAAAGTTGAAAATTTGCATTGACTAACTAAAGTCTGGTAACAGAGTACAGCACGGGGACTTCTCACGAATTGCACAAATTACGCAAATTGTCACATAGTATATATGAAGTGGACACCGATGCTGCGAACATTTGAATTTCAATAAGTAGCTAAGTACAGAAGAAGACACGATCGAAATTGACAAGAACAAAAGGTTTTACATTACGTGTGCCTTCTTTACTTTGCAGACTCCAAATCGTATCGACAGAAAATGTTGTTTGTAATTCTTACAGTGTTGTTTAGAATGTATTGCTCCACGCAGCTGTGATTTCTTGAAAACAATTGTCTTTGTATACGATGAAAATATTGGAATAAATAGTAATATGCAAAAAATCGTATTACTTTGAATAGTTACCAAGTCAATGTTAAACGGTGAATTTAAAAATAATTATGATTTGAACACGCAATTACTTTTCACGCTCAACTGAAACTAGCAATTTAAACGGTAATCATTTGCATGGTAATTTTTTTAACATTCGTCAAGGACGAAACGTTTAAATTTATAAGAGCTAAGTAAATAATTGAAGTAATTGCGAAATTTGAAGGTATAATAATTTTTATCGTTCTCTAAAGTATTTTTCTAACATGATAATTATTTAGTTATTTATAATACAATTGTACTTGTAAAATTTTAATTGCACACGCTATAATACATATTAATGCGCCCCTTGAAATTTGCTATTGAAAGAATTATATTTTTGTGCAAAATGCATGAGTTTAAGATGCTGCAAAACATGACACGAACAGAGGACAGCAATATTAGTAATACAGTAATACAAATCAGGGCAGTCGAATACAATTCCGATAGACAACATAGTGGGCCAAGTATAGATCCCGATGGGACCCCTTAATCAACTATCAACACTGATGACAGCCACCCATCTAGCTGCACACTCTGCGTCCGACCTGATCGATAAGTTTCAGCGTCTTCATGTGGTCTACATGTCTTCAATTTGTCTGTTAGCCAATGAATATACTGTTCAGTGAACTTACATGTCGTTACAGGTGCATGAACGAAAGTTATATTTACAGGAAATTGCTGTAAATATAATCTAAGCTGATTTAATTGTAGAGATGTGACATCCATCACACCCTCTCCCATGCATCGACAACAGACACATTATATATATACTTACTATAGTGTTTACTGAATATAAAGAAATCACAAAATGAATCCCAAAGAAAAACGCGAATAAGAAATACTGTAGATAAGTTTAGGCCAGCAATGTTACACACGCATATGTGGTATCACTGAGACGAAATTAAATCGTATATTTTCTTCCAATTTGAAAATTAATTTTATGTATTTTATTTTTTACATTAATAAATATTTTGTCATTACATATGAAGATATCTTGTTACCGTTTAATTATAATCAATGCTGTAATTCATGATTCAGTTGGACATTATTTCTCACATTTCATTAATTTTCGATAGGCAACTAATTATATTCAATTCGTTAAAAGTGTTTTCTGTGCCATCATTCATTCCATTTATTTTCATTAAAATGTGCCTTTGTTTTTTATATTTAAACCTTTCATGCAACCAATGCAAAGTCAGATATCCTCGAAACAATGAGACCACGAGACTTGTAAGGGAAGGGACCTACCCAATATTAGCAATAAAATTGAATAAATTTATCGTAATTTATTTTCGTGTTTATTAATTAATTTACAATTATGTTCATGTACAAATTTTCCTATTAATATTGACCACAAACTGGTTGGTTACATGCCGCTAAGAAGCAACGTTACCTCATTCTCCTCGCACGTGATTATTTAATGACCAATTAAAATAATAAGTTCCAGTTCCAAATAGCCAGAGGTGGTGGGTAACTTAATACCGACTCCTTGTGTTGATTCATTTGTGTTTTGTAGTTAAGTAAAGATGGGTACGCGATCATTTAATTAAATGTTAAATATTTGTACAAATGTTTTATTTTCAGCTAAATTGTCGATTGTACTTTCTTTCGCTCTGCTGATTACATATGTTTACGCCCAAACAAGTAAGTAAAATACTTTTATATTTTCAACGAGTTTGTAAGCGATCGGTAAATTTCTTTTGTAATGCAATCTTTAAAATATTTTTGTTGGTGCTATTATGATTTTTAACCTTGTGCCTATTTTTTGAGAATTGAATACATTACAAACTGTGCAAACAATGGAAAGAAATGCCCAAAATTATTAATTTGAGACACCGTTAAATGATATTTTATTATCTAGTGACGGTTAAACAATTAGAAGTCATAATGGGAACTGGTTCTCTTCAAGAACAATATATCGTACAAGAAAACGTATCGATACGTACATATAAATTGTGCACCAGTGCAAAATAATCTATTTAATTTTGATGTGATTTTGGCGTTTTTGATTATTTAGGTGAATTATTTAAATTTGTCTTTTCGAACAAAATCATTTAATAACAACTCAAAATTAAATAATGTACAAATAATCAACCCGAAGTATAGGGATGGTTGGTCGTTAAAATAAACTAGTAACGACAATAAACCCAGTAGTCCAAAATTTGGAAAACTGATCTAATAACATCCAATTAACAAACAATTCAAACGACAAGGCTTATTTGTTAGCAATTAAGTTTAGTTGCATGGAGGTTGCTTTGTTCTGCAATGTTTACAATTATATTAAATTAAATTCAAACAAATTGATTTTCTTTTAGTTAACAATAAGCAGTGACATTGAATCAAATTATTTTCTACCTTAGTGTTTCATTATTTAGTTCTGAAGAAGTTATTTCAATGTTGACATATGAAACATTGTATGTCATTGGTTTCTTGTAATCAAGTTAGTGAAAGCTTACAGAAAATAAAATAACTTATCACGAGATCTTATATAATTGAAGAAAGCGGGTCATCTAAATGTTCTCGTTCGTTTGCACAATTGTGGTAGAGTTAAAAATACCGCTCAGGTAATACTTATGCTTGTAGACGTGCAATATTTGGACTAAAATCATTATTTGTTTAAATGTAAACGTACACAATTATAATGAAACAGAGGCTAAAGATGAATAATAATATACACAATCGCTTCGTTTGTAGAAAGTTGCCCATTGTCGAGTAAAATGACCAATTGTTCACCAAAATGCAAAGATGACACTGAGTGTTTTGGTAAAAGATGTTGCCCGAATATTTGCAATACCAAGTCGTGCGCACCAGAAAATTTGACTTCACAAAGTACCGGATACAAAGATTCAAAATGTAAGTACATGCGTCAAACGATGAAGTGATGATTATAATTGATATTATTTACAGCTACAGCCACTGGAACATATTGTGGTAACGAGAAATGCTCCTCCTTTCAAAAATGCGAATTGGATAGAAGCACCAAACGCCAAAGATGTGTGAGGGCTTAGAAAGTCCATGACAAACATTTAAACTTTAATATTTTTACAGAACCCCTAAATGAAATATATTCTTCATTTACATAATAAATTGTTTTAAAAATCCTTTTGCCTTATTATGACTAGGGAGTACGATTACAAATAGTACAAATAGTACAACATTGATCTCTAAGCAGTAGCTATAAAAATATAATCACCAATAAAATCAAAAGAAAATTAAAAAATGTCTAAATATAACGCAAATAAAAGAAATGTAAGTGGAGCGACAAAATGCTGTCCTAATACGTTTTGGACACAGACAATATGAAATTGAAAATTTTGTCCAAATAAAATACATTAAAACTAACTACTGTAGAAACACATCTTGGCAATTCTTTGTGAAGAAATACATTTGAAAATATGAGTATAAACAACAATCTGAAATCAGACTTGTGGCGAAAATTATGCTATTTATTCCCACGTTCACAAATAAATAATTACAAC
Organism: Geotrupes spiniger; assembly: GCA_959613385.1. Taxonomy (NCBI): domain Eukaryota; kingdom Metazoa; phylum Arthropoda; class Insecta; order Coleoptera; family Geotrupidae; genus Geotrupes; species Geotrupes spiniger. Next base: position 11,425,013 of record OY390737.1, on the reverse strand, counting down.
GGAAGTAACAAAAGCTTTGGGAAAATTTTTCATATTATTTTACGAAAGCTAGCTCGCAAATATTTTTCGCTTATGTCAAGTTTGAAATTTCTCAAAGAATACATTTTTAGAAAATCTAGAAAATCGTCGAACCTTATTGGTAACGTTTTCTGTCTACCTATCGCGCTGCTGCCTTATGAACTAATAAGGACAATCATTTTGACGGAAGGATATTTACTTCAGTATTAAATTCTATTAAATTTATAATACTGGAATTACAATTAAAATTTTTATTTCGTTCGTCTCGCATAATTTACTTATTTTCCACAGTTCGACCTGTATTTTGTTTTATTGCAAAGGAAATGTTAATACTACTTTAATAATCCCCATTTATTTTTATTAATATTCCATAGAATCTTCATAGTCTTCATACATTTTATCGTGTAGTAATTGACATAGGTAATCATTTAATTTGAAAATATTGCTACATAAATGCAGTGGTCGTTGTGACCATTAACGTTAGTACTATAAAGATTTGTACCTATTCCGCAGCGTTGGCAATAAAAATGATGAGCCCATAGAGGAGGAAACAGCGGTCACCTTAATAAATTTGCTGTAATTTATATTCAACAAAGCGGTCTATATTGCCGCCGGCTTTGGAATAGATGCAAGTCTTCATAGTACCAACCAGTACGTGGCTGGTCAAAAAGGCCACTGCATAGGGGTGAAAAGTTATATTCTTTCGTTCTATTGTATTATATAAATATTACTAAACTTGTAATTGCATAATCGTTGGCAACCCTGCTTACTTCCCGCCCGTGGGTGGGCGTGGCACTTTTGTAAAATTGACAATTTGAGTTTCTGAAAAGCAAATTTAAAAATGCCTTTAACAGAATTGCAAAGTTGAATTTAATCCTTCAGGTTACATTAAAAGCGGAACGTTTTTAAAAACTGTTCCTAACGACACAGTTGAAATAAAATTTAACAACCACACCTACGCAATATATTTATTAAAACTGTACGGCATGTAAACAACGCATCATTTCTCTTTGATAAGACAATAATTTACGATTGTGCAAATATTACAATCATTTCGGTCGTTGTAAATTAAATTAGTAATTTGAATTATAGATTTGTACGGAACAGTTTCCATCCATGGAGGTGTGGTATTGTAGCTTATATTAGCCAAATAAATATATTAATCGTTCTCTTATAATAATATTTGCAAGAATTGTATTAATTTCATCGTTAATGTTTTAAAATTTGTTAATTTATACCCACCGAACTTTAGTCCAAATAAAAATTTGACAAGCTTGACTGACAGCCAGCTCAAGTCGGCAACATCATGTTAATTTAATCCCCTCTAAATATAACCTTTCATCTAATTTCGTAAAATATAATTTAAAATAGTTTAATAACTAAGTAAATAATGCAAGTAACGTGGAACGTGGCAATGTAAATATGTAATCGGCACGAAAAAGCAAGTCCTACTTATCCATAACCTTAAATAGCTAATAAAATGATAGTAACAATAATAGTAAATAAGTTCAAGTCGTTATTATTATTTTTTGTCACGTTACTGAGAAGGGCGTTGTGCTGCTTTCGACGACGGAGACGTGTATCTAGCGATGTCGAGCCTTTAACTGGCATTGGAATTATCACGAACGAAACGGCCGGTGAATGCGAAACGTGGAACGATTGGGGTAACAATTTTACAAACAGGTCACCGGCCACAGTACAGGAACATATAGAATTCTATCGGCAACAGAAAGCAGCCAAGCAGCTTTCAGACGAAGCCCTTGAAACTCCAAGCGATTTGTTCGAAGACATGGCCCCGAGAATAACGAGTCAGAAGAAGGTTTTTATTAACACAGGGCGTTCGTCAACCGAACACACGAATAACTTGCTTTTGGCTCCCGATCCAAGCTTAATGGTATTTATACGTCCGTGTGAAATTAATTATTTAGTTCACGTTTTTGTATTAGGGAAGTCAGTTGGGTGAATGGGAGGAAAATCCAGGTTGGGAAGGAGAAACGTTAGACTGGGACGCTCAAGAAGCTCTGCGAGCCAAGAAGCGGCAAGAGAGGGAAAGAAAGGCTTTAGAGCAGCAACAAAGAAGACTGGAAAGGACCAGCAAAACACATTCCGGAATTAACATGAATACATAATATTCCCAATTTATGTTACATTTTTATGTGGGAACGAAATCTGTTTTGGAAATGTCATCGTTTAGCATTTGGCAATGTCCCTATATTGTATTAACATTAAAGAAAATCAATGTTTGTTGATTTATTTTATATTTATGATTTTATTAAAATTGATTTAATAAAGTTGTCCTTTGAACATCGTTGTCGCTGCTTTAATATGAATTATGCTAATTAATTATGATAAATTATATTAATAAATAATGATATATTTGGTATAAAAACTCAATATTGCAGAGGACACATAGAAATATAATTTAAGAATATTGTATTGCGAGTGATTCTCTTTTCGTCGCAAGTTTACGAATCCATATTTTAACTTTCGCTTAGAGAATTCAGTAGCATTCATATTATAAAAATGCTCCTGCATGTACCCATGTCAATGCGGTTCAGCTTAAGTTGTCTAATAATCAGATATTTTAAGAAAATCATTAACTATATTTATCATTGTCAATTATTTTGTTCCGAGGAAGCTAAATAATGGACAGCTCTTACCATTTTACTACAGTGTATTAGTAGTGAGAAAGTAATTGCACTTTGTTTCTCAACCTGAAGTTATTTGTGTTCTAAGATTTGAGTTTCATAGAATTAACGTTGAAGAATTTATCATCTTACCATTTGGGCATTGTGTTGTTAAGAAGATTTGCTAGATGAATTCATAAACTCGATAAGATGGTAATGATGGTCCACATTAGCATCTTATCGAGGCAGATGAGTATTTTTTAGTTGCAGGGTAGATAAAAAAAGGTAGAATAATTTTTCGATAACTCGTACCGTTTTCGAGAGGCGGAAAAAAGCATCACTTCCGGTTGAGATATTGCTTTAAAAATAGGATGTTCTTCTCCTTCCTATATACAAGTCGTAAGTTTAAAGTTTTGTAGTTCTGGTTTTCATCATTTGGGTGGTAGAGCCCGCGCAGAGACACACGGGCAGACACACAGACGTCATTCCGAAAATTGTCAGAATTGATACTGGGGACCACAAAGCTTGTATATCCGTTAAAATCTCAAGGTCGAAAACTTTTAATGATTACTATATATAAAGTATAAGAAAGTAAAAAAATTGCAGTGGTCCGCACTGAACTTTCTTATACTTAGTCATACTACATATTTCAAATAAAAGTTATAAGAGTAAACTTAAGTTTGCTCCTCTTTCGTCAGAGATTCCATTATTTCTTCAGCTCTATTTATCACTTACAAATTGTTACAAAATTACTCGACACCTGTGTTTCAGATGCTCGAGTTGCACCCCAAAATTTCTAGTTAACGGTAAATTGTGTAAATGGTGATTACATCGTCATGTTTGAAGTAATGCGGCCACTCGATGAACTATATTGTTCAATTAAATTAAGATTTAAACCATAATAAAATAAAAATTAATCTACTCGCCGCGTGCTAATTTAAATTAATTACAACTGTTATAATTATAAATTAACCACCATATCCTCTTTTACTGCGGGCTGGTTTAAATAATAATTTTAAATGGTTAAGATTTGAAAATTAACCTCTACAGCCTATTCTTGCTCCAACCATTGCCAGTACTTCTGTCTTCTACCACCTATTCAGTTTTTTTACACTTTTTCTTGACCTCTTTTTTCCTTTCGATAAACTTTCCCAATTCTTTCAGACTGTGTACCACCCTACACTTCATTTTAACATCTTTTTCAGTGTTCGCCGTTCTTATTATCTTCCGCATATAGACTTACTTCATCATACTTCCATCCTTCGATTCTTTTGGCCAAAATGTCATAATTTTTATAATCTTTATCTTTCTAGCTCTTCTTGGTCTCACTGACTTGGAAGAACTGTATATATTAATTTTAGTTTTTTCTTAATAAATGTTTGCTTCATTCCTTAATTTTTGAATGTGATCCCCAACATTCCCGCAATCCTGAGTACCCTTTCATCGAAATTGTCACCCATCACCAATCTTCATTTATTCCGGTAACACTCTATCTGTGCCATTCGCCCCAGTTACCTTCCCTTTCTTCAGATTGCTCATAATTTCTTCCTCCCAACTAAAATAGTATTGTTGTCAACCACACAATTTGCTCTATATCTCCTGACTGGAGAAAAAAGTCAGAAGGACACACGGTGGCGTGGACGAACGCCAACAAAATTTTAGTTGGGAGGAAGAACTGACTAACTACTGAGGAAAGGTGAAAAGGTGGAAGAATGCCAAAGATAGCCAGGGATAGATAGATTTATTTTTATATTTAATCTTCTCCACTCCTCTATCTCGATGACCAATATATTATCTCCATTTTTTTTCTCCTTTGATATTCTTCATTACTTCTTCAAATATGCTGTTTTTATCCTTATATTAGCATACCCACACTAAATTCTCGCATTCTTCTCTTCATCCACGTACGTTTTCGTCCTTGCTGTATACAAATCTTAAGTTTAATAATAAATTTCATAGCTCTAGCTTTGATCGTTTGGGCGGTAGAGCGCGCACATACACACAGACAGTCATTCCGAAAACAGTCAGAATCGATTTAGGGGACCTCAAAACGCGTACATCTCGAGTTCGAAAATTTTCATGATTACTATACTGATTACTATACATAAAGTATAAGAAAGTAAAAATGACACAGTTTTGTGCTCATGTATATTTGATGTAGTTGTGTTCAATGCAAATCAAGGATTGTATGCGCTTACAAGAATCAAACCAGAAAATAAATCAAAAACTTTTCTATTTAAATGTACAAATATAAAAAAGAAACAATAAGAACATCATGTAAAAATTTATAATAAATAAATTACTTATTACGTACATATAATATACTTTCACTAATAATAATTAAATACACATTAACTCACGTACAATTAATGTTTAAGATCGAGTACATGAAATACAAATATCGGGGAAATGATGCGTTTATTTTCTAGGGATCGGTGGAGGCATAAAGTTCATGTACTCGTGGCAGTCTAAGTCTTCCATTGTTGGTGTACCGCACGCTAATACGTTCATGTAATCAGTATTCGGACTCGAAGGTGTTGGCGTCTGCCGATCTGGAGAGCTTTTTCCATCAAATTCGATGTATACATTATCGTCTTTGGGAACAGCTTCATTTGGCACTACAAAAATAAAGATTTCGATAAATTTAAAACTTAAAGCTTACGTTCTAAACGTTGCTGGATATTGTAAATTATGAATTGATTTCATGATGAATTTCATGATTAATGTACTTACTTTGTACTGGTAATCCTGATGGTGGAAATTGGATGTAATATTCTTCAACCGGTCTTGGTACAGGATGAGGTGGGCGTTCCTAAAATGTAATTTTTATTGCATTAGTAATTAAATTCCACAAGTAATGAAAACCAAACTATTATCACAAGTTTCGATTTAGCAATAGTGAATCAAAGATCAAGCATTATTATTTGTAATGTACCTCAATTGGTGGGAATGGTGTTCGGCTCGGATAGAATCCCGGGAGAACAGGCTTCGGTGACGGAGGAATCATATAATTCGTTCCTTTAATCACATTTCTAAAATCGTCTTCCGGTGTACTATTTATAAGATTCTGCAAAAATATTTGATGTTATGCGTCGTTAAGTAATTGTGAACCATTATACGTACTTTTCTGTCCTCATGATCTGAATGTGTGCCACTATCACCTAAACTGCATCCGCTTATCGTACTCATACGACCAGATGAACCAGAACCTTAAAAATGTATAATTTTATTGTTAAGAACGGTGATCCGGCCAGGGCGGAAATTATTCACATTTTAGTAAACTTACTTGAGGTGCTTTGAATACTAAGACTGCTAATTGGCCTTGCATTCACTGACGTTCCATCATTTTCTGATTTTTTGTGTTCCTTATTCTTTCCCCAAGCAAATATTTTCTTGATCCTATCGAATGGTGTTGATTTTCCAGTGTGGGTTTTCATATCCTGCTGTATTTTTTCGTATTTCATTCTCATTTCGTTTAGTTGCTCGGTCTTCTCGCGAAACGACTTTTGCACGTCGTTCCTGTTCATCCATTCCTTCACTAGGTCTTCGGCTTGGTCTATCGAATGGACGTTGTTTTTAAAATCGTTTATGATCTCCACCAATTCGGTTTGGACCTTATCTATGACGACGACGGGCGAGTGTTTTACACTTGAGTCTTTTTGTGATGAGGTGGTGCTGATGTTGGAATTTGATGTCGCCGCGTTGAGTTTAGTTAGCGAACTGGTTTTTTCCTTTTGGATGGAATCGGGGTTTTGAAATTTTGCTAGAAATACATTGAGCTCAAATTGTGTCGAAAATGTTTAATAATAATGTACAAACCTGATACGTTCATGCTCATGTATCCCATATCTGATGAATGTTCCATGTTAAGAGAAATTGTTGGTGTAACGACTGGTTTTGGCGGCGGGCATATTTTGTAAAAATCGTTTACGTCGTTTGGTGTTAGGTAATCTTCATCTAGATAGGAAGGTATTGTTACACTTAATCAAAACATGTCGTGGGGAAGTAACTCACCTACTTCGGAAATTTTGTCGGGATTTAGGCTGATTTCTTTCAATTTCGTGTACATTTTGCTGAATTCGTTCATTTTCTAGAAACAAAGCGGTGGTTAATTTTTGATCGTAACGTAAAGTTACGACGACTTACCATGTAGCCTCTCAACATCTGCGCCAATTCAGGGAAGCCCTCGAATTCCGCGATGTCGGCGGGAATGTAGTCGTTGGCGTTTCTTATGTCGCAGGCGCGGTCGCCTCCAGGACAGTCCAGCAGCTGCATCGCTAGCTTTTCCAGGCCGTACTTTGCGGCGAAGTGGAGCAAAGTAGGGAATTCCTCGCAACCTACCGAATAACCTTCAATTCAATAATCAAAGGACGTTTTTTAGTTTAGCGCAACTCACTTGATTTGCCTCTGTCTCCTAAGGTATCGCTGCACAGGACGTTAAAGTTCTGCGGCAGGTTCTTTTGAAACGTGAGGACCATCCAGTTGTCGAGCTGCGTTTTATCTTGTGGACTGAATCCTAACGTCTGAAACAAACGTCGATTGCTTAAAATTCACTGTATGTTCCCCAATATCCCCCGTACTTGATTGTCAAATGAATCGATTTTGGATTTAAATTGGGCTCGATTTGCACAAATTATAATGAAAAATGAAGGAAGCTGATGAATTAATAGAAGTGAAGAGAAAATGGGAAAACTCAGACTAATTGATGAGGAGCAAATTGCTTCTGAACGAAGTTGTTATTAAATTTTATATTAATATTAATGTGGGTGGAAATTATGTTGAAAAGTATATTAAGGTCCAGGAGTTTATGTAAAAATAAAACGATTAAAAAATGAATTTGTATTTTTATACATATCAAAACGGCACTTATTTTAAAAATGCGCTTATTTCAGTTGAAATGATTTCACTTTACATGCATATTGTGTGTAAGTTATATATGTTTCTATATTTTTTTATTATTTTTCTGACTACGAAATACCATCGTCATTGATACACATTTTTTTAAAATAATTGTAATAACTGTTATTTATATGGTGGTTAATAATTCATTACACGATATTTTAAGACAACATTTTCATTACTTGTGTTAGGTTGTGATGCAATTTCAGCTTCCTACAAGTGCAGTAATTACAAAAATTAATAATGCAATTTATATCAACACATGAACTATGATTATTATTATTATTATTATTATTATTATTATTATTATAGTGATATATGCATCCGAAACATGAACCACATTTCATGTTAATTACATTAAAGATTTGAATGGGGGCAGCGAATATGTATCGATTATGTATTCGTATTTTCCAGTACATCAAAGGGCTTTACCTGGCACATAAATTCAACGGGATTTGTGGTGGAGCGCAATATTTGTTCGAGTTCCCTAAGCCGGCTTTCACACTTGATCGGGCGGCTGCCTATGATGCTGCCGTTTTTCTCCACTACGACGTTGACGATTGCCGACACTTCGGTCAGGGTATCGGGAATGACTATTTTCAACGTGTACGGATTTCGCCTCTTCACAGTTTTCAATTCGATCAGTTCGTTGTTCCTCTCGATCGATATTTTGACGATGTCCTCCTTTTGGAGCGGGTACGTTAGCAATATTAATACACTGTTTTGTCCCTAGAAGAAACAGATTACGTTTAAGGATGCGATGCATAAGGATCAGTGATTGCGTTTATGTTGCGACGATCTGATGAGAGTTAAATGGCAGAGTAAATTGTATTACACCGAAAGTTCGATTTTTTAACTCATATCAGATCGAGCATTTAAACGTTGATGCTGCTTATATAGATAAAAGAATACAATTTGATGATTATAATAAATATTTGAAAACAATTAATCGCTGTAGAAATCAATATTGCGCACGGGTGCAATCGCAGTGACGGGCGCGGTCGTAGTTGCCGTGGCTGTTAGATGTAACTAATAATCTATTTACGTCTAAATTCATGCCGCGATAACGTGCTTGCAATTGGGGCTGTCATCACGACCGCGCAAGTTTGCTGAAAATGTATCTAACTACAAGAAAGCGAATCACTGCAGCTTTTTTGTGACTCTAAAATTTATTAATTTTTTATTTTGAATTATAAAATTGTCCACACGGCTATTTTGCTTAAATGTAGAATTTTTCTACATTTATCTGCGAGCTGAAATATTTTATAAATCTCCATCAGTATACTACTGTTACACATTTACTACTACTGTAGTAAGTGCTTAAATGTTTCGGTTATTATGATGTTATTTATTCACGAGAAAAGTAGCCAGGGCACTATTTTCTTGGTTTGTTGTTTATTTAACCTTCTTAAATTATTTTTGGCACACCGTGCCAATTAATTATTTTTTTTTTTACATATTTTGAAACACATTTTTGGATTTATCTTAGAATACTCTTTAGGTTACCTGCATACAGGTTTAATTCTAGTGCCAACTGTATAAATTGTACAAAAGTTTTATCCTAAGGAGGACAAATATTGCCCAACAGGAAAAGTTATCCATACAACAAACAGAGAAGTCAGTTCATTAATGATGGCTTCGAGGAGAGACTGGCCAGAGAGACAAAAAGCTTTTGAGATCAGGTGGTGCTGGACTTCCACCCTACTTCAATATGGACGGGTTCATATCTAAATGGCCAAATCAGCAGTTGAAGGAACCAGATAAATGGACTGCCTAAAGGATGTGTGCAAGCCTCAAAACATTATAACTTATATACTAATATCCAAGATATATCAGGTAACAGCAGGCATATCACATATGCCGACAAAGCATTAGCTATTCAAGGCAGAAGTTTGAAGAAGTGGAAGCGAAATTACTACCTTCTTGACCTCCAACTATCTCAAGCCAAATCCTAACAAAATACAAGGGTGCACTTTCTACCCCAGAAACAAACAGGCACGGTGAGAGTACAACTGCAACATTTTGACATACTAAATTACAAAGGCGTTACACTGGATCATCCATTAAGTTTTAAGCAACATTACGTAAATACAAAGGCCAAAGTACGCGCTTGTAATAACATCTAAGGAAACTGACAAATAGACACTGGGGAGCTGGTTATATGCAGTATTAGTCTGGAATGCTTCGAAACATATGAAGCACATGCTGCCTGAAACCAACCCATATATCCAGCGTATCCATGCCACATATCTGATGCGAAGTTGCGGGTGATAATGAAGAGCTGCCTAGCACTATATGGAGAACGCTAAAGAGGATGATTAGATTGAGACTACGATTGTAGTGCAGTCTATGAGACCTTGTGGTCTTCCCTATGTTTGAACAGCCTGGCACGACGGATGACTTATTTTAGCTAATGAGAAAGCCAAGGGGATGCAAACTATTGAAAGATGACTGCCTGAACTGGACACAGAAAATAAAGTGAAGTAATTTATACCATTCAATTGTTTCGGTTCATATTTCTTTAAAGTATTTCAATTTTTGCAATAAATGTTGTAGCTGTAACAAAAATAGTTACATGACTTGTCTATTAATATTTGCCGGGATCAATTGTTTGATAATAAAATCGCAACTTATCCTTGAGCCTATTAGCATAGTTTCAAGTTTTATGAAAAGCTATAAAAAGCTTAAATAAGCACCAAAACAAGAAAATAAATAAGATTGAGATTGTTTAATTCGGTAACAATATTTCCGAATATGGACCATCTAATTCATCATTCATCTATTAGTCAATTATGGCTTAACATCATATAATATATAAATAAGAATATTTTTAAATGAAGTAGACAACTAACTAACAAATTTTATATAATTTGGCATCCGTTGCTTTTACGAAATCGATTGTTGCGAGATTATGGAATGGGATGTCAACCAGTGAATCTTTATAGAAGTTTGCGTTAAACATGCATTTTTATTTCAGAATATATTCCTCGATTTGTATTTCGTTAGAAATCTTTCGGTAATACGATATATGAAAACCACTAAATAAAAAGACCTACAGAATTAATGTTGCTATGTTAATCTTATCAAATGTGTACACAGTTCACATCGGCTACAAAATCACATTATCAAATGTTTGAATTTTATGATAAGAAAATAATAGAGGTATATGAAACTATTTTATAGTATCATTTCGTTTATATAAGCTGTATAAATATCACAGGGTGTGAAAATTTAATTAGTAGTAATTATTTTTTTTATTTTTAAGTTGATTGATTTGCCAATTTAAGCGATTTTTATAATGTACTACATAAATTGAAACAAACATACCCTTATCATACAGTATTTTATTAACACTAGATGTATATACATTTCTACAACTAAGTTACCGCTGAACATGACAATTTAGTTGTCGAAATGTACATGTGTGGCAAGGGTAAATTTGTTTCAATTTATTTGCCAACCTCAGTCTCCAATTTACTATTATGTACTACATAGACAAATAATTAAATGTAATGTTTGCACTTACTTGTCGTACTTTCTTTGGCGATACGGAAAAATGTGATTTTTCTTGGGCAGTAACGGAACTTTGCTGCTTCCAAACTTTGGTAAATATCGTCATCGCGGTTCCTAAGAATTCTTTGGTAAATGTCTCGTCTTGATCTTCACCAACGCCGTGGCGTTGCCATTGGGAATATGTTGTTAAAACTGCAAGAGAACTGTTTTAAATACCTAGTCTTAAATAACGTCATTTGTATTTTAATATAATTGTCATAGTGAGCTTTACTCGTTAAATTAAGTTCGTGTTATTAATTTTATTCCAATGAATTGATTGTATAGTATAGCAGATGATGTGAATATTAAAAGGAAATTAATAATAATTTAATTGTTTTTTATATTAATTGGCTTAATTGGTTACGGATGAAATATGAGAGTCGTTCATTTAGTTAGGTGCATTTGTAGTACATATGTGAGTAAGTCAATGGTTAACAGATCGTCTAAGATATCGGTTGTTTCTTATGACCGAGTTGTCCATAGAAACTCGAATCGTAGACTGGACTTAGTTTGATTATGGAAGTTGTCTATACGAGGCGCGTATCTTGCATGTACATTCTATTTGTTTGATGAATTTGTATAGTTACTTAAGTCGAAAACTGGAAAGTTTATTAATGCACTTAATAACTACAATATATTCTACAGTATTTATTCTGGCATATTATAGAAAGGCAACCGAGTTTTATTAAATCCATTTGAATGCAAACTGAAAAATATGATTTCTTTAGCAACTACCTATACAGTATGTCCAACCGATGCTCACCATTGGTATATCGGTTCTTAGAACAGATAGAGCAACGGTTGTATGTGAAATGTGGAATTCAATACTCGCAACAAATCTGATTTCAAATTCATTCAACGTTTTACATTTTTGCGACAAAATTATTGAGGAAAATTGAAATCGGCAAGTATTGGTGTTTTCAAAATATCTCAAAATTGTTAAAAGTCCGAATGAATGTGAACTGAGATTTGTTGCGATCATTGAATTATGAAAAATATTCCCCATTTAACCGCTGCTCTATCTCTTTTAATAACCGATATCGCAATGGTAATCATCAAAATGTGGACAGCCTGTATATTGTATTGTAGGCTACATTAAAAACCGGGTAGGTAATTCATGTATGACATTTCAGATGCTATGAATTTGACTTTGTGACTTCATAATTACGTTAAATAACTGTTATGTAGTTACGAGTACCAGTTAACGCGAATAACGTTCCCAACCCACAACTTCCTTTAAATTATGTTTGGGAAAGTACACTTACCATTTTTGTGAATATCGAGAATGTCGTCGTCGGAAACTCCTAGCAGTAACGCTAAAATTCGATTCGGATGCAGAAGTTTCGTCAGCGAGGAAACTTTGTTGGAATTTTTCGCTATGTTGTCTAAGAATAATGGACATATCACTATTAGTTGCAACTTTACTGCCGCCGTTTTCTCAGATATAAATCTAATATCTCCGTTGGCTTCAATTATGTCTTCTATGCTTAGCTGATGTACTCTGCGAAATAAAATATAGATTTTGAATTATTTCAGAAATTTATATTGAGCGATCTAGTAAATGGAATCATGTTGACGCTTTGAATATCAATAGGTGGCCCAAATAATTTTGAACGTTTGTAATTTATTATTTTGTTTACTAATCAAAATTGTAAAGTCTAGTCGTGTCAATATTGACAATAGATTTTTGATTTGAAGTTATTGTGTTTTAAGAATTCATTGAAGTTTAGATATTTATATTTCATAATTAAGTGTTATAAAATGATAATAGCATTCGTTCGTGTTATATAAAATATTAGTACAGCACGTGACCAAGGGGGGATTATCTGCTTAATTAACATGTTCCGGCTTAAATTTGATTAAGAGCGACGAACGTAAAAAACGACTTACTTGAAAGGCCTCCGGTTTGCCTGTCTACTTATTTGTTCAAAATACGACGAGAAGTACTCCACCCACAAAGCGGCCGGCTCACTATTTTTCACCGAAACTATAAGAATGTCGTCCATGTCGCTGAGTTTTCTCACAGGTGCTACAACAGAAGGGTCACATTCATTATTGCCAGGAGTGGGCATTTCCACAAGATAAACAAATAAATCATGTGAATAGTTTCCTGTGCGTTATCGCACGTTCGTAGCCAGTAAACACTTTTAAAGCATTTTAATGTAATATGAAGAAAATTGTAAAATTAATTACATTGTAATCAAACACCAAAGTCCACATTCTTATTTGTTTTGAAATCTTTCCTCTATGTATTTTATTAATGCTATAAATAGAAGTAAACTACAATATTTGTACTGAATGTGTAAACATTTTGTATTTAGATTTCGATTTCTACAATGTATATAAAAAAATGATAAAAATCAAGTCAAACTTTTCAGGTGATGTAATACAAGTTTTGTTTACATATTTTTCCGTTCAACTGGATTTAATTTTCAATGTTTCTTAATCAGTGGGCTAAAAAAGTAATTCCCCTAACATACCTTGAATAATATCGTAATCCATATTTTATTAGCGATTATTAATCAGGCACATTTACACTAAATTATCACGAATATCACATAATAGAACGCGCAACTGCACAATCAATAAATCAAATGTTAAGCATTAACGATCACACGCCACGCAATTTCGTAAAGCGTAGCAGCACCATATCGTTTGCGTCAAACACTAGGACTGGTTCACTGTTTATGGTTGGAATAGACACGACATTGTTCCCTAAAGGAAGTCCCGACCTAACCAGATAAAATGATAACTTAAAAATACAGTCACGTATTCAGTGAATTTATGTATTCCGAGAAAAGTCTTGCGTCGATTGCACTATTATGCTAAGTCTTGGTGCCTCTTCAATTATGAGCTACTTGTTATTTGTGCGATATCTACTGTACGCGATAACACAGTCTATTTGTAATAACAATTCAAACATTGACCAAGAAGTAATTATCAGTGTTGCCTGCACGTTGTGAATACATTGCAAATACCAAATCATTTAAATACGGGCCTTAATTTGAAAATTAACCGTGGATTGCTTACACTGTGGGCTTATTTTAATAGGGTAGGGCGGAGATAACCCCGGTAATCGCCAACTTGAGATGCATGTACGTCGATAATGTATTCCTAAAAGACGCATTCACGAGACGAATTGACTGATATTCATCACAATGGGCCGGGATTTAAAATATCACAGACGTCTAAAGGCCACTGTCGTGTGTTCATCCGATATCGTATGTTTTCGTTGTATGAAAAGTATTTAATGAATATTCTATTTTAGATGTCTTCATAAGCATCCGGCCAATGAATTTCTGTTTACGTCGTCAACCGTGTGTTTAGCATTTGAGTTCCAGAGAAGTAAACGTATTTATAGGTGTATACAATTTGACGGGAGGGTACTAGATAAATAGTTTATTAATGATTACGATTTACTGGTAACCAACTATACTTAAACAAGGACATACAACAATCCTCGCGATAAAGATCATATCGTTGTTGCCGTTTATTTATTTACGTATTCGTGTTTTTGGATTTTGTAGCCACAGATTTTCAAAAGACTAGCAATATAGATTCGCATTTAGGAAGCAGGTAATGTATTTTTTTTTAAAGTCACCTAAGAGTGGGCATTAAAGTCACCGTAATGCCTTTCCCAAAGGAATATTCCGTGCGCTTTAGTGTACCCTCCGTGTCGCTACTACCCTTGCCAGTTTGTTGAACTAAGCGAACGCCAAATCTTTAATATTAATATTGCCAATGTTTGCTTGGGATGTTCTTGCAACGTGATTATTTTCTGAATTATTTAATCGTGTTTAACAATGTGCGAGTACATTGAAAAAAAACTTAACAAAATATGCAAATAATTAAACTTAAAAGACCAGTCCACATTTTAAAAATTGAAATGTGTATCTATTTCATTGTAGATGGCTCATTACACCGGCTCTTCTAAAAATAATAATGGTCTTACCTTAATTGTAACGAGACCTCGCTCCTCCTTAATTATAGTTTATGATGAAGATAAATGAAGATTTTTTACGACCGAAAGATGTCGACGGCGACACCGAGTTCTCAAATATGGGCGTATTGTTACTGGCGCTTTATATCTAAGCGTAATTATCCTGTTTAAATATATCTGTTTAATGTACAATATAGGGGTGTGGGACGTAAAGACGTGTCTGGTTTTATTATGTTCAAGATAATCTCAAATCGTTGATGAATGGGCCCAGATAATGAAAGCATTCGGGCATGAAGCAGTCCTGTATGTGTTCGTTTTTTCGGCGATAAAAAAGTCAACATAGGACCAACTGTCGTGGTCTGTTGACTTAAGGGTACCGATCCCCAGTTTGTGACACACAATACCGAGGGGTGTTTTGCAATACTAAAAAAAAGCGGAGACGTTTTAATAAGCGATCGTGGCTATTTTTAAAAGCGAAATGCACGCTGTTTTGCTTGTATTTGATTTATTGAGTCGTGTAAAAAGTCAGGAACAATGTGTTATGAAATGAAATGCTTGTTATGATTTTTTGCATAAATAAGTCTGGAACATTAAAGATGTGAAAATAATATTTACGCTGGGAGTAAATTTACAAACAATAAGTTACGTATCTAAATAAAAGTACTTTCGACGAAACTCGCAGTTACCATGCACGTGCGCCATAGCAAATGATACGCAAATATAATTTTATGACACCGAATATAGCCCAGCACAGGTGTAAACTTTAGAGTAACTTACCAGAAACAAGCCAAGTATTGTTAGGCTGACAAATATTGTAAAATGTCGTAGGTTTTAGACAGCCAACACTAAATCTTAAACGAAATTATGCTTGAGTATAGCGGTTGCGTCGTAAATTTTAAATAAAACAAACTGGTTATAACATAATGTAGATATAATTTTTTTGTTTTTTAGAAAAAGCAGAATATCATATAAATTATTATTAATTGTTCACAATAATTGTTACAATTGTTAAATGTGCATTTCGAATCCCATTGCATTCTATTGATGATGAACGCATTTCAATTATTGTGCAAAGTCTACGTTATTACACTTTCACAAGTTCGATTTAATTATTAATTTCTTATTCTAATATTTAATAAAATTTAAAAATGATATCTACAATATTTTATTACTTTGTTTTATTAATATATAATATACATTGTCATGAGATTTATGTATATGCGAATAAAAATTGTATAGAAAATTTGCAGATAGTGGGTGTAGGTATGCTGACGTCACATGGCTGACATGAAAAAAATTCATATATAAAAATACCTAGAACTGCAATATATTCCCGAGTTTCGAAGGCAAGTATGTAAAGTAAAGAAAATAATAAAACCCAGACAGGGAGCAATGTAACGGTTACATGATTTAGAAATTTTACACCTAAATAGTCTTGCATTACATATTATGAAAGATGAGATAATTTCGGTTAATATTCATATGATTACCATAAGTTTCAGCTAGATATAGGTTGTCAAAATATGATACCAGTATGTAGCGTTACTACAGAACTTGCAAAATCGTGCAAGGCTTTATATTTGAATATTGTGATAAATACAAAAACAAAAATCATCGATTATATGTCAAGTACTTGTTGTAGTATGACATGGGTCGTTATCGTTCATATCGTTAAAGTAATATCACAAAACTGATTTTTATTGCGAAGTAATGACAATATTTTTACAATTAAATGCTAACGTTAGAACAGAAAATATATTTAGTACAGTGTTAGGGAGGTGGAAAAAGTTACCATTAGCGACGGCGGGTTGAATTATGCAGCGACGAAGGTGGAGGGTTAATAGAATAACTTAATACTTGTTTTTTGTTTTAATAATCTAAATAAAAATTTCTTAAATTTCCGCAAATTTTCTTAGTAACACTTCGACGTACTATGAACGGAAAAGGTAGTTAACCTAGAACTAAAATAGTGTTTGCAATCCTGTAAAGGCCTACTTGATTTAAAAAAAATCGAAAGTAAACTAAAAATAAGTTTCAGACCAAGCAGGGAGGAACCCCAAAATATGAAATTCCAATTGGAAAATTTGTGATCAATCATACCTATTGTAAACTCAATCCGGGGACATTATAATGTACAGTATACAGTATACAGTATAATGTCCAATTGATCTCACGTATGACGTCGCAAAACAAATAATTAAGGATTAATTAGGTTATTTTAAACGACGAAACTTAGTTCAAATTAATTGTGATTTCAAATTGTTAAATTGTTATGATACATTACCAGGTGATAAAGTAAATGTAATTAAAAAATTGAATCATTGAAAAAACTACTACAAACTATTCACATAATCTTCTGAATTTTATAGAACTAAAATGTCTTTCATTCTTGATATGCAGCGCAAACGGTACGAGGTACAACAAAATTGCACACGGACGGAGTTGTAGAGAATTAAATTTTCTAGCAGAAACTCCCGGACGCTATATATCTATCTGGTATAGTTTAGAAATGGCTTACGTTCCAAGTTCCAAGTCTCAGGAATGATTTTTCGACTTTGGACGTTATGTGTGTAGCATTTCAAATAATGTGGTGCCGAGTACCAGATCCTTCCTGGCATAATTCATCGGGCATCTCATATGACGCCGACGTCACAACATCATTTTGATTAATTAGTTTAGTTTTATGTATAAAACTTAGTTCGAAATTAATTGTAGCTTCAAATTCTTAACTTATTCAGACAAATTAGCGGATATTAAAACTTAGTTTAAAAAATAAATTAAAAAAAGGCATCAAAACTCATTTAGTAGACACTGAAACACAATTACTAAATCGATTCCAAAATCTATGTTCACACTTTTATGATAAATAACAATAAATGTGATTACATTAAAAGCGATTATGTGATTATTAAACTTAAATTAAATTAAACCTAACACTAGACAAAGATTTCACATAACGAGAAACTTTGAATGATATCAACTAATAAATTTTTCTAATAATTATATTCTATTAATTTTTTTTATATTACTTCAGTGTCGTTAATAAAACTAAAGTGCTAAACTTGAATAAGATAATAAAGAGAAAACGGCAGTGATTTCCGAAATTGACGTAAAACCAGGAAAACACACAAGTGTTGAATCAAGTTGATACTCCGCCCATTTGTAAATTTCAGGTATCTAAAATAAATTTCAATAACGAAATCCGAAGAACAACATGAACCCATGCGATTTATTTTATAAATAATAATAATTTTATATTTAAAAGGAACCCTGAGATAAGATTAAATGCAATTAAAATCAAATACTAAGCCCAATTTGTTGTAAAATTGAAACATATCAAATTGGATTAGTTAATTTTTGTTCTTAAGTTTGTTGAGTAATTTTGCTGAAAGTTAACAAAAGAGAATTATATCCTATCAATAAGTTTACCATAAATTTTAAATAAATAATAAATGAATTTGCTTGCAACTTTGCAACTGTATCTGGTTCCACTAAGGAGGGTTAGGGATCGTGAGCGTATAAACAAAAACTCAGTTTAAACATATATTGTTATAAGGTAGTCTATGACATTAGTAATAACAAATATTCTATGGCCATTCATTGAACATTTATTAAATAAAAAACAACGTACTTACGGGATTAAGTTGCGGGAAGAGAAGGTGCAATTAAAGTAAATTGGTGCATCATTTGATGAGAGAAGTCAACGTCAACGTCTGGACCTTGGGGAAATTACTTCCATGTCGAAAGCTGTTGTAATTTTCAAATTACTACACTCTTTAGTTGGAAAAGTTTCTGTCTTTGATACCACTTTAATAATACTTTGTTCGAATGTATATTATTTTTCCGTGCAATAAACACTTATACGAGTGATATGAATATGAGTAATATGCACATAATGAATTATGTTTTTGTTTATTTTCATTAGTAATATGTTCAATTTGTATTTGTATCTAAATATGGACGTACATATTTATCTGTAGACAACAACGGATCCGGAGCAGCGAAACATCATATTTTTATAATTTATTTCAATTGTAACTTTTACTCTCTTTACTTTCATTTACGTAAATACTTTCATGAATATAGTAAATGTTTACCGTTAATTATAACTTTGTTGATGAATAATGAATCAATCAATTTTTGTCTGGATATTCTTTTTTAACAAATTAAGCCTTGTTTATTATATAAGCGTTACGCGATACTAAATATTACTAGCTAAGTATATAATAAATCTATCTAAACGATTCTCTTTAATATCCCGTCCGTTGGAAAACACAAAAATACCTTCCAGATGATCCCGCTTTCGCAACGCGAGAAAATTATGTAATGGGTTTCCGAAAAAGTTCGGGGGCACGCGCCCGACGGGACGCATTGTTTTTTCACAGCGTCGCGCCTTGTCTCGAACACGCGAAATTTATGTGCAGTTCAATCGTCAAGTAATTACGGGACATAAAGAGGGCACGGTTTCGTAAGTTACGCGAAAGGAAAAAAAAACGTAAACGGTACATCCGGAGCATTCCTTCCTTGATGCTTCCTTTATCCGTTTATTTGAACTTTAGAATATTGAACCGCGGCCATGTGCCCTGTCATAATGTTTAATCTAGTGACATTAGGCCGTCACGTGCCACGGCGTTCATTATAAATATGAAAAAGAGCATGGGGTTTAAAATAGATCGCCCGCTCAAGACGGTAATGTACCCGGATTGGACGGCAAATGGAATTTAATTATGACAATGAATAAGACCCGATTTTACTCCCGGATATAAATAATAAACTTCTGAATCACGTGCGAACTGTAAACAAATATTCATACGTTGTTTTTTGCATATTGCGAATGGACTACATACTTCGTGAATTATTTACAATATTGTATATTTGGCACTATTCAAATATATATGGAAAGTGACGTAGGCTGATAAAGATTCTCCTGTTGATTAATCACAAATGACAGTCCTAGGTAACGACTGGATTCACAATACAAACCAGATCCAAGGAAAAATGAACAAAGTTAATAAAAAATTGCTTTCAAAAAATATTCGATTTCTCCCATTGTGAATTTCTTGTAATTTTCTTCGGAAATTGTCTATTCTACTTTTATTTTTTCAACGTTAGTCCTAATTTTTATTTTTCAGGTCGACTAATTTTACACCTTAAAGCTGTTATGAACATTAATTAAAGATGTGCATAAAGTCAAAACAGTGGATTCCTAGACAATATTGTTACAGTGTTATTTCGTACGCTAGCGAATACCAAGAAGTTGCTAAGCTTCTTGGTATTCGCTACTCACGACGTGAAATACGGATAAATATTGTCTAGCGATCCTTTAAAGTCCATCTGAAAATTAAATTTGACATCTTTCTGTTATTTTTGACATGACATACTTTCAAGTTTTAATTTTTTGTAGTTATCTCCATGCTACTTCTCATAGAAAATTGAGCAATAGATGGAAAGGTGTTCTTTTAAAATTTTTATATAATTAATTGTGCGGCATCGATAAATATTAACCAGTTATGATTTTCAATTTATAAAACATTTATTTATTTATATTGATGCAACTTATTAACCGCGAGGGAATTTAAACATTGATTTAAAATCCATTTTTATTTATGATAAACAAGTTTTGAAATTTAAACAAGCAGATGTCTGCTTTTTTTCACAAAATTGTTCCCGATAATTATTTTTGAACGGCCTCCACGAACACAGTTTACATTTGTACGAAACACATTAATTAGCTTTCACGTAAAATTCTTAACGAGCTGCAAAATAAATTCGTGCTGTGCTGGAAGGCAAAAAATTTGATTATAATGAATCTCGAATTACAAAAGTTTTGATTATGAATATTCCTTTATATATATATTCGTATGACGTAAAGTTAATTTATCATTAAAATTGTGCTTTTTAATTGCCTTAATTAATGACATCAAACAATGGAAATTTTGAAATATCAAAATAAATTTAATGTTTTATAACTTTCAATAAAAATTATACAACCATTTAGCAACACAAACTATTTAAACAAAATTGATATATTTCAATTTTATTAAAAAAGCAGCTCAATATTTGAACTTTAATTTATCGCAGGGTTCCTTGCAAATATCATAATTATTTATAAAATAAATAGCGTAGGTTCGTGTTGTAAATACTATAAGTAAATTTAAAATTTTTAAGAGTTCTTCGGATTCCGTTATTGAAATTTATTTTAGATCCGTGGAATTTGCAGATGGACGGAGTACCAACTTGATTTAACACTTACGGTTGTTCTCCTGGTGTTATTCCAAGTGCGCAAATCACTGCCCTTTTCTTTTTATTATCTTATTCAATTTTAGAAGTTTAATTTTATTAGCGACACTTTCTTTCATACCCTCTTTCATACACAGTAACATTGACTTTCGTATAAACACACTTGGTTTAGCAACGTTTCATTTGAGTTTTGAAGACAAGCATCGTGGAGACCATAAAGATCAAATTGTATTAGTAATTAGTTTCTGGCGTTTCTTTTATAACCTTCCGTGTTTGGACTGTTTGTACTATATTTTTATCACCATTTGCAATTCCTGATTTCTCTTCATGAATTTTAAAATCTTTTCAAATTTTATCAAAAAAGTTATAAAATGTGTTTCTCTTTACAACAACTTTCATTTTTTGTGTGACATCATCATAACCATATCGAGTGCATCAGCACCCAATATCGGCAAATTTTCTATGCAATTTGTATTCGGTTATATATAAATATCACAACAATATACATTAAGTTTAAGAAAGTATAAATGATCGCTGTTTATTAGCTCAACGGTACGAAAAGTGTAGTGATTCTTCAGTAATGCTTAAGGAATACCAATTAGATAATTCAAATAACATTCGTATGTTTCATTTTCAACTTAATAAGACATTTGTAGACAGAAATCGTTTGTCATAACGAGCACGTGCGAACCCTCAAACGTTTTTAAACATCAACATAGATTTTGCATAAGCGTTTGCTACTTCGATACGTTGAGGAGCAAATGTTGCGAAACGACCGTGATGTGTTGTAAATATTGTTTTTTTTTGCAAATCAAGCTCTTAAAATAATCGCCCGTGGCATATTTTTGCCATACATCCAAAACGTTTGATTATTTATCAAACTGTAATAAATTTTTAATTGTATACGTATGTGTCGAAAATTGTTTTTACTAAAGCAGAAAGTGCTCCATCCAATTGAATAGCTACCCGATATCAAAGCTTAATTGCTTCAAAATAAGACATATATCTGAATTGTATGTGTTGTAATTACGCAAAACTTTGTTTAGGAATCGGCAACGGAAACTCGAACATAAATAAAACAAAAAAAGTATGTATAACTTTGAAAGAATGCGCGTGCCACATGCAACCGAAAAATCGAACGAAGTCGACTGTGCGAGCGAGTTTTCAACGTCGCGCAAATTATCGGTGTCTAGGCATTTGTAAATGTAATTTTCGCTGAAAATTATTTGGTTACCCTGCGCAAGATTAACTACGGAACATGCATATCAAATAACTAGGATTGTTTACAAATATTTTCCTGTTTATGTAGTCTTAACCCATTTTCTGTTTAATTTTGCCCGATATCGTGGTCATGTGCTCGCATGTATTTTGGGTGAAACCTAATGAGACGTTTTTGTTATTTTATGGAGCAACAACCGACGCCGTTGCGTTTACGTTCGCTATAAACGTACGCTGCTGAAATTACCAATCAATACAAACAATATGTCAACCGGTCGCTACAGACGGTCGGGCGTTAATTGCGCGGTTAAGAATAAAATTCGAGGATAAATATATTGATCGAGTCCTTATTACGATGAAGTCCAAATATAGTTTTTCGAAATGCTTTTAGTAGGTACCACTAAGAACAATAAGTCGCGCTGAGGATAAAGGACTAATGGATACTTGAAACGCAGCTCAGGATGCTTTGACAGAGGAAACCATTTATCTGACTTTTGCACATAGATTTTTTCTGCTCTGGTCAAGGAATTATTGTAATATGTCTTACAATCCTACAATCGAATTCATTAAAAAAAATCCAAATTCACAAACAAAATACCTGATTAATAATCCATCGACATTCCTGTTGTATGGATGTAATTTATTTGTCAAACGCAAAATACCAAATTTGAAATAACGAATATTAAAAGTGGACAATGTACAAAATGGCTGTGAAATATACTCAAAAGAATGTCAACAAAATTAAATTTCTCGGAATTATTGGAGATAATCAAAATTGTTGATAATGTAACTATTTTAATTTATTTAACTTCGCGGAAATTAAGGTAACAATTACTAGTACTATTTTTAAACAATTCTTTTCAACTGATATAATTGCATTAAATGAATAATAACAGTAAAGAATCTTAATATATTTTAGTCATACGTTAATTATGCCCGCCATAGACATAGACATATTGCATTATCGATATACGTTTAGTCGTTATTGCAAAATTGAGTACTAGAAAGAAATAAAAAAATCAAAGATTTTTTAAGGAAAGTGATAATGTTGCTAAGATTAACATGACATTAATTACTCAATGACACTCTTTGAATCGCAACGCCGTCTCTGTCTACAAATTAAATTCGTGAATCCCGGCATTACACAACAAAAACCTAAAATATGCAACTAAGTTTATTTAATTTCATGTTATCACCATTTTGTCGCAATGATAGCAATGAGTCATTTTTTATTATTTTTATTTACAAACAAACAGATAATCTGGTCAATGATAAATGTTGAAAATGGTTCAGCGATTACGAATAAAACGTGTATGCAGAATTGATTAATTTATGAAATGGACTTTTATAATTTCAATTCGCGTTTTGTTCGCGATAAAGCGATTAATTAAAAAATTGCGAGAGTCGCTCACAAAGCTTTCAATTAAAAGATTGCAAACGCATTTTTTATTGAATTATCGAGCTCTCGAATCTCGAATATATCCGAGCCAGTACTTACTTTCCTGGACAAATTCAAAGCGCATTCAATATGAAAATTGTAAAAAATATGCATGTTGCGAAATCGACAACGGAAATAAATAAATAAATTAGTTATATTTTAAATAATAACGTTATAATTTAATAAATAAATATTCACCCGTAAATCATCTCGGCCCAAAATTAAACGAACAAAAATATTTCGGTGACTCAGTGAGCAGATTACAGGAATAATTTAACAACACCTAATTAAATAGGTAGCGT
This sequence comes from Geotrupes spiniger, assembly GCA_959613385.1. Lineage (NCBI taxonomy): Eukaryota > Metazoa > Arthropoda > Insecta > Coleoptera > Geotrupidae > Geotrupes > Geotrupes spiniger. The sequence goes on along the minus strand of OY390737.1, from coordinate 11,400,779 downwards.
TGTAGTTTAAAGGAAACGGGTGACTCTAATAACCCTATGTAAGTCATTTGTTAACTTGAGACGCCGGAAATCGAATAAGTTAGCGTCGCGACGCGAGATACGCCCTTCCTGTCAAATATCGTTACATCAAAATGCAACGATTTTCACCATCGCAGCGGAAGCGTGCCGTAAAACGCACCAATAATCGAAAAATAAACTGCTCTCGCCTCACAAACATCTTCGGCGCGCGTATTTTGACTAAATAACAAATTTAGGGTCATAGGTGTAGTCGGTGCGTCCTTTGATGTCTGCTGAAAACAGCAGCGTTGTAAAATAGGCATCTTCAAAGAACCTATAAATTTACAAAAAAGAGGACGCCCTGGGAAAAAAGGAACGATTAAGTATCAACAACCGTTTGGTTTGCTATTCAGGTCATATGGCTTTTTGAAGGCATGCTATATTTACGTAATATATAAATAAGGCATATTTTTGCGGTTGTTATTGAAGTGTGATCGGAATAATGATTTATTTATTTGTTATTCAAGAGTTACTTGACGCTAATGTAAAAAAAATGGACAGTGGTAACAATTATTCGCTCCAATAGTGTAATGAAATTAACGCACGGTTATTGATAATTCATCAGTAATTACATCCTTAATTTCGTCCTGCTGACGTCTTTATTATAAATTTATTTCAATAAAGTACAATCAAATATATCATTCCTTGTGTACCATTTAAGTCACTTTTGTTAAATTTATTAGATCAAGAACAAAGGTGCAAAAATAGAACACATACATCAAATTGTTCTATTATTGTGCCCATATTTTACCGTAGCACAGCGAATTAAGATCCTTAAATTCTTGCCACAGCTTCGACAATCCGTTCATATGGAAACATAATCATCGAAACATGTCGGTGTCAAAAATAGATCCGGGGATTTGATGAACGTGCGATGGTCTGCATTTTTTGGATTTAATTATGACAGTTATTATCCTCAGCTTTTAATATCAGCACGTGAAAACAATTTTACATTAGCATCGAGATCGAAAGCGATAAATGTTATTTACATTGCCGATTTAAATTTTAAAATACCGAAAACTAAAGCACTGTCTGTTCGAACCAAAAGTTTACTACCCGGATTTTATGGCACACTTTAGATTTAAGAGCAACGATTGTCGTGAAGTGTCCCAAAAACGACCACAGACCCTATTGATTGTGAATACGTTTACAGTGCAACGTACTGAGGTTCAAGTACGCAGCTATTTGTGTTTTATATTAGATTCAAGTGTTCACCAAGTCTACTATGTGTTTATGGCTGTCGAACGCTGCAAGCGATTCCCGTAACCCATAACACGACGTGCCTTTTCGAAATTTAAACCTCCATCTGTGCAACTTGGGGCAGCTAAAAGACTGCAGGTCATTTCTAACTCGACCTGAGATTGACATCTGGTGACCATGTTGGAGTTTTTCTTGTTACCAAGAAGTATTTATTCTTATAATTAGAAAAATGTTATTTTACCCAATGGTATTAAATTACAGTTTTGGCAAAAACAAGCTGTGAGACGTTTATATTTTAAAAATGATTTTGCGAAAATGTGTTATTGTGAATCACAATAATACTAAGAATAACGACTTGTTGATAAATAACTTCCCAATTATTTTATAATAAACTACTAAAGTTTCTCATACAAAATTAATTCATAAATACATTAATTTTATGACTGTGATATACAAATTTGTTATGCCAATTAAGAACACATGAGTATGTATTACAATGGACTGCCAAAACTTTTTTCCCACTTTGACGTTATATTTATTTATTTCTCTTCGTCTTTAAGCATCGCCTCGTTAGTTAATTTTGTTATCTAAAATCACTTTCGGCGCACTTCTAATTCGGATATATACATATTGGGCATTTGTGTATGATTGGTATATAAAGTAGGTCCACATTTCGATGCTCACCCGCAACAAATCACGTTTACAAATTCATTCGGATTTTTTTACAATTTTGAGATATCTTGAAAAGTCAATATTTCCCGATTTCAGTTTTTCTCAATAACTCGCCTAATGCGAACGCTTTTTAACTTTTACATTCAGACACTTTTTAATGCAATTTTTTGGTGTTAACAGAAATCCTCGATTTTCATTTCATTCCTAGCTCTTGCGCTATATTGGAGTTACGTTTGTACAGATTTTTGGATCCTTGTTTTAATAGAGTTACAAACTCGTTTTCGTTTAGTGGAACCCCACAAATAAAAGTCAAGGGGGGTAAGGTTGGGTGATCTAAGAGGCCATTGTACTGGTTCATTATTTGAAATATTATCTCGTTAATCTTTTCTTTCAAAAAATGTGGTACGTCACGAGCAATATGGGTATGGCGGGCGTCCTGTTGGAACCAGATGTTTTGCATGTTTTCAGGGTTAATAATTTGTTTCAGGGCAGGGAAATAATCGTTCGTTAGTAGGTCGAAATATCTATTACCAGTTAAATTGTAATCAAAGATGAAAGGACCTATTAAATGATTCCCTAAAATGAAAAAACAAAAACTCAAGAAACAAAAAAGATGACAATAAGGGTTCGTATCGATCATACCACACCATACATTAAAACCAAATCGAACTTGAAATCTTCTTTGATTTACCAAATGTGATTATCAGTAGACCAATGCATTTGAACACTCCACAATTGGTAAACCGTGTTTCACCTGTCAAAAATATTTTCCTAGGAAAAATCAGCATCATCTTACACTTTTATAGATACCACCTGTTAAATTGTAATCTTTGGTGATTGTTATTTAAACTTTTGTTGGTTTGTATGGGTGTATGGTATTTATTTTTCTTCAACATTTTATAAATACTGGATTTCGGAATTCCAGTTTCTCCAGTCACTCGATGTACTGATGTACTTGGATCGTTCATAAAATTTTGCAAAAAATGATCTTGACGTATATCAGCATTATTAACTTTGTAGTTAGCTCTTTTTGTTCGAAGCTTCCATAGTTCACCAAATTTCTTATTATTCTGTTAAAAATTGTCCGGTTTGGTTGTGGGCGTTCCGGAAAACGTTGAGCGGATCTCGTGCAAGGATTTTCAGACTTTCTATTTGTTTTGAAATACACTTCCAACATTTTTCTTCATTTGGAAATTTATGTGCATTATCAGTTGTTAGTCATCTCAATTTTTGATGGTAATTACTTCTTAAAGTATCCAACTTTTCCTCGTTTCTCGCCAAACTGCTTGTCAGGTATTACAATACATTTTCTTCTACATTCTATTGAGAAACCTTCATGAAATATTTTATAAGCCTTGTCTACCTATATTATTAATTAATAGTCTTTTTATCCAATTTCTGCCTTATTGAGGCAGTGATTTTTGTCGTTCATTACGTACTTTCATATTCAAGAACTCTAAACAGAATATTGTAAAACTAGTTGCTTTAATGCTTTTACCTTTCTTCATTGGTTCCATGCCGACTCTACTTCGCTTCAGTTCATTTCTGTCCAGATCTCCATTCTTCTACTTGTTCTTGTTCCAGTTATTGTCCTCATGTAGTCCTGCCTTTAGCTGTCATTATATTATTTCCATATCTTGTATCTTTATCCTCTCCAGCTCATTTTCGCGCAGTACTTGCTTTTGTTCGGATGTATCTCTAAAATATTATTTGCCAATGCTTTAAAAGGCATTCACTTCTAATGTCCGATGTTAGCTGAAGATATATAACCGGCTGGTCTGACTAATGGTGTTCATTGGTATTTTCCATTCTGCTGATCGATGGTAATTGCAATTGATGATAATTTCATTATTGTTGCTGGTGTACAGATTTAGAACAGTGGGATTGTTAGTTGTATGGGAGACATGTTGTTTTTTATTGATTTCTCTATCGGATGTCGCGTGACCCATTATCATTAACATTACTTTATATTGCAAGTATCCCCAGCTTTTATTTCATTTGTATCAATTGCTTCCTCGCCACCTTTAAAGTTTTAAACAAGTTGTACATACATAAAAACTTCTTTATACCCTTTGATATAAACGATTCATTTATCAACATTTCTCTCTCAGTTAAACAAACCAAACGTTTTTAAGTTCATGAAAAGGCATGTCGAAATAGCTACGAGCAATCGCTAAGTCATTGGCGGAGTTAAAACTATTAAATCACGTGAATTAATTGAGCCACTGTTTCGTGAGTTTAAGTTCTCGCCACTTTTAAAGCTCTTAGTATTTACGGTTTTGAATCGTCAATTTTTTAAGCTGTTTAAATAAATTTGCTCGACTGAATACGTATTGCAATTGAAATTGATAGGTTTGTGCTCCTTGAAAAAATGTACACTTATTATTTTTGGGAATAAAAAATATTATTTCCCGATATTCGTTGTTCCACTGTATAATCGATTGGATAGTAAGTAGATACAATCTAATATTTTTACTCATTCAATTTCAAAAATGTGTGAAACACGCATCGTTTCTAGAAATTGGATTAAATCGAATTCTAGGCAACGGGTCACTTTCGTAAACTCGCTGATGGACGATACATGGAATAAATGTTGTCTATTTTCTCTACACATGAAAGTGGCAATCGTGAATAGATCGCCTGGTTTAGTGATTTAAACTTATTTCAAATATATATTTTACACTTAAAATAAACATTTGAAATGTTTTCTTTGCTTAGATATATGGCTCAATTATATAAAGTGGCGAAGTCTTCCGCTGTAATAGATGATCTCGAAAGTAAACAATAGTGCTTTTAAAACGATTTACACTAACGACAATGCGTGTTCGTTTCCAAACAAAAAATTGGACAAGTAACGCATTAAATGCACAAAATACCGTAGTGAAGACGCGATGTTTAAATATTATGATTAAAATTAGCAACGTTATATTTATATCTGGCACATTATGTTTATAAATGTTCACTAATCTAAAGTTAAGGAGCATTTAATAAAGTCGCCCCGCCATGAATCATCCGAAGCGAAATCGAAGCACATGGAAGCCATTAATGCCATGCACGCGCCACTACAAATAGGTGTTGAAAAAACGGCCGTAATAAAAACGGGAGCTGACGTTCGAAATGAAAGACAAAAGAATTATTTACGACTTCGTCGGATTGAGAAAACGCCTCGACGTTGTTGTTGTTGTTGATGATAAATTTGACCACTTTGACCTGTCCCAAAACCCATGTCTCGTCTCGCCGAATCCTTGGGACAGGAAGACCGGATATCGTCACGTGTTACGCAGATTCGGCTGGCACGGTGCTATTCGCATTTACATTTAGAAAACATCGCCCGTCGTTCTTTTTGTGTCTCGTGCTTGGAATTGCAAGCATCGCCAAAATTTTCACATCGCGATGATTAGTAAACAAGATTAGAATTTCGCCCGGTTTTGGAAATCGAATTTATGGCCGCAAAACTTTCGGGGATTACTCAGACGATGTTCAAAGGTACCTTGGAAATGGGGGATAACAATGAATCGATGATAATCAATCACGTACTATAATAACTTGATATCTATATCACCCATTTTTTAATTCAAATTGCTGATAGTTCGACTAATTAAAGCATCGTGTTCACAAATCATAATTGTTGTTGTTTCATTTTAACATAGTGGTATGTTGTTAATTTTGTTTATTGAACACCATTGTTACCTATATGTACTAATAGCACAAACCTGCTACTTTTATACAAAAAGTATTTCTAGATACTGATTTCGTGCTGAAAAATTGTTGTTGACACAGAATGTTCAAAACAAGAAACAAAAGTGTAAATTAATTTACACTTTTAATTTGTTATTAACTAACCAGGCATCCTTGTTCTTTATAAATTCTGTTTGAAAATAGGTTACAATTTGCGTATGTTATTGGCTGTAACCACTAAGTACGTCCTTTATTTCGCACTTTAGAAGTTTATATACCATTTATGTACATCTAATAAAATGTGACTTTCAACGCATGCTGTGGTTTGAGATGCTGATTCATAGATATGAAAATAAATGGCAATTTACTGCAGTCATTGCAATGTGCGTCAACGATGGATATACATGTACGGTTAACGAGTTTTACATAATTTTACCACGTTGTCTAATAAAGACGACAGTCCATTAAAACGAATGGGACACGTTCTCATTTTTAGTATTACGATTTTTTTCCGAACATGTAAATAATTGCATCAGTATGCAACGGTACCAACTGGAAGACTTCCTTTGCTTCCTTTCCTGGAAGCAAGATGCACGTGAGCAGGATGTCACGCGCCAGTATGAAAATGGCCGATTTTGTGTGAGATACTGTGCTTCGCCGTACGGCGTTCGAACATCTACTTTATTAACCCCTTGCCCTCGAGTAACGTTACGCAACTGTTTGTTTTAATTGCCTAGATGCGCGCATTTCCTGTTTACTAATTAAGAATCTTTCCAATCTGACATACATTTCTGCGGTTCCTGTTTATGCGCGTGGTGGCGTTTTTAATTGCGGGGCGATCTTTAAATTACGACAATAAACAAGCAACCGTGTAATTTTCCTAAACGCGACGCCGATGGAAGTCGAATGGACGAAAGCACACATGCACGCACATCACGACACATGTTCGAAACCAGAACACACGCAAGCATAAAAGTAAAAATCGTTTTTCTTTCATATGTAACAACAAATAATCACTCACCGTTCTTTTAACATTCACTTCCTTTACGAACTAAATATATACTGGCTCCGTTGAACAAATGTTTTATCGAAAGCTCCTCGTCGATTGAATATTATTTAAATACAATATACGAGAGCAGAGCTAAAAGAGAGAAAGAGAATGGCGACATACGAAACGTGATGTGCAATTACAATCGTGGCTTTATGTGCGGATACCTTTATTATTTATTGGCGCCTAACTGGATACGATTATATAATACGAATAAGCCAGGAAAAGTGGCAATAATTGTAAATGGTTATGCCTATATGGGAAGGCCTTAACATAAGTACCTGACGAGCTGTACTTAATTAATGATTAGAATAAATCCAAGCAGGCAAGGTAGTGTATCCGGTTCAACTGCACTTGAAATGAATAGTTAATTATCCAATGCAGATATCGTAAACAAACTATTGCGTCATCAGTTTTTTACTTAAACAATAACCAAAATGGTTTTAAGAGATTACTGAGGAAGCATAAAGGCAAATTTTGATTAAAACATGTTGAACAGAGTTTCAGTAATAGGTTAGTAACTGAATAGGTTGAGGATAGGAATGGACGAAGACATAGTCCTGCAAGTGCAGACTCGGGAAAGTCGGATAGATTTCTGGATATAAGAACATGGTGAACAAAAGCATGAGGCTAGTATCGTTCTGGGTGTGAGAGTGGAACACATCATCATACATCAGGACTAAAGATTGAAGTGATGGAGTGGATGGACATATGCGGTGATGAGTAGGAAGTGTGGGGCGTGAAATAACAGAAGTTGTAGAGAATACTACAGGAGCATAGCAACTTAGAAATGTCAGCGTCGGATAATATAGTGTTGCAAAAGACTGAGACGAAAAGATGGCCCTGGAGACAGGGAGGAGAACTGTTAAATTGAGAGCGATTGGAAGGGATGCGGATAGGGAGCACAGGGATGTAAAGAGAGGCATATATATATACTTGTGTGTAGAGTTAATTTTAAATTACTGCCAATTTAATTGTATAATCAGTGTTCTTAGGTTTTGTTGGATTTATTGGCATTTTTGTTGTTATACAAATATGCCAATAAATGAAGACAAATGAAGGAGTACAATATTTAATTAAGGTGAGAAAACAAACGATCTAGAAACAAAAGGAGACGAGATAGCGTAGAAGATGAACAAGGAAAATGAGAAAATAATAAGATCCCGAGAATACATAAAAAGAATAACTAAAAGAGATCTTAAGCGAAATGACAAAGGAGCTGAAAAACAATTCGGCTGAAATAAGAGAACTGAGAGAAGTCATGAAAAAGAGAGAGAAAAAATGGATATCGGAGATACATCAATTACAATAAGGAATAGAATTACTAAAACAGATGGAAACACAAGAATGCATGAGAAACGAACTAAGTGTTGGGGTAAATCAAAGGAATTGAGGAAAGAAGAAGCAACCATAGAACTCTAGAAGGTATCCCGAAAGACTCGCAAATAGGAAGAATTTCACAATTCAACAAAAAATTGGTAAACATTTCCTGGGAATAACCCTACTAAGCATATCCAACAAACTATATGCCAGAATAACAAAAACAATACTTGAAGCAAAAATAGAATCAGATAGATACATATATGAGGGTTTCGGTCGAAAGGAAGGACAAAAGACTTGATATTCGCCCTAAGACAAGTAAGTAAAAAAGCATTACCAATGGACATACTAGCACTTATTTGAATCGTAGATATGCAAAAAGCCTTCGACAGAATAAGACGAGAAGACCTATGGGAATACCTGAAGAAAAGAGGAATAGAAGACAAGTTAATCAAAATTATCTTAAAAATGCACTGACTACAACCGTACTAAGAAGATTTGAGACGGCAGTAGGACAAGGCTGCGTACTAATTCCGGTTCAATTTACAATAGTTTTGGACGACATGGTAAAGGAGTGCAAAAAGAAAATTAAACCATACACTATAGGCAATTGGAAAATGAAGAGAAATAGTCAGTGAATTGTTTGAAGATTTATTGACGTTTCAACATCGATTGTGTCTTCATCAGTGACATAATTTGATTCAATGTGTCGTGTTTGATATTCGAAATTAAACCAGAGTTTAAATTTGTGTTTTGGTATAAAATTTTACAGAGAAATATAATTATTACGAGATTTATATGTGGTAGTGAGAAAGGCCTCAAACTTAGGAGATGTGTTTTGCATAAAGTTGTGCGGGTGGATTTGCTGGAACAGTTTGAGGAGATGGATGTGGAGGAGAGTAATTCGGGGAAAGGTGAGGCCTGGAGTGCGATGGAGACATTGTATAGGTAAAGCGAGAAAGGATAGAGACTGAACAGAAGGAAGAAAAAAAATAATATGAAAAACAGACAAAATATTATTACATCAGCATTATTTGTAAAGTATATAAAATGTAACTGTATACTTGCACATTTCGATGTTAATATAACTTAATTTCGAAACAATTTTATAAGAGTAAACTGACTATCATAATCCAACAAATCTGTAACTGCATCTTGATGGAAAATTCTATTGTTGGGTATGTACCTTCACGTTTTTGTAGCCATATTTAAAACTCAACCCCAAGTTACAGTAGTATATATTAAACGTTACAGTATACATAGTTTTTTCCATTGAGGAATCCACTGGATTATGAAATCATAAACTGTTCGAGTTTTAGTATTGTGTTTTATGCATATATGTCAGTAACTGTGCATGTGCATTAAATTCAGTGTATGTAGTACCGTCTGTTGAAGCATTAAAATTTATCATAAGTGTTCAATAGCTCAATTGCTTTATTCGCTTCTTTAATATTCACGTTTAATAGCTTGACAACAGTTTTCAGTTTAGGTATTTTAGGCTGGGAGCAAGAAATAACCAGTGCAAATATTAACGATTCAGCATGCGTCACTGTAGAGGTAAACGTACTTTGATATGTTTCTAACATTAAACATAAACAAAAAGAAAATGGTATGCCACGAAATTAACGCAATCAATAATAGCAAAATGACTTTTTATTTATATAATTTTTAAATATTGCTAGATATAGATTGATATTTTTAAACGCTACAATAATTGTTAATGAAATATAACACGTTTGCTTATGTGTGCGGTATTACTTAGTTAGAATAGGATATATGAATAAGCTCAATTTAAAAGCAGGTAAGGACTAACTACATATTGTGGTCGACGCAAAACTGGAATCTTAAAAATCGCAATTCAATTGCCCTTTAACATTTTAATTAATTAATAAAAAGTTAAATTTCAATAAATGCGAAGCATTGAAAGTTTGAATAATTATTGATGTTTTAATATGTTATGAACTGGCCTCGGTACAATTTCATCTTATGCAAGACAGCTTAATTCAATAATAACGGTTGTTATTATCCATGAAGCCGTATTCTTTATAGGAATAGATCTGAGAATATCTTTGTCAATCAAGCCCATTGTCTCTATTATCAAATCACGTACATTGATAAATTGCCGACGTTAAATTAAAGCGGTGGCAGTAGAGCAAGGGAGGGTGTAAATAGGACACTTAGGCAAATTGACTTACCTCTCGTACAGCGGTTGCAGCGTTTCCTCGGATAAGACGAATGTCTCATAGAGTGGTCGTCGATTGGAATCGACGTCACCGGTCCCAGTGCACTGCCATCAGCCGTTGCGTGTATTATGGCCTGCGGAAAGTCCTCCTTGAAGCTCACGTTCGACGACGTTACGCTAACAGACCGTTCCCTCGCCATAACAGTGCCGATAGAATGTCTTCTACGGTTAGCGGTGCTTCCCGATACGGCCGGAAAGTTGTAATACCTAGCGGAATCCCCGTCGATAAAGACTTCTTCGTCCGCGTTGTACGAATCCACTTCGGAAGTGGGCAACGGCGAATACAAGTTGTTGCGATTATCCGGTCTCATTGTGTGCTTCAGCGAATTCGAACGGCGCGGTTCTTTCGGCTGCGCGAAACTCAGATCCGGCGCAATGTCTGATAATCTGGGTTCGCCCATGATGAGCAACTCTTGATTGGAATCGGCCGAATTCGAACTAACCGATCGCAATAAGTTTCGCATGGTCCGCTTGTTGGCCGGGTTCACGGGGGTCGCGAACTGCCTATTTAGGGAGCACTCTGAAGACGTCGATGCGTTGTCCGAAGTGCTGTTCCCCATTTTTGGGGTTCGCTTCGGAGACTGGTGCCCGATTTCGCCCGGCACGGAGAAATATGACGGATTATCTGCAAACATGAAACGGCAACTGTCAAGACACTCTCGGACACGAGCAAATCACTGAATACTAATTACACGCTAGCTTTGGGAGATGCACTCCGCGTTGAATTCTAATGGGCGCTCACGTGGGGGGCGGCGCTTTGAAGAGGTGGAGGTGAAAGAGGAAGTTAAAGATCCGACAGGATGTTCGACGAAGAACTCTGGCGCATTTTAAGTTTACGGGGAGATAAAATTATAGACAATTACGTATTCTATCCTAGAACTAATGGTCCACACAAGTGTTTACAAACACGGTGCGATGTACCGACACCTTTACGTTGCGGTAACAGGAGATTTGGTTGTAGCAAGCATCGATAAGCGCCTGTATGTTACGATAACTTCCGTGTAGCACCATAAAGTACACGACGGTAATATTTGAAATTTACATTTACGATAACAACAACATACACCTGTGGGCAAACTTTGTATCGTTACAAGAAATGTTATATTATCATCTCGTCGAATTCCTTGATTTATTTATTGTTAAAATATTTATTCAGGACACTCCTGCAAGTGTGTTCCATATACAATTCAAGTACTTCTTTTGATTTACCTTGATTCGTCCATTATTTTGAGTTTCAATCTCTATCTCAATAAATTGACAACAAAATGATTAACATTAACGTAAGTACTTCTACCACATTGAAACGGATTAGATGCATAATAGGCAATAAAAGCGAAAATTACTTAAAAGGAAAATCATGCACACGGTAATAACAAAACATAAATGAACTTGATAAATAAATTTAGCAAGTAAAAAAAGAACAAATGTAAGTTCATTAATATTAAGTTAATGCGTCACTTGTCACGTCTTAAGATTTACAAATTGAACCTTTTAGATTTGAAAGTCCGGAAAAAAATCTAGGGTAAAAAATACATTCCGAGACGTTTCACACATTAATTATTGGTACGTTTGACGTTTATGGACATCTGACGGGGTTAGAAAACGGTCCATCGACGAACGTACAGAGTTAAAGGCGCCAAAAATCCGAGGAAATTTTTTCCGCGAGCGATTACCGAAATAAACTCGCCTCGTGGTGACAAAAATGCATTTTATGTATTTATACCGTTAAATTAATTCACCGAATGAATGCCCGAGCTACCGAAATATTTTCGTCCACAGAAATAAACGTGATTTATGACAATTACGGTGCGGATTTTTATTCAGATACGTTCCTAACTAACGAAGAATTGCCGTCGTTTGTCAACAAATTTACGAATGTTGGTGGTGCATGTTTACCTTTCTTTGTTTTAATAAGCGGCGTGCTTAGAAAAAACTGGCAACCTGACAATTTTAGATCGTGTGTAATTTGCTGACAAATTTATAATTATGATAAAGAACCATGGTTAATGGTTAGTTTTGACAGAATACTTCCGTTATAATTTCAAGGTAATATTTTATATTTTTAGTGTTAGGGTGTGAAGCGCTGAAATATTTTTATCGGCAATTGAAGTAAAAAAATAAATAAAAGGATATAATTTTTGACATAGGTTTAATAAAAATTGTTAGTTTTATTGCTAGTGTGTTAAGAGATAAGCTTGAAAGAAGACGAACATATGAATGGAATAGACTGGAGAATAAGTTTTGGAGATAATAGAGAAGGCTATAAGTGAATTAGAAGTGATGAAGGAGGAATGTAGGAGAAACAGGCAAACCATTCAATTCTGTTTAATTTTTATGGCTATAATACAAATTCATCAGCTTATAATTTCCTTCAATAGATCCAACTATCCCATTCAATATATCTTGCTCAGGTAGAATGTGTATGTTATGTATAGTATTGTAATAAAATGACATTTCAGTTATGAGTAGTTAAGATTGAATAGAGTTTTCTAAGATTTAGATGTTATTTTAGACAACAAAAACTTAATAACTGTGCACCTTAATATAATAAAAATATAATTTGTGTCACGTGCGCGAAATATTTTAGCGCGTTTAAGTATTTACTAATTTAATGTTTAACTTTTCTTGTTCTTATTATTATTATTGTAGACCTGTTGGTCTGTTTCCTTCTGGTTCCAAGCGTTGTTTATTCTTGTGATGTTACTTCCAGCTATCGTTTTAGCTCTTTTGGGTCTTTCTCAACGATTTAGATTCGAGGAGCACTCATGAGACCATGTTCTCGTCCATTCTTTTAACGTGTTCGATTTTGCACAATCTAATCGTTTTTTCTCTTCTAATTATTTATCCTGATACAATTATTAGTTACTATTTCCGATGTTTCTAGCATGCTCCTTTTTGTATCTGTCAGATTTCCATAGGTTAGTATAGTTCTGACGCATGCTTTGTATATTATGTGCACTTGATTGTTCCTGCAGATGACACACCTCAAACAACCAGATATAGCGGTGCTTTTTATTTGCGCCTTTAAAGCGCCATCATTGCGGCCACTTGATATATCTACCCCAAGGTATTTGAGCTGAATTAATTGTTCGATAACTTTTTATTCATTTCTAGCTTACTATTCCTATCGTACTGGTTCTTTGCTCTACCTGTTGGAAGCAGTAACAGTCTCTTTAAGTTATCATCACTTTGTGCCATTTGAGTCATCTGAAAAGTATACTATGGTAATCTGATTGTTGCCTATTCGAATGCCCCGTTTTAAGGAAGCAACTTCTTCTATGATTTTGTTCATTATAAGGAGACTGTTGTCCTGTCTAATATCAGCGGGTGTTGGTATGGCTTCAGATGGTCGCAGGTGTGCAATGTATTTTAAAAATATCTGGTGCTATGTGCCTTTCTTACAGTATTCGTATGACATTATTTAGTTAGATTTTATCGAATGCTTTTGTCAAGTCTATTAAGAAAACGTATGGGTTTTGTTTCTTTCAGTTGCCTGATAATAAACATTGGATCGGGTGTTGGTCTGTTTATCCTAAATCCTTGTTGCTCATCTAGATTTTGAATGCTCTCTTACATTTCTGTTCTTATTATGCTTGTGATGAGTTTCACAGTTGAAGTTAGTAGTGTTATGCCCTTGTAGTTGCCCAGGCCTGCTTTTTGGTCATTTTTTATTTTTTATTCTCATGATTTTGTTATAAAGCAGTATCAGCCCTTGGGGAAGTTGTTTCTTCCAATATTTTAATATTTCGTTCGCGTGTTCATAGTTTTAGAAACGTTTTCATTATTTTCTCTCATCTTTTCACCTCTTCGTCGAACGAGGGTTTGATGTTATTTCGAGCTTTTATGTATCTTTTCTTTGGCTAATTTTTCCTTCGTCTGGTTCTATGATGCATCTTTTTATTTTATTCGAGAAATTTTCTGTGCTGTAGTCTACACTGTTTTATATGGAGTTTATAATCTGTTCCATAGATCATCTTGGTGCTTTCCGAATATATTCCAGGTTGTACTTTTCATGATATATTGGCGTTTTTATTATTTTTGGTGCACTTATCAATAATTTTAATATATGTGTAGGCAATATAGCCCTATTCGTTATTGTAAAGCCATTGATTTTTGCCCCCTGGTGTTATTGAACTGATATTTTGTGTTGTTCTTTATGGCAAAAGAATTAGGTGTTTAATTTAAAAATGAAAAATGTTGTTGCTTTGTTTTATATTCGCCGTTTATTGAATTGGCTTTTCAACAATTTTTCATTTGCACTTAAATCGGACAATTTCATTTGGTCTATCTTTGGCATATCTGTTGTATCCTAAGTTATTGGTATTGTGATTTGCTTATGGTTTGAGTGTTTTATCAATGGTATTGTTCGTGGCATGATTTATTAATAATTAATAATATAATGTAAATATAACCCAAATCGTTAAAATTTGCTAAACTTCCGTTCATCACATTCGAGCAGTGATCATTAATATTCACTACATATTGATGATCACTGCTAAAATGTGATGAACTGAAATTATCAACATTATTTGTGTTTCCCTTGTTACAATCTACTGACTTTTTAACAATTTTTTAGCATAAAAACTGTTTACTTTACATACTAAGTCCTCCGTATTTTAAATCGAATCGTATGTTAAATTAGGCGTTCACATAAATGAATCGACTGGGAGTTTTTATTCCGATTAATAAAATTAATTAACATTAACATTAAAGTTGGTCGTCATGTGTAACAATCCTAAAAATGAGAATTACTCGCAGTTCGTATTCGAATAATTGAACATGTAAAACTTTTAGTAGCCGCTGATGTATTGGTTACGGTAACGATAACAGTTTCAAGAAACTATAAATCCAGAAATAGAAAATGTTTTCCTGAATGTAATGAGCAATAAGCGTCATGTTCTATTTTCTAACAAACGCAGGGGTTGAACTGTTTCCAATGGATCACGTCCAGGAACACAGCACGAATAGTAATTTTTAAAATATCCAAACTCGTCGTGGTTAGCAATTCCACTCTCATAGTACACCTGATACGAACATAATGTTTAACTACGTTTCGTATTCACTGACGATTCATAGAACACAAATTTATACTAATCATAAATGGAAATTATAATCATAAATAGCTTACCAAGAGCCATTGTTCTCTTATGTATCCTCGATGTGTCCACTAAACATGAAGTCGCCACTATTCAGCCTCAGAAAACGTGAGTGGAAAAATCATGTGGCAGGACTTCCTCTTCAACAAGGGGTTGTTTGTCTTTGAAACCTGTCGACGATAAATATTACTAAAAAAAAACATAAAAGTTTTAATATAAACGAGAAAACATCGCACGTGTTTATTCAACCATCGGGCATATTGCTATTGGATTTCGTATAGAATTCGAAATAATACGTGACATTTGAATAACGACGCTTTAGCGAAATTTATTGAATACGCGATATCAATATTTGATGAAACCATTTAGACGTGCGTTAACACAATAAGCACATTTTGCTGTAAATTTACGTTGCAATGTATTCTAATCTTACGGCAACAGATGTTTAATTTATTTTTATTTTATTTTACCAAGAAGCACTGTCGCAATTCAAAATCATTGCTGAACTTGTACTTGGACTATGTTAAAAACGTTCAGGTTCATTGGTCTGTAATATTCCAGCATAAAATTAAATTTAAACTCAGAGAAACTTTATGCTGTCGCACCTGAGAACGAACGCAAGTTCTACGAACTTGAGTTATATGCAGTCATATTACTTTCAAATATTTTTGTACGGTAACAGAAAACGGACGCCCCATTTTATTATTAGTATAAAATTTGCGACATCACGAAATGATGACGTAGCCATAAATGCCATCGAACACACCAATCAAGATATTTTATTAAGAGCACTACGGACATATATTTCACATTTAATTGGACTAAACGGCGTTAAAAATACCAATCTAATTCACGAAATGGTACTGGAGTTTTTGAATGAAATAGTTTCGTGGTTCTCATATTGGTTTATTTCGCTGTATAATTAGGTTTTGGCAGAGCATACGCCCAATAGATAGTTCCATTAGAATGTTAATGTCGCAGCTAAACATGTTGTCGTTTATATTTAGAACTGAAACTTTGCATGCAGTTTCAGGTGACGTGTTCACGAAAATTTAATTAACATAAGTATTTTAGTAGTCATTGTTTGACAGATGATTAATTATTTTCGCGAAACTTTTGCATCATTAAGTACCAATTGTTTTAGTTATTTCTTAATATGTACTTCAATTTAAT
Organism: Geotrupes spiniger; assembly: GCA_959613385.1. Classification (NCBI taxonomy): domain Eukaryota; kingdom Metazoa; phylum Arthropoda; class Insecta; order Coleoptera; family Geotrupidae; genus Geotrupes; species Geotrupes spiniger. The sequence goes on along the minus strand of OY390737.1, from coordinate 11,384,293 downwards.
GGCATATTTAATTATCAAGTTAAGAATTTAAAACAATCAAATGTGTTTTCCACACCTTCCTTAACATTGAGAAGGACACGAAAGAGGTTCGTCAGAAATCAGATATATTTCGCAAACAATTATTTAAAAATTCTCGGTTTAAGAGGACGTGTATAATATGAGGATCAGACACCCGCCCATTTCTAAAAGATAAAGTTTCAAACAGCTTCCAAGAAGCAGCTGGTTTGCGTCCTCGTAAAATGGGAAATTTGAACCAAAGCGAAATCACGAACGATACAATGTTTCCCGAAAAACGGAATTAACTGGAATTGCGTTCATGAAATTAATTTACGACCGAGGGAATTATTCCACCGGAGGAATTTCAGGAAACGGCAATCAAATTTCTGCCGATAAAATTCACATCGTCCACTTTGAAGTATTCATGACGTGCAGTGTATTTTTAGTTTTCGCTACCCGGGATGATAGAGCCGTGAAATTAACATTGAACATCTGCATGTTCGTATCTTGAATCCGGAAATGCCAAAGCAGGCAGGTGTGCAACTGCTTCAACTATTTATTTCAATGCGAATATCCACACGTGCTGGCTTTCAAGAACGGGAATATTCATGTTAGTTATTCGATTGGTTAAATTCTTTTGGTTCGGTCCAAAAATTTATGTAATATGAGATCTTTTCAACAGCTTGCTAGCGACATATTTTTATTATTGCTTTGAATTCAGTGCTATAATAATACAATATAATAATAAAATATAAAATGTTTATTAAAGCAAATAAATATAACTTAAATGATATATTTTAAACAAGTAGATCATTACATGAAATGCTATGTGTATATAAAAAATATTCTATGTTTACATTACCTTTTAAAAATGATAGCGTACACTCTTTTCAAAAGTATTAAAGTTACTGACTATTAATTTAATTATAAACGGCATTGGCGATTAGCCATCATACGAACGTAATATTTATCGGTGCCAAATTTGTAGGTGTCACTTATCCTTAACGGTTTAATTATTTCTCGGTAAATTATTATGCGTTTTAGTGAAGCCCAACAAATATTAGCGAAATCGACGCTGCTCAGCATACTGCTAAGCTCAAAGGCAATATAGTTAGGCATGACCTATTGACTCAGGCCATTGGTCATATCCCGGATATAAATATCGATTGCTGAAGCAAACATTTCCAACCTACATATATGTACGAGTACAAGACAATGTGATCAAGAGACTCCCTTGCCAAGTAATGAGGGGTGAATCAAAGAAAAAGTACGGATAACACCTTTAAGATTACGTTATAAAGTTCAAAAAAATTATTGAGCAATAAATCTTCTTCAGGAAGTGGGTGCACACTGGTCGTGGCGAAAAATTAATAATTGTCCTGCGAAACTTGCAAAAATCCTTCAAAGCAACTGAAATATTCACTTTGCAGTATTTACTACAAATAGAATGTAATAGAAGCCAACTACTCACAAAGAAAAATGAAAAAGAACTAGACAACGTTAGATTGTTGATAGGGGGTGACGAATGCGTAGAAGGGATTGGATTATCAAATGCGAACGAGGTGTTATCCCTTTATGGTGGATGGGGTTGGAAAAAATAAAGACATTTGAAAGGAATCGTTGTACCAAGTGAGCATACGAAAGTATATTGTGTACAACTGATCACATTAGTGAAAGACGTGGAAGTTAAAGGAACGAGGACTAGACACTAAGAATGTATAGGACCCGAACTGGATGTGAGATTTGATGAACTTAGGGGCACTAAGCGGTTGCTCTGAAATATATTGAACTTGTTTACAATTTCTAGAAATGAGGAATGAGTGAAAACATCGATGTTGTGCATAGGGAAGAAGTGCCTTATTGAATTGGAACGAAGAAATCAAAGAATGGTGTAATTGATAAGCTTCATTAAAAATATTTAATTCATGCAATCGAGCATAGTATGAAATCACAACGGTTAACAAAATTCCTAAAGTGCTCACGTCTTTCACAACTTTCTACAAACTTCAGCATTCAAAAGGTGGCGAAAGTCTGACATCAATGTCTGATTCGAAAACTTCGGTTTCGTTAAAAACGGATAAATGCAAATAGATTTAAATTCTTAGGAGTAGGAGGACGTCGTAAAATATAATAATGATTCGATATTTCTGCACATGCAACAGTTTCTTTTTGATTGTTAGTATGTAATGAAGTCCACCAGCAAGTCTACCTGGAAGTAATTGATGCAATTATAATTCAGACGTACAACACGAACACACGCGTTTTTATTCATTGTTTCCCCGATGCAATTAACTTAACCGTAAGTTATGAATAGCATAATTTATGTATCGATCAAATTAATTTTCATGTTGCACGCCGAATGCCTCTGAATACGTCACTGGATACAATTGCGTACCGATTCCTGAATTGATAATCACAAGGACGATGCGTTAAATTGAATTCAAGCGAAGTGATATACGTCGCCGCTTGTTCTCATCTCTTGTGTAGCTCACCAAACTGATTTCAATACCGATCACGTATTTATTCAATTCGAACTATTTATGTTGATCCGTTGACGTTTTCGTAGATTACATTCCTTCACACTCCTACACCTAACAATTTAAATCGCTTTAGTACAACCTGATGTTATTCACAACAGTTTTTTACCGCATAACCGACATAAAACGGAATTGTGTTTGGGTTACCGGGACTACGTTTTAATGCACGCCGTGTAGGTATCACAATATTTGGATTTATTGCGAAACGAATCGTAAACCATGATGGTTATATTACTCATAAAACGTAAATTTTATTATGCTCGACAGTGAATGAGGCGAGATGAAAAATGTAGAGTGAAGTTGATATTTTCCGATACTAAATTGATGGCATACATTAAATGAGGAAATGAAAGTAGGAAAACTTTAGTGTGTTTGTCGAAAAATGGAAAACTAACTATGATATCTATGAAGTGAAGGATTGTAAGGATTTTCATTTTTATATCTCGGTTTCATCTTATTGAATATAGGTTTTATTTTGCTCCACGTCTACACTGGGGACGAAAACAGTAAGAAATTATATTGCAACAAAGGTTCATTTTAATTATGTTCTTGTTTCAGTAACAAGAAAGTCCACATGTATTGATGATAATGAAAAACGCATTTGGTATAACAATTTGAAAAAATGATCTGGTATGGAATTTAACCCCTATATTAATGTACTTCAACAAAATTAATTCGTCAATACATCAAACACCGACAGATGCATAACTTCTTCAAAATTATTAATCCCAAATTTCAATGGCCATTTACTTTTCGTTCACATAATGGTTTAATTACGAACATGACACGAAAATCTCAAGCAAGGAAGATAATTCACGCCAATTAAACGATTTGAAATTAAGGGTAAATTAGTTACATTTTTATGCATAGTTTTTACCAATGTCATTTTAAAGTCTCAAATTATATTTAGGAGAAAACTTCGCGTGTCGAGGGGACGAGAGATGCTGTGATCGTTGACTCGGTCACGTTTGACAATGAAATATTCATACCGGCGGAACTTATTAATTTACGAAGCTTGGGAATATTTCACGATGACAAAGTCTGATGTAAAATAAAATTGTCTCGAAACGCGATGCAATAGCATTAATGGGGTTTGAATTCATGAATTTAACCATGAAAAAGTTATTTTCAATTCAAATTAGAATCATTCATAATTATTTAACTGTTTACCCAAAGTGTTTCTATTGCACTCATTATTAGATTTATTATTAATTTTATTAGACGATTCTAGTTCGAATTTGCAAATGGAGGACTTTTATGAACTCACAACTCACGACAAAACTTAAATGAAATTCATCGGAGAGCGCATTAAATAAATCAGCGACGAAAGAGTCCATGTAATTTAAACTAAAGATTTGGTTGGTCACTATAAAAGAATTACGTACACGAGAAACCTGGTACTACGACTACTAAAATTTAGAACCTACATGTTTCAGTGACGTTATGAATAATTTAATGTCAATGTACCGACAAGGCAGTAAATTGTTATTTTTTCCCATTCAAGTGTGTAATTGCGTTGAGACGATATTCATAGATACACAGAATTGTTTAATGCATAATACTGATGTCTATCACGTTGTAGCTATTCACAACGAAAAACTAATCAATAGCACGCGCATTAGCACTTTCCGTTTGCAATAATTTTCCGTGCGTCATCAGAAAATGCATTGTAGAGATGAAATAGCGATGAATGCCGAAACAGATATCCTTTATTGCTTATATCTCGATGGCAAACAATTATAATTGTCAAGAATTTCATTTTAAATAGGTAATTAATGTATTTGTTCAATTGCGCAATTGGTGTAAACGATTAAATAGTATTATAAAAAAGTTACATATATCCATTAAAATCCTAGTTCCGGATGACCAATTTTTATTGTAAGTAGGAATCGTAGATTTTAATATAAAAATAATAATTGAGATGGTACTATTGCTATTATTAAGTTTTGAGGATAATTTTTGTCTCGTTCTGAATAAGCAATATTTAAAAGATAATTTAATGAATGAAGATTTTAATTGTATTTAATCAGTAAGTACTGTCATTGAGGTAACAATTTTAACTTTTGATTTTTAAATAGGAAATAGAATCAACATTTAAATATTGGTGAAGCAAATTTTGTATACGTAAGTACCTCACTCGAAGCCCACCTTTAGAAGAGCTTTCAGCATTGGAACTTGTAACTCCGTGATCATATTTTAGAACTTTTGTTGTGAAATTTTTTTCTTCCCTGAGAATTGTCTGTTCTTTCAATGTATCGACAAGGAAAAACCGTCTAACCTCACACACAATAAACAATCCACCAACACTGTCAATGAGGATTTATTACAGTGGTATTATCGATTATATAACAATACAAGCATTAGTGTAAGTAATAGGTACATTGTCTGAAATATATTGTCATAAAATGACAGGAACTCAATAGTCATTTCCAGGTTATTCTTGTTAAAATTTTATTAAATTAATAATAATAATAATAACAATAATAAAATAACTTTTCGTCAAAATCAAATCCATGTTTGGTATTCTATAAGATTTTACATATTACTAAAAACATGAAATTTTGCATTTTACCAGTTGATACTTTTTATTGAAACGTATTTTATAAAATATAATAATTGTTAAATATTATGACTCGTCGTAAAAATTATTATACCCTCGTTAGTCCATTAATACAAAATATAACTAAATGTTATCTTTACGGGTTGAACCTGCAAAATGTATTTTTGAATAAATGAAGCTGAGTATCTTAAAAAACTAGCGGGAATAGTTTTCCAAAGACTCAAATATTGTATTTTCTTGCAGATACAACAATCCTAACAATTATATAATAATTTCTAAACAAATATTACCTTGTTCGACGGCTTATTAAAACAATATGATAATAATTATTGTGGATTTATAAGCAAATTGCAACGGAATTATTCTGCGAATTATTAATTTTTTTACCGTACATTTAATACTAAAACAAAAATATATCGCACTTTGTAAAATATTGACCTATTAATTCGACGTTAAACTATTTTATTACTAGTTACATATAAATATTTATGAGTATATTACTTCATCTGTTTGTGAATCTATAAATTTCCTTATGACATTGTATTGTGCGCTTGCGAATCGTTTGTTTACATTTTCTATTCTGTTTACTAAATAATGGAAAAACAATATACCATATAATCATAAATTTTAAATCGATCTAAAATTAATAGTTTATAAATCGACCACGTTTTAATTTTTTTTAAATACGCAGGACACTTTGTTTGCTTTATCGCCATGATTTTTCCAGTGTTTACGAAAAACACACGTAAAGTTGTAAAGTTAACGTTCGTATATAAATTTAGAAACGGAATTGCGATTAAATAACAAATACGTTTATTGGCGTCTGCATAGATGACAAACCGATGATATAATTGCAATGCCGCTGAAATAACTATTTCAGATGTCAAGATGAGTTCGTGGAATACCGAGGGCCATATTTCCCGCTTGCCTAAACGCACGTGCTAGACATCGTCAATAAAAACGTGCAGACTATTCGCTCAAATGCAAAATATTTTTAGAATTGGAATACATTTATGGTTATTTTTATGCGCATGTATGTGTCCGTGACTCAGTGAAAACTTAGCGCGGATCGTTTTTCTGCGAAATGAAAATTAAAAACTAAGATGTTAATACGTACTACGATGCCGAAGATTTGTATGCATGCGGTTACAGTTCCGTATAAGCTTCATACATCACTTAATGAAAACACTAATACACTGTTTTACTCACACTCGCGCTTAGTCCACCAGACTTAACTACCGCTGTCTAAAGCTCAACACTGCACCAGTGTTCAGACTTCAGATTAAGATGAAATGGTTTGGAGTAGGGGGAAAGTTTTACTCACGCACACATACACTCTCTCTCTGAACATCTTGAATTATGACAACAGCTGAAAAAATCTGAATAGTTTCAGTTCTTTGATTTTAATTCGTCCACCGACCGCGCGCTCGCACCTATACATTTTTCGAGATCTAAGTAGTGAGCTTAAGTAAACGTCATATTCGTTTTGTTCTTTTCCGACTGGACCCAAATTTAACTCGAAGGAAGACGCAAATAGATTAATATAATTTAGCTAATTTTGATGGTTCCGTGCGACACTTATTTCAGTCGTTGCTTGTGAAAACGTACATAAATTTATTTTTAGTTAGTCGCACTCTAACGGAATAAACCTTTAGCTCGATTTTATTGTTGTCGCATAATTGGATTTGGTGCACCGCAAACTCGGTTTTGATCAGCGCATTTGTAAAAAAAATTGCTTTGAAGTCAATACGTATAGTTATTAATCAAATAATGCATATTCACACTACATATTTAGGTACTAAATTACTAGGCGTACTAAAGAAGCCGCAGTTATTGAATTTTAATTGCTTTATTCGACGACAGTATTATGTAATTGTATGATATACGAATATCTGAATATTGATTAGTTTGCTTTCGATCTAAACAAATTTACACTTCACCATAAAATGTTATTTTTTCTTTTTTATTAGTTAACAAGCCTTTGCAATTCGTAGTTGACGATTCGTTATGATTCGATCGATCCGTACAATTTTTTTTATTCAATGATAAATAATCATGGTTTCTATCGGCACCGATAAGAAAACATTTTCGTGGATGCAACTAAATGCATAACAAACTTGCTTTGCTTTAATAATTACGCAACTTTTCAAACGGCAATTGTATTGTTATTATATTTTATTCGGACACAATCACCATCAATTATTTGCGGCCACGTCCAACTAGCAGTTATTGAAAACTACACAAAAATGAACAGCTAGAGATGATTAGACCAATGCTTGATTTACGGGAGCAACGATGTATTACGGAGATGATTATTTAGGTCGCCCTATTCAAATGTGGTCGTCAATCAATTGAAGATTGAACATGACCGTCGATTATGAAGGGCTTCGACATCAACTCACTTCAAATTCAGAAAATCAAAGATTGATCACATTAAGGAGAATTAGGCACTGAAGGACATTCGAAAGAAAGAGCCCTGAAGCAAGGGTGAATAGAGGATCGTGGATCTTTGAAGGAGACAAGGATTAAATGTCTGTATGTTGCATAAAAATTATTGTACAAATATGACAGCGGTTATTTGTTAAACAGGCGTCTTGTATCTAAAATGATTTGCAAGATCTCGTTTTTCAGGGAAGGGATTTCCATTTGGAAAGTATTATCTATTTCAGGAACAGTTTTTTTCAATTTCGCACAAGAAAATGTTGCCAAATTGTTTACTTCGGAAAAAAGTTATCCAAATTCATGCAGTCATAGTCATAGTAACCGCTTACAAAGTAAGAAAGTTCTTCAAATCCTTTTTATTTACTTGATGAATACTTTTCTTGTAGCACCAAGTTAATGACATAATTATAATAAGTTTCAATGATGTTACAAAAACCAAATTACAGAGCCATTTCTAATTCCTCACCTTTCAGTGTTATAATCTCCCCCATCCAGAAAATATGTGATTTCAGTTAGCAATTCCTGGAATCTTGCTTAGCCAGCTCAGCAACATCTGTAGCATCTAATTGGGATTTAAAGGAGCGTCGACGCAATACTCTGGGTCGTGTGGATTTTTTGTTGGTATTTTTTTGAACATATTTTGTTGAACATAGGACTTGTTGATGAAAAATACCATATATGGAGAAAATCGTGCAAACTCATTATTAGTTATTGTTAGATATGACGCAATAGACCGAGTTAGTTGATTGGTGCATCTATTGTAATATATAATAATATACATATCTTTTATTTTGTTTTTTTATCCCCAACCACCAGCTCTCCCATCTCTGTGTGTTTACAGCCACCGTAGTAATTATATTCGCACTGGAGGCTACAATCTAATTATTTTATTACAACAGTAGAATATAACAATTTGTCGTTGATCAGCAAGCCTAAATATGTATGCTCCCTTATAACTTCTATTGTGTAAGAACAATCCCATGCTGTCACTGGAACCCCATGCCTTTGATTCAAGTGTAAACAGTGATTCTCATGGAATCTTATCCTCACATCTATCTCTCTCGTTAGATGCGATGTTATGTGCGTCAGTTTCGTCTTGTTTTTGTTTCCTTATCGTGCACCAATTTTTGGAATACCCAGGATTCTTTCTGCATCCGGTTTACTGCCGTTTGTAAATCCATGTGGATGGCTATAATTGTCGCCATATAGCAAATATTCGCATTCCTCGAATGAATGGGTGGGTGATTCATCCTTTACGTAAATTCTGTATTTAATTACGGTCAACGGTCTTAAAATACTTCCTTGTGGAACTCTCCGTTTGTTTTTCACTTCCACACTCAGTTGTCCGTTAAACTTTACTTTGGAGTTCCTGTTTGACAGTTTGAACCATTCCAACACTTCCAATCTTACTCCAGGACCTCTAGTTTCACATGGCTTATACTATCGAACGCCTTAGAGAGGTGTACAAACAGGCACAAGACATGCTTTTCTACGTCTAATTTACTATTTATGGTATCTTCGAAGCATTCCAGTGCATCGGTTGTGCTTTTTCCTTACTGTAAACCGTATTAGAATTTGTTCATTATGCCAAATATTTTTATATAGCTTCGGAGTTTATCCGCAACAAACCGTTCCATATTTTTTTTCTATGGAGGGCAGAATTGTTATTGGACGGTAACAATTGCACTTTTTATTTTTTCAGGTATTTTACCATTTTTCATCGACAGATTTATAAGAGTTATCGTATGTAAAAATCCTTCCACATTCTCTCCTATTATAGAAATCTTTATACCCTCCAAACCCGGGCTTTTATTTTTATTTAATTGCTGTATTATCGTTATCTCCATATTTGTTGCCTGTGACAATAACATCGTCTGCAATTGCCTTTTTGAATAACCACCATTCGTTCATGCACGTGGGTAAAAAGTTTGATGTCGTATTCGTGTATGATAACTTGTACATCATTGACAAAATTTACTGCAAATTTGTTAGTTTTATTGAAATCGTCGTCCTTCATAAATTTTTTTATTGCATTGTTTTCTACATTTTCCTTTTCTTTCCTTTTCCCAACTATGTTATTTATTTCTTGCCATGTATTTTTCATGTCTCCTTTAAGGTCATTTTATTTTGTTCCGCGCTGTCATATAGACATTTCTGTAATACGTAGTTGTACGAATTTTGATACTATTTCCATATTCGACATAACCTGTCACGGCCCCTCATACTCTCCACCAGATCTGCCGTTATCCATGGTTTGAATAGCCCTTTCGTTTTTTTCATCCTGTGAGAATAAGATGCCTCATCAATTGCCTTATTGTAACTTTCACATATAAAATCGTATATATTTTCTGCTGTCTCCATTCGGTCGATGGTCAACTTATTTTGGATATTTTGCTAAATCAATTTACATATTTTGTCTTCATTAACCTTCAAAAGTTTTCAAATTCCTGGATAAAATTGATCTTACTTAGATTCGGTGGTCGATAGAGTGCCAATATATCCTGAATTAATATATAGTCACAACTTAAAGAGATGTAAATTGCCTTGCAAAATATAACCTCTACCATTATTTTGTTGATTTGGTATTTTTCGTTAACGTATTCCTATAGTCCTCCATCTGCACCCGTTGTCCTTCTTTTTAGGCAAATGGTAAAACCATCCAAATCATATTCGGAATCCACAAAGTTCTTCATCTCTGCACCAATGTTGACTTCCGCAAGTATCAGCACATCTATATATTTTAGGGATTGTTTTAGTGCAATACATAATTCATCGTAGTGCTGTTTACAAAGCTGTGATTAATCTCCTTGTCCGTTTCTATTTCCATAAAAGACGGATCCAATATATCTATTATTTAATTAAGTAAACTCCGGTGCCTTGTATAAGTTTTGAGAGGTCCTCCTTACTATATAACGTTATGACCTTCGCGGCCTCAGTTTTTCGCGTGATGATATTTCCTCGATATACCCATACAAACATTACTGCACTGGTTACTGAATGCTCTCGATCTCGCCTCCTACAAGAGCTTTTTATTGCTTGCCGATAATTTCTCCACCACTCTTATCTTTATACAAGTTTCGGGTCTACTATTTCGCTGTTTAGATCAATTTTCTTTTTTTTTGAGAATTTTTTCTTCCTTCCCAGTTTTTTTTCCAGCCCTATAACTTCAAATTCTTTACTGTGGCTGTCCGCCTCCAATTCAGCTACTCTCCGGTTCAAGGATTCAAGTATTCTGTCTTTTTTATCATTCGAAATTCTTTCTTCTTCTATTGTCTGTTTTTGACCTATTATACCATCATATTGATTTCAAATAAATTGTTGGCTTTTATTACTTACCTCTATTTTAGTTGTGCATTTGTCTAACTTCACTTGCATATCCTGCATCATTTTTCTCATTTTCATTATCACTTTTAATAACTTCCATTTTTCTCCAAGTTATCAATCGTCCTCATCTTCAACTTCCTCAACTATTGCTTGACAGAGCAATCGCAATGGAGATCCGCATTACATCCGTCGCAGTGCACAAAATCACTGTCGTATCAACAATTTTTCTGACCAGCACTGGTGGAAATTACAATCTCGCGGCCGCGCTTAAAACAAAATAAAATGTTCTGTCCGATCCGGCTGCAAAAATTAATTCACCGCTCAGTTCACCAACCGGTGAAAATCATACTCCTACCCAGTCTGTTCCAATTCAAAATGACGAATAACTTATAATTAATTTCAAATCTAATGTTTTTTGTTCTCTCGTCAGCGACTCGGGAAAAAAACCCAGGACAATTTTATGTTTTTCACCATTCACATGTCGTTTTCAGTTTCAATTAAATCACGAAAAATGTTGACATAAAAGTACATTTGAAATACCTTAGCAAAGTCCGCAAGTCCTTGCGCTTAAGTTTGATATTGTTAATGTTCACCTTCTTAAACCAAACTGGGTAAGTCGGATATTATTCAAAGGCACGTTTTTATCCAATTTGTCATAAACCTTTATATAAAATTCAGCGCCAGCCTCATTAATATCATTATGACTAACTGAAGAAACACTAGTCAATTTCCAGAAAATATTGTACAAATTAATGTAATCAGCCTTCTTGAAGTTATAGATACTGTGAAGATGGTAGGGATCTTGAGTGGCATGTCATCTTTATTGACACTTACATCATTTAAGTTCGACATCAATAAACAAATCATCCGAGTTAAGTATAGCCTTAAGTTGTTTGAGGCTGATTAAATTTATATCGCCTTGCATTCAGGACTTCAAATAGGACAATCCATTTGTTACGCTACTTTGGGGCCAACTCTCTGGACACGGTCAACTCGATCGTGCAAAACATCTATATTAAAAATACATATGCTATAGAGTAGAGTTATTTTAATGGTATCAAAAGTACGTTCAATGATATTGCTAAATACCCCAAGCTTCATTGAAATTGAATATTACATTATGAAAAGGAACTAAATTAATTTATTTATAATCTTGATGGCATTCTATTGTACTTCTCTCTTTTCTTTATTGCAATTGTGATTAATTTGTGTTGGATTAAACTGAATAACTGGCTCATTAAGCTATTAAAAAATTACAATAATAAATATGAATTAATGATTCCTGCAATGAGTTTCATAAATATTTGTCATGTACCAAGGCCTTTTATATTCGATAACGTTATTATTTGCTTTAAAGGTAGCTTAATCTTACACCTTAAAGGTGTTATGCATATTAATTAATATATAATATTGTTTCGGTGTTATTTCATCTCTAATGTCCATCAAAACTCCCAACCGACCACTGACAACAGGGAAAAAATGAACCAGTGTAAAATGTCCAGAGTCAACATATAAAGGATCTCAATTAAGCAATTAAGTTCACAAACAGGTCCATAAAGACAATAGGATGGATCGCTGGACAATATTCTTCGGCTTTATTTTACATCGTCAGTGGCGAATTTGAATTTGATGTCCGCTACATGTGAAGTGATTTATTAAAATTAAAATTATTGAATTAAAATAATACAACATCAACCAAAACGAGTTGAGGCGGAGAGAGAAATAAAACATTATCAGATCAGGGAAATTTATTTTACTTCTGTGATACGTCGTATGATATTTTGGTAACCGGTGTTTTACAGAACGACACCACCAGTTTGTTATTTCTGTTCCAAAATTAGCTTTGTATTGTATTAAAATTTTGAATATATTTAAATCATAGCATGAAACCAATTAATTCAAGCTGTTCAAACATAATTACACCGTTAACCTAGCTACTCCAACCGTATAGTTTCACGTAACTTAAATGAGTTTACATAAAAGCATCTTCCGCGGAGAATTATGCTTACGTATTACCGCTTAGCGTAACGCTCTGGAGCCATGCAAAGCAAAACGTGGCAACTGAACGTATAAATGAACGAGAATAAATTTCGGAAATAATTCTTACTTAATAAGCGTATATTACATGCAATGGTGCGATTTTATAACCCACTATCTCAAAGCGTATTATGTAAATGCATTCAAACGTGCATCTTCCCACCAGAAAACATTGAACGGGCACTACGTTTAAGTGTATCAAAAACAGTTCATCGTTGACATACTGGAGTGCCTCACTGCTTTACATATTCGTACCTTGGAATAAGCTCGCATACCTGGTTCGAAAATCGAAAATGTAAATATAGCCGTCGTTGTTTCGTTTGAAAAGTTTGACGAACATCTGGTCCATATCATCGAATAACGGATAGAAATGGTTGATTAGACCTGGCCGAAAAGGTGGCAACGGAAAGTAAAACACCGAACGTTGGCGAGGATAAAGCAGATGTTTCTTTCGCATAACGAACCGTGGATGTTATTCTTAAAAATCATAGGGCATCCCGTTCTATAAAACGGGAGAAACAAAATTAGAATTTCAAAATAATGCAATACATAGACTTGGGGTTGGAGTTTGCTCCGAGCATTTCCACGTGCGTTTTCATTTATTCATTATTGCATCACTCCTTTATTACTTAAAACTATTTTTACCGCCTAGTGAAATTGTTTTTGAGGAATTAAAAACAATTGCTGAGAATTAATAATTAATAAATAAGTTATAATATAACAATAAGTGATTTTCGGTAACCAGTTGCCACTGATCCCGATATAGGAACGTAACGATTTTATCAAATCGCATAATAATCGCAAAATAAGATAAACTTCTGATAACAGCCGTGGGTGGGCACGAACGAATTACAAAAAAATAATACATAATAATTATATTACATACAAAATATGAACCCCATTGAATGTAAAGGGACCGTTAAAGGCAAAATTACTCCAATGTTTCACTTTGCCAGGTCTTGATTGAACAATTTCCAAAACACCAAGACAGAATCTGCAACAGACGGATGAAACGTCTATCAGGGATCAATACCAAGACCATCCCGACGATTTAACAAGTTCGAGTTGCCCGACTTCACCACACTTGACTTCGCAGTTACCTCAACAAAGAAGGGATCGATATAACTGCCGTTGATCAGTGGGCTTCGTAGAGGTGTATCAATGAACGAAGTTGCAAGAAGGTGATCATCGCCGTCTGCAAAAACTTATTTTTTTTATTGAATTGAATTTTAATTCATATGCGATAAAATGGGTGTACTTTTTGGTGGTTTTATCTATTTTGCAGAAAATTCGTTTTAAAAATGATCCATGTAATAAATTTGAATAAGGTTCTCTTTTTGTTGAAAAAATAATTAATTCTTGTACGCAGGTAGTGATGTCCTTATGACGAGTTTAAAATTTTACATTTGGTCGAAATAAAGTGCGTCGGTCGTAAGTCAGGGTGGGTCAATTGCCTCAATTGCCTCCCATCTGTATCCGCGTACGTAATTAATTGCAAAAGATAATACCTCAAAAATTAAGAAGATAAGTATCATAATTATTTAACTTCTTATTTAACTCATATTAACAAAAGATTTTTATATTATTACATGCCATTTGTTATACTTCATCCCCTTTACTCATAGTGATATCTACACACAATGTTTCCTTTATTTACCACCGTGTTTCATTAATATATTTCCTACAGTTCCTTCCTTTCCACCTCCCTCTATTTTCCAGGCATTAACTCTCTATATCTAACCACCTAATTGATTCACCTCATTTTATTTGTTGACCACATCACTGACTTAGATGTTCTACTAAGTTAGTGATACCAAACAGAGCTACTACCCAACCCAACCCGACACAACGAAACGAAACTTATTTGTGATGGGTCCAATCATTATATTAAAGCAAAGTCCATGAATGTGGTCTTTGAATGGACTTTGTGGTTATAATAGACTGGTGCAGTTAGTTTTAGATCTTAATCCTAAGGCTTGCCAAGTTTCTAATCTCTAAAGTCTATTAAATTATTAATGAATATTAAAGTTCAAATTTCACAACCCGTTGAAAATTAGCAAGAAAACTTTGTGAACTTAATTGTTCTTAAATTTAAAGGAACTGCTGGCTGTGATATTACGATATTACTTCAACAATGATCGTTTTGTTTCAAAACATTTTATGAATTTTTATAGCAAATTTCATAATCGTCTATGAATTTTGACAAAATTAACACTGAGGTATTTATATATTCGACTTGTACTTGTACACTTTGATTCAAAAGTCCCAGGACTAGCCGGGGCGACAACTGCATGCACGTCAGACATGAAGCGTATCTCGCTCAACTGCCGCTAAACTTTCATCGCCTCATTTCACTCATACTCTTCTTATTCGATTTACCAGTTCAGGTAGAAATCCAAGCGATTACAAACACAACTCTCTGAAATGCCGTAGGGTCGTACTATTTATTTGCATAAATTTGTAATATGCATACACATTTTACAATTGTAAAGTAAAGTGTTTTGGTTTTCCTGTCGACATACACATCCTATACATATGTACATCGACAGGAAAACCAAACAAAAACAATGGTTACAAATCATATGATTTCACGAGTACGTGTGGAGTGCCGCAAGGATCGAACTTGGGTCTTCTGCTCTTTATTTTAATTATCGATGATCCATTTTCGTTATCCTGTTCTACGTACACTGGCGGATGGCGACAATATACATTGCTGGACACGTTTGCGACACTTGAACTTTTTTTAATTTTATTACAGATTTTATAATAAAAACTATTTTTTTGAATTATTTAATAACAATTCATATTTACGCATCTCATTAATTCCTTTTAATCCTTTAAGTTTAAAGTAGATTTCGATGCAAAAACTTTGATGATTAAGCTGCCATAATTTGTTTATAAATGAAGTTCCGAGGCCAATGCCATTCAGTAAATACAAGTCAGTTTATTCAGTTTATGGCTGAATATCAAAAAACTGTTGACTGTAATTATAAAAAAAGCCAACAGCACTTCAGCCGTCGGTTACCGACAACTCAGCAGAGAAAGATTATACCAATCGAAAACAATTTTATTATCCAAAGCAATTGAAATTATAACATATTGGTTGTGTTGCATATATTCTGAAAAACAATTAAATAAAGTCAGCGGTCAATGACTTAATACGATATATATAAAAACTCACTTTAATCCAAAAGAAATTCCCTCATCGGACGCGCTATCCAAATAACGGATTTCCCTCTTCCCTAAACAGTTCTCTATTATAAATTTGGCAAACTTTTATCAATTACTTGTATGTTTACATAAAAAGATTTCTAGTGTATCTAGTCTAATAATATGTATGATAATACAATTGTGATACAAAGGCAGGAAATATAGACAAGCGTCACGTGATCTGAACAGATGCAGGATCCGGAGTCCTATTCATCTGGATTATACAATAGGTTATTTATCGGAATGAGTTTTTGAGTATTTCAATAATGGAATATATTTAGTTACAGTTGATAGGTGGACTTGAATAATTTCTTACTCATGCTGATTTTGATCTCGTGTCTGCGAATGATAGAGCTTTGTTGAGCTTTTATTTCAGTTAGTTTAAGTTATTGGAAATTTTGATGTTAATAATTTTTCCAGCAAAATATATAATCTAATAATATAATAATTTTACTATAAATATCGAAAAATGTCATACATCAGTTTTTAGTTGACGGCAAATTTTTATTTAACCTATGTGTGAGGCTATTTTGGGGAATAGTTGGAACGTTAGTGGTTTTACATAATTAATTAATAAGATAGTTAAGATAGTTATCCAATGCGATAGTTTTACTATAGTTTTTACTGCTACTAATGAGTGGAGATTATTTAATTTCTGATCTATAACTGGAACAAAAATTCGTAAAATACGTATATTTGAAGAAGTTAAGCAACATTTTACGACTTGTTTGGTACTCGTTGAAATATCCTTGGCATTTCATTCATTAATAAATAACCGTAATGAATGTTGATAGCAGTGGCGGCTCGTAACGGACTCAGAAAGGCGATGGCACACAGACTTTTTCGCAACATCGGAGGGGTAGAGACTGGCGCGATTTTTTTAAAAAAATCGCATTACATTTAAATGTAGTTTCTCCGAAATCATACCTATTGCAATATAATAAGTGCGCTACAACTAATATTGAATCTGAGTTCATTTGGAATATAAAAATTTCTCTTCCATTACCATCTACGGTCTCACCATGTCTACACAATGCTAATTCAAAACACCTGAAGAATCTAATACAATCTATTAGCTGTCCCAAATTATATCTATTTTGTTTAACAACAACAATATCGAGGTACTGTTTTACCTTTAACGAAATACTGTTTTTAAATTTGCAAATTCGGACGAAGGGACCCCAGTTGGTTAATTTGTAGACGATCTTTAAAAAGAATTTCATAGAAATTTTTAACAGACAAATGAAATCGAATACGGTTCCCTTATGGTTCCACAATTTCCGTTCATGTTCGATTCTGTCCTTCACGGACTGACGGGATTGACTACGAGTTTAAAGCGATCGTGCCATAATTGCAGCACTAAAAGGACTGCAAATACATATACAGTTTACAAAAAATCTAAATTGATGTTTTTTAGTTGTTCTTGGGAGGGTAATATCTCTCCCCCTGCACCAGCCGCCACTGGTCGACAGAGAAACGAATGCACATTAATACATTTTTTGTACTATTGCACCGACAGGAATTCTTTATGAAGCCATTGTTTATGCAGGATTTATGTTATTAGCTTAATATGCACATGCTTTTGTACAATAAATTCGAAGTTAATTACAGGCGTGTTTTGCATAATACGGAGATTACATTTACTCAAATTTGCAGCGTCGTGTATAGTGCTTTATTTTATATATATTTTAATATGAAATTCTGAACGTACCGTATTTATTTAAGAGTAACAAAGGGAGATATGATGAAGATATGTATTTCAGCACAGAGCACTCTACAAATGGAATTAGGCAACTGGAGCCCTGTGTTTGCGCAATGCTCGAGTACAGACGAAACTGTTTGAAGTTGTTGCTCTATTTATTATACCGCACATTTTAGAGCTTGATCGTATGTTTCCCTTGTACCAAATTTATCGAAAAATAAATATCGTTTGAAATTTTGATGCAGGGCTCCGCATTATTATGCGGCAGCTTTTTCGTTAGGTAACAACATTGGCTTAGGAAATCAATAAAATCTTATTAGGGCGTGAAATTGTTAGTCGAATGGTGTTCTAAAAATAGGTATTGTAAGCGACATCGGAGCAGTATTAAACACGAGAATTTATTGGTTGTATCACTCCTTTCATGTTTCATTATTATTATTGTTTTCTATTTGGTTCAAATCCTTAAATTGTTTTGTGGAGATTCAGTTATCTAGAATTAACTAGTTTTAATTCTTAAATTACATTGAGATTTTAATCATTTCATTTGCCTCTAAATTTAATGTTAATAGCACGTACTTATAAGATCACGATATTACTCTTATTATTTACAGCATCTGCCACCTGAAATCATAATAAACTCACGGTCAAATTAGTTTTGCGGTATTGAACTAGTTGGCTGGCTCATTAATCTGCAAAATCTTAATATTCAAGGTAATAATCATTGGAATAATAGTAGGAGCCAATTTCGTCGGTACATATCTTCATTGTGTGTGTTTTACAGGGTTTCGTAACTAAGCTGGCATTTTTTTAAATTTATTAAGTTTGTAACAAATGTTTTTGTTTATGTTTCACGCTTGAGAAATATCTTCGATTTACTAAGTAATCAACTGCTCCGGGACACCATTCGTAGTAGCGTACATTCCCTTTCTGTGTATTATGCTTATTCACTTAACTATAACAATCATTAATCGTTCCAAATTAAAATTTTATCCTACGATATAACAATACGTATTAAATGCGACAAGGGTAACGTTGCATTATATTGCACTTAATATTTTAATGGATATTAATTGCATAACATGTTCTTAAATCAATTACGCATATATGTGGACGATAATGTGCCCACATTGACAAGGAGGAAGTACAAAATCTTTTACAATCCTATAATTATTATTACTCGATCGGAGTTGCGATGAATTATTTATGCGTTTCCTTACAAAATATTTGTGGATTGCTTCATCTTTCTAAAATCACTTTAAATTCTTCAAATACTCCTTTCGCATAAATCAGCCTCGCACCGGTTGTGTAACAGAACAGTAAATTTCGCGAAATTTTCATAACAGGATATTTCCACGAAACTAATGATTAATAAACTTAGTGGTCGGATATTTACTCACAGAGAGCGCAGTTCAAGGCACTATAAATTGTTAGTCCGTCCGAATGTGCCTGCAATACACATAAATGTGAGTAATAGCTCGATTTTGTTCATTTCAAATGCTACTTTAGAAAAGAAAATTGTCGTATATACCAAAATGAAATTATATAGATTTTCTACGGAGATATAAGATTGCAGTTTACATATTGTTTGCCGACCCTGACACGTTAGCAGTATGGTCACGAACTAAATGACTTACCTGAGGCACCGTTGAGGTCTTTGAAATTTGGGTATTGTGAAGGAACAACTGATTTCATCATGGACCAATGTACAGGACGAATAACAATATAAGAACAAGGTCGTATTATATCTTATAACGTGCGTTCAACATAATTCTTAATTTAGGAGGGCTCTCAAATTTAGTTGATGTTTAAAGGTATTTTAGCCACAACCTCAAAAAAACAAGTGTGCAACGAGATAAAGATTTAATTTATAATAAACAAAATTTAAAGTAACTGCTGGAAATGCTGTCCATTTGCTTCTAAGCATAGTTGTACACGTCTTCGAAAACTGGCAGATACATTTTGAAGAATACCTGGTCACTTATTTCGTTACACTTTTCAGTTATTCGATCGCTTAGGTCTTTCAGATTGTTAGTTGGATTGACGAAGATGGAATTTTTCATGTATCGCCACATAAAAAAGACACAAATATTCAAATCACAAGACCGTGCAAGAAAAGGTTGGTCTGTATTGCGACTTACGATTCGATCGCCAAAAAATTCTAGCAAATATCGAATTGTTGTGTTGGTGGTGCGTGGCCTTGTCCCGTCCTGCTGAAAATGTGCGTGTTGCAATTCGTAGTCATCCAGTTGGTTGCGAAAGGTGGGAGGATTTCGGTACGATAACGCTCCTGAGAAGAAGATTGCCATCGAAAAATATTGGACTAATCAATCTTCTGTGGGAAATGTCGAGCCAGACTCCGACCTTCTGAGGATGTAACGGCTTCTCTACGTAGTAATGGGGATTTTCTGCAGACTACCACCTCATGTTCTGAGAATTGATATAACCTGAGAGGTGGGAATATGCTCCACCCGAAAAGAAAATATTGTCCATAGCTTCGTCATTATTGAGGTTTTCAAGAAACCATTGAAAAAAATAAACTCTTCTTTCAAAATCTACAGGCAAGAGATCATGGTATACTTGGATTTTGTAAGGATGTAATCCTATATTTTTTTGAGGATGCAGTGGCAGTACCCACTGACAAATTGGTTTGTTGGGCAATTCTCCTTATAGATGTTTTAGGTGCACCTTCGGTAATCTATTGGACTGCGTCTATATATTTCCGGAGTCCTCTTTGTTGGACAGCCGCTTCCTGGTTTTCTACCCACTGTACCAGACTCTCTGAACGTTGACAAAGAATTCATCAAAACACTGTAGAAATCATTATAACCGAGGACTAGAGCTACGTATTCTTCATGGCAACCTGTAAAGCTCGCAGGAAAATAATAATGCCAAACATGTATGCAAAAATGTCAGGGAATGAAATCGGATAAATAGAGAGAGCCAAGAACTGAAAGGCTGTAGTGACGAACAAACTAACAGCTAAGTATCGAAGTAACTATCCAGAAAATGAAACAGTTACTGATACTACCACAAAACGTGAGTAGAATACTCTGCATCGGACTATCGATTTACGTACTCATGATGGTTTAGATTTAAAAAATGATTATGGTGGTCGCTTAGGAACTGGCGAAGATAATTATATAATTGCAAAGTATGTGCGTGAATATATTTTAGTAAAGGTGTTAATTAGAGAAAATATTAGAATGGCCCGAAAGAGAAAACATTGGTAGGGTGAAGATGAAATTATTGAAATTACAAAAATTGCCACCTATTATATTTTGCTAATAATTTGTGTGAATTTCTTAATAATGTTAAAATATAAAAATTGTGAATTGTCTGGAAGTTTTTTAAAACATAGTCACTTTGGAGTATGTGATACAAGTTTGTTAAAATTTGCAAAGGATAATCAGTAGAGGTAAAATATACACTCATTTACAGTAATACGGAACATAAGTGATTTAGTTCTACTATAAGGAAGACCAAGAAGGAACAGTTTACAATGGCAGAGGGGAAGAGGAAGATAATCGCAAAAATAATCAAAGTCCAGGGAAAAACGAATTATCAGCAAATATGATTAAAGCAGGATTTACATGGATATACCCTTTGCATAAAAACGATGACAAAAATATGAAAACTACAGGTATTGTATTATTGGACATAATTTATAAAGCACCGACAAAACTTATTCAGGAAACATTAAGCAATATTACAGAAGGTGTCCTGGGAGAATATCAGGCAGATTTCAGGAGAAACAGATCGATAAATGACTACATTTTTACTCTCAAAAAAAGATCCAAACAACCTGCGACGAATACAAATCTACCCTGCAGGTGCTATTCATTGATGGAAGGGACGAGCATCAAAGACGAAAGCAGAATTAAAGGGAGTCACAAAATGGAAAAACAAGCATACGTTTTCGGGCTAGAAATAAACCAACAAAAAACAGTCAGCAGATGAAAAGTTGCAAAAAACTACAAACGATGGAAGGGGATATGAGTTTGGCAACGTGAAAGAGTTCTTATTGTGGAACTAACGGCTAGTTGACCTTACACATAATTGACAAAATATGTTATCGCAAGAATCACTAAATATATGTGGGCCATTCTGTACCCTAAAAATGCCCATGCTTCTGCAAATTTAGGGTAGTAAGTTCCGATACAATGTAAGCGTGTAAATTGTTAATTATTGTATTTGGCGTGTAATTAGTGCCGACTCATGTGCTGTTGGAAGTGTTTGGAGTGCTCGACGAAGCGTATGCATTAGCCACCTATGGCTCCAAAATTGACCAATACGTAAAATCACATCAAAGGCAATTTCAAGCGAGCCGCCAATGCTTAACTGTGGAAAATCGATTTAAGACAAAGCCCATCTCTATAAACTGTAAATGATAAGAAAAAAGTGTTGAATAAATATGTACCATATTAATTAAAAAAACTTACGGTACAGTTTTAGTAATATTAAAGTATGGTAATAAGTATGTTTATTATGATGTTAATTGCATTTATGGTCGCATGAGAGCATGTAAACAAATTCCAAATGAAATGATGTATACCATACATACATAATTTACTTGTATATAGACGATTGGAATGGTTGTAATTCATTTACTTGCTCCAGCAGGCCATCCAAGTATCGAAAGTGCGTAAATCTAAATTACTTTATATTCTTTTACGCCACATTTATTATATTTATTCGACCGCGATGGCATTTACTGTTTCCAAGAGTCTAACGGCATTTCAAGCGAAAATCTGCGCAGATAAATGAGATTTACTGGAGGCGACGATCATTGATTCAACGTCATACATAAAAGGTCGGTATTGGTTTATCACCCTACTGCGCAAGACAGATTCCGGCAACCAGAGACACCACATCATAAAGAATCGTAGGTCGAAAAAACACGCTGCAAACCAATTTCAAGACACAAAACAACTTTCACTTGCATTTGTCGACCGGAGTGGCCGGCGCAAATGATCGGGGCCACCAGTAATCGACATAAACCGCGAACGAGATAACACGTTTGCGGTGTCACTGGTCTGACGAACAGGTTCCCTGGTTTTCCCCGTTCGAAATTTCCCACACTCCAGAATTTCCTCCGGGTTTCGCAAAGTAGGTTGAAACGTGAGTCTGGTCGCTCGTGTACGTCGTGTAGTGGTTTCGAAATTAAAATGAGTGGTGTCGACGAGATTTTGAGTTACAAACGCAAAGACGAAGAAGATTTCTACGCGATTCTTGGTTGCAGTGAGGATTCCACTGTTAGTATTTGGTTTATAACGAATGTTTATGTTTTGTATATGTTCCAATACGTTAGTTTGTAAAAAATTATTTCGTTAGGTGGAACAGATTACGGCCGAGTATAAGATCCGGGCTTTGCAGTTTCATCCGGACAAAAACGAGGGAAACAAAGATGCTCTAGAGATTTTTCAGAAATTGAAAGTAAGTATTTTCTTACCTGTACCTGTCCTCTATTTACATTAAACACATATTTTTACAACCATTTAGTTAAAATATTAAACGTTCAAAATTTGTTGTTAATTGTTTATTTATTAATGATATGCTATTAAATGACGCGTTCACTAATCTATTAATTACACAATAAAAGTTAAAAGCTTAAGCATGCAAAGGGGTCAATCAATATTTCTCTATCAGTATTAGTAGTACATTGAACTAAACTAAGTTATCCTGAAACTATAGACGTTTCAAAATGCGTTAGATATGTCAGTGGTGTCATTTTTCGTCTCATCAACAAAGAAGTTTAAAACAAGTTACATCTGAATAACGGATGATTCATGATATCCTTGTCGTTGAAGTTTCTTGTCAAATTTACGTTTTCAGTTGGGAAAAATATGGTAATAACGTTCGCATCTGTACTGCTTCACTCGACTTTTCTTATAATGTTCTACTGTTGCACTTAGATTTAAGCTTAATAGATTATTTTCAATGGCATTATCATTGACAAAGCTCACCATTTAAAGTTTATTGCCTTGTTTTCTTTTTCAACTTTGGTGCAAGGATATGTGAAGTAACTTAACAGAAATTTAACTGACAATGAATTAATCATTATCGCAAATAAATAGATTCTTAATCTAGTTTCATGATGCCAATAATCAAAATACTTTGTCGTATTGTTGTGAAATAATTTCTGTCAAATTAATATTATTTGTAGGAAATTGCAGGCTGTTATTTATTATAATTATTATTTTAACTATTAAAATAATTTTGATTTAATGTTTATTTAGAGTTTAGTTAATGGTTCGTATTATTGATTGATTTTGGTTGAAAGCTCCGTGTTACCCCGTTGATATTTTATGACATTAAATATCCATCAGATACAGACAAATTCGGTTCCAGACATTTTGCAATTTGTCTGCTTCTGCATTTACTGCATGTTTTCTGTGAAATACATAGTAACAATTATGTTGCAATTATATTTGCATTTATGCTATTGCCCATTTTGAAGTATGCAAGAACAAGAATGCAAAAATAACTTGTCCCATTTTTATATATGCAACAGATTGTTGTGGGGCAAAAATACTGGAGATACTTAAGTCAGTTGATATTTTAATACATTGAATAATAAGTTGCACAATTAGTAAAATGAACCAATATTGTAACTAACCAGGGGAAATGAGATTGATAACTTGAGAAAATGTTCCTATATATGAAAAAAATATTTCCGCAATAATTTATCAGTAATGACCGCCAATTAAATTCACCGCTCAACAACTTATTCTCCATTATTCCTGAACACATGCATGTCGATCAACTTAATTGCACCACTTCATTTTTCATTGTCCTTTTTCAAATCAATAACTCCAATGGAACTTTTGATATGCAATTAACGAATAATTTTAATAAGTGAACTTCAATGATCATATTTTACTCAAGTATGAGTTCTGTCAAACTATGTAACAGCTTTGGCGACATTTCCGGGGTTGGAATCCTGCTACGCGTGTCTCTATTTTTTAAGTTCATCGTTGATTTCGCACTTTGCAATATTTTTGAATGCGGGAGCCAATACATTTTTACAAATTACCGTATTTTTTAAGAAACTTAGCTTTTGAAAGAACTTTTAGGCCAACGACTGAACCATTCAAATTTATAAGAATCTGAAAAAGCCAAAATTAAAATTGCTTTTTCGTTATCCACATGAATTAAATTGCTGTTGTTGTTTAACAACGGACCTTATGTGATTTGCAAGAGACATTTCCATTCGTGCGGTTTCGTGTATTGAATAGATTAACGTGGACTAAACATTATGTCATTACCACCGCCTGGGGAGCAGTTCTGATGCAACATAAACTAACGGGAGCTAATACCCAAAGTAACAGTCGTGCAATAAATCCACCATTAATTAGTTGTATTATATTGCTTCCAGTAAATCAAATATTTTACATTTAGAGCAGCCAAAGTAATAAAATAAAATCAATTTATTTTGATTAATGTTATTTTGCTACTTATATGGGTTTATTTTTCTTTAACTTCAATATGCTTAGTTGTTCAGAATTGCATCCGTGGCCCTTTAAGTGACAAATAAATTAAGGCACGTATATCATTGTAAGCTAATGGTTATTTGTTTTGTTCGGTTCCAGTTGCCTGTATTATATATGATATTTATGTATTTGTTTGTACAGCGAGAGGTAAAGTATTAGTAGGTTGTGTGCTCTTGTACCAGAGCTGCAATATATTTCAAGTCTATGAACTGGGAGTAACTAATAATGCACGATTAGATTTACAGACATTAAATTCTTATTATTCTTAATTTACAATACTCTTATTTTACTCGTCATCATTTCTTGTACTGTGCTTAGTCCTATTTCTTCAGTTGGACGCAATTGACACCTCATTAATGGACCTTGTACTTTCCATTATTTCTTCTTTCCAAAGCATTTCGCGACACCACGTAATGTTTAGTTTGTGTATGCCTTCATTAACATCTTTCGTCCAGCTCTACGTCGGTCTCAGGTTTCTTTTCAATCTTATTACTCAACATGTCAACAGTTTTCCTGGCATTCCATTGTCAGTACAGATCGTCTTAATCTAGGATCAATTTAGGATTTTCCTGGAGCGACAAGTTTTCAGTAAGATATTCTTGTAATTAAATATCTCTGCTACTTCGACTGGCTGCCTTGGAGTATTTATGGTATTAATGCTTAGTTTGAATAGAAACGTTTGTAACCATTGGTATGGTTTTAATCGCAAAACATATTGCATTGTGCGCGTTTTATTGTAACACAACGATATTTCAACAAGTCGCAAGTATATTAGAATAATGTTTCTTTATCACCGGTATTATGTAATAATTATATCTCACTGTACAAGTATTTTGCGCAAAGAAAAAAAAATGCTTTAAGCGATAATGGCTAAGTCACGTACTTCCCATTTAAAAATATAACTAGAAATAGCGGCGATAACTGCAAAGGTCATGGCGCAGCGTGTAATATTTACAAACAAAATCGACGTCAACGAGATATGAATATGGCAGTGGTGTAATAAACTTACCGCAATTGTTGCTTTTGTTTATCGACCACAAATGAGGAAACTGACACAATATTTTGATTATATTTGGCATTAAAAACCATTTTAACGCGATTCGCTTAATTCTTATTGCAAAAAAATCAGAGTTGGATTCATACAAATGGTCCAGTTAGAAGGATCCCGATAAGAAAAATGTAATAATAACATAATAACCACCACTATTCAATGATTGAGGCAAAATTCGATTCCCTCGAATTAAATAATTAAAATTTTTTGTAATTTTGTGATATTAAAGTTTATCAATATGACTTGATCTCAAGCAACTAGAGATATGATTAACGGAAAAACTACTCCGGTAAATAAGGCGCTTCTTAAAGAATTATCGATTCCCCAGCACCGTTTAAAAATAGTGGGTGCTCCACAATTCAAAGTGAATAAGTAATGGGAAATATAACAAATATAAAGTTATGATTAAGAAGTAGCCATAGTTATACAATTAACTTTTTCCAAACGTTGGACACATATGCTTTCAGTATCTAAGGGTTTTGAACACTTTTTCTTCAAACAAATTCGATCTGGTTATCGTTTTTGTTTCTGACTCAACTTCTGCATCATTTTTTGATTTTACTTATTAAACTTATTGTTAATCGTTTGAAGCTAACATTCTTTAGTGGGGATTTGTTAATAGAAAATCAAAATTGATTATTTTTACCTGTCCCATTATAACGACATATGTTGTGAATTAACGTTTTTTTTTTTAATGACAAGCCATTTTCTCTTACGAGGGCAGCAGGATATACCGTTTTATACAAACCTGACTATGAAGGAGTTAAAATGCAATAAAAGTTTTTGGTCGTTTTTCAATATAAGTTTTTTGTACTTGTTTGCATTTTTTACATTTAACAATTAACGAAAATAAACCATTAATTTTTTTCTTGTTCTCTGAAAAAGTCTCAACCGCCCACGATAGTCGTTCGTATAACAGGATGTTAAATCAGAGCTGTGCGTGGATGATTTAATCTGTGAACTTTAAATCCTTCGGCGCATCCTGGACTCGTGCATTGTCATGCAAGAGCAGAACTCAATATTTTAAATTTCGTTTGCCTTTTTTTCATTATGGCCTTCTGTAATTTGCGTAAAATATTTGCATAATAGTTAACCTTCATCGTGGTCTTGTGTCGCAAGTAGTTGCAAAAATTGCATTGCAGTGACTCCTGTTTGCTTTCAGGATCATAGTGATGAAGTCAGGTTCATCAATCAGTTACAATCAATTACAATCTTCCTCTTGTCCTACACCAAGCTCCAAAAATTGTTTCAACTCGACGTTGTTTACCGAATGGAGTCAACATCCTCGGTACCCATCTGGCACTCCTTTGACCTCCACCACCACCACACCTTTGACATCCCAAATTATCATGGATGATGGCCCAAACACGTTCCCTTGTAATTTGCAGACGTCGATGATCGTCTTCTATGGATTCCCGTCCCCATCTAAATTGCTTCGATCAAAATTTTATTGTCTTATAAAAAGGAGACATTCGATTTTTCAAATTCCATTGGAATATTCTTTGTGAGAAATTTTATATCACGCTGCTCAATTTTTTCTATTATTAAAAAAAATCCACGTCACTAAAAAAAATTCTACAAAAGCCACAATTTAAGCCACAGTTTAAGGAAAATAATAATTTAATACAAACGTTCTCTCATAGTTCTTTTTTTCATCATTATGCCCTCGTATGTATCGTAACATTTACAAGTTGCGGTTCGAGAATTTTTCAAACTAATCATATGAGCACCACATGAAACATCGTACACTATAAACATGCCAAGTGACTAGTCGTTACCGGTTTTAAATTGTCGATCTACCATTTATTTATCTTACTAAATTCATTTAAGTGAAGGTGATGTAACAATGTTTTAATCTGTAGCTCGAGTTTAATTATCCATTACCTATATATAATCACCTACATTTATCTGGAACACTGATCGCTCTCATAGAAACCTGTTTACCGAATAGAGCCAGAGCACATACTAGTAATTTACATTACTTTAAAAAAATGTTTCAAACAAACAATAACAATTACCCCGATTGTATTATCGATCAGGTGTTACTTTTGAAGTGCAAATTGCAGTCAGCATTGAACACCTGTTTTATTTTAATACTCACAAATGAAGATAGCGTTTCCACGGTGAAATAAATGTGACTTTTGAAACGCCCAAATATATTTCGACGTAGCAACAAACCAACAAACTTCAATAACAATGCGTAATCTAGAACGAGCCGTAGTTACATTTTCTCTTGGCGCAGTAAATTTTACGTCATAAAGTAAGTTAAATTCTGTGTAATAAAGAGAAATCATTATGGGGAAATTAAAATCCATGTCACAATTAACTCATTCGCCGCAGGTGTACGAAATACATGAGTTAATTGTTCTCGAAATATCAATTTAAATAAATCCAAATTAATTCGAAACTTGGTTGAAATTGGCCATTGAAGTAATAAAAAAATATATTAAAGCTTTCTTGACGATGGAAGGCACGAGCTATTTTTTCCTGTCGTTTTCCTGTCGTACATTATATTAAATGTTTAAAAAAAATACTGATTCTTATACTCTATGATTAGTAATGCAGCGGAGTTTAGCCAAAGTTCGTTACTTTACCAATGTTTTATGTTAACTGTATATGTATTTTGTTATATTGGTGTGAAAGGAGGAACAGCTTTGGTTGTTTTTCCCTCCGGGATTTTTCATGATAATTGGCAATTATTGGTAACTATTATGTTATATGTAATTCATGAAAAATAAATACATTATCATTGTTAAATGTTGATTCATTCACATTTGTAACGCAAAGAAAACGCCAATAGATATATATTTTAATAAATAAAAAAACGTAAGAGGAATGTGCAAAGAAATAAATTATCCACAGTGTATCTACTTAAATACATGCATGTCCTTCCATTGTCTTGGTTCACTGCTCCAACACCTTTTCCTGGGTGCTTCACTCATCTTTATAAATGTACATATATAAAGTGCACATTGGAATTGAAGATTTTCGTAGTTTGTAATAAAATTGTTTTCAAAACTGTTCAATAACTAATACTGTGTTTTAAGACTCAACAAATTTATTTGCATCTTGCAAATGACTGCGTCTAATGTATGGTTGACTATATTTTGTATTTATATACCATATGACATAAAATTAAAATATTGATTAATATTAACCTGGATTAAGAAAATTCGTATGATCACTTCCTGAATTCCGTTCAGAACGACTCGACCCAACTCAAGCTAACACAAAGCTCATCGGAAGTTTAAATCCAGTCTTAGGGAGTTGTTGTACTGTGATAAGCTTACAAAGCAAACTATTGTGGCATTACAAACTAGATTTTCCTTGGGAAACATTACAAAGAATAACTGCACCTAAAGCAGATAATGCGTTAACTTTAATAGTGGAAAACGGCCATGCATTCCGATATCTACAGTTGGTGCGTTGGCAAGTAGCAATTAGTAGTTCAAAACTTTTATTTTAAAGAACTATGACTATTATTCATGATTGTTCTTGTTTTTGTTGTTACTCGAGATCTTGTTAATAAACATACAAAATCTGCATTGGTCTGCACTGAACTTTGCATTGCTACAATACATTTCAATTTGGAGCTTTATAATTACGTTATAATACTATTATGATTTTAATTGCATTTCGTAACCTATTTTACATATTTCTGTTCTTTACATGCAGTCGTTATAAAGTTCTCTTTCATTGAAAAAGTTAGACGAGGCATTATTACGTCCACGTCGTTATGGGAGCCGAGTTAATGGATTATTGTTCGTGAAAGCTTTATACGAATATCATTATGTTTCGCGCTTGACAAGATTTTAGACATAAAGCGACCTAATCGTATCTTCTCTATGTATGCATTGTAGGTCAATCTATACCAACGTGGTATTACCGCGTTAACCCAATTCTTGCGCTGGCAACAACTGGGGTGCTGACCCTTCCATCACCATGTCAAATAATTATTACTTTATAATACACTTATTAAAAAAAAAACAAAGTAATTTTATTTCATTAGGTTGTTGCGTAACTTATTAAAATAAGCTTTTCCAGTGACGAACTCGAAAAATGATATAAAATATGATAAAAGTTATTTTTCTACGCTTGTCGGGTGAAGCTAATCGGCTTTAACTATTAAAAGCCCTTCGCGCTTGAAACGTTCAAATTTACTTGTGAATCCTGTGAATTTTTCATTCTGCACCATTTGATTTAACGACTGGCCTTCTCTAATATGCCAATTTGATAAATTGTCACTAAATTATAATTTAAAATACATCAAATGTGTAATTTTCCTCTTAGTTTTACTCGTAAACGATCTTACTCTATTGTGTAAGGATAGGAAACAAATTAACATATGGATGTTCAGAATATTAATTGGGAACGGTTAAGGTAAAAGGAGCAATGAAACTAGAAGAGTAAAGTATTCCTGATTGAACTGGCGAACGAGGAAGATAAGAATAGGGTAATGGAGAATATATCAAAGTTGAAAGATTGGAGAACAGATAAAATGTTCATTGACCATGACCTTATAAAGGAAACTCACAAAGAAAGGTGGAACGATAAATGGTGATAAACTAAAAATGGAAAAATGGAATATTTTGAAGAACTCTTAAATGGTAACAATAGGAAATAATAATAGTGAGAAAGAGAAAACCAGGAAAGAAAATGAACTGAAACCAGGACATGAATTAGAAATCGAAGAAATGAGGGAAATAATTCGATGAATGAAGAATGGTAAAGTCGTAGGCTTGATAGGATAACGGCAGAAATGCTAATAAAAAAATATATAGATGAAATAATGAAGGAGTGTAAGTCGGAAATACAACAACTAAACCTAGAGAGAGTAAACATCTCACTTTGTGCCTTTGTGGACGATTTATTGTTGGTGGCCAGGTATGAAAGAGATATACAGGATAACTTAAATGTATGGAATGAAACGCTGCTAAGATATGGATTGAAGATAAATAGGAACAAGATTAAAATAATGATGATGGGCGAAGATGATGAAGATACTGGAAGTTGAGCGAAAAGATCAAGAATAGGAACTAGAATTAGGAACACCAAAAGAAAGATCTGGAAATGAAGATGCCATGAGTGAAATAATTGAGAAGACAATAAAAACGTGCTATATAATGAGTGGAAAATTTATAACAAGAAGAGAAATATCCAAGAAGACAAAGTTGAAAATCTTTCGAACGATATTAAGACCGACAATAACTTATGGATGTGATACATGGGTCATATCAAAGATAGCGAAGAGTAGAATACAAGCAGCGGGCAAGGGAGTTACAATGAGAGCTATAGTAGCAAACATTGATATAAGACAAGAATGATGGTCATATAGAAAGAATGGATGAGATAGGGGTAACAAGGAAAATATGGAGAAGAATAATACGAGATAAACCACAAAGAAGCAGGTTGAAAATACGTGGGATGCAATTTGATTGCTTAACTTTCGAATTAGAATTATGTATATGTGTAATTTGTTTTATTTTGATGTAAGTTATAAATAATCCATTTTATGTTTTAACAAAAAACATTTCTATCACTAACAAGAATAAATTGATGGTTGCTTCAAATTATGAAAAGAAATTATTTTTATCTTTAAAGCTATCTTTGATCATATCTGAATGTTTTTAATACATCTTCATCTCCATCTTCTGAGTCCTACCAAATATTTGCAACATACATTTTGACAGAGTTCGATTTTAATCAACTTTTGTCATTATCTGACTGCGTATATTTTATAAATAAATTACCAGTCTGATGGTAAATTACAAAACCAGAGTGTAATTTACATCTATTTTTCACAGCCTTGCCATTTATACCATGTCAGACATAAGAATTGTCTTTTAGTCGAAATTAAACTTTACAACATTCAGCTATCAAGTGAGTTTATTTTCGTCACGTAATTGTCTGTTACAGTGTTTCCTAGATTATCAAGATAGAAATATTAATATTATGCACCATTAAGATTCACACGGTAAATCCGCTGTCGCTAGGTAACAAATCTAATAAAACATGGCTTTATGCAAATCTACGATGATTTGAAAATTCTAAAATGCAAAAACGTGCAGCGCCATAACTTCGTTGAATATTTATGTAAGTAAAGATAAGACTAAAAGATAAATTTCAAACATCATCGTAAGTTACGAACGTTATGCCTTTCTCCTGTGAAGTTTACATCAATCGCGTTGAAAAAACGACTTTTGAAATTTGCATTTCAATCATTGTAATGTTAGATCAGTGACCTAAACCTGCTCAAATTATGTTTGTAATTTAAATCGATATCAGATGTAAATGATACCAGTGCCTGGAAGGGAAATAATATATTCTTAGGGTGTTTCCGAAAAAAACCGAAATGGACAAAAAGGTATACATGAATAATATTCGTGCGGGGAATTTTTTCGAATTAATTAAAATTCAAAACATATTAATATGTGATGGGCGCTCGTGTGAGTTACCGAAGAGTCCCCATGTTAATTTATACTAGTGCTTCATTGGATTTTTTAAAATAAATTGTCTATTATGTTTACAGACATACATTTACGACAAAACTTTTCAAGTTGTATTTGAATGTCTCATATTTGCGAACGTAAATGAAATTTAACTTTTCTCATTTATCGAAACTTGCACCAACCGAGACTTCCTTAATTTTTATTTTAAATACATTCGGCTATTTACATTTCAGTTACTTTGAAGCGCCACAGATACTAAAAATATGAGACAGTTCATTAACGTAACTCATTAGAAAGGTGTTGCGTTATATGGACTAATAAATCGCCGATCCACGACGATAAATATTTCAATGTCTTTCATTATTATTTTAAGGAAGCCAAAGAAATCCTCTGCGATCACGAGAAGAGGAACAACTACGACAAGTGGAGAAACAGCGGTATTTCAATCAGTTACAAGCAGTGGCTGGGGATGAAAGAACATGTTCATCAGGTACGTTACAATGCCCGTTATTTTCGCTGTAATAAATTCTCGCATGAGTTCCCATCGAGTCTGGATATCTTTGTTTAGGTTGTATTAAAATGTTTCGAAGTACGTTGTATTTTATGCATAAATTTCTGTTATATATTTCGTGATTACCATTGCATTTGCATTTGAATTACAACAACCAATCTGAGTGAAACCCAATAAAAATCTACATATCAATTAAATGAAGCTTGTAATTGTTTGAGGGAAGTTAAACAAAATGAAAGACCTACACACAATTCATTGATTTATATACTAGGAGGTTTAAATTATTTATTACAATACAACAGCATGTATAAATCCCGTAAATACAGTTATATAAGTCAAAAATAGAATATATATTATTGGAATTGTACCTCGTTTTAGGCAGATGGACATTTAGTTGAAATTTGCTAAGAACCGTGATAATTGACAAATGAATTTCCATGGATAAAAATAACGTCTAAAATAATTCTAAATATGCTGACGTCGTAGCCACATAAACAATTTATTTACATTGATTATGAAACATCCAATATAAGTATACGGAATTGTACTTATATTGAAGAAAGCAGAACGAATGATACGATATGTTAGAAGGAGTAAAAAAGAAAAGGGCGAGAGAGTGGGTAACATACGGAATGATACATACACGAGAACGCTGAGGCGAATAAGTTCAATAAAAAGTAATAGTCAAAATGGAGGTATGAGGAGGTGCTATGAATGCAAGGTAATTAAGGCCGGGCAAAATAAAAGGTTGTATAGCTAATGAACACGATGTACAAGATATATGTGGGAGTATTAAGAATGAGGTTGCAGAGGAAAAGTGCAATACTTTCGAAACTGCAAGCACCATTTAGAAGTGGAAGATAAACAGGTAACTGATGGTTGCCTGTTTTTAGTTAAGTGGGCAAAATAGGAGATGACATTGGTGAAAAGGAGCCATACAAGGGAGAACTGATCATATTGTGGATACATAGAGTGAGAAATGGTCAGTTATGGAAACGACAATAGGAACCACTGCAGGTTCAGGACACTTTTTAAGGATAGTAGCGTTGTCGCCATCAAAATTTTAATGCTAAGTGTGGTGGTGTGGAATAACTGTACGAAGAGCAAATTTCTGCATAGGGTAAAAAAGGAAGCGATGTAGTAGACACTGGGTGGGGGGAGAACTGCTGAAGTGGCATAATTGTGATATTGAGGTGATGGAAGTACATGGGCAAATACGTCACCAGTGTATGCGAGGTATAATAAAATACTAAATTAGTTTTGTGTGGGAGAAGGCATGAATACCTGAATCAAAAATACGGGGAGAGATTCACGTGTGGATGTGAACTAAGTACTGGATAACTGAGGAACATGAGAAGTGTAGATTGATGAGCGAAAGCGACGGAATGAACATAGGGGTGCGGAAGGAACATAAATATTGTAGAGCACGTATGAAGTCAAGTGTCCTATTGGTGTAAGATTTTATGGAAATAGTTTGTAAATATATAGCGTTACTTTTATTTATATTTGCTTAGTTTCTTTTGCTTTGATTATTTTGTTGTGCTAACCATCCGACGCCGACATGAATTCTTATGTGCAGTTTTATCTCCGTACTCATAATTTTTCAATTTTTCATCCAAACATGAAAGTTTTTGTCGTCACTATTGATCAATCAGTTTTTCCATCTCTTGCTTCTGTACCATTCGAACCTCGTTTACTTATTCGCTCCTTTTCTACCAGCTTTTTTTTATTATACCATAAGCGGCATCATTGTGCCGCTTATCAACTTTCACCACCTGCATTTATTTTTCCATTTCACATTCCTATCCACATCAATTTAAACTTCGTATATAGCCCATATTAACAATGTTTTCCTTATTTTGCTTCGTTTATTTAGCATGACCTCAAGCAGAAGTGTTCTGGCGTCATTTATCGATAAATCTCTTTCTTAATTCATAATTTTCATCTCGCACTATTAAGAAATCATTTACTCAGTCCAATTATCTACATTCGATATTAAATTGATTGAAAATGTTAAATGCTCGTATTTTATGAATTATTTATGGCCACAATTTAATTCCATTTTTTACAGTCTATGCATTGGACTGTTCCGAAGACTAAAGACCGCATGCTACCGGAATCGGGTGGTTCATCTGGACCATCGAGTTTGGGTGCAGGCGGCGTGAGCGCAGCCCACAGGAGGGCATCCGAGGGTGGAGCCAACCTGCATTACGGCGGTCGAGCAGCGGGCTGGGGTAATGAAGCCTCCAGCGAAGTCGTTAGCAAATTTCGAAATTACGAAATATAAAACTACAAGGCAGAGTTTCACAACCAAGTTAAACCTAAATGTATTCCGACTTATTTTCCTGTGGAAATAAGTGCGTAAGTGTGTATACATAATCAGTTTAGTTAGATTTTCCCCAGCACGAACCCGTTCATTAAATAATTATTAGATATTAATTAGAAACCCTGCCATAGTATAATTTAATTTTACTGGTATATTATTAGAATATGTTACTATAATTGATTAATTTTGCGACCGATTTGGTAAGTTTAATTCAGTAAATAACTCCTGAGTGGGAAATTAGGAAGTATCGACCAGCAGGGTGTACAGTCGTGGTCATGTATATTTCGGAACATAAGATTTTTATAAATCGTAAAATATATATATAAAAAAAACACATGTGTACGACAAATATAAAATTTATTGTTGCAGATACGGCAAGTACCATAATATTATGATAAGTATATATGTCATTAAGAGCTAATCAAATCATATCAGGTGTTCTTGACTGTAACTAATGATATTGACAATGATAGCGAGTGATTTCGGGTATGTTTTTTAGAATAGCTTTATTTTTTCTTTTTCACTCTTAGAGTAGGATTATCTAGTTCAAGTAAATTAATATTAAATATCCCTAACATCTTTAAGCCAACTAAAACATAAGCATTGTTAGATTAACTACTATTTATTTTAGCCTATAAAATTAACTAAATGTGATGCCACAAAATCAAACAAATCGCACGTTTATGTAATATTGAATATAATTTGATATGGCAGCTAATTTTGTCCAAACGTTTATTCTGCCATGCCTGCGCTATTTAAAGTTTGATTTCAAAATATCACGTTTAAATTAAGTTCGTAAACGCTCACGAATACGGTTGTTGACTTGTTATTACTAATTTATTAGTTTCACATAGGAAGTATTAAAAATTAGTAGTATTTGTTGAATGTACGTTAGGTCCGAGTGCGGAAGAGGAAATAGGTACGTCTTGTACGTGCTTCTGATAGTGTTTCGCATAGCTAATTTAATAAGTTGGCATATTGCATATAAAGTACAATTCCTATTTGTCTCTTAACTACGTGGAAGCTCCGTATAAAAATATGAAACTACCTTTAACATATTTGTTTAAAACCTTGTATGTGATAGTAGATTTATGTAACTATAGTTTTAGCAGGGTATATACAGGATCATTAAAAACGCAAATTAAAATACCAATTGGTGGTAAAATTGTAAACAATAGCCTTGAAAGATATTTTTTTAATGGAACTGTATATTGAAATTATTACAATTACTAAAAGCACTTGTCCTAATCCATCCTTACAATTTATATTTAATAGTGAAAAACTGACGTACCTTGTATTTTCCTTACTGCCCTTTTCTATTTTCGTCAGGGTAATTGCACAAATCTATTTCACCTGATGCTGTATTTTGATAAATGTTTACCGATCTATATATATTCATATATGTATATGTTACAATTTATGTATCAGAATTTATAAATGTTTACAAGAATAAAGTTACATCTACCATTTAACTTGCTTTATTTTTCTTGTACAAGAATGTCGAAGAATGACGTATTATATTTTACTAAAAATGTTGCCATTAAATATGACTGAAAACTACAGCTATTAATATTTATTTAAAAGTTGTATTCCTGTTAGTGATAAAAAAGAAGATTGGTATGCTAAGACATAAAGTTGAATTAAAAATTCGTTTAATAGATGCAAATACATTAAATTTCAATTTGTCCGTCATATATTAGAGTAATAGTACGATAGACATTGAAATAGCTTATGTAGCGTATGAGACAGTGTCACATATTTATGGGCGAGTCTAAATAAATTTTACGGCCTTGTCGGTCGAAGTTGTGCCATTCCCGGCTTGATTGCTTGTAACTTAGTATCTTCATTTCATATCGGACAAAATTGCTTTACTCGATTATAACCTTCAAACTGGGCAAAGTCTGAAAATGTTCACAATCAAACTTTTCTATCTAAAATTCTGTTACGCTTAGTAATAACATCACGAATTTTCTACATTTTCTTCTCTTGTTTTATATATACGCGAAGTGTACGTCAATTACATGAAAGTTATAGAGGACATACCAAAAAGAATAATGTAATATGAGTAGCACCAATAAAAGGGGGTAAAGCAACGAGATTCGTTGAGCCCATTACTTTTCAATATTATAATAATTTATTTATTATAATAATTCAGTATAAATAATAAAGGTCAATACGAATTTTGACTATGATAAGAGGGTATGACATTGCGATAAATTTATCAATAGGTAGACGAAAAAATATATATGGTCTGAAAAATTTCGGTCCTAACTTGATGTATAAAGGCGGCATTAATACATTTTCAGGTTTAGCAATAGGTTCACATTTAACGTTTTGTTTCCCAACACAAAATTCGATTCTTAGTGGCCATGACCGTTGATGATAGTGTTGAGCATCCGATCTGCTATTCCACAAACAGAGATAACACGGATATTTTGTGTATCCACACTGTAGTCCCATTAAAAAGCCTACCATCCTAAAATCACCAATGAACTTATACTGTTTATATTTTAAAGCTTCGAGTAAAATTTTGACACTTTCATTGTTTTCTTTCAGGTGTATAGAATGAGCGACTGGAAGAGTTGGAAATTTATTTCCGATATGTTGTAAAACTGTGTTCGAGCTTTTCGTCGAAGTGTCAATAAATAAACCCAATTAATTGGGAACACTGGGCATCCCAATTGCTTCAAGCAAACCTTTATGTCATTACAATAACAAAGCTCATCTTCTTCGGTGAAGAATGTATATAATGTATCATGCCGACTTCGTTGATCTGTTTATTATTTTGACATCAAATTCCAGTGCTTTAAACCAGATCTTTTATTAAGTCATTAAAGTCTTCTGAGTTAAGAAAATGGAGTTTTGGTAGTTCCTGTGACAATATTTTTATTTGAATTCTGAGATGAGCTTGATTGAGGCAATTTTTTAGGAGGTTCAGGTAGTGGAAATGAAGGTCAGGATATTCGATGGGTTTCGCAATTTTGCCTTTAAGTCTTTTAGTGGGATTAACTACGCAAAAATAACAATCATCAATTCGCAGTACCAAGAATTTGGCGACAGCCAAATTTCATATTCCATTTCTCACCTCGATACCAACCTGATATAAATAAAGATAAAAATGAACATATTATAACAATTTATTTATATAATAAGCATTTCTTTCCCTAAAAATTGTTTACCTTCTAAACATCTTTTGCAATTACTGCAAGCAAACGGGGCAGTTGAAATAAGCTTTTTAAATAAAATTTTATATCTCGTACTTTAATAAATGTCCCACATATGTTATATAACAAAATGCATCAGCGTCATATTTACACTTTCTAGATGACATTTTCATCTCTTTGAGTCTTCTGCAAAGCGGATAGTTGTTGTGTATCACTTCAGTGACATCTGCAGACGCTATGTGACAGTTACGCCATCTTTATTTGTTCGCCGTATTTTTAAAAATACCACCAGATTTTTTTTATACGATAACTGAGAAAAATGTATTATTATCACAACTACCACAAAAGCAAACTTTTTAAGGAATATGGGTATTTTTCTTTATTTTTAAGCATAAAATAAAGTTTAGGACAAAGACAACATTTTTTTGTAGTGTTGTGTAATCAAACGGAATATAGAATCGAGAACAAAAATTGAGAAAAGATTCGATTACACTATAATCGAAAAAGTGATGAAATACGTCAAATTAATATCTTAAACGAACTACAAGAAAACATAACTATCTAAAAAAACATTTTCTGCGAAAATAAATCAAAGATACAATATACAAAAATGTTCTAAATTCGATAAATAAATGTCACTGGGATGAAAATTTATATTTTAAATGTTATGGTTAATCAACGTTAATCAATTTCATTCAATCATTCCAAATTGGATAATTTTGCCTTTTTTTATCGGCCATTACGTTGACCATATTACTCGAATTCAGTAGTTTTAACCACTACACACTTTTGCCTTTTTCTAACGGTTCAGGAAATCTAATTTGCTCGTTAAGTGGGTAGATACAATCGCGCACCACCACAAAAGCTAGGTAAACATTTGCCAAAGTCCAATTTCGCTCCGTCAGTTTAGTTCAATTTAATTTTGTATTCTATGTGTCCGCTTACATAAAGATGAAAGGGTAAATGATTGATTGTTTTAGAGAGTCGTGGTGTTATTCTATTTGATTAAAATATATAGTGTTATCAATTTATATGGTGTGACTTACTATTCCGACGGTTAATTATTGTTCGGCGATTTAAAGACCACTACATTATGCTCATGAACGATGAGAATTGGCTATTGGAACTCAATCAAACAATCTCATCGCTTCGAAATTCTATTTTATCAGAAATTATTAAATTTATTCAACAACTAAAGCAACTATATTAAAAGATTGGCTTTATTATCATATGTAAGGTGCAGAATCTAGAAGATGAGTAACATAAAACTTTGAAGATAGGTCTTATATAAATAATGAAAATAAGGATGAAATAAGAAGATTGACAAAAGGACAACATGCACCTCCGATCGGTTTATAGAAAGGCCAATTTAGTCGTTCCATATTTAAAATTATTTCCTAAAATGATTTCGAAAGCTTTAAAATTCGGAAATTTCTTGTTCTACATAAATCTTATATCGTGGAAAATAAAATAATCCGTGAAATCTCGAATTAAGCTAAATGTAACGGAGAGTTTAATTCGTTCAATCCAGTTAGTTACGAATTTACGGAATTGAATTTGCGTGGATGAATCAAAGAAAATATCGCTTATTGTGTCACACAAAGTCAATTAGGTGCCATGAATAGAGAACTTTGAACGCCGATAAAAATGCAAATGAAATTGGTTGTGAAATTGGACGGCGATGACAAATTAAAGAACTTTGCCCTGTTTTTCTTGTTATTAAGGGAATTCTCCTATCTAATTATTGAACCTGGAAATGTGATTTCGCAACGCTAATTGATGCTTTCGTGTAATTGGTGCTGCCGACGCGACGCACAGTGCGACGGTGACTACAAATTACGAATAAAATACTTCGTCCATAATTATATGATATACTCGTATTTTGATCTAACGAGTTTTCTTGACTTGAAAAAAATAATTTGTTTTCGAACTATGCCTAGCATTTTTCACCTATATAATCTCCTAATAATAACAGCACTACCTACAAGCACAGTACCATGTGGATGATGAGGATAAATAAAAAAAACAGGTATTCTTAGAAAACTTCTTATGGGTTAATGGGTCTCTGAGATTAATGCAATATTAAGATTGATTGTTTTAATAAAATTTATTAATTCCAGACTACGTTGTTGAAGACCATTTGAATTCCAGGTTGCAAACTTAAGTTCCATACTTTTTTCTTGTCTCTTATCTCCGGGACAATTTGGGAGAATTAGCGGGTTGGTCACATGTGATTGTTCGGGTCATTGTTTGGGCAGCGATTTCTTGAGGCCGTAGAGAAGCTGGGCACATTTAGGAAACATCTCATAAGAATTTTTACATTCTATAGTCTACCGTATATACTCAGCTCTTACCAGTTACAACCTCAACTTGTATTTGCGTTTTCGCAATGCTCTACCGGTGGGGCATTTCGAATATTGCTGGAATAACTCGTATTTGTTAAGAATACATGAGTGGCGTCACTTGCACTGTAATTACTTATACGAACCAAAATATGTCTCTTTTCCTACCAAAGGCAGCATATTTTTGCTATTGATAACGTCTTATACATACGCTTATGTTTGTCACTTCGTTAATAATTTAATAATGTTTAATATTAGAATTTCTTTTATTTGTTGAAAATATCGGACACAAGGAGCGTCCGTTAAGTAAGAATAGTCAAGGGTAGTAAAGATGAAATATTATAGCAGAGGAGATCAAAAATAAAACATACGATATGAGCACCATCAAAAAATTTTAAACAATAAAAAAATGCGGAATAATAGTAATAATTAACTATATCAAAATTGTAGAGCAATAAGATAAACAAGAGGAATTGTATGAGAAATTCGCAGTATCTTGTAGCTTGCAGTCTTTGCGTCATAGAGTAAATTTGAATATTACGCAGTTAGTTCTGGCGGTGGCTGTGTCAGACCACACGGTCGCAGAAATTCTTGTCCTCGTTCATGAATCCATTTATTTGATACTAGAAATGCAAATTCATTATACGTGGGAAATTATTAGAAAGTTGACTGAATGATTCAGAATATAATAGGAAGAATGTGTAGGAATATTGGTAAATTGGAAGATGCAAGTATGGTTGTCAAGAACTGTTGTGTAATGGATAGAGGGAATCCCCAGTGCTGTCAATGTTTGGGAGAAGTTGAGTTGTAAGTGTAGAATGGAAATCTAGCGTGCGGTGCGGCAAACGAGGTAACAAAATCCCATGTGTAAGATATATATGTGAGGAACAACAAGACTCCCGTATTTATAAGAAATGCTGAACATTTCGTTGATACGAAAAGACAGAAGGAGCTGGGGGATAAATATTGGGTGGATGATGATTGTAGAAATTATGGATTGTACGGAAAAGGTCATTTGGACGGATTTGAATGAGAAGTTGCAAGAAAACGAACACAGATAAGAAAGACCAATATGAAATTAATAGATTAGATAGTAGAATGTACGCTGGGGGAAAGGCGATGACAAACCATTTAAGAATAAAAATTTAAATAGCGTGGTTGGAAAATTAAATATATAATGAATTCTTACCCCATTTAGAACCTGCTAACACAGGGCATGCAGCGTGCTTTGTACGTATATCACCTTCTCCATTCAAATGCAAATTGTACCAAAAGGCAGCTGAACCTTTCCGAGGCCACAGAGCTACTTTAATATTCGGAAACACTGTTGCTCCACCTTGAGGAACATCACTCATCTACAAGATAA
Source organism: Geotrupes spiniger (assembly GCA_959613385.1). Lineage (NCBI taxonomy): Eukaryota > Metazoa > Arthropoda > Insecta > Coleoptera > Geotrupidae > Geotrupes > Geotrupes spiniger. The sequence goes on along the minus strand of OY390737.1, from coordinate 11,341,785 downwards.
GTATTAAAAAGAAAACACCATCCACCATCATCTGTATATTTACATAAAATAAAACAGTGGCTATTCTATTACCAGTTCCTAAACGTTTGAATGCATTCAGTTCGCCCTTCTGAAATATTACGAAAATTCAAATTGTTGTACATAGAAATTCAATGCAGTTACCCTTAAAAAATCAAAGTGGGATTCGTAGTGGCCTCCGATTCCATAGTTCACTACTTGTAATTCCTCAGATGTCGTTTGCGTTAATCCAGTCATATCTTCAACTCTCCGCACCACATCGACGATGTGCTTGTGCTCGGCATCCTTCAACCAAGCAGACTTGCTAATTCTAATCTGAGAACGTTCTGGTGCACCACTCATCGAGTTCAGAACGGTTGCTCTTTTCAACTGAAAGATGATAAATTAATTTCCACGGTAACAAAAGCGGCAACAAACTCACCCGTGGATGTGCCAACCTCTTTATCGTCGCTATTTCGTTGTCGGTAATAACATCGTGGTAGACCAAAATCTTAGGTTCCGTAAAAGCCTCCTCCATTTTGAATGGACAGATCCGCAAAAACGGATTGTTGTTGTGAACGTACCGGCATTTCAGTTTCCTTCTGAGTTCTTCCGGCATCGTAAGGTCACCTCTGCAAAGTTGCTCATAAATTTCTTTAACCTGAGTTTCCAAAGAAATTAGTTTTTACGACTAAATATTATCTACGTGTAAAAGAATGAGAAATATTACCTCGTCATAATGGACTGGCTCTTTGGCCGCAATTTCTTCTTCGCCCGTCTTATCTATCATGCTAGTGGTTTGAATGGTCTCTTCGTAGAAAACTTTATTATCTAAGGCGCGTTGATGTGAAGGAATTATTTCAAGTAATTTGTTGGTGAAGTCTAATGCCAGCATTACGTTTCCTGAAATGAAGATATTAATGCCGGCATTGAGTGCGCGAAAAATAAATTAATAACATATTTATGTGGGTCGAACGAACAAAAAAAAAACACATTTCGTAACAGTGCTGACTATCAAGTCTTGGCAAATGTGTAATTTGCATTAAGCAAGCACTGACAGCAAAGATTTGACTATGAAAGTCCGAAATGACCTCCAACCACCACAAAGCCGAACAATGTATTAGAATATAATGAGAGAGTGCATAATGACTATACATTGGCATAGAACTTCAAGAGCAGATCAAATATAATCTAACGAGTGTCACTGGTGACGAGGGTCGGGATTATTAGAACGATTTTGAAACAAAACAGCAATCGTCCTAATGGAAGAGGCTATCATCCACCTATAGAGAAGATAGCTCAACAAGGCAAAAGCGGTATTTGTGAGATTGTCCACAAGAATTGGGAAACCAGTTTAATACATAGAAAGGAAAACAAATTATGACGTGAAAACGTCAAGGTATTTCTGTTAAGTGCTAGTATGTATAGCAACTATAAACTAAAGATTGAAACGAAATTGATTAGATTACATTTTCTTCTTGCAGTTTCGCTCAGCTATAGAGCAAAACAATGACAAGCAAACGGATTAAATAATTTGGGGTTCTAGGAACTTTGAACGGTACAGTTACTTTTAAAAGAAGATATTCTTATGAATTTTAGAGCCTTATTTATATTTGCATTCAAAATATTAATACGGAGAAGCCAGTGAAGTGCAAATTTTAATCTCGCTGCATAATTATACGTATAAGATGTTACGAAGAGCCGGTTTCTTACCTTGTTTGAATGTTGAAAATGCCAAATATTCCAGTATGTCGCTTCTCTCGATGGTCTCGTTAGTTTCTCTCCCTAATCTTGCATCTGCTTCGCTCATCCATAACTGAGTATGATAATAATCACCGTTGTTGTACGACTGCATACCAAGTTCGAAGCAATCCGATGCACTTAACTCCGAACTGTACTTAACCCCGTTGAGTTCGCCTCTGGCCAAGGAAGACGTATCTAGGCGATAGATACTTTGCAGCCGCGTTAGTGCCACAGCTGCTCCGTTCAAATCTTCTTCTGACGGAAATTTCATACGTTTGCGGTATTCCGTTAAATTTGCTATGTTATCTGAAACAAATCGCCAATATTAAAGAAACCATTACGTTATACGTGAGTATATACAGGGTGTTAAAAAAGTATCACAAACTTCGAGGGCTGATAGTATGGCCCAAAATATGCCAAAAGGTCATAATGAACATGGGTCCGCAAATGGAGCTGTATACCTCTGCTCTATTATAACTTCTTTAGTTTTGTTCTGTTCTTTGTCTATCTTTATTTGCTTAGTATTATTTAGTCATTCTGTGATTGTTGTTTTTGATACCGACATATAGTGATCACTGCCTCGTTTTCCTCGGAGTATTCTAGTTTGTGTTCTTTCTAGTGGCCAACATTCCAAGTTGTCTCTTCGTTCTGCATTTACTTCGTTTTAATTATCTCTTTTCATAGCTACGTTAGTTTCGTAAGAAACATTGCTGCATTTTGTATCAGCATTTCATTTCAGCTAGTCTGAAAACACCATAATGGGAGGGGTCTCACGCACGTGTAATACTTCTATCTTCGCATTTGTGCACATTTGAAAATTGAGTACCTGAGCTAAGTTTCTATTTTAGGAAAATATAAATACGATTTAGGAATTTTTACATAAGAAAATGCTCACCTTGTCCCACATTTGCACTCATCAATGTTTCCACTTTTTTCCAGTCAGTTGTTAACCTTTTAACCAGCAAATAGGCATTTATGGGATTAGACACATACATCTGTATGTCTTCGCCGGGTTTGTATTGTTGATTTTGATAAGCGTGAGCATACCTGGAAGTAAAATGCGCCATCTTTTGAAATTTAAAACCGTTGTCTGCGCCGAGCACATACCTCCTTAACAGATTCAATTTCTGTTCTTGTGCGTGAATGTAAGCTTCTAATGTGTTAATAAGCACGGCTTCCGTCTGCACGAGTTCTTCGAGATCCGCGAGAGCTGTGTATAATTCAGACGATGCGTACCCGCACAATAGCACCGTCAATAAAATATAAGTTTTCATGCTGCTAGGATTAAATTAGAAAATAATTAAAAATATTTAGTACCTCATTAAGAGAAAATTGCACAGAAAGCTACGGGGATGTTAATATTAATGCAGACGTTTTGACTTCATTTAATAATATTACAGTTTTGTATGTAGTTCGTTCAAATACGTTAATGGTTACTGAAAGTCAGCTATTAATGAATAAGCTGTGTCCATTATTAAAAAAAATAAATAGATGTTTCAAATAAATAAAATAAAATTTACTGTTATTTCGATTCCCGTCGGCATACATTTCCAGAAAATTTAAAGATATTACTTCCAAGCGATTAGAACAACTCATCTTTGTATGAACGGTAAATAACATTTTGAAAAAGAATGTACGTTTATGGATTAATTGGGTTTTCTATATTTGAAATTTTTGCGAAAATTTATAATTTCATTTAGCAGTATGTCGTTAAAACATTTATGTATGTAAAATATATATTGATTTTATTTTTTCTCAAATCAAAAACAAATGTGAGAATAATTAATTTCACAGTTTTAGTTTGAATCTGAGAAAAGAGTTTTTAATACTAATGCTGGTTAAAGCAACAGTTCCAAAAATCAAATTGAATGATTTCGATTAGAGCATTTAATAAATCGAATGAATCATGATTATTAATTGAATCAATTATATATAATCTCATAAATTACTAACAATTACATCATTTTGCATTTACGAACTGCGATACATAAAATGTCCTGGTTATTATCGCTGGGTGTACTTACAAGCATACGGATCTGCCAACCTGGGACGTTTGAAGAAAACTGCAAACAATCAAGTGTTACACATTCTGTTTAAATACTAGTAGATAACATTCTTTTTACGTGTTTTAAATTCTTCATTTCGGCCTTGATATGTTCAAAAATGACGTTCTCAAAAAATATTACACAAATTAATATATGTATTTAAAATTGATTCTTTTTATGATATTGTCTTAGGAAGCAGAAGAATTATTGATATAAACACAATTATATTTGCATAATGTAAACTACATGACCTTTTGACAAAACCAATATTGGCATTATTGTAATGATGAAAGACTATTGTCATTGGTTAAGGGATTCTGCATAGAAAATGAAATAATTTAATATTAATTTTTAAGTAATTTTAAACGTAAATGAATGAATATTTTACTTATTTAAAACATTCTTTTGTAGTCTCAAAAATGTATTACATGTTTATTGACCTCAGAATCTAGGCGACCAATCGATAGTATAACATACATACACATTTCATAACAAATAATGTGGCCTTGTTTTATCTGCTACTAATCTACTATATATTTCGATATATTTTTCCTGTACGCATTAAATATTTTGGTCTAGTTTACATTTCCAAATTAGCACTTTCAGAATGATGTGGTATGGTATATTTGATTGAAGAATTAATTTTTGACGAAACAGCAATTTTGAAAATCATAGCAAAATACGCCAACCGTGCGCAGAAGAAGCAGCATCTTATGTTAAGACTCCAGCGAGTCCAGTGAGTTTGACGTAACATCGCTGTTTGTTTATTCCAATATCTCGGAGGACCTGAGTAGGCTATGTGAATACTGCTTCAAAATTTTGAAGGACGAGTCTATAAACAGTTACTCGGAGCACCGATGGGTTCTTCCCTTTCTCCAGTCATTAGAACATCTTTATGACTCAGATTGAAGAATATGCTATAGAACAATAAAACCGAAAATATGGCTACGCTATGTCGATGACACTTTTATAATCTGGTCGTACATTGAAAGTGAACTGGAAAACTTCTTGCTGCAACTAAACAACCACTGTAATATTAAATTTACGATGGAAGCAGAAAATGATAAGAAAGTACTATTTCTATATGTAATCAGGAAATAGGACGGCAAACTAGACCACACAGTTTAAAGAAATGGAATACACACAAACAGGTACGTAAATGGAAACTCGCAACACCACCTAGCTCAACTTATATCCGTTGCAAAAACATTAGAAAATAGGTCAGAGATTTATATTCAACGAAATCAGCGAACTAAGAAACATCCTCTGGTAGAACAATTATCCAAGAGAAATGATCAATAAAGTTTCTACGGTCTACGAAACGTGGAATCACAGAAGAACAAGAACCTGTAGCCTTAACGTTGCTACCATATGTGAAAGGAACCGCGGACAAAATTGGAGACATCAAATAAAACCTGCCTACAAACCCCTATATACAAGAGCAACAATGCAATCCAAAATAGTCTTAAAAACACAAGATATGTACGAAATGCCTTGCGGAAATTGTGAGGAAACGTATGCTTTGCAAACAAAAAGGAAAATATCAGGGCAAGGGAATGGCATCCAATCTAGCACAATACGTATTAAACACAGGACACACCATTCATTTGGAAAAGACGAGAACGAGAAGAAAACATGAATATACGAAATGATGGTCGGAATTTTCCATACTCTTAGAAACCAGCATTAATCCCTAAAAAGGTAAACCCTTGCGTTTGCGGTAATATAAATAAACAAGAGTAGTTTATGTTTCAATGACAAATTCTGCCTTTTTTATCTTTGAAATTTTTTACTTTTGCCACGTGTACATGGTATTTTAGACGTATTAAATTAAGCTCTCGAAGGGAAGCGATAACAGTGTTAACAAAATTGTCCACACCAAACACTCACGACGATGGTGGAAGGGAATTTGTTTATAATTTTATCGGAAAAATTGCATGACAAAATTTTATCGGAAAATTCTTTACACAAAAACGTAATATTTGCAAGGCTATTACAAACTATGTGAATATTTAAAATGCAAAGTATGTGGCTGATAGTAACGTGTATTCATGCGGGCGTTCTAATCTTCATGGCTGCATGGTATGTGCTACATATTGCTTTAATGACATTCGAAATAGGATAATTTACAAAATTTATTTAAGTAAGAAATTGCTCTGGCATCGGCTAAATCTAAACCTGCGACCAACATCAGCAGCAACAAACTACTATGCGTTGTTGCAGTAGATATAATTCAGTATTATTATTGTTTACCCACCCCTACACAAGTAGCCCCTATTTGTATTTGTTGTTTTACTTACTATAGTTTATACGTTAAGTTACAGTTAACAATTTGAATTTTAATACCATAAATGTCTTGAGAGTATGTTCATTAACCTAGCTGTGTAAAGAAATGTAAATAAATATACAACATTTACATAGATAGATGGACTAATCTTACACCTTAAAGGTCTTGTGATCATTAATTAAACAGATACATGAAGATTAACTGGTGGATCGCTAGAAAATATTGTTTTTCGGATATTACACTTCTTAAGTAGCGATTACCAAGAATCTTAGTTGTTGAAATACCTTTACATGTAGTGGCCATCTAAACTTTTGGCGCGAACCAATCACTCCCAACGAACCACTGACAACACAACACTAACTAGACGAAACATTCCCTAGCACAGTGGTTCCCAACGTACACTTTGTTAAATCATGTATTTTAATTTCAATAATACAAATAAAAAATATAACAATTACATATCAAAAGAAACATAAAACAAAATATTAACTCGTAACGTAAAAATAAAAGACAAAAATAAATCAAAATATTTTAATGTCAATTGGACCCATGCGCCTGTTTTTTTCTGTAACCAGTCTTACAAATCTAGGTTTAATATTTGCAACAATTTAAGTATGAGCCGATTTCCTACTTTTGTTTTGATGGCAGACTTAGATGACTGTGGATTTGTCCATTTGTAGAGAGAAGTCCGTGCATTTATTAAGATTTTATACAATGTCATATCACTAATTCTTGGGTACTGTTTTTAACATTGCAGTCTCTTTTTCACCAAACATTATATGTATCATTTCAACTGTTGTTGGCAAAATAAGGAAATGAAAACTTTCCAGAGTGCCATCTAGTCGCGAGTAGAGCTCTCGAGAATGTCGTGAAAAAATACAGTACAAGCAATATAGACAAAACAAAGATATCGCGATGTACAATGTGTAGTCGATTTTTTTTTATTTATTTTTATTGTAAATGATAGTCCATCGCATCAGATCGCAAGTAAAATAGTTGTTGAATTTAATTTAAACTTAAACAGTAAGGTAGAATAAAATTTGAGTACTTTTTCGCTATTTTGGTTTGAGTGAAGAGTAAGAGAAAATAGTGGGTCGCGAACAAGTTTTTAACAAAAATGGGCCGCGCTAGATACTTAAATGTCCAGTATAGAAGGATCACTACAATTAAGTTCAACACTTCTAAGGTGTAAGATAATTCCATCTGTCATGTAAGTTTTATATTTTTCTGTCATTTTTGACTTTACATATCTTCAATAAGAATTTTTGAAATTAATTATAGTATCCTTTTTAAATCTTGACACTGACAATAACAACGGACCTGTTTAATTAATACTTACAACATCTTTAAGGTTAAAGGTTTAAGATTAGTCCAGAAAGTCATGAACCATTAATTGAATCACACAAATAAATACACTTAAATCAAAAAATTAAAAGCAATAATCAAATTAAAATTAGATTTTGATTATCTTATTACCTAACTTAATCATTGAAAGAAAGTAATACAAATGAGAAGAAAATGTAATTAAAAATGAAATTACATCATGGAAATTAAATGAAACTACTTGTGTTTGGTTAAAAAAAAACAAACAAGTTGCTTAAAAAATATATTTCATACAAATTAGTAGTAATAGAATATTTGCTATAACTAAGACTTATTTACAAAATTCTATTTCGATTAGGTAATTAACGACATCAACACAAAATGGCCTGGTAATGTAATAATAAGTAACTATATCGAAATTCACTATGTAGAGCACTTAGATAAACGAGAGGAATTGTATAGGAAATTCACAATAGTTTGTGGCTTGCAGTCTTTGCGTCATAGACTAAAAGTTGAATATTACGCAGTTAGTTCCGGCGGTGGCTGTGTCAGACCACACGGTCGCCGAAATTCTTGTCCTCGTTCATGAATCCATTTATTTGATACTAGAAAATGAAAATTCATTATACATGGGAGATTATTAAAAAGTTGACTGAATGATTTAGAATGCAATAGGAAGAATGTATAGGAATGTTGAAAATTTGAAATGTGTAAAATATGGTTGACTGTGCTGCCAATGTTTGAGAGAAGTTGGTTATAAGTATGGATTGGGAATCTAGCGTGCCGTGCGGCAGACAACGAGGTAACAAAATTCATATGTGCAAGATATGCCAGGAACAACAAGAGCTCCGTACTATAAGAAATCCTGAAGGATACTAAAGGACAGAATGGGAATGGGAACAAATGTTGAGTGGATGATGATTATAGAAATAATGGATTGTATGGAAAAGTCATGAAGAATGTGAAGGAGAAGTTGTAAGAAAACGATCGTGGGTAAGAAAGACAAACAGGAAATTAATAAATTAGATAGGAGAATGTACGCTGAAGGAAAGGTGATGACCAATTTAAACTATTTAAGAATAAAAAATGTATAGATGATTTGAAAATGTAATATCTAAAAATGAATTCTTACCCCATTTAGAACCAGCTAACACAGGGCATGCAGCGTGCCTTGTACTCTTATTACCTTCTCCGTTTGAATGCAAATTGTACCAAAAGGCAGCTGAACCTTTCCTAGGCCACAAAACTGCTTGAATGTACGGAAATACTGTTGCTCCACCTTGAGGAACATTACTCATCTACGAGATAACTAGTTAAAAAAATATGATGAATTCTCTATATACTTACATAAAATAAAACAGTGGCTATTCTGTTACCAGTTCCTAAATTTTTGAATGCATTCTTTTCGTCCTTCTGAAATATCACAAAAAATGTCAATTATTGTAAATAAAAAATTCAATGCATCTACCCTTGCAAAATCATAATGTGGCTCGTAATGGCCTCCGATTCCATAGTTCACCACTTGTAATTCCTCAGAGGTCGTTTGCGTCAATCCAGTCATATCTTCAACTCTTTGCACCACATCGGCGACGTGCTTGTGCTCGGCTTCCTTCAACCAAGCGGACTTGCTAATTCTATACTGAGCAGTTTCTAATTCACCAGTCATCGAGTTCTGAACGGTTGCTCGTTTCAACTAAAAGACGATAATTTAATTTCCGCGGCACCAAAAGCGGCAACGCACTCACCCGTGGATGCGCCAACCTCTTCATCGTCTCTATTTCGTTGTCGGTCATAACCTCGTGGTAGACCACAATCCTAGGTTCGGTAAATGCTTCCTCCATTTTGAATGGACCGATCCGCAAAAAAGGCTTGTTGTTGTGGACGTACCGGCATTTCAGTTTCCTGCTGACTTCTTCCGGCGTCGTGAGGTCACCTCTGCAAAGTTGCTCATACAGTTCTCTACCCTGCGTTTCCAAAGATGTCAGTTTTTTTGCGCCTAAACGTTACCTACGAACTAAAACAATGAGAATATTACCTCGTCATAATGGACTGGCTCTTCGGACGCAACTTCTTCTTCGCCCTTCTTTTGTATCGTGTTAGTTTTTTGAATGGTGTCTTCGTAGTACACTTTATTACCTAAGGCGCGTTGATGTGAAGGAACTATTTCCAGTAATTTGTTGGTGAGATCTAATGCCAGCATTATGTTTCCTGAAACGAAGATATTAATGCCGTAATTAAGAGAGAGAAAAAGAAATTAATAAAATTTAGATAGGCCGAAAGAACAAAAAGCACCTTTGCTACAATATTGACTCTATCAAATCATACTAACAGCGAGGATTTGACTATGAAAGTCCGGAACGACCTCCATCCACCACAAAGCCGAATAAGGTAATGATTATTTATAAGTTATGTTGGCAGAATCACAAATGATGTGACCAATCGGGTGTCACTGGTGACGAGAGTCGGGATTATAAGAACGATTTTGAAACAAAACAGCAATCGTCCTAGCAGTCTATTGTCCACGAGAGAAGATATCTCTGCAAGTAGAAAGCGGTATTGATGAGATTGTATAGCATATCTGCTACTATTCTTAAAGGTAAATTAGAACCTCCCGTCGAAGATATTCGTTATGAATATACATTTATTTTCAGACCTGGTAGATCAACAATAGATGTTCACTGTGAGATAAATCATTGAACATTCTTGCTAATTGGAACCAATATCCCGTCGAGGGTTTTAAAAATCATAATGGACAATATTATATGATATATGAAACTTGACAGATAACTGATCTGAAGTCACCATTAAACCTTAAACTTTGATCTGGCCCCATCGTACATAAAGTTGGCTCAGGAAACCACAATAGTAAAATCCAACCTAAACACCCACTAGCATCGTCTGAAGACTTATCGACCAAGGTAAATATTCCAAGTCCAGGTCGGAATCAATTTCCTAAACTTACAATGATCCAACCGTACTAATAGCCAATCATTTTATTTTAGCTATTTTTATCCAGCTATAAAGCCAAACGGTGACTACCAATAGGCTAAAAAAAGATGACAAGCAAATCTGCACGAATATAAAACAAGAAAATATTGAAAGACAAAATTGACTATATTTTCGTTATAGGTTTATCAGGATTAAATATTACGGGTTCTAGAACTTTTGAACGATACAATTATTTTTAAACAAATATTTGCAAATCGTAGAGGAGCCTTGTCTACACACCTTTGCCTTCGAAATCGTAATAGCAGGAAGTCAGTGAAGTGAAGTTAGGTGTTACGAAGTGCCGGTTTCTTACCTTGTTTGAATGTCGAAAATGCCAGATATTCCAGTATGTCGCTTCTATCGATGGTCTCGTTTGTTTCTCTCCCTAATCTTGCATCTGCTTCCCTCATCCATAACTGAGTATGATAATAATCGCCGTTGTTGTACGACTGCCTACCAAGTTCGAAGCAATCCGCTGCACTTAACTCCGAACTGTACTTAACCCCGTTGAGTTCGCCTCTGGCCAAGGAAGACGTATCTAGGCGATATGTATCTTGCAGGCGAGTTAGTGCCACAGCTGCGCCGTTTAAATCTTCGTCTGACGGAAATTTCATGTGATCGCGGTATTCCGTTAAATTTGCTATGTTATCTGAAAACAAATCGCCAAGATTAACGAAACTACCACGTTATTTATGAGTGTATATATTACATCGCAAGTACAATCGACGGCTACTCGTCATTTATCAAGATCCTTCCTCCATAATATTCACTTGCATACACACATGACATAAGCAGGACTTCATTAAAACAATAATTAATTTGTTAGGTAAAGGTTTTAGTTGGATATGACTCAAATTAATTACAGTTATTATAAAACAATCAATTGTTTTCATTACCTTTAACAAATTACGGGTGTAAAATAATTAGCAGTGGTATTTTCGATACAGTAAAATTGAAAAAGTGATCTTTATCTTTATCTTATTCTTACCATCCCTTTCCATATAGATTGGTATAGAATTATTTTGAAATTTGGTATTAGTGAAATAGTAATTACATAATTTGCAAGTTACAAAATATATAATTGAAAAAATAATCCAAATAACTTTAATTAAATTTTAAACTTTTACATAATTTATTTACAAATAAAAAAAATTTTAATTACAAAATCTAATATTAATTTGACAATTAGTTAATTTATTTCAATGCGATAATATATGAATTTTGTAGGAAGTAATAATCACATAAAAAATGTAATTTTTTCGTCATATGGATTACGTTGATGTCTAGGTATATTAATAAAAAAGCGTTACAAATGTTATAATTCATTATATAAAAATAAACAAGAAAGCCTTCACAAAGGTAAAATATTTGTTTTCATACGGTTGTAGATTTATCTTATATTAGGCTGCTATGGTATGGAATCCTCTATACATTACACACATTAATGTAGTAGAATCTAAACAAAAAATGGTGTAGATTTTAATTAATAAACCAGTTACGTCTGCAAATCGTTTAGTCGACGCACCATTTGAGAAGAAGTATATAAATATAACGTGATAGGCTAACATGAATGGGGGTCTCTCATATATGAGTATAGGTATTGCAGATACTCGAGATCACTACTATTCGATTTGATTTTAAGGCAGGCTACTCTTGAACTACAGTATCATATGTTATTATTGGTACTGTTTTTGCAACACAGTGCAACCGGTATCATTATTCAGCTGTTACTAAATCAATTAAATTAATTAAAGTTCTAAAAGAAAAGGAAAAGTAAGGAAGTTAAATTAGAAGTGTACGACTAAATGGTCGTAAGGAGAAATAATAAGGGTGGTGTTGAGAGAAGTGAGATCTATAAACCGAATAAAATAATAGGGAAGGAAGACAATGCATCAATCTAATATGGTACGCTTTTTAAGTGAAAATAATGGAAAATATTCCACAACAAGGTGGGAAAGGTTTTAAATTATATAAACAAAAAAATATTAAAAGTTTCAATAGAAAATTCTGACAGAGAATAGGATTGCAATATGAAAATTAACGATCCCATCAAGAAATACACTATTTACTATTCCATGTCAGTTGAATTTTTTTAGTTCATATGCATTGAAAGTAACAATATAGATTATTTGATATATATTTTTATGAATGTAACATTTTCATTAAATTTTGAATAATCATTGTTATTACATTACCAAAATTTTTTGTCATTATGTTACAGAGTAACAAACTATTCGTGTTTGAGCTATTGTAAAGTGTATTTCCTTGAAGTAACAGAAATACATTCGTGTGAAACTGATGAAATGATCCACCAGAAAAATAAATAATTCAAATATATTTTTAAACCTAGGTATTCGCATTCGTATGTAACCGAACCAAACATTTCTTTAGCCGAAGAATTTATTCTCAAAGCTGTGCCTGGGTGACTTATAATTTTAGCTTTTTATTACGTGTATAATGTTTATTAGAGGTCAAATCTGCTGAAATAAACTCTATTACAATGCACAGTTATACCTGCATTAAATTTGCTTTCATATTGCATTACTTTGATTACTCAGTAATTGAATGAAATATATTTATTTAATGTTATAATATTGTTGAGCTAAATATTACTTATGATAACCAAATGTTTCTCTATTGTGGGTTAGAGTAACGCACTATCTTTCTTGTTTCATTGACCTTTTTGAAATATCTGTACTGGAAATTGATATCGTGGACTACAAGTATAAATATTAGTACTTTTTTCCTGACGTAATAATATTAAAAACCGCTTTAGCAATAATCTAGACCTATATTAAATAAAACACGAAGTCATTTTTTTCGTGGTCTAGTCCCAGAGCCTATACAGGCTGTCCCTAAAATGCGTGGACATCACTTAACCACAGATTCCTGGCTCGAAAATAAGACGATTTAACTAAACTTATCTATATGCAATTACGTTTCGTTTAGCTTCAAAGTTCTTTAAAGAAAAAAATATTTTGTCCATAACGACAGAACGCTTGGATCGATTTGGATAATATTCGGTATTGTACTCCTCACGGATGTAGGTCATCTTTTAAGGTGATATTAGTTATTATCAGTAGACCATTAGTGTACGAAACAATGGCAACCCGGCATAAACCAGTCAAAAACTATTTAATGTGAAGACCAATAACTTTCAAAAAAATAATTTCGGCGTTCAATAGTTTTTTTTTTGTTACTTTGTAATTGATGATATCTGTTAAGGTTTGGACACAAAAAAATAAAATCTGAGGGACCGCGCACTGCATTTCTTAAAAGAAATGTAATCTAGCAGTATGATATTCTAAGAAATAAATGAAGATATGATATGTATTAGTGACAAGTAAGCGTACTTTTAATGACAGTAGCTGTTGTTTATCAATTGTGAAGTGTCTCAAATTTCTGTTGGTGTTAGCTAGTGATTGTTAGCAGTTAATATTCTTCGTTATTTCCGTAATAATGGCTGTAAACTGCACTAACGCTGAGCAAAGGATATGTTGATGGTTTTAGGATATTGCGAAATTGTCGCAGAAGTGTTAGAGTGTACAACGAAAGGTTTCCAAATCGTCGTGTGCCCAATCATAAAACTTTTGGAAACATTGAAAGACGCCTTCGCGAAACGGGAAAATTTGCATCGAGCACAGCTGATCGTGGACGTGCTCATACAATTCGCACCCCCAGGATTGAGGGAGAAATTCTGGAAATAGTAGAAGAAAATCCAGAAATAAGTGGTCGATGCTTAGCATTGCAAGCAGGCGTTACAAAGAATGCTGTTCATAGAGTTCTTAAAGAACAATTGCTATATCCTTACAATATACAAAACGTCCAGGAGCTTTTGCCAGCTGATACCATGGCGCGTCTTGAGTTTTGTAGATTCATACAAGAAAGAAGAGCTGAAGATGTCAATTTACATACGAAAATTCTCTTCACTGATGAGGCGTGCTTCACAAGGAGGGGTATGACAAATTTGCACAACGAACATGTTTAGAATGAATGTATGGGTAGAGATAATCGGCAGTTTCGTCATAGGCCTTGTCATTTTACCAAATCGTTTAAATGGAGAGAATTATTTAGACTTCCTTATAAATACCTTACCAGATTTATTGGAACACTTGCCGTTAGATCTTAGACGCGACATGTGGTTTCTACACGATGGAGCACCACCTCATTTTACATTGGACGTTCGGAATCATCTTCATGTACAGTTTCCTAACAAATGGATAGGCGGAGGAGATGATACTCCTGCAAAAGGGGCACCTCGTTCACCAGATTTAAATATTTGCGATTCTTTTATGTGGGGAGCTCTAAAAAGCAAAGTGTATTCTCGTCCTATAAACACACAGGACGAACTTTGGGCCAGAATACAGAACGCTTCACAATCCATTAAGAATAATGCAGAAATGTTACAACGAGTACAATTCAATTTTTTGCGTCGAATCAACCTTTGCATCCAGGAAGATGGTGGTCACATTGAGCATTTACTGTAGATCTAATAAAGTACATACTTGTTACTAATAAATATCATAACAAATTGCATTATCGTCATTTATTTCTTAGAATATCATACTGCTATATTACATTTGTTTTAAGAAATGCAGTGAGCGGTGCCTCAGATTTTATTTTTTTGTGTCTAAACCTTAACAGATATCATCAATTACAAAGTAACAAAAAAATACTATTGAACGCCTCTTTCTGAAACTATTTTTTGAAAGTTATTGGCCTTCACATTAAAAAGTTTTTGACTGGTTTATGCCGGCTTACCAATGTTTCGTACACTAATGGTCTACTGATAATAACTAATATCACCTTAAAAGATGACCTACATCCGTGAGGAGTACAATACCGAATATTATCCAAATCGATCCAAGCGTTCTGTCGTTATGGACAAAATATTTTTTTCTTTAAAGAACTTTGAAGCAGTATACTAGCTAAACGAAACTTAATTGCATATAGATAAGTTTAGTTAAATCGTCTTATTTTCGATCCAGAAAGCTGTGGTTAAGTGATGTCCACGCATTTTAGGGACAGCCTGTATATAAACTTCATTTGTTACAACTTTACAAGGGAGTGACGTTTTACTATAAAGTTCGGTGCATTTGCATAAAGGTTCGGGTACCCCATTACCGATAACATCCCGGCCTCTAAATTTGATTGTAAAAAGGAGTTGTGTAGAATGTGATAGGGAACTGAAATATTACTTGCGTTGTTGTTACAAATCAGAACTGTTGTAATTAATGTTCCTTGCATTTTAAGTGCGATGAGCATCCGTATAGCAGCGTTTATATATTAAATTTAAGATATTAATAATTAATAATAATTATTTCCATACGATTAATCTCCACACATTGGTTAATTTACAGTTAACTCCGTTTGTACGTATTCCTGAAGAAATCGACATTGATGAAACTGATTGTACTATTTTGGAGCGCAACTTATTCAACTGCTAGTGCTTATCTTCTATTTTAGCAAAAATAAGAACGTTCTAGGAATTTTTACATAAGAAAATGCTCACCTTGTCCCACATTTGTATTCATCAATGTTTCCACTTCTTTCCAGTCAGTTGTTAACCTTTTAACCAGCAAATAGGCATTTATGGGATTAGACACGTACATCTGTATGTCTTCGGCCGCTTTGTCGTGTTGATTTTGATAAGCGTGCGCATACCTGGAATTAAAATGCTCCATCATTTGAAATTTAAAACCGTTCTCAGCGCGGAGCACATACCTCCGTAACAAATTCAATTTCTGTTCTTGCGCGTGAATGTAAGCTTCCAATGTGTTAATAAGCACGGCTTCCGTCTGCAAGAGTTCTTCGAGATCGGCGAGAGCGGTGTACAATTCGGAGGATGCGTATCCGCACAATAGTACCGTCAATAAAATACAAGTTTTCATACTGATTGGATTAAATTAGCCTGGAAATAAATCAAAAATATGTATTAGCTCATTAAGTGAAAATTGCACGAAAAGTTACGCGAATGTTAATATGAATGGAGACGTTTTGACTTTGTGTGATAAGTGATAACATTACAACTTTGTATGTCCTTGCAGGTCCCAACCGTTTCGTTCGTTCAACTATGTTAATGTTTACTTGGAGTCACAGTGGTTATATTGAAATAGCAGATGTTGTCAATCTGTTCCTTGTAAAATATTAGAAAACTTTTACGTCGTTGATATATACTAAGGAATATAAGTTGAAAAATCATTGGACTGGCTATGATTAAACATAAAATATTTTTTTAGACGTAAAAATATTATTGCTATCTAAATGTATTATTATTAACATAAAATTTATTAATTATTATTATTTTATTAATATCACGATTCTCAAATTTTGTACATGTAGAAATAATTCACTATTAGTTAATTCATTTGTTATGTCCATTAATTAAAAATTCTGCAGTGGTCCGCACTGAACTTTCTTATACTCTGTTATACTCCTCCTTGCTAAAGACAAATGTTAAGTTTAAAGTTTCAGAGCTCTAGCTTTAATCCTTTGGGCTGTATAGCGCGCGCACACACACACACACACACACACACACAGTCACATAGACACACAGACGTCATTCCGAAAATAGTCAGAAACGATTCAGGGGACCTCAAAACGTGTTTATCCGTTGAAATCTCGAGTTCGAAAATGTTTCATGATTCCTATACATAATGTATAAGAAAGCAAAAAGTGATCTATCGATATCGTG
Organism: Geotrupes spiniger; assembly: GCA_959613385.1. NCBI lineage: Eukaryota > Metazoa > Arthropoda > Insecta > Coleoptera > Geotrupidae > Geotrupes > Geotrupes spiniger. The sequence continues at coordinate 11,324,708 of OY390737.1, read as the reverse complement.
AAGCGCTTGTCATTGGCCGTTCAAAAGGAAAAAAAATACATGCAATTGGTAGCCGACCTGTAGGAAGGGTCAAGTATGAGAATAAGGTTCCACTACTGATCGAGAATTTACTCCCACCTTCCGGAGATACCGTTTGAAGTTGCAGCAAAAAATAGCGCATGTAGTCCAGTTGAATTAGACCAACAAAGGTACCGCCCTGAAAAAGTTGTAAGTGCGGTTTTCCTTCGCGAATCGGCGATGGGAGAGGGGTTACTGGCAGTTCGGTATTCGGGAATCGAATACGTAATTTTAGCACCTACTTCTTATGCCATCGTACGATTCGATAGAGTTTCCTTATCGCTTCTATTTACGATTTTTTGTTTTTACCTTGCCGTTCATCCTCATTCCCGCTCGAGCTCTTCCCACACCACGACCGCGATAACATACGTACAGGACGTATCAGCAAATGCTAATATGGCTGCAGTATCAAGCCGATGCTACGGAGTGGGGGTGGGAGAATACTTCAAATAGAAGTTATTTAAAATTGCAATATCTTTAACTTTTAATTTTTCGATAACTCATACCGCTTTCAAAATATAGAAAATGTGATAAGAGTAAACCATTATTTCTGGCTTAGACATTGCTTTCAAAATATGACGTTTTCTTCCTTTCTATATTAGCATCTAAATTCTCATAAATTAAGCGTCAATAGTTTGAGCGCTAGACCGCGCAGAGACACACACACTTTTAGCCGTCCGATCGCAATAGTATAAAATCTGCAGTGGTCCGCACTGAACTTTCTTATACTTAGTTATACTACATTTTGCGGAAAAACTTTTCAAATGAAAGTTCTGTAATTTATGTAAGAATAATTTCATTCCGAAAATAGTCAGAAACGATTCACGGGACCTAAAAACGCGTTGAAATCTCGAGTTCGAAAATTTTCATGGTACCTATACTTACTTATACATAATGTATAAGAAAGTAAAAATTGTAAGTAGATGTTTTTGTAAATAAAATAAAATTGATTTATTTAAGAATTGTAATAAAGAACATGTAAAGTTCAATACATAACCGATTTGTATTTTACTTATATGTCTAAAATAGAGGGCATTCATAAATCAACAATTCTATTGTTGTTACGACGTCTTGCATATGTGGCGTTTTCAAATATTGACAGTTGAAAACTATCTATTATTTCGATTCCAATGGGCACTACTATACTATAACTATAAATTATAGACTGGAAGAGCTTCATCGGATATCGTATCAACAGTGAACAACATTTTCAACTATTGATTTAGTTTTTAATATTTGAAAGTTTGCTAATAGTTATAATTCGATTTAGCGATATGTCGTTAAAATATTTGTACATTTTATTTTTTTTTCTAAAATCGAACAAATTTGAGAATAATTAATTTCACAGTTTTAGTTTGAATCTAATCACGGCTATTCAGTAAATAAAATGAATCATAATTACGTTATTAATTGAATCAATTATAGTGTTATTTACAATTTCATAATTGTACTGTGAATTATTAATAATTACATTATATAGACCATCATTGCATTTACGAATTATGATACTCTAACAAATATGGCCTTGTTATGATGGCTGCGTGTACTAGGATACGGATCTGCCAATCTGAAACGTTTGATAGAAACTACAAAGAATCAAGTATTACATATTCTATTTAAATAGTCGTAGGTAGTATTATTTTTACATGTTTTAAATTCTAGATTCTAGCCAACAGACGGGTGTTTGTAAAACATTTAGACCTTGATGTTTCTAAAAATGACAAGAGAAAATGAAAATAATTTAATATTAATATTTTAATTAATTATAAGAACTAACCGTGAATGAATGAACACTAGTTATTTATAAACTGTGGTCTCACTAAAAAAATATTATTATTTCATATCTAAATATTTATTGACCTAAGAATCTAGGCGACCAATCGATAAATCTTTTTTTTTTGTTGTAATTTGAGATCATTGGAATATGATCATTAGCAGATTGTATTTATTGATCATGGTTTGAAAACATATTTAAATCGCCAAGTTGCAAATACTTGATATAATTTGTTAATGCCAAAATATTTAGGTTACAAATGAACTGGCAGAATTAGGTATTGAGACTTGTCTGGGTGATACTGATTGGTCTCCAGTGTTCTTAAATGATGCAATCAGGAGGTGCACCCATTGTTCCAAGACGATGTGCTTCAAACAATTGGTCGAGGATTTCCAGTACCAGTATTGAATCATTGACATGATCAAATAGGTTAAATCTTTGTCAACTTCTATTCTACAATACCTTTATATCTAAAGACTTTCCGCTAGGTAGATCTGGTTTCTGGATAGTAGTGTCCACGTCGGTGGAACCAAAAACTTCAAACGTAATCAGGGCTTTTGGCTTTGTGAGACGTCAAACGAATATTTCAAGACCCATTTCTCAACAGCCAAGATTGTAGCGCTTCATTAAATATTAATTTTGTTTGGCAACACATACCAAAGATGAACATATATTTACTATATTATATATGTATATTATAGGTATATTACATCTAATAAGAATAGTTATTTGTGCATCAAGAAACTAAATTTCAATTTTTTGTTACTTTGTTATGTTGTGTTATCTTCAGATCACAGCTAACCGCCTTCCTTTACACCGAAGCGTTCAGCGGTGGAATGAGGCGGTCGTATAAGGTTTTCAAATTAATGTATAACAAATCGTAACATAAAAACATTTAGATTTCATATAATATTCTTCGCGGTACGGCGCGGCGGTCGGAATTTACCAAGTTTACAGTTATAGTTTATTGTGACAGTGAGAGCGCATGGAATATAGACGCTGTTACGAGTATATTTTCGAATTGCAAGCGGTACAGTTTTCCTCGTTTCGCAGTCAACTTTCGAAGGAACGATGTTCTATTAGGACAACTCTGTATAGGTGATCTACAAATCTGTCTCACTAAGGTGCATCTGTGTCTGTACTACAAAACACGTACAAAAGTCGCTGTATTGCTTTTAAGATCTGTGAAAATATAAGGTACGTTCTCATTTTTTAAAGTATATATATATATGTGAGTGTTATTTTATTTTGCTTGACTTATAAATAAAACTAGGAGGTTCATTGGTCAGTTTGTTACTTTCCTACACTCTATGTATAAGTAAGTTTAGTAATCATGAATATTTTCTAACTCGAGATTTTAACGAATATAGGAGTTCTGACGTCCCCTGAATCGATTCTGACTATTTTCGGAATGACTTCTCTGTGTATGTTTTCTGTGGTTGACCTCGACATTTTTACTGATATACACGCAGTTGCCTTTCATTGCTTTGAACAGCAAATGTTGCTATAATTGCTGCTACAATTGATCAAAAAGCTGATAATAGTTTAAACAGGGGTGCAAAAATGCTGTGCAAATTTTGTCAATTTTCTATAACAATTTTTTATAACAGTCTGCAACAAGTTTTGTGAGATCGGAAGTAAAAGGTATTGCCCGTTGTAATCATCTCCAGCTAAGAAAATGCAACTATTCATAAATTTGCTCTTCTCTACAAGATGGGATAATAACAAATACTGTATATTCTCGTACGGTGAACCTTCGAAACATTTTCTATTAGACATACAATGGTTTTCTGAGATCAGGACAACGAAAAACATTTCCACGAACCACTACAGGAATCAGCCTATGAAAATTCCGACAGATATATTATACTTTGCGCGCATATATATTTTTTGTGAAATATTTTATACGTTTTTAACGCTTTGTGTTGAATGTGCATTTCGTGGTGGTTTTTCCTAGTTGGTAGGGTACATGAGAAGGCATTTTACTTTTATTTTATACCGAAATATCACCAAGACCTTTAGTACATGAATACATAACCGACCATCCGAGTGAATGGTGAATTGACATCTAATTCAAAGGCACGAAATAAAAACAAATTCTAGAATGGTTTCAATATTGCGCAATTCCGCATACACCACGAGTATATGAAAATGATAAACACGCGGGGTATTTAAATCTAAATGGGAAGTGATAACCTATATCCACTTTACTTATGCAACGAGTCGCGATTTCATTTCGCTTTCGTTGTTATCATCACATTAGTGAAATAACTGCAACTAGAAACAATTAATTCTAAGAAAAATCGTAAACCACAACGATTGTGGGTACCTCGTTAAAAATGCAGCTAATGACGATTTTTCCAATCGCATCACTTCCTCATTGACATTTCACGACACATTTGTAACCTTTAGAATAATATCAAACGAACACACGAATGCCGCAATTGCGAGCTACAATGTGCATAATTAACGACCGACGACAAGGCAGTTGAACATAAAGAAGATGTTATACCTGCGATTTCACAATAAATTGCGGTGCGGTGACATTAACACCATTCTTCATGAACTTAATTCGTAACGGCAGACAATACCACAAAGGAATTTTATTCTCGCGTGTTCAACCACTCACGTCTCTTTTTCAACGTAATTACGGTCCGGTTCCCTTATCTGCAAATTCATTTAGTCCTCAACGACATCATTTGTCCAAAACGAAAAAAAGGAGTGCACAAATTCGAGCCTAAAAATAGCCCGCAAAGTTCCTTAACCTGTTCCCACAACGGCCGAACGTGAAATCCCCGTGGTTTTTAACATGGAGGAGATGAGACCATTGATGGAATTCTGTTTGTTGTTGTCAGGAAGGTCGACGGAAATAGCAGGAGTTTAATACGCCCGGATGTTATGCAAATTGTATGTAAATCGAAACTTGATTCATCCGTTTTGTTAACATTTTATAATTATAATTAATCTGGTGAACTATTAATTATGTGTATTGTGCACGATGTTACTTTCCATTAGCCAACGGCGTTATTCATACATATTGTGGAAACTATCCAGATTGTACTGATGGTTTGCGTCACATAATGTGGTCACTCAATTTTTAATGACATTTAAAATTAAATATATGCATAAATCTGGCATAGGTATTACAACGCGTCGATAGTCTACATCTACATCAAATTCAATTATTTACCACCACATACCTTTAACATGATATGAAAATTCATAATAAATGATTTGTTATTTATTTGGGGCAGGTTAACATCCCATAAACAGATTACAAGTTCAACATAATTCAGATATTACATCACGTAATTCCTGATAAGAACGGCGTGCATCGCTTCGCAAATGGGCATTGTTAAACTTTAAAATCAAATATAAAAAATGCAACACCTCGATAGCATATAGATTAGGGCAAAGAATTCCTTGCAAAAAATGCAGATAACGGTGCCATTATTGTCAACAATCAATATTCATACAAAGACGTTGCACAAGGAAGCGTGAGAGAAGTGCCATTTGCTGTAATTGCCACCATTGAAACGGTTTTACAAACCTCAGCAAAGGTGAGCTGTGAAAGTTGTAAATGATATTCGTGTGATGCCTTTGTTCAATTTTTAGCATCTTTAAGTGGTATCGTCGCTTCTTTATTCTTTTTAACACAAATAAAGTACTACTTGGTTTGGTTGACTTAAATGTTCGGTTTAACGACACACGACATTATTTGCCACCCATTCATGGTTTTGTTGGATAATTTCAATAAATACATAGGAAAGTATTACCTTGTACCAGATGTAGCAGATTTATGTTTGCGTTGTTAAAGCCAATAAAAACGATTCACGTTTTCCGCGTTATTGTTCATTAATTTATTCATTAATTTAAATCCTTAAAGTTTATATTATTGTTTGTTTGGTTGTTTCAATTAATTTACGTGAAGATTTTTGTAAGCATTATTCAGTGTTTATCGGTGAGGTGGTTAAAAGGATCAATTAAGTCATTAATAATTAACTCAAATTTAGGTTTGAAGAGTATCGGTTATATTAAAAATCTTCTAAAAGTTTATTTATTCACTATGTTATAGTTTTTTTTGTAATAATATTAATCTATAGGATAAATGGGTGGAAACTGAATAAATTAAGCAGGCAAACGGTATAGGAATACGAAAGGTCCTGAGCCAGCTTTCAAAACAAGTAGGGAGGAAACTATTAGAAATTGTGTACTCGCAATAGAATTTGCTTGCGAGGTGATAGTGATATCAACGGAGGATATCTAAAAGGAATGACACCTTACAGTTCAGTACTTTTACGGAAGGTTCATAATTATGATTATAATCCTCAATTGTGTCTCTTTGTTTTACTCTTATGTTTTATTTCTTTTATATTTAATTTTAGAAATATTTAAATAAAGGCATTGTCTGCAATGTGATCGTATTCATTTCCATCACCGAGTATGAGCATGGGCCTCTTCATAGATAGAGAACGTATTCTTATTTGCCAATGCGGAAATATTTTTTTTATGTAATTTATTGCAGATATCCGTTATCTGTCGTTTAATTTTCATTTGCGTTTAACTTTCATTTCCTTCATTTTTAATAAACAATCTACTATCTATATTTGTTATCGACTTCACTTACCACTTGATCTGTTTTATTTTATTTTAATTACAAGTGTTAAAATTTTTATTTTATTCAATAACTCTTATTAATTTGAATTCATGTGTAATAATTTCCCCTTTTTGCTTTTATTAATTTTGGTGGAAAATTTATACCATTCATATAATTCATATTTGATTTTGTTTAAATCATTTAATGTCGACTAATTTGTTTCACATCATAACTAACTTGATTTAAATTATGGTTTTAAAATGTCGCCAATTTCGCCAGACCATGACCTCAATAAATGCTGATATGATTACATAAATAGCCTTCCTAGTATATGTGACACGTCGAATGAACTTGTTGGTGATTGCAGCTATTAATTATTCGTAACCATCTAAAGCCATCAACTTCGTGTCAATAAGACCGTTCTGTAGATATCATTCATAAGAATATCATCGATGGTATCTTAACAATCTCAATATACTATTAGAATTGAGTTTTGTAAGTGGAGTCGTTCTTAACTTTAACAATTTTCTAAAAAAAAAACCCAATGGTATAAGGTTGATGGGGCAATAGTGAAAGTGCGATGGAATTATTTAGATTATACTTAAATGAAATTGGTGGAATAGTAACGGAAGATTATTTAAGATTGAATGCACTTCAATCAGACGTATGCGATAAAATATCAAATTGAACCACAAAGTATTTAAGCATGAAGGAAAAGTGGTTTGAGCAGGAGTTGCAAATTACTCAAGGCATGTAAGGGAATAATTTTGATACGAGATCACAACGAACAATTCATGTATGAATTATATTAATTAGGATTAGTTATGTGAGGTTATAATGATGCATAACTATTGTTGAAGGACTACAAACAGAGCTTTGGTGGAAAGGAGAGAAAGTTGATGGTAATAAGGCCAATTGTGTGATAATTTCAATTTTATTAAAAGCCATCTCTTCGTAGGATGATTTGTATGGCTCTTTTGTATGCATGCGTGCTATGAATATTCACGTCGAATGAGCGATCATTTGTTCAGAAACTAATCACCATAAATTAACGAATCGGGTACATAAAATTTATTGCACGGCGAACGGAACAATTAAAGTGCAAATACTTAAAAGGTCAAATGCAACATGCGCATGCTTCTAGACAATAAACCAACGACTTTTTTAATAGCAAACAAATGTTGCGTTATATATTTATTAAAAATATTTCCTTTATCATCTGTAATAATGCCATATTAATTAATAATGTTATTGTATTTTACAATTATTATTTCATGAAGTTGGTTTCTATGGACTAGTTAACAAACTATAAGTTGCTTGAATACAGTGTAAATATTTGCCTCAATGGTGCCAGTTCGAACATCCAGTAAATAGTGTACTTATTTTATATTAATCTCATCACAAGCATTAAAGTTCTCTTTATAAATGGGTAGATTCTTTCCAGTAAGATATCATATTCGCAAATGATATCATATTCTCAATACCATTCCAACGGATTTATGCTTTTTGTGAAAAAATATGATCGTGCATATTCTTGATTCTTGAACTTAACTTATTTAATTATTTACTAGACTGCTTTGTTCTGATAAATGATCCATATTGAACAAAAATAAGCCATCCAATTCATTCATCAAGTTCAAAATAGACAATATACAAAAGAACATGGCGATGATTATCAAATTTCCAGACTCTCAGTGGGTCTATTTGCGACCCACTGAGAGCCTGTGGTAAATGACAAAAACTGATTTAACTGAAACTGTGAATACTATGAAACTGTGGTCTTTATAAATATACTTAGTTTTAAGCAAGGTACAATGTGTGAGTGTGAGTGTTTATCCATTTTACACAAATGTAAATTTCAAACAATTAGGACTGTTGGGATTTCTTCACCTACTTAGTTCTTCCAAATAGCTGTAGCTTTTGGAATAAGTGAAAAAGTATAAAACCACCAGAAATTGATGAATCATTTAAATGTGACATATTTGTAATCGCATTATCTACCTGCGTTGCTGTTAATGTTAACGTAATAAAATATTACTGTAGTGGTATTATAAATTTTGAAGTACTTTTGTATATAATATAATCTGGTCATGCTCTATGAATCTAGTTAGTAGCAAACGTTGTATAGTAACCATCAAAACGCGTATACTATACTGCTAGCGTCCTCCCAATATAGACCATTATGTCCACTTATGCAGCATGCACTGATGTCGTTTATTTTCACGAAATAGCGGAGAACCTACTGATAACTTAGTCATTCTGCACATATGCAACACATTTAGATTATTATTAACGTGTGCAGGTCGGAAAATGCGTACGCAGCTTTGCACTCTTGATATCACAGCGTATCCGGAATGCACATACGTGGCTTTGATTAACTCCCACACCGAGTGACATTGAGTTCGTGATGTACATGTGAAAGTGCTCATTTGGGATTTTGCACAACATAATCTGAACGTATGAGTTTACAAGAGTTAATTACCTACAGTTTATCATTGGAACATTTAAATCCGTCTTTCATTTTTTTTTAAATACTCCAGGTTCAGAAACTCGGTGAAATAAAAAATAGCAAGGCACCTTGAATAATAATAATAATATTATTTATTATCGTGTCAGCCTGAACATATGAAGAATAAAAAATTGCAAATAGTCTATATATTTTCCTTGTGGAATAAAAGAAAATAAAAACAAGTAATGGAACACGGTAGCAATAATAAGATACATTTCGCAAAAGAAAACTTCTTCAGAGAAGATAATAACGATATATAGGCCAAAAAACCCAAATATAGAAATCTTAAAAACATCGAGAAAAATATAATTAAAGAACAAAAAAATATTACAAACTTAAATGAAATAAATTAGAATCGAACTCAAGTTAGTTACTTTTAAACATGAACAATAATTTAGTGCTAGACTCGTTCATGTGAAATATCAATGCGAAATGAAACAAATAAAATTAATAGCAAAAGAATGCAGTGCATGTTTTGTCATATGAGGTTAAATAATCACACGTTGAAGAATGAAAATAATAAAATTTGTTTCTCTAATTGTAGGTTTATGCCGATCGTTAAGTTAACATAAAAGTTTAAATTATGTGAAATCAGGTTTGTTGCATAATTCACTGCAAGTGCCCTACCAGGAATAATATTTCAGTTAGCTGCATATCTTACTTAATTAGATACGATAGTATAATAGGTAATGCGAAATAATTTAGACCTTTTGAAATAGTACTGGTCGTTTCTTTGTTTCTTCTTAAACTATTATTATTATTAAAATTTAGAATGTTGGAGGACTTAGTGACAATATGTAGGAAGGAATTTTGAATAAATTTTGCGATATAACAAATAGGTTGGCGATGAGAACGAAACGTTTGTCCGATACTCCAAAACGATATTAAATTATATTCATATTATAAATAAAATCAACCATAAACATATTTCTTTTCTAAATACATTCTTTTGATTTACTAACCCTAAAGGAAATGCTACATTTCCAGTTATATTAAATTTTGGATAATAATACATTTTGCAGATAAATTCTAGTTGGTAGCAGTTTTTCAAATATTTTTTCTACTATCTCAATAAACATAGATTAACTGATTTTGTTAAGACAAAAATGTCCACCGACTAGAATATATAGATATGCCCTCCACTTAAGTAAACACGTGTCATTAATTTATTTTAATTAGTTTAGAATACATATTTTTGTTTGTTTACTTGCCGAACTGGCGCACATTTTTTTGAATCGTTATATACTAATCTATATACACATAGAAGGAATTTTATATATTAATTATATTTGATTAAGGCCGGTAAAATTGTTAAAAAGCTCAGAAGAACCAAGTTGATTCTAAGCACAATAAATATTAATTGTTTTTATAATCCTAAAATGTTCATTATCAATATGACTTCAATGGAAAAATTAATTCAGGATCATGTTTAATCCAAGCAAACGTAAAATTATGTATTTATGACAAAATTAATCTCACTTATTATACAACAATCATTAAATATTGAGTAAGACGCATAATTTAAAGAACATGTGTTACATGAATAAAGCAAGTGCGTGTCATATCTATATTTGTTTTTCTAATAAAATTGAGTGTGTATGTGAAGCACATCATGTATTCACTTGGTCCTTATCTCATGTTAGTATGAGGAAATGGTTTGACAATCAAGCGCGTTTGCGTTAAATAATTTACCACCGCCAGAAGTTGAACGACCAAGTTTAATAGACATCAATAGACTTTAATTAAAAATTTAAATGGAGCGTCCAATTCGTTTCAACACATGCATCGGTGATCACGTTTGAAAACTGCCGCGAAATACGTTTCTATCGACACGAGGGGTGGGTTAACGCCCTTAGCACGGGGGTCGGTTAGTCGATTAGTGCCGCAAAAGCTACAATACTTACTCTATGATATCATGAAACGACCATGTGCGTCATTTACACCCATTCACTAACTATAGATGTGCAGAGTCGACTAGAACGACTGAAGAAGTGCAAGCAAGGAGCGAAATATATCACATTGACTTAACACCGCAGCATTCAAATGGTTTCTGCTGGTAAAAGCTCGGGCCATCTGGCGATGAATTGCGGCCCCTGCCGCATAAGCTCGTAACTATATAGCAACTGGTATCTGTAAGTCGGTAAAGTAAACTACGATTTAATATGGTAAGTAGATCGTTGTAACTTTGGACAGTTACCTAATTAATTTGAGGGGGGGGGGATCTTCAATCTTAACCGCTTTAGATATATGTCAGCTACTACATCAAGCCACCTTTCTGCCCGAACTGGTCTTTCTCGAAAAACATGTTTACTTTGACCATCTTCATTTCACTTTACCATATTTTCTTTTTCTCACATAACAAATAAATTAAGACATATTTCTATTTGCAAACTTAACGCAGATAATTATTCATATCGATTGACATTAATTGCGAGCCATCAACGTACAACATTGAAATAAATGAGATTATGGCTGCAATCAAATCAATCTATTTACAAGTAGTTTATTATTCGATCACATTGGATTCGAGATTAAATTATTTAAAATTGATTGGAACGATAATTTTAAATATAAATGTACAATTTAATTTAATGAGGTGTGTAAAGGATTGTTGTAAACGAAACTTTGTCGTATCGTTCGAGAATAATTACAACAATTAATCGCTGCTGTTTGTTCATGGCCACAATATATTTCATTTTATTATTCATTATACGAATTAAACTGCAGTTGCATTGAATTAAACACAACCATTAAACATCAACATATACTTGTTCTAATAGAATATGATTTATGGTACAGTCGACTTCACATAAACAGACAACTTTTTGAAGTTTTACAGACCATTTTATTGTATGTATTTGAATCGGTGTTACATTATTTTATATTTGATCAGGAGTACTTAATTTTAAGCTGCGCTACTGGTATTGTGCGAATGGGAGGAAGTTATTATATTGATAATTATATTTATAGAAAATGAATGTATTAAGGTGATGATAGCTGTTTCGTTCTATATTTGAGCTCATCAGAGCACCATACCGTCGCTTGCATGAAGCCATGAAAGCATGAAACATGAGTGACAATTAGTTTTTGTGTGAATATTATTGCCCTCTAGACGTGAATGCCCGTCCATTTTTACTGCTAAATAAATTCAGATGTTTCTTCGGCCTTACTATTATTTGCATTTATGTAGCAGTGACAGTATAGATGGCGGTCATATTCACACACAAACTGATTGTCATTATATTTAAAGGCATAGTCATAGCCATTCATTGAATGGCAGTAGGAGAACAAGTAAAAAAATAATTGCAGGATATAAAATGAAATATACGCGTGCTTTTTGTTTCGTTAACACATATTTCATTGGGATTTGATGACTCACGGTCTCGTATGTCGTGCGTGCTGCCAACACGAGATGGGGAAATATATGCACATTTAAAACTTGGTTTGCGAAAACTGAGGTACGTTTATATCTTTTGTAAAGTACAAGAACAAATTGACATGTGCATCAACAAAATATGTGAGTTTGAAATGCCTCCGACGACTGCAACTAAATGGATCATGGACGAGATCATTTAGCTCTTCACAGATGAGTTAGATAATGTGATGTATACTCTTACGTCGACACCGGGTAAAATATATGAGGTGAAGGCAGAAATCAAGACATAAAATGATGCATTGACACTCTAGGTGGACATGGTATGGCTACGAATATCTCCATTGAGATTGGTGCTTCACATGAATATCCTTGTCAACCAATAGGTGAGCGAATCTCGACTGAGTTCACCACACACACCAGAAAAATCAGCGTGGACTGATAATAAAAAGATCAAGAATATTCAATTAAAATCACTTTTAGGCCCAACTAAATTAGTTATATTGAAAGAACGATAGGCTGACGTATGAACGATGCAAGCGTAAACAAACAGCGGCCATTTTAGCAGGTACGTCGAAGAAAAACCTGGAGAAGTACATTAGCAGGATTTATCGAATAAGAGGATAACCCTTACGCTATTAAATATAGCTTAGAAAGACACAATTTACGCCTGCGTGTCACACATTGTTTGAAATTACAATGTGTGTTTTCCTATAGTTACCACAGCTATTCGTCTCCTGATTTATAACAGCCACGCCCCACTCCTTTGGAATGCACTTCCTTCTCCAAGATAGATTTACAATAGTCAAAAATCCTCGCTCCTCTTTTCTCAGAATTTGATTAGTTCTCAGTTCGCGAGCGCTTTTTCGAGTACCGATATCGCGATTTGATACGACTGTTCGCAGCTTACCTTATTAACACTTTATATAAATATTCCTTCCGTCTCTTTACTATGTCCTCTCCGATGATCACCAATTGTCCATTTTTTTGTACTTCTTTCTTCTGACTTTTCTCCACACTCTTCCCATACTTTTTATTTATCCCCCTTAACTATGTTTTTGACTTTATCGTCTGCTGGTTGTACTTATTGTAATGTTGGTTTTTGTGCTGGTGTACCTTCCACAGCTTTTTATTTCAGTTAACCTATTTTTCCTCTTGTGTCATTTCTTTATAACTCATATAAGCCATATTTACACTGAAACTGAAGCTGACGCGAAACTTGTATTGGGTACAATATCCATATTTTAAAATATATACATTATTTACTTTTGGAATTACGAAAAAGCAATTACGAGCACAAAAAAATTAAACGTCGACTAAGGATGAAACCACTATTAGGCAAAGTTGTGCAGAAGCTTAAATGGACTGGGCATTTGTCCAGAAGGATGGAGGACAACAATACTGGAAGAGATCCACCACAAGAATACACGCGAGTATAGCTCCAGTCTCCAGAGTTCTCTTACGTTTTAAAAATGCGATATAAGAGGCTAAAAAAATAACGTTTAAATAAATATTTGTATAAATGAATATTTGTTTTATTTCACCATAATGGGTATAAACTACATTAAATGATATCGATAATCAATGAACAGATCTAGACATTTGTCCCTAATTTTTGTCGGCTGGAGAAATGTAGAAGTAATTTTACTTATAACGACTCAATAGACTTCAGAAATTTCTTGTTAATTTTTATCTGAGTGAGAAATTTAGCAGTTAATTTATTTAGAACAATTATGTGGAATTTACATCGTTCCATAAATTAATTCAGCCCCCTCTGCCATGGCATCGTTTGGAATGTCTTTCTTAATGAGCCGGAGAGATCTGTTATTGGCGGTTCCGAATAACAGGATAAACACAAATTTGGGAGGAATACAATGACGTGGTGGGCAATAACCTAGTAGTTAAGGAAGAAGAAGAATAACATGTAGTAAGGAAATAATGAACATAATGATCGTTGTTATTTGTGCCACTTAATTTCGGGTTCAAGTCTATATAACGCAGCTGTTTACGTGGCAATAAATAATTGAATCGTGCGATATATTATGCATTGCTCAAAGCGATACGCTCATCGTTCACTTATGACCCAATAAATATTGTGCTGAAAAATGTATCGGTTTCGATGCAAATAATTTGTTTGTTATACCGTCCAGTAAAACATTATCTTTTTTATTGAATAAAATGCCAACCGAGCGTGGATTAAATGACATCATTAAAATCATTGAAAATTACAGCTCATTAAATTGAAACTGGAGAAATGAAAATAAAACGAGAACATTGAAATCTGTCATTTGACGAAATTACTAGCAGTTAATATAATCAATATAATCAAAAGCACGGTGAAATTAGTCGATTTTAAAATTTCGGTTTCGAAAATGCATTAGTTTTCATGAGTCGTGGAAACTTGTAGAAGATTTATGTTAACAATTTCTGCACTATTAGATTAATGGATATCTTTGATTTCAAATTACTTCCACGAACATATATTGGTGGTCATTTTGTTTCAAATAGTCGGCCAACGTATTGAGATTTAGTAACAATGTATCCAATCTTATATGGTAAACAGAACAAAATTCATTTAATTTAATTAATAATAATATTCTCGTCAAATAGAGACGGGTGCGTATATAATATTGACGTAATACACTTCGCATTTGTATGAAATGTAATTAGTGCACCGTGACTTAATTAAATCTGATTGACACGTGTAAGTTCACATTTGCTTCAAAATACATAATGCAGATATACAAGTCGATGTATTTTTGTTCTTATAATTAGACTGGCGCTATTGTTTATAAGACCTTTGATGCAATGACAATATTATTGTAAATATCGTAGCCAACATATGTAATATAATTAAAATAAAATATTTCCTTGTGATTTTGTGGTAACGTTTTCACTAATAACATTAATAAAAATAAAAAGATAACTCTACTAGCAAAAACTAAACTTGAATGAATCTCCAACTAAACTTATGTTTTTCCAAATCCAGGGTTCTCGTGCTTAACGAATCCACTGCAACAGTTTGTTTATGATTCGCCCTAAGTATGTATGAAATTGCTTACATATTTACGTGATTGTAATCAGCAAAAAATACGTAGTGGAAGTAGAGGTAATTGTGTATAAAACGTGCTTCAGTGGAAAAATTGTATTTTTTTTCTCATTGCAGTTCACACACACAGACCACAAATTCGGGCCAAAATAATATCTTAAATGTATCTGTTTAACTTAACTTCAAAAAAGTGATCGTTTTCTTGGAATGGTTTTTCAGGTTTTCTTGTCCACTATTACACGAACGATGTCATAATGGATATCATGAAGGTTGCTGCAATATCAATTCATTAAAAAATTTATATGAAAAAATTAAAAAAAGTTATTCAAATTCAACAGTAAAACAAAAATAATATGGTTTTTCTACCATTCTACTCTTAAACAGTAATTGTGGAGAAAGTGTACCTTCCTCTAAAAATATTTGGTGTATTTAACCCATCTTTAATGTGATTCAGAGAACACCTACGTCTGCATCCTCTGGAAACACGAATGTATCCCATTTATTATATGATGGCATACGATGGGCTTGATACTAAAGTAACCCTCTTAAAACAAGCAGCAAATTATCTAATAGTTTTTCTTCTTAATAGAAAAATTCTACGACTACATAACACCCAATTTTTATTTGATCAGGCGTTGGATTTTAGTTTTCAATATCAGTCTTTTTTGAGTGATTTAATTTCCTCTTCATTATTATCCTCTATTATCCTTATTTTCAAATTCGTTTTCCAAGATCATCTGCATTTCGGATTTAGCTGTTGAAAATAACGAATACGTTCTCTTGGGAAGGGCGTG
The DNA here is from genome assembly GCA_959613385.1 of Geotrupes spiniger. NCBI lineage: Eukaryota > Metazoa > Arthropoda > Insecta > Coleoptera > Geotrupidae > Geotrupes > Geotrupes spiniger. Next base: position 11,308,555 of record OY390737.1, on the reverse strand, counting down.
CTTCTCTGTGTTTTTCGTTGCGATCCTTTTCTTGTTTTTTGGCATTTTTTGCCAGAATATGTAACCACTCCTTAGTGTGTCTCTACAGCTTTTTTTTTCTAAGAATTCAGTTTCAGTCTTTCTAGTAGTATAATCCTTTAAAAGCGACTTGGTCCTGACTACTGATCATCATTTAAATGGCTTGGTTTTAGTTGCTGACTATCATTTAAATGATTTGGTCCCGGCTACTGGTTATCATTTAAATTACTTCAGCGTCGTTGCTGACTGTCATTTAAATAATTTGGTCTAGGTTGTTGATTATTATTATTTAAATTTGTTGATCCTGGTTGTTGATTATCATTTATACAACTTAGTGGTCATGGCTGTATAAATTAAAATGACTTTTTTATTGTTTCTTTCCCTGTTTATCTGTCCCTTTTATAAAACTTCCATAAATTTCAAAAATAATTCAATCCATCCATTTTCCTGTGCAGCGTATGCGGTACCATCTTTTGATATGCAATTGATCTGCACCTCTTAGTCTTTCCTTACAGAAAGCTCAGTGTGCCTGTTAATATTTAACATCATTCAATTCTACTATTATGCAAATTTTAATATTTCTTGTTTTCCGATTTCTTCCGAATTCTTCCAAGCGTTAAAATTAAATAAGTCCTTTTTAAATTTTTGTACATTGCTGCAGGAAACTTGATTGTTTTGAACACATCCCAAAAGCAACTCTTAGGTCAGTTACTGCAATGTCGTGTGTCTTAAAACTTCTTCCAACATTTGAATCGTTCTATATCATTTATTCATAACGTACACTGTTTTCGCTCGGCGTTGGTTGGTATTTAGCTCATGGTTTCTTATAACTTTAAGTCAGGTTTGTGAATAAATATGAAATCAACGATGATATAATTTCTGTTTGTGATAATTGCTATAACAATGGGTGTCATTTAACAGTACGACAACGGTAAGTTTTCACAATTACATTAATAGCCGATATTAATTAAATGACGCGCTCGGATAAAATTTAACTAGCGATTCTGAATCCGCTCTAACAAAATGTATACCCAATAATTTAATTATGTCGAATGTATTTGTTGTAGCGATTAATAGGATTTTCATTTCCGCCGGTAACATCAGGGAGATTAATGAATAATTGGTCGTATTTTATTGCAAAACGCCGTCGGCAAAATGAAGTTTGTTTGCATTGTGCCGGCGTGAAAACAATATTGTTGTTATAAAATAGCGCCTGTCTCACGTACATACCACGTAAACTAGTTATTTGTATTATGTTTTCAAACTTAAATTGCATTTAAATTAAATCATCAGTTACGCTTTTATTCCTCTTAGATTCTTTTGTGCTGGAAAGTTGATCTTTCGTCTAAATGCACACACTCGATCTTGTTATTACACAAAAATTACATCTCCTTTTGCTAACAAGTTAACGGTTTTTCCTGCTCCTTTTAGAAAACAATACTTATCGCCTACGTTGTACTTATCTGCCTGTTTGGATGTTGGAGTTTCATTATCCTCCGTATGCCAGTGACTTATGTTATATACGGTTGCCACTATTTTAAGGGAGCCAATAATTTAAAAATGCATTATAATTTCATCATCGAGCGCTGCTTTTAAACTGTTTTTCATTGGGTCCTTACATTTTTAACGACTTTTTTCAAACCACACTGTTAACACTGTCAATAATAACAAAACAGCAAACACATTATTTATAAATATCTACGTGTCTATTCTCATAATGGTGTGCATCTTATTTATATTATTTATGACTATTTATAACGAAAGTATTTTTGTATAATTATTTATGAGTACTTAGTTTCTTATCTTTGGCTTGTGCTGTGGCATGTTTTTTAATTATAAAAGCAATTAATCAACTTTCAGCAAGTGGTCTAGATAGTGTCATTAATACATCATTATTTGTTGTTTTATTAAAAATAAGTTGCCAAGCGCCTAAATGATTACACAATATTGTACATAATTAAAAGTCTACTTATCTAAATCATTTAATTCGATCAGAATATCAAACCGATTTTTATTATGATGAAAACATCAACCAGTAAAATGCTGGTAGTAGTAATCAACCGGTTGACTTTACATATAAAATAAGCCGTTCTTCAACGACCTTTTCTGTCTTATTTTGAGTCTATTATCAATAAATGCCAAATATTGCAAATCAATCCAATGTTCTTGAAGAAATGTTTACGGATTACCCACAAATTAACTAGTCATTAATCAATTAGCCAACCCAACCTAACCCTAAAGCACAAACCAGCCCGATTATTGCAACATGTATACTTTTCTATCATGATTTACATGATTTCATTTTACAAAAACTATTATGGTAACGATTTCATATTTCTGAAGGTGAATTTAGATGCAACGAAAATCGTGAAATGTAAAAGATGTTATAATGTATACAATGTATGTAGTACATAATGTGTTGCACAAGTAAGAATTATTACAAATATAATGTATAATTTAATCGAAACACAGGAACTCTTGGTAGAGGAAGTTCTAACATAAAATTGGGGAATATTATCACATTTTTTATGAAATTCAACGTAGAAGTTATGCTATATGTTAAATTGTTTCTACAAAAATTCCAGCTCAAGGTCGGCGAGAATGAAGTAACTGCAGCTGTCCAATTTATGCAAATTAAATATATTTTTACTTTATTTGTATTATACGTTACCGAATATGTAGCATGGTGCTAACCAGTCCATTACATAAACGAAATCATCATGTGGTCTTATATTTCTGTGTGTGTAGATTCTTTTAGTCAAACTTTCGCGCGTGAAAATGTGAGTGCTCGACAAGAGTGTTTATTTCGTTATTTCGCTTTCGGTTTCTTGAGAATATCGAATGACACAAGTATGTAAATTTGTTATTCTCGTAGACATTTTAACTTTTATTGCAGACATATGGTTTCATCTATTTACATTTTGTTACAATTGAGGTTCATCAGATATCACAATTGTTAATTGTAATCATTGTTAGTTTGGTATTTCTAAACATTGTTATGTTTAAAGCCCACTGTGCCAGCTTATTCAAATAATATTAAAGTTATTTGCGAGTGCATTAATGTATGGAAATACTCACGCAAAACATAAACTTTCCTCATGAATAAATAATAGAATATTTAAACTGAAATTATTCGGAAGAATAAGTCTTATCGAAAACTGCTTTATCTGATGGATTGCATGGTAAACACGTTATGGCCAGTCGCCTTTAAATTTGCATTTACTTACATTATCTTTTATTGTAAACTAATATTTAAATCAATATTAGCTCTTCTTCAAGTCGGAATAAAAGTAATAAAACCTGTAGTTACGCCATTTCGCCGGAAAATTGGGTTTGGCTAGGAACTATTTGTGCATATTGGACCTATCCACTTTACTGCGTCCTCTCATTAAACTGCTATTCACCCGGAATAATGCGTTACGTACTCCATGGAATTTGTGTTTAAAATAAATACAATGCCACTTTGACACTAATAATATCATTCAGATTAACGTATAATAGTTTGTAACCATTTAATAATTAATAATAATAATAATGTTTTATACAAAACAATGTGGCAAGTGAATATAGCCCAAACTAATTTATTGAAATTAAGCACAGTGGTGTAGCGGTGTAGCAATAGGCACCGCCGGATATCCAGTACAAAATATATTTGATGACTGAATATAATTAATTGGCGAATTTTGCTGAGATGTATTAATTTTCATTTTTAACTCATTACTTCACAATATGTAAACTTTGGTTGATTTATTCCTGCTAATCAATAGAATTGCAAGATTACTGATACCACTTTAAGATTGAATAAAAATGGCAATACTTGCATTCATACGAAATATAACGAGTTTTTGATTCATTAAAAATAAATCAATTCTTTTCAAAATCGCATTTTCGAGTTACTGGCAAGGTATTTTTAAAGTCGTAAATAAATAAGATGTTTGCATTTGCATACTATTAAGACTCCAAAATTACAATATATATCCTTCGACCTGTGACTTTGTCTCTAACATGATCAAGGAACGCCTCAACCTGTTCAGCTCTACGAGCAAAGAACATCTCATGTTTCGCCATTTTCCCTATTATATTTTGGCCTCCTTACCAATCGGTTGTTTCCATCTCTTCCAAGTCCTTTGTAGCTACTGTGTTCGTGGTTTTCCTATAATCCGCCCCTCACAGTCTGTTTTATTGGTAGTTCCTCACCCAACCTTGCCACATGTCCCAGCTAACTTATTCTTTGCACTCTGATCACAGTTGATGTGATGTAGACTGTTGCTCATGTAGTTAGGTTGGATTGGGTTGGACTGAATTGGGTTGAGTTGGCTTGGGTGCTCCATATATTATTAATAGTTTTCTTTCAAAAAATTCTGCCAAGTAAATTTCTTTCTTATTCATCCCTACCATTGTTGTACAATTTTTTTCGCCAGACTTCTCTGTCATCGTTTCAAAAATGTCCTTAATTTTATCGCATTTATTGGTAATTTTTGCTCCCAAGTAACTGAACTCGACTTTATCAAAACAATACGTGGTCCCCCCGTAGTTATTTTGAGGCTTCCTGTCTGAATGTTTCCTAGTTAATCATTTAAAAAAAACTTTTGCTGCCATTTCAATTGTTTACTGCTTCTACTAAATTGGGTCTTCCTCTCATTAGGATCATCTGCATGTGTCATAACTTATATTAAGTGGTTATAAATCATTCCACTAATTTTCATTCCACTTTGTCACAACATTTTTTGGAACTAGGTATGATCTGTCTTAGTCAGAAGTTACTGATCGTGTATAATTGTATGGTGCTGTGTTGTATTTTCAATCGGAATATTATCGCACATATCACCATTTTCATCTGAGAAATATTAATTTTGTATAATTAGAGATTATATGCCTATCGTTCGCTGGGTTCGATGATTATATCGAGTAACTCCAGTTCCCGATAACAGTTAATGGCGCAAATTTTATCTCACAATATCGCGTTAGATTCAGACTTAAACTACAATATGCATCGATGATCGTTTACGTTTTGAATCTCGTGAATATCTCGTACGCTTCCCATTAAATTTGATTGCATGTAATTCGTAGACAGAAACCAATCATTGCACGTTTTCGTAATACGTTTCTTTTACAACGATACATGTATTACTCGCTCCTTGACTTCTTCATCACACTTTTTAAATTATAATTGAAATGTTGCTTGCTAGCAAACATAATCTTAATTAATTAAAATAAAATTGCTTGGTTTCACTAAATTTTATTGTAACTCTACAACAATTGTTCCCGATAACAGTTAATGGCGCAAATTTTATCTCACAATATCGCGTTAGATTCAGACTTAAACTACAATATGCATCGATGATCGTTTACGTTTTGATTCTCGTGAATATCTCGTACGCTTCCCATTAAATTTGATTGCATGTAATTCGTAGACAGAAACCAATCATTGCACGTTTTCGTTATACGTTTCTTTTACAACGATACATGTATTACTCGCTCATTGACTTCTTCATCACACTTTTTAAATTATAATTGAAATGTTGCTTGCTAGCAAACATAATCTTAATTAATTAAAACAAAATTGCTTGGTTTCACTAAATTTTATTGTAACTCTACAACAATTGTTTCACCACATCGTGGCTTCATCAGGTAGATGAATATAATTTATATTTATATTTATTTTCGTTAATTCGATCATCAAAATTAGCACTAATTCATTAATTTGCAAAATTTTTGAAAATTGAATTTTCGTCTCTTAATCTCTTTAAAGTAGTATGGACCTAGAGATTTTGTGTAGGACTTTAATAGGAAGATATTTTCATAATTAATTTTAAAATATATCTAAAACCTGTTGTTGTTCCCAAGGGGTTACCTTGTGTTAAAACCAAAATCAACGACCAAGGATTTCGAAAATTATACGTTCCAAATTTTATTTTTAATGGGTCGGTGCGCTTCGCTTATTGCTCGAGCGTTCGCATACAGGCCTGTTTTCACGACCCGGTTGGGATTGTTTCGAATTAAAAGTCCCAATTATATAAAATGTTATATGAAATAGCAATTAAAAATAATTGTTGACGTGAGATATTTAGTTCTCGCTGTGCACTTGATTTATTTAATTGGAACAACTTTTACAAACAGTTATTATTTACCAAAAGCAAAGCTAATTGGTTTACCTGATTAATTGATCAAGGACTATATGATTTTATTCGCGTGTGTATTAAAATAAAGTGGTGCATTTGAAATTGCATTATATTACATTTCATTATATAACCTACACTCCCAAAAGCATTCTCAAATACCTAAAATAAAGACATACTTAAAGTTTCATCAAATTATATAAGATTACACGATATAGGAAAATAAATTCGTAAATTAAATTAATCGTGCAATAAATTTACATAAATACATTGAAACTGGGCAGAAGATAAATCATTTCTAAATAATGCTATTTAACTTTTATACAATTACTATTCATTTATATAGTGTTACTGTTAGCTGAAGCAATGGACAAATGTTACTATGCACATTTATTATTGTATATCAATGACATAGTTAGTTAATATTTTAATTTGAACATCACTCGTTCTTGTAAACATTTTAATCAGTCGATTTGTTCCATTAAATTATGTATACATATTGATTCACATAAGTCCGTTGTCGCAGTTGAGGCGCAGTTGATTTCAAGAACACCCATGACAATGACTAAACTCTCACTTCCTACGGTTTACGTCAGCGTACGAAGGCAATGAAGTAACTGAACATTTTCGTCATTCCATTTGTTTCACATTGGAATTTGGACATGTTATGTACGGAGCGTGGTGATCGAACCGATTATGCGATATTTTAAACACGTCTGCTGCAGTAAAAATTGTGAAGCGATCGTATGTGCTTATAAGTTGATCGAAATGGCGATAATGTAAATAAACAATAAGTGTAATTCCTATCGAATGTGTTATCTAAAATTGCAAATCTGGAAATGATTATCAAAAATAAGTTTTAATCCACTTATATAAATATGATTGTTCGGATAAATTTCGTTCAGTGTATTGGTTGTTTCGTTTGTGATTCAGAAATATCTTCAAGTAAATTTGGAGGTAAGTGTGATTTTTAATAAAATTTGGTTTTAGTACTTTTGTTGAATAATCGAACGTACAATTTTCAACTTTAGAATCTGCTGAAGTGAAATAAATTTTTACCTTGATGTTTATAGAAATAAAACATTCATTAGAATTTTTAGAAGTAAATAAATATGATACCTTGTGCCGCTTATGTATTATTTTTATACAAGGCAATGGTTACTAAGTGGTTTGCAAGAGTTGTCTTGAAGTAAAATAGAAATGATTCGTCCTGGCAAGGACACGTATTAATATCTTCCGAATTACCAACCTCCTCAACCCAATATAAACTTGAATGTTCCAAAATTCAAAGACGATCATTACAAAGGTTAACAATTGATGAACACCGTGGTTTTTACAAGTGAATAAAAATCTATATATTTTAAAAATCCTGCCACACTTGCAAACAAAGCTAAATACAAAACAAAGTTAAATATACACTTGCACCTTAGCTAGAAATACTAAGGCATGTAGATTCTACTGAATATGTCAACTTAGTTGCTGAAATACGTATATAGTTTTGTTAAAAATTTAGTTTTTTAAAGTTTTATCAAAATTCCTTTAAAACGCAAGGATGACTGCTACCAATTCCATCAATGAGGATATTGACAGTTTTTTTAACTCGCAATCAATCGTGGTTTTCCGCATAAATTTTGTCATTATTATTTTACTTATGTTTCCTGTACAAAGACGCCCATCGATGCACTGTAGCAGAGTTGTCTCATGTTTTCGATCCAGATCAGCTTCTTAGAAAATTCTCGTTCTGGGTACCTTTTCAAACATTATATGAAACAAAATTGCTCCAGATATCAATTATTGCGGCTACTTAAACGCAAATTTTTTTAAGCTAGAACATGTTGATGGACAGAAATATATATAGGATTCATTTCAATTTCCATAGAAATTCGAACTCCTTAACTTGATATCTGCACGTGTTGTAAAATACAAAAAAAATCCATACGCAATTTGCATAAAATATGCGAATTTGCACTTGAGGTTATCCCACAATATACGCATTTCACTTTCACCCCACATCATGTATAATACATGAAATCGTGAGGAGAAAAAATAAAATTATTTACCGTAACGACTAAAGATTGCTTATGAACTTAAACTTATTAAATACGTGTTAATCATTTAAATTCGTTCATAGTCAGTTTGTTTTAATTTATGTTCCAAATACTGATTTTATTGGTACCGATTTAACCAAATAAATATGATCGATTGGTTATAGATATGTCATGTCAAGTCAAGTGTGCACTTAAGAATTAATATGTACAACATTGATATGCATGTCTAGATATGCCTTTTCAAGTACTAATCAATCTCTCGTGTTTTTTCGAAAATATTTTTCTGGTACTTCATTAATTTATTACATGCGTGTGTGCTGCTGTATTGATTTTTTTTTCAATTACGTTTAGCTTTAATTTCAATTTTAATCTCCTACGACGTTAATGTTTTGATTTGAATTAAATTTTATGGTCAATTAATGTAATGGTAACTGTCTTTTCATTTTCTTATACTTAATGTAAATTTTCAAACTGGCGAGTTCAATGGAAATACCCATTTTGACCTTCCGTGAATCAATTAATCTATTTTGACTGTAGGTACGTTTGCGCGCTCTAACATCTAAACCGTTGAAGGTAAAATCGTGAAATTTTAAACTTAAGTTTGTATATGATATTCAAGAATCCTCCTATTTTTGAAAGCAATCACTGAAACTTGAAAAGAGTTTGTAATAAAAGTTAAATACATTTAATCATGTTTTAATCAATCTCTTCTGAAATAGTACAAGTTGAGTTGTGGTGCTTAAGCCGCCGCATTCACGGTGCGTTACCACGTTCGCGATCGTAACCTTGCCAGTTAAATGGAATTTTTTTCAAGTGTAAGAAACTCCAATGCGTCATATTGCAGATTTTTTAATTTAGGTTTTATTATGATTAACTTGTTTTAATTGCAGTATAACGACGTAAGTCACTTTCGTCATACAAATAACTGTTTGTAGTGTTTTTTTTGTTAATCTAGCCCTTGAGTTAGCTACTTTAATTGCATGACTTTAAGTTTATTCGGATGTTCTGGTATGAAATGCAACGAACTTTGCGAAGCAAATATTAATAGCGCATTCAAGAAGACCTGAATATGCTCGTATATATAAATATTTACACCTGCTAAATGTCATAAGCAGGCCACATTCTGTGTAATCAATCATAATATTAAAAAATAATCTAGTGCGCAAAAACTATCCAGTATTTGATGTTTGCACATCTCGAACCAATCAATTATCCAATGCAAATCATTTTCAATATTAAGAACAAATATCCTCAACGAACGTACTGTCCACAATAAATGGATCAAAGCAATGTTATAAATTTAAAATTAAAAATTTGCGGTGAGTTTACAGTTTAAGTTATCCCATTATGCGTTCGATTACTTAATGTTTATCACATATCTGCTATTCATTTGGTATCGTGACCTACAGGTTTCTCCTCTACTAATAATCTAAATTTGCATATTTATTGTAGTTTTGTGCTAAAGTTTATTGAGAATTATAGAAATCAATGACAAAATTGTCATTAATTATTATGAATTAAAAGTTTATTCACGTTTATTAATATATAACACAATTAATTTTTTTCATAGCGTTAGTTTTTCTCTATTTGCTCAAATAACTATTTAATTGCCCAATTGCCATTGTGCAAACAATTTTTCTGGCCAGTGATTTTTACGCATTACTAGGTTCAATGAATTAATTAATAATTTACGATCACAGAATGGCTGAATTAATGTGGAAAGTTAGCGTATAGGATGCGGTCGTTATTTCCATGTAGCACCGAATTTATGGTTAAATGCTTAATTTGTGAATACCGCCGAAGTGAATTTTCTCTCTAGCATATTAAACTGATGAGTAATCTAATTAGCTGTCGTTATAATAAATATATATCATGCCATCATTTTATTAATGAATATTTGTTTCAGATAAATACTGAATAATTGCAAAATGGTGGCTATTAACACTATTAAGCTGTTCGCAGCAACTTTGGTATTAACAGCATTTTGCCTGGGTGATGTACGAGGCGATTATCAAATTGGTGTTGGAATAGCTGACTGTACTGGACCAGCTGCTGAAGTTATTATGGTGGGTGCTGAGTTTGATTGATTTATTTGGCGAACAATCATTTACCTTGATGTTCTGAAAGATCATTCTCGAGTATATGAATATATATATCCGATATATCAGTATTGGAATTTCAGATGGGATACGCGAAACTTACCCAAAAAGGAGCTGGTCTGCACTTGAGGCAATTTGCAAGAGCGTTCATAATCGATGATGGTTCACAGAGAGTTGCTTACGTTAGCGTCGATGTTGGCATGGTTGGCTATGGAATAAGGGAAGCTGTAAGTAAAGTAGTATTTAAGTATTGATTAGAAATTGGAAATACGTAATTATCTATTTTATTATTTTTTCTACCCGAGTGCGGTGGCTTAATATGCTGAAGATAATTATAAATTGTGTTTTTGGCTTGTCTCTGGGATCATGTCGCAGTTTCTAGAAACTTCAATTTAAGAGACAATCGGGAAAGCCCGCTAGGCTCATGTTAATGTCATAATCACTGTAAACTTTGCTATTCTGAGATTATGACCGTGCAACTTAGTATTACTGGCAATTAAGACACACGTGCATAACATTAATAAACTACAATTACAATTACTATGTAGGTAATAGAAAATTTGGCTGCACGCTATGGTAATACATACACCGTGCAAAACTTGATCATAAGTGGAACACATACACACGGAACACCTGGTGGATTCATGCAGCATTTCATGTTCGACATCATCATTCTCGGCCATGTCAAGCAAACCTTCTTCGCTCTTGTCGATGGTATAACACAAGTGAGTACAATTTGGGATTAGTTAGATGAGAATATCTAATTTTTGTACCACACTAGGCTGTAATCAACGCGCACGAAAATACCGTCACTGGTAAAGTCTTCTTGAATTCTGGAATCCTTCTGGACGCCAACATTAACAGAAGCCCTGCTTCGTATCTTTTGAACCCAGAATCAGAAAGAGCCGAGTGAGTATGATATGAGAAAATATTGTTTGTCTTTGTTTTCAAAAACTGCTTCCTGTAAGAGTTATGGGCATTTTTGACCACCTCCTGCAGAGATATACTTTACATACTTAGCCACATACTATTACAATTTTAAATTTCAGATACGAATATAATGTCGATAAAGAAATGGTCCAACTGAAATTTGTAGCAACGGCCTCGAACGAACCGATCGGTCTCATTAACTGGTTCCCAATCCATCCAGTCTCGATGAACAACTCAAATCTTCTAATAACATCCGATAACGTGGGCTACGCTGCTGTTTTGATGGAGAAATTCCTCAACAACGGCGCTTTCCCGGGCCAAGTACGTGAATTTGAACGCGCATGCCTCGCACGTATTTCACTTGTGTGATTGCAGGGAAAAATTGTTAGCGCTTTCGCGTCGACCAATTTGGGTGACGTATCGCCCAACATCATGGGACCAATTTGTATTAATACGGGTTTACCCTGCGACGAAGTGTCCAGTACGTGTGATGGCGAATCTAAATATTGCATTGCTTCCGGTCCTGGAAAAGACATGTACGAAAGTACGAAAATCATTGCTGAAAGACTTTATGGAAAAGCCCTGGTTAGTTGTTATTTTTTGCGTGGGAGCGAGTGTGTTTTACTTGATTTGTTTTATAGGAACTTTTGTCTGGTGCCAGTGCTAGGGAAATTACAGGGGCTGTGAGAGTTGTTAATCAATTTATCGATGTGCCAACTCAAGAGGTCGATTACACAATGCCTAACGGAACAACTATTAGAGTAAGTACAATAAAGTATTCAACCGTACTGGTTACCACAAAAGACAAAGTATTTCAATCTTTCAGCAAAATGTTAAAAGGAAAATCATAAAACTTTTGGCATCAAGCAAGTACAACTTTATATAGCCACCATACCAGTAAAATATTGGTAATACTTTCACAGTATTTCAAGTTTTTTTTTATAATAATTCCTATTACCATGAAATTCTGTGAATTTTGATCATATCTATAAATTATTTCATTTAAGTACAGCTTTTTTGCCTACCCAGCAATTTCGTGTGCAATGTATAACATATTACGTAGTAAAACATTATTTAATTCAGAAAGAAATATGAACTATATTTAACAAAACAAACTTCTATAATGATAAATGAATTCTATAAATCAAATGTATATTTGATTATTCTATTGCCTTGAATTTTATAATAAGTAACGTATTAATAACAATAATTTTTAATCTTCGTGATAATGACAGCTGATTGATTTGATGTCACCACCACAGGTGACATTTTAAATATTTTCTGAGTATGTTTTCAAACGTTTTTATCTCTTGATTCTGATGAATGATTAAGCAACACCTGTGTCAAAACCTTTTTTGACACACAGATTTTCTTTGTTGAACTATGAGGTCGAAATAAATTCGCAAAGTATTAATGGTCTCATGATGTAATGAACTTTTGCACCCAATGTGGAGACCAGAAACTGATACTATTGATGTATTTTAGAATAGCATTTTGCTGAAGAATTATAATTTCTATCAATATCAGATAAGTAAAAGAATTTTAATTGGTTTAAAATATTTACCAGTGCTGTGTTTTATGAGTTTCTAAAAAGTATTCATTACATTATAGTTAATGGTACCTCAATTAGTTTTTGTTCAAAATCTAACATTTTTAGGTACAATGTTATAATGATACGAGCCAATTATACGGCAACAATAAAATGTTCACTCATCAAGTGTTTTGCTTTCAGGCTCGCGGTTGTAACGCTGCGATGGGTTACAGTTTTGCTGCCGGTACCATCGATGGTCCAGGAGAATTTGATTTCATACAAGGAATGACATCCAACAATGCTTTATGGGATGGAATCAGGGACATCTTAGCTCCGCCCAGCGAAGAGGATATTGCCTGTCAGGCACCGAAACCGATTATCCTGGCCACTGGACAAGTACGTATTAAACTTTAATTTTGCATTAAAATTACTATAATACAAAAATATTGTAGTAATTATAATTTTAAAGGTTAATAATTATAATAAATTACCATGTTTATGCAACTCATAAAATGTACATACATTCTCCATATATATAGCCATTGACCTAAGTTCTAAAATTAATCTCACATAAAGTTTTAATGACTCTCGATTTGTTTGAACCTTGAACGATTGGAATGTCTATCATTGTTTATTGACCATGAAGGAACGAAATAACTTTGGTCATTAATTATAAATATAGATTTTCTTTACGGTTGTTTTGGAGGAACAATAATTTTTATGATGATTTAATTGTTGGGCAATTACCAATTTTAGACGATATATTATTGATGTATCACAATTAGGTTAACTTCTTTAAATGTCAGCTGCTCACGTGGTATACCTGCTAGATACTAAAGAAATTGTGACGGCCGAACGTGGGGCCAATCACAAATCACCCAGTTAACGAAAAACGATTTCAAATAGTAGTACGAACAAGGAGCCCGATTGATCAAAAAGATAACTCCACAAACTTAACTAGAAAATATGCGAAAGTTACAATGAAGTACAGAAAGAAATATTAACTCAATTGTTAGTTGAGACAAAAAAAGATAGCGGCACTGAAAACGTTTGAAAACTAATATGAAAAGTAAGAGTGAAAAATTGGACTGCATTTTAGACATGGAAGCAGAATCAGGAAATAATTTACAATGAATAAAAGGAATATGACATTGTCACAAACGACCTCTCCAAACTGTGATTAGTATGATCACGGAGAAAGATAATTTTATGGGCCACTGAATGATTGTCAGGTTGGTCAACACCCACCATTTTAAAAATAAAATAGGGAACAAAATACATATATGCTAATATCTAAAAATATATTAGGTACACGGGACCTAAATTAGTGTACTACCAGTTCTAGTCTAAATTTAAAAATTGCCAATCGAGATAAAGCCAATTCTATAGCAGGATATTTAAAGCCACCGGGACAATACCATTATTAGTTGGATAAATTCATACTTCCTTCAACACCTCCTGCCATCCTTGTTAATCTTCCTCACTTGCAACTCAACTTCTTACATTCTCGTCCACATGTTCTTCTTTATTACGTCGCTATTAGGTCACTCACCCCTCCTATCTTGAACCACTCATAATCTCTCTTCATGTTCATTGTGTTAGGACACAATGAACAAATTTTCGCTGATTATGAAAATACTGAATATACTCGACGAAATTATTACCTTGTTAGTCAAGTCTAGAAAAAGCACTTTAAAGCAACAACAGAAAGTGCAAGTTAGATATGCAGATAAGATGACCCAACATATCCACATCCATAACAGTTTGGTCAAAAATGGGATGGTATTCAAATATATAACGATTTACGATTAAGTAATGGGAAAGATAATATCATTCTGCGCACCATCGGTGTAGAAAAAGAAAACCAATCAAAATAGCGATTTCCACAGCAAGTCTTTGCCCCAATCTAATTTGAGTGGATACCAAAAAGGCAATTAAAGGTATCTAAAAAATGGAATCAATCTTAACCCAACAAACATAGGGGAACGTCCAGCCCTAACAAAAATCACGCAGATTATATTTTGGTGCTAATAGTAAATTTAAAAAAATCAACAAGGAATATTCTGGAAGTTTGGAAAAACTACACGGAACCAAAAAGTCTACGGAATCGATATTCAGTCATATGTGCGATGCCAGAGTTTACTTTCACTCAAATTTGTTATTCCATGCAAATAGAACGTCGAAATTTCCATTTTAGTAAGACTAGGAACCCCGTGTGAGAAGTAAACATCTATCATAATATACGGATGAGCATCTCCGTGGATATAATGCATTATACCTTTAATTATTGGTGCACGTCGTCAATTAAAATAATTTTCTGTGTCAAATTTGTTAAAGATACAGGCAACTTTATTTCTTTGTTTTTGCTTCATTTAAACACCACATTATAAAAGCAATTTATATTTATTGCGCGAACGAATTTTAATTATTTTTGCCCTATGAACCATACAATATCTGCATCGAATATACAACCGACGTCTTTTGAAAACCTATTACATGATAGAGGCGAAGTTCGATGAACGGGGATCATGGCAATCGAACTGCATCGTCGTAAATGTTGTTTATTAACTCCGCGGAAATCCTTACCGACACATTACTGCTAAAGTTAGCACGGATATAAATCCCATTGTATATTATACCGCGCGTTTAACTGTGATAAATATTTCAGCATAAATAAAGTTTTCCTCGCTAAAAGTAATTACGACGATGAATGGCACGACGACCATCTCGCACACACAAAAAGTTCCGCCGTAAATTAGAAAATATTCCACCACGTACCACAAATTATGTCAATTTAATCTTATCTTAATTGGACTAAATTAAGAATTAGCGGTAAAATCTATTGATATTTTAAATGGGCTGTTTTATGAAAATCGTTTTCTTGAAATGAGATTTTCGTTTTGCTTTTGATACTCTCTCGCAATTTTTTTAAAAACTAATAACCTTAACAGTAAACTTGTGTGATTCGCATAATTTTTGAGAAAGGAACGAAATATTTAAATCATTTAAAAGTCGTATTGATATATTTAATGTGCGAGTTATTTTGCTATATTTCTATAAGACATCTTGTGACAAAACGCTGCATTTCAGATGATCGAACCATACGAATGGCAACCGAGAATCGTCGCGACACAACTCGCCATGATTGGCAACGTAGCTCTTGCAGCAGTACCCGGAGAATTCACCACAATGTCTGGAAGGAGATTGAAGAAAGTCGTTAAGGAAGCCATGGTTAGCAACGGAGGATCCGCTGACTCTACAGTCATCATAGCAGGTCTCAGCAATCACTACACCAACTACATTGCTACATTTGAAGAATATCAAGTAAGTGAAACGTCGTCGTACTATTGAAATGTTTGAATCGGACTGATCTGGTTTGAATTACAACTGAGTTGTAATGATCTGTAAAGATTTACGTGCCCTCTCATCGCAACACATATTTTATATATGAATGACATATCTTTCTTTCCCATCACAGATCATACCAGTTTTATTATAGACTTTACCTTCCAATTTATTATTATTTTTATTATTGATTGCTTTGGTTCACTACATTCGTCTTGATGAATGGGTGATATTCAACATTTTCATTTAATATGGAAGATGAGAATTGCACATATTTTCGACAAAGGATCACAATCAATCATGATAGTAATTTCCTTTTGAAACATGATCCCGTACGTAGTCATAACTACATTTTTGTTAATTTTCAGCTTCAACGTTACGAGGGTGCGTCAACTGTATATGGACCACATACTTTAGCAGTATATTTGGCACAATTCAAAAAACTCACAACTGCTTTGATGACTGTAAGTGAAAATATCAGCCGATCTGTTCGAAACTTTTAGAATCTTATTTGTAGGGAGCATCAGTGGAGGAAGGACCTACACCCCCACTTTTCAACCAGGATAAATTAATTTCTTTAGTCGCGCCAGTTATCCTCGATATGCCTGACCTCGACAACACATTCGGTACATGCGTAAGACAACCGGCCTTAACCGTTTCTGCGGGACAGACTGCCACTGCCGTTTTCGTAAGTTTTGGGTCATATAATATTTAACAAATGCTTGAAACCATAAGCAAATAGGTTATGGACGTTTTAGTAATAATATATGGAAACGTCAGATACATGTATAAACTTATAATTACAATGCAGACAACATAGATAATATAAATTAAAAAATATTTCATACTACCTATATAATAATGCGTTGGCGAACTGTATCAAATACGTATACAGCAGTCGTACAAACTAAAAATAATGAAATAATTCCTTTGTAAGTTGAGAAAAGTACATATTAATAATGATGATATTACAATTCTTTCGAAAACACAAGAACGTAAACAAAATAATCAAAACAAAGTGTCTGCTCCAAGCATTTCATAAAGAGATTTATTTATTCAGAAAATTTTACATCACGCTAATCTTCTTTGATGTTTTAATGAAAACTGTAACTCGCTCTTGATATTCAATCATACTGCATACGGTTATTACACCTAATACATTAATCTGGAAAGCCTTCGAAGCTATTTGCTCCTAATAGACATATGCGCCGGAATTTCTATTTAACAACGAATAAGCTTTGTGTATGCGATCAATGGATGTAGATTCAGATAGTTTGAATAATAGTTTAGATATTTGTTTTAATTTCCTTGCTTTGTACTTGCTCTTAATCTTAAACAATAAATTTGCATTGAACGTTTTCATAGTTATGTAAATTTCCAGCAACCTAGCGCAGTCGCAATGACAAAGAACTCCTCAAATAAAAGTCATTTAAAATTTCAATATCTTTAACTTTTATTCAAATATTTTTTGGATCACACGTACCGTTTTCGAGATATGCAGAATATGACAATGGTAAACCATAACTTGCGCTACAACAGGACATTTCCTCGCTATATACAAGTTTTATGTTTCATAATATTAACTTTAATAGTTTAGGCGCACACAAACTTCATTTCGAAAATAGTCAAAATAGTCATAGCGAAGGTCGAAACGTGTATTTATGTTAAAATCTCGAGTTCGAAAATTTTCAGGGTACTTCCTTATATACAAAATGAAAAACTAGTTTCTTTCAAAAATTTCTTGTTTGCTCTAATTCAATTTTTTTAAAATTAACTAAAATTTTGTGATTATCAATGTTTAGGTGTCTGGACATCCTCGTAACAATCTTATGCAAGGGAAGACATTCTTGACGGTAGAAAGATTGGACGGCACTAATTGGACAGTCGTTGCTACAGATGCCTTCTGGGAAACTAGGTGAGTTAATACTTTATAAGTCATGTGCTGAAGATCCATGTAGTAATATTAGATTAATCCAGCTATTGTGCGAAGCCAGAAGTATTAAAGTTTTTGATGTTGTGGTAATAAAGTATACCATAAAGATATACGCGCCACTTGCACATTCGAATCAAACTACTTTCGACTTTGGTAGGAATGTAAGCCGTATCCTAGACATGGATACTCGTTGCTGTATTTTGTTAATTACATTTTTTATTTACTGCTTCTAATTATGCTTCCCAAAACAAAGATGAAGAGTTTAGTAGGAGAGGATCACCTTACCTCAGGCCATTTCCCACCACAAATTCTGTTGATTTTTGGCCACTTCAAACCACTGTTTTATTCAGCGTTATAGTTGTTAGTCTTATAAGTTTCCGGACATTTCTAAGCTTCTCATTGCATTGTTGTCTATTTACTCTATCATAGGCTTGTTTGAAATCCCTGAGTAGCATCTTCATAGCTATATATGAAGATGGCAACTTAGTTGCTGAAATACGTATATAGATTTCATAGATTGAAGTGTGGTAGGGTTCATTAAATTTGTTTTTAATTATAAATTATTTTCATATTTGAAGACCACAGTCTACGTCACTTTATTATTGTTTTTGTTTCTTGGTCGAATGCTTGTATTTCCTTAATATGAAATTTTCCAATGGTTGTGAGTGTATTTCATTGTACAATTTTTTTCTTGCTATAGATATATCTTCTTGGATTGTTTTTTAAGTTCTTATATCTTTCTTTCTGTTCCCTATTTGGTTGTTATTCAGTAATTCATATTTTCTTTTCCTCATCTGATCTCTACATACTCCTCATCGAACGCATGTTTCCTGTTTGCTTCTTTTTTTCTGGGATCGTCATTTCAGCAGTATCTTTAATGAATTCTTTTGTTTTCCCCACATCTCCTCAACCTGTGTGGTTTGGCAGCATTTTTCCAGTTGTTTTGCAATCTCCGTCGTATTCTCGTTTATCATTCTCATTCTGCAATCTTTCCACATCATATAGTATTTTTGTGTTTCTTTTGCTCACTTGTGCAGTTTATGTTTACTAAGAAATGTTCGGATCATGTGTCTGCTCCTCTCATACTTTTCACGTTAATAATTAAGTTGATAATTATTATAGTTGTTTTTAAAATATGTCCTTGCAGGCATTGATTATACTGAAACCTATAACACACAACCTTTCTGATACTGATTTGAAAACGATCACTTTATCTTTTAATTTTTTGTATGATGAAGCCCATTTTTAGCCTTCTGTCTTTTCCATCATCTTTTAATTGCCCTTAATAATTGTTTAAGACTCCTTGGCGCAAAATTACCCATTAAATTTCAGATGCACATAAAAATATTTCCTCCCGTACACCTTTGTATTGTTTGTTCTTCTAACATTTGTACCCTTGCAATGAGTTGTTCCCTCGCCACCTCCCATGGCTGTTCCTTTTCTCTTATTTCGGATCTCAATATTTCTCATTATCTCCCGCATTCCTTATCAAATCCGTTTTCCATCCCTCCAGCGCCTCCACAATTTGCTTCATTTAATCTTTTTGTCCTCCCTTGGTAGTTCTTATATACCTCTATATATTATCTTTATACCCACCTCAATAGTTCAGAGGCGTTCAACTTCTGTGTCCCTGTAACAAATTCTCCCTCTGCATATATCCACTACTTCTCATTACATTCGCGGAGTTAGGAGGGATACCATATTTCGCCTTGAAAGGGCAATTGTAAATCATTTTTGGAATGTGAATAAAAAAGGAAATGGGAAACACTTGTTACTTTGCTCAGTTAAGCTCTTATACATTTTTTTAAATTAATGGAGATATTGTACAATAACGTTTAGAGTACCGAATACATATAGTTTTTTCTATGACCATGGGGGTTGATGGCAGCAAACTAATAACAGATAAATGTAAATAAATAAAATCAATGTGCAAGAAATATTACCGTTTAATTTATTTAATACGAAAAGTCATTAACTTGAAACTGTTATACACAACACAAAATTTAAATAAAGAGTTTCGTTTGTCAAATTGGGGACATTTTATCGACGGAAATGAGCCGATCTCATCAAAGGAACAATCAAATTACACCTTCCTGTTCCTTTTTGACGGTTACGATCGATTTTGTGTTTATGTTTCAATTTACACTTTTTTATTACTTCGCAAGTATTTGCGTTGAAACGAAATATAGCTTCTATACCAACTTGCATGGTGAAGTTCTGTCTCGCGTTTTACTACTTTCCCATTCTGTATAAATTGAGCCCTTTTATTAGTTGCAACAATTTTTTTCACGAACATTTATTTCAATTTGAACCAGAAACGCGAACGACGAGAATGCAGAAACTGTGGGATATTTTATTTTATGGTGTCGCCTTTGAACGTGACAGACTTATTTGTGCAAGTCTGGAGGAACGAAGAATTTCAATTATAATAAAAGGGATAGAGGGATTCAATTACATTTTTTATGCATAAAAAAATAATTAATTTTAAGTAGCACTACTTAAAAAGGAATGTCTTATTTGCGAGAGGCATAATGAGATAGATGTTATCATTTTACGAAATCGTTTTCAATTAGATTTTTGAAAACCAATATTAATTGGCATTGTGTTTAATTGCTGAAACTTTATATTGTGTGTATCAAGGTTTTAACCGAAATGACATAATTTTAACTGGTAAGAGAACTCATTAAGTACAACGAAATTTTATTAAATTTTTGGGTTTTCGTCCATGTTGGTCCAATAAAAGTTCTTATCGTATCCAATATAATTATAAATACGTTGTAGAAAAACAACACTTTTTATTCAATTACCTGACAACAAACAAGCGTTTACGTGTCTATACGATTTATGCCTTTTTATAAATAATACTCTAAGTTATCAGAAACATTGTCCATAAGTGCATTTTTATTTTTTTAATTAACTATTTTTAAAATAAACTTTACTCCTTCGCATTTTACATTATATCAACAAATGCTCACAGATCCACTTTCTATTGACGCGAATAGGGCATTAGGTTATTCCCCACATTATTTAATATTAAATATTAATATTATTTTCATGCAACCAGCTAAGCGTAAGTAGCTTTCTTGCACTCTGAGTGTGTGCATATCATGCAACTCAATTATTGCACATGGGTAAAAAATATAATGTTACTATGACGATAATAGTTCATTATTTAATGGGCGGTAATGATAGGCATTACTCAAGAGGGTGATGTTTGTTATACCAACGAAAACGAGCGTCGTAAATCATCCGAGTCAGCAAGAATATCTTTGGCTACCCACACATAATGCGACTTTAAACGACTTAGATATTCGTTCGTTTTCACCATCAACACTTAATCAATATATCCAACATATATGTGTTATAATAAATTGATTCAGTATTGACTGTTATTTTCACTAACGTTGAAATTACTTTCTTTTGACGCAATTCATTGTGTTTTAATTAATAGCGAACTAAGATTGAATTTATAGGAAATATTTTATATATTACTTATATTAAGTATATAGTGCATTTCTAATTTTTTCTTCATTTCTTATATCATCTTCCTTCGATGTTGAATAATATTTCTACAATATAATGTTTTTAGTCCTTTACTTATTTATATACCTTCTTCCCTAAAAATACCGTTCATACTTTCTCATTTACAACCCGGACATTTCGTATATCGAGTACTTATCTTCCACTTCGAGTTTCGCGATACACATCCGGTAAATTATTCGCTTTTTCCGTTGTTGAAAAAGTTCCAGTGAAAGCACCTATCTGTACAACAGGGATAATTAATTTAACGTTTAAATACCAACTCATTTAGAAAATAAAGGCGAAGTGGACGTGATATATTTTCCTGACTAAATTAACAATAAGTGGGAATGACCTATTGAAATGTTTGCGTGAAGCAAATTAACTTCAAAAAAAATACGTGCCAGTTAAAGAATACCGAAATTGGATCCTGACAGGCAGAGCTCGTCATCTAGATGTGAAAATGGTAATGATGTGCTAGTAAACCGCATTGGAAGTTTATAAATTTATAAACGTTGATGAAAACAATCACAGAACATATAATGAATTGAAAATTCGCTTGCACTGTTCCCTCGCAATTGATTAATGCTCGAATTAAACCTATTTGTATGTTACACATTAAATAATGTTTTCAAATATATGCTGTTGAACAATTGAAATCGTGCTAAAACACTTCCAATATTAAAATATATAATAAAATTGCAATATCGTTCCAAAAACGTGTCATTTCGCCAGAAACAAATTTGCAATAGATGTGAAGAACTTTGGTAACTGAAGTTATTATACAAAACATACCTTGCCAACGGTAAACTATTACGTCCTTTTTAAGGGATTAGAATATCCGGTTATTATTCACCACAGGTTTCTGTGCTATCAAATAGTTTTGGTTATTTATGGTGGAAATAAATCGTCCCCTATTATTCGTTGACAGAGTGCTTATTTGTGTGTATGAATTAGAATATTTATGGGATAAATATCCGCTCTGAACTTTGAAAACGCGTATTCATTACGCTCGTAATCTGATAAATCCAAATGGAAAAATTGGTCCAACTACACGAGAAAATTAAGTGAATAAATACATGGAGTATGCAAGTATTTCGTGATTTTCTGTTGAATGCTCCAGAAGAAAGTCACTGTATATTCAATTGAAATCCGAATTAATCTTCGCATACATTAAATTTCAAGTATTTCACTATTACGCAGTTCTCGTTGAAATAAGGAGATTTAGTTCACATGCATCTTGCATGAGGTGTAATACGTAAAATGCTTTCATGCGCTTGTGATATATTGAATCCATTTTTAACTTTCAGATTTAAATGGGCTCGCACGTACCTGGCAGCCAGTGAAGTTACTATCGAATGGGACGTTGATGCCAGCGTTGCACCTGGAACGTATCGCATACGTCATTTCGGATATTCCAAATCGCTGTTCGGTGGCACCAAGGCATACGTGGGTACATCGAGAGATTTCAATGTCGTTTAAAAGATACTTAACGTCCTTCAACTATGCATTTGTTATTGTTATTGCGTCGTTAATATAATAAATAAATTGTTATTCGACCGTCTTTTAATTTCGTGAGTGACCAGTTTTGGGTTCGTGTGATGACATATCGCAAGAAATCTTCCAAAAAGGCATGCGGTTTACATAAACATATTAAATTTTACATTAGAATGTTAACGATTTGAGACTGATTTAAAATTATAGTTATAAATACAGTTTATGATATCTGCGTCAATCAATCAGTCTCGGTCCCGATTATTGCCTCCTTAAAAAAACACACGTTCGGTAAACATCAATTAGGAATAGCTCATTTAATGAATTATTAACACTGGGTTATTTTTCGAGGCCTGGGATGTTTGCAGTGTAGACTACGGGCGGTCGGTTTGCTTGAGAGGGTTACGTCAAGATGATAAAGTAAATTTTGGAACTACGAAAATAACTACAATAAAATAAAATTCATTGACCACAAAACCATTAGCTATATTTGCTAATCATTTAAAAATTATATTTCAAAAATATAATAAGTTTCAAAAATATTAAGTCATAATAAATTTAAATCGTGAGCTTATCTTGTAATTGTGCGTGTAATTGGGGCATCAAACTACATCATATTTTTAAATTGAAGTCATCGATTGCTGCAAAATACTGTTGTACCTGAAGAAGTAATATAAAAAAGCAATAGTAGGTTATTGTTAAAAACTGGGTGTGGAACAAAGTTGAGAAGATTGACGAGATACGAAGTAAATTAATCAAGTGTGCTGAATAATGTATTATTTATATATTTTATGGTGCATGGAGGGAAGAATAAAGCTGGTTAGAAAGCATCCAGCTATGGGAGCTTAAAATGGCATAGAGCTTAAAGCGGCAAAGAAAGCTGAAAATGGGGTAGGACAAAAGGACGATGCGTGACCCAGCGGTAGAATAAAATTTTACCAGAAGCCAGAGAAGTTGACAGAGGAGGCAGAGAGGTAGAGAAAAGGCAGAATAAACCCGCAGTATTGGTGATGGAAACATAGTGGGCTGCTGCATATCGGAGAAATATAATGAGAAATAAGAGGAATTATATACATTTGAAGAATTATCATATTTATTCATATTATGAATAAATGAATAAAATAAGTAACAGAATGGAAAGAAAGGTAAATTAGACAATAGAGGAAGCATATAGACACATCTATCGTCCCGTTTGTATGTAAACATATGACATTAATAGTTGATCCTCTTCCTCAAATGCTTTCCTGAGTATTGGTATTTTTATTATGATGTTCATCAAAAGTTCTAGATTAGGACAGGATAATCCTAACCAATGTCACAACATAGTTTTATATGAAGTTTAAACTTGATGAAAACAGTCCACTTATGATTATGATTATGTTGATGTTCAAATAAGCCAAGGAATTTGTATCCCCCCCCCTATAATTAAATTATTTCATATTTACATCATCAGTGATTGTTGGGGACAAAAGTTTTGAAAATGAAAACTCTAGTAAACTGTTGTTACTGGAAGGTAAGTCGATGAAGGAAAATAGGTAAAAGAAAAGAGATATGATATTATTTACATGATAGGGAGAGGGACAGTTTTATCGGTGTGTGATGGACTTGGATTGGATAGAATTGTGAAAGTAAACCAGTTAGAAAATATGATATTGCAAGGCTTGTCGTTAAGGGTCAAAATGTGATGAGATTGCTTAGGAAAAAAATTAAAATATATACAGACTCGAAGAATTGCGGTTATAAGTATGAGTGAGGTTGGATGAAACTTGATAAAGCAAAAAGGAGGAAAGAACAGGTTTTGGTAGCATGTTTGGGAGAATCAATATGCGGCAGAGTGGATGCGCGAAGTACCGTACCGGTAAACAAGTGAGGAAATAAAATTCAAGGCAAGACGACGAAAAAGTTAAATGCATACGTTAAACTTGGTAGCCGATAGAATTTCGCTATAAAATTTAATCATACTTATTAGATCTGGCATTTAAGATTTGTAAAAACATTTAAACTGTGCATCCAATCCAGTTTGGGTAATGAACAACGAATGTTTATCTCGACCTTTTCTTTAAAACTGAAATAGACGCTTTGAACACAATTCCACGAAATCTATCAACAAGGGGTCGAACGATAGAATCAGAAATGGACCGTGTGAGATTCTCATAAAGAATTCATACAAACGCTTCTTCACAAACATATACGAGTACGTACATACAACATTCGAAGTACACAACTTTTTGGATATACGAAAGGAGCATTTCGGCCAATCTTGGATGCAAAAAGTAATTGCCTAAAGTTGGAATAATTTTCTAGACGTATGTATCCTATTAAAATAACTATTAATATAATTGCATATTCAAAATCGAAAAAAGACTACGAAAACGTCGCAAATATCGTCGACTGGCGACATGAATCGGCATTCAACAATTCTATCGTGGACGGTTAGGTAATTTAAAATGTATTGGAATAAGATTTAATAAATATTTCTACCATGAATTGTTATTTTAAATTTAACTAATTTAACACTTTTTAATGATTGCTCAGTAGAATGATTAAAACGTGTTAAATTAGTTTTTCCTTGCACATTTGCAAACTCGCAACCCTACTTAATTTTTTGAATATATGCAAAGAAACGCATTTCAGCGCCAAAGTTTGTTTTGTGCAATCGCACTCCCTTATATTTTACATCTGCTAATTTAAATGCAAGCAGAAAGTTTTGTTATTTGTGTGTAACACTTGCGAATAATTTCGTAAGCTCGTGTAAAATACTTTGGCCGTTTATTTCAATAAAATAAATCACTGCACATTCAGATTTCTATTGTGTTTGGAGCAGCTTAATAGCTTAAGTATGTATAAAATAAAATAGGTGCACAATGTATTTAATAAATATGTATTAGTGGTAAAGAATTAAAAGAACAAAGTTCTTTTTACGAAGTTCCTGCGACGAACGCCTGAAACACTGCCTCAGTGTAACAACGAAACTATTATAGTTATTTATAGTTATTGGTGTTATAAAAATTACGACAAGCAACTCGCACCTCTTAAGAAAATGCCACAATATGTGGGAGATTTAAGTGTAAAATAAATTTTAGACTGCGAACAGCGAAAGCACTCTTAAAAAGTTTAGCTTATAAGTATCTCTTGTATACTGCGAACGTTTCGAATGTATTTCCATTGTACGACAGAAAATCCCGGTAAATCTGTTTTCTAAGTTATGTATATAAAACCGCGTTTACACAATATAACCACATGGACGTATTGCGAAAAAAAAAATGATTCGTGTCTCAGCCCTTCCCCATAATGTCTTCAAGAATCTACAAATAATAAAAAATGCCTTTTTGCAATTACAAACAACATTTTCAGCGAGCAATTATAAAAAATTCAATTTTTTTATTATGTTTTTCAGAATTTTCTGGTTATTTAGCCAACAATTCACATTGAAAATTCATTTTGAATGTTAAACTCTGGGAACATTAATTACAACAATGGTTTCAAGCAGTTCTGACGAAATAATGTAGTTATTTTTTTTGACGTGTGATGATTTATACAGATAATTTCAATTAGACTTCCTTTTAATGTTTTAACACTTTCACCGCATTTCTATCATTCGAAATTAGTACAAGAATTACTGCATGTTCCAATTATTAATTGCTGTTCTATTGTGGCTCAAGTAATTATTATTTTTGGAATAGAATTATCGAGAACAATACTGCTCCACTGGCGTACATCGTGTTTTTCCAAAAATATTGTTGAGTTAAGTTTGGGTAGGCCTGAGTTGATTACAAAGTCTGTTTAGCCACTTCCTATGGACGTACATTATGAAGATTATTATATATAATAGTAATGACTTATTAGGCCAGACAAATGGCTGGTACAGCAATTGAAAGTGGCGAAACCTTACCGCCTGTAGCCAGAAGGGAGTTCTAGAACTGAACCCCAGAGAAGACCCAAGTTGCTGGTGGGTCGGTGATAACCATAATCTGCGCCCATCCGGAAGAGCTAACACCCCAATAATGTAAAGTATCGTGTTCCTGAAACAAAGCATGATAAGGCTGCGGTTGGGAGCAACCATGGAGGTCTGCTCCTGTTACAACTTAAGTGAACCTGGTAAGAAAAGGCTTAATTGCTGAAAGAGATACATCTGGAACTTGGGCATTGTACATACCAGCACTTAAGTGGCCAAGTAGTGGCATCGAAAACGAGAGGATTTAAACAACAGACTCAAACAGTAATGAGGACTAACAACCACTGAATATGACAAATTCTCCCAGTAGAGATGTGAAACTGAATCAAAAATTTTATACTCCAAGGGGCAATCCAGCAATTGGATACGAAATGAGTCTGAATACTTACCAGAGGACAATGATCTGTGGGCAATTAATTGCAGAATATACAAAGAATACACAAAATGTTCCCCTGCCGCCCCTTCAACCCCAACGCCTCCAGTGTTGCAAAATCGAACGCTACGTTGCCAGTTTCATTACTTAATTCACACTCCTCGTATATGATACTTTTATGGACAATATTTTATAAATGGTTTCATCCAATGGTATTCGAAGGGGGAATGTAAATGATTTAATATTATTACTTACTTTGCTTTTATTCATCGCCAACGTGAGATTTCCAATCCTTAGTCGAACTGGATTTTCCAGAAAATTTAATAGTCACGTACTCCGATTATGGATCACGTACCGATGCGCGATGAGTACATAGACTGATGTTAGTTACACAGTTTATGCGTTACTAATAGACATGGTTGGTTTAATAATATTTATAGATGACCCATCCCCTGAAATCATCGATGCCTACGCGATCTCTTCTGTATTCATATTTTTTTTTCATTCTTTAACGTATTAAAAAAAAGTTTTGGTGCAGTTAATTGTTCCAACTATAATAGTTTTATTTAATTTGGTAGTACAGAAAACAATTCAGTGAAGCTTTAACTATAATTATAACTAAAACTATATCTAAAGGGCTATGGGTTTTAATGGTACGCAATTTAGTGTGAATGCCTCTCATCAGCCTTCGGACGGTAATGTTTTGGTAGATTGTCGTAGTTCTTCTTCATTTTTGGGCTTCTCACCCACCGTCGTAATATATTCTACCGAGTAAAGTCCAAAACTTTTCCACAGGATGTACTTGTGGAACATTCGGGGAGTTATCCCCTTTAGGTACACATATGATATTTGCCTTAACCAACCATGAGTTCTTCTCGCATGCCACACGATGCTAGATCCAGCCAGAACATAATATCATCATTAACATGATGCGTTTGAATAAAATTCACTAATTTGGGGAGGCATCTTCGATTATAAATGCCTGCATTTGCAGCTTTGCCCCCGACTCGCCCAACATAAGGTCTTGAAAAACCAGCTTCCGAAATGGCGCACCACGCTAGTACCTTGTCCTTAAATTTCGTTTTTTTCTTATACCTTACGTTCTATAAATGACGACAATGTCACATTTACCTTTCCGCAATTCTAACTTGTTGGACATTTTGTGAACAAAAATGTATTGCCAAGTGCAGGAGAAACTTGACAGATTTTCAATATCGAATGGTAAGGTTCACAAAACTTTTGTTACATAGGTCAGTGTACCATTGCATTGATCTGTGACGATTGAGTAACCATTCAGTTGAATACACTTCAGTATGTAAAAAATTAAACATTTTATTGTTGTATAACTACTGCAATCTTTCTTAAACAGACTTAAAGCAAACGACTTATTGCGAAAAGATTATTTTTAGTTTGTAGATCATAGTTTATGGAAGCTCTAATTCAAAATGTAACATTTTGTGAATCACTATGTGGGATGGAGTAGGAACGTCATGTACCAGTGACATATTCACTGGGTCTTGGTTGCTGATGTTGAAAAATATCTTCGTGGACGTGTTACGAGTATCATAGGATAAAACAGAAAAGGTAGTCCATGGTAGTCCGTGGCGTTCAAAAAAAGAAACAGCTCTCTCCTCGGAGAGAGTAGTGTAAAAAATGCGAAATATAGTTGAAATAGATTTTTAACGAAAATTAAACATACGTGAAGTTACAAATGGGAAAAATGTGAAGGCCCAACTTGTGGAAGGGTAAAAAATCGTCAATTAGTACAGCGTTGAGAAATTCAATTCTATGCATTCCCGGAACATCATTTTTACTTCGGTATGTTCAAAAATAGACAGCTCAATGTAATTAGTGCTATTAGGTGAAGTTCTCATGAATTAATTGAAACGTATTGTTTTGAATAAACTATACTTTGTTTCAAACAAATTTAAAACACTATACTATGCGGCAGCTCTTGTACCATAGCAATTGCAATAATAAATAGCCGCCAATACACAAGAGCAAATAAGGAGACAGGATTAAGCATTGCATGTTCCCTATTGCCGATTACTTCTTTTTCTGTTGTGAGACTACTGTATTATGCAATTTAATTTTTACACGAGAGTAACCTGATATTTGCAGCAAGAAATAGAACATCATGTTGCTCCAATATGGCTGGTACAGTTTCAGGCAGGATTAAAGCGAATGAGAATTTTTTGTGGAAAGTACTGCATATTGTAATCATGCTTCTAATTTTAAAGCACTGTAAAGTGCTGATTTTGCTCCCGAAATCGATATCGGAGGCGCCTACGATAATGCCTCACTTAAATTCATAATAAGACTGAACTATGAAATCTTAAAACGCCGTTAAATTTAACGTTAATCGAACCTGAGCCGGAAACGCTTAAACGTGTGTATCTATAGGTAATGCAAGAATAAACGTCCTCCAATAAGGTAGGTCAAAATATAATATTAGTATGTAGCATGTATAGAATGCGGCAAAATAAAGTCGATTTCGCAGCAACAGCTCTATTTGTTGGGTATATTAAGCAATGTTAAACATGTGAGTGATTATATTGAAATCATTGAATTGATAGACTGCGTTTAATTAGTTTTGCGAATTATACTCTAACAAATTAACACCGATTGTCTATGAAGCAAAATCGATTCGTTCCAATGATTTATGCACTTCCACGAGCTATTCTTTATTTTAAGAGCAGACGTTTGTAAATTACGTCGATTATTTTCCTACTGAAAATCTTAATGAATTAGATTATCTTCGAAACTAAATTACATTGAGTTTGCATTCGCTCTTTAGATTTTTGCGCTTAATTGCACATGCACGAGTGGCTCCTACTATCAATTGATTCATAAAATTTAATTAACTTTTATCTCGTGTAAAGTAAGAAACGTCCTCTACATTACCTGAATATCATGCATTAAAGTTCGTTGTATTTTCGCAGACTCTCTATTTTGGGTTGCCCGACTTTTATCGGCTATAAACTTTTCATCATTAACCTTTGCCTTTTATTGTGGTCTATTCGCCATTTTTCGGTTTTTATTATATACTTACCTGTAACGTAAAAAAAATGCTGAAACGACCTAGACGATATTTGTTTTAGGTGCATTTTATAGATTTTTCGCTAATTAGAGTTAATGCTAACGTTAGTTTGTTGAATAAAATCTAATTTATATCGCTTCTGTAACGTAAGTTCATTAACTTGGGTATGTTTTTGAAAATATTAATTTTAATTATAAGCTTATTATAACAGGGCAAGTTGCAAAGCTTGTTCTTTCGTAGATTCTATTTCTGTTTTCTTTGCGCAAACGTAATCACCTATTAAGGGGGGATCCTGCTTAAGGAGGCCTTAAAATAGCGTTTTTGGGGGAATTTTTTTAGGACAGAAAAAAATTTGCAAGTCTAGTGAATTTTTTAGAGCATCTTCGTGCATATTTGAGCATTAAAAAAAATATTTCGAGAGAAAAATATTTAAACGGAACCGATTTTTATGCACATTTGTGCAACACCTTTCAATTGCAATTTACAATCGGTGGGAAAGATGTAGCCCGTAATTTTTGTCTGAAACAAAAAAAACCAAAGAAAATGGTAATTCTCATATATTTTCTTCTATGTGAACTAAAAAAAACCCAAAATTTTGAAATTCAAGATTTTTCTCAGATTTGAAAATAAATGTGCTCTTTGCAGGAAGAGAAAATCATTTCAACTTGCTAAAAAAGTCGTTTAGAATTTTTTTTCATTAATCTTTTTAGTTCAAATAGAAGAGAATGCTACTGAAGCCAACAAAAATTTTGTTTCGTTTTGATTGCTTGTCTAGTTTTCTCGCAATCACGCCCACCAGTTTAGAAAAATCGTAAAAACGAAAACTCGAGAAAACGCGCTCTAAAGTTTACGATCAGGAAAAATGTTAATTTTCGATCACTTACGGAATATCTCGTTATAATCCTACTATAGCTCTTACGAATTCAAAATATTATTGTTTCGAACGACCGCTTGAATTTTTTTAAGTACATAGTTCGGTGTTATGTTCCGCGGGGAGGGACGCGCGCTTGGTTTGTCCGAGCGTTCGTGCGTTCGTATATTTTTTGCTCGACCCCTCACTGTGTTTAGTGCTGTATCTTTCAAAATATTGCGAATTAGACGCTATAATTTTTTATACATATTCTTAGATATATTAGGCATAGATTTGAGCAATAAAAAAATCGTTTTTTTGAGCCTTCTAAAGCAGGATCCCCCCTTAACACGGGTATGGTACATGAACTAAATAAATCGACATATGGTTACAAGAGAGATGTCTACCGTTGATAGAACCATTAACCTAATAATCACTAATCTTGGTTCTGTGACGTTATTTAGAAGAAATGAGTGAATTTACGCGCTATCATATCTATAAAAATCTGTAGCCTGGCCTGCACTCCTTGTATTTCGTTCTCCTTCATTTTTCAAAAAAAACTTCTCAAATGAAAGTTGTTTAAAATTTGAATCTTTAAGTTTTATGATAACAATTGTTTCGATAACTCGTACCGTTTTCGAGATAATGAAAACGGTGATCAAACTAAACCATCACCGGTTGAGATATTGCTTTAAAAATACGACATTTTTCTTTCTTGTTATATACAAATCTTAACGTTTAAAGTTTCATAGCTTAGCATTAATAGTTTGGATGCTAAGACACATAAATTTCGTATACATAAAGTATAAGAATAATAATTTTGCTTAAATAGCAAAATTTACATTCAGAACGCTATATCCAAGTGCATTGGTATCAATTACAAAGATCGAAGTGACGCTGACGACGATAACGCGTCGCGGCAAAAAACAAAACAGGTCAGTTTCGTCGCTAATGGATTCCGTACGCAGTGCGATTCTTTTCTTGCATTTTTCGTCAAAAATATTAGTTTTCGGGATTGCCCGCGAGTGTTTTTGACTGCGTTCGTGGAGTGTGCCGCCGGAGGAGTGTTGCGGATGGTCTTGGCGTTCTAGACTGCGGGTGGTATTGCGAAATGAAGGTAAGTCAATTTTGTGGTTTTATGCGAACTGGACGCCTCCATCGAATACTTCTATTAGTACTAATAGTGCTGAATGATAACTTATTTGAACTGCATATGCGCCGGTATCACAAAAATATTGAAATATTATTGCAAGAAGTATGTTAGATAGGTTGATTAGAAGATGTCAAGTCAAGGTCGAATCGCCTCCTTTACTGCGGCATTGTTGCGTGCTAATCCATGGGCCTCTTGAATCAATATTGCGATTAGTTTGCACCCATGTATGATGATATAAAATTTATTGGTACGTCATAGGGGGCGGGTCGGATATATCCTGATCCCCACCATGTGAATTTTGTACTTATAACTGATGGCAATATACTTATTGAATAGTTCTAAGAGATGTTTTGACCCGTAACAATTTTGACTCTTGCAGTTTCGGCATTTTTTATAAATAATTTTAACCAATCCATTCCAACGCTTCTCATATTTTTAATATTCAAATTCTTGCAGCTGATAGCAGTTAATAGTAATCTAAAGTTGACATTTGTTATGTTTTAGAGCCTTTTTATTTTATGACTATTTTAAAATCGAATATATGTCTAAAAATCTTTACAATTTAAAACAAAATCTTTAAAATTACCAGAAAACAAAACAATCGAAATAAATTGTAAAAAAATACAAAATATTTCTTTAAAAATCGTTAAAATAAAAAAAAATCATTGCAATCCAAATCGAAATCTGTATTAAAAGGTGTTAAAAATCGAACAAGTCGCCACAATGTATAAATAATGACAATGTTAAACATAAATCGTAAAAAAATTAAAACATGTCAAAGAAAATTATTAAAAATTGTGAAAAATTATAAAAATCGTTGAAAATTATTGAAAATGGAAATAGAAAAGAATAAATATTAAAAGCTCGTTAATAAAAGTGTATTAATAGCACAGCATTGGAGATCGTAAAAAAACACATGTATCGAAAAAATTTATTAAAAATCGCAAAACAAAATTGAAATTCAATAAAAATCATCGATAGTCTAAAAATATATAAAAAGTAAAGAATATATTATAACCTTGTCATTGAATATGTCTTTAAGAAACTAAAAAAATAAATGAATAAAGTAAAATAAAATTGTGGAAATCGTTAAAATTGTATCAAATATCAAAAATACAATTATACATAATTAAATAAAAATGTAATAAATTAATAAATATTATAACATGACTCGTATAAAAAATTAAAGACATAAAAATCGTTATAATTTATAAAACCAATCGAAAACGTTGGAAAATGGTTAAAATATTAATAATAGAAGTTGCGCATTGGGGTGAAAAAATTACTTGTCTAATGTGACCAACACATGAATAACACAATAAATCAAACACTAGATCTATATTTATTCCCAAAAGCACATTTGTAACACAATAAATCAAATACTAAAATCATATAATATCATTAATTAATCACCATTGTATCGGAAAAGATAGTTACAGGGAAAAAACCTACCACTGTATCCATCAAGATGAACACCTTACCTTGTTGCTCCCCCACTAGGCTAGACCTAACTATATAATTTGATATAACCACACCTACGTATTTATATAAAATAACCAAACATGGTTTTATACCAAACTGCGGCAATGATAAATGAAATAAAAATTCATCGCCCTTAATTTAAGGCTTGAACTTTACGAGAGCTTTCCTGCAATGCCTGTGCTTTTGTGGCATTTTAATTATAATTGCATTCAAAATATGAATGAATTTGGTAACATCATTGTGTATAGATTCGTTTATGTGCCCGAAAAAGAACAAGCTTTAAATTTGTTGCAAATAACTTGGGACACATTAGATATGCTTTCCCTTAGCAGCTACATTTACGAATGGTCTCACCAGAACTCCAACAAAGCTGCATCGAAATTCATGGGACTGTCGATTTTCATGACATTTTAAAAATAATTACGTTCAAAATATCAATTAATTTGGTACCATCTTCGTATCTAATTTCATTTATGTACCCGAACAAGAACTAGCTTTTAAATTTATATCGACCGACGGTGTATTTATTAAAAATGTACAAATTTAATGACTTACAAGCATTAATGTTTGGGTTTGCATCGTCAGCAATTCTATAAATCTCTTGATAGATCCCCCTTCGAGATGAGCTGTTAATTAGACGCGGTGTATTCATGAAAACTTGGTACATTTAGCAGAGCTCTATGTTTGTTTCAGTCATATTGTATTAGACATATTATCATATTTAGATATGATTTCGGAAACTTTTGACTTGTATCTAAGACTTTTGCGAGTGAACAAGCTTTCTTCAAAAACAAAACAAAGAAACCAAAGTACGTGTATTTAGTAAAAATATTGTTTGTACCAAAATGTAACGCCTCATAGCGACCACTAAATGCATTAATAATAAGTTTCGAATCTTCAACGAGCTTTTTATTCGATGAAGCACTTCTTTGAGAGATTCACAATTGAAGAATATTTTGTAAAAAAATCAGTTTGAATTCCAAGAATAGCTGAAAAAAATAAATTCAAAACAGAATGTGAAATAAATCACCTCGTGCTTATCACATAATTTGTTTCGTCATTAGCATCATCTTAACAGAAATACTCTCAAGGCAATAACATAAGGACAATTTTCGTTCATTATCCTCCTCACTATCATAATTATGCATAAAATATAATGAACATTGATTAAATATATTGTTTCAGGCGCAAAAGACACAAAATACTTGCTTAGCCAACCTGAATTAAACGCCTTAAATATTTCTTATCTATGATGCTATAAGAACTCACCATTTACTTAGCTCGTCACTAATTCCTTAAATAGAAAAAAATAATAGCAATATTTTACTCTGTTTAATTTAAGGGGGGATCATGCTTTAGGAGACCTTAAAATAGCGTTTTTGGGGGATTTTTTTTTAGGGCAGAAAAAATGAGCAAGTCTAGTGAACTTTTTAGAGCATTTTATTGCATATTTGAGCATTAAAAAAAATATGTCGAGAGAAAAATATTTAAACGGAACCGATTTTTATGCACATTTGTGCAACACTTTTCAATTGCAATTTACAATCGGTGGGAAAGATGTAGCCCGTAATTTTTGTCTGAAACAAAAAAAACCAAAGAAAATGGTAATTCTCATATATTTTCTTCTAGGTGAACTAAAAAAAACCAAAAATCTTGAAATTCAAGATTTTTCTCAGGTTTGAAAATAAATGTGCTCTTTGCAGGAAGAGAAAATCATTTCAACTTGCTAAAAAAGTTGTTTTTTTTTCATTAATCTTTTTAGTTCAAATAGAATAGAATGCTACTGAAGCCAACAAAAGTTTTGTTTCGTTTTGATTGCTTGTCTAGTTTTCTCGCAATCACGCCCACCAGTTTAGAAAAATCGTAAAAACGAAAACTCGAGAAAACGCGCTCTAAAGTTTACGATCAGGAAAAATGTTAATTTTAGATTACTTACGGAATATCTCGTTATAATCCTACTATAACTCTTACGAACTCAAAATATTATTGTTTCGGACGACCGATTGAACTTTTTTCAGTACATAGTTCGGTGTTATGTTACTGCGGGGAGGGGCGCGCGTTTCGTTTGTCCGAGCGTACATGCGTTCGTATATTTTTTGCTCGACACCTCACTGTGTGTAGTGCTGTATCTTTAAAAATATTGCGAATTAGCCGCTATAACTTTTTATACATATTCTTAGATATATTAGGCATAGATTTGAGCAATAAAAACAAATCGATTTTTTGAGCCTTCCAAAGCAGGACCCTTGTTTGTAGATATGTGTAATAATTATTTGGTCATCATTTGAGGTGTATTAAGACCAAAAAATTACGCATCAATACCGCTAATAGTTCATGCATTGATAT
Source organism: Geotrupes spiniger (assembly GCA_959613385.1). Classification (NCBI taxonomy): domain Eukaryota; kingdom Metazoa; phylum Arthropoda; class Insecta; order Coleoptera; family Geotrupidae; genus Geotrupes; species Geotrupes spiniger. Next base: position 11,272,320 of record OY390737.1, on the reverse strand, counting down.
TGCAGTGATCTATAAAAAAAATAGATATATTGTCTTATCGGTTTTGCCGTAGTGGACAGGACTGTCATTCGGTTGAAATACGATCTCAAACGTTATTATGGTTAATGTTAATTGTAGAAGCATCAAGTGAGAATTTGTGGCGGTTATGTTAATTATTGGTTAGTGGTATGGTATGTGTGTGGTCAGTAACTACTGGCCCTAATATCTCGGAAATGTTATGTTCTCTGGTTTCATTTGCACCGCATGTTGCATCTTGCAAGCGATTGTCTACACATGTCCAATGTTAAAAGTCGCGTTCCTTTCACGAATCCATTCCATTGGTTGTATAGTATTGTATTATTGTCATTTTTCCCTTATTCGACACAATGGTCTAGCATCTTATATTTGATACATTTAAATTTAAAAGGATAAATTTCGCCTGCGTATATGTTTTATAAAAAATATTTTTTATTCTTATATATTCAGGATATACGTTATGGAGTTAATTAAGTTAGTACCATCGCGGTATTAAAATGTATAATTTAAAAGGAAATGCAATTATTAATAACTGTAACTACAAATGCATACGTTACGTACTGAGGTTTTTAATGGAATTGTATGTACACATGAATACATTATAAACCAGGCTGCGTTATTATTTACGAGCTAAAATTGCGTACGGTGGCATATACACGAAGGAGATTCGTAATTATAAGTCTATTTATGTATGTGGTAGTTAATTAAAACACAGCTTTGTGTTATCGAATATGAGTTTCAAAATATATTATGTTGGTTGTATACAAAAATTAGAAAAGGATATGTTAGTTAGGGGTTATACCGATTATTTAATTGTATTAATAATCATGGGGTTGCAGGAGAATAATTGTCCTCACGGATTATCGTTAATTCGATACCTTTTTCGTTAAAGGACACCCAAAGGCTCATTGCAGGCTTGAACGACAGAAAGCTTCCAAAGCAACACGTACTCGAAAATATAAGATTCCGCGATTTCTCTACTAGCTATCCTCAAATCTGTCTTTTTACCACCTTAGGACACCTTTACCATTTACTGGATACATCTTCACGTGCATATGTATCTGGAATTGTGTACTTGACGCATTCGGCGTTCTACCTGTGGAGTTACATGATAACCAGTGGATGTCAGCTATTGGATATTAGCATACATTGCCTTCAGACGGCAACTGCCACCGTTATCCGAGAAAAGGTATTCGATTCTGACCAACAGGATCACTCTATATTCGCAAATTTATAATGGTCGCAAATATTCTTTCTGGTGAACACTGGCGGATTGCCTCCCCGCCCTTCTTTCTTATATTTGAGTTATAATTTAGACGATCCTCCTGCTGCTCAATTCTAAGCCGACCGGTGAATATAAATAGAAAGTGAAAATATGTATTTCTATAAAAATGACGGTGCTACAATTGTGAAAATCTCATTGTATCATGCGTTAAAAGCATCGAGTAAGGACCAGAATACAATATGGAATGTATTAATGGAAAACGATGTGGGGTTTAGCATTAACAACTCTCCACATTTACTGAATTCAATCGGAGTTAACAAAGAGGGAACTTTGCCACTTTGTGCTGTCGAGCGGGGGATTAAAAATTATTCACGAGAACTCGAGCGGACAACGAACCAACGCGGGCAAAAAATGTCTTCATCGTTTACTTTTGTAAATCGAGATACATTTTAATTTAATTAGACGTGACACGTGACGGTGCCTTTATTGTATTTATATAAAAAGTTTTATTCAGCTCTAACCGGGCTTGACAAGCAAAACGTTATGCATAAATCTAATATGAAAACATCACATTCAAAATAAATAATCGAATAGAAGAAAAATAAGGAACACTTAAATCGTAAATCCAGCACAGAAATGTATTCACCAAGGCTCATTGCTACAGTTTTATTTACAAATTTTTAAAAGTACAAAATGTGAAGACTGTGATTTTCACAATTTTATTTCGCAAATTTATGATTCTATGCGTCCTGGATATGGTCTATCTATGTCGCTCAAGAAATGTTTACTGTGCTGTGGTGCTGGAAAAAAAATAATGCAATAACTAAACAATGGCAAAGTATTAACTATAAAAACTATAATAACCGATGCAATTTCATTATTTTTTACCTACATTTCAAGTACTGATCTAAGATATCTAGAATACTACGTATATGCACTAGGGCGTTTATGAACTGTGCCAACGAATCTGGCCAACTTACAATCAGTAATAAAGCTTTTCATATTTTTTTGATAATGCGATGGTAAACAAACCCCTAAATGGCTGAGCTACAGTGTATGTATCAGGGGAGTAAAATGCATAGCACCACTGCAACATTGTAATTGGAAAAATATCATTTACGACAGATCATCTACTTGAAGATAAAAAGGTATGGACGTCGATTTATTGCGGAAAGCTGCAAGGAAAGCCAAAAGGGATAACGTAATTTTATCATTTATTATAGTTAAGCTAAAGATGTCATTAAGGTCCTAGAAAGGATTAAAAAATAGAGTAGGAAAAATATACTGATAATGTATGGAGCGAGGATGGATACAAGTGGAAGAACTCATGTGAAAAAGTACAACAATGAATTCTTAAAACAAAGCATAGAAGTAAATATTGTGCCTAAGACAGTCGCAAAAATAGTATATCATATCATATCATGGAAGGAATGTGCAGAAAGAAACCTCACAGCAACAACAATAATAGCAGTATAGGACCCCAATTAAGCGAGAGCAGAAATTGAAAACGATAACAGAAAACTGTAGAGGAACAACTTATGAATGGCAGAGCGCAAAGAGAGGACTATGGGGCAGGGACAATTGTGAAAGATGCAAACGAGAAAACAAATAACAATGGCATAAGATAGATTAAAAATTGTTCAATGAATAATCTACTAATCGCGAACTTGCTCTATTGACACAAAGTTATACATAAATACACACCAGGAACAAATATAACAGAGAAATCGATAAAAGACTATATTGATATGATAGATAACGATAAAAAAAAATATCGCTAGTTTAAATACATTTCATTGTAAAAAATTTAGCCTGTTACATTTTATAATTAGCAAAATTGCATATATTGAGCGTTCCTTCAATTAATAGGCGAACCGCATTTATGCGAGTGCTTTTGTTGCCATTTCACTAACCACTGACATTACGTTAACTTTCCCTAATGACGACAATAGACAATTAGCATATAAATTTGGTATTATAGTCGATTTATTTCAGTGCTACAATTTGATGTTCTTCTCTCTTTCAATTAGTTGTGTTATTGAGTCACGCGGACATGCAAATGAAGTAGATGGAATGCCCAAGAGATCGGTTCTCTTGAGGCCGCAGCCAGTAATCTATTTTAATTTGGGAAATCTATTACATTTACAAGGGAAATGAATTATACTCACTCGAAAGCAAGCCACTTACATCGTAACCAATGCGAATCGACTTACGTTTAAGTATTACAATAAAAATGTAAAAATATCACGATTTAAATAATCAAAATATTTATAAAATCGAACATTAATAGATAACTAACGCTTAATACACATTGAATAGAGGCATTAAAGATATATATAATACATCCTGTTTTGTGAAGGTTCTTTCAATAATTAATTAAATATATAGCAAAATATCTGTATGTCGCTTTCTTAAAAATTCAAACATTAAACTAACATATAATACAGAAATAAATTTAAAATATTGCGTCAGTAGATATATATAAATATAAAAATTACGGGGATTTAATATGAAAGGTACTTATAACTCAATATTTTTAATTTAAAAAATGGCACGTTGATATAATATTTACCCTGTTACGCAAATACCGGAAGGAAGTCAAGTTGAAAATGAGAAATATACACAGATCCACAAAGGAAGCGTTACCTCTGCCTTAACTACCCTAGTTAAAATGAAAAATATGCAAATGCATCAAATTGGGGACTGTTTAGAAGATAATTAGTGCAATTATAAGAAATTAATTCGCGAAAGTAATAAATCAATACGGATGCCTAATGGCCGAGGAGAATAATAATAAATAATTGAATACAACTCAACTTTAACGGAACGGCGCGGCACTGCACTGCAAACATTCCGCCACAGCTTGGGAACGACGCGACGCCTCGTTATTCAAACTAATCCATCATCTTTATAAGGCAGTCAAAAGGACGTCATTGAGTAATAATTTCACACTTCTTTAAAACGAATGAAGGTATTACGAATTCATTTTCAAGTTTAATAAACAGACAATAAGTAATATTCAACTCAGTTACCGAGTTGAATAACTCAAATCGATAAACTTTTGCATCGAACAAAGTTAGCGTAACCCTTAAATATTAATTAAATGGAAATGAAATTCTGTCCGCAATAACAGTTTGACGTTAAAATTACTCAGTTGCAAATTAAATATTAAACGTTAATTACTTTTCTGAGAAAAAAGGTAAGTGACACTCAATAAAAAAACCAAGCTCGCCAAAAATGAAGTTTACATTTTAAAAATTCGGAAATAGGTACATATAACCGTGATTTTAATGCCGGAGCCCCACAGCTCGCTGGGCACAATCAGATGGAGAATTACATAGAAAAATTACTAAACCAGGTAAAGAAGTAAAACAAGTTTTAATTAATGATAAAAATCGTAGCTACTTCAACAATTTTTTAGACACCATTACTCCATTCACGCAAAACAGATAAAAGGGCAAAGCTTCCCAAAAAAACAACAATTGTAGACCATCTGAGAATTAGTACAAAAACTGGTTTTATCTATTACTCGGCATCTGCTCAACTGGGCTTAATAGGAGAAGTAATAAAAAAAGCTAAATATACATTTTTTTTCAGGAATATGTAATCATATGATACGACGCTTAACATTGCGGGCATTCTGGGGTCATAGACAACAGAACAAATACATCATGTGAAAGCTGTGCGCCCCCTAAATTTATTGTCCACATATCTGACCCAAAGGAACGTTCTTGAATGCATAAGTAAACACAGCGATCCTCGTTTGATATTCTGGAAACATTAATTACTCACCTTCAACACGCTCAGTGACGTGCGATTCGATGCGGGGTTCGTAAACCTGTACGTAATGTGATAAAGGAATAATTGTTGGATGAAGTTATGAGGCGTCACTTTACAAGCGGCGACCACATTTCCCGTAGGAGGGGAAAAAGTTCGTTGACTTAAAGGTTCGTATAATTTGCTATTTACCATAATACAGAAACAATCCTTGGGGTACAATACCAATTCATCGGTATATATTACGCTTGTCAAGAAAAATATTAAATTTTTAAGGAATTTGGCCAGCGAGGTGGAAAGATAATATTAGTTTTGATTGTCAAGAGGGCGATTGATCGCAGTACATAAAAGAAAATTAAAACCAAGACATAAATTCAGAAACTTAAGAACATGCTCAAGGATCAAATTAATAAGTAAGATTTGTTAGAAGAACGTGTTGGAAAATGTTATAGCCAAAAGGAAATTCGATTATGCATTCAGCTAGTACGGCAACATAACAGCAAATATTGTGGAAATGAAACGCAAAATGCTAAATCATATAGCCGTCAAAGGTTCTTACCCACAAGGACATATTAGATTCCATAATAAGTCCTATAAATCATGGCATATGTGAAAAGTTAAGAAAATAAGTTGGAAGGCAGGAACTGTAGGTGCAATGGATTTAGGAATTAAAAGATATTCCGAAAAGAGAAGAGCATATTATCCTATCTACATATATGCAAACAATAAAAAAAAATGATTTGGCCGAATGGGCCAGTTGAATAGGGAGGAAGATTCTGGTGCCAGGGTCAATACTTTCATATGTACCTGCATAGGGAGTTATGCTTTGAAACAAAAATGAAAGAAAGTTTACGTTAGTCAAGTGAATGTGTGCAAGAAACAATTTTATAACCCTCATATTATGCGCTCCACAAATAAATAGGAAACAACGTACAAAATAATCACAAAGAAACAGGAAGAACAAAAACTCAGCTTGGAAATTTACACAACCTAGAATTTTTGATAGATTCCTAAGTAGCGAAGTAACCCAAATATTTTCTTTTGTCACAACATCTGCTTTACAACGTGCTTCTCCTATTTCTAATGATGCTATTGCAAAATTGTGGAGTTACAGTTTTATCCTTATTTAACATGATGTTATTGGCTCTACACCAGTTCGACATTTCTCTCTCCGTTTTCTCAATTTTCTTTATGAATTGTCTGGTCGGTGCCGTGACTAAGTGACTAGATTCTTGCTCGATGTACTTCTGCGATCTGTGCAAGACCCGTGGAAGTATATCCCACGACATATTTTTTGGGTAAACTGAACACGAATGGTATCAGAGGGGTGGCATTGAAACTCATTCATTCATACCTGACTGAACGCCGTTGTATATCTTGTACGCCGGGTTGCTCTCATGATTGGAAATTCTTCAACCGTAATTGCTTACTTCGCCATATTTCACTAAGTATTGAGTTATAATATATCGCTTTGGGGCAACTTGGCAAAATGCTGGTATGGCTAGAATGCTGGTATTGAAGAAGGCATTAAGGACATTAGAAAGAATGCGGTGGGATACCAGCTTCAGATAACTTTCCCAAAACTCCATATCCTAACAGTATCCGCAACCATCATTTAGGTTTAATGCCCTTCTTGAAAGTTTGCAAAACCATCAACTTATTTTTTTAATAAGGAAAACAAGCTATTAACTAATGTTGTTACATATTCCATTGATAAGTTCTTTACATTTTGATTAATGTCTGTTAAAGCAATAAGTGAAAACTATAATACTTTCACACATAATAGATAAAACTATTTTAACAACCGAGGTTCCAGCTTTCCGCTATTAACGAGGTGAAATAAAACCCAAACAATATTCATTACGGCCACGTTTAAATAAATCGCCTGTACGCCATAAAACAGCGCAAAACCACTGTAGTAGAATAAATCTCATCCATTTTCAAAGCAATCTCCGTGCTAAATTGATGAACCGTTGCACATTTTCAATAATCGAAAAGTATAAAATTTTTCGAATATTCGTTTATCATGTACGAGCGCTTTAGAGATTAACGGACAGCTAACAGTATTTTTACGTCATCTACGTCCCAGGAATAATAACTTCAGCGAAGAGAATATTTCATTGTTTTGGACGGATAATTCCGGGTATTTTTACCTCAATTAAATTATCTTTTTTCTTACTGTAATTAATTTTATTAACGCCAAACTTACTCGTGTTTGCATAATCACATCATTAACTCCATAAAAGATAATCCAAGGACGATATTTAAGGACGATTCTATAAAATATAAGGTAAGTAAGTTTTTTGTGAATAATTGAAACGACAACCGGTTGAAATAATTGGCGATCTAACCATTTCCTGTAAATGCTTATTTTAAATTGCACGGTAGTTATTAATATATTAAATGCGAGTGGTGATAAGCGATTTCATGCATTAATAACAAGTCATTTAATTTTATGCGTATATGCAAATAATAGGATTTTTTATTTGATTTGCGCGGCGTCGATACTTGAAACATCGTATCAATAGCTTCGTATAACATTACATATTCATTTCATTCACATCAAATAACATATGTTACGTAAGTTTTTGGACAATGCTTGAAAATAAATGCAAATGATTTTCAATTTTATTATCATGGTATATAAATATTCATTATTAATCAAACTTGTGCTGACATTTTGTAGATTTCAAATAATTTAGAATCTGGTTGGACACGTGCCCAAGCCCAAAATTTTAAAGATTTTTTTCGAAGTCACACAATTTTAAAACCATAATTGCAGAATTTAAAGTGGAATTGGAATTTCTTATAGAAAGTTATCCAGGAGTATGTAAGATGAAACTGTAAGAAGGGCATTGCAGAAGTACTGTAAATATCTACGTTATCCAGAAGAACAATTACGAAGAATTCCAATTTGTTGTCGTAGATTACGCCGAAATTTTTTTGCAAAGAATATGGTCATAATGGACGATGAAAAATATTTCACATTTTGATCGTCTTTATGCCAATAATGTAGAAAATTGTCCAGGTACTGTTAAACAAAAAGCCAAAAGAAATTGAAGGCAAATTTCTAGTTTGTTCTGCTATATCGGAGAAAGGAGTTTCAATACCTGATAATCTGTTACATGTACCAAAGGCTCGACCCATCCAAGATTTTTCGGGACTATTGACCAGAAAAGTATACGATAATTGGTGCGATGCTCAAAACGAAGCGTAACTGAGGCGTAGAATATATCAAACAATAAAAGAAATTGATATAAATATTGTCCATAACATGAGATAAAAACTGCGTACCATTGAAGAAATTTAATTAAGTTATTTTTTATAGCTCAATATTTGTTTCATTCCTTGCACTTATTTGCGTACACGAGAGAAATTGTCTGGCAAAAATATAAGTATAAGAAGATGAATGGCAACGATTTGATGAAAATTTTAATTACGTAGACTAAGACAACATGCAATTCGCCGTGGAACCGGCATACAATGTGTCTATTTGTTGTTTTCGTCACATTGACTCCCACACTAACTGCATCGTTGTCTCACCGCGTTTATTACTATACGCCCGCCTTATCTGTTTACATTTTCTCTTGCTCCAAGATTGAAAGCAGAGGTTGTATGTTTACGTCTGTGCCGTATAAAATTGTGCTCTTTCACTACTTCTCAGTCCACTTCAACATTCATATTATTATACACGCCTTCTTTAGTTTTCCAATTAAGTTAATGAGATCTAATAAAATGCGTCTTGAAAATTTCAAGTCGTCTTGAATTAGTAAACTAGTCATGTTACATATACGTATTTCTCTATTTTGAAATACTAAATTTAAACTTTGGTCACTTAAAACCGAATTTACGAATTTAATTAGTTTTTACACTAGCATCGTATTTGTTATACTTAAGTCGAAGTTGAACTGTCTTTATTGGGTATCAAGCTCACGTTTGCCTATCAGTGTAGTGATTTAGTTTATCAACAGATTATTTTTCTTTGTAGGCTTCAGGAACCGTGCTTTGCATGCTGATTAATTATCATTATTAATATCAATTAATTAAACGAGTCAAACAATGCTAGATACATGTATGTAGGTAATGACTAAGGTATTATTCAGTTTTAATTTCAAGTATCGCTTGGTAAATTTGATATATTCATATGTAATATGATATAATTTTAAAATTCCGCCAGATTAATATTAAAATCATGAAAATTCTCCCATTGTTACATTAACTGTATTCGAAAAAAACGTATATATTAAATTTTATATTTGAAACATGTTTGCTTCGTTGTCAATTTCAATTTACGTCGACGAAACTTTTTGTAATTTTGTTGCGTCGAGTTCCAATTTGATTCAATTTATTATGTAAATAGATTTATGTACGAATTATTGCTTTATTGATAAAATGCATCGGAAACTTTTTAAAAAAGTAGGTTTGAATAAAGTTCTGCGCAATCGTCCAATTTGAGACGTAAATTTATTATTTGGGGTTTTTTAACATATTCTAAGTATGTAACTTTCGTGTTCGGACGTGAGTGTTGAGGAAGGTATTGAACAGATTGGTATTTTCGTATTTAAATTGTCTCCTTATTAATCTTCAAAGGAGGTTCGTACTGTACCGGCCGTTGTTTAAGCGGTCTTCAGAAGTCAGAGGTCAATGTTGGCTTTATGTATGATATTCAGGTAGGACCCCACTTCCTGATGAAAGCTAGGGATATAATTGATAGTACGAAAGTCAGAAATAAAACGATTTTGAACATAAATTATTTTCAGTTTGTTTATTAAAAATAAATTGGGTGTCACGCAAGGTTACATAAAATTAAAAAGTGGTAAATGATTGCAAAAATTAAATAACAAAAGTGAGGTTAAATTAGAAAAATACAGGCGATAAGCAACGAAAAAGGAACACGCAGTAACGGCGCATATTTTAAAACATGGAATAATATAAGTAAAGTAGAAGATAACAGTGTAAAATGAATATGCAGTTCAAGAAGGCGAATTAACACAGGACTAAGTACTAAGGAAATTCAGATCGAGGATTAAAAGCGACTGTAACATAAAGTAGGAGAAATACTGAATATTCGAGTGGATATAGCATTTCGGCAGAAAACATAGTGGAGAAGATCTGCAAGGTAAAATATTATAAGTGACGAAAGAAATTTTGCTCCGAATGTAAAATATCAGAAGTGTAACTCTGATTTAAAAAAAAAAAACTAGATAAAAGGGTAAAATTGTAGCAACCGCAGAGAAACAGCGCTATTAGAGGTTATCATCAAAGATTGGTCAACTATTTATGCTAAAACAAATGTATCTAACCCGCTATATGGAAACCAACGCAATGCATTGATTTTAAAGTCGCATAAAGATGCTTTGAGAGAATTCAATCTCGCAAAAGTTTGGTGGTATGATATCGGAGGGCGGACGTGAAAGGCACGCAAATACAGAAATTTATAAGTTGTATAATGAAGTCATTAAATCAAGCTGGCTTCAGTTGACGTACGCACAGAAAGGATGGCGAATGGCGAAATATTTACATTTATTGGTTGGAATTTCACAAAGTGAAATTAATATTAATGTTGATCTTTTCAAAGCACCGCAAGTAAGAAAAATTAAAATATTTACTTAAAAAAAAATTATGAAAATGTTACTCATGATATTATATTTTTATTTGTGCGGAAGAGCTGCAATTAAATTAAACTGAATTAATAAACATTGTCACAGTACGAGTGTCACTCCTTATAATGTCCTTTAAATGATTCTCGGGCAAGTTTATGGCCAAAATTCGTTCTAAAACCATGAAACTATACGTTGTTCGATGCTCCATTTTATTTTCTAAATGAGCCAATACAATTTGCCCTTTATTGAACACTTAATTAAAATCCTATATGCTCCCATCTAACCCTATGTTGCCGTTAAAGCCTCTTTGCCAACTATGCATTGGCGGCATGTGGCGAAATGTGTACATGAAGTCTATTATTCTACAGTTTTCAGCTTGATTACTTAGAAAATGTTAGTTAATTATTGTCTGCACTACCGTGTGGTAGTTTAAATTATTTTGCATGTTAAATATTTTGGTATGTTATAATTGTTTAACGCGAAATAAGCAGAACTTACATCGTTGGTATTACAGTGTCTGTACAATACATAATTTCCTTTGTATAGTTTCTTATGAATATTTTTATTTGTATCGTTCGTATTTTTATCCTACTATTCTGTGATACTCAAACAATATGTGCCACTGATTTTCGGATTATTGTAAATTTTCCTTCATCTCTTTTGTTAGCCTCCCATGGTCTTACTCTGTGCCTTATGAGTCACCGCAGGCGACCGCGCTTTTGTTAGGTGTCATCCCTGCTATCCCTAATATTAAATAAACAAATCTGGTTGTTTGCATCTGTTGTAGCAAGGATGTTGAATCTCATAGAATTGTGAGCTTCTGCGTTTTTAAGACTAATAACTTAATTGACTGCGCCCCTGTAAGTACTTTTTCTCATAAAATGTGGAGAATTCTCGTATAGCATGGTCTTGCAAAACTTGCAAAAATCTAATTCATGATATCGATGGATTAAAAGCTGTTACACTGAATATTCAGGGGGTAGTAACTCTGTTAAATGAAACTCAATTCTCCCACCAAAATTCGTCTGTGATTGATATCAAAAGGTTGTCTACGAGGTACCTGAGAACGAAAAGCTCAGGAATAATTTTATTATTTATGGCGTGCTTAAATCTACAGAGACTACATCTAAAAGTGGTCACCTCGAACTTGGTAAATAACTGATCTTCTTGGTTGTACGTGTCGATATTTGTTTTCATATACGCTTGTGTAGGGACATTCATGCTAGTCCATTAAAAGTTAAATTGTCATGGGAATCCAATCAATCCTTGATTATCTGGGACCATCTCGACAGCTGAAAAGAAGGAAGGGTGGGTATGTATTTTAACATGCATAACAACGCCAGCTTATGATTAGTTTCTCGAAGATGATCTACGGATTTCATCATTGTGACGAGTTCAAACTCGCATCTAACGTGGCATCAATAAGAGCATAGGAAACATGGAAGAGTGTACGTGCCACCAGATGGTAGTTCACAATATAAAGAAACAAGTATTTAACCCAGCAGTAGACGAACGGCTTTTAATGAAGTACATCTTAGTACACTGGCCAATGAAGCAGAAGGAAATTATCAAGATCGTTGGCGTATTTAGAATGAAAATAACGACTTCTTCGACAATTGCGGAGCTAAGCATTCTAGTTTGTCATCAGATGAAGAATACCAAGCCAAGAATTATCCAGAAAGATATATGGAGGAGGATGGGCAACGAACAGATGGAAAGAGACCTAGAGTAAGTACAGGGACAAAATGATGACATTACTTGGTCTGATTTGTCTATTTTGCGAGATCCTATTCCTATGCAATTTGAATTATATCACCGTGTCAGGACAGAGCTGCAGGAGTGGATTGGTAAAGGCGAATCAAACATCTTCTAGATTGTTGGTGTCTACATTCCACCCAGTTTAAACGTTAGATCGTTCGAAGCACTTTTCGAGGCAGTAGATGTAATGCTGCAAATTGTCGAGGGATTTGTTTTTTCCAGTGTACATAAATCTTCGCTGGCTCTGATATGCAAGGAACTTTTAGGGATACTGATTTCTTTCAATACTCTGTTGGTATAAGTAACATCAGTGAGGAATATATCTTAAGCAGCATTTGTAAACTTAACTTAACTTTGCCTCATAAAAGACTGTCGAATGGCATTTGTGACTCCGCTAAAGATGATTTTCATCTGACTGTTCTACTCAATTCTTCCCCGACAAAATGGAAGAAGGCTGAAACAAATCATAATTTCAAGAAAGGAGATATATCAAATATTGCTAAGTATAGGCCCATCGTGATTCTTTGCAAGATGTTTGAACAAATTTTGCACAATGTCATTTATTATAATGTTCGCCTAAAGATATCTTCTGTAACGTGGAGTCATGACTGGAAGATCGACGGTAACAAACTTGATGTGATCAAGTCAATTGGATGTGATATATACTGACTTCTCGCAAGCATTCGATATGGTGATCAAGACCATATGCTGCCAGACAAACTACATCAGTCTGGATTTAATATCAACTTAATAACATTTATGGAGTAACATTTATGCAATAGGATTAATTATGTGTTTTACAATGGTTTTGGCTCAAACGAATTTATTGCTTCGTATGAACAAATTACATGAGATACAAGAAAATGACCTAGAATTGTACCAGAACAATTAATTAGATCCAATATTTTAACAAAATTATTTGTATAATGTTTAAAATTAAATATTTTAATAATTAGAAGAGTATAATAATTCATCGGAAATATTTAGAATGATCATTTCACGAATAAACATTGAGTAAATCAATTTCACCTATTAGCTCTCAATATGAGTGACATACTTTGGTAAAGCCCTTCAGAACATGAAATAATTATAGTTAAACATATGTATTTTGCAGTCTTCATGAATATGTGCAATTGTACGCAATGAGAAAAATGAAATGTAAATGGCAAGCATGAATACAAACGATTAAATTGGCTCACCGTTGCCAACTTCAATAACAAAGAGATTGATTAAATTATCAACGCATTCGTTCCGAATCGTTGAATCGATACTACCGACGTTTAACATCGTACCGCAATGGAAACCTGATGTAAAACACATAAAAGCGATTATTTGAAAAACATGATAAACTTACAGCATAACAACGTAAAAATAAAAACTTGAGTACAGAATGCGAATATTTAATGCAACTTGACAACATTGTCCGTATGGATATATTTATTAAATGATTAATGCAGTGCTAAAAAGCCTATTTGTTTCAAATAGCCTGGCATAATCCTAGATATAAATTTAACTTAGAAAATTTTCACATAAATATTGATTGTGAAGGTATATAGTTTATTATGAATAAGATTTAAAACTCAATTAATTAAAAATAAATGAAAGGCCATTCATCTAGTGCCAAGTCTTACAACGTACTTCCAAACGCAATTTACATAACTCTCCACGTTGATTTATTACGTAAATAAGTTTACGTGAACAAGATGAGCTTTTGAGTAACGTTAGAATTAAACTTCGGCATAATCACAACTATTTAACCATTTTTCTATTAATATCTGTAAGCATATCAAGCTAAGTGACAAAGGTTATACGCATTATTTGTTCAGTACGCATTTTGACCAACATGTTTATAAATATAAATATTAATGTTAATTACTGAGTTGTCAAGAGCAAGCATGTTATAAATCTTTTTCGCCTTCTCTTAACTTAAAATTGATTAGCACACGCACTTAAAAAAAAAATTGCATAAATTACGACCCAAGCAATTATCAATCATATAAATCGCTGAACTTTATGCGAATCCTGTTATTTTAATTGAACCGACTGCTAATTTTTGTACGATTTTAGAGCGCATGCGGCGAGACCGAGCATGAATGAGATTCCGGCGCGAACTCGTATGCCTCCAGTGACAGTTCTCCTTGCCGCTTATCCTCGAACGCGGGTTCATGGAGGAGTGCGAGCGCAAAAGTTTTCGGAAGTCGAAAAAGTTTTCACAGTTATAACTAAGTGACGCAAAATGGAAACAGTTTGGTCGAATAATAGTGACAATGACAGTAGTGATCTCTTGGCTCTAATAGGACCCAAACGCGACAATTTATACATAGTTATACCAATGACAATAATATACGCGATTATATTTATGACGGGGTTAATTGGGAACGTGAGTACGTGCATAGTTATATCGAGAAACAAGTCGATGCACACAGCCACCAACTATTATCTGTTCAACCTCGCGGTTTCGGACTTACTGCTCCTGATATCTGGTTTGCCGCCCGAAATTTATTTAATCTGGTCTCGCTATCCATACGTATTCGGTTACACGTTTTGCGTCCTCCGAGGACTTTTCGCTGAAACTTCAGCAAACGCAACCGTACTTACGATAACTGCATTTACGGTTGAAAGGTACGTCGCTATATGCCACCCGTTTCTTTCGCACACGCTCGCCAAACTTTCCCGGATCGTCAAAATGATAATATTGATCTGGATCGTGGCCGTTTGCTTCGCGATACCGCAAGCGCTACAATTTGGAACCCAAGTGTTAGTGGATGGCCACCCGGAGACCGAAATCTGCAACCTCGTCAATCCAATAATTGAGCATTCTTTCGAGGTGTCGTCGTTACTGTTTTTCGTTGCACCGATGACGCTAATAACGGTGCTGTACGTTCTGATTGGTCTGCGGTTGAAGAGCTCTACGAATATGATGAAAAAGGAGTCCGGTGAATTGATGAAAACCCTCGGATCAAAGAACGCGAACGATAACAGAAGGATCAGCCATCGCCATCAGAGTAATCAATCATCCCGGAGAATATTAAAGATGTTAGGTAAGAGCAACTTATTATTTAGATGGTGTTTGTCATGTCTGAACGGTTTGAATTTGAATTACGAACTTGATGATATATTATCTCTGCCAAAGTCTGAGAAAACATTAATGACTTCTTCTAAATGTTGTAAATAAGAACTTCGTAATTAGGCATCCAGGGTATTAATGCTCAAGTGTTAACAAAACAAACTTGGGAATATTAATGCACGACATCATACATAATCATTATCCTTTTTTATTTTAAACTCGTAATTTATATTTATGAAGTTATTACCAATTATTTTGATAATCAGACTATCTAATAATGGTGTAATAATCAAAAGCTAATATAACTTCGGACAACTAGAGCAATGTTTAATTAATTTCCAACGTTAAATACATACATGCACATCATTAGATTTTGCATTACTATTGTTCATTGATATATTGTGCTACGCACGCATGTAAACACGATAAACGCAAAGCTAAATTCAATTAACAATTATTATATTTCAAATTTCTCAGGTGATTGGAGATAATAATGTCCTGTATGCGGTGGTATGTATTCCAGTTATGAAATGGTATTCATTGTACTTGGCTTGTTTATAACTAAATAGTACTATATACTACAATAATCAACTGAAAGACGTAGCAGAAACGAGTCAACATGTAAGAGTTGAGCAAAATGTACACGATGTTCCTAAAGTCGTAGAACTATCTTGTTGACACTCGCGTTCCATTTAGAATTATTTAAAGTATCTAACAGCAATTATTATGCGGTTTATACAAAGAAACCAGAATTACACTCATGTACTAACAACGCGCAACATCGTCAGTTTTGGAAAAAACGGAGTTTTCGACCGTCAAAAAGACAATGATATTTATTTTTTCTTTTACTTCTAATAGTCAGAATATACTATTTTAGTTCCAGCAACGCTAATTGTACAATATTTCGTGGTTTCTAGACATTTTTTTTTGAAAAAATCAGTTTTTAAGCACAAAGGGGGTACCCTTTGGAAAAACGCAATTTTCGACAGTCAAAAAAACAATGATATTTATTTTTTCTCTTATTTCTAATAGTCAGAATATACTATTTTAGTCCCAGTAACGCTAATTGTGCAATATTTCGCGGTTTCTAGAATTTTTTTTTTGAAAAAATCACTTTTTATGCACAAAGGGGGTACCCTTTGGAAAAAACGCAGTTTTCGACCGTCAAAAAAACAATGATTTTTTTTTTACTTCTAATATTCAGAATATACTCTTTTAGTCCCAGCAACGCTAATTGTACAATATTTCGCTGTTTCAAGAAAATTTTTTTGAAAAAATCACTTTTTATGCACAAAGGGGGTACCCTTTGGAAAAAACGCAGTTTTTGACCGTCAAAAAAAAACAATGATATTTATTTTTTTCTTACTTCTAATAGCCATAATATACTATTTTAGTTCCAGCAACGCTAATTCTACAATATTTCGCGGTCTCTAGAAAAAAAATTGAAACAATCACTTTTTATGCACAAAGGGGGTACGTGTCATTCATATCTTGCTTAACTTGAATACTCAAAAGTTTTAGTACTCCTGAAATATATTTATTTACGATCACTTTGTTTTGTCTTCTATTGCAACTTACAAGTTTACCATACATTCCATACGTCTGCCGTTTACTTTTTCCTTCATTTGGCCCATTTGTTGTCTCATAAACTTGTGTCTTATGTTATGGCTGTTTTCATTGGTTTATATTTACCGTTTATTGCCATCGACTTTATCTGTTTCGTCGATTATTGATCATCATAACCATAGTTGTAATGTCCAGAGGACTAACTCGTTACATAATAACAATGATAATAACAACAATATTAGAATAGTAACAAATTGAATTATATTCTAAATAATAAATAATAACATAGTTAATATAATATACATAAACTAAGTGAAATATAAAGGCTGTGTTAACTCCATAATGAAAATAATGCAATATATTCGTTGTTTTCCAGAAAACAATTATTTTTCAAGGATGTGCTTATATTAGATAATCTACTACAGAAAATATCGTATTACTTAAAGGCCCTATTGTAGTAAATGACTAAATCAAAGTGCTTTAACGTCTAATACATACATTCCAATTTGTTTGAAGATGTTTTAACTTTGAAATATGTATTACCCAGTTATTCCTCTAAACCTTATTAAACGCTGAAGTGCGTAGTTAGAAAGGCGGTCACGGGTCAATATTTCCAAGCTAACGAAGCCTTTGGTTAAAAACTAAATTGACTTTAAACGTTGTTTCAGACTATTTTACTTCTTCGCACTAACAGGAAAGTTACAAGCAAATGTTTGGAATGTTGCCATTAGCGCTAATTGGCTTCCGTTATCACTAAAGCTAGGAAGCAAACGCATCTCGGTTTTAGTACAAACATGTCTAAGTAGAGCAAACTGGTTATATGTGCCGAACGTCTGCTGGAAACAACATATGGAAAATATTATGTTCAAATGGAAATGGGCCCAACATTATTGTCGATTGAAGGAATATTTGAGACTCTGATAAGATTAATTTTATTCATAAGAATTTTAACTAGATATAAATTCGATTGTTTATCGATTTACCTTTAAACATTACAAGGGTCAATTGAAAAATTATTGAAAAAAGTAAACTAATATTTGCAAAAAATTAACAAAATGGACGTGAAATACACTTTAAAGCAGGTTGCATATGTAAGTGATTGGACCTAATGGAGCTGCTGCGTTATTAGTAATAAGAGGAGGAAATTATCACAACTCTAAGCCGAAGACCAACTAAGTCTTGAATTGCACAAATTATTAAATAATTTCGCAGTTTCACCTGTCGCCAGTCTCGATGTAAATAAGTTGTATATACACTGCTACAAAAAATTCACTCAACACAACTTTAATAACGAATTAAAATAAAAACATGACATAAATAGAAAGTATTTAAACAGAACAAGTATTGTGTTTATGTTTTCACTGCTTCTGCCTATTGTGGCTACTTGCATCGATCATTTAACAAAATTAAATTGAATTTGTAACGATAGACTATAGTTCCATGAAAACTGTGACCAGTTCAAGCAACAGTTGGGTGTCTAATACCGCATATGGTCACATCCAGCCTGAATTACAGCTTGGCAGCATCGTGGAATAATTCGGAACAAGTACAACGAGATGCCACATCGTCGTACTTCTTTCGCAGCGCTTCTTGGCCCTGTTGTAAAGAATAAGGAGAATGTGGGCCCTCTCTAACTCCTCTATCTAATAGATCTCCAATAATCGATTCCAGTCAAGAGCGACATGCGGCCGTGTATTATCCGACAAGTAAATCCAATTTTAATTCCAATTGATGTGACATGAATGTTTAAAACATCTTCGATGAACCATCTGGACTTTAGGCGACCATCAATTACTACTATCTCGTTTTTATGGTCTACGCTGATTCCGTTCCACTCTTTGACAGATTCATTCCAGAATCTATCCAGCTACTGAATAGCAGCTGCGGTATATCTTCTACGAAGTCTCCATACTCTAACACGTTCGTCACATCGAGTCAGCCAAAATTTGGACTTATCATTGAAGAGTACAGGAATTCAGTGGTAAAGAGGCCAATAGACGTGACCTTGTTGGAGCATCGACCGAGGTTTATGTACCGGTCTTGAATCCCTAAACTACCAACCGATTTCTAACTGTCTGATCAGATATCCAAATTCCAGTAGCCCTCGTAAGATCGATCTGGATCGCTCTGGTAGTGAAACTGCGCCTATGGAGCGCACAAGTAAGTAAATATATACCCTCCTGGTACCTTCCAAGGAGCATCATAATGGTCGATGGAGCCACATTGAGGTCTCTTGCAATATAGTGATATATATATAGTAGATATAAAGGCTATAACAACGTCAATACAGTTCATCATGTAAGGATAAATAAATATTGCCTTTTTGATTATTGCTTTACTTTTCATTTAATTCAATTTATAGGTTTTAAATGTATACGTAATTTTTTTATTTAATTTATTCAAAATTGTTTATTATTACTTTTATAAAACAGGACTGTTAATTCCACGTTAAATATAAGTCTAATTCATTTTTCATAAATATTATTTTCATGGGCAATTGGCACAGTCAACAAAGTTGATTTCGAATAAACGAATAATGCTATTACTATCGAGGAAAGTGCATCGTATCCACCCACGCATAATTTGATGCCCGACGCGAAGCGGATGGTACACCCGTTGGTTTAAAAGGCAATCAATGCGCGCAGATTCTTGAGTGGGTAGCTTTAAATCTAATGGAAGCGTGTGGGGGTTAATCTGCACGCAGTCCGGAAGTTGGTCATAATATAGTTTCTAAAAACCAAAGTTGTACTTTGATGTTACGTCTGTTACTAAGCGTTGTTATTTACGAAAATAATATTCTGTTGAATATCATAATTCAGCATGAATTTCGATACAAAGGACGAGGAGATAATGCCCAACGAGAATGAAAGAAGCAAGAGCCAATGAGATAATTAACGAAACATTAAGGGGAAAATGTACTTTGGTCAGAAAAAAAATGGATCAGCAAAATATCTCAACTTACCGGAAACTGCTAGTTATACTGGATACTAGGAATTTTAGCTAATTTATTAGTAAATCCCGGAGATGACATATCAATACTGAAGATTGGTGAACTACACAGTAACCGAGACCACTATATCATAAAGACATACAAGGGAGCTAGAAGAATCTTTTCCGTGATGCACAAAGCATCCAACACACTCATCATCGTCATAAATTGTTAAACGAAAATCAGACAACAAATAATGAAGACGTGGTTACACGCCTCAGTCAACATCAACACGTGTGTCGGAATTCTATTGATTCGTGGCGCCCATTAGTATTTGAAAGAACTGTGTAGTCTAATTGCCTGCTATCGATTTAAGATTATATATTGGGGGGTACAGGCGATGTGGGTCGTCCCTTTCTGCCGCTCAAACTATAGATGTAACACGCTCAAGAATGTGTAGTTGTTGTTCATATTCTCGTTGTGACGGTCCCGCAGCGCTGCTCATGATCAAGAAGTCGGAGCAGAGACCAGTCATGTGTACATCGAGAGGGACCGAAGAAACATGATATAAAAATGAATCAGTAACTTTCATCGTCAGTTCTTCTGAATCAGACTGACCGAGAGGACAAATGTGAGGATGGCAAATATGAATTTGGTCGAAACAGCGAAGCGACCTTTTCAGGGCCAAAAACAATAGATTTATGTTTTGTACTACAATTTGCTTAATATTTATGGTTCGAGATATAAAATATTTAATTACATATTCAGTTTATTTTTATTTTACTATTTTGAATGTTCACAGTATGACGTTTTCTAACACCCTGCATTTAACAGTTTCATTTCACATATTCGAATTATTATTATTCTGGTAAACTAATTCTAGAATTTCACATATTTGAATGAACGAAATTGAAATTAATGACTACATGACTGCCATGTAGATATTCACACACAATTTTACATGCAAACCGTGTCCAAACAACGTATTTTTTTGTCCAAATCACATAGACTGATTAAGACAAATATTGGAAAGCAGTGAATGAATGTATTCGTCCAATTTAATTTTACAGGACGAGCCAACAGAGTGCTAATGAGGGTGAGGCCCGGGTTAAGTTTTATAAAATCGACATTTACAGGTATTTGTGTTATGCAAATGTCACATATTTTGTCAACAACAAAATGCCGCACTACCAGCCGATGATATGCGATTTCAATTCAAATCAAAGATTTGAATTTTAAATTAATACATACATTAATAATGCAATTTAACCTAGAAATGAAAGCAGGCGTTTTATATTCGACGATAATTTATTTAACCAGCACCGACGTCCTCAAAATCGTTCCCAATCATTTAAATAGCAGCGTTGGTCTAGAATATTTTAAAATTTTAAACGAAATTCGTGTTTCTAATTGTAAACTAAAATAAAACTGGTTGAGATTATTTAAACACGTCCACTCCTTTCAGTTCTCATTAGGCAATTACAGATGTAGTTATAAAGATATTTGCCTCTAGTGTAAACTGCGGCAATTAATATTAATGGTTGAATTTGTATGTGAACATATATTGGGGGTTAATCCACCAGATATAACATAATGAAAGTGTCATGCTATTAAATAATAAACGTGGAATTATGGAGGTAGGCAAGAGATGAAATATGTTACCTTTTGTGAAGGTTCAATGAGGCCGGGGTGATTCTCTGTATACCCAAGTGAGCTACACATAAGAGCGTCCGCAAGGTGATATTTTTCATTTTGCGTCGTGGACAAGAAAATATATATGCTGATTAACATAAATACATATTTTCAGTAAGAAAACCTTAAATATATGAAGAATAATAATGTAAATAGAATGACACGTGACGCAAGCAGAGTTTCTTGTAAAATCGTAGAAATTACGTCGAATCCAGTAGATTACATTATATTATCTCCTTGAACCAACGATATATAAATTGTCTCACCCATGCTACTAAAAATTAACACATTCACCAACATTTAAAGTGGTTGAAAATATACAAACATGGGCGTCATGTGTAAGGATATATAACATATTAATTACTTCATATTAAATGGATTCATTGATCCATTAATATTGATGGGTAATTTATAATGTTAATGTCAACTGTGATTTATCGTCTCATAATATTAACACAGTATCAGAACCATTTTAATACAAACACGTTCACAATAGTAATAACAATGCATGCATTTCCCTGTCACTGCATGTTTATGTTGTATATCACGTTAATTGAAAACGGTACGTGTAATTGATTTTCATTCAAGCACAATTAATGACTCTTAACAAAGAGATACTTACTTATATGGTTGATAACATCTCTATTCAGACGGATTTCTGGTCAAGCATTCGTTTACAATGTAATAACAATGCCTATTATAATTGTAATAAATTATTATTTACCATAAGGCAATTAAGGAAAAACTACAAGAATTTAAAAATAGCTTCTTGGCATAAGTAACTAACGCGTGGACATTATTCATGAACATGAAGAAGTTGAGCTTTATAGGTGTGCATGCACCATAATCAAGTAGTGAAGTTCAAGTTGTCACAAATTGTATAGCTATTCAATATATACGTAAAAGCGCGTCCAGACGTGATGATATATTGATGCATCACTCTTTTATTGTTTCATTGTCTATTGAACTTCAGGACGCTATTTAAATTTGAATATTACCAGGTGTAGGTATATATACTTTCTGAGCATTAAAGCAATCGAATCATTGTTTTAAGATCAGACTATCGATTTTTCCTTCATTTATTGCATATCTTGTTGCGTATTTTCCATAACGTGACACACAGCATGAAATATTATATTTTGATGTTGATTTATCTTAATACCCTCGTGAACCGCCAGACGTTCTTGCTTCGTCGTAGGGTTTTTGTACGTAACGATGCAAGATCGTACTCAATATGTCTTCCAGCAACGCTACATCACTAGACATCCAACTTTATGACAGTGCAGTCAAATCGTACATTGCTGGAAATATTATTAAATTCGAATGATTCGAACAATGGCAATCGAAAACGTTTATTGAAATGCGAGGCGAGATATGGATTTTATTTGGTTCCTCATTCTACGGTTTAAATATTTACCTAGGCATTTGACATAATTTTAAAATTACTCTAATACGACACCAAACATTGCACTTGGCAAACATAAAATAGCTAATGTAGTTTTAATTTATTGAAGCTTGTTTAAACAATTTACGACTGATGGGTAATTAGAAGTGCGCTTATTAAATTGAAATAAATTCCTTTTTGTTTACTCATCACGATATTAATTACACTATATTACATTAAACATAGATAACTGATGATGATGATAAGCAAACGACTTTCCCATTATTTCATTTATTCGTGAATTAAAGTTCAATATTTGCTTTATTGGTTCTAATGGATCTACTAACTGTTTAACTGTTATTTATTGAAATATAGAAAATTAGAAATTCAACCAAATTGTAAATACCTTTCCGCAATTCCAACTTGTAGGACACTTTGTAAAATTTTGGAATGTATTGTCAAACTGCAGGAGACACTTGACAGATTCTCAATATCCAATGTCATGTTTGGGCAATTTCATTCCGTGGTTTACGAAAAATTTCTTTTGAATCATATCGTGCATATGCAAATTCTGATGCCCTATTCTCAAATTGATACTACTGGTAAACATTTTCCAAGACATTTGAGAAAAAACGTTCACACTTCCGATAAATCGAACATGAGTCTGTTGGTTTGTGTGTTCAATGCATTTTTCTTAAGACTGTGTGACTGCGCTAGTCTTACGGATTTACCTTACAACTCTGTAGGTTTGCGGCGTCTCCGCAAACTCATGGGAAACCCAGAATTTTGTAGAATATTCTAGAACATTCCAAAAATATGGACTGCGATCACAAAGTTTTTGGAATCGACTTTTTTAGAACAGCACTTTCCTGAATTGCTTGTTTTTGCGGAATTTTCAGAAGAGAAGAGAAGTCCTGCTCGGAATTTCTGTCTTGCTCTCGCTGTCACTGAAAAAGAGTCATTGAAAAATGTCTAGCAATGTACTAGAGAAGTTTTCTATTGTTATGCGTATACATTCACACTGTAGAAGATTTTGTTTAATTGGGTAGTACGTCAGTTGCATTATGGGACGTTCAAACATTCCAGTTACAGAATCGGTTTACATATATCGGCGCAACCTCGGAATAGATTAATTAGTAATTTATGCTTAATGTGTATGTGCGTTATGTAAATTATCGTAATCCTTTCGGATGGCATATCTGCGAAGCGTGTGCACTAATAATGTGACAAAAAGAAATGGAGAATGCGTGCAGCCATAGTTAAGCGATTTACGGTACGTAGTTTCTTGTTAAGTTTGAATTGAAAAGGTCTAAGTGTACGAGTATATGCGTTACAGGTTAATAATCAATTTCCGTCCTGGAGTACATTCATCAGATAATTCGATATAAATTAGAAAGGGCCCCATGTGTTTGAAACTGTTTGTTTGATCTCGTGCCAGCATCGTTTAATTAATTAAGATGTCTAATATCTAATATATACGTTAGCCGTTGTTATGTAATTAGCTTACTTCGATACTCGGTAATGCCTTTCACTCGATTATCAGATACAAGCTCGTAAGCTTGAAACAAAATTTAATCTTCTTGTATACATATCTTGCATTTTCAAATCGGCATATATCAATTATATATATGTATGTAAACACTACACGCTTTGAAGGTGTGACACTTGCTTTATTGCCTTTCTGCCCTTAACCATTGCCCTGAAATTTCTTATACCGTCCAAGTTCCCCATTTATTTCTCACCGTAAATCCTTCTACGTATATTTCTTTCCCATACCTCTAACTTTTGTTGTTCCCCTTTGTTTAGTCCTGTTGTCCTGGTGTTGTTGTTTCCTTTCGTTATAAGAACTTCGAGGTAAGTAAAGCTGTGTACTCATTCCAACTTCTTCTTCTTCTTCTTCTCTCACTATTTTTCTGATAAAGTTCCATTTATTCTTGTCCTGCCCTTTGTATGACCCATTGTCATTCGTACTAAACGTATGAGATTATTTGGTATTTGCAGATCTTCCGGGGCTTTATATAGTTGGTTCCTTATGATTGAATTATACGCCTGCCTAACATCAATGAAAACAATGTGCATTGCTACTTTATGCTCGTAGCTGTTGTTCTGGCTTTGCTTTAAGGAAGAGATGTTAATGACACCCCTGCTGAACCAACATTGATATTCCCCAGTTGCTTTTTTTTATATATTCTGTCAATTTATTCTGTCTACTGTGGGTTAATATTTTATGGACTATATCTAACATCTATTCCAATAATTGTCGCATATAGTTCTGTCTTCCTTTATATATAAGGGAAATATAATTGCCTGTGTTCCGGCATCTCTTCTTTGTTCCATATCCCTACTATCAAGTTGTATATAATATTTTGCAGATCGTCTCCTGTATATTTAACTAGTTATGTGACTATGTTGTTTTCTCCTACACTTTTATGATTTCTAAGATTTTTTATTACATGTGTATTACATTGGTGGATGTATTTCCACTCCCTACTGTGGAAAATTTTCATCTTAAATTATTTTCTTTATCTTTGCAATATATTTGTCTGCTCTGGAAACCTTCCCCTGATTTTCTGACTTCTTGGTAAACATTTCTTATTTATTTATTTTTAAATTGTTCTTCCATGTTCTTTATTTGATCTTCGTAGTAAATTCTATATTTTAGTGATCTCTTACTGCTAACTATCTCAGTACTGTTTCTTTGTATCTCTTTTGTATTATCTCTCTTCAATCAATATGTGATGTATATAATTTGTGATTGTGTACTTCTTATCACTTCTTTGTTATTGCAAACTCGTTTTCTATTTTCATTACTTTCCATACGTTTACTGTACTTCCCTCATACATATATTTCTTCTTGCGTGTTTTTTCGTTATAATCGCCCAGAATTATCTTGACATCGCACCTTGGCGTTTTTTGAAGCTCCTTTTCCACTGCCTCATACTAAACTTCTTTTTCGAGATCTTCCTTATGTCCCGTGCGGATGCATGGTTATCAAAGTTACATTTATATTATCCTCTTTGATTATTATACAACATAATTTCTTGGACACTGGTTTGAATTTAATTACAGACGTTTTTAACCTTTCCACTACTAGAAAACCTGCTCCTTATCTCCTGCCTGATCCTCCGCCGTTAAACGTAATATAAAAGTCCTATTATACTATTTTATTTTTGATTCGTTCCCTGCAAGGTTATATCCACTTATGCATTTTAATATAGAACTTGCGATTTATCATTTGCGCTTTTGCTGTAGACAAATTGTCTTAAACTTTTAAATATTAATCTAGAAAAGCTAGTTATATTTTAATGCTCAAAGTATATGGTAACTAGTTTACCTTTGTTCTCCAATATTAAAATAACGCTGCATAAACTTACAAAATCGTCGATAAAATATTCATGAAATAAAATTTTACATTAGCCTACGGAACAATCGCCGAAACAACATCGTTCCAGAAGCAATGATATTTTTAAATGTCTGCCTTATCAAAATAAAGCCCTTATGTCGTGAATTTAAAAATGTTATTTAAGCGTAGGATTTGATATCTTCTTAATAACGCGAGCGAAGGGTAATAAATTGAATGTCAGTTATACCAGATCTCGTAGATACTTACATGGATTACTTTTGCGAGGATTACATCCAGTGTTTCGTACTAGAATAAAGTGTCGGATGAAATACGTCGGAATTTCTACACAGGAAAGCGTGGACGTTTAATAAGAAGTTTGAATAATAAATTCGGTAGGTATCATCAGAAACTTGAATTAAAAGTTTCCTGTTCTACGTGTATTTTAAGTAGCTAATCTCTTGGGTAAATTTTACCAGAGGGAATGATGATGTGTGCTTTGCAAGGTTGGTCCATATTTGAGTAGTTTTGTTTTCCTTCATATAATATATGTTTGAAATTGGTTCTTTTGAAACAAAAAAAAACACCATAAATGTTTTCTTACTGCAATCGTGATTAGAAATGACAAATGAACTTGTTCGACCGGTCCTCTTGACTAAATTTAATTGTCCGATTTCTGTGGAGGCCAAAATAACATTAAACTTGTTTTGATACTTAACGATGTATGTAATAATTATATTTCAATGTCACTGCATTTACTTTTTTGTGCCCATAATTTCCTGCCTAATGACGAATGTGTTCTTAAAACTGACAAAAATAAATACCGTATAGAATAAAGATCGACCGTGAATAAATATTTTGGTATTTTTGTAAATGTGCCTGAAGATATAGTTCAGACAAATTTATGGGAAAGCGACGATTCAAATTAATTTTTAATTTTAATCAGCTGGCGTGTACTTATGTAATTATAATTAAGAAATAAAATTCTTCAATTTTATACATGAAGAACCATGTTGCAGAGCATTTTTTCAGAGGAATATAATCAAGGTAGCAGAAAGCGGCGACAATAACCTATATGAAAAATATTAAAAATATCGAACTAAAAAGATCTGATATTGGATGAAGTTTTCAATATATATTGTTAGAATGCTAATCGATTATTTGGTAAATAAGTCTGGGATGTCAGAAATATTTGGCGAATCTCAGTAGCATTGACGTGAAACTTAATCTTTACGAGACCCGTACTTTAATGTATAGTATTACATGGAAAGGCCAAGAACTGAACTTTCGTTCTCTAAAAGTTATTACGTTATGGTTAATTGTTTAAACAGGTAACAACGAATTATAGGAATGTTCCAAATACAATGCACTGAAACGGTAACTTATGTGGCCTGGAACGTTCAATGCTTTCAACATTGGTTTACACTCCAATACATTTTATGGGATCCCGATAATAAAATGTTAATACAACAGTCCGTGCGATAATAAATCGGACGTTTCGGTACCCTACACTCAGCACTACGCAAATCCGTACAGCAATACACAACAAAAATTGCAATTGTAAATTTCATTGCAACAAATAAAATCGAAGAACGGTCGGACGAATATAATGCGTTGGTAGTCGATGCAGGAAAGGATTCAAGTGCATTCACGCCATTTTCTGACACAAAACATTGGATTTATTTATCTATTTATTCCGAAAATTTAATTTGCACAGACCTAGATTTATTAATTTAAATATTGTAATTTTTAAAAATAATTATTACTGTTATTGGTAAGCATGATTTATTTTAATTTTATTTTTCCTCTTTAGACTTTATTCTCTTATAATGAGTCCTAGTGTATACTTTTCATTATGTTGTTGATCAAAGGTCAACGTGAATGTGGTTTGTAGTACAATGTTAAAATCGTTCTAGGTTTACCAGCTGAAATTAAAATAAAAAAAAAAAACTTGTCTATAAATTTACATAATCATATTTACGTATAATAGTATTTTGTGTACCAAGGCCAAAAAGTACTGTTTTTTCGTCCGAGTTTTCTTTACGACCGAGGCGTAGCCGAGGTCGGAAAGCAAACGAGGACGAAAAAACACTTTTTGGCCGTGGTGCACACAACATTTTTTAGGCGACCCTCATAAAATTTTCAAATTTATTGCAACATTTACTTACAATTTATTGACATAGTCATTTATGACAACTGAACAATTGTACATATTTGTGACACCTTCAGACATGTTTATGTTTTCTTTGTCTACATTCGAAGTTATTTCGGCTTTATAAACAATAATTACCCAATAATCAGTTAAAAAGTCTATCACCAACACGTATTTACTAATGTAAACAAGATGCACAGTTTGACACTGACGGGAATGTGGTTATTTTTATACAATTTCGGTAACTGTCGGTAGATGGCGCCACCATATTGCGGACGAAAAATGAAAGCGGACGAAAAACGATTACTTTTCGTCCGCGTTTGACGACTGAAATTTCAATTTTTCGTGTCGGTCGCCTAAAAAAATTATTACTACAATTAAAATGATAGTCGTCAATAGTCGATCCGTTTTTCACACATTCCTCGGAACGATTCATCGCTTTATTGATGTATTACACAATGTGGATTGAGTCGCCGTGATTTTCTAGTAAAGTCTCGGGAAATGTTTTCGGTTCGCGTCGTAGATTGGTGAAATTCCTTCTCAGTGCTTGGAATTCTTTTATCCCTCAGTTTCGGATTGTGAAGAAATGTTTACTCAGTGGGCTGAATTTCTATCCACGGTATCATGCATTTGACAAATTTCTCAGTGTCGGACGGATTTATCGTTGAAATGTTTTAGTTGCTCGTCGTTAGATGTGTTCATAACTTTGCGCTATTTCAATAACTAACTGAAAACATGTACATATTTGGTTCCTCTGTATTGAAGGTGACTAATTCTAAACAAACCGTACTGATACCACAATTGTCGTACTGCAAATAAAAGTTAGCGTAGCGAGCTCAGAAATGTAAGGCACTAACTAATAGTTTGGTAGTAACTCAAATATATTGCTTCAAACTAATGTTTTATTGAACGAATATATTACACATAGCACGTAACTTGTCTACGAAATGATCAATAGCACAATTAGTGTAGTTGGAAAAATATTTAAGTATATTTAAATTAAGTAACTATGTGCCGTTTTATGTAATTTTTTTTATTTAATGATGTTTGGTTTTGTACGCTTTTATAATTTAAGGGGGGGTCCTGCTTTAGGAGGACTTAAAATAGCGTTTTGGGGGAATTTTTTTAGGGCAGAAAAAAAATGAGCAAGTCTAGTGAACTTTTTAGAGCATTTTATTGCATACTTGAGCATTAAAAAAAATATATGTCGAGAGAAAAATATTTAAACGGAACCGATGTTTATGCACATTTGTGCAACACCTTTCAATTGCAATTTACAATCGGTGGGAAAGATGTAGCCCGTAATTTTTGTCTGAAACAAAAAAAACCAAAGAAAATGGTAATTCTCATATATTTTCTTCTATGTGAACTAAAAGAATCCAAAATTTTGAAATTCAAGATTTTCCTCAGGTTTGAAAATAAATGTGCTCTTTGCAGGAAGAGAAAATCATTTCAACTTGCTAAAAAAGTTGTTTAGAATTTTTTTTCCATTAATCTTTTTAGTTCAAATAGAATAGAATGCTACTGAAGCCAACAAAAGTTTTGTTTCGTTCTGATTGCTTGCCTAGTTTTCTCGCAATCACGCCCACCAGTTTAGAAAAATCGTAAAAACGAAAACTGGAGAAAACGCGCTCTAAAATTTACGATCAGGAAAAATGTTAATTTTCGATTACTTACGGAATATCTCGTTATGATCCTACTATAGCTCTTACGAACTCAAAATATTATTGTTTCGAACGACCGATTGAACTTTTTTCAGTACATAGTTCGGTGTTATGTTACTGCGGGGAGGGGCGCGCGTTTCGTTTGTCCGAGCGTTCATGCGTTCGTATATTTTTTGCTCGACACCTCACTGTGTTTAGTGCTGTACCTTTCAAAATATTGCGAATTAGCCGCTATAACTTTTTATACATATTCTTAGATATATTAGGCATAGATTTGAGCAATAAAAAACAAATCGATTTTTTGAGCCTTCTAAAGCAGGACCCCCCCCCCCTTAAACATATTGCTTTGAAATTTGCGGATGTCGATTGATAAGTATCTTCAGCATCGTATACTAAATGCAGAAACGGGCTGCGTGTTTTTAGAAGAAAGGCCATTATTTTGGGCTAAGTTTGAAAAAACTCATGCATTTTTTCTCTATTACTTTTATGTATCCACTAACTCACTACTTTTTATTTATAATGCGTATGAGTATCGATCGTCGTGCATGCACACGACCAGTCTCCGCTGCAAACATATAATACAATTTGATTTATACGTTTCCTTTATTAAAAACATGTCCATGTCCAGATGGTGCATGCAACGCACTACAACTTTAAATCAAAATTATTTCAGTTTAAAAATTCCAAGAATTAATTTTAGACGGAAATTGAAATCGAAACATTTATAAATATGTGCATATTTTAAGTCCACTGACCACATTGCGAGTTACCTTATCAACAGTTTCGATAATTCATAGAGAGTAGCACCAATACAAAGGGGGAAAACTAGCAACAGAATTGTGAAGAATACACTTGAGCGGTAGAAGACAATACCCTCGAGATTGAATGGGACGGCAGCGCCAGGAATTAATTATGACTATCAACTGATCTCCGCGAAAATAATTTACCCTGCGAAAGATTAATTCTATTATCTAAAATGGACAACCTATCTAGCCTAGCCTCGGTGGCGCGAAATCAATTTTAACAGAACCGTCAACAAGTCGGTTACACGAGTGAGGGAATTAAATTAGAAAACCCCCGTAATTATTATTTCTACGTTCTTTGTTTGGTTTACGTATATTGGGAAAATAACTATTTCCGCAACTAAGTTGCAATCATCAGAGAATCTAAATAAAATTTTAAACTTAATATTTCTAGGTAATGTGTTACCATTGAAGATATTCTCTTCACTAGATTACGAGACGAATAACACCAAAGATGAAATTAATAAATATCTTCATTTATACTCTTAAATTTAGTAAAAAATATAATGAAGCGTGTAGTGTAACGTTCACATGGTCAGCGGTGCAAAACTAATTCAAATAACCTGGACTCAGGTATCAATCCATTTTCAGAATTCGTTTATTATTTTCAACTCTTTCAATAGAAATATTTTGATAACTATATAATTCTCTACCATTTTATACATCCTTAATTAATTTATGATAATTTGGTACTAATGCATGGCCCATTTCAAAAATATTTTGAACTACGCTTGTTTTTTCAGGTCTGTTGAGTCTAAAATGTGCCGCGTGGTCTTTATAGCGGGTTTTAGTTGAACGTTTCGGTTGTGCGATATATATTTGATTACAAATATTAAAATTTCTGTCACATATTCCATATTTTTGACCTTTATCAATTTTATTTTTGCACTTCCTAAGATGGAGTTACTATATTTAAACGCGACCCGAATTCGTGATATTTGAAAATTTGATTTAAGTTACTGGAAGCTGAATGATAAGGTAAACAAACAAATTTATTGTCTTGATCTCGACGGGTAGAATTTGAAATTCTGCTCTACGTTTGTGTTTTTAATAAGGTTAGTTATTATTTCCACGTCAAACCCATTGTCAATCGTGATGTTTTTAATAACACTGAGTTCGATATTATATCTTTCTTTTACTAGTGGAAAACTTAGCAAACAATGGATTGAAAGATGCTTGCACCGACCCAACATAAGGACGTATGGTATATGAAATTTATCAAACGGTAGATTTTAACCTAAACACGTTCTGAACTTTCCTGAACCTATTGTGCCTATTTTCGGCATGCATGCATGTGTATGTTTGGGTGTGCTTTAGCCAATTCATTGTGAAACTTTTAACTTAAGGTTTGTATATGGTGCTTCTTCCGATATTTGAAAGAATACCATTTTATTTTATAATTAATATTTAGATAATTAATATAAGTAATACCACTGCATTTTATATAGATTAAATAAGTTTTCCCTTGTTCTCAATTAAATTATTCGTTCTCATTAAAGCTGGAAATGTCACTGGTTTCATGTTTCAACTTTGTATCAAAATGAATTATTAATTCAAAAGTATAACAAATCCGTTTGT
Organism: Geotrupes spiniger; assembly: GCA_959613385.1. Taxonomy (NCBI): domain Eukaryota; kingdom Metazoa; phylum Arthropoda; class Insecta; order Coleoptera; family Geotrupidae; genus Geotrupes; species Geotrupes spiniger. The sequence goes on along the minus strand of OY390737.1, from coordinate 11,239,767 downwards.
AATGCAGTTGTTATTGCATTGGTGCAGGATGACCAGCACTTTAGCTTATTAAATAAATAGTCCCAACATTTATATGGGTGAATCAAATATACCAAGTTTATTAATTAACAACTCAATATGTACAATATGTACAAGTTCAATTTATTTACGAAACCACGATGTGCAGTATAAATTCGTATTTGATTTAACTTTACAATTTCAATAAAATAATATGAATTTAATTTTAGCTGTAACTATACGACGTTGCTATATGACCAGTACTATCGGCGCAAAAGTAAAAACGGCTTGGCGGAAATAAATTAATGTTTACAATCAGGAATCATTTCTACGTAACATACTGTATTTTTGCTCTTTCGTTCAGAAATAACCATTAGGCAAGTGCATCTGATTTTTGCGATGTATAAGGGATAGTTACCTAACAAATTGCTTTCTGCTACAGCGTTCAATAAAAACAAACTAAAGTTCGACTGAACGTAATCTAACATATGGTACACAGGCTGGTGCTTCAACATTTCATATACTTTAGCTGGAAAGCGTAGTTTTCGTAATCTCTGTTCGGTGGTCGATTATAATAGACAAGTAAACACATTTTACGAACGTCTGATAACCGTGACCATCTAAGCGTACAATAAGAAGAAGTTTCGCTTAATTCAGACCTGGAGACTTCAGCACCCAAGACAAGCCGCGTTCCGGGCGATCTTGATGACTTAACGGTGACACTTGGAAGCAGCTCATATTCGAGAATGGCCGATTTACACAGCAGGGCGTAACTTGAAAACTAGCTAAGCATTACTCAGTTAAAAAAATTTAGAAGCTCATTCAGCGTTGGCTTCCACCAAGATACTTTCAAACCGCATACTAGCAGATATGCATACCAGATTGCTGGACCAGAAGAAGAAGAAAAATGGAGGTGGATCTTTGCCTCGAAGCAAGCAGCTTACTTTGAAAAAGATATTTGTAAGCTAGTGGAACGATGGTTCTAGATCATGGTTACCTGTGGTGAATCCATGCCGATTATTTTTTTTATCTTGTTTTGGAATAAAATTTAACTAAAGTGTTTTATTTATACTTTCAGAAAATATTACTCAAAAGCAGAAAATTTGATTTGGAAGTGAAATTTCATTGGGAACCGAAACAACTTAATAGTAATTAATGTATAAATAATAAAAAATTATGGGAGATTAAAAATATATTAAAACGTTTCCGGAGTCCCAGGAGATGCTCGGTGTGATCCGAGCAAAGTAATATTCACAAAGTACATAATTATACATTTTGCGAAACATGCCCGATTCAAGAAACTGAAAACGTAACTTTGATGAGGCGGCAAATACCTTCACACACAATGTGACCCTTCGTTATAGCCCATCATACGATGATTACATTGGGTGATCTTCCCAGCTACACTTTAACGGACGATGAATTTGATAACATCAAAGGACGTGATGCGCACATATCAAGCAAAATCAATATTGACAGAACGGGAATGTCTAGTCTATCTATATAAATGATCTGAGACTAATACGAGCCAGACACAATAAAAGCTAATACGTCCCAAATTACGTGTTGATTTATCGAATTTACGAAATTTTATATTCTAATAGGTTCATACTTTGAAAATAACCTGGTCATCTGTATGGTATTCAACTATTTCATAATTGCGTAAAATTTATATCGTAAATTGTTATATATCGGCGATGCTGTCTGGCGCCAATCGATGTATTATTAACGCAGCACAGTTAGGCCCCTATTTAAAATATATGTTTTTTTATTATAAGTAGATTTTCTTTGATGAGAAAAAAATTTAAGCAGACCTGTTGAAACCGAGAGCGACGTCGACAGGGCTCACTGGTTCTACAGCTTCTACTTTTGTAAGTATTAATTTATAAACGTTTCCATGGGTCGCTGTATTTTTTTTGTTTTTCTTGTTCGTAGAAGTTACCTTGCAAGAGCTATTATGATATATTAACCTTGTGAAATTGTACGGTTTTGGCTTGGCTTCTCATATCCGGCCACGGAGATTAACAGTGTGACGAGAAATTCTCTCAAAGCTATTCAGCAATACTACACCATTATACTATCCCGAATACAAAGCGGATGGAGGGTTCCGCGCGAAATATTTGATGCTAATAGGGAGTATAGTTGGTGAGCTTCGGATGCAACGCGTAAATAAGACCACTATTTTAAACACTGATGTAAAAGTTATACCTTATAGTTGCTTTTGTTAGGTAATTCCGTTAAAATTCGGCGGAATTCTTTAGCTAGGACACACGCCTTCTGCTCGCAGTATCTGGGTTGGAGACGATACGACAATGCAGAGTGGTATATGAGTGGCGGATGTTCTAACATTTCGAAGTAAATTTGTTGCCAATAAGATAGAAATATACTCAGTGACATATAAACTGCACCACCTAGAAGGGGTGGGAATTTTTGGACCAAATTTGGCAGAAACATTAGACTAGTCTAAGGTAACAATTGTTTAAAATTTGATAAAGAAAACACTTCACCTTTTTGATTTTTCTTTAATAATGTGTTGGTCCGCCCCTATTTCTGATACACTCATTGACCCGCCTTGGCATTGATTCCAGCAGGTGATCAATGTCTTCTTGGGGTATGGCATCCTAAGTAGCCTGCACTTCATGCCGTAGAGCTTCTATTGTCAACGGTGGGTTCGGTAGATTCCTCAATCTTCTACCCATCATGTCCCACACGTGCTTAATGGGCGACAAATCGGGAGATCTTGGCGGCCAAGGAAAAGATTAACATTGGCCTCTTCAAAGAAGTCAAGCGAAACCCTTGCTACGTGAGGTCGTGCATTATCTTGCTGGAAAAGTGGGTCTTCAAGCCCTAGAAGATATGGAAAAACATGTGGTTCTACCACTTCGTCAATGTAGCGTCGCGTCGGGCGGTCATACTGCCCCGAATGAAGAGCAAGGGTGACCTACTGCCGTAAGCAATAGCACTCCACGCCATCAACCCCACAGTTCGGTGAACATGCCTCGCAATCGAAAAATCAGGATTACGCCTTTCTCCACGTCTTCGTCTAACAGTCATCCGACCATCATGCATTCCTAAACAAAATCGCGATTCGTCACTAAAGACAATTCGGTGCCACTCCAAGTTCCATTGAAGTCTTTCCGTGCACCAGGCCAAACGTTCCTGGCGATGTTGAGCAGTGAGGGGTAGCACAAGATGTGGGCGGTAAGACAGCAAGCCAAAGGTTCTTATTCGACGATAAACTGTTCGCAAGCCTATCGGACGACCTTGTTCACCTAACCATTGATCAGCTATTGATCTAGTTGTAGAGAATCGGTCTCTCAAGGCCATCTTGACGTTCATTTGTTCGTCTTTGAGCCCCAGTGCCTCTTCTCCGACGTTCAACCCCATGTTCTGACCACGCTTGATAAACACGCATTATTGTTGAGTGGTGCCGTCCCAAACGGTTGCCGATTTCTCTAAACGAAAAACCTGCTGCTCGTAAACCAACAATCCGGCCTCGGTCAAAGTCACTAAACTGCTGGTAAACTTGAGGTCTCCTTCCTCTAGGCATCATTAAACACTTGAGACTCTTTAAACTAAAGAACGGGATCCGAAAAAGTGGAACAAATTCAAAAAATGACTCGATAATTGCTTGTCTATCACCACCTCTAAAAAATGACACAAACGTCAAAAATCCCATGACTACTTGATGATTGGGTTTCAAATTTTAATCAACTATTTCCCTGGACTAGTCCACTATTCCTGCCAAATTTGGTCCAAAAATTCCCACCCCTTCTAGGTGGTGCAATTTATATGTCACTGAGTATATCCTCCTAAATATAGAGACGATGGTACCATTTAGATGCTTAGACATCGATTTAAAATAAATGAGGCAATTTTATACTAGATTGGGGATCAAGATAAATATTTATGTTAAGAATTCTGATCCTTATTATCAGAAATGCTCGTTTATCCTCATATCCCTGAGACTACTTTTTTCTCGCCTTTGTCATTCATTAGTCGTATATGTATATATAAAATAATTGATATTTTCCAACTTGTGAACATTTTGACATGTGATGTTAATTGCATGGGCAACGGGGAAATTTGTCTTTTATCAATCAACAATGTGTTTATCGCGATAAAACGCACTGCATTTTAACTCGTGGTGTTCAAATAGCTCATAATAACGTGCATGAATGAACCCGTCACGTAGAACCTAATTTAATTGATTACATTGGGAAATTACGTTTTGTTTATCCAACAAGCTATGGGAACTACGCGATACTTTTAATCGTCAATTGACTTAAATATGAAGACTTAAAATTGAAGACAGTCTTTATCGACGCGGTAGATATTTGTAAACTCGTGGTAATTGATTCAAATGACTTAATTTGTGAATATAATTTATCTCGCCGCGGCGTACGGCTGTCATTAACAAGTCTTTGTTTCGAATTATGAGCGCCATTTATAATCCAAAGAATTTATTGTTTTCTGTCGACTTGCGTTTGAATCTTCATGAACTTTCTTGACATCTTGTTACTTGATGAGAAGTCGCTGTAGCTGAGATGTTAATGATGTGAGAATAAATGATTAAAATGTCGATAAATAAGCACCAACAAACGTTAATTAATCGTTTTACACGCGCATAAATTTGAATAATATAATAATTCAAATAAGTTTCTAGACAATTTATTGACGAACATGCATTATTTTTAAATTTCATTATATACCGTATTTACTACAAAAGGTAAAAAGAAATTTATTCACAAAGAATTAGCCGGGTGTAAAAATTCTTTTGTTCCAAATTTCGTGATGTGTTCAAAGCGTAGTCTATTTACAATTTAAACTTTAACTATACTGCACTCCCGTTTTAGAGAACCGAGATTGGATTTATAACTTCGTAATTTAATTTAGATATTGCGATTTGTAAAAGCATCGACGGCAAAAACAATGAACTTCATAAAACAATGTCTTACCAATCTACAAAATAATAAATATTTTCTAGATTGGTAAGACAAAATAAATCAGTATAAAATCACCGGTGGTTGTTCACAATTAGACTTTATATGGTCGCATTTGTGATATCGGTGAGCAAGAAGCATTATGACCAGAGTTCTAAAATTGCAAATATTCATACACAATATTATTGTTACTTAATGTCTGCATAAATTCTCATTAAACGCTTAATGGGACGGGGTTTGTAAATTTATAGGACACTTTTAAGCACGGATAAATGCAGGCTAATAAACAAGTACTAAATTGTGTACCTTAATGAAGCAATAAATTAAAATAAGTTAGACGTCGTTTAAAACATCTTTTATTGAAAAAAACAACAAATAGTGGCGCACAGAATAAGCAAGGGCACAATTTGCATTTGTGTGAACGCCACAATTTAATTAACGCTCCTTGCTTACTAAACTACGAAAGTTGAATTGCATAGCATACCGTCGATATTTCAGACATTTCACAAAACCATAGCTTGTAGATAAATCTGAGGTGATTAGTGACACAAAATACTTGATTTTAGCTAAAATTAAATAAATAAAATAAGTCTAACGTTTTTATGTATTAGGAGTGGAATTTAAGGCAACATTAGAGAAGATGTGTTCAAAGATTATTGACACGGTGCAAGATTATGACCTTAGAAACTTAATGAACTTGAATTATGAATGTTTAGAACGTTAGTTGATGTTTGTGAGAAGGTAATTGCATTAGAATTCAACGAATTTGCATGTATTAAAAAGCTATCAATATTGAAATAAGTGTCTGATAGCGTAATTCCCTAGCGGATTGTCATAATTTCAAAGTAGTTTGACTAAAGTTTATTAATTGTTGTATTTATTCAAAATATTTAAATGATTTGCTAGTATTTGTATCATGAAGGTAGATCAGATTAAGGGTTTTTAAAGAGAATGATTCGATATTTATATGGACTAACTTGATTAGTATGTCGATGTACCAACTAGAAGATGTAATTATTAATTTAATTGATTAATCTCAGAGTCGCAGGTTGTAAGGTAATGGTTTGATTTATATTAATAGACAGAAATTAGATTACATTCATGTCCTAGGTTTAGAATTTAAAAAGTACATGGAATGAAAATCAATCATCAATTAACACTCTTCGAAACAAGTCCATGTCAGTTTGTTGCCTTGAAAGTTATATTAGTTTTAAATTAACCTCATTGTGCAAATGTCCTTTACGAATTATATTAACAACATATGCAATCAATAATCATGAATGAAGATTTACAAAAAAAGGTTGTGTGAGTGTACTACGCCATCTAGACGTCAATAACCTTACATTCGTACTGCTATACAATTACAGAGGTCCGCTTCGATCGACTTATTTGGTACTGTCCTTTGCGGAACTGATGAGACCCGAAAGGCGAAATTACACCTATTACAACAAATCAATCTCTCATGTCAACGGTTGCGAAGTAGTTACAAGTATTGACACTACCGAATTAGTCCGTCAACGTTCTGTAAATGCATAACAGCACGAGCATGGCAGTATTCATCCCATTAATACACACACAAACGTTTTATAAATCATGTTTTCATGACTACATGCACTTCTTTGATGGCCTGATACGACCAGTCGATCGCAACATTCCGTTACCGCGTATTACATTTCATGAAATTTCTAAATATAAACATTAATATATGTTTAAAAATGTAGCCCCTTGTATTATTAATTGTTTTAAATGTTATATTGATCCAATATTGTCAGAAGCAATAAGTTGTTGCAGTAAGATTTATACGAGCAATGCTAACAAGTTGTGTAGTGGGATGATTTTAATATTGAAATAAGTTGCCCGGAGTGTGGTTTACTGATGAAATCAAAGCTAGATGGAGACTAGATAGTCGCTAAGCCTCCTGCATGTATATCAGTTTCCTTAATTAAATTTGCCGCATTTAATACAGTAAACAGATTACTAGTATTTTTCAATATTTGCACAAAGATCTTGCATACAAAGGCATCCATGTATATTGATGAAAATAATTAAATTTGTTTAAAACATTGCTCAAGTAACGCATTGCTGATCATAACTGTTGTTTTCGATTTCAATTCAAAAAATTGAAATTTAGGAATAAATCCATAAAAATATTCAAATCAGGCTTAATATACTCAAAGGAGACACATACGAAACACCCAAACATATGCACGTAAGGTATGAAGACAAGCACGCGTAACTATAGTTCGTTCGCCGACCTGCGTCGCAATAAACAAGCCTTATAGATTCAGGAGCGATGCGTGTCAACGGCGTGATCAATACGCGAACAACATGCTGTGACACCCAAGAGAATTCAATAATGAGACAGTTTAAATTTTGATTGCGTATATTTATTGTCTACAATAATTACAATGATTAACTTTTTAATTAATTAAGTTTTCTACGTTGGGCAATATATTAAATAGGCTATTTCCATTTCTGTAATTATAGAAATGGAAATAGCCTATTTATACTGCTGCATTAGTCAGTTTCAACAATTTAGTTTTCATTTCTGGAATAGCTACTCCACTATTTGTAATATCTATAATAACAATTTCAAACCAATAATAAACTCGATAAGATACTGTTGTATGACATATGACACTCCACAGTATTTTTCGTCCAAATATTAATGCAAAATGTATCGTATGAATGTAATAGCTAACAATTGAATAAGAATAATTCGATTAAACGCCGGGCGCTGAGCTATTCCTATTCAATTATTAGCTATTCTAATCTGTCATAATGCCGATGGAAAGTTTGGCAACTGCGAAGTAAAGATAGGCGGGGATGATGTAGGCAATGTGCCGAAATACGTATATATATAACTGCGGGGCACATCTATTACGGGAGAACAATGCCGGAAACGGTGGCCTGTAAAAGAACACGAAAGGATAACAGGAAGACGGACTATGAAATAATATTTTAGGGTCAAATTATTTTCTATTGACAATTTGTATATATAACATTTACAAGCTGTTATTTCATCTAGAGTATAGCGTTTTACAATTAAGTTTATTAATATAAAATTTGATTAATTGTTCTGAAATAAGTAATTACTTTTTTTATATAATTTTATGATTTCCATTGCTAGTATCATTTTTATCAACGACATGGGATGTAAGAGCATTATGTGTAAACGATTTATTGATATCGGTAATGAAATAACTATTACCATATTACCAAGATACTAAAGTCGAGTAAAATTATAAATAAAAAAACTGTCGAATAAGGATTCCAAATATAATCTTCGAACGGGTGCAGATTTACCTTTTATCCTAGGGGCGACATCTGACAGCATAACACTTACTAACAGAAGCCCTACAACGTAGTAATACCGAACAGAGAGGAAGTCGAGAATTATATTATAAAAAAAACAAGATGAGAAAACTATACTGGTACTCGGATAGTATAATACATAGGAGTGGGCATATGGGCTGTCGTCCGTCTGTATTTCTTTCCCACATTCCAAACTGAAATCATTGTTATTTCAACGTGTGCAGTTTTGCAAACTACAACACAGGCAGCCGAGCATACTTACTGGCTCTACAACCGATGCAGTTTAAATCTTAGATAGCCTTAGAGTTGCAAAAAACTTAAGGAACTGGCGTTGCACAACAGAATGATTTTGATGTGGGTTCCAGGGCATCAGGATTTAGAGGGAAATATCAATTGAGATTTGCGGGCAAGCAGTGACTACGGAAAAAATAATTGGAACTGCACCCACAGGTGTGCAGTGCTAAAGACGGAAGTAAAAGGCAATTTAAAGGGCACCACATAATTTCAAATAGGGATGAAGCATGTTGGAGCTATCGGTCTCTTTGCCTCAGACAAAATGTGTGACCAATCTCGATAAGGATAACGTGAGAACTCTTACCGGTCACTGCAAATTTAGAAAACATAAGCACCGTATTAAAAGAGCAGGTAGCTCACATTGCGGTAGATGTGACGCCGAAGAGGACACTACCGAGGAAAAGCTAATATCATTTGACATAACGTCAGTATTCCATAGCGTGCCAATAGATATCACCTTAGATGCTAGCATCATGTTTAGAATATAACACAGTGCCCAAGAAGGATATCGCAGAATTCGTCAAACTAGCCCAACTACGTATGAACCAAAACGCTTTCACTTTCAATGGTCAGTCTTACGAACAAACGTTGGGGACAGCTATGGGAAATGGAAACCCCTTGTTGCCCATTTATTCTTAAATAATTTTGAAAATTCAATGAAAGGACAAATTGAATGTTTCGTAAAAAATGGTTCCGTTAGGTGGACGATATTTTTGCCATAATAGACAAAAATTTCAAAGCTGAGGATTTCTAAGCACCTGAAATTCACAGTACCCCTCCATATAATTTACTCACGAACTGGCAGTGAATGCTACCTTACCCATCCTAGACATAAAAATAACTAGAAGTTATAATATCTTAACATTCAATATACATATATACAGACATACAGATAAATACATTTATATAATTCCTCATTCCAACTTTTAATAAATACAAAACGAATATGTATTCCACAGTTTGTTTCACCCCTTAATATGTAAATATACAACTTTCCGCGGATAATTTTTAAAACGATCTGTATGATTTTTGTAAATGAAATAAAATTTTAAATAATTTTGAACTTTGTAAGGATGAACGTATCGTTTGAATATTATTACACCTGTACCATTATTGTTATAATATAATATATAGTATTAATAGATTATTTGGTAAGTTTCTTACCATTTGAAATTACTGTTAACTGCGCAACATTACCGGATCAATGCGCACAGTTACCCGCCAGGTCGTACAATCGTGTGCGAATGTATACTTTTACTTAAATTTATGTTACTCCAAAGTACTAGGTTGCATTTAAAATTTTGTATTTCTATCTGAAAAAGAACTAAACAAAAGGTAGTTTATAGTGCTTGGTGATTTTGTAAGCATTCGCTTCAAAGTTGTTTATGTGCGCACAATTTCCCCACTTTCCCCTAATATTTTATTCTACAATTTCCAAGACCTGGATAACAGTGATTGAGATAACATTTTTGGATTTTATGTGTTGTTTGTTTATTTATTATTCTCTTGAGTTTTGCATACAAGTATTTGACGATATTTTAGCATAAAAAACTTGAAGTTTTCAGTTAGCCACACCACCAATTACACAAAGCATAAATTTATTGCCCGTTCCAAATATCTTTCACACCTATGAATGTCACGAATGCCGCATTATACGTCTGTCAGGTTCAAACCCAGCCATACTAACAAAGAAAAAAAACTGAGAAATAAATAGAAGAATGTATTGATGGGAAATTAACTGAGGATGCGGTGCTGTAATTTTATAGCACATAGTTAGTTGTGTATCATGAAAATCTGCCCGAAAATATTTTCTTAATAAACCTCTCCGGGCGTATACATTTTAACGCCGAAACGATTGGATCTGTCCTTCAAAAGAAACAGAATCAATCGCATTTCCAATAGCACTTACAGGTCCGTGTTATTTTGAGCAACGTGACTTGTATTCGTGTCGAGATTATAAAATATATAAAATCTTCGTCGAATTTGGCTACACTCTAAATAAATTTAAAAGTTACAACTTTTGGCAATTTGAAACTTTCACATGTATCTCGAATTCAATATTTTGTACATCGTTTCAACTTTATAAAAAAATACATAAAATAACAATTGATATTAATAATACGATCTTGTTTTCGGTAATATAAATTCCAGTAATTCTTCAAACATTTTTATTAAAATTGAAACAACATAAATAAAAATGTTTGCAAAATCCAATCCACTAATGAAATAAAAAGAGGGAAAACGTATCCAAGGCAGAAGCTGGAAATATCTCGGACATCTGTTGCTAATACGTTTTGTACCGCTGGTTAGTCGGCTGCATGTAAGTACACTTTACTGTGCTCGTTGACATGATTTATTTCTTAAACGGGAATTTTATTGGATCGAAAGAGTTCTTAGGCTACTCCCTTGGACAATTTTCGCATTGTTTGCTGAACCTAGTTGTAAGATTTTATTAAAATGTAACGAATGATATTATTATCAATGTCAATTTTTTAACAAGCATTCTATAATTTAATTATTTTAATTATCATTAAATGCAATCTATATTTTTTTGCATTAGTTACGTAATTTATTAGTGCACCTAATAGGCAGGGAATGACGACGATGTACCTAGATCTCAAAAGGGGATGATTTAGCATAATTAATTTTTTTTTATCAAATTAAGTCACAATTGTATATTGTGGTAGCCTAGTACACTGACGCTTCTATTATTATTATTTATTATAATTATTCACGCATTAAGGTCGACAAGACAATATTAATTGTCTTGTGACGAATAAACGAACACGCACTCAATGTCCTTGCCTATGAAAGTATTTCTATGAATTTTTTGTTTACTTCGATTCCTGGTATAAAATATTTAAAAATATGCAGTGCTCCATTGAAAAATCTAAGTGTATGCAACGTCTACGTAAACCGGAATTGATTAATATTAAGTATTACTATATGGGATCATTATTCGTTTTTTAATATCTCGTTTCAAATTAAAACAAACAACTTTCAGTTTAAACTACAGAAAAATATTCTACTTAAGCCTTTTAATTTTCTTCTACACTCACGTCGTGATTCCGACGGAAGTTGTAATCAAGGCAAAAAAGTGCACATTTGACTTTTGTCCATTCCTTTCAACTCACGAGGTAATCCTCGTGGGTAAAGATACACAGATTAACTTAGTCATTGTATTTGTATGGTATTGCTTCAAAGTTAATTCTACTTGGCTTATTTGATATCAAGTGTCAAGTATCAAGTTATATTACTTTTACCCTCATGGGAGCGATGAATATATGTGCAAATCCCTCCACTTTCCACTGGAATTAGCCGAGGCACATGCGGCCTGATATCAGCGCAACAGTTTTAAACTTCTCATTTCCCCAACAGTATTTTCGCAGAAGAAAATATCTGGGATAGCCCGACCTTTCGTTGCCTGTACCCCTTCAAACGCCAAGCAAGGGCGGTGGAGGTAACAGAAACCAAGATATATATATTAAAAATTTAAATAAAAATAATCATCGGATTAAACTTAATTAAAATTAAGTTTTATTAAACGTTATTATTAAATTTAATAAAATTTGTGTTAAAAGTAATGGTAGTAATAATTTTGTTAATAAAGTTAAAAATTTACCATAAAATTTAAAAACTCTATATAGATATATCTGTGTGTCAGTTAATATCCATTTTTCACATTTTGAATACGGTTGTTTCTAATTTACTATATTTATAAAACATATTTTTTCTGTTAGTGTTTTATTTTGCTATGTCTTAATATATCACATTACATTTATTGTAATTATTCACCAACGTTAACGCTGAACGTTAAGTCTATGTGGGGCAATTTGATTAATGCAGGCCACGTGAAAATAATTACTAAAATTTACTACACATTAGGAAACATCATGAAATGGGGCGCGATCTATCGGGTGAATTTATCGTTATAGTTCGTGATTGTTAGGATATTACTCACACTACGACGTTAATATGTTGTCCTCACTAATTGTGCGATTAGAATCTCATTTTGCAAACTTTCTATCCGAAATAGATTTTTCGCATTTCAAGCATTTATGGATTATTTTCCTCATTTAATATTGTGTATATTTTGATTTAATTGATACATCTATATCAAAGGGACATTTTCAATACTAAATGGGAACAAGTAGGTTTATTTTCGGAATTACGAGCCCTTGGAAAATCGAACACAACATTGAAAATGTATTTTAACAGAATAACGTTCACGATTTCACGGTCGAATATATAGAACGTCCCTCGTTTGGCGCCAAAATAACGAGCATTTAACCCATTTTAATTTAACGGTATATTGACTCAAAATGGCTTAAGTTCTTTAATTACTATGCCATTAAATGGCTTTTTCACCAAACAAACGAACATATACTTAATGACAATTTTAGAGTGAAACCAAATAAAAAAGTTCATCAAAATCGTTGTCAAGTTTTCACGAATAATTAACTTGAATCACAACGATTCTTTTCTAGAGTAAACACAATTTTCTATTTATTTATTTTCCCTGCTGGATCGATATGTAATAATATTAAGTAATATTGCAATGCGTCGCTACTAGTGCATATGTTATTAACGGCACTGCATTAATTACTAACGAGGAGTAATTGTATAATTTGAATAATAGCTACAGTCAATTAAATTGGATGACACTAATTGATTCGATGGGTTTGAAGAAGTCAATTAATGAGTCATATAGCCTCTTTAATTGTATGCACATGTTGATTTCTTTGGTATATTACAGGTGTTATCGCCAATTTAATTGTTGCTACGTCAGACAAAACAAAATAAAGGACTTCGCGTTTTATTGCCGTTAATTTGTGATAATTATTGAACGACTTTCATGAAGAATTGTGTAAATTTACATAAATCAGTAAGAAAAATTATTTATATGATTGAGTATAATTACCTCAACATAATTTATGGACCTTTTCCCTTTTTTTTATTTCAAAATTAGTCTCTGTGCTTTTGCAATTAGGATGTACAATTTTATGCAAATCGGGTAATAGCGCACATTATTTTCGATATTTCTGTTCAGTAAGTTTATTAAGTTTGTTAGTAAGGAGGCAAATGTTCAAATTAGTGAAGGTATCCACATTAGTGCCATTAGTTGGCCTCCAGTGACGTCCATTTTAGTCGTACTCCGGAGCCATAGGAATAATAAAATTACCTCTGCGACATTTCGCTCGAAGTTCTTGTACACGGAGCTTTTCAAACTCCTGGAAAGATTGCAACGAATTATACAATTGAAAGCTATAAAAATAAAAGTCACTAAATGTTCTTGATAAACAAATATAAGCAGATAATATAAATGGAATAACTACGAAAGTGTAAGGAGAAATTCAGAAAACGATAATGGAAAACTAAAAAGGGTAGCGAGACAAAAAAATAGAACAAAAAAGCAAATTAATCAACTTGCAAATAAATTTGATGTAAGTGAAATAAATATTGTGTCACATACATTTAATTCACAATCCTGGCTGAATGGATGGAGTCCTGTTAAATTTAAGAATAGTTGCATAATCAAGCAATTAGAAATAAAACCAAAACAGCATGGAACTTATTTAAAATAAATATTACGCTTGAATATTTTTGACGAATTCAGCTGTCTGTCTAACTGTTCAATGCATGTAACATACAGTTACAAATGCAAGGAAGATCCCGATGCGATTTCTTATTCAGAAGTTTGCATGAGTTATTACTTTGATGTCATTTGTAGTTCGCTCATCAAAGACAAAGTATTTTCTAAATCGACTCCCTTATTTGTTTGCCTGTCACGTTCACCATTCATGTGTCGAATTTGCGGATCGAAAACAAGCTATCGAACCGCTTTCGTTAACCGTCCAGCAGATGAGAGAAACACGTTGCTAATGAAGTTTAATGACTGCAAAACTTGAATAATGCTGAATGAGAATGAGCATCACTACCATTAATTGTCAATATGTTGACATTATGATCTGACCTTTGTTATTTTATACATTTGTGTGCGATTATCTAACTTGCCAATTTTACATTTACTAATATTTCTAGTAGCCACCCTGCACTTATTTGAATATTGAGAAATGAGGCCGTGGATGAGATAAACATCGCTTTGGAAACTTTCTATGACGATATGCCTGAGCATTGGTTAATCGATACCGTTAAGAATACCGAGGATGCTATCGCTACGAGCGATAAAAAGGAACATGAAATGATATTATCATGTGCAGTAAAATAACAAAGAATAAAATATTAATTACCAATGTGTACATTACTCAAAAATACATTATATCTATTCTATTTATAAGACATAATTTGTGTGTAGTTATTGTTAATGATTGGCGTATTTCTCGTGTCATTATAATAATGATTGGATTCATAGTAGCCATGAATTATTGCTCCACAGAAACAGGATAAACATGATTTTATTAATACCAATTAGATAAAACATCAATATCTAAACAACACACATCGATGCAGATATAGTTAATGTTTATTTAATATTAGAGAGTAAAGATAAATTGAAATTAATTCATAACAATTAAAACAGAAAATGACTCGAATAGTGTTATTCGTGCAAATTAATTCAACAGCTTAGCAAATCCTTATACTATACTATTACCTAAGATATGTCCACTATTAAAATGAACAAGCGTCAGTAATAAAAAAGTGAGGAATTCAAATGCGATAAATTGAAATGCAGTCGTATCAAATATAACAAAAGCGACGTCAAAAATAAACTTCTATGTCCTGCTAAGACGAAAACTGTAACTTTTTTGGCCATTTATATCTTACGTCCGTTAATTTCTCATGTTATTAACTAGTATTCTAGTTAACTAGTATAAGTCTCGAAATCGGAAATTGTCTTTGAACAGACCCGGAAACACCAAGTAGTTCTGATACATCCACAATGTACAAAATATTTTGTGTTGAATATTTTAAAGTGACAACGATAAACGGAAAATTTATTGGGAGCTATCGATCTACAGAATGCTTAGATTGAACATTCGATGATATTTCCAGTCTTGCCACAGATATATCCTGCAGCTTACTTTATAGTTGTCGCACCAACTAATGCGATAAGTTTAACGTTCGGTGACATGTGGCAAACCCGAAATCAATCAAAAATAGGTCGGTAAATTCGACAGAAAATTTAATATTTACGAAGAAAAACGCGCCATTGAAGGGATTTATTGCCTTCGACTGCCGCGTCGGGCCATAAACTTGCCCTTAATAAATAAATATCAAGTATGATTCTATTAATTCATTATTGCTCGTGAACTAGTTTTGTGTTTCGATCTCATTTCGAGATTGCCTTTAACAGCTTCGTAAACATATATTCGAATATACGTTCTAAACTAAGTTGCAAGATTTAGTGCTTTTGCGAATGTTCGGGGGTGATGTTTTAAAAATACACTCCAGAGCCATGTATAAGGCTTTCTTTGTAATTTGTTAACGGAAGAAGGCCACTATTCGCAAATGAAATTCTTATAAACATATAAAATGTGGATGTATTCATTTGGTTTCGTCGATAAGGAAACTTATTTTCATGTAGATGAAAAAAGAGACTGTACACAGCCACTATTAGAAATTAGGCAGCAGAGAAAAGAAACAACGGAAAGAATCTGCTGGAACTCTAGTACATGATCTAATTATAGCAAACACGTTGGTACAAACACAAGGATGTACAAAAATACAGGAGAGAGGAGGTGAGCAGAGGGGAGATTATAGATTATATAATAACAGAAAAGAGAAACAGAACTGACATAAGAGATTTGAGAGTGAAATGAGGTACAAACTATTAGTGACAGAAATCAAAGTAAAGGACGAACAGTAAAAGATCAGATCGTACAAATTAAAGGAGAAGCTGACGGCTGAGAGATACGACGAAAGGATAAATGAACGAATAAAAACCTGAATTCGAAAACTGAAGCTACGAGGAATATAAAAAGCAACAAAGTAAAATAAACAATATGGTAACCGAATCAAAGCAGAAAACTTGGAACGAGTTCGGTGAAAAGATGAAGAGAAATAATAAAAGTAATCAGAATCTGTTCTGCACTCTTGGAAAACCTAAGAGGCAATAAAAAGACAACCTAGTAATAAAAGCAAAGAAAAAAGCGGTATTAATGAAAGAAAGAAAATAAAAGGAGACGTGGAAATATTATTTTTGAAAATTAATGGAAACAAGAGATGTTGAAAACGGAAACAGGAAACGGTATGTCAAGAACAAAAAGTACGAAGAATTAACAGAAATTATTAAATGATTCTAAATGGAAAAGCACATCGAAATTATAGTTAAAAAAGAGGTGGCGGAAAGGACTTGCTACTTAAAAAATAAGATAGTTGACCAGGTAAGAAAGTTTCAATTATAAAAATCACAAATTTCGTACTACAACTAAGTTATGGAAGTACAAATTGTATTGTGTGCGAATTGACTATAAAATGAGGGTAAATTTGGCTTACATATCGTAGAAGCATTTGTTCCGTGCGGACCAATGAGAATGGAGTATTATTGAAAATAGTTGCTTTTGGAAGGCCCAGATTATTCATTCGAGGTCAATGTTTTGTGGGCGATTTATTGAAGTGATTAGGAATCAATATTGTGCCTGAAAATGATTCTTAAATACCACCATTAAATGTTTGAATTGTAACTGTAGCCAATTTTATTTAACTGGTTTATTTGCAATTTTGCTGCTTTAATGATATGTGTACCGCTCCGATCCGTTCCTAAATCTCTGGAGAATTTCGTATTTACGCTGCAACGTTGCTGAGCGAGCCGTGAAATCATTTTTACGCAGTCCAGACTTTGCGTGGC
This sequence comes from Geotrupes spiniger, assembly GCA_959613385.1. Taxonomy (NCBI): domain Eukaryota; kingdom Metazoa; phylum Arthropoda; class Insecta; order Coleoptera; family Geotrupidae; genus Geotrupes; species Geotrupes spiniger. Next base: position 11,222,409 of record OY390737.1, on the reverse strand, counting down.
TAATATTAATTAGAATTTACCAATAAACTTGTAGCACATTAATTAAAATGTATGCATAAATTCCATTACTTTAAATTTCAATAACATGTATCGTCGTCGTCAATGAGCATTCCATATAAACGTTGATTTGGCAATCAGTACATTTTGAGCAGCTTTGAGTTGAGATAACCTTGCGAAAACCCAAACTAGTGAAAATGTAAATACTGCTCAAGTATTTTATAACCAAAAGTGAAATTTAATTTCAAAAATTCATGTAAACGTTATTATTTTCGAAATATTTAACTTGAATACAATTCCTCCCATTATCATAATTAGTACTTTGAGGAATAGTTATAAAAATTCAACTATCGTTCCGAATATGATTGTGTAATACCTTAAAACGAAAGGTCCAATTTGTTTGGCTGCAAATTTTTCGATATCCTTTCATATTAGACTTCAAGCAACGTTCTTTCAATTTATAAGAAACCAATTGCGATGATTCTAAATAATCATTTACTAGTAATATCGGACATAACCGTGCACAGAACAGCATTTAAATGTCAGATTAGTATGTTAATACAGCCAATAATTTTGGTAGCAATGACTTGGTATTGTTAAAGCATTGGCCAAATTGTGGTTCTAAGGAAGATTAATGTATTTCATTTAAATAATAAATATAATAATTTCAGTTTGTGATTTTTTTGCAATTATTACAATATACAATATACCTGAAACAACGTAGCATATTCTCTGGAAATATTTAATTGCATTAAAACTTAATCAGATCTAATTGGCATTTGAATTTGAATCAGATCTAATTGGCAAATTTAATAATTTAATCCTTATTACATTGTGACATTTCCAGGCAATTTTACTCTTTATTCGTTTAATAATACAGTAGAATTAGTAATCGCGCCAATCAATTTTAACATATTTTGACGACAACATTTTAATTGTTTATTCTGGGCATCATTATTTTTAAATTGTTTGTTCAATATTTAATATAAGTAATATAATACTGGCGAATTACTCACTCAAAAATAATTATTTATTCTGATAACAATTTAATGCGTTATGCGTTATATAAAAAAAAATGAATTGGTTTGCTTGTGACAAAAGGATTTTACACGTTTTGGGTTATTACATCGACATCGTCGACACACAAAGGGTGTCTCTTAGAGCGCCAATATCCAACTAAATCTCGTCTGCAGGCTGCGTAAAATAGCTGCTATTGAATTGCAGTCACATCCGAGATTTAACGACTAACTGTTGTGTTATATACGTAAAAAAATATAATGAATAATCAATAAATCCAGATCGAGTGTAAGAATATCGATGTCTATGTACTGCGTGGATCTGATAATAACTCAGCACATAGTGTTTAAAATTTAAATTTCAATTTGCTGACCAGTTACCACAGTCACCGCACGTTTCAATAATGGAGTTGGTAACCCAGAAAGTATAATAAAAGGGAAGTTGTGTTGGTATTTCCTGTTATATTTTTAACTTCTACATCATATTAATAATATCATCATATGGGTAGATTTGCTAGAATCAGAAAAGTATGTTCTTTTAAAACGACGTGAACCCATTACTAAAAATTCATAGAGCTTGCTATATAATATGATCATCAACAATTACTTAATTTCATATTAATCCCACGTTTTAATAACTTAATATTTTGTTAATATTTTGATAAATTTGCTTAAACGAACAAAATCGGCACTGACGACATAATACGTCTCGTTGTTTCCCTGTTTTGATTACATCTCCGTGTTGTTCGTTCAAGCAACAATAGTTGAAGATCAAATATAATATAATAATATAAAACAGTGGGCGTTGCTAGCCCTGTACCTAGTATTTAATTCAAACAGCAAGTTTTGCCTATGTGCCTGTCATCTGTCCCTAAACTTAGTTAGCACCGTCTAGTTTCCAATTACTAACTGGTGGGTCCTTCAATCATTTGATTAATAAGTATCGATTCAGACGAATCTATAATATTAGGTGAGCTGTGCAGGTGCGAAAACACGTTGAAGTTAGAACAATAGAACAATAGAAAGTTTTATGTAAAATAAAGAAAAAATTAAGAAAACGAAAAATGAATGAAAGTTGACAAATGCGATAATCCAGTGTTTTGTGCCCAAACGGTTGAACAACTAGAAGCATGTTATATGGACGCAATCCTTCAAGGAGTCCCTGATTCAAGAAGAAATAAGAATCTTTTACTACAATTTTGTAAAAGTTAAATCATTAAATGGGTGTAATGAACTCTTTTGTGAAATATGCCAAGCTTGCGAAGCCAAATTTTAGACATTTTTCTAATAAAGATTGAATGCCTTTTACGTGTATTATTAAATACATATAAATATTCTAAATATTTATTCTCAAATAAAATATAAGAAAAAGAAATATTAAAATTTTATGATGTAAGACACGATTTATGGCCAATATTTTAGGTGTGTATCTGTGATAATAGAGTACCTAATTGAATTACATGATGGGTTTCATACGCAATCACTTTGTGACCTTTCTAAAAATCGATGCGTCTCTTGATGTTTCATAAAAATGCCCTATAACGAACTTTCAGGCCACTAACTGAAATGTCATTTGATTTTCAACTTCCGTGAACCACTTTGTACTTGGATTATGCTGTTCATTTGTAATGAATCTTCGATTCATGTGTTTATACACAACATATAAATTAATAGACAACGCAATTCCCATGCGCATTGGCAATTTCGTATCTATTTACATTTAGATTGATGAGTTTCCGTCGACTACTCCCCGACTATATTTATATGTATAATATGCAGCGTTGGTTATTTCATCCTGAAATATATGAATTTACTGTTGATTTCATTAATGTAATCGTAATCAGTGGCGATATATAGACATAGACCTGGACGAGATAATGTGGTATTTGCTGAAAATATTATATGTCCATTATAATATAATTTAAGAATCAGGTCAGGATTCTGTCTGGATTGCATTCTCACCCTATTTAAATATATCTTCGCGAAGTAATGGTAGCTATTACCTAAAGGTAACTAGATATCGACCACACCGATCGACGTTGCAATGATAATTTTCTTCAACTGTCCGACAACAGCCAGTATTTTACGGAAGATGTGGTGAAGGCCAAAGGTGGTGGGTAGATTCATATCACTAGGCAGAACACCGCGATATTTAATAAGATTTGTGACAAAATAGCATTAGATATTTTTATTTATTATTAAGTTAATATGCATATTTATAGCAAGTTATTTGTCACAAAAGTAATTTAGCTTCCAATATATTCTAATAAATCATGTAGTTCAAACTTATTTCGTTCTTGGCACCCTGAACTTACTCTATCCCGCCTGTTCCAAATCCGCCCAAATGTATTGTACCCTTGTCAAACAAATTTTGCTTCGAAGGTGGGTATTAACATTAATTATTTCGACAGGAAACAGGTAATTATGGCTTTAATGAATTACACGGGAAAATTTCGTAGAATTTGAGGCTGGAACGTCGGAAATGTTGATTATAATGGGATTAATATTATTGTAACATCACTTAGACGTATTTATTTCTTGAAACGCAATAAATCTAATAACATATTTTGAATAATTATGTGCACGATAGTGATTATGTTCTATATAATTGAACATACAAAATGAGATGATACAATTACGAGGAATGAAAAATTTCGTTATTGTTTTACTCGAAGCTATAATTTTCCAAATCGATCTGTGCATTTACTGCTGATTTTCACTTTTCTCGTACATAATTTGTGAGATCGGTAGTCATAACAGCTGCAATAATAATGAACTTGAATTTAGAGTCCGAGTCTGGAGTTTGGTTAACCGCTTTGTGTAATAAGTTAATCCTTAGTATTGTATGTCATTGTGTCTAGCTGTATGGCTGTTTTGATTAATACGTTATTGTACATCAATATGAAAACTTGTAATCAACACAATTTGTATATACAAAATTAATTTTAAAGTGATACAGTAATGTATTATTTTGCAGCATATTCACTATAAACCTGTCGAAACACACATGCACAAAATATTGCAGCAAAGAACGATAAAGCACTCGTAAAACTCACGACAATCGTCGATCCAATGTCAGGATGTAGGAATTCATGACGCTGACGTAACGCTCGCTCTTTTAAACTGAGATTAATTTCGGGAGTATATAATTATTTTACTTTTTGATTTACAACTCCCTGTGAACTCGCCCTAATTTGGAACCTGCATAACATTATATCCAAAATTGGCCTTAATTTTTATTGTTTACTACTTGACCTCTTATTTCTTAAAACGTAAGGTATATTTTCTTGCACATTGCCTTAAAGCAAATTTTGGTTTCATTTCATTTTAAACAAGTTGTTCATCTTTGCTACTTTCACTCTTCTTCAGTACCTCATTTGCACCAATACTACGTTATCCCAGTACATAGAAGGAAACTATACGCGACTTTATAATTAAACCTGGAATCGAAATAAATACGTATGTACGACGTGCGCGTCAGAATCGGTAAAATTTATTTTCCAATATTAGCGATCGCGCTATTAATAATTGTAATTTAGCGTTTTCATTGATATTTCAAATTAATATTTCATACAATATAAACATTAATAATGTGAAACAATTAAATAAAATAATACCAATATACGTCATTAAAATATTAAAAATTATATATAAAATATTTAATTAAAAATATTTGCGTAAAGGATTACAGTTGAATTGTTTAATGAACATATATTTTTTTATTTATGTTGGCAGTAATGAAAACAAATAAATATGACTTGTTACGTGGGATTCTGTTTTAGCGTTATGATTAATATTTAAGTGTTATTAATATTGCGCATGAATGGGCATGAATAATATAATTATTCAACTAACAGAAATAAAAACATAAAAACACCGGTTTTATGAGCAATTCAGTTTGTAATCAATAATGCTACAAACTAATGCTATTCGCAATGGGCCGGCGTAATAATGTTATTAATAAATAACGGTAATAATGCTAGGAGATCATGTTAGGAGATGGCGAAGTAGAACAAATAAGGAGCTAGACATTATGTACAAAGAAGCAAAGATAACATCCATCATACGCCCAACGACTTAGGTGGATAGTGAAAATAGAAAGAATGGCTAGACATAGATTACAAAAAAATGGTCCTTAACAGAGCCCCAAATGGAAAACGGCGAAAGGGTAGTAAATGGAACAGAAAATCCAGAAACTGTAGAGAAAGATCTAAAAAGTATGAAGAAATTGGAAAGGCAAAACGATAAACAGAAAATAAAGGAATAAAATTGTTCAACAAGGTCTTCACGGCCTGGAGTGCATATACATCTAACGTATGTGAACCACGTTTCATCAACAGTGACGAATCGACAAAGAAATTCATCCGGATCTGCTTTAAACTTTGCCAAACTGGCTTCAGAATGCAATACTCTAGAACGTTTCTGATCAGGTGTCAACATTCGTGGGACCCGACGTCCAGGCAACTTTTTTAGCCCCAAAATATTTGTTAAAATATACCATAAGAAAAAATCGTAATTTCAACTATCCGGCGAATGGTCAGTCGTCTATCTGTCATTACCATATCGTATACGATTAATATTTTCTTGGGTAATGACAGTCTCCCCTCATATTTATAATTATAGCTTCAGTGAATTGTTTTCTGTACTATCAAGTTAAATAAAACAATTATAGTTTGAATTATTATATTTCAAAAATTTTCCCAAAACGTTTGTTACATATGTTATTATACTTTGTACGTATTGTAGTAAGTCGAAACTGCAGTTGTGACAACGTAGTTAATAAAATTAATATTGTACAAAGTATAATTGTTTGTTTCAAATCTCATACTAACTACTTTTTCGATGGTGCAGCATAAATAATAAGATACTTGAATGTCAAATTTATATATCCGAATGATTGGCATCAATACATTGGTCAAGGACGCAAAAAGATACGAATTAAAACATAAAAACATAAAACAAGAAAAATAAAAAATGGACACGTTCCATTAGCAATAACCATGATTAGATTTGACTGGGCTTGCATCATTTAAATTGGTTCATTTACATTTTAACAAATATGAAATTAGTGAATGTATAATTTGTTCATAATTTATAAAAGATAAATTAAATCGTTTTTAAACTACATTCAGGTTAATTTAGCGCCTGGGATAAAAAACGAGTTTGTGCATTATAATTATGTTGAACATTAAAAACCAAAATAAAAAAATTTAATAATTAATTGAAAAAACTCGATTTGTCAACCATTCATAGGAATTCCCATTCACGTCCTAATAATTTATTATACCATAACAAATTATTAGCTTAATAACTACTATTATTATAAATCGAAATTTTTAAATGTAAATTATACTACGGTGTAAGCAAAATTAATTATATTTTGGTATATTCGTGATTACGTACATATAATGGACGATTGATTGTATTCTGTCTAAATTAGCATTTTAGGTCAAACTAATTTCCGTTAAGAGGAAACTTAACACCGAATCTCCAAATACCACCGCTTTTAACTTGCCAAAGTTCCATTTAGATACTGATTTTCTAATGAGGCTCATGATAATGTTTTTCGATTTTCGTCTCGGCGCCTGTCATCGTAGATTAAGATTATTTATGACGAAAACCACAGTTCATAAAATTCTTTAATAAGTTATTTTTCTTTCGTTTTCTTGCCAACGGGACCGTAGTGAACATAAACTCACGATGTCTAAAGCAGCTGTTTTGCAAAATTTATTAGATTTTAATATCAAATCCGTTTTATCACCCGTCACTTTTCTAATTAATATTCTCCCTCGGCAGATTATACTCAAGTGCACTTATAAAAAGTGGCCCATGGTAGGGATTAATTAATTCTTAATTTCTTAAATGGTATTTCAGGTTTTCAAAATTCCAAATATTTGCAATAATTCATTTCTGCCGTATTTGTCTGCGATTTTAGTTTCTAATTTTAGTTTAATAGAATTATTCTATTATTGTTCATTTTAGATATATTACTTCATTTCTCAATCAGGTCGTTTCTCGATAGTTTCGTATATAATCGGAAATGTGATATTCTTAATATTGTTGTTTATGTTTACGTTCTTCGATGGACGCAATATGTAGTGTGGCGTAGATTTTCCTAAGATAACATCGATTTATAGGAGCGCCGATTCAATCGTCGACGGCTTTGTAATTCATAGAATTTTCTTAATTGGAAATCGAAGATCCTCAATGTTATAGTGTAGAGGTTTATAGGTGTATAGGTTTGCGGTGCAAAAATTCTCGTCGAAGGCTCATTTCTGTATAATTGATATCTGGCAACATATATAGGTAGGTACATATACAGGTTGTCCCTAAAATGCGTGGACATCACTTAACCACAGATTCGTAGTTCGAAAATAAGACGATTTAACTAAACTTATCTATATGTAATTACGTTTCATTTAGCTAGTATACTGCTTCAAAGTTCTTTCAAGAAAAAAATATTTTGTCCATAACGACAGAACGCTTGGGTCGATTTGGATAATATTCGGTATTGTACTCCTCACGGATGTAGGTCATCTTTTAAGGTGATATTAGTTATTATCAGTAGACCATTAGTGTACGAAACAATGGTAACCCAGCATAAACCAGTTAAAAACTTTTTAATGTGAAGGCCAATAACTTTCAAAAAAATAGTTTCAGAAAGAGGCGTTCAATAGTATTTTTTTGTTACTTTGTAATTGATGATATCTGTTAAGGTTTAGACACCAAAAAATAAAATCTGAGGGACCGCGCACTGCATTTCTTAAAACAAATGTAATCTAGTAGTATGATATTCTAAGAAATAAATGACAATTAGGCAATTTGTTATGATATTTATTAGTAACAAGCATGTACTTTATTAGATATACAGTAAATGCTCAATGTGACCACCATCTTCCTGGATACAAAGATTGATTCGACGCAAAAAATTTAATTGTACTCGTTGTAACATTTCTGCATTATTCTTAATGGATTGTGAAGCGTTCTGTATTCTGGCCCAAAGTTCGTCCTGTGTGTTTATAGGACGAGAATACACTTTGCTTTTTAGAGCTCCCCACATAAAAGAATGGCAAATATTTAAATCTGGTGAACGAGGTGCCCATTTTGCAGGAGCATCATCTGCTCTGCCTATCCATTTGTTAGGAAACTGTACATGAAGAAGATTCCGAACGTCCAATGTAAAATGAGGTGGTGCTCCATCGTGTAGAAACCATGTCGCGTCTAAGATCTAATGGCAAGTGTTCCAATAAATCTGGTAAGGTATTTATAAGGAAGTCTAAATAATTCTCTCCATTTAAACGATTTGGTAAAATGACAGGGCCTATGACGAAACTGCCGATTATCCCTACCCATACATTCATTCTAAACTCATGTTGAAAGTGGCGTTGCTTGCAGACATGTGGACTTTCAATTGCATACACATGTTCGTTGTGCAAATTTGTCATACCCCTCCTTGTGAAGCACGCCTCATCAGTGAAGAGAATTTTCGTATGAAAAGCTCTTCTTTCTTGTATGAATCTACAAAACTCAAGACGCGCGATGATCAGCTGGCAAAAGCTCCTGGACGTTTTGTATATGGTAAGGATATAGCAATTGTTCTTTAAGAACTCTATGAACAACACTCTTTGAAACGCATGCTTGCAATGCTAAGCATCGACTACTTATTTCTGGATTTTCTTCTACTATTTCCAGAATTTCTTCCTCAATCCTGGGGGTGCGAATTGTACGAGCACGTCCACGATCAGCTGTGCTCGGTGCAAATTTTCCCGTTTCGCGAAGGCGTCTTTCAATGTTTACAAAAGTTTTATGATTGGACACGCGGTTTTAAAACAGTTAACATTGAGACAACAGAACATATCAAATCTAATACGAGGATTGCAAAATATATTTTCAAAATATATTTATCGTAATTTTTCAATCAATATTTGGATATCAGAAATATATTTGTTTAGTTGATGTTTCTGTGACTCAGCTTTAGATGTTTGGATTCAAAAGCTAGGCTTAGAAGTGGCATAGTCTGCCAGGAACATCATTTTCTGTGCTTTTCAATTTTGCAACTTGAAGTCAGGGCAGCAGCATCTCCCACATCTTTGTTAACCTTTATCACTTAAGCCTCCCTAAATGTTGGAGACAACGCTGATTTAAATGTGTATCGATCTTTTTCATCGAAAATTAGATAGACTACGATCATAAGCCCATTTTACGAGGTTTTGCAGCTTTAATCTGATCTGTAGTTTATGTAACTATGATAAAAAATGTAGTTTTACAATATCCTTGTGGATTTCATTAGGTATTGTGTTCAAGATTTCTAGTAACTTGGGCCTTAAAAAATCGGTTTGAGTTGTATTCATTCACCAGTATCGTTTAACGGTGCACGTGCATAATCTTACTACGGGCGCCTACTAACTTTACACTCCAAAATGATGACAATTATGACATAATAACCGTTCGATCGATTTTGTATTCAGAAAGCAAGAGACTTACTAGTGCATTTTGTAACAATAAGTTATTATTAATGTTGAAAGGTTTCATGAAGAAAGTTACTATAAGCTTTTCTTTGTTAGTGGCACTTCCTCGTATATGAAACTTTCAACAGTAATCGAATTTATGTAGTCAACATAGTTTGCCTAACTTTTAAAACCTAATACTGTTGTTCCTGTAATAATTTAAAACTATGTATTATATGGGGCAAGGTTGGCGTTGCGTGATGGTAAACGCAAACTCTTCTCATAGCATTCTTATAAAAACGAAAAATTTACATACTTATATTTTAGCCGTATAAGATAAAGTGTTTGAAAAATAATGTATATGCACAAGTTTTGATTGATTATATATTGACGTTAGATGTTTTCTTAGTAATTAATTATTTATATAATTATCCGTGTCTTACTAGGAATATGGACATAATTGCTTGCTAACATTCGATGTAAAATCTATACTTAATTTGTTTCCATATTAAAATGCGAATGCAATCTTCGAACACGTTGAGCAAAGTACAACGAAAAAATGCATAATGGTTATACCCGACGCAATTATACGAATATTTCTAAGAGTAATACTTAAATATATACAAAATTCAACAAGAAAAGTACAACGAAATGCATAAAATTTTAAATTGTTACGTTCAGTCGGGATAGACACGCCAAATAAATGCACAATAAAATACTTTATCATATACAGCTTTATCTAAACGTTCATACTCCGACCGACCGTTTCATCCCAATGGGATGTGTCGTAAGTTGCCATGATGGAGTGGGTAGCACAGAGCATTAAGGGGGGATCCTGCTTTAGGAGGCCTTAAAATAGCGTTTTTGGGGGACTTTTTTTAGGACAGAAAAAAATGAGCAAGTCTAGTGAACTTTTTAGAGCATTTTATTGCATATTTGAGCATTAAAAAAAATATTTCGAGAGAAAAATATTTAAACGGAACCGATTTTTATGCACATTTGTGCAACACCTTTCAATTGCAGTCTACAATCGGTGGGAAAGATGTAGCCCGTAATTTTTGTCTGAAACAAAAATAACCAAAGAAAATTGTAATTCTCATATATTTTCTTCTAGGTGAACTAAAAAAAAACCAAAATTTTAAAATTCAAGATTTTTCTCAGGTTTGAAAATAAATGTGCTCTTTGCAGGAAGAGAAAATCATTTCAACTTGCTAAAAAAGTTGTTTAGAATTTTTTTTCATCAATCTTTTCAGTTCACATAGAATAGAATGCTACTGAAGCTAAGAAAAGTTTTGTTTCGTTTTGATTGCTTGACTAGTTTTCTCGCTATAACGCCCACCAGTTTAGAAAAATCGTAAAAACGAAAACTCGAGAAAACGCGCTGTAAAGTTTACGATCAGCAAAAATGTAAATTTTCGATTACTTACGGAATATCTCGTTATAATCCTACTATAGCTCTTACGAATTCAAAATATTATTGTTTCGAACGACCGATTGATTTTTCAGTACATAGTTCGGTGTTATGTGACTGCGGGAAGGGGCGCACTTCGTTTGTCCGAGCGTTCGTGCGTTCATATATTTTTTACTCGACACCTCACTGTGTTTAGTGCTGTACCTTTCAAAATATTGCGAATTAGCCGCTTTAACTTTTTATACATATTCTTAGATATATTAGATTTGAGCAATAAAAAAAATAGATTTTTTGAGCCTTCTAAGGCAAGAACAAAAATCGCGTGTATTAATTTTTTTACACACGATTTATTACCCACAACAATCACAAGCTTTACTGATGTACTCACCAAGGGAGAAATATCTTATATTGATTGACGTTTTCAATGGTTCCACTTGTATTGTTCATTTTACATCACCTACAATTAATATGGAGTAGTATGCATGACTGTCTCTCATCGATTTACATATTTACACATTCGTTTATATACATTTATTATATACATATACATATAATTGTTATGATATTTATGTATAAGCAAATAATAATTGCGTAGAAAATTAGCAGGTAGAGGATTGGGTTGGGTTGTTAGTTGCCAATTTACGTGCAATGCTTTGTTTGGAAATATACGTATGTGGTATCTTGGGATCACTGGTAACCCCAGATGCTAATATTTCCAAAACTACACACACAACATGCAAGCGACGTGCTTGCACAGACTAAAATAAACAATAATGCAGCTACTGAGACGCCCGGACTAGCGTTGTCAAATATAACATTTTTCGTAGACTTTTATTCGCTGTGGACAGCATTGATCCGAGTCTACGAGTTAGGGGTTAAGCGGCAATTAAAAATTGTAGGAGTATATACTAAGACATACATCATAATAATAATTATGTGTATCCATTAATCACTTCATGTGCTGAATTTGAAAATCTAAAATTGTAAATTTTTTTTACATAAAACATTTTATATTTCATTTCTCTTCGAAGCATTAGTCTCATTAAAATGCTCTTTTTAAATAGGTGATTACATCAACTAAAGCGCACGTATCTACAGCGTTATGGAGGAAATAACGAGCGTTAATAATTTTCGTACACAATGTTTTAATGGTGATGGCAAAGGGCGAAACGATGATAACGAGTCATTTTGAAATTATTTTATAATAAATATTCGTGATTATCTAAATCTAAATAAAATTATGTCCGTAATTACCAATTATGTCCAATACGAGTTGTATTGGAATTATTTTAACCACAGAAATTTACTAGATTTGAAATTCATGGAATTGTTTTCTCGTCCCGACGATCATTTGTGCCTATCCATAGTGACGTAATATCTAAATAACATTATGGCAATAATATATATAATTATAATTTATCTATTCCAATTTAAAAATACACTCCTCTCATGTATTGAGCCATTCAGGCTATTAATTAAAAACATTTAACAATTAAAGTTTATTGTGTGCGCCTTTTTTTCAATATTGTTTCGAAATGTATTTATCAAGTAATAATCATTGACATAATATAATAACATTAACGCAGTTCCTGGTGCGCTGCTAATGTTGCCTTTCTATGCACCTACCAGCACTCGAAATTATTTAATTTAATTTGTCATGTTAATATTTATTGCTTAACACAAACATAAAGGAGCCGCAAACTTTTTTAATTCGCGTGCTATTAAAACACTGAAGGAACGCGAACAACCCATTTGAGTACGTAATGGCCTGACATAACTAACTTTTTGTTGCGAAAGTCATAATGGCAACAATAAAATGTTAAGCCATGGTTAACAATCACAAACGATTTATCAAATTTTAATTTTGATAACTCCTTTAAAATGAACAATTATTATGCATATAGGTGTTATATTAATTATATTTAATAGGATTTATAATAACAAAACCATATAAGTTGAGAACATATTCTTTTATACTGTTGAAAGTTGAATCTAAGATATATTTCAAAAATGACATAACAGATGCAATATTAAAAAAGATTTATTATACCCGTTATTTAGAAAATTTGCGCGATGTATTATGAAACATGAATTTTTGTACATTTTTATTTTGTGTCTACATTAAGGGTGACTTTAGTTTATTTGCATTGATATACAACGTAGGTATCGAAATTTAATAATACACATCAAATGCCAAACCAAGCCAAACAAACGTTCGAAAATGACAACAATAACTTTCAATTAAAATTATTCCCTTGAAATGTACTATATTCCCCTCACGCTGTCGCACAACTTTATGATATTGTTTGTGGAAAGTAAGTTGATTTTACCTCCCTGGAGACGTAAGTGAAATTCGCGAATGGAAATTATGGATACATCCTATAGAAACATGCACAGGCATTGCCAATTATTGAACAAATTAAACTAAATTTTATTTACGAAATGGGAAAATATTTAATAAATAATAAATAATGCATGTCGAATTTGGACGAAAATAATGTTATTGTTCTTAACAACCACTGCAAAATTATATATATATACGCGGAAAATTTTGACACTGGATTTATTATTTAAAACGGGTATAAAAAAAAAAACGATTTTCGTACGTAATTCGTGCAATAAAACCAGCGTTATGAAATTCGTGCGTTGGTAGATTATTTATTTTCTGAAAAGTGTTATAGTCCTTTTTTGTTTTAAAACATTAACATTAAGACAACAGACACGGAAACGGAACACATCAACTCTAATCCGAGGATTCGCCAGCTGCATTAAGGGGGGGTCCTGCTTTAGAAAGCTCAAAAAACGATTTTTTATGGCTAAAATCTATGCCTAATATATCTAGGAAGATGTATAAAAAATTATAGCGGCTAATTCGCAATATTTTGAAAGATACAGCACTAAACACAGTGAGGTGTCGAGCAAAAAATATACGAACGCACGAACGCTCGGACAAACGAAGCGCGCGCCCCTCCCCGCAGTCACATAACACCGAACTATGTACTGAAAAAAGTTCAATCGGTCGTTCGAAACAATAATATTTTGAATTCGTAAGAGGTATAATAGGATTATAACGAGATATTCCGTAAGTAATCGAAAATTAGCATTTTTCCTGATCGTAAACTTTAGAGCGCGTTTTCTTGAGTTTTCGTTTTTACGATTTTTCTAAAATGGTGGGCGTGATTGCGAGAAAACTAGACAAGCAATCAAAACGAAACAAAACTTTTGTTGGCTTCAGTAGCATTCTATTCGATTTGAACTAAAAAGATTAATAAAAAATTCTAAACAACTTTTTTAGCAAGTTGAAATGATTTTCTCTTCCTGCAAAGAGCACATTTATTTTCAAACCTGAGAAAAATCTTGAATTTCAAGATTTTGGGTTTTTTTTAGTTCACCTAGAAGAAAATTACAATTTTCTGTGGTTTTTTTTTTGTTTCAGACAAAAATTACGGGCTACATCTTTCCCACCGATTGTAAATTGCAATTGAAAGGTGTTGCACAAATGTGCATAAAAATCGGTTCCGTTTAAATATTTTTCTCTCGATATTTTTTTTTTAATGCTCAAATATGCAATAAAATGCTCTAAAAAGTTCACTAGACTTGCTCATTTTTTTCTGTCCTAAAAAAATCCCCCAAAAACGCTATTTTAAGGCCTCCTAAAGCAGGATCCCCCCTTAAGGAGGTTCAAATATATTCATCGTAATTTTTCGATCAACATTTGGATTTCAGAAATATAACCCTTGTTTCTGTGAGTACTTAGCTGCTGACCTTTTGATTCAAAAGCTATGCTAGGAAGTGGAGTAGTTCGCCAGGAACCTCATTTTCAGTGGTGCTGTTTTTTCGATTTTTCATCCTGAAGTCAGGTCGGCACCATATACTACATCTCTGTCATTCAATTTAGTGGAATACAGTGGTAGATGCTATCACAAGAACCTCCCTAAGCGTTTGACACAATTGAGCCATAGGTCAAGGCAAGTCTATTTTTCTGAAGATATTACTTTAAATGTGTATCGTTTTTTTAAATCGAAAATTAGATAGATCTTAATGCCATTTTACCGGCCGCATTGATCTGATTCAATAGGATGTTGCTATAACAAAATAACAAAATTTGCATTACTTTTAAAACCTAATACTATTCTTAGTTGCAATAATTTGAAACTATTGTATAGGGCAAGGTTCATATAGCATAATGGTAAACGAAAAACAATTCCCATGTCGTAGCTTTGTTATAAAATAGAATAATTTTACATAATTACTTAGTAATTAATTATTTATATAATTATCCGTGTCTTACTAGGAATATGATCTTGTTAACTTTAGATGTAAAATCTAAAGGTAATTTGTTTCCATATTAAAATAAGGATGCAATTTTCGAACACTAGTTTTAATGTAACTGGGGCAAACTACGCAATTATCGGAAAACATACTTGGAGGAGCATACATATTTAAGTATACGTATGCTTCAAAATTCAACAACAACAAAAGCACAGAATTATAAATTTTAGCATAAAGTCGGTGTAGACACGCCAAATAATTGCACAGTAAAGTACTTTATCATAGACAGCGTTATCTAAATGTTCATACTCCGGCCGACCGTTTCATCCCAATGGGGCATGTCGTAGGTTACCGCGATGGAGTGCGTAGCACAGGGCATTAACATCAATAATGGAAGAAAAAGGCAAGAACAAAAATCGCGTGTATTAGATTTTTTACACCCGATTTATTACCCACAGCAACAAGAAGCTCTATTGATGTACAATAAACTTTCATGTTTAATCTATTCTTTGCAATAACGATTAGCATCGACGAAATAAAATCTCATCAAATGAAGATAAGGAAATGAAGTATAAGAGGAAAGAAAATGAAGTAGTTCGTTTGTTTATAGAAATTTAAAACAAGAATTTTACGATTACAATGAAGTCTGTTTTTATCCGTTAAATAATTCAAAATAATATGTCTGCAAAAGTTTCAATGTCAAAATTGTGGGCTGAAATTATGGAAGTGAAATGGCATATGATTTACGGTACCAATGTCATAACGATTACATTGATTCCAAATCACAATTTCAAAAATCTTGTATTTTTGTTTGGCAATTTTGAAAACCTGTTCTCTTCCCATTTTATTTTGGTATCAAGGGGATTTTTTTTAACTAAAACGCCAAGGAAGGTACCAAATAAAATTAATGTAAGTTTCAAGTAATCATTATGTCCTCCCATGCTTCTTAAAAACACATTGGTGCGCATTGAAGCCATGAGATGATTTATAAATTCCTGCACTGCCGCTAAGCCATTCTAGTCTAGTTATATTTCCTTCTTCAGGTACGTACTGACCCTTCTTGTACCATGTTGCCAGGCATTGACATCCATAAAGATAATATGTTCACCCAATTAATTACGTAATTTATAAACAATAGGTCTTTGCTTTTAATTTCGGAGTTACATTGATATTCCATTGCCAACACTTTGACGATAAAAGTGTCCCCTAACCGATAATCTGAATTTAATTTTTTTCAAAAGTTATTAAATTTTGTGCTTTAGTTTTGCATCTATTGCGTAGGTGTGGCGAAACCGGCATAAAAAGATTTTTTTTTCAACTATTTCGCTCAAGGTAAAAAGATACACCCTTTTAAAATTAGAGATTTATAAATGTATCCCGAGTTCACTGTATAACAATTGGTACCCAACGTTCCAAGCTTATTAAAACGCAAATCTTTTATAACAATATATATCTGCAACACCTTAAAACTTGAATTGATTATTCAAGTTCACGAAAACCGATTCCTTGATAAAGTTACCAACTTCGCGCCTGGAACTTAGAACAATTGTTACCATAATCGTAAATTTCGAAGTAATTTTGACATAGTTATCGCTTCGCAGTTTTACGAGTTTCGTGCATTTACGGTATTTATTTAGAAAGGCTTCCTGTGCGATAACTTGCAATTAGTTTTTGATTTAGTCACATCACTTGAGACTTGATGGTATTAAGGAGGTTTAAACTTTAAGTAATTATATAAAATTTTAAATGAAATGGTGTACGTCAAAAAGCACTTAGTGACATATGCGCGTGATTATATGGAAAGTGGCGCTCTGTATAACAAAATGACAGCATTAGAATTAGAAGGTTACGGTAGGGTGAAGTTGAATATACTCACGTACTATTCATTTGTTTCTGTACAATATATATTATTTACGGTAACAATTGTCTCTAATTGTTTCTTCTTTCGCCGGCATCCTTTTACCCTCACGGGTGTTCGTAATTGTTTCTAATGAAAAAAAAAAATGCTATGGCCACTGTAACATCGAAATTGAAAACTAGACGGATGTTTATGTTTTTATGCAAATTCCGTAAATCGATATTTTCTTTGACAGTGCACATTATTATTAACCAGTATGAAGATGTAAAGAAATAAAATGCATATATTATATTCAGGTTCACATTTTTTATTGAAATTTTTGATATGCAGACTATGATGTAACTGAGAGGGTAATTTTTTATTCATGAACTAAGGGATCATCAATGTAAGTATTAATATCCCATTACTACCCTTCTATGTACAGGATGTTGACACCTATCAAATTTACCAAAACATTAATTTCGATGAAGAATGAATTTCGGATTACAATAATGTGTGCTTTGGGTATTGATCAGGGAAACAGCTTAGTCTGCGTATGGTATTGATTAATATAGTAATTAATTTCATACCTTTATGAACATTATTGTAGCCCGTTAGTTAAGTCATAGGCAGGCTTGGATAAGGGCTTAGACTTATCAGGTCTCTTGTTTTTACCTTAATTGCATTAAATCTGTGATTGAAAGGCTTATTTAAAAGGAGCTTTCGGTTAATATAATTAATGGGAAGGAATTAATTACATTTGCGTGGTGATGTAAATTTCCCTACTTATCACTCATGCCTGTTTGGAGTCGCTTGATTGCTTTCATTTCCTAATTAACCGATTCAATATCTGCTTGTATGGGAGAAATTGGAATATCGTAAGCACGTTTAATTACTTAACTTGCAAATCAAAGCCCTAATTACCGAGCAATTAAAATAATATTACAAAAATGCTCGAACGTGTATAATAAAAACTCTGATAACTAGAACCTTTTAATATGTGGCTGCACAGAGAATGTACTGCTAATTCGACCGAAATCCCACTCAACGGATCCAAAATTAATGAAGTCCGCGATCGAATAGAATACTCACCACTCGCTCAAAATTATATTTAGTTGCAGCCAGTTTAATTCGTACATAAACTTCATTCATTCGTACATTTAATTAAAGTAGATTTTATGCCAATTTAAAGTGCTCTGGTAATAATTAATACATGTTTATTTAACTCATTAAAAGTTTGCCGACTTGCGCAATAATGAAATTTTTTTAACTTAATTGGAGTGGATATACATCTGTTAATTATTAACTGTAAGTTTGAATTAGAATGACGTGGCACTGGAAATTTGATTTTGCATATGGATACGTCTCGATCCATCCTATGACTTTCATACGGTCAGTTGAAATTGTGTTAGCGACACGCTGTAAAATTTATTCTCCGGACGAACGAATCTGGAAACCCTTTTCTAAAATTTATCGTACTGTATGATTTGTAGTTAATTCCATTATTTTCTGCGAGAATTATGTTGTGGAGTCGACGGCCATGTTCTACTAAATCGTCCTGATTTCTTCGGCCTAGTAAAATGATTTCACCAGAAATTATCTTTTTGATATCTGATAGCACATATCGTTTTATAAATCATATTTTGTTGTTCATCCGGCTAAGCCTGCGATTTTAATTGTTTACGATGCATAAATTGCAATAATCATTTCGAAATTAGAAATAACATCGATTAGGTGCTCTTAATTTTTTCGTGACTCCTGGTATGCACTGCTAAGTTTTATGTCAGGACTAATCACTTTTAATTTGGTACGTATGCGTACAATTAGTCCCATAAAAGAACTAGACAGATAGTTAGTTATGTGATTCTGACATCAGTGGTGATGATTCGAATACTTTGTCGAAAAAAATGCAGCTTAAAACCAAATTTTGTCGCTGAAATGCAAATTTCTAGTAGACGCACTTGTGCATTAGCCTCTGATATACAAGCCAATTTGATGCCGTATCAATGTTTCAAAAAATTATTTTCACCTTCGTTATATTTATACATTTATCAACGTGCAGATGAAAGAATTCAAACATATAAACTATCAAATTAGTGACTGCTGGTCCACTCATCCTTACACCCATACAAAATGCTATATCCTGAGATAGATTCAAAATAATTTCTTTAAATATGTATTTTGCATCACCGCCGAAGCCAGCAAAATGCTCCAAAAATTATTATGTTTGAAAGGTACGCTCCAGAAATTCCGTCAGGATAGCAGCTTTTAAAATAGAGATGAATCAATGACAAAGTTTAAATGGCGTTTGTCTTCGAAGCAATATAAAGAGAGGTCAATTAAGTTCTGGCTTAGAGCAGATTCCTTTACTGGATATTATAATATGAACATTTAGATGGAAGTAGTGTATATGTAGTGAATAAACTAATCTCTACAGCATGAAGAAATATATTGCATTTTACTTCATCATATAGAGCTATTATCTGACGGGTTGATTTGATGGACCAGATGATGGGAGAAAGTTGACTGCTTATGATGGCTGTCGCAAACGCATAGATTATCTATAAAGAGAAGAGAAGAGAAACGGACCGTTTGGAAAAAGACAATTTATGTAGAGTGTGACATTCCTCAATGCTCTAAATGCTTTGCTTAGATAATTCGCAGGTTTTCGACCGTCGAAAAAAATTGAAATATATCATTTTCTTTTACATTTGATTGTTGAAATACATCATTTCGGTTCATAAAACGCTAATTACACAATAATTCGCGAAATTTAGAGAAAAAAAATTTGAAAAATCATTTTTTTATGTAAGAAGGGGGTACCCTTAGATAATTCGCAGGTTTTCGACCGTCGAAAAAAAATGAATTTTATCATTTTCTTTTACATTTGATTGTTGAAATACATCATTTCGGTTCATGAAACGCTAATTACACCATAATTTGTGAAATTTAGAGAAAAAAATTTTGAAAAATCCATTTTTTATGTAAGAAGGGGGTACCCTTAGATAATTCGCAGGTTTTCGACCGTCGAAAAAAATTGAAATTTATCATTTTCTTTTACATTTGATTGTTGAAATACATCATTTCGGTTCATGAAACGCTAATTACACCATAATTTGCGAAATTTAGAGAAAAAAAATTTGAAAAATCCATTTTTTATGTAAGAAGGGGGTACCCTTAGATAATTCGCAGGTTTTCGACCGTCGAAAAAAATTGAAATTTATCATTTTCTTTTACATTTGATTGTTGAAATACATCATTTCGGTTCATGAAACGCTAATTACACCATAATTTGCGAAATTTAGAGAAAAAAAATTTGAAAATTCCATTTTTTATGTAAGAAGGGGGTACCCTTAGATAATTCGCAGGTTTTCGACCGTCGAAAAAAATTGAAATTTATCATTTTCTTTTACATTTGATTGTTGAAATACATCATTTCGGTTCATGAAACGCTAATTACACAATAATTTGCGAAATTTAGAGAAAAAAATTTTGAAAAATACATTTTTTATGTAAGAAGGGGGTACCCTTAGATAATTCGCAGGTTTTCGACCGTCGAAAAAAATTGAAATTTATCATTTTCTTTTACATTTGATTGTTGAAATACATCATTTCGGTTCATGAAACGTTAATTACACAATAATTTGCGAAATTTAGAGAAAAAAATTTTGCAAAATCCATTTTTTATGTAAGAAGGGGGTACCCTTAGATAATTCGCAGGTTTTCGACCGTCGAAAAAAATTGAAATTTATCATTTTCTTTTACATTTGATTGTTGAAATACATCATTTCGGTTCATGAAACGCTAATTACACCATAATTTGCGAAATTTAGAGAAAAAAATTTTGAAAAATCCATTTTTTATGTAAGAAGGGGGTACCCTTAGATAATTCGCAGGTTTTCGACCGTCGAAAAAAATTGAAATTTATCATTTTCTTTTACATTTGATTGTTGAAATACATCATTTCGGTTCATGAAACGCTAATTACACCATAATTTGCGAAATTTAGAGAAAAAAAAATTTGGAAAATCCATTTTTTATGTAAGAAGGGGGTACCCTTAGATAATTCGTAGGTTTTCGACCGTCGAAAAAAATTGAAATTTATCATTTTCTTTTACATTTGATTGTTGAAATACATCATTTCGGTTCATGAAATGCTAATTACACAATAATTTGCGAAATTTAGAGAAAAAAAATTTGAAAAATCCATTTTTTATGTAAGAAGGGGGTACCCTTAGATAATTCGCAGGTTTTCGACCGTCGAAAAAAATTGAAATTTATCATTTTCTTTTACATTTGATTGTTGAAATACATCATTTCGGTTCATGAAACGCTAATTACACCATAATTTGCGAAATTTAGAGAAAAAAATTTTGAAAAATCCATTTTTTATGTAAGAAGTGGGTACCCTTAGATAATTCGCAGGTTTTCGACCGTCGAAAAAAATTGAAATTTATCATTTTCTTTTACATTTGATTGTTGAAATACATCATTTCGGTTCATGAAACGCTAATTACACCATAATTTGCGAAATTTAGAGAAAAAAATTTTGAAAAATCCATTTTTTATGTAAGAAGTGGGTACCCTTAGATAATTCGCAGGTTTTCGACCGTCGAAAAAAATTGAAATTTATCATTTTCTTTTACATTTGATTGTTGAAATACATCATTTCGGTTCATGAAACGCTAATTACACAATAATTTGCGAAATTTAGAGAAAAAAATTTTGAAAAATCCATTTTTTATGTAAGAAGGGGGTACCCTTAGATAATTCGCAGGTTTTCGACCGTCGAAAAAATTTGAAATTTATCATTTTCTTTTACATTTGATTGTTGAAATACATCATTTCGGTTCATGAAACGCTAATTACACAATAATTTGCGAAATTTAGAGAAAAAAATTTTGAAAAATCCATTTTTTATGTAAGAAGGGGGTACCCTTAGATAATTCGCAGGTTTTCGACCGTCGAAAAAATTGAAATTTATCATTTTCTTTTACATTTGATTGTTGAAATACATCATTTCGGTTCATGAAACGCTAATTACACAATAATTTGCGAAATTTAGAGAAAAAAATTTTGAAAAATCCATTTTTTATGTAAGAAGGGGGTACCCTTAGATAATTCGCAGGTTTTCGACCGTCGAAAAAATTGAAATTTATCATTTTCTTTTACATTTGATTGTTGAAATACATCATTTCAGTTCATGAAACGCTAATTACACAATAATTTGCGAAATTTAGAGAAAAAAATTTTGAAAAATCCATTTTTTATGTAAGAAGGGGGTACCCTTAGATAATTCGTAGGTTTTCGACCGTCGAAAAAAATTGAAATTTATCATTTTCTTTTACATTTGATTGTTGAAATACATCATTTCGGTTCATGAAACGCTAATTACACAATAATTTGCGAAATTTAGAGAAAAAAATTTTGAAAAATCCATTTTTTATGTAAGAAGGGGGTACCCTTAGATAATTCGCAGGTTTTCGACCGTCGAAAAAAATTGAAATTTATCATTTTCTTTTACATTTGACTGTTGAAATACATCATTTCGGTTCATGAAACGCTAATTACACAATAATTTGCGAAATTTAGAGAAAAAAATTTTGAAAAATCCATTTTTTATGTAAGAAGGGTGTACCCTTAGATAATTCGTAGGTTTTCGACCGTCGAAAAAGTTTGAAATTTATCATTTTCTTTTACATTTGATTGTTGAAATACATCATTTCGGTTCATGAAACGCTAATTACACAATAATTTGCGAAATTTAGAGAAAAAAATTTTGAAAAATCCATTTTTTATGTAAGAAGGGGGTACCCTTAGATAATTCGTAGGTTTTCGACCGTCGAAAAAAATTGAAATTTATCATTTTCTTTTACATTTGATTGTTGAAATACATCATTTCGGTTCATGAAACGCTAATTACACCATAATTTGCGAAATTTAGAGAAAAAAATTTTGAAAAATCCATTTTTTATGTAAGAAGGGGGTACCCTTAGATAATTCGCAGGTTTTCGACCGTCGAAAAAAATTGAAATTTATCATTTTCTTTTACATTTGATTGTTGAAATACATCATTTCGGTTCATGAAACGCTAATTACACCATAATTTGCGAAATTTAGAGAAAAAAAAATTTGGAAAATCCATTTTTTATGTAAGAAGGGGGTACCCTTAGATAATTCGTAGGTTTTCGACCGTCGAAAAAAATTGAAATTTATCATTTTCTTTTACATTTGATTGTTGAAATACATCATTTCGGTTCATGAAACGCTAATTACACAATAATTTGCGAAATTTAGAGAAAAAAAATTTGAAAAATCCATTTTTTATGTAAGAAGGGGGTACCCTTAGATAATTCGCAGGTTTTCGACCGTCGAAAAAAATTGAAATTTATCATTTTCTTTTACATTTGATTGTTGAAATACATCATTTCGGTTCATGAAACGCTAATTACACAATAATTTGCGAAATTTAGAGAAAAAAATTTTGAAAAATCCATTTTTTATGTAAGAAGGGGGTACCCTTAGATAATTCGTAGGTTTTCGACCGTCGAAAAAAATTGAAATTTATCATTTTCTTTTACATTTGATTGTTGAAATACATCATTTCGGTTCATGAAACGCTAATTACACCATAATTTGCGAAATTTAGAGAAAAAAATTTTGAAAAATCCATTTTTTATGTAAGAAGGGGGTACCCTTAGATAATTCGCAGGTTTTCGACCGTCGAAAAAATTGAAATTTATCATTTTCTTTTACATTTGATTGTTGAAATACATCATTTCGGTTCATGAAACGCTAATTACACAATAATTTGCGAAATTTAGAGAAAAAAATTTTGAAAAATCCATTTTTTATGTAAGAAGGGGGTACCCTTAGATAATTCGTAGGTTTTCGACCGTCGAAAAAAATTGAAATTTATCATTTTCTTTTACATTTGATTGTTGAAATACATCATTTCGGTTCATGAAACGCTAATTACACAATAATTTGCGAAATTTAGAGAAAAAAATTTTGAAAAATCCATTTTTTATGTAAGAAGGGGGTACCCTTAGATAATTCGCAGGTTTTCGACCGTCGAAAAAAATTGAAATTTATCATTTTCTTTTACATTTGACTGTTGAAATACATCATTTCGGTTCATGAAACGCTAATTACACAATAATTTGCGAAATTTAGAGAAAAAAATTTTGAAAAATCCATTTTTTATGTAAGAAGGGGGTACCCTTAGATAATTCGCAGGTTTTCGACCGTCGAAAAAAATTGAAATTTATCATTTTCTTTTACATTTGATTGTTGAAATACATCATTTCGGTTCATGAAACGCTAATTACACAATAATTTGCGAAATTTAGAGAAAAAAATTTTGAAAAATCCATTTTTTATGTAAGAAGGGGGTACCCTTAGATAATTCGCAGGTTTTCGACCGTCGAAAAAAATTGAAATTTATCATTTTCTTTTACATTTGACTGTTGAAATACATCATTTCGGTTCATGAAACGCTAATTACACAATAATTTGCGAAATTTAGAGAAAAAAATTTTGAAAAATCCATTTTTTATGTAAGAAGGGGGTACCCTTAGATAATTCGTAGGTTTTCGACCGTCGAAAAAATTGAAATTTATCATTTTCTTTTACATTTGATTGTTGAAATACATCATTTCGGTTCATGAAACGCTAATTACACCATAATTTGCGAAATTTAGAGAAAAATTTTTTGAAACATCCATTTTTTATGTAAGAAGGGGGTACCCTTAGATAATTCGTAGGTTTTCGACCGTCGAAAAAATTGAAATTTATCATTTTCTTTTACATTTGATTGTTGAAATACATCATTTCGGTTCATGAAACGCTAATTACACCATAATTTGCGAAATTTAGAAAAAAAAAATTTGAAAAATCCATTTTTTATGTAAGAAGGGGGTACCCTTAGATAATTCGTAGGTTTTCGACCGTCGAAAAAAATTTAAATTTATCATTTTCTTTTACATTTGATTGTTGAAATACATCATTTCGGTTCATGAAACGCTAATTACACCATAATTTGCGAAATTTAGAGAAAAAAAATTTGAAAAATCCATTTTTTATGTAAGAAGTGGGTACCCTTAGATAATTCGTAGGTTTTCGACCGTCGAAAAAAATTGAAATTTATCATTTTCTTTTACATTTGATTGTTGAAATACATCATTTCGGTTCATGAAACGCTAATTACACAATAATTTGCGAAATTTAGAGAAAAAAAATTTGAAAAATCAATTTTTTATGTAAGAAGGGGGTACCCTTAGATAATTCGCAGGTTTTCGACCGTCGAAAAAAATTGAAATTTATCATTTTCTTTTACATTTGATTGTTGAAATACATCATTTCGGTTCATGAAACGCTAATTACACAATAATTTGCGAAATTTAGAGAAAAAATTTTTGAAAAATCCATTTTTTATGTAAGAAGGGGGTACCCTTAGATAATTCGTAGGTTTTCGACCGTCGAAAAAATTGAAATTTAGCATTTTCTTTTACATTTGATTGTTGAAATACATCATTTCGGTTCATGAAACGCTAATTACACAATAATTTGCGAAATTTAGAGAAAAAAAATTTGAAAAATCAGTTTTTTATGTAAGAAGGGGGTACCCTTAGATAATTCGCAGGTTTTCGACCGTCGAAAAAAATTGAAATTTATCATTTTCTTTTACATTTGATTGTTGAAATACATCATTTCGGTTCATGAAACGCTAATTACACCATAATTTGCGAAATTTAGAGAAAAAAAAATTGAAAAATCCATTTTTTATGTAAGAAGTGGGTACCCTTAGATAATTCGCAGGTTTTCGACCGTCGAAAAAAATTGAAATTTATCATTTTCTTTTACATTTGATTGTTGAAATACATCATTTCGGTTCATGAAACGCTAATTACACAATAATTTGCGAAATTTAGATAAAAAAAAATTTGAAAAATCCATTTTTTATGTAAGAAGGGGGTACCCTTAGATAATTCGTAGGCTTTCGACCGTCGAAAAAAATTGAAATTTATCATTTTCTTTTACATTTGATTCTTGAAATACATCATTTCGGTTCATGAAACGCTAATTACACCATAATTTGCGAAATTTAGAGAAAAAATTTTGAAAAATCCATTTTTTATGTAAGAAGGGGTTACCCGTAGATAATTCGTAGGTTTTCGACCGTCGAAAAAATTGAAATTTATCATTTTCTTTTACATTTGATTGTTGAAATACATCATTTCGGTTCATGAAACGCTAATTACACCATCATTTGCGAAATTTAGAGAAAAAAATTTTGAAAAATCCATTTTTTATGTAAGAAGTGGGTACCCTTAGATAATTCGCAGGTTTTCGACCGTCGAAAAAAATTGAAATTTATCATTTTCTTTTACATTTGATTGTTGAAATACATCATTTCGGTTCATGAAACGCTAATTACACAATAATTTGCGAAATTTAGAGAAAAAAATTTTGAAAAATACATTTTTTATGTAAGAAGGGGGTACCCTTAGATAATTCGCAGGTTTTCGACCGTCGAAAAAAATTGAAATTTATCATTTTCTTTTACATTTGATTGTTGAAATACATCATTTCGGTTCATGAAACGTTAATTACACAATAATTTGCGAAATTTAGAGAAAAAAATTTTGCAAAATCCATTTTTTATGTAAGAAGGGGGTACCCTTAGATAATTCGCAGGTTTTCGACCGTCGAAAAAAATTGAAATTTATCATTTTCTTTTACATTTGATTGTTGAAATACATCATTTCGGTTCATGAAACGCTAATTACACCATAATTTGCGAAATTTAGAGAAAAAAATTTTGAAAAATCCATTTTTTATGTAAGAAGGGGGTACCCTTAGATAATTCGCAGGTTTTCGACCGTCGAAAAAAATTGAAATTTATCATTTTCTTTTACATTTGATTGTTGAAATACATCATTTCGGTTCATGAAACGCTAATTACACAATAATTTGCGAAATTTAGAGAGAAAAAAATTTTGAAAAATCCATTTTTTATGTAAGAAGGGGGTACCCTTAGATAATTCGCAGGTTTTCGACCGTCGAAAAAAATTGAAATTTATCATTTTCTTTTACATTTGATTGTTGAAATACATCATTTCGGTTCATGAAACGCTAATTACACCATAATTTGCGAAATTTAGAGAAAAAAAAATTTGGAAAATCCATTTTTTATGTAAGAAGGGGGTACCCTTAGATAATTCGTAGGTTTTCGACCGTCGAAAAAAATTGAAATTTATCATTTTCTTTTACATTTGATTGTTGAAATACATCATTTCGGTTCATGAAACGCTAATTACACAATAATTTGCGAAATTTAGAGAAAAAAAATTTGAAAAATCCATTTTTTATGTAAGAAGGGGGTACCCTTAGATAATTCGCAGGTTTTCGACCGTCGAAAAAAATTGAAATTTATCATTTTCTTTTACATTTGATTGTTGAAATACATCATTTCGGTTCATGAAACGCTAATTACACAATAATTTGCGAAATTTAGAGAAAAAAATTTTGAAAAATCCATTTTTTATGTAAGAAGGGGGTACCCTTAGATAATTCGTAGGTTTTCGACCGTCGAAAAAAATTGAAATTTATCATTTTCTTTTACATTTGATTGTTGAAATACATCATTTCGGTTCATGAAACGCTAATTACACCATAATTTGCGAAATTTAGAGAAAAAAATTTTGAAAAATCCATTTTTTATGTAAGAAGTGGGTACCCTTAGATAATTCGCAGGTTTTCGACCGTCGAAAAAAATTGAAATTTATCATTTTCTTTTACATTTGATTGTTGAAATACATCATTTCGGTTCATGAAACGCTAATTACACAATAATTTGCGAAATTTAGAGAAAAAAATTTTGAAAAATCCATTTTTTATGTAAGAAGGGGGTACCCTTAGATAATTCGCAGGTTTTCGACCGTCGAAAAAATTTGAAATTTATCATTTTCTTTTACATTTGATTGTTGAAATACATCATTTCGGTTCATGAAACGCTAATTACACAATAATTTGCGAAATTTAGAGAAAAAAATTTTGAAAAATCCATTTTTTATGTAAGAAGGGGGTACCCTTAGATAATTCGCAGGTTTTCGACCGTCGAAAAAATTGAAATTTATCATTTTCTTTTACATTTGATTGTTGAAATACATCATTTCGGTTCATGAAACGCTAATTACACAATAATTTGCGAAATTTAGAGAAAAAAATTTTGAAAAATCCATTTTTTATGTAAGAAGGGGGTACCCTTAGATAATTCGCAGGTTTTCGACCGTCGAAAAAATTGAAATTTATCATTTTCTTTTACATTTGATTGTTGAAATACATCATTTCGGTTCATGAAACGCTAATTACACAATAATTTGCGAAATTTAGAGAAAAAAATTTTGAAAAATCCATTTTTTATGTAAGAAGGGGGTACCCTTAGATAATTCGCAGGTTTTCGACCGTCGAAAAAATTGAAATTTATCATTTTCTTTTACATTTGATTGTTGAAATACATCATTTCGGTTCATGAAACGCTAATTACACAATAATTTGCGAAATTTAGAGAAAAAAATTTTGAAAAATCCATTTTTTATGTAAGAAGGGGGTACCCTTAGATAATTCGTAGGTTTTCGACCGTCGAAAAAAATTGAAATTTATCATTTTCTTTTACATTTGATTGTTGAAATACATCATTTCGGTTCATGAAACGCTAATTACACAATAATTTGCGAAATTTAGAGAAAAAAATTTTGAAAAATCCATTTTTTATGTAAGAAGGGGGTACCCTTAGATAATTCGCAGGTTTTCGACCGTCGAAAAAATTGAAATTTATCATTTTCTTTTACATTTGATTGTTGAAATACATCATTTCGGTTCATGAAACGCTAATTACACAATAATTTGCGAAATTTAGAGAAAAAAATTTTGAAAAATCCATTTTTTATGTAAGAAGGGTGTACCCTTAGATAATTCGTAGGTTTTCGACCGTCGAAAAAGTTTGAAATTTATCATTTTCTTTTACATTTGATTGTTGAAATACATCATTTCGGTTCATGAAACGCTAATTACACAATAATTTGCGAAATTTAGA
Organism: Geotrupes spiniger; assembly: GCA_959613385.1. NCBI lineage: Eukaryota > Metazoa > Arthropoda > Insecta > Coleoptera > Geotrupidae > Geotrupes > Geotrupes spiniger. Next base: position 11,193,329 of record OY390737.1, on the reverse strand, counting down.
GAAAAAAATTTTGAAAAATCCATTTTTTATGTAAGAAGGGGGTACCCTTAGATAATTCGCAGGTTTTCGACCGTCGAAAAAAATTGAAATTTATCATTTTCTTTTACATTTGATTGTTGAAATACATCATTTCGGTTCATGAAACGCTAATTACACCATAATTTGCGAAATTTAGAGAAAAATTTTTTGAAACATCCATTTTTTATGTAAGAAGGGGGTACCCTTAGATAATTCGCAGGTTTTCGACCGTCGAAAAAATTGAAATTTATCATTTTCTTTTACATTTGATTGTTGAAATACATCATTTCGGTTCATGAAACGCTAATTACACAATAATTTGCGAAATTTAGAGAAAAAAATTTTGAAAAATCCATTTTTTATGTAAGAAGGGGGTACCCTTAGATAATTCGCAGGTTTTCGACCGTCGAAAAAATTGAAATTTATCATTTTCTTTTACATTTGATTGTTGAAATACATCATTTCGGTTCATGAAACGCTAATTACACAATAATTTGCGAAATTTAGAGAAAAAAATTTTGAAAAATCCATTTTTTATGTAAGAAGGGGGTACCCTTAGATAATTCGCAGGTTTTCGACCGTCGAAAAAATTGAAATTTATCATTTTCTTTTACATTTGATTGTTGAAATACATCATTTCGGTTCATGAAACGCTAATTACACAATAATTTGCGAAATTTAGAGAAAAAAATTTTGAAAAATCCATTTTTTATGTAAGAAGGGGGTACCCTTAGATAATTCGTAGGTTTTCGACCGTCGAAAAAAATTGAAATTTATCATTTTCTTTTACATTTGATTGTTGAAATACATCATTTCGGTTCATGAAACGCTAATTACACAATAATTTGCGAAATTTAGAGAAAAAAATTTTGAAAAATCCATTTTTTATGTAAGAAGGGGGTACCCTTAGATAATTCGCAGGTTTTCGACCGTCGAAAAAATTGAAATTTATCATTTTCTTTTACATTTGATTGTTGAAATACATCATTTCGGTTCATGAAACGCTAATTACACAATAATTTGCGAAATTTAGAGAAAAAAATTTTGAAAAATCCATTTTTTATGTAAGAAGGGGGTACCCTTAGATAATTCGCAGGTTTTCGACCGTCGAAAAAAATTGAAATTTATCATTTTCTTTTACATTTGACTGTTGAAATACATCATTTCGGTTCATGAAACGCTAATTACACAATAATTTGCGAAATTTAGAGAAAAAAATTTTGAAAAATCCATTTTTTATGTAAGAAGGGTGTACCCTTAGATAATTCGTAGGTTTTCGACCGTCGAAAAAGTTTGAAATTTATCATTTTCTTTTACATTTGATTGTTGAAATACATCATTTCGGTTCATGAAACGCTAATTACACAATAATTTGCGAAATTTAGAGAAAAAAATTTTGAAAAATCCATTTTTTATGTAAGAAGGGGGTACCCTTAGATAATTCGTAGGTTTTCGACCGTCGAAAAAAATTGAAATTTATCATTTTCTTTTACATTTGACTGTTGAAATACATCATTTCGGTTCATGAAACGCTAATTACACAATAATTTGCGAAATTTAGAAAAAAAAAATTTGAAAAATCCATTTTTTATGTAAGAAGGGGGTACTCTTAGATAATTCGTAGGTTTTCGACCGTCGAAAAAAATTTAAATTTATCATTTTCTTTTACATTTGATTGTTGAAATACATCATTTCGGTTCATGAAACGCTAATTACACCATAATTTGCGAAATTTAGAGAAAAAAAATTTGAAAAATCCATTTTTTATGTAAGAAGTGGGTACCCTTAGATAATTCGTAGGTTTTCGACCGTCGAAAAAAATTGAAATTTATCATTTTCTTTTACATTTGATTGTTGAAATACATCATTTCGGTTCATGAAACGCTAATTACACAATAATTTGCGAAATTTAGAGAAAAAAAATTTGAAAAATCCATTTTTTATGTAAGAAGGGGGTACCCTTAGATAATTCGTAGGTTTTCGACCGTCGAAAAAATTGAAATTTATCATTTTCTTTTACATTTGATTGTTGAAATACATCATTTCGGTTCATGAAACGCTAATTACACAATAATTTGCGAAATTTAGAGAAAAAAATTTGAAAAATCAGTTTTTTATGTAAGAAGGGGGTACCCTTAGATAATTCGCAGGTTTTCGACCGTCGAAAAAAATTGAAATTTATCATTTTCTTTTACATTTGATTGTTGAAATACATCATTTCGGTTCATGAAACGCTAATTACACCATAATTTGCGAAATTTAGAGAAAAAAAAATTGAAAAATCCATTTTTTATGTAAGAAGTGGGTACCCTTAGATAATTCGCAGGTTTTCGACCGTCGAAAAAAATTGAAATTTATCATTTTCTTTTACATTTGATTGTTGAAATACATCATTTCGGTTCATGAAACGCTAATTACACAATAATTTGCGAAATTTAGAGAAAAAAATTTGAAAAATCAGTTTTTTATGTAAGAAGGGGGTACCCTTAGATAATTCGCAGGTTTTCGACCGTCGAAAAAAATTGAAATTTATCATTTTCTTTTACATTTGATTGTTGAAATACATCATTTCGGTTCATGAAACGCTAATTACACCATAATTTGCGAAATTTAGAGAAAAAAAAATTGAAAAATCCATTTTTTATGTAAGAAGTGGGTACCCTTAGATAATTCGCAGGTTTTCGACCGTCGAAAAAAATTGAAATTTATCATTTTCTTTTACATTTGATTGTTGAAATACATCATTTCGGTTCATGAAACGCTAATTACACCATAATTTGCGAAATTTAGAGAAAAAAAAATTGAAAAATCCATTTTTTATGTAAGAAGTGGGTACCCTTAGATAATTCGCAGGTTTTCGACCGTCGAAAAAAATTGAAATTTATCATTTTCTTTTACATTTGATTCTTGAAATACATCATTTCGGTTCATGAAACGCTAATTACACCATAATTTGCGAAATTTAGAGAAAAAATTTTGAAAAATCCATTTTTTATGTAAGAAGGGGTTACCCTTAGATAATTCGTAGGTTTTCGACCGTCGAAAAAATTGAAATTTATCATTTTCTTTTACATTTGATTGTTGAAATACATCATTTCGGTTCATGGAACGCTAATTACACCATAATTTGCGAAATTTAGAGAAAAAAATTTTGAAAAATCCATTTTTTATGTAAGAAGTGGGTACCCTTAGATAATTCGCAGGTTTTCGACCGTCGAAAAAAATTGAAATTTATCATTTTCTTTTACATTTGATTGTTGAAATACATCATTTCGGTTCATGAAACGCTAATTACACAATAATTTGCGAAATTTAGAGAAAAAAATTTTGAAAAATCCATTTTTTATGTAAGAAGGGGGTACCCTTAGATAATTCGTAGGTTTTCGACCGTCGAAAAAAATTGAAATTTATCATTTTCTTTTACATTTGATTGTTGAAATACATCATTTCGGTTCATGAAACGCTAATTACACAATAATTTGCGAAATTTAGAGAAAAAAAATTTGAAAAATCCATTTTTTATGTAAGAAGGGGGTACGCTTTGATAATTCGTAGGTTTTCGACCGTCGAAAAAATTGAAATTTATCATTTTCTTTTACATTTGATTGTTGAAATACATCATTTCGGTTCATGAAACGCTAATTACACAATAATTTGCGAAATTTAGAGAAAAAAATTTTGAAAAATCCATTTTTTATGTAAGAAGGGGGTACCCTTAGATAATTCGCAGGTTTTCGACCGTCGAAAAAAATTGAAATTTATCATTTTCTTTTACATTTGATTGTTGAAATACATCATTTCGGTTCATGAGACGCTAATTACACCATAATTTGCGAAATTTAGAGAAAAAAAATTTGAAAAATCCATTTTTTATGTAAGAAGGGGGTACCCTTAGATAATTCGTAGGTTTTCGACCGTCGAAAAAAATTGAAATTTATCATTTTCTTTTACATTTGATTGTTGAAATACATCATTTCGGTTCATGAGACGCTAATTACACCATAATTTGCGAAATTTAGAGAAAAAAAATTTGAAAAATCCATTTTTTATGTAAGAAGGGGGTACCCTTAGATAATTCGTAGGTTTTCGACCGTCGAAAAAAATTGAAATTTATCATTTTCTTTTACATTTGATTGTTGAAATACATCATTTCGGTTCATGAAACGCTAATTACACAATAATTTGCGAAATTTAGAGAAAAAAATTTTGAAAAATCCATTTTTTATGTAAGAAGGGGGTACCCTTAGATAATTCGCAGGTTTTCGACCGTCGAAAAAAATTGAAATTTATCATTTTCTTTTACATTTGATTGTTGGAATACATCATTTCGGTTCATGAAACGCTAATTACACAATAATTTGCGAAATTTAGAGAAAAAAATTTTGAAAAATCCATTTTTTATGTAAGAAGGGGGTACCCTTAGATAATTCGCAGGTTTTCGACCGTCGAAAAAAATTGAAATTTATCATTTTCTTTTACATTTGATTGTTGGAATACATCATTTCGGTTCATGAAACGCTAATTACACAATAATTTGCGAAATTTAGAGAAAAAAAATTTGAAAAATCAATTTTTTATGTAAGAAGGGGGTACCCTTAGATAATTCGCAGGTTTTCGACCGTCGAAAAAAATTGAAATTTATCATTTTCTTTTACATTTGATTGTTGAAATACATCATTTCGGTTCATGAAACGCTAATTACACAATAATTTGCGAAATTTAGAGAAAAAATTTTTGAAAAATCCATTTTTTATGTAAGAAGGGGGTACCCTTAGATAATTCGTAGGTTTTCGACCGTCGAAAAAATTGAAATTTATCATTTTCTTTTACATTTGATTGTTGAAATACATCATTTCGGTTCATGAAACGCTAATTACACAATAATTTGCGAAATTTAGAGAAAAAAAATTTGAAAAATCAGTTTTTTATGTAAGAAGGGGTACCCTTAGATAATTCGCAGGTTTTCGACCGTCGAAAAAAATTGAAATTTATCATTTTCTTTTACATTTGATTGTTGAAATACATCATTTCGGTTCATGAAACGCTAATTACACCATAATTTGCGAAATTTAGAGAAAAAAAAATTGAAAAATCCATTTTTTATGTAAGAAGTGGGTACCCTTAGATAATTCGCAGGTTTTCGACCGTCGAAAAAAATTGAAATTTATCATTTTCTTTTGCATTTGATTGTTGAAATACATCATTTCGGTTCATGAAACGCTAATTACACAATAATTTGCGAAATTTAGATAAAAAAAAATTTGAAAAATCCATTTTTTATGTAAGAAGGGGGTACCCTTAGATAATTCGTAGGTTTTCGACCGTCGAAAAAAATTGAAATTTATCATTTTCTTTTACATTTGATTGTTGAAATACATCATTTCGGTTCATGAAACACTAATTACACCATAATTTGCGAAATTTAGAGAAAAAATTTTTGAAAAATCCATTTTTTATGTAAGAAGGGGGTACCCTTAGATAATTCGTAGGTTTTCGACCGTCGAAAAAATTGAAATTTATCATTTTCTTTTACATTTGATTGTTGAAATACATCATTTCGGTTCATGAAACGCTAATTACACAATAATTTGCGAAATTTAGAGAAAAAAATTTTGAAAAATCCATTTTTTATGTAAGAAGGGGGTACCCTTAGATAATTCGTAGGTTTTCGACCGTCGAAAAAAATTGAAATTTATCATTTTCTTTTACATTTGATTGTTGAAATACATCATTTCGGTTCATGAGACGCTAATTACACCATAATTTGCGAAATTTAGAGAAAAAAAATTTGAAAAATCCATTTTTTATGTAAGAAGGGGGTACCCTTAGATAATTCGTAGGTTTTCGACCGTCGAAAAAAATTGAAATTTATCATTTTCTTTTACATTTGATTGTTGAAATACATCATTTCGGTTCATGAGACGCTAATTACACCATAATTTGCGAAATTTAGAGAAAAAATTTTTGAAAAATCCATTTTTTATGTAAGAAGGGGGTACCCTTAGATAATTCGTAGGTTTTCGACCGTCGAAAAAATTGAAATTTATCATTTTCTTTTACATTTGATTGTTGAAATACATCATTTCGGTTCATGAAACGCTAATTACACAATAATTTGCGAAATTTAGAGAAAAAAATTTTGAAAAATCCATTTTTTATGTAAGAAGGGGGTACCCTTAGATAATTCGTAGGTTTTCGACCGTCGAAAAAAATTGAAATTTATCATTTTCTTTTACATTTGATTGTTGAAATACATCATTTCGGTTCATGAGACGCTAATTACACCATAATTTGCGAAATTTAGAGAAAAAAAATTTGAAAAATCCATTTTTTATGTAAGAAGGGGGTACCCTTAGATAATTCGTAGGTTTTCGACCGTCGAAAAAAATTGAAATTTATCATTTTCTTTTACATTTGATTGTTGAAATACATCATTTCGGTTCATGAGACGCTAATTACACCATAATTTGCGAAATTTAGAGAAAAAAAATTTGAAAAATCCATTTTTTATGTAAGAAGGGGGTACCCTTAGATAATTCGTAGGTTTTCGACCGTCGAAAAAAATTGAAATTTATCATTTTCTTTTACATTCGATTGTTGAAATACATCATTTCGGTTCATGAAACGCTAATTACACCATAATTTGCGAAATTTAGAGAAAAAAATTTTGAAAAATCCATTTTTTATGTAAGAAGGGGGTACCCTTAGATAATTCGCAGGTTTTCGACCGTCGAAAAAAATTGAAATTTATCATTTTCTTTTACATTTGATTGTTGGAATACATCATTTCGGTTCATGAAACGCTAATTACACAATAATTTGCGAAATTTAGAGAAAAAAAAATTGAAAAATCCATTTTTTATGTAAGAAGGGATTGGAATACATCATTTCGGTTCATGAAACGCTAATTACACCATAATTTGCGAAATTTAGAGAAAAAAAATTTGAAAAATCCATTTTTTATGTAAGAAGGGGGTACCCTTAGATAATTCGTAGGTTTTCGACCGTCGAAAAAAATTGAAATTTATCATTTTCTTTTACATTCGATTGTTGAAATACATCATTTCGGTTCATGAAACGCTAATTACACAATAATTTGCGAAATTTAGAGAAAAAAATTTTGAAAAATCCATTTTTTATGTAAGAAGGGGGTACCCTTAGATAATTCGCAGGTTTTCGACCGTCGAAAAAAATTGAAATTTATCATTTTCTTTTACATTTGATTGTTGGAATACATCATTTCGGTTCATGAAACGCTAATTACACAATAATTTGCGAAATTTAGAGAAAAAAAAATTGAAAAATCCATTTTTTATGTAAGAAGGGGGTACCCTTAGATAATTCGCAGGTTTTCGACCGTCGAAAAAAATTGAAATTTATCATTTTCTTTTACATTTGACTGTTGAAATACATCATTTCGGTTCATGAAACGCTAATTACACAATAATTTGCGAAATTTAGAGAAAAAAATTTTGAAAAATCCATTTTTTATGTAAGAAGGGGTTACCCTTAGATAATTCGTAGGTTTTCGACCGTCGAAAAAATTGAAATTTATCATTTTCTTTTACATTTGATTGTTGAAATACATCATTTCGGTTCATGAAACGCTAATTACACAATAATTTGCGAAATTTAGAGAAAAAAATTTTAAAAAATCCATTTTTTATGTAAGAAGGGGGTACCCTTAGATAATTCGTAGGTTTTCGACCGTCGAAAAAAATTGAAATTTATCATTTTCTTTTACATTTGATTGTTGAAATACATCATTTCGGTTCATGAAACGCTAATTACACAATAATTTGCGAAATTTAGAGAAAAAAAATTTGAAAAATCCATTTTTTATGTAAGAAGGGGGTACCCTTAGATAATTCGTAGGTTTTCGACCGTCGAAAAAAATTGAAATTTATCATTTTCTTTTACATTTGATTGTTGAAATACATCATTTCGGTTCATGAAACTCTAATTACACAATAATTTGCGAAATTTAGAGAAAAAAATTTTGAAAAATCCATTTTTTATGTAAGAAGGGGGTACCCTTAGATAATTCGTAGGTTTTCGACCGTCGAAAAAATTGAAATTTATCATTTTCTTTTACATTTGATTGTTGAAATACATCATTTCGGTTCATGAAACGCTAATTACACAATAATTTGCGAAATTTAGAGAAAAAAAATTTGAAAAATCCATTTTTTATGTAAGAAGGGGGTACCCTTAGATAATTCGTAGGTTTTCGACCGTCGAAAAAAATTGAAATTTATCATTTTCTTTTACATTTGATTGTTGAAATACATCATTTCGGTTCATGAAACGCTAATTACACAATAATTTGCGAAATTTAGAGAAAAAAAAATTGAAAAATCCATTTTTTATGTAAGAAGGGGGTACCCTTAGATAATTCGCAGGTTTTCGACCGTCGAAAAAAATTGAAATTTATCATTTTCTTTTACATTTGATTGTTGAAATACATCATTTCGGTTCATGAAACGCTAATTACACAATAATTTGCGAAATTTAGAGAAAAAAAATTTGAAAAATCCATTTTTTATGTAAGAAGGGGGTACCCTTAGATAATTCGTAGGTTTTCGACCGTCGAAAAAATTGAAATTTATCATTTTCTTTTACATTTGATTGTTGAAATACATCATTTCGGTTCATGAGACGCTAATTACACCATAATTTGCGAAATTTAGAGAAAAAAAATTTGAAAAATCCATTTTTTATGTAAGAAGGGGGTACCCTTAGATAATTCGTAGGTTTTCGACCGTCGAAAAAAATTGAAATTTATCATTTTCTTTTACATTTGATTGTTGAAATACATCATTTCGGTTCATGAAACGCTAATTACACCATAATTTTTCGAAATTTAGAGAAAAAATTTTTGAAAAATCCATTTTTTATGTAAGAAGGGGGTACCCTTAGATAATTCGTAGGTTTTCGACCGTCGAAAAAAATTGAAATTTATCATTTTCTTTTACATTTGATTGTTGAAATACATCATTTCGGTTCATGAGAAGCTAATTACACCATAATTTGCGAAATTTAGAGAAAAAAAAATTGGAAAATCCATTTTTTATGTAAGAAGGGGGTACCCTTAGATAATTCGTAGGTTTTCGACCGTCGAAAAAAAATGAAATTTAACATTTTCTTTTACATTTGATTGTTGAAATACATCATTTCGGTTCATGAAACGCTAATTACACCATAATTTGCGAAATTTAGAGAAAAAATTTTTGAAAAATCCATTTTTTATGTAAGAAGGGGGTACCCTTAGATAATTCGTAGGTTTTCGAGCGTCGAAAAAAATTGAAATTTAACATTTTCTTTTACATTTGATTGTTGAAATACATCATTTCGGTTCATGAAACGCTAATTACACCATAATTTGCGAAATTTAGAGAAAAAAATTTTGAAAAATCCATTTTTTATGTAAGAAGGGGGTACCCTTAGATAATTCGTAGGTTTTCGACCGTCGAAAAAATTGAAATTTATCATTTTCTTTTACATTTGATTGTTGAAATACATCATTTCGGTTCATGAAACGCTAATTACACAATAATTTGCGAAATTTAGAGAAAAAAATTTTGAAAAATCCATTTTTTATGTAAGAAGGGGGTACCCTTAGATAATTCGTAGGTTTTCGACCGTCGAAAAAAATTGAAATTTATCATTTTCTTTTACATTTGATTGTTGAAATACATCATTTCGGTTCATGAGACGCTAATTACACCATAATTTGCGAAATTTAGAGAAAAAAAATTTGAAAAATCCATTTTTTATGTAAGAAGGGGGTACCCTTAGATAATTCGTAGGTTTTCGACCGTCGAAAAAATTGAAATTTATCATTTTCTTTTACATTTGATTGTTGAAATACATCATTTCGGTTCATGAAACGCTAATTACACAATAATTTGCGAAATTTAGAGAAAAAAATTTTGAAAAATCCATTTTTTATGTAAGAAGGGGGTACCCTTAGATAATTCGTAGGTTTTCGACCGTCGAAAAAAATTGAAATTTATCATTTTCTTTTACATTTGATTGTTGAAATACATCATTTCGGTTCATGAGACGCTAATTACACCATAATTTGCGAAATTTAGAGAAAAAAAATTTGAAAAATCCATTTTTTATGTAAGAAGGGGGTACCCTTAGATAATTCGTAGGTTTTCGACCGTCGAAAAAATTGAAATTTATCATTTTCTTTTACATTTGATTGTTGAAATACATCATTTCGGTTCATGAAACGCTAATTACACAATAATTTGCGAAATTTAGAGAAAAAAATTTTGAAAAATCCATTTTTTATGTAAGAAGGGGGTACCCTTAGATAATTCGTAGGTTTTCGACCGTCGAAAAAAATTGAAATTTATCATTTTCTTTTACATTTGATTGTTGAAATACATCATTTCGGTTCATGAGACGCTAATTACACCATAATTTGCGAAATTTAGAGAAAAAAAATTTGAAAAATCCATTTTTTATGTAAGAAGGGGGTACCCTTAGATAATTCGTAGGTTTTCGACCGTCGAAAAAAATTGAAATTTATCATTTTCTTTTACATTTGATTGTTGAAATACATCATTTCGGTTCATGAAACGCTAATTACACAATAATTTGCGAAATTTAGAGAAAAAAATTTTGAAAAATCCATTTTTTATGTAAGAAGGGGGTACCCTTAGATAATTCGTAGGTTTTCGACCGTCGAAAAAAATTGAAATTTATCATTTTCTTTTACATTTGATTGTTGAAATACATCATTTCGGTTCATGAGACGCTAATTACACCATAATTTGCGAAATTTAGAGAAAAAAAATTTGAAAAATCCATTTTTTATGTAAGAAGGGGGTACCCTTAGATAATTCGTAGGTTTTCGACCGTCGAAAAAAATTGAAATTTATCATTTTCTTTTACATTTGATTGTTGAAATACATCATTTCGGTTCATGAAACGCTAATTACACAATAATTTGCGAAATTTAGAGAAAAAAAATTTGAAAAATCCATTTTTTATGTAAGAAGGGGGTACCCTTAGATAATTCGCAGGTTTTCGACCGTCGAAAAAAATTGAAATTTATCATTTTCTTTTACATTTGATTGTTGGAATACATCATTTCGGTTCATGAAACGCTAATTACACAATAATTTGCGAAATTTAGAGAAAAAATTTTTGAAAAATCCATTTTTTATGTAAGAAGGGGGTACCCTTAGATAATTCGTAGGTTTTCGACCGTCGAAAAAAATTGAAATTTATCATTTTCTTTTACATTTGATTCTTGAAATACATCATTTCGGTTCATGAAACGCTAATTACACCATAATTTGCGAAATTTAGAGAAAAAATTTTGAAAACTCCATTTTTTATGTAAGAAGGGGTTACCCTTAGATAATTCGTAGGTTTTCGACCGTCGAAAAAATTGAAATTTATCATTTTCTTTTACATTTGATTGTTGAAATACATCATTTCGGTTCATGAAACGCTAATTACACAATAATTTGCGAAATTTAGAGAAAAAAATTTTGAAAAATCCATTTTTTATGTAAGAAGGGGTTACCCTTAGATAATTCGTAGGTTTTCGACCGTCGAAAAAATTGAAATTTATCATTTTCTTTTACATTTGATTGTTGAAATACATCATTTCGGTTCATGAAACGCTAATTACACAATAATTTGCGAAATTTAGAGAAAAAAATTTTGAAAAATCCATTTTTTATGTAAGAAGGGGGTACCCTTAGATAATTCGTAGGTTTTCGACCGTCGAAAAAATTGAAATTTATCATTTTCTTTTACATTTGATTGTTGAAATACATCATTTCGGTTCATGAAACGCTAATTACACAATAATTTGCGAAATTTAGAGAAAAAATTTTGAAAAATCCATTTTTTATGTAAGAAGGGGGTACCCTTAGATAATTCGTAGGTTTTCGACCGTCGAAAAAAATTGAAATTTATCATTTTCTTTTACATTTGATTGTTGAAATACATCATTTCGGTTCATGAAACGCTAATTACACAATAATTTGCGAAATTTAGAGAAAAAAAATTTGAAAAATCCATTTTTTATGTAAGAAGGGGGTACCCTTAGATAATTCGTAGGTTTTCGACCGTCGAAAAAATTGAAATTTATCATTTTCTTTTACATTTGATTGTTGAAATACATCATTTCGGTTCATGAAACGCTAATTACACAATAATTTGCGAAATTTAGAGAAAAAAAAATTGAAAAATCCATTTTTTATGTAAGAAGGGGGTACCCTTAGATAATTCGTAGGTTTTCGACCGTCGAAAAAAATTGAAATTTATCATTTTCTTTTACATTTGATTGTTGAAATACATCATTTCGGTTCATGTAACGCTAATTACACAATAATTTGCGAAATTTAGAGAAAAAAAATTTGAAAAATCCATTTTTTATGTAAGAAGGGGGTACCCTTAGATAATTCGTAGGTTTTCGACCGTCGAAAAAATTGAAATTTATCATTTTCTTTTACATTTGATTGTTGAAATACATCATTTCGGTTCATGAAACGCTAATTACACAATAATTTGCGAAATTTAGAGAAAAAAATTTTGAAAAATCCATTTTTTATGTAAGAAGGGGGTACCCTTAGATAATTCGTAGGTTTTCGACCGTCGAAAAAAATTGAAATTTATCATTTTCTTTTACATTTGATTGTTGAAATACATCATTTCGGTTCATGAAACGCTAATTACACAATAATTTGCGAAATTTAGAGAAAAAAAAATTGAAAAATCCATTTTTTATGTAAGAAGGGGGTACCCTTAGATAATTCGTAGGTTTTCGACCGTCGAAAAAAATTGAAATTTATCATTTTCTTTTACATTTGATTGTTGAAATACATCATTTCGGTTCATGAAACGCTAATTACACAATAATTTGCGAAATTTAGAGAAAAAAAAATTGAAAAATCCATTTTTTATGTAAGAAGGGGGTACCCTTAGATAATTCGTAGGTTTTCGACCGTCGAAAAAAATTGAAATTTATCATTTTCTTTTACATTTGATTGTTGAAATACATCATTTCGGTTCATGAAACGCTAATTACACAATAATTTGCGAAATTTAGAGAAAAAAATTTTGAAAAATCCATTTTTTATGTAAGAAGGGGGTACCCTTAGATAATTCGCAGGTTTTCGACCGTCGAAAAAAATTGAAATTTATCATTTTCTTTTACATTTGATTGTTGAAATACATCATTTCGGTTCATGAAACGCTAATTACACAATAATTTGCGAAATTTAGAGAAAAAAATTTTGAAAAATCCATTTTTTATGTAAGAAGGGGGTACCCTTAGATAATTCGTAGGTTTTCGACCGTCGAAAAAATTGAAATTTATCATTTTCTTTTACATTTGATTGTTGAAATACATCATTTCGGTTCATGAAACGCTAATTACACCATAATTTGTGAAATTTAGAGAAAAAAAAATTGAAAAATCCATTTTTTATGTAAGAAGTGGGTACCCTTAGATAATTCGTAGGTTTTCGACCGTCGAAAAAAATTGAAATTTATCATTTTCTTTTACATTTGATTGTTGAAATACATCATTTCGGTTCATGAGACGCTAATTACACCATAATTTGCGAAATTTAGAGAAAAAAAATTTGAAAAATCCATTTTTTATGTAAGAAGGGGGTACCCTTAGATAATTCGTAGGTTTTCGACCGTCGAAAAAAATTGAAATTTAACATTTTCTTTTACATTTGATTGTTGAAATACATCATTTCGGTTCATGAAACGCTAATTACACCATAATTTGCGAAATTTAGAGAAAAAAATTTTGAAAAATCCATTTTTTAAGTAAGAAGTGGGTACCCTTAGATAATTCGTAGGTTTTCGACCGTCGAAAAAAATTGAAATTTATCATTTTCTTTTACATTTGATTGTTGAAATACATCATTTCGGTTCATGAAACGCTAATTACACCATAATTTTTCGAAATTTAGAGAAAAAAATTTTGAAAAATCCATTTTTTATGTAAGAAGGGGGTACCCTTAGATAATTCGTAGGTTTTCGACCGTCGAAAAAAATTGAAATTTATCATTTTCTTTTACATTTGATTGTTGAAATACATCATTTCGGTTCATGAAACGCTAATTACACCATAATTTGCGAAATTTAGAGAAAAAAATTTTGAAAAATCCATTTTTTAAGTAAGAAGTGGGTACCCTTAGATAATTCGTAGGTTTTCGACCGTCGAAAAAAATTGAAATTTATCATTTTCTTTTACATTTGATTGTTGAAATACATCATTTCGGTTCATGAAACGCTAATTACACCATAATTTTTCGAAATTTAGAGAAAAAAATTTTGAAAAATCCATTTTTTATGTAAGAAGGGGGTACCCTTAGATAATTCGTAGGTTTTCGACCGTCGAAAAAAATTGAAATTTATCATTTTCTTTTACATTTGATTGTTGAAATACATCATTTCGGTTCATGAGACGCTAATTACACCATAATTTGCGAAATTTAGAGAAAAAAAAATTGAAAAATCCATTTTTTATGTAAGAAGGGGGTACCCTTAGATAATTCGTAGGTTTTCGACCGTCGAAAAAAATTGAAATTTATCATTTTCTTTTACATTTGATTGTTGAAATACATCATTTCGGTTCATGAAACGCTAATTACACCATAATTTGCGAAATTTAGAGAAAAAAATTTTGACAAATCCATTTTTTATGTAAGAAGGGGGTACCCTTAGATAATTCGCAGGTTTTCGACCGTCGAAAAAAATTGAAATTTATCATTTTCTTTTACATTTGATTGTTGAAATACATCATTTCGGTTCATGAAACGCTAATTACACCATAATTTGCGAAATTTAGAGAAAAAAATTTTGACAAATCCATTTTTTATGTAAGAAGGGGGTACCCTTAGATAATTCGCAGGTTTTCGACCGTCGAAAAAAATTGAAATTTATCATTTTCTTTTACATTTGATTGTTGAAATACATCATTTCGGTTCATGAAACGCTAATTACACCATAATTTGCGAAATTTAGAGAAAAAAATTTTGAAAAATCCATTTTTTATGTAAGAAGGGGGTACCCTTAGATAATTCGTAGGTTTTCGACCGTCGAAAAAAATTGAAATTTATCATTTTCTTTTACATTTGATTGTTGAAATACATCATTTCGGTTCATGAAACGCTAATTACACCATAATTTGCGAAATTTAGAGAAAAAAATTTTGAAAAATCCATTTTTTATGTAAGAAGGGGGTACCCTTAGATAATTCGTAGGTTTTCGACCGTCGAAAAAATTGAAATTTATCATTTTCTTTTACATTTGATTGTTGAAATACATCATTTCGGTTCATGAAACGCTAATTACACAATAATTTGCGAAATTTAGAGAAAAAAATTTTGAAAAATCCATTTTTTATGTAAGAAGGGGGTACCCTTAGATAATTCGCAGGTTTTCGACCGTCGAAAAAAATTGACATTTATCATTTTCTTTTACATTTGATTGTTGAAATACATCATTTCGGTTCATGAAACGCTAATTACACCATAATTTGCGAAATTTAGAGAAAAAAATTTTGAAAAATCCATTTTTTATGTAAGAAGGGGGTACCCTTAGATTATTCGTAGGTTTTCGACCGTCGAAAAAATTGAAATTTATCATTTTCTTTTACATTTGATTGTTGAAATACATCATTTCGGTTCATGAAACGCTAATTACACAATAATTTGCGAAATTTAGAGAAAAAAATTTTGAAAAATCCATTTTTTATGTAAGAAGGGGGTACCCTTAGATAATTCGCAGGTTTTCGACCGTCGAAAAAAATTGAAATTTATCATTTTCTTTTACATTTGATTGTTGAAATACATCATTTCGGTTCATGAAACGCTAATTACACCATAATTTGCGAAATTTAGAGAAAAAAATTTTGAAAAATCCATTTTTTATGTAAGAAGGGGGTACCCTTAGATAATTCGTAGGTTTTCGACCGTCGAAAAAAATTGAAATTTATCATTTTCTTTTACATTTGATTGTTGAAATACATCATTTCGGTTCATGAAACGCTAATTACACCATAATTTGCGAAATTTAGAGAAAAAAATTTTGAAAAATCCATTTTTTATGTAAGAAGGGGGTACCCTTAGATAATTCGTAGGTTTTCGACCGTCGAAAAAAATTGAAATTTAACATTTTCTTTTACATTTGATTGTTGAAATACATCATTTCGGTTCATGAAACGCTAATTACACCATAATTTGCGAAATTTAGAGAAAAAAATTTTGAAAAATCCATTTTTTATGTAAGAAGGGGGTACCCTTAGATAATTCGTAGGTTTTCGACCGTCGAAAAAAATTGAAATTTATCATTTTCTTTTACATTTGATTGTTGAAATACATCATTTCGGTTCATGAAACGCTAATTACACCATAATTTGCGAAATTTAGAGAAAAAAATTTTGAAAAATCCATTTTTTATGTAAGAAGGGGGTACCCTTAGATAATTCGTAGGTTTTCGACCGTCGAAAAAATTGAAATTTATCATTTTCTTTTACATTTGATTGTTGAAATACATCATTTCGGTTCATGAAACGCTAATTACACAATAATTTGCGAAATTTAGAGAAAAAAATTTTGAAAAATCCATTTTTTATGTAAGAAGGGGGTACCCTTAGATAATTCGCAGGTTTTCGACCGTCGAAAAAAATTGAAATTTATCATTTTCTTTCACATTTGATTGTTGAAATACATCATTTCGGTTCATGAAACGCTAATTACACCATAATTTGCGAAATTTAGAGAAAAAAATTTTGAAAAATCCATTTTTTATGTAAGAAGGGGGTACCCTTAGATAATTCGCAGGTTTTCGACCGTCGAAAAAAATTGAAATTTATCATTTTCTTTTACATTTGATTGTTGAAATACATCATTTCGGTTCATGAGACGCTAATTACACCATAATTTGCGAAATTTAGAGAAAAAAATTTTGAAAATTCCATTTTTTATGTAAGAAGGGGGTACCCTTAGATAATTCGCATGTTTTCGACCGTCGAAAAAAATTGAAATTTATCATTTTCTTTTACATTTGATTGTTGAAATACATCATTTCGGTTCATGAAACGCTAATTACACAATAATTTGCGAAATTTAGAGAAAAAAATTTTGAAAAATCCATTTTTTATGTAAGAAGGGATTACCCTTAGATAATTCGTAGGTTTTCGACCGTCGAAAAAATTGAAATTTATCATTTTCTTTTACATTTGATTGTTGAAATACATCATTTCGGTTCATGAAACGCTAATTACACAATAATTTGCGAAATTTAGAGAAAAAAATTTTGAAAAATCCATTTTTTATGTAAGAAGGGGGTACCCTTAGATAATTCGCATGTTTTCGACCGTCGAAAAAAATTGAAATTTATCATTTTCTTTTACATTTGATTGTTGAAATACATCATTTCGGTTCATGAAACGCTAATTACACAATAATTTGCGAAATTTAGAGAAAAAAATTTTGAAAAATCCATTTTTTATGTAAGAAGGGATTACCCTTAGATAATTCGTAGGTTTTCGACCGTCGAAAAAATTGAAATTTATCATTTTCTTTTACATTTGATTGTTGAAATACATCATTTCGGTTCATGAAACGCTAATTACACCATAATTTGCGAAATTTAGAGAAAAAAATTTTGAAAAATCCATTTTTTATGTAAGAAGGGGGTACCCTTAGATAATTCGTAGGTTTTCGACCGTCGAAAAAAATTGAAATTTATCATTTTCTTTTATATTTGATTGTTGAAATACATCATTTCGGTTCATGAAACGCTAATTACACCATAATTTGCGAAATTTAGAGAAAAAATTTTTGAAAAATCCATTTTTTATGTAAGAAGGGGGTACCCTTAGATAATTCGTAGGTTTTCGACCGTCGAAAAAATTGAAATTTATCATTTTCTTTTACATTTGATTGTTGAAATACATCATTTCGGTTCATGAAACGCTAATTACACAATAATTTGCGAAATTTAGAGAAAAAAATTTTGAAAAATCAATTTTTTATGTAAGAAGGGGGTCCCCTTAGATAATTCGCAGGTTTTCGACCGTCGAAAAAAATTGAAATTTATCATTTTCTTTTACATTTGATTGTTGAAATACATCATTTCGGTTCATGAAACGCTAATTACACCATAATTTGCGAAATTTAGGGAAAAAAAATTTGAAAAATCAATTTTTTATGTAAGAAGGGGGTACCCTTAGATAATTCGTAGGTTTTCGACCGTCGAAAAAATTGAAATTTATCATTTTCTTTTACATTTGATTGTTGAAATACATCATTTCGGTTCATGAAACGCTAATTACACAATAATTTGCGAAATTTAGAGAAAAAAATTTTGAAAAATCCATTTTTTATGTAAGAAGGGGGTACCCTTAGATAATTCGCAGGTTTTCGACCGTCGAAAAAAATTGAAATTTATCATTTTCTTTTACATTTGATTGTTGAAATACATCATTTCGGTTCATGAAACGCTAATTACACCATAATTTGCGAAATTTAGAGAAAAAAATTTTGAAAAATCCATTTTTTATGTAAGAAGGGGGTACCCTTAGATTATTCGTAGGTTTTCGACCGTCGAAAAAATTGAAATTTATCATTTTCTTTTACATTTGATTGTTGAAATACATCATTTCGGTTCATGAAACGCTAATTACACAATAATTTGCGAAATTTAGAGAAAAAAATTTTGAAAAATCCATTTTTTATGTAAGAAGGGGGTACCCTTAGATAATTCGCAGGTTTTCGACCGTCGAAAAAAATTGAAATTTATCATTTTCTTTTACATTTGATTGTTGAAATACATCATTTCGGTTCATGAAACGCTAATTACACCATAATTTGCGAAATTTAGAGAAAAAAATTTTGAAAAATCCATTTTTTATGTAAGAAGGGGGTACCCTTAGATAATTCGTAGGTTTTCGACCGTCGAAAAAAATTGAAATTTAACATTTTCTTTTACATTTGATTGTTGAAATACATCATTTCGGTTCATGAAACGCTAATTACACCATAATTTGCGAAATTTAGAGAAAAAAATTTTGAAAAATCCATTTTTTATGTAAGAAGGGGGTACCCTTAGATAATTCGTAGGTTTTCGACCGTCGAAAAAAATTGAAATTTATCATTTTCTTTTACATTTGATTGTTGAAATACATCATTTCGGTTCATGAAACGCTAATTACACCATAATTTGCGAAATTTAGAGAAAAAAATTTTGAAAAATCCATTTTTTATGTAAGAAGGGGGTACCCTTAGATAATTCGTAGGTTTTCGACCGTCGAAAAAATTGAAATTTATCATTTTCTTTTACATTTGATTGTTGAAATACATCATTTCGGTTCATGAAACGCTAATTACACAATAATTTGCGAAATTTAGAGAAAAAAATTTTGAAAAATCCATTTTTTATGTAAGAAGGGGGTACCCTTAGATAATTCGCAGGTTTTCGACCGTCGAAAAAAATTGAAATTTATCATTTTCTTTTACATTTGATTGTTGAAATACATCATTTCGGTTCATGAAACGCTAATTACACCATAATTTGCGAAATTTAGAGAAAAAAATTTTGAAAAATCCATTTTTTATGTAAGAAGGGGGTACCCTTAGATAATTCGTAGGTTTTCGACCGTCGAAAAAAATTGAAATTTATCATTTTCTTTTACATTTGATTGTTGAAATACATCATTTCGGTTCATGAGACGCTAATTACACCATAATTTGCGAAATTTAGAGAAAACAATTTTGAAAAATCCATTTTTTATGTAAGAAGGGGGTACCCTTAGATAATTCGCAGGTTTTCGACCGTCGAAAAAAATTGAAATTTATCATTTTCTTTTACATTTGATTGTTGAAATACATCATTTCGGTTCATGAGACGCTAATTACACCATAATTTGCGAAATTTAGAGAAAAAAATTTTGAAAAATCCATTTTTTATGTAAGAAGGGGGTACCCTTAGATAATTCGCATGTTTTCGACCGTCGAAAAAAATTGAAATTTATCATTTTCTTTTACATTTGATTGTTGAAATACATCATTTCGGTTCATGAAACGCTAATTACACAATAATTTGCGAAATTTAGAGAAAAAAATTTTGAAAAATCCATTTTTTATGTAAGAAGGGATTACCCTTAGATAATTCATAGGTTTTCGACCGTCGAAAAAATTGAAATTTATCATTTTCTTTTACATTTGATTGTTGAAATACATCATTTCGGTTCATGAAACGCTAATTACACAATAATTTGCGAAATTTAGAGAAAAAAATTTTGAAAAATCCATTTTTTATGTAAGAAGGGGGTACCCTTAGATAATTCGCATGTTTTCGACCGTCGAAAAAAATTGAAATTTATCATTTTCTTTTACATTTGATTGTTGAAATACATCATTTCGGTTCATGAAACGCTAATTACACAATAATTTGCGAAATTTAGAGAAAAAAATTTTGAAAAATCCATTTTTTATGTAAGAAGGGATTACCCTTAGATAATTCGTAGGTTTTCGACCGTCGAAAAAATTGAAATTTATCATTTTCTTTTACATTTGATTGTTGAAATACATCATTTCGGTTCATGAAACGCTAATTACACCATAATTTGCGAAATTTAGAAAAAAAAATTTTGAAAAATCCATTTTTTATGTAAGAAGGGGGTACCCTTAGATAATTCGTAGGTTTTCGACCGTCGAAAAAAATTGAAATTTATCATTTTCTTTTATATTTGATTGTTGAAATACATCATTTCGGTTCATGAAACGCTAATTACACCATAATTTGCGAAATTTAGAGAAAAAATTTTTGAAAAATCCATTTTTTATGTAAGAAGGGGGTACCCTTAGATAATTCGTAGGTTTTCGACCGTCGAAAAAATTGAAATTTATCATTTTCTTTTACATTTGATTGTTGAAATACATCATTTCGGTTCATGAAACGCTAATTACACAATAATTTGCGAAATTTAGAGAAAAAAATTTTGAAAAATCAATTTTTTATGTAAGAAGGGGGTCCCCTTAGATAATTCGCAGGTTTTCGACCGTCGAAAAAAATTGAAATTTATCATTTTCTTTTACATTTGATTGTTGAAATACATCATTTCGGTTCATGAAACGCTAATTACACCATAATTTGCGAAATTTAGGGAAAAAAAATTTGAAAAATCCATTTTTTATGTAAGAAGGGGGTACCCTTAGATAATTCGTAGGTTTTCGACCGTCGAAAAAATTGAAATTTATCATTTTCTTTTACATTTGATTGTTGAAATACATCATTTCGGTTCATGAAACGCTAATTACACAATAATTTGCGAAATTTAGAGAAAAAAATTTTGAAAAATCCATTTTTTATGTAAGAAGGGGGTACCCTTAGATAATTCGCAGGTTTTCGACCGTCGAAAAAAATTGAAATTTATCATTTTCTTTTACATTTGATTGTTGAAATACATCATTTCGGTTCATGAAACGCTAATTACACCATAATTTGCGAAATTTAGGGAAAAAAAATTTGAAAAATCCATTTTTTATGTAAGAAGGGGGTACCCTTAGATAATTCGTAGGTTTTCGACCGTCGAAAAAATTGAAATTTATCATTTTCTTTTACATTTGATTGTTGAAATACATCATTTCGGTTCATGAAACGCTAATTACACAATAATTTGCGAAATTTAGAGAAAAAAATTTTGAAAAATCCATTTTTTATGTAAGAAGGGGGTACCCTTAGATAATTCGCAGGTTTTCGACCGTCGAAAAAAATTGAAATTTATCATTTTCTTTTACATTTGATTGTTGAAATACATCATTTCGGTTCATGAAACGCTAATTACACCATAATTTGCGAAATTTAGAGAAAAAAATTTTGAAAAATCCATTTTTTATGTAAGAAGGCGGTACCCTTAGATAATTCGTAGGTTTTCGACCGTCGAAAAAAATTGAAATTTATCATTTTCTTTTACATTTGATTGTTGAAATACATCATTTCGGTTCATGAAACGCTAATTACACCATAATTTGCGAAATTTAGAGAAAAAATTTTTGAAAAATCCATTTTTTATGTAAGAAGGGGGTACCCTTAGATAATTCGTAGGTTTTCGACCGTCGAAAAAATTGAAATTTATCATTTTCTTTTACATTTGATTGTTGAAATACATCATTTCGGTTCATGAAACGCTAATTACATAATAATTTGCGAAATTTAGAGAAAAAAATTTTGAAAAATCAATTTTTTATGTAAGAAGGGGGTCCCCTTAGATAATTCGCAGGTTTTCGACCGTCGAAAAAAATTGAAATTTATCATTTTCTTTTACATTTGATTGTTGAAATACATCATTTCGGTTCATGAAACGCTAATTACACCATAATTTGCGAAATTTAGGGAAAAAAAATTTGAAAAATCCATTTTTTATGTAAGAAGGGGGTACCCTTAGATAATTCGCAGGTTTTCGACCGTCGAAAAAAATTGAAATTTATCATTTTCTTTTACATTTGATTGTTGAAATACATCATTTCGGTTCATGAAACGCTAATTACACAATAATTTGCGAAATTTAGAGAAAAAATTTTTGAAAAATCCATTTTTTATGTAAGAAGGGGGTACCCTTAGATAATTCGCAGGTTTTCGACCGTCGAAAAAAATTGAAATTTATCATTTTCTTTTACATTTGATTGTTGAAATACATCATTTCGGTTCATGAAACGCTAATTACACCATAATTTGCGAAATTTAGAGAAAAAAATTTTGAAAAATCCATTTTTTATGTAAGAAGGGTGTACCCTTAGATAATTCGCAGGTTTTCGACCGTCGAAAAAAATTGAAATTTATCATTTTCTTTTACATTTGATTGTTGAAATACATCATTTCGGTTCATGAAACGCTAATTACACCATAATTTGCGAAATTTAGAGAAAAAAATTTTGAAAAATCCATTTTTTATGTAAGAAGGGGGTACCCTTAGATAATTCGCAGGTTTTCGACCGTCGAAGAAAATTGAAATTTATCATTTTCTTTTACATTTGATTGTTGAAATACATCATTTCGGTTCATGAAACGCTAATTACACCATAATTTGCGAAATTTAGAGAAAAAAATTTTGAAAAATCCATTTTTTATGTAAGAAGGGGGTACCCTTAGATAATTCGCAGGTTTTCGACCGTCGAAAAAAATTGAAATTTATCATATTCTTTTACATTTGATTGTTGAAATACATCATTTCGGTTCATGAAACGCTAATTACACCATAATTTGCGAAATTTAGAGAAAAAAATTTTGAAAAATCCATTTTTTATGTAAGAAGGGGGTACCCTTAGATAATTCGCAGGTTTTCGACCGTCGAAAAAAATTGAAATTTATCATTTTCTTTTACATTTGATTGTTGAAATACATCATTTCGGTTCATGAGACGCTAATTACACCATAATTTGCGAAATTTAGAGAAAAAAATTTTGAAAAATCCATTTTTTATGTAAGAAGGGGGTACCCTTAGATAATTCGCATGTTTTCGACCGTCGAAAAAAATTGAAATTTATCATTTTCTTTTACATTTGATTGTTGAAATACATCATTTCGGTTCATGAAACGCTAATTACACCATAATTTGCGAAATTTAGAGAAAAAAATTTTGAAAAATCCATTTTTTATGTAAGAAGGGTGTACCCTTAGATAATTCGCAGGTTTTCGACCGTCGAAAAAAATTGAAATTTATCATTTTCTTTTACATTTGATTGTTGAAATACATCATTTCGGTTCATGAAACGCTAATTACACCATAATTTGCGAAATTTAGAGAAAAAAATTTTGAAAAATCCATTTTTTATGTAAGAAGGGGGTACCCTTAGATAATTCGCAGGTTTTCGACCGTCGAAGAAAATTGAAATTTATCATTTTCTTTTACATTTGATTGTTGAAATACATCATTTCGGTTCATGAAACGCTAATTACACCATAATTTGCGAAATTTAGAGAAAAAAATTTTGAAAAATCCATTTTTTATGTAAGAAGGGGGTACCCTTAGATAATTCGCAGGTTTTCGACCGTCGAAAAAAATTGAAATTTATCATATTCTTTTACATTTGATTGTTGAAATACATCATTTCGGTTCATGAAACGCTAATTACACCATAATTTGCGAAATTTAGAAAAAAAAATTTTGAAAAATTCATTTTTTATGTAAGAAGGGGGTACCCTTAGATAATTCGCAGGTTTTCGACCGTCGAAAAAAATTGAAATTTATCATATTCTTTTACATTTGATTGTTGAAATACATCATTTCGGTTCATGAAACGCTAATTACACCATAATTTGCGAAATTTAGAGAAAAAATTTTTGAAAAATCCATTTTTTATGTAAGAAGGGGGTACCCTTAGATAATTCGCAGGTTTTCGACCGTCGAAAAAAATTGAAATTTATCATTTTCTTTTACATTTGATTGTTGAAATACATCATTTCGGTTCATGAAACGCTAATTACACCATAATTTGCGAAATTTAGGGAAAAAAAATTTGAAAAATCCATTTTTTATGTAAGAAGGGGGTACCCTTAGATAATTCGCAGGTTTTCGACCGTCGAAAAAAATTGAAATTTATCATTTTCTTTTACATTTGATTGTTGAAATACATCATTTCGGTTCATGAAACGCTAATTACACAATAATTTGCGAAATTTAGAGAAAAAAATTTTGAAAAATCCATTTTTTATGTAAGAAGGGGGTACCCTTAGATAATTCGCAGGTTTTCGACCGTCGAAAAAAATTGAAATTTATCATTTTCTTTTACATTTGATTGTTGAAATACATCATTTCGGTTCATGAAACGCTAATTACACAATAATTTGCGAAATTTAGAGAAAAAAATTTTGAAAAATCCATTTTTTATGTAAGAAGGGGGTACCCTTAGATAATTCGTAGGTTTTCGACCGTCGAAAAAAATTGAAATTTATCATTTTCTTTTACATTTGATTGTTGAAATACATCATTTCGGTTCATGAAACGCTAATTACACAATAATTTGCGAAATTTAGAGAAAAAAAATTTGAAAAATCCATTATTTATGTAAGAAGGGGGTACCCTTAGATAATTCGTAGGTTTTCGACCGTCGAAAAAAATTGAAATTTATCATTTTCTTTTACATTTGATTGTTGAAATACATCATTTCGGTTCATGAAACGCTAATTACACAATAATTTGCGAAATTTAGAGAAAAAAAAATTGAAAAATCCATTTTTTATGTAAGAAGGGGGTACCCTTAGATAATTCGCAGGTTTTCGACCGTCGAAGAAAATTGAAATTTATCATTTTCTTTTACATTTGATTGTTGAAATACATCATTTCGGTTCATGAAACGCTAATTACACCATAATTTGCGAAATTTAGAGAAAAAAATTTTGAAAAATCCATTTTTTATGTAAGAAGGGGGTACCCTTAGATAATTCGTAGGTTTTCGACCGTCGAAAAAAATTGAAATTTATCATTTTCTTTTACATTTGATTGTTGAAATACATCATTTCGGTTCATGAAACGCTAATTACACCATAATTTGCGAAATTTAGAGAAAAAAATTTTGAAAAATCCATTTTTTATGTAAGAAGGGGGTACCCTTAGATAATTCGCAGGTTTTCGACCGTCGAAGAAAATTGAAATTTATCATTTTCTTTTACATTTGATTGTTGAAATACATCATTTCGGTTCATGAAACGCTAATTACACCATAATTTGCGAAATTTAGAGAAAAAAATTTTGAAAAATCCATTTTTTATGTAAGAAGGGGGTACCCTTAGATAATTCGTAGGTTTTCGACCGTCGAAAAAAATTGAAATTTATCATTTTCTTTTACATTTGATTGTTGAAATACATCATTTCGGTTCATGAAACGCTAATTACACCATAATTTGCGAAATTTAGAGAAAAAAATTTTGAAAAATCCATTTTTTATGTAAGAAGGGGGTACCCATACATAATTCGCAGGTTTTCGACCGTCGAAGAAAATTGAAATTTATCATTTTCTTTTACATTTGATTGTTGAAATACATCATTTCGGTTCATGAAACGCTAATTACACCATAATTTGCGAAATTTAGAGAAAAAAATTTTGAAAAATCCATTTTTTATGTAAGAAGGGGGTACCCTTAGATAATTCGTAGGTTTTCGACCGTCGAAAAAAATTGAAATTTATCATTTTCTTTTACATTTGATTGTTGAAATACATCATTTCGGTTCATGAAACGCTAATTACACCATAATTTGCGAAATTTAGAGAAAAAAATTTTGAAAAATCCATTTTTTATGTAAGAAGGGGGTACCCTTAGATAATTCGCAGGTTTTCGACCGTCGAAGAAAATTGAAATTTATCATTTTCTTTTACATTTGATTGTTGAAATACATCATTTCGGTTCATGAAACGCTAATTACACCATAATTTGCGAAATTTAGAGAAAAAAATTTTGAAAAATCCATTTTTTATGTAAGAAGGGGGTACCCTTAGATAATTCGTAGGTTTTCGACCGTCGAAAAAATTGAAATTTATCATTTTCTTTTACATTTGATTGTTGAAATACATCATTTCGGTTCATGAAACGCTAATTACACCATAATTTGCGAAATTTAGAGAAAAAAATTTTGAAAAATCCATTTTTTATGTAAGAAGGGGGTACCCTTAGATAATTCGTAGGTTTTCGACCGTCGAAAAAAATTGAAATTTATCATTTTCTTTTACATTTGATTGTTGAAATACATCATTTCGGTTCATGAGACGCTAATTACACCATAATTTGCGAAATTTAGAGAAAAAAAATTTGAAAAATCCATTTTTTATGTAAGAAGGGGGTACCCTTAGATAATTCGTAGGTTTTCGACCGTCGAAAAAAATTGAAATTTATCATTTTCTTTTACATTTGATTGTTGAAATACATCATTTCGGTTCATGAAACGCTAATTACACCATAATTTGCGAAATTTAGAGAAAAAAATTTTGAAAAATCCATTTTTTATGTAAGAAGGGGGTACCCTTAGATAATTCGCAGGTTTTCGACCGTCGAAGAAAATTGAAATTTATCATTTTCTTTTACATTTGATTGTTGAAATACATCATTTCGGTTCATGAAACGCTAATTACACCATAATTTGCGAAATTTAGAGAAAAAAAATTTGAAAAATCCATTTTTTATGTAAGAAGGGGGTACCCTTAGATAATTCGTAGGTTTTCGACCGTCGAAAAAAATTGAAATTTATCATTTTCTTTTACATTTGATTGTTGAAATACATCATTTCGGTTCATGAGACGCTAATTACACCATAATTTGCGAAATTTAGAGAAAAAAATTTTGAAAAATCCATTTTTTATGTAAGAAGGGGGTACCCTTAGATAATTCGCATGTTTTCGACCGTCGAAAAAAATTGAAATTTATCATTTTCTTTTACATTTGATTGTTGAAATACATCATTTCGGTTCATGAAACGCTAATTACACCATAATTTGCGAAATTTAGAGAAAAAAAATTTGAAAAATCCATTTTTTATGTAAGAAGGGGGTACCCTTAGATAATTCGCAGGTTTTCGACCGTCGAAAAAAATTGAAATTTATCATTTTCTTTTACATTTGATTGTTGAAATACATCATTTCGGTTCATGAAACGCTAATTACACCATAATTTGCGATATTTAGAGAAAAAAATTTTGGAAAATCCATTTTTTATGTAAGAAGGGGGTACCCTAAGATAATTCGTAGGTTTTCGACCGTCGAAAAAAATTGAAATTTATCATTTTCTTTTACATTTGATTGTTGAAATACATCATTTCGGTTCATGAGACGCTAATTACACCATAATTTGCGAAATTTAGAGAAAAAAATTTTGAAAAATCCATTTTTTATGTAAGAAGGGGGTACCCTTAGATAATTCGCAGGTTTTCGACCGTCGAAAAAAATTGAAATTTATCATTTTCTTTTACATTTGATTGTTGAAATACATCATTTCGGTTCATGAGACGCTAATTACACCATAATTTGCGAAATTTAGAGAAAAAAATTTTGAAAAATCCATTTTTTATGTAAGAAGGGGGTACCCTTAGATAATTCGCATGTTTTCGACCGTCGAAAAAAATTGAAATTTATCATTTTCTTTTACATTTGATTGTTGAAATACATCATTTCGGTTCATGAAACGCTAATTACACAATAATTTGCGAAATTTAGAGAAAAAAATTTTGAAAAATCCATTTTTTATGTAAGAAGGGATTACCCTTAGATAATTCGTAGGTTTTCGACCGTCGAAAAAATTGAAATTTATCATTTTCTTTTACATTTGATTGTTGAAATACATCATTTCGGTTCATGAAACGCTAATTACACAATAATTTGCGAAATTTAGAGAAAAAAATTTTGAAAAATCCATTTTTTATGTAAGAAGGGGGTACCCTTAGATAATTCGCAGGTTTTCGACCGTCGAAAAAAATTGAAATTTATCATTTTCTTTTACATTTGATTGTTGAAATACATCATTTCGGTTCATGAAACGCTAATTACACCATAATTTGCGAAATTTAGGGAAAAAAAATTTGAAAAATCCATTTTTTATGTAAGAAGGGGGTACCCTTAGATAATTCGCAGGTTTTCGACCGTCGAAAAAAATTGAAATTTATCATTTTCTTTTACATTTGATTGTTGAAATACATCATTTCGGTTCATGAGACGCTAATTACACCATAATTTG
The DNA here is from genome assembly GCA_959613385.1 of Geotrupes spiniger. Classification (NCBI taxonomy): domain Eukaryota; kingdom Metazoa; phylum Arthropoda; class Insecta; order Coleoptera; family Geotrupidae; genus Geotrupes; species Geotrupes spiniger. Next base: position 11,164,592 of record OY390737.1, on the reverse strand, counting down.
CGAAATTTAGAGAAAAAAATTTTGAAAAATCCATTTTTTATGTAAGAAGGGGGTACCCTTAGATAATTCGCAGGTTTTCGACCGTCGAAAAAAATTGAAATTTATCATTTTCTTTTACATTTGATTGTTGAAATACATCATTTCGGTTCATGAGACGCTAATTACACCATAATTTGCGAAATTTAGAGAAAAAAATTTTGAAAAAAATCCATTTTTTATGTAAGAAGGGGGTACCCTTAGATAATTCGCAGGTTTTCGACCGTCGAAAAAAATTGAAATTTATCATTTTCTTTTACATTTGATTGTTGAAATACATCATTTCGGTTCATGAGACGCTAATTACACCATAATTTGCGAAATTTAGAGAAAAAAATTTTGAAAAATCCATTTTTTATGTAAGAAGGGGGTACCCTTAGATAATTCGCATGTTTTCGACCGTCGAAAAAAATTGAAATTTATCATTTTCTTTTACATTTGATTGTTGAAATACATCATTTCGGTTCATGAAACGCTAATTACACAATAATTTGCGAAATTTAGAGAAAAAAATTTTGAAAAATCCATTTTTTATGTAAGAAGGGATTACCCTTAGATAATTCGTAGGTTTTCGACCGTCGAAAAAATTGAAATTTATCATTTTCTTTTACATTTGATTGTTGAAATACATCATTTCGGTTCATGAAACTCTAATTACACAATAATTTGCGAAATTTAGAGAAAAAAATTTTGAAAAATCCATTTTTTATGTAAGAAGGGGGTCCCCTTAGATAATTCGCAGGTTTTCGACCGTCGAAAAAAATTGAAATTTATCATTTTCTTTTACATTTGATTGTTGAAATACATCATTTCGGTTCATGAAACGCTAATTACACCATAATTTGCGAAATTTAGGGAAAAAAAATTTGAAAAATCCATTTTTTATGTAAGAAGGGGGTACCCTTAGATAATTCGCAGGTTTTCGACCGTCGAAAAAAATTGAAATTTATCATTTTCTTTTACATTTGATTGTTGAAATACATCATTTCGGTTCATGAGACGCTAATTACACCATAATTTGCGAAATTTAGAGAAAAAAATTTTGAAAAATCCATTTTTTATGTAAGAAGGGGGTACCCTTAGATAATTCGCAGGTTTTCGACCGTCGAAAAAAATTGAAATTTATCATTTTCTTTTACATTTGATTGTTGAAATACATCATTTCGGTTCATGAGACGCTAATTACACCATAATTTGCGAAATTTAGAGAAAAAAATTTTGAAAAAAATCCATTTTTTATGTAAGAAGGGGGTACCCTTAGATAATTCGCAGGTTTTCGACCGTCGAAAAAAATTGAAATTTATCATTTTCTTTTACATTTGATTGTTGAAATACATCATTTCGGTTCATGAGACGCTAATTACACCATAATTTGCGAAATTTAGAGAAAAAAATTTTGAAAAATCCATTTTTTATGTAAGAAGGGGGTACCCTTAGATAATTCGCAGGTTTTCGACCGTCGAAAAAAATTGAAATTTATCATTTTCTTTTACATTTGATTGTTGAAATACATCATTTCGGTTCATGAAACGCTAATTACACCATAATTTGCGAAATTTAGAGAAAAAAATTTTGAAAAATCCATTTTTTATGTAAGAAGGGGGTACCCTTAGATAATTCGCAGGTTTTCGACCGTCGAAAAAAATTGAAATTTATCATATTCTTTTACATTTGATTGTTGAAATACATCATTTCGGTTCATGAAACGCTAATTACACCATAATTTGCGAAATTTAGAGAAAAAAATTTTGAAAAATCCATTTTTTATGTAAGAAGGGGGTACCCTTAGATAATTCGTAGGTTTTCGACCGTCGAAAAAAATTGAAATTTATCATTTTCTTTTACATTTGATTCTTGAAATACATCATTTCGGTTCATGAAACGCTAATTACACCATAATTTGCGAAATTTAGAGAAAAAAAATTTGAAAAATCCATTTTTTATGTAAGAAGTGGGTACCCTTAGATAATTCGCAGGTTTTCGACCGTCGAAAAAAATTGAAATTTATCATTTTCTTTTACATTTGATTCTTGAAATACATCATTTCGGTTCATGAAACGCTAATTACACCATAATTTGCGAAATTTAGAGAAAAAAATTTTGAAAAATCCATTTTTTATGTAAGAAGGGGGTACCCTTAGATAATTCGTAGGTTTTCGACCGTCGAAGAAAATTGAAATTTATCATTTTCTTTTACATTTGATTGTTGAAATACATCATTTCGGTTCATGAAACGCTAATTACACCATAATTTGCGAAATTTAGAGAAAAAAATTTTGAAAAATCCATTTTTTATGTAAGAAGGGGGTACCCTTAGATAATTCGCAGGTTTTCGACCGTCGAAAAAAATTGAAATTTATCATATTCTTTTACATTTGATTGTTGAAATACATCATTTCGGTTCATGAAACGCTAATTACACCATAATTTGCGAAATTTAGAGAAAAAAATTTTGAAAAATCCATTTTTTATGTAAGAAGGGGGTACCCTTAGATAATTCGCAGGTTTTCGACCGTCGAAAAAAATTGAAATTTATCATATTCTTTTACATTTGATTGTTGAAATACATCATTTCGGTTCATGAAACGCTAATTACACCATAATTTGCGAAATTTAGAGAAAAAAATTTTGAAAAATCCATTTTTTATGTAAGAAGGGGGTACCCTTAGATAATTCGTAGGTTTTCGACCGTCGAAAAAAATTGAAATTTATCATTTTCTTTTACATTTGATTCTTGAAATACATCATTTCGGTTCATGAAACGCTAATTACACCATAATTTGCGAAATTTAGAGAAAAAAAATTTGAAAAATCCATTTTTTATGTAAGAAGTGGGTACCCTTAGATAATTCGTAGGTTTTCGACCGTCGAAAAAAATTGAAATTTATCATTTTCTTTTACATTTGATTGTTGAAATACATCATTTCGGTTCATGAGACGCTAATTACACCATAATTTGCGAAATTTAGAGAAAAAAAATTTGAAAAATCCATTTTTTATGTAAGAAGGGGGTACCCTTAGATAATTCGTAGGTTTTCGACCGTCGAAAAAAATTGAAATTTATCATTTTCTTTTACATTTGATTGTTGAAATACATCATTTCGGTTCATGAAACGCTAATTACACCATAATTTGCGAAATTTAGAGAAAAAATTTTTGAAAAATCCATTTTTTATGTAAGAAGGGGGTCCCCTTAGATAATTCGCAGGTTTTCGACCGTCGAAAAAAATTGAAATTTATCATTTTCTTTTACATTTGATTGTTGAAATACATCATTTCGGTTCATGAAACGCTAATTACACCATAATTTGCGAAATTTAGGGAAAAAAAATTTGAAAAATCCATTTTTTATGTAAGAAGGGGGTACCCTTAGATAATTCGCAGGTTTTCGACCGTCGAAAAAAATTGAAATTTATCATTTTCTTTTACATTTGATTGTTGAAATACATCATTTCGGTTCATGAAACGCTAATTACACAATAATTTGCGAAATTTAGAGAAAAAAATTTTGAAAAATCCATTTTTTATGTAAGAAGGGGGTACCCTTAGATAATTCGCAGGTTTTCGACCGTCGAAAAAAATTGAAATTTATCATTTTCTTTTAGATTTGATTGTTGAAATACATCATTTCGGTTCATGAAACGCTAATTACACAATAATTTGCGAAATTTAGAGAAAAAAATTTTGAAAAATCCATTTTTTATGTAAGAAGGGGGTACCCTTAGATAATTCGTAGGTTTTCGACCGTCGAAAAAAATTGAAATTTATCATTTTCTTTTACATTTGATAGTTGAAATACATCATTTCGGTTCATGAAACGCTAATTACACAATAATTTGCGAAATTTAGAGAAAAAAATTTTGAAAAATCAATTATTTATGTAAGAAGGGGGTACCCTTAGATAATTCGTAGGTTTTCGACCGTCGAAAAAAATTGAAATTTATCATTTTCTTTTACATTTGATTGTTGAAATACATCATTTCGGTTCATGAAACGCTAATTACACCATAATTTGCGAAATTTAGAGAAAAAAATTTTGAAAAATCCATTTTTTATGTAAGAAGGGGGTCCCCTTAGATAATTCGCAGGTTTTCGACCGTCGAAAAAAATTGAAATTTATCATTTTCTTTTACATTTGATTGTTGAAATACATCATTTCGGTTCATGAAACGCTAATTACACCATAATTTGCGAAATTTAGGGAAAAAAAATTTGAAAAATCCATTTTTTATGTAAGAAGGGGGTACCCTTAGATAATTCGCAGGTTTTCGACCGTCGAAAAAAATTGAAATTTATCATTTTCTTTTACATTTGATTGTTGAAATACATCATTTCGGTTCATGAAACGCTAATTACACAATAATTTGCGAAATTTAGAGAAAAAAATTTTGAAAAATCCATTTTTTATGTAAGAAGGGGGTACCCTTAGATAATTCGTAGGTTTTCGACCGTCGAAAAAAATTGAAATTTATCATTTTCTTTTACATTTGATTGTTGAAATACATCATTTCGGTTCATGAAACGCTAATTACACAATAATTTGCGAAATTTAGAGAAAAAAATTTTGAAAAATCCATTTTTTATGTAAGAAGGGGGTACCCTTAGATAATTCGTAGGTTTTCGACCGTCGAAAAAAATTGAAATTTATCATTTTCTTTTACATTTGATTGTTGAAATACATCATTTCGGTTCATGAAACGCTAATTACACAATAATTTGCGAAATTTAGAGAAAAAAATTTTGAAAAATCCATTATTTATGTAAGAAGGGGGTACCCTTAGATAATTCGTAGGTTTTCGACCGTCGAAAAAAATTGAAATTTATCATTTTCTTTTACATTTGATTGTTGAAATACATCATTTCGGTTCATGAAACGCTAATTACACCATAATTTGCGAAATTTAGAGAAAAAAATTTTGAAAAATCCATTTTTTATGTAAGAAGGGGGTACCCTTAGATAATTCGCAGGTTTTCGACCGTCGAAAAAAATTGAAATTTATCATATTCTTTTACATTTGATTGTTGAAATACATCATTTCGGTTCATGAAACGCTAATTACACCATAATTTGCGAAATTTAGAGAAAAAAATTTTGAAAAATCCATTTTTTATGTAAGAAGGGGGTACCCTTAGATAATTCGCAGGTTTTCGACCGTCGAAGAAAATTGAAATTTATCATTTTCTTTTACATTTGATTGTTGAAATACATCATTTCGGTTCATGAAACGCTAATTACACCATAATTTGCGAAATTTAGAGAAAAAAATTTTGAAAAATCCATTTTTTATGTAAGAAGGGGGTACCCTTAGATAATTCGTAGGTTTTCGACCGTCGAAAAAATTGAAATTTATCATTTTCTTTTACATTTGATTGTTGAAATACATCATTTCGGTTCATGAAACGCTAATTACACCATAATTTGCGAAATTTAGAGAAAAAAATTTTGAAAAATCCATTTTTTATGTAAGAAGGGGGTACCCTTAGATAATTCGTAGGTTTTCGACCGTCGAAAAAAATTGAAATTTATCATTTTCTTTTACATTTGATTGTTGAAATACATCATTTCGGTTCATGAGACGCTAATTACACCATAATTTGCGAAATTTAGAGAAAAAAAATTTGAAAAATCCATTTTTTATGTAAGAAGGGGGTACCCTTAGATAATTCGTAGGTTTTCGACCGTCGAAAAAAATTGAAATTTATCATTTTCTTTTACATTTGATTGTTGAAATACATCATTTCGGTTCATGAAACGCTAATTACACCATAATTTGCGAAATTTAGAGAAAAAAATTTTGAAAAATCAATTTTTTATGTAAGAAGGGGGTACCCTTAGATAATTCGCAGGTTTTCGACCGTCGAAGAAAATTGAAATTTATCATTTTCTTTTACATTTGATTGTTGAAATACATCATTTCGGTTCATGAAACGCTAATTACACCATAATTTGCGAAATTTAGAGAAAAAAAATTTGAAAAATCCATTTTTTATGTAAGAAGGGGGTACCCTTAGATAATTCGTAGGTTTTCGACCGTCGAAAAAAATTGAAATTTATCATTTTCTTTTACATTTGATTGTTGAAATACATCATTTCGGTTCATGAAACGCTAATTACACCATAATTTGCGAAATTTAGAGAAAAAAATTTTGAAAAATCCATTTTTTATGTAAGAAGGGGGTACCCTTAGATAATTCGTAGGTTTTCGACCGTCGAAAAAAATTGAAATTTATCATTTTCTTTTACATTTGATTGTTGAAATACATCATTTCGGTTCATGAAACGCTAATTACACCATAATTTGCGAAATTTAGAGAAAAAAAATTTGAAAAATCCATTTTTTATGTAAGAAGGGGGTACCCTTAGATAATTCGTAGGTTTTCGACCGTCGAAAAAAATTGAAATTTATCATTTTCTTTTACATTTGATTGTTGAAATACATCATTTCGGTTCATGAAACGCTAATTACACCATAATTTGCGAAATTTAGAGAAAAAAAATTTGAAAAATCCATTTTTTATGTAAGAAGGGGGTACCCTTAGATAATTCGTAGGTTTTCGACCGTCGAAAAAAATTGAAATTTATCATTTTCTTTTACATTTGATTGTTGAAATACATCATTTCGGTTCATGAAACGCTAATTACACAATAATTTGCGAAATTTAGAGAAAAAATTTTTGAAAAATCCATTTTTTATGTAAGAAGGGGGTACCCTTAGATAATTCGTAGGTTTTCGACCGTCGAAAAAAATTGAAATTTATCATTTTCTTTTACATTTGATTGTTGAAATACATCATTTCGGTTCATGAAACGCTAATTACACAATAATTTGCGAAATTTAGAGAAAAAAATTTTGAAAAATCCATTTTTTATGTAAGAAGGGGGTACCCTTAGATAATTCGTAGGTTTTCGACCGTCGAAAAAAATTGAAATTTATCATTTTCTTTTACATTTGATTGTTGAAATACATCATTTCGGTTCATGAAACGCTAATTACACCATAATTTGCGAAATTTAGAGAAAAAAAATTTGAAAAATCCATTTTTTATGTAAGAAGGGGGTACCCTTAGATAATTCGTAGGTTTTCGACCGTCGAAAAAAATTGAAATTTATCATTTTCTTTTACATTTGATTGTTGAAATACATCATTTCGGTTCATGAAACGCTAATTACACAATAATTTGCGAAATTTAGAGAAAAAAATTTTGAAAAATCCATTATTTATGTAAGAAGGGGGTACCCTTAGATAATTCGTAGGTTTTCGACCGTCGAAAAAATTGAAATTTATCATTTTCTTTTACATTTGATTGTTGAAATACATCATTTCGGTTCATGAAACGCTAATTACACAATAATTTGCGAAATTTAGAGAAAAAAAATTTGAAAAATCCATTATTTATGTAAGAAGGGGGTACCCTTAGATAATTCGTAGGTTTTCGACCGTCGAAAAAAATTGAAATTTATCATTTTCTTTTACATTTGATTGTTGAAATACATCATTTCGGTTCATGAAACGCTAATTACACAATAATTTGCGAAATTTAGAGAAAAAAATTTTGAAAAATCCATTTTTTATGTAAGAAGGGGGTACCCTTAGATAATTCGTAGGTTTTCGACCGTCGAAAAAAATTGAAATTTATCATTTTCTTTTACATTTGATTGTTGAAATACATCATTTCGGATCATGAAACGCTAATTACACCTTAATTTGCGAAATTTAGAGAAAAAAAATTTGAAAAATCCATTTTTTATGTAAGAAGGGGGTACCCTTAGATAATTCGTAGGTTTTCGACCGTCGAAAAAAATTGAAATTTATCATTTTCTTTTACATTTGATTGTTGAAATACATCATTTCGGTTCATGAAACGCAAATTACACAATAATTTGCGAAATTTAGAGAAAAAAATTTTGAAAAATCCATTTTTTATGTAAGAAGGGGGTACCCTTAGATAATTCGTAGGTTTTCGACCGTCGAAAAAAATTGAAATTTATCATTTTCTTTTACATTTGATTGTTGAAATACATCATTTCGGTTCATGAAACGCTAATTACACAATAATTTGCGAAATTTAGAGAAAAAAATTTTGAAAAATCCATTATTTATGTAAGAAGGGGGTACCCTTAGATAATTCGTAGGTTTTCGACCGTCGAAAAAAATTGAAATTTATCATTTTCTTTTACATTTGATTGTTGAAATACATCATTTCGGTTCATGAAACGCTAATTACACCATAATTTGCGAAATTTAGAGAAAAAAATTTTGAAAAATCCATTTTTTATGTAAGAAGGGGGTACCCTTAGATAATTCGCAGGTTTTCGACCGTCGAAAAAATTGAAATTTATCATTTTCTTTTACATTTGATTGTTGAAATACATCATTTCGGTTCATGAAACGCTAATTACACCATAATTTGCGAAATTTAGAGAAAAAAATTTGAAAAATCCATTTTTTATGTAAGAAGTGGGTACCCTTAGATAATTCGTAGGTTTTCGACCGTCGAAAAAAATTGAAATTTATCATTTTCTTTTACATTTGATTGTTGAAATACATCATTTCGGTTCATGAGACGCTAATTACACCATAATTTGCGATATTTAGAGAAAAAAATTTTGGAAAATCCATTTTTTATGTAAGAAGGGGGTACCCTTAGATAATTCGTAGGTTTTCGACCGTCGAAAAAAATTGAAATTTATCATTTTCTTTTACATTTGATTGTTGAAATACATCATTTCCGTTCATGAAACGCTAATTACACCATAATTTGCGAAATTTAGAGAAAAAAATTTTGAAAAATCCATTTTTTATGTAAGAAGGGGGTACCCTTAGATAATTCGTAGGTTTTCGACCGTCGAAAAAAATTGAAATTTATCATTTTCTTTTACATTTGATTGTTGAAATACATCATTTCGGTTCATGAAACGCTAATTACACAATAATTTGCGAAATTTAGAGAAAAAAATTTGAAAAATCCATTTTTTATGTAAGAAGGGGGTACCCTTAGATAATTCGTAGGTTTTCGACCGTCGAAAAAAATTGAAATTTATCATTTTCTTTTACATTTGATTGTTGAAATACATCATTTCGGTTCATGAAACGCTAATTACACCATAATTTGCGAAATTTAGAGAAAAAAATTTTGAAAAATCCATTTTTTATGTAAGAAGGGGGTACCCTTAGATAATTCGTAGGTTTTCGACCGTCGAAAAAAATTGAAATTTATCATTTTCTTTTACATTTGATTGTTGAAATACATCATTTCGGTTCATGAAACGCTAATTACACCATAATTTGCGAAATTTAGAGAAAAAAATTTGAAAAATCCATTTTTTATGTAAGAAGGGGGTACCCTTAGATAATTCGTAGGTTTTCGACCGTCGAAAAAAATTGAAATTTATCATTTTCTTTTACATTTGATTGTTGAAATACATCATTTCGGTTCATGAAACGCTAATTACACAATAATTTGCGAAATTTAGAGAAAAAAAATTTGAAAAATCCATTTTTTATGTAAGAAGGGGGTACCCTTAGATAATTCGTAGGTTTTCGACCGTCGAAAAAAATTGAAATTTATCATTTTCTTTTACATTTGATTGTTGAAATACATCATTTCGGTTCATGAAACGCTAATTACACAATAATTTGCGAAATTTAGAGAAAAAAATTTTGAAAAATCCATTTTTTATGTAAGAAGGGGGTACCCTTAGATAATTCGTAGGTTTTCGACCGTCGAAAAAAATTGAAATTTATCATTTTCTTTTACATTTGATTGTTGAAATACATCATTTCGGTTCATGAAACGCTAATTACACCATAATTTGCGAAATTTAGAGAAAAAAATTTGAAAAATCCATTTTTTATGTAAGAAGGGGGTACCCTTAGATAATTCGTAGGTTTTCGACCGTCGAAAAAAATTGAAATTTATCATTTTCTTTTACATTTGATTGTTGAAATACATCATTTCGGTTCATGAAACGCTAATTACACCATAATTTGCGAAATTTAGAGAAAAAAAATTTGAAAAATCCATTTTTTATGTAAGAAGGGGGTACCCTTAGATAATTCGTAGGTTTTCGACCGTCGAAAAAAATTGAAATTTATCATTTTCTTTTACATTTGATTGCTGAAATACATCATTTCGGTTCATGAAACGCTAATTACACAATAATTTGCGAAATTTAGAGAAAAAAATTTGAAAAATCCATTTTTTATGTAAGAAGGGGGTACCCTTAGATAATTCGTAGGTTTTCGACCGTCGAAAAAAATTGAAATTTATCATTTTCTTTTACATTTGATTGTTGAAATACATCATTTCGGTTCATGAAACGCTAATTACACAATAATTTGCGAAATTTAGAGAAAAAAATTTTGAAAAATCCATTATTTATGTAAGAAGGGGGTACCCTTAGATAATTCGTAGGTTTTCGACCGTCGAAAAAATTGAAATTTATCATTTTCTTTTACATTTGATTGTTGAAATACATCATTTCGGTTCATGAAACGCTAATTACACAATAATTTGCGAAATTTAGAGAAAAAAATTTTGAAAAATCCATTATTTATGTAAGAAGGGGGTACCCTTAGATAATTCGTAGGTTTTCGACCGTCGAAAAAAATTGAAATTTATCATTTTCTTTTACATTTGATTGTTGAAATACATCATTTCGGTTCATGAAACGCTAATTACACAATAATTTGCGAAATTTAGAGAAAAAAATTTTGAAAAATCCATTATTTATGTAAGAAGGGGGTACCCTTAGATAATTCGTAGGTTTTCGACCGTCGAAAAAAATTGAAATTTATCATTTTCTTTTACATTTGATTGTTGAAATACATCATTTCGGTTCATGAAACGCTAATTACACAATAATTTGCGAAATTTAGAGAAAAAAATTTTGAAAAATCCATTTTTTATGTAAGAAGGGGGTACCCTTAGATAATTCGTAGGTTTTCGACCGTCGAAAAAAATTGAAATTTATCATTTTCTTTTACATTTGATTGTTGAAATACATCATTTCGGATCATGAAACGCTAATTACACCTTAATTTGCGAAATTTAGAGAAAAAAAATTTGAAAAATCCATTTTTTATGTAAGAAGGGGGTACCCTAAGATAATTCGTAGGTTTTCGACCGTCGAAAAAAATTGAAATTTATCATTTTCTTTTACATTTGATTGTTGAAATACATCATTTCGGTTCATGAAACGCTAATTACACCATAATTTGCGAAATTTAGAGAAAAAAATTTTGAAAAATCCATTTTTTATGTAAGAAGGGGGTACCCTTAGATAATTCGTAGGTTTTCGACCGTCGAAAAAAATTGAAATTTATCATTTTCTTTTACATTTGATTGTTGAAATACATCATTTCGGTTCATGAAACGCTAATTACACCATAATTTGCGAAATTTAGAGAAAAAAAAATTGAAAAATCCATTTTTTATGTAAGAAGGGGGTACCCTTAGATAATTCGTAGGTTTTTGACCGTCGAAAAAATTGAAATTTATCATTTTCTTTTACATTTGATTGTTGAAATACATCATTTCGGTTCATGAAACGCTAATTACACAATAATTTGCGAAATTTAGAGAAAAACATTTTGAAAAATCCATTTTTTATGTAAGAAGGGGGTACCCTTAGATAATTCGTAGGTTTTCGACCGTCGAAAAAAATTGAAATTTATCATTTTCTTTTACATTTGATTGTTGAAATACATCATTTCGGTTCATGAAACGCTAATTACACAATAATTTGCGAAATTTAGAGAAAAAAATTTGAAAAATCCATTATTTATGTAAGAAGGGGGTACCCTTAGATAATTCGTAGGTTTTCGACCGTCGAAAAAATTGAAATTTATCATTTTCTTTTACATTTGATTGTTGAAATACATCATTTCGGTTCATGAAACGCTAATTACACAATAATTTGCGAAATTTAGAGAAAAAAATTTTGAAAAATCCATTATTTATGTAAGAAGGGGGTACCCTTAGATAATTCGTAGGTTTTCGACCGTCGAAAAAAATTGAAATTTATCATTTTCTTTTACATTTGATTGTTGAAATACATCATTTCGGTTCATGAAACGCTAATTACACCATAATTTGCGAAATTTAGAGAAAAAAATTTTGAAAAATCCATTTTTTATGTAAGAAGGGGGTACCCTTAGATAATTCGTAGGTTTTCGACCGTCGAAAAAAATTGAAATTTATCATTTTCTTTTACATTTGATTGTTGAAATACATCATTTCGGTTCATGAAACGCTAATTACACCATAATTTGCGAAATTTAGAGAAAAAAAATTTGAAAAATCCATTTTTTATGTAAGAAGGGGGTACCCTTAGATAATTCGTAGGTTTTCGACCGTCGAAAAAAATTGAAATTTATCATTTTCTTTTACATTTGATTGTTGAAATACATCATTTCGGTTCATGAGACGCTAATTACACCATAATTTGCGATATTTAGAGAAAAAAATTTTGGAAAATCCATTTTTTATGTAAGAAGGGGGTACCCTTAGATAATTCGTAGGTTTTCGACCGTCGAAAAAAATTGAAATTTATCATTTTCTTTTACATTTGATTGTTGAAATACATCATTTCGGTTCATGAAACGCTAATTACACCATAATTTGCGAAATTTAGAGAAAAAAATTTTGAAAAATCCATTTTTTATGTAAGAAGGGGGTACCCTTAGATAATTCGTAGGTTTTCGACCGTCGAAAAAAATTGAAATTTATCATTTTCTTTTACATTTGATTGTTGAAATACATCATTTCGGTTCATGAAACGCTAATTACACAATAATTTGCGAAATTTAGAGAAAAAAATTTTGAAAAATCCATTTTTTATGTAAGAAGGGGGTACCCTTAGATAATTCGTAGGTTTTCGACCGTCGAAAAAAATTGAAATTTATCATTTTCTTTTACATTTGATTGTTGAAATACATCATTTCGGTTCATGAAACGCTAATTACACCATAATTTGCGAAATTTAGAGAAAAAAATTTTGAAAAATCCATTTTTTATGTAAGAAGGGGGTACCCTTAGATAATTCGTAGGTTTTCGACCGTCGAAAAAAATTGAAATTTATCATTTTCTTTTACATTTGATTGTTGAAATACATCATTTCGGTTCATGAAACGCTAATTACACCATAATTTGCGAAATTTAGAGAAAAAAAATTTGAAAAATCCATTTTTTATGTAAGAAGGGGGTACCCTTAGATAATTCGTAGGTTTTCGACCGTCGAAAAAAATTGAAATTTATCATTTTCTTTTACATTTGATTGTTGAAATACATCATTTCGGTTCATGAAACGCTAATTACACAATAATTTGCGAAATTTAGAGAAAAAAAATTTGAAAAATCCATTTTTTATGTAAGAAGGGGGTACCCTTAGATAATTCGTAGGTTTTCGACCGTCGAAAAAAATTGAAATTTATCATTTTCTTTTACATTTGATTGTTGAAATACATCATTTCGGTTCATGAAACGCTAATTACACAATAATTTGCGAAATTTAGAGAAAAAAATTTTGAAAAATCCATTTTTTATGTAAGAAGGGGGTACCCTTAGATAATTCGTAGGTTTTCGACCGTCGAAAAAAATTGAAATTTATCATTTTCTTTTACATTTGATTGTTGAAATACATCATTTCGGTTCATGAAACGCTAATTACACCATAATTTGCGAAATTTAGAGAAAAAAATTTTGAAAAATCCATTTTTTATGTAAGAAGGGGGTACCCTTAGATAATTCGTAGGTTTTCGACCGTCGAAAAAAATTGAAATTTATCATTTTCTTTTACATTTGATTGTTGAAATACATCATTTCGGTTCATGAAACGCTAATTACACCATAATTTGCGAAATTTAGAGAAAAAAAATTTGAAAAATCCATTTTTTATGTAAGAAGGGGGTACCCTTAGATAATTCGTAGGTTTTCGACCGTCGAAAAAAATTGAAATTTATCATTTTCTTTTACATTTGATTGTCTGAAATACATCATTTCGGTTCATGAAACGCTAATTACACAATAATTTGCGAAATTTAGAGAAAAAAATTTGAAAAATCCATTTTTTATGTAAGAAGGGGGTACCCTTAGATAATTCGTAGGTTTTCGACCGTCGAAAAAAATTGAAATTTATCATTTTCTTTTACATTTGATTGTTGAAATACATCATTTCGGTTCATGAAACGCTAATTACACAATAATTTGCGAAATTTAGAGAAAAAAATTTTGAAAAATCCATTATTTATGTAAGAAGGGGGTACCCTTAGATAATTCGTAGGTTTTCGACCGTCGAAAAAATTGAAATTTATCATTTTCTTTTACATTTGATTGTTGAAATACATCATTTCGGTTCATGAAACGCTAATTACACAATAATTTGCGAAATTTAGAGAAAAAAATTTTGAAAAATCCATTATTTTATGTAAGAAGGGGGTACCCTTAGATAATTCGTAGGTTTTCGACCGTCGAAAAAAATTGAAATTTATCATTTTCTTTTACATTTGATTGTTGAAATACATCATTTCGGTTCATGAAACGCTAATTACACAATAATTTGCGAAATTTAGAGAAAAAAATTTTGAAAAATCCATTTTTTATGTAAGAAGGGGGTACCCTTAGATAATTCGTAGGTTTTCGACCGTCGAAAAAAATTGAAATTTATCATTTTCTTTTACATTTGATTGTTGAAATACATCATTTCGGTTCATGAAACGCTAATTACACAATAATTTGCGAAATTTAGAGAAAAAAATTTGAAAAATCCATTTTTTATGTAAGAAGGGGGTACCCTTAGATAATTCGTAGGTTTTCGACCGTCGAAAAAAATTGAAATTTATCATTTTCTTTTACATTTGATTGTTGAAATACATCATTTCGGTTCATGAAACGCTAATTACACCATAATTTGCGAAATTTAGAGAAAAAAAATTTGAAAAATCCATTTTTTATGTAAGAAGGGGGTACCCTTAGATAATTCGTAGGTTTTCGACCGTCGAAAAAAATTGAAATTTATCATTTTCTTTACATTTGATTGTTGAAATACATCATTTCGGTTCATGAAACGCTAATTACACCATAATTTGCGAAATTTAGAGAAAAAAATTTTGAAAAATCCATTTTTTATGTAAGAAGGGGGTACCCTTAGATAATTCGTAGGTTTTCGACCGTCGAAAAAAATTGAAATTTATCATTTTCTTTTACATTTGATTGTTGAAATACATCATTTCGGTTCATGAAACGCTAATTACACCATAATTTGCGAAATTTAGAGAAAAAAATTTGAAAAATCCATTTTTTATGTAAGAAGGGGGTACCCTTAGATAATTCGTAGGTTTTCGACCGTCGAAAAAAATTGAAATTTATCATTTTCTTTTACATTTGATTGTTGAAATACATCATTTCGGTTCATGAAACGCTAATTACACAATAATTTGCGAAATTTAGAGAAAAAAATTTTGAAAAATCCATTTTTTATGTAAGAAGGGGGTACCCTTAGATAATTCGTAGGTTTTCGACCGTCGAAAAAAATTGAAATTTATCATTTTCTTTTACATTTGATTGTTGAAATACATCATTTCGGTTCATGAAACGCTAATTACACAATAATTTGCGAAATTTAGAGAAAAAAATTTTGAAAAATCCATTTTTTATGTAAGAAGGGGGTACCCTTAGATAATTCGTAGGTTTTCGACCGTCGAAAAAAATTGAAATTTATCATTTTCTTTACATTTGATTGTTGAAATACATCATTTCGGTTCATGAAACGCTAATTACACCATAATTTGCGAAATTTAGAGAAAAAAAATTTGAAAAATCCATTTTTTATGTAAGAAGGGGGTACCCTTAGATAATTCGTAGGTTTCGACCGTCGAAAAAAATTGAAATTTATCATTTTCTTTTACATTTGATTGTTGAAATACATCATTTCGGTTCATGAAACGCTAATTACACAATAATTTGCGAAATTTAGAGAAAAAAATTTTGAAAAATCCATTTTTTATGTAAGAAGGGGGTACCCTTAGATAATTCGTAGGTTTTCGACCGTCGAAAAAAATTGAAATTTATCATTTTCTTTACATTTGATTGTTGAAATACATCATTTCGGTTCATGAAACGCTAATTACACCATAATTTGCGAAATTTAGAG